>OZ010793.1:201274088-204025671 GCA_963932465.1 Maratus speciosus | reverse complement strand
TGCTCTCGAAGCTGGTAGACGGGAGGTTCTGGGTTCGAACCCAATCGCGCCCGTCGGCCTAATCGTTCGGAGTTTTCGTGGTTTTCTTCGAACCGTGGATTTTTCATGCGTAAAGACGGATTAGGTTCCCTTAGAAAGCCCCCACGAAGGGCACTCCTCCACCGGGCCTATATCCCTCGTGTAGATAGTCGACCGTCAAAAATCAACCAACTAACCAACCAACCATCTATTAATTCCTATCATACGGAATTAATTAAGTGTTATTACATGATAGGTAATATTCTAGGTTGTCATGGTGATTACCATGGGCGTACCCAAGGGGGGGGGAGGCTAATGGGGCTACAGCCCCTCCCCCGAAATTTTCGAAAGTGATATGAAAATGTGCTGCTTTTTCGTCTTTCTTTTTTGGAAAAAATTTAATTTCTTTTTCAATCATACAGCGGACTTGCCATTCTAATTAGTCCCACATTAGTCCACATTGACACCAAAGAAGAGAAAGGAGGCTGACGGGGTTACAGCCCCCCCCCCCCCCCAAACAAGAAATATTAGAAAAATTAAATGAAAAAAGTGTTTTTTCCTTACTTTTTAAAGATAAATCTGTAATTTTTTATTCTGTCATACAGCAAAATAACCATTCTCGTTATCGTTAACTCCATATTAGTCCACATTGACATCACAGCATGCCCAAAGATGGGGAGGGGGCTGTTGGAATTACAGCCCTCCTCCTCTCGAAATAGTAGAAAATGGAATGAAAAAGTAGTGCTGAATTTTTTCTCCCTATTTAAAATAAAATTGAATTTTCTTCCCTATCATTCAACAGACTAGCCGCTCCCTTGGCTGTAGTTCCATATTAGTGTACAGTGACACCACGTTATACCCAAAAATGTAGAAGGGGGCTAATGGGGTTACATCCCTCTCCCCAAAATGTCGAACATGAAATGAAAAAGTGCTGATATTTTTCTTTTTGTTTGAGATAAATTTGTATTTCCCCCGTATCATTCAACAGACTATCCGCCTTCTTCTCTTTAGTTCCATACTAGTACATAGTGGCACCACATTATACCCAAAGAGGTGAAAGGGCCTAATGGGGAGGCCCCTTCCTAAATAGTCGAAAATGAAATGAAAAAAAGGCGGATTTTTTCCTTCTTGTTTGAGATAAATCTGTAATTTTTCTTCTGCCATACAGAGAAATAGCCATTCTCGTTAAATCCATATTAGTCCACATTGACATCACAGCATCCGAAAGAAGGGGAGGCGGCTGATGGACTTACAGACCCCTCCTACCGAAATAGTAGAAAAAAATATTGATTATGTTTGAGATAAATTTGCATTTTTCCCTCCTATCATTCAACAGACTAGCCTCACTCTTCTGTTTATTTCCATATTAGTGCACAGTGACACCACATTATACACAAAGAAGTAGAAAGGGGGCATGGGGTTAAAGACCTCTCCCAAAATAGTTGAAAATGAAATGAAAAAAGTGCTGATTTTTTTTCTTTTTGTTTGAGAAAAATTTGTAATGCAATTGTTTTCTGCAATACAACGAACTTAGACTTTCTGGCTTGTCTCATATCAGCTCACAGTCATGCCGCAGTATACCCAATGGGAAGGGGGCTGATGGGGTTATAGGGCCCCGTTTTGAAGTAATCAAAAATGAAAAAAATCCTCTTTTTTTCCTTTCTTAGAGAGAGATAAAATTTAACTTTTTTTTGCGACGCAGCTATTCTGGTTAGTCCCATATACTAGTGCACAGTGATGCCCCAGCATACACCCAAAGAAGTCGATGGCGACGGGGGTTATGAGGTTACAGCTCCACCTCCGAATAGATCGCAGTGAAATGAAAAAAGGGTTGATATTCCTTCTTTTTCAGATAAATGTGCTTTATTATCTTGCATGCCACGAATTTGTTTTTTTTTGTTAATCCAATATCCTCCTCAGTCCTGCGACAAAATTTACTTGAAACCACAAAATCAATTTTCAAATGACTGAAAAATAGCTCCATGCCTGTTTTATTGGATAAATGAAAACGTATATGGTCGGTCAGTTCAAAAGCCCTACAAGTAAATTCGACAAATCTAAAAGTAATTTAATTTAAGGAGTTTTTTAATTTCTCTCACAGTCGGCGGGCTCCAAGATTGTTAATGCGGAAGTATATTAATGCACAGTAGCACTACAGCTAATAATAAGTCGATTTCGGCTAAATCGGAACTCCGGTGCGGAAGAGTTGACTGTAAAATTAGCTTATTAACTTTCATTTTTTAGTCGTATCTCCATGCCAAAAATTTGTGTTTTTTCCACGGTTTTTTAACGAAATTTGCGTTTTCTCCGCAGTCCTTTGAAGAAATTCGCTTTTTCTGCGGCTTTTTGCCGAAATTCGCGTTTTTTTTACGTACTCCGTCGAAATTTGCGTTTTTTCCGTGGATCTGTGACGAAATTTGCGGGGTTTTTTTCGTGATCCTGTCAAATATTTTGTTTTTTCGGCAGGTTTTTGATGAAATTCAAGTTTTTTTCCCTGGATTTTTGCCGAAATTTGCGTTTTTTTTACGAAATCCTTCATCGAATTTTGCTTTTTTCCGCGGCTTTTTTGACGAAATTCGCGTATTTTTCTCGTCTTTTTGATGAAATTCACTTTTTTTCTGCGGTTCTTTGACGAAATTCGTGTTTTCTTTGACGAAAGTAGTGTTTTTTTACCAGCTGTGTGACGAAATTCGCTTTTTTCCGCAGTCTTTTAAAGAAATTCGCGTTTTTTCCTCTTCCATTTGACGGAATGCGTGTTTTTTTAAGAACGTTTTGCTTTTTTTTCTGCGGTCCTTTGACGAAATTCGCGTTTTTTACGATGTCATTTGCCGAAATGCGCGTTTTTTTACGCAATCATTCGTCGAAATTTGCGTTTTTTCCTCGGATTTTTGACGAAATTTGCATTTTTTTCTTGGTCTTTTTGATGAAATTCGCGTTTTTTGCGACCCTTTACGAAATTGGCTTTTTTTCGCAGCCCTTTGACGGAATACGTGGTTAAGCGATCTTTTTTTCGAAATTCGCGTTTTCCCTCTACCTTTTGATGAAATTCGCGTTTTTTCTGCGGTCCTTTGTCGAAATGTGCTTTTTTTCCGCGGCTTTTTCACGAAATTCGATTTTTTCCACAGCGTTTTGACGAAATTCACGTTTTTCTGTGGCCCTTCTTTGTGACCCTGCTTTTACTTCTTTTTGCGATCCTTTATCGAAATTGGCTTTTTTTCCGCTTCCCTTTGACGGAATGCGTGTTTTTTTAGCGACTCTTTCTCGAGATTTGCGTTTTTTCTGGGGCTCTTTGACGAAATTAGCGTTTTTCATGCAATCTTTGGCCGAAATTTGCGTTTTGTCCGCGACTTTTTTATGATATTTGCGCTTTTTTCTCGTCTTTTTGATGAAATTTGCGTTTTTCTACGGCCTTTTGACGAAATTCACGTTTTTTTCTGAGTCCTTTTGACGAAATTCGCGTTTTTCCGCTTTCTTTTAAAGGAATGCGTGTTTTTTTGGCGATCCTTTGTCGGAATTTGTGTTTTTTCTGTGGCCTTTTGACGAAATTCGCGTTTTTTCCGAGGTCATTGGCCGAAATGCGCGTTTTTTACGCAATCCTTCGTTGAAATTTGCGTTTTTTCAGCGGATTTTTGACGAAATTTACGTTTTCTTCTCGTCTTTTTTATGAAATTCGCGTTTTTTTGCGATCTTTTACGAAATTAGCTTATTTTTTCACAGCTCTTTGACCGAATGCGTGTTTTAAGCGATCTTTTTTTCGAAATTCACGTTTTTTCCGCGACATTTTGATGAAATTTGCATTTCTTCTGTGGCCTTTGACGAAATTCGCGTTTTTTTCGAGATCATTTGTCGAAATTTGCCTTTTTCCACGGCTTTTTGGTGAAATTTGCTTTTTTTCTCGTCTTTTTGATGAAATTTGCGTTTTTCTGCGGCCCTTTGACGAAATTCGCGTTTTTTCTGTGGTCATTTGCCAAAATTCGCGTTTTTTTAGGCAAGCCATCGTCGAAATTTACGTTTTTTCCACGGCTTTTTGACAAAATTTGCTTTATTTTCGTCTTTTTGATGAAATTTGCGCTTTTCTGCGCCCTTTTGACGAAATTCCCGTTTTTCCATGTCCTTTGACGAAATTAGCTTTTTTTTGTGATCCTTTAAGAAATAAGCTTTTTTTTCGCAGCTCTTTGACGGAATGCGTATTTTTAGCGATCTTTTTTCGAAATTCGTATTTTTCCCGCAAACTTTTGATGAAATTCGCGGTTTTTCTGCGGCCTTATGACAAAATTCGGGATTTTTTCTGTGCTAATTTGAAATTAGCGTTTCCTCCACAAGCATTTGACGTAATTTGCGTTTTCTCGGCGATCATTTTACAAAATTTGACTTTTTTTTCGCAATCCTTCGACAAACTTCGCATTTTATCCGTGGCCCTATGACAAAATTTCGGTTTTTTCCTTTTCGGATCCTTTAACGAAATTGGAGATTTTTTTCTGCGAACTATTGATGAAATTGATTTTTTTCCGCGACCATGTCAAAAATCGCGATTTTTTTTTAAGTCCGAATTTTCGGACTGGGTCACATTTTTCAAATTTTCGGAAAATTCGGAACAAAGTCACCCCTGCCCCTCTCCTTCCCATCCCCTGGCTACGGCTTTATTGGCAAACATGATTTCTGGTTATAACACAATTCAACGTATTTCGTAAGATTTAAAACATTATGGAAATTTAAGCCAGCCCCCCCCCCCCCCCCCCCGAAATAAAATCCTGGGTACGCCACTGGTGATTTAAGATAGAGTCATATTATTTCCGTATTACTCAATTTAATATATATAATCATGATAAATTTTGTATTAATTTATTTTTGTATAAGGGTGCAACAGCTAATGCACCATGATCTGAATATTTATAAAATGTTATAGTAAGTACGTAAACGTATAGTATGTTATAGTACGAACGCACTTCATTTGCCACGTTTGACGTACAATTTTTGACTTGTTTATAAACTGTAATAACTTTAAAAATTTCATAATTATATGCAGTTACAAATTTGTTAATTAATTTTTAAGATATAATAAAAATTTAGGGACCCAATACTTTATGCCAAGGTTGTGTGTTAAATAATAAAAATGGCCAGAAAATAACCTATGTCTTTCAGGGTTACATTAAACTATTTTTAGGGTTCCGTACTTAAATAGTAAAAACGGAACCAATATAAGACCACTCGTGTGTCTGTCGGTCTGTCACAGCCATTTTACTCGCAAACTATGGAACGTGGAAAGTTCAAATTGGGGGAAGTAATAAAGACTATTAACCCACATATGTACAGATTATTAAACATTCGCAAATATATTTAGGAAAATTAAATGGGGGCGAATTAAGTTACTTGGAAAAAAATATTTTCTTTGTTCCTCGTGTGGGTATCGTGTGAAAGCTTTCGTAACGCTGAACTCAAAAATGCATTTCTTTTAATTTTAGGTATTATAGTTGCAGAGATATCGTCGAAAAAGTAGTGCAAAAATATGTCCCCCCCCCTCTAATTCGGAATCTACTCAAACTAAAATTATGAAACAATTAGAGGTAGTAGACGTTAGCTTAAACCTTGCAAGAAAATTATAGCGATACCCTAGGTCACATAGTTTTTGAGAAAAGCACATTTTTCCGTTACACACAAATTTCAATTTACGGGGATTCAGCAAAAGTGTTTAGGGGCGCTGATGGTACCTTTCGTAGCAGAAGTATAAAAGCATTGTTGATAAAGATTTTCGAAAAAAAAACCCGTCGGTAATTAGCCGAGATATTAACCCTTAAAAACACGTACGGTTCGGACATACATAATGACAGTGGCGGCTTATTATGTACCATCGGATTTTAAAGCATAGATAACAACTTTTAAAGATACATTTGTGTAATGCAATGCCCAGTAGCAGTATAAAAGCAATAAACCCAGACTAATTTAACTGGAATTAATGACATAAATACTATGGGATTCGCGTCTAGTTTGCACTAGATCGATCTCTAAATACGACTCCCGTGTCTTTAAAAGTTAATTAAAAACCTATCTGGAAAAACGAGGCACGGACCAAGGCGGCGTTCCACCATTGCGACCTCCTTTCGAAGCGCGCTTAGCACATTGCCAAATTTAAACTTAAAAAGAAAAGATTCTTACTACACTGAATTCAGTTTTATGAAATGACAAATGAAGTTTAAATATACACTTCTTTTATTGTCAGTACCAAATTAAGGGGAGACAAGAGTGAGTGCAATCCTATGGGAAATATGTGAGATTTAAGACCCATTTCCTCGGAACTTACCCGACCGATTTTGATGAAATTTGGAATCCATATTCACTGGATTATGCTCAAGATTTATGGCTGAGAGTTTTTTTCTGCGAATAAACCTTTTTATTTTAGAGCTATGGCAATCTTTCAGAAATTTTTCGTTTTCCAGAATTTTTTTTCTTCTGAAACTAATTAAAGTATTTTAAAACTGTCTGCCACAATCAAAAATGTATTTATCGAAATCGCTCGAGTACTTTAGGAGATAATGGGATTTTTACCTGTAAAATACGATTTTTCAAGAGAGACAAAAAACTTAGAAACTTCTAACTTGTGTGAAGTTCTTGCACAATTTTATCAAATACATGAATTAAAGTGAAAATAAAAAATTAGAAAAAAATGAGTTTCATATAATAAATGAAGTAATATTTCAACCTTTATCGGCACTATGTCACTTACTTTGTGACTTCCGGACGAGCATCTCTTACACGAATTTTATTCTGTTTGCACCACTTTTTTCTTTTTTATAAGAAACACTTTTACTTGTACTTTGACAACATGTGCTTGTACATACTATAAAATTTAATTAGAATATTAAAAAAGAATGAAGTATAAAATGTTTGTTCGTAAAATTAATGTGAAAGGGCGTGACGTCCGAGTCGTGTCTTCCCTTGAATTTTCACAATTGTTTCTTTTGTTCAGGAAAAAAAAAAAAAAAAAAAAAAAAAAACTGGTCATACAAATGCATTCAAGAAGTTTAAAAAATTTTGCTAAGCAAAAAAAAAGCATTTTTTTCAAAACATTTCACTCATGTTTCCGCTTAAGTTCATCATAAACAGATTAGGATAAGATTAAAAAACGATTTATACCGAATAGCAGCATTTTATATAATTTAGGCTTCTTATCTCTTTGAACTTTTATGGTATACTCGTTCATACTTTTGTAGTATATACAGCTATACCCAACCCTACATTGTACTGTTTTTTTTCCAAGTTCTTATTATTCTTTTAGCAACGGTTTTTTTAAATAATACAGTTTATTTACATCAACATTTGGTTTTTTTTCATAAAATCAATTTAATGACATACTATTCGAATTTAACGACCTTTTAATTTTCGGCAATGAATATTTTCATGAATCACAAGCTTAAAAAATTTGGGTTGTGTCATATTCCTTAGCTTTTCATAATTGATTCGCTGAATCCAAAAATGGCCTTCATTCTTTACCGTCACGTCAGGAATTTTTGCAAAATTTTTACTTTTTAACTTTGAAATTTACGATTTGCGAAAATGTCTGACGTGATGGTTACAAAGGAAGGTTATTTTCAGATTTAGTGCTAAAAAGTACTTAAAAATCAATAATCAAAATTTAAAAAACACAAACATCACATATAATTTATAGTATCAGAATTTTGCTATTTTTTTACTTTAAAATTTACGATTTGCCAAAAATTCTGAATTGATAGTTAAAAATGAAGGTGATTTTCGAATTCAGCGCTAAAAATTATATAAAAATCAGTTATAAAAAGTTGAGAAACACAACCATTTCCTGTATTTTTCAGTATCATATGTTCTCTATTTTTTTACTTTTTATCATCGTAATTTACGATCTGCAAAACATTTTGACGTGACGGTTAAAAATGAAGGTCATTTTCAGATTCAGCGCTAAAAATACATAAAAATCAATTATCAAAATTTAAACAACACAACTATCGCAGGCTTGTGATATTTGGACATGAATATATCAGTTATTTAATGAGGCCTATTATCTGTCCGTTCATGATTGTTTTCAAAACTACAGTTTCTGTCAAAAAGTGAATAGTTTTTCTATTTTAGGAAATAAGATTTCGTAGATGATAATTAATAATAATCGTACCGAAAAGAAAAACCTTTGAAATAATGTACCCTCGATATTTTTGCTAAGTAAATTTACTTATGCATAACAATTTCTAATTAAAAGGCATTATTGTCAGTTATTACCTCTATATAATAAAAAGCAGTGTAACGCATCCGGGGTGGACCCATCGATTTTGCCAATCTCCGATAAGATGGAGCCACGTTAGGCTTAATTTCAATTTCATATGTGTAAGAGAAAACTTATCTGCTTAAATACAAATCTTTTCTACCTGAAATCCTTCTGTTCAATATAATTTTCTTTAAAAGATTCAAAACTAACAAAAATTTAATGATTTGCGCAGTTGAAAAACAATCGAGTTAAAAAGATACATTAGCGTAAAATGTAAGCAAGCGGTTGCGAGTCATTCACTTGATTCATTGAAAAAAAATTAAACCATGGAGCTATGACGCAAATCAACTACGGTGATCATCTTTCGGCTTCGAAGCTTCCAACGGTTTTAGATTGATAAGTCGTCTCCTTTTAATCTTCATCGCTCCATGAAAGAAACAAATCTATTTTTGTCAAACTGCGTTCTATAAAACAAATCAGTTTGCTGTATGGTCAGCATTAGCGGTATGGTGATTCATTCATTTTGAGATTCATTCATTGAAAGTTTGTTTGAGGTAATTTGGCAGTACTTATATATTTGTTATTCGTTTCTTTTGAATGAGCGGTCCCATATAATGAGCGACCACTGATCCATAAAGAATAACATATAAAAATAGTGTTTTGATGTTTTTGCAAATATACTTTTAAACAAGTTTGATAGAATTAAATGTATTTCTTTCTATAACATGCACATATATATTTGCATTGGTTACAAATGCAATGCAATTTTTATGCTGTAATATTTAAAATTTGGGATGTAATTCTAATTTTTTTGAAAGGAGGTATTTTTCAGTTCAAATTCCTGCATTTTTCACTTTTGTTTACGTTCATAAGCAGTATGGCAAAAGGGGAGGGAGGCCTATAAGTTCAATTTAGTCTGTGAAAGATAGATTGAGTCTGTGAAATATTTTGTACTGGATAACGTTTTGTTGCTATATATCGTTTTGGCGCCATCTTTCGGGATTTAATATAAACAAAGAAGCGTTGTATTGAAATTTCACCTTTTTATGCATTTTATCAGCATTGCATTGAAAATAAAATGAATAATTCTTATCAATTCTTATTTTAATTAAAAAAGTCCTTCCGGCCAGTGCCGGGAGGAAGAGGTAGATTTCATATTCCTTATTTTTTAAAAGCCAGCTTATATTATTCAAACACACGGAACTTAAATTAGTGAAACCCGATTATAGAAGATTAAATATAATAAAGTGGGGACGGATGCCGCAGTTTTACTTTTCTTCTTCTAAAATATACAATAAAGCAAAAAACAACAAACTAAGTACCAGAAACATAAACCAAACCCTTTAGAATCAAATTTCTGTGTTAAAAAGTCAAAGCCCTCTTAATAAAGCAGGCATAATTATTTTCCCAAACGTCCTTTTTTAACATCATTTTTTATGTGCTGGGTAAGATGCCGCATGGGGTGTGGTACAGATGCCGCATGGAAATAAAAGCTATGCTGTTTATCTTTTTTCAAGTAAATCACATTTTTATTTCCTCAAATTACTTAAAATGAAAATAAATAACAGAAAACTTACATAAATTATACATATATATATCACTAAATTGTGAAAAGTTTAACGAAATTGCAAAAGTGCAAGCTCAAAAAATAAAACTTAAGGCAAAAAGAAAAGAAAAAAAAACATTTGACTGGAAACAATAGACAGCATAGTTGCAAAAAAGATATAAACCACTTGTTTATATCCAGGCAACCATTGTAGTTTGCTTTTAAGTACTAGTTCCATTCATTTTAGGCCGTAGTCTTTTTATTTTTGGCTTTTCTTCTCATTCTTTATTTTGTATTTCTATTCGCCCACAATCACTACACTTTCCATTGCAAGAGTAAAGCGAGCATGTTTCATGCAGCCACCGACTGCATATTATACACTGAATCCAGTCCGCTATAGACTTTATTTTTTGATATGATTCCAGACACTCAGCACATTCAGAGTCATCAAATTCCAATCCAATACTGCCTTCAGAATCGATAAGAGCAATACTTTCCTCGCTGTCGGAAGATGACTTGCATTTCAGTTTCTTCCTCAAGTGAGGTGTTTTCAAGCTGATCTTTCCCTTCTTTTTTTACACATTTTACTTCCACCAAGCTGTCATTCTTTCACGCTTTCTTTCTTCTTTTGCTTTTTATTTCCTTTTATCTTGTTTATAAAATCTGTGCTTGTAATATTTGCAGCCTTTCGCTTTCTCTTACTTTTCTGTATAAGTCTTTTGACACTGGAATAGGAGAAATTTTGTTTAACAGCTTAGATGGTGACAATTATAGAAGGTCTATGATTACCTTATTCACACATGGCGAACCAACATTGTTGCTCAGAATATTTTGATAAGTAGAAGAAATTCCTTCTAATGGGTCTTCTTCCTGTTGTCGCATAGTCAAATTATCTGAATGGATTTGAATTGATTGATTTTGATACATTTATTTATATGTAAGTTCTACTGAAATTGTAGTGATGAATTTATTGAACCAAAAAACAAAAATATATTTTGCGGTATCTGTCCTTCAATCTCAGTGCGGCATCTGTCCCACAGTGGCGGGTAAGATGCCGCATAACCATTTTGTGTCATTTGAATGACGCGAGAGAAAGACAAGCACATGTTTGTATTCTACGAGACTCTAGTCTACAGTTACAATCGGTTTTGGAAAGAAATATCTCTTTATTTGACTTAAAATATGTAATAAAACTTTATTAGAATAATTTTAGCAACTTACCACGCAGGTTTGAAGCATAAAAGCTGGAAGAAATATTCAAATACTTATAGTTAAGCAGTGGAAACGCATACAACACAGCAGACAGCACTTAGGCACACAACGAAATTCTTAATTTGGCCTAGGGAGCGCTAGTGTCGCCAATACAATCTCTGCAGCATCTGTCCCACCGCGGCGTCTGTCCACACTTTACTATACTAATTTTTGTCAATATTGAATATGAATGAGAATTTCGCGAAATTAGTTAGAGTTTGGTTTTATTAAAGTGATTTATATTTTGTCGCCAAAGTCGGTGATATCCAGAATTAGATTAATAATTATATTAACCCGAATTATCGGTGATAGCCCGCCATTTTAAAACAACATAATGGGTGCAACAAAGCTCACCAATGAACTTTGCCGAAACCTTAGTAATTCCTGTGCACATGCTCACTCATATCTAAATCGGTTGATATATACGAATGCTGTTGCAGGCAAAATATCAGATTTTTTTAAAATGTCACACACATTCGAAATTCAAACTGCCATATCTCAGCTTTTTTTTTAGATAAAGGCAAAACAAAAAATAATCCGGAATCTTTGTAACAAGCTGAAACACATAAGAAAAAAATCTTTTTCAATTTCTAATTTTTTTGTACCTCATTTTAAATTTAATTTTTTTTAAATTTTTAAATGACCGCCATTTTGAAACAAGATGTCGGGTGAAATTAGCATACGAACTCGGCCGAGAGATTGCTATGTACTATGTACATGCCTTGTCACATCCTAATCGGTTCATAAATACGCGTGTTATCGCGGTATAAAAATCAGATCGTTTCCAAATTTCAGCCATGCTAGAAATTCAAAGTGCTCAGCCATTTTTAAAGATATAGACGAAACGAAAAAATGCTCCGAAATCTTTGTATCAAGGTCAAACACATAAGAAAAAAATCTTTTCAATTTCTATTTTCTTTGCACCTTATTTTAAATTAAAATTAAAAAAAAATTAATGGCCGCCATTTTGAAACAAGATGGCGGATGATGTTGGCCAACGTACTCTGTGGAGACATTGGTATTTACTATGTACACACCAAGTTATATCCAAATCCGTTCATAAATACGCGTGTTATCGCGTGACAAAAATCAGATCGTTTCAAAATGTCAGCCACACTAAAATTTCAAAGTGCTATAACTCAACCGTTTTTTAAGATATAGACGAAACGAAAAATACTCCGGAATCTTCGTACACAACATACACATAAAACAAAAATCTTTTTCGATTTATAATTTTTTTGTACTTCATTTTAAATTTTAATTTTTTTTAAAATTTTAAATGGCCGACATTTTGAAACAAGACGGCGTATGAAGCTGGCCAACGAACGCAGTCGAGACATTGCTATGTACTATGTACATTCCTTGTCATATCCAAATCGGTTCATAAATACGTGTATTATCGCGTGACAAAAATCAGATCGTTTCAAAATGTCAGCCATGCTAGAAATTCAAAGTGCTATAACTCAGCCATTTTTTAAGATATAGACGAAACTAAAAATACTCCAGAATCTTTGTATCAAGCCCAAACACATAAGAAAAAATCTTTTTCAATGTCTAATTTTTTTGTGCCTCATTTTAAATTTTAAATTTTTTTAAAAATTTTAAATGGCCGCCATTTTGAAACAAGATGGCGAATGAAGCTGATCAACGAACTCGGTCGAAACATTGGTATGTACTATGTACACACCGAGTTTAATCCAAATCGGTTCATAAATATGAGAGTTACAGTATGACAAAGATCATATATATATATATATATATATTTATTTATATTTATATCAATTTCTAACGGAGGGTGGTTTCGGGGTCTAGGGGTCATGATCGGTGAAAATATATCAAAAATTTTTCGGAATCGTTGTCCTCCAAACGGCTGCAATAGGTAGCTTTTTGTAATGAAAGCTACCTAATACAAGGATATATATAGTAACGTTTTAAGATATAGTCCAGTCAAATTAGAGTTTGAAGTGGAAAATTCTGGTGTAATTGTTTTTAGTGTCTTAATTTATGTTTTCGGGGGTGCTGAACACGAATCTGAAGTTGTCCAACAAAATTTCTCTCGGCAAACATGAAAAATCGTAAAAAATCACTAAAAATCGCAGATTTTTTGGATTTTTGGCTTATAACTTGCAAAGTAGTCTTTTGACGCAAAAGGTGATCCTATATTAAAATACAGACGAGAAAATTACCTACAATTCATGTTCTTATCATTTTTTGTATGATGTATGGCTTCCGTAGAAGAGCTGAAAAATCGGCGAAAACCAGTAATTTAGGAAAATTGCAAAAAATATATTCTTTTACACCCATTCCGTTCATAACACTAAAAGTAAGCATTTCACTGGAAACATTTGCTGACGTACTCACTTATTATTAGGTTATATATTATTATGATATAGGTATGCAGTGTGACCTCGAAAATCCGGCATCAAAGTCATCTCCCACCTCCCTTTTTTTCACTTTCAACTTACGGGAAAAGTAAAAATAGCAATTATATTCGAATTTAAAATCGAGATAAAAAACGATGTAAGCTTACAGCGATATCGCTGACACTGTGCCAAATAGAGCCTTCGATAACACTGGTAGCAGCTCAGAGGAACGAGGACGAGGACCTGGCAGAAGATAAGGTCTAACCGAAAAAATGTATACATTTGACCGAAAAATTAACGTCATCTTCAAAGAAAAAAACTGTACTTCCGAAATTGATACGATTCCCTACAATTTATGTGCAAATAATTTTTTTTGGACCTTGAATAGTTATGAAAAAAACAATGATGAATGCACGAAGTAGTCAGCTGCCTCTTTATTGAAAACATACAAAATGCATCATTAGACGTCTGCACAGATATGTGAAACGTTAACGTTAGATTTTGTAGACACAACAAAAAGATAAAAAGTTATTAATGATCGGTTAGTGTTTAATGTTATGCAGTATAATAAAATAGGTAGGTAAGTATTTGTTTTATACATCACATATTATTAAATTATTATTGGCTTGAAATGACACTCATTAGTCAAACCGAAGACTCTTGGCTAAAGGTTGCATGATTTCAGGCATGCCTTCCAATTCTTCTACACCTAAAAAAATAATTAAATATAATATTTATTTAAGCACCTAGGCGCGAAAAAACCGTTTTCCTCCCGAGGGAGAAGATTGTTGCCCCAGCCGTAGGCGAAGGCTGCAAACATCCAAGGATAAGAGCTTAGTCTCCTGAGCAGCTCTGGTGCACATAGTATTTTTAAAAATGGTGGAACTAATGATTAAGTAAGTAATATTAAATAAGTAAAGATTCATGCAACATTTTATCATAACATGATTTTTACATCTTTCTTTTTTTACCCCTCTTTTACAACTCAAGACATGAATAGGTTATTTTTGGACCTCAATTTAGGAAACATATTAGACTATTATATTACAAACCACCGTTTAAAAAATAATTTATGATTTATTTCTGATTGTTTGAAAATTCAGTAGTTATACCACTGCATTAAAATAAATATTTTGATCACAAAAAAAAAAAAAAAAAAAAAAAAAAATATAGTGAAAAGTGAAGGTGAAATAGAAATATTTATGCATATTTACCTTCAAGTACTTCAGGAATTCCAGATCATCCTGGTCTTCCTCGATATCAGTAAGAGGCATGTTATTGCAATTACTTTCGCAGTTCCCACACATATTGGAGCACTTGAAGTCTGCTTTTTTACATCCACAGTTTTGCTGGCAGGTCTTCTTGAATTTGCAAAAAATATGTTTCAAAACGGCTTGAGGTGCCGATGGCTGTAGCATGGTTACTGGCTCCAGAAAATCTTCCATTTTCTTCCAACCCCATTGTTCAGCATCCTTTTCATTCCCAAGCCATTACTGAACTTGAAAATATACCTTAAAGGAGTGTTGCTGAGCTACATACTCAGCAGGTGGCAAGGACTCCAAATGGATTGATGTCTTGTATGCAGACCTAAGGTAACAAAAATACCTCAATTTGTTTCATGACGTGGCTTCCTTGCCAGCAAATTTATACAATGACTCCAAAGAACGATTGCCAGTATCAGTAACTGCATCAGCATCTGCCATAGGGTCTTTAAAAACCTCAATGGTATTAGTTAATACACGGTTTTTCTTGAGAGTGAAGAAACCTCATCTTTCCTACTTTGAACAAGACTGAAGTAGTATCACAGCTTCCCGTGTCATGCAAAATAATATGTTGTTAGCAATCGGTTGATAAAGTTTGCAGTCAGAAGAAAAAATGAGTGGTGAAACTGTCATTTTGCCTGGCTTTAGAAAGTATATATTTGAATGTACACCCTTACAGCGACAAATCATGATAACTAGCAAATCGACGTTTTCACCCACAATAATTACATAGTTATGCTGTAGTGCAAGGTCCCTTGCTGTGGTGACAATAAGTGCATCTGCATCCTCTCGTGCCTGTTTTGTGTAAATGTCAACTACTGCAAATTTGTAATTGATTTTTGAAAATTACAGATTTCTGAAAAAAAATATAAAAAGTACTTATGAATTTCTTGATAGTGACATTTATTCGTAATTTAATACATACTCAAATGATATTGACGTGAGAAAAAGAGAAATTGAATGTTTAAAAATCTTACTTTAGTTGATATTTTATATGTTTAAAAAAATCTGATAAGTAGTGCACTCATTTCTTCTCATGTAATTTCTCAAGCATCAGTGTCAAGTAACTATCTTCTTTCTTGGACTTTATACAAGTGATGAATATCGATTTCGGAAATACAATCTTGTTTCTTTGAAGATGACGTTAATTTTCAAGTCAAATTTATGCATTTTTTCGGTGAGAACCTCGTCCTCGTTCTTCTGAGACGCTACCAGTGTTATCGAGGATTCTATTTACCACAGCGTAAGCGACCTCGCTGTTCGATAATGCATTGTTTTTTCCTAGGTTTTTAATTTGAAAATAATTGCTATTTTGGCTCTTTCCGTAAGTTGGGAGTGATAAAAAAAGGGCGGGATTTTTTATGGTGTCGGATCTCTGAATGCCGGAGTTTCGAGGTGACACTGTATACCTACATTATAATAATATATAACCTAATAATAAGTGAGTATGTCAGCAAATGTTTACAGTGAAATGCTTACTTTTAGTGTTATGAACAGAAAGGGTAAGAATATATTTTTTGCGATTTTCCAAAATTACTGGTTTTCGCCGATTTTTCAATGCCTCAACGGAAGCCATATGTCGTACAATAAAAATGATAAGAACATGAATTGTAGGTAATTTTCTCGTCTGTATTTTAATACAGGGTCACCTTTTGCGTAAAAAGCTTACTTTGCAAGTTATAAGCCAATAATCCAAAAAATCTGCGATTTTTAGTGAATTTTTCACGATTTTTCGTATTTGCCGAGGTAAATTTTGTTGGATAACTTAAGTTTCGTGTTCAGCACCCCCGAAAACATAAAGTAAGACATTAAAAACAGTTACATCAGAATTTTCCACTTTAAGCCCTTTTTCAACCTAATTTGACTGGACTAATAGGAAGTTTCTAAAGGAAAGAAAATCATTTTAACGTAATTAATAGTTGCAATTTTACATTAATTTTCCAATTCACTTTACTTATTATGCAATTTTCTTTGAGAAATGATGTAGATTAAACTCATTAAAAATTTTCTGTTTAGTGCGCTACAGAATAATTCAAAATTAGTTTCTGAGTAGTAAAATAATTTTTAAGTCACAAATTTAATATCGGGTAAAGAATAAAATATAAAAATAGTGTTCTGTTGAGTAATATGAATTTGCAAATATACTTTTAAACAAGTTTTGCAGAATTAAATGTATTATTTTTCTATAACATACACACATATATATGTATTGGTGACAAATGCAATGCAATTTTTATGCTGTATTATTTAAAATTTAAGATGTAATTCTATTTTTTTTCAAAGGAGACATTTTTCAGTTCAAATTCCTGTATTTTAAATTGTAGGTTACATAATATCTTTGTTGTTTTTATAAGAAATCAAAGGGTAATATTTTTTTATTAACAAAATGCAAAAATCGTAAAATGATGCATCATGTTTTTTTTTTTTTTTTTCAGTCAGAAAAATATTTTTCTAACGTGCAATTTTCATGATTAAATGTTAGCGGAAAATGTAGATATTTTGATATAAGTTTGTTTTTTACTATGAACTTAAATTAAAAAAAAGCCTATACCTTTGCTTCTTATTTTCCTTCATATTTAATAATCACATAGAAATTTATGAAAGTGAGAAAGAAAATGAGGTAAATTTCTGTTAGCCGGGCGCCAGTGTTATATATACATATATATATATTGTATATATATATATATATATTGTATATATATATATATATATATTGTATATATATATATATATATTGTATATATATATATATATATATATATATACTAGGGGGCTCTGCCCCCTAGGCGCATTTTTAATTTTTATTTGTTTATTTTTTTCATTTTTTATTGATGCTTTAGTTCTTCTTGGATAACCACCAGAACGAGCCTATACCATGATCAAAAGAAGTATCAAAATCGAAGCATTTTTTCCAAATCTACTTGTTGATACTCATTAAATACTAACGTTTTTTTGAAAGTCAGGTAATAAAAAATGACAATTTGTGTAAAATCCCTTATCATTCAGCTGCTTTTAGAGAACAACTACAAATTTGCTCACTTTAACGCCAATATCTTTCTGAATTTTTACGATATTTGACTAGATTTTTTTAATAAGTTGCTCCATAGAGTTGACTATTAAATTATGTAAAATGATCCCCGTTATCGTTCGCGCATGCGCAGATAAAAATTATTTCATACAACTGCTCATATTTCCTAAAATATTTAATATATTTATATTCCAATTACACTATATTGTTTCTACTCTATTTTGTCAATTTTTCTGAAACCGGCGTTAAATTTGCTTGAAAACCCTGCACGTTATAAGCAACAAACATGCAAGAATTTTTTAATTTTTTAAAATAAATCGCTATATCTCCATTAATATACGTGCTATTCTTACACAAAAGAATACACATATTGCACAATGTCTGTTTATTTATATTCGGTAGTGGTAGATCATTTCGTGCATTTTATTTTACAGGGTGATCCCAAGTATTATTTTTTCTTTGATTTTTTGTTGGCCCCCTAATTGCGCCCATTCACAAATCGACATTGCTAAATATGAGATCATACCTGTTCTTTTCAATCCTGAAATTCCAGAAGAATCTGTCAAGTATATTTCTAAATATTCGACAAAATGTCTAAAATTGAAAGTTGCCGGTCATTAATGGCAATATAGTGTATATATATATATATATTCAGCAATGAGTTGTATGCATTGTGGTGAAGTGACTGTTGTATTCCCTTTTTTCGGCTCGTAAATAATAAATTTCAGTAATAACATATGCTTATATTTCATGATTTGTTAATTAGAACAGTTAAAATACAGTAAGTTAAAAATAAAATAAAATTACAAACATTTATGAGACACTCTCACATTTCTCTACACATTCACATGTACAAAAACTCCACACGAGATGTTCTCCATTCGGGTGTTACAACCATCTAGATTCAAATTCAAAGTTCAACCAACAAGACCCACTCTCTAAAGCTCAATGCCCGATTTCTTTCTTGCACCCAGCAGTAAATAGAAAACTAATTCCCAATTGATTGCTTATGACATCACTACTATTTATTCAAACTCCATATCTCCCTTTTGAACATATTTCTCCGAAATGTTGAAATTTTATCTTTCTCACACACTTGGACATTTTTCAAGGCGGACATAACTCTTTGTTATTCGTTCCCCTGGATTTCAAAGTCTTTCAATTCAGTCTTTGAATAGAATTATTTCAATAAAAAGCCATTGTACTGCCTGAAAATATTTACAGATTGCCTCTTGGTCGAGTGTTTGAAAACACGATAACACATCATATAATTATATTTCTTAATCTAGATAGTAAATATTTTTAAATTATTCATAATCTGCCTGTGCTTGTTAATATTAAGCGAAAAAAAAATCCATTCAAATTGGATTTGGTTCAGTTAACGCAATTTAGATATCGTCGATCAAATGAATTATTAGTAATAAATTTATACATATATTAAAAGACATTTATTGTGAATTGATTAGAAATTTAAATTTTATGTTAATTTGTAACAAGATATATGTTTAACTTTTTTTTAAATTCTATAATGGTCTTACCCTACAGTCCAAATTCAATGGCTCATTTCTTTCTTTCTCATCATTCAAGGTACATCTTTCCAAAATCAATGGCTCATTTCTTTCTTTCTCATCATTCAAGATACATCTGAAGGTTTCTATAGAAAGCTATCAAAATGCTCTTAGTTTCCTAAACCTTTAAAGCGCATTTTTAAAGATTACTATCAAATCATTTATATTAACAATTGAATTCTTCTTTCAAAGAAGTAATTATATACTAACTAGGGAATGTTCCCCATCTGCCATATCGGGATTTTGTCGAGAGTGGTGTCATTAGAAAGCTCTTATCATGGGAATCAAGGAAATGTACACAACTACCCATCCGAATGCAACTGGTGAAGAGTTATAGGCCGATGTATTTATGCCATTTAATGATTTCTTTAGATAGCTAGCTATTCAAGAAAGACACTCTGTGTGGTAGAAAACACAGCTTACAGTACAGTTTTGTAATATGTTGTTGCCAGTGTGAAGTTGGGGAAGGTTCCATGTTCCCTCTAGTAAGAAACAGAAAATTGTGACCACATTTTCACAACCATATATAACTAATTGGACTGCACTGACTTGGAGTATTCTTTAAAAAACATTAGGAACTAAATCCTCGATTGGTCCTACGGGATGAAAGGAAGGCATGGGCATAGCCTATGGTGGCAGTTCCCGAGGCGTTCAAACATGGAGAATTTTGGCAGCATCTGTGACTCGCGGCTCAAGCGCTCTGGTTCAGGGGAGGTGGCACGTACCCCTGTGACATAGAAAGTCGGGCCCGATTCTGAAGATGCAGTCGACGAGTCTTCAGGCTGTAATGCTATCGCGAACAAAGCGAAAATTGCAAACCCCTTAATTTACAACTACTACAATATTTTGGGGAATCCGAGGATAAAGAGCCAACAACTGAAGTAATGGCCATTCATTAGTCAGCGACTATTCAAAACAGTTAAGGAGATGATCGAAAATGAATTTTCCGGTCGCTCGATATTCTGCATGAGAGCAGCATCGATGAAAATGAGCTGTCAAGTAATTTGGAAATAAATAATGACTCCACTTTTGAATATGAAGAACCTGCGAAAAAAATGGACACGAAGTGAAGGAGTATTCGAAGAAATAATCGCGAAAGCAGTAAAAAACTATAAGAAGGCAAAGAAAAATAAACTAAAGGCTGTGCAACATATACAGTGAATTCTCGATAAGTCGAATTTGAAGGACCGGCAAAAATATTCGAGATATCGTAAGTTCGACTTATCGAAAATCCTTAAATACATACAGAAAAAATATAAAAAATAATTCAATCTTATAGATAGGAATAGAAATTATACTGTAATAACGGAGTCTGGCAAAATGAGCACTAAAGAAAAATACAATTTAATAGTACATAATGTAAGGTACTTACAAACTCAAATTTTGGGAAAAAAACTTGTTAATGATGACTGCTTGAAGAAATTTTTTGTCTTTCACTGGTTAGAAAGTCGCTCACATTTTGTAAACAAAGGAAAAGAGAATCGTCCACACCGTCTCTACTTTCGAGATATTGCTGTAGTGTCGTCATTGCCGCATGTGCTTCTTGATAATTTGGTGGTGAAGCGCAATTTACTTCCTCGTCATCTTTTTCAGATTCAGGATCTTTCTCCTTATTTTTTATTGCTTCAACTATATCCGAACCACTAAGTTCTCCGCAAACTGCAACATTTTCGTCAATATTCAAAAAATCAGTATCGTCATCTACAGAAATAACTTGATCTTGTAGACTTTCATTCACAACACAAGAGTCCACATTGCTTGCAAAGAAGCCACATCTATTGAAGCAATTTTTGATAGTGATTTGTTTCACATCGTTGTTCCAGGCACTCGAAATTAGTCTAATTGCTTCTAACACATCACACTTTTGATTTATTCCATTTTCGTCATCCTCGATTGCCTTCCGCACTAGACGTTTTCTGTAGGAATGCTTTAAACATTTAATTATTCTTTGGTCTGCTGGTTGTAGCTAGATGTTGTGTTAGAAGGGAGAAATCCTAACTTGATAGATTTCAAGTTCAAAAGTTGACTGTGAGCAGTACACTGATCAACGAAGATCAACACTTTACGCTTTTTAGCATGAAACACTACATCCAAATTTCTTATGTATTCCTCGAACAATGTTAGCGTCATCCAAGCTTTGTGATTAGATCTGTGCTGTACGGGAAGTGACATTTTATGTTTGAAACAGCGAGGATTTTTGTATTTACCGATGACCAGTAAAGGTAATTTTTCTGTTCCAGAAGCATTTGCTCCGACAAGGACAGTTAAACGTTCTTTACTTAGCTTTCCACCAGAACATGATTCCCCCTTAAACATCGTCTTGTTAGGAAAACATTTGTAAAAAAGTCCCATTTCATCCATATTGAAACGTCGTCCGCGCTGTAACCTGCAAGAAGTTTAGGTAATGAAACTGTCTTCTATTAATCACACAGTGCATCGGACACATCTTTTGCTTCACCGTGTAATGTCCGAAATACGATGTTGTGTCTGACTTTAAAGTTTTCAAGCCACCCCGTGCTTGCAGTGAAGCCTTCCACATTCAATAATTTTGCGAAATCCAAAGCTTTCTCTCGTAACATCATACCACTTAAAGGAATTACACTCTTTTGTGTCCTGTAATATGTAAACCATTTTACAAAGGCTGTTTCGATATCTGGGAAGGCACACGTCTTCATCCTTTTGCACTTTGGGTTCACACTTGACTTATGTCTTTAGAAAATACTTTCCTTATCTTTCAGTATAGTAGATAGCATGTTGGGAGGGATACCATATTTCAATGTTATATATTTTTTCTTTAAATTAGGATTGTCTTCAATATCTTTTATCAAATTTACTTTTTGTTCTAAAGTAAGAATGTGTAATTTCCGCTTCGACATTTTGAAAGACCCAACAGAAAACGTATCACGATGTGAAAGCAATAAACACTAAAATGACAAGTAATTAATAGACATTAAAGTAATGAACTTCAATGAAATCTCAATAGAATCGACAAAAAAAATCCTTGTATAAAAGCATGGGAAATTTGATCAATTAGAATTCACTTAGCCACCTGCTCTGTTTCCAAAGAATAGATGTTGAGAAAAGGGAATGCGTAAAAGAGAAAGGAATGAGGTGGGGGGTGGGGGGATGGGACGATTTCAGCTGAAATTCCAAACTCGCAGAGGCTCCACACTGCCTGATGTAGGAAATAAAAATAGCGCCTTTCAAATCCGGCGAAGAAGTGCAGAAAAGTTTTAACTAAGAGAAAGTGCCAGTATTTTTTATCTGTGGTTGAAAAATTAAGAAATTAGTCGAATTACTGTGTTTTCTCAATCGGAAAAAAAATCGACTTAAAAGATGTAGACTTCGACAGAACGAGAAAGTTTAATATTGAATTGTAATAAAGAGGCCGGGACTTCGTGTAAACTTCGACTTAAACGAATATTCGACTTATCTGACTTCGACTAATCGAGAATTCACTGTATATGGAATTATCCCTTTGATTACAATAAAATTCAGACTTGATACCAGAAAAAATTACGACTTTCTCTTTAAAAAATAGTTATATTGAAAAAAACTGATTTACAGGCTATATAAATGAACACATCACTCCCACAAATATAAATACATCTTAATTTGTAATTTATCGTCGTTAAAACATTCTACGTCTTTTTACCACATTATTCCGTCTATACCTCCTCATTCCAGCACCAACACTCGAATTCTAAAGTTCTTCCCGTCACTTCAGTTTATCTCTCGCAGCGTGTCTGTCGCCCACAGTCATTTGTTGCGCGCATGCGTTGCCGCTGTCAGCACCAGAGTAGCTTTACAGCGGAGTTGTGATCTAGACTCCTGGCGGCGCATTTTAAGCTGGCTCTGTGGGTTTTTGCACAGCTATGTAGACAGGTAAAAGATCACAAGATGATTCAACGGTGGGCACAATACGTAGGAAAAGGTGGGAACACGCAGAGCAAAATAAAATTAATTTCCAAAGACGTGTGATCGCAATTTTATCTTCATCGCAGACAGTTAAAAGCTACCGTTCTTGACAGGGACCTCAAAATGTGGGACATTGACAATCCATTGACGCTTGGTATTACCGGATTCACAGCAAGCCCACTCTTCATCAAGAATTTCAAACAGGCGCATAAAATAACAAGTCGAAAGATGACACAAATCGTAACAAAAATAGATTTGTTTCCGAAAGTGTCATGTCATCCTGTGATCCACGAATTCCAGGAATATATGAAAAAAAAATGATTGAGCAATGAAAGTGTCCACTGTCCAACGTCCTGGATACCAATCAAAGTGGCTTCCAATACAAGATTGTATGTAACAGAACTATCGATATGAAGTGATCTAAAGACGTGGGTACATCGGTTATCTTGGACATCACGTTTTGTGCAACGTATTATTCCTTTAATGTAAATCTTCATATAAGTAATTTTTCAAATATGTTGAAATCTGATACGGGATTGGCTTTATTTTTGACGGCCAATTATCTACACGAGGGATATAGGCCCGAGGGGGAGTGCCTTCCGTGGAGGTCTTTCTAAGGGAACCTAATCCGTATTAACGCATGGAAATCCACGGTTCGAAGAAAACCACGAAAACTCCGAACGATTAGGCCAACGGGCGCGATTGGGTTCGAACCCAGCACCTCCCGTCTACCAGCTTCGAGAGCAGAACCTCTCAGCCACTGGTGGGGCATCTGATACGGGAATATACGGGATATATTGGAATTAAAATGTCACCTAATTTTGCACTTACATTTTATTTGGGTTTTAATATTCTATTGTAACTTTAATTTAAAAAAAACTGATACATTATTATGAATTTTCGTTAACGGGTAACAAAATTATTGTACTCACAAAACTTAGAATTTCTAATCTTGGAAAATTTTTCAAAACAGAAACTTTTTAACAAATATTAATTATAAAATAAGCATTTCGTAAACTGTAAGGCAAAAAATGTTACTGAGATGCTGATTTAATTTACATTTAATATACGGTGTGTTCCAAAATTCGACAGACAAATTCAGAGGAATGATAGTAGGCATCAAGAGGATGAAAAATGCCATAGAACAAGGGGTCGCAAACCATTTATTTAGTCACAAATACAGCATGTTTAATCCTAACTGAACTTGGGTTGGCGGTAATAAAAAAGTTGCAATGAAAAGGCAATGGTATATACCTTGTTTTATGTGAAATATGATAACATCACGAAAAGATATGGAAAAAAAATTGCTCAAGCAAACGATGATACTGTATGAACTTATCATCTCAATCCAAAATGTGGGGCGTCAAGTGCATATTGCTGGTGCGTATAATACAAACATCTTATCAATTTTGTTTAATGTTATCACATTTACAACAAAGGTGAGAATGTTTGTTAAATGTTTTATTATAATATACTTCAGTTTTCTGAAAGTTCTTAACGTCAACCGAAATTGAGTTAGGAGGAAACCCTGTATTTTTGATTAAATACGTGGTTTGCGACGCCATGTTCTATTGTAATTTTTCGTCCTGTTGATGTCTTCTATCACCACTCTGAATTTGTCGGTCGAATTTTAGAACGCCCTGCATATGCTACGAAGTCACCTCCCACCACCACCATAAACACACACAAGCACATGTAACGCTAAAATTGTATATTTAACCCTTTAGTTCGCAGTTTTGCATATATACAAACAACAATGGTTTGAATTTAATAAATTTTTTTATACGTGTATACCTAATTCACACCAGAAAATTAAAATATCAATATTTACTTTAATTAATAACAGACATTCCGTATTTAAATAAAACCAGGGGGGTACCATTCGTGCGATGCGCCAACTGTAAAGATTCCTTAACTGCTCGCGCATTACGTCACGTGGCGGACAGATTCGCCTCGCTTCGCTCGTTTCAATAGTATTCTGTATGCTGTTCTGCGTTGGATTTTTTTTCTGTGAATGATTTTAATTTTTATATTATTTTAACAGCCTTTTTTTAAAAAAGCCTAGTGAATGCACTACATCAACGTGTTCTAATAACTGTCGGAGAACACGTATACAGATTTAACAATACAGTACAGAGTCTCAAATCCGGAAGTCGAAATTCCGAATTCTTCAAATTCCGGGCATTTTATTAACTGGCGATTATTATTCTGGAAAATCGCAAAGAAAAACACTAAAATCGCAAAGGACAAATTTCACTATACTAAGCTACAATTTCAAAACCGAATTCCTTTTACGAGCGTCAAAAAATTTCCGCAGAACGCGAAAATCTCTAAGAACTGTATAAAAGAATCGCGAGAAATTCAGAATAAAATTTAATAAAAGAAAAAAAAAAAAAAAAAAAAAAAACGAAAAAAAAAAAAAAAAAAGAGGACAGCATTTACTATATTAGAATAAAAGATTAAAACCAGATTTCTTTCACAAATGCAGACAATCTATGAAGTGGGGGCAAAAAAGTTCGAAACTCGCAGAGGAGAAAATTTATTATATATCGCTAAAAGTTGGCAACCGAGTTCCTTTTACGAACCTCAAAATTTTAAAAATCGCATAAAAAATTCTACAAAAATGCGAAAATCTCTGTACGAACTCCGAATAAACTTTATTGAAAAAAAAATGACAAGATTTAATACAATAGTGGGCTAAAAAATGAAGCCGGATTCCTTTTACTCATATGGAAAAATCGCCGCAAAAATTTAAAAAAGAAAACGTCAAAATTGCATAAAAAATTTAAACATTTTCTTTTATATTCTCTATAGGGATTTTTTTTACCTTTAAAAAAAAAAATTCCTCTATTCAAATATTTGCTTTAGCATTATCTTTTTTTACTTTTTTTATCTATAACAGCAGAACGTATTATAGTCGAATTTTTGTTCGACTTCCAGTTTTCGACGGATTTACACGTTTTAAATGTCAGAGATCTCGAAAAACATGTTTTTACAAAATATCTGTCTGTCCATATATATGTATGTCTCATTATATCATCGGAAAGTATACGAAGTTATGCATTTTTGACTATGGCCAGCATGTCAAGGTTAAATTTGGGGATATTCCGCAGAGAGGGGGCGCTGTAATAGCGATTTTTGTTCCATTTTCATTATGGATTCACCGGAAAGCATACAAAGTTAGGCATACATTTGAACCAAACTTCATACGTATATTATTGACTACTGACGCGAGATCCCAGTTGAAAATGGATATGTAACCCTGGAAGGGGGCGCTGTGATAACGATTTTTTTGCGATTTTCTCGATTTTTCGTATTTATGTTGTACATCGGCTGCTGATGCAGCGACATGCACCTTGTATCTAGCTAACCCGGCGATTCGCAAACAGAATAACGATGATATTTATTTTATTAAATATTACATTCGTGTTACTCTGATTAATAAAATGAAACAGAAATTTAAGATGAAAATTAATGTAGGGTTGAAGTATTAGCCTATAAGCAGTGCTTAATTTGCGTTGGATATTATCGTTAATATATTCTGTTTGATTCTCAGCTCCGCTACTTCTTTGTTTTTAGTGGAAATTTAAATATTGCTCTGAATTCACCGGCGCTCACTCCGGAATTTAGCGGAAAAGGTGTTTCTAAAAAATCAAAGCCTAATTTTTTATTTTTTCCCTCCCATCTCAAATTTTTTGCGTTCTTTCCTACCAAAGCGCTTACGTATGTGACATAGTGTGTCCTGTGTCGTTTTTTTTTTTTTTTTTTTTTTTTTTTTTTTTTTCAATGGTTTCAGAATGGCGTTGAGGAATGTCAGAATTAGTCGCAACTGTTTCTGCCGATTTTACTCGCAGCTTTTTGTTCGTGTTTTTAAAATATTCTCTCTGATTAACTTTCTAGCTCTGAATGGTGCTTAATTTGCTCCGAATATCACAGGAGCGCAGCTCCAGTACTTCTTTATTTTTAGTGAATATTTAAATATTAGTCAGAACAGACCAGAGTTTATAAATACTGAGCACCAATACAAAGAATTCCGTGACGAGTAGGATTTTCTGAAATTCCCCACTCCTGATTTTAATGTTTTTGCCGTGCCCATTTATTAGAATTTATTATATATTAATGCCTGAAGATATGTCAAAAATATAAGATTTCTTTTTGAGGAAGTCGAAATTAGTTTAAAATTTGAAAATAGTGTGTGAAATATAAATATGCGTGTAGGGGGGGGGGGAGGGGGTACACACTTTGCTGTTATTACTGCAGAATATTAGAGCTCCGGTACTTTTTTTTTTTTTGCTAGAAACTAAGCTTTGTGTATACATATTGTTACAGATATTTGAATCCTATTTATTTTGATCCTGAATAAGCATAGTGACATTCGAAATTTTTTGAAAACTTATATCTAGTAGTCAGACAATGGATTATTGTTAAAGGTTTTGATGTGTGAGTTTTGTTTAATTTATTCTGTTTGATAATTCTAATCTTTTTATTATTACTGCTGTGTCATCATATTCATATAATTCATCCATTCTTTTCATTTTACAATAGTTTAAAAGTTTTCATTTGTACTTTTACGCATTAAAACTTTAATTTTTTTCGCGATTTTACTGAAGTATTTGAATGTAAACAAATGTATCGCGATATTATTTAACCATTATGTACTTTATATTTAATTAACTCCAATCAGTGTTTGAACGAATTATTTTAAGGAAAAAGGGATTCCGTACAATTTACTTTCGAGGATTTGCTTTTAAAAAAATTATTTAATTCATACCTATTCCGTTCTTTTACTCATCTATTTACTTTCTTACGGCCGGTTGATCTCCGATCTTGTCCGCCACGTGACGTTTCAGTCCTGCTCTACTCTGATTGGCTATCCTTCAAATGGAACAACCTTATGTAGAAGAACCTTGAATAAAACGAAATTAATCATTGACATTTTCTGGTGTAAAGTCAGATTATGTGAACTACGTAATTTCTAAAACGTATTCAGTCATGGGAATTAAAGGATTAAAGGTTAAGTTTTATAAAATATATAATTATATAAAATAAGGTATTCGGAGACATACGTATTAAAATATTTAGTGATTTTACTTGTATTGCAGATGAGCAACAGAAGAAAAGATTGACGTATTATATGAATAATGTTCCTCTGATTTTTTTCATTATTTTCCCTGTGTAACAAACCGTTCAGATAATCATATAAAATTTTTTCGAAATAAAATAAAAAATCACACATTTAAGGGTTAATAAAATGTCATAAAAGAATATGCTAATAGAAATTAAATTTTGCAGCATTTCATGAAATAAATAATCTTACTTAATAATAGAAATTAAAACTTTAATCCGGAGAACGCGCAGCTTCAACTAAAGTTGAAAATTCTTCGGAAATCCGATTTAAATATTGATAGTGAAACCTGCAAGGGTACTTTCAGGAACATTCTGAAAGAAACGGAAATTAAATGTTAGGCGTGATGTAATTTGAAGAGTTTCCTTAGACAATAGCTTCAGTAAATCCAAGTTCCAGCTTTGTCAAACTGGGACTATTTAATGAATGATTTAAAACGTCACTGATAAAATGCTACTTTTGAAATGACATCGGAAAGAATACTATAATGTTAAACTGGAAATAAGTTAAAGGAATTGTATAAAAGATTAAAAGTAAAGCAAATACAGTCAGTAACTTTAAAACATTAGTATTATCTTTAGACAAGTTTAAACACATTCCAAACTTTAATAATAACGAGAAACAATTTAAGACTTTTAAATTAAATAATATTACGAAATTGAAGTTGTTTTAGAGCTTCTAAAGCTCCATTATCGGTGCAATGGATAAATGTATAAAAATATAGAGACAGAAAGAAATGCAGACTCGAATAAATACAAGAATGAAAAGGCGATAAGTGTGATAACAGCGGAGTCAAGAACGCATGCACCACCCTTTGAATACGCTGACGCAAAAACAGCGACTGTCGTAAGCGGAGTTTTTTCAACGTTTGTATGGTCTCCAGAATTTGGAGACTGGTATTTTCTTAAAGATTTCTTTGCCCTTATTTAATTTTTAAAAATAATATGAAGATAATTTTTAGATTTCTTTATATTAGAACTCAAGGGAGAGTACAAAACCTGAAAAATAATCTGCCTACGACAGACGCCATTTTGTGTCAGCGATTAGATTTTGTTTTCAGAGGGCGGTGACGCACGACTGGATGACGTAACCGAAGAGGCCAATGAAAAGGCAGCTCGTAGGTTATTCGGAGTGAGATAGAAAAAGTTTAACTGAGATGTAAAATGTCGGATGAATAGGGAGGGCGGAAAGGAAGAGGGAAAATTAAAGTAAAGGAAGCCATCCATTTGAAAATCTGGAGATACAAGACAAACTCTTTATCAAACTGTTAAAATTCTTTCATATGTGATAAGCTTTTCAAAACTTGAGATCATTTATTGATGAGCATTTCTGAATTAATGAGCCTTCAGAAAAGTTAAAATTGTCGGTGCTAGATCAACAATGGTTAAAAATAGTTGTGCGTTTATATCACCATTTTGAACACTGATCTTATTCTCCCCAACATCACCTTAAAAGGTCACTTAGTTTGGCCTAAATACATTTTGCACTCAAGATTTTTACACAGTGCATTAAAAAAGTTCCAGGCCGTCTGCTCGTAACAAAACCCAGATGGCGCTATCTCTGGGAAACTGGCGGAATGGCGAACGTCGTTCATCCATGCATATCAAGTGGTTGCATTCATTTTTGTGAACTTACGGCTTGACAGCGTTAATTTCTGTAAAGTGTGTGTGTGCGTCATTGTCATCGAAAAATAAATGAAACAACGAAAAACATAATTTTTTAATTCAGAAAATAGGCCACAAAAACGTATGAAATGATTAAATCTACGTATGGTGACGATGCTATGAGTCGTACGCGAGTATTTGAGTGGTTTTCGAGATATTAAGTTGGAAAAGAGTCGACCTACGACGAGTAGTGATCAGCTAGTCCATTTTCAAGTCGAAATGAGGAAAATGTTTAGCATGTGCAATTGTTGATGTCATCAGACCTCCCACTGTGACTGGTGCATTCCACAAATATATGTTGCATCGGCTTCTGAAACGAATGCGGCGTGTGACGCCCAAGCTACTGCAAGTGGAAAATGATGTATTTTGCACGACAACACATCGGCTCACAAAGTCCATCCTTGTGCAGCAATTTCTGCAAGAAGGCAGCTTGCGTGCATCAACCACACAGCGTAGTCACCAGATCTGTCCACTACGTGTTACTTTTTATTTCCCATGCTGAAATTAAAGATGAAGGGGCAGCAGTAAGTGTGTCTAGATGACATTGAAGCGGCTGTGACAACAGATCTCAAGAGTACCGGAGTTGAAGCGTTCCGGAAGGCGTTTACTGACCTGTTCACTCGTTCCAAGTGGTGTATGAAATTGGGAGAAGACAACGTAAAAGCTTAATAACAAATGTATGTATAATCTCTGTGTTGTATGTTCTATGTGAGATCAGTTCTGGAACTTTTTGAATGCATGTGTACATTTCACACTGTAAAAGTTTTTACATTTGAAATTTGATATTTGTAAATTTGTATATATATATATATATATATATATATAACTCGGTACTATGTCGTCAGATGCCGCCATCCAAAGAATCTACAAGTCCTTTTCCATTTTTTTCCGGTCAAGGATCCATTCCTCCTCCAGACCTCTATCCCTCATTGCCTTTGTAATATCATCCATCCAGTTCTTTCGTGGTCTTCCCCATTTCCCTTTTTTATTAGTTTTATAATTGAATGTGATTTTGGGTAGTATTTCACCATTCATTCTTTTAACATGACCCTACCAGATTAATTGCTTTTTTTTCTTGTAGATTCTTTTTTGCAAGGGAAGTTTTTACATGAAATAGGAAGCAGGCCTATTGTCATAACCCCCAACCTGGAGGACCAGGGTGTCAGATTTCGTCTGGAACCTACCCTTCGACCAGTCCGGTTTGGGAGGCCCTACTGCCGGCATAGCTCTCTGGGTCACTGGTGAACACAAGCCCCTCCACCTCGACAAGGTAGAGACACCACGAAGTAGAATTTGAATTTATTAAATAATATATGAATTACTTTAAAATAGAAATTAATCAAAATTTTGGAAATTTGTTGGCCAATGTTCGGAAAATGTGATAGAATAATTAAATTCTTATTAAGAAATGTGTTAATGTTGGAATGGGCGCATTTAACTCGGCGGTTTTGGCGCTAATCTTAATTAAGATTTGCACCAGAAAATTTTAATTCAGGTTACTTTTATAGCTTTGGTGGAAAACGGGTCGGAAATTTGGTCGTATGCAACTAAAAGTCACATTAACCGTATCACTGAAGCTCAAAATGCAACTATTCGTTTAATTTATGATGTGCTTTATTATGGCAGGAATTATCATTTATATAAAGAAATTAATTTTCCCACGCTTAGTACTTTTATCCAGCACTTAAATATTAATTTTCACCTAGCATTAGAAACCTTTGAAAACAGTGCCTTAAATTCTTTACCAACATACGACATCTTTGACCCAAATAATCGCAAGTGTCCTAGAATGGGAATTGCGGCGTTTGTCGAACGGTTGCATCCAGCACAGCGGCGGCGTTCATCGACATGTTTCCAGAAGCTGCTTCCCTTATGTCGGGGATTGTATACGCGGGAGGGCTGGTCCTTTTCAGGACCAGCCCTGCGAATGCGTATGTTCGTTCCAGGCACTGCATCGACTCTATCACGGCCCAGGCTCCAGCAATGTTGCGGCACCCCGTGCGGATTCAAAACGCACTTTCACCGGCCATTAGGCTGCACTTTTCCCTTTTCAATACTAACACTCTCACTTCTCTTGTTTTATCTGCTATTTTATTAAAAATTATAAAAAATCTACCTAAAACTTTAAAAATATATGAAATTTTTTTTTACAAAAATTTAAAATTTTTATAAAATACAAAAATATATCTTATTGTTGTAATGAAATACTTAAACTTCCTTCTAGACTTTTCCTTTTTGTTTTTCTTTTTTAAGCTCTTTTCCCAAGCAATTCCTGTTAGAAGTTTGACTTTTTATGCCCACCCTGCTACCAGTTATGAATTTTGCTATACCATTTAACCTGCACCATCTTACGTGACGGGGATGTGGGACAAGGGTCCCAGGCTCTTCGACCAAACAGTCTTCGAATCGCACCTGAAAAAATGCTTGTACTTATTTTGAAATAATCTTTTTCCAAATTTCCGGTGAGAATTCAACATTACAGAAACATAATTGCTTTACTCTCAAAGGGTTAAAGAGTTTATTATGAATTGAATCGACGATTTCAACTGAAAAACCTTGACCGATGGCAACGGAATCATTGTAGTATAATTCTGTATAAACTAAATTCCTAGAGCAGCAAATGTTTAAATCTCTGTGAACATAAGCATTAAATAGAGCCAACTTCTAGTTAGTTTAGTAGGAAGAAATATGATGGGGGAGGGGGTTTGCGAATCATTTATAATAAACTGTGGTGTGAAAAGAATTATTTTCGTAAAAATACATAAATTAAGAAAGGGAAATTAATTGTTATTTTACAATTCCGAAGTAAACTGTGTGTGCTCATCTAAAAAATTCATAAAAGAGCGAATCGAGATCACTAGAAATGAGCTAGAACAAACAGTCATCGACGCAATTTGTATAAAATGAAAAAAAAGTAACATACTAAGTCTTCCCATCAATCAGAATAGAAAAAGATTAAGGGAAATTAAAAGTTTTCTATAACAAACTTTTGAATAATTGGACAGTTTCCTGGTTTGTTGTTGTTGTTCTTCTTGTTGTTTGTTTGTTTTACAGTTTAAGGTTAACTTATTTTTTAGCGCAAAACATAACTATTCCAATGATTATCTTAAGAAAATGATCAACGGAAGTGTTTCGCGCTAGAATGCATTGTACATACGCATACAAATTTTACTAGACAGCTTCTATGCCATGCTTATAAAAAATGTTTATCACTTTATCAATATTTTTTTTTCATTTAATACTGAAGCCTAAAAGATAATCAATCATATTTACTGTCAAAACGTTGCTTATTTTAGTCACTCTGCATAAAATCCTTTTCCTTCCTTTCCCCAAAATCCCCTTAGCTTAATGTGTTTCTTTTAAAAATAAATTCTATTAATTATCTATTTTCCTGATAAATAAGATATAACTGTCTCAATGATTAATTATTTTGAAAGAGTGACCACAGGAAGAGCTTCGCGCAGGAATCTGTTGTAGTAAAATCCCATTTGTCAATCACATATACTATTTTAATTCATTGCAATTGCAGGAAAATGGATAAATAAGTAAATAAGCAGTGAATTTGAACAAGAAAAATACATTTTTAATTGTACTCTGAATTAAATTATTGTTTTAATCTTGGCTTTCGTTAAAAAATTAAAAAAAAAATACATTAAAAAAAGAAAATAAAACAATAAAAATGTCGATTGTTAGAAGGATGTTAAGTTGAGTTATTGAATCCGTGTCCCGCGTACCACTTGTGTCCCATGGAGGATATTTTAGTTGCTTTCAGCGCCTTATTATTTCGAATATTATGTTTGTACTTAATGAAAAGTTTTCGGCGACATCGAAAGATTTAAAAAGCACCTTATTAGGTCGAGAAAAACTAAGAAAGTAGCTATGGAGCAGAAATTAACAATAACAAAGATTTATTTAAAACAATATTGAGGGCACTTGTAAACTAACAGTGTAGCAATTTAATTCTAGACATTAAAAGAACCAGAGTGAGAATGTTAACCCAAAGAAATTCACTTAATTCTAGCACTAACTGAAAACAAAGTGGTTAGGCTGATCGTTCACGGAAACCTAAGGGCAGATCACTTGAGATTTGTGTTAAACATGTCACTAAGAAAAGTTTTGTTAGCAATAAAAACGTTCTCTGAAAATACCAAAAATATCTCTCTATAATACTGCAGTAGAGCTAACAAGAAAACCCCGTGTATTGCAACATTTTATTTGACAGACCAAGTTTCAATACCTTTCAACGATGTCTAAGCTCCCAATCGAAGGTAAAATTCCAAAAAGTCACTTTAAATCTACACTAGTTTTTCAGCACGTGTCAAATTCTATCTCCAAATCCGGAGGAGATAAAACTCCAGTTAGATTCTAGACAAAGGGCGAGATGTGACCGAATCCACTGGATAAAAATTATTCAGCCGTACTTATACAAGTTAGATGGCTACAGAAAACTTTGTATATCATAATACTGCTCGAAGTATCAGTAAAACCGAATTCCCGGGTATTCAGACGCACTTTACAAAAGTTAGAGAAGCGACACAATTGGTGGATCGTTTACGCACAAATTTTAGATTCAAAACAACACGGTCTCAAGTAAAGCTTAAAAATCCATTTGACCCTAGACTACCTTCCTAAGAAAGTAGCTAGGTACTTATGCGACAAACTTATTTTTTTTGTATCAAATATTTTTTCGTTCTTTATCTTTGTTTCTTTTTCTCATAATGGCATAATCTCTCAACGGTTTGATTTGCTAAATAGCACAAACTGTTTAAAATGTTTATTTAATTTAAGGAAAACGTTAAATTTTGTAGTATGGAGACTTTTAAATAAAAAAAAAATCATCGAGAAATGGGGATAACACCACTCGGCACTCTTAACTTTTTCTGCATACCATTTCAAATGCTGACGAAGTGAAGTTGCTCCCTCCGTGCAGTGGTTGTAGCATTTCGAGATCTACATTACCTCTTTATGCAAAGAGCTCCTAATGGCACATGGTTTACATCATTCAATGTATCCATTTACAATGGATTGTTCAGACAGGTATTTTATTCGCACGTCGTAATTTCTTAATTGTATGTAAATGTATATATATACATAAATTTAAGCTTTTGTACTGATAGAAAATATCTTAAAAAAAAAACCTCTTTTCGTTTACTAGATTTTTCAGTATAATTTTTATTATGCGTAAGTTCAGTTCTGTTTTATGCTTCAGTTCATTCCTGAAATGTAATGTTGAAAAAACACAAGAGTATTTAATTGAAGAAGAAAATTTCACTTTTACTTTAATTTCTGTAGATTTTTGTAGGATAACTTATCTTGGAATATAATACTTTTAAAAACATGACTTTTTTAAAAATAGGGGAGATGGGGATGAACGGGACATTTTCACAAAAATATTTATTTTAAATATATTTTTAAAATTATTATCAATATTACGTATCACATTTCATACATTAGGTATTTCACTACATCCATGCACAATATTTATTCTAGATTATTATTACACAGTAAAATATTATGTAAAAAAACTCTTCTCTGTCTCACTCATCCCCATAGCAGAGATGAATGGAACAATAATAGGGATGGATGGGGCACAAAACTTTCCTCCTTGTATTAAATGTTACCCAATTAAAATTTATAATTATAAATTTATATGTAATTATATTTATAACTAGCTGTCCCGCTCGGCGTTGCCCGGACCCATACCGTAATAATATTCTTAAATGAACCTGAAATTTGTATAGCAGGTCAGTACACAGGGTGGGGGTAGAGACGGTGCAAATTACCAGGGCCCGACTCTTGTTCAGTTGGAAAGTTCTGTAAAGTCACAGGTTAAGGTTTTGAATTTTTCTTTGTCTCATACTTAAAACTTTTTCATTCAAAATTAATTGATGGATTCAATTAAAATTGAATTATGTTTTCAAAATTTTAAATTTTTATCTAAAATCTTTAGATGAAAGAGCAATTACAAATACGTCATAAAATGTAATACTGAAAAGGAATAATAAAATTGTAAGCGAATACTACAATATAGATTTTTAAAAAAGTTACCATTCAGAAAATTTATTATCTAATAGAATAAAGTCTGTTTATAACGAAATCCTGCAATAAGCAGAAAGAAAATATACTCTAGCTCCCCCCCCCCCAAAAAAATGCAATGTTACTTTTAGAGTAGAAAAAGTGCCGTCTCCTTGCGGTGCGATGTTAGCTGCGTTTGTACGTATTTTTGAAAAGGTTAAAATTCATATTTTTTAAAAACCGATTGCACCATCGATTAGAAGCAGATTTTAGCTTTAGGAACATATTTTTGCTTTATAGGTACCTCTAAATTTCAGCGTTACATGTTAAACCGCGACGAAACACTCAATTGTTACCCATGTCATCGAAATTTCGCAGTTTTCCAGTGTTGCCGTCCAAAGGAGCTAAAAGGAAACAAATACCATATATTGCAATTTGAATATATTTAGAAATTTATAATTTATATTTATTTATTTATTTTCTTATGGGTGCATACTATAAATGTGACTCTTAAAATTAAACAAAATGAAATTCCTTTTATTTATAAACAGAAAATGTCAACTTTGGTCTTTCAATAATATGTTTCTTTCACTAATTTGATAAAAATAAATGACCCAATTTGTCTGTATCTTTAGGAAGTGAAAATTTGTGATTTTGCTTCTTATGAATGCATATAAATATGCCCCTTAAAGTAAAACAAAATGAAATTTCTTTTATTTATAAACAGAAAATTTCAACTTTGGCCCTTCAGTAAAATATTTCTTTCCCTAATTTGATAAAAATAAAACACACAATTTGTCTCGATATATTTAGAAATCGAAAATTTATTTATTTTACGATGGATGCATATACAGATGGGTGACAAAATAATGCGAACATGAAAAATGTATGATCCATTTCAAAGGACCAGAACGCGCATGTCATTTTGCACTCAATTCTGCCACCTAGTGGTTATGAAAGCTAAGGTATCAGTCGCTCAACATCAGTCATTCGTGTTGCATGCGCTTACCAAACGCTCTGGAAAACTCAGTAATGACTGACTTGTCAGAGTTCGAAAAAGGAATGATTGTTGGAATGCGGTGCGCTGGTTGCTCCGCGACGGAAACAGCCAATTATTTGGGGTGTGCAAGGAGTACTGTGTCAACTGTTATGACAGCGTACACGAAATGCTGTGAATTGTCGTCTGCGGAGTACAACAGTGGACGGAAAAGAAAGCTTTCTGAGAGGGATAAAAGAGAGTTGACCCCATAGTGGTCAGAAAGTGCAGGCAAACTCCATCCCAGATAGCGTCATATACAAATAGTCATCTCCAGAATCCATTTCAGCAAGAACTGTCCAAAGGGAACTTCATGTTTGGAAGATTTATGTAAGAGTTGCAATTCGTACGCTATTGGTGTCATAGATGTTCGTATTATTTTGTCACCCATCTGTAAATGTTATTCTTAAAATTAAGCAAAATGGAATTTTTTTTATTTCTAAATGGAAATTTTTAAGTTTAGCCCTTTGAGCATCGACCCTGGGACCTTCTGTTTGGCAGTCCGATGCTCTAAACAGTACACCAAGATGAAACTTGTAAAAGTGATGAAATTTATATTCTTTATCATTGCGATTGGTACTGAGCATGCGTGTTGATGATTGGAGATGAAATAGCTACTTTTTTATCAGAGTGAGCTAAAGTTGTTAATTTATAACTCAAATAATTATAAGAATTTTAAAATTCTGAGGCTCAGGTACATTAGGAGAGGCCTTGGACTATCTTCACATAAAATTTGATCCTCGCACGTGCCGTAGATTTTTCGAGCCATCGCAGACACACACACACACACACATAGAGCGATTTGTTCTTTTATTAGTATTGATATATCTACCCTATATATATAAAATCCTTATGAAACGGATATATGAAACGACTGAAATGCAACGAATTTGAGAGACGATTCTATGAAACGACTGATTAAACAACTGATTACGTTTCGCGGCGATTTCTCCTAAAATATGGAATACTTTGCGATGAAATTAATACCAAAAATTCGTATTGATCCGCAGATCTCAAAACTGGTATTGGAATTTTTAAATTCGAATTAGTTTTCGAAATATTATTTTTTTTTCTAATTTTAAATAGTTTTTTCTAATGATGGCAATTCAAATTTTAATCATAACAGATATTTTTTTTTTCATATTTTAGAAATATTATTATTTTAAACTAATTTTGCGACCAGTTTGGTCTCCCTTCAATGTATGCTAAGAACAATGCTTTTTTTTTGTATTTCATTATCATTTTATTTAATACAAAACTTTCATTTAAAATTGAAAAATTTAAAATCAATAGCTTTCACTTCTTTCTTTTTTTTAAATGAAATGAAAATAAAAATATTAATTGCAGATGTCATATACGCACCGGGGTACCTAAATAGCGCCAAAAGGGCGTTATTTTGCCTGTCATGGTAACCCGTCTATTGTTGCTTATTTATTAATAAATGTTTATTTACCTTTATTTTCTTTTTCTTAAAAAAAAAATGTTATAAATTATTTTATTCTATAGTTATTATTTTTTTATTTATTGTTATTTCATTTAAAAAATAATAGAAAATAATTTAATAATACATATGTAACTGGTATTCGAAAACGAGGTTTTCGCTAAATTGTCGTAGAAAGAAATTACGCCAAACACGATTATATATTGCAACAGATCCTGACATTTAATTTAGAATTCAAAGCAATGTTTCAAAGGTACTACTTAGTTATCCAGTCGACCAATTTCGTCAAAGTATATAAATCGCCAAAGCACTCACCAAATTATACAAATTGACGTAATTTTTATTTTAAATAACGAAAGAACAAATAAAGGCACATATGTCATATGTGCCCCGCCCCATATTGGCGCGATTTTTTTCTGACGCCAATGTTGTATTTGCAACGGGTACTTAACTGGCGCCAAAGAATCGTTATTTTGCTTGATATGGTAATCCGGATGTTGTTGTTTATGCTGTTGATGTTTTCGCCAAAATGGCGTCGGAAAAAAATCTCGCCAATATGGGGCGACTAATTATTAGGATTATGAATAATATTTGGCGACTTATCGTCTGTGGCTGGCTAACATTAAAGTACCAAAATGGCCGCATGGAATATAAAAAGTGAAGGGATCCGCCCGGAATTGTTGATAATACTCACATGACTTAGGCTATTATTATAGAGATTGTTTTCAATTCTAAAAACAGCGCAAAGAATAATATTTCCTATCGATTAAAAATTTATTTACACGTGACTGTTAAAAACAGAAAAAAACCCTTTAAAATTACTATTAAATGAGTAAGTGTTAAAAGCAGTAAAATATTGAAAATTATGTCTTGAAAATTGTATTTACACGTGAATATTAAAAGAGAAAGGAAACTTTAAAATAATAAATACATTAATATGCGTTTAACCATTTCAGGGGCAAGGTACTTCTATTCGTAAAATGTTGAAATCAGTGAATGGCACCAGAATTTACAAACAGATTTGGAAATACGAAAATGCTTTTGTTCACTTACTTAATAAATGGAAAATTTTCATTCCAATATTCTGGTGCCAATGTGGCATTTAAGATTTAAATTAAGTGGTTCAAAAATGAACCACCGCCCTTGAAGGAGTTACAGCAGTAAATTGTAGTAAATTGTATTATGTCAATCGTTTTATAACGCTGTTAAAAAGTACTGGGAGGTTAAGACTCTGTTTACTTAATTCATTTTATTTTAGTTTCCTTTCAAATGTTTAACTGGTTTTCTTTAATCAAACACGAAAATAATCATTGTATGTCTTAACAGCAACCGATTCGGTCTTAAATTTTTGCAATCAAAGGGAATTGAATGGAAACCCGTTTACAGGGAGATCGCTATAGGTTTTTTCATTACAGTTCAATCTTCTTTAATCTTTTTAAAACCCATCAAATTAGCGTGCTTTTAGATTCTGCGGTGTCTGAACGGGGGTTGGCGAGCATAGCTTACAGGGGGCAGAGCCCCCTAGTGATCTTATAATATGGCTGTTATATCTCAGCGTTGGTAATCACTTCTTTTACTGCAGTTTGAACTTGTAATGCAAACGTCGGCTGTCTATCAGTTCCCTTTTCCAACTTACGACACATTTTAAATGTGAAATGAAAGTGAAAATGTTTTTTGAAAGATGTGACAGCTAATAATTTTCATTCACAACTTAATTAAATGTATTTTAGATTTATGCCAAACTGAAATTATGTTAGGAGGAGTGTGAGTAGGAATTTATTTAAGCAAAAGTTCAAAATTCAATATAATTTCTTCCATTTGATCAAAAAACATATGCTATTTTTAACAATTTTATCTATTTTGACATAGTTTCAATAGCAATTTTTTGATAAATTGTTTAACTTCTTTACAATGCAATAATTAGGATTGAATATAATTTTGAATAATAAACAACATATAGAATACTGCTTAATACTAATAATTAACATAAATTATTAATATATCAACCTATATAACATTATTTAGTTAAGAAATAAATTTTTTAACATCTCTAAAGATTAATGAAACAATCCCATTCAACCCATTTATAAATGTCCCAGTCATCGTCATGAAGTATATATTCAAATATCAGTCAGAAATTATTTTGTCACAATGGATAATATTCATTCATTTCAATTACCAATATTGGAACTTCAAGTAAATAACTACAACATATCTTAATTGCTTATATTGTATAAGATATATGACAACTTCAAATGTTAAAAAAAAAAAAAAAAAAAAAAAAAAATACTTTTTAAGCAGAGTTTTAGGAAATGCAACTTTGCAGAGAAATGAAAACAGCCATGTGGTTTTGCTTTTGGTTCTAAAGCACACTGTGGTAGTACCATATATGAGAATAGAAAACATCTAAAAAAATGTTTATCGCCTGTAGTATTGAGAATGTCCCAATTCATCCCCCAGCTCCCCTACATGGACCCTTACTAGTAAAAAAATATTAATGAACTTTTTCAGGATGTATCATCGTTAAATTACAAAATTCGTAAAGACTGATTATTGAATATTACTGTTATTGAAGCAAATATTGTTTTGCAGTGCTTCTAAAGCTGTGACATGTGTTTTGGAGGAAATGCTTTAGTTTTCTCAAATACAAGGTGTGATTTTTCTCAACTGCATTTCTCCGCTTTCTTTTCAAACAATATTATTTCTATTGCAATATCGGATATCATTAATGTTTACGTTTTACAATATGTCACAGTAATTTCTTCAGATTAACAACTTGTTGTGTATAAACTATTTGACAAAATTTTGTAAACTTCGATTATTAACATTTCTAAAAACTCATATTTCTCCTAAACATAATACACTTTCTAGCGACAGATTGGCCACTATTTCGCAGTTATGCAAATGCAAACCGCCATTCGAATCTCTAAATGTACTGTAAATTTAGATTTCTAGAAAATTACCCTATAGTTCTGAACGTTGCTTATGTATGAATATGATACTATTAGCGGAAAAATTCTTTTTCCTTTCAGTACAGTTTTTTAAAGTTAATACAATAATATAATATTTTTAGAAAATGACAGCAAAGAAGCAACTGCATTTTTAATTGATTCTTTTAATAAAATCGTATGCATTAAAACAAAGAGATTTTTCTAAATGAGAGAAACGAGGGCTAAACTACATTCTTTTACTAGAAGTTTCGTTGTTGTATTGTGAAGGCTGAATCATAAACATAACTAGTCGGATATGGCAATCCCAAAACTTTCTTCTATCTCATACATGTTAATACTTCCTGGAAAATGCAGCATATCAGCACCACCGGTTAGATGATTTACACCAAAATCTAATTATCAACAGCTTTGATAACTTCTAACTGAATCTGAAGTTTGATGAAAATCCGTGCATTAGTTCTTTAGATAGAGCTATTGCGAAAATTGTAAAAAATTCTGCAAAGCAGTGCCACTAATTGGACGAGTTACACCAAAAACTAATTAGCACCAATTTATACCAGGAAGTAACTGAATATGAAGCTTCATGAGAACTCATGCATCAGTTCTTGAGATACAGCTATTGTGGAAACCGTGAAAAATGCAGCACAGCAGTATCACCTGTTGAGCGATTTACAACAAAAACTAAACAGCATTAATTTATATCAGGGACTAACTGAATCTGAAGTTTTATGAAAATTCGTGCACCTTTTCTTGAGTTAGAGCTATTGCGATAATCATGAATAATGCAGCGTAACAGCGCCACCTGTTGGGCAATTTTCACCAAAAAGTAATCAGCACCAAACTATATCCCGGACTAACTGAATCTGAAGTTTTTTGAAAATCCGTGCAATAGTTCTTGAGATAGAGCTATTGAAGAAATCAAGAAAAATGCCGCATAGCAGAGCCACCTGTTGGGCGATTTTTACCAAAAACTAATCAGAACCAGTTTATAGCATGGTCTAACTGAATGTAAAGTTTTGTGAAATTCCGTACATTAGTTATTGAGATAGAGTGCCCACAAAATTTTTGTCACATACAGAGTGACAGAGTGACAGAACGACAGAGTGACAAACAGCCTCAGAGACAGACTATTTCTAAAAACCATAAAATTGTCTTCAGGACATTATAAAAGTATAAATCCGTCGAAAACCGGAAGTCGAAAATTTTTACAAATCCAATACATTCTTCTTGTAAAGATAGAAGAAAGTAAAAAAAAAGAGTAATTCTTGCATAAAATACAAAAACATAAAATCTTATACATATGGGAACGTGAGTTTTAAAACGCGCCTTATCCAGAAAATCAAATTCTGGGAGATCGCGAAATACCTCTGACTGCGTCTATTAATTTCCATTGTAAACCAAAATTTAACAATAGCAGAAATACAGGATAAACGAGTTTTTTTGCAGATTGTAGAATTTATTTAATGCAGGATTGAAAACAGAATAGATTGATACAGAAAAAGACGATTTAAAAAATTGCTAAACTCATGTCCTTGTATATACAGCGGTACTTCCATTTCGCGAAGGCTCGTCTTTACACCTGAACACTTCGTTATCTAGAAAACTCGTTAAATAGAAATCAACTAAAATTCATGAAATGTGTATGATAAAATACACATGCATAAAAGGAAAAAGACACATAAAATGGAAATATCGGAAAAATGTATTTTAATTTGAGCAGTGAAATTTTTTATGCAATGTAGCCATAATGAGGAAAATTTAATTAGAATAATGAAAAAAAAAAAAAAAACACGTAATAAAGAGATGTAAACAAAAACTGAAACGTAGGATAGTTTTCTCTCTTTTTCAGTGTTCCAGATCCTTAACTTTAAAATAGTATGTAATATTATTTAGTATAGGTTTCTTAACCCTCCATCACTCGCGCCTGTTTTTGTCACACGATCACTCGCGGGGGTGTTGTAAACACCCCAAACTTTTTATTGCAATTTTCAAGTTATAATGAATTATAATAAATTTTTCATCTACTCATAATTAAAGTAACTTACTTTGACTTATTATAAATAAAAATAATTTGGAAATACAAGAAAAATATAATTTTATAAAAAATAGATAAAAAAACTTTACATATACTACTACATTACAGTCAAATTTATATAAAAAATATTTACATTTACTACTTATATTACTTATACTCAAAAAATATTGGATAATGACATTTATTTGCTATATTATAACATACATTAAAATTTGTTTATGCGTAATGATTTAATAATATTATTCTTTAAAACAATTTGGGCAAATGGAAGACATGTGTTTTAAGCACATATTTTTTTTTGCAAGAAACACAGTAGCAGTTAGTTTTTATGTCCTTTAATCGAGGGCACATCACACAACGACCTTTCTTTGGAGGGTTGGTGTTTTCGAAACTTGTATCAGGATTTAAGCTTCTTTTCAGGCTTTTATTGATATTTGGATTTTGTGCTCTTTCATCTATGTGAGGTTGTATAAGGCTGAATCCAATTTCTTCTATGAACTTCGAACGTGGTATTTCTGTATTTGGAAACACAGAATAGTTTAATACAAAAGCATTAATTCCTGCTGTATTTAGTAGATGATAAAATAATCGAAGCGGCCAACGATTACAAATTCTTGATACATCATAAGTGTTGCACATTTGATCAGCTGTATCAACTCCACATTTAGTAGAATTGTAAAATTGTACAATTTCAGGCTTCATAACTCCGGGCTTTGTTTCGATTAATGAGTCATCATTGTAATGCATTGTAGATAGAAGAATTACATTTTTCTTTTTTTTCTTACAATAAGAAACTATAGTCATGGGCACCTTATTATGAAAGCCAAATACTGACGTACCCGTCTCTTGTTGCTGTATAAATTGTTTCGGCAACTGCTTTTTATTTTTTCTTATTGTACCAACCAACGTTAGCTTCTTTTTCAATAATTCCTCAGCCAATGGAACACTCGTATACCAATTATCACATGTAATGTTCCTTCCTGAACCATATATACTTTCACTTAACCTCATAACTATATCTAAGGTGGTATAGGAAGTTTTAAATGGTCCATCTGGTTGAGTACCAACATAAGGTTCAAATTTTAAAGTATAAAATGTTTTAGCATCACATAACGCAAATAACTTTAAACCGTATTTCCCTGGTTTATTTGACATAAACTGTAAAAATGGGCAACGTCCTCTAAATTTGAGCAACTGCTCATCAATCGTCACGTATTCACTTACTGAATAATATTTGGCACTATTTTCGTTAAACTTTGAAAATATGTCTCTGATATGAGTAAATTTATCCAAAGATTTTCTTTCATCACGATCTAAAACATTATCAAAACGAATACAACGTAATAGAAACGAGAAACGATTATAAGTCATTGTTTTGTGAAATATATTAATACCAAGACAGGAAATATTCCATAAATCGCTCAATTTCCTGTGACTAGATTTACATAATCCAGCAAGAACTAATAAGCCAATGAAAGCATTTATTTCGGTTTCATTTGTCACTTTACAGTCTCTTTCTCTGGAAAAATTTGATTGTATTTTATTTATATACACATTTGTGTGCTTAACCACAGCTTCGATTATATCATCTGATATAAGCAGTTTGAAAAATTCAATAGGTGTTTTACAAGACTTAGCAGCGCCTTTAGCACCCGGCAAGTGAATAACTATGTTCAAAGAACGCGTACGTATAGAAGTTTTACCTTTTTTCTTGAACCATTTCGTGATTTTATCCTTTCCTAAGTAATACGGAGAGTCAGACTGTAGTTCGATATCTGAATCGTGTTCCGATATTTCATCAGGTTCTTGTTCTGATTCCGAGTTGTGATCAGAACATTCCTCAAAGTATTCATCATCATCCGAAAAAGTATTATCTGTACCTGCTACCTCATCATCTTCAGAATCTGATGAAACAGAAGCCAAAAGATGCCGCAAACGCTGTTGCTCCATTTCCCATGGAGATTTCGACATTTTCTAGAAAAAATGGCAAAATATCGATGTAAAAGACTCAAAATAAATTAAAATAAAACAAAAATTATTCATAAATTTAATTATTATTATGATAAAAATAAAATAAATCTGCAATATAGCTTACCTTAATTGTGTTTTCAGTCAAAAAATATTCCTTGATTACTCGCGGGGTGTTCTCAGCACCCCGTTGGAAAAATTTCACGTCCTCACTGCTTCGGAAAAAATGGTAGAATGAACATCTGTCGTCAGTAGGCGTGGCCTCTAGGAATGTGCAGCTACTGAAAATATTTGACCTTGAGCTTGAAAAACTCTGTACTCGTGCGCATGTTTTTACTCGTGGGGTGATCAGAACACCCCACGCGAGTAATGGAGGGTTAAATAAAATAATATATACACCATTCATTAACATTTTCCCAATTTTGTAAGTACCCGAACAATTCATCTGCAACAGTTTCGTGAAACTGGAATCGCCTTCTTATTGTATCGAAGGCTTCCCCCCCCCCCTCTGTCCGCGAGTATGTCTGTGTGAGAGAGTGGAGGTAGCAAGCGTTTACTGCGTAAAAAACTGTTTTGTTTAGCACCAAGAATAATGGAAATGATTACATAAATAAATAAACAATTTCATTTCATACAATCCGCTGAAACAAATTCATACATCCATCTCAACCTCTGCGTTTGAATGCTGTACACTCACGAAAGTGGAATAAACTTCGTTATATAGCATTTATTTTTCGTAATATGGAGATTAATTTACATGTTAATGGTGTTCAAAATGAAGGTTCAGCAGAAAATTTCGTATAAGTAGAAAACTTCGTTAAATAGGGATTTCGTTAAAGGGAACTTCCACTGTGTATATCTATTCATATAAAATACAAGTCTCTGTGTGTCCCTCACAATTCCGGTTGGACCACCTCATTAATCACAGCCATGTTAGACTTCCTATGGAGAAATTGCAACAGCTTCAACAATGAGTAATTGTTGAAAAGTATTAATACAGGGTTACTACAATAGCGCCACATTTTGACCAACATAGAAAAATATCTCCAAATTAGGCGAAATACCGCCAAATTTGGCGACAAAAATAAGTTGCCATATATGAAACAACTTGGCCATAGCTGGCTAATTTAGCGAAATTCCCATTAAAACCCATTAATCTTTATAAACGAGCTCATCGCAATCTGATCTCAGCGCATTTAAGGTTTTTTTTTTTTTAAATCTATGTGTCAGAATTAAAAAAGTAATATACGAAAATTTACGTCTTTACATCTTTATCCCGATGCTACTAATAAAGTAACCACCACTAGACGGGCGCTGTACTATCTAAGCTCCTAACTATCCGATTTTAATTTGCTTTACATAGCCGGATGCAGAAATTAAATTCTGGGTACTTTTCGAATATAGGGGTCTTTGCGAAATGGAGAAAACGGCCTTGGCGGAAAAGGAAATTTGGTAACATATATTCTGGCACCCACTGTTTCATTTCATATACACAAGCACTTTTTTTTCAATATTTATACAATTTATTTAATATAAAAAAGCCAGTTATCTAATTTTATGCAGAAACAAAAATAATTTATAGATAAAAAACAACAATAATATACATTTAATTAAAATATATATATATGAACAAACAAAAAAATTCATCAAGTTTGTTTTCATAGCTGTTTATATCATTTGGCAAAAAATCTTGCTTTCTGATATCCAAATTCAGCCAAGCTTTTGAGAAAAACGCCAAGGCCTCTATAGTAGAAAAGTGCCAAATAATCTATTATTTTGCACTATCTGCATCATATTTTGTACTATATATAAGGGGTGGGGGAAGACGAAAAGGCTATATATTAAGTTTTAAAATTTCTATAAGACTAAAAATTTAAGACAAAAATAAATTTAAAGTAAGACTAAAAAAAGAGCTGTATGGCAAAAAGAAAAAAAAAACAATAAATAAATAATAATAATAAACAAGTGGGTAAGTGTGATCATAGATCGCACAGAGGGTTTCGTTTAATATTCCTTTCAAAACACTTTATCCTTTTGAAAAATTTATTAGTTCACATTTCGCAACCAGGGGCGCACTCTATTATAAACAAACCTCTATCCGAACGAAACTCCGTTTTACATACTATCCGTAGATATATTAGTCGAGGGGATTGGGCCCATAGCACCCGAGATAAGTAGGCGCCCCTGGTGGTAAAAAGTGGAACTAAGATATGTAAGGCTATGGTGCATAATATGAAAGAATGGTCAAAGGGGTGTCGCAAAAGTTGGAAAAGTGCTCCCCGGATGAAAAGGGCGGAGGTTAGAAAAATTGCTTAAAATATACAAGTTAGAGCCCGGAGGAGTAAATAATATAAGACTTTTTGAAAAAGTTATGATTTGTCGTGTGGTCTGAGGTATTCAGCTATACGTATGCAAAAATTCATGTCTCCAACTTAACTAGGGGCTCTCTTAGAAAGAATTGCTTAAAATACATATGTGGTAGCTCAAAGGTTAAACGTAAGACTTTTTCAAGATTTTAGGATTTGTTGCCTGGCTTCAGGTGTTCTGCTATAAGTATGCAAAATTTCAAATCTCCAATTTAATAAGGGACTCAATTAGAAAGAATTGCTTAAAATACGCATGTGGGAGCCCAAAGGGTTAAATATACGACTTTTTCAAATTTTTCTGATTTGTCGCATGATGGTGTTCAGCTATAAGTATGCAAAATTTCACGCCTCCAACCTGAATAGAGTGTCACTTAGAAAGAATTGTTTAAAATACACATGTAGGAGCCCAAAAGGTTAAATGTACGACTTTTTGAAAATTTTATGATTTGTCGTTTGATGCGAGGTGCTCAGCTATAAGTATGCAAAATTTCACGCCTCCAACCTAATTAGGGGCTCACTTAGAAAGAATTGTTTAAAATATACATGTGGGAGCCCAAAGGGTTAAATTTACGACTTTTTCAAAATTTTATGGTTTTTCATTTGATGTGAGGTGTTCAGCTATAAGTATGCAAAATTTCACTCCTCCAACCTAATTAGGGGCTCACTTAGAAAGAATTGTTTAAAATACACATGTGGGAGCCCAAATGGTTAAATGTACGACTTTTTTAAAATTTTATAGTTTGTCGTTTGATGTGAGGTGTTCAGCTATAAGTATGTAAAATTTCACGCCTCCAACCTAATTAGAGGCTCACATAGAAATAATTGTTTAATATACACATGTGGGAGACCAAAGGGTTAAATGTACGACTTTTTGAAAATTTTATGATTTGCGTTTGATGTGAGGTATTCAGCTATAAGTATGCAAAATTTCACGCCTCCAACCTAATTAGAGGCTCACATAGAAATAATTGTTTAAAATACACATGTGGGAGCCCAAAGGCTTAAATGTACGACTTTTTCAAAATTTTATGATTTGTCGTTTGATCTGAGGTGTCCATCTATAAGTACGCAAAATTTCAAGTCTTCAACATGTATAGTTTCTGAGAACGGGCTCTGTGACGGACAGACAGAGGAGCGAGACGAATAGGGTTTCGTCAGATGAACGAAACCCTAAAAATAAATAAAATGCATGTTTTTTTTTTTTGGGGGGGGGGGGGGGGGTTAAGACATGTTTTCGTTCACAACATTCACAAAAATGTAGAAAATACATCCTATATATTTAACTGCACTAAAGAATAGAAAGTAATTTTGGGGCCAGAAAAGAAATTGTTTTATTTCCTCATGTCCACGAAAAAAATGAAAGCCTGGGCACCAACTTTACACACACATATATACATACGTATATAATATAATATAATATTAATAAAAAGTTAAATTACATTGGTGCATTTGAAATGAATGAAATGTATTGATATGAATAAAATTTCCAGTTATACTGTCATTTGTAATGACGTTGAATAAGTCACAAGGACAAACATTTTCTACAGTTGGACTGTATTTAAAAGAACAGTTTTTTTTTCTCATGGACAATTATATGTATGTATTTCAAGATATAAAGATGAATCGCACTTTATGTCGAAGTTACTGAAGAGCAAGGTGAGCATTTAAATAATAAAAAAGTTTTTACAAAAACCATCGCATATACTGAAGTTTTGTGGTCAAATTTTAATTTATCCTTAAATTGCATACTTTAATATATTCATTATATCAGAGGTGGCCAATTAGTAATCATTGCCTTATCTAATAGTTGAATCTCTGCGACTCAAGAAGTCGGCTTTTTCTCTAAAAAAATTAGTGGTATGCGGCGTGCCACAGTTTGCTACCCCTGCTTTACATACATAGTTTTTCATGTGTTTCGTTTTTGAAATATGTTATTTTCATCTATCACTGCGAAACCAGCGAGAAAAACGCATTATTGCTCATGTGTTGTATATGTGACGGGCTATCTTTTTATTTCATTTTCCGTCACTTTTGACGGGCTATCTTTCTAGTATATATATATATTAAAGGACAAAGTTGTTTTCTTTCACGACGGAGTTTTTTGTCATTTCTTTAAGTTCTTAGCTCACTTCTGCAAATCAATTGCGAAACACGGTCGCTATTCTTAAGAAATGTAAAACAAAGCCGGCCATTAACTGCTCTTCTCTTTTTCTTATATTTCTCCAACACGATTTTCAAATAACGCGTTATTTCAATTCCTACATCATCGAACAGGAAAAAAATGTCCTTTTGAATGAATTCTGTTTGAAATTTGTCATTCAATTTAATGATTTTTTAACGTAATTTTGTTTAAAAATTTATCTCGACAGTTAAACAATTGTAACAAAATAACCACAATTTGTAATTGATTGCCTAGGAAAAATTAATAAGAATTAAAAAAGCGTTAAATATTGCACTTTTACGCTAAACTAAATTTTAATTGCTTAAAATTTATGAGATTAAGTTTCAAATTGTATTTTAATTTCTTAAAGACAAAAACCATTTCTGTAAAATAGCTGGTCTCAAACTTAATTGTTAAGTGATGCACCTTAAATAATCAAATTTTTATTGTTTTAACGAATATCTTTCGAAAAATTTCTTTTATTTACGTATGCTGATTGGAAAATAATAACACGCGTGTTGTGCTTTGCTAACATTTTTGGAGATACTATCAAAATCCTGGATCGTTAAGATTAGAGGTATAGTTCCAGATACCAATTATAAAAATGTTTACAAATTTTGGACCTACCTGGCTGTAACGCACAGCTAGGTCGTTATCAAAGCGTTATAAGTAAGCGAACAAACTTAATGCTGGAATCAGGCGTAAATTAACACAGTTGCGCCACCTTGTGGACGGAGTGATAATTCACATACGCGGGCTTTTAGTGTGGCGCGTATTTTCTAAATCTGTAGTCACTCATGGAAATGAATTTTGTTTGCCACATTTACTGCAAAATAATGGCGTAGCGAGGGGGCATCCAGACGCACTTGACACTACGAAGTTTTCTTCGCCTTATCAGAGGAACTTCAGTTGTTAATCAAGGTGAAAAAAACTTTACAATTTTAGTGGTGTCAGTAAAAAAACAGTTAGGTATCTACCTGTAGTTCACACTCCATCCGCTACGTGGCGCATGACCTTGATTGATGTGACCTCGCTTTTAATCTTGCGGTTATTTCTCCCATTCAAGATAGGACGCTTACTTATATCGCTTTGGTCGATATCTTGAGTAAAAGATAACTAGTAAACAACAGTTATGTTGTAAGAATTTTATTCAAATTTAATATTTTCTAATAAACATTTTCCGGTGTGTATTTTCGATATTTTATTAAATAGAGAAATGGAAAAAATATAATTTGTTATATTCTCGTATGTTTTTGGTTTCTCCTAGATGACATGCACTCAGAGCTTCGGATAAGAGCCTCTCGGCTGTAGTATATAGTGCACCTACCAGGAAGAAGGCGTATTAAAGTTATTGCTTTCAACAGAAAAAAATCGCTGTCTGTATTTGTGATATTAAAGACGACTGAATCGATGAAGGTTTATTTATAGCAACTTGTTCAATATTATTATTCACATTTATTAAAATTGGAACTTTTAAAAATAGAGAATGCTTTTTTTTTACATACGCTATAACTGTGTGATGTTCAGTCGTGGAAAAAAAAGTAAACACCCCCTACTAACTCCTCAACAAATTATCGTAGACGAAAGTTACTGGTACCGGACGATTGGAAATAAAGTCTACTTTTAAATGATGTATATAAAATTTGCTTAGGGGGACATCTGCATATTAAAACGAATCCAAACTTCATTTTTTTCAATGGCAATACCCAATTTTAACGAGATATTTCAAATCTTCGGTTCAAACTATGCCTAGAAACGAAATTTTTATGCAATTCCTACGGTACGTTTCGAGAAATTATTTGTTTTAAAACGAGCGTATTTTAAGGGCTGTATCCAAATTGAAGTTCGGTAGACGATTATTAACCAAGAGAGCCCCTTCTTTATCAAGGCACCTTACACAACACTGCAGCAATCATTGAAACTAGATTGCAGGAGAGCATAAGAAATTTCAAGTTTTTGAATTATAGACATTCAAAATTTAGTGCTATCTAATGTTAAATTACATTTTCATATTTTTATTTATATCTACTAAAATTATGCTCCTAATGTGCTAATTTTTTGTGTAGCAGTAATAATAATATAACCCAAACATAAATACGTTGAATTTGCAATTTTTATAATTTTATGATATGAGTTATGAATTATGTAATTAATATTCGAAAAAATTATGAATTACAACTTACAATTTTTTTGATGGATTTAGATTTAAGTCATGCTTTATGAAAATCCAAAATTTCACATTTTTCTTACAAGTAGTTTTCAAATTATGCTTAAAAAACGGCAAAATGATGGTTTAAGGTAGAGGTCTGCACGTGGCGGAATTTCCAGGCCCGGGCCAAGCCCGGCCCGAAGGAAAGCTACTTTGGCCCGGCCCGGCCCGGTGTAAAAATTGAAAGTTCGGCCCGAGTCCAGCCCGGCCCGTTTACATTTTTACCGTTCTCGGCCCGGCCCGTACAAAAATCAGTGAAAACATTCCCGGCCCGGCCCGACTAAATTTCTACAAAAAATTCCGTTTTTTCTCGACTTACAATTAAGATTCTTTTAATGAATACTACACTACATGCATATTTATGGGAACATTTTACAGTATATTTTAAATTACTATGTGTTCGCAAAATAGAAAACACGCAATAGTAAACGTTAACGATTACTTACAGTGTTTCAGTCGACGTCTCTACAGACGTTTCAAAATTTAAATAAGGGTTCATTAAAAGATTATTGTAGTTTAGAATAAAGGGTTAAAAAACATGATAACTTTTGAAGCTTATAACAAAAGGTAGGTTTGTGAAAATATTTCTGTCATTTTTAAGGCTTTGCTCAACTCCAAAGGAGGTACATTTTGATACATTTATGAATTCATTTCTTTTCGGAAACGCATGAGATTAGCAGGTATTCTTATTCAGAAACCATGTAAATGCCATTTTTTTCTTAGATAAAAGTAATATATCTTTCAGAAAATACTGCCAAAGTTAGCGTTTTGAATCGAATTTCCGGAAGCGATAGCACAGGAAAGGAGAAAACGTACAGTCACGTGACAAGAGTCTCTGTTATCTCTGTACGTAATTTATGAAAAATGGAAACGCTATTCGATCCCAAATGCCTTCAATACTCAGGCCTGTCAATTTTATGCCTTTATAGTTAAAAATGAGTCAGAAAATGTGTCTGAGAGTTTCGCATTGTTGAGCAGTAAATATGAGAACCACCTTAAGGAACATTTCCAGAGATACTGTTAACAGAAGTTCATTATCGCTATTAATACTTTTACAAAACATAATGCATGCCCTACACATCCTGAGAACGATTAAGACCAGTTCCGTCCCGGTACAAGTCTGCCGAAAAAATTAAACCCGGGATCAGGCATCATGTAACTGTACGATGCCCATCTCTACGATGGACATGTTACATTTCTGTATTGATGTTGTTAAACTCGCATCGGCTCGTAACGCACATTTATACTTCTCGAAAAACTCATATTCATTGGAAATGACCTAGTATTTTATCTGCTCCTCTCAAATTCTTATATCGGGCCGATAGGCCTTATTAATTTTTTTATCGGCCAGGCCCTGCAGGCCTGTTCAATTTTTTTGCCGGCCCGGCCCGTTTGAAAATGCTCCTCCATTCCGCCGGGCCGGGTACGGGCCTCGGGTCAAGCCCGAGCCCGTGCAGACCTCTAGTTTAAGGGGCCGTCTATGATAGAAGTGACTAGATATTTTGAAATTTCTTATGCTCTCCTGCAATCTAGTTTCAATGATTGCTGCAGTGTTGTGTAAGGTGCCTTGATCAAGAAGGGGGCTCTCTCGGTTAATAATCGTGTACCGAACTTCAATTTGGATACAGCCCTTAAAATACGCTCGTTTTAAAACAAATAATTTCTCGGAAACGTACCGTAGGAATTGCATAAAAATTTGTTTTTAGGCTAATTGAAGGGTGTAGAGTTCATTTATGCTGTCAGAATTGTGTACTGCTATTGAAAAAAACAAAGTTATGGTTCGTTTTAATATGTAGATCGCCCCCTAAGCAAATTTTATATAGATCATTTAAAAGTAGACTTTATTTCGAATCGTTTGGTACCAGTAACTTTCTTCTACAATAATTTGTTGAGGAGTTAGTAGGGGGTGTTTACTTTTTTTTTCCACGACTGTACGAGTATGTTTTACCATTGGCGGCATATAAAGGTGGCCATAATTAAACTGACAGTACTCAGAGTGATCTGTAGCGCGATCTAATTGAGAGAACGACGCCAAATTTTGTAAGAAAATTAAACAAGACGGAAAACGAAGGATTCCGCTAAAAATTAGTTCCAAAAGTCATCGCTAGGGGAATATGTGGCGCTGTGTAACTGAAAAGAGAGTTTTGAAAAATGCAGAATCAGTACTAAAATCGTTAAATGTGCTAAATAAAAGGTAATTTTATTTCAGTATTGATTCTGCATTTTTCAAAACTCTCCCTGCATTATGGCATGCATTTATCACAAAAAAAAATAAATAAATAATAATAAAAAAAAAAGTTATTTTTGAGGAAAAAATGCAATTTTACGCCTCGTCTTAGAAATCTTCGAAATGCCCCCTGCGCGTTCCATATCAACGAAAATACCCAATATGTTTTATAAAAGTTTGGTTTATATATATAAATAAAACTGTGCATCGAAATTTATGTATTTGAATTAAAAAAAAAAAAAAAAAAAAAAAAAAGAAAAAGAAAAATGTGACATTTTTTTTTGAAAAATTGTCAAAAAATTTTGAATTTTTTTTTCTTTTAATCTTTATATTCAAGTATATGAAATTCGATGCACAGTTTTATTTATATATATAAACGAAACTTAAAAAAAATATTGAGGATTTCCATTGATACGGAATGCGCAAGGGGGCATTTCGAATATTTCTAAGACGACGCGACGCGTAAAATTTCTTTTTTTTTTCTGAAAAATAATTTTTTTTGTGGTAAATGCATGCCATAATGCATATAATGAACCCTTAAGTAATATTTAAAATGAAATTTACACAAAAAAAAAATCAAAAAATTTTGAATCGTTTTTATTTAAACCTTTATACTCAAATATATAAAATTCGATGCACAGTTTTATTTATATATATATAAACCACACTTTTATAAAAAATATTGGGGATTTCCATTGATATGGAATACTCAGGGGGCATTTCGAAAATTTCTAAGACGACGTGTAAAATTCCTTTTTTTCCCTCAAAAATATTTTTTTTTTTGTGATAAATGCATGCCATAATTGCATATAATTTACCCTTGAATAATAATATATAAAGTGAAATTTACAAAAAATAAAAAAAATTGATTTTTAAGGTTTTTAAGGTGCCTTGTCCCCTTAAGGACCTTTAAAAATAAAAGGACGAGTGCATTTTGAAATTTCCTCTGCTTTTGTCATTGGATTCATCCTCAACTCAATAAAGACATTCCGTAAAAAGGACGTTAAAACATTAAACAAATTTTTGCTGCTATGCCCTGTTTTTTTTTGGTCATTACATAAAGGTCATTTAAAAAATATTGCATCAACAATGAATTTAATGGTATAGGGGAAGATTCATTTCTTTAATACTTCTGCTCTGTTCGTGTACATTTGGTCCGAAATTCTTTTCAACTGTTAATCGAAAATTACAGAATAAAAGTAACTGCTGGACATATCATGAACTTGTTAGTAAGGTTGATATGTTATTCATCTGAAATGTATTTAATTTATATATTTTCTATTTTTTAATAGTCTTAATTGTCTGAGCGAAGCGAAGGCTAATACTCAAAGCAATATTACTGTCCGGATACATACAGCTACGATGGATATTAACGCCATGTCCTACTAAAAAAAAGGCTTAATAAAAAACTTTCGTCAAGCATAACTCAAAAAATATTTGTCGGATTTCGTTTCTGATTGCACCAGGAGGTACCTATAAGGGTGGCCTACTGAATGCACCTACTATGTAACATAAGTTCCAAACCGTTTAAAAATTATATATAAAAAAAAAACTGATAAAAAAGCATAATTTATCTGCATACGTCACAGAAATTTGGTGTGTGTCACTTTCGCCGGTGGATGTTTTCGTAGACAGCTAGTTTGAACACATGGAGCAAAGCAAATAATAAAAAAAATACGCACGCAGCAATGTTGAAGTGCCATAAAACATATTTAAATTTAATCAAACAGGAAAAAAATGTGTTTGTTTTTCCATTTAAAAGAAAAAAGGCATAAAAACTTTGATTTGAGATTTTGCGATAATCTCTTAATAGCATTTTTTAATCGCCAAAAGCATATTTTATATTTTGCGTGTGAAAATTAGAAACAATTATATGATGTTTAATAAAATATGCTTTAAAAGTTTTGGTTTATAGCATCATTTCTTCTTATTTTCTTTCTTTCTTTATTTTTTTACATACTTTCTTTTAACTTACAATTATATTTGTCTGTGGCACTCAAATCTTTTAATTCATTTTTCACCCACTTCCTGGTGACATAGAGTTTTGAAATTTGGAATATATATGTATTCCTGAGGGCAATATATGAATTGGACATTGATTTTTTAGAATTCGATCTCTAAGGGGGCTACGGGATGGGGGGGGGCGTGAAATACTAAATGGTTACGTTTGTTTTTCTATAGAGAAATCAGCATTAGCTTCAACAATGAGTACTTGTTGAAAAGTACTAATGACAGGCTTACCACGATATCGCCAAACTTTGGCCAACGTGGCGAAATATCGCCAAATTTGGCGACAAAAAAGTTTCTATCTATGAAGCTAACTTGGAGATAGCAGGCTAACTTGGCAAAATTTCCATTTAAATCCATTTATCTTCCATAATTGAACTCACCGAATTAAATTTAAACTCCGTGCATTTAAGGTTTTTCAACACTTTTCTACTATTTAGTGCATTTAAAAAACATATATATTTTCTAAATTTTTGTGAATTTTAATTAAAGCATGATTTAAAAAAAAACAATTTCCTTTTATATTAATTTATTTTTAGTCTTTAAAGATGAAATAAGTACTTTTCCTGTATAAGGGCCTTGGCAAGGTAAAGAAAATTGTTTTGGCGAGACAAGTAAGCTTTTTATGCGTATTTTCGTGCAACTTATTCATTGTTTCATATACTCAAGCAATTTTTTAAAGATTTATAAAATTTATTTTGTGTTAACAAGCCACTCTCCTATTTTTATATACAAACAAAAGTAAATTGCATATAAAAAGCAATGATATTATACAGGGTGTCCGGCCTCAACGGTGTCCAATGGCTAATTCCTAAACCGTTAGTCATAGACATATAGTTCCAATTACAAAAATGTTTTAAATGAGGTAAAGAAGTATTTTTAAAGCTATTTAGGTCAAGAAAAACATTTATTTAAAAATTACGAAATTTGAATTTTTATACGGTCCCGCGGTCCTATAAGTGATATTTAGTAAACTTTTCCTTTTTCTCTAACAGGTATGTCAAAAAAAGTCCCATTCACCTAACACTAAAATTGATTGAATTATGACATAATCAATTTTATGACTTAAACCAATTTTCTGTAACTGAAAACAGATGAGTTGACCAAGCTTTTATGGGTCGTACACGAAGTGCTTAAGGTATTATAAAGGGCGTCCACTCCAAACGATGTTCAATGGCTAATTCCTAAACCGTTAGTTAAAGACATATGTTTCCAATTACAAAAAGGTTTTAAATAATGTACAGAAGTATTTTTAAAGCGATTTAACTGAAGGTGCTGCCCCCGTATAAATATTACGGTAGTGTTAATTTTTAATAATTAACTTTCAGATTGGTTAAAGTAATTGAGGAAGTGAGTTTCAAAACTCGTCTTATCAAGAAAATCAAATTTTGGGAAATTGCGTAAAACCTTTAAATGTGCCCGTTGGTATTCACTGAAAATCTGGAGAACTCACTTCCAAACTCACTTCCAAATATCCGATCTTTAACTCACTTACAAATATCCGATCAAGATTAAATTTTGAATAATTATGTAAATCCAATGACAATGTAATATTAATATTATTTTACGTACGTACCATTTATATTTATTTTACAGGACCACTCCAAAAATTTCGTATACATTATTGCCTACAAACAGAAATTTTAAAGTCAAAATCAGTAACATTTATGTAAGGACTAGGGTATACACTTGCTCATCCTGAATGTAGTATACGAGATATTAGCGTGTGGATATTCAAAAAGTCAAATATGGACAATTTTAAACAAGTATGGTGCTTATCCATATCGATCAATACTAGGACAAGAATTAGCACCAAGAGACAAAGGGCGTCGTTTTAATTTTTGTAATTTTATTTTAAACAAACAAGATGAAGGTCCATTTTTGTGAATGAAATTATGTGGATTGATGAATGTCAGTTTACAAGACAAGGGTTCGTAAATACTCAAAACTTTCACTATTGGTCCCTGGAAAATCCACGCATTATTCGTCCTAACAAACATCAAATACGTTGGTCCATAAATGTTTGGTGTGATATCTGGAAGACGTCCTTAATTGGGCCATTAATCTTCGATGGCACTTCAACATCAGAAAAATACGCGGATATTTTATCTGGACCAGTATCCGATTTTTTAGAAGAGTACGTTTTATTACAAGATTTGTCTAATATGTGGTTTCAGCATGATGGCGCGCCAGCACATAGATCGCTAAAGCCACGTACTGTTTTAACCAGTACTTTTGGAAATACTATTATCGTATATGGAGGTCGTATTGAGTGGCCAGATTTGAATCCTTTAGATTTTTTTCTTTGGGGTTTTCTGAAAAATAAGGTATATGAAAGAGAATCCATTAGTCGAGCAGATTTGTGGAATCGTATTGCTATGGCGTGCAGATCTGTACCACCTACAATGTTGAAAAAAATAGAAGAAGAATTTATTTCAAGTGTACATTTTTGCATTGCAGCCGAAGGGAGTCACTTCGAGCACGTTTTAAGATAACCTTAATTTTTATTAATTAAGTTTTAGATCAGGTAATCTAACTATGTATCATTTTCTAAAGGGTTGTGGCTGTTGCTTTTATAATCATTTAGCAAAATTTCTGTTATTTTTTTTTTACTTATATTTTTAGTACAAGTTGTATATTTTGTTTTAATATGTCAGAATGAACAAAAATCTCAAAATATAATTGTAATGTTAATTTACTCTCAATGTTTAATGTTAAATTTTATATCTGACGATTATTTTTATTTCTAGTAAATTTGTGACTGACTCCTATTTTGCAGCAAAAAAGTTACTCCAACTTTAAACATCTATTACTCGGTCAGTTTTAATCGCAGAGGAATGGGACTTTTTTTGTCTTACTTGTCAGTGCAATAGGATATTTTTACTAAATATCACTTATAGGACCTGGATACCGTATAAAAATATAAATTTCGTAATTTTTTAATAAATGTTTTTCTTGACCCAAATCACTTTAAAAATACTTCTTTACCTCATTTAAAACATTTCTGCAACTGGAACTATATGTCTATGACTAACGGTTTAGGAATTAGCCATTGGACACCGTTGAGACCGGACGCCCTGTATATATAAATAAAATATTTATATTTATGGCACAGATGCCATAAACGAGTTGCACCGAGTTTGGCGTGATTTTTTTATGCCAATTTGGTGAAAACGTCGTTTTCGAATACCAGTTACATATAGCGTGCTGTAATAGCTCGTTATTTTTTATTTCGATATGAAAACCGAATATTTGAGGCCGAAACTGCACAAAGAAAAAAAAAAAAAAGAAAAAAACCCTAGAAAATGGGAAGTCTGTTTTTTCAGAATATAGTGTCACCCTCGATGAAAAAAATATATATATGTATGTGGATAGTACAAAACAAATTTCAGTTTTAAGACATAAAACACACGCTTTTATTTTGTACAGAATGACGTCATCCGCATCCGCTGAAGAATTCTTCATGTACGATCCAGTCTTAAACAACTTCTACCGTAAAGTACGCATAGGACGTCACTATCGCTGAATAATACACAAGTTCAAAAAAAGGAGATGACATCATTCAAGAAACTGTAAAAAAAAAAAAAAAAAATCGGCTATCTCATGATTCATATGCCCTCATTTGTGTGTAATATTAATATATATAGTTAAAATTAAATTTTGAAAAGAAATAATTCATTTTTATTTTTTCAAAATAGCACGTATTTTAATTATATATTTTTAAGTTGTTAAGGGAAAAAGGCAACAAAAAGGTATAATTACTATTTTCAAACTACAGACGTGTGAAAATTATTAGAATAATTGTGAAATTTACAATAAAAACTTGTTATATTAAAGAAATATTTTAAAAATATTGATACATTTAATATTTAGTGTGCATCCCCTTGTTTTTTATTAAAGAAATGATAGCATACCTGTTTTGGTATACTTTGTATGAGTTTTTGGCAATTAATTTATATTTCGTTGTCATGATGTCAAATTTGGATGAGTGTTTCTATCAGACTAGTCTTGTTTGTGATGTTGTATTTCCTTAATTTTTTCTTTACAATGGTCCAAAGGTTTTGTATGGGGTTCATATATGGACTGTTTCGAGGCCATAGAAATGTTTTCTTTAATTAAATTAAAGAAATGCAACATCACAAACAAGAATGTTCTGACAGAAAAACTCATCGAAATTTGGTATCATGACAACGAAATACAAATTAAATGCCAAAAACTGATACAAAATATGACAAGAAGTATCGAATCTTTAATAAAAAACAAGGGGATGTACACTAAATATTAAATGGACCAATATTTTTAAATGTATTACTTCTTTAATATAACAAGATTTTAATGTAAATTTCACAATTATTCTAATAATTTTCACACGTCTGTATTTTCCCCCTACTTCCTACAGAAATGGAGTACTTGAGTTGCGAAAATTAAACAAATGGCGCTAAAAAACTACAAAAATATTAATATTTCAAAAATAAATTGAGATACAGTTTTCAAACAAATTGCATTTAAAAGTACTTTTTCTCCCTGATACGACGGTATAAAAATTGAAAATGTGCGATGTTTAGAAGTTAAAAATCTTAAAATAGTAGAATAGAGAAGATTAAGTTAAATTGAAGTTAAATTGCAGTACGGTATTTGGTACTACTTAGTTATCCCGTCGACCAAAAATCTATCGCCGAACTATAAGATTGAATGCCAAAATGATTGATCGTAAATGTTGCATTCTAAGTACCTTATTACCATACATTTAATGCTTTTCATGGTGCTTCGCTGTTATACGGACTTTGGCGCTTTTGTAAAAAGCACGAAATTCGGTGTTAAAAAAGTGAGATTTTTTGCCAGATGATATAAAGGACTATGAAAATAAAACAGAATAAGTATTATACTGGTTTATATATATATATTTAAAAATGCATCTGCTAACACGTATTAGATAAGTGATTTATGTTTGTATATAATCTAATAAAAATGAAAATTTGTCTATCTGTCTGTTTGTAATTCTATACAAATCCACAGTTTGGAAGCCAAAATCGTGAAAAGATACGTACACGTGTATTAAAACACGGCCGAGGCAACTAAAGTAATCCGGAATCGAAGTAATTTATAGTTAATTTTTAATTAATAAAAAAAAAACACCTATTTAACAGCAATTTCTTATCAAATTTAAACATTTTTCGTTAAAGCAGTTGCCAACAATTAAAATAAACAATAAAATTATTACTACAACAATTAATTTTCTACTGCAAGATTTCCACGTGAAAAATGAAAATGATATAAATAGTTTGCCGAATTTTAAAAAAAAGGTGAATATTACGTCATAACTTTTCTATTGCAAGATATTCACGTGAAAAATGAAAATGAAATAAACAGTTTGAGAATTTAAATGAAAGTAAATATAACTTCTTAACTATTCTATTTCAAGGTTTCCACGTGAAAGAGGAAAATATTACTTCATATTGGAAATATAAAGCATGTGAATATAGTATAAAGACATATGAGTGTGAAAAAAGTATTGAATCATGATAAAAACCCGATTATGGAAATATTGGCGTATTCTAACATTATTGCTCCAATTATAAATTGAAATAATTTCATTTATAGCTGTATTATTTTGCGTCTGTTAAATACATTTAGACATTTTTATACTGTGTTTTCATTTGACTCATGCGTACAACACTTCGACTGCTTTTTAACACTTTCCAACAAAGTTGAAAAGTGTTTATGACTTCGGGTTGTCTGTCCGTCTGTACGCGCTCTAACTCCCGTAAATATACTCGGATCGTTCTGAAATTTTTGGATGTTGGTTACCTCTACGATAACACGAACCCTATTTCAAATGAAGTTTGTAGCATGTTTAGTTCATTTACAGGGACAGTCAAAATTTTTCCGTTCCATTACGGCCTATGGGAAAAATCGTTTAAAATGATTTTTAATGATATTACATGCTTTCAAACATAATCAAATTGATATGCATTTATCAAGTGCACTAAAATATGCATTTTCTGTAGAATATGCGGCGCAAAAAATAGTTATTATTTATTTACAGTGCCACACAAAAGAATTCCGTTACATAATGATATAGGGTGGAGGGAATTTTTTCCGGCGTATTTTAATTATGTTAAATTATTTCATGTATAATGAAATTGATATACGTTGCTGAGGTTTACTATAACTTATTCCATGGATAATACGAAGTGCATAGCATTTACAGGGACACACAAAAGATTTCAGATACTATAGTATAACCAAAGTACCGTACAGTAGCGATGATTGCTGGAAATGCCTTTTTAATTATGTTATGTGCTTTTATGTTTCACTCTATTTGTACATTGTACATGGTGTGTATAAAAGCTGAAATTGATATACAGGGCTACACAAAATAATTCGTAATGGTTACTGCGTATGATTGCAAATTGCAGGGGATTTTTAAAGGAGTTAGGCATTTTTACGATGAACTGCATTTAGTTTACTAAGAAATGCTTATAGAACATATATAAAATGATATACAGGGCCAGGCAAAGAATTGGGTACGTGGCCGTCTATAAATGATCATTTCTGGAAATGTGATTTCGGTAGTTTTAAGAGCGTTTTACTTTGAATTAAACTTTAGCAAAAGAATGGTGTGTCATAAAGGTAGTAGGTTAACTACAGGGTTGTACAAAAGTATGCAAGTATGTTTCTATCTATTAGTATAAATTGCTGAAGGAGAAATTTCAACCTGTTATGCGTTTTCTTGCTCAACTAAATTTCCCCCTTTTGTAGAGTATATAAAAACCTACAGATCCAATACAGGGCTGTTCAAAAGAATTAGAATACATGTTTGCTATGGGCGGTAACTGCTGAAATCACTTTTTCAAATGTTTTATGTGTTTTCTAAAATGTTTACTTAGTTCTCTTATATACCTTATTTCCCTAAATAACGAAGTTTTGTTAAAGCATTCAGGAAGTGTTGGAAAGTGTTTCATAATCTATGCTTAACGCATACTTTTTCCTACTTGTTTTAATGATTATTTTATGTTCTATGTTAAATTTTGAAATTGATTTTTCAGAACAAACATCCTTCAAATTTTGGGCAACGCAGGGCACTTTAGTTTGTAACAGATAAATGGCTTTTGTATTTGTACATCTAATGCTAATATTATAAAGCGTTATAGTATTATAAAGTGTATAATTTTATTAATGTTTGTACTTTTGTGAGGTGTTATCTCTGAAACTACATAGCCAACTTAAAAAAAATGTTGGTGGCCATCTCTGCTCCGAAAAAAAGACTGTATTTTATGTCATTGCAACAACCTACATCGCTGCAGGAGCAAAAATGTTCTAAAATTGCGATGTCTGTGATATTGATTGGGTTAGAAACTTTAAATTCGGTGTGGTGGTTACTTTTAAGTTGTAAATACTCGTTATGAACGCTCTCTAAAGGGTTCTAAAATTCAATTTGACAGATAAACGTAAAAATTTCTAGAAAGCTTCTGAATTATGATTTATTTGGAATACTGAAATTTCCGGGATACTGTTGGGGTTAGAAACTGGAACTTTGGCATGGCACTAATTTATAAGATGTAAATGCTCGTTGTAGAACAAATTCTAAAAAATCGAAAGACTAAACAAAGCGGAAAAAGATCTAGATATGATCTAAGTAACGAAGTACATGGAATTGTTAGGAATATAAACATGAAAATTGACATGGCTGTATTATCATGACGGAAATTCTCGCAATAGAGTGATTTCTAAAAATGTCGCTATATATAAAACACTGCAGAAAAAAAAAATTCAAAAAATTTCTATTTCTGTGTTACTGCTGAGCCGAAAAACTTGAAATTTTGCTTCGGGTTAGTTTTAAAATATAACATTGTCTATATGAATTGTTTCTAAAAAATTTAAAATTTAAAAAGATGAAATTAACGGAAAACTATCTCAATTACCATTAATTTGGAATTATTAGGTATAGCAACTTTAAATATTTCATAATGCTGCATTTCCTCTACAAAACATGCAATTTAAATGCAACAAAACTGATCGATACCCACCTAGTATTAAATAAATTGTGTAAAATATTGAATAAAGGCCTGTATGAAACAGTGAGTAAGTTGCCCGCAAGTACTTGTTAAAGTGTTTCTTCTCTAGGCTTTTCTCTCTCTCGCCAAGGCCACTAACAGAGGGTAGTGCCGTTTTAAATGTGATATGGATTTTTTTTTTCTGATTAATTTTTCTAGACACTTTATCATAAGATCATATTCTCAATTATCATTAGTAGATTTTTTATATATTAACTTATTCTGGTGAAATTTCATAATAGGGTTCATATTGGCGTATTTTAGCTTGCATGTTTTTCTGAAAAAATATGTATGGATTTGTAAATTATTTCAAATGACACTTTGACAGCTCAAAGGTTATGCAGACAATATATTCAGATCTTGTGTCATAATTTATGTTGCAATCATTGCCGATTTCTTTTATTTAATACATGCTAAATACAGCTCAACTTGTGAAGAATATATTCGAAAACTAAAAAGTACAGCGTATGTAGTGGCCAGCATACACTCATCATTTAAATCCGATCGAGCATATCTAAAACACACTCTAACGACGCATTGCATGCCAATGTTGATGTGTTCGGTTCTTTGATACTATATCAGATTTTGAAGAGAGAATTCCTTAACTCTTATCGACAACCTCATTGCGTCCGTGGAAAGCAGATATTGTACAATATTAACTATTCCGGGGGAGCACACACCATATAAAGTCTAGTCCATTCTTTTTAAACAACATATATTTGTCATTTACAGTTACTCAAATTGTTGCGGAGCGTCTGATTATGCTCTTGACATGCATTTCATACAGTTAAAATTGCGATATAAGATAATTTAGAGTTTCATTTTCTATTTTACTTTTAATATATTGCGTACATTCAGTTTTATATCTATGCATGGCTGTCTTACATGGCTTGCTTTCCCATTTTTTTAAACAGTGTATACGAATTTATATATAAGATTTTGTAATTCTACGATTCGTTTATTTTCATCATTTCAATTTATCGCAGTATATGGACAATTAAAGATAACATCACATTTTCTTTGCTTCCACATGTTGTTATTAAGTCTATGTTCTCAGCAATATCGCTCAGACTAATCCCTCTGAGGGAGATCCTAGTAAATTTTTAGGGTCAATATGATTCGATTCAGCTTTCATTTTATTGAATTAATAACTTGTACAATATATTACTAATTCAACAAAAAACCATGAGAATAAATTGTGCAAAGTTTTCGAACGGGTTTCCCCTAACTTCAGATCTTAGTTTACCCATTTGAGGACATTAGGATGTTATACAGGGAGGGCACACCCACCTCCCTGACTAAAAATTCGCCATTGATATAAACTTTATAATTAACAAGAAATAACATTTATATGAAATAAGTTTGTATGTAAGAATAAGATGCGTTACAGTGCAGAGTCACTAAGAATGCTTCCTGACAAAAATAATTAAAATGATTGTATATAAGAAGTGTTTTTTTTCTTATTGTTATCCAAAAGGTTATTCCTAAACCGTTATGTTTAAATGTATAGTTCAAATTCCAAAACTATTTCTATTGTTTGAAATGTTTCAATTTTTATCAAAAAAGTGTATGTGATTGGTTCTGAAACATTTGTGCCTCACGTATCCCTTTGAAGGATTATATATACCAGGTGAACCCCTTTTCTCCATTTTTTTTTTTTTACTTGGGACAGTCATCAATCGAAAAATAGAAAAAAAAACGACATTCATAGCAATATGCAGACTTTTATTTTACATTTAATTTAAGCTTTACATATGCCAATAAATTGCACGGTGATTCGTGTTTTTGTTTACACTTGTATATTTGTTGACTTATAGTGTTAATTTACTAAGGTACATCAAAAGCCATCTTCAATATCTGGTGTGTTGTGATATTTTGTTTTAAAAACAGCTAAAGAAAGGATTAAAAAAAAAACTTTTTCATTATCTGATTTAGTTACATCTTGTCATACGTTGATTAATGACTCAGACTTGTCACGTATCAATTAGGAGTACGTCTTATCTACTTTGACAAAACCTGGTCTAAGTAGTCGTCATAATAGTTTAATTTTAAATGCTTATTTAATACATCATTTTAACTTCATACTAAGTCATTTACAAAAAATTATGAAGAATATTCACATTTCTTTAATGTGACATCATTACATCGAATGATTAAAAAAACATATCATAGGATTTAATTTTAAAATTGAATTATCTAAAACAAATTCTTTTTATTTTTGAAGATACTGTCGTTATTAAATTATTGTTGTCAGATAAATTTATAAATTTATTTTTCAAAAACCAACAAATTCAAGGTATTTTTCGACAGCAGCTGACGAAATTAGAAATTCGGGAATTTCCTAAATTTGTACAAACGGCATCGGCTGGGCGATTAATGAAATTCGCAATTTTTAACTGACTGACGAAATTTGCAATTGTTTTCCGAGACAAATTGACGAATTTCATGACTTTTCCTGCAACCTATGATCAAAATTTGCAATTTTTGCAAATATAAATTGACGAAATTCGCGGGCAAATTTTAATTTTAAACGCTTATTTAATAGACCATTTTGACTTCATACTTAGTCATTTACAAAAACTTATGAAAAATATTCATATTTTTTCATGTAACATCATTGCATCGAATAATTCAAAAAACATATCGAGAATTTTGTTTTAAAATTGAATTATCCGAAACAAATTCTTTTTATTTTTGAAGATACTGTGATCATTTAATTATTAAATTATTGTTGTTTCAGATAAATTTATAAATTTATTTTTCAGGCAAAATAAATGATAAGCCATAGCATTATCTTTTCAAGCTTTTGTACTTTTAGAAACTTTACAGTGTTGAATATCATGGCTATGAACACATAATTTTTTCGCGTGTGATGTCACTTGGATTCTCAAAAGAAAGGGATTCAGTTTCATTCGCTAATGGAACAAAAACAATGTCATATTGTAAGATTATCTCTTTCTGTATATTGGCATTTATTTGAGCCTTAAATGGACATCATTTCGACAAAATATCCTGGGAAAACAAGTAATAAGAGATAAAACAAGTAAGGGAAGTCCATTTCCCATTTCTCACGTTTAATAATACAAATATTTATCATAATAGATGTGAAAAATATTCATGTTTTAAGAGAAGGGCATTGATATCGATTTTCTGACATCAGTAAGCATTATACAGATGTCATTTTGTTAAAATCTGATCCCGGAAACAGCGAAAAATATGGAAAGCTCAGTTTCCATTTGTTATATTCATATCTTCGAAGATATAAATATTAAAAATATTCATGTCCAAAAAGTAGCTTATTTAACAGAATATGGAAGCAGTATTTAAGTTTCTTTGCATAAAATAAGCACGATTGAAATGATTATACAATACAAATGACTCAAACATTCGATGTTTAAATGAGTATATTTTATCTAAAATTAACATACTCATTTGAGCATCGATTATTTGAGTTATTTTTATTGTATAATGATTACAATTATGTTTATTTCATGCAGAGAAATACTGTTTAACTATGTTATCTTAAATAAGCTTCTTTTTAGACATGAATATATTTTTTTTATATTTATACCTTGGAAAATGTGAATATAATAAATGGAAAATGGACTTTTCATATTTTTCGCTGTTTCCGGAATAAGATTTTGACAAAATACTTATCTGAAAGTAATTAGGGGAGATTAGCCATATTTGGACCGCCGCTTTAATTGGACCGTTGCCATTCTGCGATTAATTACAGAAAGAGACGCTATCTACAGCTAAAATCCTACTCATCCGAATGACGTCATTTATGATTAGAAGAAGAACCCGCCTACCACGTGCCGTTTTCGACAATTTAAAAAAACCTAAAGTTCGCTGCTTTGATCTGATTTTTTTCTACCTAAACATAAGTGAATACTTTAAAACTGAGTTAAGTTGTTATGTTTTCATACACATATCTAAATTCATCTGTTTATTGCGCACATTTCTCAGGCGCATTTGTTTGGTTTCGTTTTTCTTCTTAGTCTTGAGATTATCTGATTTAAAAAATGGTGCAGTTACCTTAATTGGGCCAATTTAAGTTGCTTAAATTGGACCAGATATACGATCATAAATTTGAAAAGTAAGTAATGAATTTCGATGGCGGTACGCTTTGTACACTATTTTTTTTATTTTTAAGTAATTTAAATGGATTACTGTCTCGATGCAAGTTTTTGAATTTTTTTTTTTTGCATATCTGGACCAATTTATTTATACAGTTTAGGCCTATATAAACATAAATAGAGTTTTACATATTTGTGCAATGAATTTTGTTTGCAATTTCTTTTATCTTGTATGTATTTGTAGTTATTTTCTTTGAATTCTTTATTCCTACGTCGTATTTGATTTACAGAGTTGAATTCAAACATTTTCCACCTGGATGATATTTTCGGGTCCGTGAGGGGGGGGGGGCAGACTTTTTATATTTCTGGAGAGAGGAACTACATTTTTTTTGCCATTAAAGCGCATAAAATCTCAAACCTTCCGTTGGGAGTGGCTATTTCAAGGCTCCGGGAGGACCCCAGAATTCAACACGGTTTGAATATATAATGTTTCACATTTTATTAATCACAGCGTATTTCTTTTCAATAAATTATATTTTTTAAACACTTTTTTAATATACTGTTGAAAATATTGAAAACGACACAGACAAACTGTTTTGAAGAAAAACACCCGTGACAGCAAAAGCTGTTAAGGATATAAGAAGCGAAAAGGAGAGAGTAAGTTGGGAAGAAACTGACCTGAAAGAAAGCTGCAACTACAATTCCCCCCAAAAAGCCGAAAAACTATTAGAAATGTTATGTCCCTTGCTAAATTCAGTTAAATAAGAGAGAACCAGAAAACTGTTGTGTTAACATCTTCGCCATATAAAGTAAACCTTAAAATGAAAAAAAAGGGCAAAAAGTGAGCTCTGAAAGAACAAAAGATATTGTAACATCAAGTTTTAAAAAGTAGGCGTAATGCAATGTGAAAGAAAGTGATGGAAGGGAAGAACTACAAGCATAATGTAACAAAAATTTCTGTTTCAGAACAAATGTCTAATAATTCAGAATCTAAAAATAAAATCTAGACAGTGATGATTGGTTTTGCCTAATTTGTAAGAAAAATAAAATGAGAGAATTGATTCAGTGTTCAGATTGCCAAATACGGTTCCATATTTTTTTGTGCTGGAATAAAAAATGAATAAACGAAATTCATGTGTAAGCTTTGCGTCACTCCTTACATGATATTCAAGTAACTGGGAATTAGTTCCAAAATTGCTATTCTTAATGTCTGATAACTTTGATTTATATTTTGAATACATTTTGATTTAAAACAATTACTCTTATTTACAGATACTTGATTTAATTATATTTCATTACTGTTATTTTATTTGTTTCATTAATCGCAAACTTTGCTTTTAATAAAATTAGTTATAATCCCTAGTCATTAAAACAACCTGGTATTGTTTGGTCCAATTTAGGAGACTGGGGACCAACTTAGGCGACCAGTTGCTGAATTTGGACCACTTTTGACAAATTTTTCAAATTAAAATAAAACACAAGATTTTGAAAAATAAAAGGAATTAAAGATTTATTTATTTAGTAGATGAATAGATTGACCCCGTGTAGTGATTTTTTGCAGATATTCCAAAAATTAAGTGAGTTACACCTGAAAATAAGTGAAGTGGTCCAAATTCGGCCACTCTCCCCTATTTATTCTATTTCAATTTTCTTTAGAAACATAAAATTGCTACTTTTTTTCTATTCTATATTTAATTGATCTTATTCTATTGTTTTTAAATAAATAACCGTTAATTTTAATTAATTGATACTAAATTGTATTGTTTTTAATAATATACATTTAATTACTTTGATGCTAGAAATAGTATTTTTTCTGATATATTGTTTTAATAATTACTTCAATAAAACTTTTAATGTAATATTCAACATTCAATGTGTCTTACTGTGATTATTTCTTATTTGCCGTATTTTAAATATTTCATGCATTTTTCCACATGTGGATATTCCCATATTTAGTACGTTTGCATTTTATCAAATAAATACAAAAATATTTTAGCGTAATTTTAAAAAATATTTTTCCAGTTCATTTTGCAACATTTTAAAGTGATTTTACCAATCAATTTGAGAAAAACAAAAATTCAGGCATAAATGGGTTAATATCTCACATTGGAGTTATTGAAGTATAAATTACAAATTAGCTAATTGCGATATTTTAAAGATAAAACATAATACTTTTTTAGATATGCATAAAATATCTTACTTAAAATTAAATTTCTTATATTCAAGTCTTAAAATTCACATTGGAGCAACTTCAGTATAAATTTAAGGCGAATTTATGTCAATCTTCGCATTAAAACACGATAACTGAAGAATATCCATGAAATCGCAATTCTTAGCGAATTGCAATTTTCTGAAGACAAGCATATATTTTTTAAAAAGAGGATGGATATAAAATATGTTACCTGAAACAAAATTTCTTTATATTCGAGTCTTATTTCTCACAATAGGACTACTTGCAATATTAATTATACCTTAAAGAATCGCGATATTCCTAAGGTAAAACATAAAGTTGGAGGAAAGAATGAGCGTAAGAAGATATACGTGATATTTCCTACATTCAAATCTTATATCTGAAATTGGAGCTGCTTCCGTGTAAATTATATTTTAGCGAAATGTGATATTCTGACGATAAACATATAATTTTTCGAGAAAGGATAAAACCAATTTTCTTTGTGCTTTTAAAGATTTTTTTTGTCTTTTTTTAGGATCTAGATTTTACTAAATAACAATAATATCGTTTAAATATATATTTAAGCTGCACAAAATTAACATCCGCACAGAAAAAAATTAATTTTACATTTAAAATATAACCTTTCAAAGTCATATCTAGCGTGAAAAATGTAACCACTGTTCCTGGACTCTATTTGCTTAATTTATGATACAAACATTTTGCTGTTCGAACTGTATGTATGTAATATCATTGTCATCTAATTTAAAAATAGATGATGTATCAGCACAAGCTTTCAAAAACATAACTTGCACTTCACCATCTTCTTCTAAATCATCTTGTGTAACGGCTATGTAGTAATACTTCATTTTTGCTGTTTTTCAATTACAAATTCTACTAGTATGTATGTTCCTTTAATTATTTTATCTTGTGGTATTTGTGTAATTTCATTTTCTTCAGAATTGAATTCAAAATTTTTAATTCCAAAGAGGTTTCACCAATGTATTCTCATTGTCATTTCGTACAGTTGTTTCCTTATATTGCAAAAATTTTCGATCAGGAAACTCTTGTAGTCAAAACAATGACATAGACCACGTTCTCCACTACGGAAACAGATGACATCTCTATACTTGATCACTTTAAGGTTATTTTGTACTGTAGTGATCTGATGTATGTTCATAGTGCTCTTTACAGTAAGTAAGGCAAATCATCAAGTACAGCTTGTTCAAAAAAATCAATATCTTGTTCTTCAATGAAGAATACTTTTACCTTTGTATTCTGTTTAAACGATTCATAAAACTGGTGTCCATCAGTGATATCTTTACCAAAAGCAACAAGCTTATCAGCTTTTCTTTTCAAAGCAGTACTTTTACCATGGCCAACTTCAAAGAAGTTCCATGTTCTTCGTTCAAAACTAAAATAATTTAACTGGCTACTAAAAAGATAAAAAATTTTTTTTTGCTGGTATTGCGTAGCAGTTCCATCCGAAAAAAAGTGAACTAACTTCCATAATGATACCATTTTTCTAATCAATTTGAAGACTGGCTATAGGTGAGCCCATGTTGCAGCAGGATTGTGTCGTCTATCAGATGAAATGGTACAAAAATATATGGGAGAATGATTGTAATCTTTAATTTTATTCTCTTCTTTTTTTTCTGGATGCATCAACTTCCTACGTTCACGATATAAACATTGTTTTTCAGTATTTGTCAGCTTCTCTTTTGTTTTCTTAGGAGACATTTTTAGATCTGGAAAATACCACAAATAAATAATACTTACTACAGCATAAATAAATATAAATAAGTAATAATAATAATAATAAGTAAATTTAGTACTATGAATAAATAAATATATATTATTACCACAAAAAATGCATATTCAGGGATAAAATATAATCTCTGTTATTTGTATGTAACATCTGTTACCAAAATGTTGTAACAGAGGTTACACTTAAGGAAAAACAATTTTTATCTTAATAATATTAAAAAAATAGCTATGTTATTTATATAAACTTATTTTATATAGTGTTTTGTGATTTAAAGAGAAATTTTATTTTTAAAACAATATTTAAATCTAAAATTGGAGTAACAGAAGTTAGAAAAAGAAACCGCACTCACCTTAGAACTTGACAATACTGCTATATACACTAAACATGTGGCAGGCAAAGTTAAAATGGCACTTGACTTCTATTCTTGAAAGTGCTTTGAGCAATACAAATTAGTAGCGCCCTTTCTTGGACAAACTTTTTATTATTTATTCAGCTAAATTTAAATAAAGTAACAGTGGTTTCATTTTCATGGAAAAATGTTACATTAAACTCATGCAGTTACAAAATGCATATCTTAATTCATTAGTACAAATTTATTAAACTACTATATGTGTTAATTAAACAAAAACAGATAAAAATTCTGTTGTGCATAATATTTAGAATTGTAGTCTGTTTAAAGTTGTCTCTCTAGTCATTTGGACAGCTAATGTTCATACTTAAGAATGGATAAATTGCTTAAATTGTGCAATAAATACAATAAAATTAGCTAGAGCAAATGTTAGACCGGTTAAGAATAGTTTTTTCTAAAAGATGGCATTAAAAGAATTGGAACTTTTTCTGTATTAAATGAAAAAAAATAAAGTTTTGGACACGAAAAGCACCAGCAATTTTGGTTTCACCCGAAAACGACGTGCATCATAAAATATGTCAAAATAAATTTCTTATATTTTACTCCTTGGGGACGAGCGATCGGTATACGTGCCGCGTAAGGTGCTCAGAATCCGTAATTATTCTCACCAGTAAATTTTTATTGTAAATTTTGCCTTATTTAATACGAGCATTTTCCCAATTCAATTAGGCAAAAATTTATGTTTTGAAAAACCAGTGATAAAAGATTAAAAATTCTGTAAAAAACGCTCGTTCCGAAGCGGTTAAGTCTTTTAGCCCCTTGAGGGGCAAGCAATCGTGCGATCGGTATACGTGCTGCGTAAGGTGCTCAGAATCCGTAATTATTCTCACCAGTAAATTTTTATTGTAAATTTTGCCTTATTTAATACGAGCATTTTTCCAATTCAATTAGGCAAAAATTTATGTTTTGAAAAACCGGTGATAAAAGATTAAAAATTCTGTAAAAAACGCTCGTTCCGAAGCGGTTAAGTCTTTTAGCCCCTTGAGGGGCAAGCGATCGTGTTTGTGTAATGTTGAATTCACACCGGAAAGTTCGAAAAATTATGTTTCTAAATAAGGAAAAGCAATTTTATGACTTTTTTTCCACCAAAGTTAGAAAAGTAAATTTTAATAAAATTTTTCTGGTGCAAATCATCATTAATCGTAGGTGGGATAAAATATATCCCACCTCCCTCAAGGGGTTAATAGTAAAGCTACTCTAATTGTAAGTATATATAAGAGAATTGAGATATTTTGAAGGTAAAAATATAACTTTTGAGAAGACAATGTTCATAAATATGTATCTTAAGATAAAATGTCTTGAGCTACTGCAATTAGTATACCTCAGATACTTGCGATATTTTGAAGGAAAAACATATAATTTTTGATAAAACAATGTGCATAAAATGTATTGCATAAAGTAAAATGCCTTATACTTATGTTTTCTAACAGTAGAGCTACTGCAATCATAAGTATACCTTAGATAATTGCGATATTTTGAAGGGAAAACACATAATTTTTGATAAGACGATGTGCATAAAATATGTTACTTAAAATATGATGTCTTATAGTTAAGTCTTCTAACAGTAGAGCTACTGCAATAGTAAGTATACCTTAGATAATTACGGTAAAATGCGATTTTGAAGGTAAAGCATAAATTTTGAGAGAAAGGTGAGCATGAAAAGATAATACATCCAACAAAATGTACATAAAATATTTTGGATATGGCTATTTTAAGTTTCTTTATATGCCATTTAGATTTCTCAACAAAAATAGTTAAAAATTTTTAATTTATTTGAAATATTAGAACACCATAGGTTTAAGAGCACCTGAAACACTAAGTATTAAGCTATTACTGAGGACAAACCTGTTTCCACCAGTGACATTCAAATAGTACGATTTTATTTCTGAACCAATCAACGAAAACCATTCGATTTCTTTAGCTCTCTTTTCTATTCTTTCTCACATTTGAGCTGCATTAGTATAAAATATATTTTAACGAATTTCGATACTTGAAGATAAACATATACTTAAAAAGACGATGAGCATAAAATATGTTACTTAAAATAAAATGTCTTATGTTTAATTCTTTAACAGTTGAGCTACTGAAATGCATAAAATATTTAGAGCTATTTTAAGGTTCATTATATGCCATTTAGATATTTTAACGAAAATGGTAAAAAAAAGTTTAATTCATTTGAAATATTAGAGCACCATAGGTCATAAGAGAACCCGCAACATTAAGTACTAAACTATTACTGAAAACAAACATGTTTCCACCAATTCAAATCATACGATTTTATTTCTGACGCCTTCAACGAATACCACTCGATTTCTTTAGTTCCCTTTTCAAATCTTATTTCTCACATTGGGGCTACTTCAGTATAAATTATATTTTAGCCAATTGCGATATTTTGAAGATAAACATGATATTTGACAAGACGATGAGCATAAAATATGTAACTTAAAATAAAATGTCTTATAAGTAAGTTTTTTAACAGTAGAGCTACTGCAATAGTGCGTATACCTTAGACAATTGCCATATTTTGAAGGTAAAATATAAATTTTGAGAAATGGGTGAGCATAAAAAGCTATACATACAATAAAACAAACTTAAAATATTTAAGATAGGGCTATTTTAAGGTCCACTACATGCCATTTAGATACCTGACCGAAAATAATTTTAAAAGGTTTAATCCATTTGAAATATTAGAACACCATAGGTTATAAGAGCACCTGCAACACTAAGTATTAAGCTGTTACTTAGGACAAACATGTTTCCACCGGTGACATTCAAATCGTACGATTTTATTTCTGACGCCATCAACGAAAACCACTCGATTTCTTTACCTTCTTTTTCAATTCTGCTTAAAATTAAAGTCAAGCTACTGATCAAGTTATGTTTGAGTTCTTCATGATTTCTTTGAATTCTGTCACCAGTTAGGGTCATGCTGAAAAAGCAGAATAGTGAAAACGTAAACATTGATAAATCAAGTAAAATTAATTCCGTCAGTTCGAAACCAAATGAACGAATCGAACATAATCCAGTAAAAAATAAATTTACTGTGGCACCATAAGTGAACGATACACTGAGAGACAAAGCATCATTGACTATCTGATTCAAATATACTATTTTTTGGAATTCAAATAGACTCTGAGACAAAACATGTTGAGTCATCTGTTGGTACTTCAATCTCTTCTTCAGCTTCATTCCAAAATTAAAAATAATGTCACCTAAATGAAAGTACATAGTCGAGCTTAACAATACTACAAGACTACTTGCCAGTCCATTTGCGGTGAAAATAAAAGCAGCTGTAAATACGAGAGCGGCACTAAATGTTCTTTCAGATTCCGGAGTTATTTTATAGGAAAAGAAATATGAAGAAGTAGTATTCATCATCGGATATGTTACTTTCAGTGTGGTCAGGGTACATGTAGTAGAAAATATCAGGAATCCGCTAACATTTAAAATTAACAAAAGATAAATGTTCCATTTACTTTTAAATTTTCGAGGATTTATTTCACTGCTAACTACCAGTATCATTTTTATGGCTTGAAGAATCCGCTGGCGTTTACGAAAGATACTCCAAGAAACCAGCAAAGAAAGTAAAAGAAAAACACTAAAATTAAGTATCAGTGAAGTATAAACAAAAAGGAATTGGGAGTAAATGACGAGGGGAATACTTAGTAAGGTTTTGATGATAAGATTGAGCACAGTTAGAGAAACAAAAATTCTTGTTTCTTCGAGATCTTTTTGGAAAACTTGATCAGGTGTATAAGGTAGTTGCCACAGAAAATGCAAACACAATATTATCCGGTAATCCATTGTTAAGGACTTTTGTTGTTTCATAGTCTTAACGTGATTTGAATTTTTTATAAATGACTTGAATGAACTACCTTTTAAATTCTGGATAAGAAAAACCATCTTTTTCATTCCAAGTTACTTAGTTGTTTATGTTCAATATTTAGAAATGTCAATATGTCTCTGCGAATTTTTTTTTCAACTAACAACATTTAAGAATAACAGCTCAAAAGATTGACAAAAATGTCTAGGTCATGAACAAAAATTCCATTAGTAGATGGCATTTTCAAGTAAAAATTTGTTATGAGAAATCAATAATTCTATAATTGTTTCATTTCAAACACATAGTTAGAATCACGCAACAATATGTTAACAGCTCATTTCATTTTTCCGCAATTGTTTAATTAAAAGTATCGAACAAATGCTTCTATATATCAGTAAAGAAGCATTTATATTGTTTTCTTGTGCTTTTGTCATTTAATCACATTTAAAAAAAACATCCTATACGAAGAGTTAATTTTGATAGCTTTGATCACGAACTTCATTTTTGAAATTTTTAACGCTTATTATGCTGTCATCTTAACCAATGTAGGTTAGACAATGTAAATGAAAATAAAAATAATTTTTTTTTTTTATGCTACTTCGGAAATATAAGTAAAATTAAAACTTTTGAAGACATGTTAATGCGTGAAGATCTTTCTAAATTAATGATATATATAATAGTCAATCGATTTACTGTTTTTCACTCTACCAAATTCTGTGACACAGTATTAGCACTAAAAATGAGTTATTTGACCTAATTTTTAAAATGTAAACATGAAAAAACATTAAAATGTAAACGGAGAAAATGTTAGCACGCGATATATTTTTCAATTCCTACTATTAGCTTACACTATCCCTATATTTATTTATTTATTTATTTATATATTTATCTTGTTCAAATTTTCAATCTTTAATAAAATACTCATTATTCATCCTATCAAGTTGAAATAAATTTTTTTAAACGTGTACTGGATGACAATTGATGTTAATACAGTTTTTTCAAATATTAATTCATTAATTAAGTTTTAATTAATTTTAGTTTTGCATGGGAAACAAAATGGCGGCCATTGGTTATTGAAAATCAATTAAAGTATTTTCAATAGGGGGTTACCATAGGGGGACCCTGTTCTGTCGCCAAATACCGCCAAGTTTGTCGCCAACTTGGCAATATCTCTAATATTTCGCCAAATTCCCATAGAGTTCCATTGTAAACCTACTTGCTTACAGAAAATCAACAAATTGAGATATTTTAATACAACAAAAACTAATATTAGCTTAAGGGATTATATTAAATTTTTCTTTGATGGCCTAAGTAGGAATTGACTCTAAAAACAAAATTTTTATATTACTTGTTTATTTTTACTTTCTTCCATCTTTACAAGAAGAAAGTATTGGATTCATGAAAATTTTCGAATTCCGGTTTTCTATGTATTTATACGTTTTAGGGGTCAGAGATAATGCAAAACATGTTTTTACAAAATGTTTGTTGTCTGTGAGTCTGTCTGTTTCTCTGTCACAAATTTTGTGGGCGCTCTATCTCAAGAACTAATGAACGGAATTTAATAAAACTTTAGATTCTGTTAGTCACTGATATAAATTGGAGTTGATTACTTTTTGGTGTAAACCGCCCAGCAGGTGCGCTGCTATGCAGCATTATTCATGATTTCCACAATAACTATATCTCAAGAACTAAAGCATGGATTTTCAGAAAACTCCAGATTCATTTAGTCCCTGATATAAATTGATCTTGATAAGGTTTTAGTGTAAATCGCCCAACAGGTGCCACTGCTATGCAGATCTTTTCACGATTTTTGCTATAGCTCTGTCTCAAAAACTAATGCACGGATTTTCATCAAACTTCAAATTCAATTAGAAATTCACGTAAGTTGTTGCTGATTAGATTTTGGTGCAAATCATGTGACCGGTGGCGCTGCTGTGCTGCATTTATCAGGGAGTATTAACATGTATTAGGTCTAAAAAAGTTTTGGGATTGCCACTGCCGACTAGTTTTCATTATTTATCGAATTTTGTTTTCATTATTTTAATAGGCTACAATGGTACAAAAATTCTTATGAATATATTCTTACTATACACTGTTTTCTCACTTTCTAAGATGTTTAATGATAGTTTTTAAGTTTTAAATTAAGATACTAAAATATTATTCAGAATATAAACGCACTTTTCTTTCGTACACTGTAAAACAAATTTCGAATTTATACATAAATAAAAAACTGCCTGCCATGATGTGAATGAAAACTGTATTTAACGATCAAACCCTGTATTTAACAGTTAAAATAACAGGAAATTAATAAAAATACAGGTTAATCTCTGTAAAATAAACTGTTTTCTGTTAGCATTCTGGTGGCAATTTTTTTTTTGGTTGTTGTTTAAATCACTCGATTATTTTGCAGTGTAATTTTAGAGCGATATAAAAGTCATTATTTCAAACAAAATAAAATCAGTCTTTCCATTAATTATTATTTACTTCCTAAAAAATCTGTAGATTAGTAACATAAAATTGGCAAAAATTTGTATTGGGCAAACAAAAGTAGTAAACTGTTTGAAATTTGGTTATAATTATGTATTGCATTTTCGATCATGTTTCATCTATTTGCATCAGAGATTGACATGCTGTTGGCTGTTTTAACGACATATTCTATTTTAAAGTACTTTGGATTGTATTAATGACTATATTGTAAAACAAATGATTGTATGATATATATATTTTAAAAACATTTGGCGAAAAATGCACATATAAGGATTTTGTTTTTAATTTAAAATATTATTGTGTTATTATTAAAGTTTATTTCAAATCTAAACCTGCTATCATCTAATACTTTTACGAAATCAACTGGCTATGTGGATAACTTAAATTACCAAGAAACGAGCAATATTTTTTTCTCATTTTTCTAAAATAATAAAGTATATCTTTCAATAAATAATGTCTTTGTTGATGTTTGAATTTTTTTTTTTTCTGGGCATGAAAATTACGGAAAAGTTTACATTAAGTATAAACCGAGTATAAATAAACATGGAAAGATGAAAACGGAAAATATCGCTATCAAATGAGGCTTTAAACACCGAACTAATTTTTCAACGTAGAAATTTAGAGTTATAGAAGAAGGGACAATTGAAGTCCACCGTAGTGGAGATAGCTTTGAGGTCTATAGCAACTATGGCTTTTTGCCTTGAATGATCCTTATTATACATAAAAATAAACCACAATTTTTATGTCCTTTTTCCATTACATATAAGGACGAGATAGTCTCAAGGAAGCTAACAACACCAGAGTATTATAACCGGGAGCTCCACAAAGGAAGATACAAATTATTACATTATTCGAATTTCGGCATCCTTAGATGCGAATTTAAGCAATTAGCGACACTATTGCAAAAACTACCAGAGGTAGCAAAATATGTCAATAACAAATGTGTAAAACGTGACCAATTTAGTAAGGGATAAAGTGGTACAATTTTGATGCTCTTTTATGCTGAAAATATAAATGCACAAGCATATGTCTAGATTAATAGATTTCATAAAAAATACTGAAAATATAAAGATAAAAACATGTTTTATATAAAATAAGAGTTTTTATATACATGATTCCTAAATAAAATAAAGTTAATTTCATTTACTTGAACTTAATGCATTTCCTTGAAAATAAAAATAATAGTTAAAATATGTTGTCAATTTTGAATTATATTAGACTAAACAATACTATACTTTTTTTTCAGCAAAATGTATCTGAAGAAATTAGAATTAATTTATAGCTTGAAATAAGGCGTTAAGGACAATGTTAGTGCTAAACATTGTAAGCAGCTTGAGGGGATTCCTAGTTGCAGCCAATTTAACTCCCAGTCGAAGAACAGAGTGTACTGCCTTTGTATGAGTCTTAGGAAGAGAAATAGTCAATTTGCAGATAAACTTCTGCGTTTGAAAAAAAAAAATAAAACAGAGAAAGACAGGCGAAATTTCATTGGTTGAAACCTCTTTCTTAAAATCACTGCAAGAAATCTTATGCAAGACGATATCATCTTATTAGATATGTGAGATAGTCAATTAAATTTAATAAAAAAGAGTCAAAGAAGTCAATGAAAATGAAATTTGAATTAAAAATGTACTAAAAAGTAAAGTGAATGATAGCAATAGTTTACCTGGAGATCGAACAATAACGTTTAGAAGAAAAGGGGCACAAAAAATCACAGAAACAACAACAACAACAAAAAAAACGCCCACTTCAGGACCACATATTTTGTATTACGTTAAAGTAATAAATGTGTTTAAAAACGGCAATAATTAATATTTTTACTTATTTCAATTGCTTTAACCCTTTCGAGATGGCATCCCTTACACAAATTTTATTTGGGTGGCACCGCTTTTCTTATATAGTTCCCTTTAATGGTAAAATTCGAAAAAATGCTATACCCAAAGCGAACAAACACAGCAATACCCCAACTTACGTCATCAATTCGTTCCAAGACTAGCGACGTATGTCGAGGTACATATTTAGATAAGCAAAAGAGGATAAGTAATAAAAATTCTCCAAAATCTAATGAACATATTCTGTTGTATTTAAGGATTATGTTACATACATTTAACATTAGCAAAAAATTGCATTTGCAATACAAGAATTTGCAATAAGTGGTTAACTTACAATTTATTGTTCTAGCTGCCCCGTTCGAGTCTTTGAGGTTGTGAAAAAATCTTCCGATGCAGTTTCAACCGACAGATTTTTCTTTTTTTTCTCTTAGAAGCTTTTTTTAACAGCAGAATGAGCTTTGGAAGCTTTTTCTAACGACATTTTTTTATTTGTAGTTATCACCTGACTGTCGAGGGAAAATTTCCTTTCATAGAACCAAAATTCTTCAAAAAAGTGCGGCTTTAGTTAATGAATTTTTTTCTGGCCAAACGACGTAAATGTGAGGTTATGTAAGTCGGGGAACTGCTATATTACTTTTATTTATTAACGGTGCCGAACACAAATACAATATGCATTTTTTGACGATGCATATATGCATCACCCGTCCCGAAAGGGTTAAAGAATGAGCAAAATAATATTTTAAAGAAAAAAAATATAAAATACTACTATGGAAATTTTGAATATTTTTTCACCTTAACTGAAAATTTATATTTATTGCCGAAATTGACAGAATTTGAAATCTTCTCACTGAAAGAGAGTATTTTTGAGAATGCATCTTTTTGAGCAAATAGTTTTTAAAGGATACTGGTAAGTTTTTCGGTAATTTAAGTAAAGGAGTTAAAATTAAAATACCTGATATACCTTACGTAGTACTAGAAGTCACTGGTCGGCAAATCACAATTTGTTTCTTCCCTGAAAAAAAGGGTGAAGTTTATTGGCAATTTTGAGAAGAGACCGATGACAATGTTTATAAATGGCTAATTCCATGCGTACTTGTAGTGTAAGTCACATAGTTTCAAATTTATATAATGTTCCCTACCAGAATTTTAGAACTGAAAATTTGACCTATTTTATCGGAGATATCACATTAATTAAATAAAGTTAAGAAAACTTTTTGAATATAACGGTGGCCAGAAATCAGCTGCGTGACTTACACTACAAAGACCCATGGAATTAGCCAAATATAAACATTGCACCAGCCATTGCATAAACCAGCACAACCACCACAACAACAAAAAACAATTCAGGAGGGAGTGATGACAAAAGTTCAGCAGAGATCAATGCAGGTATCGTACTTGTCCTGAAATTTCACCAGGAAATTCTTCAGTACGAATATTTTCTTATGGAAATATCTCTTCTTAAATAAGGCGAAATTTCACGCGTTTAACCTAGATTTATTTTTCTATAAATAAATAGTCATATTTGTCCTCAAAAAATCCCTTAAGCCTACCCTATCAATGGCATTGTCTCAAAGGAAAACACAGCACAAAAAGAAGTGAAGACAGAAGTTCAGCAGGACAGATAGCTTTGTCTTTAAGAAAAAACAGCACAGGAAGTAGTGACGAGAGAAGTTTAGCAGACGCCGATAGCGCTGTCTTTAAATAATAATTAAAAAAAAACAGCACAGGAAGAAGTGTAGACATAAGTTCAGTAGGGACCGATAGCATTGTCCTTGTGGAATAAAACAGCACATGAACAATTAAAGTCAGAAGTTCATCGGGGACGGATGACATCGGTTTGAATGAAAAAAAAACAGTACAAGAAGAAGTGAAGACAGAAGTTTAGTAAAAGTCAATGTCTTTGCCTGGATGAAAAGAGCAGCACTGGAGGACACAAATTAGGGGAGATAAAAGTCACAATCCGGTTTTAAATTGTATCATCCGGGGAATAAATTACAGGAATACAATATTCAATACAAAACACACTTAACCCGCTCTTAAAACATATAAAGCAGAATAAATTTTACAATCCATAAATTCCAAACCTGCAAAATATTGAGAGATCTAAACGATATTGTCGCTAAGTTTCATTTAAAGTATTTTTGAAAAAAAAAAATCGACAATCATATATACGTGATTATTATTATTTTTTTTAATATGAAAAAATCTGATTTAAAATGTTTAATTGAATAGTTATTAATTTTTAGGCATTATTATTTTTCCCACATTTTTCACAAAAATATATATATCAAGTACTTCAAACTGCATTAAATCACACACAAATCAGTGAATTAGTATGCTTATTCCAGATGAAAATGGTGATTTTCGTTAAAATATATTACATAATATACAATGTTGCAAACACATTTACTTGGTTTAATATATTTATGTCCAGGAACAAAGAAGCACAAGTACAATAAATTAATTCAAAAAGATCTTAATTCCTCAGAGTAGGATTGAAATCAAAATAAAAAAATTCAAAATAAATATAATGGTAAGAAGTTATACATCTAAAATACGGGTTTTCTATATCTAGTTTTCTTAAACCTTTTTATGAAGAACTTTTGAAATTATGTATTCACAATTATTCAGAAACCTAAAAATTAGTTTTGAGTTTTATTTTATTAGTTATTTAATTTTCTTTGGGGGAAAAATATTCCTTCCCCCTTTCTTTCTTAAATTTCTCAATGCTTTTAGATGTCTGTAGTCTATAATACTATTTAAACCTCTTTATTTATACACATAATGATTTTTTTAAGGGTGTCCGGGACACATTTTCAAATAATTTTTATTTATTGAGCTAAAATTTCGAAATTTTTTGTGATGGTTAACCATGTTATTTGTAAATAAACTTACATGATAAAACTTCTCAAAATTTTTTTACAAAAAAATTAAATTTAAATTTAATTAAAAAAGTGGGGGAGTTTAAAATCGTTATAACTTGAAATTTTATTAGTAGAATATCAATTATTTTGCATTTAAATAAACAGAAATATGTAAGTTTTAGTTTAGATTCAGCATTTCAAAAAATATTTTTTAAATAAAAGTTTAAAACATTTAAAGTAAAATTTGGAAAAAAATGACGTAACTTTAAAAAAAAAAAAAATCATATTTTCAAAAGTAATTTTTTTTTCAAATTTTCTGAATCAAAATTAAAGTAAAACAATTGAAAAAGACATGTTCCAAATTTTAACCACTTATCTTTACCGGTTCTTGACTTATAACGATTTAAAAACGTGAGATGATGAAAAAACCCATCATGAAGAAAAACACATTTTCGCAAAAATTCGTTTTCATGACAACCATTGCTTGAAAGCTAGATTTTGAAAATAAACCAAAACTTAACAAGTTAGAAATTGCTCGTCAAACGTGGCAAATGAGGTGCGTTCGTACTATAACTAGTTTTATAAATACTTTTTTGCACCGCATATTGTGCTGAATGTATATTTTAGTGCACTTCATAAGTGCCAACCAATTTCATTCTGTTCGGCTATAACATTATTAAAATGCACTTGAAATGATTTTTTCCCCATTGGCCTTAATGTAACGGAAAACTTTTGACTATCCCTGTAATTAAACTATACGTCCGATTTTCATAAATTATGAAATAATTCGAATATTTTTTGCAGCAATTATATATTTAAAAGTTTACACCACTCGGAAGGCTGTAACATCATTAAAATGCACTTGCAAAAAATTTTTCCCATTGGCCTTAATGTAACGGAACACTTTTGACTGCCCCTGTAATTAAACTATACATCCGATATTCATAAAATTTGAAATGACTCGACAAAATTATGCAAGAATTATATATTTTAAATTTCAAACGATTCGGTTGGGTAGATTTTGCGCTGTTATATGCGGACGGACTGACAGACGGACTGAACGACGACTATAGGTGCTACGTATTTATATAAATACGAACGCACCTAAAAATGAATATTTTCTGTTCCAATTGAGATAGAAACATGATTTAAACTTAATTTTAAACAGAAAAAAACAGAGAAATTTTTAATGTAATAAAAATTTTTAAGAAAATTTTAAGATTTTTGTGTCTTGGACCTCCTTAAATGTCTCATTTAGAGAAAAAATAAATTATTTTTCTTTTGAAATTATGAAATTAATTTTTTGTTTTTGAAATTATCAAACTGTAAAAAGTCAATTGATGTGAAATCATTTCAATTAATTCATTTTTATCCATAATGTTTTAATAATTCATGTAAAACAGTGAAATGGGCAATCATTTTCTTACGTTTTTCCAAATGGTGTCAATGAATATCATGCTGCTTATTCAACAGGATACGAGATTGTAAAACTCTCGAAGAAGTTCATTTCAAGGAATATTATGGTGAAAGGGACAGTATACATTAACACTTCATCGAGCAAGTTAATTCTGTGGCTGAAATGTTGAACAGATTCACTGCCATCAGAATCAACAAACAAATATATTTGAACATATAATGTTGACTTTTCAATCACATGGATTAAAAAAGCAAAATATTTTACTAAAACGTCCGGTGCTAATTGATCGGTTTTCAATAAAAATCAAGTGGTAAGTATATTTCCATTACTCGATAAAGTATTAAACTATTAAATTTCAAGTTGTAGTAAATATTCTACTTCAATCGACTTCAATCGTGCATAAAACATCTAATAGTATTCAATAATATGAAATTGTTACAAAAACATTTTTAGCTTATTTTTGATGTGAATGGCAACAGAGGTGAAGGGGGTCTTCTTTGAATGATTATTGAATAATCAATTCTTTCTGTTGGAGGATTTTATTTTATTTTTTCGTGAGTTTTCTTTAAAATTTATTCTTTCAGTATGATGCGCAGGAACATTTGCTTATTATTTTATAACTATTATAATTTTTCTTTAAAATACACCATTTCACTTTTTTTTTGGGGGGGGGGGGGATTTTTTAAAAAATATTTTTTTAAGTTTCTTTAAAATGTAAAACTTGATCTGTTAGGAGCTTTTTTTTTTATACGAGGAGCTCCTGATAGGAGGAGCTTTTTTTCATTCAAAAGTTGTTATTTCAACTGAATCTGTTGCTGCTTGATTCTTCAAATGATTTTCTACATTTTTATCGATGAAGATACTCCCGTGATAGATCCGATCCTACAATTACTTCCTTATTTATATATATTTTTTGTAAACTTTAAACTGAATTTTTCTGTTTGAAACTTTTGAGTTCAAATTTATATTATCTCTCAAAAGATCAGAAAAGAAGTGGAATATTTTATAGATTACAATAATGGTAAATAATTACAACTTGTAGAATATTTTTTCGGAATATTATTTTCAATTAAAGTCTTTTATATTTCGTTTTCTGGTTGATAACGCATTTCATTATTCTTGTTTCTTGAAAATTGATCTTCGCTTATCTTCTTCAAAAAATTGCTCTTCTTTCAGCTTATCTTCTTCAAAAAATTGATTCTTCATATCAGATTAACTATTGATATTATTACAACTTTCATGTTTTAAGCTACACATTTGAACTCGGGAGAATTTTACTTTATTCAGTTCGAGATCTTGATAAAAAAAATAATTCTTTTAACTGTGTTAAACTGTTTCTTCTTTTTACTTATTAAAAAGATTGAGTTCACGTAGATACTCACCACAACTTTCATTATAAAATCTTCACCATGGCTTTACGTAGTAAAAAAAAAGATAAGTTTATGATTATTTCATTTTCACAATATTTAAGTCGTGAAAACCAGTTTACCAGGTGCCATGGCTAAGAAAAGCGATGATAAAAATTTAACGCGTTTTTCTTGAAAAAAATATTTTTAAAACGGTGTGCGTTATCACGCAAAAACCGTTCAAACTATCGACAAATTGCTTTTGATAAATTTAACTTTTTAAATTTAAAGATAAATCTTTAAAAACTAAAACTTTTGATACTTTCAAACATTTAAACAATTTTAAAGTGGCAAATTAGTGCCAAAACCAGATCTCAAACATCAAACACTTGTAATTTCAAGAAATTTTCATTTATCTTATGGATTTAAGTTTGGCATTTAATCCGAATCTGATGTTTCCTAAGAATCCTTGCGATTCTTTTTTTGTTTCAGGAGATTAATAGAGTTTCAGAGAATAATCAAGCACAAGGATTCGTATTCAGCCTATATTGAACTTTAGATGATTAAACTGTCAACATTGTTATATGAAAATATTCACACACCCAGGTGAAAATGAAAACCAGAAAACAGGAATTCTGCTTTTTCAGAATTTAGTGTCACCCCTGATGAAAAAAAAAATTTATATATAAATAGTACAAAATATATTTCAATTTTAAGACTTAAAGCACACGCTTTCATTTTATGTAAAATGACGTCATTCGCATCTGCTTAAGAATTCCGCATTTACGATCCATTCTTAAACATCTACAGTAAAGTATGCATAGGATGTCACTATCGCGAAATAATACACAACTGCAGGCAAAAGATATCGTCATTAAAAAAACTCGACAAAAGAACTCGGCTATCTAATGATTCACAGGCCTTCATTTGTTTGTAACATTAATGTAGATACTTAAAATTAAATATAGTTTATAACAGCTCCATGTTTTAACAGAAATCATTCGTTTATATATATTTTTTTAAATAGCACGTATTTTAATTACATTTTCTTTCGGTTGTCATAAGAAAGTGGCAACAAAAATATATAATTACTATTTTACCACTAGTTTTCTTTTACTTTCTACAGAGATGGAGTAATCCCGTTGCCAATATTAAGCAAATGGCTCTAAAAACTACAAAAAAATTAATATTTCAAAAATAAATCGAGATGCACTTTTCAAACAAATTGCATTTAAAAGTACATTTTTTCCCAATACGGCGGTATAAAAATTGAAAATGTGCGATGCTTAGAAAAAAAAAATAGGTATAGAGTATTTAATCGTACGATGACCTGCTTTGTTTTACGGCAGGCTTATGTAAGGTAACGTTATTTTTTGAAGACGACACAAAATAAGCTGGGAGAAAGAAATAACATACCGTGGCTAATAAATTTAATGGCCAAAACCTTTTTATTATATGGATATTATTTAAACAAGCAAAAACACAACTCGAAATGCTTTAAAAATTAAGTTTATCGGAAGAACGTCCACTTAAAATAATGGACATATATAGCAATTAGTAAACATTAAAGAAATTCTGAGGAGAAACTAGATTCAAGTGAAGAAACCAATGCATATATATCGGGCATTCTCACAATCTTTTGACTTTTGGGGAAAAAAATCTGGCGAAATTAAACTTGCTAAAATAACATTTTAATCTCATAGACGAATGCCTTAATGGTAATGGTTGAAAATAAAGGAAAAATGGTCAGCAGCGAAATTTTTTTCATTTAACTGAGGTTTAAGTTAAACTTGCGAGTTTAATTTTTCTTACCGTTTTACCCCTATAACTTTTTATTTTCTTCTAAATTTTTACTTATAATGAATTTGCATAGTACCCACAGGACATTCAAATAAGAAATAATAACAATGTAGTACTTTTAATACAGAATTTTTGTATAACATTGTCTTAAAGCGGTGTTAAAGAAGGGACGGTAATGTAAAAAAAGGGGATGGTATTAAAAAAAAAGGTACGTAATGGTAAGGATGGAACGGTAAGGAAAATTACCACCTATTTTTAGGAAAATCATGTTAAGACTAAGTGATAGCCACAATGTTCATTGATTTTTAGAAACAGTTGTTAACATTGGATTAAATTAATTTTTTTTTAATTTACCTCCAAAAGTGCAGGAATAAACCTTGGGGACGGTGAGACTACCAATAAAGCCACGATGCTTGAAATTGATATTTAAATGCTGATTTAAATTTTACAGTAAATTTCCTGCCAAAGAATTTCAGACATTATTCCTCTAGCATACTTCTGCATGAGAAAAACTTGAAACAAATTCTGTGGCTGCATCTGAAATGATTTTCTGTATAATTTTAGAAGAGGGATGGTAAGGAATCTAAAACCCAGGGACAGAGTTTAAAAAATAATTACAACCCTAAAAATGTGTACAGGTTAATTTTTAGCTACATATTTATATAAAACAATAGTTCCAGTTTCAGAAAAAAATTACATTGAATTATTTTTATTGAAACAATTTTATCCAGACAGCTCCAAACTTAAAAATCAGCATCTGGGACACGGGACGGTAGATGAGTTTTCCTGGTATTTGGACCCCCAACATCGTCCAAAACTTATTTATCTCGTTAATATTGTTATGCAATAAGGTAATGGGATGTTCTCCAGTATAAGAAATAAAAAAAAAACCCAAAAAAGTGAATTAAATAAAAAATTATTAATCAGGGACATGAAAATCAAAAGATTGTGAGAATTCCCCATATACATATATATATATCCTTAATTTTATCTTACATACTTCCCTTAATTTCCTACATTTTTGTCGAAAAAAATATATATTTCGGGTGTGAAAGGCCCAGCGCGTGTTTTTTTCTGCCAATACAGAAAGCGTCCTCCCCTGGTAGATAAAACCAATTTTTTAACATTTTTAAATCTCCAAAAAAAAAGCTGAATAAGACTTTCTAACTTACATTGTTAATAACGCTTTCATAAAAGGTAGCTATACAATATACCCAGCATCTCCAATATGTACGTAGCTATAACAATCTATCAAAGAAGACAGAATTGCGTCATGAATTTTACGATTTTTCGAAATCGAGCCAAGTACACAGAGAGTTTTGAAATTATTTTACCATTATTTCCACATATTTTCTGGTATTTATAAATTTTCTGTTTTTTCTGCATTTCTTTTCTTTTGTTGCTTCCCAGGAACTATTCATTCATCTTCGACTAAATTCAATATTTCTCCTCTTAGGCCAAATGATGTAGAGGCTCTTCCAGTGAAATTCAAATATTTTAAATTATTTTGAATATTATCACACTTTTTTTTTTTACAGAAAATTTTAATTTACGAAATGATCAGTGCAACATTTGAATTATTACATGGATTAAATTTAGCTCCCGTTAAAACAGTAGAACACATTACAAAGCCGTTTACTACACTGCTCAAAACAATTAGGGGAGCACATGGTATTAACAAAATTACGCAAATATTTACACCGATAAGTAGCGTAAATTAAAACATCCATAATTTAAAGCGTAGTAGAAAACAGATAAAGAAAATTTCACATACAAATTAAAGTTTATGACGTCAAAAACTAGAAAAAGGAGGTAAGTGCAGAAATCGGGATTTTTCAGAAACATCTGTTTCACGGTCTCAGTTGTAAAATTCAATTGCTCAGCTGGTGTTTAGAGAAAAGGTGACTTTATAATGCCACAACAATGTGATTTACCGGAATCCATGCCTTGGCGTGTTGTCGGGACGGCTGAATATGGGGAAACACAACGAAGGGTAGCGGAAGCTGTTGGAGTTGCAAGAAGTGTCAATGCAAGGCTCTGGAATTCATTCCAAGACACATGGAATGGTAGACACCGACAAGGGCAAGGTCGGCCATGTGCTACTACAGAAACTGATGACCGATATATCCTGTTAACAGCTCGCCTAGACAGAACGGGCGATGCTACCCGGCTGCACACACAGGCCACAGGACGAAGAGTGTCCAGCCAAACAGTCTGATAAAGGCTTGATTAGGGTGCGCTCTATGCACGTAAGCAAAAGGTCTGCATTCTGTTGATCTCAAGAACTGTGCGGCCCAAAGTAGGTGGGTAACTAAACATCGAGTTTGGAAGCAACGTTGTTGGAGTCAAATTCTGTTTACAGACGAGTCCCGATTCAGTCTGGATGTGACATCTAATGTTTCTTGGCATGTAGGGAAAGAGAAACTCAAAATAATCCCACATTCGTTCGTGAAAGATCGCATTACAGACGAGGTGGTTTGATGCTATGGACTGGAATCAGCATAGGTGGACGTACCGGCGTGCATATCATTCGGAATTGCACGTTGGCGGTCCGTAGTTATACAAACGAGATACTGAGACCTCATGTCGTATTTTATGTTGCAGCAATTAGTGATTTCTTTTTTTCCATGCATGATAATGACAGACCTTATACAGTTCGTAATGTAGAAAACATGTTTGGAGATAAAACAATACAGCGTATGGAATGAACAGCATGCTCTCCTGACCTAAATCCGATCGAGCATGTTTAGGACATACTCAGACGACTCTTTGCTGCGAGACCAAGGCCTCCTTTTACTGCCTGGGACTTGGAGATTGCAATTCTTAAGCCATGGAACAGTATATCCCAATGTCTTGTCGATAACCTCACCGCATCCATGGAAAAGAGGTGTGCAGCAGTCTTGGCTGTTCGAGCAGACCACACGCCATATTAAAAATCTTGCATCATTTCTAAACAATACTTTTTTTTATCATTTACATAAAACCCAACTGCTGCCCCAAACCATCTTTTCATGTTCTTTCCATCTTTTCAAAGAATAAAAGCTCCCTTAAAACATTTCTGCGTTTTTTTTTCTGTATTGCGCATTGATACACAAGTACTATCCATTTTATACCCATACATGGCTGCCTTGCACTGTTCTCTTCACTTTTTTGCTTGCTCCTGTAATTTTTTTGAGCAGTGTATAATTGATATTTATTCTAAAGCTTATAGTACATTATGTACATTAGGGTGGATCGAAAAATCGAAATGTGAGGAATCGAATCGGCGCGGAATGCAAAAATTGTTACCTAGTTCACATGTCTTTTTCAAATTCTTTTACATGTCTAATTGTACCCTAGTTTACATGTCTTTTTCATTAAAATCCATTTATATATTACGGTGCCCTAAACGCCCCAAAAATAGATAAAAATTGAAATTTTTATGAAAACGTACATTCTTTGTTGTTTAATTTTTTAATTGCTTTTGGCGAGGAGTGTGAAAGTTGTCCTATTTGTACATTAGTTTACATATTTTTTTTTACTTGAAATCCATTCATATCTTCCGGTGCCCCAAGCGCCCAAATGTAGTTAAAAATTGAAATTTTTATGAAAAAAAATATATTTTTTGTTAATTTTTTTATTAAATTACTTTTGGCGCGGGGTACGAAAGTTGTCTTTTAAGCATACTAGCATGCATGCAAAAATCTTCAAATTCGAGAAATTTCTTCCGGTGTTCAAAGACGTTAAATATTTTCCGAAAGTCGATTTTTATACAAATTTTGAACAAAAAAATATAAGTAAAAATAACAGTTAAAGAATCCTTTGTATATCGTAAAAGATACTCTCTATAAAAAATGAAAAATTGTTTAACGTTTATTATTAAATCAATAAAATTATTTTTTATACTATATAGAAAAGTTTACACAAAATTGCAAGTGATGAAGGGCACACAGTTTTAGACAAAAAGCACTAAGGAGGAATGTTATAATCTTGAAAAGCAACCTTACTCTCAGTATACTGGACACGTTTCAGTTGCAACAGGAGAAGCTAAAGCCATAAAAAAGCAATTATATATTTTTTATCAAACAACATACAATTATATGGGCTTACAGTAATTGGATGCGACGGAATAAGTGTAAATATTGGGCACAAAGGATAAATTATTAACCTGATGGAGCTGAACTCAAAAGACTCTTACTGTAGTCATTTGTTTGCTTTATATAAATGATATAAGTGAGCCTTTACGAGATTTACTAAATTCTTTACATGGTGCAACAATTGGTTCTACAGCCTTTTGTGGGCCAATCGGTACAGCAATCAAAACCTGCGAGGAGCTACCTGTAGTTTCCTTTTTTTCAATAAGTGTGGAGAATATGCCAGATAACATAGATAGAATGGTTCTCAGCAATAATCAGCGATAGTTATATGATATTTGCATAGCAATATCGACTGGTGAATGTGGTTCTGACCCAGCATTAAAAAAATAAAACCTGGTCCAGTTGTTTACTCAAGATAGCTGGCAACTACAGGTAGAATTTTAAGGTTGTATGTGGCCACAGAAAATCCAGTGAAAAATCTCATTTTTCTTACAACATACATTATGGAGGTATATGACCGTGTATGGTTCCATATCAAAACGAAGACCTTCATAACAAAAGGAGTAAGGCATATTTGAAAACTTATTACGTTTTCTAGATATTTTGAACCCAATCTAAGAAAGATGTTGTTCAACGATATAGCTTCTTTTATCATCCTGAAAATTTGTTATTGTCAATGCCCTCAGATAACAGAGAGGATATCAGGTCTTCAGCAATACGAAAGCTAATTTATGCTAGAAATGAAAATAGAGGAACACCAGAAATAAGGATTTTTCAAGAACCAAAAATACACTTCAAAGCAATGGATTATTATGGAGATATTAACTGGCAAAGAGTTAGACGTTTTGAACCGCCTCTTTTGATGAATGCGCCTTGCGAATAAATTGAGGTTGTGGTAAAAGCAGGTAAAACGCAGGTAAAACGCATAGCCTACACTATGTCCCTGAAAGCTCTATAATCACGTTAACTTGATTATGAAAAATATACTTAATTATCTACTGCATATATAAAATACAGATGGGGCCCATTTCGGTAAGACCACTTATAACTTCAGTTCTTTTGAAGGAACTTTGAGAAAACATGTAAATTTAGATACATTTTCAAAAAAGGTTTTTTTATATAACATATATCATTCTACGTTGCTTAGTTATAGAATTATGAGCGAAAGTTCTTTAATCACCGATTCCTATTATGAAAGATTAGCATTTTTAAAAATTTCGACCGAGTTGATTTCGTCTGAATTAGCACTGATTGTTAGATATTTTTTCAGAAAAGATTTTACTATATAACATATATCGTTCTACATTGTTTGGATATGGAATTATAGGCGAACGTTCTATAATCAGGCGAACCCAACTATGAAAGATTAGTTTTATTAAAAGGTTCTATAGAGCGGAATTTGATGCTATTTGCATTTTTATATTTTCAGACACGATTTTAATATACTGCATATTGTTCTACAGTTCTTTTTTACATTCTATTGTAAATGATCAACTAAAAGATTTGCTCCTTAGTAGTCCAAATTTTGTCTGACACATTAGAAGATATAAAATCGTAGTGGCGTTTATATTGTTTTCAGCAATGAGGAAGGACAATGGAGGTAAATATGCATATTGCTATAAAACACAAGATCAAATACACGGATATATTCCATTTGATTAAAGGTTCGTTTGGAGAAACTGACCTGCGTAGCGGGCGAAGGCTGCTAGTAAATAAATAAATAAAAATAAAAAAAAATTATAAATTTTCATAAAACATTCATTTTTTAACTATTTTGGGGGCGCTTGTGGCACCAGAAGATATGAATGGATTTTCATTAAAAAAAAGACAAACATGTAAACTAATATCACGGAGTAAAAACTATGGAGAGGAAACTTAATATGCATTATTCGCCGAAAACGCAAGTGATATTTTGGTAAATACTAAGGGCACTGCAATTCGTAGTTGGCCATTCTTTTAGAAGAATATCATATGATTGTATGCATAAGACGTGTATATTCGAATAAAAAAATATTTTATTTTATTCGTTTATTTTTCATTATTGATATTAGAAAGCATAAATTAAGATGGGGTATAAGTGTTTTGTTCATGGATGCTAAACAGATTATATTAGTGACGTAAAAGAAAGAAAAAACGGGGGGGTGGGGGGGTGGCGGGGTGGCGGGTTAATTAGTTGAGATTGTTCCGTGCTCACTCTCCCCCCTTCCTCCCAATCCTCCTGCCTCACAATTTCTAGAATAATTAAAGTTTAACAGTTAAATTTCTTGAAACTGCTTCATATGTTACTTGTAGTAAATAGATACAAATATGAAAGAAATGAAATTGTTGATTGAATATTTTAAATACTAAATAAAATGGATTCAATATAAAGCTGCAGAACCAACATTTGAGGCTCCTGATCTACAGATTTACTAGTTTCATTTCCACTATAAATTTGATTAACATTTAGAGTTTTTTTTTTCTTTTTTTCTCGCGCAGAGTTGTTGTGTCAGAGGTAAATAATAAAACGTTTAAGAATGAAAACAATAGATTTTGATGAGCTAAGAATAATTTTGATGAATAGATTATTTATTGTTACTATAAAGTCAGAAATAAAAGGTAGAACCAATGCATTTGTTAAAGCAAAACTAAAATTTTTTATGACTTAGACGATTTAATGTTAACAAAAACTGTAATTTTTATTTCTTTAGATTTTAAATCATTACTCAAAGTATTAATACCATTTAAATTATGAAAATAATAGAAAAAAGAACTCATTTAAATAAGAAATTTATTCAAAAAAGTTTATTTATATATGTTTTTAATAACTATGTAATTTTCAAATAGTCAGATAAGCTTCCTACTTTTTTTTATGTGCAACGTGGTATACGAAGGGGACAACATTTAGGTACGAAAAATAGTTTTTGCGCACCCCTCCCCTTAGAGATCTGCACGGGTCCGCGGGCAAAAGGAAGTTAAATTTTCTAACGGGCCGGCAAATGAAATACTTTTTTTTTTTTTTTTTTTTTTTTTTTCCTGGTTAGACATAGCAATTTGAAAGTATCAAACTAAGCCGGAAAAGTATGAATAATTATGAATGAACGTGACCGGGGAGCGAATAAGTATAAATGTGTTGTACGGTCCGATGCTATATCTATACAGAAAATATGTCCAGCGTAGAGATCGGCATCGGGCAGTTACATCGTGTCTGAAAGAAGGCTTAATTTGTTTAGTAGACACGGGTCGGGCCAGGGTCAGGCTTACATTTTTTTTTTACATACTAAGTCTACCTGTCGTTTGGTAGTAAACTTAACAGGCTTCTTCAGTCACGCGAAAACACTCTTCCGTTAATGTTAATCCAATGGAAGCTCGTTTGCATTTCAATATTTTTAAATGATTTTTTTTTCATCGGACAGCTGAGTTCGATCTCTTCAAAGGCTGTTTTGTATTTTTTAGATTTTTTTTAGGTTATTTTGAATTAGGACAACTTCATTTTAGGAACCGATTTCGAAAGTAAAAGCATTCTCATTAAAAAAAAAAAAAAAAAAAAAAAAAAAAAAATGTGTGAAACGAAATCAAAAAGTAAAAAAACTAACTTTATAGAGTCGATAAATACGCAGCACCTATAGTCATCCTCAGGTCCCTCCGTCTGTCCGCATATAACAGCGCAAAAACTACATAACCGAATGGTTTGAAATTTAATATATATAATCGTTGCAGAATTTTGTAATTTCATATTTCATGAAACTCGAATCAAAACTTAAAATGACATTAATAAAAGTTTTCTTCATTCTATTAAATCCCATCACATTTAATTAATTCAATGATATCCCATGTTAGGTAATGATTCTAGGTTGCCATGTTGATTATTGTATTAAATCCTATCATACGTAATTAATTTAATGATATCCCATGATAAGTAATGATTCTAGGTTGCCATGGTGATGACGTCCTATTTAAGATGGTGCCCTATTATTTTCGTATTACTGAATTTAATCTATATAATCGTAATAAATTTTGTATTAATGCATTTTTGCATAAGAGTGAGTCTAAATGATTATTAATGTTGCTATTCTGTATGCTCTGGCTTGAAAACATACCGTAATCTAATATATATATATATATAAACTCGGTTTATGGCGTCAGATACCGCCATCCGAAGAATCCTCAAGAGTCTTTTTCCATTTCTTCCGGTCAAGGGTCCATTCCTCTTCCAGACCTCTATCCCTCATTGCCTTTGAGATATCATTCATCCAGGTCTTTCTTGGTCTTCCCCGTTTCCTTTTTTTGTTTGTTTCATAGTTGAATGTTATTTTGGGTAGTCTTTCATTATTCATTCTTTTGACATGACCATACCAGATTAATTGCTTTTTTTGAATATCATCTAGTATGGTTCCCTTTATTTTCATCATTTCCTTGATTCTGTCATTTCTTACTCTTTCTATTCTTGATAACCTGCATGATCTTCTTAGGGCGTCCATTTCTACTGCCGCTAATTTCTTTCTTTCTGTCTCCATAATTCTCCATCCTTCTGCTCCATATAACAATATGCTCTTTACAATAGAGTTGTATATATTATATTTTCTTTTCCTAGAGATCTCCTTACTCCACCAAATAGAATTTAATATTTTTTACAGCCTTTTTCCCCTGAGAAATTGAGCCGGGTCTGATTTTTTTAAATTTTACGAGGGTACCGGCCGGGCCTGTTTTCACTGATTTTTGCACTGGGTGGGCAGGGGCGTGAGCCGCGAAAATAAAAACGGGCCGGGGCGAGCCTAATTATTCTCTTTCGGGGAGTGCCGGTCCCGGGTATGGAAATTCCGGTTTTCTACCCCCTCCCCCCCCTAAAAATAAAATTATATTAAAAACAAACCTTACGACTTTTGCAAAAATTAGTTCCTGGACAATGAACTATAATTTACAAAAGTTTTCTTTCTCGAATAATTAAGATTAAGATTCGTTTTAATTCTACATTTATTAATTGCATAGATATCAAAAGTTGTGAATTATTAAATTATTCAAAATTTATAAAATATACTCGAGATTAAAATTTACTGCAGAAATATTGGATAATACTTTTAATTCCTAAAAGACTTCTTTTCGGTAGAATAATCCACGATATTCAATGTTTTTAAATGCCCTCCCTTTGCTTTTTTGTCAGACTGATCTCTAATTTTAAAAGTCTTAAGAAGAAATCGAAACGCCAAGTGCCTTAAAAAAAATATGTATTTTATGAAGAAAACTGTTATTAATCAGATTTTTACTTGTACGACTTTCTTAAAATTCGGATTTTCTATTAAATTTTTTAAAAAAGTAATGCTTTAAAAGCATTGTAGAACCATCGATAGATAGTCTATGATCTATGATAGTCTATAACTATTTTTGGGTCGCTTTAGACACAGGAAGAAGCGAATGGATTTAAATAAAAAAAAATTGGTGTGAACTAGAACACATAAAAGGCAACTTTTGCACCCCGTGCCCAAAGTAATTAAAAAAAAAAAAATCGTATACTTTTCGATGCACCCTAGAAATAATTTAACGACACCAGTATTTACAAGAGAATCCGTTTTTAAACAAGCAAAAGTAAATTTTGGAGTACTTAACAAACGTGAAATTTTCATTATAAAATTCCGGTGCCAATGTGGCAATTAGGGATTAAAATTATGTGATGCCATAACGGCATCACTGCCTCTCAAGGGGTCAAGAAATTTGGTTTGATGGCATCCAATATGCTTTTTTAAAATTTTATTACGTAATTTTAATAAGGTATTCTGTAATTTTCTTTATTATGAGCAAAAAACAATGGAGAAATTTATTTCCCGTAGTAAGAGAAACTAAAAAAAATATTTATAACTATTGGGTTATCCCGGATACATGTCCCAGTTACCCCATTCATGAAAAATGTATGGTATAGCTGGGACACCGGGCTTACATTTGAAACATGAAATAAATATGTATAGATACCTAATAATATTAATGTAGTTATATGCCTAATCTTAAAAAAAAGTTTGTTTAATAAAAGTACTTACATTATTTTCAATATTTTAATAAAAAAAAAAACGAGGAAGTTCAATCATATTGACGTTATTTTTAAAAAAAGAAACGGAAATTTTTGGCAACCTATCGCAGCAAAATGAGAGTTAAGATTGGGTTGGCACACGTTGCTTTAAGAAGTAGAGATTAAGGTGCATTGTTCACAAAAGCTAAAACTTAAAAAACATCAACAGTTTTTTATAAAATAGCCTATGGCCCAGTTACCTCGATGGTCCAGTTACCCCAACTAACCTTACTACTTTTTTATCTCTTTTTATTAACGCTAAAGGCGTTATCTCAAAACATGGAATGGTGCCATATAGAGCTCAAGTAAAAAACCGGTTCAGTGGTAGGCTTTGCATTGCGTCGCGAAATTACCGCCAGGAAAAGTATGGGAAAAATAGTATATATACATAGATATAGAAATTCTATTATAGTTAGATTATTACAATAGTTATTCTATTAAAACAATAGTTATTCTATCTATAGTTATTCTATAAAACCTTTAATGACATCTGTTTTTGAGTCAGCAGCGTCATCTGGTGATGTAAAATGTAGATAACAAAAAGCATGTGTAGAATATTAAAGTTTCTCCTCATAATTCATTCTTGTTAATAAATATGTCATGCTATTTCATCCTTTTTTTCTTATTGAATCGTTTTTCTTATCAAGTTTTTTAAAACATTTTCGCACCTAAAAATACTCAGCTATATTATAGATATAAAATAAGAAAGAGAATATCAATAATAATAATGTGCAATATTGGATTTCACATTTCTATACAACTTTTTCTTTTAAATTATATTAGTTTTTGGGTTAGCCGAGTACTTTGTTTGATACTGCCAATATAATGATTTAATTAAATTTTAATCGCGGAAAAAAATCAGTGATTTACGATCATTGTCTTTATGTTTTACACAGAAAAAAAAAATGCCATTTCCATAGCACAATATGATTTTTCACCTTGCTCTATATTCGCATTAATGTTAGTCAAATACTTTCTTTGTTACAGCAAATATAATGATATAATTTAAATTTAATGTTTAAAAAATCCTTGATTTACACACCATGTGGCTTTATTTTACGCACAGAAAAATTGTTTTGTTTTTGTAGCTGTGATCTATATTTGAAAAAAAAAATATTTATAATAAAACTCAGTTGTTCATTTTTTTCTTTATAATATCGCGATATCATACTCTTGGTCAGAAAATTCTTTCTAAGGAACACCTGCCTCTTTCCGAAATTACGAAATAAAAAGAATGCTGTTTTGACAATTTCACTAAAAATCCCGGTATTAGGAGTCGATTCTTTCTTTCTCTGAAGATACTTGACGTAAAGTAGTACATAAAATCCAAGACTCGATAAATTAACCCAGGGGAATAATAAACTCTATCATAAAAATGTCTTTATTATTCTTTTATTGAACAAACTTATAAGATGAAGAGTGATTGGAATATCCTTCGGGTAAACACTAGAAGATGTATCCACAGCTTTTCCCTACTTTACATGTAAATCTCCTGTTAAAAGAAAAGACGTTAATTACGTCGATATCTCGAAGTTTTTTAATTAAAAATACATATTCAGGGCTATGTACAGGATTTTTTAAGGGGGGGGGGGTGTTAATTGGAAAGCTTTTTCAAGTTTAAATTGTCTAAAGAAGTATTCTCCACACAGAAATTTGCTACTTATTGTGCAATATTTTAAAGCTGTTCTGTAAAAAACATAAATAATGATAAAAAATAAATCTGGCAAACAAATTCATCTAAACAATAGTGCAAATACTTTTACAACATCGCAAAAACGTATCTAACCCTTTCCTTAAAAATCACATTCAAAAGAATCTTAATATCCACTCCGATGCAGGACTCTACTGATAAGCATTTTTTATTCAACTAGGGCGCTCTGCCCCATACGAGCTACGCTCGCCAACCCCCGCTCAGGCACCGCAGACTCAAAAAGCACGCTAATTTGATCGGCTTTAAAAAGATTTCGGAAGATTGAATTATAATTTAAAAAACAGCGGCGATCTCCCTATAAACGGGTTTCTATTCATTTATCTTTGATTGGGAAATTTTAAGGCCAAATGAGCTGCTGATAAAAGATACAATGGCTCTTTACGTCTTTGATTAAATAAAATGAGTTAAACATTTCAAAATAAGCTAATATAAAATGAATTAAGTAAACAGACTCTTTGTCTCCCGGTATTTTTTAACAAATCGAAAAGAATTTTTTTAAAATAAGACATTTTAAATGTATCGTTTTTAAACTGACGTCATTTTCACCAAACTTTTCTCTCTCTTTTTAATATTCAGATGAAAATAATTATGTTAGAACTCAAATATTATTTACGCTGTCCTAACATAAATCGTTGAAAAGATCATCTCAAAATATCAAATAAATGTCTCGCGCAATTTTTTAATTTAACAAATGCAAATTAATTGCAAATTATGTGTTTTGCAATATTATTTTTTGTTCATTTTACATAATAAGTGTAATGTGACGTAATTTCTTCTATTTAAGACTTCTAATACATGTTAATGAATTTATTGTTTTACAATATTCCTCCTCTTTTAAAATTCGCGGGTAAATATAATTCTTATGACGTAATTTTCAATGAGTTCCTGCTTTTTATATTTTCTGTTTATAATAGTCACGTATAAATAAATTTTTAATTTGAAGCAAACATTATTCATTGTGCTGTTTATACAGTTGGCAACAGTTTAAATTAATACCATTTTCTAAAATATGTAAAAAATATCTCTCGAAATGCTGAAAATTTGAATTTAAAATAGAAACAAGACCTCAAAATAAGTCAAATTAAAAAAATAAATGCAGTCTGCACCCCGAGAAATTCTAACGCATAAAATGATCTAAAAATGATTAAATTCCCATGTATAGTTTTTGCTCCTATAAAACTTTTTAATGGAACGACTTTGTCCAACTTTAGCATTAAACATCTCTTAAAATAATTCTTCGATTTGAAAACTGTCTGCATCAGCGTGTTTATCAAACGTTTCTCTATAATACCACAGATTTTCATATTTTTAAATGCAATATTTTTCTTAATATTAACGAAGAAAGACATCCGGTCACAAAAAATTCAAAACCGGCGGTGGCGGTGACAGCGTCAGTTACTTTTTTTTTTTTTTTTAGAATAGAGACATTCAACGATAATTGTAAAAGAACTATTCCAGGCCAATGTTACCATTTTTAGTATTTTATTTTTAACATCAGTTAGGTAATACACATATTTTCTGTTAGTATTGAACCTATATTTTTTGTATTTGCAATCTATTTTATAAATGGATGAATAGTCAAAATCAATAAAATCCATTATAATCAGCATAGCTCCTTTTTATGTGCTTATGTGTTTGTCTGTTACATATTGGATGTTGGTCTGTTATAGGTAAGATTACTTATTTTTATAACTATATTGTGGCAAAAGTCACATTTTGTGGAAGTCGAATGTTTCTGAACTTCCTCTGAATGAAAATTAAATTTCGTTAAAATAAATTTTATGCTATTTTATAAATAATATAGATAAACATTAGAACATCCGAAAAGCATGGCAATTCCTGTTTGTCTGTTATAATACCACTTTTTTAATCACAATTATTCCCAATAAATAATTTATTCATAATAACTATATTCATTAATCTTATAATATGATATACTAATTGTAACCATCTTTTAATTACCTGATTATTATTTTTTAAGTAAGGTAAAGTCATTTATTCCTCTATGACTGTTAGTTTGTTACAAGGAAATTGCGAAAAAAAAGAAATGATTACAAGCATACTTATGAAAAAAAAGAAGAAAGAAACACGACCCATCGAAAAATCGCCTTTTACGATCCGATGCATGATTTTACTTTTAAGTATTTTGATTAATTGAAGAATAGCTGTAAATTAAGACTCTGATGATCACAAAAGTACTATAAAACAAACAATTGAGCTTAACCCTATTTAGAGTCCTACATCGGATCGGTGATTTTACCCGAGACTATCCCGTTTAGTGATTTGTGTTCGATTCTGTTCGACTTGACTCTAATTAAGCCAGATTCGGTTCGAAGTTAGAGTCGAGTTGTAATTCTTGAGAGTCGAGTTCGGTTTAAATTGACTTTTCAAAGGAAAAATCAGAGTATTGTTTCAGATGAAAAACATTGTGTTTGAATATGAACAACCGTTTACATGTTCATTTTGAACATTATTGATATTAGGTATATGGTTATAGACTAGTTTTCCAAAACATTACATAGTTGATCCATTTTTTCTGATAGCGGTTTTCCGATCAATCAATTTTTTTTTTGTCGGGTAGAATCGGATAGAGTGACACGTTTTTACCCGACTATGACTCGAACCGCGGTTTGCTTCTGCTCGTGTTGACTAATTGCTTTGGGTCGGCTCTTGGTTGATCCAATTTTTTAAAATAGACGTCCTAAATATTTTCCAGATGAAACAGCTATGCATTTTAATATTAATGAGTATATATGTTTTCACTTTTCTACACAAAAGAAAAAATTGATATTCGAGGTGAAAAATTTTGAGTATTTTTCCATAAGTGTTCTAAATATGGATTATTTTTCTTTTATTTAGGGTAACATTCACGTTGAAGTGTGTCCAGTTAGAGTCGGGTTTCTGTTCAACAAATTTTTCTTTGCCGTGTTCGGGTGGGGTTGCTGTTTGACTTGAATAATCTTCGGAAGAACTCTAGTTTTGGGTAGGATCGGGTTAAGGATCCTTTGTCGAAATCGCGATTTTTTTTCTCCGTTTGATTTATGAAATTAATTTTTTTCAACGACCATTTGTCGAAATCCTTGATTTATTTCCGCAAACAATTAACAAAATTTGAAATATTTTTTCAGAACGGATTATTGAAACTTGCGATTTTTTTTTTTTCTGTGGCGCAATGAAAGGAATAGATATTTGTTTCTGATATCTTTGACAAAATTCGCGATCATTTTCCACGATCGTTTGATGAAATTAGCGATGTTTTGGGGGAGGAATTTACGGTAGGAAAAATTCCAGAATTTTTTTATTATGCGGGATTTTTCTATTTTGGGTAAATGTCGCGCAGTTTCGCAAGCCATTTTAAACCCTGACTCCACCCCCCCCCCCCAAAAAAAAATAGCTCGCTGAAATTTCACGCCTGCTTCTGAGAAAGGAAGTTCGTGATGCAAATATTCCCTGAAACACGATTCACGCATGGTTAATATCCATTAAGGGAGCTTAGGTACATATTTTGTAACTTTTGATTGATTTTTAAAAAATTTCTGAACAGAATCAAACTTGCCTGTGAGAAAATCAGCACGGTGCTCTCGGAAAATCGTCAGCGCACTTCAAAAAGTACCACGGCGCATTAAAAAAGATTTCACGGTGCCGCAACGCGCTCAATATGCCTAGATTGATCTGTAATTGTATTACGTTCCTAAAGATTAATTTCCGGACCTGTCAACTGGATTTCTTACCTGGCAATTTTGGTCCCGTCGCGTCAGAGGCGAAGGTTGAGCCATATCAACATTTCAACTATACGGAGAAGAATTTCTAAGGGCCATGGAGTACAACAATACTGCCTGATTACTGTTGGGTACAGAAGATCGATATTCCATATGTCAAAAATAGAAGGACACTAACAATTTTAACACTTTGGATAAGTTGATTAAGTATGCGTATAAATATATATTCATTTCTCTCACAATTAATTGATGTTACACAAAAAAACTAGATATTATGGTGAAACACTAACCATATACTCCCACCCAGTGTGACAAATCCTATTATGAGGTATTTTACTTTGTGTGCCAGAGAAAAAAAAATTGTTTCCAGTGTACTTGATGACATTTTATGTATTTTTGTCTTTGAATCATTTTATTATTAATTTTTACTAATAAACTTTCATATTCGTTGATTATATGATATATACTACAGGAGAAAATAAAATAGCGATCAGTATCTAAATTGGAATATTTGAATGTAATCTTTTTATTATATTGTTGTACTATATGTTACACTTTTTCCAGCATTAAACAAATACCTTCCTCCTTTCAGCTAATGTAAAAATTTAATTAAATTTTAAGCATAGGAGATAGTCTTTCATTCACATACCAAAGCTCCTTCATTTTATAACCATCTTTGTATCTTTAAAAGTTTTATATTATTTTTGTAGTTGAGATTAAAAATATTAAAAAAATTGTGGCTATTTTACTGAAATGTTAATATATATACGTAATTTCACATGTATATGATTTGTATATTTTCAACAAGGTGTCATTGTAAATGTTCCTTTGTGTTGAAGAGTTTATGTTTAATGAACATCTTGTTCGATCTCATTACTTAAAATCTACGGAATTAAATCGACACAGTTTTATAGCTTTCACTAAGTATCCCAATATTTAAGAGTCGATTCTTTCTTGCTGAAAAGGAATTCGACGCAAAGTACATAAAGTATAAAACTCGATAATGTAACCCGAGGGAATAATAAACTCCGTCATAAAAATGTCTTTAACTTCTTTTCATTCAACAAGACTTATAAGACGAAGAAAGATAGAAATATCCCTGGGGGAGAAACTGGGCGATATTTCATAAACCTCTTTCTTTTTCAGATGTAAATCTCCTTGTAAAGGAAGACGTTTAACATACTTTGATATCTCATATCTTTTTAATTATAATTATTTGTTTAATTATGCGATCATGCATCGAGTTACCCATCATTCATTTACAATTTTTTAAAAGTTTGTCACTGACCACGAGCTCATTGTAAACTTATGTTATGGAATATTTCAAAAATCTGTATTTAGTTCCTATAATGAATGAAATTTTTTTGCTACTTACATTTGGTATTTATGTATTAAATAAATTTGGGGAAAATGGAGAACATTAGCAGCGTGGTAGGTATTTAAACCAAAAGTTTGTTTCTTTTAAAATTTCTTTCCTGACGTTAAAATTCTTCCGGTACAAAATAACATTTAGTTCGATATCTCGGATTTTTTGGGTTCGAATTATGTGTTTAGTTTTTCGATCATGCGTGAAGTCGCCAATATCAGTTCGAAGATCTTGCACTTAACAGAAATATACTAAAAGTTTTGTGCCTGCCAAAATTTTTTTTGGGGTCTTTGATAAGCTATAATATGACATCTGAAATAGTATGTAAAATTAATATTTTACAATTGTATCAAAATAACATAATATCTTTAAAAGTTAAATCCGAACATGCGAATGTAAGTGAAAAAACTGAAAATTCAGAGCTTCAATTTTGTCAGTTGTTTATTTTAAAAACACTAGGGGGCTCGGCCCCCTACGAGCTACGCTCGCCAACCCCCGTCCAGACACCGCAGACTCTAAATGCACGCTAATTTGATCGGCTTTAAAAAGATTTCGAAAGATTGAATTATAATTTAAAAAACAGTGGCGATCTCCCTATAAACGGATTTCTATTCATTTCTCTTTGATTGGGGGATTTTAACGCCAAATCCGCTGCGGTACTACTTGATTATCCCGTCGACCCATTTCGCCAAATTATATAAATCGCCAAACCACTCGCCAAATTATACAAATTGACATAATTTTTTATTTTAAATAACGAAAGAACAAATAAATTAGTACAGCATTAATAAAAATACAAATAAAACGTCGAAATAAAAATAACTTGATGACGTAGGCACATGTAACAACATTTCAAAATAAGCTAATATAAAAGGAATTAAGTAAACAGAGTCTTTGTCTCCTGGTATTTTTTAACAAAGCGAAAAGAAAGTTCTTTTAAATGAGACATTTTAAATTAATCGTTTTTAATCTGACGTAATTTTTACCAAGCTATTCTTTCTCTGTTAAATATTCACTTGAAAATATCAGTTGAAAAGTATCCTCTCAAAATATCAAATAAATGTCTAGCGCAATATTTAAATTTAAACCGTTTTGCAATATTATTTTGCGTTCATTTTATGTAATAACTGTAATGTGACGTAAATATGACGTAATTTCTCCTATTTAATACTTCTAACGCATGTTAATAAATTTATTATTTTACAAATTCCTTTCTCACTTAAAATTCACGTGTAATTATAGTTCTTATGACGTAATTTTTAATAAGTTCCTGCTTTTTGCACATAATTATTTAATTCTAATTCCAAATGTTTTTTTTTCTGTTTATAATAGTCACGTGTAAATAAATTTTTAATTTATTTACACGTATAAATATATATATATTTTTTGAAGCAAACATTATTGCTTCCTCTGTTTATACAGTTGGCAACAGTTTAAATTAATATCACTTTCTGAAATCTGTAAAAATTATCTCTAGAAATGCTGAAAATTTGAATTTAAAATAGAAATAAAACCTCAAAAAATGAGTCAAAATAAAAAAATTAATGCAATCTGCACTCCGGCAAATTCTAACGCATAAAATGATCTAAAAATGATTATACTGCCATGTATAGTTTTTGCTGCTATAAAACTTTTTTAGTGGAACGATTTTGTCCAACTTTAGCATTAAATATCTCTTAAAATAATTCTTCGATTTGAAAACTGTCTGCTTCAGCGTGTTTATCAAACATTTCTGTATAAAACCACCGATTTTTATATTTTTGTATGCATTATTTTTCTTAATATTAACTAAGAAAGACCTCCAGTCACAAAAAATTCAAAACCGGCGGCGGCGGCGGCGGCGGCGGCGGCGGCGGTGACAGCGGTAGTTACTTTTTTTTAGAATAGAGAGATTACTCTGCTGTTAGAAACGCAACTAAAACAAGACTTTCTATCTACTAATAAATCACCAGCAGTGTCGCAGCCACCGAGTGATTAATCTCGGGAAATAGGAGCGGCCATAGAGTAAAGAGAAAAAATAGAGATGCAGTATGCCGTCAAAACGGTTTGCAATATGAATCCGGTTATCCTCAAATTTAAATGCCCACTTTCGGCTCAAACAAAACAAGCACCTGGAACATGGACCGAATTCGTTGACATCACCCGTGCACTTTTTTCTCTAAATTAAAGCGATCTTCTTATGTTTAAGCATTCTAAAGTAGCATTTCATTGTATTATTAAATTAAAAACTGTATTACTAAAATTTCCCTTCGTATTTCGTGAAAAAATGTGTTTGTGTTTGGGCCGAATGTTGCGGATTTTAGGGTTAAATTTTTGGCGTAACCGCCAGCCACATACTGCATCTGTATTCTTTCTCTTTACTCTCTGCATAGCGGCCTTCCACATTCGCCAGTGATGTTAAAATCCCATATTCTTATTTAAATTAACAATTGATTTTATTAATTTATGAACTATGTATACATTTCAGATTTCAATAAAGTAAATTAAAAAATAAAATATAAACTTTCTAAAACGTAAATTATTCAGCAAGTTATTTTTTAATATCATACTTAAAGGCCCACGTTAGAATCAAAACTGGCATGCTCTCTTAGCGAATCTGCACACAGTTTGAACACAACACAATTTCATTTTGAAATGCATATTTACGCATTAATTATTTATGTTTGTATAGGATAATATTAAAACTCAACTTAGAAATTAAACATATAAATATATGAAATTATTTTCCAAGTACAGTCTAATAATAAAATAACTTCTAAGTTCTATAAATTATGCTAAAAAAATTTACCCGTTGTAAAAAAACCATTCCAAATTTTATATTTAACAAATTTTAATTTCTGATTAAATATTTCGTAACAAAATAATTAAAAATTTTGCTCTTTGCCATTTGTTTCAAAATTTATTATGTTGTATGTAATTATTTTGTCTATTTTATTTTTTATTGTTATTCAAATAGATAAATAATAAAAGTTAAAATTATATATAATTTTCTCCTCATTTGTTAACGAATATCTCTTATAGACAACAAATATTTTTTTAATATTTTGTTGCAAAACTCGTATTACACTTAAAATGGACAGAATGATGGAACAGCTTTCATATGAATAATGGAGTAGGTCTCTTCTACAATGACATAAATCTACGTTAAATAGGTTGTTCTAAAAAAGCCCATAAAAATCTAACAGGTTGTAGAGCACACTGAAAAAAATATTGGTTTTACAGTATGTTACTGGCGGCTGTGGCGCCAGTTTATAACCGTAAAAAAAGCAGTAAGTTACCGTCGTATAAATGAATAAAACTGTATATTACTGCTTAACTGTATATCAATTGCTAATTTTCCGGTTTTAAACTGGTACCCCAGTTGCCAGTGTTATACTGTAAAATAAAAAATAAATAAATAAAAATAAATAAATAAATAAATAAATAAATAAATAAATAAAAATAAATAAATAAATAAATTACAGTGCACGCATAAACAAACTATTTTTTGATACAGAAAACCAGGGTTGCAATCTGTTTATTGCTAAGAATACAAGACGTCTCATTCCATTCCGAATCCGTATTTTTTTCACAACTTTAAAAGTTACGAAACCATTTCAAGAAAATTTTTGACAGATTTACCATGCTTTGGGTAAAATGCAATGATACTAAAATAAATGGATGGAACATTCAACTAATATATTAAAATAAAAATAGATAACGCGATAAAAAGTACACATAAAATTTTAAAGTAGACAGTAGACACTATAGTAAATGATTTATCAGGTACTACCAGATTCACCCAAGTTTAATTTTCGCTTCTTTAACCTTTTCGCTTCTGGTATCCTCAATCAAGAACATACTGTTAATTTTTTTAAAGATGTTTAATTTAATTAAAAAGATTTTTAATCATTTTACCTACCAAAAGAACAAATATTTAGAAATCAAACTAATAGTTAAGAAAATATTTTTGAATAAAAACTTCATCGGAAAATTTTTGATTCAAAATGTATTCTACTGCCTAGGTGAGCCTTGTAAAAATAATATAATTTTGATATAAATTAACAGAAAAAATCAGTACATATCTTTCTTATTTTGTTAAAAAAGCTAAAGAATTTGACTTAAACATGATGCAGTAGTTCTAAGTAATAATTTTCTTATAGAATTAATTAAAAAACGTGTCAATATTAACGTGTCCATTTTTTAACAACAATAAAAAAAAATCGCTAATTTGTGTTATTAGATAGTATTTACCTTATTGGGAATATTATTAACAATGAGTGAAATTTTCTTAATGTATATATATATATATATATATATATATATATATATATTAAATGTTGGTAGTGAAACGATTAACTTATTTTCATCGTCCACTCTCACACTCTCTTTTGTGTACATACATTTTTTACTTTATTCTGAATGGGCTTAGCACTGCCTCCTTATTGTTTTCTAAAGGCTACGTTATATACAGGGTAATTACGCAAAAAATTCTAATTTTGGGGGTGAAATAAAATTTATAATGTATTTAATTTAAGGGTATACTTAGAAATCTTGATATTTTTATGTTTTGTAATAAAATCCTAATAAAAAAGCATTGTAAATTGCTGTTTACAAATTAAGTTAAGTACCATTATTGTCTTTGTAAAGTCATAAAGTTACGTCAGTTACATGTGTAAATGTCATGGTTTCTTTTTTATTGTTCAGAAATTAATTAAACAAGTTTCTGTTATAATTCGTCATTACCAAGTATTATTGAGAACATGAAATCACCCTTTTTAACGGGATAGTTTTGATAATTTTTACACATCAATGAAGGCAGAAAAAATGTTTGTCTATTTTATGTTACATCAGTTACAGATTTTTGAATTGCAGTTTTTAGCACTAAAAGAGAGATTGAAATAATTTGCAGGTATTTGGGTATTAAGTCCTTAGTAAGAAATATTTTAAATTGTAAAAATTTCTTCTACCTTTATTAGTAAATTTTCTACACAGTTTTGAAAACAAAATTCGATGATCAAGTGTTACGTCAGTTGACCTATACCGATGTTTCCTCGTTCACCGCCTTTTCGCATTTGACCATAAACTATGCTTTTTGCTCCCTTTTTCACATTCTCATGCATTTGTTTTTCATGTTTTTTAACCTTGTACTTTGATGGAGTTCTGGACATAAGATTTTGCATATTTTAAATATCCAAAAATTCATCGTATAACGCGCACTTTCAGTAAAAAATAAGATCGAAATTTGTGGGTGCGCGTTATATGCCGAATATAAAAAGGATAGATTTGAAGATAAGGAAACGATAAGCATAAAATTTACAAAATTAAATTTACATAACTTTAACTTATGTTATATATGAGATTGAAATTAAAAATAAATCTTTCGAATTATTTTACCATTTTTCTATTTGATTAATCTACTTGTCAATTCATCAGTTCTTGAATATTTACTTTAATTTTAAAATTAATTTAATTAATATAAAATAAGATACAGATTTCTCAGTCATTAAAATTAAAATAAAACACAGACAATTTATGATCTTGTGTAAAATTATTAATTAAAAAACTTATTCCTTTTTGGCCAAGCCACAATTTAAAACTTCAAATTATTCGAAATTCTTATTTCACTGTTTGCAACGATATCTATGAGTGTGAATTTAAGGACCACACAGAAAGAAACGGAAATTAAATGCCAGAAGCGCTATAATTCGAGAGCTTTTCTGTGACAATAACCTAGATTTTGATTCTAAGCTAGAACTTTAAGTTAAATTTGTTAAAATGAGATATTTAAATAAATGAATTTGGAAAGTACTACCCGCATACTAATAAGATGTTGCTTTTAATAAAGGAAGGATATATTCAAAGTAAGTAAACAGATTTATTTGAATAAAGGAATGGTTTGTACGGTAGAAAGTTTTCCAAAAGTAACGTCTTTTAAATTTGGGTTACTGCATTCGAAATTGATAACGTTTTTCAACAGTAAATATGTTTGTCGATTAATTGGTAGCAATTAAAACTAAATTAGAAATTAAATAAAAGAAATAGAAAAGGAAAAAAGTATCTTTAAAGGTGAAAATTGGTATTATGTACTTTTATAATAGAAATATATGCAATTCTAAGTGATTAACTAATAAAAAGCATTTTTTATAGCAGTGCAGAACAGTGGGGCAGTATTGAGACGTTTCCTAGTTGATGGAAACTTGACACCCAGTCTATATTTTGATCGCCTTGTTATATTGTGAGCTATTGGGAATAGAATAAATGTAGTTATAAACTACTTAAGAAGTAATGACAATAAAATGAAAAAAAATGAATTTAAAATTTTAATAAAATTTAAAAGATTAAGATTGAGAATTAAAAGTTAAAACATTTAAGTCAAGGAAGGATTTAAATTAAGAATATTAAAACATATATGGATAAATTAGGGTTAGAGTGTAGATGTAGTTACGAAAACTATTATATATATATATATTTATAAATACCGTAGGCTAATTGAGAAATCAGGCTCTTTGCAAAGAGTCTAGGCTGTTTGCAAAGAGCCGGGCTAATTGGGGAATCATCTCTCTTTTTCCAATTAGCCTGATATTTTTCAGGCTTATTGAAAAGAGCCTAGACAGCGTTAGCCTAATTGAAAAAGTCCTTCCGGCCAGTGCCGGGAGGAAGAGGTAGCTTTCATAATCCTTATTTTAAAAAAACCAACTTATATCATGCAAACACACGAAGCTCAATTTAGTGGGAACCGAATATAGGAGATTCAATACTAATTTTTATCAATATAATGAATGAGAATTTCGCGAAATTAGTCAGTTTTATCCAAGCTGTTTTTCTTTAAAGTAACTTATATTTGGCTGCCAAATTCGGCGATTTCTTAAAGTGCCTGTCATTTTAAGACAACATGGTGGATGAGGCTAAGCAGTGAACTTGGTCGAGACCTTAGTAATTGCTGTGCACATGCTCACTCACATCGGAATCGGTTAATATATAGGAGTGCTGTCGCATGCAAAAAATCAGATTTTTCAAAATGTCACCCACAATAGAAATTGAAACTGCTATATCTGAGCCATTTTTTAAGGTAAAGACAAACAAAAAATGCTCCTGAATCCTTATATCAAGATCAAATACTTAAGAAAGAAACCTTTTTCAATTTCTAATTTTTTTGCACCTCACTTTAAATATATATATAATTTTTAATTTAATGGCCGCCATTTTGAAACAAGATGGCTGATGAATCTGGCCAGCGAACTTGGTCGAGGTGTTGATGTATACTATCCACGTGCCTTCTTACATCGAAATAGGCGAATACGTGTGTTATCGCGTGACAAATACAAGATCGTTTCAAAATGTTAGCCATGCTAGAAATTCAAAGTGCTATAAATCAACCATTTTTTAAGATATCAACAAAAGAACAAATTTTCAGAAACAAAAACTGCTCCGAAATCTTTGTATCAAGGCCAAACACTTAAAAAAAATCTTTTTCAGTTTCCAATTTTTTAATACCTCATTTTAAATTTTAAATTTAATTTTTTTAAAAATGGCAACCCTTTTGAAACAAGATGGCGAATGAAGCTGGCCAACGAACTCGGTCGAGACATTGGTATGTACTATGTACAGACCAAGTTACATCCAAATAGGTTCATAAATACGTCTGTTATCGCGTGACAAAAATCAGGTCGTTTTAAAATGTCAGCCACAAGAGAAATTCAAAATGCTATTACTCAGCCATTTTTTTTAGATATAGACGAAATTAAAAACTGTTCCGGAATCTTTGTATTAAGGTCAAACACATACAAAAAAAATCTTTTTGATTTTCCAATTTTTTTGGTATCTCATTTAAATTTTTTTATTTTTTAATTTTTTAAATGGCCGCCATTTTGAAACAAGATGGCGGATGAAGCTAGACAACGAACTCGGTCGAGATATTTGTATGTACTATGTACACACCAAGGTACATCCAAGTCGGTTCATAAATACGCCTGTTATTACGTGAGAAAAATCAGGACGTTTCAAAATGTCAGCCACGCTAGAAATTCAAAATGCTATAACTCAGCCATTTCTTAAGATATAGACGAAACAAAAACTGCTCCCGAATCTTTTTATCAAGGTCAAACACATAAGAAGAAAATATTTTTTCAATTTTCAATTTTTGGTACCACATTTCAAATTTAAATTTTTCTTAAAAATTTAAATGGCCGCCATTTTTAAACAAGATGGCGGGTGAAGCTGGCCAACGAACCCGGTCGAGACATTGGTATGTACTATGTATAAACGAAGTTACATCCAAATCGGTTCATAAATACGCCTTTTATCGCGTGACAAAATTCAGGACGTTTCAAAATGTCAGCCACGCTAGAAATTCAAAATGCTATAACTCAGCCATTTTTTAAGATATAGACGAAACAAAAACTGCTCCGAAATCTTTGTATAAAGGTCAAATACATAAGAAAAAAACATTTTTCCATTTTCAATTTTTTGGTACCATATTTCAAATTTTAAATTTTTAAAAAAAATTTAAATGGCCGCCATTTTGAAACAAAATGGCGGATGAAGCTGGCCAACGAACTCGGTCGAGAGATTGGTATGTACTATGTACACACCGAATTACATCCAAATCCGTTCATAAATACGCCTTTTATTGCGTAACAAAATTCAGGACGTTTCAAAATGTCAGCCATGCTAGAAATTCAAAATGCTATAACTCAGCCATTTTTTAAGATATAGACGAAACAAAAACTGCTCCGGAATCTTTGTATAAAGGTCAAATACATAAGAAAAAAATATTTTTCCATTTTTAATTTTTTGGTACCACATTTCAAGTTTTAAATTTTTTTAAAAATTTTAAATGGCCGCCATTTTGAAACAAAACGGCGGATGAAGCTGGCCAACGAACTCGGTCGAGACATATGTATGTACTATGTACACACCGAATTACATCGAAATCGGTTCATAATTACGGGAGTTACAGTGTGACATAGGTCATATATATATATATATATATCAATTTTGAACGGAGGGTGGTTTCGGGGTCTGGGGGTCATGATCGATGAAAATATACCAAAATTTTTTGAAATCGCTTTCCTCCGAACGGCTGCAATAGGTAGCTTTTTTGTAAAGAAAGCTACCTAAAATGACCGCTTATTTCCAATCAAGGTGATTTTTTAGGCATATTAACCATAACCCGACGCGTACCCGAAAAATAAATTGAAACAGACCGTACAACGATCCGTGCAAGACAAAATAATTTCAGTCTACATGCAACCCGACACGAACCTGAAAGTTCCAATTGAAAAAACCCGAAATCTGACCCTAACCAAATTTGATAACCGACTAAATATTGCAATAAACCATAACCCGATCCGATCTAGACAATTTCCGTGCACACGAGCCTAAAACATCCACTTTAAGAAAACCAGAAATCTGACCCGAACCAAATCTGAACCCGAGAAAAATATTCCAAAGAACCATAACCGGATGCGAGCAACAGAAAATAATTTCCGTGGACATGTTACCCGATCAGAACGCATAAATTCTATTTGAAAAAAAACACGATATCTGAGCCGTACCAAATCTGAACCCTACAAAATACTCCTAAGAACCATAACCGGATTGAGCAAGACAAAATAATTTCCCTGTACATGTTACCCGACCCGAATCTAAAAATTCTATTTGAAAAAAACTCTCAATCTGACCCGAGCCAAATCTAAACACTACAGAAATATTACATTGAACCGTAATCCGATCCGAACAAGAGAAAATAATTTCCGTGGACACGCAACCCGACCCCTAAAAATTTCATTTGAAAAAAAAACGAAATTTGAACCCGACAAAAATATTCCAAGGATCCATAATCCGATTCGAGCCAGACAAAATAATTTCCGTGGACAGGACATCTGACCCAAATCTAAAAATTTCATTTGAATGAAACCCGAAATTTGAACCTGACAAAAAGATTCCAAAGATCCACAACCGGATCCGAATAAGACAAATTAGTTTTTTTGGACACGCAACACGACCAGAACCTAAAACTTTCATTTGAAGTCAACCTGAAACCCGACCCGAACCAAATCTTAACCCGACAAAAATATTCCAAAGAACTATAACCCGATGCGAGCAAGACAATATTATTTCCGTTGACAGGCAACTCGATCCAACCCGAAAGTTCTAATTCAATTCAATCCGAAACTCAATCCGAAACCTGGTTATCGTAGGTTTTCAGGTTGACTTCAAATGGAACTCTGTCGGGTTCAGTTGCGTGTCGACGGAAATTTTTCTATCTTGCTCAGATCGGGTTACGGTCGGTTTTCAGGTTGACTTCAAATGGAATTTTCAGATTCTGGTCGTATTGCGTGTACACGGAAATCAATTTGCCTTGCTCGGAAATTAATTTGCCTTGTTTTTTATACGGGGTATGGCCTGATGTATTTTTATTTCCGGTACTATTCGGGTTTCGGGTTAATTTCAAATAGAACTTTCAGGTTCGGATCGGGTTGCATGCCGACGAAAATTGTTTTGTCTTGCTCGGATCGGGTTATGGTTTTTGGATATATTTTCGTCGGATTCAGATTTGGTTCGGGTCAGATTTCGTGTTTTTTCTAATGGAATTTTTAGGTTCGGGCTTTTTTGCGTGTCCACGGAAATTATTTTGTCTTGCTCGGAACGAGTTATAGTTCTTTGGAATATGTTTGTCCGATTCAGATTTGGTTCATGTCAGATTTCGGGTTTTTTCTAATGGTGTTTTTGGGTTCGGGTCTGCATGCGTGTTCACGGAAATTATTTTGTCTCATTCGGATCGGGTTATGGTACTTTAGAATATATTTGTCAGTTATCATATTTGGTTCGCGTCAGATTTCGGGTTTTTTTTATCAGGTTCTACTTAGGTTGCGTGTCGACAGAAATTATTGTGTCTTGCTTGAGTCGGAGTACGGTCTGTTGTAATTTATTTTTCGGGTTTGGTTCGGGTCATGGATTAATAAACCTAAAAAATCACACTGATTGGGAAATAAGTGGTCATTTTTCAATTAGCCTAACGCTGTCTAGGCTCTTTGCAATAAGCTTGAAAAATATCAGGGTAATTGGAAAAAGGGTGATGATACTCCAATTAGCACAGCTCTTTGCAAACAGCCTAGGCTCTTTGCAAAGAGCCTGATTTCTCAATTAGCCTATGGCATATATATTACTCTCACTGACTAGAGTTTAATTAAATGTTTTTAAAAGTTTCTGGAGTAAGAGATTTATTAGTCACAGGGTTCTAATTGCCTTCATTCCAAAAAATATTGTATTAAGGAGACATATGTATATAGGAAGAACTTTTTATGCTTTTTAATCAATTTGAAATTATCATTTTAATCGAATTCATATATGTTTTTATTGAGCGGAAAATTTTGTTGTCATAATTCAATTTAAGAGGTTCAACAAAACTTTAATTTTCCGAATTACAGTATTCCGGATCATTTAATTCAGTATTTATAGTCTGCGACAAAACAATTAATTTTGTTTAACATGTTCAACTATCTGTTTGTATGTAATATTATCTTTTTGTTGCGATTATAAAAGTAATCTTATGAAAACATGCCATATGTAGCTTAAATACTGCACGATTCTTACCTTTATATTGTACAATATGTCGAATTCATAGAAATTTTTATTTCACAAATATCCCTTTTTTTTTTAAATGATTACAAAAATTTTCTAGTTTTCTGCATATCCAGATAAACACATTATTGCGGATACTTCTAAGTTTTACTCTATATATAATTGAAGTAAAAGTACCTATAATGATGTACTTTAGGAGGGGCAGACAAATGTAAAAGAACACCCGCCATAACATTCCTCGCAAATGTTGGCAACATTGTTGTAACACATGGGTACGTCCATCTCGAGGGCTGGGAGAAATGCATAATGACAGCTCACAGATACTCACAGTCGTTTTTTTATTTCTTTGTAGATGAGGGAAGTGAAAAGTGTGTTCCTCCAGCATTAATAATGGAGGCAAGCAAAGAAGAGCAGAGAGGTATGGTTAGGTTTTTGGAGGCTGAGGGTGTTGGAACAGGCGAAAATCATCGTCGCCTGTTTGCTGCCTATGGCGAACACTGCGTGTCACTGACAAGTGTGCACGATTGGCATAAGAGATTTCGAGAAGGCGCGCATCATTGCAAGACTATCCCCGGCCAGGACAGGCCCATCGAGCCATTACCCCTGATGTGATTGCGCAGATTGATGGTCTTATCCGGGAAAATATCTGGGTTATTTTCACATTTTTGACCTCTTGAAGCAAAACATACGTGGAAGTTGGTTTCATTCGGACGAGGAAGTGCAAGAATGGATGAGGTTTAATATTCATCAGCAACAGTGGTGTAGTCGTAAAAAATACAGAGGGCATACGTTCTTGTTCCAAGCAGAGGCTATACGCTCAAGGCGTATCGTCTATAATTATCGTCTATAAATATATAATTTATATAAATACGCTCAAGGGGGTATACCCTAGTGTATATATACTATAGCTTTCTTGAGAAACAGAGGGTATACGGTGTTCCTTAAAAAAATCCAGAGCGTATACGGCGTATACCCCCGTATACCCTCCACTACATCCCTGGTCAGCAACCTAACTCTTTCTACAAGACTGGAATTGATCGTCACGTCTCCCAATGGGATAAATGTCTTAGCAGTTCTGGCAATTATTTTTGAAAAAAAAAGTTTCTATATTAACATTTTAGTGTGTGTTCGGTTTTCATTTGACTGCTCCTTATAGTATGCGGTTTTATACGTTTTCCCAACAAAGAGATTTTAACTATTTATTCAGTCTCATAAACACTTTAAGCTTCATAAACTCTTTGAAAGAGCCATATATTTCATTGCTCAATGTTTTTATTGTAAATTATGTAATTTATTGAAATGAAATAATTGTTATCTTATCTCTTTTAAGCTCACAGGCTAGCGAGAGCTAATGTGCCTGCAGGTTCTGTATTTACGTACGCATGTACGTAACGCGATAACTCTTGATAGAAATATCCGATTTGCTTCAATTTTTTTTCTAGGTTCATTCTGATAAGGTGCTTCCTTGATTTCTTTTGGGGGCTCATTGGTTAAGTATAAAAGGGGAACGGGACTAACCCCCCCTCTTAAATTAGATAAATGGGATTTTCATACAGAATTATCAGATATGCTTCAAATTTTGTATACCGGTTTATTCTGATAAGGCGCTTCCCTGATTAGATTTTAAGGTTCCTTGTTTAAGTATAAAGGGAGGAACGGGAGCTAATACCCCCCCCCCCTTAATTTAGATAAATGGTTTTTTCTATCCGATTCTGATAAGGCGCGTCCCTGATGAGATTTGTAGGCTCATTGGTTATGTATAATGCCGGGAAAGGGGATCTAATCCCCCCCTTAATTTATTTTTAGGGGGGGGGGGCATTATTCTTTGAAATAAGAGTATAATATACAATGAGTGTGAATAGCCTGTGAGCTCAATACCATCAGTTTAACTGGGCACTTCTCTTATTTATTTTAAATTTATGCCTCATTTTTAAATTTATTGATTGTTTTTATTTTCATTCTGTGGATGAACTGTTATGGTAGCTAAATATCCCCTCTTTTGCAAATGTGTTAGTGCAACTCAATACTGAAAATTGCAATATATTTTGATGGGAGGTTATTTATTTAATCCTATTACAATTAATTTTTTAAAAATTTAATCAAAAATGCTTTTTTCATATTTTGTTGTAATATTTGGATCGGTTACTTCTTTAACCGCTAATAAAATTTCAGATTGTATTATTAATGTCTTACAAAAGTGATTGTGTTAGAAAAAGTACAAATTTAGTTTATGATTTTTTGCGTGTTATCGTGTTTATTCATATGATGTTTTACTGCTTTGAATTTAAGATTTAATTGATTCTGGCATTTTACGTATACTCTAGAATTTATCAGAAATTGGTAGGATAAGGAGGAGCTATTCACCAGCAACTACCCAACGGCGAATGATCAGAAATTCATCACATTCATTAGAGTTTTCCTCCAAAACGCATCCGAAATGTTTTATCCAGACGGTCTTGATCAATGAACAGAAGGATGAAATTTGGATGAAAAATTCATACATTTCTGTCTATATTTCTGTGTGCTGATGAGCATCCTCGGTATTTTATCGGGAAATATGATTTTTTTATTGTCTTCATCAGTGCATGTCAGAAACTGCTATAAAGATTATGAGAATTTTGCATGAGATTGATGGTTGTCAACTAAATATGGATGTGTTTGTGCGCTTGAAAAATGTTAAACATATTTTAAAACATTAAGTCTAGTATGAAAATTATTATACACCAATTATGTGCTCATTATTCAATTATTTTTAATTTTAACTCAATTAAACCAACAAAATCGAGATTGCAAAGAACCGTAAAATAATCCGTTCAGATTATGTTTATATGAGAGGCAGTCAAAAAATTCCCGGAACTTTGTCGTAACTCTTTATTACCACAATGTTACACATTTACTTAATCCCATTCAAATTACGTTCCGTAAGAATGTACACATTTGCTCCACCGTTCCTGCTACTGCTGGAAACAACGATGAGAGTTCTGTCTTGGTATCTTCCCAATTTTAGCCGTCGCATTACATTGGTTTTGATGTCTTCTACGGTATCAAAGCTGCTATCTTTAAAGCCCATTCTGACCTTGAGGAAGGAAAAGAAATCTATATGCTTAGTGTATTCAATTGTCTTCCGTTTTTGTTAACAAAGTCACTGAAGCAGATCTCACCAATCTGCACATGAATTTGGTGTTCGCCTTTTGTTCGAAATTCGACATCGTGCCAACTGATCACCACACACTCCTACCTTAAGCTACATTGCCATCACACCGACTTTTATAAATTCCGATTGTAAAAACATATAGTGGTAGTAAATAAGTAAATTAATTATATTTCGGCATTGACCCTTTCGCGGGCGGTATCCTAAAAAAGGACACACAAATTTTTTTTTCTGGCATCCAGCATATTTAATTAAAATTTCCTTTTATAACGTACTTGAAAATAAACAAGTTTTTATTTTCTAATAAATTAGTTTATAAATTCTGGTGGTAGTTCATCATTTCATTAGTTTATAAGCAGAATTACTCCTCGCTGGAAAGGGTTAAAGAGTTGCAACGAAATTCCGTGAACGTTTTGCCTGCCCGTTGTATTCGTTTTCTCCCCTCAACTGATAAAAGCATATGATATTCCTTCCGAGGAGAAAAATTAAATGTTTCCGTTTAAGGCAGGATTACATTATAGACAGATTTCGCTTTCAAATGTTTTAGCGTGTTATTTTGCATTCTTTGATAACTTTTACTATTTTTTTTTTAACTTTGCTTATTTTACACCAAATAATTTCTACATTGATTTTTCATATATGTGGATTTAAAGTTTTCTTATTAAATATTCATTTTGGAGTTCACGTATACGTTCATGAACTTTGTAGAATTGATGCTTATAAATAAAAAAAATCATGTTTATTATGTAAAAAAAAATGTACGATTTGCTCTTAAAAAAGTTAATTAAATTAAACGAATAAAATTTTCTTCTAAAATTAAAACAAATTATTTATATTATAAACTACTAAAACCCGCGGCATTGCTCGCGTAATAGTTGAAATATGCCAAGTGATATTTGTATGTCTAACTTTTATTAGATGAAATTATACTTTTAGGAATAATTAAAAAATTACTAACTAAGGCACAGTTTGACTAAACTTCATTATTACACTGCACTAGGCAGAAATGAGACTTAAATTAATAAGAAGAACTGAAACTAATTCTAAATAAAAAATGTGCATTACCTAATTTTAACTTAGAGTATAGTTGCTACAGATTTACATTAGAGAAAAAAGCAATTTAACAAATTACAACGACCATTTGGTAAATGATTTTTTTCGAAGACTAAAATTTTGAGACAATAGAGAACAGGAATTCTGCTTTTTCAGAATTTAGTGTCGCCCCCGACATTTCCATTATTTCACTTTTTTTGATGAACTGATGGCTTCTATTATTATGAAACAGCCATTATAAATTAAGTGTTAGGTGAAGATGAAAGAGCAGTCGTAAAAAGTTAGACCTCTGATTTTCTGGTCAAAATGGAAAAAAAATGGCCATAATTTGTTTTAAGAAAATAACTCGGTGAAAGCGGACAGTCGGTTAAGGGGAACTCGGATAATCGGGACTCTACTGTAGCTCAGTTTTAGGACTTAAAACACGCGATTTTATTTTATATAAAACGACGTCATCCGAATCCGCTGAAGAATTCCTCATTTACGATCCAATGATAAACATCTACAATAAAGTAAGGGTAGGATGTCACTAGATAATACCTCAGAATAATACACAAATGCAGCAAAAAGAAAGCAATTCATTAATATTTTTTTCAAAATAGCACGTATTTTAATTACTTTTTTTTGTTTTTATGAGAAAGTGGCAACAAAAAGATATAATTGCTATTTTTCAACTATTTTGTCTTTACTTTTTACAGAAATGGAGTACTTGAGTTGCCAAAATGAAACAAATTTCGCTAAAAACTACAAAAAAAATGAATGTCTCAAAAATCAATGGAGATACAGTTTTCAAACAAAATGCATTTAAAAGAACATTTTTTCCCAATACACTGCAAATAGAGGCGTCTTAAATTTAGACACATATGTGACTGAAAAAGAATTTCAGTCACTTAAGTGTCTGAATCTGAAAATTCAGACATAACAGACGTCTAAATTTAAGACACATAAATGTCTTACTATGATCATGCTATAAACGAACCAAGAAACATGTGTAAATTATCCAACAACCGTCTGATTTTAAGACGATACGCTCGAAGCGATAGTTAAACATCATCTTTGGTACTATTCTTAACAGCCAATCAGAACGCTGATTTCCGCGCGTGTCATCTACAGCACCTTCATGAGATAAGAACAGAAACAATTAAATTTTCACCGCCGCCATTGCTTGGATTAAAAGGAAATGTGTTAATCTGGGTATTTATTGAACGAACGAGTAAGTCATATTTAATTCTAATATTTTATTCCGATAGATTTTCATCACTTTGAATATGAGTGAAATCGTTTATAAAAATTTATCTCTTTTCTGTAGTTTAATGCTAAATTTTTGATTTCACTAACGGTCGTCTGTTATATGCCTTCTTAATGTAACGGAATGAAATATAATTGTTTTGAAAATTAAATAGCAATGCTGTAATTCTATTTGCTTGAGCTTTGTAAATAAACGAATGAGTGATAGTTTAATCTTCATTTTCGATAGGGTGATGTGAAATAATTATAATTTGTCTTTGCTCAAAAACAAAACTTGCAACATAGGTTTGAAAAGTTGAATGATTCATCGCTTCATTTATCAGAGATAAAAACATTAAATTGAAGCCATTTGTAACTGTGTTTATTCTATGTTTGTTTTTTACTGTTTACTGACTATAAACGCTTGTAGTATATGACATCAGGCATTTATTTTATTTTTTGTTATTATTATTATTTTGGAGCTAAATATGATGATTCATATTTTTATGATATTAGGAAAAGTTTTCAGACGGAAAAAAAGCATTAATATTGTGAAATTTGACTGTATATATTGCAGTTTTTAATCACGGAACTAAAACTTTATAAAGATTTATTCTTATTGATTTTTTAATTTATTATTGAAAATCGTAAATTTTGATATCCAATGTTTCAGATTTAAAATTTACCAAATTTCTAAAAATAATATGAATTTTTTATATCATCCAGTAAAATTTTTGAAAAAAACGGAGAAACATATTATTCATATTTTGCAGTTTACGTTACTGTTTAGCAGTATAATTATAAAGTTTAATTAATATTTTTTGTGTTTTTTAAATTGGTATATTAATTTTTTTTAATTTATATGCAAGCATTTTTTTGCGATATTTTGTTCATGATTTAAAATTTTTAAAATTGAGTAACGCGAGAAATAATTATTAAATTTCCTTTTACTGCAATCGAATTTGCAACGTTTCTGGTACAAGTAATTGTTGGCACTAAAAAAGATTACACATGATAATTTAGACATAAATAAAGAGTTGTTTATGCCTTGATATGAAGTTTATGTATAAAACTGCCTTATATTTTTAAAAGTTCGTATTTACTTATATGATACAGTATTAAATATATTTTTAAGCCATTTAATAACTGCTTTTTTATGTTCAAAACGTTTTTCAAACAATTAAGAATAGTACATATACTGTATGATATATATTTTTTTTACTTTCTATTTTCTTCTGTTTTTTTTTTTTTTTTTCTATTTCTTAGATCAATATTTTCTTATCAAATATATAAAATCTATTTAGCTCATATTCAAAGGATACAAAGTTTACTGGAATAAAAAATAAAATAAATTAAATATGACTTGTATCGTGTTGTTCCATAAAAAAGAATAATAATGATATACATTTTTAAATAATAGCGGGTGAAAATTTTAAATTGAATACGGAATATGTTTAAAGAAAATTATACACATATTCCGAAGAATGATATATAAAATTAGATACCAAACTGGTGTTTACTTTTAACTAAACAATGAAAAATTACCACACATTTAAAAAGAAAAAATAATCTTACACATTTTTACTACTTAAAATGACTTAACGATTTTATTTATATGTTCTTAAATGACAAATACAAAAATGGCTAAGTTTTGAAATTAGAAGTAATTTTTTTTTTCTCAATGCTATTAAAATAGAATATTTATTTACTATTTTATTATTTACTCATGGTTATATAGCTGTTGTGATTATCATCAGATACATATGTAAAATTGCCTATGGGGCAAAATCTAATTTTTGAATTATATGAATTTTCCTTTTTTTGGGGGGGGGGGATTTTCTTGCCCATTTTCGCGTACACGGGATTTTTTAAATCTCTTTCGACATTCCACCGAGTATGATAAATATTTTGAACTTTTAGAGTAGGACAAGATAAAATATATATATATATATATCCATATACCTTAAAAACCCTTAATAGCGGACACTTCGGGACCGCGAAATTTGTCCGATAATCGGAGATGCCTGCTTTTGTGAGGTAAAAATAATACAAATATGTATGCCTTGCGGATCACAAAAGTATTCGCTAAATCGAAGTATCCGCTATTCGGGAATGTCCATTAACCTCCATAACGGATACTCCCGAATACCGGGCATCTGTATTTAGCTAACCATACTGCAGGGTTGCATTTTTTACAAAAGGACTCCTTGATTAAAGCATGGGTAGTGCCCCGTTCTCTTACGATTTTAGTTCCCCCCAAATTTCATGTGCAATATTTGCGAAGCTTATATTTTAAATCTGTTTCGAAATTGTACTGATTATAATCAATATTTTGAACTTTTAAAGTAAAATAAGATTAAAAACAAAATTTTAAAAAATCTAATATTTAGATAAATATTTTTTCTTTTTAATCTTATTCTACTAATGAAGTACAAAATACTCATTATAATTAGTACAATGTCGTAAAAGATTTAAATTATCAGCTTTATGAAAATTGCATACTAAAATTGGGAGCACCAGAAAATCAGGCGGTATGGGGGTAGAGGGGGCAAGACAACGGCCAGATATTTTTCCAGTATTCAGCGTGGTCAAACATGGCTACATAAAATGCTTACAAAAAATGTCTGCGATTCAGACGTTTCAAGTGTCTGAAATTCAGTCGCAAATAGTGTCTGAAAAAATTCAGACATTTTAAAATGTCTGAAAATTGAACACTCCGTTTCAGACACTTAAGTGACTGAATTTCAGACATTTTAATTTACAGTGTACGATGGTATAAAAGTTGAAAATGTGCGATGCTAGAAGATTTAAAAATTGCTAAAGAGTATTTAATCGTAATGCTTTGTCTTACGGCTAGTGTCTGTAAGGTAACGTTATTTTTTGGAGACAAAATAAGCTGGGAGATAGAAATAGCATTCTGGGGGCTAATAATAAGAAGAACTGAAACTAATTCTAAATAAAGGATACGTTAGAAAGTATTTTGAAGCTTTTATGCTCATTTAATACACTCAATACAGTATTCTCGAATTATGCCAAGCATTTTAGAATCCGTTCTTAGTACGCATTTACATCTTAAAATTAACCATCATGTCAAATTCCAATCTTGTTGTCTAACGGTCTACAACCTCTCTGTTGGTAGTGGCACTAACATAAAATAACTGTGATGAAACAGAGACTGTCACCATTAATTTGCCAACACTAATTTTGAAATCGGTTTGGTATTTCCTAATATTCCATAGAAAACGTAATTTAGAAAGTTTTTAAAGGCTTGTTTAGAACGTTTGTTGTTCCTGCTAACCCCAGGTGGTAGTGGGACACGCATAAAATATAGCCTGTGTAGGATAAGAAACTGCCACCATTGATTCGCAACCATTACATTTGTAATCGGTTTAATATTTCTTGATATTGCATACAAATCGTAATTCAAGATTTTTTTAGAATGTTTTTTGCTTCTTCCTTTCGCTTCACCCTTTTTAAATTTTGAATTTATTTTCGACAGTTCTTAGAGCGCATTTATATTTTATAAGTAACTACCATGACATATTTAAAGTTTCTAGCCTTTTCGGTATCACAGATTTCGTAATTTAGTAAGTTTTTTGCTCCTGCAACCCTCTGGTGGTAGTGGCACGGACATACCTTATTTTTGAGCAGGTCCTATCACCACCAATTTGCAACACTTATTTTTTAAATCGGTTTGGTAATTCATAAAGTTGCGTAAAAATCGTAATTTAGGACGTTTTTAGAACTCTTTTCGCTCACTTCATCCTTTTAATTTTGTAATTTTCTTTCGACCGTTCTTAGAAAGCATTTACATCTTTTATGTAATTAACATGCCAAATTTCAAAATGTTAGACCCCTCAGTACAACAAAAAAAAAATCGCGATTTAGAACATTTTATGCTCTTGCAACCCCAGGTGGTAGTGACAACAATAGAAAATATAGTCTATATTGGAGTATGGGCTGTCACCATGAATGTGCAACCATTACTTTTGAAATCGGTTTGATATTTCCTGAGATTGTGTAGAAAATGGAATTTAGAACGCTTTTTGCGCATTTTCACTCCTTTTAAATTTCTATTTTTTTTAGAAACTGTTCTTAGACAGTATTTACATCTTATAAGTAATTACCATGCCAAATTTAAAGTTGCTAACCCCTGGAGTATCACAAAAATCACAATTTGTAACTTTTTTGTCCTGCAACCCCCAGGAGGTAGTGACACTGACATGAAATAGAGCCTATGCTAGAGCAAGGGCTTGCACAATCACTTTCCAACCATCGCATTTGAAATTGGTTTGGTACTTCATGAGATTGCGTAGAAATCGTAATTTAGAACGCTTTTAGAACGTTTTTTCGCATTTCCCCCCCTTTTAAATTTTGAATTTTTAAAGAAATGTTCTTAGAGATAATTTATATCTTATAAATAACTACCATGCCAAATTTAATGTTTCTAGGCCACTCAGTAGCAGAAAAATCGCATTGTTAGAACATTCTTTGCTCCTAAACCCCCTTTGGATTAGTACAGACACAAGATATAGCCTATCTTGGAGCAAGTGCTGTTACCATCATTTTCACACCATTATTTTTGAAATCGGTTCGGTACTTCCTGAGATTGCTTAGAAATTGCAATTTAGAACGCTTTTCGGGGACTTTCACCCTTTTAAATTTCGATTTTGTTTAGGAAATGTTCTTATAGGTCATTTATATCTAATAAGTAACTGCTATGCCAAAATGCATGTTTCTAGGCGCCTCAGTAACACAAAAATCGCATTTTTAGGACGTCTTTTGCTCCTGCACCCCTTTTGGGTTAGTGGAACCGACATAAAAAACAGCTTATGTTGGCTCAAGGGCTATCATCATTTTGACACCATTATTTTTTAAATCAGTTCGTTACTTCCTGAGATCGCGCAGAAATCGCCATTTAGAACGTTTTTTGCGCATTTTCACCCTTTTTAAATTTCGAATTTTTTAAGAAATGTTCTTTTATATCTTATAAGTAACTACCATTCCAAATTTCATGTTTCTAGGCCCTTCAGTACCACCAAAATTTCTTTTTTAGAACGTTTTTTGCTCCTACAACCCCTTTGGAGTAGTGGCATTGACTTAAGATATAGCCTATGTTCAAACGTGGACTAACACCATCATTTTGATACCATTACTTTTGAAATCGGTTCGGAAGTCCCAGAGATTATATCCTAAAAATAAACAAATAAACTTTAATTCTTTATAATATTAGTATAGATAAATAAAAACTATCTTTCCCTATTATATTAATTCTATATGTAATTAGGGTAATCTGAAATTTCCGCTAAAGCCGGAATTTCTCCAGAAGTCCGATTTAAATATTAGTAATAGTAACTTGGAGAGCGCTTATAAGCGTATTACGGGAAAAGCGGAAATTAAATGCCAGAAGTGTTACAATTCCCGAGAGATTTCCACAAGCAATAGTAAGAGTTCCGATTTTATGTGAAGAGTTTGAAATTAAATTTATTAAAATGGAAGATTTTAATGAAAATATATTAAAACTAGCACGCAGAGTCTGATAAGGTTTAGTAAAAAAAAAAAAAAAAAAAAATCTAAGAAGGGATCCATTCAAAATAAATTGAAAAATTTAAGAAATAAAGAAGTATTTTTAGATTAGAAAATTGCAGAAATGTAACTAATTTGAAAAGTTCTAATTTATTTTTAAAAATTTGTAACATGAATGAACATATATTTATTCGATGTTTGAAATATTCCCACGAATTATAGTTTCGTAATTTTAGTACCCCAAGAATAAATAAAATCTTATCTCGAAAAATGACAAGAAATGGTCAATATACCGTCACTAAACCGTACTAATTAGAGGTCTAAACCTACTGGATTAAAGACATAATATACGGAATGAGTCACAGCATAGCAAAAACACCCTGTACATTAACAAAAAGAAGATTTTCGTGTCTAAAGTAATATAAAAAGGTAAATTAATCCCCAAAGGAAAATAATTGGAACATGTTTTCCGTTGATTTTCGTGGTTTTAGTTAGTGTGATATATACATTTTTTTTTCTTACTTTCCTTTGAGTAATGCGGTGAAATTTTAGCACGGAATGGTGATCTAGAAATTTTTGCCAGCCACGAGACGTCGAATTGTTACAAATCTAAAATCCGTCAAAGAAAAAAATCTCCCACCAATAGCGTGATATAACAGACGAACAAAGATATATGTTGTGTATGATTAAACTCAAAATCAAATTTTAAATGTTTCATAATTGTCATTTTAAAAGTTAGCATACACGGTTATGTTAATGTAAAATCATGTAAATTTTATTTAAAAAGTTTTAAATCAAGATGTAATGTGCATTTTCTTACAATAATACAACACAATCATTATCATAGTACATAATTATGTTGTTTATTTATATATATTGGATTTTTAGGAAATTTGGGTACGAATATCGGGATAAATGAACCATACAAATCAAGCAAAACTCGTATATGACTTATACGATGTTCAGCTTCCGCACTCTATCTCAACAGTCACAGTCATGGCACAAAATGCTTCAGTATCTCACATTTTCAATTTTGCGGTTTAAACAAACACACTCTGATAACTTCGTAAATAAACAGTTTATATGGTTTTGCAATATATAATCCCCTTACAGGCAATATCTTTGTAGAAAAAGTTATTTAATTGACTCACTTCTACGGTCATAGACATATAGAAAAAAGTAAGTAAAAATAAAATGGTCACACTGTATAAAGCTGTAATATAACTATTACTTTTTTCGAAGGCTACATATCAACTTAAGAGGCCACACTAGTCACGCAGAGAAACTCGAACGCTAATACGGAGTCTATGGGTGCAAAAAAAAAAAAATCATTCAAAAATATTGAAATCAAAGCGAGATATTTGAAAATAACGCTCCCATAGACTTAGCATTAGCGTCCGAGTTTTTCAGCGTGACTAGTGTGGTATCTTAAATGCTTGTGTTTCATTTGAGAATTTATTTTCATGTATATCTCTAAAAATAAATTACATAATTATAAACATAATGTTAACCCTGCTTCGCCCGATTACGCCATTTTTGTCCTTAAAAGCAGTAAACGAAATTCCTTGTGTGTGTTCTTAATATAATAATGACTCAATGGTATGAATTATTGTTGTGTGATTTAGAAAAGTAACTTATGTTTATTAAAATGTGTGCACAGTTCACGAATAATGGTTGAAATTCTTAATAGAATAGGTTTGCATCTTCCATTAAAAAGTTTTTCTATTCCTCCTCTAGACCATATGCCGTCGAATCCGGTTAAGGCGTTCACGGTGAATACGCGTTCTGGCGTAGTACGCGGAATCTTTCCAGTACTTTGAACATCGTCATTATACTAGTGTAAAAATTTCACCTTTAATGCCTGAACGGTTATTGCGCGATCCCACTTAATACGCGATGGAGTTTCTGTCCCATGCGGCAAAAAATCTCGCTTAAGACGCGAATGCACGCTACTGCGGTTGTATATTTCTTTTATGTTGCCTGTGTTTTGTCTACTTTTTTGCTTTTAAGAATAATTTTTTCCACAAAGATTAAGAAGAATAGAGTTTTCTTATTATATTAAAAAACAAGGACTGATTAAAATAAGATTCATTATCACAAGTGCTAAGTATGATTTTAGTAACTGGAGTGTGCTTCAAAGATTTAATACTTTTTATTTGTGTTAAAAAATTAGGCATAAGGAAAATTATTTTTGTTTGCAATTTATTCCGTTATTTTCGGTTGTAACGTATTAATTGACAAAAAAGCCATACTTGGATCTATATTCTTTACAGTTATCATTCCAGTCGGTCCTATAATAACAAGAAATGGGTTAAACTTGAATACAGTTAAATTATCCGTAAAAAAATACATGTTTTGAAAATAAACGTATAAAGGAAATGTTAAATTTCATTTAGGCGATTATATGTGTAAATAAATTAAGTTACAGCAACATAATCCAAATAACGTTTAATACCCGATTCCGCTTAATACGCGACTTTTGTCCGGTCCCCTGAAGCGCGTCTTAACCAGGTTTTACTGTATACTATTAAAGATCGCATGGACAAAGGCATTGAGCAAAAGTCAAGTAAAAATCGCATATTGGTATTTGTCGTATGATGTGAAGGAATCGTTGGCGTTGCGGAAATTGAGCCCTCTTTACTTAGCAAAATCCGAAGTAAAAATATGTTTTTTTAAATCTGAAATGTTATTTAAAATGTATATACATTTACACTATATGGCCAGAGGTGAACGGTCACTTGCGATTTTAGACGTTTTCTTAAATATGTAGAAAAATACATGAGGAATTAACCTGAAACTGCAGGTGTGTAAACAGTATAGCACAGGTTCTTGTGTAAACGTTTGTGTAAATTCTGTTCCTAAAGTATTGATCTTTCCTTTTCTTTTCAGTTTCTGCATTCAAATTCTTAAATTACTCCAAGTTTTCATACAGTTTCTGCAACAAAGGTACAAACGAAATTTTTCTTATTACAAAATTTTAATATGTTTCTACAAAAATGTTTTATATTAATTTTGGGCTTCAACCGACCAAGATTGGTTAGACCTAGCTTTAACCGGTTAAAGAAGGAAGCGTTATGAACTCTTCGGTCTTTATCCGCAAAACCTGTGTAATTCGCACTTTAACCGGTTAAACCTAGGTTTACCCTTATTTCTTGCTTTAACCGTAACATATATGCACAAAAAGGTTTTATATACAGGGTGATTCATAAATATCGAAACAATAGGCTATTTCCTTAAATATTGCCCTTAGACCCATACTTGCAATTGCAAAGTTTCATAAAAAAAGGGGCAAAATTTAATGATATAAGTTTCAAATCCATGGGGCCTCTATTTGAAAAAATACGAAAATTAAATTTTTATATGGCCCCCCGTAGTGTAAAAATTCCAACCAGGAAAACGTTCCTTATCCATTCCTGAATTAAACACAAAAAATTGCATCTGCATATCTGAAAAACTCGCAGAGTTATTGCCGTTTAAATAATTCATCAGGTTTTAAGGGATTAGACACAAATTTCAATGCGTGCAATCTAAGAAACAATGTTACTTTAAGAGTTCTAGGAAACATGTAAAAAATATATTTATTGAGTTAGAATTGTTAGAATTTTGATTTTTTTTCTTTTTTTGTAATGGTTAACTATATAATTTGCAAACAAAATAACATCCTAATATTTCTCATAAAGTTAAAAAAAAATTAAATGATTAGTATTTTTTTAAGCGGATTTAATTTAAAATCTTTATAACTCGAAGCATATTCATCGGATTTTAAATTTTTTTTCATTTAATTAAAGAGGAAAGTATATTTTAGTTTCATTTCAGAATTTTTTTTAAATACGAATTTTAAAAATATTACAAATATTTATTTAAAAAAATATGAATCTTATTTTTTAAAAAGTCATATTTTCAAAAGTATTTTTTTTTTAATTTTCCGAAATAAAATTAATGTAAAATAATAAAAAAAGACATGTTCCAAGTTTGCACTTATAATAATTTAAAGACAAAAAAAAAAAAAAAAAAAAAAAAAAAAACATGCAGAAAAACGCATTTATAGTTTTAAACATTGGATTGGCTCCTAATAAAATGTTTAAATGCTTTTTAAAAAACTGCACGTGAAAAGGTAACTTCTTTCTGTAGCTTAAACTTCCGATTCAGTTTAACTTTTGCCGTTTCCACATCCTTTTTATACTATTTAAATGTCCATAAATAAATGTTAGAGGGGTAATTTTAAACAATGCTTTTTCTAACATGCCGATTAAGAGTTTTTCATAATTTTAGACCTCACAAATTCGGGCTTTTTATCCTCTCGGCGAGGCCGTTAAAAAAGTCTGTGTTCTGGGGCCGGGTCGGTCTAGATCCGGGATTGGCGACTTTCTTCTGAAGACTTTTACAGGGAGACTTTTTACAGAAGTCTCTTTTTACAGGGTTATCCAAAAGATATTCGTTCTTTTTCAATTTGTTGACGGTCCCCTATGGGATTTCGGGAAAAAATCTTCGCGGAAATATATGACCTATACTATACTGTTTACACATCTGCAGTTTCAGATTAATTCCTCATGTATTTTTCTAGATGTTTAACAAAACGTCTAAAATCGCAAGTGACATGTCACCTTTGGCCATATAGAGTATTACTAGTATATTGTGACGAAGATTCGTCAGAATGCTGTAGTTATAAATTTACAAACACATCCGATTTTTAAAAAGAATCACAGTTCAAATCTTTAAAAAAGTGTCACAGTCAATTTTTTTAATATGTAAGCATGTTTAAACGCTAAAACTTCAATATAAATTTCAGAATTGACATTCCGTGTTTTTACAGAAGTCCCTGGGTTTTATAAAAGGATACGATATCCAATAAAAAAAGTTTCTTTATTCAACAGAGAGTAATGGAAAAAAGATGCGATATGTATATTATAGGATACACTTTCCAGCAAAATCAGAATATTGTAAAAAATATATTTTTAATACTGGCAGAGCTGACACAGGCGACTATTTTCTGCTCTATTCGCACCGCTATTTTTTAAAAACAGCCTTTGGGGTATATTTCTCTTGCAAATATTATCGAACAGTATGTCAATAATTATTGTTTTGAGAAAGTGGTTGAGGTAGAATTAAAAAAAAATACTCACCCATGGCAGCCCTGTACTAAGAAATGAAATATCTAATTAAACAATTTCGAAAGCACATAGTCCAGTTAAAACTCCGTTTTCAAAACCTCATATACATAATCTGTAATGTATATGTATATTCATATGTATGTCCATGTATATGATCTATACGTTTTTATATGTACCAGGCAGTGAAACTAAAAATTGATTTATCTAGAAAATATACGATGAACTAAAATGTTTTTCTGAGAATTAATGTTCATCGATAAACATTTATGCATACCCTTTTGTGCGTATATAAACTTATATGACATTTGTACAGTACAATAGAAATAATATTTTAAAATTTGATTAAGTTCAAAGACGAGTGAAACATTTGAAACTGTACTTATATGAAACACCGTACATAGATATTAATCCAAGTTTTTGGGGCAAACCTATATCTGTAGAATTTGTACCCACCTCGTAATATGTTCAGATTTAAATTAACGGGAGAGCGCGTCACACAATTAAAAGTGCATATTCATCACATATAATCCATAGACGATGATGCATCCAAATCCTTTTGCACAGTCCTGTATATGAATTTCTTTATATTTTACTAGCATCTCTTAGTACACTAAAATATTATTTATCTGAAACTAGTGATGGGAAGAATAAATGATTTTACTATTCTAATCAATTATTCGGGCATGCACAAAAGCACAGCTGCCAACATTTTTTTCAATTAAATTTCCACCAGAAATGTTTTATTGAAAAAGATATTTTGAATTTTAATTAGAATTAACTTTAAAATCCATAAGAAAATAAAATATAAATTCCTAAGAATAACTGATTAAAAAAATTACGAAGGCTGGCAACTATGGTTTTGTTTCCTTTCTTTTTATTAAATTCTGGTGGTAATTTATTAAAAACATATACAAAAGTTGGAAACAATTCATCACTAGCTGAAACATGCTTAACACAGGTAAAAATATATGTTAAACAATTCACGCCTATAGACACCAATGCTTGAAAATTTTTTTAAGCAGATTGATATGATTTTATATGATTTGCAGAATTTATACACATACGTAATACACTAAGATATACCGGGTGTCCTAAACAGGACTGATTGATTTTAAAATTCAATAATTTGCAAGCGGTGATAGATATTAAAAAAAATCTTGCAGGAGTGTTCCGTAAGATGCCAGGATATTTTTACTGTGATTCCCGAATTAGTTCGAATTAAAAACAATAAATGTCGCTGCGAGCAATATGTGCTAAATCCAGGCCTGATTTTTGGTTCTTCGGGACCCACTGAATACATTTTAATATGCCTTTTTGGCGTGGGAGAAGAGAAAGAAAAAAAAAATCCAGCTTGAATTTAGCGCCTATTGCTTGCAGCGCCATCTATTGTTTGTAATTCGAACTAAATTCGAAAATCACGGAAAAAAAAGAAAAAAAAACTTCTTGACATCATTTATAACCCTTCTGCAAGAATTTTTTAAATATTTGTCACGATTTGTAAGTTATTGAATTTTAAAATCCGTCAGTCCATTTTAGAACACCCGGTAGTTATCCGTTAAAATACAAACTACAGCTGAAAATACTATCCGAAGTACTGTAGCTCTGTTAGGGACATGTTACAAAAAGGAACGAAGAATCATGCATGAGGCATAATTCTGAAACATTTCCCAACGCTAGCAAAATACTAATAATTTTTTTTATATTTTCACACAATCATATGAGATATCTAGATAAGCATTTAAAAAAAAACAAATAACTCAACAAAATTACAAAATTTCATTTTCAGCAATTGTAGAAAATCGATTTTTATCCCAGTTTATATCTTTTTACAGGTTTATGTATATTTATCCCCATTTTAATCCCGGTCTGCTATAGCCGGGAGGCCGCTGAACAACCTCATCGAGTTGACGGCTGAAAGTCTAAGATTAGACAGAATCAGATTAGCATATAAAAATGCATGTGCTATGTCAAGTCATATCTTGGTAGAAACCACCTGCAGGCCCGACTTTAGTGATTGAGCGGTAGGTTTACCATTATGTTTTCCTGTATCCAGAGGCATGAAAACATGGAAGACTGGATGCAGGAAAACACGATGGTAAGCCTACCTATAAACAACTAAAATTGGGACTGCAGGTGGTTTCCACAAAGATACGACTTGGCAGACCAGTTGCATTTTAATATGCAAGTTGAGTTTTAATTTATGCTGGAATTTCAACCATCAACTCGATGAGGTGACGGTTTGTGCAGCGGGTCTACGATAATGTGTGCAAATTCTCTCGTCTAGTCCTGTACATGATCTATAGAATTTATAAATACTACGAAATACAATTAAAATGAGATAAAATAAAAATATCGCAGAAGAAAATGCACTTGTGCCATAGAAGAAAACCTATGTGCAACTACTTTCGATCATAGTGAACTCTGTAACTGAATATTTTGTCGGTCTCTCTAAATTAACGAAAAATGCCACTCATTCCATAATCTGTAGAAAGTATATTGTAGTGAATCTTAGTCATGTATATCAATTTCGTTGTGTTTGTAGTAGCATAACATCATTGAAATGCATTGCAAATAATTTTTTCTACAGATCATAATGCAATAAAATGAAATCCTTTTGTTCATCCCGGTAAAGAATACATTTTCTACATACACTACAGAAAGCCCTTTGAAGCCTACCTCAGTTATGCATACCAATTTCATTGTGTTTGAATTAGCTTAGCAACATTAAAATGCACCGAAAACGGTTTTACCACATAAACCATGATGTAACAAAATTATTTCGTGTTCCTGAAAACTAACTATAAATTTCCATCACCAATACTGTTATTTCTTTTTCAATAGTGAACATGCTATAGTAAACTTCGATAACATATATATATATATCAGGGAAATCCACATATATTTAAGAGATCCAAATCATGTCCTGACGGCCAGACAGCAGACATACGTCATAAATACTTCTCAACAATGTTAAAAATACTTAATAAAGTTAAGTACGTATATATCTCATTTTGATTTATTTTACATATATCATAGCTTTCCATCTTTTCAAAACATTTCAAAGAAAGCAGATTATTATAAATTTTTTTTATATATTAATGTACAGTTTTTTGATAATTCTCTTTTTGTTGTTGGTTCTACATTAATATCAGCGAGATCCCCAAAATCCACTTTGTTGTTTTTGTCTTTTTAACACATTCCAATATAGTTGGAAATGTTTTATAACTTCGTTTGTCTGTTTTGCGACAGCCCGTTCTTAAACAATCGTAAATATACTCGACTTTCTATATAACTGTATATGTTGTTGAGAGTTACTGTGGCATGTTGATTATTGAAAATAAAATTTGTAGCATTTGCAGTTCGTTTATAAGGACATAGAAAATATTCTGTTGCATTATGCTCTAGAGAATAAATCGTTTGCCATTTTAACGATGTTATACTATTTTAAACACAAAGAAAGTAATATGGATTTCTGAGTGTGGTAAAGTGTGTTTTCAGTAGAATTTGGAGTGCAAAGCGTGCGTTTACAGGGTTATACAAAATACAAAGCACATACGCCTTTAAACGAAGACGTTAAAAAAAAAAATTAAACCATGAACTATGCATAGTCATTCTTTTGAGACAAATGTACAGATATTAAATTGTTTCAACACTTAAAATGTCATGTATCTGAAAACCTTTCTTTGACTCAGTGAAAGAACTGTATATTTTATTTTCAACAAAGAAATTTTTATATGTATCCTTAATAACATATACTCGTATAAATCTCATATGAATTAAAGCAATTTTATGAAAATTGCAGGAAGTCTTGTTTATTTTTCTTCTAGGTAATCAGATTCTTGATTAAATTAATCAAGATTGAATCAACAATAACCAAATTAATCGCGCTTTTTTTATTTTTATGTGAAACAAAACACGATATAAAGGAAAAATTTACAAATTTTATTATTAATCATATACTATATTATTTGCATACCAAACGCACAGCAATAAATGATGCATCATTCGGACGGTTTTTGTGCAGGCTTTTGACATAGTGTACTCTCATTTTGTTAAAACCAGTTGTTTGTGAATAAATTGCACTTAATTAAAAAATAATCTGTGTGTAAATAAAGAATAAATAAATGTCGAAATCTCTGTGTAAATAGGGAATAAAGACTGTATGGCTGGAATTGTAAAGCATAGCAGAGTTTTAAAAAATTATATGAATTAAGGGATAGGTACTGACATTAAGCTTAAGTATTATATGATGTAAAAGCAGGGTTGGAAAAAAACCGGGTTTTTTTGTAAAAAACCAAAAAACCGGTTTATTTGGTTTAAACCAGGTTTTTTTGGTTTAAACCGGGTTTTTTTAAATATAATTTCCTATTGCATACAGATGCATATCTGTTGATAAAATAAACATTTTTGGATATTATATAAGTAATATAACTTTTGAAAATATTTAAATTAAATAATTACAGTCAATTATATAGAAAATTAAAATAATTTCTAATTTAAACATTAGACAGCTATGTTTTATGTTGTAACAGCTATGTCTTATGTTCAAAGTAAACTGCTGTAGACAGTGAAACATTGATACCTTGAAAATCGTATGAAGAATCCTTTGATTAATAATTTAAAAATCAATCGATTAACATTTGATGCAGTTTCATGAATGTAATATATTATTCTGTGGTTGTTATTATTATTATTTTTTTAATATCCAAATACTTCTGGTTATTTTGTTTTCTAAGTGATAACTCCAAGTGTCCAAGTCAACATTTTTGGCCATTAGATTCAGCAACTAACAGAAAAGATTGATTGGTATTATTGAAATGCTATAACTTAGCACTCATATTTTGCAAGCTGTGTTATTCAACTTCATATCTTAAGTTATTCTTTTAAATACTTTAAGGATAATCTTCCCCAATCCGGAAAATTTTCTTTTACAATTTGACCAAAATCTTAAAGATCAATGTATTTTGTTTTTAACTGCCTGTAAATAATCTGCATGTTTTAAATGAAAGTATTTTGTGCTAAATATTGAATATTATTGAATTATTTTATCTTTTCTAATTTCACGTTTTAGATAAATTTTTAGGGTACAACACATGTTCATCACCACATGCTAATTTTCATTCTACATGCATAGAAACATGACATTGGCTCATTATGTATCATGTTGACTGCTGAGATGAAGTGTGAAAAGTAGAAATTACTTCTATTAATAAACACTTAAATTAAATTTTAAAACACTTAAATTATAAAAAAGAGAAAAATATTAAGTTAGATTTGTTGTAAAAAAACCAAAGGGTTTTTTTTACAAAAAAACCAATTGGTTTAAATCACGGTTTAAACCATGGTTAAAACCACTTGGTTTAAACCATGCCAACCCTGTGTAAAAGTATAAAAAACAATTCAAGTAAAAATGACTTGTTATATTGAATGTTATCTATTAAATCGAATTAATATCGGGATTTTCCTCAGTGCACACACATGAGCCGCTACTGGTCATACTGTACAAAAAATTAAAAGACTGAGTTAATAGTAAAACTGAACAGTTTGCGCCTCTTTGGGAGTTTAGCGAGCTAATAAGGCGATTCGTTTTGTACAGTCTAACATACTTAATTAATTACACAACTTCTTCCATTATTAAGTAATTCTTGGTAATACTATTTCAATGTAGAGTAAGGGTGGAATACATACAAAAGCCATGCCGAACAGTGTTGGAAAACCATATCCCTTCGATCCATAACTTTCTTGGAAAGTTTCAATGAAAAGTGTCGACCAGTGAATAAATTCACTTAACTTCAATTTTATAATCTAAAGGGCTTGTTCTTTTAGGAGCACTATTGAACACTTTTTATTTAAAGAATCATCTGTATTGTCGAACAGCATTAAAAAAGCGTTATATCTCAAAGGCATTTATAGATGATAAGTAAGTAAGTAAGTAGTTCACTTTTCGCTTCACAAGAATGAAATTTTTCTTTATGAGATTACAATAAAGAATTGAGATTACTTATTGTTACCTACATATGAGAGATATTACAGAAGGGTTTTTATACTTTTTTAAATCTCTTTAATTGTTGTCATCTTGTTAAGAATGAGGATTCAGTACGTGTGTCAAAAATTCAAATTTAAATTATATTTTCTCTAATAATAAACACATATGCTACAATATACATTAAAACACACATTCACACATAAATAACGCCTGCATTCAACAGTTAAAGGTACATATAAATATTTTACAGACATACATACAATAAATGCAATAAACCTAACTGCAGTGAAAAATTAGCCAGAGCCAGGAATCGAACCCAGGACCACAGTATACAAGACTGCTGCTCTAACCACTGAGCTACTCCGGCCGATATACCTGAGTCTGCAATTTCTCACTAATAAACCATGTTGGGGAAGTCACCAGCCATTTATACGACAGCCTTGGATGACCGGACAAAAGTTATATTTTTTCTCTTTATCTTACTCCCATATTTTGCATTTTTATGCGGAGTAGACACTTACAATAGAAATTGAAGAATAAATGGGAGTTAGTTTACCAATTAATTTGGTTTGTTTTATTTGAATAAGAAATATTAAAAAACATGTACCGGAAAATTATAGCAAAATATTTTAATTAATAAAATATATATTTTTTTTTTTGAAAAGTTATGGGATGCCATAAAGGAGGAAATCATGCCGCCAAGCTGTTCGCATTAGACAGTTAGGAGATCTTAAATAGTAAAACAGAACGGCAACGTTACTTATTGGTGGTAGACAGCGAACTATGTTTGGTTTATGTCGAGGGAATAAAACCTAGCTTTAACGGTTGCGATTAGAACAGTCGGAGACTTCTAATATTGGAGCAATTTTTAATCGCGTTAGTCTTTTATAAATAACTACTTTCGAATAATCTCTCATAGATGAACTTAGTTAACTATGAATGATTCTTAATGGATAGTCACTATCAGACATTTTTCTTTCTTTTTTACTCTATAATCGATTATTACAATATAATTCGAATGTATTTTGAATTTTAATATCTCGCTTGAAACTTTTTTCGATTAATAGTTACATTTTACCTGCCATTCAACTACGATTTTGAATTTTCCACTATTTAAAGTTTATATTATATATTTGTAATACGTAGATTACTACATGTTTATTTGACAAATGTGTGTTTTGCCATAAATATGAGACATGGTTATAAATCATTTGAATTATACGGACATCTCACTAAACAAAATGGGCCTTTTCTTGCTTTCTTCTCAGTAGAATTAATATAACCTAATCCCAGTATATTTTCTGGGAATGTATTTTCTGCTTTTATATTACCTATCGATCCAACTGCCATAGTATTTGAGAATGGAATTATTCAACAAGTACAATATACTAAAAAAGACTATTGTAATAAGTTGAATTAAAAAAAAAAAATCTTTTTTGAGGTCTTGACGCGAAACATTTTCTCAAGTCCTCCAGCAAGTCAGTGAAGTTGTATAGCGTCATCCAAACATTATTATTGAATACACAGTCAATATTATACACGTTTGTTTTCCAGGAAAATATCACGAATTCTTAAGTATTTCATTGACTAATATGTATAGATGTGATATAAAAAATTTGCTCTGCAATATTCATTTAAATTATTCTAAGTTTACGGCATATTCCCTTTTTCCCTATTTCTTAATAATATCTTTTATTTATTCCTATTATTTCTTAATTTTAAAACGCGTAAATTAATAATTATCTTATTCAAAATCTTAATCTAAAATTTTTAATGCCTTCATAAATTTTTATCAACTACTAAAGCTATCATATTCTCAGAGAAGTCAGGTTTACTTCGAATTGTTTTTAAAAGCCATTTTTCTATTTTTATTCTTATTCCACTAATCAAATCCCGTGCATTATTTCGGAATCGGACGTAGTACATCGAAATCCTTCCGTTGACAGTTATGGAACTCCGTTATCAATCCGCTCCCTTCTCTCTCGCCATTGGTTGGGTAAGCCGGAGCTTTACATTGTGTGGTTCATTTCTGAATCTGATTGGTTCGTCCTGAATGTTGCATTACGGTCTGAATTTCTACGAGATACGAACAAAAAACAAGCGTCACTAGTTCAAGAGCTCAGATTGCCTAGTGTTTTCAGTGCTTTAAAAAAGTTACCCGGTGTTCTGCACGAACTGTAGTGTTTAATTTCACCTTAAGATCTAGCACGATGCATTATTTTGAATGCTCACTTTTTAATAAATCCTCTTTTCCGTTCTGGACTCGCTATGCTGATGATAATTTTACCTTAATTGACATCTCTCTCCACAATATTGATAATATCGTTAACATTTTGAACTCAATAGATAATAATATACAATTCACTTATGAAACTGAAAATAACGGTTCTCTCCCGTTTCTGGAAACCCTTGTCACGCGTACTGTAGACGGTTTCTCTACATCGGTCTATCGCAAAAGTTTTGCGGTTCGTCTACTCCCCCCCCCTCCCCGCCATGCTAGCTCGTGTCTCCCTCCCAGCCAGAAAATGGCATCCTTTTTTACTTTCATAATTCGTGCCATACATCTTTGTTCTGATTCTCACTCATTTAATAGTGAAATTCAATATTTTAGAGCCATTGCGATTGACAGAGGTTACAGCCCTTCTATTATCGATACTGCTTTACGTAAACTACAGCAACCACGTCTCTTTAACTTAAATCAGTCCTCTTCTGTTTCCAGAAGTAGCATTGTGTTACATTTCTTTCTTAAATACAGCTTTCCTATGCCAAAATTCTTAGACAGCATGACTTCAGAATAATTTTTACCCCTACGAATAAGCTTACCCTCTAGAAACTCAAAGATCCTATTGAGTTATACAACTCATGGGGTATCTATAATATTAAGTGCCAGTGCGGTCTTTCCTATAGTGGAAAGACCAAACGGGGTTTTAAATTTCGTATTAAAGAACACCAACAATATATATAAAAACAGGAAACCAATAAATCTTCAATTACTAAACATTGCTGGGAGATGAACCATTCTTTTGATTTTAATTCAACCAAAATCATCTCAAAACCCAGTTCTATTCACGAACTTAACTTTCTTAAAGCCTTTCATATCTAGAAAAAATATTACAATATTGTTAATAGTGAATTTGCTATTCCCCCTTTATCAGATTGCTGGAAATATTTCATGAAATCCTCTTTTGCTTAATTAATACAATTTTTTTTCACATTTCTGGTGGCATTACCTAAACTATTCTCTCGTTTGCTGGTACCCGCATTTTCCTGTTTCCCCATTGGTTAATGAACTTCTCAGTTGAATCCGCTTCTCTTCTATATAAATGAGCACGTTTCTGTCTAGGACTTGGACTTGGAAGAGATGATTTTCAGAGTACCCGGAGCGAAGCTCCGCACCTCTGGTAGAGATTTGGAAGTAGAGTTAATTTATGTCATAACCGAAGCCTGACAACATAACGTCAGAAACGCGAAAAAGGAGGAAACCCCCAAATAAACAAAAGGCCCTAAAGGGGCACCATGCATTTAAAAGATATAATAATAAAATAATTAAGAAAAATGATAAAAATATAAAGAGAAAAAAAAAGAAAAAGAAAAGCTATGTACAAGAAAAATTTACAATTAATAGATGATAAAAACGTCCAGGAAGGAAAGCCCTATCAAGTAATAAAGGGAACTAAAAGTTAACCCGGGTCAATGTTTTCCGGCAGATGAAGAGTGGCACGAGGTCTTCTCCAGCGGGCCCTCTCATCATAAGTAGTGATATTTTGAAGAGTAGGATTTGGAATGGAAGGTAAATTGTTGAAGAATTTTGTAGCTTGGTGTTTAATGGCACTTCTGATAGGAGGAATTTTGAGGTCCTTATGGATAACCGTATTTCTACGGTACCAAGGGCTGTGAATAATACCACGGAGGGTTTTGTTTTGGACAACTTGGATCTTTTGCAGATTGGTCTTAGCCGCAGATCCCCAGATCTGAGCGCAGTAGAGAAGTATGGGACGAAGAACTGTCTTATATAACAGCAATTTATTGCCCATACTCATCTCATCACTGTACAGGAGATGGGCAAGATCATTTTTTGCTTTGTAGAACTTTTGGACGCTATATTCGATTTGCTTGCGCCAAGTGAGCGTGCTGTCCAGATATACACCCAGGTATTTAACCTCCGTCCAAAGCTGATGAAGGAGCCATCAAGGTAGAGTGGAGGAGGGATGGAACGATTACGAGTGAAGATAATGGCTTAAGATTTATTGGAGTTAATCTTGATACGCCATTTAGAGAAAAGGATTCAAGTTTCGAATGTGCTGTTGTAGATACTCGTGCATGAAAAGACAGTTTTTGTCACGAGCCATCACTGTAGTGTCGTCCGCATAAATAGCCAACAACGTGCGTGGAGTAGTAAGAATGTCAGAGATATAGGATTTGTAAAGCCAGGGGGCCAATTTGGAGCCTTGTGGCACGCCCGCACGAATCAGGCGACGTGTTGAAATGATGTTGGCATAGCGAACGCAGAATGTTCTGCCACGAAGGTACTTGTCAGTAAAGCGCACATGCGCAGTCGGTACTTTTAATTTGAGAAGTTTGTAAATGAGGCCAGATAGCCAAACAGTATCAAACGCCTTCGCGACATCAATAAAGAGTGACCCAACATACTCAGAGTCGTCAAAACCATCATGGATGAATTCAACCACCCTAAGCAGCTGGTGTGCAGTAGAATGTTTGGGCCTAAAGCCAAATTGTTCAGGAATGTCAGGAAGAAACTGTTGCAGACGGGTGAGAAAGATGTGCTCAGTCAGCTTACCAAGGACAGGGAGCAAGCTGATGGGTCTGTAACTTCTGGCCAGTGAAGGGTCTTCCCCGGGTTTCTTAATAGGTACGATGATAGCTTTTTTCCAGTCACTAGGAAAATGTTGAAAATTGAAGCAGGCATTAATCAGATTGGCTACATAACCAGCATAGTGGAGAGGGAGATTTTTGATAGCCGAATTAGTAATTCCATCATGCCCAGGGGCCTTTCTATTGGGTAAATTTTTGATCACTGCAATGATCTCCTCAGGGGTGGTCGGTTCAATTGATCTGACAGGCTCACGGGCTGAAAATCTGCTAATAACATGGTCAACCCGATCAATAGTGTCTGCATTAAAAACATCACTATGCGGTTGAAATTGACCTTCATATTGATCAGCAAGCACCTCCACTTTTTCTTGGTCGAGGCATTTATGTCCAGTATCCGTAAAGAGAGGGGGGGGATAGGGGTAAAGGGTTTCCTGACTCTTTTCAGATAATTCCAAAGAGAATTATCCGTAGGAGCCAAGGAGGTAATGAAATCAGACCAATTGTTGTTCTTGAAATTTTTTACATCCCGCTTAATGATAGCATTAAGTCGGTTCATATCTGCACGGATACTAGGATCCCTGTTGGCTTGCCACAATCGCCGAAGGCGATTTCGTTGACGAATTTTAATTTTGATATCTTTAGAGAGGGTTTGGTAATTTTGACGAGCCTGATGGCATTTAGAAGCTTCAAGAGAATTTTGGATCAATTTGGTAAGGTTTGTGACAGCCAATTCAATTTCCTCGACAGAATTGAGTTCATCGAAAGGTGGGGGAGCATTATTGATTGTATTTGTATAATGTTGCCAATCATATACATAGGGGGTGAGAAGAGAAGGGTGGGAGGGATTACAATCAATATCAATTTGGATAGGGAGGTGATCCGATGCGAGAGCCGAAATAGGGGTGATGGTATAAGGGAAGGGGATGTTATTAAGCAGGGGCCAGATCAATAGTCGTACCATTTCCCAAAGGGCCATAGCGAGTGGGGGAGGTGGGGGCAGCAATTTCAACACCATTGTTGATACAGTAATTATGGAGGGTTTCCCTTAAATTGTCCATATTACTATTGGGACACCAACTGGGATGATGGGAATTGAAGTCACCTGCAAGAATGACGTTGTTATCTAGCCTGAAAAGCTTGTTTAGGTCATGGGGGAGAGCCGAATGATTCGAAACCCGGAGATAAATTGAAGAAATAACAAAAGAATTTCGCTGGTCAAGATAAACTTTAACATTAGTGTTTTCAAGAAGGTCAAGAGACAGGGAGGGAATATGCGCATGAGAGACCCTTCTACTCACGAATATAGCAGTCCCGCCATATGGCGAAATACCGTTAGCATCAGCACGGGGGGTAAAATAAGCTTTAAAATTTTGAATATTGAGGTTTTTGGTGCAGGCAGTACGGACCTCCTGTACACAAATGAGATCAACAGGGTTTTCAACAACGAAATCCCTGAGCTCATCAATCTTAGACCTGAGGCCATTGGCATTCCAAAACAGTATTTTGAAGGACCCCATTATTTGGATGTTTTGTCAGAGCTCAGAAAGCTCATGGAGCTATCAGCACTTAGAATTCTTAGGAAGTCAGCAGTTGTTCTATCAGAGCATAATTTTTGGAATATTTCCAACAAGCTACATAATTTAGTTAATCTATCTAAAATAAGATCAAAGTCCTTAGAATTTGAGATAATAAAGCATTCTGATCAAAGGAATTAACAGTAGAACTGGTATTATTAGTTGGTGCTATAACCTGAGGAGCAGAAGCAGGTCTTTTTGTAGAGGTGGCAGAATTTGCAATAGCATTGCTATTGGTAGGAGCAGAAGTAAAAATAGATGCATTAGTAGCAGTTTCTACTGCATTTTTTCCATTTAGTGCAGCCGAAAAAGAAATATTTTTTGATAGAGGTTTTGAAGAGAAGGTCTGGTTGTAGTTTCTGATGGTGCTAACTTTATTAGCCCTGATATTTTGGATTTTTAGGGCACCCGCCGAAGTTTGCCGTATGATTTTCAGAACAATTAGAGCATTTGATACCACTTCGATCAGTAATCTGGCATTCCTTGACGTTGTGCTCCCCAGAGCACTTGAGGTATTTAGGTTTTAGAGTGCAGCACTCGCTGGAGTGGTTAAACAGCTGACAATTATAGCACTGTTTCGTGCCATTGAACTTATAAGCCTCTACTTTAACATAGAAACCAAGTAGGCTTCTTATATCAAAAATATGCTTAAATAACTGATCTGGGAAAACATCGACCAGGAAGATAGGCATGGGTAATTTGGTCTTAAAACTACGTAGTTGCACTACACGATGGATATTATAGCCTAATTCAGAGAGTTCCGATTTAATTTCGGCTAGGGGGGTATCGTTGGGAATTCCCTTAATATGAATCTTCCTAGGACGTTCCGTTTTAAGTTTCATTCCAAAGAATTCAATATTATTGGTAATTAGGTAACTCTGTATCTTTCTATATACATAAACAGTTTTAGGAAAAAATTTAATAAAGTTCTCTTGAACTTTCTTAAAAACTTTAGTTTCAGAAATTTCATCAATTTTTGTGGCTAAAGCCCTCCAATCTCCAGTTATTTTAACAAAGAACGGCTCAGGCCTAGGTTCTTTGTTCGTAGGTTTAGCTGCCGTAGAAGCTGGGTCGGCGATATCACCTTCCTCAGTCATACGGTCAGTGACATTTTGCTCAGAAGTATTAGCAAGAGAATCAAAAGAATTTTTTATCTCACTAGGTTTAGATTGCTTTAAGTTAACAAGTTTATCAGTTTTGAGGGGTATTTTAAACTCCTCATCACTATCATTAGATTTTTTATTACTAGCAGAGATATTAGTAACAAGTTTAGGAAATTCACTATCAAGGGTACGCATATTATTTAAGAGAGCATTTACAGCAATACAAATATTATTTATAACAGTTACATCATTACAATTAATTTCGGCTAATGACACAAACAAACTCCACGTACCTTTAAAATTCCTGAAGAATTGATCCTTGGCAAAATCACAAGCTCCGGATAAAAAGTTGGCACATTCTGAAGAAGAGATATGAGAGATTGTCCTTGCGTCGAAGCATTCAACACAGGTTGCCATTGTGTAATCCAAGTATTTAGCATCGAATAATCATTAGGAAAACAGTCCTGGTTTCCGGTTTTATTTTCACTACAATCCATCACCGACATCGTAACAACACTTTTGCGCACAAAATAATTCTTATAAGAACAATTCACTCGCAAAAGATTACAGTCTCGATGAAATGACACATTACGTAAAAGAAACAATGAAACATTACGCAATCACCGCTCGAAGAAACACCACTCCACGTTTCCGTTATTTTTTTGCACTGAAGACGGTATGCTAAACGCTACCGAAACTAGTCTGCTGAATGTTTGCTTATTCTGGCGTTTTTAACGTTGCTTTTAAATTTATATTATTCGACGAGAGAAGCTGATAAATGATTCTCATGTAGACAAAACAAACGTCTTCAATTATATCAAATATTTTAACACATTACGTTATTTCTGCATTTAAATGAAGCAAACCAGCCATACTGAATTTTAAATCTTCAATATTAATAAAATTCGACAATGAATTGGCAAATATGAAGAAAAACAAATGTGGGAAAAAGGTACATGAAACTTTTACAATAATATTTTAAGCTCAGATTTGATAATGCATTATATCGGCAATTTACAAGAAGTGTCACATAGAAATCGTGTCACATTTTCGAACGTATTGCATTCCTAGAGCTAAAATCAAATAACTCTAAAACTGCCCACTTTACATTAGTTATTTTCGGAGCGATTCATTCTGAAAAAACAATTTCAGTATATTTACGGACATTTTATAAAGCAGAGAGTTTCGAATTTGTCTAGTCGAATTGTTTTAAAAACCATATTTTTCTTCTTGAAAGTGAAAAAGAATAAAGAAAGATTTAAATGTGTGTTGTTACATCATACGTATAATAGTATTTACTGATAATTTAGAAAACAGTCATTCGTGTTTTAAGCGTGTAAAACTTATAACATTGCGAACTGAAAATTTGCGTTTTGAAAATTTATGAGAAAAACTTTATTTTCTTTAAGCCACGCCTCTCTCTGCCTTTTAGTTTTAATTATTTCTCTCAAATTTTCTATAAGATAATATAAAAATGTGGTTTTCTATTACGAAAATGATACTACGTAGGAGGAGCAACTTAGAAGTTAAAACAAAGCTCACATGTTATAAGTTGAACTGCATCAAGTAACATTTATGTAATTTAAAATAATACATAATATTAAGATAAACGTTATAATTTAAATGTACTTTCAATTGTTTAAACTTGCGCTGGTAGTCAAGAAAATTCTTCCTCTAAAAGTAATGGTTGGTTTTTATAGATTTCAAAATACTGTGTCAAAACATCGTACTGAAATTATTGCATCCCGTACCATTGTTTAAATGGGATAGTTTACTTTTAAAATAAGACTATTCTATGTCTAACGAAAACGTCAGTGGAGATCATGTAGAGAATAAAATGTAGATAATAAAAAATGCGTATAAAACTTTAGCCGCGATATAGCAGTAAAAGGAATATCAACGGATACCGCTGGACAAGAAAGTTATTAATAGTAAAGTTTACATTTCGAAAATTGTGGCTGAAAATGACTTTCATACTGCAAAAAATTAAAAGTTAAATATTCAAAATAAAAAAAAATCAATAATTAGTTTAACAGAATATTCTTATTATCATCTTTTATTCAGAACAGTACTGTCTCCTTTTTTTACGTTCATGTTGATTTTAATTTTTTTCGATTTAAAAAGAATTTTTATGCCTGTCTGCCTACCCTCTTCCCACTTGTTCAGTGCAGCAACTGCCGCCTTAGCTAACCCTGGACAGAACCTCCTTGATTCTGAACCATTCTTCATAAAGTTTCAAATTTTAACAATGTAGCCTGCCAATCTGCTCAATTCATCTACTACTTACTATCCGGATGAAACAGTTCGAAGAATGGCTTTCATCAGGGATATGATTTATTAACTACCTTCAAAGTGCTTCCCTTTTGCTGCTTTGCACTTCTGCCAAAAGACTGCTGGAAATATTTCTGAACAGGTTCGACGAGATTGTCTTTATTGCAGCCCACAGGGACATATTTTGCCGAAATCGGTCAATAGTAGAATCTTTTTTTTTGCTTTTTTGAGTTTATTTTTAAAACAAGCTAATAATCAGATCGGTGAGTTGCGTTACTAAATTACTGGAGGTTGTGTGTTTTATGAATCTACAGGATCAAAATGTTTAGTGTGGCAACCGGTTATCCAAAAAGTGCTAAGAAATTGAATCACTTAAATGTTGAACGATGCTAAACGATGAATGTCGATTGCTGCCACATCTGGTAGCTCAAACGTAAACATTATATAATTAGTATATTGAAAAAACGTTCCCTGTGCACAGCTAGCAGATATCGCTGCAATCGACTTTTATCGTTCAGCATCGTTCAACATCCATCGCATGAAATTTTTTAGTACACTTTTTAAGAGTTTAACTGAATAACCATTTGCCACACTATATCTTCTAGACTCTACAAAAGAAAGCAGAACTGACAGGCATAGGCCCCGACTTCACGAGCGCGAAAGAGATAATTAGACATGCTTAAGCCACTAATTTTGGAGAAAAAAATGTCCAAAGTAATGTCAATCACTGTGGTGTATTAAAAAAATAATATTTTCGAGGTCTTCATCCGTGTTACACTCAAAAGTACGTATGAAACAGAAGAGGAACACGACATCGATTTCTTAAGCTTTTCGTCCGATTATTGCCGTAGTCGAAGTGACACATTCTATTCTATAAACTCAATAATATTCTAATGCCTTTTCTTATTACTCTCCTTGATTTCCCTGGAGAAGATATTCTCATTATTGGTTCTGACCATTTTTCCTTTATATTTTCAATTTATAAAATTGATATTTTAAGACCCTACATTTGAGTTATTTTTAAAACATTCAATATTAAATTAGATATAAACGGCTCTTAAAAGAAATATACTCACAGATCAATACTTTATTTAAATATTTTTATAAACTGTCTTTCAACTATATGTTTTTCAAAATCCCAGATATTTAAAAAAATATTGATTTATTATTATATTTTTATTTTGAGAAATATTGAAATATATACAAAGAATTAAATATATATATATGTGTCTGCTTAAGACTCAACGGCAGAAGTGGACATTTCTTTGGCATTCATAATTGTTTCAAAGTAATACACTTATTATATGAAGCAAGCTACGCCTGTTTTCCGCTTTAGATCATGTCGATTAGGTTATTTTGCTCCATCTTTTACTTTAAAATCTATATAAGGCTATATTAAAATATTTAAACATGCATGTTTAACATATGAACAATAGTACAAATACTCATAGCACTAAATTATATTCGAAAGTATAGTAATTCATTATTATTGAAAGTGAAGCATAAATATTAAAAAGGGTGCAATCAAGCTTATGATCCATACAATATTGAATGCTTGCCAGAAATAACACCCCGGGTAAAAATAATGCTGTTAAATTTCCGCAAAATGCGTAAATTTGACGTAGACTCTTATTAGCAAAGATTATTGGTTATGGTCAAAATCGGAATTGAGTGATAATTTCGCAAGATTAGCCAATTTTCGGCAAGTTGAACAATAATATCGCAACATATTTTTGTCAGCAACTTGGAAGATATTTTACCAAATATCGATTTGGCGTACAAGGAAACTGGTACGCATGTGTATGTGAATATATTCGCGTATCTTGTATACTGTGATTTTGTATATAAGTAAAATCTGCAAAAATGGACCAGTTTATAATTAACCTCACTAGATGTGTTACATAAATAAGCTTTTACACTTCCGAACGTGACGAAAGAGCTTTGTTCACTGTTTAGGAAAAGTTTTGATTGCATCTGCCTTTTGCATCATAAATAAACGGATTCAGTTCAATATTTCTGCATAAACTTAATTCACTGCTAAAGAGAATAGTGTGCCAACAGACGTTTACATTTCAGAAAAACAAAGAAATCAGAAACATGACTGTTGCGAAATACGCAGCATTCTTTTCCCTTCCCTAAACAATTATTCTGATTGCGCAATTGAGAAACCTTTTTTTAATTACATGCCAGAGCAACACCCACGCACGGCAGAACTGAATAAGAAATAGAAGAAGAAGGTGCTTTTAGGAGCGCCTCTGTTGTCCAGATGGGACAGTAGAACTTAAATAGAAAAGTGAACTTAAATTTTAAGACTTAAAGAATTGCTAAATCTTTTACTGTAAATAGTTTAATTTTAATGCATAATATTTTAATTTGTATTTCACCTATATAATCAAGATAATATATTAATTACACAAGAAGAACTCGTTTGGATTTTTTTTTTTAGAATTTTGTTATGATTTCAACAAAAATAGATCCAGAAAGCAGACGACCGCTCACCGGAATCTGGATTCAGAATTCCAATACAACAGATATGATAACTTTGATTTGATTTAAGAATATTTATTGATTAGCTAAGATAGAACTAACATAATTTTAGTGGCATCCCTCGCCGTGATGCGATCTGTCTGTCAGAATTGATGATTAATTAGAATCAATATAAGTTTATTTATCAAGACATTCTGCTTAAAGTATCAGAGTTATAATATTTGACATAGTTTACAGAACTGTATTTGTTGTCAAGAATCATGGCGGAAAACTTAGTGATTGCCAAGAAAGAGAGAGCAGTCCTTCGCGAGAGTATTGATAAATTTATAAATAAAATAGAATCAATTTCGAAGGATGCCGATCGTAATCTCCTAGATTTGGAGGAAACTTTAGAGCAATTAAATATGGCAGAGATAGAACTGAAGCGAGCAGATACAGATATTAAAAAAATAATTCAAGAAGCTGAATTAGACAATGAATTACAAAATGCTCAGGAATATCGTGAAAAATTTAATTCTTGACGTTTTAGAGCCATCGAAAGGTAAAAGAGTTAAATAAAAAGGAAACGTGTAACGATTCAATTTCTAAACAAGACTCCTTTTTAAAGGAAAGCATAAATATTAAATTTCAAATGAAAATCAAATTTCAAAGTAATTTCTTAAAAGGCGCAAAGGCCAACATAGGGAAGAAGATTCCAAGCCGGGACTCGAACCCGCGCGATCAGTATAGCGCACTGACGTTCTACCGACTAAACCACTTGGAACGACACCCAGATCAGAAAATTTCTCACTATTATAGCTAGTTTGCGCCTTTTAAGCAATTACTTTGAAATTTGATTTTCATTTGAAACATAATATGCAAGGCGAATGTTTCTCTCTGGAATAATTTCCATGTATTAACATAAATATTAAATTACCGAAATTAAATGTCACGAAATTTTCCGGAGACGTATCAGAATGGCTGACATTTTGGTCGGCATACGAAACAGCCATTCATAACAATGATACATTAGAACCAGTTGATAAATTCAACTATTTAAGATCCTTTTTGACTTTCAACCCGTTAAAAAGTATTGACGGATTTTCCGTAACATCAGATAACTATTTAAAAGCGATATAGATTCTGAAGGGGCGGTATGAAAATACGGATTTGATTATATCTGTACACACGAATAAACTTCTAAATATTACTCATCTAAGACATTCAAATGATACCCGATCCTTTAGAAGAATTTACGATGAAATTCAAACAAATATTAGAAGTTTAGAGTCCCTTAATGTTTCATTTGAATCTTATGAAAGTTTGTTAAAACCGATATTATTTAAACTATTAATTTAATAAAACCCATGATGATGTTTTTAAAGTACAAGATATCATTTCATTTTTAAATAAACAATTAACATCCCGAGAAAAAATGTTTGCGTCAACATCAAATGAAATGAATGATCGACCCACGCAAAGTAATTATATTACGCAACCACTTAAGAGAAATACTCCCCCCCCCCCTCGCGTCAATAAATTTGATTATCAGAATAGAAAATTACCATCAGCGAGTGATTTATTAGTTCAAGATAAAAATGAAACTACTTGTTCCTTCTGTTCGGGTTTACACCCTAGTAATAAATGTTTTAGTACGCGTAATTTACCGTTTGAGAATAGACTTGATTTATTGCGAAAAAGAGGTATATGTGGGCTCTGTTGTGCGGTCACAACAGTGCGGTCACATAAGAAAATATTGTTTATCTAAATAATTATGTCCTAATTGCCAAGACAAGCATTCAGAAATACTTTATAATAAATCAATAAATTTAAAACAAAAACCTCTAAATACAGAAAATAATGATGTTGATGTTACGAAACAGATGCTCTCAAATCATAATATCATTTCCAATGTTTATTTGCAGACATTGATAGTTGCAGTCCCTAATAATAATCAATCAACTGAATTTATTAGAGTAATTATAGATTCAGGGAGTCGTCATAGTTATATAACTCGTTATGCTGCCAATAAATTAAAATTAAGAAAGATAAAAACGGAGATAATTAATCACGGACTTTTCGGAGGCACAGAAAGAACAAGTAAACATAATAGCTATGAATTTACGATTGGTATTTTAGATCAAAATTTTCAATGCAAGATACAAGCTTTGGATGAAGAAAAAATCTGTGCAGGAGTGAATTTATGTCGCGATAATAAATTATTGGGAATCTTAGATAAGGAAGGCGTGTTTTTGTCAGATGTACATAGAAACAATAGATTATGTTTGTATCAAAATAACCCCGAAGAAATACACATTTTAATCGGCGCTGATACAGCCGCGAAACTATTTACCGATAATATAAGATATTTCACTGATCTGGGTTTAGCAGCGTTTGAAACGAAGTTAGGATGGACAATTATGGGGAAAATAGAGGGTAACCAAATTGGTTTCGAAAGTTCGTTATCAGTTCTATCACTGTCTTTGCTTACGTCAAATGCTAATTTATGGCGATTAGACGCCTTGGGTATAAGTAATGAAGATGACAAAACGAAAGAAGATTTGACCGAAGAAAAAAAAAGCATTTTTTAGAAAATGTCAAACGCGATGAAAGTGTTTGTTACGAAGTCGCATTACCGTGGACTGTGGACAGTTCCGTCTTAATAGATAATCGTTCATTAGCAGAAAAACACCTTTACAAGACCAAAAATAAAGTTATCAAAACGAATAAAAGAATGGAATATGAAAAAATCTTTAATTTATGGGAAGATAGCAAGATTATAGAAGAAGTAGCCGATGAAAAGGAAGATAAGATACATTTTTTACCGCATAGCCAGTAATTAAAGAAAACAGTGAAACGACGAAATTAGGACCAGTTTTTAACGCCTCGGCACACACTAGAGACTGTCCTTCTTTGAATGAATGTCTCACCAAAGGTCCTAATTTAATTGAAATAATCCCTCGTATTTTAACCAGATTTCGGAAATACCGAATAGGAATTTCATCAGCTATAGAAAAGGCTTTTTTGCAAACTAAAATAAAAGAGAAAATCGAGATTTTCTTAGATTTCTTTGGTTTGATTCCGATCGAAATTTGAAAATTTATAGACATTGTCGCGTAGTCTTCCGACTCACTTCAAGCCCTTTTTTGCTAATGGCTACATTAAATCATCTTTTGAGCGAAGTCCCCGAACTTTGGCAAGATACAGTTCAAATTTTGAGAAATTCATATTATATAGACAATTCCCTCAATAGTTTAGATTCAATTCTTGATACCGAAAAATTTATTACAGAATCTGAAATCATATTAGCTTCAGCTCACTTTAATTTGAGGTGTTGGCGATCAAATTTGCCTCAGGCTATGATCGATGAATCCGGAGATAAACCCAAAGTTGCATCCGTTTTGGGATTGATATGGAATTTAGAGTAAGACAATTTAATGTCCAAATTAGAAGAACCAATTGAAATAGATGAACCAATCACAAAAAGAAAAATATTGTCTATTATGCAGAAAATTTTCGATCCCATCGGATTCACCGCTCCAGCAATTCTTGTACCAAAATTAATTCTTCAAGAGACCTGGAATCGGAGATTAAAATGGGATGAAGAACTACCTGGAAATTTAAAGAAACAATTTACTAATTGGTTGAACAAAATAGGCTTTTTGAAAGAAATTTATGTCCCTCGATGGTTAAACATAATTCCCGCTAATGAAAACGAAATTTCGTTACACATTTTTTCTGATGCTAGTAAACATGCCTATGCCACCTGTGTTTATTTTAGGTGTCAAACGCAAGGGAAAATTGGAGTTCAGTTAGTAAATGCTAGAAGCAGAGTAGCGCCCATCAAAGAATTAACGATACCGCGGTTGGAATTGCTTGCATGCCTTATTGGTGCTAGACTCGCCAAATCTGTAACGGATGACTTAAAATTAAAACCAGAAAAGACTACATTTTGGAGCGATTCATCAACAGCTTTAGGGTGGATAAGAAGAGAACAAACCTGGGGTACCTTTGTACATAATCGAGTTTTAGAAATAAGAGATCTTACCAAAATAGAAGATTGGAGACATATACCTGGACATTTAAATCCGGCTGACCTACCATCCAGAGGGTGTTCTTTTGAACAATTGAAAAAATCAAGATGGTGGGAGGGTCCCGATTGCTTATATTTATCAGAAGACCAGTGGCCACAACCAGAAGAATATCCTGATGAAAAAGTCATAAATCAAGAGAAAAAGAAGACAATTCTTACTCTTTTAGACAAAGAAGAAACTGATTTTAATCGGCATTATCGATATTTTTCCTCTTACCGAAAAAATATCAGAATGATTGCTTGGATATATAGATTCTTCAACAACTCGAAAATGAAAGAAAAAATTTCAGTTCCTGATATTTCTGTAGATGAGTTTGAAAAGGCTGAAATCATATTGCTACGCTTAATACAAAAAAATCCTTTTCGGGCAGAACCGACCCGAAATTGAAATCTTTAAGACCACTGGAAGATAAACACGGTCTCTTAAGAGCCAAAACCATCATAATTCTTAGAAACTATAAATAAAATTTTCGTCATCCTATAATCCTTCCTTCTAAACATCCAGTTGTTTTAAGATTAATTTATGAGAAACATATAGCAAGACATCATGCTGGAGTCAGCATTCTAATAGCTACACTTAGAGAAAAGTTTTGGATATTAAAATCAAGAAAATGTATCAGAAATGTTCTTAGACAATGTGTTAAGTGTCAAAGATTCCAAACACCCAGAACAGAGGTCGAACATGGCATCCCACCTGAAGACATAATCAGAGATGCAGCTATATTTGAAGTGGTGGGAGTCGATTTAGCCGGTCCTCTATACCTTTCCGATGGTTCAAAGGTTTGGATAGCTTTATTCACCTATGCTGTCTATCGAGCGGTACACTTGGAGTTGATAACATCTTTATCAGCTGAATGCTTTATGCAGTCCCTAAGAAGATTTATCGCACGGCGAGGCGGACCTTACATAATTTACTCGGACAATGGGAAAATTTTGTTGGCACTAGCTAGAGCACTTTCCAGTGTAGATTGGGAAGCCATAAGAACCATACCCTCTATACAGAAGATAAGTTGGAAGTTTAATCCCCCTGCAGTACCATGGTGGGGTGGATGGTGGGAGTACCTTGTGCGGATGGTAAAGAAAATTTTAAGAAAAGTTTTGTGTCGCACCTCATTAAATTAAGAAGAACTGAGCACAATACTCTGTGATTGTGAACAAATTATCAATTCGAGACCGATCACATACATCTCTGAAGATAATCGAGATCCTGAACCCTTAACCCCATTGATGTTCCTTCAAGAAGTGCTTACATCCGGCGTCCCGGATATCGATACATTAGACCCCCAAGATCTTAACCGACGCGCAAGATATCGTCAAAGAATAAAAAATGATCTGCGAAACCGATTTAGAACGGAGTACTTAGGACAGCTGCGGCAACAGTCTATGAAGAAGGAGAATTCCAAACCTTTGCAAATAGGAGACATCGTTCTTCTGGAATATACCAACAAAAGACGTCTTCACTGGCCTTTAGCCAAAATAATAGATATATTTCCCGGAAAAGACAAAATAGCAAGATTGGCTAAAGTCCAAACAGAATGGAATTTTCCTCCGTCCTTTCCAACGCCTGTCTCCTTTCGAAATTTATGCAGCTAACGGTTCCCCATCAGATAACCTAATCCAGCAGAAAGTGAACTTTAATGTCCATAATGAACAACGAAAGACTACTCCAGAAATCGATCAGGCTAGAATCAGTGTAGAAAAGAGCCAACCCAGTGACAGAGATATCTCTCCTGTGGTTACCAGAAGTGGACGACTAGTGAAACCTCCTGAGAGACTCCAACTAGGACTTTTAGACTTTTGAGTTCCTCTCCAGGATCTAGAAACTCAAGGTGGAAGGATGTTGCGAAATACGCAGCATTCCTTTCCCTTCCCTAAACAATTATTCTGATTGCGCAATTGAGAAACCCTTTTTTTATTACATGCCAGAGCAACACCCACGCACGGCAGAACTAAATAAGAAATAGAAGAAGAAGGTGCTTTTAGGAGCGCCTCTGTTGTCCAGATGGGACAGTAGAACTTAAATAGAAAAGTGAACTTAAATTTTAAGACTTATAGAATCGCTAAATCTTTTACTGTAAATAGTTTAATTTTAATGTATAATATTTTAATTTGTATTTCACCTATATAATCAAGGCCCCACCAGTGGCCGAGAGGTTCTGCTCTCGAATCTGGTAGACGGGAGGTGCTGGGTTCGATCCCAATCGCGCCCGTCGGCCTAATCGTTCGGAGTTTTCGTGGTTTTCTTCGAGCCGTGGATCTTCCATGCGTTAATACGGATTAGGTTCCCTTAGAAAGACCCCCACGGAGGGCACTCCCCCCGGGCCTATATCCCTCGTGTAGATAATTGGCCGTCAAAAATCAACCCAACTCAACCCAACCCTATATAATCAAGATAATATATTAATTACGCAAGAAGAACTCGTTTGGATTTTTTTTTTAGAATTTTGTTATGATTTCAACAAAAATAGACCCAGAAAGCAGACGACCGCTCACCGGAATCTGGATTCAGAATTCCTATATAACAGGTATGATAACTTTGATTTGATTTAAGAATATTTATCGATTGACTAAGTTAGAACTAACAATGACAATTTGGGCAGTTCTAGTGAAAATTTGGATGCCATTGGACGTATTTGTACTTTATATAGCTACGTGCGACTTTACCTTCGCTACTTTTAGTTTGTAGTTTCATTGATTCGGTACGTGAGAAAGGGATTCAAAGCTATAAAAAATTTTCATTCATATCAGAATGCGCAAAAATTGCCTACACAGTTATGATTCCGACTCATGAATCTGATGTTTTACAATAATTTTTTTATGGTGAATGTAACTTAAAAAACATTTTCAGAAACATTCTAGTAGCATCGAAAAGGGAAACACATATTGAAGAGAACAAAAATAATGTTTGTAATATGAACATTTTTATCGAAGTTTAACACGTTCACACCGGCGCCGATATTCATGTTTTTCGCTGTGAGACGGCGCTCGAATTCATATTTCGCTTCATCTGGCGCGCGGTACTGTCGCTTTTACAGACGCTGTATGTAATGACACTCCCTTCTCATATTTATTGAATTGAACTCAAAAATAACAAGCAGAGTTGATTGTGAGTGTCTGAAAGTTCGTAAGGAGTAACCAAATTACTTAGAGACATGATTTTATGGACTACATATGTGCGAATTATAAATAAAACGTCTTACAATCTAAAGAAATAAGGACATCATGATATAAATGCATTTCTGTAAGGTAGAAGCCACGCCCTTAGTCAATGATATTTTTTGAATGAAAACTAGAATCCTTGTTTCCCGCCGTGAATGTGTTAAGTTTATAATAATGAATTGTTTTTATTACTGAATTTTCGAATGTTCAAGTGTGACCAACCTATAGTGAACGCCGTCTATAGCATATTCGAGTGTGACCCACCTGTAGTACACACCTTCTATGGAATAGTCGAGTGTGACCTACCGGTGTTGCACGCCGCCTGATGCGACAGTCAAGCGTGACCCACCGTTGATCCACAACGCCTGATGGGACAGACGAGCGTGACTCACCGGTGATGCTCGCCGGCGTGGACGTGTTAATAACTATTATCATGATCATATGAACTGATAATTTTATAATCAGCTATCCTTGAAATTCTTAAGTTTATACTCCCCCAAACCTTATTTCTGTTATCATATATAAATAATAAATGTTATCATATCAAAATATCTTATTCCCTTTGTGGAGAAATTATTCTACATTTTTGTCTTTAATAAAAAAGAAATCGCGCACTACACACATGTAATTGTTAGATATTTAGAAAATCAGAACACATGTTTATTTTTTTTTTTAAATATTGTTTAACGCCCTAACAGTCGCATTAAATTACGGTTTGAAAATTCAAATTGCTTATTGACACCACTTTAAAAAAAAGAAATATTCATCTTATTTAATGACAGGTAAAATGATACAATAATTAATCCAATTACTCTATTTTATAAAACTGGTGGGAATCAAACAATCTGAATAATAAGACACAGCCCGTGAATATCACGGGAGTGATAATTAAAGGATTAAAACTCCGAATTCTTTAAAACGATGAATGAGAATAAAATTATTGTCTTTTTTTTCTAAATTCCATTAGCACTAAATAGTATTTTAACGAGTTTGAAGCATCATGAATTCTTAAAAAATATTTTTTACTGAATGTGGCCATTTGCATTCATTTTTATTCATGAATTTTTTCTAAAAGAAAACAAAACTTATCTGTAAAATGACTTGGAAAAAGAAGATTTCCCACTTTCTTTGAAAATTCCTCTTTCATTTCATAGCGTTTTATAGATATCCATTAAAACTTGGTATGAAAAATAAGACGTTATCTCTCTCTTTTTTTTACTGTGTTACTAATTTAATATTGATTACACATACATATTTCTCAAGATCTCAAATTTCTTTTTAGAAGTTAGGTTGGATTCTTTTATAAATAAAATATCAAAATTCGAAAGTAACTTTGGTAACTTTTCTAGTTTATTAACTTTTCTGAAATGTAACACCATATTGCATCTTAGACAAGCTCAATGTGATGCGCTATACAAAATATATTATAGTAAATTTAATTCCACCTCTCTAACCACGATCAACTCTGAAATTATTATGAATATTAAAAAAAAAATAAAATAAATAAATAAATAAATAAAAATAAAAATAAGACACAGTTTAAACACCTGAATAATGTTTAGTCATATGTATAATAGTTAATAAATAAAAAGGAATTTATTAAAGTTCTGTAAATTTTTTAAACACAATAATAACCTAATAGAATTATTGGTATTAAGAAAATCATTTGATTAAATCAGACATCTTGGTCATTCAAAACTCAGTTTTAGGCGTGACATGAGATGTTCCTTATTCAGTAGCTGATTTGTCACAATTCAATTTAGAATTCGTTTTATCATGTGTGTACATACTTCAGGTTGTTGAAGTCTCAAATCATCCGTTGTTCGTATAATAAATACACAAAAAATTCTAAATGGTACTTTTATTTGTTTTCCTTTAGACCAATGTCAGACGGGCGTCTTTTTTGCTCAGGTATTATCCATTCACAATGCTATAGCATTGTGAATGTATAATACTTAAGCAAAAAAGCAGCAAAAAAGACGCCATTGGACATTGGTCTTAACATGTGTAGTGTGATTACATATGGCTGTCCACAAAAGAGGCAGGCCTGCGCAGACAGGCCGATGCAATAAAAATTATGGTTCCCTAGTTTCTTCGTCTATATAATAGTTCTCTGGTATGTCCTGACACACAAATGTGCCCTGAAAGGGGCTGCGAGTGAGTCGTGATTTATTATATGCATATTATGTTGCTTCTGAAGTTAGACAGGCGTCTGTTTGTCTTGGTCTTAATATAAATTGTATTATAAGACATATGTTTCTTTGTTCTATAAAATATAAGCACGAACGAAAATGTAGAATAATCTCTTCCAAGTTACCCATGATTCCGAAAAACTTTGTGTATACTGGTGTCCTAAAAAGGACTGACTGACTTTGAAATCCAATAACTTCCAAACGGTGACAGATATTAAAAAAATTCTTGCAGAAGTGTTATGCATGAGGTCAAAAGTTTTTACAGTGATTTTCGATTTTAGTTCGAATTACAAAAAATATATGGCGCTGTAAGCAATAGGCACTAAATACAGGCTCGATTTTTTGGTCTTTCTCTTCTTCCATGCGGAAAAAGGAGATTAAAATGTCATGAGTGGTCCGGAAGTACCAAAATCGAGCCTCAATTTAACGTCTATTGATCGCAGCGCCATCTATTGTTTTTAATTCGAACTAAAATCGAAAATCACTGTAAAAAAACTTTTGACCTCATGCATAACCCTCCTGCAAGAATTTTTTAAATATATGTCACCGTTTGTAATTTATTGAATTTTAAAATCAGTCAGTCCTTTTTAGGACACCCAGTATTTAGAAATCTCAGAAACAATTAAATTTTCGAGATTTAAAGAAGCATTCATAAAAACAAAGGTATTTATCTACCGGTAATTTTCGGAAACGTTTCCGTGTAGTTTTTATAGTATATACTATATATTAACCCTTAACTGCCTGGTGTTGCTTTTCGGCAACATACCCAATTTAGGATCTAAAATACTATTAGAATAATATGGAAGCTATAATACCTAATGTTGCCAATAAAATATATTCTGAAAATATTATTAAATCGATTTTAAACATGTAGATAGCAACACTTGTGCCGTTTAAGAATAAAGATAGATTTTTTTTTTCAATTGTTGCTACTTGTTCTTTTTGTTTTGTTTGGAAGCTTGCGAAATACCCTATTTTGGCCTGCAGCGAGCAAGTAAAATTTATTTCTTATTATAGTTCTTAAAATTTTTGTGTGTTTAATGTTATAAAATTTTATCAAGGGAAATTATTTTTTTTCAACTTAACACCAGTATTGCCGATTAGTAGCAAACTGTTTTTTAGCCCTAAACTATACTTAAAACAAAATGTGATTTTTTAAAGTATTTTTCCCATGATTTGTTTAAAAAATGAAAGCCGAAAAACATTATTACAAGAATTTTTGAAAAATCAGGCATTTAAGGGTTAATCAATATATTATATATTAATTAAATGATTAATATATATTATATATTAGTCAGTTTTCTTAGAGTGGAATTTAGGTTCTTAGGATGCTATCAATTCTCAATTAAACACTTTCGGCTGCGTAATTGAACGTATACATTGTATAGTGACAAAATAATATTAATGTTAATGACAAAACCATAAATTCATCATGATTGTCGGTAAAACATGGCTGTTGAACATGAAAATATTTATTAATGTTTATTTTTGTTTAATTAATGTTTCCTTCATATCACTATTTTGTGATATATCTGTTATAGAATTGACAAAACTGAAAATACAAAAGATACCTTTCTTAATTTAAGAATTATAAAGTGGTGCAAAAACCATTGATACAGAATTACATGTATTTTAAACGTATTCTAATTGATATGCATAAAAACTTATTTAAAATGTTGTGAATGTAAAGTCAGAGCTGCTTTTTTTAGGGAGAAAGAAAAGAATAGCGATATATACAACGAACGGTATAACGAAACGCGACATAAAGCTGATTTTAAAAATACTGTAATTTTTGTAATAAAACGTGTACAAAAAATGTGTTATGTATGAGAGATAAATTAGGTGTGTTGTTTATTTAAAAGTGTTAACAAAGACATTTAGTTGTACAGTTAATGTATTCTGTATGACAGTGTGAAAAATTACATTTATAGCTATTTTAACGATTATAGTGGTCCGACGGAATTGAAAAGATTACATCCTCATACCGAACAAAAAAGATAGATATACATACAGTACAACACAGGCATTTCAAAATAAGAAAAAACTTTTACGGCAAGCCTCTCTCAGGAACCCTATTAATGTTCCACAGATTAATCAAATATTCTGTACCAAGTCACAAATAATAAACAAGAAAAAATGCCATTATTCAGTGAAAAGGAACTTTAACGCTCCAGTGCTGTAATGAATGCAACCCGACATCATATCTCAAACTTTCTTAAAATATGTACTTTATATTATATTCGTATTTTCTTTTTATTTTATTGTGTTTTCTTTATATTATATTTTAGTTATTTGTTTATTTATTTCATTTTTATGGGCGTTCGTAATTTTATAAATACGTAGCTACATACTCATCGTCTGCTCCGTCCGTCTGTCTGTCCGCATATAAAAGCGCAAAAATTACCCAGCCGAATAGTTTGAAATTTAATATATATAATCGACGCATAATTTCATGGAGTCATTTAAAATTTTATGAAAATCGAATCGACACTTCAAAAGATATTAATAAAAGTTTTCATTCTGTTAAATCCTATCATACGTAATTAATTCAATGATATTCCATAAAAGGTAATCACTCTAGGATGCCGCACTATTGATGATTACGCACTATTTAAGATGGAGTCATGTGATTTCCGTATTATTGAATTTAATATATATAATCGTAATAAATTTCGTATTGATGCATCTTTGCATAAGAGTACAACAGCTATTGCACCAAGATCTGAATATTTATAAAACTAGTTATACTACTAACGCACCTTATTTCCACGTTTGACGTAAAATTTCCGGCTTGTTAAGTTCTTCTTAGTAAGGTATCGCACACAGTTGTAATAATACTTAAAATTCTGACACATTCATTTATTGCTGAAGGACTACATTCTATATACTTCTTATATACCATATACCTAATTTTTGTCAATAGAAATTTACTGATCGGCTCAGTCAGTAAGAATATTCTTTATAAAAAGAAAACGAAACATATTACTTATTTTTTTTGGCATATTTGACAATATTCCGGCTTGCAGCGTCGCATTTTGGCATCCTATTTTATCGTCGAAGATTTTGGTACATATGATATGTTAGATGGTGCAGATATTGAGGTTGCCAGTCAGCTAGTGCACCATTGGTATTGGATGAGGATTAATTTTTAACGTAATTATTCAAATAGTAAATAAATCATATGTGTTGTAAATTTCAAAGTGGGGGGGGGGGGATGTCCGGGCCAGGATTCGGGCCGAACCAGGGATGCCTTGACTGAAGCTGTCAATGGTCTGCCAATTGAGACATCCCGAACGAATCTGGAGGACCTAATTCACACAGCTAACTTTAATTATCACGATTACTGATCAAATAGGTGTCCATATTAAAATCGCACATTTCGCTATAATGTGAAATGAATGAACACCTGGTTATTGATTTTACACGACTCAAAGATATCATCAGTAATCTGTTTGTTATTCCTTTCACAGAAATGTGTGAGATGCTGCTATAGTAACACTCTCAGTTTGTGCACCAGCTGACTGGTAGTTTTGTTATATATAACATCTAATCTATCAGATATACCAAGCTCGTTGACATTAGAATTGGTTGACCAATTAACAGCACCTTGTAGTGCACCTTCTGATGTGTATCTATTTCATTATTTTTCAAATAATGTAACATCATTAAAATACAATGAAAACGATTATTCCCCATAGACTATAAAGCAACGGAATTAATTTGAGTAACCCTGTAAACGAACTATAAACGCAATACACTTCATTGTCAAGACCGAACATGCCAAAGTAAATTCCAGTAAAATATATTAATATTAATTATGACTATCTGAGTATATTTACCCGAGTTAGAGTATGGCCAGACAAACCGAATTCATAAACGCTTATAACTATGTTCGAAAATGTTAAAAATGTTCAACGGATGTGTTACGCACAAGAAGATAGATTACGAGAATAATATATTTTAGTCCGGGAGGCAGAGTCACAATTGGTTATATACTCAGATAGTCATAATTGATATATTTTACTGGGATTTACTATGCGATGTTCGGTCTTGTCAAAGAAGTGTGTGGCGTTTATAGTTCGTTTACAGGGTTACTCAAATGAATTCCATTACATTAAAGCCTATGGGGAAGAGTCGTTTTCAATGTATTTTAATGATGTGACATTATTTGAAAAATAATGAAATTGATACATCTCAGAAGGTGCGCTACAAAGTGTGCATATGGTGTGCATAGCATTATTAGTTCGTTTACAGGGACGCATAAAATAATTTGGCTATAGTTGAAGTCATAGAGATAATTACTGGAAGTGCGTTTTCGGTTGTGGTATAAGTCTTAAAATTTAACTAATGTTTTCATTATTACATGATTAGATAGTAAATTCTATTGATCATAAACAGGGCTTCACAAAAGCATTAAAATACATTTCCGTTTATTTGGAGAATTTCATGAATGGGAATTTTCAACTGTGTTATGCGTTTCCTAACTGAATTAGATATAAGCATAGATTTAGATCATATACAAGCTTAACAAAAGAATTTGAATGCAATGTACTATATATGATGATTGCTGAAATTGGGTTTTCAAATATATTATGTGCTTTACAGTTGATTTGGATATTCTTTCTCTTTAATAAATTGTAAAGCTATTTTTACTCAATTTTGAAGTGTTGGAAAGTGTGTATCAATCTATACTTGACACATAAATTTTCCTTCTTGTTTAATTATTTTTATTTTGCAGAAGATTAAAAGTTAAATCATCTGCTTATAAAACAAAATTTCTATCCGTTGCATGAAGAAAGTACTTTTTAGTACAATACGATTTTTCCCCCATGAATATGAACCATTAATAATCATTCTTTGGAACGAGATGGCATTAACTGTTTCATGCAAATTGAACAAATGTTGGTTTCTATTAACGTTCCTATGCTTTTAGCAATTTTTGCAATGTAAAACCATGACTGATTACTTCTCGTTGATGAAGGTTAGGCATAATTTAACTAAAGGGAAATGAAGACTGCACGTATAACTTTGGATTGTTTTAAATAACTGGAGAGATTTCAGTAGTTCGGCAGATATTGCGTTTAATTTGTTTTGTTATTGTGGAGAAACAAGAACAATTTCTAGCTGGGATATGCAATTGCTAATGGAGATAACAAAGTAAACTCCAATTTTTACAAGACATCCTAAGTGCATTTTGATTTATTTTTATATTTTCATAGTATTTTTCATTTGCGCGCAAGTATATTGGGTGGCAAAATTTTTTTTCAATCCTTTTCATTTAAAAATTCCAAATTAATACCAGAAATTCAAAATTAACAATTTTTCCTTTATTTGATGACAGGAATTTTCTGATTGCATAAAGTAAATATTATTCTTTCGAAAATTCAGGTATGATTTCAGAATTTGTGAATAAAATGTCGATTTTCTTACAATCGTATCGTATTTTTTACCATCAGTTATTAGATTTTACAACTATTTGATAAAATTTGAAAATTTATAAAAGGGGTTATTTAACAAAAAAATTAGCCATAAACACGAATGTAAAAATGAAAATAATGATTACTTTTACAATATATTTTTCCAGTTCTGAAGATAAGTATTTTGTGTAAGAAACTGCACCATCATCTTAATACCAAGGCTACTGAAGAGGTTTTATTTTTAAACACTGGTTCGTTTTTGATAAAACTTATTTTTACATTTCCATAATGTAATTTTAACTATTTTGTTAACGGCTCTCTCGATTTAATCAGTCACCTAACTGCACAATTAGCCTGTGATAAATTTATTATGCATATGAATTCATATTAGCGAGTGATAAAATTACTTGAAATCATACATTTTTACTCTAAATAATTAAGACTAGCTGTACAGGTATGTAATAGTTCAACTTGGAAATATTTGAAACAATAAATATTGAATTTCATAATGGTGATGGAAAGGAAGCCTTTGTAAAATTCCTTGCCTACAAGTACTTTAAGATATAATCATTGTTTACATGCTCTATAATTCTCTTGTGAGAGTGTAAAGGCGCGGCAAACGACATACAAGACCAGTTTATGACGTTTAACATATTACGCATTTTTACACGGTGATTGGTGCAAAGCGGCGCGCCCGTCGTTTTGTGCTGATCGCCTTTCAAAGATGATCCACTCCGTGTGACTTAGGGATGGGCATTTCCACTCATTTTGTGGAGTCGACGCTGAGTCGACTCACTTGATTGATGAGTCGACATACTGACTCGACTCTCGACTCACTTGCGGAAGTAAGAATGGTTGGTTGGTAGTAAAGATGACGCAATTCTACTTTTCGTATCAAATTTATCACGCAGGAGAAAATATTTCAGCATAAGCTTCAATTATTGTGGTGTTGATTTTATATGGAAGAAGTCTTTTATATTAAACTATGTTGGATGATAACTGGAAACAGCCAAACTAGATGTCTTTACGCGCCGAAATTTCCAGGCCCCGTCCACAGAAGAAAAAAGATCGGCTTGCTAATAGAAAAAAGTTTGGCCCGGCCCGCAGAAAAATAATCAAATACCCGCCCCGGTATAAAATCTAAAACTCCATTCCGTACAAAGAAAATTACTGGTCCGACCCGATAGAAAATTGACCCGACCTCCCCCCCCCCCCCCACCCACCAGGCCGAAAAAAAAGTTTTAAAGGTTTAAATTTTCGTACGGGGTGGGTCGCGACCGGTACTTAAAATGTCGGCCATTGCAAATCTTGGAAGAATGAAGCCAGTTCCGTATCGGTACTGAAAAATTAAGTTGAGCTCGGCGCAATCTTTTAGAAAAGAAACGTCCTAGCCCGGTCTGCAAAGAGCAATGCCTAGGACCGGCCCAAAGCCTTAAAAAAAGTAATGTCCTTTTCGACCCCCAGCGTTGCGAAAAAATGAATCTAGCCCACGGGTTGGGCCAGTGCACAACTCTAAGCTAAACTGTAAAATATAGAAATATTCTTGTTTAATTTGTTTAATCCCGTACCATGTCTAAAAATTTACCTTCTTTTTAACTGGGTGTGGAAGGTTTTGAGGTGTTATTTTTTTATATATATCAAGTTTTAAAGGTTTAAATTTTCTGTGCTGAAAAAAAAAAAAAAAACCGGAAACGGATTTTTTTTTCTGTGTGTGTGTGTGCGCGCGCGGGGGGGGGGGGGATAGTGTGGGGTAAGTGAAATTTACTGCTGAAAAGGACAAGAATCCATCGAAATATCCGAAATCCAATCCTCCCCAATCACAACATTTTAAATTCTTAGATCTCTTCTTCATTGATTTTTTTAGGATTCCGTACTTAAAAATTGAAAACGGAGCTAACATAAGTTGATACTGTTAACAAATTTATAAATTAAAAGCTATTCACAAATAATTTTCGAAGGAAAAAAAGGACTAATTTAGTTATTTGATTTTTATTTTCTTTTATGTGTGTGTGTGTATGTGTATCGTTTGGGTATTGTTGGAAAGATCTCGTAACACCGAAATCAAAAATATATTTGTTCTAATTTTAGATACTGTCAAAAATATGATACAAAAGTATGTCCAGACCCCCTCCCTCCAGCCTATTTCAGAATCTACTAAAACTAAAATTATGAAAAAAAAAAAAAAAAAAAAAAAACTAAGGGCAATAGTAGTTTATTCAAACTTTGCTAGAAAGTTATAGCGATTATCCTCGGTCACAGAGTTTTGGAGAAAACCGCATTTTTCCTTGCACACAAACTTTAATTTGCGGGGCTCAGCGGCAGTATTTTTAACTACAAAGTTATAAAATCGACAGGCCTAACTATTGCGGCGATTTGGAATCAAATAGCGTTTTCCTTTATTTTACATAAATAAATTGCGTATCAAGAAAAGTACGATTTTTGCCACTTATCGACAAGTTTTTCTCTTTTCCCCGTGCTACCAAACTTCGTTTAAAAACTTCAACTTTGACAGAAGTTTTTGAAGGATATTTTGCTGAAAAAAAAAAGGAAAACTCCATTCGAGTACTTAGCTCCTGAATAAGAATATCTGTAAATTCTACGCTTTTCCGAGCAAAAAATAATTTACTAATCAGTCGCCCGTCCACCCGGAGGGGGGGATAAGTTTTAAAAAGTTCTTTTTTTTCTCATGTTTATAGTTTTTGATTTGCTCCCTCTAAAAAATTTATTTTTAAAACCATGATAATATATTGAGATATATCCATAGAGACACACACACAGCCTAGTTGTATACGAAAAAAAAAGGGGGGGGGGGGCGGTGAAGCGACAGGATTCCGAAAATATCTTCCATATCTGGGTTTAAAAAAGGAACGTTAAAAAAATCGATTGGCTAAACTTAAAAAAATATATATGTAAATTATATGCATTTAATATTACCTGCTAACATTTTTATTTATAAAACGGAATTTAAATAACATTATATACGCAAACAAATAACGATAATTCACTTTTATCTAAAATACATCTATTATAAAATAAATTCAGTAACTTGGTATATTTTAAACAACCTGCTACTATAGTAGAATTTTATTTCTCTTTCTTCTAAGTTTTTTTTTTTAATATTGCATGATATGAAAACAGATGAAAATATTCCCCTAACTAGTCCTACTTCTTATTTTACCAAAAAATACAAAGGTAGCATCTGCTTTTTTTTGTTATCCTCTTTCCCCTAAGCATATCGTAAATTCAACTAATCTTTAACAAAATACCCTATTGCCCGCCCCCTTGCCTCTGTCTCTCCCTCTCCTTTCATTCATACCGTCATCTTCCTAAACATACATCTACACTGCTTTCTCCTTTCCCAAAATCGCCAATACATAATCAAACCAAGATCTCCTTTCTCTCGTTCTCTGATAAACAACCCAGCCCAGATTCGAAGAGTTGAAGTCCGATACTGAGTCGAAGAATCGAAATTCCATTCTTCAACTCTCGACTCTCCAAGTCCGACACTGTGTTAAACTCGTCCAACCACTCTTTGAGTGAGTCGACTTCGACTCTTCGACTCCGAATCCCAAACTGAGTGGAAACTCTTTCGACTCTTTTGAGTTCGGGACGGGTTAGACTTTTTTGAATCGAGGCAATTAACTATCGAGGAGTCGACAGTTCGACTCACTTGGAAGGAGTCGATGGTAGATCGATGGGAGTGGTAGTCGATGGGATCATAACAAGATTTTGAGTCAACTCTTCGACTCTTTGACCAACTCTATGTGACATTTTAAAAGTCATGAACTGGTCTTGCGTATCGTTTGTCGCCGTAAAAGGATCGCATATAGGTATGGGGCATTCTCATAATCTTTTGACTTTTAGGTCCCTGAATAATAATTTTTATTTTCGTACATATTCTTGTTATGTCATATACTGGGGAACATCCCATTGCATGATTGCATAACAATATTAATGAGATAAATAAGTTTGGGACGATGTTTAGGGACCAAATACCAGGAAAACTCCTATACCGTCCCGTGTCCCTGAAGCTGATTTTTAAGTTTGGATCTGTCTGTATAAAATTGTTTCAATAAAAGTAATTCGATGTAATTTTTTTCCGAAACTGGGACAATTGTTTTATATAAATATGTAGCAAAAAATTAATCTGCACACATTTTTACGGTTAATATTATTTTTTGAACTCTGTCCCTGGGTTTTAGATTCTTACCATCCCTCTTGCTAAACTTATACAGAAAATCACTTCAGATGCAGCCACATAATTTTTTTTCAAGTTTTTACTTATGCAGAAGTATGCTAGAGCATGTCTAAAATTCTTTGACAGGAAATTTACTGCAGAATTTAAATCAGCATCTAAATATCAATTTCAAGCATCGTGGCTTTATTGGTAGTCTTACCATCCCCAAGGTTTATTCCTGAACTTTTCGAGGTAAATTAAATGTTTTTTTTTTTTTAATTTAATCCAATATAAATAACTGTTTCTAAAAATCAATGAACATTGTGGCTATCACTTAGTCTTAACATGATTTGCCTAAAAATAGTGGTAATTTTCCTTACCGTCCCATCCTTACCATCCCTTTTTGTTCCATTACTATTCCTTTTTTTCCTATACCATCCCCCTCTTTTTCCCCTTCCGTCCCTTCTTTAACGCCCCTTTAAGACTATGTTATACCAAAATTTTATACTAAAAATACTACATTGTTATTCTTTCTTATTTAAATGTCCTGTGGGTACTATTCAAATTCATTATAAGTAAAAATTTAGAAGAAAATAGAAAGCTATAGTGGTAAAATGGTAAGGAAAATTAAACTCGCAAGTTTAAATTAAACCTCAGTTAAATAAAAAAAAAATCGCTGCTGACCAGTTTTTCTTTATTTTGAATCATTAAGGCATTCGTCTATCAGATTAAAATGTTATTTTAGCAAGTTTAATTTCGCCAGATTTTTATTCCAGAATGTCAAAAGATTCTGAGAATGCCCTGTATGTAATGATACAGGATTGTGGAATCCATCTTCTTTGGAAAGTGGGCAATGCAGTTTAATATTACTTTATTCAACACTGTCCATTAAAATATTTTGCTACTACTTAGTTATCCTGTCGACCAATTTCGCCATCGCCAAACCACTCGCAAAATTATAGAAATTGACATAATTTTTATTTTAAATAACGAAAGAACAAATAGATTAGTATAACATTAATAAACATACAAATAAAACGTCGAAATAAAAGTCACTTGATGACGTAAACACGTGTAACTTGCTTAAAGTCAAGAGAATGTGACATTTGCAATCAACCAATATTGGCATTTAATCTTATAGTTTGGCGATAGATTTTTGGTCGACGGGATAACTAAGTAGTACCAAAATTTTTAATTAAAGCCAGAAATAAAACGAACATTAACTATTCTTAAATGTTTGATTTTGTCTGTCGTAAGTTTTAATGAAATTTCAATTTAACACAAAAATCCATATAAAATTTAAAATTTTTATAAAAAACGACAGGAAATGTAAAATATTACCTAATATTTTAAGAAATAATTAAAGAAGTCCAAATTTAAAAAACATTTCCGACTCCTGAATAAGCTAAAAATGATCGAAATCATTGAAATGTACAAAAAATGCAAATCTCAAAGATAGTCGTGGCTGAGAGGTTCTGCTCTCGAAGCTGGTAGACGGGAAGTGCTGGGTTCGAACCCAATCGCGCCCGTCGGCCTAACCGTTTCGGAGTTTTCGTGGTTTTTTTCGAAACCTTGGATTTCCATGCGTAAATACGGGTTAGGTTCCCTTAGAAAGACCCCCACGAAGGGCACTCCCCACCTTAGAGCCTATATCCCTCGTGTTGATAATTGGCCGTCATAAACACATCCATCCAAAGATAGTCGAGGCCCTAATAGTATGTTATAATAGTGCGACAATTTAGTCGTTTCATGGGCTTTCTAGTTGACGCTAACTTCACGTCCTGTCTAGAAATAGCTGTGTTTCGAAAACTTAAGGAACCATAAACGAATAGCTTAACTGTAGTCTTTCTAACCTTTTTAAGTGCGAGTATTATTACAATCTATATATATTACGCTATCATACGTGGCATAGAATTCCCGATTATTTGTTAATTGTTTAATGGCAGCTAGTAAATAAAATTCCTGCAAATAATGAGCGCCAATACTCAATAAATAACAATTTACAGAATTTTCTTCCGATTTCTTCTTTATTTTTATTATTTTTTTAAAGGTACATTAATTCTGCATTAAAAGCAAAAATTGAATGCTAGTGTCTCCGAATAACAAACACAAAAGCACGTCTGACTTATGGTATGCTTCTTCTTTAGTCTAGATATGAATGTTGACGTATGCCATCTTAAAAAGAAAAAAAAACGATAGGCCTCAACCGTGGTGAAAACCATCCTGAAAAGAATGAGGATAACACAGTATACGTGTTTATGAAAATTAATAGATGTTTGAAAACTTAGAAAGTTAATCATAAAACAAAATTTCTGCATTGAGTTTTTAAAAAGATAGTTTTTTGGTACTTGTCTGTCCGCCGTCCGCAAATCGCGCCTATAGTACTTTTGTTTCTCGCCAATAGCAGTTTTTATTTTTCACATATATTAATTACAAACCATGCTTTGATTTTCTAATAAAATATTTTTGTTTGCTTATTGCATTGTTTCTTATTTATTTATCTATCTCTATATTTAAAAAAATAACGAGTGAAAGATATCTATTTCAAATTAAACTTGTGTGCTTTAAATGAGATGAATGAAAATTTTTTATTTTTAAATGTAATGAACGCAATCTGAACAATGGAAACGGAAACAATATTTGGCACATGTGCCTGGCTAACATGAAAATATCTTTTTTTTTCTTTAAGACACAAAATTTTCTATTTAAAATTAGTATTATATTTCAAATGTTACTTAAAAAATATTTTAAAATTATAGTTACACATATTACTTTCATTTTTCAGTAGGGAAACTGTATGCTTTTATGGATTTTTACATAATGATCTTTTAATTTAAACAGTAATTTATATTTAAATTAAAATGATGAAATATTAAAATATATATATATGCGAGCTTAAAATTTACCTTAATTAACAAATCCAATAATAAATATTAAACAGTTTCAAATGAACAAACAGATGTCATTTGAATTAATTCAGCTAATATGCTTAAAACTTAAAGCAAAATTTTGTAAATTTTTGATTTCCTATAGTTAAATCAAAGAAATATATTTTATGAGAATAACGAATTTCTTATACAAGCACATTTTCCGTTAAAAAATACCGCACAGATAAATTAAAAAATAGTAAACATGTTCACCATTATAATGCACTTCACTTAATACTTAAAACAAAAAATGGAGTGCAAATAAAATTGTGAAAAAAAATTAATTAAATACACCTTGTGATAAATGTATAAAGAAAATACCTTTCTAAAATTGACACAAAGTTAAGAAATATTCTATTTTTATATATCTTTTATCAATCATTTCTGTTAATCGGTGATTTAAAAAAAAATAATTGTATACGGATAATTACCCTCATTTACTGAGCAAAAATGTCTTTTCTCTTAAATAATTGGAACAAGTTTATAAAAACTAAGAAAGTAAAACTTTTTTTTGAAGAAAAAGAATAAATGAAGTTACTTTTAGTTATAGATTTTCGTTGTTCATCTTTAATGAAAACAATTCCTTTTTCCTCCAACTCATTATTTTAACAATTAATATCGCAACAGTTTTTAAACATACATATTTATTAATTCAAAGGCATTCTAAAAGTTTTATATCTATGATAAAATATAAGGTTTACTTTTAAAATTCGGAATTTATTTGAATTGCTTTCTGTTTTAAAGATAAGTTTACGTTCATTTCGTAAATGTTTTACCTAATATACAGGCATTATGTTCTTTTCGATGATAAATCGTTTACGAAATGTGTTTGAAATTTGCAACAGTCCAGTGTGTTATGTAATATCCATTAAACCGTTTTCATTCATTACGCAATCCTTGCTTAGATAAAGTAACTTCTTACAGAGTTTTTATGATACGATACCTCATATTATCAAAATGAACTGAAGAGCTAAGTGGAAGAACATGTTAAGTAACAAAAATTGCATTTGAAGAAATTTGAAGTGAAAGTTTTTGCTGTAAATTTTAATGATTTATTTTCTATTTGATACCATGTGTTTAAAATATTAACAGGTATGCTACTAAACTCTCAAAGAATAATTTATTCCTATTTAATTTTGAAATATTAAAAATTATTAATATTATTGACATTATAAAATATTAAATTATTAAATATTAATGAATAGTGTCTTAAATTTTCAAGACTAAATAAAATCTTAGTATTTTATCTTCACAATGTGATAGGATACCTCATAACGCTTTCATCCAAAAGATAAATTTTTTTTTAGAAAATGTAGCATAACATGTTCATCCACTTAGCTCTTCAATTATGAAACGAATATAATGTAAAAAGAAAAAAATAGCGATGACATACTTTCGATCCCTGTGATTGGATTTGTTTTAATTATTGGGTGAATGCAAAAGTTGGTGCCTGATTTCCGATGCATCGAGTTTCGAAATGTGCTTAAATTGTTTTAAATGGCAAAATGCAGTCGAATTGTCCGCATTTAGTCTCTCAGCAATCTCTTCAGAAGTAATCCGTGGATTATTATTCACTAAATCACGGATTAGTCATTATCAATGCCAGAAGGTCGCCCAGAGTGACTTTAACGTTTAGATTGAAATCACTATTTCGAAATCGACAAAACACTTTTTAACTGTCCTAAGAGCGGGAACACGATAAAAATAAAAATCTTTAATATTTTTTGTTGGACGTCCAACAGGCACTCCTTTTTTAAACTCATGTTACATAACATGACGGAAATGTAACTTTTCCTTTTCATTTTTGAATATTAACCCGTCAATAGTCGCGTGTTGGTCTTTTCCCCGCCCGAAATTCGTTATCTTCGTGTAACTCATTTCCCGTTAAAGTTACAATAGCCGAATTTCGTGTAGCTGACCTTGAGTGTTCAGACTCTTGTGTAGTAAAATTGCAAGTCATTCCTGCTATTTCTTAGCATTTTATCGCATTCTTAAGTTTCAATCGGTCTAAATGACCGCGTTGCGACCACTTGCGTTAGTTGACTTTCCCCCCTCCTATTCATTCTTTCCCATTTCCGCGAAATCTGCGGGGGAAAGTTTCTTCGAAGTGCAGATCTTCTGCCTCTTGTTATTTCGTCTTTCTTCCTTTCTGCTATTTTACCCGTTCATAGAGTACTTTTTTTTATTTTTAAAATGTCACTTAAAATTGCTTTATTATATTAGTTGTGAAATGAGTTCGCACGAAAAACTGATGGATGGTCACTTACATTTTTTTTTTCATTGTCAAATATTGCGGGAATAAATTCTCAATTTGATAATCGTTTAAATATCGAAAAAAAAGGGAAATTCATCATCATTATTTCAAAGAACTTGGTTTCAATTTATTACCGGAAGATATAAATGAAAGAAAACAGACAATAACACTGCCAAACCATTAAAAAAGAGAGAAGAGAATTTTGTGGGAATCAGTAAAAAAATTGCCGTATCACCAAAATCTGAAAAATATTGTTTTTGTACAATAAAACAAATTCGAAAAATAAAACAATTTTCTCAGAAATGTAGTATGTATATCTGTGAAGAACATACATATAATTTATTTGTATAATAAGAAAAATAAGGCGATTTTTATAATGTAGATTAGAAATTACGCAAATAAAAATCTTTTTTGGATAATTCAGTGAATGTTTAAACTATAATTTTAAAAATTTGTTAAGCATTTTTCTAAAACTTATCTACTTTTAAATTTTCATACTGTAAGTAAAAAAATATAAATTTTTTAACAATGCCGCAGAAAATGTTTATTTTTTATATTATTGAAATCCAATAGAGGCTTGGGGACGGTATCTAACAAATTTAAATTTGTTGTCTTTCATCAATTGTTCAGACTATTTTTTAGAGTAATGCTTTCCAGACTACCAGAGAAAATTCATTTAACTTAAATTATTGCTGCATATTTATAATTTCGGAGAAAATTTTCTTATTGTTTTTATTATTTTAATGAATGTTATAATAAAACAATAAATTGTAACATTAATAGCTTATTTTGAAATGTACAATTGAATATTTATTTTAATTAAATAGTTGCTATAAATTACATCCCTTTATCTTCGGTTGGCAGTTAGTGCTAGAACAACGTCTAAAATAATTTTCGCGGCTTTTATTCCTCAAACTAATTTAAATGTATAAAAATTAAAATCAACTTGTGAAAATTCATTTAGTTAATACATTGCTGCACGTTTATGATGCTAGAGAAATTTGCTATCTCCCTATTCTTAATATTTCGATATTGAACAGGGCCGAAACTAGGAGGGGGGGGGGGGCAGAGGGGGCATGTGCCCCGGGCGCCAGAGCCAAGGGGCGACAAATGAAAGATTATACCTTTGGAATCGATCTTTTTTTCTGATGGACTGATGGCTTTCATTATTATGAATCAGCCATTATAAATGAAGTGTTAGCGAAGTTGAAAGAGCAGTCGTAAAAAGTTTGAACTATGATTTTCTGGTCAGAATGAAGGGAAAAAATGTCCATTTTTTTCCCATTCTGACCAGAAAATCTGAGTTCAAACTTTTTACGACTGCTCTTTCATCTTCACCTAATATTTTATTTATAATGGCTGTTTCATATTAATGAAATCCACCAGTCCATCAGAAGAAAATAACTCGGTTAAAGCGGAAACTCGGTTAAGGGGGACTCGGATAATCGGAACTCTACTGTATAAGCAAACACTGTAAATAGCCGGTAATACATGCGAATTCTTTTATGTGAACGAACTATAATTGCAACAATTGTCACATTAAATTTACGTAGTTAAGTATTACATATTTTATGATTACATATTTTAAATTTTAAAATAAGTCGGCCATTAGAAAATTAGTAAAATTCTCTTTGTAAATATACTTTGAGGAAGAAAGGGGGGGAGGGTCGCCAAAATTAATGTTTGCCCCGGGCGCAAAAAAGGCTAGTTTCGGCCCTGATATTGAATGTTAGAAAATTTTTAAATGAAATGTATATACGTACTTGGATATACATATATTTTTTAATTAATTGCGAAATGCATGAAAATGAACCTTTCAGTGATGCTATTAATTAAAATAATTGATCAATCTTAGGAATTAATACTACAAGCACAAACGTATTTAAATTAAATGTATAATTTCAATAATTTATTCATTATTTACTTTATATAAGCGAAGTTCGTATCCAGAGATTTTATCTAACTGCGCTGCTGCCACCCTGAAATAAGTAGAAAAACTACAAATCGCACATTTTCATTTAAAAAAATGGAGTTGACCACAAAATCTAGACCCCCCCTCTCCTCTTCTCCCTCATACACCCCATGCAATATATATATATATATATATATATATATATATATTAGTCTTTAATTGGTTATTGCATCAAATTTGATGGTTTTCCATATGTTTTATATGGATTAATCGTCTGCAATATGCTGGTGAATTAGTGGTATTGTATTTAATTTTGTGTTGCAAGTCATGGGTTCCATTTTTATTTTGTATAATGCCAGTGTAGTGTATTGATGCTAAATTTATTAATTTTATTTTATTAAATGGATATAGATGATGAATTGTAATTATATAATTCTTACACGCATATATATATATATATATAAGTATTCTAAGGAAGAAATGTTAGAATTGAATATTGATAATACTTATTAATAACATGTCCGGAAATATACAACAATTTATTTAATGTACATAAATAATGATGTAATATTATCAACTTCAATTGGACACTAGTGCCGCAGTATCATAAAATCTACCTAACTGTGATTCTGCCCATCCCCCTTCCCCCCTCCCCCCCCCCCCCCAAAAAAAAAGAAAAATACGTATCACGAATTCAGATTCAGATTCATAATTTTGTTTCCTATTTATTGATTCATAGTAACATCAGAAATTCAATTAAATTCGTTTACTTTTTATTTTAAATATATTATGCAAAACGAAGAAAGAGTTATTAAAAACATTTATCTATAGGCCAACTAAATATATACTTAAACGAAATAAATAATTGCTGTAAAAGGATGTAAAATAAATAATTGCTGCAATCTGTTAAAGTTCAGTCAATTTTCTCACCCTGCGTTCTCCGTTTTCGATCATCTGATAACACCGGCAAGTTTCCCTTACGTTTTCGGCCTGCTGGTAACGGCGGCAAATGTACCGAACGCGACTACTAACGTTCTAAAAAAAGTCTCGACTACTCTCGGGTTAATTTTGGACACAAATTAATTTGAAAAACATTTTAACGCTATGTTCACTCACGACACGAGTAGATAACTACCAGTTAATAATATGATTATAAAAGAAACGTCAGCCCTATTGCTCTTGAAAATCGTATTTAAAAAATTTAATTATCGTTTTCATTCCTGAATTTTTTTGGAAATTCCCTTCTCAAGTTCTTAAAACAAATTAATTTTATATGTTATGCTTTCGTTTACCTCAATATTAGAAATACTTTTTTTTCTTTAGACCCTTTAAACAGCAACTCCTCTTTACCCAAATTTACACTTCGTTTTTCTAAGTCGAAAACTAGCAAAAAATAATTTTTTGGAGTACATAATCATATATATTTTCTTTTTATTGGAAAAGCCCTCTTTGTTGTAGCTCGGCGTAAAGGATAATATCATACAGGATGTACTTAATACAGGTGTACTTAAAAGTAATACAGGGTGTAATTTAATACAATTTTCAACGAATATTTTAGACGTTAGTTTCAGTGGAATGAACAGAATAATTTCAATGACTTATATTATTTTTTTAAATCTTTTTAATTTTGAAAAGTCGAAAATTTCGAAAAAAATAGTTTATTTGAGTGAAAAATAACGCATTTTTTTCTTTTTTTAGATTTTCCTTAGATTTTTAGTTGTAAGTACTACAATTATACAAGGTATAATTTAATAAAACTTTCAACGAATATTTTTAAAGTTAATATCAATGAAACGAACTAAAATGTTTGAAGTGGTTGTCATATCTTTCTTTTTAGGAATTAATATAGCAATTATTGCTCATAGTCAGTAATTTAACGGAATTATTTTGTGTGTCCCTGAAAATGAACGATAAATGTTATGTACACTATATTCTATAGAAAGCACCTTGTACTGCTATTACATCCTACAAAAATCATCTTGTAGTGCTCTTTAGTCATGTATATAAACTTGAATATCTTTTAAATTGTGTAACTTCATTAAAGTACACTGGAAACGATTTTTCCCTTTGGACCATAATGAAACGAAATTCATTTGAGTGTCCCTGTAAACAAACGTAAATGCTACACACTTAAGTATCAGTTTCGAATATACGATAGCAGTTTTTAATAACATATATCAATTACATGGCAAATCTATTATATTTACGCAACACGGACAAACGGTCAGACAGACCAAGTTCATAAACACTTTTCAACTATGTTACAAAGCGTTAAAAATGGATGAAATTTAACTCCGATTTTAAATTTTCTTCTTGGTAGTTATACTGAAACTCCAAAAAAGACTTGATTTTTGAAATTGAAGGTTATCTTCTGTAATATTGCAGTTTGATACAGAGAATCGTCATCTATCCATGATATATTAAACTAAAGTGAAGAGACACAGTAAAGAAATTTCTAACCTCTCCTACAAGAAAAACCGCAGTTTATCTCGCTTTTTACTTCATACCGAATTTTAAATACCTTCAGTTCATTTAGAACATATAGATCGATGTATCAGGGAAATTGAGACTGGCATCTGATTTTATTATACCGGGTGTCCCAAAAAGGACTGACTGATTTTAAAATTCAATAACTTGCAAACGGTGAAAGATATTTAAAAAATTCTTGCAGGAGGGTTATGCATAAGGTCAAAAGTTTTTTTACAGTGATTTTCAATTTTAGTTCGAATTACAAACAATAGATGGCGCTGCGATCAATAGACGCTGAATTCAGGCTCGATTTTTGGTACTTCGTGGCCCGGATAATACATTTCCATCTCCTTTTTCAGCATGGAACAAGAGAAAGGACCAGAAATCGAGCCTGTATTTAGCGACTATTGCTTACAGCGCCATCTATTGTTTGTAATTCGAACTAAAATCGAAAATCACTGTAATAAAACTTTTGACCTTATGCATAAGCCTCCTGCAAGAATTTTTTAAATATCTGTCACCGTTTGCAAGTTATTGAATTTTAAAATCAGTCAGTCCTTTTTGGGACACCCGGTAGGATGTTAGTCGTTTTTACTAAAATTTTGTTTATCTTGCCATTGAATCTTATATATGCGAGCAAAAATTGTGTGTGTGTGTATGTATGTAAATTTTATCTTGCAAACGGCTCTAACGATTTTGATGAAATTTAGCACCCTACCGTTTCCGGGCGCGAAAAGACCATTGGGATGGGTCACGTGTTCGAGAAAATTCGATTAGTGGTTTATATTGGGTCATAATGGGTCAGGGTCAAGCTAATTATATCTAAAAAACGGCTCAATCGATATTGAATAAATTTTGCATCCAACCATTTTCGGGTACAAGAAGACTATTGGGTTACGTCACATGTTCGAGAAATTTCGTTTTGTGGGTCAGTTTGGGGTCACTGTGGGTCAAGCTATTTTTATCTAAAAAACGGCTCAAACGATTTTCACTAAACTCTATATTCTACAGTTTTGAATTACGGGAAGACCATTGGGCTAAGTCACATGTTCAAGAAAATTCGATTAGTGGGTCACTTTTGGGCCACCGTGGGTCAAGCTAAGTTTATCTAGATAGCAGCTCTAAAAATTTTGACGAAATTTTGTAATCTATCGTTTTCGGGCACGAAAAGACCCTTGGGATGGGCCACGTGTTCGAGAAAATTCGATTAGTGAGTCATTATGGGTCAGTATGGGTCAGGGTCAAGCTAATTATATCTAAAAAACGGCTCAAGACATTTTCACACAATTTTGTAATATACCGTTTCTGGGCATGTGATGACCATTGGGCTAAGTCACATGTTCGTGAAAATTCGATTAGTGGGTCATTTTGGGTCAAAATCGGTCAGGGTCAAGCTAATTGTATCTAAAAAACGGCTTAAACGATTTTGACTAAATTTTGTATTATATTATTTTCGGGCTCGAGAAGACCATTGGGCTAGGTCGCATGTTCGAGAAAATTCGATTAGTGGGTCATTTTTGGGTCAACGTGGGTCAAGCTAAGTTTATCTAGATAACGGCTCTAACGATTTTGACGAAATTTTGTAATCTATCGTTTTCGGGCACGAAAAGACCATTGGGATGGGTCACGTGTTCGAGAAAATTCGATTAGTGGGTCATTTTGAGTTACAATCTGTCAGGGTCAAGCTAATTGAATCTAAAAAACTGCTCAAGACATTTTCAGAAAATTTTATAATATACAGTTTCTGGGCATGAGATGACCATTGGGATAAGTCACATGTTCGAGAAAATTCGATTAGTGGGTCATTTTGTGTCACAATGGGTCAGGGTCAAGCTAATTGTATCTAAAAAAACGGCTTAAACGATTTTCACTAAACTGTGTATTCTATCGTTTTCGGGCTCGAGAGGACCATCGGGCTAGGTCGCATGTTCAAGAAAATTCAATTAGTGGGTCATTTTGGGTCACAATGGGCCAGAGTCAAGCTAATCGTATTTAAAAAGTGGTAGAAAACATTTAGAAAAATGTTTGTATAATACCGTTTCCGGGCATGATAAGACCATTGGGCAGGGTCACATTTTCAAGAAAATTAAATCGGTGTGTCATTTTGCATCCTATTGGATCGGGATCAAGCTAACAGTATCAAAAAACGAATCAAACGATTTTGACAAAACTTTGTATTACACAGTTTCTGGACAAGGTAAAACCATTGGGCTGGGTCGCATGCTCAAGAAAATTCTATTTAGTGGGTCATTTTGGTGATAATGTGTCGGGGTGAAGCTAATTGTATCTCAAAAAGGCTCAAACGATTTTGATAAAAAATTTTATTATACCGTTTCACAGTACAAAAAGACCATTGGAATAGGTTACATATTCGATAAATTTCGGTTAGTGGGTCATTTTTTTATAACGTGGGTCAAGCTTATTTTATCTAGAAAACGACTAACGATTTTCACTAAATTTTGTATTCCATCGTTTTCAGGCATGAGAAGAGCATTGCGTTAGGTCGCTTGTTCGAAAAAATTCGATTAGTGGGTCATTTTGGGTCACTATGGCTCAGGGTCAAGCTAATTGCATCTAAAACAGCCAGGCTGATTCAGTGGGAAAAATATAAACAAAATATAAACAAAAATATAAACAAAAAAAAACGCAAAGCTAATTTTGATCGAGCTTAGCTCGGTCATTCCTGCTAGTTCTTGTTTAATACAAAAAGTCATTTGGAATTGCTTAATTTTTCAAAATTATGGTACTAGAATATAAACGATTTCATGATTTCAGGTACTATCTTAAGCAGAAACCATAACAATAATAGACACACACAAAAAAAGTCAGTATTTTATCAGTAGATTGAATTTATCTTGTTGATAGTAATAAGATGCTCTTTTAAAATTCTCAAAAATCTCTTAAAACATTATAGAAGCTTAAAACATTTCTTTAGAGAATTTTTAGACTATATTTTCATTTTCATGTTCATTCATTTAAATATTAATTTTTGCTTACTTATGTATTGATAATTGAAAACGTTTCAAGTGAGTATTAATTACAAAACTTTTTTCTTTTGTAGTACAATTTATATTAATTGAAATCTCAAAGCTATTTAATTATCGTTTCCTCAAGAGAAGTTTCTCTTCATTAATTCAAGAAACTTTTTCTCATTGTTGCAATTTCACTTTTATCTTATTGTTGCATTGCGTTTGAAATGTGATTGAGCAAATTATCATTTCGATACAGAAAATCTTAATGGTAGAGAATAAAGATATTCAAAATAAAAATCTTGTGATAAAAAATATCATAACATTAAAATAGGGATAACTATTTTTATATAAAGTGAAATTGTTATCTGAATAAATTTTAAATAAGATATTAAAATCTGTGGAAATGAATTGTACTATAAAGTAGTGTACAAATTCTGTTTGACATTGAAAAAATGACTTGCACGCCTTTATCAAGTGCAATACAGTCAAGTCAACAATTCAGCTTTATAGAGTTACGGTTGTGTCCAGGTCTGAACAATATACATTGGTGAAACAAACTGTGCATCAACCGGTAGAGGCTGTCAGACGTGGTATGACATATTATGCTCCTATAATTCGGGCTGACTCACGTAGCCATTTTATTACCGGTAGGAGAAGAATGATTGGCCACGACACTTCCAGTCGCGTGGGCAACAATCGCTGAAAGTGGGAAACAAAATACTTGTTAAGTCAGCCTGTATGATAGTAAGTCAACAATTCAGCTTTATAGAGTTACGGTTGTGTCCAGGTCTGAACAATATACATTGGTGAAACAAACTATGCATCAACCGGAAGAGACTGTCAGACGTGGTATGACATATTATGCTCCTATAATTCGGGCTGACTCACGTAGCCATTTTATTACCGGTAGGAGAAGAATGATTGGCTACGACACTTCCAGTCGCGTGGGCAACAATCGCTGAAAGTGGGAAACAAAATGCTTGTTAAGTCAGCCTCTATGATAGTAAGTCAACAATTCAGCTTTATAGAGTTACGGTTGTGTCCAAGTCTGAACAATATACATTGGTGAAACAAACTATGCATCAACCGGAAGAGATTGTCAGACGTGTTATGACATATGCTCCTATAATTCGGGCTGACTCACGTAGCCATTTTATTACCGGTAGGAGAAGAATGATTGGCCACGACACTTCCAGTCGCGTGGGCAACAATCGCTGAAAGTGGGAAACAAAATGCTTGTTAAGTCAGCCTGTATGATAGTAAGTCAACAAGTCAGCTTTATAGAGTTACGGTTGTGTCCAGGTCTGAACAATATACATTGGTGAAACAAACTATGCATCAACCGGAAGAGGCTGTCAGACGTGGTATGACATATTATGCTCCTATAATTCGGGCTGACTCACGTAGCCATTTTATTACCGGTAGGAGAAGAATGATTGGCCACGACACTTCCAGTCGCGTGGGCAACAATCGCTGAAAGTGGGAAACAAAATGCTTGTTAAGTCAGCCTGTATGATAGTAAGTCAACAATTCAGCTTTATAGAGTTACGGTTGTGTCCAGGTCTGAACAATATACATTGGTGAAACAAACTATGCATCAACCGGAAGAGACTGTCAGACGTGGTATGGCATATGCTCCTATAATTCGGGCTGACTCACGTAGCCATTTTATTACCGGTAGGAGAAGAATGATTGGCCACGACACTTCCAGTCGCGTGGGCAACAATCGCTGAAAGTGGGAAACAAAATGCTTGTTAAGTCAGCCTGTATGATAATAAGTCAACAATTCAGCTTTATAGAGTTACGGTTGTGTCCAGATCTGAACAATATACATTGGTGAAACAAACTATGCATCAACCGGAAGAGGCTGTCAGACGTGGTATGACATATTATGCTCCTATAATTCGGGCTGACTCACGTAGCCATTTTATTTAAGGTAGGAGAAGAATGATTGGCCACGACACTTCCAGTCGCGTGGGCAACAAAATGCTTGTTAAGTCAGCCTGTATGATAGTAGCCCTAAGACGTGTGACGAGGTTAATTCCCATTAGTGGAAGCAAGGTCCTCCATCTCAGGCAAATCGAAGAAACATTGATGACTGTATAAGGTCGAAGAAGCCAGAAAAACAGCAAAAAATGAAAACACATGGCAAAGAATGCTTGTTTAGTTGGATACGATATTAGTTTACATTTAACAATTTTTTTAACAAATTATTTTTTTTTAAAGTAACAAAATAAGAGTTTTTCTGTTTTCACCCCTAAAATGTATAGAGTTAGTTTTTATTCCTCGCTTTTAGTGAGCACTGCATTGTGGGAGACGAAGTGTCAAGGCAATAGAAAGTATTTTGAGATTCTATAGAAAGACATAAACATTTTAAAGCATTGCGTACTGTACCAAATTGAATAATGTATTCTTTTAAAATGTAGAAATAAAAAAAATTAAAAGAAATAGACACCGAAGAAGGATACGCTGCCAAAACAACAACCAAAAAAGTTATAACATGATAAAATCTGCCCAAAAATATATAAAAATTTTCAACCGAATTCTGTTTATGAGTACAGTTTCCCTCTAGATAAAAAGAGAACTTACGAAACTTGGAATGAATATAATCATAACCCTGAAGTGTCTGAACCTGACCCCTCTACGTTTAAATTAATCAGAACAGGCATTGAAAAAATCAATCATCTACTGACATGAGGATTATATAAAATAAATTTCAGTAAAAGAGCTGAAACAAATAATATATAGGTGTGACCAAACGGTGAAGAGAAGATAGAATAATAAAAAAAAAACAGAAAAGAGATAGAAAGTTAAATAAATCCATTACAGATATATCACGACTAAATATTAAATCCCCCCCCCCCCAAAAAAAAAAAAAAAAAAAAAGATTTTAACAACTTCAAAAAGTTGGCAAATTGCAATAACTTCAATTACGCATTGCAAAGGGAAGCTATCGTGATTGTAATTGTAAATTCAGATAAATCGCATATAACGAAATATCGCCCTCTACGATTGATAACAGATGACGCTACTTGTTAAGTTAATAAAAAAGATTGTGAAAAATTTAAATGAAGCAGTTATCAATCAAGATATAACAGTATTTGGCGAAAATATTTTTATGATTTCTACGAACACCTAAAACCAATATGAACTTTTAAAAACGTAATGAACCATTTTAAGAGCTGACTTCTTCAGTTTATGACGAGATTTTATGCTTTGGATGACATCTACGTGCTATTTTAGAAATGTTTTAATGTCCGAATAAATAAGTAAATTGAATGATTCTGTATATTTGAATATGGCATTATTATTGATTACATATAAACAGAATACAAATCATTTTTACTCACATAGCTTAATACTGATATCTTCGATGTAATTTTTTAACAACCGACATTCCAAGCTTCTTTGAGGTTATCATTACTAATTTATAGTCGATATATTATACCGATCATTGGACTAAACAATTTTAAGCGCTTATAATTTGTTTTAAAATTTAATTAGTTCATAATATTTCTTAAACTATTTCAGTTGTGACAAAGCCTTCGGAGATGTAAACTGGTAAGGATTGACATTAATTTAACCAAATACAACGATTTATTTAATTAAGTAAACAGTAGATTAGCAGTTTTTCTGGTAGATTTAAATGCAGACGAACAGAAACAAGCTCAATTTTATGATAGACTGAGAGGGAGAAATCCTTTCTCAAAACTTATATATTGAATTCACTTAACTCGGCTCTAAATGATTTTACCTTCCGTTCTTCAAGGACGTAAGAATTTTATTATAGCAGGTAATGTCACTATAAATGGAATCCCGTTGATTCCGATGGCCATTTATTGAAGTACAAAGCTCAGGTTCTTACCAAATTGGTGAAAACTCACAGTCAAAAACTGTATTTAAACTGCTAATCAGAATTTACACTTGAAACTCCACTTGAGCCATAAAATGTGTCTCAAATTTCTCGAGAGAATTCACAAACGCAAAGGGCGAGATGCACTCGAAATCCAGTAATTCCAGTTCCAAGTACTACCGCACTATATATATAGTGCGTTATAGTTACTACACAAACACAGTTTCCTGATTAATACATAATTAGAAAATAACCACGACAACCAGATTCTAGGCGATACATACGTACTTTGGGAACTTTAAAGAAATGAGTCAGAATTCATGACACCACGATCACACGCGACATCAATCACAAGACTCACTCAACCACCAGAGTACCCTTATAAACGAGCATCTAGGCGCTCTGACACACAGTGATTCCTATAAATGATTTAAATACTTAAATGGCCGTTCGTAAAACTACATATTCTTGTTTTTAGATTAAACTATACCAAAACCTTTTAATTTTGAAATGTAAGATACATGAAAAAAACTTACATTATTGATAGTTAAGCATAATCTATTCTATTATAATTATACTGTATTCTTTACACCTGGACAGCGAAAGTGCTGCGTTGAAGGTAGGTTTCATTAATAGGCAGGTTCAGTTTTTTAAGATCTTATTGTATTTTTAAATGTTTCAGAATGGGTAGCATTCAGTATTTTTCTTTCAGTTCAGAAATCTAGTTCCAAATTTTATATTTTGAAAATAAATATATTCTACATATACTGTATATTTAAAACTATTGCTATTTCTCCAAAAAAGTTTTGCAAAAAAAAATAAATAAATAAATAAAATAAATATCAACATTTGTGTCATTTTCTTTTATCGCTGTAATTAGGAATTTTTAGCCTATTCTAGTTTTTAGAAGGTATTGATTTTTCTGTCTGAACTCTTAATGTGTATCCATACTCATTAAAGCTATAAAAAAGCCATTAAACGCTTTCCTCACCAAAGAACATTAAAAAACTTTTGTGAAAAAAACGTTCTTTTAATTGATTTAACAATTAATCTTGAAAGGTGACATCCCATAAACACGAAATGTTTATAAAATAATTCTCATTTTTTTCCGTCGCTTTTGTTCTTTCTTAAAGATACGTTTTCATCGAAAAGTTAATTGATGTTATCGTAATTTGTTGAAAAATTTAAAAGAAACACTGTTTCATTTAAAAAAATTACACCTTCTGAGCTCAAAATAGTTTTAAATAAATATGAGGAATATTTTGCAAAATGATTCGTTTAAGAAATGATAGTACGAAGTCGTTGTTTTAAATTTTATATCTTAATACCTACTTTTTTAATGTTTAAATACAAAAATATGTTTTTCAAATTTCAACATAAAGCCTAGGTTCTGTAATTAACCCATTAAATACTGATGTTGCTATTTCGCAACTTTATATTTGTGATTTTTTTTTAATTTTTTTATACCAGTAAAAGGGAAAAGTAAAATTTGTATATCTAATTCACACATTGCAGTGATTCATAAATTAAAAGTAAGCGTTTAAGAAAAAGTGGAGTAAGCTGAATAATATTCTTGTAAAAAATACTGGTCCTTAATGGTTTAAAGAATGAATACACATTTTTTCTAGAATTTGTCCTAAAGTAATAAAATGCTGACTGCTCCTATTTTTACAATTAAAAAAAAATGATATCAGTTCGTAATTTGGATTGTATTTAAGTGCTCAAATGTATTTCATTGTTTATGTTTCAAAATATATTTTAACTTATATGTAATTTTGAAATATGCTGTATGTAGGGGAGGTGGGGGATGAATGGGACATTTTCACAAAAATATATTTTTATATATTTTTTATTTAAGTTACTATCAATATTATATATCACATTTCATACATTAGGTATTTGCCAACATATACGAACAATATTTATTCTAGATTATGATTTATTCATAAAAATATTATGAAATCAAAAAAAAGTTCCTCCCTGTCCCAATCATCCCCACAGCAGGGATGAATGGGACACTAATAGGGATGGATGGGACACAAAGACTTTCCTCCCTGTATTCAATTTTACCAAATTAAAATTTATAATTATAACCTTATATGAAAATTATATTTGTAATATATGATTTTACAGCACGAATCGATATGTTTTTTTTTCAATAACTTCTTTTATTGCAGTTTTAACTTTTAATGCGGACTTCGGCTATCAATCTGTTCTTTTTTTCCACTTATGAGGCATTTTAGATTTGAAATGAAAGTGCAAAATGTCTTTTAAATATAGGATAGCTAATAATTTACAATCATAACTTATTAATCAATATTAATTAAATGTATCCTAGAAACATGCAGAACGGAAATTATTGTGTCGATCGGAAAGTCATGTCGTGTTGGGAAAATCAGTTCGTACCGGAAAATTCTGCCTTATAATTATTAGACATTAGATATCGGAATCAATGTCTAATAATTAAATGATTGAATTTTCCGGTACGAATTGATTTTCCCAACACGACCCGACTTTCCGATTGACCCAATATGTTAGGGGTGGGGATTTATTTGTGCAACATTTCAAAATTCAATATAATTTCCACCATTTGATCAATACACATATACTATTTTTTTTCAATTTTATCTATTTTGATTAAGTTTTAGTACCAATTTTTTGATAATACATTAATAATTATTACAATACAATAAGTAACACTCAGAAATTTTAAACAATAACAACTCATATAGTACTATTTAATACTATTAATTGACGTAAATTATTGATTTATCATCCTATATAATACTATTTAATTAATAAATAAAATTTTCAACATCTCTCGGGAGGAGTGAGAATGTCCCATTCATCCCCATTTGAAATGTCCCAATCATCCCCATGATGCATAATATCCCTTCTCAGCCATTTTACCTCAAAAATTATTTTATCACAATGGTTACTATTCATTCATTTTAATTATTGATATTGAACCTTAAAATAAATAACTACAACATAGCTTAATTTTTTATATTGTATAAGATATTTCACATCTTCAAATGTAAAAAAAAAACTTACTTTTAAGCAGAGATTTCAGAAAATGGAACTTTGAAGGAAAATGAAAACAGCGATGTGGTCCTACTTTTAGTTCTGAAGCACACTGTGGTAGAGGTATATGGGGTTTGGAAGCAATTTAAAATAAATGTTTATTGCCTGGAATATTGAGAATGTCCCATCCATCCCTTGTCCTATACATCCCCTAGCTCCCCTATTTGGTGAAATGTTTGTATAAAAAACGAAGTTCCTGAATCAATAAACATATATAAATATAAATTTTATGCAGTTCTGAAAATAATAATCATACGAAAATAAATGCATAACCGAATTCTGTTATGTTTTAGATATATCGTAATTTACATACATTTCTAAATTTTTAAAAAAATATTTAACTTACAGTAAAGCAACTAAAACAAAACAAATAGTGTGCATGGTAAAACGTATGGAATCAACATTCGCCATGTGACAACTAACAATAAAATTATATATTTTAATCATTGAAAAGCTGCAATATTTTCCATTTTGTATGAACAATAATGAACAATTGAATGATTTATAGACATAAAAAAGCAAAATAAGAATTCTATAATTGTTTATATTTTTTTATATAACTTGTTCAGGAAACATTTTTTGAATCACGTTAATTCGATGAAAATGTTTGAAATTGTCCACTTGCTTATATAAATTTTCGTTTTTGGTGATCAGATTATTGTTACACAATGGTCTTACATAGTTCCACTTGAGGACGATATAAGAACATTAGGCTCTTTTTCCTTTTTTATTTTAAAATCGGTAAATTAAATGACACTCGCAAGATAGCTGATTTTTAAAACCAGAGAGGCGAACACTAAGCTGCTAAAACAAATAATGTCGTAGAAAAAAATGTAGAACAGATATTCTGATGCTCAGAATTTACTATTTCGAAAATTCATAAATCTAAAAAATGCGAAAAGCCGCCCTGTTCTGGTTGACCACTAGCTACAGTAGCACATCAAGATAGTATTGTTTTGGAAATTGCTTAAAATTTGAGAGCCAGATGAGCAAAGGGAGAGAAGTAGAAATTATATTGTGAATAAATAATACGACAATACGCAACAATTATTTAACATAAATTGCTCAACTACAAAAATTGGCTATGCCTTCGGAAACATTATAAATATGTAATTTCTTCTTATATGTCTCTGTTTTATTATATAATGTCTGTTGACTTTTATCATATATCAGGGCGAAATATTTGTTTGCAGAACAATGTTTCTCACAGTGTGGATAATATGTAATACAGTGTATCCGAACTCTGATCATCAGGTTTCGGATATTTGAAGGTATGCACATTTATTTTAATAAAACTTTTTCAAAGGCACTTATTAAAGTCACTTCTTTTTATTATTAAGCGAGGGGAGCAAATAATATAAAGTGTGCTTCCTAAACATTTAGCGAAAAACGCATCGTTTAAAAGTTTAGCAAGAAATAAAATGCACACAAAACTCATTCATCAAAGAAGATACATATTCCCACATTACTTATTAATTACTCGTCATACGTAGTATAGAGCAAGTTTTTCAATTATTTTAGAAATCGAAAAAAAGTTTTTGACGGATTTATGCGTTTCAGAACCTGGAGATTCCAAAAAACATATTTTTACAAAAAACAATTTGCCGTCCGTCTGTGTGTCTGTAAACGCTCTTTCTCCCGAAGAAAATGAGACAGAAACTTGAAATTTGGCATATACTTAGTATATAATAATGAAAAGAAGCCTATTGAATTTCAGGAACCTTGATTATCCGGAACTATTTTTTTCGGATTCTCGAAATATTTGTTCTGATAAAAGGTATAAAAGATTTTTCGAAATTGTTTATTTTAAGGAGTAAATATAAAAGACAATAAAAAAACATAAACTTTGCTTAAAGAATAAATTCGATCGGATATTTAGTTGCCGAGATATTTGTAATCATATTTTCCTCACTCTTCGATTTTTCATGACACTGTATTTCATTCAAATTTCAATTCAAAGATATATTTTAATTGGAAATCATTCGCTTAATCCAACGCAGTAAACTGTTAGTTAATATGATTATCATTTTTGGAGTTATAAAGATGTTTCTTTTACGCAATTTTATTTTCATATTTTATGTTATGCATATCCATGATGGGTAAGTATTACGGTAGCCCCCAACTATTAGATTTGTTCCTAAATTAGAATGGAAAAATTATGCTCAGAGATTTTGTGCTGCCTCAAATGGTATATGCAATTTCTATACTACGGAATCTCACGCGCCGGATAAAAAAAAAATTTCGGAAAAATTAACTCGGCACAACAACAACAACAAAATACGGTACCTTGCAGATTAATATTGATAAATACTATCAGTTTTTATGTGAATAATGTATTTATTTTTAAAGATGTATACATATGTTTCTTATTGGACAATATATTATTTAAAAAAATAAACATATAACACAAAGGATTTAATAGAAAATGTCTTCATTTTAATTTCAGATTTTTATATTTGAAGCTCAAGTTGAAGCCTTTTTCAAGCTAGCACATTTTGTTATATTTTAAAACACCTTTGTATTAAACAGGACAAGTGCAATACCGTGTTTAACTAACTACTACTTTATTTTTCTAGACATCTCAGTATTTTGACTTTCAAATCTCAGAAGAAAAGCTTTCAAAAAAGTTTTCTTTTTGCTCTAATGCATGTTTTATTTATTTTAATACTTTGAAAACTTTATTTAAAGCGAATTTAGGCATAAACAGTTCATTAACTGCATTAGAGGAAAAGTACTGAATCATTTTTACGCTAAAATTTGGGACTAAAATACAGGTATATTATAGAGTAAAGAAAAAGAGGCTAACGATTTTATTAATATTTCAGTAACACGGGATCCCTTTTAAAGCTTTTCAGCTATGAAAATTCAAAGAGTAAAAAGTTTTTTTTTCTCTTAAAAGTCTTTAGAAAGGAAACTTAAAGTTTGAAAGTTATTTTTTCTTTTACATCATTCGAGTTTCTTTAAAAATATATGTAAAAATCAGAAAATTTCTATTTTTACTTGTTATGTAAATGAAAGGTTCTCATTTACAATTTCATGAAGTCCTTATAATTTTTCTTTCTAAAACATTATAACTATGAGTGATATACACTATTTATTGCAAAAATCGATTATAATTTTAGCATTTTTATAAAAAATCTAAATTGTTGTATTTTTATACTAAAATAATACTTTTAATTCAAGTTTGAACGCAATCTGAAAGAATTTCCTTACTAGTTATTTTCTGTTTCGCTTAGAACATTAGAATATCGTGTTATTATTTCAGAGTTTAAAATTAAGACCAAGAATTGATTTAAATTAATTGTTATAAATGCATGCTTCTCGTCCTTCAAACTATTGCAAAAAGGGAACGTTACGAGTAATGCACAAATAATAATTATATACAGGGTGTCTAAAAAAGATTCAAACACGCGGTAAGTTTTTACCAGTTGGAGATACGGGGGCAAAGTAGATGGAAAAAGTGTTTAAAATAACGCAGAATTTATGATTAGATCTGTCATTAATTTTCGAAAAGTTACACTTCTTGAAATTTTTTATACGGTGCCAGGGTCTTATACCTTATATTTCAGATATATTTGTCCATGCTCTGATTTGTAAAATAGTGCAAATACCATTCTTCTATGACCCGAACTCGCAACGTTACGATACTTTGAATTTTATGAAATTCCTGAAATTTTTGACAGTAAAAAAACGTTTTTCCATTTTTAGTACCTGACATATAAGAAACGACTTGCAAGTTTGGTCATAGAAGAATGGAGCTTTTACTTTTTTATTTTTCAGAGCATGGTGACAATGTTTATAACTTATAGCAGGACTGTCCAACATTTCAGTTACCAGAGGCGCATTTCAGCTGTTAGTAAACAATGAAGAGCGCCATTATTCACACGGCTAGAAACATACACTTTTATTTTAGGTCAGTAAGGTTAGCGACACATACTCATCTTGTGCTATGCACATACATCTCACAGCAATAACTATGCCCATGTAAAAAGAAACTGCAGCGGAAATTTAAATCAAAGTAAATGTAGAATTACATTTCCCTGAGAGGAGCTTATCTGAAAACTTTTGCTACGATAAGGGACTAAAGTCTTAATGCTGTCTACAATAGAAATTAAATGCAAATGTTAAAAATAAAACATTTAAAAAAATAGATTTTTAGGTTTAACAAAAGCTAATAAAATTAAACATTCGAAAGCAAACACACACAAACGTCTTATATTATGCAAGTACATATACATCTGATAGATACAGTCATGCCTATGTAAAAGTAGACTACAGAAAAAATAGAAATCATAGTAAATTTAGAATTTTATATTTCCCTGAGAGAAGCTTATCTCAAAAAATTATGTAGGATAAGCGACAAAACCTCAAGGCTTCCTACAACACAAAAACATTAATTGTTCAAAATAAAACATTTTTTTAAGGAATTTTTAGTTTTCAATAAAGCTAGTAACATGAAACATTCAGAAGACAGATACACATCTTATACAATGGATTTACATCTCTGAGGTATAGTCATGCCGTATACAAATTGCAGAAAACTTATAAATATAGTAAATTTAGAATTATACTTCCCTTAAAGGCGCTCATCTGAAAAACTTTGGTAAGGTAAAGAGCCAAAAACCTTCATGCCGCATATAATAAAAAAATCGTGCAAATATAAATTATTTAAAGCTTTTAAGCATTTTTTTAAAACGGATTTCATATTTTAAAAGTTAGTAACAGTAAACGTTCGAAAGGGCGCCATCAAATCCTTCAAATTGCGACATGGTGCCCACTGGCAGCGGATTGGACAGCTTGGACTTATATAAGCCTAAAACCATATAAAAATATAAGAAGTATAATTTTTTTGAAAATAAATGCTGGGACTATTTCATTAACATCACCTTAACTCTTTCTTTAGTACATATTTGCAATTTACATCGCGTAAGTATCTCTAACGAAGCTGGTCAGAAGTAGACTTTGCGTGAAATTCGGTTACAAAAATAAATATGAACGTATCGCTAATGTTTAAATACTGCATAATTAGTTTGATTATATTCCTCTGATTAGAGCTTATCAAACTAACATAACCACAATTTAACCTAAACATTAAAAATTAAGGACCAAAACGTTGGTAATTTCGATGAAATGAGGACAAATAATTAAAAACTTCCTTAAAGTAATGATATAAAAATACTCTAAGCTGAAAAATGGGACATGAGATTTATTTATTTATTTATTTATTGAATACATTCATCAGACTTGTGAGCTTGATATCAGGTGCCCACTTATAAGTCATCGGCCATATACAAGGACGAGATAGCCCCTAGGAAATTTACATGATCAGAGAATTACGACCGGTAGCTCCACAAAGACCGTGCAACGGAGCCAGCGTGAATCGAGTTCGCAGCCTACCTACGCCCTCAAGCAATAAGCGGTGTGGTGCCGTAACCCCCCAGTCCCAGTTGGCCCGGGGCATAAGATTAAGACATGATGCAGGAAAAATAAAGGGATCAACTTTAAATTAACAATTAACCAAATTTATCTAAATTATTTACTCAAATACGCAATCATCATCACCAAAGTAAATTCCTTCTGTCTGCACTAAACAGCGTTCAAAGTTGAGTTATCAAAACCTCTAATCACTTTGGTCATATTATCTAATATTATTCCGAAATTCAGCATTATTTATTATTATCATAATTAAGTATTTTCAATCTTAAATTAAATTATGATCTAGATTAATAAAATCATGGAATAGAAAGAAACTGTAGGAAAATTAACCAAGTGTCTTACAACATTCATGAAATAAATATTTTTCGGTATGATGACACTTGAACAAAGAAAGATAGAACTTACTTAGGATTTGGATGAAGGGACAATATTATAGTCCCATCATCATTGTGACTGCTCGGCTCTTTTATTCTGGAAAGCACCTCTTATTTTTCACTTTAAAAAACTTTTGTGATTTTATTAATCTGACCTTTAATTCAAAGACTTGCCTACACTTCACTTCACATAAAAATGATATTGACGAACGTCGTCGAGGATTCAGCAGATAATCTGCATAGCACTTAGGTCCTTGAATTATCAGTCGAATACAGAGACTTAAGTTTTAGATAGAAAAAAAAAACTTCGTGTCCAACAACGATTTACAAAAAGGCAAGAATTATCCCAATACTAATATGTTGCAGAAAGTGTTGATGTAAATGGGTTGTAACACCATTTTAAAATTTGTAATTGCACCACGGGAAAAATCCCTTCACTAATTGGCGATTCATACACGCCCTGAAATTCTGAATGGTGAAATCTTCGCCCCATTACCTTTCCAATGGCCGATGCATTAGCCCCATGACAGGAGTCTTTTTCTTTCTGTTGTAAATCCAGGAGCTTAAAACTTTCACCCGCTCTAAAAACATAAATGTGTAAATTAGTCACTTTTAATAAATATATGTGTGAATTTGTAAAATTTCAATTTTGTCATAAAATGTCTTGTCGTAATGTTGTCTCTTGTCGTAAATATTTATTTGTATTTATGTGTGTTTATCGGCGTAACGGAAGTGCGTAATTTTCTATCCCTTCAAAATAACTCAAACGTGTAAATGTAGAGTGTAAATTTACAAATTTTGCATATTACAGAATCATCTGCGTATTTTGCATATTACACCGAAATATGTGTAAAGATGTTACGCAGTTATATGCGTAAGAACAGAATATTAAACAGAAACATGCGTTCGTATGTTACACATCTATATAAGAAAGAATAGAATATTGCACAGGATTATGTGTAAGAAAATTAGACAGAAATATGTGTAAGCACAGAATATTACACATAATTATATATACTTATGTGAGCACAATAAATATCGATACTTGAAAACTAGATTTGTGTAATAATAGATGAATGGCAAAGATTGTGCTTTGGAAAGTTGCAGTTACTCACTTCGTATCCAGTTTCGGTAAGTATTGCTTGTTTACTGTAGATTGGATTAAACAGAGAATTTCTCTTCTTGATGTAGTTGTATCTTTAAAAACTTCTGAATGAAATTGATAGAACAATCAAATAACCTGAATGTATTCTATCACAAATTACGGAAATAGTATTTTAGTCACGATTTCTTTATTGTTAAAAAGAGTTTTTATTTAGTTTATACGGGTTCTGTGCGTAAATTGTACAAACGATTTTAGGATTTCAAAACAACTATAACAGAGGGATAGCATGCAGTAAATATAATTTCGGATGATCCAGTTTCTTGTAAACTATGGTTACACTATTTTGTTCTCTTAAAACAAATCTGCTGGAAAGAGAACAAGCACACTAAGCACACGAGTTTGTTCTTCATACAAATTTGTTTTGCAACCACTAAAATAGTTAGTTCAAAATTTACATCCGAAACCATAAGTTTATGTAATATGTACACAAAATCCATTTTTTTCTTACATTATACAGATATATGTGTACACAAGTGCAAATTAGACTCTTAGCTGTTTTTTCAGAGTTATCTGATAACTTTTTACACACTTAAGCAACTTACTGTTTTATCATCAAAATTCACATAACAATGGGAAAATGGACACACCCTGAACTTTACACGTATAGACTTGTGTCCGCAGTAACCTGCTTCAACATGTCAATTTACGCATTTATTTCTTAGAGTGTATTTTCTGTGTTTTTCAGCCTATTGCTTGCCACTTCTACGTCAGTGAAAATAAAATCATTTTCCCGTTAAATTATGTCTCCATATAGAACAATAAAAAATATGTAACATAAGAACATTATTAACCCCTTAATTTCCGCTCCCGTGATATTCACGGGCTGTGTTTTTATTCAGATTGTTTGAATTCCACCAGTTTTATAAAATAGTGTAATTGGCTGTATTATGTTATCCTTTTACCTGTTATTAAATAAGGTGAATATTTCTTTTTCAAAAAAGTGGTGCCATTAATCAATTTGAATTTTTAAACCATAATTTAATCTGACCGTTAAGGGGTTAAACAAACATTATAAAAATTTATGGGGCATCGTATATTTTCAATTACAGGCGACTATTTTTCAATTCCTACTATTAGTTCACACTCTCTCTAAATTTATTTATTTATTTATATATCTTGTTCAAATTTTCAATCGTTAATAAAATACTTATTATTCATCCTATCAAGTTGAAATACATTTTTTTTAAACTTGTACTGGATGACAATTGATGTTAATACAGTTTTTTCAAATTTTAATTCATTAATTAAATTTTAATTAATTAATTTTAGTTTTACATGAGAGACAAAATGGCGGCCGTTGGTTACTGAAGCATTTAATGCATCTCCATATCTATAAGGCGGGACCCTGTTCTGTTGCCAAATACCGGCAAGTTTGTTGCCAACTTCGCGATATATCGCAAAATTTGGCGACAAAAATGAGTTGCCAAAAGTGACGCCAACTTGGCGATATCTCTAATATTTCGCCAAACTCCAATAGACTTCCATTGCAAACCTACTTGCTTATAGAAAATCAACAAATTGAGATATTTTGATGCAACAAAAACTAATATTAGCTTAAGAGATTATATTAAATTTTTCTTTGATGGCATAAGTAGGAATTGACTTTAAAAGCAAAGTTTTTATATTACTTGTTATATTCTGTTCGCACCACTATTTAAAAAATACATTTCATAGTATATTTCTATTGCAAATGTGCTCAAAGCGCATGTAATAGATTTTTGTTTTGAAAAAGTGGTGCGAGGTAGCATTAAAAAATATTCGCCTGTAATTGAAACTTTACGATATCCCCTCGTAAATACAACAGAATACGATATCACCCGGTACAAATTATTGGTGAATTGTCACATTTTATCTGCTATAAGATATATATTTATCTCCAAAATTTGATGTATTTTTACATTCGCGACAGTGACAGGTGATAACGCATCTGTTATAACGCATATTTTTTTAATTTTCGAACATTTTATGCGTTTCGTCAAAGTTGTATTGGAATATTTAATAGTACGAACTTTTTAAATTCTTTTTTTGCTGTGGTTTATTATTCTAAAATGAAAATGTATTTTCTTATTTAGCAGGAAACTTAAATATCTAAAACATTTGGAATAAAAGTATCTTTACGTACGTGCACCAATATAATGAAATCTTCTATACACAATTTATTTTAAAAGCTCTTTTATTATCGAAAACTTTCGTCTAATGAACAGATTCGTCTTTCCCATTACTAAAAATTAGAGAAGCTAAATAAACAATTTTTATGACTGGCACTAAAACATTATCTTTAAAAGAAGATTATTTCTTGTGAAGAACGCACTTTATATAATGTGTTAAAGCACTTATAGTTGATAGCGTAACCCGAAAGAATAAACGGCTCTTGTCATAAATTTCATTCGCAGATTTACGAAAGGTATAAGTTCGGACTGAGTAGGTGAAACAGTTTTTATTCAATAAACACGAAATTTTTTCTACAACATTAGAATACTGTTTAGGAACAGAGTAGTACTTTATAACAGCACATATATAGACAGAATGTTCATAGAATTGAAAAATATTGTTGATTTATTATTACTTAAAAGTAGAACTAAATAGAAGTTCGTTTTAAAATGATATATATTTTTTTAGTATATAGCATAAAAGTGAAAATAGGATAACTAACACATATTTTAAAATAGAGTGAAATTATGAAAACGGACAAAAACCTTCATCAACGGATTTATTTTTATTGTGGTGAGAAGTTTTCGGCTAATCACCATGATGTCGTAGAATGCTTACTTTTCGTTCATAATGTAAATGAAAAGTTTTTGCATATTCCTCCTAACCAACACTTCTTCAGATTTCTTCTAATTTTTAAATAACTAATTGGGAAATAAGTCGGACCTCATTATACCCACACCTGGTTTTCACGTCATCCCGCTTATCACGTCAATTTTACAAAGTCCCTATTTTCTGTATATGATTTTAATGTAAATGTACCCCGGATTTTACGCCGTTGAATAATTTTCAACCCCGGATATCCCGACGGTTAAGGAAACTTATCCATTTTTCATAATCATCTTATAAGCACGGAAATTAAGCGGTAAGAAATGTCTTAGCCAAACTTTTCACACTAGTGTCTAAAACACCGATTGAGATAAATGAGAAATTTTACTTCAATCCTTTATTTAAATAAATAAACTTACACGCTATAAATGACTCATTTAAGCTCCAGATAGACGTATCAGTCTGCTCGCGGTCTTTTTGTTCTGGTCAGGCGGCGCTTTCTCCTGGTTACACGGCGTTTTTCATCATTGCATTCAAACGATTAGAAATTATCTAACATCCATTACTGAAACAACGCATATTGATTACAATTCATTGTATAATATTGAAAAAAAAAACTATAGGAAGCACATCTAGGAATAGCAAACCTCAATTCATCGATACTGCATGTAAAAAAAAAAAAAAAAAAAAAAAAAAAAGTCATCTTAAATCTGATTTTTATTCTTTTCAATTTTGTTTTTGTGTTTATTTTGTTTAACTAGGGGGCTCGGCCCCCTACGAGCTACGCTCGCCAACCCCCCGTTCAGACACTGCAGTCTCTAAAAGCACGCTAATTTGATCGGCTTTAATTGAATTTTTTTGGAAGATTGAATTATAATTAAAAAAACAAAGGCGATCTCCCTATAAACGGGTTTCTATTCATTTCTCTTTGATTGGGGAATTTTACGGAAAAATCAGCTGCTGTTATAAGATACAATGGCATTTCAAAATCATCTAATATAAAATGAATTAAGTAAACAGAGTCTTTGTCTCCCGGTATTTTTTAACAAAGCGAAAAGAAAGTCCTTTTAAATAAAACATTTGAAATATATCGTTTTTAATCTGACGTAATTTTCACCAAACTTTTCTTTCCCTTTTTAATATTCACGTGAAAATGCTTTTATTAGAAATGAAATATTATTTGCGCTGTCAAAAAAAAAAAAAAAAAAATAGTTGAAAAGTTCATCTCAAAATATCAAGTAAATGTCTCGCGCTATTTTTAAATTTAAACTACTATTTTGCAATATTATTTTTTGTTCATTTTACGTAATAAGTGTAATGTGACGTAAATGTGATGTAATTTCTCCTATTTAAGACTTCTAACGCATGTTAATGAATTTATTACTTTACAATATCCTTTCTCTGTTAAAATTCACGTGTAATTATAGATGAAGTAATTTTCAATAAGTTCCTGCTTTTTATACGTAATTATTTAATTCTAATTTGAAAGTTTTTCTTTTCTGTTTATAATAGTCACGCGTAAATAAATTTTTAATTTGAAGCAAACATTATTGTTTCCGTTGTTTATACAGTTTGGCAACAGGTTAAATTAGTACAATTTTCTGAAATAAGTAAAAAAATATCTCTCGAAATGCTGAAAATTTGAATTTAAAATAGAAATGAAACCTCGAAAAATGAGTCAAATTAAAAAAATAAATTATTTCTGCACACCGAGAAATTATAACGTATAAAATGATCTAAAAAGTATTAAATTCCGACGTATAGTTTTTGCTCCTATAAAACTTTTTTAATGGAACGATTTTGTCCAACTTTAGCATTAAATATCTCTTAAAATAATTCTTCGATTTGAAAACTGTCTACATCAGCGTGTTTATCAAACATTTCTGTATAATACTACCAATTTTCATATTTTTGTATGCATTATTTTTCTTAATATTAACGAAGAAAGACCTCCGGTCACAAAAAATTCAAAACCGGCGGCGGCGGCGGCGGCGGTGACAGCGGGAGTTACTTTTTTTTAGAATAGAGAGATAATAATGTTTTATTGCTTAAACCTTCAAGAACAGCTCTGAATTCAAAATTGTCTTAAATTAATAAAAAATACAAAAAATATTTTTCTCCAACTAAGGTTACCTCAACACCCTTTATGACGACACTTTTTTCTGGTCATTAGAGTGTCTGGATAACGAGGTTCGACTGTAAAATTGTAAGACGAAATTCAGTATTCCACCACAGTCACAAACTACACAATATGATCTTTAAAAAGCCCACAGTTTTACTTAAAAGGCGAAGCAAATAATAAAATAGATGATTCAAGTTAAAGATACATATCTTTTTAAAAATTTCTTAGTACTCTTCTTGCCTGCATTTCCCGCGCCCATCGTCGGAGAATATTTTTGTAATTAATTTCTGTTCCATTCATACAAATACGTCACTTCGTTCGAACTGCAGGACGAAAGTACTGAGAAATTTAAAACAAAATGTAAAATGTATATCTTGTAACACATATATAATTATTATCTTTGTTGCCTTTTAAATAAAACGGTGAGCTTTTTAAAGTTTATATTGTGTATTTTGTTAACTAATTGGTAGTTTGACATTGTAAGCTTGATGCGTGGGGAATTTCACAGCAGCTACTGTTTTTTCCTATATCTTTCCCTGAGGATTCATTTTTATTTCATTATTAATACTCATGTGATGAGCTAAGCTTACTGATACTTTAGCGTGCAAAAAGTGATTTTGACATTTTTTTTTTTTTTGGTCTTCGTTTAGTTCTTAAACCTGCACTGTTAAAAATCTGCAGCAGACTGTCCAGTTATTAGACATTTTTTAAAGATAACATTTGCCTGACCATATTAATTAACGTATCTGACCATATTACATGCTATATTACTGCCAGAAGAAAGAATAATGGACGACAAGCATTCTTGACGTCATACAACGTCACGATGGATTATAGCTAATAGCTAATCAGCTTCTCGTTTTCCACATAAGCATTCACCAAAAGCCAATCAAATATCGTAATGCTGATGGGAAACATTGCGCGCTCAGCCGTGTGCGTGTGGTCAATTATGGCTATGAAACCGTTTTTATAAAAATGGTCAAATGACCGGCCAATTTGCTGAAAAATTTTAATAGTGTGGTTTCATTCATCTTTAAGAGTTTGCACTAGTCGCGCAATGAAACGATAATGCTAATGTTAATCCTACGGGAGAAATCGTTACAGGTTTCTGGCTTGTATTTTAGTATTTAAATGATTTTTGTGCATAGGATACCTGATGTCATCGTTGTGCATTTGTATCTTTTCGATTTTGGTTACAGTTTGTTTTATATGATGGTACTTTCACTCTTCAGAACCGGTTCCAAAAATTAAAGTCCTCGCATACAAAAAAACTATAATTAAAATCTAAAAAGTAAAAAAACACAGCATAAGATATCGACCTCAGTTATCCTTTCTAAAAAAATATTAAGATACAAGCTAGAAATCTGTAAAGATTTTCCCCGTAGGTTTAACATTTGCGTTTTCGTATCTCGCGTTACTTGAGTAGGCTCATAACTTCCTCTATCCAACAAGTCATATAAAAAGACAGGTATTGTGATATTCAATTAAGGAGAGATGTAAACTCAAGTTTAGAATAGTTTTCATACTTTGCTGTAAATGTTTTTAAAAATAGTGCTATTCATCACAAAATATTACAATATAATTATCCAATTAAATAATCGATAATTTTACTTTTTTTAAAATATGCAGATAATAGTTGTAAACTCTATCAACTATTTACACAATCTAGTGTTTCGTCTTTATTCTTAATTGCAGAATTACAGAAATATACTCTTTTGTACTGAAAAAAAAAACCCCGACATTTTTACAGTACAAAATACTGTTCATCTCGCGCTCAAACTCGATCACAGTCGAATGTGCTATAGCTTTCTTTGGTTTTTTGGCCATATAAAGATGAAAAATACAGTAGTTGCATAAAATTAACGGTACAATGTGCTGGCAATTCGGACGCCAGCAGTTTGTGCTGGCAAATCTACAATGTTTTTCTTTTTCTTTTTTTCTTTTTTTGTTTACAGTGTGGACTTATTCCTACTTTATGTATATTATTGCCTTATGTTAGACTCTGCTGTAATGAATATATTTCTTTTCTCATTACTAATGATTAGAGAACCTAAATAAACCCAAGCATTGAACAACCAGTAATCTACCCATTTAAACTACTTTAAAATACACAGTGAGAATCTTGTCAAAAATACAGTTGGAGTTTTGATTAATGAATTTTATAGTTCCTCTAAAAAATTGCGGTATAGAAATTTCATTAAGTAGAAATTTACTCAAATATCTTTTCAAAATGGAAACAGTTCTCAATGTTTTTAGCTAAGTTTTAACAACTACATTTTAGCGTGGCATATTTTAGTGGTTTCTGTCTTTTTAAAAGTATATTTAATAATTTTTTCATGAAAGAAAAAAAAAAAAGAATATTACACTTCATAATTTTATTTTTCGAAGCATACGGCATCAGCAAAAAAGTAATCCGTAAAATGAATTTGAATATAAATCAGAAAAAAAAATTATCACATTTCTGAATTGCTCGTTGATTTAGGAACTTGCTTTAAACAGATTTTCAGGAAAGTCTATCTAAAAATTGAAATACCTATTGCGCTTCTCAATGTGGTTGTAAGCAGAGGTTTGAATAGTTCATCATTTAAGAATGTTCCTATAATTTTTTGAATAAAGTTAAAAGGCGAAGTAAATTAGTTAATGCTCGTAAGTTAAAAGTGTTAAAAGACTATAATTATTATTCTATAAAGAAGTGTTCACTTATTTGTTAATATAGCTTCGATATGAAGATTTCAAATTTGGAAAGCGTAATCTTAATTCCTTTTTAATCTTTGCAGAACAAATTGCAGGAAAATTAAAGCATACCTTAAGAACAACACTCTGGATCATCTGTCCACTGTTAAAAATTTTGCAGCATTCTGGCAGGTCATTCGACTGTTTTTTGAAAAAACGGTTTCATAACCATAATTTAGCTATATTCTGACCATAAAATGGCCAATAATATGGTCAGAATAGTGTAAAATTACGGTTGCGTAACCGTTTTCGGAAAAAACGGTCAAATGACCTGCCAGAATGCTGCAAATTTTTAACAGTGTATCGCTAGATTCGCATATTTGAAGTTTCTAGAAATTAATTTTTGTTAAAACAATTTTCGGTTATAATTCATACTAAATTTGAAAATGACTTAGAAAATATATTTTTTTTCGGTACCAGAAAGTTAATGCTACTTTCACGCACAGAAATTTAAGAATTTTTCGGCAATTTGTTTAAAGAAATGTGATATGTTTATAAAAATCCATTTCCGCTGAATTATATTTATATACTACAGAGGAAAACCACATTTTTGTTCAAATTACGGTAACTCCGGGAGAGTCGTAGCACCCCTTGTATTTCTTGTAATTATTGATAGATGGTATTCAAACGCACAGTATAGGTGCGCTATGACATTATTTTAACCAGTGTATAGCGTGAATCTCATTTCGATGTTTACTTGTAGAAGTACAATCCTTATTTTGACATAAGTGCATGATTTCACTGTCCAAACTTTTAAACATGTTATGTTTAAATACTTTTCATACACTAATTACTAAATGCATGCATGATTTCGAAGTCAAAACTAAGTGTAGCGTTTGTATAGAGTACTGTGTGTATGGTTACGCCATTCCCCTTAGCGATGGCAGTTAATTGTGATGGCGGACGTCTGCATCATACAAAATGGGATACATGCCCCACTGCAAATCCGGTATACATGACGCAGTTTCATTTGTATGGGATGATTAAGTGTTGTTAACTTTTCCTTTTCTTTTTACACAGATTAACCATGTTAGGCATGTTATCAAGTTTACTAAAACCAAAGGAGAAAAAGGGGAATATAAAAAGTAAGAAGGGCAAGAAAGATGCAAGTCAAGATGATAATATTGAAAAATTGGATTACGCGTAACGCAGACGTTCTTTGCAAGGAATGTTTATGAAACTACTCCAAAACAGAGGAAGTGTAATTGGGTTCGTTGCATCATGTGTCAAATGTAGTTACATAAAGACAATACTTTTTTAACACTTTATCTGTAGATTGTAGTCGAAAAAACAGGTCTCTTAACACATTCGGGACCATAGATATATATATATAGCACCTTCATAAAGAGCATACAAAGTTTGTTTCTGGCACCAGTAAAAAAGAAAAGTAATATTTGCTTTCTTTAATTAGAGCATTTTCATGATTATTTCAGTAAAGGTAACTTGTTTTTAAAAAGTGGTGCCAACCGAATAAAATTTATGTAAAAGCCACCGGTCTTGAAAGGGTTAACAAATAAATTATGTAAACACAATTTTACTTTTTTTATTTTCCCTCTCTAATGCATTGAAGTTACGTTGTTGCGGAAATAACAATTATAATTTAATGTAAAAAAATAAGTCGATAATTTTAATAGTGAAAGTAGGTAAACAATTATTAATTTGAATCTACTAATACGTTTCATAGTACTCATTTAGTTTCATTTTGTTATTACATCGTTAATTATAGTCCAGATATTAATATTTTTTTAATGTTTTTATTTATAACTTCCTTCTGTTCTGATTACAAGAGCGGCATAACTACCACACAAGTGCGGCGTCTCAGCCTGAATGTACGGGTGACGCGCCGCAGTGTTTTAGAAGAAAAAAATTTTTAAAAAATATTACTTGTTTTGATTTTTTTTGTCGCAGTACACGCATTGTATATTTAACATTAAATAGCACAGCATGATTTTTTTTTTATGTCCACCATGGGACTTTATATACAAATTAAAAAAAAAATGTGGCCATAAATCCCGGAATTACTCTATATATTTTTAAAAAGCGGCTTACAGCTGATAAGCAATAGCGTTTCGAAAAAAAAAGTGTGTCAAGGATTGGACATGATAACTGTTATAGGCGCCACCTTTATCAATATAGCAAAATAATTAGTTTTGCCAGTTCCAAAGCGAGTGAAATATGTAGCCATTTTATAAAATAATGCAATTTTAAAAGAAGTTGCATAGATTGAAACAAAATGTAAGTTTTTAACTACAAATTAAAATTGCAAAGCTAAACTTACTAAATAATAAAAGCTCATATAATTTAAAATTACACATGCTCAATGTTTCGAAAATATCCTACATATTTCACATGAAACTCTGTGATGATTAATTTTTAAGAAGGTTAATTAAAAACTTTCAGAGGTAAAGCATGCATTGATTTTTAAATTGCTGTGCTGAGAAAAAAATAAACAAACAAACAAACAAACAAAGTTTTGTTAAAGTTTAGTCGCTATTTTATATGCCTACAAAATTGCCCTTTGTCATTCGATATTGATTTCTAACTAAAACAATATGATTTTCATGTGTATAAACAGTATTTTCCTTTAAAAAAAATCATTCAAAAATTTGTACCTGTCAAATCGACATCACCTCTTCAGTAGTAAGAACCTGCTGAAATCAAATAACTTGAAGCAGTTCACGAACTTTAGTAAGATTTTAATAGAGTTGTAGAGTAAAAAGTCGTTTTAGAACTGATAGATTTTACGTTTGCTGATACAACAGCTCCTCGATATATCGCGCTTCTTTTTATCGCTGATTCTTATATATCGCTCTTTTCACTTGTCTCCCGAAATGTAACGAGTTTTATTTTCACCGGCGATTTCAAATAATTTATGTAAACTTCAATTAGAATAAATGTAATAATTTATCGTTGTTTTATTAGCCCCCTATATGGTATTTCTGTCTGGCAAGAATTAAAGAGTCGTCCCTAAAAAATACCGTTCCCTTGCATAAGACAGCCGTAAAACAAAGCAGATATATCATTGTACGGCTAAATACTGATAATCTCTAATGCAATGTCTAACCATCCGATATTTTAAATTTTTCACCGTCGTATCGGAAAAAAAGTACTTTAAAATGCAATTTGTTTGAAAACTGAATCTCATTTTATTTTTCAGAAATTAATTTTTTTGTAGTTTTTAACACCTTTTCTCTAATGGTGGCAACTGAAGTACTCCATTTCTGTAGAAAGTAAAGTGAAAATATTTGGAAAATATTATATTAGTATATCTTTTTGTTGCGATTTTCTGATAAAAAACAATTTTAAATTTTTACACCGTCGTATAGGAAAAAAAAGTACTTTTAAATGCAATTTGTTTGAAAACTGAATCTCAATTTATTTTTGAGATATTAATTTTTTGGTTGTTTTTAACTTCATTTTTGTAATGGTGGCAACTGAAGTACTTCTTTTCTGTAGAACGTAAAGTGGAAATATTTGGAAAATAGTATATTACTATATCTTTTTGTGACCATTTTCTGATAACAAATTAAGAAAATATCTTATTAAAATACGCGCTATTTTGATAAAATATAAATGAATGATTTCTGATAAAACATGCAACTATTGTAAACTATATTTAATTTTACGTAACCTTATTAATGTTACGAACAAATGTAGGCATATGAATAATTATATAGGCAACTTTTTTTGGTCGAAGTTTCTTGAATGACGACATTGCTTTTTGCAGGATTTGTGTATTTTTCCGCGATATTGGCGATAATAGATGTTGTTTAAGACTGGATCGCAAATGTGGATTTCTTCAGCGGATGCGAATGATGTTATTTAACATAATAAAAGCGTATATTTTAAATCTTAACTGAAATATTTTTTGTAATATATATATATATATATATATATATATAATTAAAAATTTCACTATTCATACAAGCTCATGTTTTACAGACAAATACAAAACATTTCCCTGTTTTTTTATCACCTTTCTGAACTTTGAAAAGTCCTGGATTATATCGAGAATTCGGATATATCAAGCTTTTTACCTGTTTACCTGTATGCACGATGTCATGAGAGCCTACTGTATGAAGAAATGTATTAGTGTTTCATTGCTTTCAGGTTCGAGTATTGAATTTAATTAATGTATTAAGTTTATTTATTTGTTACTTTTAATGAAAGCATGAGTTTCGATTATGAGAGATCTTTTTAGGAATGTACTTTCTTATTGAAATGTGTTACTTCAATTTTAAAATCTTCATTGAGTTTTAATAAAATGTTGTTGAGTTTTATACTTGTTTCTGTGATTAATTTATTTAATAAGTATGCGATGTTACGAAGAGAAACTAATAAACTCTGCTGAACACCGTATCTTATAATTTTAAACAAATTAGCTTTTCATAATTGCATCCTGCGTGATAAATCTGTTTCAGAATTTTAACATCAAACTTTTTATAAAATTTCATCAAAAATTTTCAAAATAATTTTGAAGCTTTCAAAATATACCCTGAGATTTTAGGTATTCACGAACAGAAGACTATCAATTGAAACAGCTAGAAATTTAATATTTTCTTGGATTTACGTTCAAAATTTGATACAAGAGCCACAAAATTATTTCGCGCAAATTCATAAAATTGTATTAGTTTTTAATACTTTTCCCTCTCTCTAAAGTGATGTTTTACATGATTTTTAAATTAATTTTACTGTTTAAAATTAAATAAATGTCAGTTTCAAACTGTACAAAGTGGTTATAATTAAACTTCCCCTATAAACAGCATCCTACAGCACAAACAGGTGAACGGAATGCAACGAAATTTGGTATATAGACTATACACGAGATGCGCTCATGGAATAATAATAATAAAAAAATAGTTTGAAAATGTCCACCAGAGGGCGCTTTTTCTGAAAAAAACATTAAATTTAACGCAATAAAGGATGAAAACAGAATACAGAAACAGTATTAACATTTATTGACTATTTTCTGAGCACCTTGTCATCGAACGACATTAACTAAAGGTCTTGAAAAAATAACAGTACGCTGTTTGAGGAAAAAACAAAGTTCAGTTTGAAGAAGCAAGAACAGATTAGGACGAAATTGCACAAGAGGAGCTGATGTTAATCCTGTCCAGGACGTTGTAGGGAAAGATGCTCCATGTGACCACCATTATTCATCTAATGCAAAATTTCAAATCGATGCACAGTGTGTTCAACAGCAGTTCGTAACTGATCATTTGTGATGCTTCGCACATGAAGTGCTATGGAGTTCTTAAAGCCATTTAACATCGCAACACTTCCACGATACACCAGACTTTTTAAGAGGCCACATAACCAGAAATCGCACGGATTTAGATCCGGCGAACATGATGGCCATAAATTACCAAATAAGCGACTAATAACACGTTCGTCTGTCACGGTCTCATGGATATGTGGGGGCGCACCATCCTGCATGGAAATGATCGATGTAAGGACCCGCCTTTGCTGTATATTGTGCACAACAAACGTCTCCAGCATGCCATGGTACTGAGGACCCGTAACGGCACATGTGACAGGACCACGTGCAGTTATTTCCTCAAAGAAGAATGGCCCTAGGGTGAATGTCGCCATGAATCCACAACAGACAATCACCTTTGGAGAATGTAGGGGAATTTCAGTGTGAATCTGCGGATTTTCCTGAGCCCAAATGCGGCAATTGTGTGTGTTGACTGTCCCAGTGAGGTAGAAATGAACCTCGTCGCTCCACAGTGTATCCCAAGGCCATGACAGATCAACAATAATTCTGTTGAGAAAACTGACTGCGATTGAGAGACGTTGTGGCTTGTCCCTATCCAACAGTACTTGGCTATCGTGGATCTTGTATGGAAAGTAGTGCATTGTGTTTCTGAGCACTTTTCGGACGGTGCTGTAAGAATAGCCGAGAAACTGCTCGTGCGCCACTGCCCCCAAAGTCTGATATCTGTGACTGTGCGGCAACAGCTGTCTTGATGGCGTCAACAAGAACCAGTGTGACACGTTTACGGCTTCTTCCAGGTTGAACTCCTAATTTCCCCGTCTCTTCAAATCTCTTAACCATGGCCCGGATGTATGTAGTAGACATTGGTCTTTATATGACGAAATTCATGAACTGGAGCAGAATCATTCCCCTTGTTTTCGTAAAACAGCTTCACAAATAAAACGCGTTCAACTAAAGATACCGTCATCATTACAGCCGAAAACATCGGCATAAAACATGACAATGTCTGCAAACATTTTATACCCTAACACATTTTGCATGAAGCTTCCTCTTCTTCGCAAGCATGCAAATCTCGACATTTTTTCCTAGAACAGATAACTTTTCCCGGTTTTACATTTTATTACTCATAATTCTTGTTCTAGATTGTTAATATTTTTTTCTGTATTCCGTTTTGGTCGTTTATTGTGTTCAATTTTACATTTTTACGAAAAGGCGCCCTCTGGTGGACATTTTGGAACAAATTTCTTTTTTCGAAATTCCGTGAGCGCATCTCGTGTATAGTCTATGTACCAAATTTCATTGCATTCCTTTCACCCGTTTGCGCTGTAGTATTCTGTTTATAGGGGAGGTTTAATTATAACCACCCTGTACACCTAACAGAATCCTGAAACGTAGAAAAAAAATACATTACTATTTTTTATTTGCAAGTGATATAACTTCTGAAGTGTATTATTGTATACATTTATCTAAAGCTTAAGTAGAATTTTCTTTTAGGAAGTAAATCGACAGATGTATTATTTGATTAAATTGAATTGTAAGATATGTGTTACTTTACCTCCTAAATAACCATTAAATCTCAGATATTATCATTATTTTTTTCGAGGACCGCTCTCAAAAGGAGCTTCATGAATGGTCTTCGACAAAAATGTCTTTTTCACAGCCCAGATCTCAAGATGAAATAATAATGTTTTTTATAATAATGTTATATATTGGAGATTAAAAGGTAATTTATCAAATATCAGTCATAACAGGACTTTTACAGTAATTAAATTCTTTTCGACCTTATTCTCATGTTTTATAAAAAAGACTTTATGCTTGAAGTTTAAAATGGCCTCATGTGGCTTATTTTTTTAATGATTGATTACCATGAACAAGTTACCAAGGAAAGTGCTTACTTTTGGATTATTTTAAAATTTAGCTTTTATTCCTCTATGAACTACAAGTTTTGTTGCTTCTTATTAATAATTCAGAAGATTACTTTCTTTAGAAAAGCATTTATTGAATTTATAAATATATATACCTAAAATTAATCATTTTATAATAAAGTAAAATAAGATACTCGTATTTGAACATAAAATCTATGTTTTGTTCATACTGTACTAGCTCATAAAACTTGATAGCATATGATTTCTTATAAAATAATTTTGCATATTTTCAACAAATCACTACATCGCTGTTATATTCTTCAAATTTCGCTACATTTGAGTAGCTTTCCAATATACGTTATTTTATATAGTTTTATAGTAAATAATGAAAAAAGTGCCAAAATTCACGCATGCCCTTTTCATATTTTTTTCATAAAGATGCTTGTATTTCTTCAAATATTCAATATAATTCATTTTCTGATTGCAGTATTTTTTCTGCATTTTGTAAGTTTTGTGAAAGTGGCATCAAATTTATTTGCGTACACTGCATGTTAAAAACAACATAAACACTAAATATTTTTGCTAGAATGATTTTTACAGACTATTCCTACACAAATGCATACAAAAGTGTTACACACTGCAAATAGAAGCGTCTTAAATTTAGACACATATGTGACTGAAAAAGAATTTTAGACACTTAAGTGTCTTAATCTGAAAATTAAGACACTATAGATGTCTTAATTTAAGATACATAAGCGTCTTACTATGACCATGGTGTAAACGAACTGAGAATAATGTCTAAAATATCCGCAAACGTCTTATTTTAAGACACTTCATTGCTTTAAACGTGTCTTAATTTAAGATGTTTTGATTCTTCCGACGCAATAACCACCAGGGGGCACTAGCACTCCCAGTTGCGCATGCGTTTTAGATGTCTTCGTTCGAAGTGGTATACGTTGTAATTCAAACAAAGTTTGTTTTTATGTACGCGTGTATTTTAATTCGTTTTTTGCGAAATGTGAAGTACTGTGATTTTAATTCGTATTAACTTGGAGTATTTATTTATTGAATACATACATCTGACGTGTGTGCTCGACATCAAATGTCTCTTAGAAGCTGTCGTCGATACAAGGGCGGGATAGACACAGAACAGAAGTAGACGGCGGTTGAAGATTACACCCGGAAATTCTACAAAGCGTGTGCAATGGGCTTAGTGTTAACTCGTATCAATTTATATCAATAATATTGTGTTATTCATCTTCGTCCTGTCGAAACTGGCAAAAAAAAGAAACTTTTGTCTGGCGGGTCCTGTTTTTAGGATGAAACATCTCATCCTTTAAATATGGCTAGTCGGATGTATTATGGGATTACCTTTTAAACTGATGAAAGTCTTTCTCCCTCACTGTGGTTGTGGTAGTTTTTAAAATTTCAAATCGAGGAATATTTCTTACCCCTTGCAGCAACTCAAGTAAGTTTCTTTATAGTAGTAAAATTAGTGTATTTTATGATTTTATTTATTGTACTAAACAAAATCCTGCATGAAATTTAATTAGTTTTGAATCTGTTCGCAAAAAACCCCACTAATTCTAGAAGTATATATTTTTAAACTTATGACGTTCTTTTTTATTACGAATTATATATTCAATGTCAGTTCTTAGTTTCAAATGGATAATTTTTATCTCGCAGTAAATCACGGCCACAAGGAAGTAAAGAAAAAAAAAAACTTTGAAAGTTGACCTAATGCTTTCTTACTTCCTGGCATAAAACCGCAGATTAAAAAAAGATAAATAAAGTAAATGAGACTGGTCTATTATATGAACCTGCCTGTAAAAATACATATGTATTTGATTTGCAATCAACTCTAATACTGATTTTTTTATTATTTTTAATAAAAAAGTAATTTGAAATTTATAATGGGAAAAAGTAAAAACCTCTAACTAGATTTCGTATTTAAAATTGTGGTAACTTTATTTATATGCACTTATACGAAAAATACAAAAATGACAGATGTTACTGTATATATTTTAGACGAAAGAAGTTTGGAAATCATAAGTTATTTTTTCCTCATGTTTTTAATATAGAATATGTACTTATTTGTTTTTATTGATAGTTGAATAGCTTTTGTGAGTACCCTCTGATCTACATAAAAACTTGCCCATGTGGAAATATAATTTTTTTAAAAACATAATTTTTAAATAAGTATTTTCATTTTTTTTTTTTTTTGGGGGGGGGGGGGGGGATTTTGCATGAATTTTTGTAAAGCTGATATCTTAAATCTTGCACTGATTATAATGAAAGTTTTGAACTTTTAGAGTAGGACAAGTTTAAAAACGCAAATATATTTAACAAAATACCAAAGTCATTTTTTCCCCAATGTTATTAAAGTAGAATATTTATTTATTTATTTTCATTATTCATAGTTAAATGGCTGTTGTGATTATCAAGTGATGTATATGTAAAATTGCCTATGTGGCAATATATTTTTTTATATTTTAATTTTTTTTGGGGGGGTGGGGGGTGGGATTTTTGCAATTTTCGTACATCTGATATTTTAAATCTTTTTCCACATTCAACCGAGTATAATAAATATTTTGAACTTTTAGAGTAGGACAAGATTATAAAATATATATATATATTTATCTATGTACCTTAAAAGCCCTTAATAGCGAACACTTCGGGACCGCGGAATTTGTCCGATAATTGGAGATGTCCACTTTTTTGAGGTAAAAATATACAAATATGTATGTCTGCTGATTAAAAAAGTATTCGTTAAATAGAGGTGTTCGCTATTCGAGAATCTCCATTAACCTCCACAACGGATACTCCCGAATACCGGACATCTCAATTTAGACAACTATAATGCAGGGTTGCGTTTTTTGCAAAAGTACTTCTTGATTAAAGGAAGGGCAAACTGGGAAGTGCCCCGTCCCCCTACGACTGTAGTGCCCCCAAATTTGATGTGCAATATTTGTAAAGCTTATATTTTAAATCTGTTTCGAAATTGTACTGATTATAATCAATATTTTGAACTTTTAAAGTAAAATAAGGTTAAAAACAAAATAAATTTTAAAAAATCTAATATTTAGATAAATATTTTTTGTTTTTTAATCTTGTTCTACTCCTGAAGTTCACGATATTGATTATAATCAGTACAATGTCGTAAAAGATTTAAATTATCAACGTAACGAAAATTGTATACCAAAACTGAGAGCACCAAAAAAATCAGGCTGTATTGGGGGGGGGGGGGCAGGACCACAGCCAAATATTTTTCCAGGATTCAACGTGGTCAAACATGGCTACGTATGATGCTTACAAAAAAATGGATGCGATTCAGACGTTTGAAGTGTCTGAAATTCAGACGCAAAAAGTGTCTGAAAAAATTCAGACATTTTAAAATGTCTGAAAATTGAACACTCCATTTCAGACACTTAAGTGTCTGAATTTCAGACATTTTAATTTAGAGTGCATTGTCTATGAAGTCATTCCTCACAGTCAGAGATAACTTCGAGTTGATTATGTCACAGGATGATTATAAATATTATTTATTAATGAATTTGTTGTACGTATTTTCATTGCCATCGTGACTTATTCTTTACTGAAAAAAAGGAAGTCAAAAGGCGCTTTACATTCACAATGTTTAATAACAATTCGTCGAGTTTTTTCAAGAAATTAGACTAAACACCTAAAATTAAAAGTAGCTATTGACATTTGAACATAATCTGTAGAACAAAATTAAATGATATATCACGGGTGGTCAACAAGCCGAAGGAAAGGGATCTACTGTTGTTAAAATGCTACAGGAACATATTGAATTGAATTCTGTTATATTTATGTTTTCATTTAAAATGTGTAGACAAATCACTACGCAATATACTTCATAATTCTTGAAAATGATTTACTTATGTAAATAGAATACAGCGTAGAATATGTTCATCTAAATCTAAGTTGTGCTCGTTTGTTGATCTGTGTAATTGAATGTTAAATATGTATCTAGTCTCTAGGCTACCCCATGTTTTATGTATTGTGATAATTATTTATTAATTAGTTAAAAGCATAATAAATTCACAAAAGTGAAGGATGTAGAAAACTTGTTAGGCTACTTGTTTCGATACATTTTGATTCACGGAATCCTTTTTCGAATTACTTTCTTTATTGGACCCTTTTATTGATATTATTTAATGTTTTTATATTTTATGAAATTTTTTTATATTTTATGAAATAGAATCATAGGAAGAGATGTTATGTAGTGAAGAAATGCTAAGGAATGAATCTGAAAGCATCTGAACAGACTTAGGAATTTGGACATGCATAAAGTTTTTTGTGCGCAATGCGCATAAAATAAATTATTTCTTTTTAAATTTGAAGTTTGTCACAAATCTCAATTTATTCACAATTACCTCCGATATAAAGAAAATTATTAAAACTTGGCCATGCATAACGTGTGATATAAAATGATTTTAAAATTTAATACAACTAAGAGGTGACATCTGCAGAAGTTATCTTTATAGGAGATGACTCTGGGGATTAATTTATTGACTATTTTTTCTCGTTTTAGTTCCAGATGCCACCAATAGATACGCTGCACTTATTTAAATTGTTAAGCTACTCAAAATAAACTTGCATGGAATAGGTTCTTACAAACGGCAATAACAAATATTATAAATGCACCGTAGAAAAAAAAGTGGAAAATTACTGCTGATATTGGCCGAGAATCACTGCAGTAGTATTAAGAAACAGCGTTTATGTAATTTTAGTACACTGTAAAAAAAATCTGTAGTTCTACAGATGTAAAGTTACATGCTTACTAAACTTTCACCTGTAACTGTACGAAAAAAGCTGCAAATCTACAAAACTAGTTTTTGTAAAGCTACAAAAATCTGTAACTTTACAAATGAATCTGCTAAAATTTCAGTAATCTTACTAAACTTTTATTTGTAACCCTGGCTGCAGTTACATGAAAAGTTCTCGGAATCTCAGTTTCCAAAAAAATTCTTAGTAACCTTACAGATTTTTTGATTTTCGGCGCAAAAGTGTGTCTGTTACATGAAATTTTGTTGTTGCCGTTACATGAAAAGTTCTAGGAATCCAAGTTTCCTAGAAAAACTTTAGTAACTTCACAGATTTTTTTTTTACAGTGTACAGATTTACAGCAATCTCAGTGATTTCAAGATCAAGAAAGTTGTTCGGATCACATTCCACATATGTTAGAAGCGTCAAGTAGGATCAGAGCATTATATTATTACTGTTAGTGTCGTGCAATCCTTAACGCGTTCTTTATATGTGCTTATTATTGCAATTCCTAATGCCGCTTTTTGATACACAACGTAGAACATAGAGAGTGGAAATATATTTTTTAATGAAGGATAAGTTTCATTTGTATGTTTTTTTTGTATCATTGATTTATTAACTCTTAAATAAAGGTTCTTTTATATAATATAAGTTACAAATTTAGTTTTGACCACGTGTTAATAAACTTTCGTGTCGAGTGATGTATAAAGATTAAATATTTCTTCTCCAGTTGTAACAAATGACGATTTTTCAGTTTATTTAATCTTTAAGTAATCAGTTAGTGTTTTCTCATAGAACGTCAGTATTATCTATTTAGTTACAGATTAAAAATAAAACGAATATCCTTATTTTTTTATATTCCTTTTTTTAGACTTTTCCTATTTTTTTAGATTTTTCGTTATTATCTAAATCGCATAATAATTTTATTAGCAATTAATTATTTTAATAGTGCTATGTCAATAGCAGTGGTGGAAAATTGGCACAGAGGAGGAGCCTATTAACACCACTAAAATTTTGTTGTATTCTACACCTTAATAAAAATGCAGAAAATCTGTCATTAGATAAGGCGAAAAATACTACTAAAATTTAGTGGTGTCAGTAGGCTCCTCCTCTGCGCCAATTTTCCACCACTGCAATAGCAATCTCTTATTTTATCGATGCTTCATTTTTACATGACTTTTATTTGTATAATTTTATATGTGAATCAAAACAAAAACTAGTTTGTAGATTAACATCTTTTATTGTACAGTATACAGATAAAATTTTAGTAAGCATACAGATTTCTGCAACTTTCATCTGTAGAATTACAAATTTTCTTTTATAGTGTAATACGCAAAAAGAAAAAAAAAGTTAAATTTGTTGCATCATTAAATAACAACAGTTCGCATTTTGCTTTTTTCTATTACCTAATACTAAATCATAATTCGTATCTAGATGATGAAATTAGATATTTTGAATGTCCTCGATGTATATTGTACGCAGTATACAAAAATCACCATATGGTATACTCTTCACTACACTGTAAAAAAAATCTGTAAAGTTACTAAATTTTTCCTAGGAAACTGGAATTCCTAGAACTTTTTATGTAGCGGCAACAACAAAAAATCATGTACACTGTAAAAAAAAATCTGTAATTCGACAGATGTAAAATTACATACTTACTAAACTTTCATCTGTAACTGTACAAAAAAAGCTGCAAATCTACAAAACTAATTTTTGTAAACCTAAAGAAATCTGTAACTTTACAAATCAATCTGCTATAATTTCAGTAATCTTACTAAAATTTTATCTGTAACCCAGGCTGAAGTTACATGAAAAGTTCTAGGCATCCCAGTTTCCTAAAAAATTCTTAGTAACCTTAGAGATTTTTTGGTTTTCGGAGCAAAAGTGTGTCTGTTACATGAATTTTTGTTGTTGCCGTTACATAAAATGTTCTAGGAATCCCAGTTTCCTAGAAAAACTTTAGACACTTTACAGATTTTTTTTATAGTGTAACAAATACACTTTCGCACCATAAATCAAAAAATCTGTAAGGTTACTAAGAATTTTTTAGGAAACTGGGATTGCTAGAACTTTTTATATAACTGCAACCCGGGTTACAGATGGAATTTTAGTAAGATTACTGTAATTTTAGTAGATTTTTTTGTAAAGCTACAGATTTCTGTAGCTTTACAAAGACTAGTTTTGTAGATTTACATCTTTTTATGTACAGTGTACAGATAGAATTTTAGTAAGCATACAGATTTCTGCAACTTTACATCTGTAGAATTACGCTTTTTTTTTTTAATAATGTATGAGCTATAATAGTTTTAAATTTTCTTTCTACTGCTTTTTCGGTGTCTTATTATTTAATTTATTATTTTACTTTATGGTGCTAAATTTGTATCTTACATATGAGGACGGGAGCATCAAAACTCGCATTATTCAGAAAATCATATTTTGGGAAATCGCGAAAAACATCTGACTGCGTCCATTGGTTTTCATTGTAAACCAACATTTTACAATGCCAAAAATACACGATAAAACAAGTTTTTTTTTTCAGATTGTAGGGTTCCTTCGATGCAGGGTTGACAAATAGAATAGAATAATAGAGAAAACTCGATTTTTTAAATTTTGGATAAGGCGAGTTTTAAAACTCACATTGTGATGTATATATATATATATATATATATATATATAACAGAATTGATTACACAAAAATGCTATTAAAACAACGATATAAGTAGACATAAAGGTAACATTTCGTGACCATAATCTTTAAAATATGTTCCAGTATCGAATAAGAAAACATAAAAATAAATAAACTTGAGCAGGGGATTAAATCAAAAATATATATCTACAAGAACAAAAATGCTAAAAATTATACAGTTATGTGGTTAAAAGTGCTGTAAAACTAACAAGTAAAGGTACTATAGTCCGTGGCGGCGATTTTCGATTTTTATAGCTCATTCGATTCGTCTGATCGAGCTAAATAATTTACCGCCTCGCATATCGGCTATTGAGTTTTAATAATGACAGGGGGCAGGGTCAAAGTTTAAAAATTTGCATAATGCAGGGCTGCCAAAGGCGACTATTTTATATTTTATTGGCACCGCTATTTTAAGAGAAAAATATTGTTGTACATTTCTCTTGCAGATATTGTCACAGTATATGTGAAAAAAATTCTGTTTTATAAATGTGGTGCGAGATAGACTTATAAAATAGTGCCTGTGGTAGTCCTGTAATGCGAGCTGCCGAAAATGAAACAGTAGCAGAAAATTCCTTCCCATGCAACCGTACGCAGACGCTCCGCAAGATACGAAGTGACTGAAAAACTGACAAAACAACCGACAATTTGTGGTTAAGAAGATTTTTGCTCGTAATTCGGGAAAAAGTATTGACAGGATGAACAAAACTAAACGAGGACATTATAACTTGCGAACACCTGCCTTTCAAGTAGCATACAAATGTTTTATCTGCAATTAAAAATTCTTATAATAACATCAAAAATATAACATTATAGTTGCTATTGGCACTGTAAAAACAATTAGTAAACTTAAATCTCACTTATTTCTTTGGCGCATCTGTTTTTCAATGAACGAAATTTTGAAATTTGACCCGCCCCCTGTCATTATTAAAACTCAATAGCCGATATGCGAGGTATAAACTTATTAAGCTTGATGAGACGAATCGAATGATCTATAAAATCGAAATTCGCCTCCACAGAGTATAGTACCTTTACTTGTTAGTAATTATGTACATCGCAGATCAGCTATTGAGTTTTAATAATGACAAGGGGCCAGGTAAAATTTCAAAATTTCGTTCATTGAGAAACAGGTAAATAAGTGAGATTTAAGTTTACTAATTGTTTTTACAGTGCCAATAACAACTATAATGTTATATTTTTGCTATTATTACAAGAGTTTGTAATTGCAGATAAAATATTCGTATGCTACTTGACAGGCAGGTTTTCGCAAGTTATGATGTTCTCGTCTAGTTTTGTTCATCCTTACAATATTTTTTACCGAATTACGAGCAAAAACCACAAATTGTCGGTTCTTTTGTCAGTTTTTCAGTCACTTCGTAACTTGCTGAATGTCTTCGCACGATTGCATGAGAAGGAATTTTCTGCTACTGTTTTATTTTCGACAGCTCGCATTACAGGGCTGCCACAGGCACTATGTTTTAGTTCTATCTCGCACCACTTTAATAAAACAGATTTTTTTCACTAATACTCTAACAACATCTGCAAGAACAATGTAAAAAACGTTTTTCTCTTAAAATAGCGGTGGCAATAAAATATTAAAATAGTCGCCTTAGGCAGCCCTGCATTATGCAAATTTTTAAACTTTGACACGGCCCCCTGTCATTATTAAAACTCAATAGCCGATATGCGAGGCGGAAAATTATTTATCTTGATGAGACGAATCGAATAAGCTATAAAAATCGAAAATCGCTGCCAAAGACTATAGTGCCCTTACTTGTAAGAGCAAAACATGCTGTAAAATTGAAAAATTTGCGGTAAAATCTAGAACACAAAATGATTGTAAATTTAACTACAAAAATGCTGTAAAATTTTCAAATTTGTTTTTTAGCTCTAAAAATCAAATGTGCTGAAAATCTACAGTAAAATACGCTGGCGCATCAAGATTGGAAAAATCTCGGGTTTCGTTTTTAAAAAAACCCCAAAGCGGTGTATTTAGTTTAAACCGTGTTTTATATATATATATATATATATTATATAATCAATTAAAAATTATTGCACAACTGGCGCTAATAGCAGCTCATGTCAAATGCAACAAAATGTATTTCATCACTACTTTAAAGTGAAAAAACATCATAACTCTGAAAAGAAAGTGTATATCTGCATTATTTAACTATAAAAAACTCAAAAACTTTCAAAAATACACGTAAAAAACAACAAAAACACAGGCAAATAACAGTCTGTTCTTCATCAGTGGGAGGACAGACAGACCTAACTCCACCCCCACTGTTAAAAGTCTGCAGGTTTCTGAACACACGTCCATCCTGCATTCAATACAGAATAAAACTATTGTCATTTTAGAAACTAAATTCAAAAAAGCTAAAATAAACCAAATTTAAACAAAACAAATAATGTAAACAAAGTATAATTTAAATACAAAACAAAATACTTTAATAAAATGATCTTTTAAAAAATTACGTTAAAATTTACAATTTAAATATAGACAAATGAAGTTCACTTAACATTTATGAATGCAGAAGAACGTGCACCCTCCCAAACCGCAAGAAAAAAATTCAAAAACATGAAGACAGTACCTGTATAATGTTCTTCACCTGTCAATAACAAACTATTAATTTTCTCTCCGAGCCCATTGTCAAAATCTAGAAATCTATACCTGCATACTTCCATTGATTCAAAGCATCTTCGTAAATCCGTTCTTTAAACAAGACTTTAGAATTTACGTTTCATATGGAATGTTCTGGAAGGATGCTGCCATAAGTTGTTCACGCAGCCAATCCATAATGTTGCCACTCACTTTATAAAACTATCTTTAAATAATATTTCAAAAATTGTATAGGATAATTATTATTGTAAAAAAATATTAGCCAAAAACTTAAAAATCTGCCTATAAAAATTACTATATCTACCACAAATTTTATTAAAACGAATTAATTGATTAATTATAATATTTTTGTAATTTTTGTAATGCAAATTAGAAAACAAATGCGGCATAGTTCTTGTAAAAAATGACCACTATTTCTTTTATCATACAAATCCAAAGTTAACTTATTATCAATAATTTTAAAGGAAATATCCAAAAATTCTGCATTATAATCATCACAGTTTGCCCTATTCAACTTTAAACATTTAGGATATATATTTTCATATTCGTTAGTAAAATCAAAATTAAAAATCAAAATATCATCAATATACCTAAAGACTTTTAAAGATTTATTATATTTCATTGTATACTTAAATTCATAACAAAACAAAAATAAATTAGCTGCTGTACTAGAATAATTTGTCCCCATTCCAATTCCACAAATCTGATTAAATGTATTATTGTTGAAAGTTACATAATTATTATAAAAACAGAAATGATATAAACTTAAAAATAAATCTCTATTAATGTTTAATTCTTCATTTAAATAAAACTAGTAAATCTGCAGATCAGGAGCCTCAACGTCATCTTTGCAAGTCATTGTTTTTTAACACTCATTGCGTAATATTCATCTTCCTACAAATCGCTTTTTAAAGTTTTCAAATTGCATAAATATTTATAAGAATACAAAATACTTCGTAAAGTTTCAGAAATTAAATGTGTTAAACAAGTGGTTATACACTGATGTTCTGAAATTCTGATGAGCTGCTTAATCTGGTAACTTTTTAAATCAAAAAATGCATTTCTTCAGGGGGCTCCGCCTCCCTGAACCCCCACGTAGTCTATTTAAATTTATATTTGTAATTTTTTATTGATTGTGCGGATGATTATAATATATCATAGATTTTTTTTTACGCTGTGATTCATAAGGATAAGCGTAAGTTTTTTTTAAATTAATAAATTTAAAATTTAAAATAAAATCCTCATGTTAACCGTACGCAAACAATAAATCTGGAAGTGACGCCAAAAATGTAACCTTAAAATCCGCTACATTCGACCGAAACACAACGGCGTGCTTAAAAAAAGAAAGAAAGAAAAGAAAAATATTTTTAGTAATACAGTTTTTAATTCATAATACGATGAAATGCTACTTTAGAATGCTTAAATATAAGCAGATCATTTTCATTTTACAGAAAAAATGCACGGATGAAGTCAAAGAATTCGGTCCCTGTTCAACGTACTTGTTTTGTTTGGGCCGAATGAGGGCATTTAAATCTGAGCGATAACGCACATCATATTGCAAACTGCTTTTACGGCATAGTGCATCTCCATCTATCTCTTTCCTCCGTGAATAATAGTTAATTTCATTTTAGCCAAGATCTTTTTATTCCAACATCTTTTTTTTTTTATAAATGACGTCTAATTCACCTGCTATTCGTGCTTACTCAAAACCTTTCATCTTGTTATATTAAGAAATACTTGAGAGTTTTCTTTTTATTCCCAATATGTCGCCGTATTAATTTTTTTACTCTTATTTTTTTTTCCTGTTTCAAGTCAAAATCTTTCAATTGAAAATTGTTTAAGAGAAAATATTATTCAGGGTTTTGATTTTCTTGGCAACGATTAAAGAAACATTGATAAATTTTATGAGAAAATGTCACATTATTCTCTATGAAAATAATGAACGTTTGTATTTTTAAGCAAAATATTTGAATAAAATAAATAAAATATTGCCTATTTTTATTTCTGGGGCTAAAATCCATCTATATGCAAAAATACAAATGCATTAATTCATCCGTTTTGACGTTGGCTTTACTGAAACATTATAGACGCATTTATACTATTATTATTAATACCAAATACGTTGCTAGGCAACTGATGAAAGAAAAGGTAAAAAATGAAATATGTATTATGTCAAATTGATAAAACAAAATGCTTTATATTACTGGAAAACATGCATAAAGTTCCCCCAAAAATTATAAACCTAATTTAAAAAATCTCGCAAATATATTGACATAATTTCAAACTAATTGGAATAATTTAATAATCTTATTTAAAAATTTCAGCATCCAAAATTTACCATTTAAATCCATTTTTATATGAGCCATTTCTTTCAACAACTGAAAATTTGAAAATCGTCTGACTTGCCATAGAAAAGCATCACAGTGCAAAATAAAATGTTCTATATTTCCCGAACGAATGAACCAAATTTAACCAAAAACTATACAGCTAAGTCCTAGTACCTCATCAACATGCCCAATTAATTTCAAGTCGATCGGATGCTTTTTGCGGCAGTTATCGCGGAACAGACAGACAGACAGACAGACAAACGGAAATCAAAACTTTTCATGTCTCCACAGTAAGCCTTCACTGACGTTTCGGCAATAAACTAGTAAATCTGCAGATCAGGAGCCTCAACGTCAGCTCTACAATTCATTGTGTTTAGCACCCTTTGAGTAATATTAATCTTTCTACAAAAAACGAAATTTAAAGTTTTGAAATTACATAAACATTTATAAAACGAAAAAATATTTCGAAGGTTTCTGACATTAGAAGCGTTAAATTAAACCCCTTGTTATGTAATGGTATTCTGAAAATCTCATGAGCTACTTATTCTGATAATTTTTAGATAATAAAGTAGATTTCTTCAGGACCCCTTCGTAGTGTAATTTAATTTACATTTGTAATTATCAATTAATTGTGTTAATGTCCTTTAGTAAATTCTACCAATAGACGGAAACGTACATGAATTCTTTTCTACAGCCCTGTATATTACATGAAGATTTTTACGCGTCGTCTATAACATTTAAATTTAATGCAGACAAAAAACCCTCTTAAAACTGCTCATATCACATTTCCGGGGATTAGTATGCATAGTGTGCACCATATATCCAGTTTCTGCGGAGTCCTGTATATGGTTCTATTTAAATTCTGCAAACATTTGTTAGTATACTAAATGCAATTGGGCTAGAAAATACATAACTCAAAAAAAAAAAAAAAAAAAAAAAAAAAAAAAAAAAAAAAAAAAAACACTTAAGCAATTCGCGCTCATTTTCATTTATACTTACGAATTCATTTGTGTATCCCTGTACATGGTCTATACAATATTTAAGCACTACTTATTAAGCACAAATTTACTTAACGTTAAAACGCACACCATAATCGAAAATGCTCTTCAGCAATCATCCCTAATAGACCAGAACTGTATCCGAAATTTTTTATGTGACCCTATAAATGAACGATAAATAAGATACAAATCATATTCAAGCTTCTTGTAGTCAACCACAGTAATGTAATTTAATTTCATAATGTTTGAATTAGTGCAACACAATTAACACACTGACGACAGGCAATTAAATTAAATCTGGGTTTAAAAACAGTAGAAGCTCCTCCCTCTTCTGAAAGTGTCTCGGAAATTGGTTTCTGAAATATGTTTTTCATGTTTATGCAGCAGTAAATATCTTTCAATGTACGGATGTAATATATAATGTCTTACAATCTATAAAAAATATGGACAACACAATATAAATGTCTTTTCTGTAAGGTAGAAGTCACTCCCTTAGCCAATGACGTATTCTGAATAAAAACGAGAATTCTCGTTTCCCGTCGCTAATGTGTTAAAATAAGCTGTGAAGAGTTTTTTCCCCCCGTAGACCACATTTTAATAGACCACTTTTGTGTGACCCTGAAAAAAAACATATGCTTTGCACCCCATATACTACAAAAATGTTTCAAAAATACATATCAATTTTATTATTTTGTAACAGAGTAACATCATTAAAAAACGCCACAAAAGGATTTTCTTCAAAGATTGTAATATTATGAATACTTTTGAGTTCCCTGTACGCATGCTGCAAGTGCTACACATAACATATTTTATAGTAACCAGGTTCTAGTGCACCTTAATAAAGTATATAAATTTCATTACGTTTAAAATTGTGTAACATTATTAAAATACAAAGCAGACGATTTTTCCCAAAGACTATAATGTAACGGAATAGTTTTGAGTGCCCCTGTAATTAAGCTATGAATGCTACACTCTTTATTTTTAATACCAAACATACTTTGGCAAACCTCAATAACGTATACCAATTACATGCAATCCCAACTATATTTACGCGAGTTAGAGCACGTAGAGAAACACGGCAGGCGACAGATAGAAAAACTGAAGTTATAAATACTTTTCATCCATGTTGGAAAGTGTTAAAAAGGATTTACATGCCTTTAACTGTACTTTTTTTTCACTTATAGCATGGTTAAACGTTAGTTTAAACATCCTAATCCATGCGATAGCAATAACATATTAAAAGCCCCCCAAAATATGCATATCTGGAGATCTATAAATCTACTGGAAAATAATTCATTATCGTGCTCACTGTTAATTGCATAAATTGCATCGGTTTGGCGCGATAAAATATTTTTTGTGATAGCCTTTTAATAGTACCTGCAACAAAATTAACGTAATTTACTAACTTCATTCATATTTGAAGCAATGATAGGCTACGAATAACAGTTGCTAGGCAACGAAGAAAAGGAAAAAAAAAAGTCCTTCCGGCCAGTGCCGGGAGGAAGAGGTAGCTTTCATAATCCTTATTTTAAAAAAGCCAAATTATATCATTCAAACACACGAAGCTCAATTTAGTGGAAACCGAATATAGGAGATTCAATACTAATTTTTATCAATATAATGAATGAGAATTTCGCGAAATTAGTCAGCTTTATCCAAGCTGCTTTTCTTTAAAGTAACATATATTTGGCTGCCAAATTCGGCAATTTCTTAAAGTGCCTCTCATTTTAAGACAACATGGTGGATGAGGCTAAGCAGTGAACTTGGTCGAGACCTTAGTAATTGCTGTGCACATGCTCACTCACATCGGAATCGGTTAATATATAGGAGTGCTGTCGCATGCAAAAAATCAGATTTTTCAAAATGTCACCCACAATAGAAATTGAAACTGCTATATCTGAGCCATTTTTTAAGGTAAAGACAAACAAAAAATGCTCCTGAATCCTTATATCAAGGTCAAATGCTTAAGAAAGAAACCTTTTTCAATTTCTAATTTTTTTGCACCTCACTTTAAATATATATATATATTTTTTAATTTAATGGTCGCCATTTTGAATCAAGATGGCTGATGAAGCTGGCCAGCGAACTTGGTCGAGATATTGGTATGTACTATGTATAAACGAAGTTACATCCAAATCGGTTCATAAATACGCCTTTTATCGCGTGACAAAATTCAGGACGTTTCAAAATGTCAGCCACGCTAGAAATTCAAAATGCTATAACTTAGCCATTTTCTAAGATATAGACGAAACAAAAACTGCTCCGGAATCTTTGTATAAAGGTCAAATACATAAGAAAAAATATTTTTCCATTTTCAATTTTTTGGTACCACATTTCAAATTTTAAATTTTTAAAAAAATTTTAAATGGCCGCCATTTTGAAACAGAATGGCGGATGAAGCTGGCCAACGAACTCGGTCGAGATATTGGTATGTACTATGTACACACTGAATTACATCCAAATCGGTTCATAAATACGCCTTTTATCGCGTGACAAATTTCAGGACGTTTCAAAATGTCAGCCACGCTAGAAATTCAAAATGCTATAACTCAGCCATTTTTTAAGATACAGACGAAACAAAAACTGCTCCGGAATCTTTGTATAAAGGTCAAATACATAAGAAAAAAATATTTTTCCATTTTTAATTTTTTGGTACCATATTTCAAGTTTTAAAATTTTTTAAAAATTTTAAATGGCCGCCATTTTGAAACAAAACGGCGGATGAAGCTGGCCAACGAACTCGGTTGAGAGATTGGTATGTACTATGTACACACTGAATTACATCCAAATCGGTTCATAAATACGCCTTTTATCGCGTGACAAAATTCAGGACGTTTCAAAATGTCAGTCACGCTAGAAATTCAAAATGCTATAACTCAGCCATTTTGTAAGATATAGACGAAACAAAAACTGCTCCGGAATCTTTGTATAAAGGTCAAATACACAAGAAAAAAATATTTTTCCATTTTTAATTTTTTGGTACCACATTTCAAGTTTTAATTTTTTTTTAAAAATTTTAAATGGCCGCCATTTTGAAACAAAATGGCGGATGAAGCTGGCCAACGAACTCGGTCGAGACATTGGTATGTACTATGTACACACCGAATTACATCGAAATCGGTTCATAATTACGGGAGTTACAGTGTGACATAGGTCAGATATATATATATATATATATATATATATATATCAATTTTGAACGGAGGGTGGTTTTGGGGTCTGGGGGTCATGATCGATGAAAATATACCAAAATTTTTTGAAATCGCTTTCCTCCGAACGGCTGCAATAGGTAGCTTTTTTGTAAAGAAAGCTACCTAAAAGAAATATGTATCATGTAAAACAAGAAAATTAATTTAAAAATTCTTTATATTATTGGAATACATGTATAAATGTCCTCAAAACATTATACACGTAAATAAAAAAATCTGATAGATATATTGATAAAACTTCAATATAATAGGAATAATTTAAAACCCTTATTTGGAATTTTAGTATCCATAATTTGACATTTAAATCCATTAATCAAACGTGCCATTTTCTTTCAACAAATGGAAATTTGAAAATCGTCTGACTTGCCGTAGAAAAGCATTATAAAGAAAAATAAAATCTTCCATATTTTCCGAACGAATGAACCAAATTTAACCAAAAACTATACAGCTACGTCCGGGTATCTCACGAATATGCCCAATTAATTTCAAGCTGATCGGGTGCTTTTTGCGGCAGTTATCGCGGAACAGACAGACAGACAGACAGACAAACGGAAATCAAAACTTTTCGTGTCTCCACAGTAAGCCTTCACTGACGTTTCGGCAATAAAAAATATTCATTAAAACTTTATAAAGACAATCAATAGGTATATTGGTGAACAGATTTTCAAAGTTGAATACCTGCATTTTCAGAGGATTGCATCCTTCCAGAACATTCCATATGAAACGTAAATTCTAAATTCCTGTTTAAAGAACGGATTTACGAAGATGCTTTGAATCAATGGAAGTATGCAGATATGGATTTCTAGATTTTGACAATGGACTAGGAGAGAAAATTAATAGTTTGTTATTGACAGGTGAAGAACATTATACAGGTACTGTCTTCATGTTTTTGGAACTTTTTCTTGCAGGTTTGGGAGGGTGCACGTTCTTCTGCATTCGTACATGTTAAGTTAATTTCATTTTTTTATATTTAAATTATTGTAAATTTTAAAGTAATTTTCCAGAAGATCATTTTATTAAAGTATTTTGTTTTTGTATTTTAAATTATACTTTGTTTACATTGTTTTGTTTAAATTTGGTTTATTTTAGCCTTTTTGAATTTAGTTTCTAAAATGACAATAGTTTTTTCTGTATTGAATGCTGAATGGACGTGTGTTCAGAAACCTGCAGACTTTTAACGGTGGAGGTAGAGTTAGGTCTGTCGGGCCTCCCACTGATGAAGAACAGACTGATATTTGCCTGTGTTTTTTTGTTTTTTACCTGTATTTTTGAAAGTTTTTGAGTTTTTTATTTTTAAATATTGCAGATATACACTTTCTTTTCAGAGTTATGTGTTTTTGTATTTTAAAGTAGTAATGAAATATATATGTATATATATATATAATTTCATATTACATAGAGATACACATTTGTTGATAAAAATAAACGTTGTTGAGTTTTATCTAAGTAATATTAATCATTGAAAATATTTAATTTAAATAATTATAGTCAGATATGTAGAAAACTAAAGCCATTTCTATTTTAAACATTATTAGTAACAATTATGCCTCATGTCAGAAAAATAATCTGCTCTACACAGTGAGGCATTGATACCTCGAAAATCTTATCAAAAATCTTTCGCTTAATAATAAGAGATAAATATTTAATGTTGTTTTAGGAATATAATATTCTGTTCCAATCCTATTCAAACCATTTTCTTTGAAATACTTGTTAGTTGTGATATAAGGTTTTTCTGCTAGAGCACTAAATGATCAATTATGGCCTTTATTCAAAAGAAAGATTTTCATAGGGAATTTCTCGAATTATTTGACATTTATCACCTTCTTTGCATTATCATTTGACACTTCTCCTCCGAAACTACAAGATTTCCAAAAAAGCAACAACAAAATAAGCAGAAAAATCTATTTACCGGCTTTTGCATAAACTGCAAATTTTGGTCTTAAAGTGCACAGCAGTTTTACAGAAGATTGTCTTGCTCTAAAACCTCTAAACCGCTATCAGACTTAATAAACGGACCTCGCCTCCAAAAATATGTTATAATACCTATTAATTAAAGGACTAAATTAAAAAATTATATATTTTTAGGCATTTCTTATGAAACAATTTCTCAAGTGAGCCTTATCTTGATTTTTTTAATTTTCTTGTTAGGTTCAAAATAATGGGTTAAATTCTGTTATAGATCATTTAAATATACTTTATTTTCAAATATATTTTAGTTAAAAGTAAATGATTACAGGTGCTTATTCAACCGAATTTTGACTTAAAATGTGAAATTAACTTTTTTTTATTATCCAATCTATTATGCAATTTTTATTATAGGATCCCCTACCAATAAAAGATTTTCTGTACCTTGACTGTAAAAATCTTTTTGCAGAGAAAACTAGTTCACTGAACATTTTAATATTTTCTACTTGACCCGATCATTACTTTAATTATAAACAAATTCATCTTGAAAGTAGTATCTCCAAGTGGTAACTTTTTAATATAAATATCTGTATCTATGGTTGTTAATTTTTTTTTGTTCTTCTGGTTATTTTGTTTCCTAAGTGATAACTCCATATCAACATTTTTTGGCGATTAGATTCTGCAAGTAACAGAGCAGATTGATTGGTATTGTTGAAATACTATAAGTAGTGCTCACTGTTTACATGTCCTCTTAAGGATAATATCTCCAATCGAGAATATTTACTTTTACAACTTGGCCAAATTCTTTAAGATCATTGTGTTATGTTATTAAGTACAATAAATAATCTTAATTTTTTTAATGAAAATATTTTATGCTAAATGTAGAATTTTTTCTATCAAGTTTATCTTTGCTAATTTATGTATTATAAGGTTACTCTTTAGAGAATCAAATAAGTTCATCAACACATGCTAATTTTAATACTACATGCATATAAGCGTGACCTAGTATCATTATGTCCCATGTTTACTGCTGAGGTAAATCTTTAAAAGTAGAAATCATTTCTATCAATAATTTAAAACACTTAAATTGCAAGAATGAGAAAATATTAAATTGAATTTGTTCTAAAAAGACTAACTGTTTTTCGGAGAAAAAAAACAATTGGTTTAAACTATTTAGTTTAAAACGTGCCAGTATTGACTGTCACCTACATTGCCAACATTTTTTGATGCAAACATTTTTTATCTACACTATAACCCATTTATAATAGAAGTTTTTTTTATACACGAAAGATTTAAACTGACCTAGTTTGGATAGTTTTCAATCAAACTTACTTTTTCAGATCATAAAAAAAAAAAAAAAAAAAAAAAAAAAAAAAAAAAAAAAACTTCAGAACACTAATATGAAATATAAACCGAAAAAAAATAACAGAAATATTATAATAAATACTTAGTAACAACGCTTCAAGTGTCTTCACTTTTAGTTGTATCTAATCAAGATATTTAGCTGTCTTTTTGAGATAGTTAAAATATAAAAAATCTTATATCCATTTTCGTCAAGTAATATATTGTTCCTATAAACAGTGCGCCCTTATAAATAACATTCCATCGTCTATCATAGCTTTTCCGAAGTTTTCCGATTCTTACTAATAACCGTTTTAAATACTGTTGGAAAATTATATTATCTCCCTCTTAGGAATGTCTAAGGTGGATAAAATGTCTAAATAATACTCTATGTGCGTATCCATATAATCCTTTATGAATAGTGGTATAATCGCCTATCGATATTTTATTGATATCTTGCGAATAACAAGAAAAATCATAAAATTTTCTTTAGCTTGAAGTAATGCATCTATATCTGTATTACAAAGCAAATAATTCTCTTAAAATAATTTTTTTCACGCACATAAATATGATATGGAGAACACAAACTTATGACTCGCAAAGCTTGAACCCGAGATATGATACTGACTTATTGTTGACTAAATAAATAATGAGGTTTAGTTAGCAGAAAATTTTTAAATTGGTTGACATTATTTTCTATTAATTCAGTTTTATAAATGTAATGAATAATATTATAATCGTTTCAGTTCCATTTATATGAAATGGGTAATATTAGTGAGGTTTTATAACGTATAATTTGATGTAATTCTGTATGTAGAACTTTTTCATTTTTTTCTAATACGCTTATTTTACTAAAATAATACAGGTCTGCGACTAAAAGGCAGCCCGATTTTTAGGGGCGTTCGTAATTATATAAATACGTAGCACCTATAGTCGTCTTCAGGTCCGTCCGTCCGTATGTCTGTCCAGCTGTCCACATATAACAGCGCAAAAACTACCCGACCGAATAGTTTGAAATTTGAAATATATAATCCTTGCAGAATTTTGTTGAGTCATTTAAAATTTTATTGAAATGGAATCAAAACTTAAAACGATATTAATAAAAGTTTTCTGCATTTTATTAAATACTAAAATACGTAATTAATTTAATGATATCTCATGATTCTAGGTTGTCAACGTTATTACGAGCTGTTTAAGGTGGAGTCCTATTATTTCCGTATTACTGAATTTAATATATATAATCGTAATACATTTTGTATTTTATGAAAATCGAATCAAACCGTAAAAAGATATTAATAAAAATTTTCTTCAATTTAGTAGAACCTATCATACATAATTAATTCAATTATATCCCATGATAGGCAATAATTCTAGGGTGCCATGGTGATTACGTCCTATTTAAGATGGAGTCATATTATTTTAGTATTACTGAATTTAATATATATAATCGTAATAAATTTTGTATTCATGTATTTTTGCATAAGAGTGCACCAAGATCTGCATGATTATAAAACCAGTTATAGCACGAAAGAACCTCATTTGCCACGTTTCATGTACCATCGTGGAAAAAAAAGTAAACACCCCCTACTAACGCCTCAACAAATTATCGTAGAAGAAAGTTACTGGTACCGAACGATTGGAAATAAAGTCTACTTTTAAATGATGTATACAAAATTTGCTTAGGGGGCCATCTACATATTAAAACGAACCCAAACTTTATTTTATTCAATGACAATACCCAATTTTAACAAGATATTTCAAATCGTCGGTTCAAACTATGCCTAGACACCAAATTTCAAGTAAAGTGAATGGCAAATATTTGAATTATAAACACTCAGAATTTAGTTCTTCTAATGTTAAATTACATTTTCATATTCTCATTAACGTCCCCTGAAATTATACTCCTAATGAGCTAATTTTTTGTGTAGCAATAATACTAAAATACCCAAACACAAATACGTTGAATTTGCAATTTTTATAATTTTATGATATGAATCATGAATTATAAAATTAATATTCGAAAAAATTATGAATTGCAACCTACAATTTTTTAATAGATTTAGATGTATTAAGTCCTGCTTTATGGAAATTCAAAATTTCAAATATTTTTCTTCCAAGTAGTTTTCAAATTTTGCTTAAAAAACGGCAAAACGATGGTTTAAGGGGTCGTCTATGATAGAAGTGACTAGATATTTTGAAATTTCTTATGATATCCTATAATCTAGCAGTATCCAATGACTGCTTGGGCTTAAGATGTCTTAATCAAGAAAGTCTCTCTCGGTCAACAATCGAGTACCGAACTTCAATTTGGATACAGCCGCCTTGGATACGCTCGTGTTAAATAATTAATTTATCGTACGAATTGCATAAAAATTGTTTTTAGGCTAATTGAAGGGTGTAGAGTTCATTTATGCTTTCAGAATTGTGTACTGCTGTTTAAAAAAAACAAAGTTATGTTTCGTTTTAAAATTTAGATGTCACCCTAAACAAAATTTATATACATCATTTAAAAGTAGACTTTATTACTAATCGTGTGGTACCAGTAATTTTCTTCTACAATAATTTTTTGCAGACGTACCATGATTGTACAACCACGACAGATTCCACGACTGTACAATTTCTGACTTCTTATGTTTTATGATGGGTTGAAATCGAAAGTAAAGACTGTGGTCTGACTATGGCCAGACTCCCCTTCCAAATCAAACCAGAAAAAAATGTCAGTCAGACCGAATATTGGAATTTTTTTTTCCTTGATAATTCTTTAGCGTAGTTTCCTAAATGAAAAAAAGACAGATATAAGAGGAAGATTCCTACAAGAAGATCCTTACGGACTTTATGATAAATTTAAATACCTTAAATATAAACAAAGATGTGAAAGGCATTTTGAGGAACATAGGTTTTCACGGGTCAAAACTGGTGAGGTCTAGGCCAACAATAATAGAGTAGAGTTCATTAATAAAACTTTTCTTAGTCACAAATGTTTAAACTTCGGTAAAATTAAAATATATTTTTGACGTTGATTGTACATACGTATAATTGTCTGAGCGAAGCGAAGGCTAATACTCAGCGAAATATTACTGTCCGGAAACTTTACTACTACGATGGATATTAACGCCATGTCCTACTAAAAAAAAGGCCTAATAAAAACCTTTCGTCAAGCATAACTCAAAAAATATTTGTCGGATTTCATTTCTGATTGCACCAGAAGGTACCTATGAGGGTCGCCTACTGAATGCACCTACTATGAAAAATAAGTTCCAAACCGTTTAAAAATTATATAGAAAAAACTCTTAAAAGAGCACAATTTATCTGCATACGTCACAGAAATTTGGTGTGCGTCACTTTCACCGGTTGATGTTTTCGTAGACAACTGGTTTGAACACATGGAGCAAATAAAAAAAAATACGCACGCAGTAATATTGTATAGATCAGTTTCAACCACGTGATCACAAACCTTGCAACAACCCGTGGCAACCAGTTTTGGTGGGCAAACAAATAATAATATACTATTCCGTACCACGGTGACCGTTTTTAGCCTGTTGTATAAAATCTGGCATGTTGTATGACATACAATTGTGGATGATTAAAACAAAAGAAATGAGTGTTTATTGATCCGGGATGTTATCTTTCTCTGGATGTCTGTCTGTCTATCATACAGCATGCAATTTTCTTGTAAAGGATGATATTATTATGCAGTAAAACCTCCATAACGGACACACCCGATTAGTGGACACCTCAATTTAGCGGGCATTTTTTCGATTACCAACCCTTAAATAACTGTACATTCTTTACTCTCAGTAGCGGACACCTCCAAATAGAGGACAAATTCTGCCCTCCCGAGGTGTTCGCTATTCAGAAGTTTTACTGGTAAAACCTCCATAGCGGACACACCCGAATAGCGAATACCTCTATTTAGCGGACATTTTTTCGATTACCAACTCCTAAATAACTGTACATGTTTTAATCTCAGTAGCGTTCACCTCTAAATAGAGGACAAATTCTGCATTCTTGGGGTGTCCGCTATTCAGAGGTTTTACTGTATATAATATTGATAATTATTTTACAGGGCTGCACAAAAGAATAAGAATATATGAAACGAACATAAACTAAATTCGAAATTGGTAGATAGCTGACGGTAATGTAATTTTAGGATGTTGTTACAGTCATCCGCAGCTTGTATTTAGAGTTTCGTTCATCTAACGAAACCCTACGTGTGTCACTCCTTTGTCTGTCTGTTTGTCCGTCTGTCACAGAGCCCGTTCTCAGAAACTATATATGTCGGAGACTTGAAAATTTGCATACTTATAGCTGAGCTGAACACCACACATCAAACGGCAAATAATACAATTTTGAAAAAGGCTTAATATTTAACCCTTTGGGCTCTAACTTGTGTATTTAAAGCAATTTTTCTAACTCAGCCCCTAATAAAGTTGGATACATGAAAGTTTGCATACTTATAGCTGAACACTTGCGATAACACGATAAATCATAAAATTTTGAAAAAATCATATTTAACCCTCCGGTCTCTAACTTCTGTATTTTAAATAATTTTTCTAACTCAGCCCCTAATTAAGTTGGAGACATGACATTTTGCATACTTATAGCTGAACACCTCACATCAAACGACAAATAATAAAATTTTTAAAAAGTCTAATATTTAACCCTCTGGGCTCTAACTTGTGTATTTTAAACAATTTTTCTAACTCAGCCCCTAATTAAGTTGGAGACATGAAATTTCGCAAACTTATAGCTGAAATCCTCACATCAAACGACAAATAATAAAATTTTGAAAAATGTCTGATGTTTAACCCTCTGGGCTCTAACTTATGTGTTTTAAGCATTTTTTCTAACTCAGCCCCTAATTAAGTTGGAGACATGAAAGTTTGCATACTTATAGCTGAGCACTTGCGATAACACGATAAATCATAAAATTTTGAAAAAGTCATATTTAACCCTCCGGTCTCTAACTTCTGTATTTTAAGCAATTTTTCTAACTCAGCCCCTAATTAAGTTGGAGACATGACATTTTGCATACTTATAGCTGAACATCTCACATCAAACGACAAATAATAAAATTTTGAAATAGTCTATTATTTAACCCTCTGGGCTCTAACTTGTGTATTTTAAGCAATTTTTCTAACTCAGCCCCTAATTAAGTTGGAGACATGACATTTTGCACACTTATAGCTGAACACCTCACATCAAACGACAAATAATAAAATTTTGAAAAAGTCTATTATTTAACCCTCTGGGTTCTAACTTGTGTATTTTAAACAATTTTTCTAACTCAGCCCCTAATTAAGTTGGAGACATGAAATTTTGCATACTTATAACTGAACACCTCACATCAAACAGCAAATAATAAAATTTTGAAAAGTCTAATATTTAACCCTCTGGGCTCTAACTTGTGTATTTAAAGCAATTTTTCTAACTCAGCCCCTAATTATGTTGGAAACATAAAAATTTGCATACTTATAGCTGAACACCTCACATCAAACGACAAATAATAAAATTTTGAAAAAATCTAACATTTAACCTCTAATATTTTGTCTCGCGCAATTTTTAAATTTAAACTGTTTAGCAATACTATTTTTTGTTCATTTTGCATAATAAGTGTAATGTGACGTAATTTGTTCTATTTCAGATTTCTAACGCATGTTAATGAATTTATTTTACCTTATCCTCTCTCTTTTAAAATTCACATGTAAATATAGTTTTTATGGCGTAATTTCCAATAAGTGCCTGCTTTTTATACCTAATTATTTAATTCTAATTTGAAAGTTTTTTTTCTGTTTATAATAGTAACGTGTAAATATTATTTTTATTTGAAGCAAACATCATTGTTTGCGCTGTTTATACAGTTGGCAACAGCTTAAATTAATACCATTTTCTAAAATATGTAAAAATTATCTGTCAAAATGCTGAATATTTGAATTTAAAATAGCAATAAAACCTCAAAAAATGAGTCAAATTAAAACAATTAATGAAATCTGCAGACCGGGATCTTCTATTGAATAAAATGATCTAAAAATGATTAAATTCCCATGTATAGCTTTTGCTCTTATATTTTTTTTTAATGGAACGATTTTGTCCAACTTTAGCATTAAATATCTCTTAAAATAATTCTTCGATTTGAAAACTGTATGCATTAGTGTGTTGATCAAACATTTCGCTATAATACCACCGATTTTCATATATTTGTATGCAAAATTTTCTTAATATTAACGAAGAAAGACCTCCGGTCACAAAAATTCAAAACCGGCGGCGGCGGCGGCGGCGGCGGCGGCGGCGGTGACAGGGTTAGTTACTTTTTATAGAATTGAGAGATATATAAAACTGAAAACTTGTCTATCTGTCTGTTTGTAATTCTATAAAAAAAATCCACAATTTGGAAGCCAAAATTGTGAAGAGATACGTACATGTGTATTAAAACATGGCCGAGACAACTAAAGTAATCCGGAATCGAAATAACTTATAGTTAATTTTTAATTAATAAAAAACCACCAATTTAACAGCAATTTCTTATCAAATTTAAACATTTTTCGTTATAGCAGTTGCCAACAATTAAAAAACACAATAAAATTATTACTACTACAATTAATTTTCTACTGCATTATTTCCACGTGAAAAATGAAAATGAAATAAATAGTTTGCCGAATTTCAAAAAAAGGTGAATATTACGTCATAACTTTTCTATTGCAAGATATTCACGTGAAATATGAAAATGAAATAAATGGTTTGACGAATTTAAATGAAAGTGAATATAACTTCATAACTTTTCTATTTCAAGGTTCCCACGTGAAAGAGGAAAATATTACGTCATATTGGAAATATAAAGGGCATAGTGGATATAGTATAACGTCATATGAGTGTGAAAAATGTATTGAAGCATGATAAAAACCCGATTAGGGAAATATTGGCGTATTTTAACATTATTGCTCCAATTATAAATTGAAATAAGTTCATTTATAACTGTATTCTTTTGCGTTTGTTATATACATTTATACATTTTTATATAGCGTTTTCATATGATTCATTCAACAACATTTCGACTGCTTTTTTTAATGTTTGTTTTGTGTTGTATGTTAAATTTTGAAATTGATTTTTCAGAACAAACATCCTTCAAATTCTGGGCAACGCCGGTACTTTAGTTTGTAACAGATAAATGGCTTTTGTATCTGTACATCTAATGCTAATATTATAAGGTGTTATAATATTATAAAGTATATAATATTATTAATGCTTGTACGTTTATGAGTTGTTATCTCTGAAACTACATAGCCAACTTAAAAAAAAATGTTGATGGCCATCTCTGCTCCGAAAAAAAGACTATTTTATGTCAGTGCAAGTACCTACATCGCTGCAGGAGCAAAAAAGTTCTAAATTTGTGATTTCTGCGATATTGATTGGGTTAGAAACTTTAAATTTGGTGCGGTAGTTACTTTTAAGATGTAAATACTCGTAATGAACGCTCTCTAAAGGGTTCAATTTGACGGATAAACGTAAAAATTTCTAGAAAGGTTCTAAACTATGATTTATTTGGAATACTGAAATTTTCGGGATACTGTTGGGGTTAGAAACTAGAACTTTGGCATGGTAGTAATTAATAAGATGTAAATGCTCGTTGTAGAACGAATTCTAAAAAATAGAAAGACTAAACAAAGCGGAAAAAGATCTAAAGATGATCTAAGTAACGAAGAAAATGGAACTGTTAGGAATATAAACATGAAAATTGACATGTCGGTATTTATCATGACGTAAATTCTCGCAATAGAACAATTTCTAAAAATGTCGCTATATAAAACAGTGCAGAAACAAAAAACTTTCAAAAATTTTCTATTTCTCTGTTACTGCTGAGCCCAAAATCTTGAAATTTTGCTTCGGGTTAGTTTTAAAATATACAATTGTCTCTATGAATGGTTTCTAAAAAATTTAAAATTTAAAAAGATGAAATTAACGGAAAGCGATCTCAATTACCATTAATTTGGAATTATTAGGTACAGTAACTTTAAATATTTCATAATGCTGCATTTCCTCCGCAAAACATGTGATTTAAATGCAACAAAACTGATAGATACCCACCTAGCATTAAATAAATTGTGTAAATATTGAATAAAGACCTGTATGAAACAGTGAGTAGGTTGCCCGAAAGTACTTGTTAAAGTGTTCCTTCTCTAGGCTTTTCTCTCTCTCGCCAAGGCCACTAACAGAGGGAAGTGCCGTTTTAAACGTGATATGAATTTTTTTATCCGATTCGTTTTTCTAGACATTTTATCATAAGGTCATATTCTCAATTATCATTAGTAGATTTTTTATATATTAACTTATTCTGGTGAAATTTTGTAATCGGGTTCATATTGGCGTATGTTAGCTTGCATGATTTGCTGAATAAATATGTATGGATTTGTAAATTACTTCAAATGACACTTTGACAGCTCAAAAGTTATGCAGACGATAAATTCAGATCTTGTGTCATACTTTATGTTGTAATCATTCCCGATTTCTTTTATTTAATACATGCTAAATAAAGCTCAACTTGTGCAGAATATGTTTGAAAACAAAACAATACAGCGTATGTAGTGGCCAGCATACACTCATCATTTAAATCCGATCGAGCGTATCTAAAACACACTCTAACGAAGCATTGCATGCCACTTTTGATGTATTCGGTACTTTGATACTATATTAGATTTTGAGAAGAGAATTCCTTAAATGTTATCGACAACCTCATTGCATCCGTGGAAAACAGATATTGTACAACATTAACTATTCCGGGGGAGCACACACCATATAAAGTATAGTCCATTCTTTTTAAACATCATATATTTGTCATTTAAAGTTACTCAAATTGGTGCGGAGCGTCTGATTATGCTCTTGATATAATTTTATACAGTTAAAATTCCGATATAAGTAAATTAGTGTTACATTTTCTATTTTATTTTTAATATATTGCGTACTTTCAATTTTATATCCATGCATGGCTGTCTTGAATGGTTTGATTTCCCATTTTTTTAAACAGTGTATACGGATTTATATATAAGATTTTGTAATTCTACATTTCGTTTATTTTCATCATTTCAATTTTTCGCAGTATATGGACAATTAAAGATAACATCTTATTTTCTTTGCTTCCACATGTTATCATTAAATCTATGTTCTCAGTAATATAGCTCAGACTAATCCCTCTGAGGGAAGTCCTAGTATAGACTTAGTTCTAGTAATATCACAGGGGAAAAAATATAATATCCGCTGTCTTCAGTTATTGTTTAGATATTTTTTTACGGTGTTAATAACCACTTAAAGTAACATCATAGTGGCTAAACAGACACAATGACATAATTATCTTGTATGCTGATATGATATAATGGATATATATGATTTAAATGGATGTCTAATTTATATGAACTATAAATGCATCATAAGACTTATCGATATGCCAAACGCAAAACTATTTTCTATCTCATACATTTTAATACATCAAAAACGGTAATTTTTTTAATAATGCGTTTTAGAAATAAAAAGTTCTGCTTACTAGGACTTCCACCAGAGGGATGGCGTGATATTGCTGAAAACATAAGTAATAAGTATGATTTGATAAGTAAGATCTGATAAGTAATGAATTTGAGATGCTATCTTTAATTAATTACATAATGGCACAAATTCAAATTGTGAAAATCATTAAATTGAATCGTAGAAGTGCAAAATACTATACATAAATTGATATATACTGTTAAAATATCACGGAAGCAAACCATGCAAGACAGCCATGTGTGAGTATAAAACTGGAAGTACACATACATTAACCCTTTCCGGCACGGGCAAATTTTGTTGTAAAATGATGAAATGATTGACTGACACCGGAATTTTAAAACGACTTTTTTAGAAATTAAAACACGTTACTCTAACTATTCATTGTAAAAGCAAAATTTTACTAAAATATTGTTGGTGCCGGTCGTAAGTTTGGAATTAAAATTAGGTATCCCGAGATGGGCACACTCTGCCGGAAAGGGTTAAAGCCGGTCGTAAGTTTGGAATTAAAATTAGGTATCCCGAGATGGACACACTCTGCCGGAAAGGGTTAAAGGTAATACACAAAATGAAACTCTAAAATATACTATATCGGAAACAGGGTTGTCAATTTGGCCTCCATTTGTATTAAGAAAATCCAAATTTATACCAAAAATTCTGGAGAAAAAAGATTTGCTTTATGTAACGACTGACATTTCATAATTACATAAATTAATATTTATCCTCACAGGATTTACGGTATGAGTTCGACATTTTTGAATAAAACTGACAAACTGGCAACCCTGATCGGAACTTTAATTCTGAAATGATGTTAAGACCATGAAGTGATATTCCATATTAATTTAAGTACATTTAATCACAAAAAACATGTGTTTGAAAAGAATGAAGGATTTTCTATATTGTGTGTGGTCCCCTCGAACAGTGACTATCTGTTGAATCAGACAATTGAATACAGTTGATCTGAGAGTTGAATATTTGTTTTCCACCTGTGCGATGAGATTGGTGATAAGCGTTTAGGGAACGTTCTCTTCAAAAAAGACTATATTAAATTCCCGAACAGTCAACGAAGGTATGCAATGCGCTGCCCGATTGTGATCCAAACACGTGCGATTGGATTTAGCAGAGGAGAGCATGGCTTGGTTGGAGGAGGTTGGCCATCGAACAAAATTCGCTATCACAGCGAACTTCAGAGCTTCAGACCAGTTCTCGACTTGTTACATTGCTTCTAAAAATAAAATTTCGTTAAATATTCACAAATTCTTCACTTAAACTGTAAAACAAAGATATCATCTTACAAAATGTCACATCATAGTCACATCTCACATCACAGTGATCCATTCTGCACGAATATCCCCATTATCAATTGGGATGTGACGTACCTACTCAATAACATGTGTATGAAGTTTGGTTTAATTCTGATAATACACTTTCCGATAATACAAAAGTAAAATCGCTAAAAAAATCAATATCGCAGCGCTCCCTTCAGGAAGAATTTATTGACTTTCAACTGGAACATGGCAGCTATAGTCCAAAACATATATATGAAGTTTGGTTCATTCCTTTGCTTAACTTCCTGCATTTTCCGATGATACATTAAGGAAATTGGCGCAAAAACTGCTATCGACAGAATCTTCATCCAGCAGTATATCCATAATTTCAAATGGGATCCGCTGGCCGAAGACAAGTCATATACAGCATGTCCGAAAAGTCTGGAAACGGTTGAATAATTCGAGAAATGCACATCGTATTGAAAAATGGAAAAACACAAGTTAAATATTAAAAAAAAGCTATCCAGGAATACAAAAAAGATTCCCTCTTCTACCTGGGGATCATAGTGGTCCAACACTAACATCGTGAATGAAAACCCCCATGTTTTGTTGTAGATTCGGATTCTACTATAAAAATGCGTAACTTTTGTATTTAACATTTTATTCGGATCATCGTAGATGTGATCTAATAGAGCAAAATACGGTCAGATTCGTTTGCTGAGCAGAAAATCCTTCTCTTCCGTAGTTCTGATTTTAAAATTTGAAGAAATAGAAACTAAACAAAAAAATTTTGTTTCCGTATTTCATCGTGGGTAGGAAGGGGGCCAATGTTTAAATTCTAAATGAATGCACTACATTAAGCGATACCTATGATCAACGACTTGGTCTTACTAGCTTCCTTTCTCTTCAGGATGCTCTTTGTTAACGTGACTACCCTGGCTCTCACGATTCGGGGTGCTGTTTTTATTCCGCATTTTGCTTGATTACATCGTTACCTATGATGTTTCGAAAAAATGTTAAGTACAAAAGTTACGCATTTTTTTCTGTAGAATCTGAATCTGCAATAGAAAATAGAGGTTTTCATTCAAGACTTTAAAGTTGGACCCCCTCAGACCCCCAAGATGTCGAGATGGTGGATCAACTTTGGTGTTATTCGAATTCTTCGAAAGTTTCGAGGCTTTTCGTGCACCTTGTATATAAAGTTTGGTTCAATTCTAAGTATAACGTCCTACACCTTTCGAGGTACAGAGGACACGAAGACACATAAGCAAATCGACATTTTCTAGAAACGTGTTTTTCGGGATCTGTTACACTTAAAGCGCATAAATTCCTTTAAAACCGAAGTCAAAATAATTTCTATTAAAAACTTTCTTCTTTTATAGATAGAAGAAAGTTAAAATGTATTATGTCTAAACAGCGGGAAAACAATAAAAGAAAATGTTTAATAATGAAATTAAAAGGGACCGTTAATTATTTTCTTAAAATAAATCCTTGAGTATGGTACCTATTTCTCTACATTAGACGATTAGCGAAATCGTTATAATAAAGCAATATTGGCAACAGACATCGTTTAAGGATTTCATTAAGTTTGATTCTCAATCTGAATCAGACAAATGTTACCCACCAGGAACATGGAATTGAAAAATCAATTTAAATTCTTTATGTGTTAATATTTATTAACAGAACTAGGGGGCTCGGCCCCCTACGAGCTGCGCTCGCCAACCACCCGTTCAGACACTGCAGTCTCTAAAAGCACGCTAATTTGATCGGCTTTAATTGAATTTTTTTGGAAGATTGAATTATAATTAAAAAAACAAAGGCGATCGCCCTATAAACGGGTTTCTATTCATTTCTCTTTGATTGGGGAATTTTACGGAAAAATCAGCTGCTGTTAAAAGATACAATGGCATTTCAAAATCATCTAATATAAAATGAATTAAGTAAACAGAGTCTTTGTCTCCCGGTATTTTTTAACAAAGCGAAAAGAAAGTCCTTTTAAATAAAACATTTTAAATATATCGTTTTTAATCTGACGTAATTTTCACCAAACTTTTCTTTCCCTTTTTAATATTCACGTGAAAATGCTTTTATTAGAAATGAAATATTATTTGCGCTGTCAAAAAAAAAAAAAAATAGTTGAAAAGTTCATCTCAAAATATCAAGTAAATGTCTCGCGCTATTTTTAAATTTAAACTACTATTTTGCAATATTATTTTTTGTTCATTTTACGTAATAAGTGTAATGTGACGTAAATGTGATGTAATTTCTCCTATTTAAGACTTCTAACGCATGTTAATGAATTTATTACTTTACAATATCCTTTCTCTGTTAAAATTCACATGTAATTATAGATGAAGTAATTTTCAATAAGTTCCTGCTTTTTATACGTAATTATTTAATTCTAATTTGAAAGTTTTTCTTCTCTGTTTATAATAGTCACGCGTAAATAAATTTTTAATTTGAAGCAAACATTATTGTTTCCGTTGTTTATACAGTTTGGCAACAGGTTAAATTAGTACAATTTTCTGAAATAAGGAAAAAAATATCTCTCGAAATGCTGAAAATTTGAATTTAAAATAGAAATGAAACCTCGAAAAATGAGTCAAATTAAAAAAATAAATTATTTCTGCACACCGGGAAATTATAACGTGTAAAATGATCTAAAAAGTATTAAATTCCGATGTATAGTTTTTGCTCCTATAAAACTTTTTTAATGGAACGATTTTGTCCAACTTTAGCATTAAATATCTCTTAAAATAATTCTTCGATTTGAAAACTGTCTACATCAGCGTGTTTATCAAACATTTCTGTATAATACTACCAATTTTCATATTTTTGTATGCATTATTTTTCTTAATATTAACGAAGAAAGACCTCCGGTCACAAAAAATTCAAAACCGGCGGCGGCGGCGGCGGTGACAGCGGGAGTTACTTTTTTTTAGAATAGAGAGATAGCAGTTTTAGCTGAAAGATTTATCAATTCTTTTTTAGATACAGATTGTATATAAGAGGAAATATGAGGATCATATATAAGAGGAAATGTACAAAAATCATAAAAATGTGGTAAATTTGTTTTAGTATTTTTCCAGGATAACAAATCCGTATAAACATTCCTTCACGTTGAAGAAAAGTAATTCACCGCAGATTTAATTTTTTTTTTGTTGATCTAAGGCGTAAGAGCAAAATCAAATTTAACTATAAGAAGAACTATATTCAGTTTCTCCAGTTTCTTATTATGTTTTTATTTCTTGCAGAGTTTTATGCTGCATATTTTCCTTTACAAACTCCGTTACAAACGGTATTTCAGACTCCTGAAGAAAAAGTAAAGCTCGATAACAAAGTTCTATTGATGGAAGTGACTTGCAGTTTGCAGATTATGATTTATATATAGAGAGCATTTTGTGTGGTATTAAAAAATACTTCAAAATCTGTACAGTGGAAATCGCCGCTGTATATAAGTTATTACAGATAAAAAATATTAAATTAATTACTTTTTCTGCGTCATTTACAACAAAAAATGCACAATATGTCTACCAGCACATTCCAGTACAATGTACAGCCGTGGTATTATTTTTGATGCAATACCAGAATAATCACCCAGAGTGTTTGCTAATTTTTGCCATAAGTCGTTTTTCTGTGCTTCTACATATCAAAGAGTTCATAAATTTACACGGGATTTTTGGCGGGTAGCAACTATAAATATCGCTGTGAGATTTGATCTCATCCTAATGCTATCGTTGCTAAGATAAATGGATAAAAAAGTGGAATACTTCCACGGTATTACTTACACCAACACTCTCAACTCTCATGATTTTGAACTTTTATTTTGTATCGCGGTATTTTGCAATAACAAAATATTAGTAAAAGCGAACTGCTACTTTATCGGGCCCATGTATCTGTTTTTATTACGATTTGCTTTAGCTTTGGGCATCCGGTGTTAAATAAAAGCATTTACGAATATCGGAAAAGTTCTGTTAAAATGTTTCTTGACAAAACAATTTTCTCCTTTTGCGTTTTATAATACTCAAACTTTGCATGAACAAAATATTAGTAAAAGTCAGCTGCTACTTTATCCGACCCATATATCTGTTTTAAAGCGATTTTCATTAGAACTGGACATCCGGTGTTAAATAAAACATTTATGAATAACGGAAAATTTCTGTTAAAATGTTTTTTGACAAAACAAGTTTCTCCTTTTGAGTTTCATAATACTTGGACTTTGCAATAACAAAATATTAGTGAAAGTGAACTGCTACTTTATCCGACCCATGTATCTGTTTTTATTACGATTTGCTTTAGCTCTGGGCGTCCGGTGTTAAATAAAAACATGTATGAATATTGGAAAAGTTATGTTAAAATGTTTTCGACAAAACAATTTTCTCCTTTTGCGTTTTATAATACTCAAACTTTGCATGAACAAAATATTAGTAAAAGTCAACTGCTACATTCTGCGACCAATATATTTGTTTTTAGTGCGAATTTATTTAGGTCTGTACATCCGGTGTTAAATAAAAACATTTAAGAATATCGGAAAATTTCTGTTAAAATGTTTTTTTATACAAAACTTTCTCATTTTGAGTTAGATAATACTAAAAATTTGCATGAGCAAAATATTAGAAAAAGTCAACTTCTACTTTATCCAACCCATATATATGTTTTATTGCGATTTCCTTTCGCTCTGGACGTCCGGTGTTAAATAAATTATTTACGAATATCGAAAAATGTCTGTTAAAATGTTTTCTGACAAACAACTTTCTCCTTTTGAGTTTCATAATACTCAAACTTCGCATCTACGAAATATTACTGAAAGTCAACTGTGCTTTAAGTGAGGAAGCTGAAATAATAAATAAATAATTTTATTCATGAAAACTTATACGAAACATTTCCCATTTTAAATACTCTATTGCAAACTTTAATCTTTTAATTATAAACACAGTTTACAATGCATAAATAAATCCTGTTTAAAAATCTGTTTTGAAACGCAATTTAAAACTTATGTTCGTGGGGGATGCTTTCATTTAAACTTTTGGGATAAAAGAGCTAATTTTCGGAGTTCACAATCATCAAATTTCGACTTGGAGTAATCTTAGGCTAAACACCTCAAAAATTAAAGTCAGTATCGCATTTAAGTGAAAGAAAACACTTCTGACATGCTGGAATCAATCTGAACAGCTGTTGTATCTCTGGAACATTCCAACTTCTGCAAAAGAATTTTTCAATTGATTTTTTCGTCGTTTAATCTTTAAAACTATTGCTTTTTGATACTATAAATAAAAATTAAAAATTATAATTTGACTTCAAAGTTATAATCAACATTTGTAAATAAGAGGAGTTCAGAAGTTATAATGTAAACGATATTTAATAAAAGTAGATATATTTATAAGAAAGAAAAATCATGTATTGCGTATTGATTATGAAACACTTTATAACTGTATCAGAATGCTCTTACGGAATTTTATTTTTTTCACGCAGTTAAAGGAATTAATATCAAAATAAATAAATTATGCAAAGTATAACACAGTTTAAAACGCGCTTTTAGCATATTACCGCCCAAAAGCAACAGAATATTTTTGTACATCACCGTATCTGATTTATAATCTTTTTTTTTTTTTTTTCTTTGCATATAACATAGTATGATACTAAAATTTAATTCAGACATAAAAGTAATTTTGGTAACAATCCTCAATAAACGGCCAATAATCAAAACTGTGTTCGGAAATCCTGATTACAAAGTTGATACAATAGTACCAGAGTTGCCAAATGAGCGACTTTTTAAATTAGAAATATTCTCCATTTTTTAGAAATGTATCGAGAGTAGTGGTTAATGACATGCACACCATGATAAAAATAAGAGGAGTTCTATTGAGAAATGTGTTAGCTAGTTTTAATAAAATAATCCAATAAATTTGCCTCTTGCTTGTGATAGAAATGAAATAAACCTAGGAAAATAGAATATCTGCAGAGCAGCGGACTCAACGTCAACTGTGCTAATATATTTTTAAAATCTTACTTTACATGATATATATTAATATATATAATCTCCAAACCCTTATTTTATTTTTTTAGGTTACATAAATATTTAAGCCCATTTTTAGATATGTTTTAATAAAGCAATTTAAAAATGTATGAAAATAATTTAAAATTAAAAATGAATCCTAAAAAATGTATTAACGGTATTATTTTTAAATCATCAGATATGCGTAACAGACATGTAATAAAAAAAGATAACTTGTTACTTAAAATTAAGAAATAGCAATGTTACTTCTCATAAAAATGATTATCCACTTATAAAGAAATTACATTAAAACATAAGGCGTTAGATAAAGAAATGTGATTCTAACATCCTTTTTTTTCACTAGTATTCGATTACGACTTGCTTTTGATAATATATATATATATATATATATATATATATATATCTTCGTCGCTATTATTAAGAAAAGTTGTTAAGTTTATAACCTAATCCACGTGGATTATTCACAAAAAATAAAAATATTGTCATTGAATACAGGAATATATATATATATATTTTATAAACAGTAATTGACAAATGTTCACATGTATAAGATAACGATTTATTTTATTTATTTTTTATCAGTTTTGTCTATTGAAAAATATACTTTATATCTAACAGTCTCTCAACTCGTTTATATGTATATTGTTTATGAGTGTTATCGTATAACTTCTAAACGAATACTCCGATTTTAATTAGTTCTTTATTTTTCTATTTTCTTTTCTTCTCTCTTTCTCTTTTGTTCTGTTCACTCTTTTTTTCTTTCTTTCTTTCTTTTTTCTTTTTTGAAAGAGCAAATTCTGGTAGTTGTCTCGGATAAAATTCACCAGAATCCAAAGTGTGATATTGCTCACGAGCAAGGAAAGGGACCCAATTTCAATAATTTTACACATTATTTTACTTAAGTGCGTTTTTTACAGGAAAAGTGCCATGAGTGTAGTTATCCGATAGAGCACAGTATCTGTCACTTTACCGCTACAAATTGGGGGGGGGGGCAATGGGTAAGGGAGAAAAATTTGCTCAATCTCCCTGTCTCTTCTACGTCTTAAATCAGGGTTTACGGCTTTATTTATACTTTTATATCTGCGTGTAGGTGTAAATGCTGTGATTTAGGTTATAATAACAAAAGATCGATCGCCTTATGCCTCTTCTGTGAAATATAGTATTTTTAATTTGGTTCACTATTGCAGTTTAGCGATATGTTTGTTCCCTTGCCTGGTTTCTCTGGTTTCGTCTCACAAGCATCACTATCTCTTGCGTTACTTAAATCAATATTTTGCGCCTATATCTAATATTTTACAGTTGCATGAAGTGATGTGTGTAATAGTTGTCCTTATAGGAGATTACTCTGGGATTTAATTTATTGACTATTTTCTCGTTTTAGTTAGCCAACTATAGATACGCTGCACTTATTCAAATTGTTACTCAAAATAAGCTTGCGTGGAATAGGTTCTTACAAACGGCAATAACAAATAATATAAATGCACTGTAGGAAAAATAAGTGGAAAATTACTGCTGGTATTGGCTGAGAATCGCTGCAGTAGCATTAAGAAACACCGTTTTTGTAATTTTAGTAGAGATTTATTGCAATCTCAGTAATTTCAAGATCAAGAAATTTGCTCAGACCACATTCCACATAAGATACGGGAGTCAAAAAGGATCAAAGCATTATATTATTACTGTTAGTGTCGTGCGATTGTTAGCGCTGTCCTTTTGTTAGTGTCGTACCATTGTTAGCGCTGTCCTTTTGTTGGTGTCGTACGATAGTTAGAGCTCTCCTTTATATGTGCTTATTATTGCAATTCCTAATGTCACTTTTTGATAGACAAAGTAGAACATAGAGAGTGCAAATATAATTTTTTTAATTAAGGGTAAGTTTTATTTATATGTACAGGGTGTCCAGCGAATAAGACCCTGATTTTACAATTAAATATCTCAAAAACAAAGATCAAGAGAATTATACGGTAAACGGTTTGTTTATTAGCTAAGCTGTAAAAATGTTATACAGAAGTTTCAAAATTTAGTTACAAAAACCGTTAACAGATAGCGTTGTAATCGCAATGCCTATAAGTCGTGCTTCAAAGTCCAGAGCACTAGCGTCTCATTTCTAGATGGTTCCCTATGGAAGGACGAAAAGTGGGAAAGTCCACTTTTTCGTTGGGGTGATGTGCAGAAAACCTGTAGCTTTACAAAAACTAGTTTTGTAGATTTACATGTTTTGTTGTACAGCATACAAATAAAATTTTAGTAAGCATACAGATTTCTGCAACTTTACATCTGTAGAAAATTTTATTTATTATTTTACTGTATGGTGCTTTGTATCTTACACATGCGGACGTGACCTTCAAAACGTGTCTTATCCAGAAAATCATATTTTGGGAAATCGCGAAACATTTAACTGCGTCCATTAATTTTCATTGCAAACCCATATTTTACAATGCCAAAAATACACGATAAAATAAGTTTTTTTCAGATTGTAGTGTTTTTTCGATGCAGGTTGACCAATAGAATAGATTGATAGAGAAAACTCGATTTTTTAAATTTTGGATGAGGCGGTGCCCATAATCTTTAAAATACGGCTTAGTATCAAATAAGAAAACATAAAAATAAATAAACATAAATAGGGGATTTAAAACAAAAATATATATCTACAAGAGAAAAAAATGCAAAAAATTGTACAGTTATGGGGTTAAAAGTGCTGTAAAACTGAGAGCAAAACTTTCTGTACAATTGAAAAATTCGGCAAAATCTAGATAACAAAAGGATTGTAAATTTTTACTGCAAAAATGCTGTAAAGTTTTCAAATTTGTTGTTCAGCCATAAAAAACAAACGTTCAATAAATCTACCGCGAATTATGCTGGCACCAGGTTTAACAAAAATTCGTGTTTTGTTTAAAAAAAACCCAAAACGGTTTATTTAGTTTAAACCGTGTTTTTCTTTTCTTTTTTTATATCACTAGGGGGCTCGGCCCCCTACGAGCTACGCTCGCCAACCCGCGTCCAGACACCGCAGACTCCAAATGCACGCTAATTTGATCGGCTTTAAAAAGATTTCGAAAGATTGAAATATAATTTTAAAAACAGTGGCGATCTCCCTATAAACGAATTTCTATTCATTTCTCTTTGATTGGGGAATTTTAACGCCAAATCCGCTGCGGTACTACCTGATTATCCCATCGACCAATTTCGCCAAATTATATTAATCGCCAAACCACTCGCCAAATTATAAAAATCGGCATAATTTTTATTTTAAATAACGAAAGAACAAATAAATTAGTACAACATTAATAAAAATACAAATAAAAAACGTCGAAATAAAAATAACTTGATGACGTAGACACGTGTAACAACATTTCAAAATAAGTTAATATAAAATGAATTAAGTAAACAGTCTTTGTCTCCTGGTATTTTTTAACAAAGCGAAAAGAAAGTTCTTTTAAATGAAACATTTTAAATTAATCGTTTTTAATCTGACGTAATTTTTACCAAGCTATACTTTCTCTTTTAAATATTCACGTGAATAAACTTTTGTTAGAAATGACATATTATTTGCGCTTTCCTGACAAAAATAGTTTAAAAGTATCCTCTCAAAATATAAAATAAATGCCTAGCGCAATTTCTAAATTTAAACCGTTTTGGAATATTATTTTGTGTTCATTTTATGTAATAACTGTAATGTGACGTAAATATGACGTAATTTCTCCTATTTAAGACTTCTAACGCATGTTAATAAATTTATTATTTTACAAATTCCTTTCTCTCTTAAAATTCACGTGTAATTATAGTTTTTATGACGTAATTTTTAATAAGTTCCTGCTTTTTGTACATAATTATTTAATTCTAATTCCAAATGTTTTTTTCTGTTTATAATAGTCACGTGTAAATAAATTTTAATTTATCTACACGTATAAATATTTTTTTTTCTTTTTGAAGCAAACATTATTGTTTCCGCTGTTTATACAGTTGGCAACAGTTTAAATTAATATCACTTTCTAAAATCTGTAAAAAATATCTCTAGAAATGCTGAAAATTTGAATTTAAAATAGAAATAAAACCTCAAAAAATGAGTCAAAATAAAAAAATTAATGCAATCTGCACTCCGGCAAATTCTAAGGCATAAAATGACCTAAAAATGATTACACTGCCATGTATAGTTTTTGCTGCTATAAAACTTTTTTAGTGGAACAATTTTGTCCAACTTTAGTATTAAATATCTCATAAAATAATTCTTCGATTTGAAAACTGTCTGCATCAGCGTGTTTATCACACATTTCTGTATAAAACCACTGATTTTCATATTTTTGTATGCATTATTTTTCTTAGTATTAACGAAGAAAGACCTCCGGTCACAAAAAATTCAAAACCGGCGGCGGCGGTGACAGCGGTAGTTACTTTTTTTTAGAATAGAGAGATTTTATATTACATAGAGAGACATATTTGTTGATAAAAATAAATGTTGTTGGATTTATGTAAGTAATATAACTACATCTGAAAACATTTAAATTAAATAATTACAGTCAACTATCTGGTAAATTGAAACCATTCTTCATTTAAACATTAACAGTTATGTCTCATGTTCGATAAATAATCTGCTCATATGTTATTAAGTACTATAAATAATCTGCATTTTTAAAATGAAAATATATTATGCTAAATATTGAATATTTTTTATCAAGTTTATCTTTGCTAATTTTATTTATTATAAGGCTGCTCTTTAGGGCATCAGACATGTTCATCAACACATGTTAATTTTAATACTACATGCATGAAAACATATCCTAGACTCATAATGTCTCATGTTGACTGCTGAGATAAAGTATTAAAAATATAAATTATTTCTATCAATAATTTAAAACAATTAAATTGCAAGATTGAGAAAATATTAAATTGGGTTTGTTCTAAAAGGAGCAACTGTTTTCTTTGTTTGAGAGAAAAAAAAACAGTTGGATTAAGCCGTTTAGTTTAAAACGTGCCAATATTATCTGGCAGTTTAATTGCCAAAAAGTTTTGATGTAATTCTTTTTATAGTATATCCCGTTTATAATAGAAGTTTTTTTGCACGCGATAGATTTAAATTGACCAAATTTTGGCATTTTGCCAATCAATCTTACTTTTTCACATTCCTAAAATATAGAAATAAATATTTTAGAATACTAATATGAAATGGAACCCGGAAAAAATGTAAAAAATATTAAAATAAATTTTTAGTAACAAAATTTAAAATTTTATATCTTTAGAAATGTCTTCTCTTTTCTAATCGAGATATTTGGCTGTCTGTTTGAGATGGCTAAAATATTAAAAACATTATTTCCTTTTTCGTCAAGTAATATGTTGTTCCTATAAACGGTGCATGCTTATAACTTTGAATATTGTTTGGAAATTCTATTATCCCCGTCTTTTGAATGTCTGGGGATAGTAAAAGGTCTATATAAACCTTTATAGATAATGGTATAACCGCCTTTCGATATTTTATTGATCTACTGTGAATAACAAGAAAAATCATAAAATGTTCTTTAGACTAAAATTTGGACCCACTTTCTATATTACAGTGCAATTAATTCTCTTAAAATCATTTACTTCTCTTACATAAATGTAATATGGAGAACACAAACTTATGACATGCAAATCTTTAATCGGAGATAGGATATTGACTTATTATTGACAAAATAAACATTCAGGTTTAATTAGCCAAAAACTTTTAAATTGAATGAAAATTATGTTTTTTTTCTATTAACTCTGTTTTCTAAATGTAACGAATAATATTATAATCATTTTCTGTTCATGAAATGGATAATATTAACGATGTTTTATTAAATATAATTTTTGGGGATTCTTTATGTAGAACATTTTTCATTTTCTTCTAATACAATCATTTTACTTGAATAATGCAGGTTTGCGATTAAAAACCAGCCTTTTTTTTCTTTTGTTATCTAATGGGTTGAAATCAAAGGTAAAGACCGTTATCAGATGTCCCTTCCAAATTAATCATCCGTAAACCATCCGTTAAGTAATATAAATCGTGACATAATTAACACATGAAGTCTCATGTTTCCTACATTTAATTTCTTGCTACAGTAAAAAGTCTAAAGCCCGGAATCCTCGGGACTTTTCCAAGTCCGAACTTTGGATTTTTCCGAACTTTGTGTTATAAAAAATATCGCTTTTCCAATAAAAAGAAAAATAAGTTTCACTACATAAAAAGGCAAAATATGCCGTTCATATATTAAGAATTGCATATAACAGCTATTATGATAGCGAATCAAACAATCATTTTCATTAAATAATTCATAACAAAATAAACAGTAAAACAAAAACATTTATTTAAGGGAACATACAATTTAAAAACAAGTTATAACTTACTTAACTATTGAACATTTCAGTTAATATGCGCTCCTTTATTAACTTAGGCTTATCACTTTGAAGTTTTCCTTTTATTCTGTACATAGACATGCGTTAAGATTCAGAAATAAAGCTTCTTTGCTCTACGCCTTTTTTTTCTTTGTTTGTTTCAACAATTTTGATTTTTCCCTTCTTTCTAGAATACCTACTGATGATTTTATTTACATTTAATACATAAGACGTCTTAACCTATTGATTGAGTTGGTACATTCATACCAACGTCATTCTCTCTTTTCTTAGAAATATCTGGTTATGACACTTTCATAATTTGTGTTCCATGTCCAGGTTTTTGGGTATTAGTGAAACTAAACTAGAAAATAGAAAGTCTTTGTAAGGTCGGATATAGAAAAACTTTCCCTTGTTAATGTTTTCGCCTAGTTCTTAAATAAAAAAAGAAAAAAAAAAAACTGATATAAGCCGAAGATTTCTATAAGAAGATCCTTATGGATTTTATGAGAAATTTAAATACCTTAAATATAACTGAACTGTGAAAGTCATGTTGAGGAACATAGATCTGCACGGGTCAAAATTGTTCCAGACTCCACAAACATTAACCGAGTTGAAAGGTTAACATTTTCTTTGTCACAAATGCTTAAACGTCGCTAAAACTAAAATATATTTTTGATGCAGATTGCGTGTATAATATAGACCTATTTCTAGTAATGACAGGAAAAAATTTATTGCACTATCCGCTGTGTTCAACTATTCTTTAGATGTCTTTTATGTCATCATAAGTCTAGTGATATTGATAACAAATGTCCAAGACGGGAATCACTGAGTGCTCATGAAGGCTTTTCCATCTAATAACTGCGGTAGCAGACTTACCGACTTATGTGAGTGAGAGATGCCAAGCTGGGCATCGTCCTCGTGGCTTAATGGTAGAGCACTGGAGCTCTATTCCAGGCGTCCGGGTTCGATTCCCGGCTTGGACATTTTTCACTCTGTAGGTTTACGCTTACTTAGCAAAGTGATAATTCACGTATTTAATATTCTCTAATTTCTAAGCGTAATTTCACTGCTGAGAAGTAGTTGAAGAATTAATTAAAATTATAGATTTAATAGCGATTTCTGACAAGTAATGAAATTGAGAAGTACTGAAATTTGTATCTTTAATTAATTATAAATTGGCACAAATTAAAATTACAAAAATGGATAAATTGGATCGTAAAATTACAAAATACTATACATAAATTAATATACACTGCTACAATATTAGAAAAGAAAACCATGGAAGACAGCCCTGCGGCGTGGATATAAAGTGGAAAGTACACATACATTAAATGTAATACAGAAAATGAAACACAAAAATATCTTATATCGGAATTAACCTTTGAAATCATGTCAAGAACATGAAGAGACTATACGCACCAATTTCAGTACCTGTAAAAGACAAACAATATGTTGTTTGAAGAAAATGAAGGATTTTCTACATTATGTATGTTCCCCTCGAACAGTTAAGAGTGTTAAACATCCGTTTTCTACCTGTGCGATGAGATTGGCGATAAGAGTTTAGAGAAATCTCCCAACAAAAATGGCTGAATCAAAATCCTGAACAGTCAATAGAGGCATTCAATGCGTTATCCGAGTGTGTTCCAGACATACTCGATTGGACTTAACAGAGGAAAGCATGTTGGACATCGAACAAAATTCCTTATTACAGCGAACTTCATACTTCACACTTGAGACCGATTTTATTCAAAATTTTATACAGGTTCTCGACTTGTTACATTACATCTATATGTAAAATTTCGTTGAAAAATATTCATAAACTCATGACTTAAACTGTAAAACAAAAGAGATCATCACACAAATGTAGCTATCACAGTTATCCCTTTTGCAGGAATATCCCCATTATCAATTGGGATGTGACGTTTCTAGTCAATAACATGCATATGAAGTTCGATTTAATTCTGTCCATAACTTCATATACTTTCCTATGATACAAAAGCAAAATCGCTCAAAAAAACATTCTCACACGGATCCCTTCTGGAGGAATATCCCGAATTTCAACTGTGAGATGACAGCCATTGTCAAAGCATATAAATGCAGTTTCGTTCAATTCTTTGCTTAACTTTATACCATCCTAATGATACATTAAGGAAAGTGAAACAAAAAACACTATCGACAGCAGCATCATCCAGCGGAATATACAGACAAAAACATATACAGGGTGTCCGAAAAGTCTGGAAATGTCGAAGAACTCTAAAAATACACATCGGATTGAAAAACAGAAAAATACGAGTTAAATATATTTTTTTTAATGCTTTTCAGTGATACAAAAGATGACACCCTCACTCAACCACTTTGGGTCAGAGGCGTCCAACTTTCAAATTGTGAATGAAAACTAACATTTTGTATTGTAGATTCGAATTCTACTGGAAAAAAAATCATAATTTTTGTATAACAATATGTATGATAATCGCTTATTATGAAACAGACTAAGCTAAAAAAAAATGCTATAATAGTAATAAAATACCTTTATTTAGATTAACGAACGTTTCATCACACAAACGGCGACATTTTCAAAATCATTCTGGATAGAAATATTTTCGCAAAATTTTAATTAGCAAGTTACAGTCGAACCTCTATTTAACGAAGTCGCTAAATCCCTGGAAAAAGTTCGTTATATGGAAAATTCGTTATATAGAGATTCACCTTTTAAAATACTTTAAACTACATAAAACAGATTTTAAATTCATAAACACTAAATATTTTTACTAAAAGTAATTAATCACATTTTATTTTTATAAATTGTATCGATTTGTTTTATTTACTTTACCCACCAATATCCATCATCAATTCATTTTTTCTATGTGTTTAAACCTTTGAAATCTGCAAGGAAAACAAAACATTGTCCGTGAATACTCTGTATTTTCTGTTTAAAGTAAATAGTTTTACATTAAAATTAATGAATTTTAATGATATTATCGTATTTATTATTATTATAACAAATAATTTTTACCATATATTAACATATGCGTTCTTAAATTTAATTTCTGAAAAACTCTGTTAATTTTGCCTGATTTTTTCTTTTAAAAGTGCTTTCTCTCATAATACGTCGCACATCATTGCAATGCACGAAAAACCCCATTCATGCGTATTTTCTTCTAACTATAATCCGCTTCGGATTGTTTCAAATGATTTTACCATTTCATCATATGAAGTTTTGTTAATTCCTGCATCATGATCATTTCCATCATCATCATATTCGTCTTCATCGCAATTCATTGTTGTATTGTTTTTATTTTTCACACTGTTGAAAATTTTCAATTCTGATAGTGTTTCCGAGGTCTCAATTTCAGAATTAAGTGAAATACAATCATCAATCTGCATATCATGGTTAATTTCTTCTTTTTTTCTCAGCTGTATCCACATTTTTTTAAGTTACTCTAAGGGATTATCTTCTTCGTCCTCCATACTTACCGAATTCTCACTGCTGACAAAGAAGGCACCTGGGGAAACCAGTTCAAGGCCATTGAACATCATAAAATGTGCTTAAAGAAAGAATAAGTTTGAAATGTCCAGAAATATTTTGAGAAATGGGGAGAAAAAAAAATTAGATCACAAGAAAAAGTTCGTTAAATAGAGAATGCACTTCGTTATTTGGAGGTTATTTTACGCAGAATTCGCAAAATGTTCTTGGTTCGAAGGAAAAGTTCGCAAAATAGAGAAATTCGCAAAATAGAGGTTCGTTAAATAGAGGTCCGACTGTATTTCTTTTTTTAAGTTTGCAGAAGTATTTCTATCAAGAATGATTTTGAAAAAGTCGCCTTTTGTGCGCTAAAACGTTCGTTAATCGAAATAAAGGTATTTAAACACTTTTATAGCATAATTTTTGTATTTAACATTTTTTTCAGCTCATCGTAGATTGCGGTGTAATAGAACAGAATGAAGTCATATTCGTTTGCTGAGCAGAAAATCCTTTCTTGCATTGTTCTGATTTGAAAATTTGAAAGAAATAGTAACTAAACAAAAAACAAAAAACAAAAAACAAAAAAAAATGCAGTTTCCCTCTCTACATCGTGGGAAAGGGGTTAAAACTTAAATTCTATACGAATGCACTACTATAAGAGTTGCCAAATTACAAAGACTTGGTCGTAGTAGCTTTCTGTCCCCTTCGGGATGCTTAATTAAACTGAGTCCAGATGCATCTCACGATTTTTTGTGCTGTTTTACGCCGCATTTTGCTTCATTACATCGCTATCTACTATCATCCGATAAAAATGTTTAATGGAATAGTTACGTAGTTTTGTCATAGAATTCGAATCGACAAAAAATAAGATGGCGAAGTTGGATCCCGCTGAACACTGGCGGTGGAGGTGGGCGGTCAACTTTGGTATCACTGAATAAATCTTCTGAAAATATTTAACACGTATTTTCCGTTTTTCATTCCGATATCTCTCGAATTATTCATTTCTTGACAAAATTCACTGTTTTCCGGTTTTTCTTGACACCCTGTATATGAAGTTTGGTTCAATTCTATGCATAAATTAAAACACTTTCGATGTTTCAAAATGGACAAATACACGTGGGTAGATCGACATTTTGTAAAAAAGTGTTTTTCTTGATCTCTTACACTTAAAGCGCGTAAATTCAGTTGAATCCGAAGTCAAAAAACATTTCTATTATATATTTCTCTACTTTTATAGATAGATGAAAGTTAAAAGTTATGATGAAAAAACACCGGAAAAACAATACAATAAAATGTTTAATAATATAATTAAAAGTGAAAGTTTACATTTATTATTAAATCAATATTTATTGAGTCTGGTATCTATTTGTCTATATTAGACGATTAGAGAAAACGTTATAATAAACCAATATTGGCAACAGACATCGTTTCAGGATGTCATTAGGTTTGATTCTCAATCAATTTCAAACCAATGTTACCGAAAAGGAACATAGAATAAAAAAAATAAATTTAAATTTTTAATTTGTTAATATTTATTTACAAACTAGCAGTTTTAGCTGAAAGATTGATCAAGTCTCTTTAGATAGAAATTACGTTTCATATATAAGATGAAACGTACAAAAAATCATAAAAATGTGGCAATTTTGTTTTAGTATTTTTCCAAGATAACAAATCCCTATAAACATTCCTTCAAGTGTGAAGAAAAGTAATTCACCGAAGAATTTGTTTTGTTGTTCTAATGCGTAAGGGAAAAATCAAATTTAATTATAGAAAGTATTACAGTCAGTTTCTCCAGTTTCTTATTATGTTTTGATTTGTTGCAGAATTTTATGCTGCATATTTTCCTTTTCAATGTTACAAATGGTATTTCAGACTCCGGGAGAAAAATTAAAGCACGATAAAAAAGTTCTATGGATGAAAATGACTTGCGGTTTGCATATTAGGATTTATATTTATAGAGCTTTTTCTGTGGCATGAAAAAAAAAATAGTTCAAAATCTCTACAGCAAAAATCGCCACACTATATGATTTATTAAAGATAATGAATGCAAAATGAGAGAATATTTCTGCGTCATTTACAGATGCAAATGCACAATGTACTACCAGAACATTCCAGAACAATCTACACTCCTTGTATTACGTTCGATGCAGTACCAAAAAAAATAACCCAGAGTGTTTGCCACATTTTGCTATAGGACGTGATTCTGTGCTTCTACAGATCAAATATTTCATCCATTAAAACGAGATTTTTGGTGGTTCGCAACTATAAATATCGCTGAGTGTTTTGATGTGATCGCGTGCGTTACTTCCATGGCCTTACTTACACTAAAGCTATCAACTCTCATGATTTTGAGAAGGAAATTCATATTTAGGAAATTGCTAGTCTCTGCGACTCATATGTCTGTTTATTGTGATTATCCTTAACTCTCGACTTTCGAAACATCCGGTGTTAAATAAAAACATTTAGGGATATCGGAAAATGTCTGTTAAAATATTTTCTGACTAAACAACTTTCTCCTTTGGAGTTTCATTATTCTCAAACTTCACATGAACAAAATATAATATTACTAAAAGTCAACTGTGCTTATCATGAGGACGCTGAAATGATAAATAAATAATTTTACTCAGCAAAACTTATACGAAACTATTCCCATTTTAAATATTCCTTTGAGAACTTTAATCTTCTAATTATAAACACAGTTTACTATTCATAAATAAATCCTGTTTAAAAATCCTGTTTTGAAACGCAATTTAAAACTAATGTTCGTGAGGGCGTGATGCTTTCATTTAAACTTTTGGGATAAAGGAGCTAATTTTCGGAGTTCACAATCATCAAATTTCGACTTGGAGTAATCTTGGACTAAACACTTCGAAAATTAAAGTGAGTATCGTATTTAAGTGAAACAAAATACTTCTAACATGCTGGAATCAATTTGAGCAGCTGTTGTATCCCTAGAGCAATCCAAATTCTGTGAAAGAGTTTTCATTTTAGTTTTTAATGAGTCATTTAATCTTAACAATATTGTTTTATTATATTATAAATAAAAATTAAAGAATATTAATTTGACTTGAAAGTTACAATCAACGGTTATATTTAAGATGAGTTCAGAATTTATAATGTAATTGATATTAATTAAAAGTGAATATATTTACAAGAAAGAGAAATCATATATTGCATATTGATTATGAAACACTTTATAACAGTATGTGAGTCATAGAACGGAATTTCATCTTTTTACACAGTTAACCGCATTAATATCAAAATAAACAGCTTAGACAAAGTATAATACAATTTAAAAAGCACTTTTAGCATATTAATGCTCAAAACGGAAATTTTTTGTACATAACTTTATCTCATTTATATACCGGGAGTTCCAAAAATGACCTAGGGATTTTAAAGTTCAATAACTTGCAAACGGTGACAGATATTAAAAGAATTCTTGCCGAAGTATTACGTAAGATGTCAGAAGTTTGTATGCTGCGACTCTCAGTTTTTCACTACAAATAGAATCGATAGATGGCACTGAAAGCAATAATCACTAAATTCAGGCTCGATTTTTCGGCCTCTCTCTTCTTCCATGCGAAAAAAGGAGATTAAAATGTATTGAATGGATCTCGAAGTACAAAAAATCGGGTCTGGACTGAGCACCTATTGTTCTGAGTGCCATCTTTTGTTTGAAATCGAACTAAAATCAAGAATCACAGTAAAAATAAAACCCTGACATCATACATAACCCTCCTGGAAGAATTTGTTTAATATCTGTCACCGTTTGCAAGTTATTGAATTTTAAAATCCATCATTTAATTTTGGGACACCCGGTATATATGTCGTAGGCTAATTGAGAAATCCGGCTCTTTGCAAACAGCCTAGGCTCTTTGCAAAGAGCCGGGCTAATTGGAGAATCCATCTCCCTTTTTCCAATGAGCCTGATATTTTTCAGGCTTATTGCAAAGAGCCTAGAAAGCGTTAGGCTAATTGAAAAATGACCACTTATTATCCGATCAGGGTGATATTTTTAGCTTACAGGCTATCAAAGCCAATGAGCTTATGTGCCCGCCGATTCTGTATGTACGTGTGTACGTACGTATGTACGTAACACGATAACTCTTGATAGAAATATCCGATTTGCTTCAATTTTTTTTCTAGGTTCATTCTCATAAGGTGCTTCCCTGATTAGTTTTTGGGGTTCATTGGTTAAGTATAAAGGGGAAAAGGGGGGGGGGCTAGTTCCCCCTCCCCCCCTTTATTTATATAAATGGGTTTTTCATGCAGAAATATTCGATTTGCTCCAAATTTGGTATACCAGTTTATTGTGTTAAGGAGCTTCCCTGATTAGATTTGGAAGCTCATTATTTAAGTATAAAGGGGGGAAAGGGGGGCTACCTCCCTTAATTTAGATAAATCGGTTTTTCATGATGAATTATTCGATTTTCTCCAAATTTGGTATACCGGTTTATTAAGTTAAGGAGCTGCCTTGATTAGGATTGGAGGTTCATTAGTTACATATAAAGGCAGGAAAGGGGGGGGCTATCCCCCCGTAATTTAGATAAATTGCTTTTTCATGCAGAAATATGCGATTTGCAATAAATTTGGTATACCGGTTAATTATGTTAAGCAGCTACCCTGATTACATTTGGAAGATCATTATTATGTATAAAGGGGGGAAAGGGGGGCAATTGCCTCTCCCCTTAATTTAGATAAATGCGTTTTTCATGTAGAATTATTCGATTAGCTCAAATTTGGTATACTGGTTTATTATGTTAAGGATATTGCTTTATTAGATTTGGAGGTTCATTAGTTAAATATAAAGGGAGGAAAGGGGGGGTAGCCCCTCCCCCCTTAATTTAGGTAAATTGGTTTTTCCTGCAAAATTATTCGATTTGCTCCAAATTTGGTATACCGGTTTATTATGTTAAGGAGCTTCCCTGATTATATTTGGAAGTTCATTAGTTAAGTATAAAGGGAGGAGAGGGGGGCTAGACCCCCCCCCCTTAATTTAGATAAATGGGTTTTTCATGCAGATTTATTCCATCTGCTCCAAATTTCGTATACCGGTTTATTATGTTAAGGAGCTTCCCTGATTAGATTTGGAGGTTCATTAGTTAAGTATAAAGGGAGGAAAGGGGGTCTAGACCCCCCCCCTTTATTTAGATAAATGGGTTTTTCATGCAGAGTTATTCGACTTGCTCCGAATTTCGTATACCGGCTTATTATGTTAAGGAGCTGCCTTGATTAGATTTGGAGATTTATTGGTTAAGTATAAAGGAGGGAGTAGTGTCCCCTTAATTTAGATAAATGGGTTTTTCATACAGAATTATTCGATTTGCTTGAAATTTGATATACCAGTTTATTACGATATAACTTCCTTCATTTGATTTGGAGGTTCATTGGTTAAGCATAAAAGGGGGGAAAGGGGGGCAATTGCCCCTCCCCTTCATTTAGATAAATGGGTTTTCATGCAGAATTATCTGATTTAGTTTAATTTTTTTTCAGCCGGATCCGAACTTGAAGGTTCCATTTGAAGTCAACCCGAAAACCGACCACAACCAGGTTTCGGATTGAGTTCAATTAGAACTTTCTGGTTCGGATCGGGTTGCCGGTGGACGGAGATTATTTTGTCTGGCTTGCATCGGGTTATAGTTCTTTGGAATATTTTTGTTAAGATTTGGTTCGGGACGGGTTTCAGGTTGACTTCGAATGGAATTTTTAGGTTCTGGTAGCGTTGCTTGTCCATGGAAACTAATTTGTCTTGTTCAGATCCGGTTATGGATCTTTGGAATATTTTTGTCGGTTATCAGATTTGGTTCGGGATTTCGGGTTTTTTCAAATGGAACTCTCAGGTTCGGGTCGGGTTGCATGTAGACTGAAATGATTTTGTCATGCTTGGATCGGGGTACGGTCTGTTGTAATTTATTTTTCAGGTTTGGGTAAGGTTATGCGCTAATAAACCTAATAAAAAGAAAATTGCCCAATTGAACATTGAGCTCACAGGCTATTCACACTAATTGTATATTATACTCTTATTTCAAAGAATAATGCCTCTCGAAAAATAAATGAAGGTATTAGTCCCTGTTGCCCCTCTTTCTACTTAACCAAAGAACCTCCAAATCTAATCAGGGAAGATACTTAACATAATAAACTGCTATACCAAATTTGAAGCAAATAAGATAATTCTGCATGAAAAAACCATTTCACTAAATTAAGGGGGAAGGGTATTAGCTCCCCCATTTCTCCCTTTATGCTGAACCAATGAACTTTCAAATCTAATCAGAAATGCTCCTTATTAGAATGAACCTAGAAAAAAAATTAAACTAAATTAGATAATTCTGCATGAAAACATATTTATCTAAATTAAGGGGACGGGCAATTGCCCTCCTTTCCCCCATTTTATACTTAACCAATGAACCTCCAAATCAAATGAAGGAAGCCATATCGTAATAAACTGGTATATCAAATTTGAAGCAAATCGAATACTTCTGTATGAAGAACCCATTTATCTAAATTGACGGGACACTAGACCCTGTCCCTCCTTTATACTTAACCAATAAATCTCCAAATCTAATCAAGGCAGCTCCTTAACATAATAAACCGGTATACGAAATTTGGAGCAAATCGAATAACTGTGCATGAAAAACCCATTTATCTAAATTAAGGTGGGGGTGGGGTCTAGCCCCCCTTTCCTCTCTTTATACTTAACTAATGAACCTCCATATCTAATCAGGGAAGCTCCTTAACATAATAAACCAGTATACCAAATTTGAGCTAATCGAATAATTCTACATGAAAAACGCATTTATCTAAATTAAGGGGAGATGCAATGGCGCCCCTTTCTCCTCTTTATACATAATAATGATCTTCCAAATGTAATCAGTGAAGCTCCTTAACATAATTAACCGGTATACAAAATTTATAGCAAATCGCATATTTCTGTATGAAAAACCCATTTATCTAAATTACGTGGGGGATAACCCCCCCTTTCCTCCCTTTATATGTAACTAATGAACCTCCAAATCTAATCAAGGCAGCTCCTTAACTTAATTAACCGGTATACCAAATTTTGAGCAAATCGAATAATTCATCATGAAAAACCGATTTATCTAAATTAAGGGGGGTAGCCCTCCTTTCCCCCCTTTATACTTAAATAATGAGCTTCCAAATCTAATCAGGGAAGCTCCTTATCACAATTAACCGGTATACCAAATTTGGAGCAAATCGAATATTTCTGCATGAAAAACCTATTTATATAAATTAAGGGGAGAACTAGCCCCCCTTTATACTTAACCAATGAACCCCAAAAAATAATCAGGGAAGCACCTTATCAGAATGAACCTAGAAAAAAAATTGAAGCAAATCGGATATTTCTATCAAGAGTTATCGCGTTACGTACATACGTACGTACGTACGTACACACGTACATACAGAATCCGCGGACACATAAACTCGCAGGCTTTGATAGCCTGTGAGCTAAAAATACCACCCTGATCGGATAATAAGTGGTCATTTTTCAACTAGCCTAACCCTTTCTAGGCTCTTTGCAATAAGCCTGAAAAATATCAGGCTAATTGGAAAAAGGGAGATGGATTCTCCAATTAGACCGGCTGTTTGCAAAGAGCCGGATTTCTCAATTAGCCTACGACATATGTATATATATATATATATATATATATATATATATATATATACATATCACATAGTATAATACTAGAAGTTAATTCTTACAGAAAAGTCATTTTGGCAAAAATCCTCAATAAACAGCAAATAATTCAAATTATGTTCGATATCCCTGATTATAACACCTGTGCATTAGTACCACAGTAGCCAAATTAGTGAGTTTTTTAAATTGAAAATATCCTCCTTAAAAAAATGTATGGATCGTATTGGTTAACGACAGAAACCCCATGATTAAAATAAGAACAGTTCTATTCAGAAATGTGTTAGCTAGTTTTAATGTAATAATTAAAAAATTTTCCCTCCCTAATTAGTAGTTTAATGGTTTGAACGGAAGAGTGTTCAAATAATTGCATTTGATCGAGATGAAATAAACCTAGGGAAATAGTAAATCTGCAGTTCAGATGACCCAACGTCAACTGTGCTAGCGATTTTTTTAAATCTTACTTTACATAATATCTATTATCAACAAACCCTTAATTTATTTTTTTAAGTTATACAAATATTTAAGCACATTTTTTACATATGAATGCTTTAATAGAAATTTTAAAAAATGTACTATAAATATTAAAATAAAAATGAATTCTGTAACTAAGTACTAACGGTATTATTTCTATTAATCTGATATTCGTACGAAACATATGAATAAAAAAAAGTTAACTTGAAAGTCAATTAAAAAATAGTAATGTTATTTCTCATAAAGATGATTATTCACTTATAAAAATTTACATTAAAACATGAAGCGTTGTAAAAAGAAATTTGATTGCAATATCTTGTTTTTCAATAGTATTCGATTACATAGGGAAAATTAAAATTTCCTGTTATTGTAATTTCTTTCCATGATTTGCTTTTGATTTTTGAAAAAAAAATTGTCTTCGTCCTTATTATTAAGAAAGTATGTTAAGTTTGTAGGCTAAACCCTGAACAATATGGGATATTCTCTTAAAAAATAAAAATATTGTCATTAAATACAGGAATAATTGATTTTTTATAAACGGTAAATGAAGAACATACATATGTATAAAGACAATGGTTTACTTAATTTATTTTTTTGTTGTAAATTTTTATTCATTGAAAAAAGATTCTATTTTCACCTCGTTTGTATCAGTTTCAATGCATTTGAAATAACATAACGTCATTAAAATATTCTGCAAACGATTTTCTCCCATATACTATAATGTAATGGAATACTTTTGAGTGCACTTAATGAACTATAAATACTAAATACTTCATATACGATACCAAACATGTTTTGGTGAAACCTAAATAACCTTTATCGATTGCATGAAAATCCGAGTATATTTACGGAGTTAGAGCGTGGACAGACGAACCGAATGCATAAACACGTTTCAACTTTGTTGGAAAGTGTCAAAAAGAAGTAGGGCTTCAAAATCGTTTTAAAACTAGTTTTTCAAGAGTTTGTACAGTATTAAACTTTTGTTATTGTGTTCTACAATTGACATTTTTATACGTTTTTAAAAATATTAGTAAATAATAAAAAAATGAAGTAATAGTCTAAATTACTTACAGGGTTCTTAATCCACGATTAAACTTTTGTCAATTTTTGTCATTTCAAACATTTCTGATCACATTAATACAATTTCTTCAATAAAAAATGAGGAATAAAAAATGAGTAATACAACGTATATCCACTCTGTACAACTTGTGATACACGTACTTGCTTGTATAAATGATATAAATCATATAAAAGTAAAATATAGATTTTATATATTATTGAAAGTAGAGCTTTGTTCTTGATAATTTATTTTCTGTTAAAATTATCTTACAAATAGTATTAAACTCTCAAAGATTTTGAAAAACTAAAGAGATCATGAAATATCGAACGTTCTGTGAAACTTGAAAAATATTATTTTAAACTTTCCAGTATAAGGAAACAAAAAATATATGAAATTTTGGAAATGTAATCGTAAATATTCAAAAACGGGATTCTTTGTTTCTGTTTTTTCCTAACATAAATGTCAATATTAATTGATCTTCAAAATTAAATAAGGTTCTGATGGATAAGGATTGAGGGAAATATTTTATTTCAGACAAAAGAAATCGCGAATTCTTGAATTGTTTCTACATGGAATGCCAAAGAATTCGAAGAATTTCGATAGTACTTTGTTCTTAATGTACTCCGGATTTGTCTATTTCTATGTAAATAGTTTCCACAATAATCTGTACGTAACAGTAACATTCTGAAAATGCCATTTCAAAGAAAAATTAATGCATTTTGAATGTTTTGTTCTTGAAGTATATATGTGTTATTCGGATTTAATTAAAAAAAAGATAAAACATTTAATTAATATATGATTATGAAAATTCCATGTATTATCAAATAAAAATTCACATAGCTTCATTTAGATTTATGAGTGGAATTGTTGTATTTTTTTCTGTACTCTTTTGAAAGTATAGATGTCGATAGAGAAATCTTTATTTGTTTAAATCTCTCTTTTTGCACGTGTTTCTAAAATTTTATTAATTTAACCAGTTTAGGGATATTTATCAGTGAAAATTACATTTCCTTTCTGTAATTGTTTGATAAAAAAATTAAATTGCGATTTTAATTATATATATATTTTATATATTTTTTTATGTTTGTATTATTTTCCTTATTTTAGGAATTTTATCACTGGAATTCTTGTAATTACTTTCTGTAATTTTTCGAAAGACAATTAAAAGCCATAGCAAAATATTGATGTGTTTAAAAGTTTTCTTTTTTATTGCGTTTTAAAAGTTTTATTGCTTTTGCCTTTTTTTTTTTTCAAAATAGACATGAGCTATTTAGCAGCGTTTTATTATTATTCACTTTTAATTTAAATATTGTTGTAGCGAATTATCGCTGATTTCGACGTGGAGTTAGAGGCTGTAAATTATTTTTGCTAATGTTGTGTCAATGTTAAAAAAAAAAGAAAAACTATGTACCATACGGCAACTATTATAAAAACTCAAAAGTAGTACTGTGTACATTTTTCTCATTTTTATAAAAAAATAGAAAAAAAGAAAGGACAAGAAAAAGGACTAGGAGACAATTGTAAATTTTAGATTCCGAAGAAATTTATAATAAAGCCACAACTCAAAACAAATTTAAAAAAAAGAAAAAAAATCGAAATTGGAGTACAAATCAATTATTGATAAACCTACAAATTAATGGATTTTTTAAATTCTGTTTTGTGAGTCGTCTACATATAGAAATTATAACAAACTTGAAAATATTCATTACTAACATATTTTAACTACTAATTCTGACATAATATTTGAATTCTTCGGCACATTTTATCTTAAGATACTAAAGGCGAAGTCATTCGGTTCAGTAATTCAGTGATTATGCAAGTTTAAAGTTTTGAGCTTCTAATGGTGTATTACTTTTTATTCCTTCCAAAAAGGATTGCAATGCGGGTACATTCCAAAGCATAACTGTAAAACTAAATGGCAGAAAGAGCTGTAATTATAGATTCGAAGCTTTGTATTTGAATCTTCTATAAATATATCCCTGCTAAACGCTTTATAGATTACAATTCCTATTTTTTTTTAAATTTATTTGCAAATTGCATATATTTTTTAATTAGTTTCCGAAACAAATATGAATTTTCACCTATGAATTTGTAAAACAGAAATCGATTAAAAAAAATCTTCAAATATACAATTACAATTTTCGACAAGTTTTACGGTTAAATAAATAACAGCATTCCAATCTGTCTGACAACGATTAAAAAGTTTAATCTTGTATAATTCCTAAACTATTTAACCGAATTCCTTAAAGTTCTGAATCATAAGGAACAGATATAACAAAATATAATGTCACAGTTCAGTAATAACATTGAAAGTTTTAAGTTAGGTATAATTTCAAAATGCTGGTGACTCCATAAAGAAAATTTAAACAATAAGCATCAATTTGTCGACATTGTTACTAATCGATTGGTAACAGTAATATTTTTATTAGATAGCATGAGTCAGTGTTAGTAGGGGATGATTTTTGTTCAAATACATTTTTTCTAAGTTCGTACAATCATACACGTAGTTTTTTAATACATAAAACAATAACTTTTTCGAGCAGGTTTATATTCTGCATAAACGCAAGAAAATTTAAACCTGACATTACCTCAAGATAGTGTTATTCATTCAGTTTTGCAGTGTATAGTTACTCTTTCGTAGATATGGTATAAAATGCATATTTCTTTTCGAATGTTATCACAAATGTCTTTTCATAGACGTCCCAGATAAACGTCATATCCAAAACCTCTCGAAATATCTTCAGCATAATTTTTGGTTACAAAAAAACTTTGTATTTTAAATGGGAAAATACAGGGTAGGGACTAGATTTCAAATTTAAACACTTTCTTTATAAGTTTTCTTCGCAAATATATTTCTGTTTTTTCATTATTGCATTCATTTATTCGTAAGAATGAGATGACAGTATATTTTTTAAACTAAAATAATTATAGTAATTCTTAAATAAATTCTACATAAAAATTGATGAAAAGAATAACATTTAAAATTTTATAATTTAGTTACTTTATATTTCTTAAAAATCATATTTTTTTTTGTAAGTAGCTAATACTACTGACAATGATGATGTATAGTGCATAGATATAAAAGTTAATATCCATAGAAACATATATAACTTTACAGAAATATTTCAAGAGTATTTTTATAAAAAGGATTTTCTTTAAATAACAATTTCTGATTGTTTTCAAAGGTACAATGATTATATCGTGTTCTTATATATATATATATATATATATATATATATATATATATATATATATATATATATATATATATATAACTAGTCGATCTAACTTGAGCAATCTGGGTTACTGCACATACCGACCACTGTTTTTTGTCGCAGTTTTAAATAACATTTTCTAATTTAGATATCTCATACTTTTCTTAAATTGTTAAAATATCATTTGAAACTCACTAAAACGACTACCGAGCCTGATTTAGAGTTTATAATAATAAGCGTTATTATCTGTAGAATTATATACATAAACATAAAAAAAATATATTTAAGGGGTCTCAAGATTCTTATAATTGGAGAAAAGGGGAAAAAGACCATATTCAACATTTAATATCTTTAAATGTGCATGATTTTAAAACACAATTTTTATTGGGATAAAAGATATAGATGTGTTCTTTCATTTCAAGTATTTAAAAAATTACAAGATGCAGAATTAGTGTTTATAGTGGGCTACAAACTATCAGACATTTGTCGAGAAAAAATTGGTATAACAGCTTACGCGCAGGATTACAATATATATTTTGGAACTACAATGAATTTTTTTGTACCAAATTATACTTCAGATTGTAATAATTACTCTGAACCTAAATAAATTTGTGTTTAAATAATTTTTATATTTTTAATACAAAGTTGTATTTAGCTAATACAAAATTTTGAAAATTTCAACAGTGTAATTACCTAAATAAATATTTTTTTAAACAATAAATATGAAATTTTACGTTCGGTTTATACAGACTAACATGAAACATATATTTTAATAATTTCATGAAAAATATTCCGAAGTTTTTTAGATATCGTGCGCGTTATGCCCAGAAACGTCATCTGGAGAATAATGACTTCAAAGTTTCCGAAACGCCGCTTCAGCAATTGAGTGGGCATAATTCTAAAAGCCATAACATCTCTTCTAATGGGAGTTTCAATGATATAATTATATCAAAATGTTCAGAAAGATAGGAATTTAGCATCTTAAAAAATTAAAATTTCGAAACCTTTGAAGCTTTAAGAGTCCTGAGACCCCTTAATGAATATATACATAGAATTTTTTTTAATAACAGTTTTTGTTTGTTTTCTAAAATACATATCGGTATATCTTGTTATATTTTGTATAACTAGATGATCCAACCCGATGTTTCTGTGTTACAAAACATACTACCCGGTGTAGAGAGCAGAAAAAAAAAAAAATGCGTGAAAACTTTGCAGTTTTTTTACATTCAACAATTTTTGTTGTTGTAATTGCTCACTAAGAACACCAAAAAGGATTTTTATGTAAACAATACCAATTAAAAAAAAAAAAGGTTTGAAATTTATTAAAGCGATACTTTTCGTATTAGCCTCCTGTCAGTTATTAGCCGGGAAAATCGCCAAAGATTTACAACAACCTGTAATTGGCTTGTATTCAGCTGCTAGTTAGAGCAGCTTTTTTATTTTTATTATTTTAGTGTTTAATGGCGTAATACGATAGATCTGTTAAATTTGAGTTCTATGTTATTTATTTATTTATTTCTTGATACAATTTTAATTCCATCATATAATATTAACTGGAAACAAATTCTGAACTATTTATATTGTTTTAAGGTCAAATAGGTTTATTTTCAGTAATCGGGCAGCACGCGATAGAGATTGATAAAAAAAAAATCATTCTTTAAATTATAAAAAAAGCATAAAAATATCAGTAAATTGAGATAAAGTTTTTTGACAAATTGCATTTGAAATTACATTTTCTCGCTACTCGATGATGTAAAACTTGAAATTGTGCCATGGTTAAAAATTAATGAATGTATGAAAAAGTCCAAATAGATTCGTGAGGTACTTACCACAATTAATACTATATCATGAGCATTATTCATGGACATGATTTTGCTTGATAATATAGATATAGAATGATGATGAGAGTGGCAGGGAAAGATCTAGGATAATCGCAGTTATTCTTTATTATGTGCCCTTTTTTTTGCTCACACTTTAACATTTTTTTTAAATAACTTTAGATCGTCAGTTCCTTAACTTTACTTTTTTAAAGGGATACCATTACGTTTGTTTCGAGTCAAGTTTACGTAAGAAGACTTGATCATTTACACTAACAGATGTTACTCTTATAACAAATTTAACATAAAGAGGACTATTATCATTTTTAATATTGACCCATCATTTATTTTTATGACCCAGTAGAAAAATATTCTTAATCTGTATTTTGACTTTTTTATACAATGTTTACATTGTTGATAAATAGCGTATTTAAAAAATACTAATTGATTTCTTTATTTTATTTTATTTTCAGGGTTCCTCACTTAAAAAGTAAAAACGTAAGCATTGTAAGATCACTTGTGTGTCTGTCTGTCACAACCGTTTTCCTCGTAAACTATGGAACGTTTATAGTTGACATTTGCAAAAGTAATAAATGCTATAGACTCACAATTTTATGGATTGTTAATCATTCAAAAATATATTTATGAAAAATGTAACGGACAATTTTTTTTTTTTTTTTTTTTTTTTTTTTTTTTTACGTGTGAAAGCTCTTGTAACGCCGAACTCTAAAATACATTTGTTTTTATATTAGGCATTATATTGTCAGAGATATCGTAGAAAATGTAATGCAAATATATGTCACCCACCCCACCCGCTATTTCTGAATCTACTGAAACTAAAATTACGAAAAAATTAGGAGTTTATTTAGAACTTGCAAGAAAACTATAGCGATTACCCTAGGCCACATAGTTTTTCAAAAGTTCACATTTTTCCATGACACACAGATTTCAGTTTGCAGATACTCAACAATGGAGTTGAGGGTACGCTCGAGGTACCCATAGTCGTGGAAGTATAGAAGGACTGTTGATAATAATTTTCGATAAAAACTGTTGGTAATTTGCCGATATTTTATACCTTTAAACTTTTAAGATTAACCTTTAAAACACGCACGGTTTGGACATACATAAAGTCCCCGGCTGCGGACTTTATGCGCCATCTGCATTAAAACCCTATGTAGCAACTTTTAGTGATATATTTATGTAATGCAATGCCCAGTAGTAGTATAAAAGCAATAAACGTCAAATTGTTAAAAACAAACTAATTGAATTAGAATTAATCACGAAATTTCTTTAGGATTCGCGACTAGTTTGAATTGAGTGGCGCTCTAAATACGCCACCTGTGTCTTTAAATGTTAATTAAAAAACTATCTGAAAACACGCGGCACGGACCAAGGCGACGTTGCAACTTTGCGACCTCCTTTTGAAGCTCGCTTTTTTAACAATGATTTTTTGTAATATTAGAGTTCCTATCTAATATAAGTTAATTCGGGGGAAGACGCAAGTTGGGGGATGACGCACTTTTGTTCCTAGTACTTTTATGTGTCAACATATGCAAATAATGACCTGCTTGTGTGACGAGTCTTGTCCCAGTATTTACGAGATTGTGAATTTACCTTTATTTGTCGCCTTTAATCGCCGTTATTTTTGGATCGTGAGAGCATACAACCGGGTGAGTAAAGCCCTTAAAATATTATGTTGCTCATATATAAAGCTTATTTTCGGATGCTTTATTTTAAGTGAGATATTAGCAATATAATTGAGTTCCACATTCTGTTACACAGACAAGGCAAACAGAAGCGAATATAATCTTGCAGCAATACGGAAATAAGTGTGTGTCGCACCTTCCCCCTATACTTGGGGGAAGATGCAACATGGTTTAGAAATAAGCTAAAATGAAGACAGAAATTAATTCTTTTCTGTTTTCGAAAATAAAATTACCCAGTACATACAGAGACTTGATCACTCATTTTTCAAACCGTAAAAAACATATTGGCGACAAGCCGTGAACGCCTGGATCCACATCATAAACTTTCACGACTTCAGTTCGAATCTGTTCTGAATAAACTTGGAACAAGGCAGCCACAGTAGGAAATGACACTTCCGGGTTTTCAGTTATTGGGATTTATCCCTATAACCCAAAAACAATCCCAGAACATGCGTTTGATATATCTGAGAGTTCCATTAATGATAGAACTGTTGCTTCCACAAGCACCGCATGTGACAATAGACCTACACTAGCAGTTGATTTCGCCAACAGAGCATGTGGACCTATACCAACAGTTGCTTCCAACAGCAGATCTACTGGCAGTGGAGTTTCAGCAGCAATTGCCCCCACCAGCACTTAAAAAGGTATTTCCTGTCTAGATGCAATCTGTACTATTCCTCAGGTCAGTAAACCTAAACCATCAGGGAATAAGAAACAAGCAGCAGAGGTCTTAACTGCATCAGTTAGAAGAAAATCTATGTGGGAAAAGATAAAAGGAAAGGTAGAGAAAATCGAGAAAAGTTGAAATAAATAAAAAGAAGCCTCCGAAAAAAGAGAAGTAAAAGAGACGCGTAAGCTCGCCTTCCTCAAATGAAAAAATTCATCTGGATACCAATGATGATAGTTTGATGAGGATAATGATGATGATTTTGTGCTGTATGTAAAGGATACTTTTGCGCTAAAAAAAGGTCTCAAATGTGGTTGGATTCAGTGAATCAAATGCAAGAAATGGTTGCACGAAGATTGCAATTGTGATCATTTTCACTAAATGAAATGTTGTGCAGGCTTGTACCATTATTAGTTTTAGCAAAGTAAATTAAAAAAAAAAAAATTCAGCTTACAGATTTGTTTGTTTGACCATAGTTATTGTTAATTCACAGGTAATGTTCCAATATTAGTCTCATTTTTTAAATTTTCTGTGGTGTTGCATCTTCCCCATATCAGTTGACATCTTCTCCGTATATATGGGGGAACGTGCCACAATTACACGAGTTTATTTAACTTTATATTTGTCGATCATTTAAACACTGAGAAAGGAATTAATGAGTGTACATAACCAATTAAATATTAAAGAGCATAGTGGCATATTTTTTATTTATCTTATCATTTGAATTTTGACTTTACTAAGCAAAACATCCTTATATGGGGCGTCTTCCGCGGAATTACCTTATCTATTGTACGGAACCCTCTGTACTCGATTAATACTCGCACTTGACCGATTGTTTGTATGTTATTTTACACTTTTTAGTGTTTCAAATATTTCATTTTGCCGTTTCACCACCAGTTGGCCTAATAAAGAGAGCATACATTGACACATAATTGACACACCATTGTTATAATTCGTATATAGTTGTAACCTTAAAAATATTTTAGGATATATCACCTGCGCCCGACTAACCAAACTATTAAATTTTGTTTATTAATTAAAAATTAAATTTAAAAATAGTAAAATGTTGTATTGTCTTCGTAAATAGGGGAGAGTAGCCTAATTTGGACCACTTCACATATTTTCAGGTGTAACTCACTTAATTTTTGGGATATCTGCAAAAGATAATTACACAGGGTCAATCTATTCATCTATTAACTAAATATTTAGATCAATTTCTTTTTGAAAATCTGAAATTTTATTTCAATTAGAAAAATTTGCCAAAAGTGGTCCAAATTTAGCAACTGGTCGCCTAAGTTAGACCCCCAGTCTCCTAAATTGGACCAAATAATATCAGATTGTTTTAAAGACTAGGGAATATAACTAATTGTATTAAAAGCAAAGTTTGCGATTAATGAAACAATGAAACAAAATAACAGCAATGAAATATAATGAATCAAATATCTGAAAATAAGAGAAATTGTTTTAAATCAAAATGTATAAGTTATCAGTAATTAAGAATAGAAATTATGGAACTAATTGTCAGTTACTTGAATACCATGTAAGGAGTGATGCAAAGCTTATACATGAATTTCTTTATTGTTTTTGTTTTCCAGTGCACACAACATGGAACCGTGTACGGCAATCTGAACACTGAGTCGTTTTTGCTATTTTATTTTTCTTACAAATTAGGCAAAACCGATCATCGCTGTCTCGATTTTTCTACTTAGATTCTGAATTATCAGACTTTTTTTTGCAACAGAAGCTTTCTTTACATTATGTTTGTAGTTCTTCTCTTCCATCATTTTCTTGCTAATTGTATAGCGCCTATTTTTCAAAACTCGATGTTCCAATTGCTTTTGTGTTGTGAAAGCTTCCTTTATGTCTTTTTTTTTTTGCCATTCCAAGGTTTAGTTTATATGGCGATGATGTTAACACAACTGTTTTTTTGGCTCACTCTGTACTTTGATTTAACTAAATTTAGTAAGGGAAATAACATTTCTAATGCTTTTTTTGCTTTTGTGGAGGATTTGTAGCTGCAGCCTTCCCTCATAGCATGCATGGTCACGGTGACGTCGTTGTGACGTCACTGTGAGTCACTGTGGTCACGTCACATCTGTGACCAAAATGCCACCACTCAGTGATGTCACATTGTGACTGAGATGTGAACTTCTTAGAAAACTTTAAAAAATTACAAAAAATATTCAAAACATGTTATTTATGTAAAATTATATTTTCTGGCAATAAAAAAAAAATTGTGACGTCACTGTTATGTCACTGCATGTAACGTACGTCACGTCACATATGTGACGAAAAAAACCACCATATTGTAAGTCACAGTGTGACAAAAATATGAACATCAAAAATCTTTGAAAATGAACAGAAATATTTTAAGCATGCCCGAGTTACAGCAACATAAGGAATGAAAACATATTAGTGGATAGGAAATAGTAAATTCGGACACAAAAAGAGGGGGTGGGGGGCATAAAAAGGAAAATGCACGGTACAAGTATCAACAAACTAGATTTTCATGCTATATTTTATCAATTTGTTATCTAAGACAGTGAAAGTATACTTTTTTTATGATTTCAATTTTATCGACCATTGCAATTTAATCCTTCACTGATTGTTATTATTATAAAAGTGTTTCTCGGATAATGGTACGTACTTTCGCAATTTGGATAACATATTCAGAATTAGGAATATTAAATCTGCACACTTTACATATTTAGTTTGCAGGGAAAAAGATTTTTTTTTTTTTTTTTTTTTTTTTGTCGACTAGGGTATTCAAAACACTTCTGTGGTTTCAAACTAAAATTTTCTATTACAGTTAAGGCTGTAGCTTTTAATGAGCACGTAGAAAGAGTATTCAGAGTTTAGTCATATATGCATTTCTTGCTTTGGAATTTGCATTCAAGTCATATTTTTTCCTGTTAGTGTTTAACTATTTTAAATAACTATTTTTTAAAAAATTCTACTTCTTTCAGACTTTTGAAATAAAATTAGCATTTTACGAAAAAATATTTATACAAATTTTATACAAAACCCATGATATAATGATTCGTATTTTAAATTCGTATTTTAGAGATACGACTTTAAAAAAAGCTTTTTTAAAAATTGTTTTATTCTACAGAAAATGAATATAAAAAAATGACAGATTGACAAAGAAAATTTTTTTTATCCTGTATACTCTCTTTTCATTTATTAAGAAGATGCCTAATTTTTATTTATTACGTGTAAAACAAACTTTACTTAAAAAAAAAAGAAAAGAAAAAAAAAGGCAGGTGTTTCATTCAAATAGAAAATTTTCATTACACTCACATAATGATAAAATGATTGCGCATTTAAACTCTAAAAATCTGTTGTCTACAATATATATATATATATATATATATATATATATATATATATAATAATACAGTATAAGCACCTGCTTGCCAATATCGTCTGCGCTCGATTAAACCACAGAATAAAATAAGGATCAGAACTTTTGACGCGGGAAGTGTCTGACAATTTTGTCATTTTGTCAGAAATATGTCTGACAATTTAGGATAAAACACGGATATTATTAAACTATTTATGGAACTTAAAAGGTATGTCTTATTTAATTTAAATTTTTTATTTCCGTTTGATAGATTATTATCATGAGTTAAATAGTTGTAGTATGTTATATGCAATGCGACTGATCTAGAATTCTTTTCCGATTCGATGCTTTAAAATATTTTAATCTGCCATCGCTAGAAGAAAAAAAAAAGCTGATGCAGAGACTGGTTCTAACACAGTATTTATCGTCATTAATATTTTGGATTTAAATATGATATTCGATTATAATGATATTAGGAAACTGTTTCAATTTTGAAATTAACATTATACTGGGAAAAAGTCTTTTTACTTTTGAAAGAATTTTTTTTCATTGCTAATAATATTTTAAATTAGTTTTAAAATCTTAAATCTTCATACCCTTGTTTTCAGATTTAACATTTGCCAAAATTATAAAATAATAGGAATTCCTTATAACATATGGAAAGATTTTTGAGAAATTGTTAAATGCATTTAATCCATCTATTGTAGTTTGTTGTTGTTTAACAGTACAATTATAAACACTTATTATTTAGTGTTTTTCAAATTGATATATTTATTTTTTTAATTGTATTTAAGCATTTATTTTTGCTGTTTGTGATTTTAATCAAACATTTAATTGTAGACATTCAGAATCAGTTATTAAATTTTCTTTGATTGTAAACTCATTTTCTACGTTTTCGATACATTTATTTTATTGGCATTAAAAAATAAAAAAATAATATTTAAGCATTGAAATAAAGTGTTTTTCAGGCCCGATAAAGTTGAAAAGTGTTTATGACTTCGGTTTGTCTGGCCGTCTGTCCGCGCTCTAACTTGCGTTAATATACTCGGATTGACCTGGAATTTTTGGATGTTATTGACGTATACCATAGCAAGGTCCCAATTTGTAATGAATTTTGTATCATGTTTAGTTCATTTACAGGGACAGTCAAAAGTATTCCATTACATTACGGCCTGTGGGGAAAAAATCGTTTCAAATGATTTTTAATGATTTTACACGCTTTCAAACAGAATAAAATTGATATGCATTTAGGAAGCCCACTAAAATGTGCATTCCGTAGAATATGCAATGCAGAGAATAGTTATTGTTTATTTACAGGGCTAAAAAAGGAATTCCAATACATAATGATATAGGGGTGGAGGGAATTGTTTGCGGCGTACTATATTTATGTTAATCTATTTGATATGTAATGAAATTGATATACGTCGTTGAGGTTTACATACTATGAATTATTTCATGTATAATACGAAGTGTATATAGCATTTACAGGGACACACAAAATATTTCAGATACTATATTGTATCCGAAGTACAGTTCATTAGCGATGATTACTGGAAATGTACTTTTAATTATGATATGCGCTTTTATGATCCACTACATTTATGCATAGTATATGGTATATATATACATACATGCTATAATTCATATGCAGGACTATACAAAAGTATTCGTAAGGGCTACTGGGTATTGCTTAAAGGTGGTTTTTAAATAAGTTTATTCATTTTTACGCTGCACTGTATTTAATTTACTAAGAAATGTTTGTAGAATATAATAAAATGATATACAGGGTCACGCAAAGAATTGGATACGTTGCCGTCTATAAATTATAATTTCTGGAAATGTGATTTCAGCAGTTTTAAGAGTGTTTTAGCTTGAATTAAATTTTAACTAAATAGTGGCGTGTAATAAAGGTTCTAGGTAAACTACAGGGTTGTACAAAATTACTTAAGTATGTTTCCATATATTAGTACAAATTGCTGAAAGATAATTTCAATCTGTTATGCGTTTCCTTGATAAACTAAATTTTTCCATTATATAGTATATATATCAATCTACAGATCAAATACAGGACTGTTTAAAAGAATTGGAAAACATATTTGGCTATGGATGGTAATTGCTGAAATCAGTTTTTCAAATGTTTTATGCGTTTTCATGTTTAGTTAGTTATCTTGTTTACGTTATTTCCCCCGATGTCTTGTTAAAACATTCAGAAAGAGGTGGAAAGTGTTTTATAATTTATGCTTAACGCATGATATGTCTTACTTGTTGTATCTATTTCCCAGATCAGTCTTTTTCTATAAAACATACCAAATCTAATTAGCTCATATTCACAAAACACAATATATACGGGAATAAAAAATTTAAATAAATAGTGCTTATCATGTCGTTCTATAAATAACAGTTGTATTAATGTCCGTTAGACTCCATGTTCGTATTTAGTAAAGCAATGACAAATCATAAAAAATTAAAAAGCTTACACATTCTTAATATTAAGCTTGAATTCAAGATCAAGCTTAAAACTTAATAAAAAAAGATGTCAGTTGATAAGCATTGTTTTTTAAATGAAAAATTAAAAATATTTTAGAAGAATAGGACTCCAAAATAGGGATATCTGGCTAAAAAGTACTGTAAAAAGATAAGATTTTATATTTCAAACAAAACTTTACTTTAAAATTATCATAGTGTTTATGACAAGAATCATCACAATATTAATACTTGGAAATTTTTCCAGAGAGAAACATTCGCCTTGCATACAATATTTCAAATGAAAATGAAATTTCAAATTAATTGCTTAAAAGACGCAAAGGTCAACATAGTGAAAAATATTCCACGCCGGGACTCGATCCCGGGTCATCAGTATAGCGCACTGACATTCTACTGACTAAACCACATGGAACGATACCCAGCCTGGAAAATTTCTCCCTATTACATGTTGTCAAGGCCACAAACGCAGCACAAGATGGAATATTTATCGTGAGCCACCGTCATGGGGCAAACACGAAACTTAATTAAATCCAGCATCGATTGAAACTATATTAATACTTGGAAATTTTTCCAGAGAGAAACATTCGCCTTGCATACAGTATTTCAAATGAAAATCAAATTTCAAATTAAAATTGCCTTTTAAGCAATTAGTTTGAAATTTGATTTTCATTTGAAATACTATTTGCAAGGCAAATGGTTCTCTCTGGAAAAATTTCCAAGTATTAATATAGTTTCAATCGATGATCGATTTAATTAAGTTTCGTGTTTGCCCCATGTCGGTGGCTCACGATAAATATTCCATCTTGTGCTGCGTTTGTAGCCTTGTCAACATGTAATAGTGAGAAATTTTCCAGGACGGGTATCGTTCCATGTGGTTTAGTCGGTAGAATGTCAGTGCGCTATACTGATGACCCGGGTTCGAGTGCCAGCATGGAATCTTTTTCACTATGTTCGCCTTTGCGCCTTTTAAGCAATTAATTTCAAATTTGATTTTCATTTGAAATCATCACAGTGTTTATGACAAGTTCGTCACAAATGACACATATTTCACAAATTGGTCACAATGTGACTTCAAAGCATTGTCACTTTTGTCACAAGTTCGTCACAAAGTTAATGCCAAAATAGTCACAAATGACACACTTTTCACAAATTTGTCACACCGTGACTTCACATAGTGGTCACAATGTGACGTCACAAACGGCCTCTAAAACGGCCATAACGATCTCGCATTCTAGTCACTATGACGTCACATCCACGTCACGTGACGTCATATCGACGGTCACAAAATCACAGTGTGACTTCACAACGACGTCGCTGTGACGTCACCATGCCTTACGGGTTGTTGCAGGTCAATATCTTCACAACTTACTGTCTGCTTTTTGCTTCCTATATCTTTAACAGCTTTTGCTGTCACGGGTGTTTTTCTTCCAGACAGTTTGTCGATGTCTTTTTCAACATTTTCAACAAGGTTTGAGATTTTATGCGTTTTAATGGCAAAAAAGTATATTTCCACCTCCAGAACTGTAAAAAGTCTCCCATCACCAATATCCTACAGGAGGAAAATGTTTGAATTCAAGTCTGTAAATCAAATATGCCGTAGGTATAAAGAATTCAAAGAAAATAAATACAATTACATACAAGATAAAAGACATTGTAAAAAAAATTTATTGCATAGACATGTAAAAATATTTTTATATTTATATAGGCCTAAACTGTATAAAAAAATTAATCCAGATATATAAAAAAAAATTGCATGGAGATAGTATTCCATTATAAAATATGGAAAAAATGGTGTACAAAGCGTACAGTCCTCGAAATTTATTACTTACTTTTGAAATTTATGATCGCATATCTGGTCCAATTTAAGCAACTGAAATCGGCCCAATTACGGCAACTGCTTCATTTTTTAAAACAGTTAATTTCATGACTGAGAACAAAAACGAAATCAAACAAATCTGCGTAAAAAATATGCGCAATAAACAGACGAATTCATATATGTATATGAAAACCTAACAACTTACCTTAGTTTTAAAATATTCACATACGTTTAGTAGGAAAAAAAATAGATCAAAACAGCTAAGTTTAGTTTTTTTTTTAAATTGTCTGAAAACAGCACGTGATTGGCGGTTGGTTCTTCTAATCATGAGTGACGTCATTCTGATGAGTAGGGTATCACCGGTAGATGGAGCCTCTTCCTGTAATTAACGGCAGAATGGCAACGGCCCAATTAAAGCTGCGGTCCAATTATGGCTACTCTCCCCTACATGTATATATATATATATATATATATATATATATATATACATGACATGTATAATTCTGCAGAATTATACATGTATAAACATGTAATACCAGGAAGTGAACAAAAAAAATCAATTACAAAATTCTATTTTGTGCATACATGATGGATGTTAAGTTAAATATTGGATGTAATAAAGAAGAAAATAAAGAAAAAAATTATTAACTTGTTAAACCGCTTTATATGCAATACATGTGCTGTTTTAAATTTTATACTTTAAAATACAATTACTTAATTGCAACAAGATTAACAAATATATGCCTTTAGGTAAGGTTAAAATGTTAGATTTTCAAATGATTATTTATTCAGGTTTCGTACGCCTCCGAGAAAGATTAACAAAATTTTTGTAAAGTATTTTTTACCTTATTTAATGAAAAAAAAAATATTTCGCTTTAGATATGGCGACGATTAGTTTTAAAAAATGCTGGTACTCAATTACCTTAAGTCAAATCCTGATATTGTTTACTTTACAGAAATTAGAAGTACTAGTTAAACGAACAAATTAATTATCTTTTTATTTGAAATTTCTTGTAAAACGTAATATAAAATCTCTTTCAGAGACCTTCTAATGAAGTCTTCAGTGGCACATTTCTTGTATTGTAATTTTTTGAAAATAACAAACTTCTCACATTTTTCCTGAATCACCAAACGAAAATTCAAACAACAGAATTTCCACGGAAATGAAATATTGCTTAAAAAAAAGCCGTTTGAAAAATTCTTTAAAATACCTTGAAGCTTTTTTCTGTTTTATGATTACCACAAAAATAAATTTCCTTTAATAAATCCGACCTTCTTTATTTAGAAATTTTGCTTTTTTGTTTTTATATCTCAATTTTCGAATTTCAAAGAATGTTAGATTACACAAGCCCGTGACGGTTGTGTTTAATAACTTTTAATATTTGATTTTTGTGTATTTTTTTAGCACTGAATCCGAAAATGAACTTCATTTTTAACCATCACGTCAGGATTTTTCTGAAAGCGTAAATTTCGAAGATAAAAATTCCAAAAATGGCGAAAAAGACATACTAAAAAATAAAGGAGATAGTTGCATTTTTAAACTTTTGATAATTGTTTTTTATGTATTTTTTAACGAAGAATGTGAAAATGAAACTCATTTTAAGCCATCATGTCTGGCTTTTTTGCAAATCATAAATTTCAAAGTTAAAAAATAGCAAACATCTGGTACTATAAAATAGAGGAGATGGTTGTGTTTTTTAACTTTTGATAATTGGTTTTTATGTACTTTTTAGCAATGAATTTAAAAATGAACTTCATTTTTAACCATCATGTCAGGACTTTTAGCGAATCATAAATTTCAAAGTTAAAAATTAGCGGTAATCTGATACTATAAAATAGATGTAAAATCCTTTTTAATCAATTTAATTTTATTTAGTTCAATAATTTATTCAATTTTTGTTTTATTCTGGGGATTCTTACAGCTAAACAGTTCAGGCGTCCGATGAGAAGAGGGGATGGGTCAATTTTAACTTTGAGCTTTTGAACTTTGAAATTTCCGATTTGCGAAAAATCGTGACATGATTGATTACAAGTAAGAAAAATCATGCGCTAAGCATATATTATGAAACTCTTTCCATCACTTCCTGAATGCTTTAACAAAACTTCGTTATTTAGAGAAATAAGTTATATAAGAGAACTAAGTAAACATTTTAGAAAACGCATAAAACATTTGAAAAACTGATTTCAGCAGTTACCGTTCATGGCAAATATGTATTCCAATTTTTTTGAACAGCCCTGTGTTGGATCTGTAGGTTGATATATATGGGTCAATCCATTTCAAGTGGTCCAGCACTGGTTGCTCGACCATTTTTAAAAAATCTGAAATTTTTTGTACAACAACCTTAACATAAAGGAAGTTAAAAATGACTATTATTTTAATTTTATTATTTTTTGTTTGTGCATGGCGGCCATCTTTGTTTCATCGTCTGCAGCAATTTTCTCACATGAAAGGTTTACAGAATTGTAAATAATTCATCGTTTATTTCTCCAATTCAAGTGCGGATTGAAGCAATTTGTACAGAATACATTGGGCTAAAAATTTGGTAATAGAGTAGTTTCCAAAACTAACTGCTTATTGGTGAAATTTAAGCATAATGTTTCAGTTTTTTTCCAAGATTTGTTCGTTTACAAGACGAAATTTTTCTAGCAAAGAAAACTGTGAACATGACGTAATATTTTTTACAAATAGGCCGAAAGTACTTGTACTCACACGCCAAGTTCCAGATCTGGGACTTGGTTTCTCTTCGCTAAAAAAAATCCCAAACTTTTCAAAAATGTCAAAAATCGCACTTTTTAGGCTTAGATATCTCTGGTGGGGCATGAGATAAAAATCTGAAGTTCTGGTTTCTGAGAGTATTGTATGATAGTGCTATGTACAAGAAATTTCAGGATGGAGATTTGACTACAAGCTGAGATATGGCAAGGGCAACATGTCAAAAGAATACTGCCAAACTATTGTTTTGCTGTAGTCACAGCTAAGTATTTATCTCAGAGTGTCATTTAAATTTATTTTTTTTATTATCTTCAAATAATAGTAACAGAAAATAAAGCCTTTTGCAAAGCTTAGCAATTAATTAAAAAAATAATTATGCCTAAGGCGTACATTTTGTATGGTTTCAGAATTTTTTTTTGTAATTTTAGTAACCAAAAGAAACCTCAGCACTTTTATATAAAGAAAAAAAAATATTTTTATACAAGACCTGACACAAAAACAAAATAGGGAAAGAGAAAAGCTGTTAATGTTGGCATACTTGTTGAGATATGATCAAATGTGTCAAAACACATTCCTGCTTGTTGGTTTAAAAACCATAATTTTAATGCTGCTTGCCAATCCCTGAAACTTGTTCCTACCATAAGTATATTCCTATAAATGAAACATTATACGACGTTACCATGCATCAGCCTCAAGTAATTTTTAGAAAATAAAGATATCCAAAGCCCTTTCAAAATTTATACTGCAGAAAATGACATTTTTGGATAAGAAGTAAGCTAGGAATTATTAATGAACTGAGATTTGCACATGGTGATTTCAAAGTTTATTTCTATGAGCCAGCAGGTCCAAGGTCTTCAATCAAGTTATCAAGAAATGACAAGACTTGGTTCCTACAAATAAAATTTTGAGAAAGATCAAAATTGTGGTTTTTAAACCAACAAGTAAGAATGTGTTTTGACATGTTTGATCATGTCTCAACAAGTATGACAACATTAAAAGCTTTTCTCTTTCCCTGTTCTGTTTTTGTTTCAGGTCTTCTATAAAAATATTTTTTTTTCTTTATGTAAATGTGCTGAGATTTCTTTTAGTTACTAAAATTACTTACAACAAAAATTACTGAAACCATACAAAATGTATGGCCTTAGGCATAATTATTTTTTAAATTAATTGCTAAGCTTTGCAAAGGGCTTTATTTTCTGTTACTATTATTTACAGATAATCAAAAACATAAATTTAAGTGGCACTCGGAGATAAATACTTAGCTGTGACTACAACAAAACAATAGTTTGGCAGTATTCTTTTGACATGTTGCCCTTGCCATATCTCAACTTGTAGTCAAATCTCCATTTTGAAATTTCTTGTGCTTAGCACTACGAAACAATACTCTCAGAAACCAGAACTTCAGATTTTTATCTCGTGCCCCACCAGAGATATCAAAGCCTAAAAAGTGCAATTTTTGACATTTTTGAAAATTTTGGGATTTTTTTTAGCGAAGAGAAACGACATCCGAGGTCTGAAACTTGGCGTGTGATTACAAGTACTTTCGGCCTATATGTAAAAAAAATTATGTCATGTTCACAGTTTTCCTTGCTAGAAAAATTTCCTTTTGTAAACGGACAAATTTTTGAAAAAAACTGAAACTTTATGCTTAAATTTCACCCATAAGGATTTATTTTCAGAAACTATTCTATTACCAGATTTTTAGCCCAATGTATTCTGTACAAATTACTTCCATCCGCACCTGAATTGGATAAATAAACGATGAATTATTTACAATTTCGTAAACCCTTCTTATGAGAAAATTGCTGCAGACGATAAAACAAAGATGGCCGCCATGCACAAACAAAAATTAATAAAATTAAAATAATAGTCATTTTGAACTTCCATCATGTTAGGGTTGTTGTACAAAAAATTTCAGATTTTTTAAAAATGGTCGAGCAACGAATTAATGATTTTCTGGACCACTTGAAATGGATATACTATACTTGAATGACCCATATACTATATAATGGGGAAATTTAGTTTAGCAAGAGAACACATAACAGTTTGAAATTTCTCTTTCAGCAATTTATACTAATATATGGAAACATACTAATATACTTTTGTACAACCCTGTGATTAACCTAGTACCTTTATTACACGCTACAATTTAGCTAAAGTTTAATTCAAAGTAAAATTTTCTTAAAACTACTGGAATCACATTTCCAGAAATTATCATTTATAGACGGTCATGTATCCAATTCTTTACGTGACCATGTATATAATTTTATCTATGTTCTACAAACATTTCTTAGTAAAGTAAATGCAGTTCAGCGTACAAATTCATAACTCTTTGAAAAACCATCTTTAAGCAATTAGCAATTATACCCAGTAACCATTTCGAATTCTTTTGTGTAGCCTTGTATATGAATTTCAGCATTTATACACACCATATACAATGTACAAATATAGGGAAACATAAAAGCACATAACATAATTAAAAATACATTTCTAGCAATCATCGCTACTGTACAGTACTTCGGATACAATATAGTATTTGAAATCTTTTGTGTGTCCCTGTAAATGCCATACACTTTCTATTATACATGAAATAAGTTATAGTAAACCTCATCGACGTATATCAATTTGATTATACATGAAATAATTTAGCATATTTAAAATACGCCGGAAAAAATTCCCTCCACCCTATATCATTATGTAATGGAATTCTCATGTGTGGTCCTGTAAATGAATAATAACTATTCTTTGCACCTCATATTCTATAGAATGCAAATTTTAGTGCATTTGATAAATGCATATCAATTTTATTATGTTTGAAAGCATGTAACATCACTAAAAATCATTTTAAACGATTTTTTTTCCATAGGCCGTAATCCAACGGAAAAATTTTGACTGTCCCTGTAAATGAACTAAGCATACTACAAATTTTATTTTAGATAGGGTTCATGCTTTGGTAGCGTTCACTAACATCCAAAAATTTCAGAACGATCCGAGTATATTTACAGGAGTTAGAGCGCGGAAAGACGGACAGACTGACAGACGGACAGACGGCCTGACGGACAGGCGGCCATACAAACCGAAGTCATTAACACTTTTCAACGTTGTTGGAAATTGTTAAAAATGAAGGACATTTTCAAATTCAGCTGTATAAAATTAATAAAAATCAAATCAACTATTAAATGTTAAAAAAACACAAACATCTCAACTATTTTACAGTATCAGATTAACCTTATTTTTTTTTCTTTTTAACTTCTAAATTTACGATTTGCAAAAAATCCTTACGTAATGGTAAATAATGAAGGCCATTTTCGGATTCAGCATTGCAAAATGCATAAGAATAAATTATCAAAAGCGAAAAAACATGACACAATCCAAATTTAGCATGACAGTGTTATTGTTACCGAATATTAGCTTGCTAGTGTTATTGTTATCTGTTGACCAAAACTATAATTTGTTCTTGTTCAAAAAACACATAAAAAGTAATTATTCCATTTTATTTATTGTCTTTTAAATCCGGTTAGAAAAGTATTAAAATAAAAAATAAATATTTGCATAATAGTGTAAGTACACTGTAGGTAAAGAAAAAAAATCTTAATTTAGGAAATTACGAACGAAAATTTCGTGATTCGAAATGTTCGTGATTACGAACATTTAATCACGAACGAAAATATAAAATAACGTCTTCGGAGTTACTAACGATTCCGAAAATGTTTATTTAGCTTTCGAAAGCATAAATCCACACAATCTATAGATTTAACGAGGCATTTGTAAAAACAAAGGTTCTTTCGCTGCCACTGAAGTTCTGAAACGTTTCCGCGTAGTCTTTATAGTGCGTTAATCAGTTTTCTCAACCCAGAATATAGGCTTATCGGATGCTATTAAGTCATAATTAAACACATATATGTTCAAGAAATATGTTTTATAGGCAAACATGATAAAATAACAGCATTAGCATTAGCTTTAAAATTAATATCATTTTATTACCATTTAATGCATAAATAAAATTACGCAGCTGAAAATAGTTAAGTATGAATTGATAACGTCTAAAAATCTTATATTCCTGGAAGAAAAACTGAATAACACACTATCAAAACTACTTGAAAAATTTTTCGAAAATCAGTGGTAGCAAAAGGAAAAAGATTTTTATAAATGCTTCTTTAAATCTTGTAACTATGTTGGTTTCAAAGGCTTTTAAATATAAAGAACCGTTTTCGGTATCGTGGGCAAATCTGTAGAGGGTATCCTATACATTCGTTCATGCCGATATTAAATTTTGGCAGGTTAAGAAATATTTGGCTGTTTTTACAGTGTAGAAATGGGAAACGAACTACGATTATGAACTGATACGATTTTAGGGTAACTGTAATAAAAAAAAGCAACATTTCGCCTCATTTAATCGAAGTGTTCTTCACTTAACAAAGGAGAAAATTACTGTTAGGAATTACTATTAAGAGATTACAATTAGATTACACCGGAATATTAGAACAATTTGCAGCTTTGAATACGAAGATCAAGAAATAAATGTGTCCATATTGATATTTTTTAAGTATTATCTTTATCACACATCAAGAACTATAAAATAGACTGACGATTTTTAAACTTCGATAAAAAGTATACGATGGCAGGTGTTAATGTTATTCTTTTAACGCGCTTCTCGGGTTACAGAATATAGGCCGTCATATTTATTTTTCCTAATGTTAACTTACCTTTTTTCTCTGCACATGGCATAGAGATGAATCAGTTATTTTTCAAAAGGTTCTGCAAGCGTTTTTGTTGTAGTATACTTATTTATCTTTAAAACTCGTTGTTTGAAAAAAAAATGCAGTAATTTAATAATTTATGTAAAACCTATCAGCAAATAATCTCAAAGATTGTGGCGAGAAAGCCACGCACGGGTATACTGTTTTTTTTTTTTTTTTTTTTTTAAACTCTAATACACTTTTTACATTTAATATATGTTTTTAGAACGTTCACTAACAATACCAAAAATCATATTTATATCAAAAATAGCAATAATGCGTTCAAATAAAGTTTTGAAACTCATCAAAAGGGATATTGTTATACCGGTCTCGTGACGAGAGTAACAGTCGAAGAAATCGCAAAGATCGCTGTTTACAATCAGCCTTTTTGATTTTGTTCACTTGAGTAGTATAAGCGCAAAATTCGATTACACGTCTTAAATTTGCGTTTTGTTCATATTTTATCATTTTATTTATTGGTTTTAATTTTGTTATGGTTTATAAGCTGGAATAAAATGGTGAGCTATTTATATTAATAATTAATATTAATAATATTATTAATTAATATTAATAATATTAATAATTTATATTAATAATTTATGTTAATTACAAAAGGATTTATGTTTCCTTATTGTCTGCACGCCATATCGATAGATTTGAAAAAAAAAAAATCATGCTTTAAAATTACTTTAGGAACTATAAAAATTGAGTAAATTGCGATATAGTTTTCAAACAAATTGCATTTGAAAGTACATTCTTTCCCCTATTTGACGGTGTAAAGAGTTGAAAATGTGCGGCATTTAAAAAGTTAAAAAAATTGCAATAAAAGTTAATGAAAGTTAAATTGAATCGTCTGCTGTTACCACCGTCAAAATGACGTCAGTTTTACACACGGGCACATTTGTCCTTAATAATATAGAAAGTGTGACGTCGACAATCTCTTTACAACACTTAGATATTTTAGTTCCTTTTATCAGTTGTTCTTGGTGCTGTGTTTTCTCAAACTGCTAAAACGTTCAATCTAACGTATAAAGATGCATCAAAATTTACCCAGTTTTAACTCTTCACTCTGTTTAGCTGCCAGGACATAGAATATTTTTTTTGCGTTTTGAGACTAAATCAGATTTAGATTTCCACTTCTTTAATATTTATTAAAAGCATAGCTATGTAGGTACTATCAAGTACAGGGTTGCCAGCTTGTCCGCCAATTTTAATCCGAAATTTCAATTTCATACCGGAAATTTCGAAAGAATGATTTTTACTTTAGTTGATCGTAAATGTCTCTCATTAAATAAAGCATAAAATACTATCCTTTATTTTTGACATGAATTCGTAATTTCTGAATAAAAATGGAGGCCAAACTGGCAATCTCGTCTAGTATCAAATACGCAAATCCCTGATTGAATACTCTGAAAACCAGGAAATTCCTATCTAAGGACATGATGTTTCGCCAATAAATTGACTCAAAGAAATAAGCATCTTTGAAAACGAACTAATTAAAGCCCTCTTTTAAGTTTGGAGTTATAATTTTACATAATTCACGATGAAAAAATCGCTTTCTAAGGCGTTGAAATTATACTAAAGAAAAATTGTTAAACAAGCATTAATTATTATAGTTACGACGCATTATTTATTTATTGTTCACAAACGAACAGATCATAAAAATCATAAAATGATATTTGATCTCCTAGGGAAGCTAGGGGGTAATTAGAATCACTCTTTAACAACTTGAACTTTGATAGGTAATTGCCAGAGAATGAAGTGAACTACATACTAATGTTATGTATAATTTTACTCAGTAGGTCTCTTGGAATGTGCAAAGAATTATTTTCAATGTACAGTCGTGGGAAAAAAAGTAAACATTCCCAACTAACTGCTCAACAAATTATCGTAGAAGAAAGTTACTGGTACCGAACAATTGGAAATAAAGTCTCCTTTTAAATGATGTATATAAAATTTGATTAGGAGGCCATCTACATATTAAAACGAACTCAAACTTAATTTTTTTTCAATGGCAATATCCAATTTTAACACGATATTCTATATCTTCTGTTCAAACTATGCCTGGAGACCAAATTTCGAGTCATTTGAATGATAAGTTTTGAATTATAGACATTTAAAATTTAGTGCTTCTAATGTTAAATTACATTTTCATATTTTTATTAATATCTCCTGAAATTATACTTCTAATGTGCTAATTTTTTGTGTAGCAATAATAATAAAATAACCAAACTTAAATACGTTGAATTTGCATTTTTTTATAATTTTATGATATGAATTATGAATTATGAAATTAATATTCGAAAAAAGTATGAATTGCAAACTACAATTTTTTTGTTGGATTTAGATGTATTAAGTCCTGCTTTATGGAAATTCAAAATTTCCCATTTTTCTTCCAAGTAGTTTTCAAATTATGCTTAAAAAACGACAAAATGTTGTTTAAGGGGCTGTTTATGATAGAAGTGACTAGATATTTTGAAATTTCTTATGCTATCCTGTAATCTAGCAGTCTTCAATGATTGCTTGAGTGGCACTTAAGATGCCTTGATCAAAATGGGGCTCTCTAGGTCAACAATCGAGTACCGAACTTCAATTTGGATACAACCCCTAAAATGCGCTTGTTTTAAAATAATTAATTTCTCGGAAACTTATAGTACGAATTGCAAAAAAATTTGTTTTGAGGCTAATTGATGGGTGTAGCGTCCATGTATGTCTGAATTGTGTACGGCTATTGAATAAAACAAAGTTATGGTTCGTTTTAATATGTAGATGCCCCCCTAAGCAAATTTTATATACATCATTTACAAGTAGACTTTATAACCAATCGTGTGGTACCGCAGTAACTTTCTTCTACGATAATTTTTTGCAAAGTCAGTATGGGGTGTTTACTTTTTTTTCCCACGACTGTACCATGTTACCTTGTACAAGTGACCTTTATCAAAAAATACTTCTTTGTAGTACTTCTCAGTGGTATTTTCTGTTATGCCTTACAAGATACGCCACCATGAGTAAATGGAATTAAAAGATTTCGGTATGGGCTTTACATTAAGATATTTTTGATTTTTCTGCCACAACTATTCTCGGAGATACATTATTAGAAAGATAAGTACGATGGAAAGAAACATTTTTTTAAATGATTTTAAATATTTATATACAGTAAAACCTCTAAATAACGGACACCTCGGGAGCGCGGAAACTGTCCGCTATTCGGAGGTGTCCGCTATTGGGAAAACCTCAGAGATTCAAAAATTGCTAAGAAAAGCTTAATGCTTCTTTAATTGACTTTTATATGTCCTAAAACCTCTATTATATGATTAATAAAAAATTAAAATTGTTTTTTTAAGCAATAAAACTAAAATTGTGCATACCTTTATCCACTGTTAATTACATTCTTACGAAAAAATCTGTTACAAAAGTTTGATTTTCCTTGAGATTACTTGTAATTTTTTTTTTCGAAGTGAACTCTGTCACTAGTTTTAATCCTTCTGAATCATCTTTTCTTACAAAAAAATTGCGTAACTGTTCACTGTATTTTGCCGCTTTTTGGAAATTCTCGATATTACAGAAAGCCTCTCTGGTTTCAGTATCTATTTCATCATCTATAATAGAGTCAGATTTTGTCGAAAATTCAGAAGGAATATAATCGCTTGCATCAACCGATTCTTGTTCAGTGGGCAACTCATCGTCAGTATTAATGAAAGTTTTGCCAGTTTCTTCATTCCTAATACATTTCATTAATTCATTTATTTAGCTTAATTTTTCATTTGTGTCGGAAATGTGTGTTTCATTTTCTTTTAATATAAAGTCTGCTTTTCTGTAACATTTTCGTACCCTTCCCAGTTTTTTGTTTTTTACAGCTGAGGAAATCCCAAATTGTAGCATCGAGAACATTAACTAATTTTAGGCAGTTCTCAAGTGTATTAATAGAATCTAATTTTGAAAGAATGGGGCGTGATAAAAGCTTTCTGTACCAGGCTTTAAAATTGTGTATTACACCTTGATCAAGTGGCTGGCATACTGAAATTGTGTTTGGGGGAAAAAACACAATTTTAACATTGTCGAATTTCAAATGTTTTGGATGAGAACTTGGATTGTCCAAAAACAAGAAAACTTTTCTTTGTTCTGTTTTCATAGTGTTTTCAAAGGAAGTTAACCATTCGATCATTAAAGAACTGGTCATCCCGCTTTCCACACAATGCCAAATTTATTAAATTGAATGTCCTTTGGGAAACAAGTGGGTTTCAGAGATTTTCCAATAATAAGAGGGACTCCAAATTCTCTTAACACATTCCAACATAATAAAATATTGAGTCACTGTTTTGACATTTTCCCGCCGATACAGTCTTTTTCTGGCAATCTTATTCGGATAAATTCTGAAAAAGAATCCGGTTTCATCGGCATTAAAAACGTTTCTCTCCTCATAACCTTCACAAATTCATTGGAGTCATTCATGCCAATTCTCCACCTCTTTAAGATCTACAGGTTTTGCTTCTCCACATATTGTTTTGAAAGAGATGTTGTGCCGAGATCAAAACTTTTCCAGCCACTCACTGGAATCCTTGAAATCGTGTAATCCGAGTTCTTTAGCAAGTTTTAAAGCCTTTTTCTGAATCAAAGGCGCACTGATATTAATGTTTTTGTACGAAATGAAGTAAACAAATTCAGAATTATAACCAATTTCAATAGAATTAGTCTTCCTCAATTTCACATTTTTGGTGTTCTCGTCAGAGTTAGTAATCTACAAACTTCTTATTTCTTCTTTATTTCGTCAAATCTCTCCAAACTGTGTTTTACCTATTTTAAAACCTTCAGCAAGTATCCGTGTTTTTTCTTTGTTTCTTGACACTGTATACGATTATCTGAAAAATTCTTTGAGCTTGGGTATAATGAAACAAAAATACTTGTCAACGTATTATCTGTCCTGAAGTTTCAACCCAATTGTAAATGAAGTTATCTTCGCTTATTTAAAATGAAAGAGAAAATTATGTATGTATACGAATTCTACGAATCAAGAAATTTGTACTTCTAGACATTAATCAACAGAAAATCCTAAATCTTTCAAGAAGGGACGTTTTCTTTCTCGGACGTAATGTATGAGGGGGATTTTTCCCAACCCACACCCTACATTTATCTGTGGTCACAAAATTTGTGACATTAATAAATTAAAAAATATCAATAAGTCATAAATTTAGATGCTTTTTACTTTTCTTTCAATTTTCTCTCTTTAAAAAATAATTTTTCATCCTTTATCGCCAAAATTACTGTCCGCTATTCGGAATGTCCGTTATTCAGCGGTTAAACATACAAAAATTTAGGTTTTGGGAGTGGGGATTGGAAAGCTGTCCGTTAAATAGAGGTGTCCGCTATTCGGGAGTGTCCGTTATGGAGGTTTTACTGTATTTTACACTTTGCCTACAAAACAAAATCAAGTGCAAAATTTTCTATTGGAAATAATTAGCCTTGTAGTATCTCGAAAGAACTAATCTTTAAAGTTTAAAAAAATCATTTTTTTTTTTCAAAATAACATGATATGCAAGCAACGAGGTTAACCGGATGAGTCGACGCTCATATGTTGTGAAGGAGAAAAATTCATTTACATTGAAAGTGTTGAGGCATATCTAGGCCTAAAACACGCAGACAAAGCTAAAATTTGGAATAAATGTAAATCGAAATTGTAAAATAAATGTTTTTCTAACACAAAATGTGCAGTAATGAAAAACAAACTAGGGGTACTTCTCAGGATCTGTTTTAAATCAACCAATTTCTGTTTGGTATTCTACTTACTATTTTTTTTAATTCCTCTGTATGGAGCAGACTTGACTTTTGGGAATCGATTTAAAAAATGCAAAAATATGAAATTATTTTTCTAAATTAATCCTTAAAGAAAGTAAGGCGATATAAATATTTTTTGTCTTTGTCACACAGCAAAGAACAAAGAGACAAAGTGTAATAGATGTTTTCCTATGTTACCCACTTTATGTCCTAAAATTGTTACTAGAAGGACGCAAGTGACATTGCGGTCAAGTTTTTCGTTGTTTCTGTTTTCTTTGTTTTTTTTTATTCTTTTATTTTTTTATTCGACGCATGATAAGAGGTATGGTTAAAAAAAAGTCCGACACGCGTATATGTTTGTTACTTGTGTGAGTGCATATATTTAATACAATCCCGAAAAGACATTAAGGCTGCTAGTCACTCAGCTTCGGAATTCCCCTGGGTAATGTTAAGTCTTTGGGCGTTTGATGCGCTCGTATATTTAAAATATCTCTCCGGCAAATTAATATTTTAAACTTCTTTTTCAGTGTTCTCTTCTTAAAGGATGTCACTTTTTTTCTTATTTGTCAAAGTATTTCTAAAATCTATGCTTAATTTAATATTTAATGTTTTAAAAACTGACGAACTGGGAGCAAAGTTTTAACACATCATAGTAAATTAAGCATAGACTTTAAAAATATTTTGAGAACTAAGAAAAAAAGAGACATCCTTTAAGAAGAGTACACAGAAAAAAGAAATTAAAAATATTAATTTCCCGAGGAGATATTTTAAATATACTAACGCATCAAACGCCCATAGACTTAACATTACTTACACTAGATTAATATTAACACAATTATTCTAATTGGTAAACAAATCATATTAGATGTAAATTTCCAACTGGGCGAAAAATGTCCGGACCAGGATTCGAACCCGGGACCTTCTGGCTGAAGCCGCCAGTGCTCTGCGATCTAAGCTATCCCGGACGATTCTGGTCGAACTTTTTCACCCAGCTAACCTTGATGATTACAGCATCTGGTCTGAAACCTGGTTCAGCTCAACAGAATAAATCTCAGGTAATGGAACTCCAGAAATCGCTGGATACGAAATTACACTAGATTTGTTTACCAATTAGAATAATTGTGTTAATATTAATCTAGTGTAATTTCGTATCCAGCGATTTCTGGAGTTCCATTACCTGAGATTTATTCTGTTGAGCTGAACCAGGTTTCAGACCAGATGCTGTAATCATCAAGGTTACCTGGGTGAAAAAGTTCGACCAGAATCGTCCGGGATAGCTTAGATCGCAGAGCACTGGCGGCTTCAGCCAGAAGGTCCCGGTTTCGAATCCTGGTCCGGACATTTTTCGCCCAGTTGGAAATTTACATCTAATATGATTTGTTTACCAATTAGAATAATTGTGTTAATATTAATCTAGTGTAATTTCGTATCCATCGATTTCTGGAGTTCCATTACCTGAGATTTATTCTGTTGAGCTGAACCAGGTTTCAGACCAGATGCTGTAATCATCAAGGTTAGCTGGGTGAAAAAGTTCGACCAGAATCGTCCGGGATAGCTTAGATCGCAGAGCACTGGCGGCTTCAGCCAGAAGGTCCCGGGTTCGAATCCTGGTCCGGACATTTTTCGCCCAGTTGGAAATTTACATCTAATATGATTTGTTTACCAATTAGAATAATTGTGTTCATATTAATCTAGTGTAATTTCGTATCTAGCAATTTCTGGAGTTCCATTACCTGAGATTTATTCTGTTGAGCTGAACCAGGTTTCAGACCAGATGCTGTAATCATCAAGGTTAGCTGGGTGAAAAAGTTCGAACAGAATCGTCCGGGATAGCTTAGATCGCGGAGCACTGGCGGCTTCAGCCAGAAGGTCCCGGGTTCGAATCCTGGCCCGGACATTTTTCGCCCAGTTGGAAATTTACATCTAATATGATTTGTTTACCAATTAGAATAATTGTGTTAATATTAATCTAGTGTAATTTCGTATCCAGCGATTTCTGGAGTTCCATTACCTGAGATTTATTCTGTTGAGCTGAACCAGGTTTCAGACCAGATGCTGTAATCATCAAGGTTAGCTGGGTGAAAAAGTTCGACCAGAATCGTCCGGGATAGCTTAGATCGCAGAGCACTGGCGGCTTCAGCCAGAAGGTCCCGGGTTCGAATCCTGGTCCGGACATTTTTCGCCCAGTTGGAAATTTACATCTAATATGATTTGTTTACCAATTAGAATAATTGTGTTAATATTAATCTAGTGTAATTTCGTATCCAGCGATTTCTGGAGTTCCATTACCTGAGATTTATTCTGTTGAGCTGAACCAGGTTTCAGACCAGATGCTGTAATCATCAAGGTTAGCTGGGTGAAAAAGTTCGACCAGAATCGTCCGGAATAGCTTAGATCGCAGAGCACTGGCGGCTTCAGCCAGAAGGTCCCGGGTTCGAATCCTGGTCCGGACATTTTTCGCCCAGTTGGAAATTTACATCTAATTTAACATTACTTAGTTCGGAGGCTGAGTGACTAGTAGCCTTAAGATTATTTTATGCACTGTAGATTTCAAGGAGTGCTCCGCGGGGAGGAGGCATTTCTCCTTCGAGCATCGAAATGTTCCTCTACTTGGAAGATTTAAGATTTCATGAGGGTTTAATGTTTTAGAAGCGCAATTTTATTTTTTCCCCTGAGTTACAGAAAGCGCACCCCCAACACTGTATGATTTAACACTGATTTTAGCTATATTTAAACCTATTATACCGTTACCTATCAACGTCGACGAGTCAGCTAGTATGTAGTCTCAAGAAACTGAGGAAAACAGAAGGCTATGTGAATAATACATTTTTCATTTTTTCTATATTTACATAAACGCAAAATATACTTAATATTATGCTATATTTAATATTAAAAAATTATAAACAAGAATGTTTTGATACAGTTCAACACATTATATTTCTAAGTTATAAAACAAAGCATATGTCCAACAACTGATTTCATTAGGAGATTAAGTAAATTCCTTTGAGGAATTGGTTTTATTTTAATCACTAAAAACTAGACAACAGATTGGAAAAATAAAATAAATAAATAAAAAGTAAATTTTTGCCATCTTATCAAAATAAAAGATAAAATAAAAGAAGAGAGAAAAACACGTGTCTGCTTTAAACTTTCGAGAAGAAATCGGCTAAAGTTCTTATAATTATCTTTTAATTACATAGAAAACTTTTGTGAACTTGGGTAAAGTAAACAGATCGATAATTTGCAGCATTTGGCGCTTACAAATTAAATGGATTTCACTTTCTTTAACAGCGGGAGGAAAAAGATTCATGCAGAATTTTAAACTAAGTTTTAAAGCTACAATATCGGAACAAAAATAAAATAAAATGAAATAAAAAATACACATTGGTAAATCTGATCTTGAGATTTTATATTTCAAATATAGTCCAAATAAATTACAATAAGACAAACGTTTTTCGAATAGAGTTGTATAATTCACGTGGCAACTGCGTATTGCAGAACTATATCATAATTGTATTCACTATTTCTACATCATACATTTACATATGAGTAGTGAAAAATTTAAAAAAATAATAAATGAACAATCATAATTTTGAAAAAAAAATTAATAATTAAATGAATAAAAATATGTTTGTCCTCGAAATATAAGGAAGGAAAAATGGTCAAAATACATATTAAAAAATTGCATTAATGTAAAATCCTCCAAATTTAAATATGTTGTTCTATTTTAAAAGTAACCACATTTACACGATTTGACATCGAATTATACAGTGTTTTAAAAAGATTTAAACATTCTTTAGTCTTTTTACCTATTGGAAATATGTAGCAAAAGTGTTTAAAATAATACAGGAATTGAGATTATATTGATCTCGATTAATCTCGACATTAATCTCGATTAATCTCGATCTCTAATTAATTTCGACATTAATCTCGATTAATCTAGATCTCTAATTAATCTCGACATTAATTTTAAAAATATCCCACTTATCAAATTTTTATATGTTCCCCGAGTACTATAAGGAATAGTCAGAAAAAACTCCTTCATTGCCCTGATGAGTATAATAGCAAAAATATTCTTGCATAATCAAAATTCACACTGTTTGAATTTTTGAAGATTCAGAGCTTTCCGGTGCTGAAAACAGGCAATAAATTGAACTGTTTATTGTTTTAATTTCTGAGCATGAAGTAATGTTTTCTAAATGTAACTTTTAGGAACTGGTGGTATAAAAATTTGCAATGTATAAATTTTAAAAATATAATGGTTGGACGGCATTAATGGTAATTAAAAGGGGACATACGACTCTTTAAACAGATGAAAAATTTGATTTCGGAGACAAATATTTAAAGTATTTCACTCATTTTGCACTCATAATTCATAATTTCACTCATTTTTGCACTAATCAATTCATTTTCTTTTTTTTTGTTAATAATATAATATGTTATCCATACAATATAATATATAATTTGCATTAAACACTGTACAATTAATTGATAATAATTATTCCTTAATGTATGCCTTTTTTAAAATGAATGATAATGTATATAGCTTGCGCGCATTATTAAAAAAGTACCTATACTCTTTAGAACTTTGAAACTTTTAATATAAGTTTAAGATTATTACAAAAATAAAATGGACTAAAATCTAGTGAATAAACAAAAAAATTCTAAAGTTTTTTGATTTAAAATAAAATAAAATAAAATAAAATAAAATAAAATAAAATAAAATAAATAAAACATTTGATATTTTTTTTCACTTGAGTACACATTTATTCAATAATTCTTGTTACATTTCTTAGATTTTAGTTCAATTTGAAGAAATTGATCTAGTAAACATAAATATAAAGTTTCGAATCATTACCTGTAATACATTTGGTGTTATCGTGTAAATATAATGAAGTAAAAAAATATCGATTTTCAGAAAGATCAATTTAAACATAAATGTTTCGCTTGAAACAGACCAGAGCTAATTTAAATTATTTACTATAACGAGGGCAATTTTACGAATATTGTAATGCGGTTTGTGACAAATTGTTCGGAAAATCATTAGCTGTCAAATGAATAAAAAAACAAAAAATCGATTTTCTAAAGATTCTAAGTGTCGTACGAACCTTTAAGTGTCGTACGAACCTTTAAGTGTCGTACGAACCTAAGTGTCGAACCTTTAAGTTCATGAACATAATCTTAATGCCTACCGTATTATCAGTACTTTTGAAATTTACTCTGCCTACTTATCTTCACAATCTTTTTGCCAGAACTAGTATAAGACGATGCCAAATCGTGTAAATTTGTTTAATTTAAGTATTGCGCGTCAGCGCAATACTTATTTATTTCCATTGTCACTTCTCAATGTTAATTTAACATAGAAAAGCCTATGGAGATGGTAACTTTTTCATTTTTTCTTTCCACCTTTTTGTCCCTGATGCCACTCACTTTAATTCTTTGCTAATTCTAATAATATTATAAATTTAAAGTGTAAAAACATTTGCCAGACGTCAGGGTCAAAACGGATCATAAAATGCCTTTGCATATAGATGGATTATAATCTAGAGAGTAACATGGGCTAATTTTTATATACATTATTCAAATATTTTTCTTAATAATTCCAAATTTCGCTTTTTTCATCGAGATTACACGGACATTTTGTAATAAAATAAAAATTGTTTTTTTCATTGTTGTAAATAATTCAAAAGCCGTAATAATAATTTGCCTATTTTTATTTGAATGATTTTCACGTGAAACATGAAACTGAAGAAACTGAAAGAGTATTTTTAAGAATTAAAAAGAAGATGAATATGACGTCATAGTGGAAATAAAAGTCACATTTTCAAGCAGATTTTTTATGTTCAGATTGGAATTTTTCGTGCAAACTACAGCAATATTCATTACTGCACTAGTGAAAATTTTTGAATCATACACAGGTAAATTACATCACAAATTGTGATGCGATATCGCACAAATCAAAGCCTGATGATGATACCCTCCATTAATTTTGAAATGTGTTCGTTTGAATGCAGTAGTTATTACAAAACTTGACATATTAAACAAAAACCTAATTTGCAGAACAAATTAAAAAAACAAAATTTATTTCCTAAATTGTTTAAGCCCGAGAAGAGGGAGATTAAGATATTTCATACAATTCGTTCTACATTTAATGTTAAATTTTTGTAACCAATAAGTTAAACCAATTGAACATTAAAAAATAAAAATGAAATTCATACAATATAATACTTAAAACACCTATATACTTAGATTCCGTTCAAATGAAATCGAAATAAATCTTAGAATTTTTTCATTTTTAAGTTGTAAATATTTGTACTGTGGATTTTGCATTATGTTTATGACGATTTTACATAATATGATAAGATACATGCAGAATACAAAACTTAAAAAAAAGTCTAAGATTTATTTCGATTTCATTTGAACGGAATCTAAGTATATAGGTGTTTTAAGTATTATATTGTATGAATTTCATTTTTATTTTTTAATGTTCAATTGGTTTAGCTTATTTGTTACAAAAATTTAACATTAAATGTAGAACGAATTGAATGAAATATCTTAATATCTCCCTCTTCTCGGGCTTAAACAATTTAGGAAATAAATTTTGTTTTTTTTTTAATTTGTTCTGCAAATTAGGTTTTTGTTTAATATATATATATATATATATCAGAATAATCAAATTCTGGACATTTTTCAGTATTACAATTTTATAATATTATTGTATTCTGTGAGACTATTTTTTTTTCTATCAATAAGATAAACTCAGTTTCCGATAATTTTTAAATACTTGAGTTTGCCATGTGTAGAGAAAATGTTTTCTGTTATAATTTTAGTGCCTTCCTTATTGCCTTAATGAGATCAGGTTAGCGAAATTGGACAAAAAGATCGAGGTTTACTTTTTAACATTTTCCAACATAGTTGAAAAGTATTTACGTGTTCGGTTTGTCTGTCCATGCTCTGTCTCGCGTAAATATAATTGGATTGTCATTACATTAATATATATCATATTGGTGTTTACTGTGGCATATTCGATATTCCAAATGAAATTTGTAGTGTTTACGGTTCATTTACATGGTCACTCAAAATAATTCTTATACTTTACGGTCTAGACGGAAATATCGTTTACGATGCATTTTAATGAAATTGCGCTAATTTTAGCATATTGAAATTTCTGTATATCACTGAGCATATCACTTATTGTAGAATCTGGTGCGGGCATAATTTATCTTTTATTTACAGAGATACACAATACATATGATACGATATTTATTTGGCTACAGTACTGCCTATGAAGAATAATTCTTGGAAGTTCGTTTTCAGTTGTGCTCCGCATTTTTAAATTTAACTATCTGTTTACATATAACTTGGTGTGTATAAGTTTTATAGATCCTATATAGGACTACAGAAAAGATCTCTATTACATTTCCATTTATTGTCGGAAGTTGCTGAATAAAAAATTTCAACAGTGCTATGCATTTAATTGAACTAAATTCTAGATTACTGCGTGATATACATACGCAGTACATATATAGGGTACATCTATAGGGTTGCACAAAAGAATTGAATATTTTTCAGACTTTTGATGGTTTTCAACTGCATTAAGCATTTTCAAAATTGTTTATTTAGACAAATTTCACCTTAATAATCTAAAGTTTTATTATAGTATTCTGAACGTGTTGAAAAGTGTTACATAAGCTATCTTGGACGCATGATTTCTCTTTCTTGTTTATATGATTAAATAGCTTAAAGTTTTCTCTTTACAAAGAAGTATCACACATGTTTATATAAAAAAAGAAATGTTGGAATTTTTCATTCTTTCTAAGAGCATTCTTTCACAGCTTAATGGCCATTTAAACAGCTGGCGTAAGTAAATAAACCTTTAATCGGACTTGCCGCCTCGTTTATATCGATTGAGGACGCCCATCAAGTAGCAGTTAATATTGTAATGAAGAAAATCGGAAAACTCAGCAACTTTCAAGTAATGAACTCAAAGATTTATGCTGTTTCTATAATCTTCAGAAGTGTCAATCTTTGAAATTAGGCTTATAGAAACGACAACAAACTCAGTGGAAGAAGATTACAGAGACTCAGTAGATATCATGACCTGCAAACTAAGTACAAGCACCAGTAACAGCAACAACTTAGAAAACATTCCTGTGAATCTAAGAATTGTTCAGAAGGAACAGAGAACTTCTGAAGAATAAAATTTTTCAAAGCCTGAAAATTCAGACACTCCCTGCTGAAGAAGTGAAGACCGCTCGCTCTCAACGGTTAAATGAAATTCTTGAATGGCTTCGAAATCCTGAAAGGAAAAGGAATAGGAGATCCAAAAGAATGCCATTCATCCTGACGTCGCAAAGATTACACGAGCTGTAAAATGCCAAGGAACGGAATAAACTAGAAGACCAAAAAAAAAAAAAAAAATACAACCAAGTAATAAAAGAGAGAAAGAAGGGTAAAAAGGGCGAATAAACAAGCTACAAAGGTCTAAATAGAAGTTATAAAAGCCAAAAAGATAAGAAGAGCTAGGGCCAAAGCCGAAAAAAAAGTTCACCAAATGACAATGACGAATTGATTTGTGAGTGCAGCGATAGGTCATTACATGTGCAATGCGGGTCATCGCTCATATTTCTGGATTTATTTTTGCAAAACTAAACATGCAAGAAATAAATTTTTATTGACTCTAAACTATTCTTTCATCCTTTCGTATTAATTTTGATCATCACTATGTCAAAAATGTGCTCGGGATAGGAAGTATTGGCTAAAAACGAAACTAGATTCTTATGGCCATCGTCTGGTGCTTTTACCCTATACTAGTATTTTTGTTAAGTTCTTTTCAGGTACATCAGTGTTCGAGCCGAGTTGAGTCACTTCAGATTTGTTCTCTCATATAATTATTTTTATATAGAAATTAGCAGACCATTACTTCGCTCGTATGTACGGTAATAAAAAAGAAAATTTTCAGCTATATAAAACCTTTGCAATTAAAAAATACAAAACATCAATGATTCTTAAATTAGTTAATGTCAAAGTACTTTCCATTTTTTAAATAAAATAAAATATGGGGAAAATATCTAATTTTCTTCAAAATTTGTAAAATATTTTGAAGAAGAATCCTCAATGGCAAAAAAACAGAAACGTAAAATAAATTAAATGTAATTACAACATATATTCAATATACCAAATATTTTTGTTATTGTTTAAAGCATGGGGCATTGCATAAATCTGAAGTATACACTTCATTCAAATATTAGGCAGATATTTTAAATGAAATGTATAGATTAAGAGCTCAAAAAATTATTTTTGTTACTACCAAAAGAAATTGCAAACTGTTATTTGTTTCGATTCTGATTGTAGAGAACTTCAATAAATTTTAATAATACAATAAATGCAACAACTTCTCTTTCCTTTTAAATACTTCCACGGACATCTTAATTTCGGAAAGAACTATTTTCATGAACTAATTCAATTAAAATATCATATTGTTAAAACAGGGTGATGATGATGAATTCAGGGTAAGGTCCGGTGGAGGACACACTTGAGTATGAATATATCCTCTCAGAAAATTTGAGATATTTTGTGTGGTAGTGGTCTTGATCTACAAATTTTAGCCTGAATCTCCATATTTTAACCACCCGGAGTTGACAAACTCCCTCCCATATGAAAATCTCTGTATTGTACGCTGTCATCCACTGCCTATAAATATAATCATAATAATGTTGAAAAAAATATATTTTAGTTTTGAAATTCTATTGTATAGTTTATTTATTAAATTATAAATATGTTGCAAAATATATAATTAATTACATTAAAACATTTGTAGTATCTCTATGAAGGATATTTATGAAATAATTTAACTTTTATTAAATTTCGTTATCGTAGCTATTTTATTTAAAATTATCTTAATTTACTCGTAATTTTAACACCTATTGTTCTCATTTCACACTATTAGGACTTTATCATGGGTGGAGTTTAATCGAAGTTTTTATCTCCGTTCTTCTGCTACGAGAAATTACATTCGATGAGCTCCAATATCTTATCTGAAAACGCTGGTAACATTTTTTATCATTCACTTGATTTATGACTCATTTTTAGAAAATAATTAATAATTTCGACATTGTATAAAATATTATGAATATTTAATTTTAAAGTAATTTCGAAAACTATTTCTCTGTCGAGAGCATTTAAAAAGGTATATAAATTAGCTTTAAATGTGATTTTCGACTAAAGTTATAAACTATTAAATCCAAAAATGTATCAACAGAACTTGATATTTTATGCTTATAGACATTAAATTCTCTGTTATTAGAAAAATAATAAAAGTTAATGCAGTATTTTATTGGTATGTTAAATGTATATATAGAGTATGATTCATAACGATCAAAACAATAGCCTATTTTCTTAAATATGGCTTCTAGACACATACTTCCAATTGTAAAGTTTCATAAAAAAAAGTGCAAAATTCGATGGCATATGTTGCAAATCTATGTGGGGTCTATTTAAGAAAATACGGAAAATAAATTTTTATACACCCCCCGCCCGTAGGGATAAATTTCCAATTAGGAAAGTTTCCGTTGTACATTTCCGAATTAAACACAAAAAAAATCATCTTGATGCCTGCAAAACTCACAGAAATATTTAAATCGAAATTTCGTGACTTACACCACTTAAGGGGACCCTTCTCACTCACTTGAAACACCCGCTCTGTAATGTTAAACCTATGGACAGGTTGATTTAGAATTTCTCGTTTAAATTTCAATATTTTTAAATGATTTTTTTTTGCATAGTAAATGCTGAGGTCAATCTTTAATATGGCTATTTTTTACTTTTTCAATTTCGGCTGCAGATTTTTCTTTATAAAAGTACTTTGATTTTCAAAACCGTTTCTGAAAGTGAAAGTATCTGTATTAAAAAAATCTGCAACCGATATCGAAAAGGTAAAAAATAGTCATATTAAAGATCGACCTCAGCTATCCTATGCAAAAAAAAAATCGTCTAAAAATATTCAGATTTAAATGAGAAATTTGTTGAAAAAAAGTTAAGCTTACCTCTGAGCACAGAGATATTGCTGCATTTGAAATGGGAGATAGGGATCTTCCACAAATTATACGTTATTAAAAGTCGATTTAAGACAATACCTCTCCTTTTGGACATAAAAATAGCAGTGTTAAGATTTCGCATTAAAAGTGCTTTTGGAATATGCTGGAGGTCTGCACGGGCTAGGCCCGGTCCCGCTACGACCCATAGAAAAAAGTTCAGCCCTGCCTGTGCAAAAAACTTATTGGCCTGACCCGGTATAACAGCTAAATGTTCGATCCGAAACCGGCCTGACAAGGGAAAAAGTTAAAATCTCGTCATGAGCCCGGCCCGGCCCGACTGAATTTCTACAAACCATGTATTTTTACGTCGATAAGGTTAAAAATTGATTCCTACGAGTTCTGATCAAAAATACTTATTTCAGTTTCTTTTTCTATGTGAATAATCTTTATTTTTAACGTAGCGCCCTAAACTGTGGTATTTCTTTTTTTAATGAATCTCTATATTTGTGTAAATATTTCATTTATCGTTAATATTGTTCATCCATATCTCATGTATTGGAGACTTTGAAAAATGCTATGCAGTAAAATCTTCTAAGGTGGAATAATATAGGAAAGAAAAATAATGCGTTTTAGACAAGTTCACCTATTAACCGGTGTAAATGTATTTCATTCTTTTCTCAGAGATCATATATTTATTTTGCATGTATCCACACATTTTTCCTTTTAAGACAAGATTCCATCATAGACAGGTTCTTTTACACAGAATTTACATTTTCTAAAATTTTATTGCCTAGAAATCTACTATTCTTTTAAAAGTAAAAAAAATAACTAAAGTTTAATTGTAATAATGTACATTTAAAAAATATACACATTTTTTGCAAAAATTTTTGGGACTTTCTAAATTTTACTGATATTTAATTGCACGGACCAGGTGAAGCCGAGACAATGATTTTCATACGGGTTGGATCAAGGTCGGTGGTGAAAATTTCAGGCAGTGCAGAAATGTGAATAATGAAGCTAGTATCGTCTCGTTATCCAAAAAATACGTTAGACGTGGCTCGGTCCAACCGGGCCCGATCTTTCAGAAAGAAGTAAGGCCCGATCCCAGCCCGGCCTGGAAGGAGTAAAATATAGGCACGGCTTGGCCCGAGATTTCAGAAAAGATATGGCACGGGCCTGGTCTGTCCCGAGTGTCGTGAATTAAAATAGGCCTCGGTCCAGAGACTGTACTCGGCTGCAGGCAAACTTTCAAACGGACCATGCCGACAGAGAATAAAGACTTTTTTAACGGCTGTTCCGGGCTATTAAAAATCTGAAGTTATGAGGGCTAAAATTATGAAAAAACTGGAATCGTTGTAAAAAAAAAAAAAAAGCCTTGTTTAAATCAAATGAGATATTTAAACAGTTCAGAAAAGGGGGAAAATGACAAAATTTAAATTGAATCACAAGTTTAAGACACAGGAAGGAGTTACTTATTCACCCGCAAGCTTTTAAAAGACATTAAAACATTAAGAGACAATCTTTGCTTAAATCTTTAAATGCTTTTTCTGCATGACGGGATTTAACCACTTTTCTCATCTGTAAAGAGTTTTAAGTCAAAAATCGTTATAGAAAAAAATATTTACTTCTGAAAATATGATTTTTTAAATATAAGTAACACCCTTTTTTTACATTTTTATTTCAAATATTTTTAATTTTTAAAAATTAATATTAAAAAAATGCTGAAACAAAAGTGAAAAAACTTATATTTTTCTCTTTAATTAAATAAAAAATGTTGAAATTCGACAAATAATATGTCGAGTAAATTATAAATTATCACACGATTATAAATTATCACAGTTTAAGACAACATTAATATATATATATATATATATATATATATATATATATATATATATATATTACTTTATGAGATAATACCCGTCGGTAAATAACTTGGATGTTCCATTAGAAAAATTCTTAAATTCTAAATTAGTTGCTTTTAAATTAATTATTGAAATCGTGACAAAATTTTATATTGCATAAGTGACTATTTCTTGAAGGCGAGCTAGAGGTTGCTGTCAGTCTAACCTATTGAATGAAGTGAAAGAAATTTAAGTTTATAATTTACAACCAATTATGCTCGCCTTTTATCAGAAATTTACCAAAAAATACTGGGCAGAGCCTTTATTTTTACTTACTACGATCTCATTTTTTTTTTGTTGAAAAAATAACAATATCGATTTTTATTTATTTATTTATTTTTTAACTACACGACCTTTAAAAGCTGCTATGAATTTTATTTATATCAGTTTCATTCTCTAAAAGCTTAAATTTGAAACTTGATGCAGTTAACGACTTATAATATTTATTTTTTATTACTTGAATTTTATTTTACTTTTTTCTTCATTTTTTAAATATAACCATGAATATCAATATAATTTATTTTATAGTTCTTATATGAATATTTCCCTTTCTTTCCGTTTTATTTATTTATTTATTATTATTATTATTATTATTATTATTATTATTCATTTTTTCATTGACGGAGAAGAATAGCAAACTTTTCCTTCTGACTCACACACTTATATATTCTTGATAATGGTAAAAAAAATATAAACAAATGTTGTAGATCAGCTCAATTTATTTAATTGATAAATTAAGTCTACGAAAGTTCAGACCTTTAAACTGATGCTTCAGACCACACGGCTAACCAGACCTGCTCTACCTTTCCTCTAAATGGAAGATCTAGTAAATTTAACTTCACGCATGCGCAAACGCGTGAATTTTTGAGTCTTATATTACAGAATCAGGTTTGCGCTATAATATATATGATAAAAAATGTTGAAATTCGACAAATAATATATCGAGTTATAACGATTTTAAATTATCACAGTTTAAGACAAAATTAATTAAATTTTTTTTTTAAACTTTATGAGAAATTTTAGGATTTGATTTTGTTTCCAAATTATAGGGTTAACCATAACAAAAAAAATCAAAATTCTAACTTAATAAATAAAAAAAGGTAGTCGGATGTGGCAATCTCATACATATTAATACTTATAAATGCAGCACAGTAGAACCACCGTTTAGGAGATTTACACCAAAATATAATAAGCAACAACTTACGTGAACTTCTAATTGAAATTGATGAAAATCTATACATTAGTTCTTGAGATACATCTATTGCAGTAAATCTGGAAAAATGCAGCATAGTAGCGACTCCTATTGGGAGATTTACACCAAAATCTTTACAGCAACACTAATTTATACCAGGGAATAAGTGAGTCATAAAAGTGATAAAAATTCGTGCATTAGTTTCTGATATAGAGCTCTTTCGATAATCATGAATAATGGAGCATAACAGCGCCACCTATTGGGCTATTTACACCAAAAAGTTCGCAGCACCAAATTATATCAAGGACTAACTGAATCTGAAGTTTTCTCAAAATCCGTGCTTTAGTTCTATTGTGGAAACCATGAATAATGCAGCATAGCAGCGCCACCTGCTGGGCGATTTACAGCAAAACGTAATCAGCACCAACTTATACTAACTGAATCTAAAGTTTTATTAAATTCCGTTCATTAATTCTTGAGATAGAGCGCCCAGAAAATTTGTGTCACACACAGTCAGGAAGACAAACAGACAAACTCAAAGACAGACATTTTTTAAAAACACGTTTTTCGTGATCTCTGACCCCTGAAACATATAATTCCGTCGAAAACCGGAATTCGAAAATTTTCACGAATCCAATACTTTCTTTCTTGTAAAGATAGAATATTTGATAATAAATGTTTTCTTGACTCCTTAAATTAATATTGTTCATTAAATAGCACGCATATCAGTTTGTATCTTATCACCTAAAACCTGACAAATTATTTAAAAGGGCATATCTTTGTGATTGTTACCGGCATCAAGATGGATTTTTTGTGTGTTTTATTCAAGAATGGATAAGGAAAATTTTCTAATTGAAAATTTTACCCTACGTGGGTCGTATAAGAATTTTGTTTTTTTATTTTCTCAAATAGACCCCCCCCCCCCCCAAACGGCGTTGCACCTTATGTCATCAAACTCTGCACCTTTTTTTATGAAACTTTGTAATTGGTAGTATGTTTTTAGAGGCAATATTTCAGGAAGTAGGCTATTGCTTCTATCTTTATTAATCACATTGCACGTATTTGTGTGTGTGTTTTATTCTAAGTAAAATATTACTTTATTAGCTTAAAAAGTTCAATAAAAATAAGATAAAATATTATATGTTTATATTTATAATTAATTTTTCACCTATAGGATACGCGTAGGTGGCCGCCTAAGTGTCTTATTATTTGTTGCAGAATTTATTTTTAAATGATTTAGGCGAATTATGCAAATAGTTTTTAAAGGAGTATGCAATTACACTCTGGTTTGTTTTATAATTTCATGTTTATTTATGGCAGAATATGAAACCTGAAATAAATATCACACACAAAGAAGTTCCTATATGGATAAATAACTTATTGCTATTAAATAGAGGAGGCTCTCCTTTCTAATTAAGAAGAAAAGATACATAAAGTTCATTACCATTTCTTGTTCAGTTAAAATTTCTTAAAGTTCTAGGCTAACGATAATATGCGCATTCATGGATAATATCTGGAATTCAGAAGTGATGTTTCCGTTCTTTGAATATCTTTATTAAAGCTAGAATGCCACATACATTATTGTCTAAATAATATATTTATGACATTCACAAAATAATTGAAGACGCTAATAGAGGAAAATTAGATGTACACGTAACAGCGGTATAAAAGTATACGGGGCATTCTCACGATCTTTTGACTTTCGGGAATAAAAATCTGGTGAAATTAAACTTGCTAAAATAACTTTTTAATCTGATAGACGAATGCCTTAATGATTCAAAATAAAGAAAAAATGGTCAGCAGCGAAATTTTTCTTATTTAACTGAGGTTTAAGTTAAACTTGCGAGTTTAATTTTCCTTACCATTTTACCGCTGTAACTTTCTATTTTCATCTAAATTTTTACTTATAATGAATTTTCATAGTACCCACAGGACATTCAAATAAAAAATAATAACAATGTAGTATTTTTAGTAAACATTTTTGGTATAACATAGCCTTAAATGGGTGTTAAAGAAGTGACGGTAAGGAAAAAAGGGACGGTAATGGGAAAAAAAGGGATGGTAAGGATGGGACTGTAAGGAAAATGACCACATATTTTTAAGCCAATCATGTTAAGACTCAGTGATAGCCACAATGTTCATTAATTTTTAGAAATAGTTATTTGCATTGGATTAAATAAAAACAAATAATAATTTACCTTGAAAAGTGTAGGTATAAACCTTGGGGACGGTAAGACTACCAATAAAGCCACGATGCTTGAAATTGATATTTAAATGCTGATTTAAATTCTGCAGTAATTTTCCTGTCAGAGAATTTTAAACATTCTTTCTCTAGCATACTTCTGCATGAGAAAAAACTTGAAAAAAAACTGTGGCGGCATCTGAAGTGATTTTCTGTATAAGTTTAGCAAGAGGGATGGTAAGGAATCTAAAACCCAGGGAAAGAGTTTAAAAAATAATAACAACCCTAAAAATGTATGCAGGTTAATTTTTAGCTACATATTTATATAAAACAATAATTTCAGTTTCAGAAAAAAATTACATCTAATTATTTTTATTGAAACAATATTATACAGATAGCTCGAAACTTAAAAATCAGCATAAGGAACACGGGACGGAACAGGAGTTTTCCTGGTATTTGGACTCCCAAGATCGTCCAAAACTTATGTATCTCGTTAATATTGTTATGCAATCATGCAATGGGATGTTCCACACTATATAAAATAAAATAAAAAAACACAAGAATTTGGACTAAAATAAAAATTATTATTCAGGGACATAAAAGTCAAAACATTGTAAGAATGCCCCATATCTTAATTTATTAAAAGATAATATAAAAATCTCAAATCATTAACTTTATAAACTATATACTTTGAAGGTGTTCTGTTACATAAAACCTCTAAAACATTTTAAAATTCTGCCAGAAAGTAATTAACATGTATCTAAAAATTAATTTGTTTTCGTAGAATGACTTATATATACCGGGTGTCCCAAAAAGGACTGACTGATTTTAAAATTCAATAACTTGCAAACGGTGACAGATATTTAAAAAATTCTTGCAGGAGGGTTATGCATAAGGTTAAAAGTTTTATTACAGTGATTTTCGATTTTAGTTCGAATTACAAACAATAGATGGCGCTGTAAGCAATAGTCGCTAAATACAGGCTCGATTTTTGGTCCTTTCTGTTGTTCTATGCGGAAAAAGGAGATGGAAATGTATTATCCGGGCCACGAAGTATCAAAAATTGAGCCTGAATTTAGCGTCTATTGATCTCAGCGCCATCTATTGTTTGTAATTCGAACTAAAATTGAAAATCACTGTAAAAAAAACTTTTGACCTTATGCATAACCCTAATGCAAGAATTTTTTTAAATATCTGTCATCGTTTGCAAGTTATTGAATTTTAAAATCAGCCAGTCCTTTTTGGGACACCCGGTATATATATGCATACATAGGTTCATGTTACATTCTTTTTTAACATTTTTGTCAAAAAAAAAAGAATCATAAGAATTATTCAACTCCAGAATTCTGATTCGTAAGAAAGGAGACTTCTTTAGAAAGAAAGGAATCACAATTTTTTATTTTTTTGTATTTTAAATGCAGAGGAATTTAGGAAATTTCGATTATACTTTATTCTGAGAAACCACTTATTATTTGTTTTATGTCAAATATAACTCTTCCAGTTTTTAAAACAATTTTGTAAAATGTCATGTACAAGAAGTAATACATTTTTCGAAATGTTCCGTTTTTAATTGAAATAATTAAGTGTTTTTCGGTTTCCTATAAAACATTCAATAAATGAAATATACCTCTTTAAATATTAATAATAAATTTCCAGTTAAATATGTAGCGTTATTAAAATTTAAAGGTTTACACATTTTAATTTTCCAAAATAAATTTTATCAAGATTTTTATCGAAATTTGATGTAATTACATCCTTATTTCTTTCGTTCTTTAAAGTATTCAGTAAAATTACACTAAGCAATTCATACAATTTTGTATCAATTTAAGAAATAAAATAACGCTGTTCGAAATGATCAAATATATAAATTGTCTTTTCCGCATTTGCGTCAGCTTCTTTAACTCAGAATTTTAAAGATGATAATAGTTTAAATTAGCTACTTTGAAGAATACATATAAAGGAAAGTTTTGTGATAAAGTTATTAACATAAATGTAATTTTTTTAAATGACATATATTATTCAGATGCATAATTCAAATAACAAATCTTCAAAAATCTGTATTCAATTTAAAAACGAAAGAAATATATATTTACTGAATCACTAAAAGATACTTAAAACTCTGCTGTATGAAAATTTATTCCTTTTTTGATTTTAAAGAATTTACGCCTTTTACAGTGTGAAATTTTAACAGAAAACCATATTAGGTAGCTTTCTTTACAAAAAAGCTACCTATTGCAGCCGTTCGGAGGAAAGCGATTTCAAAAAATTTTGGTATATTTTCATCGATCATGACCCCCAGACCCCGAAACCACCCTCCGTTCAAAATTGATATATATATATATATATATATATATATATATATATATAGATATATCTGACCTATGTCACACTGTAACTCCCGTAATTATGAACCGATTTCGATGTAATTCGGTGTGTACATAGTACATACCAATGTCTCGACCGAGTTCATTGGCCAGCTTCATCCGCCGTTTTGTTTCAAAATGGCGGCCATTTAAAAATTTTAAAAAATTTTAAAACTTGAAATGTGGTACGAAAAAATTAAAAATGGAAAAATATTTTTTTCTTATGTATTTGACCTTTATACAAAGATTCCGGAGCAATTTTTGTTTCGTCTATATCTTAAAAAATGACTGAGTTATAGCATTTTGAATTTCTAGCGTGGCTGACATTTTGAAACGTCCTGAATTTTGTCACGCGATAAAAGGCGTATTTATGAACCGATTTGGATGTAATTCAGTGTGTACATAGTACATACCAATCTCTCGACCGAGTTCGTTGGCCAGCTTCATCCGCCGATTTGTTTCAAAATGGCGGCCATTTAAAATTTAAAAAAAAAATTAAAACTTGAAATGTGGTACCAAAAAATTGAAAATGGAAAAATATTTTTTGCTTATGTATTTGACCTTTATACAAAGATTCCGGAGCAGTTTTTGTTTCGTCTATATCTTAAAAAATGGCTGAGTTATAGCATTTTGAATTTCTAGCGTGGCTGACATTTTGAAACGTCCTGAAATTTGTCACGCGATAAAAGGCGTATTTATGAACCGATTTGGATGTAATTCAGTGTGTACATAGTACATACCAATCTCTCGACCGAGTTCGTTGGCCAGCTTCATCCGCCGATTTGTTTCAAAATGGCGCCATTTAAAATTTTTAAAAAATTTTAAAACTTGAAATGTGGTACCAAAAAATTGAAAATGGCAAAATATTTTTTTTCTTATGTATTTGACATTTATACAAAGATTCCGGAGCAGTTTTTGTTTCGTCTATATCTTAAAAAATGGCTGAGTTATAGCATTTTGAATTTCTAGCGTGGCTGGCATTTTGAAACGTCCTGAATTTTGTCACGCGATAAAAGGCGTATTTATGAACCGATTTGGATGTAAGTTCGTTTATACATAGTACATACCAATGTCTCGACCGGGTTCGTTGGTCAGCTTCATCCGCCATCTTGTTATAAATGGTGGCCATTTTAATTTTTAAGAAAAATTTAATTTGAAATGTGGTACCAAAAAATTAAAAATTGAAAAAATATTTTCTTATTATGTGTTTGACCTTGATAAAAAGATTCGGGAGCAGTTTTTGTTTCGTCTATATCTTAAGAAATGGCTGAGTTATAGCATTTTGAATTTCTAGCGTGGCTGACATTTTGAAACGTCCTAATTTTTCTCACGTAATAACAGGCGTATTTATGAACCGACTTGGATGTACCTTGGTGCTTACATAGTACATACAAATATCTCGACCGAGTTCGTTGGCCGGCTTCATCCGCCATCTTGTTTCAAAATGGCGGCCATTTAAAAAAATAAAAAAATAAAAAAATTTAAATGAGATACCAAAAATTTGGAAAGTGAAAAAGATTTTTTTTGTATGTGTTTGACCTTAATACAAAGATTCCAGGAACAGTTTTTCTTTCGTCTATATCTAAAAAAAATGGCTGAGTAATAGCATTTTGAATTTCTCTTGTGGCTGACATTTTAAAACGATCTGATTTTTGTCACTCGATAACAGGCGTAATTATTAACCTATTTGGATGTAACTTGGTCTGTACATAGTACATACCAATGTCTCGACCGAGTTCGTTGGCCAGCTTCATTCACCATCTTGTTTCAAAAGGGTTGCCATTTAAAAAAAATTAAATTTAAAATTCAAAATGAGGTATTAAACAATTGGAAAATGAAAAAGATTTTTTTATGTGTTTGACCTTGATACAAAGATTCCGGAGCAGTTTTTGTTTCTGAAAATTTGTTCTTTTGTTTATATCTTAAAAAATGGTTGATTGAATTTTGAATTTCTATCATGGCTAACATTTTGAAACGATCTTGTATTTGTCACGCGATAACACACGTATTCGCCTATTTCGATGTAAGAAGGCATGTGGATAGTATACATCAACACCTCGACCAAGTTCGCTGGCCAGATTCATCAGCCATCTTGTTTCAAAATGGCGACCATTAAATTAAAAAATATATATATATTTAAAGTGAGGTGCAAAAAAATTAGAAATTGAAAAAGGTTTCTTTCTTAAGTATTTTACCTTGATATAAGGATTCAGGAGCATTTTTTGTTTGTCTTTACCTTAAAAAATGGCTCAGATATAGCAGTTTCAATTTCTATTGTGGGTGACATTTTGAAAAATCTGATTTTTTGCATGCGACAGCGCTTCTATATATTAACCGATTCCGATGTGATTGAGCATGTGCACAGCAATTACTAAGGTCTCGACCAAGTTCACTGCTTAGCCTCATCCACCATGTTTTCTTAAAATGACAGGCACTTTAAGAAATTGCCGAATTTGGCAGCCAAATATATGTTATTTTAAAGAAAAGCAGCTTGGATAAAGCTGACTAATTTCGCGAAATTCTCATTCATTACATTGATAAAAATTAGTATTGAATCTCCTATATTCGGTTTCCACTAAATTGAACTTCGTGTGTTTGAATGATATAATTTGGCTTTTTTAAAATAAGGATTATGAAAGCTACCTCTTCCTCCCGGCACTGGCCGGAAGGACTTTTTATGTATTACAACATGTAGAGAGCTTGTAATCAAATTTAGTAATTTTAAATCTTCTATCAAAAGTACAAATATATTTATTAAATAACAGTACCCGGAATAAATATATAGAATATCTGTTTAATAATCTAAAACATCTGACTGATATTATTTAATGAAACGATTATTACCACAATCGTGTACTAAGCTGTCACTCGTCTACAGCTTTAAAATTGATCGGCGAATGGGAACCAAGGACCCTATGAGTAATCTTCGGGTGTTCCAGGACATTGAATTAAAATTTATATTACTTAATTAACAAGAACAAATAATAGAATTAAAATATGAAAAGTATCAGTTATTTTCTGAAAGGAAATTTATCAAGTTAAACTTCGTATGTAAATGTAAAGAAATGATATACTCAATTTTTGTGGCTGTCAAAGTATTTATAATGATTCGTGTATTGTTTCATACGTGAAAGAATATTATGTAAATATTTAAAATTTGTATCGTTTTTATTTCCGCATGCAGATTTAAAAATCGACTTGAGAAGTATTCTCACCCAACTGACCCCCATACGAAATGATAATCATACTTAAAAAAGAAGCAGAAAGGGAAATTATTTTGCCATCTAACTTCAACAACAACATTCAAATTTAAAATTAGACTATAAAATATAACAAAAGAATGCATTATTAGCTGAAAGACAACTTCAAACTTTGTCGTGATCCGAATATTTTTAGTGACGTATTATGAAGATATGCATCAGAGTTGCAAAAACGTGCATAAACAACTGCTCAGTGAGCTCGTTTGCTGGCATCGACGACGGCGTGAAAATGACAATTACTGAGTTCTTCCCTTTCTTTCGTTGAGAACTTAACGCAGAAATTTGTTTCAAGTAAATTCTTCATAACATTCCTGAAACATTTTTCGAAGTAAAGTAATTCCTCCCATATAAATATATTTGTTTAATTAGAAGACTGCCTACGAGTGTGAAGCTGTCGTACATGAGCTAGGATTAATTAGGTGAGATCCAAAGTTTTCTTACCATTTTTCATTCTGTTTGATTACAAAAGCGATTCTAAAGTTACGATTTTTATTAGAACTAAACTACAAGCAGGAGTATGTAATTAATCGCGAATTTGGAGGACTATTCCAGGACAGAAGTCCGTTTTCTCAATTTCTTGAACGTTGATCTTTTATGCCCGGTCCTTCATTCCCTCTTGTGTGCCACGTGTTCAAGCTAGGCTCGTTTCCAGCAATTGTGGAATTGCGATGTGATCAAGACTGGCTGAAGGGTAGCCGAGATTGGTGGAGTATCGTGGCATGTCTCTTTCGTGTGCTGAGGGCAGCTGTAAGACAAGAGATTGGTGGAGTATCGTAGCATTTCTCTTTCGTTCGCTGAGGGTAGCTGTAAGACAAAAAGACAAGGATGGAAGACAGGGTCAGACAGACATTCGTGATATGATTATCAAATTACCGTAGCCGATTTTTAAGCTACGCACCACGAATTCAACAACAAAAAACACAACTTGCAACTCGCCCCAAATTGAGACATATGAACATGAAAAAGTCCTTCCGGCCAGTGCCGGGAGGAAGAGGTAGCTTTCATATTCCTTATTTAAAAAAAGCCAACTTATATTATTCAAACACACGAAGCTCAATTTAGTGGAAACCGAATATAGGAGATTCAATACTAATTTTTATCGATACTAAATCATTATGAATGAGAATTTCGCGAAATTAGTCAGCTTTATCCAAGCTGCTTTTATTTAAAGTAACTTATATTGGGCTGCCAAATTCGGCGATTTCTTGAAGTGCCTGCCATTTGAAGACAACATGGTGGATGAGGCTAATCAGTAAACTTGGTCGAGACCTTTTAGTAATTGCTGTGCACATGCTCACACATCGGAATCGATTGATATATAAGAGTGCTGTCGCAGGCAAAAAATCAGATTTTTCAAAATGTCACCCACATTAGATATTGAAATTGCTATATCTGAGCCATATTTTAAGATAAAGACAAACAAAAAATGCTCGTGAAACCTTATATCAAGGTCAAATACTTAAGAAAGAAACCTTTTTCAATTTCTAATTTTTTTGCACCTCACTTTAAATATATATATATTTAATTTAATGCCGCCATTTTGAAACAAGATGGCTGATGAAGCTGGCCAGCGAACTTGGACGAGATATTGATGTGTACTATCCACATGCCTTCTTACATCGAAATAGGCAAATGCGTGTGTTATCGCGTGACAAATACAAGATCGTTTCAAAATGTTAGCCATGCTAGAAATTCAAAGTGCTATAATTCAACCATTTTTTAAGATATAAACAAAAGAACAAATTTTCAAAACAAAAACTGCTCCGGAATCTGTGTATCAAGGCCAAACACATAAAAAAAATCTTTTTAATTTTCCAATTTTTTAATACCTTATTTTAAATTTTAAATTTATTTTTTTAATGACAATCCTTTTGAAACAAGATGGCGAATGAAGCTGGCCAACGAACTCGGTCCAAACATTGATATGTACTATGTACAGACCAAGTTACATCCAAATCGGTTCATAAATACGCCTGTTATCGCGTGACAAAAATCAGGTCGTTTTAAAATGTCAGCCACAATAGAAATTCAAAATGCTATAACTCAGCCATTTTTTTAGATATAGACGAAACAAAAACTGTTCCAGAATCTGTGTATTAAGGTCAAACATATACAAAAAAAAATCTTTTCATTTTCCAATTTTTTGTTATCTCATTTTAAATTTAAAAATTTTTTTAATTATTTAAATGGCCGCCATTTTGAAACAAGATGGCGGATGAAGCTGGACAACGAACTCGGTCGAGATATTTGCATTTACTATGTACACACCAAGATACACCCAAATCGGTTCATAAATACGCCCGTTATCAAGTGACAAAAATCAGGACGTTTCAAAATGTCAGCCACGCTAGAAATTCAAAATGCTATAACTCAGCCATTTTTTAAGATATAGACGAAACAAAAACTGCTCCCGAATCTTTTTATCAAGGTCAAACATATTAGAAAAAAATATTTTTTCAATTTTTAATATTTTGGTACCACATTTCAAATTTAAATTTTTCTTAAAAATTTAAATGGCCGCCATTTTTAAACAAAATGGCGGATGAAGCTGGCCAACGGACTCTGTCGAGACATTGGTATGTACTATGTATAAACGAAGTTACTTCCAAATCGGTTCATAAATACGTCTTTTATTGCGTGACAAAATTCAGGACGTTTCAAAATGTCAGCCATGCTAGAAATTCAAAATGCTATAACTCAGCCATTTTTTACGATATAGACAAAACAAAAACTGCTACGGAATCTTTGTATAAAGGTCAAATACATAAGAAAAAAATATTTTTCCATTTTCAATTTTTTGGTACCACATTTCAAATTTTAAATTTTTTTAAAAGGCCGCCATTTTGAAACAAAATGGCGGATGAAGCTGGTCAACGAACTCGGTCGAGACATTGGTATGTACTATGTACAGACCGAATTACATCCAAATCGGTTCATAAATACGAGAGTTACAGTGTGACAAAGGTCATATATATATATATATATACATATACTGTGGCGCTCAAAAGTATTTTGACAACCTTATATTCTCTCTTATTTTATTTAATATAAAAATGTAAAAGAAAATATATTCCCTATAATTGAGAACACTATGACTGTAGTTATTCAAATGTATGAAGTTTCAACTCGTTTGTTTACATTCGGCGCCACCGAAAAATTTTAACTCCCCCTTAGCTCAAAAGTATTTTTAGAATTATTTTGCATTTAATTGTTGAAGGTGTCAATGGCGCTATAGCTTCGATTAGTGTTTATATTGACTTATTCTGATTATTTTTAAGGAATAGGATTGCCGAAATGTAAAAAATATTGAATGATTCTAGAAAAGCCGCTGTAAATGCACATAAGAAAGGTAGACTGCAAGCAGAACTAGCTCGTTCTTTTAACGTGTCTCGGCATTTTTTATTACATAGAATAAAGTTTTTAATAAACAGAAATACATCGAAGATAAGCCTCAAATTGGCCATCCGAAAAAAACAACTTGCAATGTTGACTGCATTATAAAAATGATATCTAAAAGTGATTGTCGTAAGTCCGCTGTAATAATAAAAAATGAATTGAAAGAAAATTACGGCATAGCCATACACGTTTCATCAGTCAAACGACCCCTAAACCTCTGTGGTTCACATGGCAGAAGACCAGCAAAAAAACGTTTGTTATCTGCTAAGAATAGGAAGGCTAGATTTGCATTTGTAAAACGGCATAACCCTTTCAGGGGCAAAGCAATTCTATTGCTAAAGCGAGGAAATTAAAGACTGACACCGGAATTTGAAAACAAATTTATTTGTAAATAAGAAAAAAGCTACATTTCACACACATAATAAATCGAATTTTTTTAACCAAAATTCTGGTGTCAATCATTAATTTCAACACTTCAGCAATGGAATTGCTTCGCCCCTGTAAGGGTTATGCTGTTTTACAAATGCAACTCTAACCTTCTTACTCTTATTAAATTAGATACGTGTTTCTGCTGGACTTCTGCCATGTAAACCATAGAGGTTTAGGCGTCGTTTGACTGATGAAACGTGTTTGTCTATGCCGTAATTTTCTTTCAATTTATTTTTTATTATTACAGCGGACTTACGACAATCACTTGTAGATATCATTTTTGTAATACAAAAACATTGCAAGTTGTTTTTTTCGGATTTTTTGAGGCTTATTTTCGATGTATTTCTGTTTATTAAAAACTTTACTTCATGTAATAACAAGTTGCCGAGACACGTTAAAAGTCTGGTTGCAGTCTACCTTTCTTAAGTGCATTTACAGCGGGTTTTCTAGAATCACTTCAATATTTTTTTTAGATTTCGGTATTCCTGATCCTTAAAATTAATCACAATAAGTCAATATAAACATTAATCGAAGCTACAGCTAACACTGACTCCTTCAACAATTAAATGCAAACTAATTGCCAAAATACTTTTGAGCTAAGGAGGAGTCATATTTCTTCGGTGGCGCCGAATGTAAACAAACAACTTGAAACTTGATACATCTGAATAACTGCAGTCATAGTGTTCTCTATTATAAGAACTATATTTTCTTTTACATTTTTATATTAAATAAAATAAGAGAGAATATAAGGTTGTCAAAATACTTTTGAGCGCTACTGTATATATATATATATATATATATATATATATATGTCAATTTTGAACGGAGGGTGGTTTCGGGGTCTGGGGGTCATGATCGATGAAAATATACCAAAACTTTTTGAAATCGCTTTCCTCCGAATGGCTGCAATCGGTAGCTTTTTGTAATGAAAGCTACCTAATTGACGAGTAAGGACTTCCAAGGTTCTAGAAGCCTTTTGACCAACGCTAGCAATTTGACCAAACAGGAATAAAAAAAAGTAGACAAATGGAATGAAAAAGTTTGCAAAATAGAGTCGTTATGAAAGGCTAAAAATGCGATCGCTAAGCACTTAATGCACCATTTTTTAATGTATTGTAAAATAACTTAATTTTTTGTAACTGCTTATAAATCAGTTATTCAAATAAATTCAACTATCTGCTACAGCTACTATTAAAATTATTCTACAGCTACTATTAAAAATATTTCCTAAAATTATTATTGATATCTTGCGAAAAAAAAAAATCAAAACTCGATTTAATTCAATAAAATTTTGTAAAATGTAACTTTCCAATCCTAGTTAACGTACATTTTAAGATATTAAATTCAATGAATTCTGAAATTTTTAAAATATATACATAATACATATCACATTAAAAAATCTTTATTTTTCTATAATTCTGACTACTATGCTTATAGTTTAAAAGTTGTTTGTTAAAAGGTGTTTTGCAGAAATGGAATCATTATCTTTAGTATAAGCCCACAATATACGATTGTCGCATTTAGCTCATTTTTGGCACATTTACGGCAGTTAAAACCTAAATGAGACATCCAATGTCTTAAATGTGACAATGCGTGCACATCCTAATGCATTTATGTGCGTATGTGCTGTCCACAATAAATGTGATTTGTAATTGCAAAAGAGTAATTCCTTATACCGTTGAAATTTTTACATTTCAAATTTAAATATAACAAAGCTTGAAATATATATATATATTCTGGAATAAATGCATTTGAATCTTAAAAGGAGGTGCGGGAACTACAAACAGAACAACGTAAACAGCATTATATATTTTTTTATTTAATTATCGTCTATATATACGTTATGCATAATTGATTTCAAAAATCTCGGAAGTATTTTTTTAATAAAAAAATAACAAAAAAATTACTGTTTTGGGATTTCTATGTCTTGGATCATCGTAATTCCTTTCATCTTTGGCATTCTAAAAAAAGCACATGTTATTGCTTTATTCTTTATTTCCTGTTATTATGGTTATTATCTACATGTATTAATGAAATATACGTCTTTAAATTTACAATTATCACTTTGTACATGCTTCAAAATTTTGTAAGCACAAAATATGCATAAAGTTTTTTACATCATTTCTGTGACTTCAGATTAAAAAAAAAAATGTGATTTGAAATTTAAATGGGGACTTCTTGTCCAAAAATAAGATATAAAAAGGAACTGCGAATATGTGATATCCATTTAACTTAGTAATAATTGCTATTAAAACACAGGTTTTTCATAAATGTTAATTTTCCCATGGCATATTGTCATAATCTTAAAGCGAAAAATAAGAGCTGGGATATTTGAAATATGCCAGTAAATCTTAGTTGTTCCTGTTTAGATAATTACATTTAATAGTTTAAACTGAATAAGTATTTTTTCCAAAAAAATTAAAGTAATCGGAACCGAAAAATGTAAATATAATTACTACGTATTCCGGTGTTCAACATGCACTTTTGAAACAAGAAAATAGATTGAAATTTACAGGTGCACCTTATACACCAGGTATAAAATTAAAACATTAACATGCAAGAAAAGATAAGTATAATCATTTAGAATTTGATATTCATGAACAAAAACAGAAGGCATGATAACTGAATAAACCTTTGATTTGTGGGGATTCAGGTGCAGACGTGGTGGTAAATATCTCGGGTTCCTTGCTCAAAATTATTGATATTTTCTTAATGTTTATAGTAGTTATTGTACTTTCAATATTTATTACACATTTATACAAGGTATCTTTTCAAAGATTTGAAGTGCCCGTAATGTGGCGAATACAGCTAAAGATATAAAAATACAATCTGAAAACAAGGATGTGCGTTGTACCACAACTCCCTGAATACTAGACTTAATCGCTGACAAAAAATGGCGGCTGCCGAAAGCGGATTTTCTTTTAAACGTATGTGCGGTTCCTGAAATTTAGACACCAGTATTTTATGAAAGATTTCTTTGACTTGTTTAATCTCAGAAAATGAAAGAAGAAAAATCTTTAAAAAAATATGGTACCAAAATTCAAGGGACCGTATACACGCTGAATTCGACTAAGGCAGCCGCCATTTTTGTGTCAGCGCACGGGCCTAGTTTTCACGGGGCAAGAGTTGTACGATGGAGCGTATTATATGATGGATCATATGATATTTAGAATTCTAGAAGAAAATAATTATTTGACTCTAAACTCATACGAGAAATAATAGTTCGCTCGTTGATAGTTCACATTATGAGGTACAAAATGACTCAATGTTTTCAAATGAATTTATCCCGAGGGAAATTTAGATAAAATGTCTCGAGCATAAAACATGGAAAAATTATTTTTAATATTATATTCATTAAAGTGATTTTAATGCTTTTGTAAAATAGTTTCAGGAAGAGGTATATTATTATAACAAAAAAGGTAAACTTTGATATAACACTGTATAAATTGATGTTCGATAACAAATAAAAATAAGAAATTCTATGCTTACGTTAATTAAAACGCATTTTAAAACACAATACATTTTATTTGCTTACATGTATTTGTTTTCTTTGCAACATTGTATAACGTTTGTATGTTTTAAAAAAAATCTTGCCGGACGATCTGGTGACAGCTTAGCTTCCACCAAAGCTATTTTTTAAAGAGTATAGAATTCTTTCCAGTGTTTTCCGGAAAAAAGTACTGTGCTGCAAAAAATAGTGGTGATCAGTGGCTTACAATTATCTGAACACATTCCGGAACAGATGTCATATGTTCCCGCGGCCTCCATCTTGGATTTTTTCTTGGTGTGAAGGCCCCTATTTCGCCAAATAGCGATTTATGCTCATGTTAGGCTTAACGAAAATGAAATGTAAGTAATAAAATGTAAATCTGAAAAACGCAGGAAAATGCTTAAATTGGCAGTTAGTAAATGCACGTATGAACGCTACGCGTTTATAAACCGAAAAAAAAAATCACTGGATTTAGCAAACTAGTTGTGCTGCAATCTCAAATGTGTACGAAATTCATTAACGCGGTAGTTAGTAAATGCACGTATGAATGCAACGCGTTCATAAACCGAAAAAAAACTTCACTGGATTCAGCAAAGTAGCTGTGCAGTATTCTCAAGAATGCACGAAACTCGTAAGGCCCACATGCATGAGAAATGCACATTAAACTGCTAATATAAAACATTACAACAATATATATATAAAATTATTAACATGCTTTAACAGACAGCTCCTTTCTTGAAAGCTCAAGTACAAAATATATGATAGCATCACCTTCATTTCCCAAAATAGGCCTAAATCACGTCGAAAACAGTCGTCACGTCGTCACAGGCGAAAAAGAACGTCACGTACTCATACCAGATAAATCCAAGAGTAAACACAATCTCGCTGAAAAACGGGGCTGCCAGAAAAAGTCACCTGTCGGGGTTGCCATATCGATAATGATCGCCAGCAAAAAATCGCCAAGAAATCTCAAAATATTCAAGAAGTTTGCCGCGGGAATATACGACATCTAAGCCCATATTCCGACCTTTCGGAACACGACGTGTTTTCAAGCAATTTATTTTGAAAAAAAAAACAATAGAGATAATGTAATTTTGTAAACACTGAAGAGAAAACAACAAACACGTTTTTTAAAACGTTTTGAAAGAAAGCGTCTATGTTTGTTTTAAAATAAAAATACTGTATAAATTAACCATTTAAATTTGTATTGAAAATCGAATTTATCTTTTATGATTGCTTTGTACAACACGGTTATACGCGCAATATTTCTTCATTAAAAAATAATAATAACAGGAATCTTTTTTTACATTTTTGTATAATATTAATTTAATTTTGTGACGTGACACTTTTAAGTACGAAATATGAAAACTAGAACCTGTTAAAAATGATTAAAACCCTTAAAGAGCAAATAATGATTTGGATAATTGAATGTAAAGAATTAAATTGTAAAACAAGAACGCAACACTAATCTTTTAAAACAAGCAGATTCGCGATCTGTTTTACAATGTTATTTTGTGCTCTAAAATAAACTGTTTTATATCAACTTACATATTATATTTTTAGGAGGTATAAAGTATCTAAAACTTATATATTTTGCAATGGAAATAGACTGAATTAAAACTTTTTAATCCTTCTATATATAAAAAAAAGTTTTGATTTGGAAATGGACCAATAAAAAATCTGCGTAGATACCGTGAAATGCATCTGATTGGTCAGAGCTTTATGACGCTATAAGGGAGGTTACCAATGGGGGACCCGTCTCTCTCTCGCCAAAAGTGACACCAACTTGGCACTATTTCCAGTATTTCGCCAAAATTAAGGGTACTTTTCCGTTATACGGGCAGCATGCCAAAATGTATGCTAATGCGCCAATTATTTTAGCCCTCATCGTAAGAAGGATTTTTCTTGTAAACCATGCGAAACATTGTGATTTGTTATTTATGAAACGTGAATTACGTGAATGATTATTATTTAACCTTAACCTTGGAAAGCTTTTTAATTTACTATTCGAATTAAAAAAATATTTCTTTTTATGAAGTTATAATTTACTTTTACTGCTGACGCTGAGATGGATTTTACCATTTGTCAATTACCAGATGATGAGAAAGTTGTGATAAAACTGTTTCAGAAATTTGGAATTCTGCATAATAAAAGGTTGTGTTCAAACAACCATGAAATGAAATTATGGATGAGTTCTGCAAATCCGAAATGGAGATGTAGCTTACGATCATGCGAAGAAAGCGTAGGAATACGACAAAAAAGCACAGATGTCATATTCGCCCCATATTGGTGAGATTTTTTTCTGACGCCAATGTCATATACGCAACGGGTACTTAATTGGCGCCAAAGTGTCGTTATTTTGGTTGATGTGGTAACCCGGATTATGTTGTTTATGTTGTTTATGTTTTCGCCAAATTGGCAACCGAAAAAAAATCGCGCCAATATGGGGCGAATATGACATCTGTGCCGACAAAAAACATGGTTTGAAGGATCGCGGTTGTCTTTTCTTAATGCTTTGAGGTTTATATATTTATGGTGCCAAGAGTTGACATCGATTGAGTTTTGTGAGCTGCAACTTGTTATGAACCACAACACAACAGTGGACTGGAATAGTTATTTTAGAGAAGTTTGTGCAAATGCTTTATGTTCACGACCAAATAGAAAAATCGGTGGACCTAATAAAATTATAGAAGTAGATGGAAGTCTTTTTACCAGAAGAAAAAGCAACGTAGGGCGTGTTCTTCCTCCCCAATGGGTGTTAGATGGTTTATGCCGTGAAACACGGGGATGTTTCCTTACTCATATTTCCGATCGCACACCTGAAACTTTAATGGCGGCAATAAAAAACAATGTAGCTGATGGAAGTATTATTTATACAGATTACTGGAAAGGATATAAAACAGATGAACTGCGAAGTGCTGGTTATGATCATTTCACAGTAAATCACAAATACAATTTTGTCGACCCTAATACTGGATGTCATACTCAAAATGTTGAGAGATTATGGGGCATCGCAAAATGGCGCAACAAAAAACATCGGGGAACAGTTCGTCATCATTTAGAGTCGTATCTCCTAGAGTTTATGTGGCGACGTCTTCATTCAAAAAATGAAATGTTTACTGCAATGCTAAAAGATATGGCACAGATGTCATATTCGCTCCATATTGGCGCGATTTTTTCCTGACGCCAATGTCACATACGCAACGGGTACATAACTGGCGCCAAAGTGTCGTTATTTTGCTTGATGTGGTAACCCGGATAATGTTGTGGAACAGATGTCATTGGCACGATTTTTTTCCGATGCCAATTTGGCGAAAATATCAACAGCATAAACAGCAACATCCGGGTTACCATATCAAGCAAAATAACGACACTTTGGCGCCAGTTAAATACCCGTTGCGTATATGACATTGGCGTCAGAAACAAATCGCGCCAATATGGGGCGTATATGACATCTGGGTACAGATGTCATATTCGCCCCATATTTCGGTTGCCAATTTGGCGAAAACATCAACAGCATAAACAACATAATCCGGGTTACCACATCAAACAAAATAACGACACTTTGGCGCCAGTTAAGTACCTATTGCCTATATGATATTGGCGACAAAAAAAAAATCGCGCCAATATGGGGCGAATATGACATCTGTGCCAAAGAGATTTGTAATTTTATGGCAGCAGTTTAATATGATTTTTTTATTTTATTACTTTATTGTATAACAGTTATTTGTTCACTTATTTTAATTATATATTTGTGATTTAATAAAATAGTTCGTAAAATTCTGTAATTTTCAAATGTTATATTTTTAAAATGCTCACTTTACTATCGACAATGTTTTTCTTTTATTTTTCAAATGTTTCAATTCACGTGATTTTCATTTTGCGCCAACTATTGCGCTTGGCGACAATGCTGTCCGTATAACGGAAAAGTACCAAAAAAAAAGTAATTCTTTGGAAATGGAACAATGAAAATCTTCGTAGATACCGTGAAATGCAACTGATTGGTCAGAGCTTTATGACGCTATAAGGGAGGTTACCAAGAGGAGACCCGTCTCTCTGTCACCAAAAGTGACGCCAACTTAGCGCTATTTCCAGTATTTCGCCAAATTCCCATAGACTCCCATTGAAATACAATAGGGTTTACTTGCATGCAGGAAATCAACAAATTGAGATATTTCAGTGCAACAAAAACTAATATTAGCTTATGAACAGATCTTAATTAAACTATTTACATTATTTTTAAACACAAACAATAATCTAAAGTTGACTAGAAAATAGGAATTGCTTCGTTATACCGAATGGAATAGCTAAGCGATTACGCGGGGGGTTGGTGAGCGTAGCGAGCAGGTGGGCGTTGCCCCCCTAGTAATATATAATAATGTTTTTCTTTTAATTTTTTCATTGATATCAATTTAATTCATTTTCCCAAGTTTCACAAAACGAATTTTTAAAACGTACTCTTTTACGAAATAATTAATCTCGTTACATAAAAGCTGACGAAAACATAAGTAAAGCTTGTTTTTATCCATTCTCCCTTTGTAAGAACTTTTTATCAATCAATGATTTCTCAAAATAACTATGTACCAATAATTACGCCAATTTCAGAACAAACCCCTTTTTTTGGAAAGTAATTGGAAAACATTTTTTTTAAGTTCAAGTAAAACTTAGTCTTTATCTGCTTTCTAAATACGAAAAAAAGGAACATTTTTGTTTTTAGTCTAGAACTTATGTTACTCTCCGTAAATTTAAAATAACTCTTTTTTTCTTCATGGCCCATGAGTAATTAATTTCAGGTAGTAGTTATTTGGATAAAATAAGATAAAATATAATAAAATAAACAAAATAAAATAAACACTAACTCAGGTAATGTATGGATTTTAACTATTATCTCTGAAAATATAATTTCTTGTCTGAAAAAATTAAAACGTATTATATAAGAAATTATTTGAAATGTACTGTTTATTTCCTATGTTATATATATATATACTGTTGAACCTTGTTATCCCGGCACTCTAAGGGCCAGAACAAAGTGTCGTCATAAGCGGGGTGTCGCGGTAAGTTTTAAGCAATAAAACATTATTACTAAACAAAATAAACACAAAAACAAAATTGAAAAAAAAAATCAGATGTATGATGACTTGTTTTTTTATTGTTACATGAAATATTGATGAATTAAGGTTTGTTTTCCCTAGATGTGCTTCCTACATTTCTTTATTCAATATTATACAATGAATTGTAATCAATATTCGTTTTTTCAGAAATGCATGTTAGATAATTTCTGATCGTTTCAATGCAATGCAATGCTTCGGTGTTAGTCGGATGAAAAACGCCGTGTAACCACAATAAAGCGCCGCCACCTGACCAGAACAAAAAGACCGCATGCAGACTGATATGTCTATCTGGAGCGTGGTCGTTCATAGAGTTTGGGTTTATTTATTCAGATAAAGGATTGAAGTAAAATTTCTCATTTATCTCAATGGGTGTTTTAGACACTTTTGTGAAAAGTTTGGCTAAGACATTTCATACCACTTAATTTACGTGCTTATAAGATGGATTATGAAAAATGGACAATTTTCTAAATCATCGTGATATCCGGAGTTGAAAATTATAGAAGGACGTAAAATCCGGAGTTTATTTACATTAAAATCATATACAGAAAATCGGGTCTTTGAAAAACTGACGTGATAAGCGGAGTGACGTGAAAACCGGGTGTCGTGATAACGAGGTCCGAGTATACATGTATATATATATATATACTTAAACCAGGAGGTTCTGCCACCTGCAAGCTACGCTAGCCAACTCTCGTTCAGGCACCGGAGAATCTAAAAACACGCTAATATGATGGGTTTTAAAAATATTAGAGGAGATTAAATTATACTGAAAAAAGCTGTGCAGATTTCCCTGTAAACGGGTTTCCATTCAATTCCCATTGATTGCAAAAATTTAAGGCCAAATCTGTTGCTGTTAAGACATCCAACGGTTGTTTTCGTTTTTGATTAAAGAGGATCAGTTAAACATTTGAAAAGAAGCTAAAATAAAATGAATTAAGTATACAGAGTCTTTGTCTCCCGGTATTTTAAAACAATCTCTATAACAATTGCCTAAGTCATGTGACTATCATCAGGAGTTCCGGGCGGACCACTTCGCTTTTTATATTCTAGGTGCCATTTTGGTACTTTAATATTAGCCAGGCACAGATGATAAGTCGCCAAATATTATTCTATCGCCATCATTTCATCTATATTATAATACCTCAAGTCAGCAACTGCCATAAACAAACACGGTCTGATCCCTTCCCCTTTCATACGAAAGTTTGCCACAGGTGTCATACACTAATTGACAGTATATGACATTTACTCATATACTGTCCCCATATACCATAATCACCCCATATTGGCGGGATTTGTTTTCCGACGCCAATTTGTGGAAAGCATCAACAGCATAAACAACAGCATCCGGCTTACCATATCAAGCAAAATAACGATACTTTGGCGCCAATTAATTACCCGTTGCATATATGACATTGGCGTCAGAAATAAATCGCGCCAATATGGGACCGTATATGACATGTGTACCGAAAGTTTTCCATTTTGATTAAAAAATTGCTAGCCGGGTGCAAATCTCGCCAATAGCTTTTTTTGAACTCGCCAGTTAGCATTTTTTTTTTTCTAGTGGTAAATTAAAACATTGATTTGAAATTGAAATTAAATGTCATGGTTTGTTGCATCATATAATATTTGGCTAGATGTCATATACGCACCGCAGGTTTGGCGTATTTTTTTTTCTTTTTTTACGAAAATTTGGCGAAAACCAAGTTTTCGAATACCAGTTACATATGTATTTTTTGTACTACTTAGTTGTACCGTTGACCAAAAATCTATCGCCAAACTATAAGATTAAATGGCAATAATGGTTGATCGTAAATGCCACTTTCACTTAGCTTTATGCGTTACACGTGTTTACGTCATCAAGTGATTTTTATTTCACCGTTTTATTTGTATATTTATTAATCTTATACTAATTTATTTGTTCTTTCGTTATTTAAAATAAAAATTACGTCAACTTGTATAATTTGGCGAGTGGTTTGGCGATTTATATAATTTGGCGAAATTGATCAACGGAATACCGTACCAACAGTAGTACCGTATTTTTACCGACTTCGAAGAAAGGAGGAGGTTATCAATTCGACGCGTATGTATGTTTTTTTTTTTATGTATGTTCACCGATTGCTCCGGAACTTTTTGTCCGATTTATGTGATTTTGGTTTTAATTGAAAGAGGATACTCTCGAATTGGTACCACTTCCGTTTCATCGAAATTGGTTGAGTAGTTTTTTAGTAATTCAACAAAAATCAATAAAACAAAGGATTTTTCGCAAATTATTTTTCATTGTTGTAACAGGTTTTTCATTCATAAGCATAAAGCTATGTATTCATATGCGTTATCGCCAAGTTGTCGCCAGACTTGGCGCCATTTGGTGAAATATCGCCAAATTTGGCGACCAAAATAAGTTGTCATAAATGAAGCCAACTTGGCTGTAACTGAATAATTTGGCGATATTCCCATTCAAATTCACTAATGGATCTTCTCCAATATGTTTCTTCACAATTTCTAATCGGCAGTCATATTTACAATTCTCAATTGCCAACCATTATTTAAAATGCTAAATAATACAGAAGCAAACTAAATTAATACATGAAAACATCTGAATTGTATCAAGAAATGAGAACATATAAATTTTAATCAGATTGCACGATAAAAGCAAAAAGTGCGCTTTTTACTTTGCAGTAGTTTTTGAAGTCGGTTTTATTTTTGGTAAAAAAGTTTATATATTATTTAATTATTTACTATTATTCTCAAAAGAAAACAACAACAACAAAAGAAATTGTTAACTATAGAAAAAAATAATTTATATCTCTCTATTCTAAAAAAAAGTAACTACCGCCGCCGCCGCCGCCGGTTTTGATTTTTTTGTGTCCGGAGGCCTTTCTTCGTTAATATTAACAAAAATAATGCATACAAAAATATGAAAATCGGTGGTTTTATACAGAAATGTTTGATAAACACGCTGATGCAGACAGTTTTCAAATCGAAGAATTATTTTAAGAGATATTTAATGCTAAATTTCGACAAAATCGTTCCACTAAAAAAGTTTTATAGCAGCAAAAACTATACATGACAGTGTAATCATTTTTAGATCATTTTATGCGTTAGAATTTGCCGGAGTGCAGATTGCATTAATTTTTTTATTTTGACTCATTTTTCGAGGTTTTATTTCTATTTTAAATTCAAATTTTCAGCATTTCTAGAGATATTTTTTACAGATTTCAGAAAATTGTACTAATTTAAACTGTTGCCAACTGTATAAAATGCGCAAGCAATAATGTTTGCTTCAAATTAAAAATTTATTTACACGCGACTATTATAAACAGGAAAAAAACTTTCAAATTAGAATTAAATAATTACGTATAAAAAGCAGGAACTTATTAAAAATTACGTCATAAAAAGTATACACGTGAATTTTAAAAGAGAAAGGATATTGTAAAATAATAAATTCATTAACATGCGTTAGAAGTCTTAGGAGAAATTACGTCATATTTACGTCACATTATAGTTATTACATAAAATGAACACAAAATAATATTGCAAAAAAGTTTAAATTTAGAAATTGCGCTAGACATTTATTTGATATTTTGAGAATTAATTTAAAATGTCTCATTTAAAAGAACTTTCTTTTAAATAAACCTTCTTAAAAATACCAGGAGACAAAGACTCTCTTTACTTAATTTCTTTTATATTAGCTTATTCTGAAATGTTGTTACGCGTGTATACGTCATCGTTATTTTTATTTCGACGTTTTATTTGTGTTTTTATTAATGTTGTACGAATTTATTTGTTTTTTCGTTATTTAAAATAAAAATTATATCAATTTGTATAATTTGGCGAGTGGTTTGGCGATTTATATAATTTGGCGAAATTGGTCGACAGGATAATCAAGTAGTACCGCAGCGGATTTGGCGTTAAAATTCCCCAATCAAAGAGAAATGAATAAAAATTCGTTTATAGGGAGATCGCCACTGTTTTTTAAATTATAATTCAATCTTTCGAAATCTTTTTAAAGCCGATCAAATTAGCGTGCATTTACAGTCTGCGGTGTCTGGACGGGGGTTGGCGAGCGTAGCTCGTAGGGGGCCGAGCCCCCTAGTAATTTAAAAAAAGAAATAAAAGTAAATAAACATTTATTATTAAATAAACAACAATAGTCGGGTTACCATGTCAATCAAAATAATGCCATTTTGGCGTCAATTAGGTACCCCGGTGCGTATATGACATATGTGCCAAATATTTTTCTTTTCGTTTTGTTTTTTTTTAAAATGAAAGAAGTGAAAACCATCAATTTTAAATGAAAGTTTTGTATTTTAAATAAAATGAATGAAAGGATTATTTTTTAAATGAAATTAATGAAATATAAAAAAATGCGACGGGAAAAATGTTTGGCGATTTATCATCTGCGTCTCGCCAACATAAAAATACCGAGTTCTTGATTTCTCTATCAGAATCTTTCGATTTGGCGAAGGATTGTTCAAGTAAATTGAATTATGAATAAAAGTAACATGATGTTTTGCAAAAGTTTGGCATGGCTGGAGCAGCAGAAAGACTGTGATACTGGTGAACTAATAATATTAAAACTCCATTATAGAGCTTCAAAGCAAAGGGAACTGAGACAAACAAAACATTTTTTCAAACTTTTGTGATAGTAAAAGGTACTTAATTTCAAAATTAAAATTCGATAATTTATCCTTGTTTCTATTTTGCTATTCCATTATTTTTATTAAGTACTTGTTACCATAATAAGAAATATTGCATATATTTCTCCTTAATCTTAAAATTGAAGCATTCTCGATTATCCGAAAATTTCGATTTTCCGAAAGAGGGTCGGTCCCAATTGCTTCGGATAATCGAGGTTCTACTGTAGTTTTAAATAATCCCGTATAGATTTAAAAAAGTGTCATAACATTTAATAGGGCTTTTCAGTTCGGTTTTCCATTAAATCAAAATGCTTCATAATCATCATAGGTATTTTCATTAAATAGTGCTATAGGTCTTTTCATTTTTCAATAACTGATTTCAATAACAGGATTCCTTAAAACTCCACATGATTTGCTTTTACAAAGGTATTCAAATTTCTGACCATTCATAGTGATTCACAGTGATCACTTATCCTACACTCAATATATATAAAATGATAGTCATTTCATTTAATAGAACTTTTCATTTGGGTTTTCTATTGAACTATAAGGCTTCATCATCTTAGGTATTTTCATTAAATAAGGAGGTCAGCCCTGCAATAAGAAAGACATAATTTTGTTAAATAAAACATTTTTTATGGTTAAAGAATCCTCTTTAACAGTTTTGCAGCTAAAATGTTATTACTTTTAATGGATTGAGTAATATGTCTACGTTTATAGTCAGAATTTTCTTCAAACGTTTTTCTGATGATTTTGGTAAAAGATTTAATTTATTGGTAAGTCTGAAAATCGACTTGATCAATAAACTTCTCTACTTGATTTTTGTCTCTTTTTTTACCATTCATGTCAGGAAACCTGGTTAATCAAGAAGAAACTGAATTTATACACATAAATAAATGTATATATATATCGTTTTTATTTTATACATATTTTCAATTATATTTATAAATAAATCATACATTTTGATATTTTAAGGTTATTTTATAATGAAAAGCAATGGCATCCTATTTAATAACGAGACTCAAATGCATTTTTACAGTTTCATAGATCAAAATCTAGTTTTTACATTAATTAAAGTTCTCCAGTTTTATCGCCATTTTTATAAAAAAGTGTTCATGCATGCTTCGCAAAGATCTATATTGAGGCTTTATTTTTCAACCAGTGAATAACTTACAACTTTTTGAATGATTGATTACTGAATATTAGTGATGAAAGAGAAAGCTTTTCTCTAGGATATTTCCAGCTTTATGCTTTATCCCTAAGTGAACGTAAACTTTCCTTATTTTATTTTTTATTAGCTATTAAAAGTATTTTGTTGTTGTTTTTCAATTTTAGAAAAAAACATATTAAAAAATGGCATACTTTCTTTAACAATTAGTATACCAAGGTTTTAATATATGAAATTGATGTTTTCTACAAACTCTTAATCGGTCTAAAATAGCTTGGATAGTTGTTTATAAAAATTAAAAATGTTAAAATGCAGTCGCTGATGAATATTATACAACTATTTTAAAAATTAAGGATGATATCTCTTAAGATTATACCATTTTACATTAATATACAAAATTAAAATGTATTTTTTTTTTAAATCCATCAATCAAAACGTAGCTTCTAGTATTATTTAAACCGCCTCTTTTTAACTCCCTTTTTATGAACAGATTTCACACTTGTTGTTCAAAGTTGTGTGATGAGGCTTTCCTTCTCTTCCGATATATAAAATGAAACTCCTCCCATGATTGATTACATCAGGAAGTTATCTAGTAAAGTGTTTTAGCTTGACATTTTTCAAACTTTAGTTTATATATATGTGTAAACTTTAATTTTTTTCAAGTACTTTTTGTAAGAGGAAAAATTATAACATTTGAATCTGTATCTTGATTTTACTATAAAGTTATAAATAAATGACCAAAACTTACAGTATATTGATTGATCATGCATTTAATTTTGATTAAAATATGTTTTTTACCTCACATTCTACTGTTGTAAAATATTTTAGATTAACGCTGAAGTTACACTTAGACATTTTTAACACTTTGATTAATGAACTTTATAAAACTTTATGAAAAATACAAATAAATTTCTTAATAAAATTACTATAATTTTATATTAATAAACAACAATAAAGTAATTTTTTCAAATGCATCGATAAAACATAGTTTCTGTATTAATTAAACCTCTCACACTGTATGATTATTTTTGTTAAGAACTTTATGAGTATACATCAATGTTTTGTGCGTCCCTAAGTATGAACAATAAATGCTATGTACATCATAATCTACATTAATAATCTTGTAGTGCAATTTAGCCATGTATATAAATTTCAATATATTTGTACACTAAAATATATTGCAAACGATTTTCCCAATGGACCATAATGCAACTGAATTAAGTGGCCATGTAAACGAAGTTTCATTTTAAATACCGGACATGCCTTAATACATTTGTCTCAATAACAACTATCAATTACATAACATTTCGTGTATATTAAGGCGAGTTAGATCAAGGATAGATGGAAACAAACCGATGTTATAAACATTTTAAAAGTATACTGGGAAGTTGTAAAGTATTTAGTCTTACTTAAATTCTTAATAAATCATTTACACTTTTAAAAACTTTCATGATATTTTTTATAACATTTAGTTTTTAAAATAAATTCTCAGGTGTGCTCCTTTTGACGTTCAGGGTTAATGACAAACAACAAAACATTTTAAATATACGTTATTATTCTCCAATTAAAAGTGAATTTTTGTAAGGTTTAATAATTTCACGCATAAGTAATACTGAACTTAACTGTTAACAGGTCTTTGTCCATAATATAATATATATATTCATATATATTATATACTATAATATACTATACAATACACTAATAATATACACTATATAATATACACTAATAATACACTAATAATACACTACAATAATACAACAATGCAATAATACACTAATAATAATAATATACACTAATAATATACACTATATAATATACACTATAATATATTCATTTGTCTAATGAAAAAAAATGTTTGTATGTGCATCTATCCGCAATGACTTAAAAATATAGAACATATATGTAGAAGTCTGAAAATGTGGTTGAGGATAGTCCAATTCAGGTTTTGATGTACCTGAAGTTCAGATTTTTCATTTTTTTTGTTAATTAGGCAAAATATTAATTAAAGCAAAAACGAACAGTCATCAAAAGACGTTCTTTTCTCAAAATTGCGCACGGGGTCTGTTCCGGAATATTGCTATCAGTGAAAATCCCATAGCCATTAACAGCTCTTCTTTTTTCAAAAATTTTGAATCCAACGTCCGATAAAACATTCTAAATACGGAAAAATAAAAATCACGCCTTAATATCGCGCTTCTTTACTTTCAATCTGTTTAAAAGGAAAAAAAGAATTTTAGCCTTCTTTTTAGAGTTCCGTACTTAAAAAGTAAAGACGGAACCATTATAAGATCACTCCTATGTGTCTGTCTGTCCGTCTGCCCCAGTCATTTTACTCGTAAACAATGGAACGTGAAAAGTTCAAATTGGGGGAAGTAATAAAGACTACTGACCCATATATTTGCAGATTATTAAACATTTACAAATATATTTAGGAAAAATATACAGGGGCTAATTAAGTTACTTGAAAAAAAATATATCTTCTTTGCATATAGTGTAAAAGCTGTCGTATCGCTGAACTCAAAAATACATTTCTTTTCATTTTAGGTATTATATTTTCAGAGATATAGTCGAAAATGTAGTGCAAAAATATGTTCCTCCCCATCTATTTCCGAATATGCTAAAGCTAAAATTATGAAAAAAAAAATAGATGGAGTAGGTGGTAATTTAAACCTTACAGAAAAAATTAAAGCGATTGCCCTAGGTCACATAGTTTTTGAGAAAAGCGCATTTTTCCGTTACACACAAATTTCGATTTCCGGGCATTCAGCCAACACCGTCTCGAAGAGACAGGCCTATCCACCCATTAAATATGGCGGGGAATGAAGTGCTTTGGAGAAAATGCATTACAGCAAAAAGTCATTCGCAAGTAACCTTTTTACTGGGAATCTTCAATACAAAAAATTTATTTTTATACCTAACAATAGGAATTATTTTCGGGAAAAATAAAGATTTATTCAAAATTTTAACAATCTTTTTTTCTTTTTTTTTTCTTCAATTATAAACTTTACAGAATACGAAAAACATTCAACAATTTTTTTTTTCTTTCTTTAATCATGAAGATATTTCACAATTAAACCACATAATTCCGAGTTAATATTCAATAATTAATAGCTTTAAATAATTATTGTTTTATTTATAATAATTATTTTCTGTTACAAAATTTTATTCTATCAGGGAAATAAATACAGTTCAAATATTGATATAAATAGTTATTTAAAATTACATATCCAACAAAGAATAATTCATCAGTAACAGTTTTATTGGGAATCGCGAATTAAAAGTTTTCGTTTTCAATAAAATTAATTTTCAAGCAATAAAATAAAATTAATTTTGAAACAATAGGAAATTTTAAAATCTTTAAAATAAATTTTCCTTTTAAATTTTACAACATATGAAAATCATTCATAGTTTTATTAAAACAAAACGGATTTTTTTTTTTTTTTCAAGAAATGTTTTCTAATTTCGAGTTAATATTCAGAAAGTTCCTTTTAAATATTTTTTATTTTATTTATAATATTAATTTTTAATTGTAAAATTTTATTCTTTCAGTGAAGTCAAATGTAGTTCAAACATTGCATAGATAGTTATTTCAAAATAAGTATCCGAGAAAGAATAATTCGCTAATAAAAATTTCATTGGTAATCATTAATTTTTTTTTTTTTTTTTTTTTTTTTTTACGACTAACAACAAAATTAATTTCAAACAAAAGATTTTATCAAATTGGATTGCATTTTAAATTTTACTATGAAAGGCATTTTATTTAAAATAAAACGGATTTTGATTTGTTTTTTAATTATGGAAATATTTCACATTTTAATAATATAATTCAAGTTAATATTCAGTAATTAATGCCTTTTAAATAATCCAATTTTTATTTATAATATTAATTTTCAATTATAAAATTTTATTCCTTTAATACAATCAAATACAGCCTAAAATATTATATGAATAATTATTTAAAAATAAGTACCACTTTGTCTTATATAATCAAGATAAGAAAAGATATAGTTTTATTTATTTAATGGGGATATAAAAGAAGTAATTTTCATTTCATCTATCTCATGAGATGTAAAAAATAAGCATTTATCATAGAAAATAATAATAATCTATACTTTTTAAAAGAAAACCCTGAAATTAAAATATACGGTTACATTCACAAATAAGTCTTATTATATTTTCTTAGTTTCATCAGATACAAAGAGTTAAAATATGTACCAGTTTGCGAATAATAATCTTTGTCTTATGTAATCACAGGTTAAAAAAATATATACGAGTACCTTGAAAAATAATATAGTTTTACTTATTTAACAGAAATATAAATGAAGTAATTTTTGTATCATCCATCTCACTATGAACTGTAAAAAATAAATACTTCTCATAGAGGATAATAATAATCTATGCTTTTAAAATTAAATGCCTGAAATTAAAATATAATAAAAATTTTGTAGTAGTGGAAAAGAATTTTATATTTTTCCCCCTCAAAAAGCTAGTTTATTATATATATATAATAAATTATATATTATTTCTATTCTAATATTATATGATATTATTTCTAATAGTTATATTACAATTAAATATATCATTTCAACAAAATATAAATTAGTAAGCACCTTTAATATTTATACACACCAAATTTTGATTTTTTTTTTTTTTTAATAATAGAAATATTTCACATTTTAATAAATTTCGAGTTAATATTCAGAAATTTCCTTTTAAATATTTTTTTCTATAATATTAATTTTCAATTGTAAAATTTTATTCTTTCGATGAAGTCAAATGTAGTTCAAACATTACATAGATAGTTATTTCAAAATAAGTATCTGAGAAAGATTACTTTGCTAGTAAAAGTTTCATTGGTAATCGTGAATTTAAAAAAAAAAATTTTTACGACTAACCAAAAAAATAATTTCAAACAAAAGATTTTATCAAATTGATTTTCATTTTAATTTCACTTTTCAATCACAACATTTCGAGTTAGTATGCAGTAATTCACTGTATTAAAAGTAAAACTTTCACTTCTCCAAACTTAAACTTTCGCAAATTCAATAATTTTAAAATAAAATTTAACCTATCGCAAAACGGATGAAGTTACCAAAATATCTATTACAGAGCTTTTTTAGACATAAATAATATTATTAAAAAGATAAACAGAAACCTATATATGACGATAAATTGAAATTCACGAAATTGTGATTAGATTTTTCAAAAATATTAAAAACTGTTCACAATTTCGCAAAAAAGGACCATGTAAGAATATCCTAGACATACCCCTGATGAATAATTATTTTAAAATAAGTACTACTATTTACGAATAAGTAACCTTTTTCTTATTTAATAACATGTAAGAAAATATAAATACTTTGATAAGTAATAAAGTTTTGTTTATTTAATAAAGATATATAAAAAGTAATATTTATCTCTTCCATTTCATTATGAACTGTAAAAATAAATCTTATTATTCTCATAGAGGATAATAATAATCTCTCTCTTTTTTTTTTTTTTTTTTTTTTTAATGAAAAGTCTGAAATTAAAATATATGGCTGCATTCACACATGTGTTTTAGTTTCATCAGATATAGAGAAGTAAAATTTCCGAAAATTTTGAAGTGATAGAAAACAATTTTATTGTTTTCGCTCCTGGAAAAGGTGATTTATTATATTTTTTCCTTATAGTTATATTTCAATTAAATATAGATCATTTCAATAAAATATAAAATAATAAGTATTTGCAACATTTATACATACTAGTTTTAAATTTTTATTTTATTTTTTTACTTTAGATGAATGTATTATTAAATATGTTTTCATTATTTTTTACTATAAAAATTCAACCTCTCGCCTTCATAATTAATTTCAGCAATATATATTACATACAATTCATATCCTTTAAACCATAAAAAATGTGAGTACAATAAGTAATATACATACTTTTGTATATATTATAGATATAAAAGAAGTAATATTGAACTCAACCTTAATTATTTCATTATGAATTTTAAAAATTAAGAACATTTGATAAATGATAATAATAATCTGTACTTTTTAAATTAAAAGTTTGAGATTAAAATATACTCGTATGCTTACATTCACAGATATGATTTACCATATATTTTATTTTTATCATGTATAGAGGGGTAAAATTTCCGAAATTTTTGAAATGGTGTAAAAAACAATTTCTTTTTCTGAGAGAATATATTTCTTGCGGTTATATTACGGTAAAATATTATATCATTTCAATGAATTATAAAATAGTAAATACCTTTAACATTTATTTATACATATTAAATTTTATTTCATGACATTTCATTTGACTTATTTCTTACATTAGATGAATATATTATTAAATAATTTTTCATGATTTTTATGACATAATTCACATTTTAACCACATAATATCACGTCAATAATTCATCAATTACTGCTTTTAAAATAATTCTATTGCTTTTTTATAATATTAGCTTTCAATTACCAAAATGTTACTCTTTCAGTGAAACAAATGCAGGTCTAACATTAATGTAAATAGTTATTTAAAAATAAGTATCCAACAAAAAGTAATTCACCAGTAACATTTTTTACTTGGAATCTTGTATTTAAAATTTTCCTTTTCAAGACTAATGATGAATAGTTTTCAAACCAAACTTTTTTCGAACTTTTATTATTATTATTTTTTTAAATATTACTCATATAAAAAGCATTATTAGTTTTATTTAAAAGAAACTGTATTTGTTTTGTTTTTAAATCATAGGTATGTTTGACATTTTAACCACATAATTTGGAGTTAATATTCAGTAATTAAAGCCTTTTAAAAAGCTCTTATTTTATTTATAAAATTAATTTTTCATTGCAAATTTTATTCTTTCAGTAAAATCAAATGCAATTCAAGTATAAATAGTTATTTAAAAATAAAATGAGCATGTTTCTTCACAAAAACAATCAACACAGATTAGACTTTTTAATGGGTAAGAAAAATTCAAATAATATTAAATCTTTAATTACTTACTACTTCGCTTTGCTGTTTATATATCCAAAAGAATGCAGGAAGAAAACTAGCTAGCCTAGCTATAGAACTGGAATTGGATTATTTACATTCAGCTCTATAACCATCCCAGCTGGTATAATTTCATTAGTGTGCTATGCAGCAAGCTGTATCTAATCTTAACAAAACTGTTTTTATTCATAAGTAATAAAATATTTTAAAAACAAACTATGGAACGTATTGCAATTCATTCCCAATAGCGTCACACACAACGGAAAACATTCAAATCAGCGCGGGATTCAGTAATTCTCACTGGATTTCGGGGGTGAGTGGAGAAAAACTTGGAACTCCTTCTGTGACGTCACGGGCTACTTTTTATGACCGTCGGAAGGCATGTCTATATATATCGAGACGGTGTTGATTCAGCAAGCGTGTTCAGGAGCTCTGGAGATAACTATCTTAACAGAAATATAAAAGATTGTTTATAATGATTTTCGAAAAAATTCTTCGGTAATTAGCCGAGATATTAACCCTTAAAGTTACGGATGGTTTGGATATACATAATGATTGGGGCTGCATGCTGTATGTGTCATCAGCTATTAAACTCTGAATAACAACATTTAATGATATATTTTTGTAATGCAATGCCCAGTTATGGTATAAAAGTAATAAACGTCAAACAATTAAAAACAGACAAATTTAATTATAATAAATCACATAATAACTATGGTATTCGCGACTAGTTTACAGTCGCTATATTTACAGTCGTTTGCAGTCATATAGTGGCTCTCTCAATACGCCACCCGTCTCATTAAAAGTTAATTAAAAGCCTATCTGGAAAAACCCGGCACAGACTTTGAACAAAGGTTTTGTTTTATTTAGTTTCACAGTAAAAAAAGAAAGATTATTACTACGCTGAATTTAGTTTTATTAAATGCTAAATAATGTTTAACCTCTTGCACTCACGACGCACGTAAAGTATGTCATGCTACTTTGGTCATTTCCGACAATGACGTACGTCATGATATATAGCTGACCTTTATAATTAGACATTCCGAATTCTCACCAGAAAGTTTTAACTGCTATATTTGCTTTAGAAGATGATTCACTTTCCATAAATAAAGTAAAAGAAAATTACCAATTAAATGTTTGTGGTGTAAATACGAAATTTCTAAAAAAAAAATTGCCACTTGTGCTAACATTGGTGGCTAGTAACATATACATACTCTAACAGCGCTAGAGCGCAATGGTTTAAATGTGAACTACTTTTATCGTCAGTACCGAATTAAGTTCATCATAAACATATTAGGATAATAAAAAAAAAAAGATGAGTTATACAGAATAGAAATATTTGATATTATTTATGTTTCATATGTCTTTGAACTTTTATGGTATACCCATTCATACTTTTCAAGTATTATATGCAGCTATACTCAACTCTACGTTGTATATTTTTTTTACAATGTCTTATTATTCTTTTAGCAAAGATTTTTTAATAATGCAGTTAATAATTCATATATTTATTGTACGGAACCCTCTCAGCGCGAGTAATACTCACATTTGACCGTTTATTTTATTTCGTTTAAGAAAGTTTGAATCCATGTTTTTTCCCTAATTTCGAAAAAAACAGGGAAAAAAACTTTAAGATATAAGTTTATTTCTACGACATTGCAATACGATAAAAAAAATCTGAATATTACCCCATAAAACAAATGTGCTTTAAAATCATTTCACAACTCGCCGATACACTTTTATTTCTAGACTAAAAGTAACTAAATGTCCATATTTTAACAAAAGTTTTTTTACACATTCTTCTGGCACATATTTGATATCGCATATAAAAATTTCGAAGCATTAGGAAGATTACAATTAGGCTTTTCTTCATAATTTTTACAGCTAAATATCAATGGTTTTGCAAGAAAATTATACGCTGGCTTAGGAAATATATTTCTAACTCAAAACATTTAAAGAGTTTGTACTAAAAGAAGTTTTTGTTTTTAATATTAAATGACAAGATGTTAAAAAAGTGAGAAGAAAACGCAGGCTTTTTGCAAACAAATACTATTAGTTTTGCCGGTCAATTATCAACAGGCTTTGGAAACATTATATTTATAACTCATAAAAATTTCGAACAGTTTTAACAAGAACAAATATTTTGTTTTTAATAACAAGTGACATGAGGTGAAAAAAAGGGAGAAGAAAACATTTTTTTGCAAGCTTTTTTAGCACTTAATATGAATAGTTTAAAAAATAAATTTTACACTGGCTTTAAAAATTATATTGATAATTCGTAAAATTTTCAAAGTATTTGGGCAAAGAGAATTTTTTTAAATATTAAATGACCAAACGAAAAAAAAACAATGTGACAAGAAAACACGCAATTGTACGTTGCAAAAAAGCAATGTGGCCCCCATGAGTTAGGTTCATTTTAAAATATATTGTTAATACTGATTTTAGGTATATTTAAGGGGTTGTGAAATGCCGGGCGGGTCAGTTACTGTTTAAATTGTAATTCTACTATTTAAATTGTAACTTAACTTCATTTTAAATTTGAAACAGTTTTTTCACTTAATATCCAACATGCGTTTCTCTATATGAGAAAACAACTCAAGCCCATTTTAAATCATGTTTAACACAATTTTCACCGTAGAGAGTGAAAATGTTTTTTAGAGCAAATACGGTATGACAAATCGAATGAAAGAAAAAGTTATGATAAATTAATAATTGTCAATTCTCAAAATTTCCGAATATCACTATTTCCTAATAGAAATATTCGCTTTACATAATCGCATATTTCTGCGATTAAATAAAATCAATATTTTTATTAGGAATTAAGTACATTTCCGTTAAACTAACAACACTTCAGACCAAGTGAAAATTTTGGTGCAAAAACTAACAAATGTTACGAAAAATACACATGGAATTTAAGTTAGGTATAAAATAGAAAGTATAGTATTTACCTACGTATAATGTAATGAGAAGTGGAGCTGCTAAATATATATTTGTTTCATGCATTTCACTCTATAGAAATCCATTTAAGTGTGATGCACAGAATATTCACATTCATCGATGACTGTACTGTACACTGTAAAAAAAAGGTGAACATTTACTGCTAATTCGGCTGTAAATCGTTTCAGTGACATTAAAAAACATGGTTTTTGTAATTTCAGCATCGATTTACAGTAATTGCTGTAAATGCAACGTCACCAAAACCAACCGGATATCATTCTAAATGCCATCAGGCAACGTCAAATAGAACCGGATATTATTAGCGATATCCTCGTACGTGTGTTAGCGTTGTTCTGAACATTTGCTTATGATTGCAATTCATAATGGCACTTTTGGTTACATTACGAGACTGGATTTTTTTTTTAATAAGGGTAAGTTTTATTTTTTATGTTTAACTGTATGATTGATTTAATAACCACAAATTGTCAGTTAAGTATATAATGTAAAATGGAAATTTCGTTTCCTATCACATGTATATAAACGTTAATCTGCAATAGCTTCTAAGTCATTTATATAAAGATTAAATATTTTGTCTTAAATTATAACAAAATATGACTTTTTTCTGTTAAACTAATTTTTAAGATTTTATTTCCTCATAGGACATTATTATTGCTTTCTTATGTGTCTAAGTAGAAAATAAATAAATAAATTTAAAAATGTATATTGTTTTAAAAATTTATTAGTTAGCACTTTGATGTCTTTTATTTCTTTATTCTATATTTTTAAAATGTCCAGTGTACCGGTTGTATTTTAATAAACTTACTAATCTAAATCATGTATTTTATTCTTAAAAGTTTTGAATTCACTTTTCGTACTTATATATTTTCGTTTTTCATTTATTTAAAGTATTATTATAGATTATAAAATATTCAAAAGCAGTCTTACCACCAAAGATCTAATTTTCAGATACTCAGATTTTTTAGATACAAGTATATAGATATAAGTTAGTTATAGATATATACTTTTTATGTACATTTTTAAAATGCGCTTGATTTACTTCACGTACTTAAAAAGTAATGTACTTGGAAGATTAAAAAAAAAGAGAATATCTGAAAAAACAACAACAAGGAAACTAAACTATAAAAGGAGCATAGAATTTAACAAACAATAAACTGATACAAATAACTACTAAAATTATAACTTGACTTAAAGTTATGTCTTTCTGGTTTAAAAAAAAAAAGTAACTTTTATTGATTTTTTTTGTACATTTGAAAAAAAAAACTGCTGCAACTGTTTAAATAAGCATAAAAGTTAAATTTGAAAAAAAAAAAAAAATGGAAATTTAATAGTTCTTCTCATCATCAAAATTTAAAACGTTTTTATTACAAAAAAGTAAATAACAAAAATATTTCTTTTTTAGTTTGTTTCATTTTGATAATCATTTTAGTAAAGATTTTGTAAAGATTACTAAACATCCTAATCTTGATAAATGATTTATTTATTTAGTGGGTAAAAATAAGCTACGACAAACTAAAACTTGCTGGGGATAATTAATAATACATGTCATAAGATTGTCCTTTCTCTTTGTGCAAGTTGTGCTTTCTGTGTTTATTTAAATAGAAATAGCTTTCATTTTTTTAAAATCAATGTTTCATATAGATTCTGGTTAATGCAATTTTAAACTCTTGTGTTCGAAAAAAATAAGAAGATCTCTTTTCAGTTTCTTAAAGTTTGATAGTAAGTTTTAATTATCTTAATCACGACTATTGTATTCTAGTATTTCATCAGGTAAATAATAAAAAGGTATATAAACTGAAACTTGCTGACTTAACTCACGGGAGTAGTAATTCATATCATGAAGTTGTCCCTTTACTGTGAAACAGGCCGTTTAATGATGACTTCTCTTGTGATTTGAAGAGTGAGGTGACGGGCAGGCTTTTATGACCCCTTTTCTTGTTTTGACGTTTTCCTTTAAAAAAGTAAACTCTATTTTATATTATGTGTTACTTAAAATTCTGTTGGGAAAGAAAAACTAAGGGAAATAAATTTCTTGTTTTTTTACTAGCATTTATGGCAGGCGTATTAATATAAAAAATGGTTAATGTTATAGAATACAGTTCTCTTTTATTTGTGCGACAAGCCATGTTAAGATGAATTCTCTTGTAATTTATCTTGTAATTGCGCTACGGATCGATTTTTCTGACATGTTTTCTAATTTTTTTTTTTTTTTTTTTTTTTTTTTTTTTTTTTTTTTACTTTTTTCAGGCGGAAAGAGAAAGTATCATGTGTGTGTGTGCGTGCACGTTATATATGAAATTTGTACCTTTAGAATACAAATGTATAGAAATATTATAGTCTTAACAAATTTGTTCTTAAATTTGAAGTTTGAAAGTTATGTTGGCCATTTTTTGTATGCCGTAATCATTTAAATAAATATAGCTATCGTAAAAAAAATCGATGTTTTAACCGGTGTAATTTTAAACTCTTGAATTAGGAAAATCTAAATATTAAGAACTTTTGCTTTTTAGCATCTTCAACTTTAATAATCGAAATAACAATTTTTTTTATTCTCGCAATCTTAAGTGGATTCCATTTTTTCAGGTAGGTGTCTCTCCTGGGACCTGTGCATAGTGATGTTTCTTTGAAGTAGCTGAAAGTAGCTTTATCCAACTTAAATTTCGCATTTTTGTCACATATAAAGACACATAAGAGAGCCAAAATGAAATATGACAAATGAAAGTACTTTAATGTTTGATTTTATATCATTATTTGTCGTGAAATAAGCAATTTGTCAAAATACTTGTACATAGAATGATCATCTGAACTCAGTAACATTGGGAATAGCAGAGTACTTCTTTAGCTGCACTTTTAGCGAAAGAGTTAACTTATTGCTGCAATAATTTATGCCTAATTGACGGAAAAGGAAAATTCTGATTAAAATCAGTTTGCTGAATCTGAACAATCTGACGAAACTGAAATATAGCATGAATTTAAAATTAATTTAAAAACTGAGTTAATTATGATTAATTCGTAAAAGATCAACTATTAATACTGCGCAGCAAATTAAATGCCTTTATTTAAAATAAATTTTAATTAGAACATTTTTTATATTTTTACGATAAAATATTTCTCTCAAATCTAAATAATTTCAAGTTTTGGTGCTGCAGACTTACCACTAGAAGTCGACACTTTTACGTATACAATCTACAACTATTAAGAAATATAAATTTTCCAATGGAAAAGATTTTACTGCACAGCATTAGTAAAAGCTAGCACTCGTAACCTCTATTAATATTTATCACACGCACAAGCAAAAGAAAATTGATATTTATATTCTCAACGGATACGACTAACGATTTAAAATGACACTCCTGCTCGTTAAATAGTTTATTGAGATGTAATCGGTTGCACTAATTTTTCTATGTACAACCTTAAGTTAGTGATATTTTACGTTGCGGGCGTGATATATTGTGAATAGGAATTGCTGCAGGCTTGATATTGATAAAATGTCAAATCAGCAATACTAATTAAAATATACAGGGTGTACGAAAATTCCTGGAAGCATTTTAAAATTCAAAATAAAATCAGGTAGGGTAAAGTGTCGCCCATATATCGTCTCGTTTCCTAATTTCGTCCACCTTTACTTCTGCACTTCTGCGAAAGTGGCGCCACTTATCCCGCAAGGCACAGAGAACGGAAGGTAAAACGGGTCAGTTGTGAAAGTTTCGTTTGCCAAGACGCATACATATAAAAAACCAAATTTCCTATTTTTAGAAGACCTGAGTTCTTATTACGCCGTTTGTAGAACGTTATTTACTGTACTGTAAGTATTTATTTCTTATTCATTGCATGTATTTTACGTAGGTAAGATGCTGGCAGTAGCTTACAGCGGGTTTTAGGATGCTCAGTTCATTTTTAGGGGATCTGAAGCTCCGCAATATTGGAAAGTAGCGTTGTCTGAATTTTGCCCCCCTTGCAGATCTCATTGTCGTCCAGGGGACGAAATTAGGAATGCTTTTTCATGACAATTTTTTCCATTTTTTCCGCATGTTTGAATGGCTTATGTTTCGTTATGTTATTCTTCCACTGATAATTAGTATATTTCTTTGCGTCTTAATTTAATGTAAATTAAATTACTTACTCATTTAAAAATAAATTTTGATTTAGTTATAAGTTAAGCCTCGGCGTATTGGATTTTTCAGGGGGGGCGAAATTTGTACCATTTTTTTTTCTTTTGCCATATATAGATGCTTTTGAAAAAACAATTTTTCGCATTGTTAAAATTTTTTGTGCGATATTTGCCAATGTTTCTATGTCCTTGGGTAGCTAGTCTATGTAAAATCTAAATTTGGTACGTTTTCCCTGAAAATTACAACATTTAGGGCCTAAAAGTGAATGGGGAACGGAAATAGGGCACCTTACCTTAACTGTCCTACGGGAGTGGGCATTGGACGAAAATGCTTCTCAGGATGGAAAGTTTTCTTTAAGCAAATGAAAATAATTCGTTCCAAATTTAAATCATAGATGGCGCAACTTGTCCATATGCAGAGTTGGGCAAATTTTTAATTGCAATTATCTGCAATGTAATTACAATTTAATTGTGTGTGATTAATAATAGTTAAATCTACATGTCATAAAATTCTCTTGCAGCACTATAGCCGGGACAGCACCATTTTCATTATTTGACGAAATGTCTGAGTTTCAATGTGTTTAACTTTAATCCATTTCACGCGATTAACTTGTTATCACTTTGTGGATAATTGGGATTACATGTTTCCCCAAATCTGTCCGTGTGTTTGCTTTCAAACATGCGTTTTTTCTGATTTTCAGATTAATTTTGTCGCTCTGACACATAAATGACGACTTTGATTCTTATTCCCTTTCTCAGGACATCCTGATTTTTGGACATCCTGTATATCAAATACTGCTATATTATAGATGTTTAGCATAAGCTTTGCAGATAATGAAAGGTAATATCGTAAAACGGGAAATGCTATTATAATCTAATTTTGCAGATAAATACTCAACTGTAATTCATATTGAAAACTAAGTAGCCCAATAGTCACATCTACAGCAGTAGCTTAATCCCTTGCAAGTAAACACAAACTATATGTAGTATTTTCAGATAATTTAATCATTGGAAATGGTCAGTCTGGTTATACATGAATATCATCATAATTACTTCATTCAGAAATACAGCTAGTAAATACATTTTCTTTTCTGTTGGCTTGATTCGCTTTTTAAAAATTGCTTCTAAATGGAAGTTGCAAACTTGTAGATTTCTGTAAGCCACAGATCATTACTTTGTCCATTAGTAAACTTTTTATTTTTCAGTTGTTATTCGAATAATGAAGTACTAAAACGTTTGACCGAGTTATTTTTTCCACCTTATATATGTAAAAGTTAGAGGTTGTAAGCATGTAGGTTGTATGTATAAAGACAAATACGTAAGTAAGAAGACGATGTGTATGATTGTGTAAATAATGTATTAAGTATGACGTATTCAGCATGAATATAGTTAAAACAATAAAAGTATTTATTAATCGTAATCACTTTGGTTTTCTAATAAATCTATCTGTCTTTAAGACATTTTCTTTCTTCTTTTTTATTTTTCTATGGAAATAAATGTTATATTATATCAACTCTAATAAGTAGAAAATTTTTATGCATAAAATATTCTTAATTTAAGTTTATTTAATACAATTTGTATATATGATAATGTTATATGATTTGTATATATATAATGTTATTTAAATTCAATCATAATATTAGCCCTTTCGGGACGGGAGCTTTTTACGAAATTTTTAATCTTTTGTCACCGTTTTTTAAAAACAGAAATTTGTGTCTTGTTGAATCGAGAAAATGCGCTGATTCAATAAGGCAAATTTTACAGTAAAATTTTACTGGTGAGGAAAAACAAGGGTTCTGAGCATTCCATGCGGCACGTATACGTGTCGCTCGACCCCAAGGGGTCATGAGTTGTAAAAAAAAATTATGGTAGGAAATTTACAAAGATTTTTTCTCTTTCAGAGATTATGTTTATCTTATTATTTTTCAATAAACATTCTCAGATACATGGAAAAGTTTAATTGAAAAAAAAGGATTGCACATACTTTCAATGAAAAAATCATTTGAAAAGATTGCTCCCGAATTTTGAAAGAGAAATACGTAATAAGTTTCATTTGTTTTTTTATACTGCTGGAATAATAAAACAAATGAAAAATTATTATTACGTGTGTTTAATATTTCTCCTTCTTTGTTCAGTTGTTAACTTCTTAATAATAAAAGTGAAAAATTAAAGAAAATCTAAATAAAATTTAGCTTCTATAAGCATTGAATTATTTCCTAAAAATTCCTATTAAGATGGAGTCGCAATTTAATAAATAATTCTGTCGTGTGTTGAGATGGAGGATGAATTTAAATTGAAAAAGTTATTTATCAAACTGGAGTTCTAATTCTTTTTGCAATTTTTATCCATCATGTGTGTAGATAGTTGTCCTAAAGCAGCTTCATGATATTCCAATTCTTTACAATTTAATTTGCTCGTTGAACAAAACCATATAGTAAATTTCTAAACGAGTTTTTCGCGATACAATACTTTTTAAATGGCAACTTTTTTTTTTTTTTTTTGAGAACTAGTCGACGGGTTTCATTAATTTTTTTGTTAAAAAAGAAATGTAATCTTTTTTTTTGCTGGAGTTTGAACTTCCAAAAAGTACATTGTTCTTTGATTAATATTTTTCCGAATGGTAAAGAAAAGCGAAAAAGTTACATTTTCTAAGATGACCGCACGACCATCATTTTGCCAAAAATCAGCTTTTAAAATTAAATGTTGGTATAACATCCAAAGAAGTAATGGCCTTTCATGATTTATTGCCCAAATTAGTTTCAGTTGCTTCTGGACCGGTGAAAAAGTGTCTACCGATCGGAAGTTAATGTCACGCACCTGCAGATTCTCTCCGTCGAACCAGGCACATTATTCATTTTATTTTACACTCAAAAGTATAAATATTTACATGAAATGTCAGTAAATGCAATGCGAAATATTCGAACCTGGGAGTGGAGTAACGTGGTTACAATGTCATAATATGTTAGCTTCTCTTAATTGTTCAGAGACAGTTAGGCAGCATGACAAGTTTTAAGATAAAGAACTAGAAGAAGTATAAAAATTAGTATTTTAATTTTAATGTACACATTTTTTTCCATTTTTTTCCGGTGACAGTAATAAGCTTTTTTCAATACAAAATGGGATTATCAATTGTACCTTTTATTGTTTTGTTGTAAACTTTTCAGTTTTGGCGTGCAAGAAACTGATTCACTGTCCGGAATAGTATTATTTAACGTTTGCTCTCAATGACTGCGTATTTTGAATACACTTTCAGATGAGTGTGTCAAATTCATTGTTTCTCTTCAGAAAATCTAGTTTCTGTCTCTACGACTGCTTCGGATATTATGATAGGATCATTTTAAATATTTTTTTCGCAATAATAACCTAATTAATTTTACCATATTCGGTAAAATTTTTTAATAAATCATATTTGGTGTTACATATGCCATAATAGCATAATATATGTTTAACCATTAGTAAAATTTAATAGATTGCGAAAGAAAAAATATTTATAAAATACAAGACACACAAATACAAATATATTATACAGTAAACTCTGTGTAAGGCGGACTCGGTGTAAGACGGAAATTTGTCTAACTCGGAAAGATATTCAAGTCCCTGCGAATCCATATACATACACTCTAAATTAAAATGTCTGAAATTCAGACACTTAAGTGTCTGAAATGGAGTGTTCAATTTTCAGACATTTTAAAATGTCTGAATTTTTTCAGACACTTTTTGCGTCTGAATTTCAGACACTTCAAACGTCTGAATCGCATCCATTTTTTTGTAAGCATCATACGTAGCCATGTTTGACCACGTTGAATCCTGGAAAAATATTTGGCTGTGGTCCTGCCCCTCCCCCCCCCCCCCAATACAGCCTGATTTTTTTGGTGCTCTCAGTTTTGGTATACAATTTTCGTTACGTTGATAATTTAAATCTTTTACGACATTGTACTGATTATAATCAATATCTTGAACTTCAGGAGTAGAACAAGATTAAAAAACAAAAAATATTTATCTAAATATTAGATTTTTTAAAATTTATTTTGTTTTTAACCTTATTTTACTTTAAAAGTTCAAAATATTGATTATAATCAGTACAATTTCGAAACAGATTTAAAATATAAGCTTTACAAATATTGCACATCAAATTTGGGGGCACTACAGTCGTAGGGGGACGGGGCACTTCCCGGTTTGCCCTTCCTTTAATCAAGAAGTACTTTTGCAAAAAACGCAACCCTGCATTATAGTTGTCTAAATTGAGATGTCCGGTATTCGGGAGTATCCGTTGTGGAGGTTAATGGACATTCTCGAATAGCGAACACCTCTATTTAACGAATACTTTTTTAATCAGCAGACATACATATTTGTATATTTTTACCTCAAAAAAGTAGACATCTCCATCGGACAAATTCCGCGGTCCCGAAGTGTTCGCTATTAAGGGCTTTTAAGGTACATAGATAAATATATATATATATTTTATAATCTTGTCCTACTCTAAAAGTTCAAAATATTTATTATACTCGGTTGAATGTGGAAAAAGATTTAAAATATCAGATGTACGAAAATTGCAAAAATCCCCCCCCCCCCCCCCAAAAAAAATGAAAATATAAAAAAATATATTGCCACATAGGCAATTTTACATATACATCACTTGATAATCACAACAGCCATTTAACTATGAATAATGAAAATAAATAAATAAATATTCTACTTTAATAACATTGGGGAAAAAATGACTTTGGTATTTTGTTAAATATATTTGCGTTTTTAAACTTGTCCTACTCTAAAAGTTCAAAACTTTCATTATAATCAGTGCAAGATTTAAGATATCAGCTTTACAAAAATTCATGCAAAATCCCCCCCCCCCCCAAAAAAAAATGAAAATACTTATTTAAAAATTATGTTTTTAAAAAATTTATATTTCCACATGGGCAAGTTTTTATGTAGATCAGAGGGTACTCACAAAAGCTATTCAACTATCAATAAAAACAAATAAGTACATATTCTATATTAAAAACATGAGGAAAAAATAACTTATGATTTCCAAACTTCTTTCGTCTTAAATATATACAGTAACATCTGTCATTTTTGTATTTTTCGTATAAGTGCATATAAATAAAGTTACCACAATTTTAAATACGAAATCTAGTTAGAGGTTTTTACTTTTTCCCATTATAAATTTCAAATTACTTTTTTATTAAAAATAATAAAAAAATCAGTATTAGAGTTGATTGCAAATCAAATACATATGTATATTTTTACAGGCAGCTTCATATAATAGACCAGTCTCATTTACTTTATTTATCTTTTTTTAATCTGCGGTTTTATGCCAGGAAGTAAGAAAGCATTAGGTCATCTTTCAAAGTTTTTTTTTTCTTTACTTCCTTGTGGCCGTCATTTACTGCGAGATAAAAATTATCCATTGAAACTAAGAACTGACATTGAATATATAATTCGTAATAAAAAAGAACGTCATAAGTTTAAAAATATATACTTCTAGAATTAGTGGGGTTTTTTGCGAACAGATTCAAAACTAATTAAATTTCATGCAGGATTTTGTTTAGTACAATAAATAAAATCATAAAATACACTAATTTTACTACTATAAAGAAACTTACTTGAGTTGCTGCAAGAGGTAAGAAATATTCCTCGATTTGAAATTTTAAAAACTACCACAACCACAGTGAGGGAGAAAGACTTTCATCAGTTTAAAAGGTAATCCCATAATACATCCGACTAGCCATATTTAAAGAATGAGATGTTTCATCCTAAAAACAGGACCCGCCAGACAAAAGTTTCTTTCTTTTTGCCAGCTTCGACAGGACGAAGATGAATAACACAATATTATTGATATAAATTGATACGAGTTAACACTAAGCCCATTGCACACGCTTTGTAGAATTTCCGGGTGTAATCTTCAACCGTCGTCTACTTCTGTTCTGTGTCTATCCCGCCCTTGTATCGACGACAGCTTCTAAGAGACATTTGATGTCGAGCACACACGTCAGATGTATGTATTCAATAAATAAATACTCCAAGTTAATACGAATTAAAATCACAGTACTTCACATTTCGCAAAAAACGAATTAAAATACACGCGTACATAAAAACAAACTTTGTTTGAATTACAACGTATACCACTTCGAACGAAGACATCTAAAACGCATGCGCAACTGGGAGTGCTAGTGCCCCCTGGTGGTTATTGCGTCGGAAGAATCAAAACGTCTTAAATTAAGACACGTTTAAAGCAATGAAGTGTCTTAAAATAAGACGTTTGCGGATATTTTAGACATTATTCTCAGTTCGTTTACACCATGGTCATAGTAAGACGCTTATGTATCTTAAATTAAGACATCTATAGTGTCTTAATTTTCAGATTAAGACACTTAAGTGTCTAAAATTCTTTTTCAGTCACATATGTGTCTAAATTTAAGACGCTTCTATTTGCAGTGTAGAGTAAAATTTGTTTAAGGCGGAATATTGTCTACTGCGGAAAATTTTCTCGGTCCCAATGGATTTCGCCTTAGACAGAGTTTACTGTATTTTATAATACATACTTCATCCATTAAGACAAATACTAAATGAAGTTGATTTAAGATAATTTATCGATTTTTTTCCCTTTCCTAGACAAACTTAAGAATTGCCCATTTGTTGCAGAAAAATTTTAATCTAAAATGTAATATACAAATTAATAATGAAATGGTTGCACATGCAAATAAACGATTAATTTCCAAATACACAAGTTGATCTCCATAGTGTAACAACTTTCCATTTCCAAAAAAAAAAAAAAAAAAGTTGAATAAGATGTAGAAGTGGCAGAATGAGCTAGGTGCAGATCTCTTTTGTTGAGAAGTATATTCATCCTATGGATAAATTTATACGAAAAAATCTCTAAATATTTAATATTTGTTCATATGAAAATTTTAATATCTGTTTTTTTAAAAATCTATAACTACAGAAGACTCCCGATATCTGGCCTGATGGGGCAGATAGGATAACAAGAAAAAAAAAAATCTGATAGACCTAAGTTTTATAAATATACATATCCTGCCATCCCCGTGCGATTAAAAACGCACTTTTTTTTACTAAAACCCGTTTTCATTAATGTTTTCTCACCTCAAAGTACCTACCTCGCATTTCATACAAATGTTTGCTGTGTATTGTACTGTATGTTTTAAAGTTTATTACAAAACAGGATGTCACACAATAAAAATATTGCATATAATTGCGAGAAAAATAAGATCATATACCTTGTATGTGAATAATATATTTGCAGTTGAAAATCAAGCAAAACCTTAACGTAAAACATAAGTTGAGTTAGAAAAAAAAAAACTTTCTATAGTTATTTTAGTGTTTGTTGATAGATGATTACACAAATGTGAAAAGTTGAACGCTAGATAAGAGTCAAAGCTTATTTATTTAGAAAAAGTATCCTTAAAAAAGTAAAGGATTGTTTTATGGATTGTAAAGGTTTTATGGATTGATTGCTGCTCCCATTTTAGGTGCGTCCCTAATTACATAAACACGTAGCACGTATAGTCGTCATCTGGTCCGTCTGTCTGTCCGCATGTAATGTATCAAAAACTACCCAACCGAATAGTTTGAAATTTAATAGTTATAATCAATGCAGAATTTTGTTGAGTCATTTCAAATTTTATGAGAATCGAATCAGAACTTAGTAGATAGAATCAGAACTTAGTAGGCTTAGTTGGTAGTTTTCTCAACCATTTACAAAGATGTAGCATTTCTCTTATTAAAAATATGATACATAAAAATATTTTGACTATAAAAGCATTTCGATTTATAGATAGGACCACAATACATTTATTTACATTGTTTTATAAAGAATCGTAAGATTTTCTTAAAAACAGTTTTTGTTAATTTATTCAATTATACTTGTAAATATTTTAGAAAAGGAGCTATAACTATAGATTTATTAAATCAGTTTTAATTACTAATCTTATCTAAATTTTATAGTATTATAATATAAGTTTTCTTATGTATGTCTAGACACAAAGAAATATAATTATTGTGATAGAGCAATATCTGGATTCATAATTCCGCGTATAAAGTGTTAAATGTGTCCGTTTTGTGGTATTGAAATAAAAATGTGGAGAATTTATGTATTTTTAGACAGATAGATGCTTCTTATTGGCTATTATACTATTATCAAAAGCAAAAAAATAACATAAAATAAGCGATTTAGAATAAAATTTCTTCATTTTAATTTCAGATTTTTATATTTGAAACTTTTTCAAGTTAGAGCATTTTGATCTATTTTAAAATATTCGTGTATTAAACAGAGAAATGCAGTACTGTGCTTAACGAACTACTATTTTATTTTTGTAGACTTATCAATACTTTGACTTTCAAATCTTGGCAGAAAAGCTATCGCAAAAATGTATTCTTTTTGCTCTCATGCACGTTTTCTTCATTTTAAAACTTTGAAACCTTTATTTAGAGCGAATTTGTACATCAAAAGCTCATTAACTGCATTAGAGGAAAAATACTGAATCATTTTTATACTAAAACCGGGGACTAAAATATATCATAGAGAAATAAAAGTGGCTAATATTTTTATTAATATTTCTGTTACACGAAATTCCTTTCAAAACTTTGAAGCAAGGAAAATTCATAGGGTCAAAAGTTTTTAAAATTTTTTCATAAAAGTCTTTCGGAAGGAAACTTAATGTTTTGTATTTTTTTCTTACATAATGTATATTATTTTTTTTTTTTTTCAAATGTACATTAAAATTAGAAAAATTCTATTTTTATCCAGTATGTAAAAGGAATGCGGTAATTTGCAATCTCAGGAATCATTTATAGAATATTCCAATTTTTCTTTCCAAGACATGATTAGAGTGATAACTTATACTTCACTCCTTTATCAATAATGTTTTTAAATTTGTTCATAAAAAATCAAAATTGTCATATTTTCATATTAAAAAAAAACTTTTTTATTCAAGTATGAACACAATCTGAAACCATTTCCTGACTAGTTTTTAGCTCACAGGCTATCAAAGCCTGAGAGCTAATGTGCCCCCCCCGTTCTGTATGTATGTATGTATGTATGTACGTAACGCGATAACTCTTGATAGAAACATCCGATTTGCTTCAAAATTTTTTTATAGGTTCATTGTCATAAGGCGCTTCCCTGATTAGTTTTGGGAGTTCATTGGTTACGGATAAAGAGGGAAAAACGGGGTTAGTCCAACCCCTTAATTCAGATAAATGGGTTTTTCATGCAGAATCATTCGATTTGCTCCGAATTTGGTATACCGGTTTATTATGTTAAGGAACTTCCCTGATTAGTTTTGGGGGTTCATTGGTTAAGGATAAAGGGGGAAAAGGGGGGTTAGTCCATCCCCTTAATTCAGATAAATGGATTTTTCATGCAGAATTATTCAATTTGCCCCGAATTTGGTATACCGGTTTATTATGTTAAGGAACTTCCCTGATTAGTTTTGGGGGTTCATTGGTTAAGGATAAAGGGGGGAAAACGGGGTTAGTCCACCCCCCTTAATACAGATAAATGGGTTTTTCATGCAGAATCATTAGATTTGCTCCGTATTTGGTATACCGGTTTATTATGTTAAGGAACTTCCCTGATTAGTTTTGGGGGTTCATTGGTTAAGAATAAAGGGGGGGAAAGGGGGGTTATTCCACCCCCTTAATTCAGATAAATGGGTTTTTCATGCAGAATCATTCGATTTGCTCCGAATTTGGTATACCGGTTTATTATGTTAAGGAACTTCCCTGATTAGTTTTGGGGGTTCATTGGTTAAGAATAAAGGGGGGAAAGGGGGGTTATTCCACCCCCTTAATTCAGATAAATGGGTTTTTCATGCAGAATCATTCGATTTGCTCCGAATTTGGTATACCGGTTTATTATGTTAAGGAACTTTCCTGATTAGTTTTGGGGGTTCATTGGTTAAGAATATAGGGGGGAAAACGGGGTTAATCCACCCCCCTTAATTCGGATAAATGGATTTTTCATGCAGAATGATTAGATTTGCTCCGTATTTAGTATACTGGTTTATTATGTTAAGGAGCTTCCCTGATTCGTTTTGGGGATTCATTGGTTAAGGATAAAGGGGGGCTAGTCCACCCCCTTAATTTAGATAAATGGGTTTTTTTGCAGGATTATTCGATTTGCTCCAAATTTGGTATACCGGTTTATTATGATAAGGAGATTCCCTGATTAGATTTGGAGGCTCACTGGTTAAGTATAATGGGGGAAACGGGGGCTAATTCCCCTTCACTTATTTTTTTAAGGGGCATTATTCTTTAAAATAAGAGTATAATATGCAATTAGTGTGGATAGCCTGTGAGCTCAATGCCATCCGTTTAGCTGGGCACTTTTCTTTTTTATTCAGCTCACAGGCTATCATAGCCTGAGAGCTAATGTGCCCACCCGTTCTGTATGTATGTATGTATGTATGTACTTAACGCGATAACTCTTGAAAGAGACATCCGATTTGCTTCAAAAAAATTTTCTAGGTTGATTGTGATAAGGCGCTTCCCCGATTAGTTTTGGGAGTTCATTGGTTAAGGATAAAGGGGAAAGGGGGGTTAGCCCAGCCCCTCCCCCTAATATCAGATAAATAGGTTTTTCATGCAGAATGATTCAATTTGCTCCGAATCTGGTATACCGGTTTATTATGTTAAGTAACTTCCCTGAATAGTTTTGGGGTTTCATTGGTTAAGGATAAAAGGGGAAAAGGGGGGGGTTTGTCCACACCTCTTAATTCAGACAAATGGGTTTTTCATGCAGAATTATTCGATTTGCTCCGAATTTGTTATACCGATTTATTATGTTAAGGAACTTCCCTGATTAGACTTGGGGTTTCAATGGTTAAGGTTAAAGGGGGGAAAGGGGGATTGGTCCACCCCTCTTAATTCATACAAATGGGTTTGTCATGCAGAATTAATCGATTTGCTCCGAATATGGTATATCGGTTTATCATGTTAAGGAGCTTCCCTGATAAATTTTGGGGGTTCATTGATTAATGATAAAGGGGGAAAAGGGGGTGGGTCCACCCCCCCCTTTATTCAGATAAATGGGTTTTTCATGCAGAATTATTCGATTTCTCCGAATTTTGTACACCGGTTTATTATGTTAAGGAACTTCCCTGATTAGATTTGATGTTTCATTGGTTAAAGATAAAGGGGGAAAAGGGGGGTTAGTCCACCCCTCTTAATTCATACAAATGGGTTTTTCATGCTGAATTAATCGATTTGCTCGGAATTTGGCATACCGGTTTATTATGTTAACGAGATTCCCTGATTAATTTTGGGAGTTCATTGGTTAAGGATAAAGAGGGAAAAGGGGGGCTAGCCCCCCCCCCCCCCTTAATTCAGACAAATTGGTTTTTCATGCAGAATTATTCAATTTGCTCCGATTTTGGTAAACCGGTTTATTATGTTGAGGAAAGTCCCTGATTAGTTTTGGGGGTTTATTGGTTAAAGATAAAGGGGGAAAAAAGAGGTTAGCCCACCCCTCTTAATTTAGATAAATGGATTTTTCATGCAGAATTATTCGATTTGCTCCGAATTTGATATACCGGTTTATTATGTTAAGGAACTTCCCTGATTAATTTTGGGAGTTCATTGGTTAAGGATAAAGAGGGAAAAAGGGGGCTAGTCCACCCCCCCATAATTCATATAAATGGGGTTTTTATGTAGAAAGATTTGATTTGCTCCGAATTTGGTATACCGGTTTATTATATTGAGGAGCCTACCTTATTCGTTTTGGGGATTTATTGGTTAAGGATAAAGGGAGGGAAAGGGGGGTTATCCCACCGCTCTAAATTTAGATAAATGGTTTTTTCATGCAGAATTATTGAATTTGCTCCGAATTTGGTATACCGGTTTATTATGTTAAGGAACTTCCCTGATTAGTTTTGGGGGTTCATTGGTTAAGGATAAAGGGAGAAAGGGAGCTAGCCCCCCCCCCCCCTTAATTTAGATAAACGGGTTTTTCATGCAGAATTATTCGATTTGCTCCAAATTTGCTATACCGGTTTATTATGTTGAGGAGCTTCCCTGATTCGTTTTGGGGATTTATTGGTTAAGGATAAAGGGGGGGGCTAGTCCACCCACTTAATTTAGATAACTGGGTTTTTTTGCAGGATTATTCGATCTGCTCCAAATTTGGTATACCGGTTTATTATGTTGGGGGGGGGGGGGTAGTCCATCCACTTAATTTAGATTACTGGGTTTTATTGCAGGATTATTCGATCTGCTCCAAATTTGGTACACTGGTTTATTATGTTAAGGGGCTTCCGTGATTAGATTTGGAGGTTCACTGGTTACGTAGGGGGCATAAGTGAGGGGCATTATTCATTAAAATAAGAGTATAATATACAATTAGTGTGAATAGACTGTGAGCTCAATGCCATCAGTTTAGCTGGGCACTTTTCTTTTTTATTTAGCTCACAGGCTATCAAAGCCTGAGACCTTATGTGCCCACCGTTTCTGTATGTACGTACGTATGTACGTAACGCAATAACTTTTGATAGAAATATCCGATTAGCTTCAATTTTTTTTCCAGTTTTATTCTGATAAGGCGCTTCTCTGATTAGTTGTTGGGGTTCATTGGTTAATGTTAAAAGGGGAAAGGGGGGCTATTCCCCCCCCCCTTAATTTAGATAAATGGGTTTTTCATGCAGAAATATTCAATTTGTTCCAAATTTGGTATACCGGTTTATTATACTAAGGAGCTTCCCTGATTAGATTTGGAAGCTCATTACTTAAGTATAAAGGGGGGAAAGGGGAGCTACCCCCCTGAATTTAGATAAATTGGTTTTTCATGCAGAATTATTCAATTTGATCCAAATTTGGTATACCGGTTTATTATGTTAAGGAGCTGCCTTGATTACATTTGGAGGTTCATTAGTTAGATATAAAGGAAGGAAAGGGGGCTATCCCCCCCCCCCTTAATTCAGATAATGGGGTTTTTCATGCAGAAATATACGATTTGCTCCAAATTTGGTATACCGATAAATTTTGTTAAGGAACTGCCTTGGTTAGATTTGGAGGTTCATCAGTTAAGTATGAAGGGAGGAAAGGACGGTCCCCCCCCCTAGTTTGATTAATGGGGTTTTCATGCAGAGTTATTCGATTTGCCCCAAATTTGGTATATTTATTATGTTAAGGAGCTTCCCTGATTAGATTTGGAGGTTCATTAGTTAAGTATAAATGGAGGAAAGGAGGGCTAGACCCCCCCCCCACCCTTAATTTAGATAAATGGGTTTTTCATGCAGAGTTATTCGATTTGCTCCAAATTTCGTGTACCGCTTTATTATGTTAAGGAGCTGCCTTGATTAGATTTGGAGGTTAATTTGTTAAGTATAAAGGGGAGGGACTGGGGCTAGTCCACCCTCTAATTTAGATAAATAGGTTTTTCATGCAGAATTATTCGATTTGCTTCAAATTTGATAAACCAGTTTATTCCGATATGGCTTTCTTCATTTGATTTGAAGGTTGATTGGTTAAGTATAAAAGGGGGAAATGGGGGGGGGGGCAAGTGTCCCCTTCCTTCAATTGAGATAAATGGGTTTTCATGTAGAATTATCTAATTTAGTTTTTTTTTTTTTTTTAAAGTCTAGGTTCATTCTGATAAGGAGCTTTTCTGATTAGATTTGAAGGTTCATGGGTTCAGCATAAAGAGGGAAATGGGGGAGCTAATACCCCCCTTAATTTAGCGAAATGGTTTTAGCATGCAGAATTATCTGATTTGTTTCAAATTTGGTATGCCAGTTTATTATGTTAAAGAGCTTCCTGATTAGATTTGGAGGTTCTGTGGTTAAGTATAAAGGGGGGAGGGGGAACGGGCGCTAATACCTTCATTTATTTTTTAAGGGGCAATATTCTTTGAAATAAGAGTATAATATACAATTAGTGTGAATAGCCTGTGAGCTCAATGCCATCAGTTTAACTGGGCAATTTTCTTTTTTATTTATTTATAACATTGGAAAATTGTACTATTCTTTCAGTAATTGAAGCAATTTCAGAATATGAATTGGTGTTATATATACTTTATTTCCTTCATCATATGTATTGCGAAAATGAGGCAGTCTTGTAAATACACAGATAATAATTATATCCAGGGTGTCTAAAAAAAGATTCAAATTTGCTTTAAATTTTCACTAGTTGGAGATAGTAGAAAATGTAGATGGAAAAAGCGTTCAAGGGAAGCGCGGATTTCAGATTAGATCTGGCGATAATTTTCGAAAAGTTACACTTTTAAAAACAATTTATGCGGTTTCAGAGTCGTATACGTTATATTTGAGAAATTTTTGTTCATGCTCTGATAGGTGAAATAGTGTAAATTGCACTGCTCTATGACCGAAACTCACGGAGTTATGACACTTTGAATGTTTTAAAATATCCGAGATTTCTGGCACTAAGAAATCGACTGTCCGTTTTTAGTACCGGACAAATAAGAAATGGCATGCAATTCAAAATCTCATGATTCTGCCAATTTTGATAGTAGAACAGGTAAATGTTTACTGTTTTATCTCTCAAAACGTCATGAAAATGTTTATAACTCATAGGACCCTGAAACCTTATAAAAATATGAAAAGTGTAATAAAAAAATGGTAGGTATATTTTATCAGCATAATCTTAACTTTTTCTTTTGGATATTTTTGTAATTTACATTGCCTACTTATCTCTAATGGAGCTGGTCAGAAAGAGAGCTTCCTTGAAATTTGGCTAAAAAATAGATATCGACATCTCATTAAATATTAAATACTTCATAATTAGTGTTTTCATATTCCTCTGGTTAGAGATTAAACAAGCTCAGATAAACACAAGTTAACCTAAGAATTAACAATTAAGTCTCAGATTTAAATGTGATCTAGATTAATAAAAGTATAGAACAGAAAGAAAACTTTTGGAACATCAACCCTTCGTCTTACAATATTCATCAAATAAATATTTTTCGATTTACACTTACACAAAGAACGACAGATCTATGAATTGGTTGAAACCACGCACATTATCATCATCCTATAATCAAGGTAAAAGTTCGGTTATTCCTTTTAGGAAAGCACCTCTTCTTTTCTGATTTTATGAATCGGACTACTGAGGCCAAGGCTTCACTTCACTCACCTTTACTAGAAAGTGGTATTGGCGAACATCGTGAAGGATTCAGCAGACAATCTGCATAGCACGTAGGTAGGTACATTATCAGCTAAATACAGAGGGTTAATATTTTACATACATAAAAATATTATGCATGTTCAACAAGAACGCAGAAAACTGCACAAGAAATTCGATAGTAACGTGTTGAAAAAAGTGTTGATATAAACGCGTTGTGACTTTCTTTTAAAAACTTAAATTTTGGGCAATGGAAAAAATCCCTTTCCACTATTTGGCAATTTATACGCTCTCTACGATTCAAAATCATTGAACTTCCACCCTATTACCTCTCCAATGGTCGAAGCCATAGCCCCGAAGAAAGGATAATTTTCCCCTCTGTCATAAATTTATGATTTCAAAATTTCTTAACTATTATGTTTTCTAGTTTAATGCTCGCCACTTCGACATCAATGAAAATAATAGCCTTTTCCCATTACATTAGGTATTCATAGAGAACAATAAAAATATGTACCATAAATACATTATTAAACAAACATTATAAAAATTAATATATATGCAATACACATATTTCTTAATAATTTTACCTAAAAATAATTCTTTTTTTTTCTATCCTCTGCTGAAATATGCATAATTAAATGTCCTATCGAGCTGTATTCTATCTAGGAATAACGATTTTGAAGGAGAAACGGAAAGGTTTATTACCCTTCGGCATCCTTTGCCCATCCTGCTGAAGAGAAATACAAATTTTGTCAAATACCATAATGTGTTGTTCCCCCTTTACCACCTTAAAAATGAATAATAAAAAAATTCTCTGACAAATATTCAGATTATTTTTGCATAAAGCATGTGCTCTGAAAAATTGTTTTCATGATGCAAAAAGTAAAATAAATGTAACAGTAGTTACAAAATTAACTCAACAAATCTCTCATTAACAATAATAAGCCAAAAAGAGATCTATTATTATTCGACACCAATTTTTAGCGATATGTGACTCCACATATTTCTGACATGCCATTAAATATTGTTTATCTCAAGAAATTGATAAACTTTTATCGTTAGGACAGTGCACAAAGATAATGCATCTGTTATAATGTGTATTTTTTAGTATTTCGTGCAGTTGCAGGGTAATATTTGGGAAAATATTTTAATTTTCTTTTATTGTGTTTTATTAGTCTCAAAACAAAATGCATATTCATATTGTGGCAATCTAAAAATTTTGTATTAATGATATCTTTAATGAAATTTGCTTTTTTATAACCAACACAATTCATTTAAAAAGCTCTTTTATTGTCAAAAACTTTCTTATTAAGAAGCGATTCGTCTTTCCAATTACTAAAGATTAGAGAAGCTAAATAAACAATTTTTATGACTAACACTAAAACATTATCCTTAATCAAAGATTTTTTCTTGTGAAGAACTCACTTTATAGAATGTGTTAAAGTACTTAGAGATGATAACTTTGTTAGTAATATTAAATAGACATTGTCGAATCTTTATCATTTAGGTAATGACTACAAACATTTCTATTTAAATAATTTACTGAGCATTTTCTATCTACGTAATTGTTTATGCTCTTCTATACAATTGTATGTATTTAGTTTCAATTATACAATGATAAGGCAAAAGGCTTACCTCTTCTCTTTTAATTTGCAGGTCAATTTCGTTAAGTAACCAGTAATTTTTCACAGTCGATCCACCGTAGTTTTCGTTCTTTCTGCTGCTGTTTGGGAATAAAAGGTAGATGATTTAATTGTGTGTCAAGCACACGAAATCAGTGAGAAGGGACGGTTTCTCTATTTGAATCCTGTTTAATTAAATCAGATATATAGGATTCACAGGTTACAAAATAAGAGTGTCGCTTTAGGAGCGAGTTAAAAAAACACGTAATACACAGATAAAAACACGAGATGATCTAACGAGAGAAAGAGTCTATATCGCAGTTCTTGTTTTTTTTCTTTTTCTCTCAGAGTCCTGGATATCTGGGGTTTAGGTCGATGACCTTACGACGTCATCGTAGCTTTACCCAGATCTTCTCCATTAGGATTTTTTTTTTCTTTTCTCTTGTTTTGGATACTCGGGGATTATGAGTTGGAGAACCATATTTCACAATATACCCCCCTTAATCCCTGAGTGGAGGAAAGTCTAATAGTTTGAGTCTTTCGCGGTTTTTTAGGAAGTCAGGTTTGGGTGCGGGCTTAGTTAGCACGTCCGCAACCATGGCTTTGCTGGCACAGTATTGAAGTTCTATGATGCCTGTTTCCACTAAGTTCTTTATGAGGTGGAACTTTACGTCGATGTGTTTGGTCCTGTTGGAGTGCTTTTCTGACTCTGTCATTTTTATTGTTGAAAGATTGTCCTCGAAGAGAGTTATTGGATGTTTTTGTGGAAGATCTAGATTTTCTAAAAGTCTTGTTAGCCAGACGATTTCATTTGCAGCAGTTGCAGCTGCAACATATTCCGCCTCAGCGGACGATTGGGCAATACATGATTGGCGTTTAGACAGCCAATGAATGGGGTTCTTTCCAATTAAAAATATGTTTCCCGATGTTGATTTCCTTGTCTCTGGATCTTGTGCCCAGTTCGCGTCTGAATATGCCTCAAGGACTGGGGCCATATCTGTGTCTATTATTAAGTGTAGATTTTTTGTTGCGTTTAAGTATCGAATGACGCGCTTTAAAGCTTTCCAGTCGGTCTCTGTCGGATTTTCGTTTTTTCGACTGAGTATATTGACTGCGGTCAGGATGTCGGGTCTTGTTACGGTCGCTATATACAATAGTGCACCGATTCCTTGCCGGTATTTATGATTGTTTGGAAGTAAATTGCTGTTATCGTTTATTCTCAGGTATCCGGCATCCATGGGAGTACTATATGGCTTGCTTTCGGTTAAGTTAAATTTGCTTGTTATTTCGTTAATTTTTGTTGTCTGATTTAGAGCATATCCGTTTTTTATCTTCTTTATGTTTATTCCTAGATAGTTGCTCACTTCACCTAAATCGCTAAGTTTGAATTGACTTTTCAATCTTTCTATGAATTTTTCAATGTTTTCTTTATTTCCTGCAATCAAAAGGTCGTCAACGTAAACTATTATGTAAATGGTATCTTCTTTGTTTTTATTCTTTCGTGTAAACAAACAAGTGTCTACTGTACTTTGAATAAAATTCATTTGTTTTAGAGTGTCGCTAATTTTGATGTTCCAGGCTCTTGCTGCCTGTTTTAGGCCATATATAGCCTTTGACAATTTGCATACTTTGTTGTTTTGATTTGATATTTCATGACCTTCGGGTTGTGTCATGTAGATGTCTTCGTCAAGTTCGCCGTGTAGAAAAGCGGTCTTAATGTCAAGATGGTGTACGTCAAATCCGTGGTATGCGGCTGCGGCTAGAAAGGTTCGGATTGTCGTGTGAGACACCACTGGGGCAAATGTCTCATCGTAATTCTCACCATATTTTTGCAGGAAGCCTTTCGCGACGAGGCGTGCTTTGTACCTTTTAACGTTTCCCTGGTCATCGTATTTGACTTTGAAAGTCCATTTGCTGCCGATGACTTTCTTTCCTTGTGGGGGTTCCACTAGTTTCCAAGTGTTGTTTTCTTTTAGCGAATTTATTTCTTCTTGAGCGGCTTTTAGCCAATTCTGCCTCTCAATTGGATTTTGAATGCTTATCATGTCATCCCAATCTTTGGGCTCATAAATTGTGTTTGTCTTAACGGTGTACGCGAAGCGATCGGGCGGTACTCCTCTATTGGATCGTTCCGATCTTCGCGGTTCGTTAGTTGATTGTTTGGGCACTGATGGTTCGCATTCTGCAGGTGTGATTTTTACTAGTATTTCGTGTGGGTTGTCTTCCATTAGTTGTTCGTTTTCTGAATTTTTTGGTTTGGTTACTTCTGGATTATTGTCGTTTTGTATGTATGGGAGTTTACTTTCGAGGAATTTTATTGATCTGGTTAATATTACTTTACCATCATTAGTATACACTCGGTAACCTTTGCTTCTATTGTCGTATCCGACGAATTTTCCTAGCTGTGCAGTTTCGTCTAGTTTTTCGCGTTTTGATTTGTTAATGTGAGTATAGGCCGGGCAGCCAAATACTCTTAGGTAGTGAAGATTAGGTTTTCTGTTTGTCCATCCCTCGTAAGGCGTGATGGCGTTAGATTTTGTAGGTAAGCGATTTTGAATGTGGTTGGCTGTAGTTATCGCTTCTCCCCATAGTTTGTGCGGTAAATTAGCTTCAATTAACATACTGCGGGTCATCTCAAGTAAATATCTATTCTTGCGTTCCGCAACTCCGTTTTGGCTGGGAGAATGTGGAACTGTCAGTTGATGTTCTATACCCTTATCCTTAAGATACTGTTCCATTTCGGCACTGGTGTATTCGCCACCATTGTCCGATCTGATTATGTTTGGGTATCTGCCGAATTTGTTGTATACTAGAGATACGTAATCTTTAAACTTTTCGAATACTTCACATTTCCTAGACATTAAGTATATTATGCAGAATCTGGTTTTATCATCTATGAATGTTACGAAGTATGTTTTGCCGCCTATTGTAGGGGTCTGTATCGGCCCACATACATCAGAGTGAATTAACTCGGTTTTTCGTGTAGCCCTGTATTTTGCTTGTTTGGGGTACGGAGCTTTTGTTGTTTTTGCTCTAATACATATTTCACATGTATTTTCATGTTTGCAGTTATTTATTGTCACACCGGTGACCAGTTGATTATTTTGCATTTCTTTAATTGCTTGATAACTGCGGTGTCCCATTCTGCGGTGCCATAGGTCAATGCAGTTGGGATTTTGACAGGTGTATGCCATGTTTACGTAATTTTGATTTTTCGTATCACTAGCGAAATTTATTTCATACAGGTTATTTCTCAATTTTCCTTCTAATATTGTTTTGCCATCGTTTATTATGCTACATTTTTCCTTTTCGAAAGTTACTTCACAACCGTTTTGAGTCGCTTTACTGACTGAAAGTAGATTAGTTTCTATTTTAGGTATGTATAGCACATTTTTGAGCGTGATTTGTTCACTGTTATCTTCCGTTTGAATTTTTATGTCGCCAGAACCGTATGCCTTTAATTTATTACCGTTAGCAACAGTTATTTCAGTTTCGGCATTTTCGTTAAATCTTGAAGACAATGTTTTATCATTTGTTATGTGATTTGAACTACCACTATCAATTACCCAAGTGTTTGTATCACTTTTTTCCACTAAGAATGCCACGTCGTTACGTTTTTCATTTTTGAAATTGTATGCTTCATTCCTATCATTTGTGTTAGTTTTCTCAAAGCAAAGTTGTGTTGAGTTTTGTTTTTGAAAATTATATCTGTTTGGATGAGGATGGTTGCCATGCTGCTGAGTGTAAGAATTTTGTTTTTGTTTCTTGATGAACCAGCATTGGGCGGTATTATGGTTCCGCATTTTGCAATGAGTGCAGTATTTGTTTTCTTTTCTATTACTGGCGTATGCCGAATTTTTCGTAATTTTGTATGCTTTGGATGCATTTTGTGACATGTCAGTATTTTCTATTCTTCGCTGGTATTCATCTATTAATTTTGTTCTCAGAAAATTAGGCGTCAGGTCAGTTTCTGGACGTGATTCAAGAGCGGTGATCAAAACGTCGTATGACCTGGGCAATGAACATAGCATTATCGCTGATATATGTGAATCGCTTATGCGTTCACCAATTGCGGCTAATTTGTCAATCAGTTCGAGTATGTTAGTAATATGTTGTTGCATGTCACCGTTTTCACTTAGTTTAGTATTGTACAATTTTCTTAGAAGAAATAATTTACTAGAAAGTGATTCTCTTTCGTGAATTTCTTTTAGTTTATCCCAAGTTTCGCGAGCAGTTTCTAAGTGTTTTATGTGTATTATTTGCGCGTCTTCAATGCTCAAATTTATAAGAGCACGTGCTTTTTTATCCCTTTTGTTCCAATCTGCCCATTTAGCATCGGTCATGGCAGGAGCGGTTTCTGTAATTGCTTCTATGAGATCATCTTTGGTTAGCAGCATCTGAATCTTGAAGCGCCAGTTAGCGTAGTTCGATGCATTCAGTTTTTCAATAAATTGATTATCTTTATACAATGTCATAATAAATATTTTTTTTTTTTTTTTTTTTGACCTACAATATTTTACTTTTTGTATTTGTTATTGTTATCGAGCACAAAATCAGTCTCGAAATCTTATTTGTTAGTAATATTAAATAGACATTGTCGAATCTTTATCATTTAGGTAATGACTACAAACATTTCTATCTAAATAATTTACTGAGCATTTTCTATCTACGTAATTGTTTATGCTCTTCTATACAATTGTATGTATTTAGTTTCAATTATACAATGATAAGGCAAAAGGCTTACCTCTTCTCTTTTAATTTGCAGGTCAATTTCGTTAAGTAACCAGTAATTTTTCACAGTCGATCCACCGTAGTTTTCGTTCTTTCTGCTGCTGTTTGGGAATAAAAGGTAGATGATTTAATTGTGTGTCAAGCACACGAAATCAGTGAGAAGGGACGGTTTCTCTATTTGAATCCTGTTTAATTAAATCAGATATATAGGATTCACAGGTTACAAAATAAGAGTGTCGCTTTAGGAGCGAGTTAAAAAAACACGTAATACACAGATAAAAACACGAGATGATCTAACGAGAGAAAGAGTCTATATCGCAGTTCTTGTTTTTTTTCTTTTTCTCTCAGAGTCCTGGATATCTGGGGTTTAGGTCGATGACCTTACGACGTCATCGTAGCTTTACCCAGATCTTCTCCATTAGGATTTTTTTTTTCTTTTCTCTTGTTTTGGATACTCGGGGATTATGAGTTGGAGAACCATATTTCACAATAAACTTAACTCAAGAGGATGAACAATTCCTGACATAAAATTTAATCAGCAGGTTTAATAAGCGAATACGTCGAGGAATAAAACTGTATAAGTGATGCTGTTTTTATTCAGTAAACACCAAAATTTTATTAGAACTTTTGAACCGTGTTTAAACACAGGGTAGTATTGGAAAACAATATATTATAATCTACTCAAAATGCTTATAGAATTGAAAAAAATACTGTATATACTTTTCGACGTTAAATTCGAGAAGAATAGTAACAGACACAATACCAGTGTTTAAAAAAGTTTTCCTCTAACCTAACTGCAGAATTTGCAAAACGTTTCTGGTATTAAATAAAGCGAATATAACTGGACGAAAATACTGGAATTCAACAGGTGTTTCTCTTTCTGTAAGGTAGGGATCGGCTTACACGCGAGTGCATACGGTACCTTGGATTTATTCGATATAGATTTTTAAAAGAAGAATATGGTTTTCCTGTATATAAACAGTGCTTTTCCTTATAAAAAAAGGAGAAAACATTCAAAAATTTGTACCTAACAAATTGTTACGACCACTACAGCTATAAACACTTCATCAAGCGAATTAAGATATCTTCAAGCAATTTACGAAGTTTAGTAAGACATTTTAATAGTGTTGTAAAATAAAAATTGCTTTTGAAATCAAGGAGCTTATGTTTGGAGATAAAATAGTCAATGGGTATATCGAGTTTCGTTATATCGTTCAGTCGTATACATCACATGTCTCTCGAAAAATAACAAGTTAATAACGCAATAACTATAAAGCAATAATAATAAAGCAATGACTTTTAGTCTAATTACCTATTTAATTTAAGATCGACAGACTATATCTGCATAGCATCGTAATAATCAGTGATAAAATATTACCTCGGTATATAGATCAATCGTATATATCACTCCTCTCACATGTCTCTCGAAAAACAACAAGTTGTATTTTTTCCGAGCTTTTAAATAACATATAAATTTCGATTAAAATCAATATAATTATTTATCATTAAGTCAGTTTACAATTTTCACTACACGTGCAAACCAATATTTTAGAGACAAATATAAAACATTTTGTCGTTTCTTATCACATTTTCTTAATTTTTAAATACTCCCGTTATATCGTGTATTTGGCTATATCACGCTCTTTACCAATCTCCCTGTATGCACGATGTCACGGCAGGCTATTTTATTAAGAAAAGTATTGTTGTTTCATTGCTTTCACTATAGACTATTGAATTTAATTAATGTATCGAGTTTATTTCTTTTTTAAAGTAAAGCATGCGTTTTGCTTAAGAGAGATCTCTTTAGAAATCTACTATCTTATTAAAACTTCATTTCATTTGTTACTTCACTTTTAAAATCTTGATTGAGTTTCGATAAAAACGTGTTGAGTTTTATGCTTGTTTTTGTAATTAATTTACATAAAAAGTATGCAATATTACGAAGAGAAACCAACAAACTCTGCTGAACACCATAACTTCTAATTTTAAAGAAATTTCGCTTTTCGTAATTGCATTTTGCGTGCGTGATAAATCTGGTTCCGAATTTTAGTTTCAAACTTTATTTAAAATTTCATATAAAATTTCCAAAATAAATTAGAAGCTTTCAAAATATACACCGTGATTTTAAGTATTTACGAACATAAGACTATCAGAGAAAACTGCAAGAAAATTAACATTTGACCGGATTCCCGTTCAAAATTCAGAGAGCCAAAAGTTCAAGAGCCAAAATTTCTTTCGTGAAAATTCATAAAATTGTAATTGTTTTTAATGCTGTTCCCTCTCCTTAAAGTAATGTTTTTCTGTAGTTTTAAATTAACTTTTACTGTTAAAAGTTACATAAATGTCGGTTTTAAAATGTACACCTAGCAGAGTTCTCAAAAGAAGAAAAAATACATTAATAATTTGTACTTGTAAGTGATTTAACTTCTGAATTGTATTATTGCACATATTTATTTACATACATAAGTAGTACATTTTGAAAAGAAGTAAATCGAGATATATTATTTGATTAAATTGATTCCGAATATATTTGATACTATACCTCTTAAATATTCATTAAATCTCAGATATTATATTTTTTTTTACACGAAATATACTCAAATATTATATTTTTTATAATAATACTGTATATTATATATAAGATTAGTATTTAATTTATCAAATATCAATCATAACAAGTCTTTTACAGTGAGTAAATTATTGTTAAACTTTTTCTCTTGTTTTAAAAGGACTTCATGTGTGAAGTTTAAAATGTTTTCACGTGGCTTTATTTTTATTTTAATGATTGATTATCTTGAGCAAGTTATCAAGGAAAGTGCTTACGTTTGGACTATTTTAAAGTTTAGCTTTTATTTCTTTATGAACTGCAAGTTGTGTTGCTTATTATTAATAACCCTGAAGATTACTTTCTTTAGAAGATGATTTATTGAATTTTGGAAGATGCAAACTTACAATTAATCATTTAACGATAAAGTAAAATAATCTAGTAGTATTTGAATACAAAATCTACTGTTTTCTTCTTTTGTATTATTAAAGGAACGTGAAAGCATATGTATTGTGAATATAGTTGTATAATATTTTAATGTATTTAATTATAGTTGCCATGTATGCAAAAAAATGTTATAACACCGTTATCTTCCTGACCTTTCATGAAACTCGAGAAGCATTTTAATATAAGTTATCTTCTGTAGTTGGCCACTAAATTAAGAAAGAAAAACAATATACCACAATTCAGGCATCGCAGTTATTATTATTATTTTTTTTTTTGGATACCGATGCTCGAATTCCATCGAACATTCAATATATTCATTTTCTATTTGAAGTATGTTTTGTACTGTACTTTGTCAAGTTTGTAAAAACGTCTTAAAATTTATTTGAATATAGTCCATTTTATATATTAAAAAAATCAAATCAATATCAACAATAAATATTTTTAAAAGAAAGATTTATAAACTTAATGATATTGAGGACTCTTCTTGAATAAATACATACAGATGTGGTTTAGAGTCTATGAAAATATTCGTTATAGCTAGAGATAATTTCGATCTGATTATGATACGGATAATTTTAATAAATCCATTGTGTTTCTTCTGATTGCTAACGTGAATTAAATTCGAAAAATATTGAATTCAAAAATTTTTTTATTACATATTTGAAGTTAGTTCAATAACACATCATCTTGTATTTTCAATTTTATGTTTTACAAAACATCTAAATTCATTCGTGTTTGGTGACATTTTGACGTAATATATAGCACAAATTAATAGATATATCATGGTTTAGAAATAAGCCAATGGAACGGTACTGCCATATTCTCATCAAAACTCTATAGGAACATATCGAATTCATAAAAGTGAAGGATGTCGGTAACCTATTAGGCTAATTAATTCCAAACATTTTGATTAGCGGAAACCTTTTTAGAATTAATTTTTCCATTGGAGCCACTTTATTACAGCTATATCTTATTTTTTATATATTATGAAACAGAAAGAGAGGTACAGAAGGTAGATTGTAAATGGTCAGGAAAAAATTTGAAAGCAACCAAAAAATAACACAATCTACAAGGAGGGAAATAATATTTTAAAAAAAATGTTGTTTATCACAATTCTCAATTTACTCCTAATTACCTCCAATACATATTAACCCTTTATGTACTGAATTATGAATTCATGAAAATTTTGTCTTCTAAAGCATTTTTCGTGAATTGTTTAAATTACATTAGAAGATTAACATAATCATTTAATAAATTTTAGACGGATTTTAGAAGGACTTAGAAGGACAATTTGAATTTCAAGGGATTTTGTGCAATATTTATAACCCTACTCAAATCTTTTATTTTAAGTATTTTTCTTAGTATTTTGTACAATTAGGAAATTTACAAATATAATGTTCTTACAATAGAAATATAGAAATATTTCCAAATTGAAAAATCCCCCCCCCCCCCCACCGAATGCCAAGAAAGCTGAAAAGATGCAACGGCAAAAGAACAGTACAGGGTCGAACAAACGGCAAACAGACAGACAACCCGAATTCATAAACCTCTTCAACAATGCTGGAAATGGTTATAAAGTAATTCGCATGTAAATTCTGATATTAGATATTTTGAATGTTTTCGATTTTTATTGTATGCAATATTTTAGAAATTAGCATACAGAACACTCATTACAATGAGTTATAATAATTTAAAAATTTCTATTTATTGCTTTTTCGGTGTCTTTTATTATTTTACTTTGTGGTGATAAATTTCAATCTTACATATACCGGGTGTCCCAAAAAGGACTGACTGATTTTAAAATTCAGTAACTTGCAAACGGTGACAGATATTAAAAAAATTCTTGCGGGAGGGTTATGCATAAGGTCAAAAGTTTTATTACAGTGATTTTCAATTTTAGTTCGATTTACAAACAATAGATGGCGCTGTAAGCAATAGTCGCTAAATACAGGCTCGATTTTTGGTCCTTTATCTTGTTCCATGAATAAAAAGGAGATGGAAATGTATTATCCGGGCCACGAAGTACCAAAGATCGAGCCTGAATTTAGCGACTATTGCTTGCAGCGCCATCTATTGTTTGTAAATCGAACTAAAATTGAAAATCACTGTAATAAAACTTTTGACCTTATGCATAACCCTCCTGCAAGAATTTTTTTAATATCTGTCACCGTTTGCAAGTTATTGAATTTTAAAATCAGTCAGTCCTTTTTGGGACACCCGGTATATAAAAGAATTGAATATACATACATATTTTTAATAAAACACATATAATATTGTAGAATATAATGTGACATGGCAACCGGAAAAAATAAAGAAAATATTGATATAATTTTAAGTGACGCTATTTAAGTATGATTTCTTGCAATTTAGCTATCCTATCAAGACATTTTAGCTTTTGAGACAGTTGATATACTTCTATGTATATGTATATAAAAGTTTTGATTTGGAAATGGACCAATATAAATCTGCGTAGATCTTCCCAGAGTACACTCCTTGATCGGCACCCATATTTCTTGTGACCGGGGGTTATTCGACCGTTATAACCTTCGTTAATATTAAGAAAACTCTTTCATACAAAAATATGAAAATTGGTGCTGTTATAGACAAATGTTTGAAAAATAGGCTGATGCAGGCAGTTTTTAAATCGAATAATTATTTTAAGAGATATTTAATGTTAAGTTTGGTCAAAACCTTTTGATTAAAAAAATTCATATAAGCAAAACTATGCGTAGGAATTTAAACATTTTTACATCATTTAATACATTAGAAGATGTGCAGACTGCATTTTTTTACTCATTTTTTGAGAATTTATCTCCATTTTAAATTCAAATTTTCAACAGTTCGTGAAATTTACATATTTTAGAATAGGATATTATTTTAAACTGTCTCTAACTTTAAAAACAGCGCAAAGAATAAGATTTCCTTCAAATTAAAAAAAAATATTCACACTTGGCCATTATAAACAGAAAAAAAACTTTCAAATGAGAATTAAATGATTACGTGTTAAAAATTAGGAAAATATTGAAAATTACGTGATAAAAACTATACTCACACATGAATTTTAAAAGAGAAAGACAATTTTTAAATAATAAATATATTATTATGCGGTAAAAGTCGCAAATGGAGGAAATTTAAGTCATATTTAAAAAGGCCAAATAATTGACATTCGGCAAAACAGTTTAAATTAAAAAATATATTTATTTTATAAAAATTATTATATAAAAATACATTTATTTTATATTATATTATTTTATATTTTCAACTATTATCGTGAATTCTAAGACAGCGCAAATAACAACAAAAAAATAACTAACTCCTTTCTAACAACAAAAGTATTTTCACGTGAATGTTAAAAAGAGAAAGAAAACGTTGATGAAAATTACGTAAGATGTAAAACGATGCATTTCAAATGAATTATTTAAAAGAACTTTCTTATAGAGCTGTTAAAAAACCGAGAGACAAATACTCTATTTACTTAATTCATTTTACATTAGCTTATTTTGAAAATTTTAACTATTTTTTTAAAACAAAGACGAGACAGCCATTGCATCCCTTAACAAACGCTGATTTCGCCTTAAAAATCTCCAATCAAAGGAATATGAATGAAAACCTGTTTACAGGGAGATCGCCACTGTTAATTTTACAGGGAGATCGCCACTGTTAATTTTACAGGGAGATCGCCACTGTCCAACTATAATTCAATATTTTTAAAGCCGATGAAATTAGCCTGCTTTTAGAATATGTAGTGTCGGAACAGGGGTTGGCGAGCGTAGCTCGTAGGGGGCAGAGCCCGCTAGTGTTTAAAATAATAATTCTTATTCTGTCATGTAATATCCCGTGAATGCTAGACCTAAGAGCTGACACAAAAATGGCGACTGTCGTACGCGGATTTTTTTCACCGTTTGACTGCCCTTTGAATTTGACTACAAATAATTTTACAAACTTTTTTTTCCGTTTTATTTTTCTGAGATTAAATGAGACAAGGCAAACTATTGAAAAATATTGCTGTCTACATTCAAAGCACCGTACAAACACTTAAAGATTTTATCTACGACAGCCGCCATTTTTGCGTCAGTGCTCAGGAGCGCCTGTTCGGGGGGGGGGGGGGCTACAAGGCGACAAGGGGTGATCAGATTTCAAATAACAGTTCATTATCTATCATAGCTTTTAGATGCTTTCGAATTTTAAAATAATAGCCCTTTTGAATTTTGTTGAGAACTTCTATTATCTTCATTTATTAAATGTCTAACGAAAGAGAAAAAAAACTCAGTAATTGCATTTCAAAGCTTAAACCCGAGATATGATATTGAACTATTGTTAACAAATTAAAATAACCGGTTTCATTTGTAGAACATTTTTAAATTGGTTGAAAGTTATATCTTTTTTCTGTTAATTTTTCTAAATGGCACGAATAATATTAAAATCGTTTTCTGTTCCATTTATATGGATATTATAACATTAAAGGTGTTTTAATAAGTATAATTTATTGTTATTCTTTATAAACACTTTTCATTTTTAATATGCTTATTTTACTAAATTAATACAGGTCTGCCTAAAACTATCTCGAATTTTTCCTTTTCATAGGTTGAAATGAAAAGTTTGTGGCATGTGCGCCCATCCCCTTCCAAATCAATGTTACATGAAACATCAGTTCGGTGGCGTGAATACTGCTACAAATATACGAAGTCTCTTGTTTTCTACATTTATTTTTTTACTATAATGTTAAAACTGAATAAAAAATCAAATTTAGGTGATTTTATTTCCATACCCAAGAAGACTCAACGTATTAAGTATCATACTTTCATACAAATATCATTATCACTTTTCTCATAAATTTGAGATATGAATTTTTTTAATTTTTTCCATCTCTAAATTTCTGCTTATAAGGGAAACTAAAGTATAAAACTAGAGAACAGGAATTCTGCTTTTTCAGAATTTAGTGTCGCCCCCGGCATTTCCATTACTTCATTTTCTTCTGATGGACTGATGTCTTCTATTATTATGAAACAACCATTATAAATGAAGTGTTAGGTGAAGATGAAAGAGCAGCCTTAAAAAGTTAGAACTCTGATTTTCTGGTCAGAATGTGGGGAAAAATGGCCATAGATTTTTTTCTTTTTTTAAGCTGCTCTTTCATCTTCACCTAACACTTTATTTATAATGGCTGTTTCATAATAATAGAAGCCACCAGTCCATCAGAAGAAAATAACAAGGTTAAGGGGGACTCTACTGCAGTACAAAACATATTTCAATTTTAATACTAAGCACACGTTTTATTTTATGTAAAATGACGTCATTCGCATCCGCTTAAGAATTCCAAATTTACGATCCACTCTTAAACATCTACGGTAAAGCATGCATAGGATGTCACTATCTCATAATAATACACAACTGCAGCAAAAAGTCATTAAAGAAACTGGACAAAAAAACGGCTATGTAATGATTCATAGGCTTTCATTTGTTTGTAACATTAATAATAGACGATTTCAGTCGTGACGTCAGTCATGACGTTTTCCTTTTAAACTGACTTCAAACAAACGGTTGCTATGTTGTATTTTTTATTTTGTTTGTGTGTTGCAGCTATATCTTATATCTATATCTCACATCTAAGTGTTTTAATACTTGATATGTACTGGTAACATTTTCCACCATTTAGATTTTAAAAGAAATGACGCATAGCAACCGTTTGTTTGAAGTCAGTTTCCAACCAAAACGTCATGACTGACGTCACACTGAAAGGGTCTACAGATACTTAAAATTAAATATAGTTTATAATAGCTCCATGTTTTATTATTCGTAGAAATTATTGGTTTATATTTTTTTCAAAATAGCACGTATTTTAATTACATTTTCTTTCGGTTGTTATGAGAAAATGGCAACAAAAAGATATAATTGCTGTTTTTCAACTATTTTTCCTTTACTTTCTATATAAATGGAGTACTTGAGTTGCCATAATTAAACAAATGGTGCTAAAAACTACAAAAAAATTAATATTTCAAAAATAAATGAAGATACAGTTTTCAAACAAATTGCATTTCAAAGTACTTTTTTTTCCCAATACGATGGTATAAACACTAAAAATATGCGATGCTTAGAAATTAAAAAAAATGCTATAAAGCATTCAATTGTACAATGATACATATGTTTTGTTTATTTCTAGCCTCTGTAAGGTAACGCTATTTTTTGGAGACAAAATAAGTTGGGAGAAAGAAATAGCATACCGTTCCGGGGGCTAAAAAACTGATTGTAATGTCGGACGTTGGGAAACTTTTCCTTGAAAATTGTTTAACCTAGTTCCAAAATGAAAAGCAGAAATTAGACAACGATACTTACAAGAAGATCCTCATGGAAATTATGGAAATTTAAATATCTTAAATATAACGGTTCTGTGAAGAGCATGTGGAGGAACAGTGTTCTGGATGGGCGCAAATTTTCATGCCCTTCTCTGGCGCTGACCCGACCAACATTAACCGAGAATATTGAAATCTAAAATTGTTCTTGGTAAATAATAGACCGGGAGGGTGCTGCATAGACCATCATCTCATCGAGTTGAAGTCTGAAATTCTAGAATTAAAAAAAAAAAAAAAAACGATTAGTATATTAAAATGTATTTGGTCTGCCAAGTCATATCTTGGAGGAAACTACATGCAGATCCGATTGTAGTGGTTTGTCGGTAGGTTTATCATTGCTTTTTCTGTAACCAAAGGTATGAAAACATGGAGAACGGGGAGCAAGGAAATACAATGGCAAATCTACCAGTAAACCACTTAAATCGGGTTTGCAGGTGCTTTCTAGCAAGATATGACTTGGCAGACCTGTTGCATTTTATTACGAGAATCGAGTTTTAACTAATCCTTGCATTTCAGCCATCAACCTGATGAGGTGATGATTTTTTCAGCAGCCTCTCGATCTAAAATGATTAAACTTCACTGAAAATAAAATTTATTTTTGATATGAACAGTGGAGTTCTTCCTCGGGAAAAATATCATGTTATACTGAATATCAGGAAAGATTTCCTTATGCTATCCTCTGTGTTTAGTTATTGTTTAGATATTTTTATAGTATATCAATATTCAAGTAGAGTAACGACACGGTGGCTAAAGAGACACTAATGATACAATGAGATATTTCTCATACACTCTAATAATATGTATTACATATGAAACATAAATGATTAAATACAGTATAAAAATAAAATCAGTTTTATGTTTTTAATTATATTTGTATTTGTTGCAGAAATTTATCCTGCATATTTTCCGTTTGATTTTTACACTGGATGTTTCAAAAGTCCGAAAAAATGCAAAGAACCATTAAAAAATTCTATGGTTCGAACTGAGTTCTGGTTTGCAATTAAATATTTAGAATAATAGTCCATTTTGTGTAACATGAAAACATTAGTTCAAAATTTTCACAGTGGAGATCACTAATCTATAAAAATCATGAGAGATTATGTTTGTGAAAGGACAGATTTTCTAGTGTGCTTTACAGCTGTAAATGCATAATATGTTCATCAACACATTCGGGTACTGTAGTAGATGTAGCACAAAACAGCGAATCTCGAGGATGGACGATAAATTTGGTCATTTATATATGATTAAATAAATGATTTTAAGCGATTCACAAGTATAATTCAATTGGTATGTTTTGGTGTGATCCAAATCTTCTGTTGTATAAGCGATATGTATGCAACACTTCCATGGTTTTACAGCATCCCCCCAACTGTCAAGATTTTGAACTTTTATTTCGTGGCATGCAATATACTGTTGCCATGGTGAATATTTATTTGCAAATAGAAAGTTTCTTCGATCCATGAATGCGTCTGTTTTTATTGCAATTTATTTTAGTTCTCCAATTTCGAAACATCCGGTCTTTAAGGGGACCGGGAAAGCCCTATCTCCACCATGTTAAATCCACCAACTTTATGTACCTTTATCTCAGAAATGGTGAAAGATAGAGGTCTAGATTTTTTAGAGTAGTTAGAATAACATGTTTTACATATTTTAACGGGCCATTTTATTTCTAAGTGAAACTGACAATTAATTATTAATTATTTATTGAAAGTCATTTTTAAATTAGCATTTTTGGTAAGATTTCACTGCCTTAAATAAATAATTCTCAACAAATCATTAAATCCCTGTGTTAAAGTATACAATATAACACAATATAAGTATTAAAAAATCTGAGTTCATAAGTTTAATAAATATTGAAAAAAAGGAACACAAACATGAAAAATCCAAGTTTTTGAGAAAAGTCAGTTAAAGATTTAAATGGCCATTAAGCTGTGAAGTACTCTTAGAAAGAATGAATAATTCCAACACTTCTTTTTTTATATAAATAAATACGTGTGACACATCGTTGGAAAGAGTTTAAACTATTTAATGATATAAAAAAGTAAAAATCAATTTTTTTCCCAAATTTCCCTTACATGGTCCTTTTAATAAAAACATTTAAAAAATACCGGAAATTTTATGGTAAAATGCTTTCTGTGAAAACAATCTTCTCCTGGCGAGTTGCATAATATTCAGACATTGCATTAACAAAATACTATTATTAAAATTTATTGATTGTTTATTAGAATGAGGAAGCTGAATTGATAAATAAATAATTTTATTCATGAAAACTTATGCGAAACTTTTCCCATTTTAAGTATTCTGTTGTGAATTTTAATATTCTAATTATGAACTCAACTTACTATTCACAAATAAATCCTTTTTAAAATACCTTTTCGAAATTCAATTTAAAACTTATGTTCGTGAGGGCGTGAGACTTTGATGTACACTTTTGCGGTAATTTTAGGAATTCACAATCATCAAATTTCGACTTGGGGTAATCTTAGACTAAACATGTCGAAAATTAAAGTGAGTATCGGATTTAATTGAAACAAAAATATTTCTAACATGTGATAATAATTCCATGCAGCTATTTTATTTCTTAAGAAAACAAGTTTTCAATGGAGTTTTTAATGAGTCATAAATCTCTAACACAATCCTGGAGATTCCATTGAAAATTTTGTGGTAAGCGAGCTAATTTTCGAAGTTCACAGTCATCAAATTTCAAATTGGAATAAACTTAGACTAAACATATCTAAAATTAACATAAGAACGTTCGGAAATTTTACTCAACCTTAATTAAAAATATTTTACACCATAATCTTTATTTAAAAATATAAATATTATTTAATTAACTTAGTATTTTCGTTATTTTCATTTAATATATTTTATGAGGAGGTTTTAATATATTTCTGGTTCGAGTTTAATCATTTGGACCGTGTCGAATCGACACCAGCTGAGTTTTAGTGTGAAAGTGAGAATCGGATTTAAGTGAAAGAAGGTATTTCTAACATGCTGAAATCAATCTGAGGAAGCTGATTTATCCCTAAGCAGTCCAAATTCTGAGAAAACTATTTTTGAATTGAGTTTTTAATGGGTCATTTAATCTCTAACAATATGGCTTATTTGATATTATAATTCAATATTGAACATGGTAAACAACATTCATAAATAGGAAAAGATCGGAATATAAAATATGAAAAATATCTAATAGAAATTAATTGACAGGCATGAAAGTGAAATTATGAATTTGTATTGATTTTGATAATTTCTAACGCGATCAAAATATTATTACACTTCTTTTTGTCATACAGTTAAAGGAGATAATGTCAATATAAGCAAGTTAGACAAAACATACCACAGTTAAAAAACCACTTTTATCCAGAATTGCCCAAAGCCGATAATGGATTCTTTGCTACATCACAATAAGCAATTTATATATACATGTGGGAATAAAAGATATGACTCAATGGTTCAATGAAAGAGACATCTCAAGCGAGACTAGAGTGAAAAGAGGAGACCGATATATGGTGGTTCTATAGATTTTTCAGCAATGGAGTTGGTTGATGATTTTTAACGCAAGGTTCATGAAAGCTTTTACGAGTTGTACGATGTTATTTTGAATGTTAAGCTGTATGTTTGGTGATGTATTAAACCTTTTTATACCTATTTACAGTTTGAAGAACACCAGTTTCGATTAAGCAATACAGTACTCACATTAAAACACGTAGTAATCTCAAATTTAAATCATCTACACTGTAAAAAAAATCTGTAAAGTTACTAAAGTTTTTCTAGGAAACTGGGATTCCTAGACATTTTTATGTAACGGCAACAAAAAATCCTGTAACAGGATTTTTTCTTGTTGCCGTTACATAAAAATTTCTAGGATTCCCAGTTTTCTAGAAAAACTTTAGTAATTTTACAGATTCTTTTTTTTACGATGTAGAAAATTCATTTCGATCAATAACACTCAACAGAGACAAATAATTCGAAGTATGATCGGCATTCCTGATTATGACGCCTATGTAAACGTCTAAAATTGAAAGTATCTGGTGATATGTGGACTTAATCTGTAACACAATTAAAAGATAATATGTGAACGTTGACCAAAAAGCCGATGGAACGGCACTGAGATATTATGGTCACAGTGCTAGAGGGACATATAGAAATCACAAAATAAAAGAAAGTCTTTAACCAGTTACGTGAATTGCTTGCGGACATTTGAATATGAGTAATCTCTTTAACACTTTCCAACATAGTTGAAAATATTTGAATACTAAAAATGGAAAACGCTGAAAGTCCAAAAGAGGATATTTTTCAATTGTGCGAAAAAATGGAAAACACTTACTTCTAGCACTCACAGCGTTTTCCATTTCGCTCCTTTTGGGTTCTTAGTTCAACACTATAAAATGTAGGGACCTAGCTTCCTTTCGTTTACACTGTAAAAAAAAATCTGTGAAGTTACTAAAGTTTTTCTAGGAAACTGGGATTCCTAGAACTTTTCATGTAATGGCAACAACAAAATTTCATGTAAACAGACACACTTTTGCGCCGAAAATCAAAAAAATCTGTAAGGTTACTAAGAATTTTTTTGGAAACTGGGATTCCGAGAACTTTTCATGTAACTGCAGCCAGGGTTACAAATAAAAGTTTAGTAAGATTACTGAAATTTTAGCAGATTCATTTGTAAAGTTACAGATTTTTGTAGCTTTACAAAAACTAGTTTTGTAGATTTGCAGCTTTTTTCGTACAGTTACAGGTGAAAGTTTAGTAAGCATGTAACTTTACATCTGTAGAACTACAGATTTTTTTTTACAGTGTAGTGTTTAAATACCTAATATTATCATTTGTAAACATTTCTTTTATTTATATATTTAAATTTTTTCACCTTACTTAAAAATATCCCATTGATGTAAACAATAACAATATAATAAAACTGTGTAATGGTCACCACTTGTCTCGCTTCTTATCACTGGCACTTTTAGCGTACTCCACTTCACTTCGTGTGGCACATTCAACCAGCAACATTTTTCTACTCTTTTTTCAACTATTTCTACTGGAATTGGCTCTTCAAGGGTTCTGCTGTTTGTTAAGCTTGGCATTTAAGACTTTTTTTCGTAAGTAGAAAGATTTTCGATTTTTTGGTACTTTCAGCTTTTCCAATTTTTAGGCCTCAGTGTATGACTTCGGTTTGTCTATGTACCGTCTGATGTTTGTCCTAACTCGCGTAAATATAGTAATATTGTCATGAAATTGATATATGTTATTTGAGTTTACTAAGGCATGTTCGGTATTGAAAATGAGTTGTGTACACTGTAAAAAAAAATCTGTGAAGTTACTAAAGTTTTTCTAGGAAACTGGGATTCCTAGAACTTTTAATGTAACGGCAACAACAAAATTTCATGTAACAGACACACTTTTGCGCCGAAAATCAAAAAATCTGTAAGGTTACTAAGAATTTTTTTGGAAACTGGGATTCCGAGAACTTTTCATGTAACTGCAGCCAGCTTTACAAATAAAAGTTTAGTAAGATTACTGAAATTTTAGCAGATTCATTTGTAAATTTACAGATTTTTGTAGCTTTACAAAAACTAGTTTTGTAGATTTGCAGCTTTTTTCGTACAGTTACAGGTGAAAGCTTAGTAAGCATGTAACTTTACATCTGTAGAACTACAGATTTTTTTTTTTTTTTACAGTGTAGCATTTACGGTTCATTTAAAGGGATACTCAAAAGAATTACGTTACATTACGGCCTATGGAGTAAATCGTCTCCGGTGTATTTTAATGATATTACATTATTTTACACATAGTGAATTTATATATATATATCACAGAGGTTTACTACAAGACTCTTACTGTAGAATATAGTGTGCGCTTGATTTGTTGTTCATTTACAGAGATAAACAAAAGAAATTGACTACAAAGGGAATTGAACAATAATTGATGTATTAAAACCAATGAGGAACAATTTCTGGAAGTGCATTTTCAGTTCTGGTACGCGTTTTTAAACTGAACTATATTTTTAAATATTACTTATACATACATTTTATAGAAACACACTGGTCTTTAAAAAAGTTCTCAATTACATTTCCGTTTATTCACGGAAACTGCTGAATGGACATTTTGAATTATGCTATTCGTTTAACTAGAATAATTTCTATCATTCCACGTAGTATAAATACAAATCTATAGATTATATACAAGTCTACACACGCACACACAAAATAAACTTCCGACATTTTGTGGTAATAGCAGAAATTGGATTTTCAAATGAATAATCCTTTTTTATAATTGTTGATTTAAACATCATCTTTCACCTTAATAAGCTGTGAAGATTTGTTACAGTATTCTGAATGGAATGTTAAGTAATCTATGCAGGACGCATGATTTTTCGTTCTTATTTAGAATTTATTTATGTATATTTATCTATATTGTTTTTATATTTTATATATTAAATTAAGAATATATTCTTATTCTTTATACCTGAAATAGAAACAGAAGGAGAGAAGCTAAACAATAAGAAAATGTTAAGGAAAATGATATTTGAACAACAGTGCAATGAACATACAATGAAATTTATGTTTTTAAAACATTGAAATTTATCACAACTGTTGGCTATGAACTTGGCCATATATAAAGTGCAACGTAAATGAACTGAACGTTTAAAAACTTGATACAAGTAAATAGTGACTGTTATTGAAGTTATCCTTGCAAGACCTTTGGGATTAAAGGAGTTTCATTAACATATTTTACCGTTTTAGTTCCAGATATGAACCGGAGAGGTCGTTGCACCGTCCGCAAATGTTACACTACTAAAAATAACATAGCATGGAATTGCTTCTTACAAATGGCAAACTATAAATATTAATGCATTGTAAAAAAAGAAGAGTAAAAGGGAAACGTTGCTTCTGATTTTGCTAAGAAACGCTTCCCCATGTTCTCACATACTATATGTTCTCACATACTGTATGTTCTCTCATTACTATATTTTCGCTCTCATACTATATGTTCTCTCATACTGTAATACATGGTCATACATTTGTCTATATACAGGGTGTCTCAAAAGGTCGTTTACAAACTTAACATGCTGGACTGTCATATCATTATAAACAAGATTTACATAGGAATTTATGTTCGAAAATGCAAACTGCGACCGCTAGAGGGGAATGACCGCAGGTTTACGGGCGAGTGGGAAGAGTAATCTTTTCAGGAGAGGACGCTGCAGGAGAAGGATAAATCGGTTTGGCAACGCAAAATTGGCCGATATGCATTACGTATATGACGCCGCGGATGGAAATGCACGAGCCGCGGTACGGATGTACCTTGAGCGCTTCCCAAGCAGACGTCAGCCAAGTCATGTTTTGTTTGTACAATTGCACCGCAAATTGGGTGAAGCAGGAGACAAGTACGTAGAACGCACTACACGCACGCCTGTCGTAGAGGAAACCGTGCTACGGGAATTTGACAGGAGCCCGCAAATAATTCTCCGAGCAAGCGAACCCGTCTTAGGTGTACATTGTTCCAGCATTATGTGCATACTTCATGAAGACACACAACACCCATACCACTTATAAAGAGTACAGGCATTGTGCGTTGAAGATTATCCCCAATGCGTGTATTCGCACGCTGGTATTTGCAACAACGGGTCGCACAGCCGGATTTTCCATCGTGGATTTTGTTTTCGGATGAATCCTGTTTTACACAGGATGGCGTCTTCAGCCTGCACAACATGCATAAAAACCCAAGGTCAACACGTGCCCATGCACGTCATCAACGTTTCACCGTAAAGCTTTGGGCTGGTATTATCGGTGACATGTTAATTGGCCTTTACCTACTACACTGTAAAAAAAAATCTGACCAGTTTTCCTGTAGGAAGCGGAAAAATAGTTGCCCTTATCATACCGGAAAATTGTCCGACCCAGCTCGGAATAATATCCGTAAAAAAAAAGAAAATAGTCAATAAAACGGTATTTTACGGATTTTAATCCGACTTTACGGATTTTATTCCGAGCTGGGTCGGAAAATTTTCCGGTACGATAAGGGCAACTATTTTTCCTACTCCTACAGGAAAACTGGTCGTATTGTTTTTACAGTGTACCTCAATGCCTCGACGGGAATACCTATTGCATTTTCTTAGAAAGAGTCTTGCCGGATCTGATGGGTGACGGTCCAGCCACTACACGCCGAAACATCTGGTTTCAACATGATGGAGCTCCTGCTAATTTTAACTACACTGTGCGATAAAACCTCGATAGGACATATCCTAATAGCTGGATTGGCAGAGACGGACCAATCGCATGGCTACCGTTATCCCCTCTACCTGATGCCCCCCCCCCCTGGATTTCTATCTGTGCGGACGCATGAACTCCATGGTGTACGAGACGCCCATAACATCGAACATGGATCTTGTCGCCAGGATCGTGGAAGCGGAAGCACGTGTCCGTGACACACCTGCCCATTTTGAACGGCTCTTTGAATCCATGCGTCGACGTTGTGAAGCTTGCATTGCGCGAATGGAAGGAATTTTGAAAACCTTCTGTAAATTAAACCATGTTCTTTAATAAAAGTCATATTAATACCTCTTTCAATATCCTTTCTTTCTTCCTCTCCACACCTGCCTTCATCGTCTTCTAGCGGTCGCAGTTTACATTTTCGAACACAAGTTCCTATGTAAATCTTGTTCTTCATGATATGACATACCAGCATGTTAAGTTTGAGACACCCTGTATAAAGTGTGACATACCTGAACTAAACATTTTAAAGTTTAATATAAGTAAACGGTAATAGTTTTTTTTTTTTTTTTTTACACTGCTAAAAATAACCTACTATGTAATTGCTTGTTACAAATGGCAAATAATAAATATTAATTCATTGTAAAAAATGAACAGAAAAAGGGAATAAAAGGGAAAAGTTGTTTCTTATTTTACTAAGAAACGGTTCAGTATTTATGTGTTTTCTCAATAATGTTTATTCTCTCATACACTATGTTCTCCCTTATGTTCTCGCATACTGTAACAATGGCCATATATTTGGCCATATATATAATAGTGTGACATAAAATGAACACAAAGTTTTAAAATTTAATTGAAGTAAACGGTGACAGTTATTGAAGTTATCCTTGCAGGATGCTACTGTGGGGCTGAAGGAGTTTCATTAATACATTTTTCAGTTTTAGTTCCAGATATCAACGACGGATGACGCTGCGGTGTTTCAAATTGTTACACTGTTAAAAATAAATCAGCATATAATTGCTTCTTACAAATGAGAAATAATAATATTAATGCATTGTAAAAAAAGAAGAGAAAAAAAGGGAATGTTGCTCTTAATTGGCTAAGAAACAGCTTCACTATGTTCTCTCATATGTTCTCTCATTACTGTATGTTCTCTCTCAGACTATAAGATATTCCTTATGTTCTCTCATACTGTAAACATTGGCCATATATATAGTGTGACACAAAATAAAGTGAACGTTTTCAAATTTTATAGAAGTAAACGGTGACATTTATTGAAGTTATCCTTGCAATATAGTGCTGTGGGATTGAAGGAGTTTCCAATTTTTTTAAGGAGATACATTTTTCCGTTTTATTTCTGATATCAACGGCAGATGACGCTTCAGTGTCTCAAATTGTTACACTGTTAAAAATAACCTAGCATGTAACTGCTTCTTACTAATGGCAAATTATAAATATTAATGCATTGTAAAAAAAAAAAAAAAAGAGAGAGAAAAATGGGAGTAAAATGTTACTTCTTATTTTGCAAGCAATCGCTTCACTCAACGAAAGCGTCCGGACCGCATTCCAAATGAGGTACATACAAGCACTTACATGAAGTAACGCCATAGTAGAATATAATTAGTATTAGTATCGTAAGATTGTTAGCATGTTTCTTTACATGTGCTCATTATTGGAATTTGTGATGGCTGTTTTGGATAGACATACTAGAACACAGAGACTAGAACTATATCATAAAAATTAAGGGTGATATTTATTTTTATGTTTATTTGTACCATAGATTTATTAATCATTAAATAGTTTGTTTTATCATACTGTAATGTAAAATACAAATACTATTTTTGATCACGTGTGCATAAACGTTCACGTCAAACGTTGTACACTGTAAAAAAAATGTAAAGTTACTAAAGTTTATCTAGGAAACTGGGATTCCTAGAACTTTTTATGTCACGGCAACAACAAAAATTCGTTTAACAGACACACTTTTGCGCCGAAAAAAAAAAAAAATCTAAGGTTACTAAGAATCTTTTAGGAAACTGGGATGCCGAGAACTTTTCATGTAACTGCAACCAGGGTTACAGATAAAATTTTTGTAAGATTACTGTAAGTTTAGCAGATTCATTTGTAAAGTTATATATTTCTGTAGCTTTACAAAAACTAGTTTTGTAGATTTGCAGTATTTTTTGTACAGTTAAAGATGAAAGATTTGTAAGCATGTAACTTTACATCTGTGGAGTTACAGTTTTTTTAGAGTGTTTAAAGATTAAATATTTTGTGTTCAATTATAACAAAAGATTATTTTGCAAAGTTATTTAATCTTTAAGGAATTTGTTTGGTATTTTCTCATAGGATTTTATTATTATTTACTAAGTAGCAGACTTTTTTCGAAAGAAGAAACAAAACAAAAAATTCTAATTTCTAGATTTGCTTTATTTTGTTATTATATATTTTTAAAAACTTATTTTATCCGTTTAATTTTGATATATTTAATAATCTGATTCATATAATTAATCTGTTTTACAATAGTTTAGAACTGTCTGTGTTCCGCTAAATATCTATATTTATTTAATGTGTAATTGTAGTTCACTAAATTTTCAACAGTATTCGTACTATAACTGAGCTCATTTTCAACCGGTGACATTCACTTTTTACAGATGCTGTTTTTTTTACTTCATTTATTTTTACTTTTTTGATGTGTATTTTTCTAATCCTTTATCATGAGTAATCTGGATGCACTATTATCTTAATTTAATAAAAATTTCAGAGAACGTTTACTTTTGTAGAAGTAATAAATGGTAGCAGATATTATTTACCTTTTGTCTATTAACTAACAATAAAAAGTTTTTAGTACCCAGATGATTAAATTAGATATTTTGAATATTTTTTCTATATACACATTATACTAACAATTACCATTTGGTATATTCTTTACAATCTAGATTATAAAGGACAAACATATCTGTGCGTAACGCATACGTCATTTTGCGAATGGCAACACTTTGAAATTTGAAATAAAATTTTGGTTTTGCAATTTTCTCTATTGCAAATTTTTCAACTTCTAAACATCGCACATTTTAAATTTTTACACCGTCGTATAAGGAAAAAAATGTTCTTTTAAATGCAATTTGTTTGAAAGCTGTATCTCAATTTATTCTTATTTATTCTTGAGATTTCAAGATTTAATTCATTCTTATTTATTCAAGTTCAATGGTAAATCTCTGCAATCATTGTAATGCATCTCTAATTTAATATTGTCAGATATGAGAACATTTTAATTCCTATTGTCATAACGACCTCATTTCCCATTTCCCGACCAAAAGTGCAAAGTGAATAATCAACTAAAAGAACTGCTTCTTAATAGCTAAATTTTGTCCAACGCATAAGGTAATACAATATCGCAATGGCGTTCGCATCTTTTCAGCAACATGGTAGGACATTCAAGCTAAAGGTCCATTTAAAAAAAAAATACAAGTTCGAACTCACCATTTCGCTTAATTCAAGGTTTATTTGGAAATACTGACCAGCGCAGCGAGCATAGCCTGCTAGTATATATATAAAGTAAATAGTATACATAAATGAAATATATTAAAAACACATAAACATACGTATTGATTTGTAAGTTCTCATTCATTGAAATAAAATAAATATTCCAATAACAATATCTTCTGAGACTTTACCCTTATAGTAAAAATTACATATAGAAAATTTCGACAGGAATTACAAAATGGATGAAAGATATTAACAATCTATATTATAAAGGACAAACATATCTGTGCGTAACGCATACGTCATTTTGCGAATGGCAACACTTTGAAATTTGAAATAAAATTTTGGTTTTGCAATTTTTTCTACTGCAAAGTTTTAAACTTCTAAACATCGCACATTTAAAATTTTTACACCGTCGTATAAGAAAAAAAATGTTCTTTTAAATGCAATTTGTTTGAAAGCTGTATCTCAATTTATTTTTGAGATATTAATTTTTTTGTAATTTTTAATACCACTTTTCTTATTGTGGCAACAAAAGTACCCCATTTCTACTGAAAGTAAACGGAAAATAGTCGAAAATAGGAGGTACTGTATCTTTTTGTTGCCATTTTCTCATGAAACCTTAAAAAAAATTGAAATTAAAATATGGGCTGCGTCAAGAATATTGTCTGTTATTCCGTGATAATGACGTCATATGCATACTTTTCTATTAATGAAGTTTAAGACTGTATTGTAAAAGTGGATTGCTTTAGCGGATGCAAATTACGTCATTTCATAAAAAAAGCGTGTATTTCAATTCTTAAACCTGAATTATGTTTTATAGAAGTGCGTCATTTTCACAGCCCAGCAGCTTCGAAATTCTTCACAGGTGAAAAGCTTTCACTTTTGAGAATAATGTAATCGAAAACACACTACAAAAAATTTAGAGTGTCTTTATAAAAGAGAAGTGACATGCAAATAATAGCGATTTATATTACAGAAATCGATGATTCTCGCCTAGATGGATTTGCTTCGCCGAGTTAGACAAGCAAACAAATAATTCGTGGTTTAAAATAATATCATGTTCCTGAAGTTTTCGTCCAAAATTCTCTTGAATAATAAAACGCTTTTCTTTAGGACATTCTACTATAATTTTATGAAAATAAGATAATTTGCTTAATTTATTTTTTCCGAATTTTATATAATCTATATGTTTAAAACACAAGTGTGTTTTTCAGTCATCTGCCCTGATTTTTCTGCTGAAACAATTTTACTAATACATATAAATTTTTTTAACTAAAAACTCTTTATTTATAGATGTGATCGCACTATCTGTTTTTTTTTAAATAACCCCACTTTTATATTTTAATTTTAAAAGCATTTTATGAAATTTCTTCAAAATGGGGAAAATTAGATAGCTTTCATTATTGCAGACAAGAAAGAAACAATGAGGTATTTTTTATCTTTATCCATGCTATTTTCTGATAAAAATGCAAAATTGCTGATAAATTTTTTTATATAGGGTTTAGTGGCGCAAAATCCCATTAGGAGCAGAATATTATATAAGGGGCATAATAACGGAAAATGACACACTGCTTTTGAAAACACGCATTTTTCCTCATAAATTTTCTATATTGTTTTTCCTTCTGCATGTGTACTGATACTAAGTTTCCGACACTATGCAAAATGCTTATTTAAGTGAAAATGAAGTCATATTTAAAAGAAAACGATCCTTTTCTTAGGTAAAACTAAACATTTGAACACAAATGCGTCTAAAAAACATAAATTAGGAATTTTTTACTCTCCGGTATTGAGATTAGAATCTCAAGTAAAGAGTGCGTCTTTTCATATAAAATATGTTTCTGACAAGTTGTGACTTCAAGTTTTGAGTTAAAATGATTTTTACATGATCAAACAAAATACAAATTTTTAAAAAATGATGAACATGAATATGAGAAGTGCGCAAGCAAATTTTGAGAAGGTGAAAATTGCTGTTTTTGATTCCGGAATACCAAGCCTAAGAGCCTCAATTGATAACCACATCCTAATAACTGATCTTTATTATGTTTTACTGATTAAGTATCTATATTATAAAGAACAAGCGTATCTGTGCGTAACGCTGACGTCATTTTGCGAATGACAACACTTCACGATAAAATTTCGGTCTTGAAATTTTCGCTACTGCACTTTTTTAATCTTCCTTAATCCTTCTTCTGACCGTCGTATATTTTCAATTTTCGTTGCATAGGAAAAAAAAAATTACTTTCAAATGCAATTTGTTTAAAAACTGTATCTTAATTGGCATGTAATATATTTTCTAAAATAATTTTTAAGCATGATTTTTTTAAAAGTTTATCTTATCACGTGCCGGTTTCAATACATAATAATAATAAACATTTTGTACATAAAGCAAAAAACATTGTTCAGCATTTGTTTCTGACTATTTTTGCATAACTAAATTAATATTTCCTTTATAAAAGGATAATATTAAAAAAAACACCAATCTAACATATTTGTGAAAGACAAATTAACGAAATGAATACTTCTTTTATAAACAAATAAAAGGATAATATTGAAAAAACACAAAACTAGCATATTTGTAATCGTACAGTTTAAAATTTTAGATCACCAAATAGGATTTTATTTTCAAATAGAATTTGTTTTCAAAGTTCATCTGAGTTTACTGATTGTCTATGGTTTTAAAAACAATTTTAAAGAGTGAAATATTTTTTAATTTATCTATATCGCGCGAAGCTCGATTACGAAAGATTAATCCGTTTGCCTTTAAAACAAAATAAAGAGTTCATCATTTTATTACGGCTAACATCCATTAAAAAAAACTTCCTTATGAATAAATAAATAAAACAATAGAAATAAAACACAAATTCAACAGACATGTGTAAACTCTGAAATTATCAGAATATAAAAAGATATCGTAATCAGCAAAATCTTAGGCTAATAACTCTTAGCATGCGGCTAATAAGAAAATATCGGTTTTGATAAATTTCAAAAATTTATTTTATCGTATAATTCGTATTTTCCATATGAAAAATGCTTTTTTAATGTAAGTGGATAATCTAAAAAAATTATTAGTTTTCAATTTAAAAAAAAAAATGGTTTCACCTATATTCTTTAAACCGGGAAGCCCGGGTACGATCCCCTAGTGAGTAATAAAAGTTTAAACTATTCTATTAGTTTCTTTTTCAGTGTCTTTTATTATTTTTATGAATTATGCTAAATTTGGATCTTACATGTATAGCACAGAATTGATTATATAAAAATGTTATTAAAACAACTAGAAAAGGGAACATAAAGAAATAACTTGGTCTTAAACCCTTGGTCTTTAAAATATGTCCCAGTATAAAAAAAAAATAAAATTTAAAAATAAATAAACAGTACATGGGTATGTACAAATGGTAACTAGAAAAAATAACAGAGATATTCGAATAAATTTAGTAACGCATTTAATCTAAAACATAATTTTTTATTTATAGATCGTTTTATCAAGAGATTTAGCTGTCTTTTTGAGACGGCTAAAAAGTATAAAATCATGTTTCCGGTTTCTTCAACTAATATGTTTCTATAGGCAAGGTGTGTTCTTATTAATAATTGATCATCGTCTATCATAAGTTTTCGATCCTTACATATTGATTCTTTTGAATATTGCTGGAAACTTCTATTGTCTTCATCTATTGAATAGTTCGCAAAAGTAAAAGATCTAAAATAATCCACTATGTATGTTTTATGCAATCTATTATGAACGATCGTATAATTGACTGTCAAAGATATATTAATGCCCTGTGCATAACAAGAAAAATCATCGAATTTTCTTTAAATCAAAGTTAAGTCTTTATACCAGTATTGCGATGTAATTGAACCCTTTAAAATCGTTTATTTATCGCATATTAAATGTAATAACGAGAACACAAACTCATTACTTGAAAAGCTTAAACCTGAGATGCTACATTAAACTATTTTTGACAAAATAAAATATCAGGTCCAATTTTCGGAAAAAATTGTAATTGGTTTAAAATTATAGATTTTTTATCTGAATTTTTATAAATTAACCGAATAAATCGTTTTCTTTTCTATTTGTTTGAAATGGATAATTATTTAGAAGTTTTATTAAGCATAATTTGATCTGTTTTTTATGTATTATTTTTCCCTTTTTTCCCATACGGTTATTTTTCTAAAATAGTAATGGTCTTCGGCTAAAAGTCAGTTTGTTGTTTTTAATTTCTTCTATCTTTACAAGAAGAAAGTATTGGATTCATGAAAATTTTCGAATTTCTGTTTTCGACGGATTTACACGTTTTAGGGGTCAAAGATCCTGAGAAATATGTTTTGACAAAATGCCTGTCTGTGAGTCTGTCTATGAGACTGTCTGTCTATGTGTGACACAAATTTTGTGGGCACTCTATCTCAAGAGCTAAAGAGGGGAGTTTATTAAAACTTTAAATTCTGTTAGTCCCTGATATAAGTTGCTGCTGATTTCTTTTTGGTGTAAATCTCCCAACAGGAGGCGTGGTATGCTGCATTTTTCACGATTTCTGCATTGGCTCTATCTCAAAAATTAATGCACGAATTTTCACCAAACTTTAGATTCAGTTAGACGTTGACATAAGATGTTGCTGATTAGGTTTTGCTGTAAGGTCATTGTGCCTAAATGTGATGACCCCTAAATGCGATAATGTTCTTTTACTTAAAGTCTTAATGAAAGAATTATAAAGAAATGCTGTATAATGAGGCATCCGATCTTAATAAACAAAACCCAAAACAGTTTTCTTCATTTAAAACTTTTTTTAAAGAAATTTTCAATCAAATACACATCGTTCATTTTATAGCGACCCCATGTTTCGTAAATGCGACAAAAATTCCCGAAATTGGCTCACAGATTTCCTTTTTTAACTTTGAAGATCAAATAACCTTATGAACCCCAAGTAGTACGTTGTCTGTTTCAGTTATATGACCAGTTAAGAAAAGACGACCAGTTTTCGGATTACAATTTAAATTAGTCTACGCATTTTGGAGACTTTGTTCTCTCCAGGTACTTAACAGCGAAGCGACATACCGATTGCTGTAAATGTGTACAGACATTTAGGAGATTAACGGGGTACGTTTATATGGTATTTTTCATATCTTGTATTAAAATGATGTTTAAAGCAAATATTATATTTAATTAATCTATGTTGAGTCAGCATAATACTCCATTAATGTTTTTTTTTTTTAACCAGGCACTTAAATATGTATTTTAAGATGATAAAATTGAAAAATACGCTTATTTAAACATTTTATTTTTAAAAAAGGTATAAGAAACGCGGCCTATATTCCGTTAACATAATATAGACACATGATTACGGAATTTGCAATAATTTTATATGATGGAAATTCTGGAAAATCTTGTGTAAATTGAAAATTCTTCAATAATGTTTATATTAATGCGGCTAAGTTAATTTTACCAACATTATGCCATTCGTTTGCTTAAATGATTAAAACAGGAAAAACTCTGATTAAAACTCTGATTAAAACAGGATGCAATTGAGTTATGCCCTGATTTAAGAGTCCATAATTTTTGTCAGCACTTTTTTAAAATCTGATATCTTAATTCTGTTTTCCCATTTTAATCATTATAATCGACATTTTCTCCTTTTAAATTAGAAAACGATAAAAAAATTAAAATTTGTTTATCTAAATGAGTAATTATTTCCACATACGTATTTTTAGATACAGAAAATGTGGAACTTTTTTAAAAGTGCAAGAAAAATGAAGAAGGCGGGTGCAACAGAATGTCAGACACAGGGCCTCTCTTTGGCTTAGTCAGAATTATTAGAAATATTGTATGATTTTATGTATTTATAAGACTGGTATATTTATCATGTGACATTTTATAATAAATAAAGTTATAAGTTATATGTGATAAATATTCTTGTTAACAATATTATAAATATCTTGTAAATACTATTTTAACCTGTAAACTCAACACTAATGCGAATTCGCACCGACCAAGATGTCGGTGTTATTTAAAACATGTTTTAATTAATTCGCATTTTTCATTAACAAAATAAGAATTTAATAAAATCCCATACCTCATTTCGATTTCTTGTTAAATTTTGTATATGTGTAATGTAGTTATATTTCGTTATCACTAGATTTTGAGCAAAATTTGCGGAGTTGGAGTTACGGAAACCCAAATAGTACTAGTATAGAAATTAATGGGTTAATATTCACGTGCGAATTCCGCGAATTTTAAACGAAGTTTTCTGCTACAATGATTTAATTGTAGTTATGGCCATAGCTGTATGGGAAATAGGAATGAGAGTTATTTATATTAGGAACAGAAACATTATACACAACATTCAAATAACATTACGGAGCTTTTGTATAGTAACAGTGTAAAATTGGCAAACAGAACGGTGCTGCGCCGCCAGTGATAAACAATTCAAACTTAGTAGATCCGTTGTAAAATATGAATATTGAAATGTGCAATGTTTAAATAGAATTTATTTAATATTATGCATCTCAATTAATGTTTTATTATTTAAATTACTATTAAAGTTTATTTAGTAGTTCAATAATAAGTCATTTATCTTTCAATTTTGTGTGTTTAAACTCTTAATTATCCCTTAACTGCTGTTTGCGGTCTCGCAGACCACAACATTTTTCAAATTTCACTGTTTAACTCTTAATTTCCAGTTAAGCTATGAATACTAGTGATTTTTTTTTCTTTTGGAGTCCTAGAACTACTGCTAGAGATTCTGAATATCTGAATTTTAATTATAGTAGTCCTGTACTAGTTTAGTACAGAAACAGTAACCTGTGAGTTTAGAGAGCCTTTCATTCACATTTTAATCAAGCGGTCTCGGAGACCGCTCACTGTAGTTATGCGACAATTCCTGTCACAGCAGTTAAGGGTTAAATAATTCAAAAGATAATTGCAATTAACCCTTAGCAGCTGTTAATGCTGCTTTGTTTAAATTTTCACAGTTTAACTTGCATTTTCCAGTTTAACTACCGATACTGAGAAATTTTGCTTCATTTGGAGTCCAAGTACAATTGTTTGAAATGTTTGAAAAAGCGAAATTTTATTAGAAATCGTACTGTACAAACAGTTTAGTGGAAAAACAGAATTTTATGATTAATCGCGACTTTTATTCATCTTTCTATCGAATGGTGTCGCAGACCGCTCACAATTGTTACATGGCAATTTTCTGCAAACGCAGTTAAGGATTAAATGAACTTTTTCTGATGAATTGTCATATGTAAATGCATTATCATATTTAGAACTATGGACGTATCATTTAGGTTTTAACTGCCGTAAATACGACAGTCATATATTGTGCTTTTCTGCTACAGATAATTATTAAATTTATACAAAACAAGTTAGTTTTGAATTATAGGTGCAGTATTCAGTAATTTGCTGCTTAATAAAATATATTTATGTATTAAAATGCCAAATAAACTCTAAATGCGACCAAACTATGGAGAATCGCGTCTTATTTAGGCACAATGACCTTAAATCACCAAACAGGTAGCTCTGCTCTGCGTCATTATTCGTGATTTATATGATTTTAGCGATAGTCATATCTCAAGAATTAATGCACTGGATTTCATACCTTTAGAATCCTCATGATGGGCATAGTTTGTCATTTAATTTTGTCACTGTGATAGAAATTTCGCAGTATTAATATGCATAGGATAGAAAATAATTTTCTGGTTACCGCATCCGACTAGTTGTTTTCTCATGGTTTGAAATCAAAAGTAAAGTCCAAGTCCCGCTGCTACGTGTGCGCCCAAGACTTCCAAACCGATCTCACAAAAACCATCACTTTCTTAATATGATCAGAAAACATACGAATTCTCATTCCTCTAAATCATCTTATTGAAACGCTAAAAGAAAAAAACAGAAATTTGCCTGATTTTGTTTTCATTTAATGTATTACTAGATTCAATGCTTTAATTACGTTTGATAAGTTTATAATATCATCTTCTTTGTTTACGCAGATATTTCTCGTTGTGAACATTTCATAATTTGTTCCATGTGTAAGTTTACACGCATTAGGGAAACTAAATAAAAAAGAAAAAATGTAATGTCGGACATTGGAAAACATTTATCTGATAATTCTTTCTCTTTGTTTCTGAAAGAAAAAGCGAAATAAACCGAAGATTTCCAAAAGAAATTCTTGTGAAATTTAATCTTCTTAAATATAATGGTGTCGTGGAAGGTATGTGGAAGAACGGAAGTCTCAATTGTCCGAAATATTCATGCCATTCAATTTCCTTAACCTGACAATTATTAACCTAGTTACAAAAGTTAACACTATGAAATATTTTCACGAAAAATATCGTGTATAATACATAATTTTTTTCGGAATAACGGAGAAGTCTTTATTACATTATAAAATTTTATACTTTTTAACCGTCTCAAAGAGACGGATAAATTTCTTGATATGAGGTTTTATTAAAAGGTTTTTTTTAAATTATAAATTAGTCTGCGAAGATTTTTTTTCTTCGAGGAGCTCGGGAACAATGTCCCACGTCCGCGGATACAGGGCATATACAACGGATCTAGGATATATAGCTAGGTGCATTTCCATAGGCAACAGTGATAGTATAACAAATGGGGGCAGATGTTACAACTTAGATTCTGAGGTATTAAAGAATAATTGTGGTGCTAAATTTTATTTGAATATTTTGTTATTTCTTTCCGGTTTGTGTCATATTAGTAATGAAGATTATTTTACCATATGCCCCTGCGGTCCTACAATCCTACAATCCATCCAGTCCTACATCACCCCCCTAGAATCCATTATATTAATGATTATAGTATGATCGACTACCGATGATATATTGATCTCCTGTAACAAGAAAATATTCCTAATGAACAAGAAAATTCCTATTGAACAAGAAAATATTCTTTAGAATCGAATTATTTATTTCATCAAATATTCTTTAGCTCGAAATTCTGTGTTTACTCTATATCAGTCTTACGATGCAATAAATTTCTTTAAATCGTCTTATTGACGCACATAAATGTGGAGAACAAAAACTCAAGACTTGCTAAGCTTGAACCCGAAATATGATGCTGATTTATTGTTGGCAAAATCAATAAAGAAGTCTAAATTGCAGAAATTTTAAAAATTGATTAAAAGTTATATCTTTATTCTTTACATTTATTTAATGAACAAATAGTATTATAATCGTTTCGTATTCCATTCATATGAAATAGCATTATATGTATTACCGATGTTTTATTATTAAATATTATATGATTTTTTATGTAGTACTTTTTTTATTTTTTCAAATACGCTTTTTTAGTAAAATAATACAGATTTTCGACTAAAAGCCAGCTTGATTTTTTTTGTTTGATTTCAAATGGGATGACACATGCCTACGTCGCATGCGCCCTACCATTCCAAATCAATGTTATACAAATCATCAGATAAATTACATGAATATTGCTGAAAAAGACACACAGAGTAGCATGTTTTTTTTTTTTTTTTTACATTTATTTAATTTTACTATAATATTGAAAATAAAACATAAAATACAAATTTACGTGATTTTATTTTTTTTATGTATAAGACGTCTCAATGTATTAATCACGTATCTAGTATGTCTCAAATTTTTATGCACTCTTCAAATCTGTTTAAAAATAAATTAAGGTGAAAATATTTGAAGCCAATTTACAATAAATACTTGACATTTAATCAAAATAAAATAGGATAAGCATTTTTTGTTGATTAAAATAAAAATTACATTATTTTTTATTTAATTTACTTTTTTTCTTAAAGAAACACCATCGCAAAAGTTTAAGCAAATTTTTATGCAATTTTTTTTTAGAAAAACGGAATTGGACGGGTGTAATACGATTGTATTGCTTCGTATTCCTGTTTTATAAGAATGTAAAAGTAGAAAAATAATTTCCACTCATTTTAAATATGCGGAAGGATAAAGAATTCACAAAAGGTGAGATTTTAAAAGTTTATAATTTGAAATCACAAAATAAAACTGTTTCTCAAATTGCAAAAAATATAAATCCATCAAAGTGATATGTATACTGTGTGTATAGGGGAGACTAGGGAGGGTTGACCCACTTTTTACAAAATGATTTTTCATTCTTTAAATATTGAACGTAGAATAAATTTTTATATGTAATTTTATTATACAATCTGTTATAAAATAAAATTGCTACATAAGTGTAATATATCAGAAATTTGAAAAGTGATTGATTTTAATCATGAGAAAATAATGGGTCAAGCCTCCCCACATATGGGAGAGTTGACCCACTTTGTTTTATATTGAAATATTTGTGAAAAGAAATAAAATCAGTTTTAAAAAAAGCAATATAACTTTATGCTACATGCTTTAATTATTATAAAAAATATTTTTGAAAATGTGATGCCTAAACAAACCCTTTTAGACGCAGTCGAAGTCAGAGGAGAAAATTTTGTTTATGACAGGATTTTGTCTGAGCAGGAATAATTGTACAGCAGAGAAAATGAAATTTTAACATTTAAGACAGTATTCCGTTAGAGACAGGTTTTGTTTTCATAGGATCTCATGTATTATTATGTCCAGGTTTAGGAACCATTGTCCCGCATTTTTTGGCTCCTGGTCCTACTTTTTGTGGCACTTGACCTGACAACTCTAGTTGTCACATAGTTTGGCTTCATCTTACTGTATTCATCCTGGTGAAATTTGTCTATATACCTTCCTAATGTTTTTCGACCAATGATATGTTATTTTGCAGCCGCATGAGCACTTAACTTATCTTTAACATCTTTTAGCCTTAATTAGTACTTTCAGCGCTAAAATGTTGAAATAAATGAAACGATTTTAGAAAAATTCTGGTGCCATTGTGGCGTTTGGAAATTAAAAATTAGGTGGTTTCATAACCATACCACTGCCCTGAAAGAATTAAGACTGCTTCTTTCATACTTTCTTGTCCTTTCTAGTCTTTTCCACTTTCTATTTAATTATTGTAAATAATATTTAAATGGAAAAAAGTTCCTATCAACTTTCCCATTTATATTTCATTAAATTTTTTCTTGCAGTGGATACTATTGAAAATGATCACATCTTTCTCTTTAATCAGTTTCAAACATTTTCTTTTCCATCACCCAATTTTACTGTAGCTTTACAGAATAAATTTGCATTTTTTTTTTTTACATAACAATTAACCTTTCATTATACGCAGTGTATAATAAAAATATTTTCAAAACCACATATTTAAGGGAGCCTTGAGCATCTGGTCAACCCTTCTTCACACTGACAGGGTAAAGCCTCCCCATGTAGCCCTTTTCTAAAGAAAAGCATATTGTTATGTTAGGCCTAACGTACTGTACAATCTTTGTGCCTGGATTGAAAGCTCGATATTTCTGCATTAGTTAAAACCTATTTACTTAAATTTCTATCATATATTTTATCTGAAAAAATCTTACAAAACATTTCTAAAAAACGCAACTTTTAGGGTGAAAACGCCTCACAACTGATTTTTTCCTCACCTAATCCGATTATCAGTATCAAACGAAGACTGTTGTTTGAGCATTGCAGTAGCTTTGGTTGATACCTATTGATAAAACTCTGAAATTCTTTTAAATATGAAAACTAATGGGTGGGACAAGCCTCCCTATGGTCGACCCTCCCTAGTCTCCCCTATATCAAGAACTCTCTAGACCGAAAATCAAGGTGTTGATGACCACATATGACGTTTGTTGAGACGGATCGGAGAATACGGAGATTGGTGTCTAGACAAAATATGCCCATACAGCAAATTAAAAATAATCTCGATGAACAAGTGTCCAAAAATACTGTACATAGACGTATTAAAGAATGTGATTACACCATACTGAAGAAAATGGCTAGCAAACCCTGTCTCAAATTACACCATTAACAGGCAAGAGTGAACTGGGCTAAAAAACACATGCCCTACGGGGGCAAGTGGCTTACTGTTTTATTCAGTGATGAGAAAAAATTGAACTCCCCTGGTGGTTGGAACATATATTGTCACGATCTTCGAAAGGAACCAAAGATTTTTTTCAGCAGGCAGGAAAGCGGTAAGCCTGTTATTGTTTGGGGGATATTCTGCTTCAACAACCAGATCTCTCAAGATATTCTGAAAGGAAGACAAAATTCCCAAAATATGAAGTGACGCTGAACGAACATTTTTTTCCATCCAGTGACATTTTGGGGTGTCCTGAATGGACATTTGAACAAGGTAATGCCTAAATCTACATATAACATTCTACAAGACCGTGGCTTTCACAGAAATGTTTTTTTTTAATTATTGACTCGCCAGCTCTATGTCCTGGCATAAACCCGATTGAGAATCTCAGGGGCATTTTAATACGTCAAGTTTAGAGCAATGGAAATCAGTATGAATCTCTTGAAGAACGCAAAGAGGCCATTCAGAAATCACGGTACTCTTTGCCACCAGACACCCTACAAAAATTAATAATTTCGATGGATGCGCGTTTATTTGAAGTAATCCGAAATCACAAAAAATCATTTGTACGAAACAGTTTTGTAAAAATGGTAGAAGTAGTTACTTTTGACATTGTGTATAAAGATTTGAGACTTTAAACTTTATTTGAACATATTTTAAATTATATTTTTTACAAATATGTAGTTTATTTTTTCTACTTTTCATATCATTTATTTAAATAAATTTGTGAAATCCGAAAAAAAAAAAATCATTCTAACTTTTTATTATTCATTAAAAATCAAAACTTTATGCTTGTGCTTAGACTTTTGATATGGAGTACAATACTTTGATAGCATTACCATTCTCTCTTTTCTGACAAATTTCAGATTATGAAAATTTCATAATTTGTTTCATGTGGGTATTAGTGACACTAAATTAGAAAAATAATACATCACTTTAACGTCAGTGATTAGTAAATTTTTCTCTTTAACTTTTCGCCTTGTTTCTGAATGAAAAATGTACACAAGCTGAAGATTTCTAAAAAATTTCTGAGAAATTTAAAATTCTTAAATATATCGGTACCGTGGAAGGTATGTTTAAGAACAGAGGTCTGCAAGTATTGATATTTTCATGCCCTTCGCTGGCCTTAACCCAATCGTTATTGACCGAGTTGGAAGATAACACTTTGGTTAGTCATAAATGTTAAAGCTGTCAATTATTCTTCTCGAAAAATACCGCTTATAATACATTATTTTTTCTAGTAATTACAGGAACGTTTTTTTTAATTTTATAATTCTCTGTATTCAGTTATTGTTTAAATATTTTTTACACTATATCAATTAAATACCACATATAATAATGAAAGAATGGCTGCTAATGGGACGCTAATAACAGGATGACGTAATTGCCATATATGATAAGGATATCTAGTTCACATGAATCATAAATGCGGAGTAAGATATTAAACAATTTTATATTTTCAATTACGTTTTCATTTGTTAGAGAGTTTTATCTTGGATACCTTCAGTTTGATTGTTACAACAGGTGTTTCAAATATCCGAAGAAAAAGTAAAGTGCATCAAAAAAGTTCCATGGGTCTATTATGACGTGCTCTTTATATTTTCAATTACGTTTTAATTTGTTAGATGGTTTTATCTTGGATGCTTTCAGTTTGATTGTTACATCAGGTGTTTCAAATATCCGAGAAAAAAGTAAAGTGCATAAAAAAATATCTATGGGTCTAATATAACGTGCGCTTTACATATTATTAGTTAGATTAATAAACCGTTTTATGTGTGATGAAAAAATTAGTTCAACAACTTTACAGCGGAAATCACTTCTCTACATAAGATTATGACAGATCTCTATATTATGAGAGATTATAATTGTGAAATGACAGATTTTTTTCCTGAGATTTAAAGCTGTAAATGAACAATATGACTACCAACACATTTCAGTAAAATATGCAGTCGCAGTATTTTGCCTGATTCAGTACAAAAAAGAAAATCAACGAGAATACGTTAACATTTCCATATAATGTTCTTCTCTGCTTCTACAGATCAAACATTTCATCCATTATTTTTTCAGTGACTTTTGGTCGCTTTCAGCTATAGATATTGCTCTATGATTTGCTGTGATCCTAATCTTGTGTTGTAAAGGGTGTTGCTTCAGAGATTTGGTTTTTAAATAGGCTACACTGTTTCTAGTAACAGTCAATTTGACAGCGGACAGACGATTTTTGCTATGCTTTGCCATTTCAACATGAATAGAGTTACGCAAGAACAACATTTGCAAAGTGTGCAAGACACCATCAGTTTATAGCGGGAGACAATCGGTGAGCACATAATTTCACGTAATGGACCTGTGAACTGTCCTCCATGGTCTTGTGACCTGATACCAGTGGATTATTTTCTGTGGGAATATGTGAAACCGCTCTTCTACGCCGATAAACCACAGACTTTGGACCACTTGGAAAGCAACATCTGCCGAGTTATTGCTGATATGCAGCCCTAGCTGCTCGATAAAATGGTCCAAAATCGGGCTTCCATATTGCGCTTCATTCAAACTAGTCGATATTTCAGATGTCCGAAAGAATTTTAAACATTAATAGCATAAAATTATTTATTTAATAAAACCAATATCATGGTCATTAACATTATTTTTATGTGTGTTATTTCGTTTTAAATTTGCATACCTCTTAAAAACATGTGTGAAATGCACTCAACGCCTTCATGGTATTACTTACAAGTTACAGCAATGCCATCAACTTTCAAAATTTTGAATTTTTTTTTCGTGTCACGGTGGATATTATTTGCAAATCGCAGGTCTTTTCGACACATACGTCAGTTGTAATTGTGATTTTCTTTTGATATGGACTTTTAAAACATCAGCTACTTTATAACAACACTAGCAAACTCCGCGGCTTTGCTCGCGTAATAGTTGAAATATGCCAAGTGATATTTGCATGACTATATTTTATTAGAAGAAAAACTTTTTGGAATGATTCAAAAATTACAAACAAGCCACAGTTTGACTAAACTTCATCATAAAAGTGCAATAGACAGAAATGAGATTTTAATGAATAAGAAGAACTAAAAGTAATTCCAAATAAATGATAATTTAGGAAGTATTTCTAGACTTTTATGCTTATTTCATACACTCATTTCAGTATTCATTTGAAGTTTTGAATTTTTTAGAAACCATCTTAATTCATTTATGTCTTAAAGTTAACCATCATGTCAAATTCCAAGCTTCTTGTCTAACAGTCTACTACCTCTCTGGTGTTAGTGGCACCAACATAAAATGCCGAAACAGAATTGAAATAGAATGACTCGAAAAACGTTGAAACAGAGACTGTCACCATTAATTTACCAACATTAATCTTGAAATCGGTTCCTATTTCTTAATATTCTATAGAAAATGGAATTTAGATACTTTTAAAGGCTTTCTCTTGTTGTTCCTGCCAACCAAATGGTAGTGACACCGGCATAAATTATAGCCCTTATAGGATCAGGGATTATCACTCTTGATTCGCAACCAATAACTTCTGTAATCGGTTTATTATTTCAGAAATCGTAATTTAGGACTCTTTTAGAATGCTTTTAGCTCCTTTCCTTCGATTCACCCCTTTTTAATTTTGAATTTATTTTCGACTGTTCTTAGAGTACATTTATATTGAATGCTTTTCGCTCATTTCATCCTTTTAAATTTGGAATTTTCTTTCGACAATTCTCAGAAAGCATTTGCATCTTTTAAATAATTACGATTCCAAAATTTAAAATGTTAGACCCCCTCTTTAACACAAAAAACGCAATTTAGAACATTTTTTGCTCCTGTAATCCCCAGGTGGTACTGAAAACAACGCAAAATATAAGCAATGTTGGAGCGGGGACTGTCACCATCAATTTGAAACCGTTACTTCTGAAATCGGTATATATTTCCTGAGATTGCGCAGAAATTGTTATTTAGAACGTTTTTTTGGACTCTTTTTGCGCATTTTCACAACTTTTATATTTCGAATTTTTTAAGAAATGTTCCTAGCGATTCTTATATCTAATAAGTAACTACCGTTTGAAATTTCCTGTTTCTAGGCCCTTCAGCAACACAAAAATCGCATTTTCGAACGTTTTTTTGCTCCTGCACCCCCTTTGGGGATAATAGCACCGACATAAAATGTAACCTATGTTGCAGTAAGGGTTATCACCATCATTTTGGCATCATTATTTTTTAAATCGGTTTGGTACTTCTTGAGATTACGTAAAAATTGCCATTTAGAACGTTTTTTAGAACGCTTCTTGCGCATTTTGACCCCTTTTAAATGTCGAATTTCTTAAGAAATGTTCTTAGAGATCGTTTATATCTAATAAGTAACTACTATGCCAAGATCCATGTATCCGGGCCCTTCAGTAACACAAAAATCGCAATTTCGAACGTTTTTTGCTCCTGCACCTCCTTCGGGGATAGTGGCACCGACATAAAATGTAGCCTGTATTGGAGCAAGGGTTATCACCATCATTTTGACACCCTTATTTTTTAAATCAGTTTGGTACTTCCTGAAATTGCGTAGAAATCGCCATTTAGAACGTTTTTTAGAGCGCTTTTCGTGCATTTTCACCCCTTTTTAATTTCGATTTTTTTAAGAAATGTCCTTGGAGATCATTGGCATCTTATAAGTAACTACCATTCCAAATTTCATGTTTCTAGGCCCTTCAGTAGCTCAAAAATAGCATTTTTAGAACTTTTTTTGCTCGTGCACCCCCTTTTGGCTAGTGGCACGGACATAAGATATACCCTATGTTCTAAGTTGGACTAACACCATCATTTTCATACCATTACTTTTGGAATCAGTTCGGTAGTTCCAGAGCTTACCTTCTACAAATAAATAATTTTTACCTCTTTATAATATTTTAAGTATTAAGTATAAGTATAAGTATAGATTTATTAATAGAAGGAAATTTCTGTTAAAATTCTTCCTGCCGAAGCAATTTTCTCCTCTCGAGTTTCATAATACTCAATCTTTGCATAAACAAAATTTTAATAAAAGCCAACTCTGCTTAAAATGAGAAAGGTGAAATAATAAATAAATAATTTTATTCACGAGAACTTAAGTGAAACTTTCCCCATTCTAAATATTAACTTGCTAACTTTAATCTTGCAATTATAAAACACATTTTACTATTCATAAATAGGCCCTGTTTAAAAGTCTGCTTCGAAAGGCAGTTTGAAACCTATGTTCGTGAGGGGTGAGACTCTCATTTAAACTTTTGTGGCAAAAGAGCAAATTTTCGGAATTCACAATCATCAAATTTCGACTTCGAGTACTCTTAGACTAAACTTGCGAAAATTAAAGTGAGTATCGGGTTTAAGTGAAACAAAATATTTTTAACATGTGGAATCAATCTAATGCACCTGTTTTATTGCTTTAGAAAATAAGTTTTCAATTGATTTTTCAATGAGCCGTGAATCTCTAACATTATAGTTTGTTCTGTATTATAAATTAATGTTAAAATTTATCAATTGATTTGAATTTTATAATCAACATTTATGAACAGAAAAGTTTAGAATGTACAATGTAAAAATATTTAATAAAAGTTATTCAATAAACAAGAGATGAAAATTATGTATTGAGTAATGATTATGAATGTATTTCTAATACTGTCGAAACCGGTTAAGACGCCCACGGTTAATAAGCGATCTCGCTTAACAGGCGAGTATTTTTCGATCCTTTGAGCATCGCCCGTAAAGAAAATGCAAAAATAATCACGTTTAATAAGCGAATAGTTATTGCGCGTTCCCGCTTAATATGCAATAAATGTTCGGTCCTTTGATGGAATAAATCATGTTGAACATGGTAAATCGTTGATCAGGATGCGAATTCCTTCTTTCTTTTCGGGTGTTTCCAATTTAGGACTTTTTTTATTCATATAATAAACACTGTTTCCGAATAGTATTATTTACTTTATTTAATAAAAGATTAATTCAGGCAAAAATTGCTAGTCAGAAATAGTGATAAATATTTGAATAAAACAATATCCTGCTAAATTAGACTCCCCCTCTCTCGATTTTTGTATGTTTTTACTCTAGTAGAGAGAGATAGACGAATTCAGGTTACTCAGGTACGTCAAAAACGTTATGATGAGAGCCGATCAAACCTACTGTTAGTGAGATTTTAAGTGCATGTTTAATAATGCATATTATAGGCAACAAAAATATAAATGTCGTAAAGACTAAACATATACCAGTGCGATTGGATAACTCTTTTCTGTTTTCTATGTTTTTCTTGCTTTTTGCTATGCTAACAATATTTTTTACAGAAAGATTATTAAGAATAGTTTTCTCTTATATTAAAAAGAAAGACAGATTATAATGGTACTCTATATTACAAGTAATAAATATTATTTTAAAAACTGGTATGTATTTCAAAGATTTATTATATTTCTTTCTGTTAAAAAAAAAAAAAAAATTAGTCTAGTTAGAAACTTATTTTTGTTGTTTCATTTTTGTTTCAACATATTAATCAACAATAAAGCAATGTTGGAGTCCACAATGAGTTAAATTCGAATACAATTATATTTTAATATAAATATACATAAAAGACATAATTTTCGGACTGTAAACGTGAAAATGGAAACTCTAAAGCTTATTTCAATGACTAAATAAGCCCACTTCCTGCAACATTATGCAAATCACATTTAATACTCGTCCCAGCTAGATTATCGACTTTTGTCCATTCCCGTGGAACGCTTCTTAACCGGGTTGGACCGTACTATGAAAATGCTATTTAGGAACTTCATTTTATCATACACAAAACATAGGACAGTTAAAAATCCCCTTTTAGAAATAAACACTCAAATCTGGTAATGTACCACGATTCTTTGATACATCACCATATGAGATTTATATATATATATTACATACAACGTAATATACTAAAATTTTACTCATATAGAAAATTCATTTCGGAAAATAACACTCAACAGACGGCTACAAATTCAAATTATGTTCGGTGTTCCTGATTATGACGCCTATGCATTAGCAACAATGTAGCCAATTTAGTTTTTTTTTTTTTATTCAAGATATCTATAATTTTTTTAAAGCATCAATCATTAGGGGCTTTCGTAATTATATAAATACGTAGCACCTATAGTCGTCGTTCAATCCATCTGTCTGCCCGTCTGTCGGTCCGTCCTCATATAACAGCGCAAAAACTACCCAACCGAAACGTTTGACGTTTAAAATACATAACTGTTGTATAATTTTGTCGAGTCATTTCACATTTTATGATAATCGGATGTACAGTTTAATTACAGCGAGAGTCAAAAGTTTTACGTTATATTACGGGCAATGGGAAAAAAATCACTTCAAGTGCATTTTAATGCTGTTACAGCCTTTCGAACAGAATGAAATTGATATGCACTTATGAAGTGCACTAAAATATACATTTAGTACAATATGCAGTGCAAAAAATATTTATAAAACTAGTTATAGTACGAACGCACCTCATTTTCCACGTTTGACATGCAATTCCCAACTTGTTTTAATTAATAGCAGACACTCCATAATTAAAATAAAGCAAGTTATTTTCAATAATGTTGTAGATAAATTTACAATATTAATAATCCGATAAATTTGCATACCTGATAGTAGTCTAATTGTTTCACCAGAAGAGTGTTTAAAAAAATGCATTTCATCGGGATGAGATGAACATTGGAAGCTAAAAAATCTTTAGAACAGAGAACACAACATCTACTCTGCTAGTCATTTATTATTATTTTTTAATCTTACTTATAGTATAAATTATTATCTAAATATTATAGTGATCTATTATTTAAAAAAAAAAATAATAAAAAAATAATTTACTTTTTTAGATTACATATATATTTGAGCATATAAGATTACCCGTAGATACAGAAAATATAACTTTAAGAACTATTACAATAAACATGATTTCAAGCAAATAATTCTATTAAACTCCTTATTCTTATAAGTTTTTGGGGATAATGTATCATTGGTCAAATCCCCCTGAAAACCTAGTTGTCGTACTAATTTTACGTTCACAAAGGTTTCGAGGTGCATTTTACCCTATAATTCCATTACCACGTTTCATTACCACGTTCATTACTACGTTATTGAGCCGCAAATTGAATATTTTTCTTTAAAATACTTAATGTTCAACCACTGAATTGTGTTAGTGGAATAAAATGTCACGTAACAAAGATTTTTATGAAAATTCAAGTTTCTACCTCGAAACATACATAATTTAAAAATCCAAAGATTTATAATTGTTGTTTCGTGAAAATATTGTGGTGGTCTTTCTATAGTGTTTAAAAGGTATTGTTATCTAACTAAATCTTGATTTACTTCGATAAACACAAAAAAATAAACCTTTTGTTAATAAAAAAGTTGTAATTTCAAATTTAGTTCTGTTAAAAAAGCCAGATGTTATTTTATTTAATTTTTGTGATATGCTATAGAATTTAGTTTTAAGGCAACTCTAGAATCAAACAAGAATGATAAATCATGCGTACAGCATAGGTTATGAAACACTTTCAACACATTGAGCACTATAACAAATTCACAGTTTACTAATCTGAAAGTTGACGTCTAAATGAACAATTTGGAAAACGCATAATGCACTTGGAACACAGATTCCTGCTATTACCATAAATAGCCGTTAAAATATACGATTTTTTTGCAGCTCTGTTAATGATGTACAGATATTTATGCATACTACATAGTATGCTAAAAGTTAGTTTAGTTAAACGCATAGCACTGTTGAAATTTTCCACTCACCGATTTCTGCCAATAAACGAATGTTGTTGAAAACTTTTATGCAATCCTCTATATGATCTACAGAATATATACACACCAAGTAATATTAAAAAAATTGTTAAATTTAAAATCGCGTACCACAATTGACGTCGCACTTCCAGAAATTATTGTTCGTACGCTTCAATTTTCTTCTATAGCCAAATTCTTTTGTGTCTCCCTGTAAATAAACGATCATTTCTATCCACGCCATAATCTGCAGTAAGAACCTTGGAAGTACTTCTCAGAGCAAATCAATTTCAATCTGTTTAAAATACTTGTAATGGCATTAAAATACACATTAAACGACTTTACACCATAGACAGTGATGTAACGAAATTCTATGAGTGAGTGACCCTGTAAATGAATCGAAAAAGCTACACACTTTATTTTCCATACCGAATATGCCGTATTAAACCCTAGTAACATATATACATTTTCATGCATTCGGACTACATTTACGCAAGTTAGAGTACGGACAGATTGATAGACAGAAGGACAGACAAACCGAAATCATAAACACTTTTCAACTACGTTGGAAAGTGTTAAAAAGGGGGGGAAAGCAAATATGTATTGTTTAGAAATTGCAAATGCTAAAGAAATATATTGTGTATTTCTTTTACCATAATTCATAAAACGACAGCAAAAATTATACAGATAATTGTGAATGTCCGCTGTAAACCGAGAATTTAGTATCCATACGGAAAAATATTATTCAAGTGTGTGATAAACTATTAAAATCGTCCGATTTCTCATAGAAATGTATTGTGACCGGAAACATAAAAGAAAAAAACTTATTTTTTCAAACGAATGAACCAAATTAAACCAAAAATCATAAGTTAATTTCGGGTAACTTGCCAATATATATGAGGCATTCTCACAATCTTTTGACTTTTATGTCCCTGAATAATAATTTTTATTTTAGCACACATTCTTGTGTTTTTATTATTTCATATACTGGGGACCATCCCACTGCATGATTGCATAACAATATTAACGAGATAAATAAGTTTGTGACTATGTTGGGGGTCCAAATATCAGGAAAACTCCTATACCGTCCCGTGTCCCTGATGTTGATTTTTAAGTTTGGAGCTGTCTGTATAAAATTGTGTAATAAAAGTAATTCCAAAACTGGGACAATTGTTTTATATAAATATGTAGCAAAAAATTAACCTGCACACATTTTTACGGTTGATATTATTTTTTGAACTCAGTCTCTGGGTTTTTCATCCTTGCCGTCCCTCTTGCTAAACTTATACAGAAAATCACTTCAGATGCAGCCACAAAATTTTTTTCAAGTTTTTTCTCATGCAGAAGTATGCTAGAGAAAGAATGTCTAAAATTATTTGACAGGAAATTGACTGCAGAATTTAAATCAGTATTTAAATATCGATTTCAAGATCGTGGCTTTATTGGTAGTCTTACCGTTCCCAAAGTTTATTCCTGCACGTTTCGAGGTAAATTTAAAAAAAAATTTATTTAATGCAATGTTAACAACTGTTTCTAAAAATCAATGAACATTGTAGCTATCACTTATTCTTAACATGATTTGCCTAAAAATAGGTGGTAATTTCTTTACCGTTCCATCCTTATCGTCCCTTTTTTCCTATACCGTCCCCCCTTTTTTACCATACTGTACCTTCTTTAACACCCCTTTAAGACAATGTTATACAAAAATTCTGTATTAAAAGTACTACATTTTTATTATTTCTTATTTGAATGCCCTGTGGGTACTATGCAAATAAATTATAAGTAAAAATTTTCAAGAAAATAAAAGGTTATATTGGTAAAATGGTAAGGAAAATTAAAGTCGCAAGTTTAACTTAAACCTCAGTTAAATAAAAAATTTTTCGCTGCTGACCACTTTTTCTTTATTTTGTATCATTAAGGCATTCGTCTATCAGATTAAAATGTTATTTTAGCAAGTTTAATTTCACCAGATTTTAATTCCCGAAAGTCAAAAGATTGTGAGAATGCCCCATATATATTATATATCAAGTTAATTGAATGATTTTTGTATCAGTTATCGTGATTAAAAATGGAAATCCATTTTTGAAACTGGGTCGCCCAACAGTTTAATAAATCTAATATTTGACACATATTTAACAGTCCTTCGATTAATGTCATACTTGTTTAAAGATTTTAAAATCCAAGTACATAAACGATCTTTAAAATAAATTTAAAAGTATAGAATTATGCAAAAGCTCGGTAACTTGAATTTTCTTTTCTCCATTCCCTTAGTATGACGGATTTCAGGGGTTTTAATTTATAGGATCGAAAACTGTCTGTCAAAATGAGCAATATTCGCAACATTGAAATTTGAAAAAAAGTGAGATTATTTTACACTTATATACTCTTTCCACATAAAATGCATCCAATGTAAAATATTATAATGAATATTAATTTTTATTTTTTACGTAAAGGAATGCTTTAATACAAGCTTAAAAAATTGTACTGTATGAAAATTAAAAAAAAAAATTCCAAGACTGAGTATCAGCGGTATTATTTTTAAAGTATCAGATGTTCGCTAGAAACAAATGAATAAGAAAAAGATAACTTGTTACTCGATTATGAAATTGTAACATTATTTCTCATAAAGATGATTATCCATTTATGAAGAATTTACATTAAAAAATAATAATAAAAAAAAAAAAAACAGTGGCACTCCGGGAGTGCCAATAGAAGTGAAAACTTCAACAATTACGTGTGTGTTTTTTTAATCGTCAGGAAATGTTTTATGCGTTGAATTGTGTAGCAGCACTAATGAAAGCATCTGGGGACACGGCAGTGCCCCTGCCAAGTCTTGAAAGCACAGCCGTAAGCATCTTTTTCTGGAAGCAACTCAGGGTACTTTTGACCCCTCAATATCTTTGTGTTGGTGACTCCCAGAAACTTGAAAATTCGTAAATCTAAAGTAATGTGGAAATGGAACTAAATGCTGAAATTTCACGTTTCTATCTTTTTAATTTCAGAAGATATATGAACTTAAACTTTCGCCTTTTCGACACTGATTCACCGATCCTCAAAACTCAGAGGTACGTCCTGTATCCCTAGAATCTTGAAATTTGGTATGAAGGTAGTGTTTGGGATACAATGAAAGGGAAAATTAAAAAAATCCGGAAAATTTGGATAAAAAGTCGAAAAATCAAAAAACCGAGAATTTGGCAGAGATGTGATATACGAACCAGGTTTGGCGCGATTTTTTAACGTCAATTTGGCGAAAGCCCGTTTTCCAATACCAGTTACAATGTATATTTTTAAATTATTTTCTACTGTTTTAAAAAGTAAACAACAATAAATAAACGATAATTTCATTAATAACTATAGAACAAAACAATTGTACAATTTAAAAAAATAAAATAAAAGTAAATGAACAATTTATTAATAAATAAGCAACAGTAGCCGGGTTACCTTGTAAAATAAAGTAACGCCATTTTGCTGTCAATTAGGTACCCAAGTGCGTATCTGACATCTGTGCCCCGTATTTTATCTTCCGTAATCGAAATTCCCGCCAATACTGTTGGTCATTGACCAGACCATCAACACGATAAAATACAACGTTATCGGTTTTTAGTTACACGAAATAGGTAGGTCACGAATACGGTATAATTCATTTTAACTGACGAAAAACAAAATGATAATTTGTTTTAGCAATACGCCGGGAGAAAAAGTGAGTTTTAGCTTCCTTCTTCTTTTGGGGATTAAGCTGAAGAGGGAAAAGTTCCCGTCATTCACCGCTTGGCGCGCTAGTGTCTATGTGCCAAAATGCCAGCATGTCGGTTACGTTACAGTGTCTCCAAATAAGTGGTTTTTCCCAATCTAAAAAAAAGCTCAACGCGCCTAAAGAAGTTTTCACTTCAATAAAGCGTCGAAATAAGAAATTTGATTACAACATCCCTTTGTTTAAATAGTATTCGATTGAAAAGGGAAAGTTAAAATTTCCTGTTATGTTAAGTTCTTTCCGTAACATGCTTTTGGTTTTAGAAAAAGAAAATGTTATTTTCGTCAACATTACTAAGAAAATATATTACATTTACAGCCTACACTACATGAAATGTCCACTTAAAATGAAAAAAAAAATTGTCATTAAACGCAGGAAGAATTTATTTTTTATAAACGGTAAAAGACGAACGTACCAATGTATAAGATTATGGTTTGATTATTTATTTTTCAGTTTTTGTATACTTGATTTAAATTAGAAATAAATATACTTTATTTGTAATAGTCTTGCAACTTGTTTCTATACATATTTATGCGTGTCAACGTATAATGCCTGTTCGGATACTCAGATTTTCATCTTTTTAAATTATTATTTATTTTGTTGGAAAGAGTTAATTTTAATAGTGGTCCCAGATAAAATATACAGAATCCAAAACGTGATATTGCTCACTCGCAAGAGAAGTGAAATAATTTCAAAAACTTCATTTTACACATTATTCCACTAGTAGGTCTGACGTTTTCCAACAAGAAAGGTATCTTATCCGGGAGAGCAATAGAGTACGCTATTTGTCACTTTGGCAGCACAAACGGGGGATGGAGAAATGTAGCGGCGATAAATTTACAAAATCCTCCCTATCTCTTCTATGTCTTGAATTAGGGTTTTACGCTTCTATCTACACTTTTAGAAGTGAAGATATAAGTACAATAGTTCTAGATTATATTAACAAAAGAACAATCTCTTTTTGTCTCTTTTCTGAAATATAATATTTTTGAGTTCTATCACTTTTTTTGCAACTTAACGATATGTTAGATCCTTTGTTAATTTTCTGAGTTTTCGTCTCCTAACACTCCGTATGTCTTGTATTTTTTTTTTTTTTTAACCATTTGGAAAAATTGTTATTGTCCTCGGTCAGGGTAGGAAATCAAAAACATATCTGAAGCGTTTTATTAGTTGAATCCTGCATTTTATTCGTTTTCTGATTGGTCTATACAGTAATCTGTATTTTCACTTTACTTTCAACAGAGATGGATACTTCTGTTGTCACTATGACAAAAATACAATAAAAACTACAAAAAAAAAATTAATAACTCAGAAACAAATTGAGATACAGCTTTCAGACAAATTGCATTTAAAAGTACATTTTTTTCTCTATACGACGATGTAAAAAGGAATATTACGGGATGTTTAGAAGTTTAAAAATGAAATTTCATTTAAAATTGGTCCAGGAATATTAATGTTTAATCCATGGCGTACGTAATTTATGACCAGCTCCGTAGAAGTTTAACAATTTATAGTACCGAAAAATGAAATCAATGGCGTACGTAATGTATGATCAACTCCGTGCGATTTTTTATGTCTTAAATTTTAGTCTTTGAAAAAATCATTTTCCAAATGGTCGTTATAATTTGTTAAATTGCTTTTTTGTAGATTTACGATACGCTTCTTCCCTTTTTAATTTTCTCACTTTCTACCCTCAACAATCGCTATTTATTGCATTTCTTAATTCGGGGTTTTGTGCTTTTATCAACACTTTTATAGCACCATGAAGAGATAAGTGGTAATACAGTGGGTGATCTGTAAACGAACTGGTCGGTTTACGCACAGATCGGTTAACGAACACTTTCGATAGGGACTTTTATGTTCGGATAACGAGCAGATGTTCTGTTAATGAACAACTCACAAAACAAAGCGAAAAAGAATCAATGCTGTGTTTCAGATTTGCCAAATTGTATATGATCACCTTGCATTTATAGACGACTTAGAGAACATTTTAACAGTTGTATACGTATGTATACGGGGTTTCGGCCCTACATATTAGGCACCCCCATATTCGAATGAACAGATTTGAAACACTAAGTATTATATTTTGTGTCCCTTTTTAAAGAAATATTTTTAATTGAAAATTAATTATTTTAATTGAAATTTAGTTCACAATTTATTAACGGAGTCTATGCTCAACTTGAGGTTTATCGAGCCGTGTACTAAACATGATCTTTTAGAGAACTAAGGTGCTTTTGAAAGGTCAAAATGACAAATTGATATGATTTAATGCCGTAGTCAATGAATGTAGCCCTAAAAGTTTTTACAAAGGGCATAGCCTTTTTCTTTTTTTAAAATAAGCCACGAGTCGGACAAAGCCATCAAAATACGATCTGTCCATATTAAATGAGGACGGATATTAACCCTATCATAAAGAGAAGATTTATATTATTTTTTATACATTATTTAACTTTTAAGAACGAATTAATTCAATTTCCATACAAATCAATACAAAATCTATGATCGGTTAGCGAACACTGTATTAGAACGCATTAAGATTGTTAGCTGATCACCCTCTGTAGTGTTATATTATAGTAACAGAAAGCCAATTTCCTTTTGCCTCTGAGACGAAATATAGTGTTTTTAAGTTCGTCACCGTTCTTGTAGTTTAACGATATGTTTTTCTCTTGTCGGTTTTTTCGTTTTATTTATGCATTTATTTATAGGCTCTAGAAAATGTAAACATTGGCCATTCGCCATTAAATTTCAATATGTGGTTAAAGTATAGTGTATTAGTATATGTTTAAAAGTAGTCGTTGCATTGTATATACTTCCACTTTCTAACTGCGTTGGAAAATGAGCTATATCGGGAACAATGCGATCGAAAGCCAATGTCGATTGCAATAAAGGATTGCCACAATTATACTGTGTTGTGCCTAAATTCTCACTAAAATTTGCCAACTGGAGTACGACTAATTAATTAAAAATCCCTTGAATTCAGGTTTTGAATTTACTTAAAAATAATTTGTTTTTCTTTAAATCATGCATTAGGGTGTAAACTTGACTTTTTAATTTTGTTTTACTTTATTTTAATCCTTTTAATGATTGCCTTTAGTCATTGCATATATTTTTCATTATTTGAGTATTGCAGCATTTTGAGTTTTATAATTTGTACCGCTTTTTTTAAGAGAAAATTGCCCATATTATTTTCCTAGATACCTGAATTATCTTTGTTACATTAACATATGCATTCTTTAAATTACCATCCAGGCTAAGTTCCCCGAAGAAACTTCGTAAAATATAACTAATAAAATTCACGTATTGTTTTGAGATGAATATTGATTTTACAAATATCAGCGTATATTCTGGAAGATAAAATCTAGCGCTGAAATTAATAATAATAGATTCCCATGTCTAATATAATATTAGGAGTAATAGAATTACGAGAACTCTATTTTCACTGTTTAATAGACTAATGTAAAAATTTTTTAATAGATTAAACTTCAGTATTTAATGTTCAGATTTTTTAATAGATTAATGTTCACTGTTTAATGTTCAGATTTTTGAAATACTAATCCAATTCTTTAAGAATACCATAAAGGTTTGAAATGATAAAATATTGTATTTACTATTATTTCTTTTTTAATGTTTGAACCTAAAGATTGTTGTACAGTTGGTCCGATATAATTTTCTTTTTAAATTATGGTCGTACGAGCCGTAAACATTGAACCCCTCAAATCTGCGATATCTGGGAAATCAAAACTATAAACTCTACTACTTCGAAACACAGTTTGTCGCGAAGTTTTTACGTGACAGTTTAAAGTTTACAGATATTCATGTTTCCTCTTTTTTAAATAAAAGAAATTAAATTCTCAGGGTTCCTTATCCACTATCAAATTTCATTCATTTTTAGTCATTCCAAACCTTTTAAAAGAAATTCTTCAGTAGAAAATTATGAATATAACTTTAGTAATGCAAAACATAACCAGCCTGTGTAACTTGTATTACACATAATTCCGTGAATAAATGTTATAAGTGAATGCAGGATATAAAAGTAAAAGGTCAATTTTAACTTTTATTTAAAGGGGAGTTTTGTGCATGACAATTTACTCAAGGCGCCATTTGTTTGTCAAAAATTTACTGTGAATGATTCTCTAAAACTAAACAAATCATGAATTAGCTAATGTCTTGTAAAACCTGACGAATATTATTTAAATATTCTCAGTATATTCGAATGAAAAAAAAAAAAAAAAAAAAAAAAAAACGTATGCGACATTTTATAAATGTAATCTTAAAAATTAAAAAACGGGATTATTTGTTTCTTTTTTTACTCACAAAATAAATCGATATTAATTGATCTTCAAAATTAAACAAGATTCTAATGAATAAGGATTTAGAGAAAAATTTTATTTCAAACAAATGAAATCGCGAATTCTTGTATGTTTCTATTTGGAATGCTGAAGAATTCGAAGAATTTCGGTAATACTTTGTTCTCAATGTACCCCAGAGTTGTCTATTTGTAAGTAAATTGTTTTCACAATTATCTAGATATAGCAGAAACATTCTGAAAATGCCATTTGCGAGAAAAATTAATACATTTGGAATTCTTTGTACTTAAAATATATGTATGTTATTCGGATTTAATTAAAATAAGATAAAACATTTAAATAAAAATGAATATAAAAATCCTTTGAATTTATGAAATAAATAAAAATTCACTTCGGTACATTTAGTAATGTGTTGAAATTTATGAGTAAATTTGTCGTAATTTTTTTTGTGGATTTTTTTTTTGCTGTACTCCATTTCTTTTGAAAGTAAAGGGAAAAAAAGGAAAATAGTAAATTGCTATATCTTTTTGTTGCCATTTTCTCATAAAAACTGAAAAAAAATTGAAATTAAAATACGTGTTATGTCAAGAATATCATCTGTTATAAAACCCGATGAGTTTTGGCTTTATTTCGTTTTTATTTATCCAATTGAATGGTTCTTAGTTTACTGCAGTTTAACTTTACAAACGATACAACACTTTCTCTTTACAAAAATGTATTTTAAAGACTATTTGTGTGACTTATTTTCTCCGCATTTACTTAATTCGTATCAAAATTGTGAAAGAATGCATTTTATTAATCCGTGTGTCATTACAATTTCCGAATTTTGAAAAAATATAAATGAATGTCTTCTGATAAAACATGGAGCTATTATAAAAAAAAATGAAGTCACATAAATTATTAGATACCCGAGATTGTTTTGCCGAGCTTTTTAAATGACGTCACTACTTTCTGCTGGGTTTGTGTATTATTCCGCTCTAATGATGCCATTTGCACACCGTTTTATAGATGTTGTTTAAGACGAGATCGTAAAAGTGGGATGCTTCAGCAGATGCAATAGACATCATTTTATAAGAAAGCGTATATTTTAATTCTTAAAATTAAAATTTAATTCTTAAAATTAAAATATGTTTTGTAGAAGTGAGTCATGTTCACCCCTGCTGCTTTGAAAGTTTTCACAGGTGAAAATGCTTTATCTTTGAAAATAACGTAATCGAAATCGCACACTGACAAAACGCAATGTTTTATAAACATTTAGAGTGACTTTATGGAAGAGCAGTAACATGCAGTAACATGCTCTTTGTCCAAAAATAGCGATTTATATTAAAGAACTTGATGATTCTATTCGCTTCGCATGGTAAGACACGCAATCAAGGAAGATCTTGTGAATAATTCGAAGCTTAAAATAATATCAGGTTCATCAAGTTTTTGTAAAAAATTCTCTCTACTACTAACATTTTATTGTTATGCTTTAGGACATGTTACTGTAATTTTATCAAAACAACATAATTTGCTTAATTTAATTTTTCATAATTTTATATAATCTATATATTTAAAACACAAGGATGTTTTTTAGTCATATGCCTTGAGCTTTCTGCTGAACCAAATTTACTATTACATTTTTTTTAACTGAAAGCTGTTCATTTGTAGATATGCCCTCACTAGCTGTTTTCTTTTAAATATCTCATTATTATATTCTATGAAACTTCTTGAAAATGATGGTAATAAGTTAGCTTTCGTTATTGACGAGAAGAGAGAAATAATGAGGTTTATTTACCTTTATTCATGTGATTATCTGATAAAAATTCAAAATTGTTCATAAAAATTGCTGTACAGGGTTTAATGGCGCAAAATCCCATTAGGTACAAAATAATTTGAACGGAAAATTACGTAATGCTTTTGAAAACACGCCTCCTCATAAAGTTTCCATAGTTGTTTTTCCTTCTGTATATGTACTAAGTTTCAGACAGTAGGTGAAATGCTTAAGTAAGTGAAAATGACTCCATATTTAAAAGAAAACGATGATTTTCTTAGATGAAACTAAACTTTTTAACACAAATGTGTCAAAAAACATAAATTACGGCAATTTTTACTCTCCGGTACTGAGATTAGAATCTCGAGTTAAGAGTGCGACTGTTCACATGCGAAGATCTTGCTGACAATCGTGGCTTCAGGTTTTGAGTTAAAATTTTCCAATTAAAATACCAATTTTTTAAAAAGGGTGATAGCGGGTATGTGAGATTAATTTTTAAATGTATCTCTATCGCGTGGTTCTCGATTAAGGAAGATTAATACGTTTACCTTAAGGAAAACATCATCAGTAAGAGTTCATCATTCTCTTACAAATAATATTCCATAAACAAAAATAAAACTTCCTCTATGATTAAATAAGTAAAATAATATAAATAAAATACAAATTTAACAGACATTGAATTTATCTATGCTGTTAAAGCTCTAAAATTATAAGAAAATAAAAGGATGCCGTAAGCAGCAACATCTTGGGCTAATAACTTATAGCATGCGGCTAATACAAAAAATCTCTTCTGTTAAATTTCAAAAGTTTATTTGACTGTATAATTAATGTTTTTCATATGAAAAATGCTTTTTTTTTTAGTGAGCAATCTAAAATATATATTGCATGTAAAAAAGAAAAAAGAAAAGAAAAAAAATAAATTAAAAAAAAATTGGTTTTCAGTTATATTTTGTAACCCAGGAAGCCCGGGTACGATCTCCTTGTTATAAGTAAAAACATATCCCTTTGGTATAAAATATTAACTTTTCTAAAAATTTATTTTCAGCATAGAAAGTAAAATGTGAGAAAAGTTAAATCTGACTTTACTTCATGATAGTGTTACTCATCCAGTTTTCCAGTGTATAGTTACTCTTTTGGAGATATGGCATAAACTCCATATTTCTTTTCTACTGTTATCACAAATGTCTTTTCACAGACGTTCCAGAGAAATATCATATCCAAAGGTGCTCGAAATATCCGCAGGACAAAATTTCTGACTACAAAAGAACTTTGTATAATAAATGGAAAAATGCATGGGAGAGACGTGATTTAAAATATAAACAGATATATAATCATTTTTATAAGTTTTTCTTCGTAAATATATTTGTGTTTTCCCTTTCATGCATTTTTTTATCCGTAAGGTTATAAATCTAACACGTTTTTAAACTTAAATATAGTAATTCAACAAATATATCATACTGATATTCATCATATTGATATAACAAATAACAATTGATGAAAAAATACAAATATATATATGTATGTATGTATATGTATATATATTATTTACCTGTATAGTTAAAAAATAATTTAAAACTAGCTAATGCAACTGCCGATTTGGTTTATAGTTCATAAACATAAAAATTAACGTTCATAGGAACACACAAAATTAAAAAGAAATATTCCGAGAGTATATTTATTAAAATAGTTTTTTTTTTAATGACAGTTTTCAAGATTGTTTTCCAAGAAACAAATCAGTATATATTTTTTTTGTCCTCTTTTTTTAATAATAATTCAGAGTGACAGCGCATTCCGAGTTACAACATTCCGAGCATTCCGTGTTATAGCCCATATTGACCGCTGTGTTAAGTGGCCCAGTTTAAAAAAAAAAAAAAACACTTATAACCTTATAATTTTGCTACTTCATATTTCTTGAACATTGTTAAAAGAAAATTCAAACTAACTAAAACCACTAGCGAGTCTGATTTAGAGTTTATACTCATAAGAGTTGATATTCATAGGAGCAGATGCAATCTAGAAAAAATATTTCGTATTTATAAAAATATTTTTTAAAATAAGAATTTCTCATTGTTTTATTTTAAAAAACACATCTGTAAAGTTTCTTCTTTTTCTATAACAACTAGGCGATTAAAGCAGTACATTCCTGGTTACAAAACATATTACTCGATGCGTAGAACGTGCAAGAAAGCAATTTTTATATGAAAACTTTTGAAATTTCTTTACATTCAATATTTTTATTTTGTCGTTTTTCACCAGCAACACGCAAAAGCATCGCGAAAAGCAAATACCGGGTGTTGAAAAAATGTTTTGAAATTTATTAAAAGCAATCCTTTCCTATTAGCCTCATGTTATTGGTTAATAGAGTCACATTAATTGTATATTTAAAAAAAAATACATTAGATCATTCATTCATGTTATACTTAAATTTGTTTTTCAAAATATTATCTTCATATTTTTTTGGATAATTTTCCAACATAATTGGTATCTGTTTTTGCAATGTCTGTATTATAATTACATATTAATTGATATACCATGCCTATTGTGGAGAGCAAAATCAGTACAGACCATTCATTAAATGTCATTTTAGTTATTAAAAACCACACTATTTTTCTTAAAAAATTCTTCTATATTGTCTTGAAGAATTTATATTATAACAACCATTAAAATTATTTTTATTTACTTTCTTTAAAAAAACATATAGTCTCATAGTTAAAAAGGTATATTACGTACTAATACGATACAATTTCTTTAGTAGTTCACATCTTGACTCCCGTATTTCGCATTTGATATCATTCTGATTCTTTATCTTCTTGAAAAACATATATTCCTATTCTAGGTATATTGATGCATCTGTATCTCCTGGTTCTCTTTTTTATTAAAATATCTAGAAAGGGTGAGTTCGCGATTAGCATGAAGCTAAGGACCCAGTATAAATATAAAATTGTTATACCAAAAGTTTTTTCATTAATAATGAAAGATAGAAATTTATTTTCTTACCTTTCTGGTAAAGCAGACATACGCTGGTTTCCTTCATGTGAAAACAACCTATAATTTTTTATTTAATGAGTAGATGTTGTGAATCGTGAAAAATATCTTCTTTGAATAATGCAGATGCAGTTGTAGAGAAAAAAAATATTTAATTCTTGAAGAATATCTTGATTACATGGTTCCACACACACACACTAAAAAATATAAAGTAAAAGGGTTAAATATGAATACTATAAGAGTAATGACATTGGAAATCCAGTAGGAGACCTTAGTCTTCCATAAGACAAAGAGTTAACGCACGAAAAACCGTGCGTCTTGGCCTCACAAAATCGGGCCTTCAAGTGAAGAAGTAAAAAGGGGCCCACAAGAGTTAAAACAGAGTAAAAAACCTGAAACAATACAGACTGCTTAACAAGCAAAAAGGGTCTATTTAAAATGAGTCTATCAGAAAAGTTCTGTAGTGCTGCGATCTGTTGTCGCCTTTTCGAAACAAAAGTCTTTTACACAATCGTTCGCTAGTTTGCGATCTTACGCCACCATAGCTCAGGGAAGTGTCGCCATCTTGGAACATATTTCACAACTAAAAAAACGCGTTGCATATTTCACGAGGAAATTGTCATTTCACAAGCGAGGTGATGTTGGACATAAAATCACTTACACTGTGACGTTTTCCAACATTTTTGGAAAAAGTTTTCAGGACTGTTCTGAGGCTCCTTCGGTTCAGGTCATCTTAACGCATTAACCTCATTTGAACGTTAACATTCATAACGTTAACACCATTCGAACTGAAGAAGCCCCTGAATAATGGTGAAAACGTTTTTCAAAGAGAGAAAACGCCGGTACAGATGTATCAATATACCAAGAATGGGAAATATATGTTTTTTGAAGAAGGTAAAGATTCAGAAGGATATGAAATGCAGATTGCAAGTGTCAAGAGCGAACTATGCGATGATCACTACAGAAATTGTATAACATTGGTATGCAATATCTTTTTAAGTGTCATACTATGTTTTTTTAAATAATAAAAATATTTTTAATGATTGTTTATAATTTAAATTCTTAAACACAATATAGAAGGATTTTTAAGGAGAATAAGGTGTCTATTTAACAACTAAAATGACATTTAACGAAAGGTCTGCACTGATATTGCTCTCCACAATATTAATAAATGCTTAATAGCATGGTACATCAATTAACATATAATTATTATCTTCATTTTTACCTCGATCAAATTTTACCTAAAGGTAGTCTGCATTTTAACCTAACAGATGTCACTTGTTCTCTCAAATTTCACAGATAATGGATTATCATAATTTTTAATTTTGTTCCATCATTTATTTTTACATCAGTTGATACATACAGATGGGTGACAAAATAATACGAACACCTATGACACCAATGGCGTACGAATTGCAACTCTTCCATAAATGTTCGAAGCATGAAGTTCCCTTTGGACAGTTCTTGTTGAAATGAATTCCGCAGATGACTATTTGTATATCACGCTATCTGGGATAAAGATTGCCTGCGCTTTCTGACCATTATGAAGGTCAACTCTCTTTTACCTCTCTCAGAAAGCTTTTTTTTTTCAACCACTGTAGTACTTCGCAGACGTCAATTTACCGCATTTCGTGTACGCTGTCATAACGATTGACACAGTACTCCTTGCACGCCCCAAATAATTGGCTGTTTCCGTCACGGAGCAACCAGCGGACCGTATTCCAACAATCATTCCTTTTTCGAACTCTGACAAGTCAGTCATTACTGAGTTTTCCAGAGCGTATGATAAGCGCATGCAACACCTGTGACTGATACCTTACCTTTCATACCCACTAGGTGCCAGAATTGAGTGCAAAGTGATATGCGCATTCTGGTCCTTTGAAATGGACACTAGCTTTTTCATGGGTGTTCGTATTATTTTGTCATCCATGTGTATTTTCGATTTTCTACATTTAATGTTTTAAACATTTGTTTGTTGCCGATTCACAGACAGTTGGCTTAGCCAGGATTGGCGCCAGAATTTTGATCACCTGCTCCCGACTAACGGTAAAAAGCATTAAATTATTATTATTATTTTAAAGATTAAACTAAAAAATATTAAAATGTTATTCTATCATCGGAAATATACCTGAGTATATATATACATAAAGAACTTAAGTAAAATAATTGGAGTAAAAATCAAAAAATGGGAAAAGAAGATGGCTATTTCTTTATTGCTGCAGTTTGAAGTGCATACATTGTTTTAAATTATGTATTTTAAAATACCAATTATGTTATGTAAAACAAGATTTAAAAAAATCCCTGCCGGCTCGGGCCTACAGGCGGAGGTAAATTTCGAAGTTAAGTACTAAATTCACGAACAAAACTTAAATCAAGATTAGGGATAAGCTCAGTTCCTTCACTAAGAATGAGCTCTAGGGAGCTAAAAATTTTGTGCAAATTATAATATACACGAATACACACACGCATATGTATGGAATATGTTTAAAAATGGCCAAAGCAAATTTAGATAACCTAAAAGTGTTAAAATATGTTAATATTTCTATGGTCCGGTTTTTATCCTGTTTTAATACGTTTCTTCAAACTCACATGACGTTATATATTCACCTGCTGAGGTCCATTATATTTCTAATATGGCGCAATATTTTGATTTTTTTTTTTTTTTTTAATTCGTCAAACTATTTATTTCATTTTGAGTTTTCATGCAGAAATCTTGCTCTAGAAAACTTATGACGTAATATTCAATTTGTTTTCAATTCGTCAAACTATATATTTAATTTAATTTTCACGTTCAAATTTTGCAATAGAAAAACAATTGTTGTGGTGAGAATTTTATTGCTTTTTTTAATTGTTGGCAACTGCTATAACAAAAAATATTTATTTTTTCCTGTCATTGTTGTGAAAGAGCTGGTTTTATCAGAATAATGTTAAGACGGTATTCAAAATTTTTAAACCTCCCCATTTCCATTCCCTTGTGCCGATTTTGCCCATTTTCAATCTCTGCCGAGATATTAGCCATCTCAACGTTGTTGGCGAGTTTGAAGACGATCCGTGCATAATTGCGACTTTTATCGTGCGGACAAAATTTAGTACATACATACATATATATATATATATATATATATATATATATATATATTTATAAACTTTTTAGGTGGGGGTGGTTTTGTGTTCCTGGGGTCCTATAATGAAAAGTTATGAAGGAATTTTTCAAAAGTCGCACCATGGTAACGACTGTAATAGGTAGTATTTCTTACGAAATCTAACTAAAAGCAACAAGTCGCAAATTGTACGTCAAATGTGGCAAATGAGGTGCGTCCGTACTATAACTAGTTTTATAAACATTCAGATCTTGGTGCAATAACTGTTGCAGTCTTATGCAAAAATGCATGAATACAAAATTTATTTCGATTATATATATTAAATTCAGTAAATAAGATGACTCGATGTTAAATATAACGTACTCACCATGTCAAACTAGAAACATTACCTATCCTGGGATATCATTGAATTAATTTCGTATGCTAAGATTTAGTAGCATAAATAAAACTTTTATTAATATCTTTTTAAGATTTCATTCGATTTTATAAAATTCGAAAATGACTCGACAAAAATCTGCAACAATTATATATAGTAAATTTCAAGCTATTCGGTTGGGTAGTTTTTGCGTTGTTATATGAGGACAGGCGGACAGACGAGTCGACGACACTAGGTGTTACGTATTTATATAATTACGAACGCATAAAAAAACCCTCTCAGGTAAGGATAAAATATTAGATTTACATATGTTTTTTATTCTGGGTTCGTACGCGTAAGGGAAAGAATTCCAGAATTTTCGTAAAATATTTATTGCCTTATTTAATGTAAAAACAAATACGAAATTGTGTATTAAAACCCCTTAAATCTCTTTCAGGTTTACAAATACTGACATTCTTTAATTTAAAGAAATTAGAAGTAGTTAAATTAACTTTTATTTATTTTTTAATTTAAAATTTCGTCTAAAATATAAAAAATAATTTTTTCAGAGAAATTCTAATCGAATCTTCAATGTCCCATCTTATCATTTCTTCGATTGTATTTTCTTTTTAATTACAAACTTCTCACCTTTTTCCTGAATCATCAAAGGAAAATTCAAATAATAGAATTTAAACAAAAATAAAATATTACTTAAAGAAAAGGTGTTCGCAAAATTCTTTAAACTTCCTTTCAACTTTTTTCTGTTTCATAATGAATCCCAAAAGAAATTTCCTTTGAAAAATCCGATGTTCTTTGTATAGAAAATAATTTTTTTTTTTTTGTTATAACCCAATTCTCTAATTTCAGTTAATGTTATATTATTGATCTGTTGGCCGAAAATATAATTTGTTACAATCCACCAAAGAGAGAAAAAGTAATTACTCCGATTTGTTTATCGACATTTAAGTCTGTTGTAAAAGTACGAAAATAAAGAAAATGATCTCTACAGTAAAAAAAAAAAAAGAAAAAAAAAACAATTTAACAAATTACAACGACCATTTGGAAAATGAATTTTTCAAAGACTAAAATTTAAGACATAAATAATCGCACGGAGTTGATCATACATTACGTACGCCATGGATTACATTATTCTGTACTGTAAATTTTTAAACTTCTATGGAGCTGGTCATACATTACGTTCGCCATGGATTAAACATTAATATTCCTGGACCAATTTTAAATGAAATTTCATTCTTAAACTTTTAAACATCCCTCAATGTTACTTTTTACACCGTCGTATAAAGAAAAAAAATTACTTTTAAATGCAATTTGTTTGAAAGCTGTATCTCAATTTGTTTCTGAGTTATTAATTTTTTTTTGTAGTTTTTATTACTTTTTTGTCATAGTGGCAACAGAAGTATCCATCTGTGTTGAAAGTAAAGGGAAAATACAGATTACTATATAGACCAATCAGAAAACGAATAAAATGCTGATTCAACTAATAAAAAGCTTCAGATATGCTTTTGATTTCCTACCTTGACAGAGGACAATAACCATTTTTCCAAATGGTTAAAAAGACAATATTTTTTATTACACGAATAAAATAACATAATAGATGAAACAGCACCGAAAAACTAGCGATAAATGACAATTAAATAATAAAACTTTGCATAAATCATCATAAAAATATTAAAAAAACACACAGGGCGTTTTTCGAGCTTGAAATTTAAACAGCCGTCATCAGGCCGACGTAAACACGTGTGCGCAAGAAGCCAAGGTTATAAATAAACTGAACGGTATGGAGCACAGCACACAAAATTTGCGACAGGTGGCGCTAGCTGGTTCACCTCTGAAAGACAAATTAACCTCTGAAAGGTAAACCCGCTGAGAGGTAACTTAAACTCTGTGATTGGTGTTTACCCTTCACCTAGCGTCACCTGCCACGTTCTTTGTAAGCTCTACTCTCTATTAAAGCACATAAATCAAAGTCTGAATTCCATTTTTAATTATTAAAGGTTCACATATATTAAGACAGACATAAACACAAATAGATACAATAATCCCAACTGGAGTGAAAAAGGAATCGAAACTGGGCCGACAGCATACCATGCTGTTGCTCTCTATCCTCTACTAAACTCTACTCTATAACTTTCAGTTCTTTTGTGACCTTGTCCCCTTAACCCCGTCGGGACGGGAGCCTTTTACGTAAATTTTAATCTTTTGTCACCGTTTTTTAAAAGCAGAAATTTCTGTCTTCTTGAATCGAGAAAATGCGCTGATTAAATAAGGCAAATTTTACAGTAAAATTTTACTGGTGAAAAAAAACAAGAATTCTAAGCACTTCATGCGGCACGTATACGTGCCGCTCGTCCCCAAGGGGTTAAGGACACGTGTAAAGTTCTGCTGATGGCGGGCTGTTAAAATTTCTAACTCGAAACGCGTCCCGTGTGTTTTTATATTTTTATGGTGATTTATGCAATGTTTTATTATTTACATAAAATAACATAATCACTAGCAAAAATATAAAATATACACTAATTACTTCCGAGATAACCCTCGATACAGGAAAGCATTCTTTATCATTAGAAATTTCTGAAACTAGTGTATTTTCGAGATTTAAAGAAACATTTACAAAAGTGATTTTTTTTTTTTTTTTTTTTTTTTACTGTCACTGATTTTCAGAAAGGTTTCCGATTAATTTTTATCCTGTATTGATTATTTTTCTGAAACCAAAACATATATTGTTTCGGTGCTATCTGTTATAGAAATGTTATGTTAAACAAACATGTTCTAAAGAGAAACGTGATAAATTAACGAGTATAACATTAAAATTAATATTATTTTGTTATTCTTGCATGCATAAACTCAATTACATAACTCAAATTGCTTAATTAAGTATAGAAAACATTCTGAAAACCGATAATCCGGTTTAAGAAACTGATTAGTATGCTATAAATACTCGGTAAAGTGCAAGTATTTCTAGCTCCTTACAATAACTATATTAATTCGTAACTATAATATTTCAAAAAATCGTTGGTAAAAGAATAATAAGTTGCTATCGGGGCTTTAAAAACCGATGGCGTATAGAGTACGCCACCCGTATCTTTATGTATGCCCAAACGGTCTGTCTCTTTAAAGGTTAATATTTCAAATAATTACGAATATTTTTTTTTTTCGAAATTCATTATCAACAATCCTTTTATACCTCCGCGGTGATTGCTACCACCAGAGCACCTCAACTTCCTTGCTGAGCGACCGCAAATTGAAATTTATGTGTAACGGAAAAAAATTTGATATTCTAAAAACCATGTGACCTAGGGTAATCGCTATATTTTTACTGCAAGGTTGAAATAAACTTCTACTCCCCCTAATTGCTGTATAATTTTAGTTTCAGTAGATTCTTATATAGAGGGGAGGATATATTCTTGTATTACGTTTTCGATGATATGAAGGAAAATATAATACCTAAATTTTAAAAAAAAAATATTTTTTTTAGTTTTTTTGAGCGTTACGAGAGCTTTTACACGATATGCATAAAAAGATTTTCATTTTCAAGTAACTTAATTAGCCCCCCCCCTCCCTATATTTCTCCTAAATATGCTTGTGAATGGTTAATAATCTAGAAATATGGGGGTCAACAGCCTTTATTACTTCTACCGAATTTCAACTTTCCACGTTCCATTGAAACCTTGAGCTTTCCAAGAGAAAAAAAGGCCGTGACAGACGGACAGGCAGACACACAAGTGATCTCATAATGGTTCCGTTTTTACTTTCTAAGTAACGAACCCTAAACCTACTGACGATCAGTGTGGAAAACTTCCGAAAATGTGGCATCAAAAGAAGCTTTAGTTTTATAAATGCTTCCTTAAATCTCTAGTATATGTTAGTTTATGACGTGTCTAAAGATAAAGAACGCTTTTTGGAATGATAGGTAACTCGAGAGACGTAAAGTCTTTCAGGGTTGTATTATATTTTGTTAGAATATGAAACATTTGTCATTTTAGGTGCGTTCGTAATTATATAAATTTGTAGCACCTATAGTCGTTGTCTGTCTGTCCGTATATAACAACGAAAAACATACTCAATAAAATGGTTTGAAATTTAATATATATAATCGTTTCAGAATTTTATTGAGTCATTTGAAATTTTATGAAAATCGATTCACAACTTAAAAACATATTAATAAAAGTTTTCTTCATTCTATTAAATCCTATCATACGTAATTAATTCAACGATATGCCAGGATAAGTGAATGATTCTAGGTTGCTAAGGTGATTATGTCCTATTTAAGATGGAGTCAATCTATTTCCCTATTGCTGGTTGGTTGGTTGTATGAGGTTTTATGGCGGAAAATCCCTTAAGGGACATGCTGCGCCAACCGTATTACTGAATTGAATACATATAATCGTAATGAATTTCGTATTCATGCATTTTTGCATAAGAGTGTAACAACTATTGCATCAAGATATCAATATTTATAAAACTAGTTATGTTACGAAGTACCTCATTCGCCACGTATGACATATAATTTCCAACTTGTTTTACATTGTAAGAGTGTGTTCGTCCGTTGTACAAAAAGACAAACCTTTCTTAATCTAGGAAAATATCTAATCAGAAACGAAAATATACAATAAGAAATTCGGAGTTACTGACGATTCCCAAAGACTTTGTTTATCTTTCGAAACATCATAAACTAATAATATTCGAGATTTAAAAAAGCATTTACAAAAACAAAGTTTCTTTTGATACCACTGGAATTCAGAAACTTTTTCGAGTAGATTTTAAAATGTACCAATCAGTTTCCTCAAGGCACAGTATAGGTTTTCGCATGCTAATATCTAACAAGGAAACATTTACATGTTAAAAAATATGTTTTGCAGGCAAACATGATAATATAACAGTATTAAGTAATGAACCTTAAAATATATTACTTTTCAAAATATCGATATTCTGGTTTGAGAAATTGGATAAGTGCTAAAAACTACCATAAGAGCTAGTTGTAAACGTTGTCGAAAATCAGTGCCAGTGCAAGAACGTTTGTTTTTATAAATGCTGCTTTAAATCTACGAAATATAGTGCTTTCAGAAGTTTTTAATTTTAAAGAACGCTTTTCTTAATCGTGCGTATCTCGCAAGAGGCTATTGTATATTTCCGTTCGTAATTACATTATATTTTCTCAGGTTACGAAATATTTGTCTTTTTTCACAGTGTGTAGATGTCAGTTGCTACGATTTTATGTCACCTGTAATTTTGAAAAAGAGAATAACTTCGTTTTATTTAGTTGAAGAATTTTTCAATTAAATAACGAGAAGGTTACTATTAAGAATTGCTATTAGAATGTCAAAAAATCAAAGCAATTTGTAACTGTGGATACGATCAGGAACCGATTTACAAATTTGGGGCCCTGGTCACAGATGCTTACAGGGGGGCCCTTGAACCGATGCTTACAAGGGGCTTGAGTAAAAAATATGTATATATATACACAATATATATATATATATATATATATATATATATATATATATATATATATTGAAAACGGTACTTACTGCGATAACTACTATTGACTTATATAATTACTTTAAAATAGCCATTAAACAATTTAATTTGATAATCATTAATTTGTTTTTAAATAATTACTTCATATTTATGAAATTTAAATGAGACGTTTTATAATAAATCGTGTGATGCTGTTTATCTTTTTCTATACAAGTCCATATATCTGGAATGTTGAAGTGTACAACAACTAATAATAAATTTCCCGCAATGCCAAGTTACAATTATTTAAAATAGTAGAAGGCTCTGCCGCCTACTTACTATCCCCAAAACAATCTGTTGAGAACAGGAACAGGATTTAATAATAATTAAAAATAAAACATATTTTTAAAATAAAATATTCATTTTAATAAAGTAATTAAATATGGTTGTTTCAGACAAAATATACGACTTTATAAAAATACAATGCAATACGAACACAATAGAATGTAGATTTAAATGTAAAACTATATCAGATTTGAGACAAAAATTGAAAAACCATCAGAGGCATTTTGGGGCCCCTGAAAATCAGTGGCCCTGGGTCTGTGCCCCGAAGGCCCCGCCGTAAATCAGGCACTGGATACGATGTTCAACAAACAAATGTATACATTGTGAAATTTAGTAACTAATAGGGTGACCCCGCCAGTAGTTGATACCTTACCATCAGTTGATAAAATTTTTGAAATATTGCGCTATTTTAGGCAGAAATGAGTTTTATAGGTGTTACTAGACATAATATTTCTGTTTGATTTTTTGGAGCACCTGTTGTCATATTGTTTTTAGCTGCCTGCTGTAAAAGAAGCCATTTTATGGAATTTTTTTATTAGAAAGTTTAAAAATTTATTTTCTGATTAGTTGGAGACCATTACGATAAGTTAAAATAACCAACTTCCATCCTTGCTTATTTCAGGTAACAGTTTTATAATTATCGTTAATCGCAGCCCGACGATGATATTTTACAGATTAAATTTTCAATTTTCTATAGACTTCTTTCGCCTGATCGACTACTGGAAAATGTCAATTAAAGAAACTATTTATTTATAATTTTGTTCCTATTTAATTTCAGTTGATTTCATTTTTGTCCATTGCAGGACATTCATTAAGGGGTGTAGCAATCATGATAGTTTACTTCTAAATTATAAAAGGAAGGAAATATAATAAAACCCCAATAGCACTGACTTTATTTGATCAACTACTGGCGGCTTCTCCCTATCTTTATCAGTTACCCTAGCGTATACATGCTTTAAACATACTTCGTGGTTATGTTACATTTTCACAGATTAAGAAGTAGTTGCCCGTTTCTCCAAACTATTAACACATATTGGACTGCTGTCCTATAAATAGTACAGTTAATAAAACATTGTTTAAAAATAAAATTGGTAAAGATTTTCTGCATGCATTTTGTTATGACATCCTTAAAATACATAAAAGTATAACATATAAACAAAAAAACAAGTAACCAATTAAAATTTAATTGAAAAAAAGTCTATTTAAAAAATCTTTTAAAAATAGTGATCTTATAATCTAGAATTTTACCGTTATTATTATCTTTTTATTGGAGAAATCATGTGGTATTTTTGTACAGCATAAACAGTATTTTTAAAATAAAATAAAATATTTGCTCATAAAATGAGTTTATGTATGCATTTTATATGTCCTTACTATGTGTCCTAGTAATATGTCCTGTTTATAGGATAGCTAGTTACTTAAAAAATTAAAAACTTTTTTTCAAAATTTTGCTAGTATCTACTTAATTACACCATATTAATGATATAATCGAAGTTTAATTTTTTTTTTAAATATTTAATCGGTGTGGTCCAATATGGGTAAAGCAAATGAAATAAATCGCTGAATTTGGCCTTGTGTTTAATGCAATATGGACCTTTACCCGAAATTTCCTTCCGCTTTGCTAAAAACAATACGAAATCCATTGAGCTGTTATATTTGCTAATGGGTCAAACATAATGTGTCAACAAAATTTGGGAGATTAAAGACTAAATTTGTTTTTAATCGTTTACAGTAGAATTTCGTAAAATACAATAAAAAGATATTCAATATGCTTAAACCATCCCTGAAAACATATCTAATTAATAATCAGGTTCACCATATTATAGAATTTACCCTTTTCATTCTATAACCAAGCATCGTAGAAATTTATGCAATATAGAAAAATTATCTAAATAACAGTGGAAGTCCCATCAAAATCTACTTAGCAGAGCGCTAGTTATAAGCAGGAGTAACGGAATTTCTCATACAACGCGTTTCATATATAATAATAGATTAACAACAACAAAATATATGGTCTTCCAAAATGGGATGGTGATTTTTAAAATTCGATAAGAAGTAAACGATGGCAGCTCTTAAAGTTACTCTTGCGATATTAATGTGTCAAATTCAGAATTTCTTTACGGAACCTTAAGTATTTTAGTTCCGTATATCAGTGATTCTTGCTACTGCGTTGTCTCAAACTGTTAGAACATTGAAATTATCTATTTACATCAAAATGTACTCAGTTTTAACATTTTATTCTTTTTTTTTTACTGTTAAAACTCCAATAATATGTTTTGTGTCTTAAAATTGCATTGATTGTACATTGGGGTTCCCCTTTACTGCCTTTAACATATACTTAATACGGTAAACGCACCAGTAGGGCGCCACATAAGGACATTTATCTAATTATTATTAAAGTGTTAATGAATTCCAAAAGATATATACATATATATATATTAAGTTTTCAGCTTATCGAACAAATTATTTACAATGCAAAATAATACATCCACAACAGTTTAATTCAAAATAAAACATAATATTAAAGAAACAATATTTTAGATAAAAACTTATCTCTTAATGAAATTGCTAAGAATTTTCCAAAAAAATCTGTTTTTGAAGATATTCTAGAAAATAAACAAATGTACCAGCAGAAAAAAAAAGATTATTTTAAACAGTTTATGGAAAGTTATCATTTAAGATGTCAGTCAGTAAGATTTTTTTCGGTCGTTTTTCAGAAATGCATTTTAGGCTTGTTTTAAAAATTTAAAAATTAGTGGCCCCCGACTGGTACGTGACCCACTATATGTGCATTTAACTCATACGACTAATTCGAAAATATAAGTCGAAAACTTCTAATCAGATTATCTGCAAACCGGGATACAGGCGCCTAATAAAATGACGTTTCTCCATCGACTGAAAGACATAAACAAATCTGTCGCTAAGAAAAAAAAAAAAAAAAAAAAAAAAAAAAAAAAAAAGATTAAACGATCTAATTAGTGTCGTATTTTAAATTATGATTTATAATTTTACATAATTAAAGGTGAAAAATCCTATTTCTAAGGCAAAAAATTTGTATGGAAAGTAAATTTTTAAACAAGCATTACTTATTATATTTACAACATTTAATTTAATAACTATTCACAAACAAATAATAAAAGTCAAAAGATGGTATTTGATCTTCAAAGTAAAATAACATTTTACAACGCTTAATGTGCCATTAAAACTCTTGAAACGATATTTTAAACGTTACTTTCATTATAATTTAGGACTGTTTATTCAGTTTCACATTTACATCATTATGTATTTCTGTATGCTGTGCTTCGAGTATTAGTAATAAGTGAAAACTTTTCTGGCGAATATTAATTAATAAATTTTTCCATCATCTGTTGGAGATTTTTTTTAATTAGCTCAGAGAAAGCTGATAATTAATTTTCCAAGAAAATGTATCGTTTCATTCATAAACAATTTTGAATGTGTAAATTGACGGTAAGTATCTCATTTTTCAAATTAAATCATATGAATTAAACTTGAAAAATCTATTTGAAGGATAAAAAATAATTGATTTTCATGGAAGGAATTTAAATATAAAATACACTATGAAGTGCTTATATGAATTGCTGGATAATCGAATCTGTCTTGTGAATAAAATGTAAATTATAACAATGTAATGGAGTTAAATCAGGACCTACTAACTCTATATAGGCCATGGGGAAAAATGTAGGTCGGAACCCACATCACATACTTATACCAAAATTTGCACTTATTTTTACAAAAATACCTAATTTTTAGTTTTGTTGACCTATTTCAAATATAGGGACCCTAAGGCAGTTGCTCCATTTGACTTTGCAATAATCCGGAACTGGGCTAAGCCGCAACCGAGCCTTTTTTAAAAAGTTGTTAGCAACTGCAAGAACTCACAACCACTTAAAATATAATTTACATTCCTGAACTTTTATACGTAAAAAAATAGTTCAGACACCATTGCATTAGAATTATAAATGTTTCAGTAATACAACGAGTATAGAACTTTTTATATGATACAATAAAATTGCAAATTACAATATATGGACAATACCTAGAGACATTTATATCCAATATAGCCCCTACATCGAGATAAGCAAAACATCCAGCGACGAAACTAATGCATGGTTGCTTGAAGTGTCCAAATACGTATCACAAATAGGTGGAAAATCTATATGACAAGTGATGGATAATCCTTCATAAAGTATGTAATCGAATGTATCATATTGGGTAAGATTTTCTTATGGCAGAATGAAATTTTTACTGCTGTACTTTGCAGAGCATGCAATTTTGTTTTTTATATAACTTAAAGAACCTAACAGCGTTATAAAGAACTAAAAAACGTGGCCTTTTGAAAATTATCGGCAGGATAATTTCATCAACATAATCTTAATTCCTACATTACTTTGAACAATTTTGCGCTTCACTTTGCCTATGTCTCTTCAACAGAGAAAACATTAATGTCCGTTTCAACATCTTTGGGACATCCTAAATAATGTAAAGAAAGAATTCTGTAATCATTAAAAAATTCCGATTACGGACAAGTTTAATATATCTTTACATTTTGACGTTTCCTAAATCCATTTTCTCTATTTGAAAAAGATTATGCATACATGTGTATATATATATGTGTACATTGGAATTTCTTTCAGTTTCTAGAACCTCATAGGCAAATGCTTGTAGGATAAATGCCCTTATCACAAAATCAACATTTGAATTATTTTAGGTCAAAGATTTAGGGTAGAGGATTACTATTATCAAATTCGCCAGACAAATGGAGAAAGAGTACTTAAGAGGACCTCTGACGACTCCCATGATATAATTAAAGCTTTTCCCAGGAAATAAACTGTTCCGGAATATCAGTTATTGTAATAGTATTTCTCATTTAATGTTATAGAATTTATAATTTTTAAATTACATTAACAGAAAAGAAAGGAAACTGCTAAATAAGCAGTATGAAAACTTAATTCCCAATACATTGTTTTACTAAATAGGTGCAAACATACATCGTTCGTTTCTACTTGAGATATAAAGTTTCTATATATATTTTAAGGAAACTGCTGCTTGAAAACTCAATTATTAAATCAATTATTAACGAATAAAAAAGTTACGGGTAAAGCAAAGATTATGAACCACTTTCAAACACTTTCAGAATACCGTAACAAAGCTCTGTTTGATAATGTAAAAAATAATGTCAGTAAACAATTTGGAAAATACATAAATAGTTAGAATATAGAAATAGTTAGAATAGTTAGAAATACATAAATAGTTAGATGAATAGTTAAAAATATTAATATAAAAAAGTTGCAGAGTGTTAAGCAGATAAAATCAATTAATTTAAGCTCATTTGGTTGTAATATATATATATATATATATATATATAGCAATACAATATTTTAAAACCCTAATTGTGTACATAGGGTAAACGCCATAAAATATCAAATTTTAGCTGAAAATCTGAAAATTATTTTTTTTTTTTTTTTAAACATTTTCCCCATTATTAGACCGATACATAGATTTCAAATAATTTTTTTCATAAAAATAGAAAAAATCGTGCTGTAAAGGGTTAACGTTTTTTTAATCCTCCTGCCAATACCTCGTACCGAGTTGCGAGCAAAAATTGTTTGCATCCACGCATATCCGGTTTTTCCACTCATTTAGCACTTTGCACTCTACGCAGATTTGGGTACGGTTGAATGCGGGGAGTTTTTCCTCTGTTACTGATTTGTTTCCTTACACGTCGCTTTTTGGAATTTTTCAGCAAATGTGTTGTGTGATAGAAGATTATAACATCTGAAAACCTAATTTCACTAATTACCATGTATAGTCAGAAAAAATATCCAAATTTGTTTCTTCAGCCCTATCTATAATTTGATCTGTAGACATACGATATTCTTCCTGAGAGAATCGAAAGGTCCCCCATACCATTCAGGAAAATTAGTGATTTTATGGGGGATTAATGCACCAGTAAAGGTGGGAAATGTCTGAATTAAACACTGATTTTAGGTACATTTTGAAAAATTCGTCGAGGTTAAAGAACTTAAATTCAGGCCAGAGGAGAGTAAAAACGCAGTGCAAGAAGTCAGTACCACATGATTAAAAATTGGAGACACGTTAAACTTTTCATACTTTTATTTAAGATCAAAAAAGCAGACATCACTATTTCAATGTCGAAAAACTTAAAAGTTGTTAAATATTTAAAAATAACGCAACTAAGATCGACATACTCTCCAATAGTAACAATATGTTGCTTAAACGGTAAAAAATTACGTAACTTCCAAATAAAAACAGAGCCATCTCTTATATCATAACCGCACAATATATACATTGAGTTAATCCCTTATATCACACCACACATTTGCCGAAAAATTGCAAAAAGCGACATGTAAGGAAACAAATCAGTTACAGAAGAAAAGCTCCCCGCATCCAGACATACGCAAAATCTGCGTAGAGTGCAAAGTACTAAATGAGTGGAAAAACCGGCAGTACGTGGATGCAAACAATTTTTGATCGCAACTCGGTAGGAGATATTGGCAGGAAGATTAAAAAATACGTTAACCCTTCACTGCACGATTTTTTCTATTTTTATGAAAAAAATGATTTGAAATCTATGTATCGGTCTAATAATGGGGAAAATGGTAAAAAATTTAATTTTCAAATTTTCAGCTAAAATTTGATATTTTATGGCGTTTACCCTATGTAACACAATTAGGGTTTTAAAATATTGTATTGCTATATATATTACAACCAAATGAGCTTAAAGTAATTAATTTTATCTGCTTAAAACTCTGCAACTTTTTTATATTAATATTTTTAACTATTCAGTAAAAATAATGAAAGTCAATTTTACCTCAATAGCTTGATCGAAATGTTTTTTGTTTCCGAAGAACAAATTCTAATTTTTTGTTAACCTTTTGGATACCATAATAGCCGAAGTCATCCGAATGCTCAGAATCCCGTAATAGCCATCTCTAGCTGAAAGGATTTTCATCCCCCTGAAAGTGTGTTGGTGCCCTGTCAAAGAGGTAGTCCCTCTCAGTGACGGATGGGGCATTTCCGGGCAGTACAGCGAGATAAACAAGTGGGTAAGTGTGATCACAGATCGCACAGAGGGTTTCGTTTAATATTCCTTTCAAAACACTTTATCCTTTTGAAAAATCTGTTAGTTCCACATTTCGCAACCAGGGGTGCACTCTATTCTAAACAAACCTTTATCCGAACGAAACTCCGTTTTACAAACAATTCGTATATATATTAATCGAAAGGATTGGGCACCCGAGATAAGTAGGCGCCCCTGGCGGTAAAAAGTGAAATAAAATATGTAAGGCTATGGTGCATAATATGAAAGAATTGTCAACGGGGTGTCGGCAAAAGTTGGAAAAGTGCTCCGCAGGTGAAAAGGGCGGAGGTTAGAAAAATTGCTTAAAATGTATAAGTTAGAGCCCGGAGGAGTAAATAATATAAGACTTTTGAAAATGTTATTATTTGTCGTGTGGTCTGGGGTATTCAGCTATACGTATGCAAAAATTCATGTCTCCAACTTAATTAGGGGTTCTCTTAGAAAGAATTGCTTAAAATACATATGTGGTAGCTCAAAGGGTTAAACGTAAGACTTTTTCAAGATTTTATGATTTTGTCGCCTGGCCTCAGGTGTTCTGCTATAAGTATGCAAAATTTCAAATCTCCAATTTAATAAGGGGCTCAGTTAGTTAGAATTGCTTAAAATACGTATATGGGAGCCCGGGGGGTTAAATGTACGACTTTTTCTAATTTTTATGATTTGTTGCATGATGGTGTTCAGATATAAGTATGCAAAATTCTACGCCTCCAACCTAAATAGGGTGTCACTTTGAAAGAATTGTTTAAAATACACATGTGGGACAAAGGGTTAAATGTACGACTTTTTCAAAATTTTATGGTTTGTTATTTGATGTGAGGTGTTCAGCTATAAGTATGCAAAATTCCACACCTCCAACGCAAATAGGGTGTCACTTAGAAAGAATTGTTTAAAATACACATGTGGGAGCCCAAAAGGTTAAATGTACGACTTTTTCAAAATTTTATGATTTGTAGTTTGATGTGAGGAGCACAGCTATAAGTGTGCAAAATTTCACGCCTCCAACTTAATTAGGGCTCACTTAGAAAGAATTGTTTAAAATACACATGTGGGAGACCAAAGGCTTAAATGTACGACTTTTTCAAAATTCTATGATTTGTCGTTTGATGTGGGGTATTCAGCTATAAGTATGCAAAATTTCACTCCTCCAACCTAAATAGGGTGTCACTTAAAAAGAATTGTTTAAAATACACATGTAGGAGCCCAAAAGGTTAAATGTACGACTTTTTCAAGATTTTATGATTTGCCGTTTGATGCGAGGTGCACAGCTATAAGTATGCAAAATTCCACACCTCCAACCTAAATAGGGTGTCACTTAAAATGAATTGTTTAAAATACACATGTAGGAGCCCAAAAGGTTAAATGTACGACTTTTTCAAGATTTTATGATTTGCCGTTTGATGTGAGGTGCTCAGCTATAAGTATTCAAAATTTCACGCCTCCAACCTAATTAGGGGCTCACTTAGAAAGAATTGTTTAAAATACACATGTGGGAGCCCAAAAGGTTAAATGTACGACTTTTTCAAAATTTTATGATTTGTCGTTTGATGTGAGGAGCACAGCTATAAGTATGCAAAATTTCACGCCTCCAACCTAATTAGGGCTCACTTAGAAAGAATTGTTTAAAATACACATGTGGGAGATCAAAGGGTTAAATGTACGACTTTTTCAAAATTCTATGATTTGTCGTTTGATGTGGGGTATTCAGCTATAAGTATGCAAAATTTCACTCCTCCAACCTAATTAGGGGTTCACTTAGAAAGAATTGTTTAAAATACACATGTGGGAGCCGAAAAAGTTAAATGTACGACTTTTTCAAAATTTTATACCTTGTCGTTTGATGTGAGGTGTTCAGCTATAAGTATGTAAAATTTCACGCCTCCAACCTAATTAGAGGCTGACATAGAAAGAATTGTTTAAAACACACATGTGGGAGACCAAAGGGTTAAAAGTACGACTTTTTCAAAAAATTATGATTTGTCGTTTGATGTGAGGTATTCAGCTATAAGTATGCAAAATTTCACTCCTCCAACCTAATTCGGTTTCATTTAGAAAGAATTGTTTAAAATACACATGTGGGTACCCAAAGGGTTAAATGTACGGCTTTTTCAAAATTTTATGATTTGTTCTTTGATGTGAGGTATTCAGCTATAAGTATGCTAAATTTTACGCCTCCAACCTAATTCGGTTTCATTTAGAAAGAATTGTTTAAAATACACATGTGGGTACCCAAAGGGTTAAATGTACGACTTTTTCAAAATTTTATGATTTGCCGTTTGATGTGAGGTGTTCATCTATAAGTACGCAAAATTTCATGCCTCCAACCTAATTAGGGACTCACTTAGAAAGAATTGTTTAAAATGCACATGTGGGAGCCGAAAGGGTTAAATGTACGACTTTTTCAAATTTTTATGATTTGTCGTATGATGTGTGGTGTTCATCTATAAGTATGCAAAATTTCAAGTCTCCAACATGTATAGTTTCTGAGAACGGGCTCTGTGACGGACAGACAGACGAACGGACAGACAAACAGACAGAGTAGCGAGACGAATAGGGTTTCGTCAGATGAACGAAACCCTAAAAAGTAATTTTTCAGTTTTACTTGAAAACTGTCATTTGTACGTCTGCATATTGCGGAGTGGAAATAAGTTTAATTTTCGAGTTTGAAAGCTTTTGACAGCAGTAATTAGACAATGTATTTTCGAGACTTATAAAGACACGATTTCTTTTCTTTCTTTTTTTTTTTTCCACTGATTTTTGAAAAGTTCGCGAATAATTTTACAGTGTATTTATCATTTTTTTCAAAGTGTAATTTCAGTTTTTAGAATGCTTTCCATTCCAAGTAAAAATTTTCACCTTCGTAACTGAATTTACACATTATTTTTAATTTTTTTTTTTTTTTTTATATTTTAGATTATGTGAACACTTTAGTTTATATACATATAAGTTAAGATAATTTTCTTATATAGCAGTATATTTTAAAAACATAATTATTTGATCTAAAATACTTTTCTGGGTAATTATGATTTAAAATTCAAAATACAGTTCAAAAATACTCCTTTTTAGCATCACTAAGTGAATGAAAATTTACATAGAAATGACGTAATTCTATAAACATAAAACGTTTATTTGTCAGGAATTTCAAGGGGAAGAACAAAACATGCAATAAACAAAAATTAATCTTTGTAAATTTTCAATCTTTGTGTTTCTTTTCTTAACCCCTTATCTGTAAATGAAGCAGAATGATAAACGATTGATGTACCAGCTGTCGAAATTTGACGAGTGGGAGAAAGCAGTGGGTTGTCGCTTCCAAAAGAGGTGAAATTTGGGCTATTTCGTTGGGATTCTAAGGTCTGTCTGTTTTTTGGAGCTTCGGATCTAAAGAGTGACATGTACAAAATAAGTGTTATTCCATTCTTTGGACAGTTCTTGATCAGAAATAGAGATCACATTGGCAAAATTCATGGCACACAATAAGAACTACGGTGTTTTTAGGTATGTGCCAGATGTAGCACGTGGTGCAGCTGCGAAAAACTCGCATGCCTTTCTGTCATTGTTAAGGTTTACATCCTAAACCCGGGCAACGCTGGGATGATCAGGCATCTCACACCTCAGGACACCGATGAAGACGGATTGGAATTCTAATAATAAAATTTTGATTTTATTTCTATATTTACATAAACGCAAAATAAACTTAATTTTATAGTATAGTTAATGTTAAAAAATTGCAAATATTAATAGTCCAAATCCACAGTTCAACACACTATACAGTAGAACCTCTTTTATTCGAAACCCTTTTAACCGAAACTCACGATTAACCGAAATCAAGTTTTAAAGCTTTTTTTTTTTTTTAATCATTACATTCTTTGTGTGCAAAATACATTTTGAGAGCTTTTTTTTTAACTATCATATTCCTTATGCGCAAGTGATCTTTTCTGAACTACCAGTACATATAAATATTTTCGATCCCCTTTCTTATAGTTCCTTTGAATTTAACTTGAGCTCTCGTAAGCTGCAGAGTGGAACGAAGAAAGCGAACAAATTAGTAATTCTGAAGCTTTTGAATGTGTTTTGCAAAAGGTTTGGCATGGCTGGAGCAGCAGAAAGACTGTGATACTGATGAACTAATAATATTAAAAACTCTGTGATAGAGATTCAAAGCAAAGGTAATCGATAGTGCTACCAACAAAACCTTTTTTTTTAACCCTTGTGATATCCGTAAAAGGTACTTAATTTCAAAATTAAAATTCAGGTAATTTATTCTTGTTTTCTTTTTTTTTTTCTTTTGCTATTGCTTTATTTTTATTAAGCACTTGTTACCATTATAAGAAATATTGCATAATTTCTCCCTAATCTTATAATTGAAGCATTCTCGATTATTTAAAAATTTCAATTTTCCAAAAGGGGGTCGATCCCAATTACTTCGGATACCCGAGGTTCTACTGCATTTCTAATTTATAAAACAAAGCATACGTCCATCATATTTTCTTTAACAAATTAAATAAATTCTTCTGAAGAATTGGTTTTATTTTAATCATTAAAAACTAGACAACAGATTGAAAAAATAAAATAAATAAATGAAAAATACATTTTTGCCACCTTATTTGAAAAACAAATTTTCTTCTGTAAAGTCCTAAGAAAAAATCGGCTAAAATTCTTATAATTACCTTTTAATTACACAGAAAACTTTTGTTTTTGAGAAGAAATTTGGTAAAGTAAACAGATCGATAATTTGCAGCATTTGGTGCTTATAAATTAAATGAATGCCACGTTCTTTCACAGTGGGAGGAAAAAGAATCCTGCAGAATTTTAATAAGTTTAAAAGTACGATCTCGAAAAAAAAAATAACAAAAATAGCAAAAAACGCACATTGGAAAATTGGATTATGATTATTTAGATTTCGAATATCTTCCAAATAAATTCCAATAACACAAACATTTTTCATATAGAGTTATGTAATACACATGACTTCTATGTATTACATAACCCTATCACAACTATTCACTATTTGTACATCATACATTTGCATACGAGTAATGAAAAATATGAAAAATATGAAAAATAAATGAACAACCTTATAATTTAGGAAAAAAAAATATTCACGTAGTTGAACGGATTTAAGGAAAGAAATGAAATTTCCTTTAAATCTGTGTGTGGTGAAAGTGTGGACCAAAATGCACCAAATGAGTGGAAAGAAAAAATTGTTTAAATCATTGAGCATACACAGGACAGAGACATTTTTAATCTCGACGAAACTGGACTTTTTTTCAAATGTACCCCTGCAAAGACTTTGGATTTTAAAGGTGAAAAATTTAGTGGAGGAAAACGCAGTAAAGACCGCATAACCCTACTTGTGGTAGCAAACATGGACGGCACTGAGAAGTTACCTTTACTGATGATTGGAAAAATCAAGAAATCCAAGGTGTTTTAATAATGTCAAAACAAAGCCTATAGAATATCGTTCTAACACGAAAGTATGGAGGACGGCGAAACGTTTTGAAGAAAGGCTGCTAGATCTCAATCGCACGTACCAGAGAAAAAACAGAAAAATAATCCTGTTTATTGATAACTGTACGGCTCATAAATCGATACCCGCTATGGACAATGTCACGGTTGAATTTTTTCCGCCAAACATGAACCAATGGATCAATGAATCATTAAAAATCTGAAGCATTTCTGCAGATGCTTAGTCGTTAAACACCTCCTTACTGAATCTTCCCAAAAGCTTCCCATTACCCTCCTCGATGCATCAAGAATGTGTTTAAATGCATGGTCCAAAGTGATCCATAAAACAATAGCAAATTGTTTCCGGAATGCAGGATACATCAGGAACACTGTCCCTAGCGAGCTTTTACATGAAGAAAATTTACCTTCCCCCAGTTGCATGGGAAGACAGCATACCATTTGATGATTACGTGGCATTGATAAAAACACAGACATTTGTGGAGAGCTATCTGATACAGATATTCTATCCGAAGTTCTACACAATAAGAAAATTGCAACAGAAGACGATGAAGATATTGAAGATGAGGTAGAAGAACAGAGGCCGATTCCAAGTTCAAGTGATGCAGTCTTTCATCTAGCGAGATTATCGTCGTTATGTAGAAGGACAATCTAACGTGAGTGAAGCTGTGTTTCGAGCTGTAGATATACTTGAAGATTTTGTTTAAATAAATCAAATAAGCTCTTTAAAGCAATCTTAAATATCTTAATATTTTAAAAAGCTGTAGTTTTTTGATTTAAAATTAATGAACATATTTTTTTCGCATTTTTTGTTGCGGTTGATTATTTTACGACATAAAAATAAATTGTTTTGGATAATTCGAAGTTTAGATAATTCGAAGTTGTGCATTGGTCCCTTGCACTTCGAATTATCCAAGTTCGACTGTACTAACTTTTTTCTGAAAGTCAGTTAATAAAAAATGACAATTTGTGTAAAATCCCTTATCATTCAGCTGCTTTTAGAGAACAACTAAAAATTTGCTCACTCTAACGCCGATATCTTTCTGAATTTTTACGATATTTGACTCGATTTTTTTAATAAGTTGCTCCATAGAGTTGACTATTAAATTATGTAAAGTGATCCTTGTTATTGTTCGCGCATGCGGAGATAAAAATTATTTCATACAACTGCTCATATTTCCTAAAATATTTAATATATTCATATTCCAATTGCACTATATTGTTTCTACTACATTTTGTCAATTGTTCTGAAATCGGCGTTAAATTTGGTTTAAAACCCTGTATGTTATAAGCAAAAAACATGCAAGAATTTTTTAATTTTTTTAAATAAATCGGCATATCTCTATTAATATACGTTCTATTCTTACACAAAAGAATACACATATTGCACAATTTCTGTTTATTTATATTTGGTAGCGATAGATCTTTTCGTGCATTTTATTTTACAGGGTGATCCCAAGTATTATTTCTTTTCTTTGATTTTTTGTTGCCCCCCTAATTGTCCCTCTTATCAAATCGATATTGCTAAATATGAGGTCATACTTGTTCTTTTTAATCCTGCAATTCCAGAAGAATCTGACAAGTATATTTCTAAATATTCGACAAAATGTCTAAAATTGAAAATCACCGGTCATTAATGGCAATATAGTGTATGTAGGCAAAGAAAATTATAAAAGTGTTTAAAATAAGACAGAAATTTAGAATATGTTGATAAATTACTCCTGACATTAATTTAAAAAATATTACACTTTTCAAATTTTTATACGCTCCCTGATTTCTATGAGTAACATAAAAAAAAAAAAAAAATTTCTTCGTGCCCTGGCAAGTACAATAGTAGGAATATCATTCTTCTATTATCAAAATTCATCGAATTTTGATACTTTGAATTTTATGAAATTTCGATGCTTAACGGTACTAAAAACTTGTAGCAGAAGGGAATGTTTATTGTTTTAATTGTATGAACATGCATAAATGTTATCTAAGCATAATTCTTATGACACGGTAAGTATAAAAATTTACAATATGTAACTTTTTAAAAATTAATGGAAATTAGTTTCAGCAACATAATCTTAATTCCTTCCGTATTGTAAATACGTAGTTTTGAAATTTACTTTGCTTATGTATCTCAAACAGGTAAAAATAAACTAAAGCGCGTTTCAACCTTTTTGCAAGTATCTGTATAAATCAATAAAAAATTGTATTTTCTTTTATTATTTATTTATTTTTTAGCAGCATAATTAAATTCTGTGGATTTTCATGAATACAATTTTAAATATTTTATCATTCTCCTGTCTTTGCAAGAAGAAAGTATTGGATTCGTGAAAATGTTCGAATTCCGATTTTCGACGGATTTACACGGTTTAGGGGTCAGAGATCCCGAAAAAATCAGAAATCCCGTTTTTGCAAAATGTCTGTCTGTGGGTCTGTCTGGTGTGTGTATAAGACCCAAAGTTTGTGGGCGCTCTATCTTAAGAACTAATGAACGGAATTGAATAAAACATTAGATTCAGTTACTCCCTAATACAAGTTGGTGCAGATTACTTTTTGGAGTAAATCACCCGGTAGGTGGCGCTGCTATGTTGCATTATTCATGATTTCCACAATATCTCTATCTCAAGAACTAATGAACGGATTTTCAGAAAATTTCAGATTCAGTTAATCCCTGATATAATTTAGTGCTGATAACCTTTTGGTGTATAGCGCCTAATACGTGCTATACGTGTACGTAGCTGCTATACAGCATTATTCATGATTACCGCAATAGCTGTATATCAAGAACTAATGCACGAATTTTCATCAAATTTCAGATTCTGTTAGACCCTGATATAAATTACTGTTGCTTAGCTTTTGATGTAAATCGCCCTGCAGGTGGCGCTAATAGGCTGCATTTTTCACGATTTCCGCAATAGCTGTAGATCAAGAACTAATGCATGAATTTTCATCAAACTTTAGATTCAGATACTCTTTCATATAAAAATAGTCTTTGACAGTTGCCACCGATATGCAGAACTTTTCACGATTTCCGCAACAGTTCTATCTCAAAAGCTAATGCACCGATTTTCATCAAACTTGAAATTAGAACTAGATTAATATTAACACAATTATTCTAATTGGTAAACAAATCATATTAGATGTAAATTTCCAACTGGGCGAAAAATGTCCGGACCAGGATTCGAACCCCGGACCTCCCTGGCTGAAGCCGCCAGTGCTCTGCCATCTGAGCTATCCCGGACGATTCTGGTCGAACTTTTTCACCCGGTTATTCTGTTGAGCTGAACCAGGTTTCAGACCAGATGCTGTAATCTTCAAGGTTAGCTGGGTGAAAAAGTTCGACCAGAATCGTCCGGGATAGCTCAGATGGCAGAGCACTGGCGGCTTCAGCCAGGGAGGTCCCGGGTTCGAATCCTGGTCCGGACATTTTTCGCCCAGTTGGAAATTTACATCTAATTGAAATTAGAAGTTAACGTAAGTTGTTGCTGTTTAGATTTTGGTGTAAATCATGTAACCGGTGGCACTGCGATGCTGCATTTTTCAGGAAGTAATAACATGTATTAGATGGAAAAATGTTTTAGGATTGCCACGTACGACTAGTTTTACTCTGTGCGAACATTTTTACTTTCTTCTATCTTTACACGAAGAAAGTACTGGATTCGTGAAAATTTTCGACTTTCGGTTTTCGACGGATTTACACGTTTTAGGGGTCAGAGAATCAGAAAAACATGTTTTTTACAAAATGTTTGTATGTGAGTCTGTCTGTCTGTCTGTATGTGACACAAATTTTGTGGGCGCTTTATCTCAAGAACTAATGCACGGAATTTAATAAAAAATTATATTCAGTTAGTCCCTGATATAAATTGGTGCTGATTATTTATTGGTGCAAATCGCTAAAAAGGTGGCGCTGCTATGCAACATTTTTCACGATTTCCACAATAGCTCAATCTCCGGAACTAATAGACGGATATTCATCAAACTTCAGATTCAGTTAGTCCTTGACATGAATTGATGTTTTAAACATTTTGGTGTAAATCGCTCAATAGGTAGCGCTGCTATGCAGCATTTTTTGTAATTTCTGAAATAGCTCTATCTCAAGAACTAATGCTTGGATTTTCAACAAACTTCAGATTCAGGTATACCTGGATATGAATTAGTGCTGTTTAGTGTTTGGTGTAAATCGGTCAACAAGTGGCGCTGCTATGCGGCATTTTTCAGAATTTACACTATATATCAAATATTGTCTCAATAACTAATGAACGAATTTTTATCAAACTTCAGATTCAGGTATTGCTTGACATAAACTGATGTTTTATAGATTTTGGTGTAAATAGCTCAACAGGTGGCGCTGCTTGTCTGCATTTTTTGCCATTTTCGCAATAGCTCTATCTCAAGCACAAATGCTTGGTTTTTCCACAAAATTCAGTTTTAGGTAGAACCTTGATATGAATTAGTGCCGTTTATATTTTGGTGCAAATCGCTCAACAGGTGGCGCTGCTATGCTGCATTTTTCAGAATTTCCACCATAGTTCTATCTTAATAACTAATGCACGAATTTTCATCAAACTTCAGATTCAGGTATACCTTGATATCAGTTAGTGTTATTTAAGTTTTCGTGTAAATCGCTCAACAGGCGGCGCTGCTATGCTACATTTTTCAGTATTTCCGCTATAGCTATATCTGTAGAACTAATGCACGAATTTTCATCAAACTTCAAATTCAGATATGCTTTCATATGAATTGGTGCTAAATTGGTGTAATTTCTTGTACTATTTAAATGATTTAATTGACGTGATTTATATAGAAGAAAGTTTTGTGATGGCCACAACATACTAGTTTTTCTAATTTCTATTTATTAGATAAACTTAATTCCGATATTAATTAAACTAGGGGATCGTACCCGGGCTTCCCGGGTTAAAGAATGTAGGCGAAAACATTTTTTTAAATTGAAAACTAATAAATTTTTTATATGCAATAAATTTTTTAGAATGCCCACTTACATTAAAAAAACATTTTTCATATGGAAAATACGAATTATACGTCATTTTCCGTTATTATGCCCCTAATATAATATTCTGCTCCTAATGGGATTTTGCGCCACTAAACCCTATAGAGCAATTTTTATCAACAATTTTGAATTTTTATCAGAAAATAGCATGAATAAAGTTAAAAATACTTCATTATTTCTCTCTTGTCTGCAATAATGAAAGCTATCTAATTTTCATCATTTTGAAGAAATTTCATAAAATGCTTTTAAAACTAAAATATAAAAGTGCGAATATAAAAAAAAAAACAGATAGTGCGGTCACATCTGTAAAGGAAGAGCTTTCAGTTAAAAAAAAATATATTAGAAAAATTGGTTCAGCAGAAAGATCAGGGCAGATGACTAAAAAACACACTTGTGTTTTAAATATATAGATTATATAAAATTCGGAAAAATTAAATTAAGCAAATTATGTTATTTTGATAAAATTATATTAGAATGCCCTAAAGAATAGCATTAAAATAAATTATTCTAGAGAATTTTCGACAAAAAATTCAGGAACACGATATTATTTTAAACCACGAATTATTTGTTTGCTTCTCTAACTCGGCGAAGCAAATCCATCCAGGCGAGAGTCACTATTTTCTGTAATATAAATCGCTATTATTTGCATGTCACCTCCCTTTTATAAAGACACTCTAAAATTTTTAAAACATTGCGTTTTATCAGTGTATGATTTCGATTATATTATTTTTAAAAGTGAAGCAATTTCACCTGTGAAGAATTTCAAAGTAGCTGCACTGTGAAAATGACGCACTTCTACAAAACATAATTCAGGTTTAAGAATTAAAATACATGCACGCTTTTTTTTTATATAAAATGACGTCATTTGCCTCCGCTAAAGCAATGCATTTTTACAATCCAGTCTCAAACTTATGACATCATTATCAAGGAATAACAGACAATATTCTTGACATAGCCCATATTTTATTTTCAACTTTTTTTTTCAGGTTTTATGGGGAAATGGCAACAAAAAGATACAGTATCTCCTATTTTTGACTATTTTCCGTTTGCTTTCAATGACTTTCAATAGAAATGAGGTACTTTTGTTGCCACGATAAGAAAAATGGTACTAAAAACTACAAAAAAATTAATATCTCAAAAATAAATTGAGATACAGCTTTCAAACAAAATGCATTTAAAAGAGCATTTTTTTCCTCATACGACGGTGTAAAAATTTAAAATGTGCGATGTTTAAAAGTTTAAAAATTTGCAGTAGAAAGAACTGCAAAACCAAAATTTTATTTCAAATTTCAAAGTGTTGCCATTCGCAAAATGACGTATGCGTTACGCACAGATATGTTTGTCCTTTATAATATAGATACTGAAGGTTGCCTAATGTCGAGAGAAGGTTTTTCTTTTTTAATTTTTTCGCTTTCTTTGTTGTCTTAAAGACAATTAGATAGCTGGATTAAAACTTAATCATTTAAAGTAAAGTGTTTATAAATTGTTTTATTCTTTTAATTAAAAAACATTTTGCTGTATTTTTTCCGGTAATATACATTTCATCGTATTTTTCAATAAAGAAAAAAAAAAGCATAGGCATCTGATTTCTCAATGCCTTGTTTAAGGAATCAACCTAGTGTTCCTGCTTAAGAAACCCTGTTTATAGCTTGCTGCCACCTCGTATCAGCTATGTCAAATTCATTTCTTTTTGCGGAATAATTTGTTTCCTTTGCTGTCAGTGATTGGAGCATTAAACATCTTTGGGCATATGAAAGTTTATTTTCTTAGATATGTTTCCAACCTGCCTGCCCATCTTCTGTAAAATTTTAACATTTTTAAGCCCTTAATCGTCGTGCCCGATACCTTGATGTGCAATTTGCTTTGAATGTATCGGATTAATAATCAGCTTACGCTTTTTGCATATGTTACATTTAATTATTAATACTGTTTCTCGATTTAAATTTTAATAAAGCAATTGTTAAATTTCATCTAAGGTAAGGCATTATAAAAATAATATAAAAAAATTATGTATAGAAATTTAAATTCTCCATTTGTCCTCCTATATGTTTTACATCAGTAAACAAGACTAAATTTACTTTATTTATATTTAGCAGAAAGTAAAAGATGTATGAATAATATACAATTTATTTATAGAAAATATGTTATAGCAAATGCATGTTTCCATATGTAATTGCATATAAGGTGGACTCTAGTATATCAGTAATTATGAATTGTATTAACCTGTATTTCCAAATAAATTACAAAACAGATCAAAACGAAACAAGTTTCGAATTAGAAACACAATACCTCGTTTTCCGAAGGGTCATAATATTTTAGGAAGTACGTCTCAGTGGACTATACTCAGGGATATAATAAAGGGTATAAGGGGTTTACCCCATGCACCTTGAGGGTTGTATTAAGGAACTGCATACATCCATTGTTTCTCAAATAAATATATAGAGTATACTCCCTAGCGTATACCCACCGTATTTTTTAAAGACTACACCATTGACTAAAGATAATTTAAGAAAAGTTAAATTGCTTATTGTGCTAATGCTGTAAATTTTCTCACTTTAACTCTCTCGCTCATCAAACTTTATATGAAGGTTCTAATTTAAGTCATAAAAATTAGCTTTTGAAAATCGGTTTTCGACCAATCTGTATTTGGAATGGCACCTATTAAGAATCAAGGTATCATGTACTAGAATTTTTTTCTCAATATAAAATTTAAAACAAGCATTTTAATTACCATATTGACTCATGTATAATATGCACATGAGTATAATACTCACCTCTGTTTTTGGATTGAGAAAACGAAAAAAACAAATATGTCTCGTGTATAATGTGCACCATAGTATTTTAAGATTTGAAAATTCGGAAGAAAATGCTCAGAAACCTGAGTCCTATAAAAAAAAATTACGGAGTATAAATTTCCTGGATTTACTTTTTTATGATTTGTAGCCTTAGTATGGTTTCCCCCAATTAATATCTTTTCTCACATTCTAAACATTGTTTTATATTATTTACCAATGCCGAAATATATAATACTGTTAGTAATATCATAATAAGAATTCGTAAAAAATCGCTGTCAAAGTTTTGTATTTCTCTTTATTACGCTTTAGAAGATTATGATGGTAAAGAAGCCAATTTACACAGCCACTTTCAACCTGCAAATTTTAGATTAATCTAAAAAAAAGGCAATATAGGACTACAGCCGGAAAATGTGATTTTGCCAAATCCTGCATACACTGTTAAAAATTTGCAGCATTCTGTCCAGTCATTCGACCGTTTTTTTGAAAAACGGTTTCATAGCCGTAATTTAACTATATTCTGACCATAAAATGGCCAATAAATGGTCAGAATAGTGTTAAATTACGGTTGTGTAAACGTTTTCTTAAAAAACGGTCAAATGACTGGACAGAATGCTGCAAATTTTTAACAGTGTTCGCGCAGGGGCGCGCCGACCCAGTGTGCAAAGTGTGCGGCGCACACAGGCGCCGAAATAGTAAAGGCGCCAAAGATTTCAGTTGAGGAGCATATATTACTTTAGAAAAAATTCCTTAACATATTTATATTACAATGTATTACATTTTCTTGATATCTCAATTATGCTTTGCAGATTTAACCGAGACAAACCTTCTTATAAATATATTCAGCTCTACTTTTTAAAATTTATTTCGTTTTATTCTACTTCTGAATCACCTAATAAGTGATTTAGACGCAGACCTGTCCAACCTTTATAAACAAAGGCGCATCTCATGTAGTTGCAAACAATGAAAGGCGCCATAATTCACATGGCTGAAAACATGCAACACTATTGTCTCACTGTAGGTAGAGCGTAATATACAGTTTTATTACCATAGGTGCTAAATTCCACCTGATTTTTTATTTTTAAATAACAATCGTCGCCTTATTACAGAATTTCTGTCATAAATAAGATGAAAATTACTATTCGGAAATATTGGTAAAAGTTTCCTTGAGGTAATCAGGATATGAATAGTGGTAGAATTATGCCTGACGAGCGTCTTATATGATGTACATATAAACCACAGTGATAGCCATACGTGCCCTATGACTCAGAAACTATGTAAAAATAATTTGCAGAAATAATATAAATCACAGTAAATTCAAAATTAGATTTTTCAGAGGGGCAACTTATCTTCAAAAGTTTTGTAGGTGAAGGAGCCAGAAACCTTAATCACTAAATAACAAATTAATAGCATTAAATAATTAAAACTAAATAACGGTCACTGATAACTATTAAAAGAACCCTACTCAAATATTTTTTATTTTAATGAAAGCATCCTTTAAAATGGATTTTTAATTTTAGAAATAGTAAGAGGAAACACTCCAATGGGTGTCAAGAAAACCTTCAAAGAGCGCCACCATGGACAGTTCTGAATAGAGAAGCAATGCAAAACCAGAACTTGTATTACATTGCTGTTCCATGTAGAGATTTTAGATTGGAGATACTGGCGTCAGCTATGGGACAAATTTTAATTGCTAAAAACGAAGCATCAGCCTTTTGTGAAGGTGTTAGTATTCCGTGTTGTAGGTTTAACACTGTTATATTTCATGTTCATAGAGTACAATTTACTTTAGGCGGCCGAAGCCATATCTTTTTTCAGCGCTTCTACACCGTTCTGTAGAAACTATTATGTATTGGACAAAAATTGTGTTTTTTTTAGACTATAGACCTCCGAGCAGAACAAATACTTTTTATCTATACTATCATAGTGGAAAAGGGGAATCGGATGGTGAAAATAGGTTAAATTTGGCCATAAATGTCCAAAAATTCTTACTTTTTGTAAGATTGAGAGAGACAGCCTTTCCCTGCGCTCCCTGCGTATTCTCGAGTCTATACTGGATAAATAATTGTTATTATTGTAAGATTTGTTCATTTCAATTAGAGATTGACCGAAAATTCGGTTTCGTTATCGGCCCAAAATCAGTGTTTTACCCAAAATTCGTTTTCGGTGAAAATGTTTCCGAAAATTCGGCCAGAACGAAACTATCTGTTTTCCAAAAATCTTGTTTCTTTTATGGAAATTTTCAACATGACTCATTGATTCGAGCTATATCATTTCAAATGAGATGCTCTTTATTGATTGCTAGGAACTTCACTGTTTATCTCATCGTTTATTTCTCCAATTCAAAAGCGGTTTAAAGCAATTTGTACACAATAAATTGGGCTACAAATTTAGCAATAGTTTCCGAAAATAAATCCTTATTGGTGAAATTGCAGCATAAAGTTTCAGTTTTTTTTTTTCCAAAATTTGTCCGTTTACAAGAGGAAATTTTTCTAGCAAGGAAAACTGTCAACTTTCCATAATTTATTTTACAAATAGGCCAAAAGTATTTGTACTTACACGCCAAGTTCCAGATCTGGGACTTTCTTTCTCTTCGCTAAAAAAAAAATCCCAAAAATTTCAAAAATCGCACTTTTGAGGCTTTGATATCTCTGGTGGGGCACGAGATAAAAATCTGAAATTATGGCTTCTGATAGTCTTTTATGGTACTATTATGCACAAAAAATTTAGATGGAGATTTTTGACTACAAGCTGAGATATAGCGAGGAAAACATATCAATAAATGCTATTATTAGATAAATTAGATTTATCTGTTATATTACAATATTTACACATGAAATTTGTTGAAAAAAGTGTAATAACAAATATTTAATTTACTTAGAGACTATATATGTTTAACAAAGATCTGAGAAATATCTTCACAGAATTTTGGAGAGGTGTTATGAGTTCGACCAGTTCAGTTCCATGGGGGTGATCTTTCTCAAAATTTTATTTGTAGGAACCAAGTCTTGTCATCTTTTGATAACTTGGCCCTGCTGGCTCATAGAAATAAACTTTGAACTCACTATCTTCAAGTCCCACTTCATTAATAATTGCTAGCTTACTTCTTATCATGCAACAATGTGATTTTTCTGCAGTATAAAATTTGAAAGGGCTTTGGATATCTTTACTTTCTGAAAATTACTTGAGGCTGAGGCATGATAACACCGTATAAATGTTTCATTTACAGGAACATACTTATGGTAGGAACAAGTTTCAGGGACTGGCAAACAGCATTAAAATTGTGGTTTTTAAACCAACAAGCAGGAATGTGTTTTGGCACATTTGATCATGTCTCAACAAGTATGTCAACATTAACAGCTTTTCTCTTTCCCTATTCTGTTTTTGTCTCATGTCTTGTATAAAAATATTTTTTTTTTCTTTATGTAAAATTGCTGAGGTTTCTTTTAGTTATAAAATTACTTACAACAAAAATTACTGAAACCATACAAAATGCAGGCCTTAGGCATAATTATTTTTTTAATTAATTGCTAAGCTTTGCAAAAGGCTTTGTTTTCTGTTACTATTATTTAACGATAATAATAAAAATAAAATTAAATGACACTTTGAGATAAATACTTACCTGTGACTACAACAAAACAATAGTTTGGCAGTACTGTTTTGACATGTTGCCCTTGCCATATCTCAGCTTGTAGTCAAATCTCCATCCTGAAATTTTTTGTGCATAACACTACCATAAAATACTATCAGAAACCAGAACTTAAGATTTTAATCTCGTGCCCTACCAGAGATATCAAAGTCTCAAAATTGCGATTTTTGAAATTTTTGAAAAATTTGGTATTTTTTTTTAGCGAAGAGAAAGCAAGTCCCAGATCTGAAACTTGGCACGTGTGTACCAGTACCTTCGACCTATTTGTAAAAAAAAAATATGTCAAGTTTTCCTTGCTAGAAAAATTTCCTCTTGTAAACGGACAAATTTTGGAAAAATACTGAAACTCTATGCTGAAATTTCATCAATAAGGATTTACTTTCGAAAACTACTCTATTACCAAATTTATAGCCCAATTTATTCTGTACAAATGGGTTTAAACCGCACTTGAATTGGAGAAATAAACGATGAGATATTTACAATTCCGTAGACCCTTCATGTGAGAAAATTGCTGCAGACGATGAAACAAAAGTGGTCGCCATGGACAAAAAAAATTAATAAAATTAAAATAGTCATTTTGAACTTCCATCATGTTAGGGTTGTTGTACAAAAAAATCAGATTTTTTAAAAATGGTCGAGCAACCAGTGCTGGACCACTTAAAATGGATTGACCCTTATAAAAGAGAAATCGAGGTATGTATACCTAAAACATTTTTTAATTAGATTAACTTCGTATACTTAGAAAAACATTCTGTGTCCTGGAGGAATTAATTATATTTTATTTTATCTGAAAACAAAAAGTTTTGGTTAGAGGCACAGAGAACCAACTTGGCCCACACGTATAATTAATTAATAATTATATATATTTATGTATGTATTAATTACTTTAAAAAATTGTGATAGATTCGTTTTCTTTTTTGGTCGAAAATAGGAAGCTTACCGAAATTCGGTTTTGGTTTCGGTCTTAAAAGCCTGTTTCGGTCGATCCTTAATTTCAATTCAGAATATAAAATTGAAAGTTTTGAAATATGAAACTTATTAGCATTACCTATAACCTAAGACGCTACAGAATGATAAAAAAAAAAGTTTAAACATAAATAAATTAGGAGCCATAATGATGGCTGTAATATAAACAGAAAAATAGAGATTTATGAAAAAAGAATTCTAAATCCCGTGCTATTTATGTCCTACTAACCGACCGCCCGACATTGTCCAGGCGAATGATAATAATCTTTTGATTTTATATTTGAACGAAAATCTTTCTAAACTAACATAATATTATCAACAGCGCTGCCTTCGTCAGCGTACATCCCCACGAAGCTCGAATTGAAGAACCCACTGCCTTCGGTAGTGTACACCGGGGGTAGCTATCCACACTCCGGTCTGATTTTTCAAGCGAACCGTGAATTTGTATTTAATTTCTGGCATTTAGGTATGTAAAACTTTCAATTTTGACCAAAAAATCTTGATAAAAAACAAATAATATAAAATGCACACCATCCCTTCTCTTTTTAAAACGCAAAATGATACCCAAACCACATATCTCTTAACCGGGAAACGATACCTTGAGAAAATTTGCACCGAGAGAAAAAAAACATCTTTGGCGAACCCTTGAAATGACTTCAAATAAAATTTTTTAAAGTAAATATTAATATTTTTTACACCAGATATATCGTTAGAATCGGAAAAATACCGAGAATGTATTAATGGTTTGGTTTTCTTCTTTTTGGGAATTTGAAACTTCAGAAAAACGGAAAACTTGAAAACTAACGAGTATCGCGGCCAAATAAGAAGGTTTTTTGAAATAGTAATGAAAGATATCGTTGGAATCGGCGAGGTAAAACGATTTTCTTTCTTTATTTTTGAATCCGACCATCGCAATTTTAAAATGCAGTAAAAATCGAACGCTACGCTTTTGTCAGTGTGCACACGGATATAAATGCTTTGAAGAAAGAAACCTCGCCATTTTGCGATGGATCATTATTGCTTTTAATTAACATTTTGGCTAATTATCAAAAAATGAACAACCTGAGCCTCATGTGCATTTGCACCTGGCCATTATCTAGCCTTATATAAATTTTCAGACCTCTGTGTGCGGTAGAATTTCTTTCACAGCGCCAACACATGCAAGGTAAAGACAAACGTCTTTTTTTTAGGGTTCTGTACTTAAAAAGTAAAAACGGAACCATTATAAGATCACTCCTGTGTCTGTCCGTCTGTCTGTCTGTCACAGCCATTTTAATTGTAAACTATGGAAAGTAGAAGGTTCAAATTCGATGAAGTAACAAAGACCATTGACCCACATATTTTCAGATTAATAAACATTCATAAATATATTTAGTAAAAAAGTAGAGGGGCTAGTTATGCTACTTGAAAAAAAAATCTTTTCTTTGTATATCATGTGGGGTATCCTGTGAAAGCTTTTGTAACGCTGAACTCAAAAATACATTCCTTTTAATTTTTGGTATTATATTTTAAAATATATTGTTGAAAATGTAGCGCAAAAATATGTTCCCCCCCCATCTAATTCCGAATCTACTGAAACTAAAATTATGAAAAAATTAGAGGTAGTAGACGTTAATATAAACCTTGCCGGAAAATTATAGCGATTACCCTAGGTCACATAGTTTTTGAGTAATTAGCATTTTTCTGTTATACACAAATTTCGATTTACGGGCATTCATAAAAATTGTTGAGCATCGCTGAATATACCTATCGTTGCAGAAGAATAAAAGCATTTTAATTAATTTTTCAACTACATTTCAGCAGTGAAATTACGCTTGAAATTATTGAATATTAATGATGTGAATTATCACATTGCTACAAAGCGTAAACAAACTTAGAGAAAAATGTCCAAGCCGGGAATCGAACAAGGGTCCCTGGAATAGATCTCCAGTGCTCTACCACTAAACCACAAGGACGATGTCCAGCTTGGCATTTCTCACTTGTATAAGTCGGTAAAGCTGCTACTGCAGCACAAGATAGAGAAGTCTTCATGAGAACACATTCTAGTGGCGTAACATGAGACGCAAATAAACCCAGCATCGGTGAATATACAATTTTAATTAATTTTTCAACTACATTTCAGCAGTGAAATTACGCTTGAAATTATTGAATATTAATGATGTGAATTATAACATTTAAGTTAGTGGTAGAGCACTGGAGATCTATTCCAGGGACCCGGGTTCGATTCCCGGCTTGGACATTTTTCACTAAGTTGGTTTACGCTTTGTAGCAATGTGATAATTCACATCATTAATATTCAATAATTTCATGCGTAATTTCACTGCTGAAATGTAGTTGAAAAATTAATTAAAATTGTATCTTCACCGATGCTGGGTTTATTTGCGTCTCATATTACGCCACTAGAATGTGTTCTCATGAAGACTTCTCTATCTTGTGCTGCAGTAGCAGCCTTACCGACTTATACAAGTGAGAAATGCCAAGCTGGACATCGTCCTTGTGGTTTAGTTGTAGAGCACTGGAGATCTATTCCAGGGACCCGGGTTCGATTCCCGGCTTGGACATTTTTCACTAAGTTGGTTTACGCTTTGTAGCAATGTGATAATTCACATCATTAATATTCAATAAAAGCATTGTTGATAATGATTTTCGAAAAAAATCATCGGTAATTAGCTGAGATACTAACCCTTAAAGGTACGGTCAGTTTGGACATACACAAGGACAGGGCGGCGTACTCTATGCCTAGTTAACGACTTTTAATGATATATATGTGTAATGTAATGTCCAGTAACAGTATAAAAGCAATAAACGTCAAATTGTTAAAAACATACTAATTTAAGGGGTCTCGGGACTCTAAAAAGTGGGAAAAATGAAAAAAAGACCATTTTCAACATTTAATGTCTTAAAATGTATATGATTTTAAAACACAATTTTAATTGGAATGATAGATATAAGTATGTTCTTTCGTTTCATGTATTTAAAAAATTGCAAGATACAGAATTAGTATTTATAGGGGGCTCGAAACTGTTAGACATTTGTCGAACAAAAAATTGGCATAACAGTTTACGCGCAGGATTACAAAATAAATATTGCAACTAGAATGAAAATTTTGGTGCTTACTTATACTTCAGATTGTAATAATTCCTCTGAACTTAAATAAATTTGTATTTAAAGCATTTTTAATGCAATGCTGCATTTAGCTAGTACAAAATTTTGAAAATTTCAACAGTAAAATCGCCTAAAAAATATTTTTTTGAACAATAAAAAGGAAATTTTAGGTTCAGTTTATACAGAATAACATGGAATATATGTTTTGAAAATTTTGAGTTTTTGAGGTTTTGATGTTTTCAAGTTTTTGAGGTATACTGCGCGTTATACCCAAAAACGCCATTTGGAAAATAATGACTTTAAAGTTTCGGAAACGCCGCTTCTGCTATTGAGCGGGTATAATTCTAAAAGCCAAAACTTCTGTTCTAATGGGAATTTCAAGGAAACAATTATATCAAAATATTCAGAAAAGATAGGAGTTTAACATCTAAAAAAATTAAAATTTCTTAAATTTTGAAGCTTTAAGAGTCCTGCGACCACTTAATCCTTTCCGGCACGGAGTAATTCTATTTATAAACTTATGAAATAATGAACTGACACCAAAATTTATAAACGAATTTATTAGAAAATGCGAACTTGCTTATTTTCACGTACATGATAAAAGGAAAATTTTAATTAAATATTCTTGGTGCCATTTGTCTGTTTTGAAATTGAAATTATGTGTCCGTTTTTTAAGGGCATCGCCCTCGAAATATTTAATTAGAATGAATCGCATAAATACTGTGAGATTCGCGATAGTTTGCATTCATTGTATCTCTCAATACGCCTCGAGTGACTTTAAAAGTTAATTAAACACATATCTGGAAAAACGCGGCACTGACCAAGGCGGCGTTGCAACTTTGAGACCTCAATTCGAAGCGCGCTTAGCACAAAGCCAAATTTAAACTTTGAACAAAGGTTTTGTTTTAGATACACTGTAGAAATAAAGGTTATTACTACGCTGAATTTAGTTTCATGAAATGCCAAATGAAGTTTAACTATGCACTGCCTTTATTGTCAGCACCGAATTAAGTTCTTCATAAACAGATTAGGATAATATTAAAAAAAGAGTTATACGAATAGCTATATTTGATATTGTTCCATATATCTCTTTGAACTTTCATGGTATAACCGATTACACTTTTCTAATATATACAGTTATACCCAACCCTACGTTATATAGTTTTTTAAAAAGTCTTAGTATTCTTTTAGCAACTTTTTTTTTTATATAATACAATCACAAATTCATATATTTATTCTACGGAACCCTCTGTGCGTGAGTAATGCTCGCACTTGACCGTTTATTATTGATATAGATGCAATCTATTGTTATTGTTATTGTATTATTTTTTCCGGGATAGTAAAATTTTACCGTTATGCAGGATTCTGATACAGACAGGTTCCATTTTCACAAGCTTTATTGTGTTACGAATTTTATTTACAAAGCTGCCACCCTTCCTTATTTTTCAAGTAATTTAAGCATGTTTCGAACCAGAAATTTTATTTAGTACATGAAATAAAATACAAACCCTATAGAAACAAGACACATTTTATTAAATAAATGTTCCGGTTCAAAACACTTTATTTATCCTTGGAAAAACTCCAGAAGGATGGTAGCTATGCATTTATAGATATTCATAGAATTTATTTTTTATTATAAAATTTTATTTTCTGAGGGGCGCCAATTGAAGTTTTGCACACAGGCGCTGGATACTTCTGGAGCGCCCCTGTGTTCGCGGATGTCGAAAGATAAAGTAAAATATGTCTTCATACCAGAAATGTGCTATTTGTTGAAAATTTTGTAACTTTTAAATTGAGTTACAATTGTATAATTATATGGGCTTTGCAAATCTCGATTACACAATTTTAATATAAAGTTAACACGAAAAAAAGCACTGTTAAAACTTTTGCAGCATTCTGGCAGGCCATTCGACCGTTTTTTGAAAGAACGGTTTCATAACTATAATTTAACTATATTCTGACCATAAAATGGCCAATAATATGGTCAGAATAGTGTTAAAATTACGGTTGTGTAACCGTTTTCGGAAAAAAATGGTCAAATGACCTGCCAGAATGCTGCAAATTTTTAACATTGAGGGAATCCTCGCAGTCGGCTCCAAAATGCTTCAGGAAGATAAATCCGTAGATGATCAGATAAAATACGATGCTGTCTACTTTAAAATAAGATAAAGTAATTGCTTTTACGGTTCATTTTGGCTAAAAAAAATACATTATCCTTTTTTATCATGATGAACAAACCACAGCTTGTAAAAGTGGAATTATTTCACATGCATTACACTGTAAAAAAAATAATGCCAGTTTTCCGGTACACTGTAAAAAAAAAAAAAAAAAAAAAAAAAAAAAAAAAAAAAAAAAAAAAAAAATACTGCCAGTTTTCCGGTAGAAATCGGAAAAATAGTTGCCCTTATCGTACCGAAATAATTTCCGACCCAGCTCGGAATAAAATCCGTAAAAATAAGGAAATAGTCAGTAAATCGGTATTTTACGGATTTTATTCCGATTTTACGGATTTTATTCCGAGCTGGGTTGGAAATTATTCCGGTACGACAAGGGCAACTATTTTTCCGATTCCTACCGGAAAACTGGCATTATTTTTTTTACAGTGCGTTATAAAATATTATAAGACACTCTGATTATGGATGATACATTTAAGTGAGTTTTTTTTTATTTATTTATTTAGTTTTAAAAGAGCATTTGTAAATAAAAACCAATCCACAAACAAATAAATGAAGTTGTGTAAAACATAAAGAATTACGATTTATGTCATATTTTGTTTTTAATTTCAAAATGAACATTTTTATTTAAAATAATTATATTTACTATCCCACACTGAGAAAAATGACGCTTTCAAATCTGAGTAAATCGATGTTTTCATTTTATTTTGAAACTTTTTGTTTCAAATATGAAAACCCAATGCTTTCAATTTTGAAATACCAGCCATACTCAGTTTCAAACAAAATTACTTTTTATTCGTTAAATGGGGTAAATTTCACCAAGGTAGTTCAATTTATTAACATTAATCACTATTTCTTATGATTTCGAATGAAGCGCTCCTGTCAGTAATATTTTATTACATGAAACGTGGCGAACTACATTTTTATTGTGTCCGCGGAAGAACATTTAAAAACCGTCGTAAGGTGAGATCGCAGAAGCGGAAGCGTAGAGGTTTTTTTGTTGTTGTTGTTGCTGCTCTACTCAAGGTTGCAAATGGACGATCACGTTAACGAAAGACTTCGGCAGTGGAATTTGGAAGAATTCGTCGACAATTTTGAAAGTAAGTTCATTCATTTTGTTGTTGTCGAAATTTTTTCCCATATTTTTATTGTTTTCACAATTTCTGTAAGTTGTCTTAAGATTAGGGTTAGCTATACACGATGTTTCACATTCGGCATTTTGATGATTGTAACATTAATGTTTTTGTCTTCATTTGTTCTTTCTGTTATTTTGACTACTAATTTTGATATATAATGCTTTATTTTTCATATAAAAATGATAATTTCAATCGTTAGACTATGAAACCCACGTAATCAACTTAATGTTTATTTGGCGCTTAAATTTTCACTTCGTTTATGAAATCCAATTTTTATTTAGATTCCCCGCCCCCTTCCCTCTTAAAGTTAGTTGCAACATTTGTTAAAAGCAGTAAATGAAACAAACAAGATTTTCCCTTTATGATTTGAAATTCAGTATTCTGTTTTTATATTGATAGCATATTATGAAGTTTAAAATAATGTGCATTACGATTTTTATATAAATACGTTTAATAGAATGAAAATAAGAGAATTTTTTTCTCATATTTAGTTATTCTCCGAAAATAACCGTACCCATAGAGTTTAATCTCACAAATATTCTGTATTCTTTTGTATTTATCTCAGCCAAATAATGAATTATTCTAGTTCTTAATCTTCCTTATTAATGAATTAAAATAAATATTAATGTTATAAATAGAGATGCACCGAATATTCGGTATCTATTCGGTATTCGGCCATGTTACCGAATATTCGGTTTGGCCGATTATCAAGCTATTCGGTATGCCGAATATCGAAGTATTCGGCTAAAAAAACTTTTTAAACATTTTATTAAAAACCGTATACAACTTCTAAGTTTAAGAGTCAACTTAAAAAGATATTCAGAATAATTAGAAACAGAATCATATTTAAATAAAAGAGAATGATTTTACATTATTTATTTGCTGTTTGTTAAGTATTATTTAAGAAAATTAACCAATCACAAGGATTTTCATAGGAATTAATTATGTACAGATGCAAGTTTCTGAATATTTTCCCGTAAATAATCTGTTTCTTTCTAAGATTTTCAGAACAACGTTTACAATCTCTGAAAAGGATTTCCCACTCCAGACACTGATGTAGAATGCATTAAAAAACTTCCTTGCTTAATCAAAGGGAGTAGAACAGTTATTCTTGTTAAGTTGCCACCATATAAAATTTGAATACATTGTATTATTTATTTACTTTTACTTTAGTCTCTTCCTGACCAACAAATAATATATGATCCTGCACAATATTTTCACAATTTCTCTTTGATTTTAAAATGTTTCTTTTAGAATTTAAGAAAATTTTATTCATCTGTTTTAATTCTCAGAAGAAGCCGTGAAATTTAAAATTTTACTAATTAAAAAAGGTTTATAACTATCCTCTTCTTGAATAACTCAAAACAGATTTTTTTCAGCATAAAGTTTACGGTACTTTTCGGTTAGCTGGGCGCCAGTGTTATATATATATATATATATATATACATACATACATTATATATCTATGCATATGTTTTATATATACACACACATAGTATATATGTATATAAATATGTATGTATACATATTTATGTATACATAATACTGCCGGCCAGCTAACCGAAAAGTACCAAGTTTACTTGAAAAAAGCTCTTTATTAAAATAAAAGTTTCTGTTTTAAATATTATCTAAAATTGTTTTAAAATTTAACATTTTAATGGCTATAAACTTTGAAATATAAAAGTATTCGATGAGCCAAATATTCGGTATTCACTTCACATGTAGGCCGAATATTCGGTGCATCCCTAGGCACCAAAAAAAAAATTGCTGATAAAAAGCTTCGAAATTGATTTGATTCTGTACTGTTGCACATGTTTTCATACGTACTGGAAATTATTAAGTGTATAAATGTATGCATGTTGTTTCTGTAAGATATTTTAATACCATATAACATTTGACTTTAGCATTTGTCATGTATTTAATTTCTTCCTGATTGAATAATATGTAGGGTAGATGTGCCAGTAGTAGACACGCTTTAATGTTTTTGGTTTATAAAAAAAATAACCAATAAACTTTTAGCATTATTTTGTTTTTTCAAAACTCCCTCTTGCATGTTTTATAATCTGGATTATTATTGACACCCTTAATCAAATCAATCATTAAACAGAAAATAATGTTTCAAAGTTTATGCAGTTTTTCAGTGAAAATCTTAATGAAGATTCTATGAGCCGGCTTCATTTAATAAATTTATATATTCTTCAATTTTTTTGAAATATTTGAATATTTTTAATGGAGTAGTAATAGAAAATAGATAAGCTAAAACCTTTTAAAATCTCCAAATGCACAAACACAGCGGTAGAAATGATTAAAAAAAGTCACTGGTCCCAAGGACCAGTAAACATCAGAGTTTACTGGTCCGCAGACATCATCACTGGCCCTCTACATAAAATTATATTAAGTACCTTTAACACTTTGAGTGACCCCCCCCCCCTCTCCTCCTCCGAGAATATAAACCAAACTTCCTTTCAGTTACCCAAAATTTTCGGCATAATAAATTGTAAAATTATAATTTGCTAAAATTTAAATAAGTAGTACATTAACAAAAACTGAAATTATTAATTATGTATTTTATTTCCGTTTATTTATTTTAACTGGCTAAGTTTTTATGCTTATTGTAATGTTTGGTTGCGGTTTTTGTCAGGGATGGGAAAATTTAAGTTTACCTGTCAGAGAGGGAAAAAAGTTACTTGCTTCATCGGAATGTTAAAAGACATATTGAATAGATTTTTTTTTTTTTTTTAACCGAAATTTTTCTAATTTACCAATGTTTTTGAAGACAAAATAATATTTTGTATTTATCGCTAATGCTGCTTGGGGACAAGCATTAACAAATGTTATTAAATACAAGAATATTGTTTTGAATTTTTGCTTTATGGGCATGCAGTGCTCATACATGCAGTATTTTTTACTTACTGCCACATGCATGCACAATTTTTTTTTATTTTTTTCAGGGTCAAAATTGATTTTGACCAGGACACTGGATAAAAGTGGTTTTAACCGTCCAAAATTGGTCAAAAGTGGTCAGAAATGGTCAAAACTGTTAAAAATGGTCTTAATTTTAATAATTATTTTTTCTTTGCAATTAAAAGTAACTTAATAAGTAATAAAAGTAATAGGCAGTTAAAAAAATAATACACTGATAAGTTAAGGAGGCTCATTAGTAAAATATGCTTATGCAATACAATAAGAAAGCTAGATCCATAATTGCCCTATCATTGTTAATAGTGTATCAACAGGGAAAAAAAATCGTTCTTCCTTTCAGCTGTTGATACAGGAGCATCTAAGAAATCTGCCCAGTATTGTTTAAAACTAGCAGCTGATGCTAAAGAAGAGGTAGAAACAGGGTTGGCACGGTTTAAACCAAGTGGTTTTAACCATGGTTTAAACCACGGTTTAAACCAATTGGTTTTTTTGTCAAAAAAACCATTTGGTTTTTTTAGAAAAAGTCTAATATAATATTTTCTCTTGTTTGTAATTTAATTGTTTTAAATTATAGATAGAAGTAATTTCTACTTTTAACACTTCATCTCAGCAGTCAACATGAGACACAATGAGCCTAGGTCATGTTTCTATGCATGTAGAAGGAAAATTAGCATGTGCTGATGAACATATCTGGTACTCTAAAGATTTTCCTTAAAACATGTGAAATTAGAAAAGATAAAATAGATAAATATTATTCAATATTTAGCATAAAATATTTTCATTTTAAAAATGCAGATTATTTACAGCAGTTAATAACAAAATACAATGATCTTTAAGATTTTGGTTAAGGCTGTTCTTAACTGCTCTGCTCAACAAGCGCAAAACGTTTTGACATATTTACAAATTCATTTTTTAACGGAAAGGTATAAAATTGGAAAGCCTGGCCACAGAAGCGATTTGGAATTGAACTGTTTTTTCCATCTTTTGATCAATCGATTACCTATTGAGTTATCAGCAAATTCGATCACGTGACAAACCCGTTTTTCGCCTGCTCTTGAGAGCTTTTTCTCCCTTTGCGAAGAAATTCAGTTCAAAACGCCCACTTTGACTATTTTTTGAAAGATCTATTGAGTTAGCAAAAAAATGGAAAAACAGCTCAATTACATAGTTTCTGAACAACAACACCAGCTAGTTTTGATCATTTTCGCACAAAAATAAATTAAAACTTATGTCAGGAAGTTGCCTTTTTGGATTTGAGAACAGCCTTGTAAAAGAAAATTTTCTGGATTGGGATTGGGGAAGATTATCCTTAAAGAATTTAAAAGAGTAGCTTAAGATATCAAATTGAACAACACAGCTTGCAAAAATTGAATGCTATTTATAGCATTTCAGTAATACCAATCAATCTTTTCTGTTAGTTGCTGAATCTAATGGCCAAAAATGTTGACTTGGACACTGGGAGTTATCACTCAGAAAACAAAATAACCAGAAGTATTTGGATATTAAAAAAAAATAATAATAATAACAACCACAGAATAATATATTATATTCATGAAATTGCATCAAATGTTTATTGATTGATTATTATATTATTAATCAAAGGATTCTTCATACGATTTGCAAGGTATCAATGTTTCACTGCGTAGAGCAGTTTACTTTGAACATAAGACATAGGTGTTACTAATAATGTTTAAATTAGAAATGATTTCAATTTTCTATATAATTGATTGTAATTATTTAATTTAAATATTTTCTGAAGTTATATTACTTACATAATAGCCAAAAATGTTTATTTTATCAACAGATATGCATCTGTATACAATAGGAAATTATATTTAAAAAAACAGACAGTTTTGCATTTTATCTAAGTCTGGTGCTGCACATTACTTGAATCTTGTAGGACAAGATATTACAAACACAAACAAAGTTAATTCAATAATGAAGCATGTTATTGAAATGAAAAATTGCAGATGAGCATGAAGATAATATTGATAACATTGTTAAAATCATTAACAACGTATACAAAGAAGTAAAACATTTATAAAATCAACTTAAGCCTATTTCCCTTGCTTTAGATAAACTTAAAAAAGAAGATGCTACTATATCTGATGCATGCGACGAATGGTTAAGATTGCTAAAAGAAAAAGATCTTGAAACTTATTCTAAAATGATACAGTCTCGATAAAAGAGCTTGTGTATAAAAAATAATTAAAACATTTGTGTTGTATCTTGGTGTTGTAATTTATGTTATGGCTTTTTTAAATTTGGTATTTGCTGGTGTTATGTTACTTATATTATGACATTTTTAACAAATGTTAACTTTGTTTTTAACATATGCTAGTAAAATATATTTGATTAGTAGTAAATAAATTGAATAGTCAATTTCAGTGGTCAAAATGGTCAAAATTGATTTTGACCAGGACGGTTAAAACCGGTTTAAACCGCTGGTTAAAACCACCATGGTTAAAACCGAGACAACCCTGATTTTTTTACTATTTGCTTTTTACAAATTCCCTTTCCCCTCTCTTTTTTTAGAAATAACGTTTGGAAAATGTTGGTATTTTGTTTTGAAAATATCATTGTTTTTGATTGGACTTAGATCAATTTTAATATTTATATGAATCTCAGAATCATTATCATTACAAAATTTTATACTATTTGCTTTTTACAAATTTCTCTTCCCCCTCCCCCATCTCTCTCGCTCTCTCTTTTTTCATAAAATAACATTTGGAGAACTTTGGTATTTTGTTTGTAAAAGCATGTTAAAAGATAGATTGAATAGATCTTTATTTTTTTATTTTATTTTTTTTTTTTAACCAAAATTTTTCTAATTTACCGATGCTTTTGAAGACAAAATAATATTTTGTATTTATCGCTAATGCTGCTTGGGGACAAGTATTATAACAAATGTTATTAAATACAAGAATATTGTTTTGAATTTTTAATATTATCTGTTAACCTTATATTAATTTTTATAATGAAATTGAATGAGTTTTTGAATATCCCTTGCATATTCTCCCTTGATCGTCTGTCATCTTTTTTGTTATGACCGACATTTTTTTTAGCGATTTTGCAACCCTGACTATTTTCAGCGGTAGAATTGATTTAAAAAAATCACTGATCCCAAGGACCAGTAAACATCAGAGTTTACTGGTCTGCAGACATCGTTACTGGACTGCTACATAAAATTATATAAGTACCTTAACCCTTTGAGTGACACCCCCCACCCCTCTCCTCCGCCGAGAATATAAACCAAACTTCCTTTCAGTTACCCAAAATTTTCGGCATAATAAAATGTAAAATTATAATTTGCTAAAAATTAAATAAATAGTACATAAACAAAAACTGAAATTATTATGTTTTTTATTTCCGTCTATTTATTTTAACTGACTAAGTATTTATGCAAATTTTATGCTTATTGTAATGTTTGGTTGCAGTTTTCTCAGGGATGGGAAAATTTACGTTTACCTGTCAAAGAGGGGGAAAAGTTACTGTTAGTTACTGGTCCTTCGGACGACTAAATTTTTTAAATTAGTGGTCCGATTGAATTTTTAGTGATCTCGGACCAGCGGACCACCAAGGATTTCGAACGCTGAAACACATACAGTACCATGACACAAAAAACTACATACGGCCGTTCCAAGGATTCTTGGATCTCCTTCTTCAGTGCGAGGGGCGCGGGGGTGAATCACAAAAATAGCCAGGGTCTATAACCGAGGGATTCTTTGACCTCATTTTAATCTTTTAATATTTTTTTTTATCACACTGAGAAAGGGGATTCAAGAATACTCTTTGAAACGGCCGTATGTGGTTTTTTGTGTCATGGTATTGTACGTATTTGTGCATTTGAACATTGTAAAAGGTTTTAGCTTATGCATTAAAACTCGCACAAGATGGTTGATTTATAGTAATAGATAACTTATAGTAATAGAAAACTTTAAATTTTATGAATATACTAATGGCCATTTACAAAATTTCATTTATTTTTTAGGTTTATTATCATTTATTTTTTAGGTCCATTACTGGAACACTTAATTAGTCAATTTCCAGTAATGGACACCCCATGTAGACATTGCTAAAAAATGCAATTTCAGTAATGTTCATACAGTATCTGTTATCTTATTAACTTAAACATATAAACGGATCATTGTATATACCCTGTATTATAAGATGCAAACATTACACGACACTTTATTGTACAGTAAGTAAATTAGTAGTGATAGGGATGCACCGAATATTCGGTATTCGGACATCTCACCGAATATTGGCGCACCGAATACTGAAAAAAACCTTGCACAACTTCTAATTTTAACTGTCGACTTATAATGATATCCAGAACAATTAAATAAATAGAATTATATTTAAATAAAAAAAATAATAATTTTACATTATTTGCTGTTTGTAAAATTAAAGTTAAGAAAATTAGTAAATTAATGTTTAAAAAAAAAAGATTTTCTTGACCACATTATCTTTATTAAAAGTTTGTTGAAAGATTTTAGGATCGCAAATTTCAGAGACTAATCTAGGATGCCATTTAAAATTTTCCTTGCTGAGTTGCCATCATTTGTATAGATTGTATTATTTATTTTTACTTTAGTCGCTTCCGGACAAATAAAGAGTATATATGACCCTGTGAAGTTTTTCTTCCAATTTTTTTCACAATTTCTCTTTGATTTTAAAATGTTTGTTTCAGAATTTAAGAAAATATTCATTTGCTTTAATTCACAGATGAAGTCATGAAATTTAAAATTTTATTAATTAAAAAAGTTTATAACTATCCTATTCTTAAGTAACTCAAAGTAGATTTTTGTTTCAGTATAAAGTTTACTTATAAAAAGCTCCTGTTTATCCAAATGTTATTTTCTGTATTAAGTATTATGTATTTTTTTAAATTAATATTTTAATGCCTTTGAAATAAAAAATTATTTGTCCAGCCGAATATTCGGTAATTCGGTTCGCCTGTAGGCCGAATATTCGACATTCGGCCAAAATCACTATTCGGTGCATCCCTATAAATTAGCAAAATAAAATAAATAAATAAAAATAAAAACATACAATCACGGGTGATTCTGTTCTAAATTTTTCGAAAATTTAAATCTTCGGTTATGAAAGTTTTAAAATATCGGCCATCCGTCTGAAAATTCAGACATAAAAAAATCCTAAATTTTGACAAATGGGAACCAAAAAAATCCATTTTATCAATACATCATGGGGAAAGTGCGAATTTTGTCAAAGCATTGCAGTGAAAAATGAAAATTCCGTCAAAGGATCACAGGGGAAAACGTGAATTTCGTCAAAGTATCGCGTGGAAAAAACGTGCTTTTCATCAAGAGATCGCTGAAAAAGAACTCAAATTTTGTAAAAGGATCACACAAAAATGCTAATATCATCAAAGGATTACAAAAAAACACTAATTTTGTCAAAGGACTGTATAAAATACCTGAATTTCATCAGAGGATGATGGATAAAAGCCTGAAGTTCATCAAATGATGATGGAAAAAAGCTTGAATTTCATCAATGGATGATGGAAGAAAGCCTGAATTTCATCAAAGCGTGACAAAAAAAAGCCTGAATTTAGTCAAAGGATTGCAAAAAAAATCGAATTTAAGCAAAAGATTGCCGGAGAAAATACGAATTTTATCAAAAAATCGCATGTAAAATGCAAATTTTGTCAAAGAATTGCATATAACATGCGATTTTCGTCAATGGATCGCATAATTAGCCCCAGAGTAGGATCCCCCGCCCTCTATTGTAACCATTGAGATAATTTGCTGTGAATTTCAAAAGATTTATTTTTACTCAGAATCACCCCTGCATACAAGTTACAGTTTACCTAGATCTCTCAAGGTTAACATCAGTTTTGCACAAGTTAGCAATTCATAAAGGTAGGATGCTTTTTAAGTTCCTAACATTTTGAAAATGCTTTGAAATTCAGGAGATTTGGTTTATCCTTACATGTAGTGTGACAATCATAATGAAAAGCTTAAAATTTTTGCTTTATCTTTTTATTGTCATAGCTATTAATATAATTGTATTTAATATTATAATTCCATCTCTTATTGTATATTAATTTTTTTATAGATTGATTCTGAATTCAAATTAATTTTTGATGAAAGGAAAGGCGACAGCTTTTGTTCAGAATTTGGAATAGTTTCAAATTCCATTATCTTACAAGGTAGGCATTGCGGAAGGTCCGCAGCTAAGGAATTTGCAAATTGGCTTGAATTAGATATGAGTACAGCTGAACCCTGCAATGAAAGTATGCAGTAAATATTTATGTGCATGTATAGTAAATTTCTAAATGTATATTCTATAGTAAATTCATTACTTTTACTAAAATAAATTTAACTGTTCTATTAACATTTTTGACGGGGTGTTTTTGTGAAATTTTGCGATTTTTTGTCCCCTAATACTTGTGAAAATAAAAGTAGCATAATAAAAAAATGATCCTTTTTTGGGGGGGTGGGGGGAGGGGGTGCATTTTCTACCTACAGACTCATTTACATTTCTATATATGAATCTTCCACAAAAAGTATGAATGTCTTGTTCAACATACACAGTTAAAAATTTAAATACATGTGAAAGGGCCGTTTTAATAGAATAGAAAATAAAGCAAATTTTATGATGTTGTCCTTGTGTAAAAAATACAATTCTGTGAATGGTTCTTTTTGTGAAATATAATTCTGTGAAGGATTCATTTTAGGAAATGGAATTCTGTGAAGGGTCCTAAAATCAGGGGTGGCAAAAAACTGTTTTGTAAAAAACCCAGATTTATATATAATTTGCTATTGCATACAACTACATATCTGTTGATAAAATAAACATTGTTGGATATTGTATCTATAAGAAATATAACTTCACTTGAAAATATTAAAAGTAAATAGTAGTCAATTAAGTAGAAAATTGAAATAAATTTCTAATTTAAACATTATCTATTAGTAACGCTATGTTGTATATTCAAAGAGTAAACTGTTCTACATAGTGAAACATTGATACCTTGAAAATCGCATGAAGAATCTTTTGATTAATAATATAATAATCCATAAATATTTGATGCTTTTTCATGAAAATATAATGTTCTGTAGTTATTATTATTTGTTTTAAATATACAAATACTTCTGGTTATTTTGTTTTCTGATGATACTCCAAGTGTCCAAGTTAAAAAATTTTACCGTTAGATTCAGCAAGTAACAAAAAAGATTGGTTGGCATTATTGAAATACTGTAACTAGCACTCAATTTTTGCAATCTGTATTATTCAACTTCATATCTTAAGTTAGTTTTTAAAATTCTTTAAGAATAATCTCCCCCAATCAAGAAAATGTTCTTTCACAACTTGACAAAATCTTAAAGATCATTGTATTTTGTTATTAACAGCTCTTAATAATCTGCATTTTTTAAATGAAAATATTTTATGCTAAATATTGAAAATTATTTATCTATTTTATCTTTTCTAATTTTGTATGTTTTAAGATACTAGGGGGCTCTGCCCCCTATGAGCTACGCCCGGCAACCCCCCCTTCCCAAATTTTGGTAAAATGCCCCTCAAAAAAGGTTTTTATTAAAAAAATTGTTTTAGGGAAAAAGTATCTAGAAATTCAGAAAGTAGACAAAATTTGCAACAAATTAGATATATGACATTATGACTTAGGATGAAGGGGAAGGGGGGATCTGCCTCGGAACATACGCGCGGTGTTGCGTGGACTATGTTGCGCAATTCCACTTAACCACTCACACGTTTACATTTGCCCTCCCATCTCCCCTCCGAACTTTCTCTAAAAGGTTTACTTAAAAATAAGTTTTTTGGGTTGTTGAATCCGAATTTTTAACTTCCACCCCAAATAGTTGTTTTTAACTTAAATTTCTTATTGTTTTAGGTGAAAAGCATAACGAAATTCAGAAACTAGACAAAATTTGCAACAAAAAGGATATATGACATTATGACGTAGGATGAACGGGGAGAAGGAGTGCTGCCTCTGAACATGCACTGCGGCGCTACATGCACTAAGTTATTACGTCCAGGCAATAGGGATTTTACCTGGCAAAATTAATACTAGTTATGGATTTCGACTCAACTTATGGTTTTTGGGTCGCTGAATCCGAATTTGTAACTTTCCACCAAAATTTCACCCGGCAACCTCCCAAAAAATTGTTTTTTTTGAAAAAATTTGGTTTTTGAGAAAAGCGCGCGGGGAATGTTCCGAGGCAGCCCCCTCTCTCCCTGTTTATCCTACGTCATAATGTCATATATCCTATTTGTTGCAAATTTTGTCTAGTTTCTGAATTTCGTAATGCTTTTCCACTAAAAAAATAAGAAATTAAAGTTAAAAACAACTATTTTGGGGGGTTTTCGGTGGGGGATTTTGGGGGTAAGTTAAAAATTCGGATTCAGCGACCCAACAAACTTAAAGTAAACCTTATAGAGAAAGTTCGTAGGGGACATGGGAGGGCGAATGTAAACGTGTGAGTGGTTAAGTGGAATTGTGCAACTTAGTCCACGCAGCACCGCGGCGCATGTTCCGAGGTAGATCCCCCCTTCCCCTTCATCCTAAGTCATAATGTCATATATCTAATTTGTTGCAAATTTTGTCTACTTTCTGAATTTCTAGATACTTTTTCCCTAAAACAATAAAAAAATTGATTTTTTAATAAACTTTTTTGGGGGGCTTTTTACCAAAATTTGGGGGTGTTGCCGGGGGAAATTTTGGTGGGTAGTTACAAATTCGGATTCAGCGACCCAAAAAACATAAGTAAGCCTATTTCCAGAACTACCATTAGTTTTGCTAGGTAAAATTCCCTATTGCCTGGACTATTATCTATTTTATCTTTTCTAATTTTGTATGTTTTAAGATAAACTTTTAGAGTACCAGACAAGACATGTTCATCAGCACATGCTATTTTTCCTTTCACATGCATGGAAACATGATCTAGACTCGTTATGTCTCATGTTGTCTGCTGAAATGAAGTGTTAAAAGTAGAAATTACTTCTATTAATAATTAAAAGCACTTAAATTACAAAAAAGAAAAAATGTTATATTAAATTTGTTCTAAAAATACCAAATGATTTTTTTGACCAAAAAAAAAAAAAAAAAAAAAAAAAAAAAGAAACGGTTTCAACCGTGCCAACCCCTCCTAAAATGAACCATTTTTTTTCTTATTGACCCATATCTTATTCTAATGAAACAAAGTTTTGCTCTGTGCGCTATGACTAGAAAAAAATTACGAACTGTACATCAAGGCTGAAAATTTGAGTGAGGGTAGTCCAAGGCTCATGGGTGCAAGTCTTCCGTGGGCTGTCACCAGGACATGACATATTTGTCTTTTAAAAATTCCCTAGAGCAGTATCAAGATGAATTTTTTTTAATATTACGTATTTGCACACATTCTTAAATTTTATATACTTTAGCCTTTCAACTTCAGCTGGGGGAAAGGGGGAATCAAAAATATTTTCAGTCCTGGCACATTTTGTAACTTGGAACCATGCCAAGACCTTTTCTGATGCACCAGAGAATTTTCAATTTTTTGTTAATTAGTCAAGATATTAATTAAAAATGATAATGAACTCTCATCAAAACCTCATCTCTTATTCTGCGTCAACCAGTAATGCATGCCTAGTATCAGATTGTGCATTAGGATGAAAGGAAGATCCAAACATGCATTTTACTTTGTGTTTTTTCACAGTTTTGTACGGATGGAGCTGATGTGAAAAAAAAACACACATTTCTTTATCAACTAGATATCAGTATTTTTGTTTTCGAATTTTTGTTATGGGATCTATAACTCTCATATTTATATTATAACTACAGAATATCTTAAACAATTCAGACAAGAACTAGTGAAATAAACCAAGTGAAAAAATGTCTTCTTAAAAGTAGTTTTATCACTAAAAATAAATATTTTTTCAAGAATTTTTTCATTTAAAAATATAAATTCAGACAAAATAGAGTCAAATATATAAAATCATAATTTTGAGGTTTATTTAATGTTATCATATGCCTGGGCAATGGCAGTTCAGCTAGTAGGTGTTATTTTTAAGATTATGATTTCAGAGAAATCTAAAGTTTGGTATTTACAAAGTTTTTTCCTCTTTCAGAAATTTTTTGTGCATTAATTTTACTCCCAATGTTACTTTACCAAGGAGTATTTAGAAAATCTGGTTCCAAAAATTCTAAGCACATAATAATAAAACCCACTGGGACCCAGTCTCTTGATCATTTCATCCAATTTCTGTCTGTATGTATCCTTCTATTGTATAATTTACATAATCACATAGCCAGAGAGATGGCTGAAGCACCCCCGAAAGTTTAAAAAATCTTTCTCTAATTATGATAGATATAATGATGATAGATCTCTATTGATAATAAAATATCCGCTGGTAACTAATTTTTAATTCTGTCTTGCACCACTTTCTCAAACCAAAATATTTTCACATATACACTACCTGACATTGAAAATGCAACACCAGGAAAGAGTGGCCAGAAAATGATGAAACTCGACAAACAGAGAGAGACAGCAACGGACAGTAGTTGAATTGAACAATATTTCGAAAATATAGCCATAATACAAAGCGAGAATAGCATCAGCTCAGTAGGATGTAGGACCACCGTGGATAACGATACACGAAGCAACACGTCTAGGTACAGAGTCAATGAGAGTACTACAATGGTTCTGGTCGATATGGGAACATTCAGGGTGTCTTGAACACACTGCAAAGTGGAGGTAGAGGTGGCTTGCGGGTTCACTACTGCTTTTCGGGGGAAGCGTCTATCCACATGTGCTGACGTCACCCTGGCTGCACTAGCACCCTTCAAACTTTCCACATTTCCTCGTTCCAACCACCTTCGCCACAGCGGTGCACTGTGGATGCATACAGATGTGTCTCAGCTGCGAATATGACATATGGACCAACCTGTCCGTCTCAGTCCAATCACCATGCCCTTCGTAAAATCGTCTGTCTGCTGTAAATGTCTCCGTTGACAGTGGCCTGGCATTCTCTGCTAATACACGCGTCCTGGGAGACAAGAACAAAATTTCTACGATGCTTTCCCTAGCAGAAGTAAAGCTACGAATACTGCCCATTTTGCAGGTTCCTTCCGTTATATCTTATTCAACATGCACTGGAGAGCTGCGCATTTCATATCGTTTAAATAACTCTATCACATGCATCTATCCTGAAATTTGAATAAATATCTGTCCTCTCCTACTTCTTGGTGTTGCATGTTCAATGTCACATAGTGTACTTTGACAATGTGTGCAAGTGAAATGTACTAAAAAGTTTTATCTTTTAAAATAGTGATACGAATAGAATATAAAAATAGTCACCAGTACGTTTTCTGTCTTTTTGATCATAAAATAAAATTTCACTTAAAAAAAAAAAAAAAAATAGAATTTTTGACATGGGTATCAAGTATACTATAAGGAGGAATACACCTTAGTTTAAGCCTTGTTTATTTTTTTATTCACACTTTAAAGTGTGCAAATTATTGCTATCATATCAGAAAAAATTCCAAGATTGAGCCCCCTCCGAAGGAAAATCCTGGTTATGGGTCTGCCAATAACTCTTGTGATTGTTGATTTACATTAAAATATTAGTTGTATTATTATAAATATCAAGTATTGTATTTTTGTGAGGTTTATATGATAACAACAGTAGGATAATTATCACGTTTTTGTTTTTAAAACTATTCAATTAAAAAAATATTTTGTAATGAATTCTAAAATTACTACATAAATGTTACCCCACAAAAATGTAACACTTCTCATTATTTATTTATTTTTGAATTTAGTTTGTAAGTGCTGATAATTCTGTATTTACATCCAAATCTTGTGAAAGATATATGCTATTGGATTATTGCAGCAAGATTGCTATTGAAAATTAAGTGTGTAGTATTTATGCATGGGATACAGTACTTACAGGAGCTCACAAAAAGAGTTCATTACACGACACAAAGTTCTTACAATCTGTATATATTTCTGAAGTGCCCTAAATCATGCTGCTTTTGTAAATTGTTCACAGGGTGACAACAATCAAGAAATTATTGCACTTATTTTTAAAATGTTTTTCTTTTGTTTATAGGTAGTGCCAAGGCATCGAAAAGTTTATGAAAGAAGACAGACTATTGGGTGGAGACTGTAAACAACCGCTTGTATTAGCTATTGGGAAGTTAAACCCTGTACAAACATTAATTTTTGAAAACCATTGTATAAAAACAAGTAGTATGTTAAAAGCAGTTGATTTATGCTTTAAGATAACATATTTTAAACTTGGAATTTTCTCCTTACTGTAGTAATGTATGGAATTTTCTAAATGTCTGTTTTTATAAATGTGATGCACAAAATGAAATGGCATCTTGTATCAGAGAACTGAAAGAACGGATTTTTTTAAGTGTGTAAATATCATATTTTTACTTTGCATTGTACCAGTATGAAACTTTTCATCCTAGTTATCCTTTTTTTATTATTATAGATATCAACTGAATGTCATAATATTTTAATGTAAATTTTATTTCATTTGAGATAGTCATTTGTTTGGGGCTGGTGTAGGAAAGCCTTTCATCTCCTTACTGTAGTAATGTATGAAACTTTCTCAATGCCTGTTTTATACTAAATGTGATGCACAAAAAACAAAATGAAGTGACATCCTATATCAGTGAACTAAAAAGGACTATTAATATAATATTTTAATCTTAATGTAAATTGTCATTTGAGAAATAAATATTCTCATAGGGAGTTGGGAGAGGGACTTTAATATTTCTGCACTTGTTTTTAGACTGAATTAAAAGAACATTTAAATTCTGTTTTTTTCTTATATTTTATCAGCTACAATTTGTATTTAAAAATTTGCAGCCATGTTTTGCTCACTTTGCAAAAAAAAATTTCAAAATCCACATGATCTTTGCCGTCACATTCGAAATTATCATAAGACATGTATACTTAAGCGGTATGTGTGTTATGATGAAAGCTGTAGACAAGCATTTATGAAGTTGTTTAACTATGAGAGACATCTGAAAAGATTTCATGCTAGTGACGTAGAAATAGACATTTCAGAAAGTCGTAATTTTTCAAATCAGCCGATAAATAGTAAAGATGGTGATTTGTCTTCTGATGATTTACCCTCAAATTGATATTTTCAAATCAATTTTTTGGGTGATTCAGAAATATGTAAACATGAACAATTTCAAAAGGATATTTTGCAATATTGCAGTGAAACATGTAGCAAAAGCAGTGTACTACTGTTCTAGTATTATCTCATCTATCAATAGTACTTCATCTTTTCTGTACAATACTGTAAATTATTTAAAATCAGAAACAGTGAATTTTTTAACTGAAAATGGAATGAAATGTGAAAAAAACACAAAATCACTGATGGCAACATTTGATTTTGCTGCTTCTTCATTGTCTACATTTTATTCAAAACATAAAATAGTCAATGCCATTAAAGCAAGTGGTCGCTATGTTGAGCCAAAGGAGATTGCTTTAGGTACACGATATGAACAAAAGTTTATAGATGGCTATCTCACCAAATTCTTAAAAATGACACATGCCAATACATAAGTATAGTAGACACAATGAAAAAAATTATTTCTATTGATGGATTTTTGCATATTTTCAAAACATACAAACAAAACAAAAGTCTTAGAAATGCAACCCTTTGTAGTATCCAAGATGGATTTTATTATTATTCCAATGCAATTTTAAGCTCTGTGGATACAATAGTAATCGAGTTGTATATAGATGATGTGGAGCTTACAAAATCCATTGGGGTCACATACCGGTGTACATAAATTGGGATTCGTATATTTTAAAATTAAAGATTTGCCTGTGCACCTTCAATCTTTGTTAGATTCAATATTTATAACTAACATACACTATTCTCTTGATGTCGAAAAATATGGTTATCGGACAATACTAGATAGACTTGTTCATGATTTGAAAAAGCTTTCAGATGAAGGTATAGAATTTCAGGGAAATATATACAAAGTTGTAATTTGGCAAGTGGTAGGTGATAATTTAGGGTTGAATAAACTGCTGGGGTTTGTTGAGAGCTTTACTGCTATTTTTTGTTGTAGATTTTGTCTAGCAAAAAAATATATTTTGTATAAAAATATAAAGGAAGATATTAGTTTACTACGTAATAAAACTGAGCATGACATGCATGTTAATAAAGTGTCTTCTGGTGACATAACAGTATCAGAATGTGGTGTTAAAACTCCTTGCTGCCTAAATGATTTAAGTTATTGGCATGTGACAAATAATTTGATTGTAGATGTAATGCACGATCTTTTTGAAGGTTGGTGTGCTAGTGAAACCTTCTTAATAGTACATCAGTTTGTTTTTAAAGCCAAAATTTTCACTTAGTCTTTTAAATGATAGGATAATAAATTTTAATTATGGTAAATATGAATCAAGTTCTAAACCAGTGTCAATAAACAGAGAAAAACTTTTAAATCTTGATGGTTCTAATGGGCAAAGTGCATCTCAAATGTGGACCTTGATTCGAAACATACCCTTATTAATTGGTGACAAAATTTCTGAAGATAACGAATTTTGGCAGTTATTTAATCTTATGTTGAAATTAATTGATACTATTATGGCTCCAGACATTACCTGAAACTTTTAAATTAGCAGAAAATATAGCAGATCATCACAAACTTTTTTTAGAGCTTTTTCCAGATAAACATTTATCACCAAAAATGCATTTTGCAGTACACTATCCTAGGATCATAAGGCAGCTAGGGCCTCCAGTTATGTATTGGAGCATGCGATATGTAAGCAAACATTATCCTTCAAAAAGATGTGCATCAGCTAGCAAAAATTTTGTAAATGTTGCTAAAACAGTAGCCATACGCCATCAGTTATAAATTGCACATACTTTACATGAGAAATATTTTAAATGCAATGCAATATCAAATGTGTTGGAAACAACATATGGAAAAATGCATAGTTAAAAGGAACATAATTTGAAACTTGAAGTAAACGGTTTGAGTGACAATTCGGAAGTAATGCAGTGTAATGGTTTTCGTTATAATGGCACAACATATTAAAAAAATATGGTTGTGTTTGTTTCTTGCATTGATGAGTTACCTATTTTTGGTAAAATAAAAAAAAAATGTTTGTCCTTAATAATAATGCATTTTTAATTTGTGATTTGTTTGAGTTTTTAGGTTTTGACAGCCATTTTCACTGATATGTTGTAAGTTCTACTGGTGCTGTTAATCTAATAAACATAAAAGATTTATTTAACTATGTTCCATTGCATATAAGAAACTCATATGATTTAAATGACAAATCAGTGTATGTTACACTGCGGTATAATCCATGCTGTACAAATGAAAAATTTGAAATAATTTAAAAGATTGCTTGTTTTTTAAATAAATTTATATTTAGTTTTCTTTTGTTTTGTTCTTTTTGTTAAAATTATGAATATCAGGAAACTATTGTTGTAAATCTTCAGTATTTAATTGAAATAGTTTTATGGATCAGTGGTGAGGTAAAATTTAGTACTAATTGTTTTCTTTATATTTGTAGTACAGTCAGTTTTATGTTTCTAGTTGGCCAAAAATTTGTTAATTTGTATGGGGTTGTATCATATGTTTTGTGGTAAGGGATTTTTTATATTGTACAATACAAAGCAGCAGTAAAACACCTATTTTAATAGCTGATTGGCTTTCATTATTTTTCATAATTTGAAATAATAACCATAGAATGTATTGTCCAAAGTTGTTAAATTTGGCAAAAAAATCTAACTTAAACTGTTGTGTAATTAAAATATAACATTTAAAAGGAAAATTTTGAAAAGACTTTTGCATTTTATGTAAATATTATTATGGTTGCATCCAGCTGTTTTTTCTATGGGCAGCAAACTCTAATCTTGTCCATTTTATTTATCTATTTGCCATACTTCATATACTTTTCTTAATGTCTCTGCTTTCACAGTCTTTTCTCAACTCTCTTGCATCAATGCACTTTTTTAGGTAAAGGAATCAACAAAGAAAGTTTTACATTGTTGAAAGGTTCAACAATAGCAATAACATTATAATAAAATTCCAGCATCTTTTCGTTTCAATGACCATCTTGGTCTATTTAAAAATTTTCTGGTTTAGACATAAATTTTGACACCATTTCAAATCCCAAAAGCGTTCTTTCCGGTTTGGAAATAGAAACATGTGATGTTTTACCATAGCTAATAATGTATCTGATATTATACCTGCCCAGATAATGCTGAATGTGTCTGCTCTTTTACTGCAAATACATCTGAACCACTTCCTTCACTTAGGTGTTCTGCTTATCTCTCTACGTATAACTTTATAAAAAAGATTTATATTAAGGAGATTAGGTTAAGAAGTTAGCAGGCATTTATCTAAAACTAATTGAAGGGGATCCAGCTATATATTAGGTAAATACAAAGTTTTGGCAGCTTTGTAACAGTTTCGTATTCAAAAGTATGATTGTATGGCAATGTGCATGTATATTTGTCTGAATTTTTACCTGCATCTGTGTTTTAATAGGTTATTATTGAACAAAAGATCCATATAAAAAAGGACTAGCTGGCTTCGCTGGCTAGTGGGGCCCCAGAACCTCTAGCGAAAAACTAACCTCAAACCAAACAAAACTGTCTCGTCTCCCTGCTGTGGTAAGCCCCTCATTACATAAAAAAATTTCCTAAAATCTGACCTGGGGCCGAATGAATCTCTGACTCGTTTCCCTTTTGCCGATGGAACCATATTTAATCATAAATTGTTTATGATAATTAACGGTTTTAATTTCCACACGAGTTTATGCATATATAATCATATTACATTGCCTGTAAGCCAGATTTTTATGTTGATGGATCTCCCTCCCAACTCCAAAGTCAAGTTTAATGTTTTTTTAATTAAGATTCTTTAATTTACTTTCAAAATTTTGAATGTTATCTTGCAACTTTTATCTCCTGAAACAATTTAGTAGCTTTTTGCTAGAATCCACATTAGTCAGAGATAATGGTAGCATATGAGACTAATACAAAACTACTCTGCAATAAATTGTTTACTTTTTATGTTTATCATTTTATTTAAACTTGAATTGTTATTCAGCCTCAAACTTTCAATCACTATTCCCACTCTTCTTGAGGGCTGATATATCTCTCACCGGGATGAATGTATCTTCTTTCCCTCATTTCTGGCTTATGTGCTTCTCTCTCTAGTGGACATACAGTACCGCCTTCCGTTCCACTGTAATTTTGGAAATACAGTAAATGAAACCGAACATTACAGATTGGACGGAAGGTGGTACTGCATGCTTACCGGACAGAGAAGCCCACAAACGAGAAAGGGGGGAAAGCAGACATACGCCACGCCTGCAAGGAATATAACAGCCCCCAAGAAGACAGGGAATAGCCATCGAAAGCACCTGACTGAATAAGAACAAAAGTAAAAAATCAAATAATAATAGATTTGAATTTGACCTGTAATGAATAAATGTCATAACAAATAATTTGGTTTCAATACTTTCTGCTATATTTTGAGTTTTGTAGTATTTAAAGCACTTGGCAATTTTGTACTAACTGTTTTACATATATATAGAGAGAGAGATTAAGTTTCTATTTTTGTACTGATGCTTTGTGTTTTATCGATTGTAAAAATACTTGTTAGATTTAAAATAAACAATTTTGATATTACTTTAGTTTTATTTTTATGTTTATTAATTATAATGGGCATAATGAGTTTCTAGTAACTTTAAGGTATAGCAGAAGAACGTGTAGTAATCTTTTTGAAAAAAGAAAGGCTCTTTTCATGTATAAAAGTTAGAGCCTCGTGTAATTTTAAGTTTACAATTGAGTGATTTTTAAGCAAATATCATAAACTGCTCAATTAGAAAATTTATAAAAAATATGTATAGTCAGTAGCAGAAGCTTTGCTTAAAAATTATTTAAGACTGTTCTCAAATCCAAAGGGCCAACTTTCTGACATAAGTTTTAATTCATTTTTGTTCGCAAACGCATGAAACTAGCAGGTGTTGTTATTCAGAAACTATGTGATCAAACTGTTTTTTTCCGTTTTCTTGTAAACGCAATAGATCTTTCAGAAAATACTGTCAAAGTTGGCATTTAGAACTGAACTTCCGAACGAAAGAAGAAAATCCAGTCAGTAAATGGAGAAAAATGCCGTATCACGTGATCAAAATCTCTTATAACTCAATAGGTAACTGGTTGATCAAAAAATGGAAAACACAGTTCGATTCCAAATCGCTTCCATGGTGAGGCTTTCCAATTTTATATCTTTCCGTTAAAAAATGAATTTGTAAATGTGTCAAAACGTTTTGTGCTCGTTGAGCAGAGCAGTTGAGAATAGCCTTAACTTCCCATTGCTTTTAGCTGTGACTATTTATTAAAAAAACACAGAAGCAATAAACAAGAATTGGCTTTGGCACATACCATAAAAATGTTTGAAATCAAACATATTACAAAAGAAAGCAATGATTTCATAGTACAGTAGACTCATTCAAATTCGCACATAATCGCAGATGTACACAATAAAACTTTTTCAGATGGAGGGTCAAAATGACAAAAAATTTTAGTTTTATATCATTCCGTATGTATTTTAATATGTAATTCTCGATATGACTGAACTCATGGTTTTTCATGAAGGAAGCATAAATTTATTTCTGAAAAAAAAAATCAAGATTTTGCTTATATCAATGGTAATCACAATCTTTTTAGCAAATATGTTTATGTAATAATCGAGCTTTTCTGTTATTAAGTCTGGCTAAACCTGAAGCAAAACTTCCTTTTTTCATGATTTTGATATAAATTAATTGGGTACCTTTAAGAGGAAAGTTTCTTTGAATAATTCAAGGAAAATGTACCTCATCTTGATTATGGATATTTAATTGTACATCATTTACTTGACCTTTACTTTTAATCATTTTAAAAATTATCTTGATTTTTATTATTTTAGTTTATTACTTTGCTTAATTATTTTACTATATTGCAAGCATTCATTATAATTTTGATTGCATTATTACATTCAAATTACATTTTAAAAAAAGTAAACAAATCAATGACCAGAAATCCACACAACCTCTGGTGCCAAGCTGTGCGGATTTGAGAGAGTCTACTGTATTTGGTTTCTTTTTTTTTCAGTTTAGTAATTTAGAAGTGTCAATTCAAAAGGATTGATGATTGTATTTGAGGAAATATTCACTTTGAATTTTTCTGACAAGTTATAATAATGGGTGCTGGTCCATTTTCAGTCAATATATGTAAAATGCAGAAGTGCATTTTCAAATTAATCTCTAGGGTGAAAGTGATATTAAAGACAATTATGATATAATTTAATGAGTACATTTTTTCTGAAATATAAAATTTTGAACATGTTACATGAAATCATTAGCGGATTTGGATAAATCCTACATTATATGAAAGACTGTCAAAATGAATAGACTGCAAGGACAGTGATGTGAATGGACTCTTTGAATGTCCCAGGGACCCAACCATTTTTTAAATGTGGGTGTAATTTCAAATAAAAACTAAATATTTATTTATATAAATATAATAAACATTTCTAAAATTAAGATTCAGACTTCTTTGACTTCAGGACTTCTTTGAAACTTAAATGATTTGAATTTACAACTGGTTTTTAAATTATTTTTCAAAAGCATTTTTGTTATGCAAATCAGTCATTCACATCATATGTATACAAAAAAAAAAAAAAAAAAAAAATTCAACATTAGATTTTAGAAATCTGCAAAATAAATATATTTTAATAAAAATTTTCAGAGCATATTTTTTTTTTTTGGAGAAAAAAGATGAGATTGCTCTTATGAAAACTTTTAAAATTAACACATCCCGTCAGATGCGTTTTTGTGTTCTGTTTGTGCTCCATCATCAACTTATAAGTGTTTGATTTAGTGTAGTGTATTTCTGACATCTGCACTGATGAAGTAAACCACAAATGAAAGAAACCATAGTACTAAAGATTTACATAATTGATAAAACTCATTACTAAATTATTCTTGCTGGACCAATAAAACTGTATCACACATCACATTTTTTTCAACTTTCACATATAAACTGATGGACGACCAATGTGTATGCTGAGGTATAGAGAAATTGCTAATTTTCTAAACAACTTGCTATAGAAAAACTGGCGCTTTTATTAAAACAAGCATGCATTTGAAGCTTTATGTACAGTTGGTCAAAAAAAAAAAAAAAATCTAATTTGAATAAAAAATATCATAGAGAAATGAAACTGGTATCAATCAACATGGATTGTCTATTTCAATTTAACCTATTAAAACTTTCCTTAGGGTTTCATCTACATGATAAGGTGAACACAAATTTTTAATTTTTTCAATGTAAACCTCCAAATTTGACCACAAATTTTTAATTTTTTCAATGTAAACCTCCAAATTTGACAATGCAGTTAGAAAGAACACACTCAACTACCCGAAGTACTATTTTAAGAGACGTTTCTACAATTGAAGATTTATTAGAGGTAGGAATTATAAGTAACACGAATTTTATAAACACTTTTTTAAGAGAAAAATCTTTCACTCTGAGAACTCATTAGTCCTATGTCTACTAACTCTTGGACTAATTGTGAAATGTCTTAAAAATTTGTAATTGGGCTAAATTGAGTTGTTTTCTTTCCGATTGTTATCAAATTGGGGGGGGTTATATTAAAAATATAAAGTTACTGTTCATTTTAATATGTAGATGACCCCTTGATTAAAAATTTTAAAGTCTTAAAATTGAAGTAGACAGCAATTTTATTTCACTTCTATAATTTGTATTAGAGTTAATACGGTTTATTTATTTATTTTTTTTGACCGACTGATACATTTTTTATAAAATAGTTTCAATATATTTACAGGCTTCAAATATATGCTCATTTTATTAAGTGAACCAGTTTTCTCTTAGGAGGCGTGCAGGATTGGTAATTATTTTATATCTCGCCAATGCACCTTAAACCTAAAAATACATGTAAATTTTGAGTATTTTCATGCTCAAAAATGAGCATATAGAGGTCAGTTCATACTCATTTTTGAAACATAGACATGCTCAAAAATGAGCACATAGAGGTCAGTTCGTACTCATTTTTGAAACATGGGCGTGCTCAAAAATGAGCACATACAGATCAGTTCATACTCATTTTTGAAACATGGACGTACTCAAAAATGAGCACATGGAGGTCAGTTCATACTCATTTTTGAAACATAGACATGCTCAAAAATGAGCACATACAGATCAGTTCATACTCATTTTTGAAACATGGACGTACTCAAAAATGAGCACATGGAGGTCAGTTCATACTCATTTTTGAAACATGGACGTACTCAAAAATGAGCACATGGAGGTCAGTTCATACTCATTTTTGAAACATGGACGTACTCAAAAATGAGCACATACAGATCAGTTCATACTCATTTTTGAAACATGGACATACTCAAAAATGAGCACATACAGATCAGTTCATACTCATTTTTGAAACATGGACATACTCAAAAATGAGCACATAGAGGTCAGTTCATACTCATTTTTGAAACATGGACATACTCAAAAATGAGCACATAGAGGTCAGTTCATACTCATTTTTGAAACATGGACATACTCAAAAATGAGCACATAGTGGTCAGTTCATACTCATTTTTGAAACATTGGCATACTCAAAAATGAGCACATGATGTTTCATTATTAAGTGTGTGCATGTTTTCAGAAATGAGTATATACATGTTTCAAACTTGAGTAATTTTGTTTCGGAGCCATTTTGACGATGCGGCATACTCAGATTTGAGTATTTTTTACTCATTTTTGAAAACGTCGTTTTTAGAGTGCACTCCATTTAATGGAAAATAAAAAGTTATTTGAAAATGATGTCCCAGCAATGATGGAGAAGCAAATAAAGAAAATTGCAAAGTTATTGCCAATTGAAAATATTCAAATGTTATCCCGAGCTGGGTTGAAATTACAACCCAGCTCGGAATAAAATCCGTAAAATCGGAATAAAATCCGTAAAATACCGTTTTACTGACTATTTCCTCATTCTTTACGGATTTTATTCCGAGCTGGGTCAGAAATTATTCCGGTACGATAAGGGCAACTATTTTTCCGATTCCTTCCGGAAAACTGGCATTAATTTTTTTACAGTGTAGGAATCGGAAAAATAGTTGCCCTTATCGTACCGGAATAATTTCCAACCCAGCTCGGAATAAAATCCGTAAAATACCGTTTTAACTATTTCCTTATTTTTTACGAATTTTATTCCGAGCTGGGTCAGAAATTATTCCGGTACGATAAAGGCAACTATTCTTCCGATTCCTACCGGAAAACTGGCAGTATTTGTTTTACAGTGTATATACTATTGTTATATTCGAAATATAACTGTAAACAAAACATTTACGGTTATGCAGAAGTGCTTGTGTTTTAAGTTAAGTTGTCTCCATGTATGTAAATTCAAATACTTATAACATGAATACATTGGTATCATTTTGTGCTAACTAGTATGGATTAACAAATTTAAGTGAAGCCTAAACATAGCTATTTGGAAAATCCTCGTATGTACCCGAAACAAATCTCTTTCCATTATTATATTCTTGCGCATTATAAGAAATTTAAGTCTTCGCAACCCATTATCTATCAGAAACAGTTGGTTATTACAATTACTTTTATAAAGATAAACAAAATTATGCCAATAAATCAGACAAAAAGTGATGGGAATCGATTGTATATTAAACATTTCAAAACGAACTTCCCGTACACAATTCCTAATATTCCTACATATATTTCTACCCGGATATAATTGCTTAATTTTGCTTTAATGGAAGAGACTGTGCGATTACACAAGGCAATTTGTATTATTGCAGGAGCCCTAAAATCTCTTACTCGGGACGTTCATTGCCGATGGGTTAATAGGAATTAATGTGTAATAAACAGATTTCAGGATTGAAAATGTACCATATTCTGATCTCGCACTTGAGTAAAAGGGTAAAAAGGGGGTAAAGAGAAAAATTAGTGAATGCCCTTCCTACGATTAACAAAATCCAGTAGCTATTCTTTCTATTCTTTCTTATTATTAAAATTATTAGGTATTCATTTTTAATAAGTTTGCATATATATATATATATATATATATGTAACATTATATAAATTTCTTGTCAAAACAGTGAAAGGCTGTAGTTAGATGCAGTAAGGTGTCTCAGGACTCTTAAAATTTAAAATAAAAAGAGACCCTATTTAACATTTAATATCTAAAAATGTACATGATTTTAAAACACAATTTTTATTGAGATGAACGACATAAATACGTTCTTTCATTTTATGTGTTTTAAAATTTACAAGATGCAGAATTGACATTTATAAAGGGCACCAAACTGTGAGATATTTATCGAGTAGAAAAATGGTATAGCAGCTTAAGCCACGATTACAAAATAAATATTTGAACTAGAATGAAAATTGTGTTGCTTTGACTTGTGTTGTGAAACTTTAGATTGTAATAATTACCCTGAACCTAAATAAATTTATATTTAAATCATTTTTATACTTTTAATACAAAGTTGTATTTAGCAAATATAAAATTTAGAAAATTTCAACAACATAATCACTTTAAAAAATATATTTGTTTGAACAATAAAAAGGAAATTTTAGGTTCAGTTTATACAAATTGACACGAAACGTATGTTTTGTATATTTCATGAAAAAATATTCAGAAGTTTTTGAGATATCCTGCGCGTTATGTGAGATAACATCATTTGGAGAAAAATGACTTCAAAGTTTCGGAAACGCCGCTTCAGCTATTGAGCGGGTATAATTCTTAAACACATCACTTCTATTATAATAAGAATTTCAAAGACACAATTTTATTAAAATGCTAATAAAAGAGAGGCATTTAACAACTAAAAAAAAATTAATTTCGGAAGTTTTGAAGCTTTAAGAGTCCTGAGGCCCCTTAATTTAATAGAACACTGGCAGCTGGTAAAAAGTGGTATTAATTCTGAAATTGATAATCCAGTCAACCTATGATTTTGTTGGTCATGACCGAGATCTGCGAATTATAATGAAAACACATACACTCCTTTTGCAGTAGCATAATTAATTCGATGATTAGAACGTAAATATAGCAAGGTAATGGGTGAGCCCTCCGGTGTTTTCTTCAAGAAAAACAAAGCCAGTTGACGTTCGGAGTAGTTTTATTTACCACAGTGAATAGCCACATAGTGCTATATCGATCTTAAAGTAAATTAGAACTCCACATAACGTACATACACCGGATAACATTTTTTAAACACTAGAAATAAGACAGAAATCTGACCTCCGAACTCACATCAGCCGGTTTTGTTAGCTTTCGTGTAGAAAGACAGAGTTGTAACATAATAGAGAAACTAACCAATCAGTGAAAGGCTCACGGCCGCTCAGCTAATAGTTTGAGAGTGCGAGTGTTTTAGGAGAAGGAGTTCCATATCTTCTAACGTAAGGTTTTCGGTTTAAAAAGTCTGGCGTCGGTAAATGCGTGGGAAGCTGAATTCGTGGAATAAATTAGAAATAAAAAATAGCAAAATGGCTTTTAAAAACATTAAAAAATAAACTAGCTTTTCTCAGAATATTATAGCTTGGGTATTGATAAAATTTTAAAAGGGATTAAATTTTAGATTAAGATTTTGATTTAGATTAAGATTCAGATTAAGACAATTATTAATATACGCGTCTTAAATTCAGGGAAATTAGATAGTAATAAATAATAGATATTATTAAGAAATAAATTTGTATATATATATATATATATATATATATATATTTGATAATCAAAGACTATCAAAATACTTAATGCCAAAGTAACTCCCATTTATAAAATGAAATAAAATATCCAGCAAATATCTAACGTCTACAAAATGTTTATAATATTTGAAAAAAAAATTACAATGATCAACGTTAAACAAAAAGACAATAGACATATGAGGGTCCTTTAATGTGATTGTAATACGTATTCAATAAAGGAATATTTTATTTCGTAATTGTTTATAACATACCATATATAGACCCTTAATTAAACAAACATTAGAGATATTTTCAATAGAATTCTAATGATTAAGAGCTCAGAAAATTAATTTTGTGACCACCAAAAGAAATCGCAAGTTGTTATTTGTTAATAACGTGATAGCAGATGAATTCAATAAATTTTATTAAAATTTTTTTATTAATAAATCCAACAACTTCTATGTTCTTGTAAATATCTTACATTATGAAAATACCATTTGTATGGATTAATTCATTTAGAATATATTTTTGTTAAAAAAAAAAAAAAACTTTAGTTATTATGGGTGATAAATTTAAGGGATGGTCCGGGTGTGTGTGAGGATGTTTCCTCTTGACCATCAAAGTTTTCCCTCTGAAAATGTGAAAATGTGTGTTTGTTAAGGGTTCAAAAGTGCAAATTCCCTTCTGGAGAAACATTTCCGAATTTCACACTGTCTTCCACTATCTGGCGCCACTGGCAACGTCTAGAATGTGATTGGAGTAGTTTTTCTCATGATTCCAAGTGCTTCACAAACATTTGCAAGTATCACTGAAAGTTTTGCAATGAGGTCCTCATCAGAATCAAGTAATGTCTCATAAATGAGACATCTGGAACCTTCTAAAGAGTACGCCAATCATTTTCTAGACGATGTCAGGTATGTGTCGATGTTGTGGTGTGATATTTGAGAACTTACTGCTCTTATAATATCAATAAAACGCTTGTTTTCATGTCCTCCGTATTTCTTGTTTTTTGCCAAAATTTTTCATTTGCGACCCCACATTGTCATACCAAAATTTATTCTTTATGTGTACTTTAACATCCCTTAGAGTTTGGCCCATGATTCGGGGGCACCGTGAATTGTTATAACAGTGTTGAATAAAACAAAATTTACGCTGTTGAACAAACGTTGCTATTCAAAGCGCTGTTGAATAGTTTACTTAATAAATTATAAATATGTTGCGAAATATATAAGTAATAACCGTTCATATGTTAAAGTATTCCTAGTATCTATATGGGCGTTCTTTATGCCATAATTTAAGGTAATTTTCTTTTATGTTATCACATATATTTTATTTAAAATTATGGATTTAACAGCAATGTTAACACGTGGTGTTTCAGTTTGACACTGTTAGTATTTTATCATGGGTGGAGTTTAATCGAAGTTTTTATCTCTGTTCTTCTCCTATGAGAAATTACATTAGAGGAGTTTCAATATATTATCTGAAAACGCTGGTAACATGTTTAATCTTTCACTTGATTTATTGACTTATTTTAGATAAAATTAATAGTTTTGGCATTGAATAAAATATTATGAACCTTAAATTTTAAAGTAGTTTCGAGAAAGTTTAAAAAAGGATATCAAATAATTTCAAATGTAATTGTCCACAAAAGTTGTATAAAATATTCTATAAAAAATATTTATCAACAAAACTGGAAATCGTATACCTATCACATTCTCTCTTTTATTAGGAAAATAATAAGCTTTATTGTAATTTTAAGAAATGTATGCGGTATAATATATATATGTGTCTGTGTGTGTGTGTGAGTATGTGTGCGTGTTTGTGTCTGTGTGTGTGTCATTCTATATAAAAGGCTACTTCAGGAGCGTAAAAAAAAAATCAATAACAAAAGTAAAACATTTTATGTCAATACTTATAATTTAACTTTCCGATTTTATTGAGGTTGTCGTATACTCAGTATTTTTATTAATTCTTGCACAATTTATTTTTTAATGATTTCATGGTTGATTTCTAATGAGTAATGAGATTCCATGGGTAATGGTTAACAGTTTGTATTGAACACCGTAAAAAAAAAAAAAAAATCTGTAAAGTTGCGAAGAATGTTTTAGGAAACTGGGATGCCTAGAACTATTTATGTAACGGCAACAACAAAAATGCATGAAACAGATTTTGCGCTGTAAATAAAAAAAAATCTGTAAAGATACTAAGAATTTTTTAGGAAACTGCGATAACTAGAACTTTTTATGTAACTGCAACCTGGGGTAAAGATAAAATTTTAGTAAGATTATTGTAATTTTAATAGATTCTTTTGTAAAGCTACACGTTTCTGTAGTTTTATAAAAACTAGTTTTGTAGATTTACGTCTTTTTTTTGTACAGTGTACAGATAAAATATTAGTAAATATACTGATTTCTGTAACTTTATATCTGTAGAATTACATCTTTTTTTTTACAGTAAAGCATGTAAATACACACTGTTTTGTTTTATAATGTCATAATTATTGATTATTTAACACTAAACGTACCGATACTTTTTTAATACCTATTCTTACCGGAAGGTGTAAAATGACCCCTATATAAAAAGTTATATATTTTACGATGTTTTGCGAAAAATATACCAGTTGATACACTTTGGTGTATGAATAAATTATTTTTTTCAAATAATTATTATAATTTGTTTATTTATTAAATTAAAAAAAAATAATTACGCAAAAAAATTAAGAAAAAAATTAATTATTTAAAGAAATTCGAAAATTTAATAAACAAATATTGTGCAAATTTGTTTATGTTCACCACATATTTGTAAGATTATTTCGTTCTCGATGTAACCTGAAATGTTCAAACTAGAATCTCACTCCGAATAAAGCCAATTTCTAATTACACCATCACACATTAACAAATATGATGTAATACAGTAGAATAAATGATGTAATAGCGAAAAAACGCAACTTACTAATGTCCTTACAAAATAAAACATTTATACTTTTATGATTTAACATAAATGTATTCAAGGGTCAAATGAGTCCTTGCGGTAATTAAGCCGCAAATATTTTTTTTTTCTAGGCAAAAATGGTAGTTCGGAGATGAGGCATTTTAAGAAATAATATGATCATATATTTTAAAAGATCTTACGTATGTGAATTAAAAACGCATTTATATTAAATAAACAAAGCTCAACTCTTAAATCTCGAACGGAATATTAATAAAATTAATGATCATTTCTTGCTCAGTGAAAATACTTTACAATAAAAGATAAACATTGGTGTTAACATTCGTGGCTAACAAATGAAAATAAAAAACGGTGTCTTCTTCCTATGGATACTTGTATAGGTGACGAATGCCACTATAATTTGTAAAATGCAATCCAACGCGGTTAATAATGGAATCATAGTCCATTAGTATCATAGAACTTAATTATAAAAGTCATCGCATTAACCGTTACTTGTAATGCCCGTGAAGATAATAAAAAATATTTAAAATAAACACAAAATTGAAGTAATTACTGCTACTAATTGATCTAAGTAACTCAATCGTTAAACTAAAGTAATAGCATAAAATTAACAGTCATAAAATATTCAGTATAAAGAATTATACTAATTCCAAAAGACACCTACAATAAGGCAACTGATCGTTTCCCTTTTCCCCGAAAAATCTCAGTTAACACTGCAAAAGTCATTGGAATTTTCAAGATATCGATTTCAGATATCGCTTACATTTCATTAATATTATAAAACATAATTATAAAATTCACCGCATTAACCGTTACTTGTAATGCCCGTGAAGATAATAAAAAATATTTAAACAAACACAAAATTGAAGTAATTGCTGCTATTAATTGATCTAATTAACTCAAAGGTAAAACTAACCTACTAGCATAAAATTAATAGTCATAAAATATTCAGACTAAAGGATTATACACTGTAAAAAAAAATCTGTAAAGTTACTAAAGTTTTTCTAGGAAACTGGGATTCCAAGAAATTTTTATGTAACGGCAACAAGAAAAATTCCTGTAACAGCGTCTGTTACAGGAATTTTTCTTGTTGCCGTTACATAAAGATTTCTTGGAATCCCAGTTTCCTAGAAAAACTTTAGTAACTTTACAGATTTTTCTTACAGTGTAGTGATTCCAAAAGACTTGGACAACCTACAATAATGCAACCGATCGCTTCCCTTTTTCCGCAGAAAATCTCGGCTAACATTGCAAAAGTCATTGCAATTTTTGAGATATCGATTCCAGATATCGCTTTCATTTTTAAGGTTCAAGAGGAAACATGAAAACAGACTTGTTAATGAGGACCAGAGAACGTATTCAACGAAAAAAAAAAGGTTTTTTTTAATGCTCCTAGCTTTGTATAGTTTAGTTACAAACCTTACAAACGCGCGGTATTTAAAACGTCCTTAGCTCTTCCCTTTTCCTTTCATTCTTTCAAGATTTCAAGAAATTTGTTTAGATTTTCTAGTGTAGGTGGATAGAAGGGGAGCATTCTCTTTGAAGATTGACTACACTGTAAAAAAAAAAATCTGTAAAGTTAACTAAAAGTTTTCTAGGAAACTTATTTCCTATGTAACGAATGACAACAACAAAAATTAATATAACAGATACACTTTAGCATCATAAATCAAAAAATCTGTAAGTTTACTAAGAGTTTTTTTTAGAGATTTGGGATGTCTAGAACATTCTATGTAACTGAAACTCTGTTTATAAATAAAATTTTAGTAAGATTATTGTAATTTTAGCAGATTCTTTTGTAAAGTCACAGATTTTTGTAGCTTTACAAAAATTAGTTTTGTAGATTTACATATTTTTTGTACAGTGTACAGATAAAATTTTAGTATGCATACAGATTTCTGTAACTTTAGATCTGTAAAATTACAGATTCTTTTTACAGTGTAGTAAAATGATAAATTACTTATTCGTAAGACCGTGAAGATAATAAAAATCTTTAAAACAAACACCAATTTAAAATACTGCTGTTAATTCCTCTAATTAACTCAATGCTAAAATTAACCTAATAACATAACGTAATATATTTAGTCTACAGAAGTATTGTAATTCCAAGGGACGAGGACGACGTACAATAATGCAGCAGATCGCTTCCCTATTTCCCGGAAAATCTCGGCTAACTTTGAAATAGACATTGCAATTTTCGAGGTATGGGTTTCATCTTAAAAGTGCAACAGAAATTGTGAAAAAAAAACTGGTTTATATGGAACACAGTCCGAATTCAAAGGGAAAAAACAAAGGTTGCTTTACGCTTCTTCAGTTCTATGACTCAGTTGCAAACGTTACAAAGGAGCAGTATTTGAAACATCCTTAGCTCTCCTCACTTCTTTTCATTCTTTCATGTCCACAAGACTTTTCTTTACATTTTATAGTTGTTAGTAGTTGTTGTTGTATAGTAGTTGGTGTTGGCGAGGAGAGAAGGGTCTCTTTGAAAATTGAATATTAAATTGTAAATTGCTTAAATTTGTTATGCTGTATTGTTATCGAACAGTATTCGATAAGAGAGATTTTCTTGTCCTAACTCTACCGAAATTTTCGCAGAAAATCACATTAAAATGAAGAGATGTTTTGCTCGTATTAGCCGTCATCCTACTTTTGTAGCTTGTGAAAAGGGTGAAAATCTTAATGTAGTTTAAGTCATGAACCATGAACCATGATTGCAATTTACATTATTATTATTTTTTCTTATATTTTCAGAGGTCAAGGGTTATAAGACGTATGTCCTTTAAAAAAATAATTATATTTTAATATATAATAACATATTTATTACGTTTTAATATACACTGTCATAAAAACTCGTCAACATACATTAAATTATACCTCATTTTTAAACAAATAATTTCCGTACTCCTAGAGAACATGTTTATCCGAGAATGCTTCCAAAAAGTCTGAAAAAGAAGGAGAAATTCAATTACGTTCGTTCCCAGCACGCATGCTCTCTAGTAATACTAAAATCCGAGTTTATTTAAAGAGGAAAACCAAAAAGTATATAAATTCAGATTTATAACTTAATTAAACAAGAGAAAATGTTTTCGGATTTAAAAATAAATAACAATTACTTTTCTCATTCATTCAATAGTACTCACAATTTAATTTTTTTAAGTCGAATAAGGTGAAAAAAGTTAAAAAAAATAATTTATAATGTTGCTTATATTCGAATTTAAACTATATTTTAAATGAACGCATTTGATTTAAATATTAAGTGGGAAAAAATCGATTTTACTCAAAAAAAATCTTATCAAATATATAATATTCATATTTTACATTTAGCAATCTACTTAAAAATAATTATAATTCATATTTTTATACAATCTGAATACTAAAGTATTAAAATCCCACTCACAATATCATTAAAAAAGAAATCTTTCCGAAATTAACTTCAAAATTCAAAGCTTTTTAAAGAAATTAATCAAAGTATGCCCATTTTAAGCAAACATATTTGCTTCAAAGTGTTTCACTTCTGTCCAGCTGTAGCGTGGTGGTTAGCGTGCACGTCTCGTAATGCTGGGATAACAGGTTCGATTCCAACATCGGCGAAAAAAAATTCCAGAATTTCTTCAATTGACGGATATTTTACCTCCTGTAACTGAGAAAAAATTAACGGATATTCGTCAATTGGCGGAAAAATCTTGGCAGCAGTGCTGCCAATATAATTTCCGTGAATCGAAGAAAGTATTTCTGAGGATGTAAGATAACTTGTTTTCCTATATATAAATATGTTTAAAAATCTAAAAGTTTCTAATAAATTTAATTTCATTTTTCAGACATTTTATTTAATATAATATCCTGCGTAATTTTGTGCGTGAATCAAATCAATGAAAAAAAATGTAGATGGAAATTTTTCGTGGTATATTGTGATTTCTGCATTAAGTACCCTAAATTGATATTAAATTTTAAACGTACAGAGTATATTGTATTGAAGAAGCTACGGTGAAGAAAGAAGAAAGAAAAAAGATGGTATTTTCAATTATAAGGACCTTGGCAATATTAAAGATATGACCTGTATGAGAGAAAAAAAAATTAACAAGCAGTATGGGGTAGAGCATTCATTGCTTTATATATATAAAATTTTTGTTCAACATTTTCTCTTTTGGATGAATGCACACCGAGAATCTTACTAAATATCTACAGACACAATTAATATAGTTAACTTATAGTGCACAAGTGTTAAAATAATACTAATACTCGTAGAGCTATTTTACCAGTTACAAGAGTCAACACATTGCTTCTGTTATTGCAGTTTCTGTAAATGCATCTTTATAGGGTTTTTTTTCAACATACAGTTGCATAATATACCAATTTCACGGATGATTTCAAATGTATACCTTTCAGCAAAGCAAAATATTTAGTATCGTTTTTAAATTTTTAAGAGTAAAGGAATGCTTTACAAATTTTGTAAATTTCAAATCTGAATTTATCAAGGAGACATTTTACAAGCTGAAGAAACATACACTATGTCCGGATTAAAAATTTTGTGTTTACCATTAGAGATTCATAGCTCTTTATAACATTTGTCAATAAGTAGCACTTTATTTATCCTAAGTTATATCAATATATATATATATATATATATATATATGTAATAATAAAAAAATTTAGCCTTTTTATCTTAGTTAAACTATACCAAATTCTTATAATACCTACCTTTTTTACCTGTCTTTAATAATATCTTAAATATCTTTTATCTTTTTATCCCATGCCTTTAATCCAGCGTATTCATTTATTTTTCTTATTCTAAAAACCTTAATTTGCTAATAACTATATTCCTTTGTAAAATATACTAATTCATTTTATTCGGAGACATTAAATTATTTTTTCTGTCGAATGTTTATTAAATATCATTTGTTCTTAATCGTTCCATATCCCATGATGCCTTGCAAGTTTACAGTCTTTATCCTGATTACGTTATATAACTACCGCGGGAAGTAATAAGTCCTGTCAGCATGTCACGCATCCCCTGCCCCCCCCCCCCACTCCAGAGTTAATACAATCGCTGGCACAGCCTCCCCTCTCCTTCCCTTTTCACTTTGCTGGATTGGCCTTGCTTTGAGCATCAGAGTGCTTACGCATTTACTTTAGCTACTATTTATACCGTTACATTCTCTTGAAGAGCAGATATTTGTACGATTTTGTGTTGCTCAAAAAGTCTACGTCTCTTGGAGAGTAGTTTGTCTTTTAGTTGTGATGACGCTTCTGATCCTTTTATCATCTTAAGCTATGTGACCTTACTCAAAATGAATACTCCCAGGGGCGGACTGGCGTAGTTTGGCCCACCCCGCTAGACTTATGCATTGGTCCACCAATTGACAACCCCATTGTTAAAATGTTTCAAGACTGACTATCAACACGACTCTTTGCTCTAACTCTATGAAGATGACTTAACTCCAATTCGAGAGATATTAGCATCTTTGTGATAGTTTATTTTTAATTGGTAGTAATTTCATCGTGAAAAAAATCGCTGTCGACACAGGTTTGAGCCCATGGCTATTTTTTCACTCCTGTTGGATTATTGTTTTAATTGTGTTCATGTCTGTCTTAATACAGTAAGGGGACCGTTATCAGGAAACCCCGTATCCAAAATGCTCTTGAAACCAGAATGTAAAATGATAACCGAAAAATAATTTATTTCATTTCAAAAATTTAAAAACTAAAGATGTATTTTTCATCAATCATGGGATACAGCAGGCAAATATACACTCATCCATGGGTGATACAATTTGTTGTCATCTGCAATGTCTTTTTTTTGTATGGTGTGAATGAGCCTGAAGTTGAAGACTTAGAAATTTTCAAGGAGAAGGAAATTATTATAGATCTGCTGCAGTAATAAGCTAAAGGGATTTAATGTTCAGAAATTCAATTTTCTGGATCAGGAATCAGTGGAAGGTTGTCTAATTGTTGATGCCGAGATTCCTATAAATAAGTGATCAATTGACTGGCAGTACGATTTGTGGCACAATGACAAATGATATGTCTAATGAAAGTCATGACGATGATCAGCTGAAAAAGATGACCAGCAGTGGGTTTAGAAAATTCAAAGGAGTTACTCATATTTTTTAACTGGATAACTGACTTGTGGAATGTAACAAAAAAACTATTTCCATGAACAGGAAATCATGTCAGTATACATGATTTGCTGATTTGCAGTATACAGGAGCAATTAGTGCCAGAGGCATGATATAAGCAATCAATCGTAATACAAATGTTCAAAAATTCCGAATCAAAGGATTCTGCTTTCAAGTCTTAATACTAAGTTGTATATACTAATGTAATTTTTTTTAATATGAATTGTAAATGTCTTTTATTTTGTTTAAATAAGTTATTAAATTAACAAATTTATAATTATTCATTTACATATGTTATTCATATTTTATACATTTCATACAGTTATTTTTAGGGATGGGACGATTATTCGGCCACTATTCTCAATTGGCCTATTCAGCCCTTTTGCCGAATAGTCGGTTGGCCGAAGGCTTCGGCCGAATATTTCCAGATATTTTACCGAATATTGAAAGATATCTTGCCAAATAAATTCAGGATAATTTTTTTCGTTTTTTGTAATTCTCTTTCTGTAATCCAAATTGGCTACCTTCTAGCACATTCATGAAGTCATTTTCATTCTTACTTTCAAAAAATGTACAGTTACTGAGATACTAAAAAATATACAGCCTTTCTTTAGTTCCTATAAAAGTTAGGGATCTTTTAGAAAATGGTGTCAAAATTGGAGATTCAGTTGTCAGGGAAATGTCTTTATTCGAGAATGATAGATTGCAATTCAAGATGCAAAAACTCTTAAAGAAAAAAGAAAAACACTGCTTCATTCTAAAATACTTGAATATTCATTAATGTCTGCAAATTGAATGCACATATATCAAGAACGAATAATATTGCGTACAGCTTAGATTATGAAACACTTTGCAACACATTCTCAGCACTATACGAAAACTTCACAGGTTACTAAGGTGAAATATAATGTCCAAATGATAAATTTGGAAAACGCATAACCGTAACGTATTTGAAAATCAAATGTCTGCTATTACCATTAATATCCATAAAATATACATTTGTTTTGTGCATATGGTCAAAGGATATATAGGTATAATGCATAGTATGCTATAAGTTAGCTCAAATAAAAGTCTTGCATAAAGGAAAATTTCCATTCAGGAATTTCTGTCAATAAACAGATCTTGTTGAGAAATTTTATGCGGCCCTGTATATGAACTACAGAACTCACAAACACCAAATAATATCTAAATAATAGCATACCGCAATGAAAACGCACTTCCAAAAAATATTGTTCGTAGGTTTCAATAGTTGAAGTATTGCTCACTTTCTTGTATAGCCAAGTTCTTTTGTGTGTCACTGTAAAATGAGCGATATGTTCTTGTGACACTTGTGGCACACATCTTATGAACTTGCAGTACACGCAGTTATATATATCCATTTCAATATGTTTAAATTAGTGTAATATCATTAAAATACACCGTAAACGATTTTTCCTCATAGAACGCAACGTAACGGAATTCTTTTGAGTGTTCCTGCAGGTGAACTGTAAATGCTACACACTTCATTTTCAACACTGAACATGCTATAGTGAACCCCAATAACATATATTAATTTCATCGCAGTCGGGCTATAACCACGCCAGTTAGAGCACGGGCTGACAAACAGAATTCATAAACACTTTTAACTATATTGGAAAGTGTTAAAAATTAAATGCACACTTTATATTCAATCGCAAATCGAATCTTCAGATTTTCACTAATAACGGTTTTCTTTAATTTTTTATAGAAATTATTATTATCTAAAGAAATGATACTTTAATGCGTGTTTATGTTATTAACCATTTGGAAAAATGGTTATTGTCCTCGGTCAGGGTAGGAAATCAGAAACATATATCTGAAGCGTTTTATTAGTTGAATCCCGCATTTTATTCGTTTTCTGATTGGTCTATACAGTAATCTGCATTTTCCCTTTCAACAGAGATGGATACTTTTGCTGCCACTATGACAAAAAATTAATAAAAACTACAGAAAAAATTAATAACTCAGAAACAAATTGAGATACAGCTTTCAAACAAATTGCATTTAAAAGTACATTTTTTCTCTATACGACGGTGTAAAAAGTAATATTGTGGGATGTTTAGAAGTTTAAGAATGAAATTTCATTTAAAATTGGTCCAGGAATATTAATGTTTAATTCATGGCGTACGTAACGTATGATCAGCTCCGTAGAAGTTTAAAAATTTACAGTACCGAAAAATGTAATCTATGGCGTACGTAATGTATGATCAACTCCGTACGATTTTTTATGACTTAAATTTTAGTCTTTGAAAAAATCATTTTCCAAGTGATCGTTGTAATTTGTTAAATTGAATTTTTTTTTTTTATATTTTATTGTATTATGTACGAAGGTAAGTCAAAAATTATCCGCAATGTAGTTATAAATTTTATTGCAATACAAATAGAAAATTAGCGTTAACATCATTTTTCAACATGGTCCCCTTGCTTTTCAACGCAATTGGTCCATCGTTGCACACGTTTCCTGATGGCCTCAGAAAAGAAGGTTTTCGGCTGAGCAGCGAGTCACGCATGCACCGACTTTATGAAACCCAGGTCTGGTGTGAGTGATTTCGTTGACAGAACATGACTAATTTTCAGACGATATGCCACTTCATCGATAGTCACTCAACTGTCTAACAGAAACATGTCACACACTATTCTCGTATTGTGCTGAAAGTTTTCCATTTATTGCGACCCCCGTTACACATTCAGACCACAAAAACCGGATCACTGCTTCCTCTTTGGGGCAAACCTCTAATGGAGCGCCAATGATCTATCTGCAACAAAAGGAAGACAAATGGAGGAATTGCGATCAAACTTTCAAAGCAGGAGTACAACGGCATAACAATAAAATAAACGAGGACAGAGGTCAGTATGCACAATATAAGAAGAGATATCACAAAATTACGGATATTTTTTGACTTGCCATTCTAATATATTTCTTAAAACTTGTTAGTAGTAATGCAGGGTGCAAAGGAAAGTCACTTTAACCTAAAAATACTTGCGAACGGAGAGAGTTACAGCTATGGAAATGAGGTAACGGTTTAGTAAAGTGAATGCGTCCGATTTAATGCAAACGACGACAGCGTCCCCTATAGTATTGATTTCATTTATCCTTTTAACGATAAATTGATTTAAATTTTAAATAGTCATTTTATCTGTATCAAATCAGCCGTATCAGTTTAAGGTACTCTGCGTGGATGCAAAAACTCAGGTACTTGGAGAGATTCAGTTAAGAGGTCCAAAATATATATGTGGCATTTTATTAAAGACAAGCGAGCAATATAATATACTCGCGAGGTGACTCCGGTATACAGGAGACAAAAGTGTTACATCTTTACAGTAAGGCAGCCAGAGATAGAATGCCGCCCAACAGATTTAATTGTAAGTGCCTCGAGCCGCAAATCTTTGAACTTTGCACAATTATAACCCCAAAGAACACGTCACCTAACGGACTTTTTGAATTCAAAATTAGCCCAACGATTCATTAGCTTAAGTAACTGAAATGTTAATGAACAGTCTGATGTGCCAAGGCTGGGCAATGGGAAAGTTACATTTAGAAGAAGGAATGCAGATACAGGCGCCGATTTTAATATTAACAGGATATCTCTCAGGCTGAAAAGCATTGTATTGACTATCAAATGGAAAATTACAATGGATGTTTAAGTTACTGCTGCAACAAGAGCATATGGTCAAAGATTATCTTTTTTTATATCTATACGTTAAACGAAGGAAAGTATACTCGAACAGTTAATAATTTTAGGATGAGAAAAAGATTTATTTTTGATTTATTTTATTAGCGGTTTTGAGTAAGCCTGGGATATAAAGCGCAAGTAATTTATTAAGCGCAAAAGAGAAGAAATAGATATACTTTTTGAAAAGGAAAAGAAGTATCGATTAAATTTACAATTGTATAAAGGGGAATTTAATTTTAAAAGGGGGAAAATAATGATATGTGATGATATGTTAATAACATCATCACATATTTCGAGTTCTATAGTATTGATTTCATTTATCCTTTTAACGATAAATTGATTTAAATTTTAAATAGTCATTTTATCTGTATCAAATCAGCCGTATCAGTTTAAGGTACTCTGCGTGGATGCAAAAACTCAGGTACTAGGAGAGATTCAGTTAAGAGGTCCAAAATATATATGTGGCATTTTATTAAAGACAAGCGAGCAATATAATATACTCGCGAGGTGACTCCGGTATACAGGAGACAAAAGTGTTACATCTTTACAGTAAGGCAGCCAGAGATAGAATGCCGCCCAACAGATTTAATTGTAAGTGCCTCGAGCCGCAAATCTTTGAACTTTGCACAATTATAACCCCAAAGAACACGTCATTTAACGGACTTTTTGAATTCAAAATTAGCCCAACGATTCATTAGCTTAAGTAACTGAAATGTTAATGAACAGTGTGATATGCCAAGGCTGGGCAATGGGAAAGTTACATTTAGAAGAAGGAATGCAGATACAGGCGCCGATTTTAATATTAACAGGATATCTCTCAGGCTGAAAAGCATTGTATTGACTATCAAATGGAAAATTACAATGGATGTTTAAGTTACTGCTGCAACAAGAGCATATGGTCAAAGATTATCTTTTTTTATATCTATACGTTAAACGAAGGAAAGTATACTCGAACAGTTAATAATTTTAGGATGAGAAAAAGATTTATTTTTGATTTATTTTATTAGCGGTTTTGAGTAAGCCTGGGATATAAAGCGCAAGTAATTTATTAAGCGCAAAAGAGAAGAAATAGATATACTTTTTGAAAAGGAAAAGAAGTATCGATTAAATTTAGAATTGTAAAAAGGAGAATTTAATTTTAAAAGGGGGAAAATAATGATATGTGATGATATGTTAATAACATCATCACATATTTCGAGTTCTATAGTATTGATTTCATTTATCCTTTTAACGATAAATTGATTTAAATTTTAAATAGTCATTTTATCTGTATCAAATCAGCCGTATCAGTTTAAGGTACTCTGCGTGGATGCAAAAACTCAGGTACTTGGAGAGATTCAGTTAAGAGGTCCAAAATATATATGTGCCATTTTATTAAAGACAGGCGAGCAATATAATATACTCGCGAGGTGACCCCGGTATGCAGGAGACAAAAGTGTTACATCTTTACAGTAAGGCAGCCAGAGATAGAATGCCGCCCAACAGATTTAATTGTAAGTGCCTCGAGCCGCAAATCTTTGAACTTTGCACAATTATAACCCCAAAGAACACGTCACCTAACGGACTTTTTGAATTCAAAATTAGCCCAACGATTCATTAGCTTAAGTAACTGAAATGTTAATGAACAGTGTGATATGCCAAGGCTGGGCAATGGGAAAGTTACATTTAGAAGAAGGAATGCAGATACAGGCGCCGATTTTAATTTAAACAGGATATCTCTCAGGCTGAAAAGCATTGTATTGACTATCAAATGGAAAATTGCAATGGATGTTTAAGTTACTGCTGCAACAAGAGCATATGGTCAAAGATTATCTTTTTTTTATATCTATACGTTAACCGAAGGAAAGTATACTCGAACAGTTAATGATTTTAGGATGAGAAAAAGATTTGTTTTTGATTTATTTTATTAGCGGTTTTGTGTAAGCCTGGGTTATAAAGCGCAAAAAAGAAGAAATAGATATACTTTTTGAAAAGGAAAAGAAGTATCGATTAAATTTAGAATTGTAAAAAGGGGAATTCAATTTTAAAAGGGGGGTAAATAATGATATGTGATGATATGTTAATAACATCATCACACAATCTAGTGGTGAAATTTGGAAGATAGCCATTTCAAATCGAAAACGAAAAGAGATAGAGCAAAATTTCCAGTTAGAAAGTTTTAGAGCACAAATTAATTAGTACGAAACAACATTTAGTTTACATGGATAAGATAAATCTTTGCCTGTATACCCGAAAATGTCTGAAATCGATGCACTCTATTTTGTGTAAACGTTTGAATGAAATAGCCAGAAGTATGAAGAAATACGTACAATTTATGGTATAAATACGTGCTTATCTCAATACATTTTTATAACACCGTACAAAAAAAAACAAAAAAAGACAAACTGTCTCACAGTGATAAAAAGTTACTATTCAGTATGTTCGAAAAGTTCGCCATTGCTCACGATACACAATTGTATTCGTGATAGTAATTCTATATGCACACTTCAGCATGGAACGTCTATTGCAAGCCTCTTCAATACGACGACATAGATTTAAACCTTTCAAGGGTGGTGGCTAGACGGTCTAGCCACCTAATTTTAATTCCAAAACTGACAAATGGCAGCAAGAATATTTTAATAAAATTTTGCTTTCGTAATATAGGTGAAAATTAGCGGGGTCTTTATTTTCTAAGAAATTCGTTTGAATATTCTGGTGTCAGTCAATTACTTCATCAGTTTACGAACAGAATTTTTCTGCCCCTGAAAGTGTTAATCTAAAATTTTAAATTCATTGGAAATTAATTTTTTACAGATATTACAGCACAGTATAACGCCACAATCTGAAATTGTGCACTGCAACATTTACGGAATGTGAATATGCAAAGTAGAATCGTTGCTCATCGATTTCGGACATTTTTGAGTATACAGGCGACGATTTATCTTACCTGTGTGAACCAAATGTCGTTTCGTACTAATTAATTGATGCTCTAAAACTTTCTAATTGGAACTTTTGCTCTTTTTTCGTTAACGATTTTCAATAGGTATTTTCCAAATTCCACCACTAGGGGCGCTGCTGTCGTTTGCATTAGGCGGGGCGTAGTCGCTTTACTATACCGTTACCTCACTTGCATAGCTGTAGTTCTCTCCGTTCGCAAGTATTTTCAGGTTAAAGGAACTTTTCTTTGCACCCTGTATAGATGAAAATCAATTAATCAAAATTTCATTATTTCTCAATAAAACATTTCATTCTATTCTTGCTTTTAAAAAGAAATTGAGCCCTATCACATATCTACTAGTCCTATATTCTAGTATTTATATCATAAGTAACAGGACCTTTTAAAAATATTTAAGGAATATTTTTTTCAAAACAGCTTTTGATCTAGCGATTCGTATTCCATATAACTTTTGCAGATGACGCCAAATAAATTTATTACTTATATAATTTAAAAATATGTATTTCATCAGTAATGAAAAAAAGTAACGAAAAACATTGTTATCAGGTTTCTACAGTAAAAAATAAAAAAAGTCCTGATTATTTTGAACTTTTTTACCTGATCCGAGAAAAAATGCGTTTTAAACAAGTTTCCTTTTACTTTTCGTTTTCCTATTTCATCTTTTGTGATTCTGTTGAATTGCTTTCTCCAGAGACTATGCAAAATTTCCATTAAAGTGCAGGAACGACTACCGAATTCTGTTTAAACGATGAAAATCAAGGCTCTATAGGAATGTAAACAATGCAAGTTAATTATTATTTTTATGAAAAACATTGAATTATTCACACCGGAAAATTAATGAGAGAGAACTATTTAGGATTAAATTTCGGTTACATAAAGTATTATCATCTTCCAAATTCTTAATTGAATTCGAGATACTGGTCGCCTATCTCAGACGCCCTGAAAAATCGTAAAGCTGAGTATTTACGAAACCAACCATCCGCCCAGTGTTGCCAGATTGGGGATTTTGTCCCCATTTTGGGGAATTTTTGGGGGACAAGTAGTTCGTGGGGAAATTTTTGGGGACTACAAAAAATTTTGGGGAAAAACTTGGGGATTTTTTTTTTTTTTTTTTTTTTTTTTTTTTTTTTTTTTTTTTTTTAACTATTTTCCGTAAAGATTTCTTTTAGTCCTGAAGAAAAACTGGATCTGTCTCGAAATCAATTTTGATTTGAAAAACGAAACTATAATCCAGAAATCGGATATATCAATCATAATTCTCTTGGATGTGGTCGTGTTCGTTGTTTACTACATTACAGTTTACACGTATTTCAGATGCATCAGACTCTAAAATCTTAAGCAGCTTAAACCTGCACCACGTAACTAAATCTGCAGGGCTTAAAACAAAACTAATTTAAATACCTGGGAAGCAGATATTTTTCTCTTATGATATACAAAAGCACATCGATTGATAGAGCGAAAATACTTTGCATTATGATTATGCACCTTCAGTACAGGGATGACAAAAGAATTAAAACAAAGCACCATCTCGATTCATTTAAACCCCAACTGATAAGTGATTGTCTAAAGAAGCTATGGAGCTAATGTAACAATAGTCCAACATTGTTAGACAATACTTTTATAAAAACAAACGTAAAATAACTTATCACTGCAAAATATATCTCTCATTCTCTTAATGTAGCTACAGAATATGCATTCAGCCCAGTTTAAAAGTTTGTTTTTTGTAAATGGGGAATTTTTTCAAAAAAAGGCTTGATTTGGGGAAAATTTTTGAGCTTAAATTACTTACATATTTTTTATAGTGGTAAATTGAAAATTTAAAAATTCACTTTTTGAGTAAAAACTGAGTTGGGGACTTTTGCGGAAAAAAATACTGATTTGGGGAAAATTTTAGAAACTTTGGGGATATTGACTTTTGACTATCTGGCAACACTGCCTCCGCCTAAGCACCAAATTTGTAGCGCTCATCTGAGGAAGGTAAGTCTTCAATTTTTTATCTATTTGATACACTACAGAAACTTAAACTCCTTCGCAAATGAGATAAAAAATTTTTTCTTATATTAATTATTAGCTTTACATGTATGTGTTTGTCATTTTTTACTCTTTAATAGAGGGTAAATTTAATTTTACATTACTGTTCTTATTTCACAAGAGAACTGCTTATCTGGAAATGCATGAACGTATTTTTTAACGATTCCTTGAGAATCATCCATCTATTAGATTATTTTAACAAGAGGAAGTAGTAAAAATAATATGAAAAAAAAATATAGGAAGTAACATTATTTACAATAGTTTAAAATTTAATTTGTTTCTTAAGAATTGATTAGACAAAATTTTGTATAGTATCTTAAACATCAAAATATAATTGAGAACGGAAATGACCAAGACGAAAATACCCAAACTAGTATGGAAAGCTGCAAATTCTGAGTTACTCGAGTAATAAAAACCTAATTAAAACATACATAATACAAATAATACAATTTTCAAATACTATTTAACAAATTATTCCAGAAAACGTACCGCAGTTTAGACAAATTTAATATACAATGATATCACTTCTAACAATTTTCACAAAAAACTTTAAAAACTTTTAACCCCTTGAAGGGCAACGGTATATTATATATAACTCTTAATTTTGATTCTTAAATGTCACATTGATACCAGAATTTTAAAACTAAATTCTGTTGTATTTAACCCTTAAAGCTCCGGCGTCTCTTACACAAATTTTATTCGATCGGCACACCTTTTTAAAAAGCAGTTTTCTTCAAGTACACAATTTCAAAAATGCTCTGATTAAATAAGGTGAATTTTATTTTCCTTTATTACTGGTACCAAAAACAAATTTTGCAAAGACTAAGAATGTCTCCGCAGCGGAGCCAACGGAGTGGGAAGGGTTAATGTACGTGAATACAAGCTTATACTTATTTTCATATATTTTTTCACGTAAATCCTGGTGTCAATAAATCATTTTAACATTTTTCATCAGAAGTATCTTGCCCCTGAAAGGGTTAAAAAGCATATTTAGTGAAACCACTTGAAATTTCCAAAATAAGAAATTTAAAGGGAACTGCAATATAGAAACGCAGTCATTTAAAACTCGTTTAAAAAATTACGCTTTGAACGCATTACAGAGCAGCGGGCAATAGAACAAAGGATTCTTCATATAATGTTTAAAATTAAGAGAATAGAATTTTCATATATGGTTGGTTATCTCCACAACTACTAGACAGAATTTAAGGAAATTAGGTGTGCATATAGGATGATATAATGCAACAAAATAAATATTCAGCCGTTATACTGCGCATGCATAATCGTGCATAAGAATCATCAGCGTCGGAAGGTATAAAACAGAGCTTACAATATTGAACCAAAAAATGGTGAAGTAGAGTGTATGGTCCCCTGTTACAGTTATAGAGCTCTCCCAACATGAACTCAAACTGGAAAAGTGGCAGTTTATGTGTCCCTGTAGAAGTTAGTCTCACTCTTCCAGCAACGCTGCTTCCAGGCCCTGGGTGGTTCTGGGAGCTGGAAAGATAGTTCCAATTTTTCTCCTCAGTGCGTCCCAGACATGATCTATACATTTTAAATTACTTCCTAGAAAATCGCCGGCTAGATTAGTTCCATCGGGGCACGAGTTGTAGTCCATTAAAATGACATCAGAGCCAACTATATATCTGAAAATGCGAACATAGGATACCAAGGTGTCATTTCGAAACCTCAAATCAGTCACACAGCCTTTGCCAAGCACAGGGAAGGATGAGCGCCCATCCAACATGATGCCTGTGCAGACCATCAAACATCCACTGTCACAGTGGTCTTTTCCAGGGATTTTGGAAGACAGGTAGCGGATCTCTGGTTTTCTCCAGATGAAAATGCGTCGAAAATTTGTATTTAGGCTGAACAGACTCAACAGTGAATAGGATGGACTTCATTGATCCCTTGCCCAAATTCGGGGATCACTGCACCATGCTAAGTCGATTCTCCTGTGATGAAAAGTGAGCGAGACTCAAGAAGCAGGTATCATTGCAAACGGCCCTATATCATTTAGCCTTCTGCAAACAGAACACTTTAACCTCTATTTCCTGTGACCGCATAAAGATCACGAAAGAGCTGAGAAGCGGTTGCACTCTTGTTACCCCCTCGCTGGTATGGAAAAAATAGCAATCTTCTTTAGTCATCGTGATTCTTGGGCGATCATGTCCAGGATTTCTCTCTATGTAACTAGTGTCCTTAAAATGTATCAATAAGTTGGACACGATGCGGGGCGTTATATTGAAGTCTCTGGTAATCTGCACTTGAGACTGCCCTGATTCCAGTCTCGACTGGATTTGCTACCCAATTTCATCATCCAAACGTTGGTGGTTACTCTTTTTTATTGTTTTCTTTCGAATTTTATCGAATGTTGCAAAAAAAAAAAAAAGTTCTGTCAGGATGTGCGAGTGCAGAAAACGCGAAAATTGCCACGCTCGCTTATAAAACTTATTCCTCTACTCACTCCGCCCCACACGATTCCGTATTCGATATTAACCCTTAAATGCCGGGTGTTGCTTTTCGGCAACATACCCAATTTAGGCTTCTAAAATACTATTAGAATAATATTTAAGCTATAACGCCTAATGTTGGCAATAAAATACATTCTGAAAATATTATTAAATAGATTTTCAACATGTAGATGGCAACACTTGTACTGTTTAAGAATAAAGATAGATTTATTTTTTTTAATAATGCTATATATGCTTTTTGTTTTGTTTTGAAGCTTGCGAAATACCCAATTTTGTTCTGCCGTGAGCAAGTAAAATTTATTTCTTATGATGTTCTGAAAATTCTTGTGTGTTTAATATTATATAATTTTATCAGAAAAGATTATTTTTTCAATTAAAGACCAGTATTGCCGATTAGTAACAAACTGCTTTTTAGCAGTAATCCATACTTAAAACAAAATATAATTTTTTAAAGTATTTTTCCCATGATTTATTTAAAATATGAAAGCCGAAAAACATTATGAAAATGATTTTCGGAAAACCAGACATTTAAGGGTTAAAGATTTGCATCACTATTTTGAAAAATTAGTTTTACCTTTCGTTCGTTACTTTTTGTGAAATTAGACAAAATATGCAAAATATCTAAATTTTAAACTTCAGTGTATATAGTATTATACCAGTGTACATAGTATATTACCACCGCTCAAATATTTTTTTTATACAAAATACAAACATCCCAAAGAAATTCATGCATAGTTCCAAAACTATTATGATTCATATATTTTTTCCCTTGTTCTTGGGAAAATATTTGAATTTGTGCTTTATCAACCAAACTATAAAATTTGGGAGAATTTTCTACTTGATATTTCTTTTGTTAAATTGACTGCACGCATATTGACGATACTTAGTCGGTTCAAATCAAGCGCCACCGTTCTGATTGGCTTCCCTAGATATCCTGACCATAAAGATTTTCGAGGTGATATTAGTGAATTAACATTAACTTCTAAACCGTTCTAGAATGAGTTTGATGTAGCGTAGTATGCTTCCCAAACCTGAATGCCAGCAAAAGAAAGTTTAAGGGGACAAGCGACTTTTTTTCTTCTTTTTTTCTTTTTTTAGGGTTTCGTTCATCTCACGAAACCCTATTCGTCTCGCTCCTCTGTCTGTCTGTCCGTCTGTCTGTCCGTCACAGAGCCCGTTCTCAGAAACTATACATGTTGGAGACATGAAATTTTGGGTACTTATAGCTGAACACCTCACATCATACGACAAATCATAAAACTTTGAAAAAGTCGTACATTTAACCCTTTGGGCTCCCGCATTTGTATTTTAAACAATTCTTTTTAAGTGAGCTCCTAATTAATTTGGAGGCGTGAAGTTTTGCATACTTATAGCTGAAAACCTCACATCAAATGAAAAATCATAAAATTTTGGAAAAGTCGTACATTTAACCCTTTGGGGTCCCGCATGTGTATTTCAAACAATTCTTTCTAAGTGAGCTCCTAATTAGTTTGGAGACGTGAAATTTTGCATACTTATATCTGAACACCTCACATCAAACGACAAATCATAAAATTTTGAAAATATCGTACGTTTAACTCTTTGGGGTCCCACATGTGTATTTTAAACAATTCTTTCTAAGTGAGCCCCTTTTTAGGTTATGGGCGTAAAATTTTGCATACTTATATCTGAACACCTCGCATCAAACAACAAATTATAAAATTTTGAAAAAGTCGTACATTTAACCCTTTGTGCTCCCAAATGTACATTTTAAACAATTCTTTCTAAGTCAGCCCCTTTTTAGGTTGGGGGCGTGAAATTTTGCATACTTATAGCTCAACATCTCAGATCTCACGTCAAATAATAAATTTTGAAAAAGTTTTATGTTTAACCCTTTCAACTCCAGCTTGTGTATTTTAACCCATTCTTTCTAACTGAGCTCCTAATTAAATTGGAGATTTGAAATTTTTCATACTTATTGCAGAACACCTGAGGCCAGGCGACAAATCATAAAATCTTGAAAAAGGCCTTACGTTTAACCCTTTGAGCTACCACATATGTATTTGAAGCAATTCTTTCTAAGAGAGTCCCTAATTAAGTTGGTGACATTAAATTTTGCATACGTATAGCTGAATGCCTCAGACCACACGACAAATCATAAATTTTTCAAAAAGTCTTTTATTATTTACCCCTCTGGGCTCTAACTTGTGTATTTTAAGCAATTTTTTTAACCTCCGCCCTTTTAACCCGGGGAGAAATTTTCCAGCTTTTGCCGACACCCCTTTGACCATTCTTTCATATTATGCACCATAGCCTTACATATTTTAGTTCCATTTTTTCCGCCAGATGCGCCTACATATCTCGGGTGCTAAGGGCCCAATCCCTTCGACTAATATATCTACGGATAGTATGTAAAACGGATTTTCGTTCGGATGCACGTTTGTTCAGAATCAAGTGCGCCCCCTGGTTGTGAAATTTGGAACTAACATATTTTTCAAAAGGATAAAGTGTTTTGAAAGGAATATTAAACGAAACCCTCTGTGCGATCTGTGATCACACTTACCCACTTGTTGTTGTAAATTTCACCTTAAATATTATTCAAGGGTACATTATATGCATTATGGCATGCATTTATCACAAAAAAATTTAATTTATTTTTGAGAAAAAAATGGAATTTTACTCGTCGTTTTACAAATCTTCGAAATGCCCCCTGCGTTCTCCATATCAATGAAAATCCCCAATATTTTTTATAAAAGTTTGTTTCATATATATAAATAAAATAGAGCATCGAATTTTATATATTTGAATTTAAAGGTTTAAAACATTTTGAAAAATTTGGAAATTTTTTCAAAAAAATTTCCAAATTTTTTAATTTTTTTTTTTTATTTTTTGTAAATTTCGTCTTAAATATTATTCAAGGGTACATTATATGCATTATGGCATGCATTTATCACAAAAAAAATTATTTTTGTGAAAAAAATGGAATTTTGCATCGTCTTAGAAATCTTCGAAATGCCCCCTGCGCGTTCCATATCAATGAAAATCCCCAATATTTTTTATAAATGTTTGATTTATATATATAAATAAAGTATAGCATCGAATTTTATATATTTGATTTTAAAGGTAAAAAAATTAAAAATTGAAAAATTCGGAAATTTTTTGGAAAACATTTCCAAATTTTTGAATTTTTTTTTAGTTTTTGTAAATTTCGTCTTAAATATTATTCAAGAGTACATTATATGCACTATGGCATGCATTTATCACAAAAAAAATTATTTTTGTGATGATGATGATTCCATATCAATGAAAATCTCCAATATTTTTTATAAAAGTTTGATTTACATATATAAATAAAGTATAGCATCGAATTTTATATATTTGATTTTAAAGGTAAAAAAATTAAAAATTGAAAAATTTGGAAATTTGTTCGAAAAAATTTCCAAATTTCCATTTTTTTTTTTTTTTTTTTTTTTTTTTTTTTTTTTTTTTTTTTGTAAATTTTATATTAAATAATATTCAAGAGTACATTATATGCATTATGGCATGCATTTATCACAAAAAAAAATTATTTTTATGAAAAAAATGGAATTTTACGCGTTGTCTTAGAAATCTTCGAAATGCCCCCTGCGCGTTCCATATCAATGAAAATCCCCAATATTTTTTATATAAGTTTGGTTTATATGTATAAATAAAATAGAGCATCGAATTGTATATAATTGAATTTAAAGATTTTAAAAAAAATTGAAAAATTTTGAAATTTTTAATTTTTTTTAATCCTTTAAATTCAAATATATAAAATTCGATGCTCTATTTCATTTATATATATAAACCAAACTTATATAAAAAATATTGGGGATTTTCATTGATATGGGGAACGCAGGGGGCATTTCGAAGATGCAATACTTTATTTCTAAGAAAAATTCCATTTTTTCCATAAAAATATTTTTTTTTTTTTTTGATAAATGCATGTCATAATGCATATAATGTACCCTTGAACTATAATTAGGTGAAATTTACAAAAAATAAGTAAAAAAAAAATATTTTTAAGAATTTTAAGGTCCCTTGTCCCCTTAAAAGAACTGAAAGGTATTTATTTTTATTTTTTAATAATTATTTAAACGATAAACAATAATTTGAATGAAAAAATGTAAAGTTTTAATTTTTTTAAATATTTAATGAATTATAAAGAATAATTTGAAATAATATTTGCAATACAATATATATTATTGTAATAAGGACTGCCCATTCCACGAAACAGATTTTAACGGCATCACGGGATCAGCTTGCGGGAACTTGGACGAATACAAATACTGTTCGTTCTGTTCTGTTTTGAGGTGTGCTAACTGAAGAATGTAAAAAGATATATTAGCGCCAATTTTTGTGTATAAGTGTTTATGTGATGTTCTATTTCGGGGATTCCCAAACTTTTAGACCGACGTACCACTAAATCGAAGTTCTTACTTCCACGTACCACCTGGTAACAAAAGTAATGGTGAAAACTGTGAAAACGGAGTTTCCCATATTTTCTTTGATTCAATCAAACGATTTTAAATACTCCATTAAAAACGGATTTCCATGAATTAAAAAGAAACTCACACTTTTGATACAGAAGAGAAAAATTTTAATCCACAATCTTATATAAGTAATGGATTGTATTTTAAATAGAACTTCACTGAAATACAATTTCAATACCCCCCCTACCAGATCTACCAGTACAAAAAAGTGGGGGAGGGGGAGGAGGAACGTGAGGTAGAAGAAAAGTACGTTATAAAGTTCACTTGGAAAAAATACTTTAAATTGCTCCTATTCGAACATTTATTTTTTAACGCATTCAGGCTTTATCTTCAAATAATTCAATTTTAAAAGCATGTTTTTTCTGCTATTTAAATTAGCTTCATCGATTAATTTTAAAATTAGGTCTTTATTTGCAAATTTTAACTTTTCCTATATTGATGTAACAATTACGTGTGTTTAGTTCTGAAAAACTGAATGTATCATGAACAATGTGTGAAGAATTCAGAGAGTGTGCCAATAATAAAAATGTCTACTAATACATGCAAAAAAAAATGTTTATGCTATCTTATTTGCATTCGAAAATTTCTAAAAAAGAAAAGCTTCATGTTTGCATTCGAAAATTTCCCGGATGATAAATTCACACTTTTTTTGTTTTTATAGTAAAATGCAGTATTTCATTCTACGTACCAGTATGGGACTTTAGCGTATCAGTAGCAACAGCTTCATGTACCAGTACTTGCACGCGTACCATAGTCTGATAGCCCTTGTATTTATTATGTGCCGTCTTACTAAGAAGAAATAAAAATACAGTGGAACCCGGTTAAGACGCGTTTCAAGAGAGTAGACAAAAGTCGCGTATTAAGCGGGATCGCGTATTAAACGTAATTTGTATAATGTTGCAGGAATTGGGCTTAATTACACATCTAATCGTATAAATGGACTTTAGAGCTTTCGTTTATATGTTTACGGTCGAAAATTGCGTCTTTTATGTATATTTAGATTAAAACTTAATTGTATTCCACTTTAACGCATTCTTTCTTTTTATAAGACCAACTGGAATAAAAACGGAAAATAAATGTGGATTCCAACATGGTTTTATTGTCGATTTGTACGCTAGAACTAAAAATGAAACAACAAAAAGTAATTTTCCTATTAAACTATTTTTTTAACAGAAAGGAAAAAAAATCATTAAAACTTTGAAGCACAACCCAGTTTTCAAAATCATACTTAGTACTTGTATTAATGATTGCTATTATAATCAGCCCTTCTTTTTAATATATATAAAAAAAAAACATTTTTATTAATCTTTATGTACATAATATTGTTAGCATAACAAAATGTAAAGGAAACATAAAATAATCATCGTATTTGTTTAATCTTTACGAAATTCATTTTTTGTTCATTTTTTAATAAAACATAGTAGTGATACTACGTACATTTAAAACCTCACTAACAACATGCATAATCATCTCTAATCATAACAGTTTTTGTGACGTATCTAAGTAACCTGAATTCTCGTCTATCTCTCTCTACTGCAGTAAAAATATACATGAAGCGCGAGACAAAGAATGTTAGGAGGCGGGATCAAAGAAGAATTGCAGTTTTACTAATTTAGCTGGGTTTTATTTTATTCAAGTATCTACCACTATTTACGATTAGTAATTTTCGCATTAATTAATCTGTTATTAAATAAGTAAATAATACTATTCGAAAACAGTCTTTATTATCTAAATAAATTCGCAAAATGCGCAACGCTTGAGAAGAGTGAAAGAATTCGCATCTTGATCAATGAATTCGCGTCTTAAGCGTGATTTTTTTGCTCAAAAGACCAAAAATTTATCGCGTATTAAGCGGGATCGCGTAATAACCGTTCGCGTATTAAACGTGATATTTTTGTATTAGCCTTATGGGCGATATTAAAAGGATCGGAAAAAATCCGCGTATTAAGCGGGATCGCGTATTAACCGTGAGCGTCTTAAACGGGTTCGACTGTATTTAAAAAGTTATCTTCCCGAGAAATTGATATTTTAAAATACTATACACAAATTTAGGTTCAGTAGGATGCGCAGCGACTGGTGGCCATTACACAAATTTATCATGTTCTTACTGTTTACACCAATGGGATATTTTTAAGCAAGGTGTAAAATATTAAATAAATAAATAAACGAATGTTTTCAAATGACAATATTAGGCATTTAAACACTAAACGAAACGAAGCTAGATACAGTCGTGGAAAAAAAAGGTAAACACCCCTTACTAACTCTGCAAAAAATTATTACAGAAGAAAGTTACTAGTACCACACGATTGGTAATAAAGTCTACTTTTAAATGATGTATATAAAATTTGCTTAGGGAGGCATCTACATATTAAAACGAACCATAACTTCTTTTTTTAAACAGCAGTACACAATTCTGACAGCATAAATGAACTCTGCACTCTTGAATTAACCTAAAAACAACAAATTTTTATGGAATTCGTACGATAAGTTTCCGAGAAATTAGTTATTTTATAACGAGCGTATTTTAGGGGCTGTATCGAAATTGAAGTTCTGTACTCGATTGCTGACCGAGAGAGCCACCTTCTTGATCAAGGCAACTTAAGCGCCACTCATGCAGTCATTGAAGACAGTTAGATTACAGGATAGCATGAGAAATTTCAAAATATCTAGTCACTTCTATCACAGACGGCCCCTTAAACCACCATTTTGCCGTTTTATAAGCATAATTTGAAAACTACTTGGAAGAAAAATGTGCAATTTCGGATTTCCATAAAGCAGGACTTAATAAATCTAAATTCCTTAAATAATTGTAGGTTGCATATCATAATTATTTCGAATATAAATTTCATAATTCATATCATAAAATTATAAAAATTGCAAATTCAACGTATTTATGTTTGGGTATTTTAGTATTATTGCTACGCAAAAAATTAGCACATTAAGAGTATAATTTCAAGAGATATTAATAAAAATATGAAAATGTAATTTAACATTAGAAGTACTAAATTTTGAATGTTTATAATTCAAAAATTTATGATTCAAATGACACGAAATTTGGTATCTAGGCATAGTTTGAACCGAAGACTTGAATTATCTTTTTAAAAATTGGTATTACCATTGAAAAAAAATGAAGTTTGGGTTCGTTTTAGATGGCCCCCTAAGCAAATTTTATATACATCATTTAAAAGTAGACTTTATTTCCAATCGTTCGATATCAGTAACGTTCTTCTACGATAATTTGTTGAGGAGTTAGTAAGGGATGTTTACTTTTTTTCCACGACTGTACGTACATTTTATAGTGTTGAATTAGGAGCCCAAAAGGAGAGACGTTTGAAAATGCTGTAAGTACCAGAAGTAGGAGTTTTTCTTTTTTTCGCTGTATTGAACAATTTCTTTTCTTTTTCTTTCTTTCTGTTACTTTTTTTTTTTTCTTTTTTTTTTTTTTTGTCTTTTAGCGATTTTTATTTTTAGTCCTCAATTGTTGATTTAACCTGATTTTACTTTAATTTTGTTCCGTTGCATTGCGTTGTTGTTTTCCGTTGCATTAAAATACTCGCACATTTTTGTTCTTCCATATCAAACTTTTTTCCGCCCAGAAACGGCAGTCGTAGGTAGGACAAAATTTCAAATTATAAATACTTGATTAAGTATTGCTAAAGAGTGACCAAATATCATTAGAGAAATATCTAAAGCAACTCGACAAAATTTCCCAGTCACCGTTTGACAATTATTATATTAAATAAGATTAAATTATGTTTTTAAATACTTTGGCTGGTGAAAGAGAACCAGTTCTTGGCACGTCGTCTTCTGGAAATTTGCTAAAAAAAGATGAAGTTTTGAGAGTAGTAGATTTTTTGTCATTCTTGACGAGTTTATTTGTTATTAAAGATAGTACATACGACTGGATATTCTAATTAAATTTTAATGGTTAAGTTTTGTTTTAAGATCTGAATAAATAAAATATTTTTTTAATGTAAAATGTTGGATTTCAATAAATTATGTGTATTACAACTCATGCTTTTTCAATATTTAACTCGTATTTGTTTCATTAATTTTATTTGAGTACTTTTAATTATAACAATGACAATATGCACATATAATAAAGCTTTATGTTACTCTAAACAATTCTGTATTTTGTACTTTTATTACGAGGTAAGAGATTTCGAGATTTAATCCTTTTTTTTCGAGAATTAGTTATTATTATTTTTAAATTAAAATAGCTTGAGGGCTTTTACCTTTTTGAAATAGTAATATTTACCCTAAATATGATGTTAACTAAGGCGAATATTACAGATTTAAAAACTTTCGTGGAGTCTAGCAATCTATATTTTTAAGTCAGCAATTCTGTCAACACTTGTTGACAGAAAATCCTACCAATCGAATAAAATGGGTTAATTTAGTTTTAATATGTAAATTTAGTAATTTTTTTTTAGCGTTTATAGGATGTTCTCGAAATAGTGATTGAAAACTTCTCATTTCTAACAGTTCACGCGAAATGGATGTTCATACTTATATCTTGCCATGTGACCAAGCAGAATTAGATACCAAAGCAGTGAAATACCATAATAAAACTTTGAATATTTTTTCTGCTCTATTTTCAGATATTTTTACCTATGGTTGTTTTGTAGTTAATATTTGTTGTCAGATTAAACATCTTGAACTACTCCGTAAAAAGCTTCCAAAAACAGTAAATTTCGTTACTAATTGAAAATCTTTTAAAATGAGTGATAATGTTTACCGTAAAAGGATAATAATACAAATAACAACAACAATAATAATAATTTTTAAAAAATTACCCTTTTGCTAAGCTTTAAAAGGTTTTCCAAGGCAGATCCAAAGTATTTAATAAAACATTCCACGAAATAATCTTTCATCTAGTATTTTTTAAAGCTATCTATTTCACGAAAATAGCGCAGTAGGTTGTTGAATTTTGTTCTCAGAAATTGCATGTAGTACGGAAATAATTAAGTGCGTAAAGTCTACAAGATATCATTTGAGTGCTTAGGATCGAGGACGAGCAGTTGGACGGATGGAAGCAGTTCAGAGTGTCACTAATGTGTCCACAGCAATGGAATTGTGAAGAAGTATCATCTCTCGATTAAAAAATGTGGAAATGTCCGAATGTGGAAATTCTTTGCGAAAGCATGTCGGTGGTAGTGAAAAGAACACCACACCTCAATAGGATCTATATGTATCCTTAGTGGAAAAAAGGAACCGAAATCTTCCTCATGGTCCGATAGCTGCAGACATTCTAAGCACTACTGGTACATATGTGGCTGGCAGAACCAATTCTAGGAGGTCAAATCCGATTAAATTTTATGCACGGAAGCCTGTGTAATGCGCCCAACTTAAACGACACCATCGTCTATAAAGATTGCGTTTGTGTAAGGGACATATTGGCTGGGGTCAGGAACACTGGTCCAGAGTGATGTTCTGTGACAAATCCAGCTTTACTGTGACAAGTGATTATGGCCACTCGTTATTGCGGTGAGAGAGGAAAACACGTCACGTAAAACAGAATATTCATGAACGTGATCGGAATGGCCAAGGCCGATGGTGTGGGAAAGCATTATCCACTTCACATCTTTGACCGATATATCATTACATCACAGCGATATTGCAAAGGGTATATTCTGGATCACGTTTGCCATTTTAGGGGTGCAGTAGGTCCAGACTTTATATTTATGGACGACAATTCGCACGCACATGACTGCTGAAGTACCGGACACGTTAGAAAATGAAAATATTGAACGTATGAAATTATCTGCTTATTGCCCAGACTTAAATTCAATATAGTATGCCTAGGATGCTCTTGGCAGACGTGTTTCTCAAGAAGTCAACCTCCCGGAACGGTGCAAGAACAGAAAAATGCCTTGAGAGAAGGTGTTAGGGCAATATCCTCCAAGGACCCCTCAATATTTTAATAGACAGCATGAATAACAGTTTCAAAAGGTGGACTAGTGTCCGAGGAACGCATATTCCTTTCTGAGAGAGTGATATCTCTCACCCTTCCATGCGAAATATCTTTTTTGTGACTCCGAAATGTAAAAAAAAAGACATTTATTTATTTATTTACTTATGCTATCCCGTTTTTCTATGTGGTGCAATCTGTGCCATTTTGCATGGTAAATGTAACACCCCACCTCTATTGCATATGTATTTAATTTCATATCTTCAAATATTACCTGTGATTATTGTTTTCGAAAAATGGCTGTGTCCCTTAGCGGTTGTCATGCTATGCATTAATATTTCAAATGATTATCATTTCTCTTATTGTATTTTATTTTTTACTGATATAATGTTATTGTAGATAACTTTGCAGAACCATAAATATTTTTTTTATTCTGTGTTTATAATTCTATTTATCCTCAAACTGAGTTTAAAATACATAGGCGGACATAGAGCCAGAGTTTTGAAATGCTTCGTTCTATGACCATTCAACTCCTCCTGAAACTGGCCTGAAAAAAAGCATATGATTGTTCTTCTTATATTTATGTTTCTTTTTTTACACAAAACTCACCCTTAGAACAGAAAAAAATAAATGACTTTTGTGGTTTCAGAACAATACCTCTCTTATAAGGGAAAACTTTAGGATGAATCAATCACTCACGAACGAAAATTTCAATATGATAAACTGTCTGAATCGTGCATACTGTATGTGACTTTCCTGAAGTAGTTAGAATGAAATAAAATGTTTTGTTTGCCTTTTCTGGTCCCACCTTGATTATACTTGCGCAGAGACAGATGTTTATATTTATTATTTTTGCAAATGAACAGAACTGCGTGATCCCAGAGACCTGTAATTAATACACTTTGATCACGCTCCCTTTGTAACAACAATCAAACTTCTCCTTTGTAAATTTTCGTTCGAATTATTCATTTTTAACCTCCTATTCGATGGAAACCAACTATCACGCTTTCAAAAATAAATAAAATAATATAGCACTCACGCTTAAATTTTAATCAGGATAGCACATGAGATTTTGATCAAGCAAAAATTGTACACCCAACATTACTACGCATCAATTATCACTGAATCCAGACAGTTCTGTGTAAAATCAATCAAGTATGTGACGGAGCACTATCACATAATATCCCAAATACATGGTTAAATATACAGAATGTAAAACCTGGAAACTTAAACACCTAGTACTATTCGTCTACATAGATTTAATCCGAAACTACATCTACTACTGCCCATTTAAAGCAAAGTGACGTATCGAAATGACAGGAACGGCAAATAATATTGTCCTCTACACAAGTTTAATCCGAGGCGCTGCTTCTTCTACTACGGTCCATTTACATATTTAAAAACGAAAGTGACGTAAGTGAACAAAGTCACGTATTAAAATGAATGAATCGGAAGTTAAATATTTATTTTCTCTACCGAAGTTTAATCCAGAGAACTACTACTTCTACTTCCAGCTAGCATAAAAAAATTGCGGAATCTCCCATTTCAAACGATGTGAGGTATTTGAACGAAAGGAAAATCAATTAATGAAAATATTCCCTGACGATGGCTGCGGAATTGAACACCGAATGTACTAGGAATTTAAAAAAAAAATTATATTTTAATTTTGTAACATCAGTATTATTATTATCTGTCTCCTTTTAAATAAACAGAGATTTTTTTAAAGTTCCTATTGTGTAATTTGTGATCTCTCAAACATTTTATTATTATAATTATTTGTTTTATTGCAATAAAATTATGTAGAACAATATTTTAATATAAATAATTCTTCACAAATAATTTCATGTTTTCAAACATTTCCTCTTCGAACGACAACACATCTTCTTGAAAAAAAATTAGAGTGGAACTTAGTTTTAAAGTGTTTTAACCACTCATTTAAAAACTGTCAATACACAAGTTTAAAAGTGAGTCTCTGCAGAATTCACATTCAGAAAAAAATCTGTTTCTGTTTTTGCTCCTTACTCAAATTATCAATTTTTTCTTTATCATTTACATGCATGCTTTTAATAAGAATATTTAACCCCTTAACAGCGGACGAAATCTTATGAGATATCCAGTGCCTCACTTAACCCTTAAATGCCGGTTGTTGCCTTTCAGCAACATACCAAATTTAGGCTTATAAATACTATTAGAATAATATTGAAGCTATAATGCCTAATGTTGCCAATAAAATACATTTTGAAAATATTATTAAATCGATTTTCAACATTTAGATGGCAATTTTTGTGTTGTTTAAGAATAAAGATAGATTTATTTTTTCAATTGTTGATACGTGTTCTTTTTGTTTTGTTTGGAAGCTTGCGAAATACCTTATTTTGTTCTGCAGTGAGCAAGTAAAATTTATTCCTTATCATAGTTCTCAAAATTCTTGTGTGTTTAATATTACAGAATTTTATTGAGGAAAATTATTTTTTCAAATAAACACCAGTATTGTCGAATAGTAACAAACAGTTTTTTAGCCGTAAACCATACTTAAAACAAAATATGATTTTTTAAGTATTTTTCCCATGATTTATTTATAAAAAGAAAACCGAAAAACATTTTTTAAATGATTTTTGAAAACTCAGGTATTTAAGGGTTAAATCGCATATGTCTGCAATTAAAGAAGGTGTATATTAGCTTTCTGAAATAACAGTAACAAAATGCATATTTTATACTGTTATATATAATGACCCAGGTGGTGAAAATTGCCTCGCTATAATTGGAATCCGCCATCTCTTTAATAGATGCATTCATTTTCTATAGCCGTATGTATATGCACGGAGCAGTTAAGGGATTAAAACACTTTAAAACTTGTTTGTACAAATAACAGATTCTGAGTAAAATGGCTTAAGATTTTAAGTACTTATTACATAAAAAAAGACAGTGCAATAGAGTAATATGTATGCTATTCCTTTCTAATTATTGTATTTACAAACATTTTACGTCATTTTATTTTTAAAATTCTAGAGTATTGTTTAAGATAAAAAAACATACAATTTCGATATATTCTGTCTCTAGAAACAGCTTAAACCAACACAGCTAAAATTTAATGATTTTTGAATTTATATTTGATTATTTTATATATTACGTTATTACGCATATTGTACCCCTTTTTAAAAATTATGAAATTTCTTTAACGAATGCAGTCATCTGTATTTGAGACAAGAGGTCACATAAACTATTCCTTGTGTCATAAACAATGCTTAACGATGATAACCAAGTAGAATAAACACTATTAAACGGAAATGATAAAGACACTGAGTATTTCCGTTTTAGGAAGATTTTATGGTGTTCCATCCATTGAAACGATATTTTTCTTTAACTATAAAACATGATTCGATTATAGATATATTTCGCTTTTAGAGTTTTAACTCTTTATTAAACGCAATGAAAGCAATATTAAATTATTTTCGAATCGTATTTTTAAAAAATTAGATACAGGGGAACTTCTTTTAAAGGCCACCCCTATTCAAGGGCCACCTTTATTAAAGTCCAATATATTTAGGAACGAAAAATTTTCCCATACACATAATGTTAAATTTACTCCTATTAGGGGCCGCACCTACCCCTCATAAAGGCCATTTTTTCACATGTTCCTTAAATCCTAAACAGGTGTATGGAATTCCTGAACCAAAAGATAAGAGTTCAGCAAACAACTGCACCTGCAACAAAGAAGGCAGGGGGAGATGGGGAGGATTTAGTAACACAATGAAGGATCACAAACCTTTCCACAAATGAGACAAACAGGTGTTGCTCACACTTTGTTTGACCTTTCAACCTATAGGGGTTGGGTTGGAGGGGAAACTTGACCCTTTGTTGGGGCACACAAAGCATAACAGGATATCTAGAAAAACTGATTCCACATTTATTAAAACATTGAATGCATATTGAAGCACAATTTTTACACTAGATAATTTATGCTCGGGCTTATGTAAAATTTAAAATTATGGCATCCAGATCAAGCCAAAGGCAGCATTTGGATTTGAATGACAAAGTCAATGTTCTTAATTGTCGATCAAGGAACATCTGCAAGAAAATTGGCTTCACAATTTAATTGCAGCAAGAAACATGATTGTTAATGAACGTTGTTGATAAACAATATTCTTAAAAACAAAGAGAACTTACTGAAAGAATATGAAGATTTTAAAAATCGCTAGATAAAAAGAACGAGAAATAAAAAATTTGGTCACCCCTCATAAAAACCAATATACAATGGAATGGCAGGTGACCCTTACAGAGAGGTTTCATTGTATTTAAGGGGAAAATCGCTTAGGCAAGAAAGAAACAGTGGGTGTACTTTGGTATTTTTATTACTGAATTGTTACAAAGATTTCATGAATGAAGGAAATTTCTTGTTTAAAAAACATCGCCATTTTAAATACATTCAAGGAACTCCGGTGACAGCAGTATCTTTCCTCCAATTATCTTCTTACTGAACATCACAAATTATTTTTTAAACTGTTTAGCTTGCCATAGTCATCATTTGCTTTTTTTCTAGTACTCCATCTTTAAAAGAAAAAAGTTTCTGTTCTGCTGACATATATTTCTATAATTCTTTTCGATATTTTTTTCGATCATTTTCTACATTTCTTTATCTTTTTAATATCTTCTCTGTAAGACTTTTATATTGCATTTTCTATTATTTTTCTTTCCTTTACTTTTCTCATTTATATTTCTCTTATACTTTTCTACTATCGTTTTTCTTTAGCACGGCAGTTTTAAAAAGAACATTATCGGGCTTTTATATTATTTTATTGAAGAAATGATTAATTGACTTTATTGAAAAACGTATTTTATTCCCTTTTAAAAAATTGCTGTTTTCATGTACGCCAATTTCTCTGTTAAGAAAATCAGCTTCATATCTGATGATATTCTACATTTGAGGAAAAAGTGAAGTATCTTTCTCTCTCTTGCTAGCTCCGATCTCGTCTCTTTCCTTCTCTTTCTTTCACCCTTTCACTCTTTTCTCAATTACCTCACCCTACAACCACCTCTTGCCCCATTTGCTCCCTTTTTCTCCTTTTTCTTTTTCTCCCCCTGAACTCTCTTCTCTTGTTCCCGTTCACTCACCCCATTTTTTCTCTGCTCCTACCCACTGTCCATCTGCCACCCACTTAAAAACTTAAATACTTAAAAACTTAACTACTTAATTACTAAATACTTAACTGCATAAAAAAATGGATAAAAGTAGAAAACGGCAGTGTGATTAAAAAAAAGAAGAAAAAAACAGAACGGTGGGAGAGAGAGGAGGGGAGGGCAAGTAGAGAAGTGAGAGAACGGGAGCGGAAGAGAAGGGGGCGGGACGAGAGAGGAAAAAAGGTAAGAGAGAGACGAATAAGGCATTAAGGGGGAAGAAGTGAAGACGAAAGAGAGACTGGTGTAAATGGGTGGAAGAGGGAGAGAGAGAGACGAGAGGAGAGCTGGCAAGAGAAAGATAGATACCCCATATATCACTCAAATCCAAATCATTTCTTTGCATACTGTCTTTTTCATTAATTATATTAACATTGTAAAATTTCTGAAATATTGTTATAACTGAAGTAAAACAAATGATTTTTTTTTTCCGTCACCATTCTAATTAAGCTAAAGCAGGTAAAAAAACATTGAAAAATAAATTAATAATGCCATCAAAAAATGAAATCTGAATATTTAAAAATATGTTTGTTGAATTAATATTCTCAATAAATGTTCTTTTAAAATTGCCTTTTTTTAAAGCTATTGATCTGCTAAAGTTATTCATTGTTTATTAACCAGTTAAAGATTTTGAAAGCTTGTTGATAAAACTTCCGCTGTGCGTAACTCCAGTGTAGAATTTTTCATCAAAAGCCCAACTCACCACTTTTCGAAAGATACGTTTCATGTTTAAATTGCATCTTGATGTCTGTTCTTCATTATTTCCATTTGAATGGTCTTCCGTTTCACAGGTTATTACATCATCGTGTTGTTGAGCAAGATTTATATGATTAGAAATATTTTCTGCGAGAATTATGTCAGGTTGTTGGAAAGCAGACATTTTTTGTTTTGAAAACGATCTTTGGTTATGTGTCTTGCATCTTAAATCATTCTTTGTATAGACCGTTTCCCGTGCATCAGGTTTAACCGGTTTAATATTTTCTGGCATAGAACTTTCTGGTACTGATGAGGAGACTTCTGAATAATGATAATCTCTATGTTCAAAGGAAAATGCCGAAATGTCTTTGCATCTATCATTTATTTCATCTGGAAAGAGGTCACCCATCATCCTGTCATTAAAATCTGTTTCACTTCTCTTTAATATTGGATTTTCTTGTTTTTTTACAATAACATTTTCAGAGGACTTTAAAATTTCAACATCTGCACCGTGAATTATAACTGTTTTCTCCTTTATTTTGTCTTTTGTTTCAACAGCAATACCTGACTGGTTGTTATTACTTGTAATTGCTGGAAAACGTGGTTGAATATTATTTACTTCTACAGCTTGGTGCATTTCGTGAAATATCATCTCATTACTAAATACTTTACGATATTTACTCTTCCCTTTTTTTGCTAGCACCTGATTGTCTCTTTTCCAAAAGCATATTTGGTATTTCATGCTCGAGTTCTTTCAAAGAAACTAATTGGAATAAAAAAGTATAAAGTATTAATCACAAAAAGTTACTTAAAAAATGTGCATGAGTTATGAAAGTAAATTCATATTGCAGTTTCACTTTTTATAAGAGATAACACCACTTTTCCGGTTCAAATTTTAATTTTTTTCCTTGTCAGTTAAATAACATTCATACACACGAAATTATAATTTTTTAGTTAGAAATGGATAGCTAAAATAAATTTGCTGTCTTGAGCTATAGAAGTAAAGGGAGCTTTACAACAGAGTACATTTTTAATTTCAGAATACCATTTTAAAATTTTTGGCATTGTACGAGACGTGTTGAAATAAAAAAGTACGAAATGTCGTAACATCTAAATCGGTTAAAATTTGAAGACGCAATTGGAGTGTCCGGCATAGTTGTATGAATCAGGAGAGAAGCATTTAATTGAGTGTTCTGACCAATTTACGCGGCAGTGCGTGTGAGGACATCATGGCGTTCCCATTGCAAAATTCGACGATTGAGGAGCAGCGAACTGTTATCAGATTTCTGACTGCGGAAGGAGTTAAGCCGGCCGATACTCATCGCTGGAAAGTCGCGTATACGGGGGAGACTATGCGTCAGACAATTCAGTAAGAAAGTGGTGTGCCCGTTTTCGTAAAAGCCGGGAGTGTTTGAGTGATTACCCAAGACCAGGTCATGCAAGCACGGTTTCACGACCGAACTCAGCGAGAAGGTGAACGATCTGGTAAGAAGGGATCGGCGTGTCACAATGTGAATGCTGGCGGTGATAATGGGGGCCAGCGTTGGAACTGTGTGGACAATTGTGTACAACAGGTTCGTTTACCGGAAGGTGTGCGCGCAGTGTGTTCCGAAGAAGCGAACCGCAAAAGGAACAGCGTATGGGGCTAGCACTGGAACACCTGTTCACCGCTATCATGAAGACCTCGATTTCCTGGAGCGGATAGTCACCGGTGACGAGAATTGTTACCATTACTACTAGCAGGAGACAAAGCGAGACAGCATGCAATGGAAATATACGTCATCACCTCCCCCTAAAAAATTAAAACTGTGCCCTTAACAGGCAAGGGGATTCTTACCGTCTGTTTCGACGTCCGAGGCCCCACACTCATTGAATCCCTCGAGCACGAACAAGCCATTAACAGTGACGTGCACTGTGAAACACTCCGTAGCCTACGCAAGTCCATCAAGAGCAAACGGCTCTTGATGGACTTGCCAGCTCACGGAGGGAGTAATTTAGTTCCACGTTTACGCGCGCCCACATGTACACTGTCTAAGTCCAAGTGGGAGCAACTTAAGCATCCGTCCTACAGCCAGATATGCCGCTCCGCAATTTCCATCTGTTTGGTTTGATAAAGAAGCATTTCAAAGAGAACCGCTTCAACTCAAGCGACGAATTTAAGGACAGAATGGAGGACTCGCTATTATCACAGCCGTAGACGAATCCTTCGGCTCGTGAATCAGGAGGATATTTGTGCTCAGGCACGGATGATTACTTTTGAATAAAGACCTCTATTATACCCACAGTGTCGTTTCGTATCTTTTCATTTGAACGCCCCCTCGTAGCTCTGCCAATTTCGAAACAACAAATTCACTCTTTTTTAAAATTAATTATAACATATATTTTGTGAAATACAAAAGGTTATTTTTTTTTAATATTCAATTCTAGCTTTTTAGTGTAACTATATATAACGACATTTTTTACACAAAATTTGCATTTTATTTAATACCATTCCAATAAAAGGGCATATTTTTAGAAAAGACCATATATTTCACCTGTTTTATTCTCAGAAACGAAATGTTTTTGTCTCATTGTTTTGACTTAAATCTACGATAAATTGTCGTGTCCACCTCTCGCCCTAATTTTTACACCCATCAGTTGTCGGGCTACAATTTTTTAAATATAGACCAAAAACCAATTTGAAAAATAAAATTTTCTACTTTAAAATATGTGTAATAATTTAATTTAAATTGTTTTTTATAAACGCTTCGCATTTCTTAAAAAAAAAAGACTATTTTTCAAAAGAACAAGTTTACAATAAAGGACTATACTTCGTAATTTATAACACTGCACTATACTTGCATTTAGACATATTTTAAACAATGAAAGGCATTTAATGTTTGTATATTCAAATTTCTCTAAAGCGGTACAAAATACATTGTTTTCCAGGATTTGGTGTTGCACCAACAAAAAAATTAGTTCAAAATCTCGATAATACAGGCCACTATTACAATTAATTCCATGGAATAATTCCATATTGCTCAGAGGAGGCAAGGTTTGGATACAAAAAAGTGTATATGCTGTATTCCCTAATGTTTTTGTATCCAAATCTTGCGTTGTGCAAGCAATATGGAATTATTCCATGCTATTATCTGTAATAGTGCCATCTATTATAAGGATCTTGAACTAAATTTTTTGTTAGTGCCATACAAAATCCCGTACCACGTTGAATCTTTACCTGCTAACCGCATGTCTCTCCGACCCATAGATCTTTTGGTACAGATGTCATATACGCTCCATATTGGCGCGATTTTTTTCTGACGCCAATGTCGTATATGCAACGGGTACTTAAATGGCGCCAAAGTATCTTTATTTTGTTTGATATGGTAATCCGCATGTTGTTGTTTATGCTGTTGATGTTTTCACCAAAATGGCGTCGGAAAAAAATCGCGCCAATATAATCGTATATGACATCTGTGCCGATCTTTTTTCATCGCGTTTTACTTTCGCATCGGACTTTTGAATCACATCTAGCATAAAATCGTGTAACTTGCATACGAAAGTGAGGTTCTAATATGTTTAAATGAAAAGATTCTTTGAGGTATTGAAGATAGTGGAAAATAAATTTGCAATTTTGATCACATAAGGAACCTACTTATTTGCATGTTTTGCCGAGAGATTCCAACGACAAAAAAGATATCATTTGTGGAAGCCTATAATATTATCTGAAGTGTCCATCTATTGTCATTGAAACTGACCATCAGAAAACAAAATGGCGTTTGTTTGAAAATCGAACTACGAATTTCCTGTTTTTTCTTGTGTTAAAGTTTTATAAAAATATATATTATTTCATTTTTTAACTTTAAATATGCCCATAGATTACGGAAAAGGACTCCTTTTGAATCCTGATTGATGTTTTGATATTCGGGTCATCAGTATGAAAATTGAAGATTGAAAGGGGGGGGGGGGGTGGATTGAGACCAGGCTATAGTCGAATGATCCGCAACTGAAAACCATTTAAGAGAAACCATAAAAAAAACCAGCTAAAACTAACCAATGCTGTAGGTCATCAGTTTGAAAGATGTACTGCCTCACGCATTGATAAACATTAGTTTTGAAAAAAGTAAGATATTAAAAAAATAGCAAATTGTTAATTAATAAATACTCAACAAACGACGTATTCCGTTGAAATAGCCGTTACATCGTAAATAATTTAAATAATCCAAAATCGTTTCAATCCCCTATCCTTTACAGTTCCGTGATGCAAAAAAGTAATAAAATATATAAAGTTTTTTTTAGTCCAACAAAGCCGAATTCCTCCTGAATTTCTTATTTTAGTTTACATAATTTGAAAATCAAAGCATTTTGGACAAAGAAGGATGTGGACGACAGACCATTACCAATAATAAGTTTTGAAACATATATATAGAGAGAGATAGATATATATAATTCAATCTAAACTTTCGCTCAAGAAATACAGTTTTGTTGAAAGCGTATTCTCGCACGCTACTGGCTCGACAATTTATTAAATTTTAAAATGTGTTATGGAGTTTTGCACATTTTAAACAACTAATAATCAAATTATTAGTAATATTTATGTGAAATAAAAGTTTTTGGGTCAATATTGTACTTATTTTAAATTTATGTTTCTGTTTAAATAAGAATAAGTTTCTTTCAGTACTACAGTCATTTATTTAACCTTTTTCGTATAATTATATCAGTTATTTTATATCATGATTAACACTTTTTACTTTTGCTTATGTTCAAAATTCAATACAAATTGAAAATAAATTACCTTTTTTGAGCCATGTCTTTTCTTCAGTTAACTTCGTTTTGATATCTTTCAGAAATGTTTTCTCCAACAGCAATATTAAAAATTCACCAATACTTGGCCTTTCTTCAGGACAAACCTTTAAAGAATGTTTCGTGAGGTGTACTATGTTTTCTAAATTTTCACTCTTTGCTGCTTTAGGAAATGCCTTTGTAACAGTTTTCTTAAACTTCTGTACCTATAACGAAAAGAATAAAACAACATAATATACCTTTCAAATGTACTGTGCTTGAAATTATGTTACATTTTTATCTATAAATAGGATAAATATAAATATGGCCGTCGTAGAAAATAATGAAATTATTTATTGCAAAACTGAATAATTTTTTTTTAATTATAATTACGTATAGGTACACAAATTTTATAAGTAGTCCACATAGGTCACCACGTATAGGTAGTCCATATTTGAAATGAATCGAGCTATTTAGTAAATATTTGTACAGTCGGCAAATCAATTAATAACTCTACCTATCTAGATACCTCTGATTTAGTAAATATTTGTACAGTCGACAAATCAATTAATAACTCTACCTATCTAGATACCTCTGTTTATATCATCAGCAGTTGTATTAATTATCAATCTTACGTATATTAATAGTATTAACAATAGGACCGGAAAGCCTTTCAAGCTTTAATAAACCTTTAAAACTAATTGCCACGTAGAAAAATATTTGTCTAAGTATGTGTTAACTTTTCAAAATCTCGATTAGATCGCAACCTCAAGTCTGAAATAATGACTGGATGTGGATAGAAAAGAAGTGACTATGTCACTGAAAATATACTATATGATTCATTAGTCGAAAATTCAAATAAATTAATATTTAATTGTAGAGTTTTCCAGGACGATGTAAAGATATACGTCTTGGATTTGAAGTAAAATAAACTAGAAAATATAAAATACTAGCAGCCTAACGCCCGCTACGCTGGTCAGTTTTCCTAAAGAAACCTTGAATCAAACTAAATATATCTGTGAATTCGATCATGCGTTTTAAAGCAATATGGACATTTACCTGGAATGCCTAATCTAATTGGTGAAAACAATATGAACGTTATTACGCTATTATATCTTTTGAGCCATACAAAATTTAGGCTGTTAAGGGCCAACTTCTTTCGTTGATCATTTAGTATTCGGTGAAGAACGATAGAACAATATGTAATATACTAAAAGGGTTCATGAAAAATTGTCAATGCAAACCTCATCAGAATCTGTTAATTGGACATACTGAAAAGGCTAATCGTTCATAATTTGGTTCGCCTGCTTCTAAAACATTCAGCCTTAATTCTATAATCAAAAGCAACCTGACGACCAAGCAACACCAAGCGAATAATATGTGCTTTATATTAAAACATTCACTGAAAAATTAACTAACCGAGCAAGTTCCATCGAAATTCACTTAGCAGGATCTTTTCAACTGGAAAATGTATTGAAACATTTCATAAAAATAACCTAATTAGCAGTTTAAATACCGTGAAAATTCATTCAGCGGAACCTAAAAAAAAGCCAATCTTTCGAAATTAGGTTCATATGATTTAGATCTTTACCCATAATTATTTAATTAAGCAACGTAGAACATTATATTTTATACTAACATCTTTTTTGTAAATTATCTAACTAACAATGTAAGCTCCATCAAAATCAATTCAGTAGAAGTAAATTTAAAAGCGGTCAGAATAAAATTTCTCTTTGCATTTTATATATAATCAGGTAGTTAAATATAGCTATCATAATCGCGTTAACCTGATTATATAGAACTCTCAGGGATGTAGAGGTAGGTATACATCGCATCATTTCTGGATTTTTAAAGAAACGCTGCACAACTTCCATAACTATAGCATTCTAGTATACATCCTTTGTTTGTAGCGTATTATCCTCCAATTTTTCTTTACTATACCACAGAAAACTTTTTCCGCATAGCTTCGTATCTAAACAATTTTGAAAGATATGATAAATATTGAAAAAATCCCTGAAATACTATCTAACTGTGCAACTGTCATTAAAATCCATTCAATAAAACTTAAAATCTTTTCTAATCGAGTTCACCTAAATTTAGAACTCCCGTAACTATTACTAAGCAACTTGGAACGATGGTTTTTAGATTAAACTATTTATAAACCAAATTTGCTATCTAATAGTGTAAGTTCTGCAAAATTATGTTCAGTAGAATCTGAGTTATAATCAATCGGAATGAAATATGAATTTACGCTTTACATATAGTAGTAGGAGCCTTCGCCCACTACTCTGGTCGGTTTCTCCAAGCGAAACTTTAATCAAACGAAATAAATCGGTGTATTTGATCTTGTGTTTTATAGCAATAAATACATTTATCTCTAATGATCATATGCGTTGCTGAAAACAATATGAACGCCATTACGGTTTTATATCTTCTAATGTCTCAGACAAAATTTGGACTGTTATGAAGCAAATCTTTTAGTTGATTATTTATAATTCAATATAAAAAAGAACGGAAGAACAATATGTAGCATATTAAAATCATCCCTGAAAATTAAAAAATGCAAATCTCATCAAAATCCGTTCAGTAAAACCTTCTAATAAGACTAATTTTTCATAATCGGGTTCACCAGATAATACAACATTCAGCTATAATTCTGTAGCAAAGCAATGTAGAACAATATGTGTTATATACTAAAATCTTTCCTGAAAAAATATCTAACAACAGTGCTAATTAACCCAGTAGAACCTTTTAAAAAGGCTAATATTTCAAAATAGGGTTCATTGATTAAAGGACTTTCGCACATAATTCTATAACTGAGCAACGTAGAATAATATGTGTTGTATATGAAACACTTTCTTGAAAATTTATCTAACAATGCAAATCTTCTCAAAATCCATTGAAAAGTACTCAAGTTATAAGCAGTCGGACCGAAATTGCCCTTTTTATTTTATATTTCAAGTTGATAGTTAAATATATCTTTCATAATCAAGTTAACGCGTGATTGTAGAATTTTTAGGAATGTAGCATAAACTATACGCCGTAGACCTTCTGGTGTTTTTTAGAAACTCTGCACTCCATAGCTATAACATATATACTCTCTAATATATACCCTCTACCTGTAGATTTTATCCTACTTTGTTTTCAACTACACCACTGAGATAGTTCCATAGCTAAAAATGTAGAATGACATTTCAAATATTGCAACAATCCCTAATATTACCTAACTGTGCAACTCCAATCAAAATATGTTCAGTAGAACTTTAAATAAAAGGTAATCTTTCACATTCGGGTTCACCTAGTTTTGGAACTTTTTCTTCTAATCCAATTTTCAGCAATCTGATTTGTTGCCAAGTTTGTGCTTCAGAAAACAATAACCCAGAAGAAAACTTCGCTACAGAGAAGTACCAACCATCCACAAAAAGTAATCTAACTAACAGTGTAAGTCCCATCAAAATACATCCAGCAAAACTCAAATTATAAACGGGTGGAAGGAAAAGCAAATTTGCATTTTATATATTTACAGTAGATGTATCTTTCATAATTGCGTTCACCTTTCTGTATAGCTTTTCCAATAGCTCTATAACTAAAACTAAGCATCGTAGAACACTGTGTGTATACATAAAAAACGTCCCAAAACATTACCTAATTAATAGTGGCGTATTCTATCAAAATATTATAAAGAATAGGAATAAAATGCAAATTTCCGTTTTATGTAAGTAGATGATGATGATACGATTTTCTGTAATAGAATTCATCATGATGTTTTCGCTTCATACATAAACGATGCTTTCAACATTGTAATTAATACACCGATTGAAGAAGTATCCGATTACGCAAGATTAACCAGAAATTCCATGAACAACTACTCAAAGAAAGGTGAATATATGGCTTTTGTGATACTTTTATGTTAGCCGGGCGCAAGTAATAAATCAACAAAGATTGTTTCCATATCTTATTCTTATTTTATATTTTCATTCAAAATAAAAACATTTCACTCATTTCATTTATAATACATGCTTTACACTAATGTCATTGAAAAAGATGAAAAGTAAAACAATAGGAAATAATGCCATAGCTTAAAATAAAGAATTGTTTTTAATTTACATACGCGAAATGTAACTACTGCTATAGGCAATTTTAAAAATGCTAATGGCGATATTTACATACGGATACGGCTGACATAAAAGTACCCATTTTTTCTTCTTATCCAGAAGCAAGTGATAAATCGCGATGTATTATTTCAATTCCAATCTCTTCCATTAAAAAAAGTAATACGCATTATTCGGACCATGAGATAGATCGCCAGAAATGGTTGACAACTGCCAATCTTGTTTATCGTTTGCCAATTACGTTCAAAAAATCATTTAACATTCTTAAATACATAACCTTGTTAAAAATGGCAAATTGTTTTAAGTAAATAAATAAATAAAATATATAACATAAAACTGCATACTATAAACTACAATAAATAAAAATTATAATAATTAAATTAATTTAAAACTATACTAAATAAACTATCAAATGGACAAAAAATAAGGGTTGCTGTAATTAATGTAATTGCCATGCTTGGCGCAGTTGTGTCTGACATGGCCCGGATGTAAGTACCACAAAAATTTTAAAGTCGTACAAACATTGCTTTCATTTTTTAAATATTTATTTTATAATGTTAATTTCTAAGTGGATCGCTTCCTTGTATTTTAATTAAAATCAATGTATTTTTTCTTTTTTGGCGTTTGTATTTATTTTTTTTTCAAACTCATATAGCCTGTTCAATTCTTTAAGCAAAAGATTTAACGAAAATATTTAATTTGAATTTCTTCCGTTGCTACAGTAACGGACGTATAAGACGAATGAATATGGATGAATTATCACTTATAGTGTTAGGTATTTCGAGGTTTTGGAGCTAAAGACATCGCCAAATTAGAAATGTATGAAATATCTCACGAACTATTGTACTTAAAAGAATTTAGTTAGTACCATTCGATTCAGCATACAAAAATACACCAAAATATGTTATCAGTTGAAAAATAGCTATAAAATCAGATTTTTAAGGAATTTTTTAATAGTTCGTTCGATTTTTTACCCCCCTTAGGGGTGGAATTTTAGAAAATCCTTTCTTAGCGGCACTCTATCTCATAAGAAGAATTTTTACCCCAAATTTCAAGACTTTAGGTTCAGTAGTTTGGGCTGCGCGTTGATTAATACAAAATTCAGACTTTCTTTTATATATATAGATAACATTAAAAAAAGTAACAGAATATTTTTATGAAAAAGTAGTAATCAGCAATTGATAATGAAAATTATTGATAATCCCTCCCCACATACATATGTTATAAATATAATTTATATAAAATGATTGATAAGATTTTGACATTGAAGATTTATTTCAGAAGTTTTCATTTGTATTAATATTTTGTTTATTTTTAGCATTACTTATAAATTTCAAATGTAAAAGATGCGTAATAAAATTCACTTACTTGCAGTATTTTATGCAACATAGCAAATTGTCCAGGCGATGATGCAATTTTGTTCGATTTTTCTGCTAAATAATGATTAGTAACAGCTTCGATGGTCATTACAGCTAGGCACCACATATCAATCTTTTTTCCATCAGTAGCCCGAGCATTGCTACCTAGACATTCTGGAGGTGTATAATATGATTCCAGTCCAATTTCAAATCTAATTTATTAAAAATGTATGTCAGTTTTCAAGTAAATATCTTATTATATATTTTTTAAATAATAAAAGTATTTAAAAAAATCTGCAATATTAAATTACAACAGTTCCGGAACTTTATTGTTAGGGGTAAGACTAATAGGGTAACTCCGGGAGAGTCGCCGCATACGGGATAGATGCCGCACCCCTTGTATTTCTTGTAATTATCGATAGATAGTCGTCAGACGCACAGTATAGGTGCGCAATGAGATTATTTTAACCAGTGTATAGCGTGAATACCATTTCGATGTTTACTGGTAGAAGTACTATCCTTAATTTGACGTAAGTGCATGATTTCACTGTCCAAAATTTTAAACACGTTATGTTTAAATACTTTTCATACACTAATTACTAAATGCATGCATGATTTCGAAGTCAAAACTAAGTGTAGAGTTTGTATAAAGTACTGTGTGTATGGTTACGCCATTCCCCTTAGCGATGGTAGGTAACTGTGATGGACGACGTCTGCTCCATGCAAATTGAGATACATGCCACGCTGCTATTCCGGTATACATGCCGCAGTTTCTTTTGTACGGGATGATTAAGTGTCATTAACTTTTCTTTTTCTTTTAGCACAGACTAACCATGTTAGGCATGTTATCGAGTTTACTAAAACCAAAGGAGAAAAAGAGGAAAATAAAAAGTAAGAAGGGCGAGAAAGATGCAAATCAAGATGATAATAATGAAAAATTGGATTACGCGTAACGCAGACGTTCTTTGCAAACTACTCCAAAAAACAGGAAGTGTAATTGGCTTCGTTGAATCATGTGTTTAACCCCTTGAGGGGCAAGCAATTACGTTAGCGTAATACTGAATTCCCATCGGAAATTTAGAAGAAAAAAATTTCAAAATAAGGAAACGCAATTTTCCGACTTTTTTACATCAAAGTTAGAAAAGTAAAATTTCATAAAATTTTTCCGGTGCAAAACTTCATTAATCGTAGGTGGGATAAAATATATCCCACTGCCCCTCAAGGGGTTAAATGCAGTTCCATAAAGACTACTTTTTCGACACTTTTTCTGTAGATTGTAGTCGAAATTTCAGATCTCTTAACCCATTCGGGACCATAGGTGCATATAAGCACCTTCATAAAGAGCTTACATTATTTGTTTCCGGAACCACTAAAAAAGAAAAGTAATATTTACTTTGTTTAATTATAGCAATTAAACAATTTATTATTAGAGCAATTTCATGATTATTTAAGTAAAGGTAACGTTTTTTTTAAAAAGTGGTACCAATCGAATAAAATTTGTGTAAAAGCCAGTGGTCTCGAAAGGGTTAACAAATAAATTATGTAAACACAATTTTACTTTTTTTTTTCTTTTCCCTTTCTATTTCATTGTTGTTACGTTGTTGCTGAAATAACAATTAAAATTTAATATAAAAAAAATAAGTCGATAATTTTAATAGTGAAAGTAGGCAACAATTATTAATTTGAATCTACTAATACGTTTCATTGTACTCATTCAGTTTCATTTTGTTATTACATAGTTAATTATAGTCCAGATATGAATATTTTTTTAAATATTTTTATTTATAATTTCATTCTGTTCTTATTGCAAGCGCGGCATAACTACCGCACCAGTGCGGCGTCTCAGCCTGAATGTACAGGTGACGTGCCGCAGTGTAATGTTTTAGAATAAAATTGTTAAAAAATATTAATAATTTGTTTTGAATTTTTTGTCGCAGAACACGCGTTGTATATTTAACATTTAATAGCACATCATTTTTTTTTCTATTATTTTGGGTCCACCATGGGACTTTATACACAAATTCAAAAAAATGTGCGGCATAAATCCCGGAATTACCCTACTATAAGGTAATATAAGGCATTTTACATCCTGCGGTATATCTTCACTTTAATATAGCAATAACTGATCATGCGAGAATATGAATAGGTACTGCTAAAGCGTCTTTCTACATAAAGTTTAATAAAATACTTTATTTTCATAAGGATGTTTTTGTATGTATTTTTTATGATGTCTTCGTTGAAATTTGTAACTTACAGATAATATCATTTTTTATAGCGGATGAAATTAATTGTACAGTTTTGAATACAAAACCGATGGTTCGTAGATGCATCATAACGTCGCCTAGGGTATAATTTGCAAAACGCTGCTTTAAACGGTTAAACAATATCAAACTTTCACTAAAAGTAAAGCTCGGTATTTTTTACATTTTTGGAGAATATAGTTAACAACTATTTTCTTTTTTTTCCATTTCAGAACCCACTCACTATATCCGTTATCATCCTATATATATTATATATCATCAATATACTTATATGTTATATATCATCCTATATCCGTTCACTAAGATGTGAGTTTTACTGCAATAGAAACATTATTTAAATTAATATAACTCTACAGATAAAATCCAGGTTTAAAAGATTAATTAATGATTAATAATGTCACGGTTTATATTCTTACATGTAATTTTATTTTTTATATACTATTTTATTAGCATTTTAAAAAAAATACCGGATTAAAAACATTACAATTTTGCCTTTTTATTCGGCTGTCATGGAGAACTAAGTACAAAATTTCACAAATTGCAAATATTTAGCTTCCATATAATTAATATCCAAATAGCATGTAATTGAGAGTAGGGAGCATCAAAAACCTCATGATCTAAGACTCAGCTAAATTTCTAATAGGTAATTAAACAACTCATATAGAAATACAACACATTATTCACTTGATACTATGATTCGTAAATATTATACATCTTACAATGTAACTGATAAAGAACAGGGATAACAATGAGCTAGGATGACTTGTTTTGTAAAAATGCGCTTCAATTCATATCAGAGAATAATTAAATTAAACTCGATACTGCTAGAAATTTAATTCTTTCTGCTGCGTTATTTCACATGTTACACATTCCAAAAAAGTAAAAATGCGATAAAAACGAATGAATGTTGTTGTTTCGGTATCTCTGAAAACTGTCCATATCTCAACACAAGTTACATTACATAGTCATATATTTATTATTATAAATAACAAGACAAGAAGGGTTTTATTAGGCGTCGTATGGTTTAGAATTAGGATGAGAGATTACATTTATTTGGAATTTTAAAATTCACTTAATCTTTCGAACAGAAAAACCCTGAAATATGAGTTAAATATTTATGATAAATTGAAAAAAAACTATGGCTGCAAAATTTTCTCAAAACTTCGTGTGCTGAAAAACACGGAAGTGCACTTAACACAGAAGTATTTATAAACAAAGCAATATTATGATTTTCAAAGCCAGTTAGAAGTTGCTTTTCAGAGTTTTGAAACCGGACATTTTTTTCGGCGCTTATTGTTTAAAACACAGTTCTACATAGAAGTTTTAACTACAAGTAACTTGATTTTTGTATATCTATTTATTACACTAAAATTTGAAGGAATTATTTATCTTCATATTCATACACTTCGTGTGAGTAAATATACCTCTTCTGTCCAGTACACACTGGATGCATAAAATGCCATGATGTTAGATAGATTGACTAAAAAAGACATGCAAAGGAAAAAGCAACCCAATTCTCTACAAAAGTAGGTTTTAAAAATAGCGGTTAAGAAAACTACATTGTGTTTTATATCCTACATCACTGAAAAAAAAAAAAAAAAAAAAAAACATCTACGAAATTTAACGGAGCCGCGGCACTCATTCTAATTTTGAAAAGCATTTGCATTATCAAATAGTTAATCTGCATATATGTAGTAAATACTATTTATTAGTACCAAGTGCATTTAATCACTTTTTATCAATACTCATTAAAAATAGCAATATGCATACATATAATAAAAAATAAAATAAATTTAAAAGGATTACTTTAAACAGTGTAGACATCAATTTTTTGTTCCCATGCTAGTGTCTTTGACAATATTATTTTGCAATAGTTCTTAAGAAATTAATAATGACAAAGAAAAAATATATTACCCTTTTTTCATTGTGGAAGTATGCCTAGCAATGTTAAACACTCCAATTTTTGCTCTGTTCGCTGATTTATCATGATGCAGCTTGACTGTATATTTAAGTGTACATATTCGTTATAGTGGAGTTTTTTTAATCCGAGTGTGACTCCCTTTATCCAGTTAAATATTGATTCTCTACCTCCGGGAGACTTTTGGAAAACCTTCTCACTAACTGTATTCTTTAATGTACATCCGTCAGCTTCTGTATAGATTACGTAGGTCTGTAATCTGCAAATATACTCATACTGGATAGCTTGGACTGTGTATTGATTTTGTATTTTTTCAAAGTCAAACTTTCTAGCGTCTGACTCTTCTTTCATCAATATAAGAACAGATTGTTTTTTCTTTTTATCTTGATAATCCAAATCAATAGTCGCTGAAAATCTGCCACGACTAATCACTTTGTAGCAGCGAAATCGCTTTTTATCAGTTATCAATTCTATAAGATTGTTCTGATCCATATTTATTTTTTTTTCTTTGTTATTACAACCAGAAATAAATTCAGAAACTGCAATGATAGTAAAAGGTAAAAGTTAAGTTTACTATTTAATATTTACTTTACATTTTGAACAGTCAGATGCCTTAGATTTTTTTAAACATAATATGAGGCTATTTTTTAGAATGTTTAAAATGATGTTATGAAAGTCTGCATTTTTTTATTTCCATGCATTGTTGCAATTTGTTTCACAATTCATTTGTCGAGATAACAGTTTTTGTTGTTTAGCAATGGTCCTTTTTCATAACAACAATGAAAATTAACTTGTTTTTTGCGTGTGGTGAAACAATCAAATATTATTACGTAATTTGGAAGCCCTTTAGAGAAGGATGAAAAAAAAGTCCTTCCGGCCAGTGCCGGGAGGAAGAGGTAGCTTTCATATTCCTTATTTTTAAAAAAAGCCGACTTATATTATTCAAACACACGAAGCTCAATTTAATGGAAACCGAATATAGGAGATTCAATACTAATTTTTATCAATATATAATGAATGAGAATTTCGCGAAATTAGTCAGCTTTATCCAAGCTGCTTTTCTTTAAAGTAACTTATATTTGGCTGCCAAATTCGGTGGTTTCTTAAAGTGCCTGCCATTTTAAGACAATATGGTGGATTAGGCTAACCAGTGAACTTGGTCGAGACCTTAGTAATTGCTGTGCACATGCTCACTCACATCGGAATCGGTTGATATATACGAGTGCTGTCGCAGGCAAAAAATCAGATTTTTCAAAATGTCACCCACATCAGAAATTGAAACTGCTATATCTGAGCCATTTTTTAAGATAAAGACAAACAAAAAATGCTCCTGAATCCTTATATCAAGGTCAAATACTTAAGAAAGAAGCCTTTTTCATCTTCTAATTTTTTTGTAACTCGCTTTAAATATAATTTTTATTTTAATTTAATAGCCGCCATTTTGAAACAAGATGGCTGATGAATCGGGCGAGCGAACTTGGTTGAGATATTGATGTATACTATCCACATGCCTTCTTACATCGAAATAGGTGAATACGTGTGTCATCGTGTGACAAATACAAGATCGTTTCAAAATGTTAGCCATGCTAGAAATTCAAAGTGCTATAATTCAATCACTTTTTAAGATATAAACAAAAGACAAATTTTCAGAAATAAAAGCTGCTCCGGAATCTTTGTATCAAGGCCAAACACATAAAAAAAACCTTTTTCATTTTCCAATTTTTAATACCTCATTTTAAATTTAAAATTTAATTTTTTTTAAAATGGCAACCCTTTTGAAACAAGATGGCGGATGAAGCTGGCCAACGAACTTGGTCGAGATATTTGTATGTACTATGTATACACCAAGGTACATCCAAATCGCTTCATACATACGCCTGTTATCACGTGGCAAAAATCAGGACGTTTCAAAATGTCAGCCACGCTAGAAATTCAAAATGCTATAACTCAGCCATTTTTTAAGATATAGAAGAAACAAAAACTGCTCCCGAATATATTTATCAAGGTAAAACACATAAGAAAAAAATATTTTTTTTAACTTTCAATTTTTTGGTACCACATTTCAAATTTAAATTTTTCTTAAAAATTTAAATGGCCGCCATTTTTAAAAAAGATGGAGGAATAAGCTGACCAACGAACTCGGTCGAGACATTGGTATGTACTATGTATAAACGACGTTACATCCAAATCGGTTCATAAATACGCCTTTTATCGCGTGACAAAATTCAGGACGTTTCAAAATGTCAGCCGCGCTAGAAATTCAAAATGCTATAACTCAGCCATTTTTTAAGATATAGACGAAACAAAAATTGCTCCGGAATCTTTGTCTAAAGGTCAAATAGGTAAGAAAAAAATATTTTTTCATTTTCAATTTTTTGATACCACATTTCAAATTTTATTTTTTTTAAAAAATTTTAAATGGCCGCCATTTTGAAACAAAACGCCGGATGAAGCTGGCCAACGAACTCGGTCGAGACATTGGTATGTACTATGTACACACGGGATTACATCGAAATCGGTTCACAAATACGAGAGTTACAGTGTGACAAATGTCAGATATATATATATATATATATATATATATATATATATATATATATATATATATATATATATGGATATATATATATATATCAATTTTGAATGGAGGGTGGTTTCGGGGTCTGGGGGGTCATGATCGATGAAAATATACCAAAATTTTTTGAAAACGCTTTCCTCCGAACGGCTGCAATAGGTAGCTTTTTGTAATGAAAGCTACCTAATAGAGTGGACGATAGAAAGACCATTTTCTGTAAACATCCATTCATCAGCCTTTATTATAGAATTTAAAAAAAAAGTTAAACTGGATAAAAGCATAATTGGTGTTGCTAATTTAATTTAATTAAGTTTTTTTTTAATTTTATATGCTAGTTTGTTTTTATTTTAATAAATCAAACGGATCTTTGCTACAGTGACCGTTCAGGTGACAGATTACACCGGTATTCTTAAATGATATTTATTGAGATTCATATACAGCTAGTAAGCCGTAAACATTTGCTTTCAGTTTTTTCATATTCGCAAAGCATCGAATGAATATGGGTATAATGATTTCTGAATTAATAATGTACACCAGTATTCGAATTTATGGTTTCTTATTTTTTGTCGTTCATATGCGTTGAAGAAACTTAGAAGAAAAATATTGCACCTTTTACCTATTAAAAAACTTATTAATTTCAAAGTAAAAAAATGCATTTAATTTCACTTTAAACTGTATTTTTTTCAATATTAATTTATGTTACTTTTAATTGCTTATGTCGATACTACATTTATTTTTGTGTCCCTATAATTTAATTAATGATATTCAATTATTTCGAGAAAATGTTAAGTTTTATTATTATGTTGTATCTATTAACACAAGTACATCTCAATGGGTATTTTTATATTATTTTTGCTTAGAAAAATGGTTCACTTATCCCACTACCGCTTCATCCACTTTACTACAGTAAAGTTTTTTAATTTTTAATTTAAAAGAAGAAATGTGCATCGTGCGCATTTTTTAATATACACTGGCCTCCAAAAGTTAAAGTACAGGGATTGGATGCTTTCGATTGTACACGGTTTATCGAATATCTACAAACATTATTGGCGAATTGTTCTTGAACTTCTGGGATGTAAAGAACATGTTTGATTTCATATTTATCGGTGAAGATTTATCGGGGGTACAATTAGGGGGCTAATTATAAATTTAATAATAAAATAATATTTGCGATCACCTATGTAACAGAAAAGGCTGGAAATGGTTTGTAACTGTGGTAAATGACTATTTGGGTCCTGTTCAACCTTTGTATGCATTTGTGTAAGCATAGCACTCATATTCGTGAAGATGTTAACGTTTTTGTGAAAAAATTAAAAGTTTTTTGTTTATAGCATACGGAGTTTTCAACCAAATTTAACACAACTTTCCAAAAGCCTGACAAAGAACAGTAGTAACAGTATACTGCAATTAAAACATGAATATATTGAATATTTGATGACATGCCACTTGTATGAAATAATTTTTAACTGCGCATGCGTGTAAGATTTCAAAATTTTTATTTCATAATTTGGTAGCCAGCTATTTTGGGTAACTTCTGTAAAAAATCCAGTCAAATATTGTAAAATCTCAGAAATATATAGTGAGTTGATTAAAACGTTGTGGAAAAACCGTGAAAATAAAGGTATTTTTAGAGAGCAACTCACTTTATCGGCCCTATCTTCGTGAAATTTCTCGATATTTGACTGGGCATTTTAGATAAGTTGCCCTAAATAGCTGAATACCAAATTATGAAATAAAAATTTTGAAATCTTCCACGCATGCGCAGTTAAAAATTATTTCATACAAGTGCCCATTTCTCAACAAATATTCAATATATTCATGTTTTAATTGAAGTGTACTGTTGCTACTATTCTTTGTCAGGTTTTCGGAAAGTTGTGTTAAATTTGGTTGAAAACTGTGTATGCTATAAACAAAAAACTTTTGCATTTTTAACAAAAACATTAACATGTTTACGAATATGAGTGATATTCTTACACAAATGCACACAAACGTTGAACAGGACCCAAATAGTAATTTAACGCAGTGACAAACCATTTCCAGCGTTACCTATTGCATAGCTGATCGCAAATATTATTTTATTATTAAATTTATTATTAGCCCCCTAATTGTCGGCCCGACTAAATCTTCATCGAGAAATATGAAATCAAACATGTTCTTTACATCCCAGATAATCAAGAACAATTTGTGAATAATGTTGGTAGATATTCGACAAACCGTGTGCAATCGAAAGCATCCAGTCCCTGTACCTTAACTTTTGGAGGTCAGTTCATTATATTACCAGTTACTGTTTTTATTAATTTAATATATACATTTTAGTCATAATTGAAGAGCTCCATTTTTTGTTTTGTTAAAGAAAGATCATTAACATCAGAACACAAAGATGATTATAAAGCAAGCATACAATAACTTTTTTTTCAGATAACATGTGGGTAGCAAAAAACTTGGAAACCCATTGACTACGGGGAAAAGTTGGGTATGTTTTTATTTTTTTACAAATATTCCTGTCTAGTCAACGTCTCATTGTTAAGTAATTATCTTGCAGATCTCTACTAGAGATGTTTATAAACACAGCTATCTTATAATATCAGCATGGCATTGTTACAACAGATTTTTTTTTTTCTAATTTTAAACCAATAAATGAAACGGCATCTGCAAGAGAGCTGGATTTGAAAACCATAGAGGGGGATTGTTAAACTGGAAAAGCTAGAAAAATTGCAAAAATGTATCAAAGACATATTCATGGTCACAGTTTCAAAATTTTCGAGAAACAAGATATATAACTTAAAAGATTGAATTTCTCCCGTTATGACAAATCACAGGCTATTTAAGCACGTTAAGATTATAATTTGGTAGAATTATGCAATAATAAGAGATTGGAAACATCTATGTGAATATTGAATGAAAAAGACCATTCAAGGTAAAGATTTCAAAGAACATTTTGTGCAACAGATTAAATGCAGCTAAATATCATTATCACAGAACCCAGTCAATCCCAAACTGATAGTACAGCATATTCAAGGAACATTATGATGGGTCAAATAACAACGTGACTGGTCTGTTGATAACTGGAGTAAAGTGTTGTACAGCGATTAGTTGTTCCAGATGACGATAGATGATGATTCCTCGGATGTTTGGAAAATGCAATAGGGTCTGAAATTTCTTCCAACTTTTGTTGTAATTCAGATTCAGTCATAATTTATAGCTGCATGTATTTTAAGAGGTTAGGAAGAATGTGTAGAGAATGGGAATGGGATTGCAGAGAAAAAGGTGCCAATTTTAGCAAATGCTTTTATTCCTAATCTCGAAGATGAAATCAGAGGTAGTATTGTTATATTTATGAATAACAATGCTTCGTGCCGTAAGACCTGGATAGTAAAAAAAATTCTTTCTGAAAATATCATCCCTCAAATGGAATGACCAATATGCAGACAAGATTACAAATCTTACTGGAAATATAATGTAAACATAGTAAAAGTGGCAAACTCCAGCCAAGGTCAACAAAGGAAACGAAAGACTCCTTCACATCAGTATCGGCAGTCGTTGATCCAAAGTAGAGCGAAGCTCTTGTAAGTATATGACTGACAGTAATAAACCGATCATGAATGTAAAAATTTGAACTCAAGTCATTAAAATGAATATTTTCTGAATAATCTAAACTTTTTCCTACAATAGGGCGTAATTCCATAACATTTTTAAACAGCCACTTGGAAAAAATAACATAAATAATTATAATTTTTTCGAACTACAACATTAATGTCAATATTTATGAAAAACGCATTTTTTTCATCTGAAGCATAACAGCAAAAAAGAAAAAAAGAAAAAAAAAAGGAGCACATTTCTTCCTAATTTTTTAAAATAATACGCAAAAGTATTTTCAATGTTTTAAATGAATATAAATTCATCACCGAAATCAGTAACTATGCTTTACATACATTCCCACAACAGTTAACATGCTTTTTAATACAAAGGTATAGAATTATAGACAAACCTAAATCTCGTTCTACGAAATCCCTAGTCAAAATTGGATCACATTGTCTTTGTAAATGCATTAAAAATACCGTTGCAGATACAAATGTATAAACGCACATAGAAAATATTGAAAAAACTAACTTAAAAAAACTGTACATTATTTCATGAACGCTTGTACAAAATAAGAAAAGCTTAAAAATCCCAATTCTTAAAATATACTGTTATTTCAATTTTTGTTCACTCTCACAGATATGAAGAAGCTTCTATTGATGAGAATCCTATACGGAAGGATTGGAATCCTTCCATATTAGAACCCCGCGCGTAAGGATTATAGCGAGTTGAACTAAGAAATTCTAATTAATTCGACGCCAAACCTGAAGCACTTCACACGAAAACAGACGTGAAACCCGGAGAAAAAATCCATATTTTATTACAATTATTGAATAATTATGCGTTATTAGATTTCTAATACCAAATTTTACATTTTGTGTAGAAAAATAAATGTATGTACTATACAAGTTTATAATCAAATATGTAGATTTTCCATTTTAAGCAAGATTGTCGACTCTGGAAAAAATGAGTTGCAAAACGCAACCCAAAACATTCACATTAAACTAAACTCGATACTGACACTGTAGAAAAGAATGATTTCCAACACGACACGAAACGTGGTTTGGGTTAATTCAGATTAATTGAACTCCATAATGGACTCACTCTAATCCACACACATTATAAATCACATTGTTCATATCACCTTTATACACGTAGAAGACGACGATATAATATATTTTTTTTTTATTTACCCTGTAAAATGACTGTATATCACACGAAAAACAAGTTACAAAATGTAAAGCAGTCATAACACAGCAATAAAACTTCGCGACGATTGGTCAATTTTTAAAAAATTTAAAACCTGCAAAAGAAAAAAAAAAACGAAAATGCATGAAAACAGGTAGACGGACTAAAATGTCATTTATACATCCTAATGATATTGAAACTCCACCATCTCTCGAGAGAGAACTATTCAACACATAAGTAACAGCAAAATCGAATCACTCGACCAAACATTATGCTAGAAAATATATAGAAGAAAAATGTGCAAATGAATTTTAATGCATGACATACTTCGTTTGAAGCCAGTTAAAAATCAATAATAAGTAAACGCAATTAAAAATAAATAACTTGATTTCTTACGTTTTACGTGATCTTCCATGACTAATTAAAATTATTCACAGCTTCAAAATACATTTTTGCTGTCAGTTGCTTGTGGAATCGAATTTCTTTTATTGTAATTACGTTTACAAGATTAGATAACAAACTCATAAAACTTCTTAATATGTATATATATTACGAAAACTGCTTACAGGTTGTCACTTTTTAACAATGAGTTACAGCTAATTCTTGAATCCTTAGCTTTTTAGGAATTGTTCCAATTTCAAAAATATTTCAGATGCCATGATATGAAAATCTATTTACGTCAGAGTAGTTATTTTTTTTTATTACAAAAATTATTTTTTATGCGTTAGTTTCTGGCGTTATAAAATAAAAAATGTGTATTTGCTTCCAGAAAAAGCTATACGAAAAATGCATGCAGGGCATCCCTTTATATGAATGAGTAACAGCTAATTCCCGAATCCTTAACTTTGGACGAATAATTTCAATTTTAAAAAAGATTTCAGACCCATGATATGAAAATCCATTTAGTCAGAGAAGTTTATTTTTATTACAAAATTTATATTTTTATGCTTTATTTTCTGGCATTATAAAATAAAAAATGCGTTTTGAATTCTAGAAAAAGCTATACGAAAAATGCATACAGTGTGCCCATTTATATCAATGTGTACACTGCAAATAGAGGCGTCTTAAATTCAAACACATATGTGACTGAAAAAGCAATTAAGACACTTAAACGTCTGAAAATAAAATTTCAGACGTGATAGATGTCTAAATTTAAGACACATAAACGTCTTATTATGATCATGGCATAAATGAACTGAAAAAAATGTTAGAATTATGATTATATGTCTGAATTTCAGACACTTGCAATTTTAGACATTTCAGAAATTCAGCCATTTGAACCACTCACCAAGTAAAATGAACTGAAGTGAGTAGGTTTGTTTGTTGTTGCAAGCATGAACGGTGCGCGTGAAGAACGCGACCGGATTTGATTATTGGTGTTTTGGCGGGCAACGGCTTTTATTCAACGGATTGGCGAAAATGAATTAAAGTATCTCAGTACAGTAAATTTGTCTGAAGTGTTAAAATTGCTTTTAAATTTATCAACATTTGATAAATTATTTGAAAGTGTGACGATATATTTTTTCTCAGCCCGAAATCTCTATAATGACGTTTGTTATTCACATAATAAATGGAATCGTCAATCGTCGTTATAATCTTATAACGCTTTTAAAGTTTCTGCTTTATTTCCAAAACATTACACTAATTGAAGATTTGAACTTTGAATTCTCTTACTTGTAAATCGAAGATGAGTCAGAAAGTGAGTGTATCACCATTAATGAAGAGAAAGTAGTGACGCAGTATTTACTTTCTTTTGTGAAATAGTATGCACATTTACATCTACATCCGCTGGTGTCTTAGTTGTTAGAGAAATTTTTTTTTCAGCATAGTGATCCGATGTCTGTAATTTATATCTTTGTGTCTTCATTTTATAGATTCTAGACGAAAATTTATGTTCTGTTTTTTGGAATGGTTTGTCAGTACGTGGTGCTTGTAAATGGAGATCGAAAAAAAAATCAATTGGGAATTATATTTTTCATGGAAATATAAAATTTTAAATATTTCTGTGATAATTTTTATTCAAGACTCACCAAATATTCAAAAGAATAGCATGATATTTATAAAAATACAGTGGTAAAATAATATGAATACGCATATATTTTTAAAATGGCGTTCAATATCGTAAAATAATATGTCCTTCAAACTGGATTAGCTGTTACAGTTTTGGATATTTACGCCAAGGTAAGGTATTCCACAGGTTTGGAATGATAATTCACAGAACATTCTTCTTATTATTTATTTATTATTTAAATTATTCTTATTAGACTAATTTGCATTTTTAATATTTTTGTCTTTTTTTTTATCAAATAAATATATTTTGTGTGAAAAGATTTGTTTGTTTATTTCTGATGCTTTTCAATGAGTGCATATGATTTTCAGTATTAATAAATATATTTAATTCTCATCTAGATCTTTACTTTATAAATTAAAGTTTCATGTAGTAAATAATCTATTTATTGTTTGAATAATAACGTGAAAAATACAACAGTTTCAATTAGATTTGGTAAGATGTAAAGAAGTTTAGAAATTATAGAATTAATGTTTCCTGCATGCTGTTGAAAAAGAAAATTTATAATTTTGTTAATGATTGTTAAATAGCTCGTATCATCTGAGCAACATATTAAAAAAAATGTTCAGTATAAGTTTTAAAAAAAAGCTAATTTTTATATAACTTTGCACAAGTAAGTTCTTTCCTTGCGAATTCCTTTATTTTATATTAGTGATATAATTTTACATACAAATTTTCATTTTTAGTGACAAGAGTGCCATTTATTTATCTTACAGAGTATATTATTGAAGTGATTTTTTTTATATTAACAAATTTAAATTTATCTTTGAGAAACCATGAACTTTTTATTTTTGTTTTATATGGTGGATATAGAGTATGAAAAGAAATCTCGAAAGTATAAGGGTTTGTCTTATCGTGTATTTCGGAGTATTTGTAAATTTGCAGGTTTTCCTATTGGAAATAAATCACTCTTATTGTATTCAACTGCACGCCGATACTATATATATATATATATATATATATATATATAATAATCCTTATGAAAATTTATTTCAAGATGGAATATACCTAGTATGTATTTCCTGTGTTATATCTCAACACCATACTTAAATTTTAAAACATGAAGCGATCTTGAAAGTAATTATAAACAAATTATAAATCGGCGTAATTAATTAAACGTGTGCGGAAAATATTAAAAAAATCAGTTTAAATAACATCATGCAAAAAATTTCAATAGTTTGAAAAAAAAAAAAAAAAAAAAAAAAAAGAAGAAGATGGGTATAAGAATTCTCGCCCATGACAGTAGGAGATATTTTTCATTTTTGTAATAAAATTTAAGACCTAAATAAACATGTTGTGAAAACGCACTTCTAATGCAAGATTTCAAACAAGTATTGCCAATAATTCTGACTGATTGGTAAAGTGTAACTATGCTGATATTTAATATATTTTGAAAAAGTAACATGGTTTGAAGATTAATTATTCTTATAATTACTTTTGCTCCGAGTATGTATATATTTTCATATTATTATAAAATTTTATAATACAAATTATTTTTATTGTGATGTTTATGGGTAGAAAAATGTTTTTAGAAGTGTTTTTCAACCCTCAAAGAATTTTTTTTAAAGCATATCTGGGTGCTAAAAAGAATTCATGAAAATAATAATAAAACAGAAACTCATTAAAAAAGAAAAAAGGATTTTAAGGGTTTTTTTTTTTTTTTTTTTTTTTTTTTTTTTTTGGTGTGTGTGTGTGCCTGTGTTCGTTAATGACAACGTTAATATCAACGCACGTTATCTTTTAAATTTAGTTTGTAGAATATTATTGAATAGTATCAACAACTGGACCTAGAATTTATTTGGAACATATTTCTTATACTGTCACAAAAAAGATAAATACTTTTTATCCTTTAGAATGTGCATATAAATGAATATACAGCAAAACCTCTAAATAGCGGACACCTCGAGAGCACGGAATTAGTCCGCTATTTGGTGGTGTCTACTTTAAAGAGGTAAAGACGTACAGATTTAAAAGTGTTGGGGATAAAAAAAAAAAAAAAAGAGGTGTCCGCTATTCGGCAGTCCGTTATGGAGGTTTTACTTTAAATACACACAGTAAAACCTGCGTAACGGACATTCCTGAATAGGGAATACGTCTGTTTAGCGAATCATAGGGCTTCTGCTTAAAACATGGGCTAAGGGTACCTGCTCCTTTTTGTTTTTTATTGGGGGGGGGGTGATACAATTTTTGTAAATCTGCAATTTTGAATACCTTTCGAAATTACGCTGATTATAATGAATATTTTGAACGTTTAGAGTAATATAGTATGATTTAAGAAGGTTTTCGCTACACAGAGATTTCTGGTATTCGGGAATGTTCATTAGCGGACACTTCCGAGTTCCGAATTCTGGTCACTTCTATTTAACGAACCATAACGTTGGGTTGGATTTTTTGCAGACGCAGGATTTTATTTAAAGCATTAGTAAATTGGGCGGTGCCCCCTTCCCTTTGTATTTTGGTGGCCCCAAATTTGGTATTCTATTTTTGTAAAACTGATATTTTGAATGTCTTTCAACATTATGCTGATTAATGTGCTGTTGTCAAATGTTTCAATATTTCTTACTAATGATAAATAGTATAATAACAACAACAACAACAACAAAAAAAGTAAGAGTTTCATACTCTTTTTTTTTTTTTTTTTTTTTTTTTTTTTTTTAATGTTGGGATCTCATATACTGAAAATTTTGTATAATCTAGGGTTAGATTTTATTTAACACACAAATAAAAATGTCACTGGGAATATCTAATTTAAATGGAAAAAAAATGAACAACAAAGCAGGGATAAGATTCTTTCTGAAGGAGTGAATCATTTTTTTTTATAAATGGGAATAATTTGTTACCATAAAGCAGAGCTGATTGCAGCATGGACAAACTGGGCTGTTTCTTTATGCCTTTAGCTTTACGTTCTTCTACATTTGGTATGAAGTTTCTATAAAGCTGATATTTTAAATTTGTTTTGATCTTAAACTTATTTTAATAAATATTTTGTACATTTAGAAAATGATTAGGTTAAGAAAAAGAAATATTTATCCAAATATGTATTTGTATTTAATGGCATTGAATAGGCTTAATTTTTTTTGTAACAGTATATGAAGGGCGGGGGGGGGGGGGGGGGGAAGGCGAATGAATACTAGATCTTTGGACTAGAACTAATTTAAAATTCTCACTGAAAGTAATAAATGTTTTTTATGCGCGCATATATGATATCACATAAATACATTTTTAGGTGATTGTATATATATATATATAATATCCTGTTCCAAAACTACAAAAAACTGATTACAATCGTCATAAGTTCAAAAGTGATTTAAAATATCAGCTTTATGAAAATTTCGTACCCTAAAATCAGGGGGCAGATGCTTCAAAGTTTTCCCGCGCTCCGATCAGCTCTGCTTTATGGTAACAAATTATTCCCATTTATAAAAAAATGTTTCAATGTGGTCAAATATGGCTGCGTATGTGGCTTAGAAAGAAAAGTGGTCAAAGATGGCTTCATATTGGTGGGGGGGAAAAAGACCGACTCAAAGATGGCCGCAATTAAGACATTTGAAATGTCTGAAATTCAGATGCAAGAAGTGTCTAAAAATTTTCAGACATTTTAAAATGTCTGAAAAACGAACACTCTTGTTTCAGACACTTAAGTGTCTGAAATTCAGACACAAGAAGTGTCTGATAATTTTCAGACATTTTAAAACGTCTGAAAATTGAACACTGCGTTTCAGACATTTAATTGTCTGAATTTCAGACATTTCAGTTTACAGTGTAACAGCTGGGACCTGAATCTTTAACTTTGCAGGAGTAGTTCCAATTTCATAAAATAATTCAGATGCCATCATATGAAAATCCATTTACATCGGAGTAGTTATTATTTTTTAAATTGCAAAATTTGTATTTCTATGCGGTATTTTCTCGCAATATAAAAGGAAAAAATGCGTTTTTATGTCTACAGAAAACTATGCGAAAAATGTATACAGGGTGCCCCTTTATATCAATGAGTAACAGCTAATTCCCGGATCCTTAAATTTGGAGGAATGGTTCCAATTTCGAAAACATTTCAGATGTCATAATATGAAAATCTATTTACGCCCGAGTAGTTATTTTTTTAATAAAAAAAATTGTATTTTTATGCGTTATTTTATAGCATTTATAAAATAAAAAATGTGTTTTTAATTCTAGAAAAAGTTATCAGAAAAATGCATGCAGAATGTCCCTTTATATCAATGAGTAACAGCTAATTCCTGAATAATTCGGTTTGGAGGAATAGTCCTAATTTCAAAAACATTTCAGATGTCATCATATGAAAATCCATATACGCCCGAGTAGTTATTATTTTTTTAATTACTAAATTTATATTTTTATGTTTTATGTTTTGGCAATATAAAAGAAAAACCCCGTTTTTAATTATACTGAAAACTATGCGAAAAAATGTATACAGGGTGTCCCATTATATAAATAAGTAAAAGCTAATTCCTGAATAATTAGGTATGGAGGACTAGTTCCAATTTCAGAAAAATAAAACCATTTTCTTCAAAACAGTTCTTTTTTTAAGTTGCAAAATTTATGTTTTTATTCGTCATTTTTTGACATTATAAGCGAGAAAATACGTTTTTAATTTAAAAAAAAGTCAGACATTCATAAAATTCAAAGTGTCATAACTCGAAAATTTTGGGTAGTACAATAAATGGGGTTTTTAGTGTTTTACCTATTAGCGAACAGAAACACTTTTTTGAATATACCTTGTAGCACCTAAATACCGTAAAAATCTTTAATTTATGCATCTTCTTAGTAAATTGCTATTTTCGTGTAAATGAACTGTCACATGTTAAAGAATAACTTTTGAAACAGCTTTGCGATTGGAATTAACAACAAATGATTTATATATTAACTGTTTGTCACAGATATTAAAAATATATCCTACACTGAAAAAAAATAATTGTTTGCTAATCTACGAGCATATAATATACCCACTAACGAAAATTTCCTAACTATACCCACTAACTAACTTTCGAGTTACACAGGAGACCGAAAAGAGTTGTTGATCTTTAAGAACATCATAAATCAGTACATTTTCGAGTTTTTAAGGAACTTTTTAAACATCAATAACTGTTTTGAAAATGTCCCCAACAATTAGTTTTTGCTGAGAATAGTTTTATTTTCGTAATTTAATGTTGTCTTCATACTGTTGTTTAATTTTAGGAAAGTATTATATTCCTTCGAAAAAGCTTTGTAGCAAATTTTCATAGATGCATAAAATGCATATTATAATCATAGTTTAAAGAGATTTCTTGATGGAAAATATGTCATTTCTAATAGTTAAAAAAATTAATACATATTTACTTAACCTTTTCGGGACCAGTGATGCTAAATGGCATCATGACTTTCACGATTTTTTTTAAAAACTGAATCTCGGAGATTCTATTTGGTGCCATTCAAAAGACACGTTTACTATCTTTTCAGTAGTATTTTTTATTTCCTCAACAGATTGTAGCAGAGGTTCTAGAAACTGAAAAGTTTAGTTTGATTACTTTTTAAAACGCGAAGTGAAAACATGACTGTGAAAAAAATATTATTCCCACTTATCCATTTTTTAAAAAATTACAATTTTTTAAATATAAATTGTAATATGTATGAGCTACATATTTATATTCTTATAATTCAACAGTTGTATTTTTATTTTAGTAACAATGTATAGTCAATATACATGATTTCAAATGGCATCACTGTGACAAGATATATATAGTTACAACTTAACTCTCTATTTTGATTTCTTATCTGATTTGGCAGTCTTCTGAAAGGAAAAACAATCTTTTACTATTTGTCATGCCAAAGCGAAAATTAGAAAGAACCATTTATTTACTAAGGAAAGGTGACCTTTCTGATAGATATATTGAAAAATCTGGCAAAGAGGACAGTAAAAGTGCACGCAAACTATCAAATGCAGATGAGACTTCCAATTGTATTATCAATATTCTTGATCTGGACACAAATGATTCAGTCGGTCCTGTTACTATTTCTGCAGATAATAAGTATTAGAAGTTGAAATTGAAAATGTAGATCAATTAGAAGATAAGGATAAAGAAGAATTCACTGATCAAGAGAAAGTAAGTTCAGAGTAGAATGCTAACTCAAATTTAAAATAAACGGTCAAGTGCGAGCATTACTCGCGCACAGAGGGTTCGGTAGAATAAATATGAATTTGTAACTGTATTATTAAATAAAAGCGTTGCTAAAAGAATACTAAGACTTTGTAAAAAACTATATAACTTAGGGTTGGGTATAACTGTATATATTAGAAAAGTGTAAATGGGAATAACATGAAAGTTCAAAGAGATATGGAACCTAAATAATATCAAATATAGCTATTCGTATAACTATTTTTTTAATATTATCCTAATCTGTTTATGATGAACTTAATTTGGTACTGACAATAAAAGCAGTGCATTGTTAAACTTCATTTGGCATTTCATGAAACTAAATTCAGCGTAGTAATAACCTTTATTTCTACAGTGTAGCTAAAACAAAACCTTTGTTCAGTTTATATTTGGCATTGTGCTAAGCGCGCTTCGAATTGAGGTCTCAAAGTTGCAACGCCGCCTCGGTCAGTGCCGCGTTTTTCCAAATAGGTCTTTAATTAACTTTTAAAGTCACTCGAGGCGTATTGAGAGATACAATCAATGCAAACTATCGCGAATCCCACAGTATTTATGTAATTCATTCTAATTAAATCTTTCAAAGGCGATGGCCTTAACCCCTTGAGGGGCAAGCAATTACGTTTGTGAAATGCTGAATTCCCACCGGAATCTTTGAAAAATTTTATTTCAAAATAAGTAAAAGCAATTTTACGACTTTTTTCCATCAAAGTTAGAAAAGTAGAATTTAATAAAATTTTTCTGGTGTAAAACTTCATTAATCGTAAGTGGTATATAATATATACCGGTGCCCCTCAAGGGGTTAAAAAACGGACACCTAATTTTAATTCCAAAACAGACAAACGGCACCAAGAATGTTTAATTAAAATTTTCCTTTTATCATGTACGTGAAAATAAGCAATTTCGCATTTTCTAATAAATTCGTTTATAAATTCTGGTGTCAGTTCATTATTTCATAAGTTTATAATTACTCCGTGTCGGAAAGGATTAAGTGGTCGCAGGACTCTTAAAGCTTCAAAATTTAAGAAATTTTAATTTTTTTAGATGTTAAACTACTATCTTTTCTGAATATTTTGATATAATTGTTTCCTTGAAATTCCCATTAGAACAGAAGTTTTGGCTTTTAGAATTATACCCGTTCAATAGCTGAAGAGGCGTTTCCGAAACTTTAAAGTCATTATTTTCCAAATGAAGTTTTTTGGGCATAACGCGCAGGATACCTCTAAAACTTCTGAATATTTTTCATGAAATTTTCAAAGCATATATTTCATGTTAGTCTGTATAAACTGAACCTAAAGTTTCCTTTTTTTTTGTTCAAAAAAATATTTTTTTAGGTGATTTTACTTTTAAATTTTCAAAATTTTGTATTAGCTAAATGCAACATTGCATTAACAATATAAAAATGCTTTAAATACAAATTTATTGAAGTTCTGGGAAATTATTACAATCTGAAGTACACTGGTGTCCAAAATTAAGGCCCAATCACAAAATGCTAATTTTCAAGTACGCGAATACTCAAAAATAAATAATATAATTCGAATAATTACTATCTCTACAGCTCAGCTAGTCCATATAACATCTCATTGATATCACACATGGTCACAAGTGTCACAGTCACTATGGTGAAGCAAAAAAAAAAAAAAAAGGGAAATTTCGTACAATTTATTATGAGTCTCAAATGATCTCTATATGTGACTCCATTGAGTCGTCACTGGGACTGCTGCTTTGTGACGAGTCACCATGTGACTTTACAATGTTGTTACATTGTGACTATCATGTGACTGTCATCTGTAGACTCAGTTTCAAAGTCTTCGTGAACGCTGCATTGTGATAAGTTATTAATTAATGTCACATTAAAGTCACATGATTACTTTCAGGTGACAGAGAGCCTACTGTGAGATCACCATTGTGCCCTTTTGTGAAAAGTCACCATGTGACTATAAAATGATATTGTTTGGTGACTTATCGTAATACAACGTTCATGATGACTTTGAAATTGAGTCTAAAAATGACAGTCAGATGAGAATCACAATGTAACTACATTGTAAAGTCACCTGGCGGCTCGTGACAAAGCAGCAGTCACATTGACATCTCAGTGGAGTCACATATAGTGATCATTTGAGACTCATCATTTGAGACGTGTGGAATTTTGTATTTTTTTTTTGCTTCCCCGTAGTGACTGTGAGACTTGTGACCATGTGTGACATGAATGAAATGCTTATGAATTAGCTGTGCTGTAGGGATAGTAAGTATTTGAATTATATTATTTCCTTTTGAGAATTCGCTTACTTAAGAATTAGCATTTTGTTACTGGTCCTTAATTTTGGACATCAGTGTATAAGTAAGCACCAACATTTTCATTCTAGTTGCAATATTTATTTTGTAATCCTGCGCGTAAACTGTTATGCCAATTTTTTGTTCGACAAATGTCTAACAGTTTCGAGCCCCCTATAAATACTAATTCTGTATGTTGCAATTTTTCATACCAATTAAAATTGTGTTTTAAAAATATATACATTTTAAGACATTAAATGTTGAAAATGGTCTTTTTTTCATTTTTTCATTTTTTAGAGTCCTGAGACCCCTTAAATTAGTATGTTTTTAACAATTTGACGTTTATTGCTTTTATACTGTTACTGGACATTACATTACACATATATATCATTAACCCTAGAACTACCGGAAATTTTACTCAAGTTTTATAAAAACATTCTACACCAGAATTTTTACTTAAAACTATTTAATTTGTTTATTTAACTTATTATTGTCTGATTTATACATTTAGTTTGTTTTGAAGAAATTTTCTGGTTTGAATAGATATTTTGAATATACATGTCGGGTCCATTGGACCCTTCTGGTAGACAGAGGGTTAAAAGTTGTTAACTAGGCATAGAGTACGCCGCCCCTGTCCTTGTGTATTTCCAAACTGACCATAACTTTAAGGGATAATATCTCGGCTAATTACCGATGATTTTTTTTAGAAAATCATTATCAATAATGCTTTTATTCTTCTGCAACGACAGGTATATTCAGCGATGCTCAACAATTTTTCTGAATGCCCGTAAATCGAAATTTGTGTATAACAGAAAAATGCTAATTACTCAAAAACTATGTGACCTAGGGTAATCGCTATAATTTTCCGGCAAGGTTTACATTAACGTCTATTACCTCTAATTTTTTTCGTAATTTTAGTTTCAGTAGATTCGGAATTAGATGGGGGGAACACATTTTTGCGCTACATTTTCAACAATATCTTTGAAAATATAATACCTAAGATTAAAAGGAATGTATTTTTGAGTTCAGCGTTACAAAAGCTTTCACAGGATACCCCACATGATATGCAAAGAAAAGATTTGTTTTTTCAAGTAGCATATTTAGCCCTTCTACTTTTTTACTAAATATATTTATGAATGTTTATTAATCTGAAAATAAATGGGTCAATGGTCTTTATTACTTCCCCGAATTTGAACTTTCCACGTTCCATAGTTTACGAGTAAAATGGCTGTGACAGACAGACACAGGAGTGATCGTATAATGGTTCCGTAGTACGGAAACCTAAAAATGCTTAAAATTTCTGAAGAACAAATGAGTAAAAAGGTTCCAGTATAAATACCTTGGGAATCTAAAGACCATACACCATTTGATACGATATTTAGAGAAACTTCGTCATTGCCTCCTAATGAAATTTTAGTCCTTATAAGTAATTTAAATTATTTTGTGATGAATAAATTATAGATAACTTAGTGTAGCAAGTGGCTGAGAGGTTCCGCTGGTAAAGCTCGTAGACGGGAAGTGCTGGTTCGGAACAAATCACGCTCGTCGGCCTAACTCTTCGGAGCATTCAGTGGTTTTCTTCGAACCTTGGGTATCCTTGCGTAAATGCGGGTTAGGTAACCTTAAAAAGACCTCCCCCCCCACACACACACTAAGGGCACTCCTTTCCTCGGCATATATCGCTCATGTAGATAATTGGCCGTCATGAACAACATTAACACCACCTTAGTGTATCAAACAAACCTCTATTTTGGCCAAAAGCCTGGAACTTCAGTAAATACAATTATACAGGAAATGGACATTAAAAATTCAATGTATATGTCGTAGGCTAATTGAGAAGTCAGGCTTTTTGCAAAGAGCCTAGGTTGTTTCCAAAGAGCCGGGCTAATTGGAGATTCATCTCTCTTTTTCAAATTAGCCTGCTATTTTCCAGGCTTATTGCAAAGAGACTAGAACCGTTAGGCTAATTGAAAAATGACCACTTACTTCCCAATCAGGATGATTTTTTAGGCTTATTAACCCATCACCCGACCCGAACTCAAAAAACAAATTACAACAGAACGTATCCCGATCCGAGCAAGACAAAATAATTTTTTTACACGTAACCCGACCCGAACCTAAAACTTTCATTTGAAAAAACCGGAATCTGAACCGAACCAAATCTGAACCCGAAAAAAATATTCCAATGAACCATAACCGATCCGAGCAAGATAAAATAATTTCTGAGGTCATGCAACCCGACCCGCAACCTAAAAATTCAATTCTAAAAAACCCCAGAAATCTGACGCGAACCAAATCTGAACCCGACAAAATTATCAAAGAACCATAACCGGATCCGAGCAAGACAAAATTTCCGTGGACACGCAATCCGACTCGAACCTAAACATTTCGTTTGAAAAAAACCGGAACCAAATCTGAACCAGCGAAAAATATTCTAAAGAACCATAAACGGATCCGAGCAAGACAAAATAATTTCCATCGGTATGGAACCCGATCCGAACCTGAAAGTTCCTCTTGAAGTTAACCCGAAACCCGACCCAGAACCCGAAATAAAAATACATCAGACCGTACCCCGATCCGACCAATGCAAAATAATATCCGTGAACACGCAGTTCGACCAGAACCTGATAATTCCATTTGAATTCAACCTGAAATACAACCCGAACCCGATCTGAAAACGACAAAAATATTTCAAAAAACCGTAACTCATTCCAAGCAAGACAAAATAATTTCTGTCGGCATGCAACCAGATCCGAACCTAAAAGTTCCATTTGAAATCAACCCGAAAACCTACCATAACCCGGGTTCGTGTCCGAGTTTCTGATTGAGTTCAACTAGAACTTTCTGGTTCGGGTCGGGTTGCATGTCCATGGAAATTATTTTGTCTTGTAAATTTCGGCCGTACACAGTAAAAAAAAAAATCTCTAAATTTTACAGAAAAGAATTGTATTTTTTACAGAAAAAACTGTTTTGAAGGAAATCAGTGTTTTTCTGTAAAATAAACCGAATTTCGTAACTTTTGCAGAAAAAATCTGCATTTTTTACAGAAAAAAACTTTTTTAATGAAAAATTACAGCTTTTTTCTGTAAATAAAACGGTTTTTCACTGGCGCCAAAATTGACAGATTTTCCTGTCAATTCCACAGATTTTTTTTAAAGTGTATAAAATACAATTTATGTTTGAAAATATCGAAACTTTTTACGTTGAATAAGTAATTATTTGAAATGTAATGCTTATTTGCTTTTTTTTTTTTTTTTTTTTTTTTATATATATATAAAAAAGAAAATTGTGAACCCAAGATTGTAACCAGTTAGTATTTTGTTAACCTCTTCTTCTAAAACTGAATATCGTTTTAATAATCCTGTATAAAAATATATAATGTGTCATAACAATTAACTGGACTTTTCAATTGGGTTTTTAATTTAATCACAAGTCTTCACAGCGCTTCATTATCATAGGACTTTTCACTGAATAGGACTACAAGTCTTTTCATTTTTCAAACGAAACATGCAGGATTTTTAAAATTCCCCATACAGATTTTGGGAGGAGGTAGAGAACATCAATATGAAAGCAATGGAAAGCATAACTTGGAATGTAACACCTAAAAGAGAGAAGACGCAGTATAACACACTAAAAAGACAATACAGAAAACAGTATAAAACTTTTCATTAGATTAAACTTAACTGTACAAATATTTGTAGACTCATAGTCATAATATCCTTTAACAAAAGACAATCAAATTCCTGGCCATTCATAGTAATTCACAGTGATCACGTACGCTACACTGAATGGATTAGTGCAAATTGTCCGAAGATGCCTGAAAGATTTCAGTTACTAGCAGGTGTCATGTCGATTCTTGATGTGAAAACTCTGTCAAAAGCAACGAGTGTTTCGTATTTACTGTTTTGAAAGACCATAAGAGAAACTACTGTCCGTCTATGACAGGTTAATCAATGAGTAGCACAAATTTCGATGAATTATTTAATTAAAACAACAATAACTACTAGCAAGTAGCAGAATCTATATTTTAATTACATAACGCATTTCGTTTAACATTTGAACCTGTTAGGAACTTTCTTTCCACGTAATATCACGATCTTTTTTCAAGTCAACGGTCAATTTATCATATACGGCGTAAACGCATTACAAGAAACCGAAAGGATACACTTTGAACTCTTACACCTATTGATGTTAAAATACTAAAGGATAAAATGATAATTACATATTTTAATACTACTTGAATTTCTAGGGAAATCCACTATGCAATAAGACAAACTTGTTTATTTTTCTATTGTTAAAGAATCATCTATCATTTTTGCAGCTGAAAGTTTATTACATTTAAAGCCTTGAGTTATATTTCTACGTCTATGAACAGAATTTGTTGAGACATTTTTAGATGATTTTGATAAAAGTCTTAATTACTGGACAATCTTAAAGTGGATTGGAAATAACTTAGTTAATATACTATAAAACACTTTTTGTCATTTTTTATCATTCATTTTATACAATATGTTTAATCATGAAGTAACTACAGTTATACATATACCGGGTGATTCAAAAGTCCAGTGCGAAAGTAAAACGCGATAAAAAAAAAAACGGGATTTTGTATGGCACCAATAAAAAACTAGTTCAAAATCTCGATAATAGAGGACACTATTACAGATAACTGCATGGATACATTCCATATTGCTTACACAACGCAAGATTTGAATTCAAAAACATTAAGGAATGCTGCATGCACACGTTTTTGTATCAAAACCTTGCGTGCTGTGAGCAATATGGAATTATTCCATGGAATTATCTGTACCTCTATTAACGCGATTTTGAACTAATTTTTTTTGGTTCCATACAAAATCCCGTACTACGCTGAATCTTTATCTGCAAACCCCATGTTTCTCCGACCTATAGATCTTTTTTTTTTTATCGTGTTTTACTTTCGCACCGGACTTTTCAATCACCCTGTATGTATATATGTTTTACTTTATACACACTTTCAATATTATTTATAAATAAATCTTATTTTGATATTATAAAGTTATTTTATAATAAAAAGCAATAGTATGTTATTTAATATACGAGACATAAATACAGTTTTGGAATTCTAATATCAAAATGTAGCTTCTATGTTAATTAAAGTCCTCCCGTTTTGTCGCCATTTTTATAAACAGAGTTCATGCGTGCATTACAAAGTTGTATCTTGAGGCTTTATTTTTCACCCGGTGAATAAAATTCAACTCTTTGAATGATTGATTACTGCGTGTAAGTGATCAAATAGAGTGTTTTTCTCTAGGATGATTCAAAATTTATTTTTTATCCCTATGTGAATTAAATTTTCGTTAAATATTTTTATTAGATATTAAACGTAATGTGTTTGTAACAGTATTTTTTTTTTTTTTTTACTTTACAAAAAAAAAAAAAAAAAAAAAAAAAAAAATTGATATATTTATATAGCACACTTATTATATATATATATCACTTATTTATATATTTTTTGTAGTATTTAATGTGAAACGGTTTTAATACATGAAATTAATGTTTTCAACATACTCTCTATTGGTTTAAAATAGTTTGGATAGTTGTATATAAAAATTTTAAATGTCAAAATATCATTAATTAATATTGTGTTGTTTAATTCTTTATGTACTGAATTATGAATTCATGAAAATTTTATCTTCTAAAGCATTTTTAGTGAATTGTTTAAACTACATTAGAATATTTACATAATCATATTTAATCTATTTCAAAGGGATTTTAGAAGGATTGAAGGATTTAGAAGGGTTAATTAAATGTGAATTTATAGGTATTTTGTACAATGTTTATAACCCTACTCAAAACTTTTACTTTAAATATTTTTCTTTGAATTTTGTAATATTAAGAAATGTACGAATATAATACTCTTCCAATAGAAATAAAGAAATATTTCCGAATTGAAAAATCTCTCCTCCTCCCAATGCCAAGAAAGCTGGAAAGATGCAAAGGCAAATGAAATCATTCTTTTAAAAATATTTGTTTTGTGTAACTAATAATGCTTTTGGAACAAGATAAAGTAATGTATTTATAGCTCATTCTAAACTGTATTGCAACTAAACGATGTATTAAATTAATTTTATAACAGGTTATTTTAATGGTACTTATAAGTACCGTCACTAGATAAAGGGTTAAATAGCACATTATGTATAAATGTATATATAAAAAACAGAAAGTATGTGATAAGATTAATATAATTTTACATTAATATACAAAATTAAAATGCATATTTTTTTCAATCCATCGATCAAAACATAGCTTCCAGAATTATATAAACCGCCTCGTGTTATCTCTCTTTTTATAAACAGACATCATAATTTTTGATCAAAGTTGTCTAAGATGGCTTTACTTCCCTTCCGATAAATAGATTGCAACACCTTCAATGATTGATTACCGTCAGAAAGTGATCTAGTAAAGTGTTTTAGCCTGACATAAATCAAACTTTAGTTTATATTCCTGTGTGAAGCTTAACTTCTTTTTTTTCAAGTATATTCAGTAATAGGGGAAAATATAAACTTTGAATCTTTATCTTGATTTTACTATAAAACTATACATAAGAGATCAATGCATTATAGTATATATAATGAGAACGCGCTTAATTTTAAATGCTTAAAATATGTTTTTCACTTCATATTCTACAGCTCTAAAATATTTTACATAGTTAATTATTGATGATTCTTGGTGCTGTATAACATAAATATAAAAATTACGTTAAAACGTCAGAATATGGAAACTTTGAGCAGCCTAGATTCGGTAGCCTTTAGCGTACCATCCACAGTGCAAAGAATAACGGAAACTTGCTCAATCATATAGGAGAGAAGCGAACTCAAGTGAAAAGTTCATTAACCAATAGGAAAACAGGAAAATGTGGGTACCAGCTAATAGGAGAATACAAAAGCTAAAACTTAAGTTGCATTACTTTATTATTCTCCTATTTGCTGGTACCCGCATTTTCCTGTTTTCCTATTGGTTAATGAACTTTTCGCTTGTATCAGCTTCTCTCCTATGTAATTGAGCAAGTTTACGTTATTCTTTGAAATTAGGACGGTACACGCTACCGAAGTACTAGTTTCGGACGGCTACCGAAACTAGTCTGCTCAAATTTAGCACATTTTGATGTTTTTAACTTTGTTTTTAAATTTATATTTTACAAAGGATTTTTTTCCAAGGACCATAATTTAACGGAATTTCGTGACCCATGTAACGAACTATAAATGAGCTATTCAATACGGGACATGCCATAGCATCCTCAATAACATGTATAAATTACATGAAATTTCGAGTATATTAAGTTACGTTAGAACAAAGGCAAATAGACGGCAGACAAACCTATGTTATAAATATTTTAAAAATTATGTCCGAAAGCGTTAAAATGTTGAGTTTTATTTAAATTTTCAATACAAATTTTACACTTTTAAAAATCTAATAATGTATTTTTTTTATTTTCATTTTTTAAATAAATTTTTCTACGTGCCCCTTTTCATTTGTTCGTGGGTTGGTGCACTCACGTGGTGGGCACCACATTTGGTGTAATGGCACAAAATTGCAACTGGTATTTGTGTGACAGAAAATAATCCTAAATGGTGGTATTAAAAATTGGGAGACATGAGAACTATGTTATAGTAATTCTAATTGAAAGTTTCAAATTTTGAAAAAAAAAAGAGAATATCTAAAACATTCAGAGGGAAACTGAACTGTAAAAGAAGCATAGAAATTAACAAACATGAAACTGGTACAAATAATTTTAACTTGGTCTTTTTAGAACTAAAGTTATGACTTGTGCTCATTTTAAAAGAAAATAATAATTTTTAGTGTTAATTTTTTTCTCTGCTTATCTCTCTATTCTAAAAAAAAGTAACTACCGCTGTCACCGCCGCCGCCGCCGCCGCCGGTTTTGAATCTTTTGTGACCGGAGGTCTTTCTTCGTTAATATTAAAAAAACTGTTGCATACAAAAATATGAAAATCGGTAGTATTATAGAAAAATGTTTGATAAGCACGCTGATGCAGACAGTTTTCAAATCGAAGAATTATTTTAAGAGATATTTAATGCCAAAGTTGGACAAAACCGTTCCATTAAAAAAGTTTTATAGGAGCAAAAACTGTACATAGGAATTTAATCATTTTTAGATCATTTTATGCGTCAGAATTTCCCGGTGTGCAGATTGCAGTTAGTTTTTTAATTTGAATAATTTTTCGAGGTTTTATTTCTATTTTAAATTCAAATTTTCAGCATTTCGAGAGATATTTTTTACAAATTTTAGAAAATTGTATTAATTTAAACTGTTGCCAACTGTATAAAAAGCGCAAACAGTAATGTTTGCTTCAAATTAAAAATTTATTTGACACGTGACTATTATAAACAAAAAATATAAAAAGCAGGAACTCATTGAAAATTACGTCATAAAAACTATAGTAACACGTGAATTTTAAATGAGAAAGAATATTGTAAAATAATAAATTCAGTAACATGCGTTAGAAGTCCTAAATAGGAGAATTTACGTCATATTACACTTATTACGTAAAATGAACAAAAAATAATATTGCAAAACAGTTTTAATTTAAAAATTGCGCGAGACATTTACTTGACATTTTAAGATGATCATAATATTTCATTTCTAATAAAAGTATTTTGACGTGAATATTAAAAAGAGAAAGAAAAGTTTGGTGAAAATTACGTCAGATTATAATTGTCAGATTCAAATTATAATTCAATCTTCCGAAATCTTTTTAAAGGCGGTCAAATTAGCGTGCTGTTAGAGTCTGCGGTGTCTGAACGGGGGGTTGACGAGCGTAGCTCGTAGGGGGCAGAGCCCCCTAGTACTGTAAAGAATTTTTCGTACACTTAAAAAAAGAGTTACCATACCTGTAAAATCAAAGTTATTTTTGTATAATATGGAAGTTTCCTAGAGCGTATAACAATCGAAATTTAAAACTTTTTAATACAAAAAAGTAAATCATAAAAATATTTCTTTTTTAGTTATTTTCATTTTGATAATGATAATAATCAATATTTTATAAAGATAAATCCTAATCTTGATAAATGGAATTTTTTTTATGATGTGGATAAAAAGCTATATAAAAAACAAGAAGTTACTGGTGATAATTAATAATATATGTCTTAAAGTTATCCTATCTATTTAAGCAAGTTGTGCTACCTATGTTTATTTGAATAGTGGAAGATATCTTTTTTTTCAAAAGTCCATCTTTCATTTAGATGCTGATGAATCCATTTTTAAAATCTTGTATTAGAAAAAAAGAAGATATTTGCAGTTTCTTAAAGTTTGATAAACGAAATAATAAAATATTATTATTATTTTAATCATGATGAATGGATTCAATTTTATAAAGTTAGTAATGTGAAGGTATAAAAAACTGAAACTTAATGACTTAACTTAAAGGGATAATAATCCATGCTATAAAGTTGTCTCTGAAACAACCCGTTTAATGCTACTGCTTTTGTGATTTCATCAAAGATTGAACTTTAGACATATTTTTATGATCCCTTTCTTCATTATGTCCTTTTCTGAAAAGCAAAACAAAACTCCTAAATATTTTAATGTTATTTTATGTTTTTATTAACTTATATTCTGTTAGGACAGAAAAAGAAGTTAAATATACATCTTGCATTTTTCTAGCATTTATACCAGACACTTATACTATAAAGAAAATGGAAAATGTTGTAGAATGGAGTTGTTCTTCTTTTGCGCGACAAGCCATGTTATGCTGACTTTTCTTCTGATTTCTTTGAACAGTGTGCTATGGACCGATTTTAATTACTCTTTTTTTTTTCTTTTTTTTTTTTGGCGAGATGAAAAAGAACTGTGCGTGTATGTATGTACACACGCACCCTTTATGTGAAATTTGTACTTTTTGAATGTAACTATGTAGTAGTATTTAGTTTTAACATATTTCTTCTTAAAGTTTCAGTTTAAAGGATATTGACTATTTTTGTTTTAAATGCAAAGGCATTTAAATAGAAATAGCTATCATAAAAAAAAACCAATGTTTCATTGAGTTTCTGATCAGCATAATTTTAAACTCTTGAATTACAGAAAATGTAAATAATGAGACCTTTTGCTTTTCAGTTTACTGAACGTAGATACTCGAAATAATAATTTTTTTTTATGATCACAATCATGATACGTGGATATAATTCTATTTGTAGGTAAGAAGAATCTGTATAAAATTTAAATTGCTGACCTAACTTTCATGAGTAATAATACACGTTATAAAGTTATATAGATGTAATAATAAATGCCTGCTTTTTGCTGATATCCCCTATCATTTCATTGGGCAGTAAGTTACAAATCGATTTTTAGGAGTCCTTTTTTCGTTCAAGAATTGTCTGACAAGAAGAAAAATTAAACATTTTCACGCTTAAAACTATATGTTATTTTATATTTTAGGTTACCCTACTTATGATTAGCATAGAAAAAGTAGGTGAAATGAACATGTATTTTTATTAGCATTTATGTCAGGCGCATTACTAGAAAAAAAATGGAGCAACTATCAACAACTGTAATAGACAGTTTTGATATTAAATTCTTTTCATTGCTAACACCTTCACTACCAGCGTTTCGTAAGCGCTTGTAATGTCTCTTTTTTGACAGAGATGTTTCTTTGCATAGTTACGGATAATGTCTTTACCCGACTTAAATTTAGTTTTTTTGCCTCATATAAAGTCTAATAAAAGGCGTTATATGCCAAAATCAAAGTTCTTTAATGACTAATTTTATATACTGTTTGTCGCTCGTTAAACTTAATATTTCAAAATACTTGAGCGTAAAACGATCCTCCACGCTCAGCAATGATTAGACCACCAGAATTCTCTCCCTTTAGCCGCGCTTTTAGCGAGCTGGTTACTGTGTCACTCCAAGACTTTATGCCTAACCCACGAAAGAGTACACGCTTTATGAGAAATTTAAGGGTGTCCGAGACACAAAAATCTTCAAATTTTCTAAAATCTTTTATTGCATTAAAAATTTCTCTGTTTTTTTCTGCTTAAAATGCCGTTTAAATCATGTTTCTATCTTAATTGGAATAGGAAATATTAATTTTTTCGTTTTGGGTTGTTTTCAAAATCTAGCTTTCAAGCAGTGGTTGTCGGGGAAACAACTTCTTGTGAAAATGAGTTTTTCTTCATGGTGGATTTTTTCACCATTTCTCGAATTTAAATCGTTATAACTCAAGAACCGTTAAAGATAAACGCTTCAAACTTGGAAAATGTCTTTTTCAATTGTTTTATTTTAATTTTGATTCAGAAACGAATGTGCTCAGCCCCCTGTGAGCTACGCACGCCAACCCGTGTTCAGGATTCACAGCCTCTAAAAACATAGTAATGTGCGCTGCTTAAAAAGTATTACCAGATTACCGAAGGTTGAATGATATTATCACTGTAACGGCGGCTGTCTTCTCAAATCGGGTTGCCATGCTTTTTCGTTTGACTGGGGCAGTTTCGGTTAGCATGGCCTCATCCATCGCTATCATAATAACTGACGGCTGTTTTCGGGATTGATAGGTAGGATTAATTACACATTTGAAAATTAACTTGTTTAAATTGTTTAGGTTAAAAATGATGCTATCTGTCTGACTTTTACAATGACGCTAAGGACAATATTTTTAGGTTCCAGGTTAAAAAACTCAGTCAGCATGGGAATAGATTTCAGAATCATGGTATCGAAAAGCATTGTGTTTTGAAATTTTAAGCTTATATTTTATGTTTTCATCAAGTTTAGATAGTTCCATTAAAATATATAGGTTATTCATCAATTGTTTTCTTTATTTTAATACACCATCATGCATATTTTAATGTTATTTTTTTAATGTATATTGTTTATATTAATTAAACTATCCGAATTTTCTAATATTTATTTATTGATTTGTAATTCGGGCGCATCTACAAACCCGTTTTTATGCGGCATCAAGTGATGTAATATATAAACAAATTTGTTAGCTGCACTTTTTTTATACCGTGACATCACATAAAAATTCTACGGGATGAAAATCGTTTTAAATGTATTGTTTTAATATATGACATAATTTTCATTATTACATGCATTTGTCATGTTATAAAAATTTATTTAAAAGGTTTTTTTTTTTCCTCATTTAACATTCACGGGTACATATATTATTCAATTTAAAGTGTTTTCAAATATTATTATTTGAGCTTTTTAAGTATGATCTAATATTCACCTTTAAAAGTTTTTTCGCGTAATAATTTAATTATTTTAAGCACTTTAAATATGAAGATATTTATTATTTGGGCATATTACGTATGACGTAATTATCACCTTTAAATGCGTTTCGTGTGTAATAATTTTATTATTTTATTAACTTTAAATATGATATTATTTATATTTTGCTCATATTACATATGACGTGATTATCACTTTTAAGTACGTTTCGCGAGTAATAATTTTATTATTTAAAAATATCGTGCTTTTTTAATATTTATATGTAATGTTTAGGCGTAATTTTTCCTATTTACTGCTTTTAACACGTGATCATTTAATTCTTATTTTAAAAACTTATCTCTATTTTTAATAGTTTTAATTTTCAATTTCAGTTTGAAATTGACGAAAAAGAAGAAATCTACTAATCCTTAATAGTGATCGGCGATTCTCGAAAATTTTCCAATCGAAAAATATCATCATCGTAAAAAAACACAATCGATATAGTCATCGATTACTTCCGAGCATTTATAATCAAGATATTTTACAATCGATTATAAAAATCATTGTTTTTTCATGTTTATAAAGCAGTTTTTAGTAAGTACATGGTAACAGATAGAATTAAAAACAAACAAACCGAAGGGAGACTATAATGGAGTTGGAGTCACAATAGTGGAAAAGCCATGTGACGGCATTCCCTGGCTGCGAAAAATTGAAAAGGCGCGAGTAGGCATGAAACAGTAAGAGGAGTTTAAGCATCAAAAGTTAGAATTTTTCGGCAATTAACAGCAAAATGGCCAAAGAATCAAGAATCAAAAGCACCATTAGTGGTAAAAACATGAACTAAAAGGATGGTAAATTGGATCAATATTTTTTATTGATTTTTCTACGTCATTTGAGATGAGTTCTATAATCTCCCTGTCATCAGAAAACCCTTCTACTTCTACTGAATGCATTAACCCTTACCGGCGCGGAGTAATTCTGTTTATAAACTGATGAAATAATGGACTGACACCGCAATTTACAAACGAATTTATTAGAAAATACAAACTTGCTTATTTTCATGTACATTATAATAGGAAAATTTTATTTAAATATTCTTGGTGCCATTTGTCAGTTTTGGAATTAAAATTAGATGTCCTTTTTTAAGGACACCGCGCCGGAAAGGGTTAAACGAACACACCTGGGGGCAAAGTGGGGGGGAAGGAGCCTGGAAAGTGCATAATATGAATAAGTGGTCATAGGACTTTGCAACGATATATCACATGAGGGCTGTCGGCTAAATTTAGAAAAGTGCTCCTCTGCGGGAGCAAAGTGGGGGGGAGGGGGTCTAGAGGTATACAAAATGAAATAATAGTCACAGAGATTTCCATTAGTATATCACATGAGGGGTTTCGGCAAAAGAAAGAAAAGTGCCACACAGGATTCCAACTATCACTCCCCCCGGAATACACCCTGCCTCACCTCTCTTTGAAAATTTTAAACATTATAAATTATTTATTGAAGCGCTCTCTAAAAAAATCCGATCTTACATGATAAAAATGCTGCGATTTCAAAAAAGTTCGAAAAGTGGGGATCCAAATTGGGGAGAGGCGAAGAAAGATTCATAATATGAAAGAGTGGTCCGAAAACTTCCCGATAATATACCACACGACGTGTCCAAAAAAAGTTTGGAATTTACCCCTCTTTCTTTCCAGAATACTCCCTGAAATCACACATCCCTCACTTTTAAATTTTTATATTCAATAAATAATATCTACTGGAGGGCACCATCAAAAAACAGCATCTCTAATGATATTTATTGTAGAAATTGGTACGATTTAAAAAACTCACCCCCTCAGCGCTCCTCCCGAAATTCAACTCCGGGAAGAGAAATGTTTATAATATGGAAGAGTGGTCAAAGGGCTTTTAGATGTCACAAGATGGCTTCGGTAAAAGTTTAAAAACTAATCTCCCCGTCGGTCCATACCCGCGCCACCCGGAATTCAATCATCTTTTCTTTGAAATTTTAATATTTAATAAATAATATTTATCTGAGGGGTGCTACATGTATGGGACAGCTTGGGAGAGCTAAAATAAAAGAAACATTGAACATTCCTTTGAGAAATTATGACTTAAACCAGAAATGCGGTAAGTTTGACTCTGAAAGCTTCATCTACCTCTCTCTTTCTCTCTCTTGCATTTCGGCAAATGTCATCTCGATGATTTCTCTGGCGTCTCGACTTCAGGTTTTACGATGATTTCTCCGCCATCTCGACTTTTGGCTTCTCGATGATTTCTCTCGTACTTTACGACATTTCATATATTTCCCGAGAATGAGAAATCAGTTTCACGTTTTCGGCAGAGAAGAGTTGGGAGAAGATTTATCAAGAAGAGATATACCAAGGGACGAGTAAAAGAAAGAGGTACGACAAAGAGCTTTAAAATGAAGCTCTAATTTTCAAAGTTACTCTTATTTTAGCCCTACCAAGCTGTTACAAACCTGGAGCCCTCTGATAAATATTATTTACAAAGTATCAAAATTTCAAAGAGGAGGTGGGCCGGGCAGGATGCGAGAGAGGACCCATGGGGGTAGTAATTTTCAAACTTGTACCTAACCCTTCCTGTGACATATAATCAGAAAGCCCTTTGACCACTCATTCGTCTTATGAACCTTTCTTCCCCCGAAAATGAATGTGGCGGTGGGGGGAGGAGCGAACAAATTTTTAAAACCGTACTGATTTCTACACTATATATCATTTTAGGTGTGGGTTTTTTATGGAGCATTTCGGGAAATATTATTTGTTAAATATAAAAATTTTAAAGTGAGGGCTTCGTGAATTCCGGGGCGAAAGAGTCGACCTACGAGTGGGGGGGGGGGAGAAAATTTTCAAACTTTTTTGGACCCGTCATTTGACATATCATCGAAAAGCCCTCGGATCACTCTTTCATATTATGAAACTCTCCCCACCCCCTCCCCAATTTGGGTCCAGTTTTCGAACATTTTTTTGCGTTTTCATCATTTTAGATCGAATTTTTTTAAGGAGACCTTCGATTAATATTATTCATATTATATGAAATTTCAAAACGAGGGTTTGTATTCTAGAAGTTGTCCCCCTGGGAGGAGCAGTTTCGAAACTTTTGTCGTCACCCCTCATATGATATATCATTGGAAAGTCCTGTGACCACTTATTCATATTAAGCGTCTACCATGCCTCTTTTCCCCACTTTGAAACCCTGTTGGCATTTTTCTAAATTTTGCCGACATCCCTCATGTGACATATCGCTGGAAAGGTATGTGACCACTTATAGTTATGCACCTCCACCCCCCCCCCCTTCTTTGGCCCCTTGGTGGGGGCACTTTTCTAAATTTAGCCGAGACCATTATGTGACATATTGTTGGAAAGGCCTGTGACCGCTTACTCATGTTATCCAACTCCCACGGCACCCCGCATAATTTCAACCCCACGGGGGGCATTCTTATAAATTTAGCCGAGACCCTCCTCATTTGACATATTGTTAGAAAGGCCTGTGACAACTTACTCATATTATGCACTCCCGCACACTCCCCACTTCGTCCCTACGGGGTGGGCATTCTTATGAATTTAGATTGAGACCCCTCAAGTAACAATGGTTGGACCACTTATGATGTTATGATGTGACCACTTATGATGTGACCACTTATTGATGTTATGCACCTCCGGTGACCTTGCTCTTCCCGGAGGCACTTTTCTACGTTTTGCCTATACCCCTCAGGTGATATATCGTTGGAAAGCCCTGACCACTTATTCATATTATGTAGCTCCTGTGTCCTTCCCCTCATTTAGTCTCCCCCGTATGGATCCGGTCAGAGGTTCGCTCGATTCGAGATTTGTTTTTGTTTGCAATATGTTTACCGTGCGTGCGCACAACACCTGCCATACAGTGCCTTATGCAGCGGGACCCTGTTCCAGATAACACATTAGAAACTTACATATAAATTAGATACCCCGATTAATGGAGGGTGCCCAATAGCGGGCGAAGTGACCTAGTCCTTATTAACGCCGGCTCATTTCAGTTCACCCGCAGACGATTCTTGATAAAATGGAATCGGGCATTGTATAAAAGCAATTGATAAACTGGAATCATCGAGAAAAAAATGTACGCAATCGAAAAATATCGAGATGTCCACACAATCGAGAAAATCGATAAAAACATTTCGTTATCGCCCATCACTAATCATTATCTTTATCTTTCTTATCCCCTTTTTTCTACAAAAATGGAGTAATTCAGTTCCCATCAATTGAGAAATATCATAAAAATGAGAATAAATGATATTTTGAAAACTAATTCTAATTAAAAAATTCTACTACTACTTTTGACACATGTGGATCAATATGAATCATTAGTGTTAATTTAAAAGTCAAACCTTCCATATTTTAGGAGAAATAGCTGTGATATGAAATCAGTCGTTTCATAAATTCGTTTCATTAGGATTTTATATATATAGGGTAGATATCCTCATTTATCTGAAAAGAAATACAGCTGATACTTTTTTTTCTGTTGGTTTGTGATGCTCTCAATTAACATTGCCTCTACATGGAAGCAGAAAGGGGCGATTTTGGAACCACGAAGTTTCTTTTGTAAGTCACAGATCTATTAGCAATCCTATTTTGATTTCAGTTGTTTTTAGAATAATAATATTTGAAAGTATATTCGGAGTAATTTTTGCCGTATTGTATATAAAATTTAGATGTTGTAAGTATGTAGGACATATGTATATAGGCAATTACGTATGTAAAAAAACGATGCAAATAATTACGCAAATACTGCATTAAGTATGGATTATTAAGAAAGAATATAATTTGATAGTTAAAATATTTATTAATTGTAAGCACTTTGGCGTTAGAATAAATCTATCAAAAAGGCAATTTCCCCCTTATATATTTCCCTATAGGAATAATATATTGCCTATAAAAAATGAGCATAGCGGTAAGTTAAAAATAAAAAGCCTTTATTAAACATGATCATTCAAATGTTTAAAACGTCTGTCAATATGACAGTTCTTTTAAATCCTTGTTATGATTTTTGCCATGCTAATAAACCTATCAAATAGACAATTTCTTTCTTATATATTTTTCTATGGAAATAATGTTTATCATATAAAGTGTGTAAAAAGCATTCATGAAAAATTACCACTCAAATGTTTTAAAAATCTGCAATATGGCAGTTCTTTTAAATTCCTGTTATAACTTCTCTATATTGTGTTCACTAATGCTCTCATATATCAATTATAATAAGTAGAAAATTAATAACTTTTATTATTTCTTAATTTTTGATTATTTAATTTAAGTTGAACATGCGAAATTTTATAATAATTTTTAAATTAAATCATAATGGTAGCTGTTGAAATATGTTTCCTGTCAGAAAATGGATAAAAATCTCAATATATCTGGAAAAATACTATTATCCAAGAAATAATTTACAAAGTAATTTTTCCTTCAGAAATCATATTTATCTTATTATTTTACTACAAACATTCACAGATACGTGAAAAATGTACAACTACTATTAAAAGGATTGCATATATTTTCTGCGAAAAAAATCATTTGAAAAATCTGCTGCCGAATCTTAAAAGAAAAACACATAATTAGTTTGATTCGATTTTTGATACCGATGAGATAATAAAAAAATGAGAAATTATTATTGAGATCTGTTAAATATGTTTCTTTTCTATTCTGCTGTTAACTTATCAATAATAAAAACGTGAGAAATTAAAGAAATCAAAATAAAATTTAGCCTTTAAAAGTACTCATTTTTTTTTTCATAAATATTCCTGTTGAAAAGGAGATGCAATTTAATGTGTGTTTAGATGAAACATTCATTTAAGTAGAAAATTATATTTTTTAGATCAGCTTCTAACTAAAGATGAGCTAGTGTTTATATGTTTAACGGTAGACTTTACTACATTGGGTAAGACGTATTGATTTCTTGATTTTGCATCCATCACGAGTGCAGATTGTTGCCCTAAAACAATTTCATGATAATACAATATTTTACAATCTGCTTCGCTCGATGAAGTTAACGCCGCTCATTAAACGTAATGCTCTTGTAAGATTTTAAACTCGTTTTATTCTCGATACCATGTTTTTCAAACTTCGAATCTTTTTTTTCAGAACTATACGACAGCTTTTCTTTATTTTCTTTGTTTAAAAGAAAGATAATAATTTTTGCTGGAGCTTGCACTACTCAAAAGTTAATGTTCTTTGATTATTTTTTTCTATCTCACAAAAGATTTTAAAAAATCGAAAAAAATTACCTTTTTTGTTCAAATGACCGCCATTTTGTCACAAATCAGCTTTTAAATCCATATGTTGGTACACGTTCCAGATTATTTAATCCCTGTTCATAATTTGGCGGCCAAATTGCAATTGGTTGGGACAAGAGAAAAACGGTCAAGGGCATTCAGCGAGAGAACTTTCCGGCCCTTTCCATTGCACAAAGCATATTATTTATTTTCTTTTGCACATAAAAATCTAAATATTTACATGAAATGTTGATAAATATAATGCAAAAAGACCGAAGGTGGTATCTATTTTCTTTGTAACCTCGTAAAAAGCATGTAAATCATAAAAATCACGTGGCCAAAGAAGTAAGACCTACCCTTGAAGGGATCTGACGAAAGTATACAACGTGGGTATTCTGTTATACGCTTGCCTCTCTTAACTGCGCAAAGACAGTTAGGCAACATGATTTTTGCGTTTATAAATTTTAGCGTGGATGATTATTATTATTATTTTTTAAAGTAATATAAAAATTTCCTCTGTATTTTTTCCGGTTACAGTAAACTTTTTTTTAAATACAAAACGGGAATAACACATTACAGTAAACTCCCGACTAACCGGCTCGCGTCTATCCGGCCCTCCGTACTATCCGGCCTATTAAAAAAATGAGGAATGTTGAAAGCCGCCAAAGCAGGGAGGTGCCCGTCCAGGTGGGTGCCAAAAGCATGGGAAGATATTTCAAACTTAGTAATTGCAAGGTCTTGGAACGTCCTTTTGGACCAAAAAGGTAAACATAAACCAGTTTGGGAAACTGCAATGGGAGATGAGATCGATAAGCTTCTTCCGTTGCTGAAAAATATGCCGGGCTCTGATGACGTCAATGCAGAAGGCATTACAGAATGAACGGCAAACGACGAAATTAATGAATTAATTGAAAACGATATATCGTAGAAGTGTTGACAGAGGTGGAACTATCCGAAGAAAAATATTAAAAGGATTGCACGAAAAATCTCATCCCACATTCGCAAGGATTCAAGACGATTGAGGCAGCACTGCAGTACATTAGTTAGCAGGAATCGACACCACCTGATATCGTCTACTTGCGTAAATGGAGAGACATTGCGTCGCAGAAGAGGGCTAACAGGGAGAAGCAGTCCTCTATTAAGGACTTTTTAAAAACTAAAGAATGCAAGTTTTCACTCTTATCTCATGCATAACTTTTCATGTTTGAGCTATCATTTATTAATAAACTGTAAAATAAGATTCTCTCACTTTTTCACGAATTAGGATTGCGTTTTATGTTAATGTTTTGCTTCTTTTGAATCTGCATGTACTGCAAATATAAAATTTATATTAATATGTGTAACATGTGTTTTTAATATCATGGCGGGGGGAGGGCACGAAGTGAGTAAACATTTTTAGGACTCCGGCCTATCCGGCTTTTTCATTATCCGGCCTACCCTTCCGCCACATTAGGCCGGATAGTCGGAAGTTTACTGTATACCTTTTATTTTTTGCTGTACACTTTTCATTTTTGCATGTAAAAATCTGACACACTATTCCAGAGTAGTATCCTTTCGAGTTACTTCTCGATGACCGCGTATTTTGAACATACTTCGGAATGAGTGTGCGAAATTCATTGTTTCTCTGAAGAAAAATTAATTTCCTAGTTTCTGTATCTATCAGTGTTTCGGATAGTATAAAAGACCCTTTTTAGTTTTCTTTTTGCGATATATCCTAAGTAACTTTACACATATTAGGTAAAAAATTAAAAAAAAAACAGCATATTTCTTTTATATACGACATAAAAAATAATGCATGTTTCACTATAAATGAAAAACTCTAAATATGTTTCTTGCATTATTCACATTTAAATCAAATTTCTTAGGTCGGTATTATATTGGGCATTTCAAAAATATTACAGAAAATGGTACGAAATATAGATTGGCTCCCCTTTTTCTTTTTTCTACGTGTTTTATAACAATAAAATAAATAAATGAACTATGTTAATGTATATTTATTTTTTTAATGTTGTAAAAATATACCTTTAATGGATTTTTCTAAATCTTTATGCGATTATAAACAATTGTTCTAAATATGTTTATGCATATACGCCTTTTCATACACTGTTAAAAAAAATCTGTAAAGTTACTAAAGTTTTTCTAGGAAACTGGGATTCCAAGAAATATTTATGTAACGGCAACAACAAATATTCATGTAACAGACACACTTTTGCGCCGAAAATCAAAAAATCTGTAAGGTTACTAAGAATTTTTTAGGAAACTGGGATGCCTAGTACTTTTCATGTAAGTACAGCCAGGTTTACAGATAAAATTCTAGTAAGATTACTGCAATTTTAATAGATTCATTTGTAAAGTTACAGATTTCTGTAGCTTTACAAAAACTAGTTTTGTAGATTTGCAGCTTTTTTTGTACAGTTACAGATGACAGTTTAGTAAGCATGTAACTTTACATCTGTAGAGCTACAGAATTTTTTTTACAGTGTATAGTACGGACTCTGGTTATGACGATATCCATGTATTTTATGAGCGATATATCATTTAATTTTACATTTCGTATGTTATATTTAATAGATTTTACACTGTTTAACTGTAAAATAAATATGCAAGTGGCGATATTTATAATAGTACACCTAACACTTAAATTTAAGTAACCGAAAAAGAAAGCATAAAATCCAATTGGATCGATAACGTCCAATTGGATGTTACTGTATATATCAATTAATTTTTAATGCACATTTTAATAATGCGTTTCCGTTTATTCATTTCATATTCTAGTTTTTTGAGAACTAATGCTCCTCGTAAAATATGAAATATTTTTCGGAAAATCACTGGAAGTTTAATAATTACACTCTTAAGCGTGTAACTATTAATATAAACGTCTTATTATAAAATACAAAGATGCACTGCATTTTGAAAATTAAAAAATTAAATTAATAATTCAAAAATTAAATTAAAATTGTAACCAAACTTTTAGCATTTGGGGCATTATCACAATATTTGACTTTCGGGAATAAAAATCTGGTGAAATTAAACTTGCTAAAAGAACATTTTAATCAGTTCAGGGCTCAAAATGGTCCGCCAACTGAATACCAATAAATTTTAACAGAAAATTTTATGGTACGTTTGCGCGAGAATTAACTTTCAAAGGTGATTCCGGGCACTTTGTAAGAAAAATCTAAAAAGAATTTTTTTCTAAAATAATATTGTGTATTCAGTTGGCAGACCACTTGGGAGCCCTGTCAGTTAGACGAATGCCTTAATGATTCAAAATAAAGAAAATAGGGTCAGAGAAAATTATTTTATTTAACTAAGGTTTAAGTTAAACTTGCGAGTTTATTTTACCTTACCATTTTACCACTATAACTTACTATTTTTTCTAAAGAAGGGACGGAAGAGAAAAAAGTGGATGGTATAGGAAAAAAGGGACCGTAATGGAAAAAAAAGGGATGGTAAGCATGGGACGTTAAGGAAAATCACCACTGTTTTTAGGCAAATCATGTTAAGACTAAGTGTTATGTTATAACCATAATGTTCATTGGTATTTAGAAACAGTTATTTACATTGAATTTAAAAATAATAATAATAATTTACCTCGAAAAGGGCAGGAATAAACCTTGGGGACAGTAAGACTACCAATAAAGCCACGATGTTTGAAATTGACATTTAAATGCTGATTTAAATTATGCAGTCAATTTCCTGTCAAAGAATTTTAGACATTCTTTTTCTAGCATACTTTTGCATGAGAAAAATCTTGAAAAAAAATTCTGTGGCTGCGTCTGAAGTGATTTTCTGTATAAGTTTAGCAAGAGGAATGGTAAGCATCTAAAACCTAGGGACAGAGTTAAAAAATATATATCAAGTGTAAAAATGAGTGCAGGTTAATTTTTTTATACATATTTATGTAAAACAATTGTCCCAGTTTCGGAAAAAATTACATTGAATTACTTTTATTGAAACAATTTTATACAGATAGCTCCAAAATTAAAAATCACCATCAGGGACACGGGACGGTAGATAAGTTTTCCATGTATTTGGACACTCGACATCGTCCAAAACTTATTTATATCGTTAATATCGTTATGCAATCATGTAATGGGATGTTCCCCAGTATATGAAATTTTAAAAAAACCACAAGAATATGTACTAAAATAAAAATTATTATTCAGGGACATAAAAGCCAAAAGATTGTGAGAATGCCCCAGATACGGATTACGTTTCCTCAGAAAGACAAACTTCGTGAGCACCCCCCTCCTAGGTCTATATCTTAAGTTCAGGAAATAGGCTGTAACAAAAACCATCAACCAACCACCAATCAAAAAGTGACTGTGTAGCACTCAAATAAATGTTTAATAGGATTATAGATTTTGGTTCTCAGCATGTCTTTAAAATAATCTTTAATACAATGTTATGAATTATCAATGTACCCACTTCAATGTTAATAACGCGCTCTAATTAAAAAATAAAATTTATGGAATATAAAATTTATGTTAATATTTATGGGAGCTCTGAAAGAAAGCATTTGTTTCTTTGTTCAGGATATTCTGTTTCACTTAAGGCAGTGATAAAAAATATGCCTTTTCGATTACAGTTCATAATATTTTCAATGAAAATAGATATACTGAGGATTTATTGTAGCATATTAAACTTTTATTTGAAAGTATACAATACCTTAAAATACATAAGCCTACTAAGCACTTATTTGAAAAATACAGTGATACCCTTCGAAAAAATTTTGCACAAAAAAAATTTATGTATTAAATAATGAACGTATTATACAAGGTGTCCGGTCTCAACGGTGTCCAATGGCTAATTCCTAAACCGTTAGTCATAGACATATAGTTCCAATTACAAAAATGTTTTAAATGAGGTAAAGAAACATTTAAAAAGCGATTTGGGTCAATAAAAACATTTCTTAAAAAATTACGAAATTTAAATTTTTGTACGGTCCCCCGGTCCTATAAGTTATATTTAGTATTTGTTTTCCTATTACACTGACAAGTAAGACAAAAAAAGTCCCATTCATATAACGCTAAAATTGAGCGAATTATGAAATTTTAAAAATGCATGACATGCCACTTTTCTACTCTGAAAACAAAGGACTTCGGCTTGGCTTTGAGGGATCATATACCAAGTGTTTAAAGTATTCGAAGATCTTACTTCATGTGTATCTGCGCTTTGAAAAAAAATCCAACAAGTATTATGATTAAGTCTCAAATTAGCTAAAATAACATGTATTTTATTTTGTCAGGATTTGAGACTGTTTCTCTTATGATTTCTTTTAACAAAAATTATGTTTTTTTATACGTTTTTATGTTACTTCAACAAACGTATGTATGTTTTTCCAGTTCAAAATTTGTACTCGAACTTTAACCCAATTTTAAACATCCGATCGAGATTGCATTTTACATACTGTCGCAAATCCGATAACAATCTAATATTATTAAGATTTTCGGTGGTTACCATTTATACTTATTTTACAAAATAACACAAAAAAATTCGGATAGATTTCTGCCAAGGAGTTTAAGAAAAAGTTTTAGATTAGATAATACAAGACTGCGATTGTTGGGTTTTTTAACTTTTATGTACTTTTTAGCACTGAATCAGAAAATTACCTTAATTTTTAACCATCATGTCAGGATATTTCGCAATCATAAATTTTCAAATTTAAAGAATAACAAAAATCGAATACTATAAAGTAGAGGAGATGGTTGTGTTTTTTAACTTTTGATACTTGATTTTTACGCACTTTTTAGCACTGAATCTGAAAATGACCTTCATTTTTAACCATCACGTTAGAATTTTTTTGCAAATCGCATATGTGTAAGTTAAAATATAGCGAAAATTTCATACTGTAAAACATATGTAAGACATCTTTTATTTTATTTTATTTTATTTTATTTTATTTTATTAAAAAAATTATTCGATATTTTTACAGCTAAACAGCTAAGTGGTCCGATGAGACGGGGGAGGAAATTCAATTTTAACATTGAACTTCTTAACTTTGAAATTTGCAATTTGCGAAAAATCCTGATATGATAGTTCAAAATGAAGGTCAATTTTGGATTCAGCGGTACAGAATATATCAGAATCAATTATCAAAAGCTAAAAAACATCACATAACCCAACTTTTGCAGGCTTGTGCAATCTAGTAATATTTTAAAATAAATATCATTTTGTAAAGAATTGAGGCTGTTAATTTAGAATCATTTTATTTAATAAAAATTCTGTTTTTCTCTTTCTTCTTAAATGTTTATTACAAATTGTATATTTTCCATTAATATGCCAGAATGATTAACGATTTCAAATTTATATTGCAATGTTAATTTTACTCCCAAACATTTTTTATATCTGACGAAATTATATTTCGACTAAATTTGTGAATGACCCCCAATTTGCAGCAAAAAATATGCTCCAACTTTAAACAGCTATTACTCGGTCAATTTTAATCGTAGAATAACGGGACTTTTTTTGTATTACTTGTCAGTGTAATAGGAAAATTTCACTAAATATAACTTATAGGACCGGGGGACCGTATAAAAATTTAAATTTCGTAATTTTTTAAGAAATGTTTTTATTGATCCAAATCGCTTTTAAAATATTTCTTTACCTGATTTAAAACATTTTTGTAATTGGAACTATATGTCTATGACTAACGGTTTAGGAATTAGCCATTGGACACCGTTCAGACCGGACACCCTGTATAAAATACCAGTTGAAAAATTTTCTTCAATCGGAGCTGCGGAACGTGCTTTTGATTCCTTCGTGTAGGTATCTATATTATTTATATTAAAAAAGTAATTTTAATCACTCGTGCTGTTTTATCTGTGATAAACATTTCACCAAACATTTGGTTACTGCATTCTATTAAACATTGTTTTCACAAGATTTTTAGTTTGAATTAAAATGTCTGAAAGGAGTAGAATAGCCCTTTCCACATTTTTATTGCTCAAGACCTACGGCAAAATACCCGCGAAAACATCACTGACTTAGATTGATTATTTACAATTTGTTGGTTCCTACTAGTTGTCTACCAATTTTTGGTGAAGTAATGAATGCAATTTTTAACAATGTGCAATTATGGAATAAGAGGGCAACCTTTTATACAGTTAATTTATTTTAAATATAATTGTAAGTTGAAAGTTCAATGCATAATATATGCTCACACGTAACCTTTTAATTGATATATTGATTTTGAAAATGTTATATATCCTTATCCAAAACAGTATTTTTTATTGGTCTTATTGTTATCATTTATTATACTCTTAGGACTACTTAACAAATAAGAATGTGAATTTAGTTGTAGTTTATAATGGCAATGTTCAATACTGTACGATATTTATGTATGTTTTTCAAATAAACAAAAGTGTTTATGACTTGAATACTGTTATAAACGATTTTGACAGCTAGAACAGGAAAACACTATCGTTTAAAACAACTGCTGTTTAAATTTTATGTTTAACATTTGACACTGCAAACCATTCACACAATGGCATAATAATAACAGCCACTTATGCTGTATGATACAGTTACCAGTAACATTGAGGTAGATTTCTTCAGACACGAGATGCACAATTGTAGACCTCTACTTTTTTCGTTGTAAAAACGAAACTGCTTTATTTTCTATATTTTTAATGTACTTCTATATAGCTCAATGTTTTCTGCTTTGAAACAAAACTAATAAAGCACTGACACTTAATCCCTCATAAAATAAATATTATTTTCATGTGAGGTTTAAAACGCATTCAAGAGAATAAGACGAAGAAATTTGGATTTGTAGATCATTCTCCTTTTTAAACCCCTTCAAATCGATTTTGCTTGAAGTTAGTTTACTGATCATTAAATTGATATTTTAAGGGGACTTGCAATTTTAAATCCATATTTGTGAACCTAAATTAGCAGTCCCTTGAAATGTCAATTTCAGGAAAATGTCTCCTTTTGCGATCTATGGTGTAATTTTGTTCGTGCAAAAGAAATAAATGTGTATTTGTATTATTACTTTTACATAAGGTGTCAAGAGAATAAATCGAAGTATCGGCTAGAATGTGAATTAAAAAGGATTTTTGAAGTCAGTTATGAATGTTCTAAAAAATTAATTATTTTACTAAACACATATTTTGGTACTTTCGTATTAGCTTCATGCTATTGATAAACTGAGTAGTTTACTAGCAACAATTGCTTTCTGTTTGAACCGGAAAAGTTTGAAAATGTTTTTAGAATGACATCAAACACACACTTTTTATTTGACATATGACTTTTCTATCAGAAAAAGTTAGACCGGCTAGAGACGCCCATGTATGAAGTTCATAGCTTCTATGCTTAGCAGCTATTTATAACATAATTGATTACAACATACATATCTCGTAGGCTAATTAATACATCCGACTCTTTCCAAAGACCATAGGCTGTATTCAAAGTGCATAAGCTACATTCTAAGAGCCTTAGACTGTCTTCAAAGTTTTAGGCTAACTGGAGAATAACCTGGATTTTTTTAAAAAAATCTGCCTGATATTTCTTAGATTTATTGAAAAGAGCTTATGCTGCTTTAGTCTAAATGGAAAACAATCATTTTTTTCATATTCATCCTGCTATTTTTCTTATTTTCTGAAAGGGTTTATGCAGTATTCGCCTAGTAGGAATATGAACATTCGATTCTCCAGTAGAAAGAGTTTTAAAAGTTTCAATTGCGTTGTGTAATTCTAACTGAAAGTTTCAAATTTCGAAGAAAAATAATATAAATAAAGTGCATAAAAATATTCAAACTATAAAGAGAACATAGAAATTTACAAACAAGAACTTAGATTAACTGACTTCTTTAACTTGTGATTTTTCAAACTGGCATTATGGCATGGGCTCATTTGTTTGTAGCATTTTTTTTTTGTTTGCGTGGAATGTAAGAAATTGTTTGTGCACTTTTAAAAAAAACCACAGCTGTTTAAATTAAAGTACAAATAAATTCTTAACAAAAGAGGACGTCTCACGTATATTCTGATTATAGTAATTTAAAACATTCTTTATTACAAAAACGTAAATAATGAAGTTATTTCTTTTTTGTTTTTTGGACTTTGACAACACTGGTTGGAAAAATAATAAAGGTGTTTCTTCCCTGCAAAACAAATATGTCAACTGCGCAGATCTAATATCCCCATATCGAAATATGGCATCGAAATTACTTCAACACGTTTAATTTTTTCGAGAAGCACTTTTACACTAAAAACAAATAATGGCGGGGGATTATATTAATTCGGAGTACTATATAAAACTGAAATAATGAAAAATGTTTTTTCGATAACAAATCGGTAAAATATATCCAGAAAATATACTTTTTTGTCCTTTACATCCTGTTTTTTACCGTTTTTGCATTTCCGCTCACTCTTCTTTCGTATCCAACAGTATTCACTGCCATATTTTCAGTCTTTTTGCCTGTGTATCTGGACTAATATTTTTTATATTATTTATTTCTTGTTAATTTACGTATCATTATATACTTTTTATTTTACTCAGTTTCCACTTATGTTTTAGGAAGATATAAAATACATTAATTCTTAAAAAGCAAGTCTTCACATGTACAAAATTGCACGTTATAGAGCAATTGCATTATCATATTTTGATTTAGTAATATAAAATGTATAAGAATCAACTGTCATTTTTAGTGAGGATTTTGGTGCCGACCAATTATCAACAAAAAAAAAATATTTTATGAAATTCATTAACCATCCTATTTCTGATAAACAGTATAACATTTCTGTGATAATAATAATTATTTTTTAACCATATAGATAAACAGAAGCACTTATATCTATAACTTGCAGGTTTAACTTACTGGTGGTAATCAACAATTAATGTCATAAAGCTTTTTTTCAATTTTTGCAACAAGCCGTATTATGATGAGTTCTCTTGTGCTTCTTTTGTACATCAAGTTACGGAATATTTCGATATATATTTTTTTTAATTTTCCTCTCTAGTTGAAAAACGAATGTGTGTGTACTATATATAAAGTTTGTAACTGGAAAATGTAAAAATATCGTAATGTTATAACTGGGCTATTCCATGAAAAACGGACAAACTGTCCTGCACGGGACACTTACATAAATACCTATATCTGCTAACTTAAAAGTTGTTATAATATAAACTACTAGCGTACCCGCTCCTCGGGTTTGTAAATAATAACCTTAAACAAAACTTAAGTTTGTATGATTTTACATCTTTGGAAATTCTCTTAAATGAACCTGATTTTGGAGGCCCCATTGCTTTCCGCAGCGACTAATGTGTTCCCATCAAACTTCTTTCCGAACGAACCTGTAATCTAGATTCCCACTGCCTATGTCAGCATTTATCGGAAGTGCGCGCACGTGCCGGAGACAATCGAAAACCAAGTTGAGTGAGCCAAACCTTGTAGAAATCAAGCCCATGGAAACCAAAAAAAAAAAAAAAAAGAATGCGCCATTAATGTTAGAAAATGTTGGTAACTAAAGTCTAAGATAAAATTTTATAATACAGAAAGTAGCTGAATTTTAATCTAAGTTGAAGGAAGGAAATTCCGTTCAAATTGGGTCCTAAAACCCGAGGAAATAACGCGCCACCAATCGGTGGAAGATTCCTCCTCACCTTGTAAATTTCATGAATTATTGCTAGCATTAACACGATATTTAATAAGCGGATGAAATCCGTTATCTAGAGTTACATTTAAAGTAATGCAATTTTTAATTTACGGCTGTAGTGAGAGGCGTAAGACGATGCTGAAAAAGGAGATTAATGTTCAAAGAAGGTGGTAACTGATGTATAAAGAAAGACCGGACCCTGGGGCCCAGGACCTTAACTGGAATGTAGTTGGGTTATAAGACACTTTTTAGGGGTTTTAAAGTAGCTGAAAGACGTTAAAACTATGTTAAAGAAAATTGCAATAGAATAGGATAGTTTTTAAAGAAGCTGCAACAAAGTCCTCAAGGAGACGATTAATATTCAAAATTGGTGGCAGCTGAAGTCTGTATTTTTTTTTTTTTTTTTTTTTTTTTTTTTTTTTTTTTTTTGTAGTTCAAGTAGTATCTGAAGAGTCTAAGAAGTTCGTGAATCTAAAAAGTTCGTGAATCGGATCATTTTTAAGAGAGCTATAACAGGGGACCCAAACGGGCCCAATTGATATTTGAGAGCAAGGCCCCAACATGCAAACATGTTTAAATGTTTTAGTACTCAGCGTTTTAAATCTTCAATTAGTCAAAATTAATCATAGGGTATGAAATAATCATTAGCATATTATTTTAAAGAAATCCGCAAAAATGGGGTAAATCCTTTAAAAAGGGCCCTAGAGCTCCAATAAAAATATGAGGGCGTTGGTCTAGGGGGAAGAGTCCAAGACTCAATTTTAAAATTATGCAATGAGAAGGTGAGAAAATTAGGGTGTAAAAAATGCATAGCACACAAAAAGTTAAAGGGGCTACGGAACACGCCCTACAGGACCCTAAGGAGCCCCAGAATTTTAACTGGAATATAGAAACTGGAGAATACATAAATATAAAAATGGTTCCAAAAATGAAGATGGATTAAGAGGGGCAATTTATTAATAATTTTTGGTGCAAAAGCTTCAAGGGGGCCTTGCACCGGGACCCAAGCTGGAAGGGACTTAGGTGGCTTGTAGTTTTGTATAAATACACTTTTTAATAGTTTTTAATGTAATCTGAGGACTCTACGTCTATGGTACAGAAAATTGCAAGAAATTCGGATCATTTTTGAAGAAGATGCACCAAGTGCCCCAAGAAGACAATTTATATTCAAAATTGGTGGTAGTTGAAGACTGAAATATTTCTTTGTCTTTCATGTAATAGCTGGATAACCTAAGATGTTGTTAGAACAAAAGATAATGAATAGGACTATTTTTAAGGAAGTTATAATAGGCTGCCCAAAAGGGACCTACTGATAGTTAAGAACAGGGCCCTAACATGAAAACTTGTTACAAAATTTTAGTACTTAGCGTTTGAGAACTTACATTCGTCAAGATGTAAAGAAGTTTATGTAACCAGTTTATGGGGACAGTACCGTGCCCCTTAACAGGGTTCCAGGGTCTTAACTGAAATGTAGAAATGCGGTAGAAACTGAAAGGAGTATTTACCCAAAAAATGAAGAAGATCGGATAGAAAAGAGGCATGTTATTAACAATTTAGTGCACTAAAACTTCAAGGGGCCCTGTACCGGGCCCCTTGTAAGGGTGCCAGGGTCTTAACTGAAATGTAAAAAGGTGGACGAGACTGAAAGGAGAATTCACCCCAAAAGCGAAGAAGATCCGATTGAAAAGACGCATGCTATCAACAATTTAGTGCACCAAAACTTCAAGGGGACCAGGGACCCCAGCCCTTAAAAAATTAAAAATCTGAGCCTCAAGTGCTTCAGGACCTTTCTTGCGCTATTTACATCTAAATTTTCAGACTTCTACGTGCAGAATTTGTCGCTAGCCATCGCACACAGACAGACACGGAGACAGACAGACAGAGCGATTTGTTCTTTTATTAGTATAGACAGTACTGGCCAAATTAATATGCTAGTAGGAAAATTTACACATTAAATAGCCTAGAACTTAGTTTATTGTATTACATTTATTATTCCGTGATCATATATCGTCTTCATGAGAAAAAATTTGAAAAAAATTCTGTGGCTGCATCTGAAATGATTATCTGTATAATTTTAGAAGAGGGATGGTAAGGAATCTAAAACCCAGGGACAGAGTTTAAAAAATAATAACAACCCTACAAATGTGTGCAGGTTAATTTTTAGCTACACATTTATATAAAACAATAGTTTCATTTTCAGAAAAAAATTACATTGAATTATTTTTATTGAAACAATTTTATCCAGAAAGCTCCAAACTTAAAAATCAGCATCAGGGACACGGGACGGTATAGGAATTTTCCAGGTGTTTGGAACCCCAACATCGTCCAAAACTTATTGATCTCGTTAATATTGTTGTGCAATCATGCAATGGGATGTTCCCCAGTATATATAATAAAAAACACAAAAAATGTGTATTAAAATAAAAATTATTATTTAGGAACATGAAAGTCAAAAGATTGTGAGAATGCCCATATGCATTACGGGGTCTCAGGACTCTTAAAGCTTTAAAATTTTCGAAATTTAAATTTTTTTAGATATTAAACTACTATCTTTTCTGAACATTTTGGTATAAATGTTTCCTTGAAATTTCTATTAGAACAGAAGTTATGGCTTTTAGAATTATACACGCTCAATAGCTGAAGCAGCGTTTCAGAAACTTTGAAGTCAATTTTCTCCAAATGACGTTTTTGGGCATAACGCGCACGATATCTCAAAAACTTCTGAATTTTTTTTCATGAAATTTTCAAAACATATGTTTCATGTTTGTCTGTAACTGAACCTAAAATTTCCTTCTTATTGTTCAGAAATATATTCTTTATAGGTGATTATACTGTTGAAAATTTCTAAATTTTGCATTAACTAAATACAACTTTGTATTAAAAAAAGAAAAATGCTTTATATACAAATTTATTTAGCTTCAGAGTAATTATTACAATGTGAAGCATAAGTAGGACCCAAAATTTTCCTTCTACTTGCAAAATTTATTTTGTAATCGTGCGCATAATCTGTTATGCCGATTTTCCGCTCGTCAAATGTCTGACATTTTGGAACCCACTGTAAATTCTAATTCTACATCTTGTAATTTTTCAAATACATGAAATGAAAGAGCATACCTATATCTTTCATCCCAATATAAAATTTTGTCTTAAAATCAATTACATTTTAAGATATTATATGTTGAAAATGGTCTTTTTTTTTCGATTTTTCGACTTTTAAGAGTCCTGAGACCCCTTACGTACAATAAATATAGTTACAGATGTCCACTCTTGGATTATAGTACTTTTGATGCCGACCTTCAGCAGCTATGATTGCCTTTATTCGTCTTGCCATCCCTTCTTATGAATCAGTCTTTCCATTTTATCGATATGATGCCATACACGAATTATTCACTCAGCTAGATGAACCTAAACAAAATTGCAGCAACAACAAAATTCAGCTAGTTGAGTGATTAATTATTACATCATAGTGATGAAATAGAACGACTGATTCAGAAGCACATCCAAGGGATGACAAGACGTATACAGGCAGTCATAGCTGCTAAAGGTGGGCATACGGTATACTAAAAGCCATGAGTGAACATCTATAGATGCGTTCATTGTAAGCGATACATTTTTATTCTCCTAATATTAAACGTAATACAATTACCAAACTTCTAGGGTGATTTATGTGTAAATGTTCCTGTTACCATATTAATTTGGCCTGTATTGTATACATTACAAATAACAGAAGACCTTATATTTGCATATTAGCGTAGTTGTTTTGATATGAAAATACAGTAGCATTGTTAAAACAGCAGTAATATGTAGAACAGCTGTCTCACACGTGATATGGAATGTCCCTGTAAAATCACCACATTTTAAGCCCGAGAATTAAATAATATGCCCGTTTCAGGGCTATTAAATGAAAAACAGACAAAAGATCCTGCGCGTGATATTTACATAAATACCTACATCTATTGACTTATAAGTTGCTAAAATATAAACTATACATTAAAAGTAAGAAAAAAAACCCCTGGGATTTTATATTGGTATAGTTGTTTTAATGAGGATATAAGAACATAGTTAAAACATCAGTAATGTGCAGAAAAGATGTCATACCCGTGACATGGAATGGACCAGTTTTAAAAATATTGATTATTAAGCTACAGTTTAACAGTGATCTTGTACATTGCTTGTTTTAAATTCCGCATTTATTTAAATAGAAGTACATTTATTTAAACATTTATGTTTCATATTAATTCTGATCACGATAATTTTAAACAGCGAAAAATAATAAGACTTCCTCCTTTTCAGTTTCTGGAAGTTTGATAATCGATTTTTTTAATATTTATCATGATAAATGGATTGTATTTTATGAGTATGTTTGAAAGGTAGGTAGAAGCTATATAAAACGGAAACTTGCTGACTTAGCTTACAGGGGTAATAATCCAAAGCATAAAATTGTCCCTTCTTTTGTGAAACCAGCCGTTTTATGCTGGCTTCTCCTGCAATTTCATTGAAGAGTGAGCTACTGACCGATTTTTATGACCCCTTTCTTTGTTCTTATTTTTATTTACAAGAAGATGAAGTAAACGTTTTCAATGTATACGTTGTATATCATTTTATGTTAGGTGTTATCTTATATTCTGTGACGAAAGAAAAAGTAAGCGAATTAAACAACTTGTATTTCTTCTAGCATTTATGTAAGGCACATTACTATAAAAAATGGAGCAAAATAAATAGCTTATATATTTTTAAAAATTTCATATTCTTTATATAAATTTTAGTCTATTATGGGTTTTTAATCCTTTCTTTTCAAGCGTTTCCTATTTTCTTATATGTCTCTACTGTGCTCACCGACGTTTTTTTGAAACGGTCAGAGAATGTCTTTATCCGATTTAGCTTTTTTTGGCACTCATAAAGTTTAATAAAAAATCTCATATGCCAAAATTAAAATATTTCAATGACTGATTTTATATAACTTTTCTCGCACATGAAGCTAAATATTTACAAATGCTTCCCATACAACGACGCACCGCACTCTAGCAATGGGAGGTCAGAACAGCACTTCCTTTATGCTACGTTTTTATCGAGCGGCATAAGGTATCAAGAAAAGGCTTTACGCCCAAACAATGAAAAATTTTAAATTCATAAAAAATCGTCATAATTAATTACGAGTAATTTGTAAAAGTACAATGGTCAATACTTGGAAGAGAAATGCATTAAATGTCTTTATTAAAATTAAAATTTTAATTTGTAAATTTATAACGTGCTCGATAAAATATTCCTCCCGAGTCTTTCATATTTCAGGTTTTGGCACTGATATGGATTTATTACTATGTAACTCCACTTTTACGTAGAAAATCTGTAACAATTAATAAAGAGAAATGCAGTATGGAAAAGATTTTACTGCGCTGTATTATTAAACGTATGTATATTTAAAATTTAAATTATTATCAAACACACAACAGTAAAATCTAATTTATATATCTCACTGGAGAACGGATGAACTATTTCGAATGATTATTTCTTATTTAAAAATAGTTTATTGGGTAATGCAGCCACTTGCAGTAAATATATATATATATATGTATCTTTATTTTATTTTTTATTTTTCTTTAGGATAAGACATGTCATTTAATTGAATACAGATTAAAATTCAAACACGTAACACTTTTTTAAAATGTACATAAAACACCGCGATATCAAAGATATGCAAGATACGCATGACATAGATTGAAAAATAATCTTGTTGGTGTAGGAAAGACCTTGAAAACTGATTTTGCAGAGAATTACTCAGCTGTATAGAGACAAGGAGTTCTAGATTTTTAGTAATAGAGTTACCAATCCAAGCAACCCACTTGTCACATACAAAGGTCGCTCTGCTTACAATAGTAGCTTTAATCGTTGTAAACAGCCTTCAGTTATATGTCGTTGTTCAACATATTTTAATCATGGGAAATATTGAGTCTGGTTATCTAAGAATATTCTCATTAATCAGCTTAAAGAGAAGTAGATGTGGTAAAAAATTATATTCTATATTCTGATGGTTGTGCTGCTTCTTTTAAAAATATGCATAATACTTTGATTTAAACGTTTTAATGGGTCTCAGGACTCTTAAAGCTTTAAAATTTTCGAAATTTTAATTTTTTTAGTTATTAAAGTACCATCGTTTCTGAATATTTTGGTATAAATGTTTCCTTGAAATTCCTATTAGAACAGAAGTTATGGCTTTTAGAATTATACACGCTCAATAGCTGAAGCGGCGTTTCAGAAACTTTGAAGTCAATTTTCTCCAAAAGACGTTTTTCGGCATAACGCGCACGATATCTCAAAAACTTCTGATTTTTTTTTCATGAAATTTTCAAAACATATACTTCATGTTAGTCTGTATAAACTGAACCTAAAATTTCCTTCTTATTGTTCAGAAATATATTCTTTATAGGTGATTACAGTGTTGAAAATTTCTAAATTTTGCATTAACTAAATACAACTTTGTATTAAAAATAGAAAAATGCTTTAAATACAAATTTATTTAGGTTCAGAGTAATTATTACAATATGAAGCATAAGTAGGACCCAAAATTTTCCTTCTACTTGCAAAATTTATTTTGTTATCGTGCGCATAATCTGTTATGCCGATTTTCCGCTCGTCAAATGTCTGACATTTTGGAGCCCACTGTAAATTCTAATTCTGCATCTTGTAATTTTTCAAATGCATGAAATGAAAGAACATACCTATATCTTTTATCCCAATATAAAATTTTGTCTTAAAATCAATTACATTTTAAGATATTATATGTTCAAAATGGTCTTTTTTTTTCGATTTTTCCAATTTTAAGAGTCCTGAGACCCCTTAACAAAAGGAAAGCGGAATCCATGAGAAATGGCTTTTTTCACACAAAATGGATAAAAAAATGCATACTGTCAATCAGGGTAACTTTGAACCACGGGGTGTAACATTGCACCACCTCCTATTTTCCAATATTTTTGACTCTAAAAGACTAAATAAACTCCAGAACTGTGCTCTGTTGGCAAGGTTCTGAACTGGGATTTCTACTCTTTATTTTAGAAAATAAATTAGCAACATTATGCGTAATTAATTGCATCATCTAACTATTTTTGTGAAGTACTGTTTTCAAGTTAATTTTGAATGCTGTTTTGAAGTTGTTGTAATCCAATTACATTTTCATAATAAGTAACAATATACTCAATAAATATTTTTACAAATATGTGTAAAATACATAAAATTCATTTAGAGGCTTGATTAGGGGCGGAACTACTCAAATTTGATATTTCATACGTTCGACGTTTTTTATTCTTGTTTGAATAATACTAGTACTTGTATGTATTACTGTAACCATGGCTGTATTATAGAGTTAAAACATTGAAAATTGTTTTTCACTGCATTTTTATTTTTTATTTGAACAATAAACAGTACATGGTTCTCTTCTTCCACTTTTCTTATGCCTGATATTTGTTGTAATATCATAATTTATACAAATCTTGTGATATTGGGAAATGTAAATTCGCAGTCTTTACATATCTGAAAACATTTTTTGGTTTTTAAAGTTGTACTGACTACAATGCTTTTTTTATAATTAACTATTTTATATAAAATTTATCATATGGTGCAAAGTTAGCCTACATGGCTGGGTAACTTTGAACCAGGCAAATATTCCATTTTTTATTGCTTTTATCCATATTATTCCGTAATCTTTTATAGTCAAACAATAATTTAAGATCATTTCTTCTCTTTTATGCCCCTAGTTGCGACAGTATTCTTCAAATAAGAGTGTGGCATATGAAAATAGAGAAAATGCGGATCAAAGTTACCCTGATTGACTGTATCAGTGTTGATACATCTGGCGGATTTTTTAATCAGAATTTTCAAATTCTTACTAGAAATTTTGAGATAATGTTTTTGCTTTACATAATGATGAATATTTCTAGTTAGACTCTTTTTTTTTTCACAGTACAAACTCATGCTTGTTAAGCACTCCAACTTACGACGGGGTATAAAGTAGATCTGCTACTAGGAGACCTCTTAAACATTTGAACTGTTTCGCACTTGAATAAATAAAAACAAAACTACTTTTCACACTTGTTGGCTATGCCAATACCAAAACTTTCTTCTAACTCATACATCTTAATATTCAAAATTGGCTGTCACAATGCCAAACTTAAATGATATAATCCATGCCCCATCACGAGGAGTATAGAGGTATAGATTCGTTGAATTGCGTGCATTTAAAAATGAGATTTCTGGATAGCATTTTTCGAACAGATCATTGAATTTCATCAATCATACTTTTAGGTGTTTTCAACTAAAATTCTCAACACAAAAAGCATAAAAACAACACCTTTTGAGCAGTATGTACACAATCCTAACAAGGATCTATTGATGTGAAAGCGTAACATGATATGAAGTTTGATTAAATTCCGTTATTTATTTTTTTTTTTTGAGATATAGCTATCGCTAAAATCGTGAAAAATGCAGCATAGCAGCGCAAACCTGTTATGAGGTTTCGGAAGATAAAACAACTCCTTTCGGCTAAATCCTGAGATGTTATATTTTCATAATCCCTATTAAATTTTATAATGATTTCAGAAATATTCGTTTTGTTTAACATTATATAATTATCCTACTGTGTATAAATCATTACTGGGTATAAATAACTGGGTAATAATAATATAATATAAATATTCTGGGTATAAATAATTATCCTACTGTGAAAGTAGGAAATGGAAAAATCGTATTTCTATCGACCCTCCTACTTCTTAATAAATACTGTCAGAAATTAAAACCACAGGAAAATAATGCGCAAATTCATTAAAAAAAACATTTCCAAAGTGATATGGAAGCCAAATACAAATGTATAAGTATACATAAAATAATGAATTCAGTGAGGTAGCAGAAAAATGTATCCATTAGAATACGATCGTATCTCAGACTTGCCAAATATTTTAGAAAATGATTTTGGGAGGTCGTCGATCTATTTCGTATATCTTCTATTTTATAAATTTGCCCGTTATTTAAATCATTATTACTGTCACTTAAAATATAATGCATCTCCCTGTGTGTCATCATGTTTCTTATTGATGATGCATTTTTGATGACCCGTAATGATGGTTTCTAATTGCATAGCGTCCCTAATAGTTTTCCATCGATTGCGTGACCATGTCTGGTAGTTTGAGATATGTTACTTTGTTTACAGATGACAAGCTTGAGCTGATCCAAACAATCCAGCATTTTCGGGCACTGCATTTCCACTACTTGATTTTCTATGCAGCAAAAGGTTGAAACAATGACGACAAACATTAGGATAACAAGAAGATTTGTTTTAATGGCTTGTGTTTCACTTTCTTACTGCGCCACGTTGTTGAACAGTAAATGAATACTGTAACAAAAGCGAGAGTTTTTCAAAAAGTGTACCATGCCTTTAGTGGCAGATATTCTTTGACAGTCCTCGGTACTAAAATATTTTAGTGAGATTTACTGTTGCACACGAACGATAACGTAATATGGCGATTCAGCCCTTTTTGAAAAAAGTTTCGCCAAAGAATTATGATTGAAGGCAATGATAATTTTTAGCGAAAGCAATAATTAAAATAATATTTCTATACCAACATTAAAGGCCATATGATTAAATATTTTCGCAAATTCGTAATATTATTGTAATTTTACTATTCTTAAATATTATAATATAAAGGGTGACCGCGCCAGTAGTTGATATCCCTCCAGTAGTTGATCAAATTTTTGAAATATTGTGCCATTTCCGGAGGAAATGAGTTTTACACGTGGCACTAGACATAATATTTTTGTTTGAATGTTAGTGCACCTGTTGTCACATAGTTTTTAGCTGTCTTCTGTAAGAGAAGCCACATTTATTGTAAATATTTTTCATTAGAAATTGTAAAAATTTAGTTTTTGTTTAGTTGGAGACAATTACGGTAAGTTAAATTAATCCCCTTCCATCTTGCTTATTTCAACTAATATTTTTATAAGAATTATTGTTCATCACAGCCCAAGGATGATATTTTAAGTATTAAGTTTTAGATTTTCGATTGACTTGTTTTTAGGGGTTGAAATTTGACTGATCAACTTCTGGTCTTATTAAATAAGCAAATTCCAGAAATTGATCAACTGTGATCAATTATTGGTTTCGAGGACTCAAGTTATTGATCAGCATTTCAACTACTATCTAACAAAATGCATAGCCATGAGTTGATCATTCTTTAATTTATCTGCTTTCCAAGCCATTATTGATTAATTTCAGAATTCATTATGTCGCCGAAAAATATATTCTTCCAGTACTCAGAGGATTATCTAAGAGTAGCCATTAAAGCTGTAAGAGAAAATGGTGTTCCCTTTAGGAATGCCTCCCAAAACCATAACATATCTTTCGGAACTTTGCATAATAAGGTAGGTAGATAGGTAGGAATGCTTCCTACCTGTTTTTAACGCCTATTAACATACGTAATTTCGAATAAATGGCCCTGTTCGAAATGTTCCACCTATGTTTCTTTAAAAGGGAAAACGCCACAGGTGAAACGGATGGGATCTTAATCAATTTTAAGCAAAGAAGAAGAACAGCTCCTTGTTGATTGGGTAAATGCTTATGCCAAAAAAGGGTTCCCGATTAAGACGAGGACTTTGAATGCTTATTTATTTGAAACCGTAAAAAACATCATTAAATCCGATAAAAGGTCAAACCCTTTTGCAAACTCAACTCCTGGGAAAACATGGTTTAAAGTATTCATGCGAAGAAATATTTCGATAGCTGAGAGGTATGCAAATGCTATCAACATCGCAAGAGATGAAGTGTCAGAGCCCAAATTCCGCCAGTGGTTCCAAGAACTTCACAAATATCTTGAAACCGAAAGCTGCCTTGACATTCTTCTTGACTCCAGGAGAATTTTTAATGCTGACGAAAGCAGTTTTCAAACTTGCCCCAAAACGGGAAAAGTTTTAAGACACATTTCATTCAACAATTTATGTGAAATAAAAACAGGTAATGAAAAAGAAGCTATAACCGTGATGGATACTTTCAATGCAGCAGGAGAGGTTATTTCTGGGATGATTGTTTACCCATTGCAGAAAATATCACTTGAAATTGCACAGATTGGGCCAGACGACTGGGGAATAGATAGATCAAAGAAAGGTTGTATGTGTATGAGCACATACTTTGAATATCTCGCAAATGTATTTTTGCCTTGGTTGAGAAAGCAAAATATCAAACGACTCATATTACTTTTGGTGGAGGACCACGAGAGCCACTTAACTCTTGAAATGGCAAAGTTATGCTCAGAGAATCAAATCCTTCATTTCGCTCTTTAACTGAATGAAACACACATACTCGTTGCTATTTTCACACGCTATATATCGCACCTTGTTGGCCTCTCAAAGTGCGCTGGCGGGAAATCGTTTACGATTGGAAAACTAAATCTGGAAACAAAGTGGTCACAAAAGCAGTATTCGGACCTTTGATTGCAAGTCCATTTTAAGAAGCAGCAACTCCGAAAGTCATTAAAAACGGCTTTCAGAAATGTGATCTGTTTCCACAGATGCAGTAGACTACGAAAAAGTCATCAGCAGTAGGCAACGACATTTTCCGTCTACAAATCCCCGAGAAAATTGGCCTAGAGTAGGAGTAGCGGAAAACATCAAAGTCCAGCCTTATTTGTACATTTAATCCCTATTAAAAAAAGGCAGAGCTCAGAAGTTGAGAAACGTGGAAGGGGACGAATGGGAGGGTGATGTTGAGGCTTTTGAATTGTTCCATTTGTGGAGGCAAATGCGGGGAAAATTTCTTCAACAAACTCAAATGAACATTGCGACACCAGAGAACGAACCTCAGTCGCCAGTTGATGATCTCCTAACACCAACTGCTTACATTTCTCTACAATCTGATGATTCCCAAACAACATTTGATTATGACAATGCAACACCAGGTCTTTCAAGGCAGATTGACCACTTCTAAATTATGCAACTCTTGAGCTCCAAAAAACTTAGGTCTAGCTAAAGTAAAAAATGTCAGTCCAGCTTTTTCAGACAACATTCCACGGCCTCACGACTCGCCAGAGAAGAAGAAAAAAAAAACAGAAAAGAGACCGTTGCCTTATGCGACAACGTCAAAACAGTGGATAAAATCTTTCGAAGAAAAGGAAAAGGAAAAAGAAGAGAAAGAAATCCGAAAGAAAGAAATGATTCAGAAAAGGGAATAGGGGAAGCAAAAACTCAAATGCAAGATATAGGACTATCTAAAATTCCGACTAGGTGGAAAAAACAACGATTGAGCAGCTCTCACAACTTTGGGTCCAGTGCCAAAGCTTCGTTCGGTGAGAGTGTCTGAGTGGAATCCTCAGATGAGAAAACTGCCCATACTTGGCAAACGGTGGAAAAGTATATTGATGAGCGCGTTGTCATTTTGGTAAATATTGTAAATGGAAAAAGAAGGAGCGACTGTGGTTTCCACGGTGGCATGTGGGCGCGTATAGAAGTTGGCCTTTTTTATAGGTGATGGGATCAAGTTATTTCCACATAGAACCCACAAAAGTCAGTAGAACAAGAAATCCGTTCTCTGTCTCTGAATTAGAGTTTCAATATTGCTTATAAATTATAGTATTTTTTTCTTTTATTTGTCTCATTAAAATGTTTACTATTCTCAATTTTTTTAATTTTTTCTACTTATATTGAAAAAAAGATCACAATGTTCAGTGATCAACTACTGGAATGATATCGATCAAAAACTGGATTCGCCTGATCAACTACTGAAATGGCAATTAAAAAAACTATTTATTTATAATTCTGTTGCTATTTAATTTCAGAAGAATTTAATTATTGTCCATTATAGGACATTCATTAAGGGTTGTAGAAATCATGTTAGTTTACTTTTAAAACTTAAAAGGAATGAAATATAATAAAAACCCCGTAGCACCGACTTTATTTGATCAACTACTGGCTCGGTCACCCTATATACAGTATGCCCACTAAAGTCCCTTGCCACCCTCTTAACGGTTGCGGTTATATTCACAAAAGTGGTGTGTAGGTATAGTAACGTAGCCATGGGCTACCGAATGAAACCGCCTACGACGCCACGATGGAAAAGTGCGGATTTAGCATTCCTATCTCGAAATTGTAAAGTTATAGGAAAAAAAAACAAGTTATTTACAAAGTTAGAGCGTTATCGATTTATCACGAAATGACGCCTTGTGGACCTTCAAAAAGTGCTGCAGAAGACATTGACTTAATTTCATTTATTGAAGGGGAAAGAAGGATGGAAATTTTGAAAAAATGTTTTTAACATTTTATATTGTAAAAAAAAAAACCCTCTACTATAATCGGATTTTTAGAAGACATAACTGCACAAATACGCATCCAAATGCTTTATGAAATTTGAGAAATTAAATTTACTACTCAAACAGAACTGAAAAATTATTTATGAAACTTCCAAAATGAAATTAATGACTCAAAAACAAATAAAAGTTTTTAAAGTAATTTATCAATGTTATTATTACAGCCGATATTTACTTTAAACTTAATTAATTCAAATGATATCTTTATGAAAATTTTTTATACATTATTACCATTAAATTTACAAATTTATATGTTTGTATGCAAAAGTAAATTTTTCCTGTTGATTAAATTTTTACAAAGCACCTTGCAGATAAATACCCAAGTTGCACAAAACACGGCTCTCTAATTTTCTTTTTTTGTATGAACACAAAAGTACAGAGTCAAATGCATTACGAAGTCTACAACTTATGGAATTCATGATTGCACTGTAAAAGAAGACTAATCTTTCTTAATTTACGAAACTATATTTTAGCAACGTAAAAAATTCTTATCCACGAATCCAAAAAATGATCTTTATCTTTGTAAACATTACGTGAAGTAAAGAACGGTTAAGACGGGCATTTGTTTTTTTGTGATTTCCTGCATTGTGACGTGACGAAACTTGTACTGAAGGAGAAATGATTATTCTTTGGACAAATGTGCATCCAAATGCATATTGCAGCTGACGGTGAGAAGTTTGGACATCTCAAAAATATGTAAGTATAACTTCAAAAATCCGGCATTATCGGTACCGAGACTATGCCGGATTTTTTGAAAATCCCTGATTTTGGAAGGAATGTCAAAAGTAGTACTATATTCTTAATGCAACCTTTAGCCAAAATTTAATTAATTATTAAATGAAATTATTAATAAATAGAGCAAATTAAATATTAAAAAAACCTACATTAATTGATATTGTCTACGTTACAGAAAAAAAAATAATAAAGAGTAAAATTATTTCTTCTCGTGTAGTTTCAGAAACATCGATGTCAATTTTGTTTGCTTCAATGTTTTTGGCTGTTCTTTAACAAGTTTTTCTTGTATTTCATATAAATAAATAATCTCTATTTCGGAAATACAATCTTGTTCTCTAACGCAAATATTAATACTCCAACTAAATTTATGCATTTTTCTAGTGACACCTTTTCTTCTGCCTGTTGTTCATCCTCGTCTTCGGGGCTTTTACTACACTGTTAAAAATTTGCAGCATTCTGGCAGGTCATTTGACCGTTTTTTTCCGAAAACGGTTACACAACCGTAAATTTAACACTATTCTGACAATATTATTGGCCATTTTATGGTCAAAATATAGTTCAATTGTGGTTATGAAACCGTTTTTTCAAAAAACGGTCGAATGACCTGCCAGAATGCTGCAAAATTTTCAACAGTGTAGGATTATCTTGGGTTCTATTTAGCATAGCTTTAAAGAACTTGTGCACTAGTCTCCACGCCGTTTCTGAGAAACGCTGCAGCTCCCAGAAAATTTCTTCAGAAAATAATCGCCTCTGACAAATGAAAAAAATGTCAAATATTAATTTTTTTGCATTTTTATTTTCGAACTTGAAGTTTTTAATTCATAAACAAGTCTATTTTTCTTCTACCATAACTTAAAAGTGTAAAAGAAAAAGAAATGGAAAACATGGTTTTGATGCCGGATTTTTGAAGTCACACTGTATATTGTTATAACTAGTTATTTTGTTTTCTTTCTAAGATCGTTTTGTCAGGTCACAGTATATAGGAAACCACAAAAATACAAATGGGCTTTTTAATCTTCTGTTCTTCGCATTAGTGTACACAAGGTGTAATTTCGTACTAAATCGATGATGCTCTACAACTTTGGTAAACACTTTTCTTCCCAATCTCTTTCCGTTTCCGAGATAGGAATGGTAACTCCGCAATCGTTTACCAGGTGGTGCCGTAGGCGGTTTCATTCAGTAGCGCATGACTATCTTACTATGCCTAGACACCACTTTTATGAATATAGCACCAGCCGTTCCGAATTTAAGAGGGTGGCAAGAGACTTTAATGGGCATACTGTATATATAAATTTCGATTTGTTGTGTTGAGTAAAAATAAAAATAAAATAATAACTTTTTTCAGTTTTTTTCCATTTACAAGTGGATCCTTCTGTTTGTACCTCGCTTTTTAACCAAAATTTCTAGACTTATGCGCGAATTTATCAAATAAAGAATTTTTTGGAATTTTAATTCTTGATTTGAAATAGCCAAGAATCGATAATATGCAGTTCAAATTTTCATAAAAATATTTGATAAAAGATAGAAGTTTTTAAAACTTGCTAGAATTCTTTATCGCTCGTCAATAATAAAAATGATATATTAATAATAGTTAATATGAAATTTTAAATCAGAAAAATTTTGAATCCAATCATTAATGTTAACCAATGAACATATATTGGAGTTGTATATATTTAATAATATGTTTATATATTAGGATTTATTTAAATTGAAAATTATAATTTTACCTGCCACGGAGGCAATACTTAGCTTATCTCAAAAGATTAGGTAAAAGAAAAATCGTAAAAGCATATTTTTAAAGTCTGATAAATGGATTGTAACATTATACTGAAATATTGTTTTCTAAAAAACTGTCCTTTTTTTTCATTAAGCACATTTGAATAACAATCGTATTTTTTAAGCATCTTCAATGTGTTTTAGTTTTGTAATAGAAAAAAAGTGACTATTTTTGATTATTATTATAAAATAACTTTTATTATAAATAAACTTAGATTTTATATATAATACTTACGAAAGCATATAATTTTTTTTTGGAAATCACTAATTGTTGTCAGAACAGGTTTAATTAAACTAATTGTTTTGTTTCAAAAATTAAATAAAATTGAATGCTAGTACTTTTCTAATACTTTTGTGCTCTTTTTTATATATAAAATATACAGTTGTACCTCAATACCGCAGAAGCCTATATTAAAATCCTTTAGCATTAGAGGTGTAACATGTAACACTAAGATAGCATATGAAAATAACACAGTGTAACGTCTGGCTATAATATTAAAATACATACCATATATTAAAATTATCCTGTTATGCTTATCATTTTTTTTTTATTATTGAAATTTTTAACTAAAACTTTTCTTCGTCTTTGCTGAAGAATTTATTCTGAAACAATGACTTCTATCCGGTACTGAATCTGGAAACAAAATATGCGCAATATATGATATGAAAGTGTTTGACATTGAATTAAAAAAAAAAAAAAGAAGTTGGAAGTAAACATAAAAAATCTTCTCCTTAGGGAAATAAAATAGAATAACTGAGGAGTATTAAACTTTATCCAGTTTCAGATTCATTCGCGTCAGTTTGATTACAAAGATAATCTGCCTACGAGCTTAGGAAGTCAACAATGTATTACACTTCGCTTCAGATTTCATTTTGGATAAAATCAGGAAGAGTAATTCTGAATACACCCTAAGAAAGGATATTTCTGAAGATAAAATTTAATTCAAAAAATAAATTTATTAGTTATTTACTATTAGATAACATAAAACTCAGCGGGATTCAATTTAACCTATAGATTTTTATGAAAATATAATCTCAGTGAAGAATTGAACATTTTACAATAGAAGGAATTTTTTTTTCTATTGACCAAAGTTAATTTCAAAAAGAAATTAACTTTTAAATGCATTATGATATTCATGTCAAATAAGTTACTAAAAAAATCAGAACGCTGGCTATAATTTCAGATATAATTCATACAAGGACAAACAAAGTACGTGAAACGTGAAAATGTACATAAAACGTGGCAAATGATCGTACTACAGATCGTACGATAAAATCGTACTATAACTAGTTTTATTAATATTTATATCTTAGTGCAATAGCACTCTTACGCGAAAATGCATGAATACAAAATTTATTAAGATTATATATATTAAATTCAGTAATACGGAAAAGATATGACTCCATCTTAAATAGGACGTAATCACCATGGCAACTTATCATAACCTATCATGGGATATCATTGAATTAATTACCTACGATAGAATTCAATTGAATGAAGAAAACTTTTATTAATATCCTTTGAAGTTGTAATTCGATTTTCACAAGATGACTCGACAAAATTCTGCAATGGTTATATAGAGTAAATTTCATACCATTTGGTTGGGTAGATTTTGCGCTGTTATATGCGGACAGACGGACGGACCAGGCGATGGCTATAGGTGCTACGTATTTATATAATTTCGAACGCACTTAAAAAGATCTACAGCGATTTCACACAATACTGCTTCAATTTGGTGTTTGAAAAAAAAATACATTAATTTTAATGTTAATGTTAATATTCATACTTCAAATTGTTGTTTGCAATATGGTTATGCAAAATGCATTTCCTTGTTAAACAAGTTGGAAATTGCCCGTCAAACGTGGCAAATGAGGTGCGTTCGTACTATAACTAGTTTTATAAATATTGTTTGCACGGCATATTGTACTGAATGTATATTAGGGTGGGTCGAAAAACCGAAATATTTATAATCGAAACGTAATAGCGCGGAAAAGTTGCCTTTTGTAAAAATGATAAAATACGTAAAATATTACACCGATTGGTTAATATCTTTTACCGCCGCAAGGGGTCCAAATTTCGAAAAAATCGCAAAAAACATACTATTAGCAATTTTTTTTTTTAATTATCCAAACATACTTATTCAATTTCTAATAGAACGCAATAGCCACCCCAAGATATTAGTAATGTAACATTAACATTTCATTTTTGTGCCATCGTTGTTTTTACCGCCACAACAGGGCCAAAATTTCTAAAAAATGTTAAAAATTGAAGTTTTTCCTTTTTTCAATTTTCATAACTTTTGTAATGTTTTCAGATTTTTTACATTTCTAATAGGCTGGGAAAGGCATTTTATGTTGTTAATTTCATGCACATTGTTAACCATGATCACTGTAATTCTATAAAAAAAAATTGCTCAATGATAGAAACACCTGCAGCTGCCTGCATGTAAAATTAATTTCTCGCTGCTAGAGAGCCACGTTTCACTTTGTTCATTTTTTTTAATGTACTCCTTTTACTCTATACTTTGATGGCCCTAAAGATAGAAATATCTGCCAGGTCAAAGAGGTGGCAAAGTTTCATCTTTGCGAAGTCAAGGAGGAACATATCTCTTTGTACTAGAACCAGGTCTGAATTATTTTCGTCATTTGACCTCATCGTCTGGCAAGGCGACTTCTATATGTAATGACATTATAGATTTTTTGAAGAAAAATGAAATCCCGACTGGAATAATAATTGCAGTTGAATTTCGCGGAATTGTCTTCAAAACAGGATGCAAAGGTGATGTTATAGTAGGATTAGTTGAGAACAACTTTTAAAAAACCACTTTATTGGCTTCCTTGAACACACTTCAATGAGCTTCCACTGAGACATCTTTTCAAACATCTTGATGACAAAAAACAAGTTCCCTATCATATTGTGGCCCAATTGGTTGATCTCTTGTGATTTGCGAATTATTGCCAATTGCAAAATTTAAGCCAGTTAAATCTGATCACCTAGCTGTTGATAAACATGATTTGTCAACTGACCAGAAGTATATGTCTGAAATATTGCAAGCTCTTTCAACACGCGTGTATACAATTGACCTTTTTTGCCGAGTCCCTGGACAAATATTTCACGCAAGGTGGATCATTACTGCTATTCGAATTTTGAGACTCTACGTTGGAACAAAGAAACCCTCTTCTTAATTTGTCATACTCTTTGAGTACATCCTGAAAATGTACAGCATCAGTTGGTTCACAATTAAAATGAATCACTCATGTTTTCCAGAATCTGAATCTGTGCACTATAGTTAGTAACTTACGTTACTTGACAGATAATCTACGAAAGATTATAGTTCCTGTATTTTCATGAAATGACTATTTCGCAAATAATACAAATAGCCTCTTTGGAATGATAGCATATGAAGAGGAGAACATCAGGGCCCCAGCCATGAAGAAAATTGTAAAAACACGAAGTTCTGTGGACTAGAATAGTACCATCCGTCACTTTATTATAGCAGACTTCAACACTGAAGCTTAAAATTGTATGGCTTTAGTCTACTGACAAAACTGAAAACTAACGGAACCACCTGTTATGGTTTCTTTATCGACTAAAAACGCTGGTGAGTTTAAAATGTACGATTAAAGATACCAGCTATTATAACTTTCCTTATCCCACTCAATCACTAGAAAGATGCGTGAAATTATTCATTGAAGCACTGATAAAGTTTGTTTACTAGACAGAGGGAGGATCACATCTGATCAGTTTTGGCCTCTCGAGAAATAATGGCTTCATCTGAAAGAAGTTATATTATAAAATTCATTTACATTAAATTCTTCTTCATTTTAAGTTTATTTAACCCGTTTCGGTTAAACATCTCTATATTTTAAAATACTAAAACATTTTGCTCATTTTATAAAATTTTTGTGAAATGAATTCGCTGTTATGAAGTAAAACATTAGTAGATGAAGCGATCGTCAAGAAAAATGAATGATTAACTTTATTTTCAAGTCTATTACAAATAGTTATAAAAAATTATAATATATTAATAGATATAAAGTAAAATTATTTATTTCTAGACATATTATAGAAATTATAAAAATTTAGAAAAAAAAATGAAAAATTGAAATTTTCGAAATTTTTACAAAAAATATGGTCTTTTTGCGGCAAATAAAGATATGATTTCATCATAATGAACATTTACCGTGTCATTTCTCATATCTTCATGTAGCTATTGCGTTCTATTAGAAATTGTATTGGTATGTTTGGGTAATTAAAAAAAAATGAAAAAAAAAAACATGTTTTTTGCGATTTTTTGAAACTTTGGCTCCCTTGCGGCGGTAAAAGATATTAGCCGATCGATGTAATATTTTAGGAATTTATTTTGTATTACAAAAGGCAACTTTTCCGCGCTATTACATTTCGATTATAAAAATTTCGGTTTTTTCGACCCACCCTAATGTATATTTTAGTGCACTTCATAAGTGCATATCAATTTCATCCTGTTTGAAAGGTGTAACATCATTAAAATGCACGTGAAATAATTTTTTCCCATTGACCGTAATGTAACGGAAAACATTTGACTGTCCCTGTCATTAAATTATACATCCGGTTTTTCAATCAATAAAATTTGAAATGACTTGACAAACATTGGCAACAATTATATATTTAAAGTTTCAGATCATTCGGTTGGGAAGTTTTTGCTCTGTTATTTGCGGGTAATAAAACTTAAATTTTAACCCTTTAATTCCCATGATAGAATACGTTCTAGAAATTCGTAGTTCAGACAATCTGATTTGACACCAGAAAGTTTTAATGGTTCATTTCGGTTTAATTGAAAACAGAATGTCTGCTATAAATTAAAGCACATATTGTTATTTTAATTTTCTGGTGTGAATGAGGTATATACGAATAAAAATATCTATTAAATTCAAAGCACTGTTGTTTGCATATATGCAAAGCGATGCACTAAAGGGTTAAATCTTGAAAATGCGTTAGTTTCTGACGTACTTCAATAGATAAAGCAGTATTTTCGAAGGTCTTGGTTACTCGGAAGAGATTATCGTATATTTTCGTCCATAGTTATATTACAATTTCCTATGAGTAGTCTTAATGTACTATTAATTATTAGGATTTTTTACAGTATTGGAAAAAAGGTATTTTTTGCTGAAAGAACGTAAAACAAGTATTATAAAATTTAAATATTTTCTAAACCGACAAGTTCTATTCTATTATAATATTCTTATAATTTTCGCGGTCTTACCATGTCTTTATAACGCCTTTCTGATTTTATTAGATGTATTCCAATGTTTTGAAGAGATGATATCAATTATAATGTACAATTTATAAATAATGATACTGACTTTATCAGCTAATGTTTCACATTTGAAATCTTCAAGATTTTTCAAGAATGGAATTTATCATTTTTTCCATGTTGTCGCCATTCGCCATATTGAATTATACCCACTTGAAGTATGAAGCATACTTCAGCTTCTTATCTGAAAATATGGTTTAAATATGCTTTTTTACTAACACGATTGATGACACTTTTTCAAATATAAATTAATAATTTAAAGTTATATAATAATTCTGGAATGACCTAAATTATTATTCTTTTATCTTTCTACTATGATAAAATTTTGTTTGACCACTTATCAGGCTCTTATCTTTTATGATAAGGCAGGCTATTTTAGAGAATTTGATGTCTTTTACTACTCCATTTTACGTTTCTTTTTATCTTAGAAGTGTATTTTTCATAACAATACTGCAAACAAACATTTGACGCTTGAAGTAGTTCTTTTTATAATATAAGTTTCGGTAAGAAAACAACAAGGCTTATTGAAATTGAAAATGATATGAGTAACCTACGGTTTGAAAATTAAATCACACGTGTACATGATGTATATAGAAGGAAATAAACGCATACTTGTTATATTCATCCTAAAATGAGCATCATCATAGTTGTTCTGATTGAATAAGAAATATAAAAGCAAAAAAAAAATAAATAATGGACGTTTGCAATATTCATTTTTATTTCTTTTGGGCTAAACCCTATTTAACATTTTCTTTAATGGACCTAACCATGGCGAAGCATTTTGGGTCCATTCATTAGACCAGTTTATTTTGTCTAACCATGTGTTAATCCCTACTCAGTTTAACAATATCTTTAATGATATTCCACGTACACTGAGGACATTTGCCGCTGTATATGCGGACAATGCAGTAATCTACTTCTCCGCACACCACTAATTATATTTATACAAAACCTTTAAAAAATTTTAACATATTCATTAGCTGGTGTACTCTGTGACATGTTAAACTTAACGAGAGTTTAACTGCTGTAGTTCCATCTCTAAAAATTTATCCTATACTAATATACCTATTAAAAATGTCACGCGTCCATAGACTGACCGCACCAAATATCTGGGGGTCGCCCCAGTCAGAAGACTTTGAAAAAGCACAAAAAATTCTACTATATTAAAAACATTCAATAGTAACTTGTCTCTGAAGCATTACAGTGTATAATACTAATAATTCTTGATGTCTTACTAAATTACAAGTTCTCGATTTAATGAACTATTTTTGTACTCACCGTGAGTTCATAAAATTGTACGTCTACTGTGTTACTTAAATTCGAGTACATTTGTAATATACAGGATATAATTTTAAGTAAGCAAATAATCTCATTTTTGAAAAGTTCCTTAAAACTTTTCACATTTTAATCATTGTATAACAAACCTTAATCCTCTAATTATAAACGCAATTTGATATTCATGAATACAGCTTATTTCAAAAATCTGCTTTTGAAATTGAATTCAGTACTTTGTGTAGAATCCTTCTCGTTAAACCTTTGGGATATAACATCAGATTTGCATAATATACAAGGATAAAATTTTGACTTAAAGAATCTTAGAATACAAATAACCCGAATATTGAAATTATTTTAGAAACGCAAGCAACAAAAATGCCGTAAATTGCAAGAAGAATGTGGTAAAATGAGTTTATATCTAATTGAATACATATCAATTCGGTCAATCATTCCATGATAACAAGATTCTATTTTTTTAAAGTCAATTTAAAATGATTTATGTGTAAATAAAGGCACTGCTTTCTTTAAAATACCATAAACATAAGAAAGGCTCAAGCCATTTTGAAGGAACTTTGTCTTTCTTCAACGTGCACAAATAAGATATGCTACCAATTTGAAGGCAGGAGGAAGACTGAAAAGAAATGGAACACAAGCAGAACTTCTGTTTTTTTTTTTTTTTTTTTTTTTTTTTTTTTTGAAAATTCAGTGTCTTACCTGATGAGAAAAAAATATTATCATTATTACAAGGTGGAATACGTCGAATTTCGACAAAGAAAATGTTTACGAAGGAACTCTTTCATTAATTTATAACAAACCTGCAAATTTAGTTACAATATATTGAATAGTCTAATTCTCAAACAGATATTATTTTAATCTAAAGCTCACTACTGTTCTGTAAGGACACTCAAAACTTTTGTAAATATTTGTATTTTATCAGTGCGTGATTTCAATTGCGTTATTTTTAAAAATGAAGCACTTCCAACAGCGAAGAATTAGCCGCTGGAATGAAAATGATGCACTTCTACAAAACATATTTTAGGTTTAACACTTAAAATACGCGCTTTTATTTTATTTAAAATTACGTCATTGGCACCAGCTGAAGAATTCCACATTTACGCCCCGGTCTTAAACAGCATCTAAAGAAAAGTATGCATAGGACGTCACTACCGCGGAATAGTATACAAACTCATCAAAAAGCGATGTCGTAAACTCGACATCAAAGATCGGCTATCTAATGATTCATATGCCTTCCTTTGTTTGTAACAATAATATGGTTACTTAAAATTAAATATAGTTTATACTAGCTCTATATTTTATCAAAAATCATTCATTTATATTTTCTTAAAATAGCACGTATTTCCATTACAATTTTTTTAGTTGTGTTGAGAAAATGACGACAAAAAGATATAGTAATCTACTATTTTCCAAGTATTTTCCCTTTACTTTACACAGAAATGAAGTATTTCTGTTGCCACCATTACAGAAATAGCATTAAAAACAACAAAAAATTAATACAGTGTGACTTCAAAAATCCGGCATCAAAACCATATTTCCCTTCTTTTTTCTTTTACACTTTCAAGTTATGGGAGAAGAAAAATAGCAATTCTTTATGAATTAATAACTTCAAAATCGAAAGTAAAAATGCAATAAAAGAATATTTCACTTTTTTTTTCATTTGTGATTATTTTCAGGGAGCTGCAACGCAGCATTTCTTAGCATCGGGAACAACTTTGAACACAACTGTAGCGAATGCATGGCACAATATATGGCCGGACCGAATTTTTGGCAACGGCGGCATCAATGATGAGGAACAATTTTCAAGTTTTCAAATTTGCCGTGAAAAGGCCGCAATTTATGAGCTCATTGATCACGCAAAATCTAAAAATGGATTAAATGTCGAAAAAAGGGATATAGATGATTGGCTAAGCAGTGACGAAAATGCATCAACAACGAACAATTTAACGGGCATCGAGTCGCTGAAGCTGAGCTAAGGAGAACCGCCGATAATGCTGCTAGTAGCTGCTCAGAAGACGAGGATGAACAACCGGCAGAAGAGAAGGTGTCACTGGAAAATGAATAAATTTGACAGGAGTATTAATATTTGCTTTAGAGAAACAAGACTGTATTTCCGAAATAAACATTCTTCATTTGTATAAAATGTAAAAATAAAACTTGTTAAAGAATGCCCAAAAAAGTTGAAGCAAACAAATTTTGTATCGATGTTTCGTAATTTACAAGAAGGAGAAATAATTTCATCTTTATTAGGTTTTTTTTCTGTAATATAGAAAATATCGATTAAAGTGATTTTTCTTTTATATTTAATTTTCTCTCTTTCTTACATACTTATCTCTTAATAATGAATTAAACTATAGCTCAAGGCGCCATTAAGAATATAGTGCTACTTTTGATATTCCTAGCTACTACATTTGATATTCCTTCAAAAATCCGGCATAGTCCCGGTCCCGATATTTCCGGATTTTTGAAGTTATACTGTATCTCAAAAATAAAGTGAGATACATTTTTCAAACAAATTGCAGTTATAAGTACTTTTTCCCCATATGAAGGAGTAAAAATTGGAATAGTGCGATGATTAGAAGTTTAAAAAATTTCAGTAGGTATTATCAGTATTGAACAATACAATGATACATCTGCTTCGTTTTACGGCTGACTTATGTAACGGAACATTATTTTTAGGGACGACACCTTAACTGTTGCCTGAAAGGAATAGTGTATAGCGTGCTAATAAATGGACTCATTAGAGTAAACAGCCTATAGGAAAATATATTGATCAGCTAATCCCAAAAAGATCATATCAAATCAGACAACGATTGACTGATGCAATTTTCTATTAGCTGCCCTTTTAACCCCTTCGGGACGGGAGCCTTTTATGAAAATTTTAATCTTTTGTCACCGTTTTTTAAAAACAGAAATTTATGTTTTCTTGAATCGAGAAAATGCGCTGATTAAAGAAGGCAAATTTTACAGTAAAATTTTACTGGTGAGAAAAAAACAAGGATTCTGAGCGCTTCATGCGTCACGTAAACGTGCCGCTCGTCCCAAGGTATAGAGGAGATTTATTAGAGATTCCAGTTTCATGGATGAATGAAAAAAAACTCCAACACTAAGATTTCGAGGACTTACTTCTTTATTATGAAACTTTTTAGAAGGAGGGCCATGATAGTACAGTGGGAGGGGAGAAGTGAAAGACGAGGCTGCCCGACGGGGCAGCCCCGAAGGGCAGAGAGCCGAGGTCTGTCACACTCAAGATCAGAGGCAGTAGTGGTAAAATATTCATTACAATCACTCACTCAGGGGCGTCGCCATGGGGGGGTATGGGGGGGAGCCTCCCCCCCCAATATTTGTGAAGTTGGGAAATTTGAGCTTAGAGTTGGGAAATTCTGGATTTTTGAGACATTATGAAATTTTTATTGTTTTGGCGATTATGTTTCTGACTGAGTACTGTAACAGTAAGCAAGTCAAATTTTCAAAAGAAATACAAAAAAAATCAGCCACACTCAATCTATCATTGTATTTTTCAGTTCTACAAAAATATTATACATCTACCAGACCTAAATTTCTCTACTCCTATCCACCAATAGCTGACTATCCAGTTCCTTTATTTCCTTCAAAACTTTGTTCCTTTCTCAAAAATTTCACCCTTCCTCCCTTTCCCCTCCCAAAAGAGAATCCAGCTATTTTAATCCAAAGGGATTGCAGCTTCTTTTGAAAATTGGAGATCACTTGTAGCACAACAGAAAGGAATGTAGTCACCTACTTGAAACACAGCTGGGCAAGAAGATTTGATGAGTTTTCACAAATTGCACTAATTTTGCGATTTTTGGACAATATTTTACTCATTCTCGTGATTTTTTTGCTCCGAAAATTAGTTAAACCCTCGCTGTCAAGACAAAAGCATTATATGAGTAAACGTGAATATAAGAAGTCGTTAGTTTAGATAAATTTGCCAAATTTTACCTTTATTTGTGTGCGGAAATATATATATGTCCTGTTCATTTATATTTATAAGTGTTTATGAAATTTTAAACCAAAAGTCCAGTGTTGTGTGTTTAAAGCTGTTCTGAAAAATGACTATAAATCTTAGCACGAAAGAATCCTTCATAATAGGAAAAGAGTTTTCGTGCAAGATTTTGGAGCATCTAAAAATCCATTCGAGGATGAAAAAGGTAAATCCATCTGCCAAGTCATGAAAAGGCAGTCCATCAACTAAAGAAAAAAATCGACATACAGGTTGACATAAACACTGACAGGTTGCACTTGAATAAAATTTTGAAGGAATAAAGATTTTCTTATAGACAAGTTCATAAACAATTATGAATATTAGGATGTGATTGAAGAAGCTGACTTCTGAAAGCACCTTGGGAAAACGGTTTCACCAAATGGAATAGATAAAAATAATAGCCTAGCAATGGACATTGATACACATAAGTTTTACAGGGAAGAGTTATAAGAAATACAAGAAAATTTCGGCAATTTAGTAATGGGCTTAAATGACAATGTTCCCTATATCAGGAGAATATTGCACCAATATATTCCATATTTAAATTACAATTGTGCAAGGCAAATTTGAGTATCACTAACTTAGAAAAGTTAATAATGTTTCCACCTGGATATGAGAAACCGGATGTACATGACTTCCAGAGTCAAATAGAAATAAACCAAATCCCAACTCACTTAACAAACCTTTTACTCATGCCATGAAATTCAAAGACTGGGTCACACTGTCAAACTATATACTCGTACCTTAACATTCACAGCAGCTTATCTTTTTGGCGTTGCATCTAATGAAAGAATCTTTAGTCAAATAAAAATTTAAAAAATATATATTGCAAGCTACAATGAGGCCTGACAGACTTGACAGACTAATGCTTTTAAAATGTGAAAGTGAAATAGTGGATTTTATTAAACTGGACGATGTTAGGTTAGCTTCATCAGGGTTAGCGTCTTTGAAGACCAAAAGAATTTATGTTAAATGAAAACTATTTGGCTGTGCCAATTCCAAAACCTTATTCTATCCCATACATGTTAATACTTCAAAATTTGCAATCACAATGTTAAAATTAAATAACAATTCTATGCCCATAATAATGAATTCTAAAGGTTTAATTGTGTGCATTTAATTTATAATTCGTTTAATTGTGTGCATTTAAAAAGGAGATAGAAGGATCGCATTTTTCAAACAAATCATTGAATTTTGACACCCATGCTCTTAGATGTCTGCAACCAAAATTCCAAACCTTCCAAAGAGCTCAAAAGCGATACCTTTGGACAGTATACACCCAAGCAATTTCCGTGCATTAGTTTTTCAGAGATAGCTAACGCGAAAATCCTGAAAAATGCTGCACAGCAGTGCCACAGATATATACAAAAACCTAATAAGCACTAAATTATGTCGAGGTTTAACAGAATATGAAATTTGATCAAATTTTGTGCAACAGTTTTTGAGATATAACAATTGCTAAAATCATGTAAATCATGAAAAATACAGCATAGCAGCGCCACCTTTTGGGTAATTTACACCAAAAACTAATCAGTATTAATTTTTATCAAAGTATAACTGAATCTAAAGTTTTATAAAATTCCGCGAATTGGTTCTTGAGATGGAGCACCCACAAAATTTGTGTCACATTCACACAGACAGACATTTTCTAAAAACAGTCAAATCATGTTCAGGACCTTCTAAAACGTATCAAACCGTCGAAAACCAGTTGTAGAATTTTTTTTACCAATTTATTACTTTTGTCTTGTAAAGACAGAAGCAAGTAAAACGCGTGTTTGTTTTTTTATTAAACAAACCAATAATTATAATTTTTATATTTCTAGTTTCAATATTTTTCTTTGGAAAGGAATTTTTTATGCATAAGCTTCATTATCATTATTACACACTTTGTGTATATCACTTTAGTTGAATGCTGAGGAATTTGTTTCAAGTTGGGAAATTTTCGAACTCTCCCCCCCGAAAAAATATCTGTAGCTACGCCCCTGCACTCACTCATTGGCGAGATGAATAGCAACATATGTACTAAATTGGCGATGAATATTGGTGGCGTGGACAAAGGAATCAGAAGCATCCTGAAGTATTACATAGAATTCAAACTTACGCCATGGCGCGGCTATATGGTTACACGTCTCTTAACATTCCTGCGGTAAGGAAAAGTGGTTAAAGAAATAGCAAACACGTGATATTACATGCTCGTTATAGATTTTAACGACAGCTGAATTAGTCAGCAATGGGCATATGGTTTGTATCTGATAAAGTACAAGGGTGAGAATTGAATACTAATGCAAGCCCAGAGGCTGGGAAAATATGCATTAGATAACGTCGGCTGCAAAGCGAAAAGACATTCCTTTGTATTTTATTCTTTTACTTTATTTCAATGGAAAATAACTGCGGTTAAGATCTTTTTCTATCGTGTGAATTTGAAAGACAGAAAAAGGAACCGAGATAAATGATGTCTGCATTTGAAAAGAACTTTAAAAAGTAAAAACGAAACTTAACAGTTGTGAGAGGGGGGGGGGGGGATAGAGAATGAATAAAGACATATGAAATGAACTCTAAAATGTAAACTTTAAACTAAATATTATATTTGAAGGGGGGGGGGGGATAATGACAATTTATAATAAACCAGTAAAGTTAAAAGTTGATTTTTTTAGGGGAAAGGAGGAATAATGAATATATAACGGTAAAGCCGTTATACAAGGGGTTAAGCCTGTTATGGTGTTATTAAGGGGAGACATGAGTGAAAATTTTTGAAAAGAATGGTTTTTGTTTTATTGGCTTAACAATTTCTTTGATCCTACCTGAATCCAATGGTATGCCCGTTTTTTTCTGACTATTAGAAATAATCGTTAAAATTCAAGGGAAAATACAGACTCGGACGCCACGCCCATTCACATTCATTTTACGCTAACATTTTATACCAATTTCTATTTTTAAATTCTACTAGCACCACTATATTTTAAAAATAAATTTTGTAGTACGAACAGCGAACAGCGGAGCAGCTCAAGGGAATACCCAGTAGCAATGCTATTCCACTCTCTGTGTATGAGTAGTATGCGTATAACACATCCTAGAGGAGCCATGAAAATAAAGTCTAATCGTAGCACATTAAGTATTACTATATAAGAAAGAAAAAATAAACAAGTGGGTAAGTGTGATCACAGATCGCACAGAGGGTTTCGTTTAATATTCCTTTCAAAACACTTTATCCTTTTGAAAAATCTGTTAGTTCCATATTTCAAAACCAGGGGGCGCACTTGATTCTAAACAAACCTGTATCCGAACGAAAATCCGTTTTACATACTATCCGTAGATATATTAGTCGAGGGGATTGGGCCCATAGCACCCGAGATAAGTAGGCGCACCTGGCGGGAAAAAATTGAACTAAAATACGTAAGGCTATGGTGCATAATATGAAAGAATGGTCAAAGGGGTGTCGGCAAAAGTTGGAAAAATTGTTGGACCAAAGGGTTAAATGTACGACTTTTTCAAAATTTTATCATTTGTTGTATGATGTGGGGTGTTCAGCTATAAGTACCCAAAATTTCATGTCTCCAACATAATTAGGAGCTCACTTAGAAAGAATTGTTTAAAATACACATGCGGGAGCCCAAAGGGTTAAATGTACGACTTTTTCAAAATTTTATGATTTGTCGTATGATGTGAGATGCTCAGCTATAAGTACCCAAAATTTCATGTCTCCAACATGTATAGTTTCTGAGAACGGGCTCTGTGACGGACAGACAGACAGAGGAGCGAGACGAACAGGGTTTCGTCAGATGACCGAAACCCTAAAAAGAGCAAAATGAGAGAGGCTGAAAATTTAGGGATTCCAAGGATTACAGTAAAAAGAAATTAAGTTAAAAATTAGATTTAAAGATAAAATAAGAAAAAAAGTAAAAATCAGTTTAAAAATAGAAGATGTTTACGCCGTTTCATAAAAAACCGTACAAAGCAAAGCTAGAAAAAATTACCAATTTCCTTCATCAAAAAAGGCTGTTTTCAGCGTCATACATTTAATATATAATAAACTTACAGTTAGTTTAGGAGCTTTACCGAGGTAAAGCGATAATGAGAATATAAAAATGTATATATATATTTTAAATTTTACTAAGAAAGGAAAGACAAAAAGTATTAGCCGAAGAACGCGACTACTCTTCTAAAACAGTAGTACATCGGGGTCTCTTATGTTTAGTAGGACTGAGAGCATCATAATCTGATAATTCATGCATAATATCGTTTGGCACTTTATAAATTTGACTATGGACAAATGTTGTCAAAGTAAGTAAATGTCTTTCTTATAAAAAAAAAGTGGTGCTAGCCAAATAAAATTCGTGTAAGAGATGCTAATCCGGAAATCATGTGGAAAGTGACATAGAACCGATAATTGTTAAAACATTACCTCATTTATTATATCAAACAAAATTTAGTCCAAGTGTTTATATACACTTTAATTCGTGTGTTTGATAAAATTATGCAAGAACTTCACACAAGTCAGAAGTGTCTACGTTTTGTGTCTCTCCTGAAAAATTGTACTTTTCAGGTAAAAATCCCATTACCTCACAAATTACTCGAGTGATTTTGATAATTTTTTTTCGTGGCAGAGCAAAAATATAAGATCATATAAGGTAGACAGTTTTAAAAACCTTTAATTAGTTTCAAAAAAAAAAAAATTCTGAAAAATGGAAAATTTCTGAAAAATTGACATTGCTCTAAAATAAAAAGTTTTAGTCGCAGAAAATAGACTGTCAGCCATAAATCTTGAGCATAATCCAATGGATACGGAATTCAAATCTCACCAAAATCGGTTGGGTAGTTTCCGAGGAAACGGGTCTTAAATCTGGCATACACTCCATAGGATTGCACCCAGTCTTCTCTTTCCGTAAGGCGTTTAAGCCTTTATTTATGCATCACAGATGTTCTACACATTTTATGCTTTATGCCGCTCTAAAACTAAAGGAATTTTACAGTGAATAAGGTCTCCATAAATTAATGCTTAAATTATTTTGTAAATCATTATGCACTATAATATAATAATGCAAACTGTTCGATGCACATTAAAAATGCATGAGGTTTTTGGACTAAGTCTTGTCGATCGTGATTTTGTGGAAACCAAATGTTTATTGGCTTTTCGCATTCGTCTAATCGAAATGGCCAAGTGGAGTATTGACAAGTTGTTGGACATGAGTTACCATACTTTGTGTAAAAGCTTCCAAAATGAGCACGCTCCCTTTCCATAGGTCTCCACACTTTTATTTAAAGACATCTTAATGCTAACAACGTAAATTAATTTGAATTTGGAAAACAAAATGAGTTAAAACTAAAAGCACTCTGTTGGAAGAAATCACTCTAACACACCAACAAGCCACTCATTAAAAATTAATTTAATATTAATAATATGATTTTTTCACATTTGTAAGTAAGTCATGGATGAACCAACAGTTGCTTGGAGTTGCTTTAATTATTTTTGGATTTTTTTGCTATAGAAGTGGTAAGTTATGATAACTTTTTTACACGATTGTACTAGTAAATTTCATAACAGAATTTTTTCTTAAATATAATAGTACTAGGGAGTACTAGGGAGCTTATCTTCATACAAGTTACGCTGGCTAACGCCTGTCATAATCTCTAACAACAACCTAATTTGTTCTGTTTGAAAACGATTAACATATTACGTAAGAATGAATGATATCGCTACCAGGAGCGATCTTCCGTAAGGTGGCAATTCGTTTGCATTTGACTGGGGATGTTTCGGCTTCGAAGGCCACATCTGTCATTGACGCAACAGCTGATAGCTGTTTTCGTGAATGATTACGTAAAATGAATTACATATTTGAAAATCAGCTTATAAAGTAAAAATATATGAAATGTTAAGTAAAACATGTCGCTTGACTTCGGGTGTATTATAACGTACAACAGTATTTATTACATGGTTTAAGAAAACCATCTATACATGCAAATAATTTAGTTACATTTATAGTCAACTAAAATGGCTCGGAAAATATGTTAGTATGCCACTAAATGATATGTTAACTATTGAAAAGTTTAGGCATTGTACTAAGCTGGCGCCAGGTTTGAGAATGACATTTTACGTCATTATGACGTTTGAAATATAACTATTAATATGACGTCCTTTTCAACATTAAAAGTTTTTTTCACGCAATAATTTAACTATTAGAATATTTTCTGTCTTTTTTAACATGTAGTCACCTCCAAACATATATATTTAATTGGAAAGTATAATGTTAAAAAATATCATAATTTGGGCTTTTTAAAATCGATAGATAAAAACGGATAGTACAAATTAGAAATCTTTTCAGTCAATTAAATTTTGAATACAAAATTAGAAAAAAAAAATAAAAAAAAAATGGGCACGATAAAAAATGATTGGACATTGCACAGACTCACAATTTTCTTATGAAAACGCTCAAAAATAGTTAAATTGTTATAAATAGTTTTTCATCTTTTAAACATAAACGTATGTAACTGAACTTTCGTGACAGATTTGAATATTAAATAGATCTTAAAATATTTCTTCAATTTAAGAACTGCTTTTGCGTCAGAGTGCTTTTAATACATTTCCATGTAGAACGACGACCAGAAACTGAAAAATTTACTAGAGATTCAATTACGGCTGCAGCAAAAGTGACAGTACAACTATTATTTAATTTTTATTTAGAATAGAGAGAAAATTTATTTTTAATAGGATAATACGTGATGGAACAATATAGATTATTGGATAGTCATTGAGATTTTAATTAGAAAACTGTTTAAAACCAATTATTTAAATATAATAAATAATCACATATCTAAACTAATAAATATAATAAATAATTACATATCTAAATTAATAACTATAATAATTAATTACATATCTTTCATATCTAAAATTCTCGTGCGGAGCACTGGTGTGCCGTGAACAAAAACAAATTTGTCAAATGCCGATTTTCCAACTGAATATTTGTAAAGAAAGTAGTTTTAGTTGACTGACAATCTTTAAGAATTTCTGCTTTTGGATGTAATGCAAAACGTGACAATAAAGGTTACTATTTCCTCAATTAAATTCTGTTTTGTGATAATTTATTCATAGTATAAATTACTTGAAAAAAAATCATAATAGATTGTAATGTCTTTTAATGTAGGCAGACTTGTTGGGGGAGATTAATGGGATTCGTTTTGTAATTCTGTAATAAATGTAAGATTTTGAAAATTTCATTGATATATATATCCTAATAATCTCGCTTTCAATGCAAAATATGTTTCTTATTCATTAATAAATATATTATGTATAAGATACTTAATGATCATATAAAATGTAAAGTGTGTTCAAAATTATATTCTCTTGTGCAAACCGAGATTTATAGGATTATTACAAGTGGCATAAGGTTAAAATGTTTAATTAATTGAAATGGGAATGATAATGGAATGGTAATCAATAGGAGTACATATAATTTAAATAAACAAATTATACAATGCTTCATTTGTGGTATTGAAATGTGTGAGTCAGAAATGTTTCAAAAGTAGAGCTTTCGAAAACCGTAAAGATGAACTAGATATGAAAACTTAAAGAATTGTTCCGTTCAAAATATTAATGAAGGACACCCATCATAATTTTATAGCATTTAACCCTTTCCGGCGCGGTGTCCCTTTTTAGGGACACCTAATTTTAATTCCAAAACTGACAAACGGCACCAAGAATATTTAACTAAAATTTACCTATTTTAATGTACATGAAAATAATCAAGTTCATATTTTCTAATAAATTCGTTTATAAATTCGGTGTCAGTCCATTATTTCATCAGTTTATAAACATAGTTACTCCGCGCCGGTAAGGGTTAAATATATAATTTTATTGACTGGGATAGTAAAAAAAAATTACTCAGTTCTAAGATAAATGCTCGCTACAAATTCCAAAGGGTGAGAAAATGTGAGAAAATAAAAAGATTTGAAGTATTTCAATATAAAGATTTTACAGGATCATTGCAAAAAACTTGGTTATTGGCACGTTATGGTCACATAACATATTTTATGGAAATATTTAGCACTTGCAGTGGCGCCAACTTATATGGGCCCATGGAGCGCGAGAACACCCAATAATTTTATCTCTCCGCCCACCCAATTGCAATTGATTTAACTCATAATTGATATTTTTAATAATTTAATCGCTGAAATGAAATTTGGTTTTATGAACGTTCTCAAAATAGTTTTGTTCAAGAAATAGTAAGGAGAGAAATTAGACTTACAGGAGCACAGGGAAAACCCTTCAGCGGATGTATAGTTTAATTTCTGACGAAAACAAATTCCCTGCCTATTTTGCCATCTGTCTTGATGTCTTGAATTGATAAAGCATTTGGTGACTAAAATGTATGCTTTTTTTTATTGACATTTAGCTTTTTGCACTTCGAATACTTAGCAATTCCAATGTTATTTAAAATAAATAGTAATGTATTTATAAGAAAGAACTTATAAGAGTATAATTTAATTAAATTATTTATGAAATTATAATTAAAGTACATTAATTTAAAAAATTCTAAGGAAAACACAAATTAATTTCGAATTATCATCTTTAGTCATTATCTACCCCCCCCCCCCTCTCTCTCTCTCCATACACATACACATTAAGGGACAAAAACTATGTGTTATTTTACTAAAACATTTTTGAGCCCACCCAATATTTTTGAAAAGTTGGCGCCACTGGATGGTTATATATCATCACTTATCTATGATTTTAAAAGTGAACCAGGAAAACCGAAAATTTTTTTAGGCACAACATTTTTAGGCACACAATTTTTTAGGTACAACACTTGGTCAACGAGTAAGTTAATATTTTTTTACTATCTTGATTAAAGCATAAGTTACCAGAATCGACGCGTTGACCTTTAGTTGCATGAGAATTTACCATTCAAATTCTACAGGCAGTGTTTCATTTAGAATTAGGGATATATGACACCAAAATGTTTTCACGAATACCTTGCGAGTATGTCAGCAAGGGGTGAATAACAGCATTTTTTACTCAAATTATAAACAGTGTTTAAATTATTATCTTTATTTAAGAGTGTGTTAAATATGAAATACATTGATATATGCATATATGTAAATATTTTACATTTTTCATAGTTATTCTTGTATATCGAATCCTAGTATAACCGACGCGCATAGATATTTTGTACCTCATTTGCGGAAAAAAATTGCAGAAGAAAATTAGAATTTTTTTTAACCTAACAGTTAGTTCTGAAGTCGCACATTACTCACAGTGCATTGTTTCATGGTTTCATAACTAAAATCCAAAATTGCTAACCAACATGTTTATGCATTCAATTAGAAAGAGCACTCATACGTATAGGTGGCAGTCGAACCTTAAATACTTATTCCAAAGTAAATTCTGTAAGGGGAAAAAAAAAAAAAAAAAAAAAAAAAAAAAAAAAACGTATCATTAAAGAAAACATCAGGTACTCTGCTATATTAGGATGTGCTAAGGATAACACATGACATTTTTTCTCTGGTCAAAGCATCTAGTTTGTCAGGTTTGTTCAGGTTATTTTCGTGATGTTGATGAGAGAGATTTTGAATATGCTTTGCACGCTCCTTCGTTATTGCAATCAAAAAGAAAGTATGTGGCCAACGTATTATATTACCACAAGTTACATTTTAGGCGGCCCTTATACTGATATTCTTCCTTCTGAATTGAATGTGAAAAACTTCTTTTCGCATTTTCCTCTAATATTATTCATTCTATCAGTATGTTTCTATTGGCGCAATTCCCAGCATATTCCTGTAATTATGAAGACAAGTAAGTGGTTGTCTCAAAAAGAGCCATTTAGTTTTTAACCATTAATGTTGTATTTTGAAACATACATCAGATTTTGTGATGTCGCTTGGGGGCAAATGGCAATGGGAGCCTCCGAAATTAGGTTCATTTAAAAAATTTCAAAAGACATAATATCACACAAACTTCAGTTTTGTTTAAAGTTAATATTTACGGACACCGTTCAACGCCGTACGAGTCTGCTAGATATAAATAAAGTAACAAGTAAAAGGATCTTATAATTTTATGGGGGTTTCTAGGGCAGGTTTGTAAAGATGTAGAATATGAAGTCTAATTCTCATTAAATATTAAAATTAATTAATTAATAAAAATAATATATACATGCATCGTGATTTAACTCGTAGTAATAGATTGTCCGTCTGAGAAAATTTATTAATCATTTACACTGAGACTCGAAGTCCTAAAAGTAAGTAACATGCAATTTTCCAAACAAAAATTAATAACACAATAATTAAAAATAACATAGAATTTTTTTTTACGGAAAAAAAATTACATACACTTACATATAAAATGCATAAAAAAGGTAAACAGTCAAATGTCTATGGAAATAGCTATCACTATATCGATTTTCCTTTTTTTTAAATTTAAATTTAAAATAAAATGTAATTATTTGACTTTTACAAGACATAATACAAAAATCAATAGTTGGGCTATTATTATAACGTTCACTAGTAATTGTCATTAGTCATATACCCATAAATCAATGTATAAATTATTTTACTTCTTTATAAATATTAATGAATGAAGAAATATACATCTTCCTCCTACTTGAAATATTCCTTTGAATAATAAAGTATATAGATGAAAAGAAATATATTGGGAATAGCTATAAAATGATCATGGAAGACGGTAGTATTTCGAGTGACGCAGCCTTAAGCCTAAAATCGTATCGTATCGTATCGTTAAAATCGTATCGTATCGTATCATAGAATTCGTAGATGGCGGAACTCATATATACAGCTAACTCGACATCAAAGAAAATGCGAAAAGCCGCCTTTTAATAACTCAGCAGATATACGTCTTATTGTTCTGAATTTTCTAGAACAGTCTTATATCTGCAGTCTAATCGTATACTGAAATTTTTACATTTCTACGTGCAGTATATTTTGAGATCTAAATAGTCATTTTTAAAGTGAAAACGTTGGTATAATATCGAGGAAGTTCCTAATTTGAAAATCTCGAAAACGGTTCTAACAATTATTTTTAAATTGATACATAATATAAATGTGATTAAGGCGAGGTGAATAACACTTTTCTTTTTTCTGGGAAAACTCTCGTTCGTTAAATAATTCGATTTTATTTCTCTCGAAAATGACACGGGCGATTTTTTAAAAATCAAATAAATATGCTTCAGATGAACCAAATAACAATTTACTTGTTTCCAGCAAGACTCTTGTTCGTTTTATAATGCGCATGAAAAATCGGACTATATTTCTTCGCCATTCTATGGAAATTTCAACGAAAATGCATGACACTGTATTCATACACATACTTTCTTTTTAACCACTTTTGGGGAGAAAAATTTTGTCTTCCCACGGCTGAGTGGTTGAGGGCCATCGTCTACTGATTTTAACATAGGCAGTTCGATACTCTTGGTGCGTGTGAAGTTTTTTTTTTTTAAAGTCTGTTAGTTGACCATTATTCTCAGTTCCTTTGTAATTTTTTAATTGCTATTAAGTTAAATAAAATTACAATTATAATGACGCCAATTTGATGATGATTATTTCTTGGCAATTTTTCAACAATAAAAATATTACCATAAATTTTATAAATATATTTAATTTCAATCACTTTACAAAAAATATACATTAATAATTATTATTTGAATATAAATCACACGATCAGAAACGTAAAAAAATAATTCATTTCAGCTCTTCTTTTTATAATATCATTTTTTATTATTATGACGGTCAATCAATATATAATCACTGACATCCATAATATTATTATTATTATTATTATTATTTTCCTTGCATAAAAACTATTGTGATGTAATAATTATTTTATAATAAATAATTTAGTTGAAATGTTCTATTTATAAATAACAATGAAGTTTTACATAATAAGCATATCAGAATTCTGGTGTCGCCATCTTTTGACGCAATTGCATACTACATTTTGTCTCTTATTCGGAAAAAAAAAGAAAAAACTAACGCTTTTCACCGCTTTGAAAGAATCTCTTGTGACTAGAGGTCTATTTCGCAAATATTAAGAAAATTACTGCATACAAAAATATTAAAATGAGTAGTATTATAGAGAAATGTTTGATAAAAACGTTGAAGTAGACAGTTTTTAAATCGAAGAATTATTTTAAGAGATATTTAATGTTAAATCTGGATAAAATTGTCTCATTAAAAAAGTCTCATAGGAAAAAAAATATACATGGGAATTTAATCATTTTCATTCAATTTAATCATTCAATAGAAACTCGAAGTTTGCAGAGTGCATTTATTATTTTTAACTTGCCTAATTTTTTGACGGTTTATTTCAATTTTAAATTAAAATTTTCAGAATTTCCAGAGATATTTTTTACATATTTTAGAAAAGGTTATTTTAAATTGTTGCCAATTGTTAAAACAGCGCAAAGAATAATATATCCTTTAAATTAAAAAATTATTCACACGTGACTATTATAAACAGAAAAAAATCCTTTTAAATTAGAATTAAATGATAACGTGTTAAAAGCAGGAAAATATTAAACATTACGTCATAAAAATTGTTTTTACACATGCTTACTTAAAATGAAAGAAAATTATAAAATAATCAATTATTTTCAAATTAGAATTAAATGATTACGCATTAAAAGCAGGAAAACATTGAAAATTACGTCATAAAAATTATATTTACACGTGAATATTAAAAGAAAAAGAAAATTTTTAAATAATAAATTCATTGATATGTGTTAAAAGTCGTAAATGGAGGAAATTACGTCATATTGGCCAAAGTGGCCAAATAATAATATTGCAAAACAGTTTAAATTAAAAAATATATTTATATGAGAGATTTATTTCAAATTTCGAGATGATATTTTTAACTATAGTTGCCAATTTTAAGGTAGCGCAAATAATATTATCTTTCTAATAATAAAAATATTTTCAGTTGAACGTTACAAAGAGAAAGGAAAGTTTGGTGAAAATTATGTCAGATTTAAAACGTTACATTTAAAATCTCTTATTTAAAATCATTTATAGCGTTGTTAAAAAATACCATAAAGCAAACACTCTGTTGACTTAGTTCCTTTTATATTTGGTAATTTTCAAATGTTTAACTAATCTTATTTAATCAAGCACGGAAACAGCAACTAACATCAGCTGATTCGGTCTTGAAATCCCTCAGTAAAAGGGAAACCCGTTTACAGTAAGATCGCCATTGATTTTTTAATTATACAGAGCAGCCTCGATTATCCGAGCTAATTGGGACTGTTAGTAAATCGAAATCGGAAATCTCGGTTAATAGAAACTGTGTGTAAAAACTCGCCGTGCTTGCGAATTTAACATCTCTTTAAAAAAAATATATAGAACGTTTTTTAAATAATAAAAATAAATATATGTAAAGTTCTGTTTCACAGCTTAACAAATTTAAAAAGAAAATCAACTACCAGTAGTAAATTTTAAAATGCAAATTGAAAAATTTACGAAAGTTCACACAGCCACTGGAAACAAAGCATTGTTCGCTATTGACTTCTCAGGGTCCAGTGTTTCTTTGGAGCTGAGTGCTTTTGGGGGCAGAAGGGCCTGTATAGCACGGACAGTGAGCTAAAGAGTGTGGTTATTTTTAAGGCTCATTCAAAAGGAAAAAAAAAATCAGACTTTGTTATCGGCTCGGTTAACAGAAACCTCGATTAATCGAAGCTCGGTTAATCCAGGTTCTACTATAATTCAATCTTCCGTAATCTTTTTAAAGCAGATCAAATTAATGGACTTTAGCACAAAGTCACATAGCTGATAACTGCCATGCTTGTTGGCCACCTTTTTTTCAAAAAGTTTGCTTCACCTTATTCAATTAATGAGATATCTCCGATAAAATAAGTCACATTTTCCCGTTCTAAAATACTGGTATCCAAAAATCGAAGCATGTAACTGACACTACAAGTACTCATGGAACTAGACTATTTTAAGTCTGATTTTTATTATAGACTATATAAAATTATTAAAAATATATATTATGATAGGAACTAGCGGGCTTCGTCCGCTATTTACGTTACGGATATAAAAATCATATTTTTTTTTTTTTAGGGAAAAAGAAATAAAAACCTATTTGACGATGGTTTATAAAGACACATTTTGTATTTGTTATATTTCCGGGGATGAGGAGGGGGGGGACTATTTTGATTAAATATAGCAATTAGTCCACATGGCAGATATAATTATGATAGACACTAGTGGGCTTCGCCCCTCTATGGCGCTTTATGGGTCCAGCTTCCATAACTCAGAAACCACCTTTCGGACATCAATGCAACAGATTCCAAACGTTATAATTAACTTAATAATCACCCTATATTGCATTAAAGTAAATTTATGAGTACTGCATACTATTTTTTTATCGTAATTTCTGAAGAGAAAAAATTATTTCGGTTCCAGTCTTAGGTACTGGTCTGAAAAATTTTGAAAAAGGGGGGAAGGAGGGGACATGTAAATGGTACATGTAAACCATTTACATGATTTATGTAAATGGTTTCTTTGCGTCATTGTGTCCAAACTACATGAAATGTATGAAAAAGGATAGTTTGACGCAAATAAACCATTTACATAAATCTTACTCACAATTTTGAATAGCGTGACACAAAAGATAAATCAATTTATTGAAATAAATACATTTCAATGCATAGTATAGATTCAATGAAAGTGATATATTTAACAGTGAATTGGAAAATTAAAAGTATTGTGTAGATGTAAAAAAATATTTTAACCAAGTCAAAAATAATTTAAATTGAATTTTAAAACAAACCTTTTAAAGTCACATCAAGGTGTCACTTAAATTTTATATCATATCTTTTAAAACTCATATTTTGAATTTATGAGAGATGTAAATGATAAAGCAACAGCGAATAAAATTTTATGCAGCTTTTCATGTTGAACATAACTTTTGCACATGCGATTATAAATAAAACAAAAATAAAATGATGAAATAAATACAAATATATTTTTTAAGAAATAGCATAACGTCACTCAAAATTTGATATCAGTAATTTTAAGTTCCATATTTAAAATTCTTAGAGCATAAGATAAAGTGCTGCGTCAGAAACTTTTAACCCGTCAAGGGTTTTTGCATTGATAGTAATTACCTTCAACTAGAAGTTCACATCGAATATTCACGACTACATGGTTCATCATACAGTTTTAAAGTCCACATTTTAGATTTTATATTATATCGTTACCACTGTTCCAAGCGACTCAATGAGTTAATTTGATAATTTAGGCACTAAACACCTGAATATATCTTCATGGCTTTACGTTATTTCTGCCGCAATATTTTTTTCTTTATTTTATTTTAAATTTTTACTTGTCTATTCATTTTTTAGGCTTTAACACGTTCACGCCGGCGCCTATATTTATGATTTTCGCTGTGAGGCGGCTCTCGAATTCATGTTTTGCTTCATCTGGCGGCGCGGTACTTTCGCTTATTCAGACACTGTATGTAAAGACACGCCCCTCTCGTATTTATTAAATTGAACTCGAATATAACAAGCAGAGTTGATTGTGAATGTCTTAAAGTTCGTAAGGAGTAAGCAAATTACTTAGAGCACATGAGTTTATTAACTGCATATGTACGAATTTAATATAAAATGTCTTAAAATCTACAGAAATGTGGACAACATGATATAAATGCATTTTCTGTAAGATAGAACAACATGTGGTAGACCAAATTTTTGAATGTGTAACAATACTGGAAAATTGTTTTTTAAAAGGCCATTAGTTAACTGTAACACACAAGAGAAATTACTTTAATTAAATAATTAAAATACAGCAATTTTTTTTATATATTTTGTTTGTACTGTGTAGTTTTTTCTTTTATTTTAGCAAATTGTCATTTATTTACTTTTTTACTAAAAAATTAATTATTTTCTTTAGAATAATGTTGATAACGTATTTAATTTTTCGTAAATCTTATTTTAATATTTTTAACACAAGAGATTATTTTACACCACTGGTTGCATTTTCTAATGCGGACTTACATTAGTACGAACGTAATATGAACTCCTTGGAATCTTGAGTTCACAGTAACGCACGCAAACTTCAATTTATATTTTCACGATATCTCTACGATTTAGTAATTTGATAAAAAAAGGTACTTTTGAAATAAAGTAAAAACAAATATTAAGACATATAATTATATTATAAAGTAACACGTTGTATTGTATTAGAATATTCCTGAAAATTTCACGGATTCATTAAGTCTGAATAGTGCCTTTGGATTTTTATAAGGTATGTTCCATAACTTAAAAGCGATGATCTTAATTATAACAGGCAATTTATAATTAATAGGACCGTATCAGCTAATGTTTCAGAATTGTTATCTTCGAGTTTTATCAAGGGTGGAGTTTAATTGATTTTTTTTATCTTGTCTCCCAACGTAAGATATTTCTTAAAGTTCACACAATCTTCTTAACTTGAAATATGGGTTATCCGTTTTCGCACTTACGTGATTTACGACTCATTTTTTAAAGAAAAAATTTATATTTTGAAGATTACATAAGAATTTTTTTTTTAAACCTAAGTTATTATGTTTCATTCTTCTGTTACATGAAAACTTTATTTAATTACTTAACAACATCTTTTTAATGAGAGAGAAGTTATTTTAGCTTATAATAATATATTTAGCTATTTCATTTTACAATTACACTGGTTATCAAAAATTAAGGAAAAGTCACAAAATGCTAATTTTCAAATACGCGAACACTCAAAAGAAAATAATATAATTCGAGTAATTACTATCTCTACAACACAGCTAGCCCATATAACATCTCATTCATGTCACACATGGTCACAAGTATCACAGTCACTACGGTGAAGCAAAAAAATAGGAAATTCCATACATATCATTATGAGTCTCAAATGATCACTATATGTGACTCCACTGTGAAGTCAATGTGACTGCTGCTTTGTGACGAGTCACCAGGTGACTTTACAATGTAGTTAAATTGTGACTCTCGTGTGACTGTCATTTTGAGACTCAATTTCATAGTCATCATGAACGTTGCATTATGACAAGTCACCAAATAATATCATATTATAGTCACATGGAGACTTTTCCCAAAAGAGCACAATGATGACTTGACAGTAGTCTCTCTGTCACCTGAAATTCATCATGTGACTTTAATGTGACATTATTTGGTAACTTATCACAATGCAGCGTTCACGATGACTTTGAAATTGAGTCTACAAATGACAGTCACATGAGAGTGACAATGTAACTACATTGTAAAGTCACATGGTGAATCGTCCCAAAGCAGCAGTCGCAGTGACGTCTCAGTGGAGTCACATATTTTGATCATTTGAGACTCATAATGAGATGTATGGAATTTCCTATCTTTTTGCTTCACCGTAGTGAATGTGACATTTGTGACCATGTGTGACATGAATGAGATGTTATATGGACTAGCTGTGTTGTAGAGATAGTAACTACTTGAATTATATTATCTCCTTTTGAGTGTTCGCGTATTTAAAAATTAGCATTTTGTGACTTTTCCTTAATTTTTGATAACCAGTGTATTTCTAAACTTGGAATGGTATTTTGTGAAACAACACAATAAACGAAAATATGAAGCATGAAGAAACCCAAATTAGCTTTATGAGTAAAATAATTTTCAGTCTTCCATATATAATATAAGAACTAGAAATAATGCTTATAAAAATTTAAAATGAAATGAGCTGAACACAGATTTTGTAATTTTCTTACGTGTGCACAAATATACAGAATGAAATAAATACGTACTTTTACAGTTCATGTTAATATAGGAGGCAAATATAGGCTTTAATATAAATTAATAAATGAAAAATAATCTTAGAAATGGAACAGTGCGTTGCCGGTTCGCATATCTGACACATTTATAAGAAGTAATGTGAAATAATATTTTGAATTATGTTTTATATATTTTCATAAAATAAAATACATAACTCGCCATTGGTAAAATGTTTATCTATTTAGCTCATGAAATATGTTTAGGCTTTAAAACCTTTATAGGCACTATATTATAATAACTGAGTTATTGATCTACATTAGAATTCAAAGAAAAACCCCGTGGAATAATATTTTGCTTTGGAAGAAAACTGCATTTATAGGACCAAATTCTTCCAAATTTTCAAACTGTACATACAGCCACCAAAGATAATGTATAGCAATGATTTTAAAAGAATATAAAATAAAAAAATTCAAAAAGGCATTCTTTAAGTCTAGTAGTATTTTAAAAATTAAAATTAATAAAATATTCTACTTATACAATTAAAGTTTTAGAAACCGTGTATCAGATGCATAATGAGTTTTTAAATACGAAGTATTTAAAAAAAAAAAATACGTGTTTACAAAAATAGCCTTTTTTCTAATAAATATAACGATATTCTAATAAATATCACGAATTTTTAAAAGTTAATTTGCAATGCAAAAATTTGTACTACCGTAAGAAGACGAAATTCTCCCGACATTTATCAATATTTAGGGGTGTAATTCACGTAGTTCAAGCAGTACACACAGTATTTGATTTAAAAAACTTATTAAATATTAAATGTTAATAAACTTGTGAATTTTAATAAAAGATAAATGTTCAAAAGTTATACATTTTATAGCTCATATAGTTTAAAATTTAAGTTCCGCTACAAATTATGGTAAATTAATTTCACAATTTTCTAAGTAAAAGAGTTTCGTGTGTATTAGTCGCCTATAATGTTTACAACAGTATATTTTAATAAGCTTTAGCTTAGAAAAGGAATACACGTTTTTGAAGCGTCAAGTATCATAAACTGACCACCTCACCTGACCTCGTAGTTTGTTCGGATATTTTTAAAATCTCTTTTAGGCTTATTTACCGCTGTAGTAATCTTACATAAAATAATTGGATAATGGTAGGTGTCACTCTCTAGTTTTTCTAAACAACGCATATAAAAATTCAGTACATCTCAGGAGAGCGTGTATAAAAGCTACAGTGAGTTCCACCAATTAGTAAGATTTGTCTGGGTAATTAAAAAAACTGTACAATGTCTGATTAAAGTATAATAATCATGCAAATTCATTTTAGGATTTATTCTTCGATCTCACTTTATGCTAAATTTTGTCATTTATATGCAGATTTATAGCAATGACAGCGTATAATCTTAAGTTATTTTGAAGATGCTCTAGCATTGTCTATTTTTAGTAAACGATGTATTCATTGTTATGAAATGTATTACTATGAACATAAAGGTTATTTATATTAATCCGATAACAAGAATCTTTCATAATGCAGAGGTAATGAATTTTAACTACTGGAAATTAGACTTACAGGAAAAACCAAACTACGAGACAAACTACATAACTTATATCGAGAGTTTTACTTTAACAAAATAATAACACTGCTTTATTTTTTTTTCTAGCTAGAATCCTGACGAAAAATATCAGAGTTTAGTTTTCTACGAAAAAAAATAATTATGCGCCCTTATAAATTACTAATATTAATACCGTATTATACACTTGCATTATGTTTAAAAGAGTACAACTTTTTAAAACCTGCGCAATTCGCGCATCTTATAGAAATAAGTATAAAAGGTGATTCTTCGAAGCGAAATCGCTTGTGTATGGAACGTTTTTTGACAGGCAGAAACATGGAACACATCTAGGGCCTAGAACCAGAATATTATTAATGGTTCCACTCTTAGTTTATTTCCCATTCTCTTACAGAGTAGCTCTTCCAAGATTTTGAACCGCTTTGGGATTTTTATGGATGGAAAGCATCTCATCAGAATTAAATGTCCCAAATTTATTCCATTGGTTTAATGACTGCATACATGCTAGCGAAAGCACTCATACGACTCCTTTATCGATAAAGAAGTCGTCATGAAAACAAAGCACGAAGTGACCTGAAATTATCGTATGTTAAAATCCAAATCGTATGTTTCGTAATGTTATCGTATGTTTCATCTTGGATTACTGCAGTTCAAACTTTTAAAATAGATCTAAGATATCACATTCCGATGTTGATAAGGGCAGAGATCCATTTCACTAAATTAATAAAATGTAAAGTTTCGTATGTTTGTTATTTTTTACCTTGGGAATATTGGATTACGCTCATATTCATTAGAGAAGGGTAATCATCGGACACTTGATTTTTTGCCCCTTTAAGAACTTTCAAACATAGCTGAAAAGTGTTTATGACTGCGGTTTGTGTGTCGGATTGTCCGTGCTCTAACTCGCTTAAATATAACCATATTGCCTTGAAATTGTTTAATGCAATTGACATTTACTATAGAACGATCGCTATTGAAAACGAAGGGAATAGCATGTATAATTCACCTACATTGACAGTAAAAAGTATTGCGTTAGATTATGGCCAATGGATTGCCAAGCATCTAATATAAATTTACAGGGTCACAGAAAAGAATTCTGTCACATAATGATCTACTAGAGAAAATCATTTTTAGTATATTTTAATGTTGTTACTCTATTTCAATAAGAGTTATATGCATTATTGAGGTGTACTATAAATTTCTTATTGAAAAGTATCGTGTTTTGATGATCGTATACAGGACTACACAGAGAAATTCTTAAGTATTTTTGCCTATTGAAGTGAATAGCTTAGGCAGTAGTTTTTATTTGCGTTATGAATTTTCCAGCTGAACTATATTTATATATTAATATAAGTTATCGGACTATACATAAATTCATATACAGAGCTACGCAAACGCACACAACATACAACCGTTTAATGTTCGCGATTTCAGAAGTGCAATTTAAGTTGTGTTATAATTGATTTACCGGAATTGAATTTTCGTTTAATAGGTATTGTGTACGAAAATGATTAGATAATATACATGACTATACGAAAACGTTTGAGTGCATTTCTATCTCCTGGAAAAAAATGATAAGAGTGAATTTTCTATATAACATAAATATTAGTATGCTATGTATGTATAGTATATGCAGATATTTAGATTGTGAACAAGGCTGTACAAAATAATTTTATTATTTTTGATTAAGGTAATTTCTGAAACTGTATTTTTAAATGTGTGGTATGTTTTCTAAACTGTACTCATATATAACTTTGCACCTTATTTAATGGTGAATTTTCGTTGCAATGTTATAGATGTGTAGGAAAGTGCTTCGTAATCTATGCGTGAAGCATGATTTTTTGTTCTTGTTTTAAGCATCTACAGAAATACTTGGGGAATCGTCCTTCAAACTAACACATTTAACCTAAGTGAAGATCTAAACACGTGGACAGTTTAGGAGCCAATAATGTATGGAATAAAATATAATATTAGCGATCATTCTATAACACAAAATGCTCGAAATGTACTTCACTGTCAGACTAACAAATTGGTATGTGAGTGATGAACAGCGATTGTATGTATGTGATTATCCTCATTTTGTATAGGCTGAATAATTTGAGTTCTGACGATTATATATATATATTCCATAGTATTTAAATGAAAAGAATATCAATTTACTTTTCTAAATTACTTCACACAATAAAGTGAAAAATCGAATGACAATAAACTAACTAATAATTAAATACACTGAAACTAAAAAATATTCAAACCAGAAAAATATAGTTAAAACGATTTATTAAAATGTTAAAGCTTTATATTAGAGTAATTCCACTCAAAATAATTTGAAGTTGTCATGTTATCTAACTGTTCTTTTTAGACTGTTGGTGATATATAAAATTAAACAAAAACCTAATTTGCAGAACAAAATAAAAAAGCAAAATTATTACCTAAATTGTTTAAGCCCGAGAAGGGGCAGATATTAAGATATTTCATTCAATTCGTTCTACATTTAATGTTAATTTTTTGTAACAAATAAGTTAAATCAATTGAACATTGAAAAATAAAAATGAAATTCATACAATATAATTGTCTGAGCGAAGCTAAGGCTAATACTCAGCGAAATATTACTGTCCGGACACATTACAGCTACGATGGATATTAATACCATGTCCTACTAAAAAAAAAAAAGCCTAATAAAAACCTTTCGTCAAGCATAACTCAAAAAATATTTGTCGGATTTCGTTTCTGATTGCACCAGAAGGTACCTATGAGGGCCACCTACTGAATGCACCTACTATGAAAAATAAGTTCCAAACCGTTTAAAAATTATATTAAAAAAACTGATAAAAAAGCACAATTTATCTGCATACGTCACATAAATTTAGTGTGCGTCACTTTCACCGGTGGAAGTTTTCATAGACAACTGGTTTGAACACATGGAGCTAATAAAAAAAAAAAAAAAAAAAAACGCAGTAATATTGAATAGATCAGTTTCAACCACGTGATCACAAACCTTGCAACAACCCGTGGCAATCAGTTTTGGTGGGCAAACAAATAATAATACAGTACTCCGTACCACGGTGACCGTTTTTAGCTTGTTGCATAAAATCTGGCCTTTTGTATGACATACAATAGGCTAAATCCGGCTAAAAACTCAGGCTAAAAGATAGTTTTCAGTCTATCGACTGGAAATTAACAGATTTTTTTAATACTCGTATAACGAAATTTAGAAACGATTGTGGATGATTAAAACAGAAGACATGAGTGTTTATTGCTCCGGGAGGTTATCATTCTCTGGATGTCTGTCTGTCTATCATACAGCATGCAATTTTCTTGTAAAGGATGATATTATTATGCAGTAAAACCTCCATAACGGACACACCCGATTAGTGGACACCTCTATTTAGCGGGCATTTTTCGATTACCAACCCTTAAACAACTGTACATTTTTTACTCTCAGTAGCGGACACCTCCAAATAGAGGACAAATTCTGCCCTCCCGAGGTGTTCGCTATTCAGAGGTTTTAATGGTAAAACCTCCATAACGGACACACCCGATTAGCGGATACCTCTATTTAGCGGACATTTTTTCGATTACCAACACTTAAATAACTGTACATGTTTTACTCTCAGTAGCGGACAACTCCAAATAGAGGACAAATTCTGCATTCTCGAGGTGTCCGCTATTCAGAGGTTTTACTGTATATATTATTGATAATTATTTTACAGGGCCGCACAAAAGAATAAGAATATATGAAACGAATAGAAACTAAATTCGGGATTGGTAGATCGCTGATGGTAATGTAATTACCCGACTACGGCAAAGCCAAAGGAGGGTTATGATTTTGACAGGCTATGTATGTATGTATGTATGTATGTATGTATGTATGTATGTATGTATGTTCATCTGTTCCCTCGTAACTTCTAAACCACTAATCAGAATTCGACAAATGACATATCATTAGAAGCGTCTTAATTGTCCGCTGGTTATAGGCTATATAGATTTTCACCAAATTCAATGTGGCGCCTTCTAGCGGACAAAATATACAGAGTAAAAAAATAAAGTTAAGCTAGATATGCCGTGTTTGGTATCATTTTAAAGCGCTTCACTTCAAAACCATAGAGGGTTTGTTTATAAGTGCCTTGGATCATAATAAGTTGCTTAAAAATCCACATGACAGTCAATCGTTAGCAGAATTAGATAGATTAAGAAATCTTCCTAGGTCATCTTAATACATGAAACCTTCAATCTACATTACACATTTACACATTACACTAACGACCTCATCCACTAATCGGTCCATTACCCATTTGCTGCCATCGACGGATATGTGCGTCACTACTACCAAATACTGGAAGCGTCATACGTCAAAAAATAAAGTTAAGATAAATATGCCGTGTTTGGTATCATTCAAAAGCGCTTTACTTGTACATTTTGAATATATCTATATATTACTAGCATTTGCTTGTGACTTTACCTGTATTCATGGGGTACTTTTATACTTTTTCAGCGTAGTTTTTTGTCGTAGTTGGGTTTTAGTTTTTTTACTTTATCTTGTTTTAGGAAGTTGTTACAGTCATCCGCAGCCTGTCTCACTCCTTTGTCTGTCTGTCTGTCCGTCTGTCGCAGAGCCCGTTCTCTAAAACTATATATATATCGGAGACATGAAATTTTGCATACTTATAGCTGAACACCTCACATCAAACGACAAATAATAAAATTTTGAAAAAGGTCTAATATTTAACCCTCTGGGCTCCAACTTGTCTATTTTAAACAATTTTTCTAACTCAGCCCCTAATTAAGTTGGAGACATGAAATTTTGCATACTTATAGCTGAACACCTCACATCAAACGATAAATAATAAAATTTTTAAAAAGGTCTAACATTTAACCCTCTGGGCTCTAACTTATGTATTTTAAGCAATTTTTCTAACCCATCTCCTAATTAAGTTGGAGACTTGAAAGTTTGCATACTTATAGCTGAACGCTTGCTATAACACGATAAATCATAAAATTTTGAAAAAATCATATTTAACCCTCCAGTCTCTAACTTCTGTATTTTAAGCAATTTTTCTAACTCAGCCCCTAATTAAGTTGGAGTCATGAAATTTTGCATACTTATAGCTGAACACCTCACATCAAACGACAAATAATAAAATTTTGAAAAAGTCTAATATTTAACCCTCTGGGCTCTAACTTGTGCATTTTAAGCAATTTTTCTAATTCAGCCCCTAATTAAGTTGGAGACATGAAATTTTGCATACTTATAGCTGAACATCTCACATCAAACGACAAATAATAAAATTTTGAAAAAGTCTAATATTTAACCCTCTGGGCTCTAACTTATGTATTTTAAACAATTTTTCTAACTCAGCATCTAATTAAGTTGGATACGTGAAATTTTGCATACTTATAGCTGAACACGTGAAACACACACATCAAACGACAAATAATAAAATTTTGAAAAAGGTCTAATATTTAACCCTCTGGGCTCTAACTTATGTATTTTAAGCAATTTTTCTAACCCATCCCCTAATTAAGTTGGAGACTTGAAAGTTTGCGTACTTATAGCTGAACGCTTGCTATAACACGATAAATCATAGAATTTTGAAAAATTCATATTTAACCCTCCAGTCTCTAACTTCTGTATTTTAAGCAATTTTTCTAATTCAGCCCCTAATTAAGTTGGAGACATGAAATTTTGCATACTTATAGCTGAACACCTCACATCAAACGACAAATAATAAAATTTTGAAAAAGTCTAATATTTAACCCGCTGGGCTGTAACTTATGTATTTTAAACAATTTTTCTAACTCAGCCCCTAATTAAGTTGGAGACATGAAATTTTGCATAGTTATAGCTGAACACCTCACATCAAACGACAAATAATAAAATTTTGAAAAAGTCTATTATTTAACCCTCTTGGCTCGAACTTGTGTATTTTAAGCAATTTTTCTAACTCAGCCCCTAATTATGGTGGATACATGAAAGTTTGCATACTTATAGCTGAACACTTGCGATAACACGATAAATCATAAAATTTTGAAAAAGTCATATTTAACCCTCCGGTCTCTAACTTCTGTATTTTAAGCAATTTTTCTAACTCAGCCCCTAATTAAGTTGGAGACATGAAATTTTGTATACTTATAGCTGAACACCTCACATCAAACGAAAAATAATAAAATTTTGAAAAAGTCTAATATTTAACCCTCTGGGCTCTAACTTGTGTATTTTAAACAATTTTTCTAACTCAGCCCCTAATTAAGTTGGAGACGTGAAATTTTGCATACTTATAGCTGAACACCTCACATCAAACGACAAATAATAAAATTTTGAAAAAGGTCTAATATTTAACCCTCTGGGCTCTAACTTATGTATTTTAAGCAATTTTTCTAACCCATCCCCTAATTAAGTTGGAGACTTGAAAGTTTGCATACTTATAGCTGAACGCTTGCTATAACACGATAAATCATAAAATTTTGAAAAAATCATATTTAACCCTCCAGTCTCTAACTTCTGTATTTTAAGCAATTTTTCTAATTCAGCCCCTAATTAAGTTGGAGACATGAAATTTTGCATACTTATAGCTGAACACCTCACATCAAACGACAAATAATAAAATTTTGAAAAAGTCTAATATTTAACCCGCTGGGCTCTAACTTATGTATTTTAAACAATTTTAACAATTTTTCTAACTCAGCCCCTAATTAAGTTGGAGACATGAAATTTTGCAGAGTTATAGCTGAACACCTCACATCAAACGACAAATAATAAAATTTTGAAAAAGTCTATTATTTAACCCTCTGGGCTCGAACTTGTGTATTTTAAGCAATTTTTCTAACCCATCCTCTAATTAAGTTGGAGACTTGAAAGTTTGCATACTTATAGCTGAACACTTGCGATAACACGATAAATCATAAAATTTTGAAAAAGTCATATTTAACCCTCCGGTCTCTAACTTCTGTATTTTAAGCAATTTTTCTAACTCAGCCCCTAATTAAGTTGGAGACATGAAATTTTGCATACTTATAGCTGAACACCTCACATCAAACGACAAATAATAAAATTTTGAAAAAGTCTAATATTTAACCCGCTGGGCTGTAACTTATGTATTTTAAACAATTTTTCTAACTCAGCCCCTAATTAAGTTGGAGACATGAAATTTTGCATAGTTATAGCTGAACACCTCACATCAAACGACAAATAATAAAATTTTGAAAAAGTCTATTATTTAACCCTCTTGGCTCGAACTTGTGTATTTTAAGCAATTTTTCTAACTCAGCCCCTAATTATGGTGGAGACATGAAAGTTTGCATACTTATAGCTGAACACTTGCGATAACACGATAAATCATAAAATTTTGAAAAAGTCATATTTAACCCTCCGGTCTCTAACTTCTGTATTTTAAGCAATTTTTCTAACTCAGCCCCTAATTAAGTTGGAGACATGAAATTTTGTATACTTATAGCTGAACACCTCACATCAAACGAAAAATAATAAAATTTTGAAAAAGTCTAATATTTAACCCTCTGGGCTCTAACTTGTGTATTTTAAACAATTTTTCTAACTCAGCCCCTAATTAAGTTGGAGACGTGAAATTTTGCATACTTATAGCTGAACACCTCACATCAAACGACAAATAATAAAATTTTGAAAAAGGTCTAATATTTAACCCTCTGGGCTCTAACTTATGTATTTTAAGCAATTTTTCTAACCCAACCCCTAATTAAGTTGGAGACTTGAAAGTTTGCATACTTATAGCTGAACGCTTGCTATAACACGATAAATCATAAAATTTTGAAAAAATCATATTTAACCCTCCAGTCTCTAACTTCTGTATTTTAAGCAATTTTTCTAATTCAGCCCCTAATTAAGTTGGAGACATGAAATTTTGCATACTTATAGCTGAACACCTCACATCAAACGACAAATAATAAAATTTTGAAAAAGTCTAATATTTAACCCGCTGGGCTCTAACTTATGTATTTTAAACAATTTTAACAATTTTTCTAACTCAGCCCCTAATTAAGTTGGAGACATGAAATTTTGCAGAGTTATAGCTGAACACCTCACATCAAACGACAAATAATAAAATTTTGAAAAAGTCTATTATTTAACCCTCTGGGTTCGAACTTGTGTATTTTAAGCAATTTTTCTAACCCATCCCCTAATTAAGTTGGAGACTTGAAAGTTTGCATACTTATAGCTGAACACTTGCGATAACACGATAAATCATAAAATTTTGAAAAAGTCATATTTAACCCTCCGGTCTCTAACTTCTGTATTTTAAGCAATTTTTCTAACTCAGCCCCTAATTAAGTTGGAGACATGAAATTTTGTATACTTATAGCTGAACACCTCACATCAAACGACAAATAATAAAATTTTGAAAAAGGTCTAATATTTAACCCTCTGGGCTCTAACTTATGTATTTTAAGCAATTTTTCTAACCCATCCCCTAATTAAGTTGGAGACTTGAAAGTTTGCATACTTATAGCTGAACGCTTGCTATAACGCGATAAATCATAAAATTTTGAAAAAATCATATTTAACCCTCCAGTCTCTAACTTCTGTATTTTAAGCAATTTTTCTAATTCAGCCCCTAATTAAGTTGGAGACATGAAATTTTGCATACTTATAGCTGAACACCTCACATCAAACGACAAATAATAAAATTTTGAAAAAGTCTAATATTTAACCCGCTGGGCTCTAACTTATGTATTTTAAACAATTTTTCTAACTCAGCCCCTAATTAAGTGGGAGACATGAAATTTTGCATAGTTATAGCTGAACACCTCACATCAAACGACAAATAATAAAATTTTGAAAAAGTCTATTATTTAACCCTCTGGGCTCGAACTTGTGTATTTTAAGCAATTTTTCTAACTCAGCCCCTAATTATGTTGGAGACATGAAAGTTTGCATACTTATAGCTGAACACTTGCGATAACACGATAAATCATAAAATTTTGAAAAAGTCATATTTAACCCTCCGGTCTCTAACTTCTGTATTTTAAGCAATTTTTCTAACTCAGCCCCTAATTAAGTTGGAGACATGAAATTTTGTATACTTATAGCTGAACACCTCACATCAAACGAAAAATAATAAAATTTTGAAAAAGTCTTAATATTTAACCCTCTGGGCTCTAACTTGTGTATTTAAAGCAATTTTTCTAACTCAGCCCCTAATTATGTTGAAACATAAAAATTTGCATACTTATAACTGAACACCTCACATCAAACGACAAATAATAAAATTTTGAAAAAGTCTAATATTTAACTTCTAATATTTTGTCTGGCGCAATTTATAAATTTAAACTCTTTTGCAATATTATTTTTTGTTCATTTTGCATAATAAGTGTAATGTGACGTAATTTCTTCTATTCAAGACTTTTAACGCATGTTAATGTATTTATTTTACTATATTCCTTCTCTTTTAAAATTCACATGTAAATATAGCTTTTATGCCGTAATTTCCAATAAGTGCCTGCTTTCTATACCTAATTATTTAATTCTAATTTGAAAGTTTTTTTCTGTTTATAATAGTAACGTGTAAATATTTTTTTTTTATTTGAAGCAAACATTATTAATTGCGCTGTTTATACAGTTGGCAACAGTTTAAATTAATACCATTTTCTAAAATATGTAAAATATATCTGTCGAAATGCTGCATATTTGAATTTAAAATAGAAATAAAAGCTCAAAAAATGAGTCAAATTAAAAAAAATTAATGGAATCTGCACACCGAGATCTTCTATTGAATAAAATGATCTAAAAATGATTAAATTCCTATGTATAGTTTTTGCTTCTATAAAACTTTTTTAATGGAACGATTTTGCCCAAATTTAGCATTAAATATCTCTTCAAATAATTCTTCGATTTGCAAACTGTATGAATCAGCGTGTTGATCAAACATTTCTCTATAATACCACCGATTTTGATATTTTTGTATGCAATAGTTTTCTTAATATTAACGAAGGAAGACCTCCGGTCACAAAAAATTCAAAACCCGCGGTGACAGCGTTAGTTACATTTTTTAGAATAGAGATATATATAAAAATGAAAACTTGTCTATCTCTCTGTTTGTAATTCTATAAAAATCCACAATTTGGAAGCCAAAATTGTGAAAAGATACGTACATGTGTATTAAAACATGGCCGAGGCGACTAAAGTAATCCGGAATCGAAATAATTAATTAATTTTTAATTAATAAAAAAACACCAATTTAATAGCAATTTCTTATCAAATTTAAACATTTTTCGTTATAGCAGTTGCCAACAATTAAAATACACATTAAAATTATTACTACAACAATTAATTTTCTACTGCAAGATTTCCACGTGTAAAATTAAAATGAAATAAATAGTTTGCCGCATTTAAAAAAAAGGTGAATATTACATCATAACTTTTCTATTGCAAGATATTCACGTGAAAAATGAAAATGAAATAAATAGTTTGACGAATTTAAATGAAAGTGAGTATAACTTCATAACTTTTCTATTTCAAGATTTCCACGTGAAAGAGGAAAATATTAGGTCATATTGGAAATATAAAGAACGTAGTGGATATAGTATAACGTCATATGAGTGTGAAAAATGTATTGAAGCATGATAAAAACCCGATTAGGGAAATATTGGCGAATTTTAACATTATTGCTCCAATTATAAATTGAAATAAGTTCATTTATAGGTGTATTCTTTTGCGTCTGTTATATACATTTATACATTTTTATATAGCTTTTTCATATGATTCATTTATAGAACAATGTTGAGCATACGACTGCTTTTTTTAATGTTTGTTTGTGTTGTATGTTAAATTTTGAAATTGATTTTTCAGAACAAACATCCTTCAAATTCTGGGAAACGTCGGGCACTTTAGTTTGTAACAGATAAATGGCTTTTGCATCTGTACATCTAATGCTAATATTATAAAGCGTTATAATATTATAAAGTGTATAATATTATTAATGCTTGTGCGTTTGTGAGGTGTTATCTCTGAAACTACATAGCGAACTTAAAAAAAAATGTTGGTGGTCATCTCTGCTCCGAAAAAAAGACTGTATTTTATGTCAGTGCAAGAACCTACATCGCTGCAGGAGCAAAAAAGTTCTAAAATTGCGATTTCTGCGATATTGATTGTGTTAGAAACTTTAAATTGGGTGTGACAGTTACTTTTAAGATGTAAATACCCGTAATGAACGCTCTCTAAAAGGTTCAATTTGACGGATAAACGTAAAAATTTCTAGAAAGGTTCTAATCTATGATTTATTTGGAATACTGAAATTTTTGAGATACAGTTGGGGTTAGAAATTAGAACTTTGGCATGGTAGTAATTTATAAGATGTAAATGCTCGTTGTAGAACGAATTCTAAAAAATCAAAAGGCTAAACAAAGCAGAAAAAGATCTAAAGATGATCTAAGTAACGAAGTACATGGAATTGTTAGGAATATAAACATGAAAATTGACATGGCTATATTTATCATGACTTAAATTCTCGCAATAGAACAATTTCTAAAAATGTCGCTATATAAAACAGTGCAGAAACAAAATACTTTCGAAAATTTTCTATTTCTGTGTTACTGCTGAGACCAAAATCTTTAAATTTTGCTTCGTGCTAGTTTTAAAATGTACAATTGCCTCTATGAATGGTTTCTAAAAAATTTTAAATTTAAAAAGATGAAATTAACGGAAAGCGATCTCAATTACTATTAATTTTGAATTATTAGGTATAGCAACTTTAAATATTTCATAATGCTGCATTTCATCCGCAAAACATGCAATTTAAATGCAACAAAACTGATAGATACCCACCTAGCATTAAATAAATTGTGTAAATATTGAATAAAGACCTGTATGAAACAGTGAGTAGGTTGCCCGAAAGTACTTGTTAAAGTGTTCCTTCTCTAGGCTTTTCTCTCTCTCGCTAAGACCACTAACAGAGGGAAATGCCGTTTTAAATGTGATATGGATTTTTTATCTGATTCATTTTTCTAGACATTTTATCATAATGTCATATTCTCAATTATCATTAGTAGATTTTTTATATATTAACTTATTCTCGTGAAATTTCATAATCGGGTTCATATTGGCGTATGTTAGCTTGCATGATTTGCTGAATAAATATGTATGGATTTGTAAATTACTTCAAATGACACTTTGACAGCTCAAAAGTTATGCAGACGATATATTCAGATCTTGTGTCATAATTTATGTTGTAATCATTGCCGATTTCTTTTATTTAATACATACTAAATACAGCTCAACTTGTGAAGAATATGTTTGAAAACAATACAGCGTATATAGTGGCCAGCATACGCTCATCATTTAAATCCGATCGAGCATATCTAAAACTCACTCTAACGAAGCATTGCATGCCACTGTTGATGTATTCGGTACTTTAATACTATATCAGATTTTGAGGAGAGAATTCCTTAACTGTTATCGACAACCTCATTGCATTCGTAGAAAACAGACATTGTACAATATTAACTATTCCGGGGGAGCAAACACCATATAAAGTATAGTCCATTATTTTTAAACATCATATATTTGTCATTTAAATTACTCAAATTGGGGCGGAGCGTCTCATTATACTCTTGACATCATTTTATACAGTTAAAATTCCGATATAAGATAATTTAGTGTTTCATTTTATATTTTACTTTTAATATATTGCGTACTTTCAATTTTATATCCATGCATGGCTGTCTTGCATGGTTTGATTTCCCATTTTTTTAAACAGTGTATACGAATTTATATATAAGATTTTGTAATTCTACGATTCGTTTATTTTCATCATTTAAATTTATCACAGTATATGGACAATTAAAGATAACATCTCATTTTCTTTGCTCCCACATGTTATTATCAAATCTATGTTCTCAGCAATATCGCTCAGACTAATCCCTCTGAGGGAAGTCCTAGTACTTTAAACACCTATATATTAACCCAAATATTTACAACTTAAAAATGGAAAAAGTCTAATATTTATTTCGATTTCATTTGAACGGAATCTAAGTATATAGGTGTTTAAAGTATTATATTGTATGAATTTCATTTTTATTTTTTAATGTTCAATTGATTTAACTTATTTGTTACAAAAATTTAACATTAAATGTAGAACGAATTGAATGAAATATCTTAATATCTGCCCCTTCTCGGGCTTAAACAATTTAGGAAATAAATTTTGCTTTATTAATTTGTTCTGCAAATTAGGTTTTTGTTTAATATGTCAAGTTTTTTAATAACTACTTAATTCAGACGAACACATTTCAAAATTTATGCAGGGTATATCATCATCAGGATTTGATTTGTGCGATATCGCATCACAATTTGTGATGCAATTTACCTATGTATAATTCAAAATGTTTCACTAGTGCAGTAATGCAGGTTGCTGTAGTTTGGTCCAAAAATTACAATCTGAACTTTAAAAAATCTGCTTGAAAATGTCATTTTTATTTCCACTATGACGCCATATTCATCTTCTTTTTAATTATTAAAAAAAAACTATTTCAGTTTCTTCAGTTTCATGTTTCACGTGAAAATCATTCAACTAAATATAGGCAAATTATTATTACGGCTTCTGAATTATTTACAACAATGAAGGAAAAAAATTAAATTTTATTAGAAAATGTCCGTTGATTCTCAATGAAAAAAGCGGAATTTGGAATTATTAAGAAAAATATCTGAATAATGTAAATAAAAATTAGTCCATGTTACTCTCTAGATTATAATCCACCTATATGCAAAGGCATTTATGATCCGTTTTGACCCTGACGTCAGGTAAATGTTTTTACACTTTGAATTTATAATATTATTAGAATTAGCTAAGAATTAAAAATGAGTGGCATCAGGGACAAAAAGGTGGTTGTTGGACAAAAATTGCGCTGCCGCGCAATACTTAAATTATAGAAAATGTACCGGATTTTGCGCTAAATCATACAAACATATATTTATCAAGATTGAATCCATCCCCGAACAAGAAAACAGTTTTTGGCCATGGTGGCTTTTTATATTCGTTTGAAAATATTTTTAATATGATCATTCTTTAATAACAGAATATGTTGAATTGAAGTACATTGGCCTAATTATTAAATTTTGTTTTCAAATTAGGAAAATAGTCATATGAAAAATCCTTCAAAGAATCAGTAAAGGACAGCGACAATTTAATAAATTGGAAAGTGAAAATTTCCTCATAGGTGCAGATAATTTTTAATAGGAAAAACGAACAGACTTTGGAGATTTGAAACATATTTTTTTTGGCAGAAAATATTTTTACATTTGAAATACTGTTCTGATCATTTTTGTTTTATCATATTCAGAACTTAAATTTTTACAGTGCAAAAATAAAAAAAAGTTGAAAACAAATTCCCCCCCCCCCCTTTATTGGTCATATATGATTTATGTGAATCTAGAACTCATAACAACTATACCTTTAACTGTGAAATCTGCAGGTAAAATAAATTTCATTCCAACAATGTAACGTGAACGACAGTAGGTGATTAACTGACTTATAGGTACAAAAGCAAAAAATCTTATGTGTTCCGAATAAACAGACGCATTATTTAAAAGATAAAAAAACAGCTAAATTCATAATTTTAAGTAATTCTGATTCCAAAAACTGGTGAGGTATACGTCGGAATTTCCTCTTAGCCCGCACAACTTGGAAGAAAATCCTTATTATTTATATGCTGCCACCACCGATATGATTACGTGATATCGGTCACGCACTGAGAGGATTGTTTAAATGAAAACCAACGCTTTCAATTAACTAAATTAACAGTTTATTTACACACTATTTACACAACAACAAACACAATTTACACTTACAAACTCGGATATATATGATCCGGTTCAACATTAAATTGAATAGAGTAAATGCTGGCTGTGTACTGTTAAACTACGTTATATCACTCTCACTCTACACACGTTAAATTAGCTTTCCGGAGATAAATCTCGATCTCCCAACACATGGGCTCTAAACCTAAGCTATCCGAGCCTCTCTCAACACTACGCACTCTCTCAGAGCTATCCAAGGCTCGACTGTCCACCTTGCGCGCTACACTCCAACTCTCTCAGCAGAACAGACTGCCTTCCAGGAACCCCTTGGTCCTTCTCAACGTAACCCCTCCGGTGTTTTCTACCTGGCTCCCATTGTCTCCCCATCTTCCACAGACATCTCAAAAGGTTGGACACACCCCTCTCCAACTATCTTTTCCCCTTCATACCATCTATACATTTTCACCGGCTTAGATCCAGTTTTAGATAAGTAAAGACTGTTATTTTGAAATTCCAGTACATAGTCCATACAATATATAATATATTAAGACAAAAAATAATATAGAACCTCAGTTCTAATAGCAGATGTTTCTCAGAACCTGACAACCCCCCACCTTAGCGGAAAATATGCCATTCACGGGCTAATTTTCCCCAAACATATAGTAACATCACCGAAGAGTTCAATAGTCTCTTTGCAGGTTTCTTCATTATTATTATTACATATATATATCAAGGTGTCTGAACATTCTCTACTGACATCGCTAATGAACCGTGTACTACTATTATTATTACAGAAAAACTACACATGCTAATACACTATAGCACTATAACACAAAATTCAAATACAATTACACATATACAAAAAAAAATTTAAAACGTGATGACACCCCTTTAAGGTTTGTCCACTATTTAGTCATTGATGCCGATTGGCTAGCAATTGGCTGTTCCTCCCAGCTCTTCCTATGTAGCCTGGAAATTGTATCAGCATTTAAATGTTGTGCTCCTGGACGATGAGAAATACTCAGGTTCCAGCGTTGCAAGGCAAGAGCCCATCTAGTGAGTTTGGGGGACCTTGAGGTTGTTTCAGTGCGAAATTTTAATGGATTATGATCTAATAGGATTATGATCCGTTATGATCTCAATTTGAGATCCATATGTCCACTTTTCAAACTTCCGCAACCCGAAGAGAACACTCCAAGCCTCTTTCTCTATACTCGGCCAACCACACTGAGCCCCTGATAATTTCTGACTGGCAAAAGCTATCGGTTTAAACTGACCCCTTTCATATTTTTGAGTAAAACAACATCCTACTGCTAGGTCTGAAGCATCGGCGGGCGTGAAGCTGATATTCCCGGCCCACGGTAGGTGTAGCCAAACCCGTCACGTTACATAACTCATCTTTAAGGGTATTAAATGCTTCTTCTGCCCTTTCATCCCATGGTACAGTATTTTTAACTTTCCCTTTAGTTAATTTCGTTAAAGGTATAGCAATTTCTGCATAATTTGGAATATAAGATCTATAGAATCCCATTAATCCCAAAACAGATCTAATTTCCTTTTTAGTTTTCGGTCTCTTTAACCCGAGAGTAGTCGCGACATTTTTTAGAACGTTAGTAGTCGCGTTCGGTCTATTTGCCGCCGTTACCAGCAGGCCGAAAACGAAGGGGAAACTTGCCGGTGTTATCAGACGATCGAAAACGGATAACGTAGGGTGAAAATATTGACTGAACTTTAAAAGATTACAGCAATTATTCATTTTACAACCTTTTACAGCAAATTATTTATTTCGCTTAAGTATATATTCAGTTGGTATCTAGATACCGGGTGTCCCAAAAAGGACTGACTGATTTTAAAATTCAATAACTTGTAAACGGTGACAGATATTTAAAAAATTCTTGCAGGAGGGTTATGCATAAGGTCAAAAGTTTTTTTACAGTGATTTTCAATTTTAGTTCGAATTACAAACAATAGATGGCGCTGCGATTGATAGACGCTAAATTCAGGCTCGATTTTTGGTACTTCTTGGCCCGGATAATACATTTCCATCTCCTTTTTCCGCATAGAACAAGATAAAGGACCAAAAATCGAGTCTGTATTTAGCGACTATTGCTTACAGCGCCATCTATTGTTTGTAATTCGAACTAAAATTGAAAATCACTGTAAAAAAAACTTTTGACCTTATGCATAACCCTCCTGCAAGAATTTTTTAAATATCTGTCACCGTTTACAAGTTATTGAATTTTAAAATCAGTCAGTCCTTTTTGGGACACCCGGTAAATGTTTTTAATAACTCTTTCTTCGTTTTGCATAAAAACTTAAAAGTAAATAGTAAATGATTTGATTGAATTTCTGATGTTACTATGAATCAATAATTAGTAGGAAAACATTTACGAATGTGAATCTAAATTCGTGATACGTTTTTTTTTTTTTTTTTTTTTTGGAAGGATAGAATCAGAGTCAGGTAGATTTTTATGATACTCCGGCACTCTATATTCATTTAATAAAATAAAATTAATAAATTTCGCATCAATATATTACATGGACATTAAATTAAACAATTAAACTGAAAATAAAAATGGAACCTATGACATGCAACAGAAAATAAAATACAATACCACTAATTCACCAGCATATTATATATATATATATATATATATATATATATACACACAATAAAGAAAAAGGTAAAAAAATACTTAATTCGAAATTATAAATGTAAATATTGTAACTACGTTTTATTTATTTATTTTGTGGGGTGTCTGTGCGTGTATGAGAGGGGGGGGGGTGGCTATCGAGATTTTATGATTAAATCCATTTTTCAAATGAAAATGCACGATTTGTAGTTTTTCTACTTATTTCAAGGTGGGAGCAGCGCCCTTGAATAAAAACTCTAGATACGAACTTCCCTTATATAAAGTAAATAATAAGTTATTGAAATTATATATTTAATTTAAATACATTTGCAATTGTAGATTTAAATCCTAAGATGGATAAATTATTTTAATTAATAGAATCACTGAAAGGGTCATCTTAATAGGGATGTATTTTACAGCAACTATTTAATTAAAATAAATATTCAATTGTACATTTTATAATAAGGTATTAATGTTATAATTTATTGTTTTATAATAACATTCATTAAAATAATAAAAACGATAAGAAAATTTTCTCTGAAATTATAAATATGCAGCAATAATTTTATTTAAATGAATTTTCTCTCGTATTCTGGAAAACATTATTCTGAAAAATAATTTGGACAATTGATGAAGGACAACAAATTTAAATTTGTTAGTAACCGCCCCCAAGCCTCTATTGGATTTCAATAATAATAAAAAAAAAACATTTTCTGCGGCATTGTTAAAAAAATGTGTTTTTACTTACAGTATAAAAAATTAAAAATAGATAAATTTTAGAAAAATACTTAAAATATTTTTTAAAATCATAGTATAAACATTCACTGAATTATCCAAAAGAAATTTTTATTTGCGTAATTTCTAATCTACATTATAAAATTCTCATTATTTTTCTTATTGTACAAATAAATTATATGCATGTTCTTCGCAGATATACATACTACATTTCTGAGAAAATTGTTTTATCTTTCGAATTTGTTTTATTGTACAAAAACGATACTTTTCAGATTTTGGAGATACGGCAATTTTTTTACTGATTCCCACAAAATTCTCTTCTCTTTTTTTTAATGGTTTGGCAGTGTTATTGTCTGTTTTCTTTCATTTATATGTTCCGGTAATAAATGGAAAGCAACTTCTTTCAAATTATAATGATGAATTTCCCTTTTTTTCCATATTTAAACGATTATCAATGTGAGAATTTATTCCCGCAATGTTTGACAATGAAAAAAAATGCAAGTGACCATCAACAGTTTTTTGTGCGAACTGACTTCACAACTAATATAATAATACAATTTTAAGTCACATTCTAAAAGTAAAAAAAGTACTCTATGAACGAGTAAAATAGCAGAAAGAAAGACGAAATAACAACAGGCAGAGAGTCCGTGCTTCGAAGAAACTTTCCCCCACACATTTCGCGGAAATGGAAAAGGATGAACACGAGGGGGAAAAATTCAACCAACGCAAGTGGTCGCAACGCGGTCATTTAGACCGATTGAAACTTAAGAATGCGATAAAATGCTAAAAAATAGCAGGAATGACTTGCAGTTTTACTACACAAGAGTGTGAACACTCAAGGTCAGCTACACGGAATTTGGCTATCGTAACTTTAACGGGAAATGAGTTCCAGGAAGATAACGAATTTCGGGCGGGGAAAAGACCAACGCGCGACTATTAACGGGTTAAATCCCTTATTGCTCCTACTTTCTCTTCATCAGGTGCATGCGTTTCACCCCCAATTACATTACCTAAACTATTTCTCTCCAAATTTACATTTATCCAGCCTAATCGTAAAATTTCTATCTTTAAGTTCTTCTATAACAGACCTAACATGCTCACAATGCTCTTCCCAGGTGTCAGAGAAAATGATGATAACGTCAATATATGCTTGTGCATACCTTCGATGACCTTGAAGAACCTCATTCATAACTTTTTGGAACGTAGTAGCCACGCCTGATAAACCAAAAGGCATAGTACGCCACTGATAAGTCCCATTATGAGTTGTAAAAGCTGTCAAATGTTTACATTCCTCCGCCATCTTAATCTGCCAATATCCCCTCAATAAATCAATGGAAAATAAATATTTAGCTGCCCCCGCCATATACATGATTTCCTGCGAATCTTTCATAGGAAATGTTGGGACCTGCGTTACTGAATTTAAAGCTCTATAATCAATGCAAAGCCTAACAGTTGCGTCTTTTTTCGCCACGCAAACAATTGTATGACTAATTTTTGCATTTGACACTTCGATTAGATTTAATTCTAATAACTCCTGAATCTGTCTATCTACTTCCTCTTTATAAGCAACAGGTACACTATATAACTTTGGCTTTTTCCTTGCCACATCCGGTTTCAAATCAATACGGTGCTCCCCTACTTCCGCTGGTCGCACAGGACCCATAAATGCCTCTTTATTATCCCTCAAAATGGACTTTATATCCTTGACTTGACTATTAGATAACCCTTTTATTTCGAACCTTTCTATGTCCCGTTCTATCCCTTGTTACCGGTTTAAAATAGGAATTTCCCCAATTTCTCCAAATTCCTCATCACTTTCAAAAACAATATTAACTATATTACACTTAGCAATAAATTCTCTTATTTTATTTTGGTGCACGTGCTTCCTACTCCCGTCGGCTAATTCAACTATATATGAATGCCTGTTTCCTTTTTCAACAATAGTTGCCGGCCCTTGCCACCTAATACCTATAACTTTTTAGTTGAATCGGGGATTAACAGTATTACTTTATCGCCTACTTCAAACGTTTTTTCTTTTGACCTTAAGTTATAATGATAGGCCATTCTGCCTTGTTGCACCTCGGACGATAATTTTGCCTCCTTTGCGGCTCTTTCTAAGCGTCCCTTAAGTTTATTCAAATACTCATGAATCGGCATAGTATCTAACTGTGCCCCCTTATTTTCTCCTGCCCAGGATGACTTGAGAACTGATAAAGGACCCTCCGGCGCACTACCATATAATAATTATAAAGGTGCGATTCCGGTCGTAGAATTTGGGACTTCCCTATACGCCCATAATATAAATGGTATTTGTTCATGCCATCTTTTCCCTTCTTCCCTAATCCTATGATGCAACATACGTTTAAGCGTCTGATTAAAACGTTCCACAAGACCGTTAGACTGTGGGTAATGCGGGGTCGAAAATCGTGGCCTAGCCCCTAAGCTTTTCTCAAATTCTTTCGTTAAGTCGGCAGTGAAATTGCTTCCATTATCACACGCGATTATATTTGGAATTCCTGTCCTTGTAAATATTTGAAGTAATGCATCACACGCTGTTTTAGCAGTTAAACTTTTTAGGGGTATTGCTTCCACCCACCTGGTATGCTGGTCAATTAAGGTTAGTATATATTGATGCCCTTGTGAACTTTTAGGATCAATAGGCCCAATTAAATCAATATTAACCACCTGAAATGGAAGTTCTGGCCGCGATACTGGAGAAATAGGAGCTCTACCATTCACTTTAACCCCTCTAGTCAATTGGCACTCTAAACATGACTCACAAAATTGTTTGGTTTCTTTCGCCATCCCCTCCCAATAAAACGAATACCTGATTCTCTGTAACGTTTTCTTGGCTGCATGATGCCCTCCAAATACCGAAGTATGCGCTAATTTTAGGATTTCTTCCCTTCTTACCTTGGGTACTACTAATTGCGCTATAGTTTCGCCTAACAATTTCTCTTTATGATACAATAAACCATCTACCATATAATAATCCCCTTTATCCATTTTGGCTAATTCCCAAACTCTCTTTAAATTTTCACATTCCAATTGGGATTTCTTAAACATATCTGAATTGCTAACGATAATTTTATTTTTTTCTCCACTTCCGTTTTTTCTGCATTCTGACTCTGTAAATTTTCCGATCTCGCTTCTATTGCGTAAACATTACCATTATCGCTGCTCATACCTTTCTTTTCACTCAAGTTATCGATACTAATTTCCGAATTTTCTAATTCTTGGGACTCTAGCAATGGCTCCTCGCGATTGACCCCTGATAACTCATTAATCACCTCGGGATGTAAAATTACCTGCTCATTAATATTATCGGTCACCGCGCAAAGTACTTCCTGATGAATTATATTAGTTTGTCCGAATTGCGGAATAGCTAACGGTAATTTAACCAACGGTGATTTAACTGCTTCACCAAATAGTCCTTGTAAATAAGTACTACCCGCTCCTTTTAATTTCTCTTCCGGTACCAAATCTTTATGAATAACACTAATTTCACATCCAGAATCGACCAGTCCTTTTGCTTTTTGCCCATTTACACTAACTTCAATTTTCTCAAGTTTATTTAACTTCTCACCAATAACATTAGTTCTCTGTTCGGCCTTTGCCGATATCCTCGCCACAATAGCTCCCTTCGGTAACTCTTTATTTCTTTCACGACAATCTTATTTACACCCGCTTTCTGTTCACGCCCTTTACTAGCATTATTATTTCCCTCATTACCCACTTTATTACAAAAACGTTGGTAATGACCTCTTAAACCACATTTGAAGCATCTAGGAGCTGAATCATCACTATGTTTCTTAAAATCAGTTTTCCTTCCCGAAAAAGAATTAGTCTCATTATTCCCGTTTTGCCTCCAATTACCACTAAATTTACTATCCTCCCTCGGTTTCACTTTTTCACTGTTTCCATACCTATCTTTACCCTTAAAACGTTTATACGTAACGGCATAAGACTTATGTTTAGCGTCAAAATAATTGTCACATTCTTTAGCAATTTTAGAAGCTTCTAACCATTTACTCTGCTGAGTTAACCCAATATATGATGCAGTTTCTTCATCTAACGTGTTTAATAACTTATCCGTAATTATTAACTGGTTGACCTTTTCATATGAGTCAGCACCCCTAATCTTACAATAATTTTCCCATGTTGCTATTAAACGCTATACAAATAATACATGAGTTTCATTCTGGTTTCTCCTAGCCTTCTTAAAATTTTCCAAACAGGCTTTCGGTGTCGACTCATCTTCCCTTACTTTAATTAAACTCCTTTAATTCCTCATAACTCTCAATTTGTTCCCTAGTGGTATAAATTAACAAATTATCTGACCTATCTCCTAACATATTTAGTAGAATTTCGGCCTGTTGGTTTTCCGGTACATTTTTAGTTTTGAATGCCCTTTCTAAACTGTTGAAAAATAAATTCCATCCCTCAGTCCCTTCTGGTACTTTGATAGACAGAGTTTTAATACTTTTGATCAATTTTTCTAGGTTACTTTCATTATTAGATTCCCTAGACCCGTTTGAGTTATTTGTCGAACCTGGTACCCTTAGCCTCTCCACTTCTAATTCATGTTCCATCCTTAATTTTTCAGATTCTTTTTCTAACTTTTCGCGCTCTAATTTTTCCTGTTTTTCTAACTTTTCACGCTCTAATTTTTCCTGTTTTTCTAACTTTTCACGCTCTAATTTTTCCTGTTTTTCTAACTTTTCACGCTCTAATTTTTCCTGTTTTTCTAACTTTTCACGCTCTAATTTTTCCTGTTTTTCTTCGCACTCTAATCGCTCCGCAACAATAGTGTTAGATAATTCCTTAATAGCCCGCTCATCATATTCCTCGCTGTCCATTATCTTTTTCTTAAGCTGAAATCTGGTATCATCTTCCGTGAATTCAACCCCCAACTCTTCGGCTATCATCTGAAGATCCACCCTTTTTAGTTTCAATAAGAGAGCCAGCCATGCCTTTACCGATTACTATTACCACTCTACAATAATATTTAAACTTGCTAAATTAATATTTCCTAAATTTCTACCTTAGTACAGTTACCTCCACTTATTATACTAATTAATACATTTCAGATAATCGATGTATTATATTTCTAATTTAATCTACTGTATAATCTTGATTTTCCTCAATCATTAATATCACCCAATTTACTTCCAATAAAACAAAAGGTAAAACAATAATTTCGATTTGTTTACTATGCAATACAGATTCCAAATTACACATTAGATAATAACATACAATTTACATAATAATACTGATACGTTGCAAATTGAATAAAAGTACTGATGCCAATAGAAACATCCACATAAAGAAAAATTGTATGACATACACATATAAATTCCTACAATTATCCTCAATAAAATATTTCCAAATTCAACAATGTTTCTCACATTAAAAACAAATACAATCAAAACCTTCACTTTTTTTCTCACTGTGAGCCTTTTTTTTCAAAATTTACTTCTATCCAATTAAAATTCTAAGCAAATGTTCATTTCTCGTTTGTTATCAACTCTTCAAACTTAAACAGTGTTGCTTCATTTAAATATTACTTTTATAATAATTTAAATTTAAATAAATTCAATTATTCCTTCCAACTATTATTAACACAAGGCATTAATTTTGTTTACTACCATTATTAGTAAAAAAAAAAAAAAATAGAAAATCAATATTAGCACAAGTTATTATGACCCTTTCTTGAAACAATAATAAATGTGGCTATTAAAATCTCCTACCTATCTGAACACAATTATTTGATTGCACATAAATTACCTAAACAATTTATCTTAAATTACTATCAATTATACAACAACAAATACATTTGGTTCGAGAATGTCAGCAGACAGAAATGATCAAAACACCTTACCTTATACTTTATCTGCTGGGGTACTCCGCTGCTCACACGTAGTTTCACGATGAATTCAATATTTCACACTTTACAGTCACTTTGATGTTATTCAACACTGAGGCTGTAATACACTATAACTTGAGGCACTGTAGCGATTTTAGGGCACAAACACTATTTCGGTTTGCCGTAACGACGATAGGGCACAACACTTTAGTTCGGTTCGCTGTAACGATGATAGGGCACAACACTTTAGTCCGGTTCGCTGTAACGATGATATGGCACACACACTTTAGTTCGGTTCGCTGTAACGATGATAGGACACAACAATTTAGTTCGGTTCGCCGTAACGATGATAGGGCACACACACTCTGTATTTCTGCTCGAAGCTTGGTTTTTAATCTCTCTAAAATTCCGCTCGACGATCCGGCATTTCCACGCAAGAATTCCACTGGGTACTCCGGCACTAACACACTGCAACACGGCTCGTTGGTCACTGGTCCAAGACGATTCTATCTCTTCGCTGCCATCAATTTGTCGGAGTTTCCTCTTAGCCCGCACAACTTGGAAGAAAATCCTTATTATTTATATGCTGCCACCACCGATAGGATTACGTGATATCGGTCACGCACTGAGAGGATTGTTTAAATGAAAACCAACGCTTTCAATTAACTAAATTAACAGTTTATTTACACACTATTTACACAACAACAAACACTATTTACACTTACAAACTCGGATATAGATGATCCGATTCAACATTAAATTGAATACAGTAAATGCTGGCTGTGTACTGTTAAATTACGTTAAATCACTTTCACTCTACACACGTTAAATTAGCTTTGCGGAGATCAATCTCGATCTCCCAACACATGGGCTCTAAGCCTACGCTATCCGAGCCTCTTTCAACCCTACGCACTCTCTCAGAGCTATCCAAGGCACGACTGTCCACCTTTCGCGCTACGCTCCAACTCTCTCAGCAGAACAGACTGCCTTCCAGGAACCCCTTGCTCCTTCTCAACGTAACCCCTCCGGTGTTTTCTACCTGGCTCCCATTGTCTCCCCATCTTCCACAGACATCTCAAAAGGTTATCCACACCCCTCTCCAACTATCTTTTCCCCCTTCATACCATCTATACATTTTCACCGGCTTAGATCCAGTTTTAGATAAGGAAAGACTGTTATTTTTAAATTCCAGTACATAGCCCATAAAATATATAATATATTAAGACAAAAAAAAAAAAAAATATAGAACCTCAGTTCTAATAGCAGATGTTTCTCAGAACCTGACAGTAAAATTATTTTAAATTGTAACATTTTGAAAATTGCATAATGAATATTTTTGCTAAACCAAACATACAAGAATACAAAACCGAAATTTAATAAAAGATATCTGCTGAAAGAAATATCCACTGAAAACTGGAAAAAGTTTTTCGAGACTTAAAAGGAAATGTGTTTTCTTTTAAAAAAACAGAATGCTTGGTTTTTAGAAAATTAGAATTGATCTTTGAAAAATATAAACTAAACAAATAAGTAAAATTATAACATGATAGAGGTCTGCACGGGTCTGGGCTTGGCCCGAGGCCTGTACCCGGCCCGGCCCAGCGAAATGAAGGAGAATTTTCAAACTGGCCGGGGCGGCAGAATTAGGACATTGTTTTCAACGGGCCGGGCCGGCAAAAAAATTGAATGGACCTGCAGGGCCGGGCCGGGCCTATTAAAGAATTAATCGGTTCTATCGGCCCGATATAAGAATTTAAGCGAAACAGATAAAATACGATCCTTTTTCAATTAATATGACTTTCTAGAGAAGTATATATGTGCGACACGAGCCGATGCGAGTTTAACAACATCAATACAGAAATGTATAGTCCATCGTAGAGATCGGCATCGTACAGTTACATGATGTCTGATTCCAGGTTTAATTTTTTCAACAGACTCGTGCCGGACGGAACTGGTCCTAATCGTTCTCAGGATGTGCAGGGCAGGCATTATGTTTTGTGAAGGTATTAACAGCGATAAGGAACTTCTGTTAGCAGTATCTTTGAAATATACCTTAAGGTGATTCTCATATTTACTGCTCAACAATGCGAATCTTTCAGGCACATTTTCTGACTTATTTTTAACTATAAAGGCAAAAAATTGATAGGCCTGACTATTGAAGGCATTTGGAATCGAATAGCTTTTCCATTTTTGATAAATTACTTACAGACATAAGAGATTCTTGTCACGTGACTGTACGTTTTTCTCCTTTCCTGTGCTATCGCTTTCGGAAATTCGATTCAAAACGCTAACTTTTACAGTATTTTCTGGAAGATATATTGCTTGTATCTAAGAAAAAAAAACGGCATTTACATAGTTTCTGAATAAGAATATCTGCCAATCTTACGCGTTTTCGAAAAGAAAAGAATTCGTAAGTGTATCGAAATGTACCTCTTTTGGATTTGAGAAAAACCTTAAAAATGAGAGAAATATTTTCACAAATCTACTTTTTAGTATACAGCTTCAAAAGGTATCATGTTTTTAACCCTTTATTCTAAACTACATTAATTTTTTTATGAATCCTTATTTGAATTTTGATACGTCTGTAGAGACGATGGCTAAAACACTGTAAATATTCGTTAATGTTTACTATTGTGTGTTTTCTGTTTTGCGAACACATAGTAATCTAAAATATACAGTAAAATGTTCCCATAAATATGTATGTAGTATTCATTAAAAGAATCTTAATTGTATGTCGAGAAAAAAACAGAATTTTTTGTAAAAATTGAGTAGGACAAGGCCGGGCCGGGCGAATTTTCATTGATTTTTGTACGGGCCGGGCCGGGGTCGGGCCGAACTTTTACTTTTTACACCGAGCCGGGCCTGGAAATCCTGGCTCGTGCAGACCTCTATCACAGGACATAAAATTATAAAAGATCAGACTTTATTTTTTATTGTTTACACGTATTTCTTTTGAGTTACATTAATACTAATTCTATACTGCTCCGGGACAGGTTGAATTTTTATTATATGCAAAGGATGTCGCATGAATGACAAGCAACGTGGAGCGATTATGCTTCATTTTTAGTTTATTTCTATGCAACATCGATTTTAAATTTATTAATTTAAAAAAAAAGTTGAAATCACAATGTGTTAATTTACATACGCGATTTTACACAGAATTAAATCCCTTAGTAAAGTGTTATTTTAGTTATATTATTTTAAATATTCGAACCTATAGAAACTTCATTAACTCTCACTACATAACTTCGAACTAACATGATGTATTATGAAATTTAAAAGACTTATTTTTATCATACTTACGTAGTAAAATAAAGTTAGAAAGTATTTACCTTATAAATAATGATTTGTTACAAACTGCGAAAAATGATTCTTTATTATTATTTTAATAGTGTAGTATGCATGTTATAATCTTGCTATGCATAAAATTTCCTGAGAATGAATAAGAAATTACAGAATAGGGTAGACCGGTGCACGTTTCGTTTACACATGGGGTACGTTTACGCAGTGCACTTTTTCCGAAACGAGTTATAACTGCCAGTCACGACAGATTGATGAGGCTCCCTAGCGAGTATTCTCACATGTTTTTGAGCGTCAGTCGAGCTTCGGTCTAGAATACGGAAAGGATAATCTATTTTTTGTCAAGGTGAGTAAATTTTGTTTTGAATTAATTGAAACTTATTGTGAACTAATAATACTTATTTAAGGATAAACAAATATATGGACATTAGCAGAATTTTATCCTTTTTTTGAGACCTGTATTTGTATGAACAGAAATGTTATTAATTTTCGTTGCGCGTTAAAAATAAATCCAAACATAGTGATGGGGCACGTTTACGAATTGACATCGGGGCACCTTTACGCAGGTTCTTACTGAGTAAACGTGCCCCTGAAGCTTTTTTGCTCCGTACTGTCTCAAACCTAAGATTGTCCAAAGCTAGTGAATCCTGTGGCGCTACTATCATTCCCGACCCACTGCAGTCATAAACTGCAGCCTCTTGAGCGCAGTGTTTTTGGGTCACTTAAGAAATATATTAACACCGCATGCGATTCATGGATGGCTAGTAACAAACGCCTAATGTGACATTTCTTCAATTTTGGCATCAACCTTACACCTAGCAGTTACTCCAGCAAACATAATGGCTGGATTTAAAGTGACAAGGATTCAACTGCTAAACCCACTGATACTTTCTGAGCCGGATTTTATGCCATCGTACGTGACTGAAAGACCAGAATCAACATCGCCCTCTACTAATAGGCCTACTAACGCCTCTGTCACTGCAGCAGAAGTCTCTGAGGCTTATATGCTTATCGATCCTCCAAGTATTTCTCCCATTAGGCCTTCCACTTCGTCACATGTGGACTACCCAACACCTGAACAACTGAGACCATTTGAAAAGGCAGGAGCAAGGATTGGCACCAAGAAAGGGAAGAACAATAGGAAGTCCGCAATCCTAACTGATACTCCGGTTAAAGAAGCCATCAGACAAGAGCAGTTAGAAGTGAAAAAGAGAAAATGATGCCACAACAAAACAAAAAGAAGAAATTACGTAAAAATTTACTAGTTCCAATGGAAGCAGAACAAGAAGATAGCAAAGGAAAAAGTATGAAACCATAAACTGCAAAAGGGAAAAAGTTGGTACACTCTGGAGAAAAGAAAATAGTGAATTAATCTGATGACGAACCGGAAAACTGTGTGTGTATTTATTGTTTGATAATATACAACGAATCCAAAAAAGGACAAGATTGTGATCAACGTCTTAGATGCAAAATGTGGTCCCATGACAAGTGTGCAGAAGGAAATACTTTATTTTTTGTTTGTAAAAACTGTAACAGTGATGATGATGATAACTAAATAGTTTTTGTTTTTAATTAGCAATGAGCCTTATGTTTTCAGTTTAGCTTACAAAATGTTCTTTAATTAATTCTGTTTTTTTTTTTTTTAAACAGTGTTTTAAGTTTCAAATAAAACATTTCAATTTCATTAAATATTTATTTCACTCACTCATTGGTATTGGTATCACTTATAAGATGCGTAAACGTTCGTCACTTGATGCGTAAACTTGCCCCATTCCCGGGGCAAGTTTACGCGAGAGACTTGGACCTAAAAAAAAAAAAAAAAAACGTTTAAAAACACAAATAGGGCAACAATACACAAAATTTTGATTTTATTAGCTGCTTTATAAAACCACAATGTCTAAAATTTCCTAAGTTAAAACATAAAAATGAGAAAATTCTTGGAAAAAAACCCGCGTAAACGTGTTTCGGTCTACACTACCTTTTTTTAATTTCCGTGCATTTTTAATTTCAAATTTTGGTTTTGTAGCGAGAGTAGAACATTGTTTTTCTTTGACACGCTTGACAAATATATTTTCTTAGCATGGAACTGCAAATTTAAAATTTAAAATTTAAATATTTTTAAAAGCATAAAATAATACTTTCGCCACTTAGAGTACCGTACAGTGCAAAATAATGCATTCACCTCAACATTTTACGATTTCTATTTAATTAGTACATTATAATGTCAAACTGCAAAACTCTGATGAAAACAAATCATCATAAAAGTAACATCAAATATATTTTCAGAAATTAAAGCAATCTGTGAAAAGTGTGTCTATTAAAAATATAGTTCAACCTAATGAAATATATTTATACATTTTTGATTTAGTAGGAATTTTCGCATCCATGCTTCAGGATCTTTTCATAGTTTCTTTTTTTTTGGCATTTAATTAATGCGTTTCTGCAAGTTATGCAAGCAGATAATACTTCATCGAAACAAAATTGTTTGTTTTAGTTCACTGGTGAATTTCATTTTTTCACCTCAGTATCTACGGCTCTTGCCTGTATTCCACATAGGTATTCTATGGGGTCTTAATCAAGACTTAAAGCAGGTCTGTCAAAATTGTGATAAAAAAATAAGACAAATGATTCTTTATCAACTAGTGGTAGGTAGAATTTAATTATGAACAGAAATATTCTATAATCTCTGTCAAGTTACTCACGATTCCGATTTTTTTTAGAAACGTCAGAAACCAAAACGTTTTCGATATTTAAAGAAGCAGTTACAAAAATCATATTTCTATTGCTGACACTGATTTGTGGACACGTTCCCGAATAGTTTTACAGTGGCTTATTGTTTTTATTACGAGGTTGGGATACTGTATATCCCGGTGACTATTTTTTTCTTCTATTTGTATCACTTTTTGTAAAATAATTTTTGCCATACATTTTTATTGGGATATTTTCAAGAGAGTACAGGGAATTTCTTTTATAAATTATGGTACGATTAAATATAAAAATAATCATCCGTCCTGACCCGTAATCAAAATGTTATTATGTTCTTTTAAAAGGTAATATGTATCTGTTTTTAGGACGCTATCAAATTTCAATTAAACATTTTCAGCTGCGAAAGTGAATTTACACATGCAACAGTAACAAAATAATATTCATTTAAGTTTTAATGTTACTACTGTGAATTTTTCATATTTGTCTATAAAAGTTTTTCTTGAAAGTGTTTGTTTAAGAATTGATAGGATAAAAAAAAAAAAAAAAAAAAAAAAAAAAAAAAAAAAAAAAATTACATTCCGATTTCAGATAAATGATTAATATTCAATATAAACTACTCGGAGACATTTTTTAAAATAAGTAGCAGCAACAGCCACTTTGTTTTTATAAATGCTGCTTTAAACATTAAAATATATTGATTTGTGAGGTTTCGAAGGATAAAAAAATCATTTTAGAATCATTGTTAATTCGGAAGAGATAATGGCATGTTTTCGTTCGTAGCTTTATTATATTCTTTAAGTAATGATTTGATCTCTTTTACATTGTGCGCACGGTTAAATGAAAACACTCAAACGTAGAATTTGTTGATTCCGGGCATTTCTTTGTTGAAACATAAAACTTCCTCCTACAAATTCTTCAGAAACTGATAACAACCGATTCTTGCATACCTTTGATAATCTCTAGCAGTCACATGGCTATTTTAATATACGGTATAGGCTTTCCCCTAGCTATCCAATTCTTGCTCAAACTTATTTGGAATCACCTCCTTATTGGCAATTTATTTTTCTTTCGAAGTCACGAAAGTAAAATTGCCATTAAGGTCACACATTTAAATTAAACTTTCTTTCATTAATAAATATTCCACTTTAATTGTTTTTTTTTCACGAGAAATTACTTGTTGTGTAAATTTTAATCTCCTTTTATTGTGTTTTCAGTTAATTTAAAACTACTTTCCTTTCTTAAAAAAAAAAAAAGAATTAAAAACAAATCTAAATTTTCTTAAAATATACAGACTTGGTGTCTGGAATGTCTTTTCTCTGTGCAAAAGATATCAAAGAAGTTTTTTCCGAATTTACCTCGTCCGCGTTTTATCAACATATGAGCTTATTGTACTAAATATGACGACCCCTAAATGCGGCAATGTTTGTGAACTTAAAATCTAAACGCGAGTATCGTATTAAATGATAAATAATGAGGTATCCAAACTTAAGAAACAAAACGCGCGAAACTTTTTGTTTACATTTGTAACGTTTTCTTTTTAAGAAAAATGGTCATTAGAATTCACGTAATTCAGTATAAAGCTTGCCCATATTACCAAAGTGCGGCGAAAGTTCCTGAAAACGGTTCACTGTTTTTGTGATCTAATTACATTCTGAACGTCTGTTTCAGTTCCATGAAGTACAAGCTCGTTAAAAAGCGACAAATTTTCAAATTAAAGTTCTAAAATATTTTACGCATTTTGGAGACTGGTTTTCTTCAGAGACCTATTAGCGACGAGCTGAAAGTTCTAAATGCGAAAGAACTTTTATGAGATTAACTGAGGTAAATTTAGATGGTAATTTAATTTATTGTATTAAAATTATGTTAAAACAGTTATTGCGTTTAATTAAGCTGTGTTTAGTTAATAAATAAGGAATTTAAATACGATCCTCCAGTAGTGCTTTTCTTTGACCGGGTACTTAAATATGTGTTTCAAATTATCAAACTAGAAAAATATATGTCTTTAAAATGCTTAATGTTAAAAAAAGCATACATTTTCCTATTTAATTGGTGTACTGCTGCAAAATCATCTTTCGATTCCAATGCCACTCAGTTTCACAAAATTAGCAAAATCAAAAATATGAATTACATGAATTAAATTCTTCTATGCAAGTGATACCCACCAATGACCAGCTGATATGAATTTAGCTGTGAGCAATAATTTGTTCAATGATCTGCTTCCAGCCAATAAATCAATTTTTATTGATGATTTTTAAATTAATGAATCGAATACTAATGATTATCGTCCTATAGATGGCAAAACGTTTTCTGATTTTGAAATTACAAGCGATTTAAGGATGTTGGTTAAAGAGAACTTACACTGTAAAAAAAAAGGTAACATTCCATGTAAAATCCAGGAACGTTTCGCCTTTTCTCAGGTTTTCAGAATAATTTAGTTCTTTCCTGTGAAATTCTGGTTTTCTTATCTGAAACGTTCCTGAACAAAAGTTGGAAACAGCAAAACGCTGCGGCCGCCATTTATTAATTTTTTGCTATAATCCGTTGCTCGCGCGCGAGTGTCGAAAACGAATTCCTTAAATGAATGTAAAAAAATCAATATGGAATGCAAATAAATCAATAGACGATATAATCCTTTACGTCTCTATTGTCAAGACAATTCAGATGAAAATACAATACCTCTGTGACATCGCTAAGAGATTATCTCTCGTACTTGTCTGTGGAATGTTTAGCGAGCAGACCGTGCAAAAAAAATACACCTATTATTTGGATCTCCATTAACCAGGGGACCATCAAACATGATTCTCACCGATTTTGATTAATTTAAAGTATGTTTTAGAGTTCTTATCTCTAATTATTCTTGTGAAAGGATTTCTTCAAATGGGCCTTAGATTTTCAGAAATTAAATGCCGAGGTTTAGCATACGTTTCAAATACCCATTAGTTTGCAGCTATCAACGTGTCTTTCGTTGTGTGGACGCAGAAACCACCTGTAACGCCACCTGTACGGCCCGAGTTCGATGCTACCTCTTGACTTTTTTTTTCTTTTTTAATTAATTTTATATTTTAACACTTTATTACAATTTGATTTAAATTTGATATATATTTGACACTTTGAATTGCTGCAAATTTGATTTTTTTTTCGGGAAAAATATACAATTGCGTTTAGGTTTTTTTTTTTTTTTCATGAAAATTTATATGTATTTTATCTAACTTGTAAACTAATATAATTACTGACGAAAATTCAAAATATTTTATGTCTAGATTTTTTTTCTAATTATTATTTACATTTATATATTTTTATATTTTAAGCAAAGTTCAGAAACAATATATCATATATATATTTACTTTATTGAATTTTAACTGAAAATTTATTTTTTCGTGTAAATTATAAATAATAATTTTGATGTCAATTTCAAAATATTTTTTCATTCTAACAAATAATGATAATAAAGCGAAAATTGTCAACTGGAAATGTAAAAATCGTCTGCGGATCCCGCATGCTGTGAAATGTCAGTAATGTTTTGCTGTCAACAGAAATAATCCTGGTATTTCGCAGGAAAGTTACTGGCATTTCTATAGAAAGTTTTTAACATATACAGTAAAGTTCCAGTCATTTTCAAGAAATGTTTCTTGGAAATAATGGGCAACTCAGCTGCCCATTTTTTCCCAGGAACGTTGCGGAATTTTTTTTACAGTGTAGCAACCTCTGCTGCCTGTTCTGCAAGCACAAGTTTTCAAATTGCCCACCATGAAAGTAATAATACAACTTCCCCAATAATGTTTCAATATGTGTATTTAAGTCTGTTTAGACAAATTTTACATCAAATAAAAATAAAAGTGATGTAGATTTTGAAATTTTGCAAACAAGGAATGCATATTTTAAAATTTAACTTGCAAAAGCAGATCAGATTCTACTGAAGAACAGTCTGGACTACAACTAGAAGCACACTCACGAATATCTCCACCTGAAGTTAATCTATATGATGCTTTTCAACGATGTTAGTCAAGAACAGTTTCTCCAAAAATCAAAATCTAGGATAAAAGGGAAAAGCAGTACGGTCAAACTTTACTGAATGCTTTACAACTGAAGCATATACAGATTATTTCACAAAGGACCCCTAACTTTGAAAATAAATATCTCGAAAACGGTGATAGACAGAAGCATGAAACTAGTGATATATTTATTAAAAAATGGAGCGATCTTATACGGAAAGCTTAAAATGTTAGTGAGAAATTGCGCCGATTAATGGCGCTGCCGGCGGCATTACCATAAATCGACTGAAACACATCAAAAGCGGCTCAAAATGTGCAGCTGTCGTACAACACACATGTCGCAAACAAAGAATGAAATTGTCAGTGACTCTCTATAGCGTGTCACCGAAAATAGACACACAAGCTTGACAAAAAGCATCCTCCATCTCGCCGAGTGTTAAAGGATTGTTACGGAAAATAATGGCTTTAAGCGTGTCTAACAAAAAGTACTCACACGGGGTGAGGTCAGGGGAATACGGAGGCCAGTCTATGTCTTTTCCCTTAACTGTCGAATAGTACAACGCAGTAATTCTGTCATCAAAGTCTTCGTCCAGAAAGTCGAAAAAGCCCTTTGTACGATGTGGCCAAGCCTTATCTTGAACGAACCACGCCTGGTAGATCTTCCAAAGCTGGTTGAGTAGCGACAAATTCTTTCAAAAGCGCAATGTGCCGGTCAGTCTTCACTGTTTCTCGCAAGAAAAAGGACCCAATGATGCCTTTGTTGCAAATTGCAGCCCAAACTCTCGGTTTTGGGTTATGGAGGGGTCGTGCGTAAGACAAGTGTGGGTTTTTTTGAGGATTCATTAACACCCTACACGGAACTGAAAGATGTCACATTCATCAACCACGGTGTTTATTGCCACGGTTTAATCGAAGAACACCAGCTTATTTTTCAAGAAATCAATGACGTTTGCATGAACACATACGTTTTGATATTTATGTACATTTGTTGGATAAATGTTTTCCTATGAAAAGGTACCCGTAAGGCATGGTGACGTCACGGCGACGTCGTTGTGAAGTCACACTGTGATTTTGTGACCGTCGATGTGACGTCACGTGACGTCGATGTGACGTCATAGTGACTAGAATGCGAGGTCGTTATGGCCGTTTTAGAGGTCGTTTGTGACCACTCTGTGAAGTCACGGTGTGACAAATTTGTGAAAAGTGTGTCATTTGTGACTATTTTGGCATTAACTTTGTGACTAAACTGTGACGAAAGCGACAATGCTTTGAAGTCACACTGTGACCAATTTGTGAAATATGTGTCATTTGTGACGAACTTGTCATAAACACTGTGATTTCAAATGAAAATAAAATTTCAAATTAATTGCTTAAAAGACGCAAATAGTGAAAAAGATTCCATGCTGGACTCGAACCCGGGCCATTAGTACAGCGCACTGACATTCTACCGACTAAATCACATGGAACGATACCCAGGCTGGAAAATTTCTCACTATTACATGATGGCGAGGCTACAAACTCAGCACAAGATGGAATATTTAGCGTAAGCCACCAACATGATGCAAACACGAAACTTAATTAAATCCAGCATCGATTGAAATTATATTAATACTTGGAAATTTTTTCAGAGAGAACCATTCGCCTTGCATACAATATTTCAAATGAAAATCAAATTTCAAATTAATTGCTTAAAAGGCAATTTTAATTTGAAATGTTGTATGCAAGGCGAATGTTTCTCCCTGGAAAAATTTCCAATTATTAATATAGTTTCAATCGATGCTGGATTTCATTAAATTTCGTGTTTACCCCATGTCGGTGGCTCACGATAAATATTCCATCTTGTGCTGCGTTTGTAGCCTTGCCAACCTGTAATAGTGAGAAATTTTACAGACTGGGCGTCGTTCCATGTGGTTTAGTCGGTAGAATGTCAGTGTGCTATACTGATGGCCAGGTTCGAGTCCCGACATGGAATCTTTTTCACTATGTTGGCCTTTGCGCCTTTTAAGCAATTAATTTGATATTTGATTTTCATTTGAAATATTGTATATAAGGCGAAGGATTCTCTCTGGAAAAATTTCTAAGTATTAATGCAGCGATGAATTTTGAAATAACCTTTTGCTGTAAATATAAAATCTTATCTTTTTACCATACTTTTTAGCAAAATATCGCTATTTTGGAGTCCTATTCTTCTAAAACATTTTTAAATTTTCCCACTTAAAAAACAATGCTTATCAACTGACATATTTTTTTATTCAGTTCTATGCTTGATGTTAAGTTCTATGCTTGATATTGAGTTCAAGCTTGATATTTAGAATGTGTAAATTTTTTAATTTGTTGTGATTTGTCATTGTTTTATTAAATACGAACATGGAGACTAACGGATATTAATACAACTATTATTTATAGAGCGGCATGATAAGCGATATTTATTTAAATTTTTTATTCCCGTGTATATTGTATTTTGTGAATATGAGCTAAATAGATTTGGTATGTTTTATAGGAAAAGACTGATCTGGGAAATAGAAAAAAAAACGAGTAAGGAAAATCATGCGTTAATCATAGATTATAAAATATTTTCCAACACTTTCTGAATGCTTTAACAAGACATCGTAATTTAGGGAAATGACGTAAATAAGATAACTAAGTAAACATTTTAGAAAATTCATAAAACATTTGAAAAAATTATTTCAGCAGTTACCGCCCATAGCCAAATAATTTTTCCAATTCTTTTGAACAGCCCTGTATTTGATCTGTAGGTTGATACACTGAGAAAAATGAAGTACTCAAAAATAAGTAAACCGACGTACTCATATCGAATTGAATATTTTTGGATCAAAAATGAACCCATGGTTTCTCTATTTTGAAACATCACATGTTATCAAACCCAAACAAACGAATAGTTTTGTACCCTGTAATGGTTCATTTCATTTATGGCGGCATAAATGATGTTTATTAATGTAAATATTAAATTATGTACAGCATTTTAAAAATAATTTAAAAGTGCTTGGAAATAATGCTCTAAGTGCTAACCGTCTATGCTACCTGTTTATACTTCATCTCAAAAACTTTAGATTGCGCAAAAGTTTCGCACGGACTTAAAGATGAATGAAAGTAATACACCCTCGCATTGCCTCAGATCAAGAAAGGATAGGTCACAATCAAAAAAACAATTGCAATCATCGCAACAGATGCAGTCTGACAAAGGGTCACAATCTGAGAAGCCAGCGAAATCAGAAAAAGCGGAAAAACAGCGATCGCAGAAAAACGACTTACCAAAACCAGTACAAGCTGGACATTCAAAATCACCAAGAAAATCTAATGGTAAGAGCGAACAACAAGAACAGATGGAAAACTTACAGATCTGCGAAATAGAAAAATTGGAAAAGATGACAATGGACGAGATATTCGAAGAATATGATAAGTGCAAAAGACTTGGGAGATCTGATGATGCAAACATGGTAAAAGCTTACAAAGCATACATAATAAAGAACATAACAGAGGGCAATCAGGCAAAAGCGGATTTGGAACGTATTCGAGCAGGTTTGGAAGAAGAAAAAGAAACACGGGAACACCAGGCGGAAGAAATCATAATTGAGCAGAGAGAATTAGCTGAAGCTCGTATCAAGCTGGCGGACATGGAAAAATTAGTAGAAGAGTTAAAGTCTGTCCAAGCACGGAAAAATGAAATAGAAGAGGAACTTCGGTTTATAAAAGCCAAAAAATTAAAACCGTGCGCAATACGCCAAAAAATAGAAGAAAACATTAATCGTCTCCTCGCAAATAAAAATGAAGACCCAAAAAGCGAAAAGTTAACTATCAAAAATGAAATCATAGAAGGTTTCCACAGCCTGATGGAACTAGTGGAGCGAATAAATGAAGAAAGAGAAAACTGGAAAACAGAATGCATAGAACACCGAAAACGTGAAGAAGGTAACAAAAAGCAAATAGACATTCTAGCAGAGTTAAAGGAAACTATGACCTTCATATTGGGTCAACATGGAACGTTCCTGAAATCTGAGTTAAAAAAACAGAAGCAAGAAATAGAAGCAATACAGGAATCCCTCAAAAAATCTCCATTACTACAAACACCAAAACAAAAAGCAGATATGAGAAGAATTGACAAGGAACGCGAACAGATGTTTAGTTACGCACAAATGGCACAATTCCCACCTCTGCCAACGGAAAAGCCAACCCTAATACTGAGCCCGAAAACAGATGGAATTCAAGTCCAGGAGTTAAGGAATGTCTTAAATACCGAAGTGGATCAAAGAAAACTACAGACCTCAAACTGTATCCCTACAAGATCTGGGAAATTCCTAATAACCTGTAACAATAATGAAGAACTTGCACAGATAAGAACCAGCCTCCAAACCAGTGAAAAACTCAATCACATGATAAACATAACAGAGAAACCACCGAAGATGTTACGGGTGATAGTATTTGGAGCGCCAGAAGCCCCGATGAAGTTGAAAATAGACAATAAATCAGAAAACCGAGACAAGCAAAAAGAAAATGATGAAGCAATTCAAAACTATGAAGAAAACATCATAATCCCAGCTCTTAATAAATGTCTACGAAAGGATAATGTCTCCTTCAAGCTGCTGAAAGTGATGAAAGGAAGAAGGGGAGAAGCAACTTCACATCTAGTTCTTTAAATGCATGAAAGGGACGCATTGCAACTGCAATCGCTGAAACCGTGCTTTGGTTTTAACAGATGTACAGTAAAGCCATATATTCTAATACCACGTTGCTTCAACTGTCAAAGACTAGGGCACGTATCAAGAGACTGTACAAATGAACTAACTTGTGCTTATTGCTCAGAGAAACACCATGTAAACGAATGTACGGCGAAGGAACCAAAGTGTATCAACTGCATACAGGAAAACAGAAGTAGAGAAACTCCAGGAAAGGACATTCCAACAAATCACACATGTTTCGATGGACGCTGCCCGACATATATTAAACAACAACGACAAGCAGTAGCACAAAGGACACTAAGATTGCATAAAATTCCGTGCAATACAATGTAACCTACAGAACAGTAAGTCCAACACGGCAGCATTTATCCGTTTCATAATTCAGGAAAAATTCTCTCTGGCATGCGTCCAGGATGCCTACCTCTTTAACAAACGCCCATCTTCTCTCCCAGTTGATGTTCCCTGTTACAGCTCTAGCTCCAACAATAGCCACATAATAATTTTGGATCAAAACTTAAAGCACTGTATCTCGGCAAAAAACGATCATTCCATCTTTGTAAACCTAGAACTAGAAAATTTTATTCTGAGCATAGGCAGCCTGTACAGCCCTCCACGTTCAGATTTTGAGGTGGACGTACAAGACTGGCTGCGCTCCGCACGCCAGAGTGAATACCAGCTAGTCCTGGGTGACTTCAATGCACACGACCAGCTTTGGGGCTATACTCGTGACGATGACAGAGGACGGCTACTCGTAGATTCTTTATTAGCAAATAACTTGATCGTCTTAAACTCACCATCCTGTACACCAACCTATGAGTCCGGAAAAAGGGAAGGGCGTCCTGACCTCTCAATTTGCACACAACCACTATTCAGCTACTTTCAAGGATGGGATGTCTTCCCTGAGCTTTTCGGTGACCATCGGCCTATCGTAACAGATCTTTTGCTTCCAATCCCGATCCTTCCGAAACGTCGCTTCAGAACAAAAAATGTCCCATTCAACAAATTCATAGCCAGGGTTGAAAACTCATGCTACTTAAATTCCGTAATTTTTTCTTCAGTAGACTCACGTCAGGCCTTTGACCTGACTTACAAATCTTTTCAAAATATTATTCAAAATAGTGCAAAAGCATCCTTTAAACTAAAACCTCCATTCAGACAGGTCAAGTTCTCCTGGTGGACAACGGACCTTCGTTCTCAAAGAAATAAAGTAAAAGCACTTTATACAAGAGCAAAGAGGACGGACTTAGACTCGGTAGAATATCAAATTTACAAAAGAGAGCGTGCCAAATATCAGAAATTGATTCAAAGAGTGAAGAAAGACGCCTGGGTAAATTTTTGTAAGAAACAAACTGACCCATTTGGCAAATCTAAAAAACTGGCTTTTCAGGACTTTCAAGACTGTCAGATTAACTATCTGCCGGACTCGTCATTCCCAGCTTCCAGGTCCTCTTCTTTGTTTACACTGACAGAAAAAATTTTTGGTGCATCACTGGGATCACCAGCTCAGCCAAATATGGCAACCTCACAACAAACTCACGCAGACCAGCCTAACTTTACAATAAAAGAACTGCGAAATGCAATCTATAGCTTTAACCAAAACAAAGCTCCAGGTCCCGACGGAATAGACCATCGGATGATTAGATCTCTCTTTTCTAAAATACCCTTAACTCTTCTAGACATGTATAACAGTGCACTTCGTTTAAACTATTTCCCGGAGGCCTGGAAGGTGGGCGAGCTCGTCTACTTCAGGAAGGAAGGTAGACCAGCAAATGAACACACCTCTTATAGACCAATAACGCTACTCCCGATATTTGGCAAAATCTATGAAAAAATGTTCTTAAGACGAATTAATCATTCACTAACTCAAAGCAACGCATTAACAGGCCTACAACACGGTTTTACTCAATTAAAATCGACCGAAACAGCACTAGAACAGGCATTATCTTACATAGATATTAACAAATCTAATAAAAATTATACATCTTTTATTTCGCTAGATTTTATGGGGGCTTTTGATAATCTCCCATGGGACCTAGCACTACAGGCACTACACCATTTAAACTTATCACCTCAGCTAATTAATGTAATTGCTTCCTTCCTGTCGGGCAGGCGGGTTCTGGTGGACTGGCAGCTGCCAGATCTTTTGTATTTTTTCTCAAGGGGTTGTCCTCAGGGCTCCTGTCTGGGGCCATTTTTATGGTTGGCTCTCCTCGAGACTCTGCTGCGGACCTTTCTGTTTGAGTTCTGTGCGATAGTCGCATACGCGGATGATGTTTTACTTATAGTCTGGGGCCCAACAAGAGCGTTACTTGAACAACGAGGGAACAGAGTACTAGACTTTATTCAAAACTGGGCGAAAATTCACAAAATAACAATTTCCTTCGAGAAGTCGCGCTCTATAACGTTTGGTAAACCGAAAATTCTCCAACGGGGCCCACTCTTTAAACTACATGGTAAAAATATAAAGTCAGAAAAAACAATTAATTATCTTGGAATCAAAATTGATCAACACCTCTCATTCTTACCCCACCTGGCATCAAAACGTCAAGAAATAATAAAAATCACGCAAAATTTATACAAATTCTCCTCAGTATCAGGTCGTCTTCCATCATACTTCTTTAAAGTCTGGTACTCATCCACCCTACAGCGGCAACTGGCGTACGCATGTGCAGTCTGGTTTCCGCGAATGCGGAAGTCGCATGGAGTTCGCCATATTCTAGCGGCTCAGAGAAAGGCACTTCTCCTGATCTCCAGAGCCTATAGGAACACTTCTACCGCAGCACTTCAGGTCCTCACGAGTCTTCCTCCATTGGACATACAATTAGAAGCGGAGGCTGAGTTCGCTCGGATCACTCGCCTGGGTGCTTCTAATATTTCTTATTTTGCCCCAATGCACTCAACAAAATGTTCAAAGTATCAGATCTCTTCACTTTCAAACGGTATTAGTATTTGTGCAACAAAAGACTTTAACGGATCAACACACATCTTTACAGACGGGTCTAAAACAGAAGTAGGAACTGCGGCAGCTTTTTGTGTTTATAGGCAAAGCTCACACTTTTTTTCCTGGCGCGCAAGGCTTGATCCGGGGAACCCTGTCTTCCAGGCAGAGCTCTTTGCTATGAAGGAGGCGATTCGTTGGGCAGAAGAGGACTCTGACACCCAATACGTAATTTCATCAGACAGTTTATCAGGTCTAATGGCCCTTTCAAAATTTGATAACAATAATCACTTAGTTCTAGACATAACCTTACTCCTTCAGTCCTCAGAAAAATCGTTCTTCTTTAATTGGGTTAAAGGACATTCTGGTATAATGGGCAACGAACTGGCCGATCAGCTGGCGAGGTCGGCAGTCGATGATTTAACTTTACCACTAACATTTCTTCCATTCCCACAATCAACATTGAAATTAGAACTCAAAAAACAAATGCTACACCGATGGCAACAACGTTGGTCTACAGTGCAAGTGGGTCAATACACGCGTGACTTCATACCTAAGGTCTCACAAAACATTTTCATAAGTAACAGATACCTGTATCTTTTTCTCACAAATCATGGACCCTTCCAACAACACTTATATACCATAAATAAACGGGACTCACCTCTTTGCATTTGTGGATCCTTATCAACATCATTACACTATATTTTACATTGCACATTAACGTCCCACTATCACGTTAAAAAGCCACAACAGATGACACTGCCTGACTGGCTAACTTACCTGCTCGACCGTCCAGTTCTCCTGCAACGTATAGCGGATTGTATGAAATTTTTAGAAGACAACGAATTTATATTTACCAATCCCCTCCCTTTCTGAGCTAGCTGAGCAAACTCATTGTTTTAGCTCCCATTTCAGACAGGAGCCCCTGTTTTGTACATGATGTAAATATTTGTCTTATTTCCTATGATTTGTTTATTTAGTATTTTCATTATATTTATCAGCCTATGCATTTCACTTAAAGTTTTTCAGCTCTAATATTCAAAAAAACATGTCTTGTAATTGTTTATGCATGTATACAACATAGGGCAATTGCTGTCAATGTATGTACTGATGACACTCCTTGTGAGTTTCAGAGTCAAAAACAGCAAACTGAATTTATTTTTCTGTATGTTATTAACTGTTTAAAAAATATTGTCATTGTTAATATATCTTACCATATGCAGTGGATTTGAGTCTCCCCCCGGGATTGCACTTATACTCTAAAGCGAAAGCTGGGTTCCCGGGGCGGTCATCCCTGTCATCCCTGTCATAAAAATATTCGATTTGAGTATCTTGTTAAGAATTTTGCTATTTTTCTTAATAAATAATCAATTAAACATTTCTTGTTAAGAACTTTGAACGGGTAATAAATGTCAGTACATTTTTACTTTAAATTCTAGGTTTTTCTTTTTTTTTTTTTTTTTTGGGGGGGGGGGGGGTCAGTACATAACGATTCATATTTCATCACAACCAATGAATAAAAAATGAGTACATGTGTTTCTCAACTTTGAGTACATTTGGATCGGAGCTATTTTGAGTATGTGACGCATTTAAAATTGAGTACTTTTTACTCAATTTTGACTTCCCATTTTTTTAAGTGTATATATACTATATAATGGGAAAATCTAGTTTAGCAAGAAAACGCCTAACAGGTTGAAATTCTTTTTCAGCAATTTATACTAATGTATGGAAACATACTTGAATACTTTTGTACAACCCTGTAGTTTACCTAGAATCTTTATTACACGTCACTATTTAGTTAAAATTTAATTCAAACTAAGACACTCTTAAAACTACTGAAATCACATTTCCAGAAATTATAATTTATAGACGGCCATGTATCCAATTCTTTACGTGACCCTGTATATCATTTTATCTATATTCTACAAACATTTCTTGGTAAATTAAATGCAGTTCAGTAAAAAAAAAAAAGCATAACTCATTTAAAAACAACCTTTAAGCAATTCGCGCCCATACCCAGTAATCCTTACGAATACTTTTGTGTACCCTTGTATAGGAATTATAGCATTTATATACACCATATACTATGCATAAATATAGTGAATCATAAAAGCGCATATCATAATTAAAAATACATTTCCAGCAATCATCGCTAATGAACAGTACTTCGGATACAATATAGTATCTGAAATATTTTGTGTGTCCCTGTAAATGCTATATACGTATTATTCGTATTATACATGAAATAATTTATAGTATGTAAACCTCAGCGACATATATCAATTTCATTACATATGAAATAGATTAACATAATTAAAGTATGCCGCAAACAATTCCCTCCACCCCTATATCATTATGTATTTGAATTCCTTTTTTAGCCCTGTAAATGAACAATAACTATTCTTTGCATCGCATAGTCAACAGAATGCATATTTTAGTGCACTTCATAAATGCATATAAATTTTATTCTGTTTGAAAGCGTGCGTAAAATCATAAAAAATCATTTGAAACGATTTTTTCCCATAGGCTGTAATGTAACGGAAAACTTTTGGCTGTCCCTGTAAATGAACAAAGCATGCTACAAACTTCATTACAAATAGGTACCGTGCTATGGTAAACGTCAATAACATCCAAAAATTTCAGGTCAATCCGAATATATTTTCGAGAGTTAGTGTGCGGACAGACTGCTAGACGGACAGACGGAGAGACAAACCGAAGTCATAAGCACTTTTCAACTTGTGTCCTATATTATGTATCCTGTATTATATGAACTTTTAAAAAATATATACTAAAGCAGTTTAATCTATAACTTCCCATCAGGCATGAAAAACACTTTGTTTCAATGCTTAAATATCATATTTTACTTTTTAGTGCCAATAATTACGCGTATCATAAACGTAGAAAATGAATTTACAATTGAAGAAAATTTAATAACCGATTCAGAATGTCTATAATTAAATGTTTGATTAAAATCACAAACAGAAAAAATGCTTACATACAATTTAAAAAAATAAATATACCAATTTGAAAAACACTAAAAATAATAATTAGTATTTATAATTGTACTATTAAACAACAGCAAACTCAATAGATAAATTAAATGCATTATTAGATTTAACAATATCTCAAAAATATTTCCATATGGTATAAGGAATTCCTATTATTTTATAATTTCGGCAAATGTTAAATCTGAAAACATTGGTTTGAAGATTTAGGATTTTGAAAGATAATTTAAAATATTATTAGCACTAAAAGAAAATTCTTTCAAATGTTTCACTACTGTAATATGTAAAAATACATTTTCCCAGTATAATGGTAATTTCTAGTCTGAAACAGTTTCGTAATCTCATGATAATCGAACTTCATATTTAACCCCAAAATAATAATAGCTATAAGTGTTAGTAATCAAAAAATAGTAAGAAGCCGATAAAATAATTCCAAATCATTGTCGTTCCATCATTTTCAATCTCAAGTAAGAGTAAATTAATGTTTATATTAATTCCAGTATGAATGTAGGCATGCACAGTCTCTGCGCAGTTTTTTTTTTTCAAGCGATGGCAGATTAAGATATTTTTCTTTACAGTTATGGAATTTGAAAATATAGCTTCTGACAGTTAAAGATCAGTCTCTTACAAATATAACATAAAACTATTTAACTCATAATACCAGGAACAAAATATTTAAATTAAATAAAACTTACATATACGTTCTATTAATATCCGTGTATCCTAAAATGGTCATTTCCTTATCTTAAAGTGTTGTAGACGTGGTGAAGGTGATGTTCTAAAAACAGTGAACTATTTATTTCCCGCGTCTTCTCATGTTTATTTTTTTGTGGGCAGACGATTTTCAAGCAGATGGTCTGGTACAGATTATTTGTTTTTGCATGCAAGAGATATGAAACTTGAATGCGTAGTAATTTTCTGAAAGTATGGTTAATTAAAATTTTGTATTTGAAGAAATGTCCAATGTATTTAACCTTTTCTTTTTATCCGTACCAAATAATACAAGTTAAAATGTATTGTAAAGTTCCTTTTTTCTAAATAATTATAATAATAATATTCATAATTAGAGTTTATTAGATATACCATTGTTTAAATTTTCAAAAGGTGTAAAAATAAATTTAATGGTAATAACGAGCCCCCCTCCCCCCCATTTTTTTTTAAAGTAAAGTTTGTTTTGCACAAATTTTGTATATTTCTTTTATTTTCGGAAAATGCTAATTTTATTTAAAAAGTCTGAAAGAAGTAGAATTTATGACTTGAATACAAATTATAAAAATATTCTAAAGCAAGAAATGCATAGATGACTAAACTCTGAAGACTCTTTCTACGTGCTCATTAAAAGGTGCAGATTTAACTGTAATAGAAATTTTTTATTTTGAAACCACAGAAGTGTTTCGAATAATCCTGGTCGGTAAAAAAAGAAATAAATAAATAAATTTCGTCCCAGCAAACTAAATATATAAAGTGTATAAATTTAATATTCCTAATTATAAATATATTATCCAAATGCTAGATAAAATTGAAATCATGAAAAAGTATACATTCAATATCTTAGATATCAAATTGATAAAATATAGCCTGAAAATTTAGTTTATTAATGCTTGTATCGTGCACTTTATTTATTATGCCCCCCCCCCCTCCCCTTTAGTGACAGAATTTACCATTTGCTATCCACTAATATACTTTATTCCTTATGCCATGTAACTCGTGACTGTTTAAAATATTTCTCTTCATTTTCAAAGATTTTTGAAGTTCATATTTTTGTCACACTGTGACTTACAATATGGTGGTTTTTTTGTCACATATGTGACGTGACGTACGTTACATAGCAGTGACATAACAGTGACCTCACAATTTTTTTTAATTGCCAGAAAAACATAATTTTACAGTAAATAACATGTTTTGAAGAATTTTCGTAATTTTTTAAAGTTTTCTAAGAAGTTCACATCTCAGTCACAATGTGACATCACTGAGTGGTGGCATTTTGGTCACAGATGTGACGTGACCACAGTGACTTACAGTGACGTCACAACGACGTCACCGTGACCATGCATGCTATGAGGGTAGCAGCGGCAAATTTCAAATATTTTTTTTATTGAATATGGTATTGTCACTGGTTATATGTCACACTACCAAGCATTACGTAAATTGTAGCACAGGAAGTTTGTTAAAATTGGATTGCAAGATTTGAGTCGAACAGACACATGAGGTAGGTAAAATATAAAAATCCCTGCCGGTCCGGCCTACAGGCAGAGGTAGATTACGAAGTTAAGTATACTAATTTCACCAACAAAAACTAAATCATTTTTAGATATAAATCCACTTTAACAGTTTTATCTGTCCGCTTTTGACGAGTTTTTATTTCCTTTTTATAAAACAGATGGTTTTACCAGAATCGTGTAAAGGCGATATTAAAAAAAATATTTTTCCGTACTCAACAACTCGAAATTTTCTGGCACATTTTCAGATTCATTTTTAATAATAATAATAAAAAAATATGAAACATGCTGACGTGATTTTTGAAAAGATTTATAAGCGACCTGTGTTTTTATTTTTCTTTCAATTAATTAAAACTTGATTAATAAACAATTATTTTCTCAGTAGGGCAATATTTTTCGTTTCTAACACAGTCGCTTCGGAAAATTCTGTTCAAAATGCCCACTTCGACATCATTTTTTGAAATATATTCTGCCTCTATCAAAAAATAGATCATTACTGTACATTATATAGTTTCTGATTAAGAGAATCTAGCAATGGGATGCGTTTGAGAGCAAAAATAAATTTAAAAATGAGAAAGAAAATAGACAGTTTGGATTTGAATGCACCCTTAATAAGATGATTTTTTTCTTCAACCGCTATGTATTTTTAATTTGTTTTTGCTGTAAGAATTGGCCCTATCAAAAACTTGTCTATATAAATGTTGAAGACAATATTAAGAAGATATATGATAAATTCATGGAGATTTTATATCTTGTGAATTGACGGAGTTATGAAAATTTTTCTTCTTCAACCCACCCTTTTTTTGTTTTCGTTTTTAATTTTTTTTTTTTTTTTTTTTTTTTTCGGTACGAATTGATCATATCAAAAACTTGTGAATATAAAAGTTGTAGGTAATATTAAGGCGATGTATAATAAAATTATTGGATTTGATATCTTGAGAATTGACGAAGTAAGGAATTTTTCTCTCCAATACCCCTATTTTTTGCGCTCCTTGAGCCTATTGTAAATTTTATCAAAAATCTGTGATGCACGAATTTTTGGCGCTATTTTTAGAAGTAATAAAAACTTTAAACTGATTTGATATGTACAAAAATTAAGAAGTTATGGGTTTTTCTCGGTTTTCACAAAACCCCTCCCTATTTCCATCCCCTTTGTCCGCTTTTGCCCATTAACTAACTTGACCGAGATTTTAAGTCCCTTGATTTTATGTATCAGTTTGAAAGAGATTTGTGCAGAAATGCAGAAGTTATCGTGTCCAGAAGAAACTGATAACACAATTGGAAATTCCGTTCAAAATGTCCACTTTGACATAATTTTTTGAAATATATTCTGCCTCTATCAAAAAATCGATCATTGCTGTACATTATATAGTTTCTGAATAAGCGAATCTACCAATTAAATGCATTTGAGAGCAAAAATGAATTCAAAAATGAGTCAGAAAATAAGCAGTTAGGATTTGAGTGCCTCCTTAATGCAATGATTTTTCTAACACAATCCGCTTCGGGAAATTCGGTTCAAAATGCCCACTTTAACAGCATTTTTTGAAATATATTCTGCCTCTATCAAAAAATCGACCATTACGGTACATTATATAGTTTCTGAGTGAGGAAACGTACCAATTGGAAGCCTTTGAGAGCAAAAATGAATTGTAAAATGAGTCAGAAAATACGCAGTTTGGATTTGAATACACCCTTACTTAGATGATTTTTTTCTTCAACCGCTATGTATTTTTAATTTGTTTTCGCTGTAAGAATTGGTCCTATTCAAAACTTGTCTATATAGATGTTGTAGACAATATTAAGAAGATATATGATAAATTCATGGGAATTTTATATCTTTTGAATTGACGGAGTTATGGATATTTTTCTTCTTCAAACCACTTTTTTTGTTTTCGTTTTTATTTATTTTTTATTTTATTTATTTTATTTTTTTGCGGTACGAATTGGTCCTATCAAAAGCTTGTGAATATAAAAGTTGTAGATAATATTTAGCAGATTTATAATAAATTTAATTGAAATTGATATCTTGAGAATTGACGAAGTTATGAATTTTTTCTCCCAAAAACCCCATTTTTTGCGCCCCTTGAGCCAATTTTTAACTTTATCAAAAATCTGTGATACATAAAATTTTGGCTATATTTTTAGAAGTAATAAAAACTTTAAACTGATTTGATATGTACAAAAATTAAGAAGTTGTTGGGGTTTTCGATTTTCACAAAACCCCTCCATATTTCCATCCCCTTGCTCCGATTTTGCCTATTAACGAACTTGAGAGAGATTGTATGCCCTTTGATTTAATGTATCAGTTTGGAAGAGATTGGTGCAGAATTACGAAAGTTATCGTGTCCAGAAGAAAGTGATATAGATAGATAGATAGATAGATAGATAGATAAAGCTTTTTACTGAGGGTGGTTTTGGGTTCTACGGGTCATGATCAGTGTAGATCTGCAAAACATTTTCAGAAATTCTAACATAGGAACGATCCCAATAGGTAGTATTTCATACGAAATCTACCTAAAAAATATGAAACATGCTGACGTGATTTTTGAAAAGAATTTTTAAGCGACCTGTATTTTTATTTTTCTTTCAGTTAATTAAAACTTGATTAATAAACAATTATTTTCTCAGTAGGGCAATATTTTTCGTTTCTAACACAATCGCTTCGGGAAATTCTGTTCAAAATGCCCACTTTGACATCATTTTTTGAAATATATTCTGCCTCTATCAAAAAATCGATCATTATTTTACATTATATAGTTTCTGAATAAGGGAATCTAGCAATTGGATGCGTTTGAGAGCAAAAATGAATTTAAAAATGAGTAAGAAAAAAAGCAGTTTGTATTTGAGTGCATCCTTAATGCAATAATTTTTCCAACACAATCCGCTTCGGGAAATTCAGTTCAAAATGCCCACTTAAACAGCATTTTTTAAAATATATTCTGCCTCTATCAAAAAATCGACCATTTCGGTACATTATATAGTTTCTGAGTAAGAAAATTTAACAACTGGAAGCCTTTGAGAGCAAAAATGAATTGTAAAATGAGTCAGAAAATAAGCAGTTTGGATTTGAATACACCCTTACTTAGATGATTTTTTCCTTCAACCGCTATGTACTTTTAATTTGTTTTTGCTGTAAGAATTGGTAATATCCAAAACTTGCCTATACAGATGTTGTAGACAATATTAAGAAGATATATGCTAAATTGATGGGGATTTTATATCTTTTGAATTGACGGAGTTATGGATTTTTTACTTCTTCAAACCCTCTTTTTGTTTTCGTTTTTAATTTTTTTTACAGCCCGGATTGCAGTACGAATTGGTCCTATCAAAAACCTGTGAACATAAAAGTTGTAGATAATATTAAGGAGATTTATAATAAAATTAATTGGAATTGATATCTTGAGAATTGACGAAGTTATGAATTTTTTCTCCCAAAAAACCTATTTTTTGCGCCCCTTGAGCCCATTTTTAACTTTATCAAAAATATGTGATACATAAAATTTTGGCCCTATTTTTAGAAGTAATAAAAACTTTAAACTGATTTGATATGCATAAAAATTAAGAAGTTATGGGGGGGGGGTTCTGTTTTCGCAAAACCCCTCCCTATTTCCATCCCCTTGGTCCGATTTTGCCCATTAACGAACTTGACCGAGATTTTATGCCCATTGATTTTATGTATCAGTTTGGAAGAGATTGGTGCAGAATTACGAAAGTTATCGTGTCCAGAAGAAAGTGATATATATATAGAGAGGGATATAGATAGATAGATAGATAGATAGATAGATAGATAGATAGATAAATAAAGTTTTTTACTGAGGGTGGTTTTGGGTTCTAGGGGTCATGATCGGTGTAGATCTGCGAAAAAGTTTCAGAAATTCCAACATAGGAACGATCCCAATAGGTAGTATTTCATACGAAATCTACTAAAAAGCTTGCAAAAAAGCACTTCAGGTGATTCTTTTGTTGTAGTTACAAAATTAAAAAAAAAATTATTATTTTTTATTTTTTATAATAAAGAGAATTAGAAAAATTATACAAATAGTGTGGGGAACTGAAGTTCACACTTCTTACTTCTTTTTACGCGCTTTCTGTGAATTGTAATCTTTCACAACTTTTCACACTAACCCTCTTAAAGATTTTCCTTGTTTTTTTCGGTAATAATTTTATATTAATTTGCTAAACTAGGGGGTTCGGCCCCCTACGAGCTACGCTCGCCAACCCCCGTCCAGACACCGCAGACTCTAAATGCACGATAATTTGATCGGCTTTAAAAAGATTTCGAAAGATTGAATTATAATTTAAAAAACAGTGGCGATCTCCCTATAAACGAATTTCTATTTTTCTCTTTGATTGGGGGAATTTTAGCACCAAATTCGCTGCGGTACTACTTGATTATCCCGTCGACCAATTTCGCCAAATTATATAAATCGCCAAACCACTCGCCAAGTTATACAAATTGACATAATTTTTTATTTTAAATAACGAAAGAACAAATAAATTAGTACAACATTAATAAAAATACAAATAAAACGTCGAAATAAAAATAACTTGATGACGTAGACATGTGTAACAACATTTCAAAATAAGCTAATATAAAAAGAATTAAGTAAACAGAGTCTTTGTCTCCTGGTATTTTTTAACAAAGCTAAAAGAAAATTCTTTTAAATGAGACATTTTAAATTAATCGTTTTTAATCTGACGTAATTTTTACCAAGCTATTCTTTCTCTTTTAAATATTCACGTGAAAATACTTTTGTTAGAAATGAAATATTATTTGCGCTTTCCTAACAAAAATAGTTGAAAATATCCTCTCAAAATATCAAATAAATGTCTAGTGCAATTTCTAAATTTAAACTGCTTTGCAATATTATTTTGTGTTCATTTTATGTAATAAGTATAATGTGACGTAAATATGACGTAATTTCTCCTATTTAAGACTTCTAACGCATGTTAATGAATTTATTATTTTACAATATCCTTTCTCTTTTAAAATTCACGTGTATACTTTTTATGACGTAATTTTTAATAAGCTCCTGCTTTTGTACATAATTATTTAATTCTAAAACCAAATGATTTTTTTCTGTTTATAATAGTCGCGTGTAAATAAATTTTTAATTTGAAGTAAACATTATTGTTTGCGCTGTTTATACATTTGGCAACAGTATAAATTAATACCATTTTCTAAAATAATGTAAAAAATATCTCTAGAAATGCTGAAAATTTGAATTTAAAATAGAAATAAAACCTCAAAAAATTTGTCAAAAAAAAAAAAAATTAATGCAATGTGCACTCCGACAAATTCTAACGCATAAAATGATCTAAAAATGATTACACTGCCATGTATAGTTTTTGCTGCTATAAAACTTTTTTAGTGGAACGATTTTGTCCAACTTTAGCATTAAATATCTCTTAAAATAATTCTTCGATTTGAAAACTGCCTGCATCAGCGTGTTTATCAAACATTTCTGTATAAAATCACCGATTTTCATATTTTTGTATGCATTATTTTCTTAATATTAACGAAGAAAGACCTCCGGTCACAAAAATTCAAAACCGGCGGCGGCGGCGGTGACAGCGGTAGTTACTTTTTTTTAGAATAGAGAGAAACATTAATTTTTGAATTTATATTCTTCAAAAAAACAAAACAACAACAACAACAACAACAACAACAAAAAACCAAGTAATTAAAAAGTAGATTGATCTATTTTTAAGGATTTTTCTTTTTACAAAAATGTCCTCCCAATGTTGTTACCCTTTTTTTAATGTATTTTCATAAATAAGTTGCTTAAAAAAAGAAAATAGATGTAACAAACAGGTGAAGCGGCACATTTTTTTAGTGTAACAAAGAATTTTAACAACCAAAAATTTTATTCTGGTAGAAAGTTGACGTGAAACGTTTTTATTTTTTTATAGATAAATGTTTAAGAAATAGTAACCAAAAAATCCTTTTTTCACTCAAGTAAATCTTATCTGTACAGAGAACTTTTTACTTAAAAATATTGAAAAGTATTTCCCAAAACTTTCTTCACACCATTTTTTCTGAGAACATTTAAACTCAAAACTACTTTCAGATAGCGTTCCTTATTCGCATTTGCGGAATAAAAAGTTTCAATCGAGAATAAATTGAAAAATCTATATTCCTTTCCACAGTTTTCTTTTGTTATAGATATTTTGCCTTCGGTAATTTTCCAGTTACTTTCTTTAAGAGATAAAAATAAAACTTTTATTATTCTAGTACCAGGAATAATAAATAAAACAATTTATTGATAATGTTTTTCTGTCAATTTAACCTTATCAAAAGCTATGGTAAGTTCCACCTAATTTGATTTCCGAAATGCGAAAATTGTATCAGTTATTTTTTTTTCCGTATGATTTTATAATGGACACGAGAAAGGATTTCTTTATTTTCAAATCAATTTACTCGTAATTTGGTGACATTAACTCGTCTTCAACATTTTAGTAACAGATGTTTATGTTGCCCGTGAAATGGTTAAAGTGTTTTATGGGCTCACTTTGTAAATATTATTTAAATTTTAAACGATTTCCAGAATTTTACTATATTTTTTCTAAAATAAACAATATTTAAAATGGTAAATAGTTAATTATATGAAAGCAAACAGCTGTCAAACACATAGGAAATTAGAAAAAGGAATTCCATTATTTACGGTTACGTTACTGTTTATAATCGGATAAATTAGTCTTTCTTTCAAGTGGGTAAGCAGTATTCAAAATATCTACTAGATTCAGATAGGACACCTCAGGCAGATCACATACAGACAAGCGTACTACATGCGACAAGTTCAAGCGTTCAAACGCGTTTCTTACCCTGCTAACCCTTTCCGGCACAGTGTGCCTAGTTCGGGATACCTAATTTTAATTCCAAACTTACGAACGGCACCAAGATTATTTTAGTAAAATTATGCTTTTACAATGAACTAGGCGATTGTACCCGGGCTTACCGGGTTAAAGAATATAGGTGAAAACATTTTTTAAAATTGAAAACTAATATTTTTTTTTTATATGCAATAAATTTTTTATATTGACTACTAACATTAAAAAAGCACTTCTCATATGGAAAATACGAATTACACAATCAAATAAATTTTTGAAATTTATCAAAAGCGATATTTTCTTATTAACAGCATGATAAGAGTTATTTGCCAAGATTTTGCTACTTATGGCATCCTTTTATATTCTGATAATTTCAGAACTTATACATGTCTGGTAAATTTGTGCTTTATTTATATTATTTTATTTATCTATTTATAGAGAAGTTTTTTTAAATGTATATTAGCCGTAAGAAAATGATGAACTCTTTATTTTGTTTTAAGGGCAAACGGATTAATCTTTCGTAATCTTACTCAGCGCGATATAGATAAATTTAAAAATATTCCATGCTTTGAAATTGTTTTTAAAACCATAGACAATCAGAAAACTGTGATGAACTTTGAAAACGAATTCCATTTGAAAAAAAAATCCTTTTTGGTGATCTAAAAGTTTAAATTGTACGATTACAAATATGTTAGATTTGTGTTTTTTCAAAATTATTCTTTTATTTGTTTATAAAAGAAGTATTAATTTCGTTAATTTTTCTTCACCAATATGTTAGATTGGTTTTATTTTTTTAAATATTATTCTATTTGTTTACAAAGGAAGTATTAATTTCGTTATGCAGAAATAGTCAGAAACAAATGCTAAAAAATATTTGTTGCTTTATGTGCAAAATATTTTTTATTATTAACCGGCACATGATAATATAAACTTTAAAAAATCATGTTTAAAAATTATTTTAGAAAATATAATATAACAGTCTATGAATACAGTTTTTCATCAAATTGCATTTGAAAGTAATTTTTTTTCCCTATGCGACGAAAATTGAAAATGTACGATGGTTAGAAGATTAAAAAATTGCAGTAGCGAAAAGTTCTAGACCAAAATTTGATCGTGAAGTATTGCCATTCGCAAAATGACGTTAGCGTTAGGCATAGATACGTTTGTTCTTAATAATATAGATAGTTAAAGTAACATGCTTTAAATTCTAAAAAAGTCGTTTTAAAATTCCGGTGTCAGTTAATCATTTCATCATTTTACAACAAAAATTGCCCGTTTCTTACTCTGTTAACAAAGAAGAAACCGGTTTGAACGCTACAACTTGTCGCATGTCGCACGCTTGTCTGTTCAGTGTATGATATGCCTAAAAATACATTTTAATACAAATTTTGAATAATTTGAAACATTTGTGAAGGCATCGCCATCTCATAGAAGTATGGAACGATTATTCAATTCATTCTGAGTCAAGCATCCTACACTTTTCCCAAATTTCTGTAAAAACACAACCATTAGAAACAGAGAACGTTCTGCAAATTGTCACTAGTTAACGGTTAAATGCATTCGATTGAGTTTCTCGGTGATTATTTTACGGACGTTTTCATTTTCTTACATCAAATTCGCAGTACGGATTTCCATGTCTTAATGTAAAGTAATTTTTGTCTTTCTTATAACTTCAAAATACACGCGTTTAAAATTGTTTAACAATTTTATTAGAAATGTTATGAAGAAAATTTGGTTTAAAATTGTTTTATTAAAAATTATATTTTTTTAGAAAAGGAAAATACGTCTCTGTCGAGTCAGTGGGAATTTTTATCAACAGCCACTTTTCAGTTGTTTCATTTGCCATGTGCATGAAACCTGGTACTATTTAAAGTAAATTAAAAGGGTTTTTTTTCATCTGAATCATAAAAGACATCCATTGCATATAGCTGTAACCGCTCCTGCAGCGCACTGAGTAAAGCGTGCGTTTCCGACCCAGAGGACTCGGGATCGAATCCCGGGCGTCCGGCTAGAAAAAAATGTTGTAAAAATTAAATGGAACAGTAGTTCAAGTTCGCTCGAAAAATCTAATTCTTCAAAAAATTCCGAATTTAGAAAAGTTAATTAAATTATTGTAATTACAAACAAATAAATTTGTAGTCGGTACTGTAAATTTACCGAAGGCTTTCTTCTTTATTTAACAGAATCTCTGTTTTTGTACCTTCTGTAGTTTTTCCGTAAAACTTAAGATTAAACTAATAATGAATTACACTGATAATGTATGGATATAATAAGAATATAGAATAGAAATAACGATATGTAATTTCACTGAAATGATTTAACGGTGTATTAAGGATGCGGTGAACGTTAAAAAAAATTCTTTTAATTTTCATAATAGAAATTTGAAATTTTGTGCAAATGTGCATTTCACAGTAAGTCTTTAGAACACTTTAAAAGAAATCTCCAATCTTATTATGATTTTAGGATCTTTTAAAAAAATTAAAATTTTAAAACAAAATTTTAAAATGCTCCTTGCATCTTAATTGTTTAAATATTTCATCGATTTTGGATTTCAATAACGTAAAACCCTATTAAAAACAAATCTGTGTATCGATTTTTTAATCCATTAAATAGTTAGATATATTTTTCTGAATTCAATATCGATTTTCATCAAAATTCTGCCTCATAAATAAGTTAAAAATCAAATTTAATTGCCTTAATGAAGACGAACTTTAAAATGCATACACAGTTCCTTTTTAAGCAATATCAGGATTCTTCCTTATCAGTTTCATTAATTTTGATCAAAAATTAAGTAGGAAGGAGCATTTCAAAAATAAAAAAAATAGCTGAAACATCAGTTCTGAGAAAAACAGATTTAAAGTATATTAAATGGCCAAAAAATTGTTTGTGAAAAAAATTAAAAAACTTGTAACTTTGTGTAAAAAAATTGCATCTGTATGCGTTTTTCCACGAATGGCGTAGTACTAATTGGAGAGTAATATTACTCACAAAAAGAAATGTCGATTTCTGGGTCGATTTTTGCTCAAATAAGGGACCACGGTCCCCTTAAAAGAACGCGTCTTTCAGAAGCCTGGGCGAGTATTACATAGCTGCCAACTTTTACGCTTTTTGGTTACCACTAAAATTTTAAGGAGATTTTCGCCTTCTTTAATCATGAGATTTTGACGATTGAATGAGATAATGTTTTCTATAAAATTTTAGTGGTATGAAAAAAGCGTAAAGGTTGGAAGCTATGGTATTATTTTGTCTTAAAAATTATTTTAAACTACATGTTATACGTCCAAATGTTCTGTTTATATATAGAGATAGATAGATTATTAAAAATATTATTATATTATTTAAAAATATGTTATAATGCTTCATGCATTCTTATATGTTATTAAAAATCATAAGTCATGTAAATACAATTTTTGCGCACGTTTATGCAGTTTTAACTACGCAATTTAAAAGTAATTTACGAAACTTTCTTTACACTATATTTCCTGTGAACATTCAATCAAAAAATACTTTCAGATAACATTACATTTTCGCATTTGCGGAATAAAAATTTTCAAACAAGAATAAATTGAAATATCTATATATTCTTTCCACAGTTATCTTTTTTCACAAATATTTTGCCGCAGAATTTCGGGAAAAATATTTCAACAGGAACTTTTTTCTTAGGATAGAAAAGAAACTTTTATGACTTAGAGTTGGAAATAATATATGAAACAATTTATTCAAATCATTTGTTCTATTTAAATAAAGTCTTATCACATTTTAAGGTACGTAACTTTTCCTTTAAAAAAAATAATAAATAAATTTTTAAAAATTCTTTTTTATTTTCTGGTGTTTTAAATAAATTTAGACTGCAGATCTAAATATAAAAACTGTCTGGAAAATGTTTAAATTACCATTAAATTTTCAACAGTATAAAAAAAAATATATTTTTTTTTATTTGCGAAGATATAACACATCTATTAATGAAAATGCACAATAACTTCTTCCAAGTTACCCATGATTCCGAAAAGCATTCTGTATGAATAGTAACTTTACAAACGAATATCCAAATTTTTAGTTACAAGTATCATTTATAAAAATTTATTATTTTGCACTTGAAAAACTTGAAAATTTTGATTATCTTTATATTTTGTGCTAAATTTAAATTTTAAACAAAACATTTTGTATATATTTTGGTTTTAATTTAGACGTAAGTGTGTTATGATTCTATTTTGTTCAAAAATTGTTTTCTATACATAATTTAGAGTTTTATCCTGCGCTCAGCACTTAATAATTTTAATCCACGCATTAGTAAGATCAATTTTTAAATATAAAATTTTAATACTAATTTTGTATATAAAACAATTATTTTTCTGGATAATATAGTTAAGCATATATACTTTAGGCAGAAATGGAATTAAAATATCTTAATTGCATATTATTTGTATTTTGGTACTTTGAAAAAGGCGATATTTTTGATAGTTCAACAAACTCAAAGGTCCTTAATGACAACAACAAAATAACTAAAAACAACTAACTTCAGAAACAACATACTTTAAAAACGGCAAACTTTAAAAACATTCATTTGCCCCCTTAAAACTGCAGTTGTACAATTATTTTAAATGAGGCGACAAAATGGAAGAAATATAAATATCCAATTATATCTAGTGGAGTCTTAAAAAAAAATGTATTTTAAAGATTTTGGCACTACTATTTCATTAGTGCAATTATACTTCCCATCTTTTTCTGAACACTTTTGCAATTCACATTGCCTGACCGCAAGATAAATATTAAAGTTCGTTTCAATCTTTTTAGCACTCCATGTATAACGTAACATATAGTAGGCATTCGTAAAAATATTTCAAATGACGAACTTTATTTTTCCATCAAATTATACTACCAAGTTTTTTTATCCTGCAAAAAAAATTGTAATTGCATTTTTTTAAATTTTGCGGTGTTTAACAAAATATCGTCAAAAAGTATTTTTTTTAGTTTAATTAAATCTTATTAAGTCGGTAAAGGAAAACAACATTTCTTAAAAGTTTCGAAAAGTATTTTACGAACTTTTCTTTACACCATTTTTTCTTCGAACATTCAAACTAAAACTACTTTCAGATATCATTACTTATTCACATCTGCGGAGTAAAAGTTTCCAATCGAGAATCAATTGAAAAAATTATACTTCTTTCCACAGTTATCTTTGACATAAATATTTAACCGCAGGAATTTGGAGGAAAATGTTTTACCAGTCACTCTTTTTAAGAAAAGAATAAAAACGTTTTGACTTTAGAACTGGGAAAATGTGTAAAACAACTTGTAAAAATCGTTTGTTCAATCAGATTACTTTGTAAATTATATTTTGAATTGTATTTATATTTTGAATATTTTTCATAATTTTGTGACTTCTGATTTTTTTCGAAATTTAAAATAACTTCTGATTGTAAATAATTACATATATATATATATATATATGCATGTTATATAAAAATTTTACTTGTAATATTCATTAAAATTATTCTAAATTTCCGCCATATTCATTACTCCCCTATTTGTTAATAATCTCTATGATTTATTTCTAGTTAAATTCCTATAAACTTAAAACGCGTATTTTAATAATTATCTTATTCGAAATCCTAATCTAAAATTTTTAATCCTTTCGTTAATATTTATCAGCTACAAAAACTATAATATTCTTACAGAAGCTACATTTTATTTTTCGAATGTTTTTAAAAGCCATTTTACTATTTCTTATTTTATTCCACGAATCAACTTCCCGCGCATTACCGGCGTCGGACGTTTTACATCCCTCCGTGAGAAGATACGGAACTCATTCCCAATTACGGCTCTCTTTCGCTCTCCATTGGTTGAGTAACCGAGAGCATTTCATTCTGTCTCTAGTTCCTGAATCTGATTGGTTCGTCATGAAGTTTACATTCCAATATGTCTTCGTACGCAATTGCTCACAAAACCACCGTGCATGAAGTCAGAAGAGAGAATTCTGTGTTCTTCGATTATTTTAAACTTTGTTTCCACGTGTCTTATAGTCAAGTAGTACGCCTAAATTATTTGTTCATTAAGATCTTTATAGCATGAAGTAGTGATTCGTGCTCTAGCCTGAAGGCTCTACGAAAACTCTCGTAATGTGCGAGTTGTTCGCGTTTTTATGTGTGCCTGAATAAGCATTTTAAAGTGATGTTTTAACGGTGAAACCACCAGGTTTCTTGATATTTTGCTTTAATACTCATATTACCTGAATATCGAAATAGAATTCGACTGCTCAATGAATACCTGGCGTTTCGATTGGTCTTAGTCAATCTCACTACTAACAGAAAATCAATATAGTTGATTAAATTTGTCAACCGAAAAGTACTCAGCCTGTCAACCGCTGACAATATTCTACAATTTTGATGCCGCCATCAGCAATGTTTCACTAGTGTGGTACGAATTTTACGCCATCTAACCAAAAAGCCTGTCTTGGATTTAATAATAGTACTGTAGGATATATATATATATATATATATATATATATATATATATGCACATAAAAACTGGTTTTAACCCCGCAGTTGCATGTCGCAAGTGCATGCCGCCTGTCTCAATGGATTCAATTTCTTCTGGTTTTAGTTTGAATGTTTTTAAAGTTTGCCGTTTTTAAAGTATGTGGTTTCTGAAGTTAGTTGTTTTTAGTTATTTTGTTGTTGTCATTTGGTTTAGTTTATTTAATGTTGGATCAGTTCCGTAGTTTCGAATTTTTGGTTTGGTTTTTGGATATATATATATATAGATATATACAAAAAAAAAATAGTGTAGAAGACAGTGCAAGTCGTCCAGTTCATGAAAATTCATTAAAAGGAATCTTTCTGCTTTTATTGCTGCAAAGCATTTAAAATTCATAAAATTTAAAATATCATAACTGGGTAAGCTTCGGATGTAAAAGCATGGACATTTCACTGTTCAACCTTTAAAAGTATAATTTTCCCTAGATATAATTTAAAGAGGGTATGAGCTGTACAGTAATTTTATTTTTGTAAGTTTTTACAAAATATCTTTTTGCACGTAAATGGATTTTCGTATGATGAAGTACAACATTCGAAAGATTTTTGCAATTGTAATTATACTTATTCGACTAACGATATTAAATACTGGTTAACAATAAGAAAGAAAACCATATATATGTTACCGCTAAAGTGTATAAACCGTTATTTCATAAAATAACCAGTTATTTTATGAAATAACTAACCAAGTCCGTTAAAGTGTGCAAAATTATTGAATTTTACGATTTAACTAGTTATTTTGTAGAATAAAGATTGTCTAACCATTAAAGTATTAAAGACAGCGCACGAAAGCTGTTTTAACCGATTATAGCTGTTTTTAAATCGGTTATGGCTGTCTCGCAATCAGAGTGTATGCTGAATTTCTTAAACCTCTTCTTCGATGCTAACTGTCTTGCGTTCAAAAAATTATGAAGACAGCGTATTTTGCTGTAAACATGAGCAGCCTATGTATGTTTCATGCTTAGAAATATGTTAAACGGAAGGCAAAATGGTACAGAAGGTCAGAAGGTTGTGTCTAAAAAAAAATAAAAAGAAAGAAAGAAAGACAAGGCATAGAAATTTAAGTTACGAAAATGAAATTAATGTTTGACAAATTTTATTCCTAGGCATGCATTACAGGCCGTATTCCATTTCAAGAAGTTGGCAGGGGAAGAAGAGATGCTAGACATGTTTTAGCTGCTGCCGTGGAAAAAACTAGCGATAGATTTTTTTCGACTAGGAACACGAAATAGGCGAATCAAACACCTGTACTCTAGGTCTCAGTTTAGTATATGTGAGCAAAAATTATTTTTAATTGAAGAAATTCTAAATATTGAAATAACGCTTCAATCTGTTGCAATAGCTCAAAGTTGCGGCACTGGACAAGGATTTAAAATGTGTTCGTGCACTTTTTTATTATCACTGTGTGATAGTAAAAAATGTACCTGTATCAAAAATAATATGCAATGCAAGTCTAAGTGTCATCACAGCAATCCTTGTTCTTATAAATAATGGAAAATAAAATGAAGGTATTTCATAATTTTTAAACAAAAATGCTCTTGCATTATTAATCTGGAAAAAGTTTATGAAATGTTGCTATTAAATAACATAATTATTCCTGCCAGCATACCATTTTAAAATAATATTTAAAATTGTTAGTATTGTTGTTGTTGTTTCTTTTGTAAACATTATTTATATTTAGCGTTTTTGGATAAAATCTTTGCAATATGTTTTAAAAAGAGCATTTTTTTTTATCAACAGGGCAAAATACCTAATAATTATGTAATTATAAGTAATAAAAATTTACATATAACTACTGCCATACTACCTTCTGTTATGTTGTATTACTGTTTAACTAATATGAAAATAATATTATATTATATATTCTGTTTTTATCTGTTTTTATTACTTATCAATTCATTTATTAATAATTTGAAATGTAGTTTTTCAGTGACTTAACTATTTATCGTCTGTTAATTTATAAAACAACGGATTTGTTTTAATGTCAAAATGTTTATTTTAAACTTTAACGGTTAGGCAATCGTTATTCTATAAAATAACTAGTTAAACCATAGAATGCTGTAATTTTACACACTTTAACCGACTTGGTTAGTTATTTCATGAAATAACTAGGTATTTTATGAAATAACTGAATTATACGCTTTAACGGTAACATATACATACATCATTTGATACGCAAATATGCAGACTTTTCATCTAACGCAAAAATCATTACTTTTCTTTTTTGGAGAAAATGATAATCAAACTTTAAACCGAAAAAATTAAATCGAGTTCAATTCCATGCAGGACACTACTGTAAGCTGTTCCCGATATTATCAAAAGCATTACCTGTAGTAAAGAGATCGCTGCAAAATTGTTATTTTTGTTGCACTCATGAAACTGTTTATTCACAAATTTCATATGTGAAATAAGAAAAATATCAACTTGCATGATAAGGAAGAATTTATCTTTGGTTACAAAATAGTATAATTCAATTTTATGGATGAAATACTGTTGCAAAAAATTCAATCTGTTTTTTATCAAGAAATTTTATTTTATATGCAGGGAAAATAATGAAAAAAATTATAATCAGAACACAAGTAGCGCAGAAACGTTCTATGAACGTTCTAATAGCATTGTATAAAAACGTATTAAAAATTTTCAGATTGTACGTTTCCACGCGACGTCTTAGTGTTAATTTTGTTTGCATTCTATAGCGTTAGAACTAATTATCACAGTATCAATGTTATAGTTTGACAAAAGAAGACGAATTGTTTGTTCTTTAAAAAAAAAAAGAAAAAAAATCTAATCTAAAATTTTAAAATAGATGTATGCTAAAAAATCCATTTAAATTTATTAGCATATGCAGTTTGCACATAAAAAGAAATATTGTAAGTTTAATGGAAAAGTGCAGCGATTTGATTAAACATTTTCTACCTAAGTAAAAGGTAGCAGAGAATAATTGTTTTTCCAAGACTATTTGAATAGTTTAATAAATTTATAGTGCTTTTCGTTTCTTTCTCTTTTTTTTTTTTTTTTTTTTTGGGGATTTCGTACCTACAATTCAATCAGTTTTGTAATCAAATACCCACAAATTTCAAATTAGGCACAATCCGAAAGCTTGAAAATCTAAAATTTGATTATTTTGCGTAAAAAGCCACTGATTTTTAGTAGTATGGTAGTTGTGGATTGAAGTATCATCGTTCCAAGATCCATATCCAAGAATCTTTAAGAGGTCACCATACATACGAAAAATGTTAATAGTACTTTTTCATACTTTGTTTAACACGTTCATGCCAGCGTGTATCACCGGTGGGTCACGCTTGACAGTCGCATCGGGCGGCGTACATCACCGGTGGGTCACACTCCACTGTTAAATAGAAGGCGTGCACTACATGTGGGTCACACTCCACTGTTAAATAGAAGACGTGCACTACATGTGGGTCACACTCGACTATGCCATAGACAGCATGCACTACAGATGGGTCGCACTTGAATATTCGAAAAGTCGGTATTAAAAATAATTCAATATTATAAATCTTATACATTCACGACGGGAAACGAGAATTCTCGTTTTCATTCAAAAGATATCATTGACTAAGGGCGTGGTTTCTATCTTACAGAAAATGCATTTATATCATGTTGTCCACATTTCTGTAGATTTTAAGACATTTTATATTAAATTCGTACATATGCTGTGAATAAACTCATGTGCTCTAAGTAATTTGCTTACTCCTTACGAACTTTCAGACATTCACAATCAACTGTGCTTGTTATATTCGAGTTCAATTTAATAAACACGAGAGGGGCGTGTCTTTACATACAGTGTCTGAATATGCGAAAGTACCGCGCCGCCAGATGAAGCAAAACATGAATTTGAGCGTCGCCTCACAGCGAAAAACATAAATATAGGCGCCGGCGTGAACGTGTTAATTTTGTTTTGTTATGGAGAAGGACCTTGCAGTTTTGACCAATAATGAAAATTGCCCCCCAAAGAATCATAGACTTGTCATCCTGTAACTTTTTAAACAGATTGAACAGATGTTTTCTGAGGCAGTGATAGTAGCAACTACAGCAGTCAGAGCCACCCAAACTCCATGTTTTCCTCGTTGCTGAATAATATAGTGAACCATTTGTTGAAGTGTGTCATTTATTTGTATCACAATTATTTTTACTCTGTCAATTGGTGACTTTAGGCGAGTTTTAAAAAACCTTTTCCCATAAACAATGTTCATGCTTTCCACAATGCGTTTACGTATTATTTCCATTCACCTAGATTAATTTAAATTTCTCTTCTGAATATATAAGTAAGTTTTTATTTTCTAATACATTCCTTTGTGAATCCTGGTGTTAGTCCATCATTTTATCATTTTATAAACAGACTTACTCGTTGCCAGGAAGTGTTAATCCTCTAATGCCCATCATAGAATGCCTTCCAGAAATTGCGTATTTCAGAGAATCGGAATTCATACCAGAAAATCTAAATCGTACCTTTCGATTTATTTAATAACGAGATGCCTGTTAAATAGGAATTTTGTTTTTAATTTCTGGCGTGAATAAGGAATATGTAAATTAAAAAATCCACTAAATCTGGCCACTGATGGTAGCATAAATGCTAACATGGGTATTAGAGGGTTAATCGAGATGGAAGCTGCTGATTCATGTATTGATCACAAATTCGCCATCCAGTACTTTTATCGAATGTTCACATTAAATATTCGAAGGACTATAATAATGTTAAATATTTCCTCCTGCGTCAAAGAGTGTTTAAGGTTTCACCTGCCTTCCCTGTGACATAGCTTTTAGTGTTTTACCAATTCTAAAAGTTAGAATTCTTATGATCGGCTTTTAGAGTTTTGCATTAGTCATTTTGCATAAACGAAATGAGATAATCTGTGATGAGAAATTTCTTTTCCTTTTATGATGTAAAAATAATAATCTTTTTTTAAGTATCTGTAAAGCATATTTATTCTTATGAATTTGACAGGACACACTACAGATTATTTTCACACAGAAATGTTTGACAATAGTTGTCTTAAAATTGTGTATGAAAATTACTTAAAGTCATTTGATATTTTCTAAAAGTGATAAAAATTATACATTATAAATGTGTAATATAGCCAGATAAATACTTTAATGCGAAGGAATGATCTGATAAAAGATTATGTTTCATTTGCGCAACGTGGCTTACGGTTGACTTGCTAAAACTCTAAAAGCTATATCACGTTATACATCTCATTATACATGTGGTTTCGTGATTTTATTTACGAATTTCTTGTTAGCCCCCGGTATGTTATTTCTTTCTCCCAGCAAATAAAGTGTAACCTCCGAGATGAACATCCATCCTGAGGACACCGTATCTATCTCCTGGGTTACTTGCGGAAATGCAGTCTTACGATCGCAGTTTCGATCGGCTATCCTCTTCAACGCTTGTGTATCCCGGTCAGTCAACTTCGACTTTCGCCCATTGTTCTGCTTCGCAGAGGACACATTTCCCGGTTTTGTGTGGGCTGTCATAACTGTGAGTACAGTGGTTCTTGAAGAACCCATAAGGTTAGGTGTTCTAAACCGGGGCACTCCAGTGAGGCGAGCTCCAATAATCATGCCTCTTTGCACCTCGGACAGGTCGGACAAAATGGCGCTTTGCTGGGAACATAATTTTCTTTACGACTGTCATACGGCCAAATGCTCAACTGGTACCTTCCTTTTCGCCGCCATTAGGGGGCAGACTGTTGCGACACGTGGTGAAGCGGTATTGGATAGTTTAAGTACAACACATTTTGAAATGCATATTCATATTATTTTGTCCAACACCTGTATAAGTCAGACATAAAACAAAGCAGATGTATCATAGTACTGTTAAATACTTTACTGCAATTTTTTAAACTTCTAAGCATCGCATATTTTCAATTTTTATACCGCCGTATACGGGAAAAATGCTTTTTATGCAATTTGTTTGAAAACTGCATCCCAGTTTATTTTTGAGATATTAATTTTTTGTAGTTTTTAGCGCCATTTGTTTAAATTTGGCAAAGCAAGTACTCCGTTTCGGTAGAAAGTAAAGAAAAAATAGTTGGAAAATAGTAATTATATCTTTTTGTTGCCATTTTCTCATAACTACTGAAAAAAATGATACAATTAAATTGCGTGCTATTTCGAAAAAATATAAATGAATGATTTCTGATAAAACATGGAACTATTATAAACTATATTTAATTTAATTATCTACATTACAAACAAATGAAGGCATATGAATCATTAGATAGCCCTTTTTTTGTCGAGTTTCTTGAGTGACATCTGTTTTTTCTATATTATTATTAATATTAGTGCATTATTCTTTGATAGTGACGTCATATAAATACTTTACAATAGATGTTGATTAGGACTGGATCGTAAATGAGGAATTCTTCAAAGGATTCAAATGACGTCACTTTATATAAAATAAAAGCGTATATTTTATATCTTTAAACTGAAATATGCTTTGTATTATCTGTATTTATATACATTTTTTTTTTCATCGTGCGCGACTATAAATTCAGAAAAAGCAGAATTCCTATTTCCTAGTTTTCAAATATGTTTGTGAAAATATTTCTATCATCAAAGATCTTGAGAATGTTTCCGTCTGAGCGATGAAAAATATGTCGATAAGAAAAAAGATATTTGCATGCCTTTTAAGTGTATTTATTTTAGCAATTATTTATTAGCTTAGTTTGAATAGTTGTCTTTTGAAAATAAAATACATCAAATTTTCAAAACTATTTCTCATCATTTATAAATAAATTACTGAAATTATTTATATTCATGACATTCTTACTAGAAAATTAAATTTTATTGCAAAGTTTAAGGGAACAAGGAACGAATTTACATTTACGTAATTGGAAATTCATTATACCATCGCTACTTTAATGAATAATTCCTCAAATTTTTCTCGTATCAGTCAAATAAAAATGACCCTTTCTTAAGAATAATTCATTCGGTTAAATTAATTTCATTTGCATAGGGCATAGTTTGAATGATAGATAATTATGTAAAGTAATTTCCCAGAAGCAGACAATTCCCATTTTATCGAGTATAAAGCAATATCTGGGATTCTTGAAATTTCTCATCATTTCAAGTATGTTATTTGAATGTCCACCAATTCTCTCCATAAATTTAAACTTATGTTTATGCGATTATTTATAGAATTTTTTTTTCTTTTAGAGTGAAATTATTAATCATTCTTTCTACTGCTATTAAGAAAATACGTCTCATGATTCTAATTAAATTAATTTTAATATGTTTGAGAAACAAAGCATTTTTGAAACGTTTATTTAGAAAAGAACTGGTGATATCGGGATTTTTTTTTTTTTTTTTTTTTTTTGACGTTCAGATATTTAAATCTTTGCATTTCATTGATTAAAATAACAGGGCGTTGAACATAATTTTTTTTATGAAGATGCGTGTGCCGTTGATTTGTGTTGTTATTAAGGATCACAACAGAATCATTCTCTTGGCGTTTTTTTAGAGTAATTCCGACAAACACTTATCAGCTTTCGATAACATCAATTTTATGTCCTGTGTAAAACAGCACTACAATATTTAACCCATTTATGCCTGATTTTTTGTTTTCTCAAACTGGTTAGTAAAATCACTTTAAAATGTTGCAAAATGAACTGGAAAAATATTTTTTAAAAAATACGATAAAAACTTTTTGTATTTATTTGATAAAATGGAAACATACTAAATATGGGAATATGCATAATATTTGTAATAATTTAATGTGCATAATTATATGTTTTATTTGAATTTATGTAAAATAATCCTTTAAATTGTATATTATATACTATAATAAGTATTTTTATGAATTAGTAAAAAAATATATATTTCTTTATTTACAGAGACTAATAACAATATCAGTATTAGTGATAATAAATTAAGAATAATAGTATTTGAGGCTTGAAAACATTTTTTTCATAATCATCTTGAAAATTACTTTACATAAATAACTGTTCCCTAAATTGCTAATAAAAATATGTACCCATTTGTGCCTAGCGCCCTATATTTTGTACGTTACAAAAATACATAAAAATAGGCTTGAACATATAATTTCACAATGTAAAAAAAATACGTATTTCAAAGAAATGTACAGGTAAAATTATGACTTACTTATTCGGATTCTTGGTAGAAAAAAACATAAATGAACTTATTTTTAACATTTCTCCATCTTGAAAAATTAAATATCTATAAACTCGAAAAAAAGATTTCATTTTAATCACATAAATAGACAACTTACGCTGACATCTTTCGGTAGCAGATAAAGACATTTATAGATAATTATTTAATACAATTTCTATGTTATAAAGAAAAAGAAAATTCTTAATTCAAGAAATTTGATTAGTTGAAAATTATAAAAAATTTTTAAAATTCAATGCGTCCCAAAAATGGGACGCTAGACATAAATGGATTGAAACTTCCCCTGCCTTCCCAGCGTGATATATGCAGCTTTCAGAGTTTTAGCAATTCAACCACAAGTCACGTTTTGCAAATGAAACTTTAGTCAGATCATTCCATCCCATTAAAGTATCTACCTAATATTACCTAATATTAAAATGACCGTTTTGGTGAAAATTTTCGAATTTTCTTTTACTGCTCTATTTGAAAGAATAATCTTTTGCGATTCCAAATGAGTAATGAGTCAACTACCGGGAATCGGTGTAAAAAAAACCCAGGAGAAATGTAAACAATGTTTCTAACCATGTCTTTATACGTTTTTTGCATAAAAATACTAAATAACTTTAGTTGGCACTTCTAGATTAATTTTATAAAAAAGAAATAAAATGCAATTTCTCGGAAAATCAATTTTTCTTTATTTGCATGTTCGATAAACTCCGTTAGATAAAATGTTTTAAACATATTTACGTGAAATTTTGTCAGAATGCTTACCATATTACTCACTGTGTTCTGAACTAAAATCTAAACTCCATGAGACAGTGTAATTCTATAGGTCCCCGAATATAAAAGAATGGTATTGACATATTTTAAAATATTTCAGTTAATTTTGAAGATATTGTAAATCTCCTAGTTCAGTTGACAGGTAAGTGTAATAATAGTATGTAGTACAAAGGAAATTAAAATATATTTATTTGGATTAAGTGTACGCTGTCTGGCGTAAACATGAAATTTTGCAAAAAACATGGCAAAAAAAAAAAAAAAAATTAAAAAGAAAATGTTATGAAGATATTGACAGGATTTTATGTTTTTCATCATTCTGTATTACAATTGAATTTAAAAAAATGTTTATTTTTTTTTCAATATTGTACAATTTGACAAAAAAAAACACTCCGAACCCAGGCAGATAACTTAATGATGTAAAACTAATTGAACTTTTTAGAATATTTTAAGCATATTTACTGCGATTATTTAATGAAATGCAGGTTATTTTCACCCTGAAAAGTTTGACAATAACTGTCTTAAGAAGTTAAATGACATCGATATTTAATAAGTATTTTTCGACACATATTATATATATAATAGCGCTAAGTGTATAACACTCCGGATCTTGATAATCTTTCGTTAAAATCAGCCATTTTATTTCGGCCATGTTAGGCTTAAGCATTCCGATGTGGTATTATAAATCAAAGAACTGCCTTATTTAATATAACGTTGTATAACATCTATTCTTTTTCAGTTTTTTTAAAACCATCAATAAAAACTATAAAATAATCATATATATTAAAATGCAAAGGTAAAATTTTAAGTAGACCCATTTCGGGGCATTTGAACATGCTTAAACCCTTTTCAATTTAAAGGGATAGTGAACGAGTTCCTTGTGGCTGAGCGGTCTAAAGTAGAATTTTAAAGCTCTAAAATTTCTTGTGGATAGCATATGGAATCCAACACCCGGCAAAATGATTTCTGTAATATTTTTTGCGATAATTTATTTCAATAATGACATATTTTATTTGGAGTAGAAGTAATATGATTTTTATTATATTATTATTATTATTATTATTATTATTATTATTATTTGAATGTTTTATAATTAAAAAAAATTAACGCTGAACAATATTTAAAACAATAATAATAATAATTTTATATTTAAAATATTTAAGCTAAAATATTTTTAATGCAATTATCAATTAAATAAATTGAGCTGATCTACAATTTTTGTTATATTTTCTGAATATTATCAAGAATATACTATGTGTGTTTCAGAAGAAAAGTTTGCCTTTCTTTTAATTAAAAAGGAAAACGGAAAGAAAGGAAAATATTCATATAAGAGCTATAAAATAATACCTTTATATCCATGGTTTAATATTTTAAAAATGTATAAAAATGATAAATACAATTCAAGTAATAAAAATTATATATTATAAATCGTTAACTGCACCAAGTTTCAAATTTGGGCTTTTAGGGAACGAGACTGATAAAAATAAAATTCATGGCAGCTTTTAATGTTCATGTAGTTAAAAAATCATAATAAATAAATAAAAATAAAAATGTTAATTTTTCGAAAAAATAAGACAACAGTAAATAAAAATAAATGCTCTATACAAGTTATTTTTAGTTAAATTTCTGGTAAAAAGAAGCATAATTGGTCGTAAATTATAAAATTAAAAAAATTCTTTCACTTCATTGAATAGATTTGGTTGACAGTACCCTCTATCGCTTTAAAGAAATAGGAATCATTTATGCAGTATACAAATTTGTCACAATTTCAATAATTAATTTAAAAGCAACTCATTAAAAATTCAAGAATTTTGTTAATGAAACATTCAAGTTATTTACCGTCAAATCTTGACGGGTACCATCTAGTAAATTGAATACTGAACTTCATTATACTCATAGCGAAATTCTTGGTAGAAAATTTATTGCGGAGTTTAAGAGAGCTTGGAATGAATTTACATTTACTTTATAAATTTTAAATTTCTGAAATAATGAAGTCGGCTGGATTCGAACGCCGGGCATCCTTTTTAAAACTGGAGATGTTACCTCTACACTACTAATATTTGATTTCGATGCTGCAATATTTATCACATATTGGCGTTTTTTCCTATAGAATATTTGCAAAATGGTTTGAAAATGATTTAAAAATGTATTAAATCTACAATCATCCGTTGTCAGATTCCTACGAAAATCTATACAGTTCTTGCGACAGCGATTCATAACATATTTGCTATAGGGGAGCGCAAGTGAAAGTACCGTATAAATGTTACCGTATTCATTCACACACCCAAATTTTCATCACAAAACTTCGATCATATTATGTTTCCATAAGGTAAAAATATTTCAAGGTGACCCATACTTTCATAATTCAAAAATTCAAAAATTCATTAAAATTAAACATTGTCGCATGACAGCGCATTTACATAATAATACTTGGCAAGAAGTTGATTTTTTCGTGACAAACGAATTACAATTATTCTAAGAGTCTCATAGCTTTCAAAAACTCAAGAAGTATTCACATATGTGTGCGGTATGCACCATAAAACTAGGCAAAACATTATTCATTTTGAAGCAAAAATTAATTAAATTAGAACTACTGTTTTTATTTCAAGCCTTCCACTGCATTCTGATGCGACTTTTTTTCTCTTTTTTTAAGAATATTTCGAAATGCAAATTGACTTATATAATGCCATGTATATGTTTAAATCAGTTTCGTTTATGTTTTAATGTGCTAAAAGGAAAGAATTTTAATACATGAATTAAGTCTTTTAACGTATGCATTAAATACGTTAAAAAACATAAGGTAAAAAACTTAGGTAAATTTAGTTAACTTAGGTAAAAAATCAGCTCATCAACAAGAAGACAACCGGCAATGAATAACTTAAAAATTACATGATATATTGTAATCGATATCATAATAAATTGGGAATCTTGATTTTAATGATTTTTCTGTCAGTAACTCATATCTCTAACATTTTTCTTCATTTTTCTTTCATAATAAAGGAGTAAGTCCACTCTTAAACAAAAAAAAAATTATTTTTGTCGGCTACCTAAAATTAATATGTATTTGCAAGTCTTCTTAATTTGAATATCTCATGAAAGTAAACGGATTTTGTTTGTTTTCTCATATATTTCAGAAGATTAGCTCATAGCTAATGTATTACTAAGTCGATTACATTTTTAATAATTTATATTAATGGGGTATTTTACTTCTTTCTCTATTATTTTAATAATAAAATGATGAAGGTTGTTAGATCATGATTAATAATATACAATCATGGCAAAAATTATGGAAATGTTTCGAAAAAACTCAATTTCTAAAGTTCGATAGCTCATAACATCCCCATATGAAAATTAAAGGCATAAAATTATATATAAATAGACAAACAACATGATAGGACAATAATGGGATTCTATATCAATGGACAAATAATTTAATTCAGAATATTATGAAATAATCGTTAGAAGGAACTTCTATATTAATTTAAGTTGCCACAAGAAAACAGAAATAAATGGAGAAAATTAGCTTTAAAAAAACTGCACCAAGGAATTGAATTCAAATATGAGTGCATTATAGTGTTAATTGCAACCTTAAAGCGCCTCTTCACGGGAAAAAAAAAAACTACGTTTTAGGTAGCTTTCATTACAAAAAGCTACCTATTGCAGCCGTTCGGAGGAAAGCGATTTCAAAAAATGTTGGTATATTTTCATCGATCATGACCCCCAGACCCCGAAACCACCCTCCGTTCAAAATTGATATATATATATATATATATATATATATATATATATATATATATATATATATATATATATAACCATTAATTAAACATAACCTACCACCATCAAATATTATGAATTAAAGCTGTGAGTATAAAAAATCAATTTATTATAAGAATTATTATGGAAGAAAAAGAAAAAAGTGGACACCGACAAAAAATGGAAAAGCTTGTACATTGAATTACGTTGTCAAGGGCACAGAATTCAATGATATAAGCAAAATGGTTGTTTTCTCTGAGAAAAATAAGCTAAAGCTAAAAATTGTTTTCCCCTGTGCCCAAACAACCATTAAAATCAAGTGAATTGATTAAAAATGAAAACAGAATAGAAACAAATAATATGAAATGGAAGAATTAATAAAACCTATTTAAATATGTATAGGATATAAAATATAAATAATAAACACCATACCGATTAATATTTCAGTATTTTACAAATATCCACGCACATGGCTACCAGAATATCATAAAGATTAAGGTGAATAAAACAGTTAAGAAATCACAGTAATTGATACCAAAGGATGCAGTTAATACATTTTGAAATAAATTTTGAAATACCTTGTTAAATACATTTAATATAATATAAAATAAATAGATAGTAATTACATTATTTAAAATGCACTATTAAATTAATTAATAACTGTTTAACATTATCGTCAAAATTTAGCTAAAAATACCCCCTGGTGTAGTAGATTATAACTGAAATGGAGCTAGAAAAATTAAAATTTAGAGCTATCTTCAAAAGACAAATTTTTGGTGCTGCCATCTAGTATTACTTTTATTATTCAACATTCACAAGATAAATATTTGTAAGCATTTGAATGTAAATAATTTTTTAACAGCGAAACCAAAATATCCTTATATATAGATAATTATAAACCTAATATAAACCACACAATGTATTAAAAAAAAAACTATTGTTAATAAAATTTAAAAGCATACAAAATATTCTATTAGCTAACTTATTTAAACTAAACTAAGAATTTAAATAATTCTAGAACATTGATAATATATAGCATATAGCTATATGCTATAAAACAAAATAAATTCAGAAATAATTAATATAAATAATTATTAAAAATAATATAAATAATTATTAAAAATAATATAAAAATTATTTTTTAAATCAATTATATATAAGATAATTATAAAATGAACAGGGAATAAAAAACATATGGAAGTATATAGAAGGTTAAATGATACCTAAAGTCCCATTACTTAAAAAGCACAAATATAGAGTGTGGAATATTTTCATACATCCATAAAAATCCAAAAAGTATGAATGTGGGACATTCAAAAACATTAAACCGATAATAAATTGAAAATAGATAAATATTAAAAAGAATAGAGGAATAATAATAAAAATAATTACCCAATTTTAATACATACAGTATAACTATATTTATATTAAACGTACTTATATGTATATTAATCACTATAAAAATGACATACTATTAGTAATTAATATGATATTGTCCTTAGTAAATTAAAATTTAATAACAAATGATTGTAAATAAGATTAATCAATAATATATATATATATATATATATCTGACCTATGTCACACTGTAACTCTCGTAATTATAAACCGATTTCGATGTAATTCGGTGTGTACATACTTCATACCAATATCTCGACCGAGTTCGTTGGCCAGCTTCATCCGCCGTTTTGTTTCAAAACGGCGGCCATTTAAAATTTAAAAAAAAAATTAAAATTTGAAATGTGGTACCAAAAAATTAAAAATGGAAAAATATTTTTTTCTTATGTATTTGACCTTTATACAAAGATTCCGGAGCAGTTTTTGTTTCGTGGCTGAGTTATAGCATTTTGAATTTCTAGCGTGGCTGACATTTTGAAACGTCCTGAAATTTGTCACGCGATAAAAGGCATATTTATGAACCGATTTGGATGTAACTTCGTTTATACATAGTACATACCAATGTCTCGACCGGGTTCGTTGGACAGCTTCATCTGCCATCTTGTTTAAAAATGGCGGCCATTTAAATTTTTAAGAAAATTTGAAATTTGAAATGTGGTACCAAAAAATTTAAAATTGAAAAAAAATTTCTTCTTATGTGTTTGACCTTGATAAAAAGATTCGGGAGCAGTTTTTGTTTCGTCTATATCTTAAGAAATGGCTGAGTTATAACATTTTGAATTTCTAGCGTGGCTGACATTTTGAAATGTCCTGATTTTTCTCACGTAATAACAGGCGTTTTTATGAACCGATTTGGATGTACCTTGGTGTGTACATAGTACATACAAATATCTCGACCGAGTTCGTTGGCCAGATTCATCCGCCATCTTGTTTCAAAATGGCAGAGATTTAAAAAAATTAAAAAAAAATTAAATGAGATATCAAAAAATTGGAAAATGAAAAAGATTTTTTTCGTATGTGTTTGACCTTAATACAAAGATTCCGGAACAGTTTTTGTTTCGTCTATATCTAAAAAAATGGCTGAGTTATAGCATTTTGAATTTCTATTGTGGCTGACATTTTAAAACGACCTGATTTTTGTCACGCGATAACAGGCGTTTTTATGAACCGATTTGGATGTAACTTGGTCTGTACATAGTACATACCAATGTCTCGACCGTGTTCGTTGGCCAGCTTCATTCGCCATCTTGTTTCAAAAGGGTTGCCATTTAAAAAAAAATTAATTTAAAATTTAAAATTTAAAATGAGGTATTAAAAAATTGGAAAACGAAAAAGTTTTCTTTTTATGTGTTTGGCTTTGATACAAAGATTCCGGAGCAGTTTTTGTTTCTGAAAATTTGTTCTTTTGTTTATACCTTAAAAAATGGTTGATTTATAGCACTTTGAATTTCTAGCATGGCTAAAATTTGAAACGATCTTATATTTGTCACGCGATAACACACGTATTCGCCTATTGCGATGTAAGTAGGCATGTGGATAGTATATATCAACACCTCGACCAAGTTGGCTGTCCAGATTCATCAGCCATCTTGTTTCAAAATGGCGGCCTTTAAATTAAAAAATATATATATATTTAAAGTGAGGTGCAAAAAAATCAGAAATTGAAAAAGGTTTCTTTCTTAAGTATTTGACCTTGATATAAGGATTCAGGAGCATTTTTTGTTTGTCTTTATCTTAAAATATGGCTCAGATAGTGCAGTTTCAATTTCTATTGTGGGTGACATTTTGAAAAATCTGATTTTTTGCATGCGACAGCACTCGTATATATCAACCGATTCCGATGTGAGTGAGCATGTGCACAGCAATTACTAAGGTCTCGACCAAGTTCACTGCTTAGCCTCATCTACCATGTTGTCTTAAAATGGCAGGCACTTTAAGAAATTGCCTAATTTGGCAGCCAAATATAAGTTACTGTAAAGAAAAGCAGCTTGGATAAAGCTGACTAATTTCGCGAAATTCTCATTCATTATATTGTTAAAAATTAGTATTGAATCTCCTATATTCGGTTTCCACTAAATTGAGCTTCGTGTGTTTGAATGATGTAAGTTGGCTTTTTTAAAATAAGGAATATGAAAGCTACCTCTTCCTCCCGGCACTGGCCGGAAGGACTTTTTTATATCTGTTGCTGCCTTAATATGAAACAAAGATTCATTTATTGTTTCTGTTGATTAGGTTTATTTTCTTCACCTTGGTTTATTTTCTGCTAATGTTTTGTTTAATTTTTTCACAAATTTAATCTTCTACATTTCTAAAAATCTAAATGTTATTCAGTCTCACTGAAAATTATAAAATATTATTTGTAAAATTTCATATCAAGAAAGCGGCTATGTACAGCTTTCTTTGTAACCAAACAACTCTTTTTTTTTTCTTTTTTTTTAAAATTTTTATTAAACTTTAACACTAGGGTGGATCGAAAAATCGAAATGTGCATAATCGAATAGGCGCGGGGTGCAAAAGTTGCCTTTTATGTATACTAGTTTACATTTGCTTTATAATTAAAATCCATTTATATCTTCCGGTGCCCCAAGCGTCCCAAATATCGACAAAAATTGAAATTGTTATGAAACTGTTTAATTTTTTAAATTGCTTTTGGCGCGGGGTGCGAAAGCTGTCTTTTATGTATATTAGTTTACATATTTTTTTTATTGAAATCCATTCATATCTTCCGGTGCCCCAAGCGTCCCAAATGTAGTTAAACATTTAAGCTTTTATGAAAAATTATAATTTTTTGTTTTCTATTTTTTTTTATTAAATTACTTTTGGCGCGGAGTGAAAAAGTTGTCTTTTAAGCATACTAGCATACATGCAAAAATTTTCAAATTTGATAAATTTTTTTCCTGTGTCCCAAGATACTGAAATATTTGCCGAAAGTCTATTTATATGCAAATTTTGATCGAAAGTATTTGTATAGAGTAAAAAGTACTCTCTATAAAAGATGAAAAAATTGTTTATCGTTTTTTATTAAATCTATAAAATTATTTTTTATACTATATAGGAAAATCCTGACAAAAGTGCAAGTGATGAATGGCACACAGTTCTAAACAAAAACCAGAAAAGAGGGACATTATACTCTTGTAAAGAAATCTTACCTTTCACATTTGACACGTTTCAGTTACAACAGGACAAGCTAAAGTTATAAAAAAGGCAATAACATATATTTTTTATAAAATAATATATAATTCTATGGGCTTACAGTAATTGGATTCGACTGAATAAATGTAAATATTGGGCACAAAGGATGAGTTATCAGCCTGATGGAGCTGAACTCAGTAGACTCTTATATTAGTTATTTGCTCACTTTATATAAATGAATTGCCTTAACGACATTTACTAAATTCTTTACATGGTGCAACAATTAGTTCTACAGCCTTTTATGAGCCAATTGGTACAGTAATCAAAATCTGCGAGGAGCTACCTATAGTTTCCTTTTCTTCAATAAGTGTGGAAAATATGCCAGGTGACATAGGTAGAAAGGGTCTCAAGAATGATGAGCAATATTTATAAGATATTTGCATAGCAATATCGCCTGATGAATGTCGTTCTGACCTGGCGTTGAACAAATCTGGTCCAGTTGTTCTCCCAAGAAGCTGACAACTGCAGGTAGAATTTTAAGGTTGCATGCGTCCACAAAAAATCCATTTGAGAATCACACTATTCTTACAACATATATTATGGAGGTATGTGCCCCTGTATGGTTCCATATCAAAACAAGCCTTCATAACAAAAGGAGTACGGCATATTTGAAAACTCATTACGTTTTCTAGATATTTTGAACCCAATCTAAGAAAGATAGTAGGCGATGTTGTTCAACGATATAGCTTCTTTTATCATCCTGAAAATTTGTTATTTTCAATGCTCTCAGATAACAGAGAGCATATCAGGTCTTCAGCAATATGAAAGCTAATTTGTGCTACAAATGAAAATAGAGGAACACCAGAAATAGGGATTTTTCAAGAATTAAAAATGCACTTAAAATCAAAGGATTATTATGGAGTTATTAACTAGCAACGAGTTGGACTTATTGAACCACTTCTTTTGACAAATGTGCCTTGCGAAAATATTGAGTCCATGGAAAAAGAAGAAAAACGGAGGAATGGCCAAATATCCACGCTGTTGAAAGATGCATTCGCTTAGTGTCTGTGGCATCAGAAAGCGTATCTGTACAAGGAAAGAGACAAGATTTCACATTGAATAGAATAACATCAAGAAATCATATCAAACATTTTAACACCAAAAATTATTACAAACTTCAGAAATATGTAAATCTTCAAAATCAAAGAAGCAAAAAAATTTCTAGGTAATTTCAAATTTTATAATTTGTATCATCTAGTGCTTTTACTTTTAAATTTATACTTCATGTATTATTATAAAATGATTATTATCCATAAGTTTATTCTTTATTAACTAAACATTTTGTCAGATCTGTAAACATTTTTTGTAAATGAAAAAGTTTTAATACATTTTCTTAAAAATTACAATCTTTAACTATACTTGGGACGAATGGATAGATACGAATGGATTTAGATAAAGAATTATCTAAATTACACAATTATTTTGTACACCCAATACACAACTTTCTCACTAGGCGCTAAATGTAATTTAAAATAAGTAAATATATATGTAAAATAAAATAAAATAAACTATAAATATTCATAAAATTTTCATTTTTTAACTATTTTGGGGGCGCTTGGGCACCGGAATATATGAATGGATTTCAAAAAAAAAAAAAAAAAAAAAAAAAAAAACATGTAAACTAAATATATAGTATACATAAAAGACAACTTTCGCACCCCGCGCCAAGACTAATTAAAAAAAAAAATAGAGAAATACAAAAATGTATAAATTTTCATAAAATTTTCAATTTTTAACTATTTTTGGGCCGCTTGGGGCACCGGAAGATATGAATGGATTTCAATAAAAAATAGGTGTAAACTAGAATACATAAAAGACAATTTTTGCACCCCGCGACAAAAGTACTTTCGAAAAAAAAAAAAAACATTTTCGTATACTTTTCGATCCACCCTATTTAATAGCCCAATAATTGACTGGCCAAATTAATGGTAGTTATAATCTGAATAGTATCACTATCAATGCTTCACACAAATCGCTAAAATCCTATTCTAGGCTTGATTGATTCATTACTAAACAAATTTAAATACATTAATCCCTTAACATTCGCGAGGGTTAGGTTCGCGGAAATCTCCGCGAATGTAGAGACTATCCGTGCATAAAAGTGGGTTAGGATTTATATTGTTTTTTTAAATGGAAAACAACTACTGAAATTCAAAAAGTGTATTTATTAAGCATGATACATTAAAAGTACATGCTTTAAATAAATTTGAATAATTATAAACATATTGTAAAAAAATTATTTGCTAGTTGATGGCGGAAAGAATTTAGTGATGTGCGATCGTTTGGCAAAACAGATCTTTTGTTTATGAATTTCCATGTAAGGAAAAGTTGTGGCTTAGATTTCTATTATAAATTCCACACTCCACAATAAAGAATCGCATTCATTTGCTTATTCAACAAATTATTGTTGATTTTTTAAATTTTCTCCGATAATTTTTGCAGAAAATATTTCACCTGTAATACAAATTTGGAATTTTGAAAATTTAGAAATTTGCAAAAAAAAAATATCTACATAAAAAATAAAGAAAATAACTGATCTACATTTTCCTTGAACAGAAGAGCAGAAATTCTCGCAACTTAAGCCATGCAGTAATATAGTAGGCTGGCTATACATACAGTAGATAGGTTCCAATGTCAAGTAGTGCATAGAATTGGTAAAACAAAGTGAATTTACTTTGTAAAAAGAATATTCTTTTTAAAACAAAATTCGCGAATAACCAAGTTCAGCATTCGCGAATGTTGAAATGTTTTGTATTTTCTATTTCGCGAATAATCAAAACTCGCGAATGTTAAAACCGCGAATGTTAAGGGATTACTGTACTCTATGCCAGACCAAACCTGTATGTACAGTCGTGGGGAAAAAGTAAACACCCCAAGCTAACTCTGCAAGAAATTATTGTGGAAGAAAGTTGAGAGCCATCTACATATCAAAACGAACCCAAACGTTGTTTATTCTTTTTAATAACGTTACCCAAGTTTGACACCATAAATAAATTTTACACCAAAACAAATTTTCATGAAAATAGCGCGATTAGTTTCAGAGAAATTAATTATTTTAAAATGAGCGTATTTTAGGGATCGTATTCAAATTGAAGATGGGTAGTCGATTCTCGAAATGCGAGAGAATGTTTATGTCACTTCTATTAATGTATTACTTTATGACGATCGATTCCCGCTTAATGTGAAACGTATCCTCCTGGATCATATATCACTATTTTTCTTTTAAACACAAAAAGTAGTTTATTTTACAGAGTTCATAAAGCCGTTACATGACGATGATCACATAGATGACAACACACTATATACAAATAATTATAAATTTCAGGTTTGAGTGAACACCATGCTGACTTAATATTCACTTTTTACTACACTAATCATTTCTGCACTAACTAGAAAATTTATAACCCTCCGACGCGCGTAGTACCCTATAACACTTTCGTTTTATATATTAAAACTCTCGCCGGCCACACGCACGGCATAAAACAATACCTCTACCCTTCACTCACAAACAGAGTCTCTCCCTTCTACCCTTCGCCGGCGTGTCACGTGACCAATGGCGCCAGCTCAGGCTAAGGAAATGCTATCCAGACATCACACTTGTCAGTATGACTATTTCATTTGCTTAATATGTTTCGACGATTACTAGTCAAAATTTCAATGAATTTCAAATGTCAAATGTATAATTTACAAATTATGCTTTTGTCCACATCACAGACAAAAACTCAAACCACCTTTTCAAGCTCTTTAATCATAATTCGAAAACTACTTGGAAGAAAATTTTGAAATTTATAATTCGGGTAAAGCGGCACGTAATAAATTTAAACCTATAAAAAATTGTGGGTTGCAATTCATATTTTTTCGAATAATAATTTCATAATTAATATTATAAATTTTTTTTAAGTTACAAATTCAGTGTATTTATGTTTGGTTTCTTTTAGAACTATAACCACACAAAAGATTTTAGGATTATAATTTCAGGCGATATTTATAAAAATGAAAATGTAGTTTAACGTTAGAAGCTATAAAATTTGAATGTGTATAAATCAAATGTTATCATCCAAATAACTTGAAATTTCGTTTCTAGTTATAGTTTGAATTGAAGATTTAAAATATATTGTGAAAATTGGCTGTTGCTAATAAAAAAAACAAAGTTTGATCTCTTTTGATTTGTAGATGGTCTTCTAAGCAAATTTTATATAGATCATTTAAAATTAGTCTGTATTTCCAATCGTTTGGTATCAGTAACTATCTTCTATTATAATTAGTTGCAGAGTTAGTAGAACGTTAAAACATACATACACGCACAAATAACGCCTGCATTTAACTTTTAAAGGTATATACAAATATTATACATACATACGTACATTAAATACAATAAACCCAACTGGAGTTAAAAATTAACCAGATCCAGGAATCGAACCTGGGACCACTGTGTACTATGCTGTTGCTTAAACAACTGAGCCACTCCGGCCGATACCTGGGTGGATCGATGGAATGGGAAAATCTATAAATCATTGTCCCGTCATCCAAGACTGTCTGATTGATGTCTGGTGACTTTCCCAACATGGTTTATTAGTGAAAAATTGCAGACCCAGGTATCGCCAGGAGTAGCTCAGTGGTTAGAGCAATAGCCTAGTACGCTGTGGTCCCATGTTTGATTCCTGGCACTGGCTATTTTTTCATTCCATTTAGGTTCATTGTATTTATTGTACGTATGTTGTATAATTTTTGTATATACCTTTTAGTAGAGGATGTTTACTTTTTCCCTACAACTATACATTGGCTACATTCATGTAACTGAAAAACATTTCACATAATCCTAAATAAATTTAACTGTCTTTTTCAGATGATTGTTAATATTTTGCTAAAATATTAATAATTGGAAAAAACTGTATTACATGTGCATGATATTCTGTATTTTATTTTTTCAGTTACACATAGTTTTAAAGCACTACTGTCCAAAACACTGTCTTATGAGACATCAAACTTAAAAAAAAATTATTTTTCTAAAGTCTTTCCTTAATTTTGCCCACTAGTTTATATTCAAAGCAATTTAGCTGGTATTTTCACTATGAGGAAGAAAGGATTTTGGCATCTAAAGCAACGACATAAAAAGGAATTCATGAAAAATTATTAAAAATTAGAAAACAGGCATTCTGCTTTTTCAGAATTTAGTGTCCCCACCTGTGAAATATATATATATATATGTAGGGTAGGGGAGTACACAGTGAGACATGGTACACAGCGAGACAGCAGCCATTTTGACATATAGCTATAACTTTTTCTCCTAGCTGGAACACAGACTGAACTACCTCATCTTATGCAACACGTGGATGTAGTTTAGGTACTCCGGTTACTCGTCCAACAAAATAGTAAGTAATTATTTATTTCACAGGGGTTAAAGTTACATAAACTCCATTTTAAAGTTTATTTCTTTTATTATGACATATATTTACTTAACCAAACTTAGCTATATCTAATGATAGACTATGTCGACAAAACGACACAGGCATTCAAAGCTATGAAATTGATGATGAAACAGATATGGACTCCATTTTGTTACAACGTAACGAAAGTACACAGTGAGACACACAGTTGTGGTACACAGTGAGACGTGCCTCATTATGTTTCTACTATGCGGTTCTGACGTAAAAATAAGTTATTTATTAATAAAAGGTTTTTTTTTTCTCTCTTTCTCTATCTCTGTGTGTGTGTGTGTGTGGGGGGGGGGGGGGGGGGTGCGATGGCTAGTGAAATCTACTAAACGTAAGAGTCTGAAAATTTGCATGAAGGTAGCCCAATGTCTGCCATTGTCCACCCGAGACTCATATTTTAAAAAAAAAATTAATCTAGAAATACTAATTAGAAGTCGTAAACTGCAGAAAATTATTGATAAAGTATAAAAATGTATGATTTATGACAATATATACATTGTCTCACTGTGTACCACTTGTGGTACACAGTGAGACAATTTTCGGTACTCCGTTATGCTGGTTCTGTGCTTTTATAAATAACTTTTTAAAAACCATTTATACATTAATGTGTAGCGTATTTGTGTAGCTTAAAGATGTAGCAATTTTTTTTTTTTTCAAAAGAATAAAAATGGTTGCCATTCGTTAAGTAATAATAATTTTCGTCTCACTGTACATACTACCCTCCCCTATATAAATATAGATAATACAAAACATATTTCAGTTTTAAGACATACAACACACGCTTTTATTTTATATAAAATGATGTCATTCGCATCCGGGGGAAGAATTCGTCCTCTTTACGATCCACTCTTAAACAACATCTACAGTAAATATTCATATGACGTCACTGTTGCTGAATAATGCACAAATTAAAAAAAAACAGATGTCTCTAAAGAAACTCAACAAAAAGAAATGGCTATTTAATGATTCGTATGTCTTCATTTGTTTGTAATATAAATAAATAAATTAAATATAGATTATAATAGCTCCATGTTTTATCAGAAATCATTCATTTATATTTTTTCAAAATAGCACGTATTTTAATTACTTTTTTCAGTAGTTATGGGGAAAGTGGCAACAAAAAGATATAATTACTATTTTCCAATAATGTTTTATTTACTCTTTACAGAAATAGAGTACGTGAGTTGCCAAAATTAAACGACGCTAAAAACTACAAAAAAATTAATATCTCACAAATAAATTGAGATGCACTTTTCAAACAAATTGCATTTGAAAGTATTTTTCTCCTAATACGACGGTATAAAAATTGAAAATGCCGATGCTTAGAAGTTTAATAAATTCCAGTAGAGTATTCAACAATAGAATGATACATTTTTTTTTTTATTTATTTTTTTTTAACGACTGGCTTTTACTACGGAACGTTATTTTTTGGAGACGTAATTTCAATTGCTGGGAAAAAGAAATAGCACACCAGTGGCTTATAATCATTTTTGGTTAACATGTTCATTTCATTAAAATGAAAAACAATCAGTAATCATTAACGTAAGTATTACATGATTTTTTGTAACCGACACCATAATAAAATGGCGCTCTGATATAAAGGATTATTCCTCATTAATCTTAATATCTAAAATTGTTTATTTTAGTGCCTGGTAATTATAAAAAAATAATTGTTTATTATCCGAAAATGTGAAAGTTGTCGACTAACGAATATCAATATGTGTTGCGAGCTCTTTATAAGTTGAAAGCTCATATGGTAAATCAATTTTTTTCATCTTTTGAAAAGAGAATTGCTGTCTCAGCAATTCAAATCATAGCGACTGTTACTAATTAGTTTAACATTTTAATAATTGATGTTATTGGTATATTTAATTTCTCTCTAAACAACAACATGGGGATAGTTCCTTGATCATGAATTTTAATGTACGGTGAAACCTCCCTGAACGACCATTTTTTCATAGTACGAAATTTATTCCCATAGGCTCAATACTAATGTTACCTCCATTCAGAGACAATCTCAGTTGAACTCCTTCCATAAGCGACCAATTCCTTTGAAGAAAATGAAACAAATTCCGTTTTTTCCTGGTCGCTTGAAGAAGGTTTTATTAGGAAAATAGTTCCGGAAAGCGCATTATTTATCAAACTTCTAAACTAAGTTTAGATTTTTTTTTATTATTATTCCGGTGACTTTTGAGTGTTTAAACTCCTTTGTGCCTTTTTAGGCAATGAATTTAACTCTGATGACAAATTAAGAACGAAGGTCAATAAACTCCCCTGCCCTATTTTTTCAGGAAACTCTCAAAGAAATATATAAATTAATGAAATCTTCAAAATATGTTCAAGTAAAAAAAAAATTGCATTTATTTACTGAACTTTGAAATGACTTGGAAATAAAAGTTATAAAAACTAAAACCGTTAAATCACAACAAACTTCAATGTACTCATTTTTTAAAATCTGCAGTAATGAATTTATGTAATTAACTTTTGTTCACATTAATTGTTACCTTTTTCAACAATTAAAATCTGGATTTAAACATGACCTCCATTAAAAAAATTCACCCCTCGGAGAGACCCATTTATATTGGAAAGGAACGTGGTCGCTTTAGGGAGGTTTTACTGTATGTTCAAAGAACTTTGCTCATGTTTTCGCTGTGTGAAAGAAACATCCTTTTATATATGAATTATGATATTAAATTGAATGTATGCGAAAGATAATTCAAAAATAATCGCTTTATAGTGAAAATCAGCTTATTTAGACAGAAATAATCAGTCATCAACATCCTATAAATTACATTTTATATTAAAACCGATATCATAATTTAATCATTCAGGGGTTAATGGAATATTTAACCTCTCTCAAAATAATATAACGATAAAAGCGCCCAACTCATGAATATGAATTTATGCTCAAAGTAATTTATTTCATTTGTTCGCTGTGTTACACAAAATTGTTTTATTATATAATTCAAGACTCAAAACATATACATGAATAAGGTAATAAAATATAATCACATATAAAGAAAAAAAACTTATAAATAATGTTACTATTGCATAATAAATTATGAACGATTATGATAATAAAATGTTGACCCGAATTAAAAAAATATATATTTCTCAAGAACTCCAATGTCTAATATTTATTTATTTAAAGATTTCTCATAATTAAGAATTTAATCTTACTCATATAACGTGAAAAGTGAGTGTTGAGTGAATACTAATGAATATTAACCTGTGTTGCCACGTCTTTATAAGCTTGAAAGCTAATGAAGGCAATTTGACTTTACGTTGTGTTATCACATATCTCAGCAATTTAGCTCATAGCTACTGTTCTACGAAGTAGTTTAATATTTCAATGTTGATATTTATGGAACATTTAACCTCTCTTGAAACAATAACATGATGAATGTTCCAAGTTCATGAATATTAATATGTGTCATATTATTGGAAATTTTCAAAAAATTATGCTTTCGTCAGTTCTAATCGGAAATATTGTTTATTGTAAAATTTGGTCATAATAAAGAGATTACTCGCTGCCATAACAAAGAAAAGTTATCGACTAATGAATATTAATATCTGGTTGCAACTCGTTGTAAGCTGAGTATTTCAAGAAGGTTAGTTTTTTTTTTCTTTTTTTATCTAGATTTTACTCAAACTTTGTAAGCTAAGAAATATCTTCCGATTTATTATTACTATTATTAATATTTGAAGCTAATGGAGTATTATATCTTTTGCAACACAATAGTTTGCTGAATTCTCTTCGCTCATGAATATTAAAATATGCTTATTGCATTTTAAAAGTGTTCTTTTTTATCTTAAGTAGAATTTTTCATAGACAGTTAAATATACTGTACTATTTCATTGACACAACTTTTATGTCCATAATCTTTTGCATGCTGATATTTCCGTCGACAGAAATAATTTGTTAATTATCTTGAGTCAACAATCCTGTATATCGTTCCAGATTTTTGAGAAGTTTTTGAATACCCTGTTATTTTAATGACGGGAAATATTTTCATATTCATGTTTTTTAAAACATTCTAGTATTGCACGAATTAAGAATACTTTTTTCAATCTTTCAAAAGAAATTAAAGAAATTTAAAATATTGTTAAAAATATTGGCTTGACGTTTCCATGTCTTTTCCAACTTTGTGTTTTCTTCATAATTGCTTTCATGTATGAAAAGAAATTCTTCCAAATAGCGAACAGTGTTGAACAGTTGAGCATAGAGAGACTATCTAGCTGTGATCAGCTTAACACTCAGGTTATTGTTTTAATGTCTTGTATAAATATGACCCATTGGGAAAAGAAAAAGTGTAATTTTGAAACTACTTGATAAGTATAAGAAAAAAAAGGTAAAAACAAAATTTAAGAATTTTTTAAAAGATAAAAAGATTAGGATTTAAAAAAAAGGCTTTAAACCTAAGCCCAAGGAATCCAAATTACAGCCAGAAAAAAATTTAATACAATTTGTAAGCACTATAACTTTTAAATCGCGAAAACTATATATGCTGTACCGCTCACAAATTGTATTAAAATTTTTTTCGTTGTAATTTTCAACCACACTTTGAATCTTAATTTAATTTAAAATGTTATACAGCGTGTCCACGTATAACCTGACCGACCTTTATTTTCGCAACCATTGGTCCTAGATGCATACTTCCAATTACAAAAATGGTCAAAATTAGGTGCAGGGTTAAGATAAAAATGTTTGAAGTGAAAAAACAATTTAGAAAAGAATTACAGAATTTAAATTTTTCTACGACCTGACCGACCTTTATTTTCGCAACCATTGGTCCTAGATGCATACTTCCAATTACAAAAATGGTCAAAATTAGGTGCAGGGTTAAGATAAAAATGTTTGAAGTGAAAAAACAATTTAGAAAAGAATTACAGAATTTAAATTTTTCTACGGTCCCCCGGTCCTATAAGTTATATTTAGTAAAATTTCCCTGTTACACTTGCAAGTAAAGCAAAAAAAGTCCCGTTATTCTACGATTAAAATTGACCGAGTAATAGCTGTTTAAAATTGGAGTATATTTTTTGCTGCATATTAGGGGTCATTCACAAATTTAGTAGAAATATAATTTCGTCAGATATATTAAAGAAAATAGTGTAAATGCCCGTCCTAGGGCGGTGGGTAAAAATTGTGTTTTTCACTTAAAACTTGAAAAACTGATAAAAAAAATAATTTTTAAGAAGCGTTTAGATGAGCAAAGTTCGACTAATTTATGTTCTAATAAACACACAATTAGCATTTACAATAGTTCTGGGTAAACCAGGTTTTCCGGCTAATATACTATGACAAAATTAAGATTTCTTAATAAAACAAAGTGCGTACTTAAAACAATCTGCTGCAACTACTGAAATAATACTATTTTTAATAACACTTTGAAATTGTATTTTATCGTTTCCCCCCCCCCCCCTTCAATTTTTTAAATATGTATATTGATTAATAAATAAGTATCTCGGGTTGAATCCCAACCGTCTAATCCCCTAAGCTTTTGTCCTCCTGATGCAAAGCTATAAATCAAAAATTATTAATTTTACTTTTCATATAAATATTAATTTTTTACTTTTAAAATATGGGATTTTTTTTTTTTTTTTTTTTTTTTTTTTTTTTTGTAAGTTGGAGTTTACATACACCTGTATATAGAAAAGGAAAATATAAGTAATGTGTAATTTAAAAATAAGTTACAAAATGCCAGGATATTATTTCAAGGTGGGGGGGGGGGGGGTGTCTAATCTCCTAAGCTTCTGTGCTCCTGATGCAAAGATATCAATCAACAATTATTAATTTTACTTTTCGTATAAATATTAATTTTTTACTTTTAAAATATTGAATATGTTTTTTCTAAGTTTAAATTTACATACACCTGTATATAGAAAAGGAAAATATAAGTAATGTGTAATTTAAAAATAAGTTACAAAATAATAAGCCTAAAATATTTAAATTGATTACTTTTTTGCAGGAAAAAAAAGATATTTTTAAAAATACCATATCATTGTTTTCCGTGAATCACTTTATATGAGAAATAAATTAAAATTCCTTACATGTCGCAAAGAAAATTTAATATGATTGCAACTTAATACTTGAAATAATCTCAAGTGACACTTCAAGATTTATTTTGGTGGTGTAATGCGATGTGCCTTGCACTGATTTGTTAGGAAGAAGTGTCTACTACTGCTCAATTATCAGGACTTGTAACCTTGAGAAGTAATCGCGGGATTCTTGTTTCTTGTCAACCAATGGGAGAATGGATCCTTTTCCCCTTGAGTCTCTTCCTGGGAGACTGGTAAGATTGATGGATTCGCCCCGTCCAGCGTTACACTGGCTTTTATTATATAGCTAAAGTGAGAATAAAATTAGCATTGCGATATAAATTTGAAATCTTTAATCATTCTGACATATTACTGCAAAATGTACAGTTTGTACTGAACATTATAAGAGGATAAATATAACAGATTTTTTGTTATTAAAACGATGAGAAACAACAGCCTCAATTCTTTACAAAATGATACATATTTTGAAATGCTGTTCGATTACACTCCTTCAAATTTTGGTTTGTGGCATGTTTTTTAGCTTTGGAAAATTGATTCTTTATGTATTTTTTGGCGCTGAATCCGTAAATGACCTTCATTTTAAACAATCACGTCAGGAATTTTCTCAAATCGCAAATTTTAAAGTTAAAAAGCTAAAAGTTAAAATTGATCCCTCTAACAACTTCTACGGACCCCCGAGCTGTTTAGCTGTAAGAAACCCACTATAAGCCAAAAAATCTAATAAATTATTGAATTAAATAAAATTAAACTGAATAAAAAGTCTTACATCTATTTTATAGTACCAGATTTTTCGCTATTTTTTAACCTTGAAATTTAGGATTTGCGAAAAATCTTGACATGATGGTTAAAAGTGAAAGTAATTTTTTTATTCAGCGCTAAAAAATACATAAAATGTAATTATAAATGTTAAAAAACACAACCATCGCAGGTTTATGTTATAAATCTAAATCTCTTTCTTAGACTTCTTGAAGGTAATATATCCAAAATTTTTGGTGTTATCCTCTAATACATGTATAAGATGGTAAGAGTAGAAAATCATAATAATATTGCATTGTCATCGGATTTAAGTCAGTATGTAAAATTTAACTTCGATCGGACATTTCAAAGTAAAAGTTCGAGTACAAATTTTAAACTGGAAAGACGATCATTGCAAGTTAAATAAAACCTTATGGAAATAGCACAAGTTTAGTTAAAAGAAATCATAGCCTCAAATCCTTACAAAATAAAACATATGTTAAAATACAATTATTGTAACTAATCTGAAACTTAACTAATAAAAGTTAATCGTAATATTTGTACGATTTCTTTCAAAGCGCATATACCTTGAAATAAGTTTAAGTACTTTATACACGACCCCTGAAAGCATGATCGAAATCATCTGTTTTGATATGCAAAAAAGTGGTATAAGTCATGCATTTCAAAGTTTCATAACTCGGCCAATTTTAATGTTAGATGAATGGGACTTTTTTTGTCTTACTTGTTAGTGTCACAGTAAATTTTTAGTAAATATCACTTATAGGACCGGGGGATCGTATAAAAATTTAAATTTTGTAATTTTTTAATAAATGTTTTTCTTGACCAAAATCGCTTTAAAAATAATTCTTTACCTTATTTAAACCATTTTTGTAATTGGAAGTATGCATCTAGGACCAACGGTTGCGAAAATAAAGGTCGGTCAGGTTATACGTGGACACACTGTATAACATATATATTGTAGAAAATATTTATCTCATCTATGGACTCATCTATGGAAATCAATAATGATTATCATTATGATGTAAAGAAACAAACGTTATCGCGTAAACTATTTTGAAATGTTTTCAAGAAATTAATAGGTTAAGAATAATTACCTGAGTGCAATTTAAAAACGCAAACAAAAAATAATCTATATTATACAATCTATATTATATAATCTATTTATACAATAAATTGGAGTTATCAAATTAGATAAAAGTAAATTAAGATTTATGAAATGCATCTTCATACTGGTTAAAACAGAAAAATCAAAATATTTTTTGAAATAAAATCCCCAACATGAATGTGAACTTATATTAGAAATTTTAGGGTTGATAACATGCCTCAAAGCAAAAGATAGGAAACCAGGTTAATTACGCACTCTATGTTTATCTATTAAAAAAACTGTTCAAATATGTCGTTCATAACTTTAACAATAATGTACATATTGTAAAGATATTTTAAATGTGTTTTCACTGCCTTCTGTAAAATAAAAAAACATCGCAAGGAAAGCTGTAAATTTCCATCATTTTCATCCAAAAAGCAGCGCATGAGTAGAAGCTGCATAATTCAGGATGCAGCTAACAACTGAGTCACTGTCTAAATTAATGTGCCATTCCAGTACTTCCCCTATTTTTATCACATTTTATACGAAGCAAAGTAAACCCGATGGAAATAATTGTTAAAAAGATTTTCTGTAGAAGATTAAAAGTTTTTTTTATGGTTCAATTGGAAATTCATTGATACTTGAAGAAAGCCGTGAACAAATAAATATCCAATATACTAAAATAAAATTTATTTTTATTTTCTTAAAAAGGTATCATGAGTTAGGCATAAATAAGTCCAATTGCTCTTTCGTTTTAGAGTGGGAGAGGAAATAACTTGTGGTGGTCAGTTTCTTCTAAGAAGAGTGTAATTGGAAAGAATGTTGATGATTACGAATGTTTATATAAAAGGATTTATATATCTGTTTATATATCTGCATTAAGGGGGCAGATCATGTTGGCGGTTAAAAAAATATATTACTCACAAATTTCAGAATGGATACCTTCAAAAATTACAAATTCGCTGCAAAAAGAATTTCACAAAAATAATTTTAATAAGCACATCTGAAAATCAAAACCCAGTCAACTACTTCTTAGATGTTAAATTAGAAATTATAAACGGAACCTTATTCACTAATGTTTACGATAAAAAAAATCATTTTGATACAATATTTTTTTTTACTTTAATAGTAACGTCCATATTTTAATATTTAGAAATTTATGCATAAACGGTTTAAATCGTATTGTAAATTTGAGCTGTTGAATATGAAATTCGAGTTGTAATATTGATGAAATGGGTGGTGAAATTTTCCTCTTTTACATTAACACAAACTAAACTAAACTAAACTCTGTGGCTATACAATCCATGAAGGATCTGGGCCGACAGTGCCCATCTCTGTTTTCTTCACCCTGGGCCCCGAGGTGCTATGCAGCATGCGTCTCGGCCAGGTGGTCAGCCTAACGCGAGACCCTCGGTGTTTTGTTCCCAAGAAAGCTTGGTACTCATTTTATCGACCCCAAAGGGATGAAAGGTTGTGTGAACCTCGCCCAGTCGGGAGTTGAACTTTCTCCCTGCGGTGCGGCAGTCAGGTGCTCTGACCACTACACCACTGGGCTTCACACATTAACGCAAAGGGGTTAATGTGTTACCACGGGGAGTTCAGGGGGCAGAGCCCCCTGAACCCCCCGTGGTTTCATTAATTTACATATGTAACTTTTTATTGATTGCGCTAATGGTTATCATAAATGTTAGATTTCTTTTTACACTTCCGAGCCCTATTTTTTAATACTGGTAGGCAGAAAATGATTTACATTGACGCAATTATATTAAAAGTTTAGGTTTTATGAATGAAAATGTAATTTCCTTTTAAAAATAAAATAATTTTCATTCATATTTTCTGAAATGAGGCGGTATTAAGAAGTAACACTCGTCAAAAAATATTATTTCAGGCAATCCAGTTAATATTTTTTTAAGAATGAAAATATTTATTTCCCGATACAATGACGATATTTTCGACAACGATATTTTTGCGGTGCATAATTTTGACGTTTAGACTAATGTCAGACGAACGTCTTTTTGCACACTTTTTTCCTTACGTATTACCCCTACACAATGCTAGCGGCAGCGTGTAGGGATAATACGTAAGTAAATAAGCGTCAAAAAAGACGTCCGTAGGGATAATGCGTAAGAAAAAAGCGTGCAAAAAGACGTCCGTCTGACATTGGTCTTACTATCAATTTGCTTTTCAAAAGTTTTTTTTTTTTTTTTTTTTTTTTTTTTTTTTTTTTTTTTTCTCATTGAAATTTTTGATTAAAAATTAAACCTTTCTGTTAGCTCTGTGCAGATGATAAACCATGGGATATTAGTAACAATTTTTTAATAATAAGAATTAATAGCATAACACAAGCCCCTTTAATTTCAACCTCAAAGCGTATTCGTTTTATTTTTGATATATGAGATCAAATTTACCACCTTTTCGTATTTTCGTTTTATTTCCAATATGAAGACGTATTCATGTCTATTTTTTTTATTTCATTTTCCTCTTGCACATGAAAATCTTTCAAATCAAAATTAACTGTTTAGGATAAATTATTATTCCGAGATCGGATTTTCTTGGCAACGGTAAAAGAAAAAAAAAATATTGTCAAATTTTATTGCAAAATGTCAATTTATTCCTTATGAAAATAATGAACTAATGAACTTTTTAATTTAAAAGAAAATTATTTGAACAAAATCAATAGAACATAGCCTTTCTTTATTTGTGGGGGTAAATTCCATCTATGTGTAAAGACACAAAAGCATTGATTCACCCTTTCGACGTTGATTTGACTTCAGACAATTACACATACTTTCATATTTTCGATATTTTTAGGTGTAGTTCCGTTGCTAGGCAATAGTTAAAAGAAAATTAAGAAAATGAAATATGTGCATTAAATAAAGTAAATTTATAAAAGGAAATATTTTATATTATTGGAACACATATATAAAATCCCTCCATAAGTTATACACCGAATTAAAAAACTCTGACAAATGTATGCACAAAATTTCAAACTAATATGAATAATGTATGGTTCTAATTAGGGAGTTCCATTATCCATAATTTATCATTTAAATCTTTCAATCATATGAGCCATTTCCTTTCAACAAATAAAAATGGAAAAATCGTCTGAATTGCTATAGGAAAGCATTAAGGCGCAAAATAAAATGCTCTATATATTCCGAACGAATGAACCAAATTTAACCAAAAACTATACAGCTAAATCCGGGGACCTTACCAACATGCATCCTTAATTTCAAGCTAATCGGATGCTTTTACGGCAGTTACCGCGGGACAGACAGACTAACTAACTAACTAACAAACAGACGGAAACCAAAAAATTTCGGCTCTCCACAGTAAGCCTTCACTGACGTTTCGGCAATAAGTTTTGGACGATGTTGGCGCTCCAAATACCAGGAAAATTCCTATACCGTCCCGTGTCCCTGATGCTGATTTTTAAGTTTGGAGCTGTCTGTATAAAATTGTTTCAATAAAAGTAATTCGATGTAATTTTTTTCCGAAACTGGGACATTTGTTTTATATAAATATGTAGCAAAAAATTAACCTGCACACATTTTTTAGGTTGATATTATTTTTTTAACTCTGTCCCTGGGTTTTTCATCCTTACCGTCCCTGTTACTAAACTTATACAGAAAATCACTTCAGATGCAGCCACAGATTTTTTTTTTAAAGTTTTTTCTCATGCAGAAGTATGCTACAGGAAGAGTGTCTAAAATTCTTTGACAGGAAATTTACTGCAGAATTTAAATCAGCATTTAAATATCAATTTCAAGATCGTGACTTTATTGGTAGTCTTACCGTCCCCAAGGTTTATTCCTGCACATTTCGAGGTAAATTAAAAAAAAAATAATTTAATCCGATTTTAACAACTGTTTCTAAAAATCAAAGAACATTGTGGCTATCACATAATCTGAACATGATTTTTCTAAAATTACAATTTTCCTTACCGTTCTATCCTTACCGTTCCCTTTTTTCCCCATTTCGTAACTTTTTTCCTATACCGTCCCCTTTTTTAGGGTTCCGTACTTAAAAAGAAAAAACGGAACCATTATAAGATCACTCCTGTGTCTGTCCGTCTGTCTGTCTGTCTGTCACAGCCATTTTAAACGTAAACTATGGAACGTGGAAAGTTCAAATTCGGGGAAGTAATAAAGACCATTGACCCACATATTTTCAGATTAATAAACATTCATAAATATATTTAGTAAAAAAGTAGAGGGGCTAATTTTGCTACTTGAAAAAAAAATCTTTTCTTTATATATCATGTGGGGTATCCTGTGAAAGCTTTTGTAACGCTGAACTCAAAAATACATTCCTTTTAATTTTAGGTATTATATTTTCAAAGATATTGTTGAAAATGTAGCGCAAAAATATGTTCCGCCCCATCTAATTCCCAATCTACTGAAACTAAAATTATGAAAATATTAGAGGTAGTAGACGTTAATATAAACCTTGCCAGAAAATTATAGCGATTACCTTAGGTCACATAGTTTTTGAGTAATTGGCATTTTTCTGTTATACACAAATTTCGATTTACGGGCATTCAGAAAAATTGTTGAGCATCGATTAATATACCTATCGTTGCAAAAGAATAAAAGCATTGTTGATAATGATTTTCGATAAAAATCATCGGTAATTAGCTGAGATGTTAACCCTTAAATGTACGGTCAGTTTGGACATACACAAGGACAGGGATGCGTACTCTATGCCTAGTTAAGGACTTTTAATGATATATATGTGTAATGTAATGTCCAGTAACAGTATAAAAGCAATAAACGTCAAATTGTTAAAAACATACTAATTTAAGGGGTCTCGGGACTCTAAAAAGTGGAAAAAATGAAAAAAAGACCATTTTCAACATTTAATGTCTTAAAATGTATATGATTTTAAAACACAATTTTAATTGGAATGAAATATATAAGTATGTTCTTTTGTTTCATGTATTTAAAAAATTGCAAGATACAGAATTAGTATTTATAGGGGGTTCGAAATTGTTAGACATTTGTCGAACAAAAAATTGGCATAACAGTTTACACGCAGGATTACAAAATAAATATTGTAACTAGAATGAAAATTTTGGTGCTTACTTATACTTGAGATTGTAATAATTTTCTGAACTTAAATAAATTTGTATTTAAAGCAGTTTTATGTTTTTAATGCAATGCTGAATTTAGCTAGTACAAAATTTTGAAAATTTCAACAGTAAAATCACCTATAAAAATATTTTTTTGAACAATAAAAAGGAAATTTTAGGTTCAGTTTATACAGAATAACATGGAATATATGTTTTGAAAATTTCATGAAAAAATATTCAAAAGTTTTTGAGGTATCCTGCGCGTTATACCCAAAAACGCCATTTGGAAAATAATGACTTTAAAGTTTCGGAAACGCCGTTTCAGCTATTGAGCGGGTATAATTCTAAAAGCCAAAACTTCTGTTCTAATGGGAATTTCAAGGAACCAATTATATCAAAATATTCAGAAAAGATAGGAGTTTAACGTGTAAAAAAATTAAAATTTCTTAAATTTTGAAGCTTTAAGAGTCCTGCGACCACTTAATCCTTTCCGGCACGGAGTAATTCTATTTATAAATTTATGAAATAATGAACTCACACCAGAATGTATAAACGAATTTATTAGAAAATGCGAACTTGCTTATTTTCACGTACATGATAAAAGGAAAATTTTAATTAAATATTCTTGGTGCCATTTGTCTGTTTTGGAATTAAAATTAGGTGTCCGTTTTTTAAGGCATCGCCCTCGAAATATTTAATTAGAATGAATCGCATAAATATTTTGAGATTCGCGATAGTTTGTATTGATTGTTTCTCTCAATACGCCTCGAGTGATTTTAAAAGTTAATTAAACACCTATCTGGAAAAACGCGGCACTGACCAAGGCGGCGTTGCAACTTTGAGACCTCAATGAAGCGCGCTTAGCACAATGCCAAATTTAAACTTTGAACAAAGGTTTTGTTTTAGATACACTGTAGAAATAAAGGTTATTACTACGCTGAATTCAGTTTCATGAAATGCCAAATGAAGTTTAACTATGCACTGCCTTTATTATCAGTATCGAATTAAGTTCATCATAAACAGATTAGGATAATATTAAAAAAAGAGTTATACGAATAGCTATATTTGATATTGTTCCATATATCTCTTTGAACTTTCATGGTATACCCGATTACACTTTTCTAATATATAGAGTTATACTCAACCCTACGTTATATAGTTTTTTAAAAAGTCTTAGTATTCTTTTAGCAACTTTTTTTTTTTTTTTTTTTTTTTTTTTTTTTTTTTTTTTTTTTTTTTTAATAATACAATTACAAATTCATATATTTATTCTACGGAACCCTCTGTGCGCGAGTAATGCTCGCACTTGACCGTTTATTTATCCTTACCGTCCCTTTTTTAACATACCTTTAAGACAATGTTATACAAAAATTCTGTATTAAAAGTACTACCTTTTTATTATTTCTTATTTGAATGTCTTGTGGGTACTATGCAAATTCATTATAAGTAAAAATTTAGAAGAAAATAAAAAGTTATAGTGGTAAAATGGTAAGGAAAATTAAACTCACAAGTTTAACTTAAACCTCAGTTAAATTTAAAAAAAAATTTCGCTGCTGACCATTTTTCCTTTATTTTGAATCATTCGTCTATCAGATTAAAATGTTATTTTAGCAAGTTTAATTTCACCAGATTTTTTATTCCCGAAAGTTAAAAGATTGTGAGAATGCCCCATATATTTAACCGTTTCAATGCTATAAAAATATACACGTATTGGAAGAACGGAGATAATAAATAATGTGAGCGGAGATTCAAATGTGAAAAAATATATTCAATGTAAGAAAGAACACGTAAAACTCACTTGACTTATGTGGGTCATTCCATGTCACGTAATGGACGACATGTGGACAACATGGGACAACATGTATGGTATTTTCTACATATTTCTGCGGCTTTAACAATGTTATCTAGTCTTCAAATTAAAACAACCATGCTAATATAAAAATCCAGAGTATTTTGTTATTTTTAATGTATAGTTTATGTTTTATCAACTTAAAAGTCAGTATATATAAGTATTTATATAATAAACTATTATTTTAACACAATCAAGCTGATTTGTAAAGTTATCATACGAATTGGCTATTTCCAACTGAGCGAAAAAGTGCCCAGGTTGGGAATCGAGCCGAGATCCTTGGCTTACAGGGCAAATGCTCGACCGTTTAAGCTTACTGGGCTGACAACCGGCGAGCATATTTCGCTCAAATAACCTTATTGGTAATAACATCTAGTCTGTCATGTAGACAGCTCAACAAAATAAATCGCAGGTAAAGGAACTCCATATAAACTATGAGTACGTAGATAAACTATTATTTTATCACAGTCAAGCTGATTGGTAAAGTTATCATGCGAATTCCTATGATAACTTTCCCAATCACTTTGATTTATGTAAGTGTCGCGCGCATGACATTTTGTCAGTTTTTCATGGAATGGCCCTGAAACAGGCAGATTACTTAATTCTAGGATTTAAAATGTGGATATTTTTTATTATATATTATCTTTATTATTTATTTATTATTAAAAACGGCCAGCTTCCTAATGTCAAGGGTTTAAAATGTGGAGATTTTTAAGCTTATTAAAGGGCTGTTCCATATCACGTGTGGAACAGCTTTTCTACATATTATTGCTGTTTTAACAATGCATACTCAAGTTAAAACAACTATGCTAATATGAAAATATAGCTTTTTTGTTAATTTTAATGTATAGTTTATATTTTAACAACGTATACGTTTATAAATATAGGTATTTTTATAAACGTCACTTGCGGGACATTTTGTCCGTTTGTCATGTAATGGCGCTTGTAAGCATTTATCAACCAAAAACATTTATCATTTTATATTAGTATGGGAGTGGTCAGAGATACTGTTAGCATCAAATGATGAAATATGCGTAAATCGGATTGAAGGACATGCACTAATCAAAAAAGACAAATTGAAGACCAGAAATTGTGTATTAATTTGTTTTACCGGTACATACAGCTTGTAAATATAAATATTGATATCTATTATTTCAGTTATAAAAGTAATTAAATTCTAATTTATTATCGGGTCATAAAATAAACGTGGACAAATGAGAAGTTTATCGTTAAATTAAACTCAGGTTGTCGTTTGCGGTTAGGACGCATTCTTTGTTACGTAGTAGTTACTTTTCAAATACACTAGTCTGTGATTGTTAAAAAGGCAACCCATTATTCGTTGGTATTGCGTTGACGCAACGGTAAAAAAAAAAAAAAAATCGAATGCTTAAAATAACTATCAAGATACCACTATTTTTGAATTTAAAAATATGCCTTATTTGATAAAAGGATGATGATGATGCGAAGACCTTTTGCCGAGGAGATCGGGACCTATGTCCCACTTTCTCGGATACTGAACGCATGAAGTATTTGACAGGGTGTGTTTCCTTGGACAGCAGTTAAAAAAAAGATAGGGGTAGGGGAGGCTAAGACTTAGGTTCTTGCGATCAACAAACGAAAAGAAAAAAAAGTAAAATATCAAATAAGAAATAACCATTATAACTGGCAAATTTGAAAAGGGACGGGGGGGGGGGGGGGTTGTAAGATTTACTTAAAAATAAACTAAAATACCTTTACATAGTACCCATAAGGAACTGAAGCTCCCCTGGGTGCGCGCAGTAATATAGTCTTTAAGGGGGTCCGGGACACAAAAATCTTCAAATTTTGCAAAAACATTTTATTTCATTAAAAATTACTCTGTTTTTTCCTGCTTAAAATAACATTTAAATCATGTTTCTATCTGAATTAGAACAAAAAATATTAATTTTTTCGTTTTGGTTTGATTTCAAAATCTAGCTTTCAAGCAATGGCTGTCATGGAAATGACTTCTTGTAAAAATGCGTTTTTCTTCATGATAGTTTTTTTCACCATTTCTCGTATTTAAATTCTTATAACTCGAGAACCATTAAAAATAGAGTTCAAACTTGGAACATATCTTTTTCAATTGTTTTACTTTAATTTTGATCCAGCATATTTGGAAAAAATATTTAGTTTTGGAAATATGATTTTTTTTTAAAGTTGAACTACATTTTTTTAAAATTTTTTCGTTAAATATTTTTAATTTTTTATGAATTAATATTTTTAAAAATGCTGAATCAAAATTAAGACTTGTATATTTCTGCTTATTTAAATGAAAAATTTAAGTTCTATAAATAATATTTCGAGTTATAACGATTTTAAAATACTCCACTTTTTTAACAAATTTTAAATTTAAATTAAAAAAAAAATATCAGAAGTTTTGTCATGTGATTTTGTTTATAAATGATAAGGTTGACCATCACAAAAAAATTCAGAATTTTAACTCAATAAATAAAAATTATTTTAAAATGTGTCCCGGACCCCCTTAAAAAGACTCTTTGCACAAACCAGGATCACAACAACTGAGAAATAGTATTTTGGCGGTGGCTTAAAAAATAAAAAGCTTAAATGAAAAATATTAAATTCAATTCTAAAATAAGAATAGTCCAAAAATGGGGGAAACGTCTCGGCGGCAACGGCCCCGCAACCTCCCGGCATATGACCTGAGGAATGGCTAATAAAAGAAACTTTGACGATTAAATAAAACGAAGATTATCTTTCAAAATTTGAGGTGGCAAAAGTTTTTCAACAAAAGAGTTGAAGAACATTATGTGACAGTTTCGGCGGTTCATGGGTTAATTTCGATTTAAAGAATTAGATACACGTACAATTAATTTATCAACAAACATCTTCTTAAAGAACGAAGCACCAATATCAATTTTATTTTGTGAGAAAATAAAAAATTGCCAGTAAAATATTTAAATTATCACTTCAAAGAAAAATTTTAATTAAGAATTTTTCTTCGAATCGCATTTTACACTGGGCAAAAGTGAAACTTTTCCCGAGATATCTACACTGTTAATGCAATTCTACATATAATGTGAATATTCAATAATTTAAAACATACATCATTTTCCTATTATAAACGCGATTAATAAATTTACCAATGTTACATGAATAACACGAAAATGTAACAGGTTTCACACAATAGCAAATAATTTAAAAAAAAAATAAACAAAGAGTTTGTTTCTTACTTTTGGCCTTTAATGACAATGATTTAGTGTTAGGGACATTACAGTGCTGCACAGGTCGGGTTGGCTTCAACCCAAAATAGTGATATTTTGTGTGATTTTAGTGAGTGTTTGCAAATAGTGATATTTGCAAATTTATGGCATCGATGGCATCTTGTTGAAAACGGCACCAGTCAAAAGATTGAACAATGAATTTTCTTTCAGTTCGTGTATATTTTGTGACAGTAGGATACTTTTTAAATGGCAGGTTTATTTTATTTTTTATTTAGATGTCTAACCTGAAAAGGATATTTTCTGTTTTTAGCCAACGAGCATCAGCTTGAATTTGTGTTTGTTCGAGGTTTTTTGCCTTCTATTAATTACGAGTATGAAAATCACATTAGTGATTTTTCTGTTTAGTTTGTATCATGAACGCTGCACACACTAAGGCTGTGCTCTCCACATTTACGAAGTCACTTTCATTTGTAAGTAGATATAATTACCATTTATTGTTATTCTAATAGAAAGCAATCGAGCAGTGTTTATTCTTTTTCCATAAAAGCCTCGAATATTTCCGGTAACGGAGTCAAATTTTTAATTTATTCTGATTTTCAGGGACTCACCACAAAAGATTGTTATGCGGAAGGAATCGATTATAGTTTAAGAGATGCACATTTTATAGGAAATTGAAAAACATTGTTTTTCAGCATATAAATATAAATTTCTGTAAATTTCATTCATTTTTTCATAAAAAATGCATAGCTGCAAACTATTCCTTTTTTTGCATTAACTCTATTTCCGAATAACAATCCTTACTTTTTAAAGATTACTGTTTGGAAAGACTGATAACTAAAAAGTGGAATACTTGACAGCTAAGTGTATGCTGATAGATATATTTAAAATTTTTATTCTGCTTAAAAAAAAAAAAAATAATAATAATAATTCCTCAAATTTTGCAAATAATGTATGAAATGGGGACGCTTATATCTACCCCCTGTATATCTACCCCCATACGTCATTTTGACTTCACAGATAGAAGGGGGCACATATCCAGTGCTGCAGAATTTCACTGTCGTCGAAGGGTGTATATCCGACCCCTGTATATATGCCCCCATAGCAGATGGGGGCACATATCCAATACAGAGCATTTTATTTTCGTCGATAGCTGTATATCCACCCCCTGTATATATGCCCCCATACGACGTCACAGCTGAAGGGGACACATATCCAGTCCTAGAGAATTTTCCTTTCGTCGAAGGGTGTATATCCAACCCCTGTATATATGCCCCCATACGTAATTTTGACGTCACAGCAGAAGTGGACACATATCAAGGGGGCAGATATCCAATGCTAGGACTTTTACTTTTGGAGAGAGATTTGGATATCCGACCCCTGTATATCTGCCCCAATACGTCATTTTGACGTCAGAGCAAAAGGGATACATATCAAGGGGTCAGATATCCAATGCTAAGGCTTTTACTTTTGGTGAGAGAGTTGGATATCCGACCCCTGTATATATGCCCCCAAACGTCATGTTGATGTCACAGCAGAGGGGTCACATATTCGATGCAATAAGAATATTTTTAGGTTCGTCGGCAGCTGATTATCCGACTCAAGTATATGTGTCCCCCCCCCCCTTTTTACGTGCATATTTTGATGTTGCTGTGAATTAGTATACGGCCTTGAAGAAATATGTAGGAAAGATTTAGTGTGTAATAAAAAAATAATATCTCGCTTATTTTGCATACTCGGCTTTCAAGGACATACTATGCCGAAACAGGACCGTAGACAGAGATAGCCGGCCCCGTTAATAATTCGAATGCCACCACAAGTACGATAAAGAAATATCTGCTAAGACGAAAACTTAATTTATCAGTAAAGACTTCCGTTTTACACAGGTTTTTTACGTCTGAAGTGGTATAATTGCATGGTATTTTTTGGCAAGAACATGATTTTTCCCGTTTAAAGTGAGATTCCGTTACAGACAGGCTTTACTCTATTAGAAAATAAATTTGTGGACAAGTTTTTTTCTAACGTCTATAAATTTGCTTACAATTATTATTATTTTTTTTTTTACAGCATTACTGTTTATTATAACACTTTTCATCTAAAGATTTTAAATAGAAATATAAAATATTAAAATATAGGCAAACCATTTTCGATTTTCTTGTAGCAGCTCACTGTTACATCCCTTCTTTTCCCCTTCAGTAATCTATTATTTATATGATTAATCCAATTATCATGAAATTCAAATGTATTATTTGTGAGATACAGATATTTGTTGTTGTCAAATAAAAATTGCAAGCAATATAATTTTTTTTTTTCGGAAACGTTATTGTGTTAGCTCTGCTTCTGAATAATAATAATAATGTATTATTATTATTATTATTTAAATAAAAAAAATGTGATTCTTATATTGTTTATTTATGTGAGCTGGAAACATTCTATTGTGAACAAACTATTGTAATGCAGCCAAGACCTTCTAGGGTTAAATTTTGGTTAATAGTATGGGTTTCAAAGTCAAAGAATTTGAGATCTGAGTATCAGCACGCAAGTAAAGAAAAAAAATCTTGATTATAATTCCGAAAGAAAAAAAATGAGATTGCGTAATGCATCTTAAAATTTCATTCAGGAGGTTATACAGTTGTCAGGTTTTTTTTCCTAAATATGTGTCATAATCTATGTTTTTATGCTTTAATTAATAAAACTATTATTAGTACTAAAAGATTAAATCAGCAAATTAGTTATTTTATCAGTTAGTAATACCATTATGTATGTTAAAATTTTGTAATAATTATGCAAACCTATATTAAATACTGCAGACATTTATATTTATTAAAATTATTAATAACTTAATTTAATATAAAATTGTTAATACTATTTAAATTAATAGTTATTAAACAATAATTTCTCTAGTTAGAACATTACACATTTTACGTTTGATTAATAAAATTATAATTAATATTATTACAGAAATAATAAAAACTTCACATAAGTAATTTCATCAGTTAACACAAATAACAAATCAAACAAATATCATGGCAAGAATTTTTGCATTTCAACTTATAAAAATTACTGTTAACACCATAAATGAAAACTTACACGCAGGTATATGCTTGCTAATCAAAACAAATTATGAAAATGGGTAGAAACCATAATTATGCACACAAAGTAAATATGAGAATGACCAATTTTATATCTGAAGTTATATTTGAAATCCACAAAATAGAAGCATTAGATTTAAATATCTTTTTTAAATTGAATGATTTTTACGCCAGATAAGAACTTGCTTTTTACAAACTTATCATATTTAATTTTTTATAAACATAATCATTTAAGCTAAAACATGTATTTAAAGCATTTTTCGGTTATTCATTAAGGCAAAATATCCATAGAAACTTTACAAATTAGGTTCACTTTATATTTCAATGCTTTTTTATACCGTTTTAAAAATCTTTAATTTTTAAACACGATTTAATCATTAATTTTAATTGTCTGATTAAAATCGTTGACATTCTTATTAAAAGTATTAAAATCAAATTTGGAGTTTATTTTTGTTTTTTTAGTTGTATACTGGTTGCTTTTCTAGTATGAAAAAATACTTTTTTTTTCTATTTGAGGGTTTTTTTTTTCAGATATAAAAAAATAATCTAGTATAAAAGTATTATAAAAATATAAGTATTTTATAAATTAAAAATTTATTAAATTTAATAATATTTTAATACGAGTTTATATATATTTTATTATTTATAATATTTTGGCTTTGAATGTTGCACTCTGAGTTAAATACAAAAAAATATCTTTCAAATATTTTACATAATGAATACTTTTATCTTTCAAAGCATCCCGAAAAATCTGTGTTTTTTATTTTCATGAATTTATTTAATTTGTGTATATTTAGTCGGTTTCCCCCACAAATTTCAAAAGGTAATATTTATGAACTCTTTATCGCCTTATTTAATTGCAAAGTTTCTGCTATTAAATAAGACAATTTTTCGATATTGAATTAGTGGTAATGCGTCGGCTCACGGTCTTCAGATTAACCCCTTTACTGTCGCATCAAATTACAGTTTAAAAATTCAAATTGCTTATTGGCACTTTTTTTTTTTTTTTTTTTTTTTTTTTGAAAAAGAAATATTCACCTTATGTAATAGCAGTTGAAATGATACCATAATAAAACCAATTACACTGTTTTATAAAACTGGTGGGGATTAAATAAACTGAATAAAAGACACAATATGAAGGCCCGTGAATATCACGGGCGCGAGAATTAAGAGGTTAAAGACACTTTAGGAGCTACTACAAGCAAATGTGTAGAAATCTTACATATTTAGCAAAATTTTCGTCTCAAAATGTCCATAATGGACAGAACTTTAGCACATTAAGATTCACAGAAAGCATATTGTTTACATAAGTATTGTACTGATTGATGAGTTTAGACATTAAATTTTGACGGAATTAATGAAAATGTGCATCAACAAATTTTTCAGAAGGACATGTTTTAAAAAAATGGAACATATAAGTTAAAGTTTTTTTTTATTATTTTAATTAATTTGCCTTTTAAAGTTTTGTATGTAACGGTTTGCACAAAATAAAATCTAAAACTGAATACAGTTGAGCGCCGATTATCCGAACAAGTTGGAACCGACCCTTGTTCGGATAAGCAAAAGTTCGGATAAATGGACAGATAATTTAAGGAATGTTTCTGACTTTACAAAAATCTTCATACCTTATCTAAGCTTAAGTCTGGCAGCACAAGTTAGTGCTGGCACGTTTATTTTTTTTTTATTTTTTTTTATATGTTTACCATTAAATTTTTTTTCTTTCCATATCATTTTCTCAACTCCAGAGATTATAATTTAAGCAAAAAAGCTTTTGATTGTTGCTTACTTAAACAAAGAAATTCTTTTCAATGCTGCCCTATTTCTAATTCTTCTTAAATACGTTAGTTGAATACGATCAACGTTCTTCTGCCGTTCGAGCCATTTCATAGCTGTTTCCAAATATTCAAATGCTTTATTATGTGATGGACCTTGGTTATTTCCAGAGCATTCGTTTTCATTATCTACAATTTCTTTTTCATCATGAATCTCACCCACAATCTCATCATCATTTAAAATCTGATATCCAGGGTTATGTACTACTTCACTATCTAACCACTCGTTAATTTCATTTTCTTCGTACCTTCTTCCCATCTCCTTTATTGTTTTACATTCCTCATTTCCTGATCCACTATCAGCTTTTTCTTCATTTAAAATTTTATTTCAAGCCAATGTATAAGTGGGAGTTCGGTTAAAAAATTTTTTGGGGAGAAATAGGCTGTTCGGATGACTGTAAGTTCGGTTAAAAACATTTTTGAGAGAAATAGACTGTTCGGATAGTTGGAAGTTCGGTTGATTGGAGTTCCGATAATCGGGCTCTTCTGTACATGGATTAAAATCAACAGATTATAACCATATATATATTATATATATATATATATATATATATATATATATTGTTTCCCGTGAAAATTCATTAGACTATTAAAAAAAAAGAGTTGTATATTGTAGAGATCACATTACCTTAAAATGAGTAGATTCATATTTCAAAAAAGATTTATATATATGTATATGTAATTTAAATATTTCTGATTATAAAAGAAAATTAAGCATTTTTTTGTTAGCAATAAAATCATATTATCTTGAAATTTTAAGAGACTAGAGCTGTTTAATCACCAAAATATTGATTTTTCAAAAAATTATATATGAAAGAACAGTATAGTAGTTTGTTGCATTTTAAAACATTTTGCATAGAAATATTTCTAGTTTTACGTAAGTTATGACTAAAAAAATGCGTCCACCATTTTACTGCAAACAATGATTTAAAAGACATTTTTAAAGATATTTTTCTCAGAAAGATAAAAACCATTTTTTTTTTTTTTTTTTGTTAATTGCGCACAAAAGATGTATTTTAGATTAGTTAATATTTTTGCATGCAATCTTTACGAATTTAGATATTATATCTACAACTTAAGATTGGATTTTAATTTGTACATAATTTAGTAAAATTTCTATTTAAAAATTATTGTTGAAAATATTGTACCCATTAAGATTATCTGTTTTTGTTCCTAGACAAACGAACTTTGGTTCAGTTTTAATATAATTCTTGCGTTGCAGGTTTTATAGCGAGAACATAGCCAATAGTATTTATTTAGAATTTTTTTTATCTTGCTGAAATTCAGAACTGAACATTGGCACTATGCGACTCCTATATCATCCTTTACATTCCCCACTCTAAATGATTTTCGGGTTCAGGTTCTTTCCTAACGGAAGTGCTTGATTGAGTACTTGATTGATGAGTTTTCGGAGAATCCGGAAAGTACGGTTTTGATTATCGCTTTCTTTTCGGTATACATCATTAATTTTCCATTTCCTCACACTGGTTTGATGGAACGTTTATTGATCTATTGGTTATTGATCAGTAAAGGCTTAGCAAAGATTATAGCAAAAACCTGGGTTGCCAACAATTAATCTTTGATGGCTTTTAACTATCGCCCGGTTTTTATTGCGCATAGAAAAAGATAATATAATCTGGACAACATGGAGATTCAAAAAAGAGGTAAAAAGAGACATAGAGAGTTACAAGATAAATTGTCTGTAATCTAGCACCGGTAATTCATATATATATATATAAAATTCAGAGACATAAAACTCAAAAGAGAAGAAAAGTTAGAAAAAAAAAATGTTTTTTTCAAAAAAGGGCTACAAACTTTGTAATATTTTCTTAAAATAAAAAAATCTTCATAAAAAAGACTAAATTCAGGGGGATCACCACATTTTCAGAAGATATGCCTAAAAAAAAAAAAAAAAAAAAAAAAAAAAACTTATTTAAGATTATTTATTTTACTTAAATTATGATTTTGACATTTTTTAAACAATATTATTCTTCGTATTATTGTTGTTTATTAAGTTTATTTTAATTTAATGTCAAATCATTTAAATCTAAAAGTTAGGTGTATCTGAAGTTTTTTAAGGTTTTCATATAAAAATATATATCGGTAAATAAGTTATATTTTAATCAGAAAAAAGAAAAGTTAAGAAGAAAAATTACTAAAAAGACAAAGATTTTATAGGGGAAATGAAGCTTGATTAACTTTGTCAAGTTAACTTATGTTATTTTTTATGTAATAAAAGAAAATTTAGAAATAATTCCATTAAGAGAAAAAGTGCAAAATGCAATGAATTTTATATATAAAAAAAATTGAAATTACTTTGTTATTTTTTTCAAATTCTGGATTAATCTTTATAATAAATGTACAGTCATAAAAAAGAAAAAAAAAATTAAACAGCCCCCACAAATTAAGCAATAAATTATCATAGCAGAAAGTTGTTGGTGCCAAACTATCGGAAATAAAGTCTACTGTTAAATAATGTATATAAATTTTGCTTAGGGGGCTATATGTATGTATACGAAAACAAACTCAATCTTTGTTTGTTTTTTGTTTTGTTTTTTAAGCAAGTCACAATTTTGACACCATAAATAAATTCTACACCACTTAATTAGTCTAAAAATGAATTTTCATGACATTCGCACTATAGTTTCAGGGAAATTATTTATTTTAAAATGAGCATATTTGGAAGGCTGTATCAAAATTTTAAATTACACATAATACAAGAGTAATAATAATAATAATAATAATAATAATAATAATAATAATAATAATAATAACACACGTATACAAAAATGAAATTTTTAATATGAACACCCAAAATTGACATTATATTTGTATTAATTAAAAAACTGCCCTAGAATACCAAACACAAAGTCAATGTTAAATTCATTTTTAACACTTTCCAACAAAGTTGAAAAGTGTTTATGCATTCGGTTTGCCTGGCCGTCTGTCCGTCTGTACGCGCTCTAACTCCCGTAAATACACTCGGATCGTTCTGAAATTTTTGTATGTTAGTGACCTCTACTATAGCACGAACCCTATTTCAAGTGAAGTTTGTAGCATTTTTAGTTCATTTACAGGGACAGTCAAAAGTTTTCCGTTACATTACGGCCTATGGGAAAAAATCGTTTAAAATGATTTTCAATGATGTTACATGCTTTCAAACATATTAAAATTGATATGCATTTATCAAATGCACTAAAATATGCATTCTTCAGAATATGCGGTGCAAAGAATAATTATAATAATAATTTACAGGGCCACACAAAAGATCTCTGTTACATAATGATATACGGGTGGAGGGAATTTTTTCCGGCATATTTTAATTATGTTAAATTCTTTCATGTGTAATGAAATTGATATACGTCGCTGAGGTTTACTACTACTTATTTCATGTATAATAAGAAGTGCATAGCACTTATAGGGACGCAAAAAAGATTTCAGATACGATATTGTATCCGAAGTACTGTACGGTAGCAATGATTGGTGGAAATGCATTTTTAATTATGTTATGTGCTTTTATGTTTCACTATATTTATGCATTGTATATGGTGTGTATAAATGCTGAAATTCATATACAGGGCTACACAAAAGATTTCGTAATGGTTACTGGGTATGATTGTAAATTGCTTAAAGGTGGTTTTTAAATGGGTTATGCATTTTTACGCTGAACTGCATTTTGTTTACTAAGAAATGTTTGTAGAACATAGATAAAATTATATACAGGGTCACGCAAAGAATTGGATCCATGGCCGTCTATAAATAATAATTTCTGGAAATGTGATTCCAGTAGTTTTAAGAGTGTTTTACTTTGAATTAAACTTTAGCTAAATAGTGGCGTGTAATAAAGGTACTAGGTTAACTATAGGGTTGTACAAAAGTATACAAGTATGTTTCCATCTATTAGTATAAATTGCTGAAAGAAAAATTTCAACCTGTTATTCGTTTTCTTGCTAAACTAAATTTCCCCATTATATAGCATATATATCAATCAACCTGCAGATCAAATACAGAGCTGTTCAAAAGAATTGGAATACATATTTGCTATGGATGGTAACTGCTGAAATCAGTTTTTCAAATGTTTTATGCGTTTTCTAAAATGGTTACTTAGTTCTCTTATATACCTTATTTCCTTAAATAATGAAGTTTTGTTAAAGCATTCAGGAAGTGTTGGAAAGTGTTTCATAATCTATGCTTAACGCATGATTTTCCTTACTTGTTATAGTTGTAAACAAAACTGCAATTCCTGTAGTTTCTTTTAATTTTAACTCGAAAACCACTTAATGGAATGAGCTGCAATTTTAAATTCGGATATATGAAGCTTCTAATAATCTTTTTCTCTTAATTTTTTCAAATGTTACATAGTATAATATTTTTTATCATATTTTTAAAAATATTTTATGTATTCCGTAATTAATATTCGAAGAAAAATATATGTACCATAATGAATAAAATTAGATGGATTTGTAATTTTTTTGGTGGTCTATTGCAGCAGGCTGCTATACTTAGTATTAACATTTATTTCTATTTACCTCTAAAATTGTTCAACTAAGTAAAAAAGACAAAATATTGAAAAATTTTAATTTTTAATTTAAATTTTTATAATTTTCAGACAAGCACTCTACTAATTTAAAAATAAAAAATCTATTATGTATTTAATTTAAAAAAAAAACTCATACAATTTATAATTAAAAAGTGGAAGCTTTTTTTCTTTTTTTTTTTCATGTTTTTTATAATCATTGGGGAATGATTTAAAAATGTATATGAATGTGTATACACGTGGTGTTGCAACCAGAGCTGTGGAGTCGGTGCGAAAAATGGACGACTCCGACTCCGGGATATTTTATCGACTCCGACTCCGATTCCTATTCCGACCCCGGGATGACTGCACTAGTACTCGGGCTGGGGTACTAATGTTGCCTGTTGATTTAAATAATGATAGAATATAAGAAAAATAAAGCTCAAATCTCACTATTTCGCCATTGATTATCTTTTTTAGAGGCCTGCACGGGTCGTAATTTCCGGACCTGCCCCGGTTCATTTATATTTTCACAGTTCATGACCAGGCTCGTACAAAATCAGTGAAATCATGCCCGGCCGGGGCCGTGGAAAAATTAATTAAATGACTCAATTTCTACAAAAAAATCTAGGTTTTCCTAAACATACAATTAAGATTCTTTTAAAGAACTGAATGCATACTGCATGCATATTTATGGGATAATTTTACAGTATATTTTAAAATTAGTATGTATTCGCAAGACAGAGAATACAGAATAGCAACATTAATGATTACTTATAGAGTATTAGATGTTTCAACATTTAAATAAGGATTCATTAAAAAAATAATGTAGTTCAGAATAAATGGAAAAATGGTGGGTTAAAAACATGATAACTTTTGAATCTGTATAACAAAAAGTAGATTTCTAAAAATATTTCTTTGTCATTTAATAAGGCTTTTCTCAAATACCAAAGGAGCGACTTTCTGATACATTTCTGAATTCATTTCTTTTCGGAAACGCATAAGATTGGTGCCGGTGTTCTTATTCAGAAACTTTACGTTATTACGTTATCCATTTTTTGATAAAGGCAACATATCTTTGAGAAAATACTGTCAAAATTAAAGTTTTTAATCGAATTTTCAGAAGCGATAGCACGGGAAAGGATAAAAACCTGCAGTCTCGTGACAAGAATATCTTATATTTTATTAATTTATTTTAAAAAAATTGAAAACACTGTTCGATTCCAAATCTCTTCAATAGTCATTAAAATAACATTTTAACAGTCATTAATGGCCAATTAACATAAATTGTCTTATTTCTACTTACACGGCCTGTTTGAAAAATTCCCTTCATTTTCCGGGCTTTGGGTCATTCCAGACCTTTGTACCTCTGGTTCTATCCGCAAACCCCAAAAATATGAGGGAAGTTCTTATTTATATACTACTAGGGGGCTCTGCCCCCTACGAGCTACGCTCGCCAACCCCGTTCAAGCACACCAAAATCCAAAAAGCACGCTAATTTGATCGGCTTTAAAAATATTGAATTAAAATTGAAAAAAAAAAAAAAACAGTAGCGATCTCTCTGTAAACAGGTTTCCATTCGTTTTCCTTGGATTGGGACTTTTAAGACCAAATCTGCTGCTGTTAAGAGATACAATGGCTGTTTTCGTATTTAATTAAAAAAATTAGTTAAACATTGGAAAATAAGCTAATGTAAAATGAATTAAGTAAACAGTGTCATTGTCTCCCGGTATTTTTTAACTGCGCTATAAGAAAGTTCTTTTAAATAATTCATTTTAAATGTATCGTTTCAAATCTAACGTAATTTACACCAAAGTTTTATTTCTCTTATTAATATTCACGTGAAAATACTTTTGTTGTTAGAAGGAAATATTATTTGCGCTATCTTCGAATTCACGATAATAGTTGAAAAGATTATCTCAAAATATCTCACGCAAATATATTTTTCAATTTAAACTGTTTTGCCATATTTTTGGGGCATTTTAAATATGACGTAATTTCCTCCATTTACAAGTTTTAATGCATAATAATGATTTTTTTGTTTTAAGGTTTTGTTTCTCAAATTCAAGTGTAAATATGGTTCTTATGACGTAATTTTCCTGCTATTAACATGTAATCATTTAATTCTAATTTTAAAGATTTTTTTTCTGTTTGTAATAGTCACGTGTAAATAAATTTTTTATTTGAAGTAAACATTATTGTTTGCGCATTTTATACAATTGGCAACAGTTTAAATTAATAACATTTTCTAAATTTTGTAAAAAATATCTCTTGAAATGCTGAAAATTTGAATTTAAAATAGAAATAAAACCTCAAAAAAATGGGTCTAACAAGAAAAATAAATGCAATATGCACACCGGGAACTTATAACGTATTAAATGATCTAAAAATGATTAAATTCTCATGTATAGCTTTTGCTCCAATAAAACTTTTTTAATAGAACGATTTTTTACCACTTTAGCATTAAATATCTTAAAATAATTCTTCGATTTGAAAACTGTCTGCATCAGCGTGCTTATCAAACATTTCTCTATAATACCGCCGATTTTCATATTTTTGTATGCAACAGTTGTTTTAATATTAACGATGAAAGGCCATGCTTAAGCATTCAAATTGGATGCCGATCTACCCGGAATATCTACGCAGATTTTCATTGGTCCATTTCCAAATCAAAACTTTTTTTTATATATTGAAGGAAATGTAAAATACCTACTACAGTTATGAATTAAAACAGTTTTCATCTACTCTGTATATGGGCAATACCTACCTACCCTTGTATCTACTTTGTACACTGCAGTAAATCGGTCATCTTTAACTTGAGTAGCCTGATATCGTGCACAAATAACAATAACAATTCATTTTATAAATTTCAAATTGCATATAATTAGTTTAATTAGGGTTTCGTTCATCTGACGAAACCCTATTCGTCTCGCTCGTCTGTCTGTCCGTCTGTCTGTCTGTCCGTCACAGAGCCCGTTCTCAGAAACTATACATGTTGGAGACATGAAATTTTGGGTACTTATAGATGAACACCTCACATCATACGACAAATCATAAAATTTTGAAAATGTCGTACTTTTAACCCTTTGGGGTCCCACATGTGTATTTTAAACAATTCTTTCTAAGTGAGCCCCTAATTATGTTGGAGGAGTGAAATTTTGCATACTTATAGCTCAACAACTCAGATCACACGTCAAATAATAAATTTTGAAAAAGTTTTATGTTTAGCCCTTTCAACTCCAGCTTGTGTATTTTAAGCAATTCTTTCTAATTGAGACCCTAATTAAATTGGAGATTTGAAATTTTGCATACTTATTGCAGAACACCTGAGGCCAGGCGACAAATCACGAAATCTTGAAAAAGTCTTACGTTTAACCCTTTGAGCTACCACATATGTATTTTAAGCAATTCTTTCTAAGAGAGCCCCTAATTAATTTGGAGACATGAATTTTTGCATACGTATAGCTGAATGCCTCAGACCATACGGCAAATCATAAAATTTTCAAAAAGTCTTATGTTATTTACTCCTCCGGGACTTGGGTATTTTAAGCAATTTTTCTAACCTCCGCCCTTTTCACCCGAGGAGTACTTTTCCAACTTTTGCCGACACCCCTTTGACCATTCTTTCATATTATGCACCATAGCCTTACATATTTTAGTCCCACTTTTTACCGCCAGGGCGCCTTCTTATCTCGGGTGCTATCTTCCCAATCCCCTCGACTAATATATCTGCGGATAGTATGTAAAACGTATTTTCGTTCGGATAAAGGTTTGTTTAGAATCAAGTCCGCCCCCTGGTTGTGAAATGTGGAACTAACAGATTTTTCAAAAGGATAAAGTGTTTTGAAAGGAATATTAAACGAAACCCTCTGTACGATCTGTGATCACACTTACCCACTTGTTTCATTTTTAAGATGTCTAACAAAAAAATCTAGTGTCGGAGTCGACTTGTTTTTTAGCGATTCCGACTCCGACTCTTTTTCTCAAAAATTGGTCCGACTCCGCAGCCCTGGTTGCAACTGAATCATTTTGGGGAAGAGAATAATCCCTATTGGAGATTTCGGACTGCCATCGGCCCGTCCCGAAGGAAAAACTTGAGCTCATTTTCCATTTTATGCTTTTGTAGCAGTTTTAGTTTGATTAAACCTTGGCAATGGTAACCAAGAGTTGAAGTCCTTCTAATATACGGCTTTATCTTCCGGGTGCTTTATTTTACGTTGACTTATTTGCCAGAGTTTTATATTCGGGTTGTTTATTTAATTGTGCTTCTTTTTTTGCGGTGTTACATAATTTAATAGTCAACTCTACGGAGCAATTTATTATAAATATCCAGTCAAATATCGTAAAAATTCAGAAAGATATCGGCGTTAGAGTGAGCTAATTTTTAGTTGTTCTCTAAAAGTAGCTGAATGATAAGGGATTTTCCTCAAATTGTCATTTTTTATTAACTGATTTTTAGAAAAAAAGTTAGTATTTAGTGACTATCAACGAGTAGATTTGGAAAAAATGCTTCGATTTTGATACTTCTTTTGACCGAATCTAGGAAAAAAGGTGACAGAAAAAACAAGAGCGAAAAAAAGGTGACAAGGAAAAAACGTGACCGGAAAAAACGTGACAAGGAAAAAAAGTGACCCGAAGAAACATGACATGGAATTTATAAATATTTAACTTATTCATAAACAATTACTAAAAACTAACAAAGTAACAAATGTCTGATATTTTCTATACAATGTTGCATCTTATAAATTTGTTTTCATAAGTTACTTTACCATTATGCATTGGGAAATCAACAGAGATTTGCTTACTAGGGCGTGCTGAAAGAAATATTTTGTTAAAAAAAATAGATCTCCCCCCCTTTTCCCTCTGCTCTTTCTTTTTATAATTGTTGCTTGCAACTTTTTTTAAGTCTTTCCACCCTTGAAGAACAGTTTTGTGAGCAAATTTTATTAAAATTAGACCTATTTCTTTTAATAAAACGATTATTTTTAATTTTATGTGATAATGTTATTAATACCTTAATAAATAATTTTTTAACTGACAAAACTAAGCTCTTTTGCATTTGTCTTTTATTATTTTCTTTTAATTACCTTTTTCCTCCATCTTTCCCAGAAAGTAAGTTTAATAATTTTTTTTATCTTAGTTTTATTATTAATTATATTAATAGTTTTAAATCTCAGTAACTTTAAATATAAAATAAAAAAGCAGATAAAGGATAAATTTCAGCTTATAGCTAATATTAAATATAATGATAAACTGAATATATAATTTGTGTTGAGTTTACTTTAAAGTAGAAATTTGTAATTTATATTAACGTTAATAATTTAATAAATTAAGAACAAATTGAATTAAAAAATATATTTAATAAAACATTAATTTAATTTTTATATTAAAATTACTAACTATTTTAATAATTAATTAATAGCAATTATTCATCAATTAAAGTTTTTATTTATTATCCCCCCCCCCTCCCCAAAAAAATGAAAAATCAGTCAAAAATTTAAGTCTAAGTAATTGTTTTGTTGACTGATGGTATTATTATTAATTAATAATAATAATAATGTAATATTGTACAAAAATGTAAAAATATTTTTTAACGATGTTAGGTGATGTTATTGTCCAGATGTAGAATTAGATTTTTATTTTTTAGCACAGTTATAGTTTGCAATTAAAAAAAAAAAACTAGATATTATTAATTAATTATATTTAAATAGCAAGAAAATATTATAAACTAAATAATAAATAAATAAACAACATATTTATCCTCAGAATCATTATCATTTTTATATAATCTAATGACATTATAGTAAACGAAAATTTAAAAAAAAATTATATTTGCATTACCCTGTAATTATTATATAGCTCATGTAATATTTTTTAAACAAGTAATTGATAAATTAATTATATAAACAATTAATAATTGAAATAATTTTGAATTGTTACTAATAAATACGTCAATAAAAACAATTTAATTTTTGAGATTTTGTTATTAACAATATAGCTGCTTCCAACAACAACTGCAAGGGACCGAAATGGCTAGGAATCGAAATGGCATCAGGACCAAAACGCCGGGACTAAAATATCCTGTTTCCTAATTTACATATATCAAAAATCAAGTAGTGATGTAAATATGCATTTTCATATGCGAATATGCGGGACTTTTCTCAATATTTGCATTCTTAAACATCGACGGAAAATATTCGTATTCCCGTTCGCGATTGTCAAAAATCAAGTAGAGCTGTAAACAAGCATTTTAGTATGCAAATATTCCACTCCATTTTTCAAAATTCGCATTTGTAGACATTGACTTAAAATATTTGTATTATTTATAACGGTTCCATACCGGACAAAGTACAAGCAGCACCAAACGGTCCCATTTTTTCAGTGTCCCGTTTTTTCCTTGTCGCCTTTTTTCCGGTCACGTATTTTCCTTGTCACGTTTTTTTCCGCTGTTGTTTATTTTGTCCCTTTTTTTCCTGTCACGTTTTTTCCGGTCACTTTTTTTCCGGTTACCCTTTTGATCATGGTATAGGCTCTTTCTGGTGGTTATCCAAGAAGAACTAAAGCATCAATAAAAAATGAAATAAAAAAAATTAATTAAAATTGACAATTTGTGGGCAATTCCTTATCATTCAGCTAGTCTAATCTAACTTGCTATCCAATCTAATTTGCTATATCAAAAAATGGATGAAACAGAAAATTTCATTTTAAAATATTTTAGTACAAAATAAATTTTAGCACAAAGAAAGTAGTTATAAGGATATTATCAATTGGATATAGACAAACAAAGCCAGAAAATCCTACTTTTTATTTGTTAAAAAAATTTAGATACTATAAGCAAAAGAGCATGTCATATTCTTTATTGCTTCTCAGTTTCTTTGATAATTTATCCTCCGTGTTATCTGTCTTAATTAATATATATTTTTGAGAAAAATCTAGAATTAAGTTTAACAACCTTAAAGAAATTAAAACATGTGTATCTAAAATTGTATGTTTAAGTGTATATTTAAATACACTTTTAATAAATTGCATTACTTTTTTATGATGAATTTAAATGGGCATTTTCAGATACTTTCATTTGTTATGGAATAAATAATACTAAAAGTAATGGAAAAAAGTTTGAAATAAAAGAGACAACATGATATACGAGCGGCTATATTTTGAATGAGTACTGTTAACCGTTATTAAATCATATATTGTACCCTTTCATAATAATATAATGTTAAATTTGTTTGTTTGTTTCAGAGAAACGTAGTAAGATTTATTTCAATGTATGTAAATGAAATTATCAAATCACGTATATATAAATCTTATTTTATTTATTTATTTATTTATATTTATATTTGACGACTTGTTAAACCATTTATTAAGTTTTCTACTAAAGGTCTTGAATTGGTAGCTCTAACTAACGCCGCCTATGATTAAAAATAAAGTGTCTACCATTTTCGGCACCTTGTGCCAAGCTATTACTTCTCTTGTGTTTGTGTTTCGATAAAATAAATTAATTCAGTAAAATTATTCGTTAAAAGAGATTTTGCAAAAATTAAGTAATAATTTATGAATTTTTGAATAGTCCGAACACAATTATATGTAGTTCTATAAATAAAATTCACAAACCTATTTTACTAATTATTTTATTTTACAAAAAACGAGGATTCACGAAACTAACATTTTGCTTACATTTTATTTATTTTTATTTGAAACATTTTATAGAATTCACCTATATTTATTGAGATAACTTAATTATAAACGTTAGTGTGTAATTCCCGAGGTTATGGTAATAGAAATTTACAATCGAAATTTTGAACTTTTTTGTCTCTTTCAAAGGAAATGTGCCTGAAATTAGTATTCGTAAAACTCTGTATTATTTATTTTATATTATTTTTCTTATTTTGTTATGCGATGTAAGCATTATTCTAAGCCCTAAATTTTAAGGGACACATCTGATGAAATATTGCGTTTTTCTATCGTTCAAGTGAAAATATTCTCTAATTGTATATAAACCACAGTTTAGTTGTTCTTGTTTATTCTTGTGAATTATAATGTATAATTTATAAAGATATAATAATGGTTTTGTTTATAAAAATAAATATATTTTAATGTTTTTTATATACTTTAAAAATTTAGTTTGAAACAAAGTTTTAGGAACTTAACCACTAATTTAAAATTTAAAACAAATAATTACAATTTAAATATCTTATATAAAGTTTTTATTTTGAATAATATACATTTTGAAATTTAACAAAGAGTTTATAAATTTATATTCACTGCAAACCTATTTTAGCTCATATCTTTCCATATGTGTGTACGAATTGTTCAAACAATAAAAAAGTATTACATTAAAATTAATATTGTTATTTCTCTTTTGATATTTCACTTTTAAAATAGATATGCATAAAAAATTCACATAAAAATATTAAACTTGAAAATGCTTTAAGTAAATTTTGATGAAATTCAATGCTGTACACAGTTAAACTTACTCGAATTTAAACTAAATTCTTAAATTTTTAAATTTTGAATGTTTTATTACACTCATTTCAAGTATTTAGGATTTACAGTTATTAGTATTATTATTTATTATTTAATAAAGATTAAACATAATTCGGTATTTTTATGAAAGTATTCGTTTTGACTACACTATTGAAGCTTTCTATTCCATTAACTCAAATCAATAACATATTCATCATGAAAAAATACAATTTGAATATTTTTCAAGTACGCTTTGACACTTTGAAATGATAATTATTATTTTTCAAACAGCATATGATTTCTTCGGATTTCATTCGGGGGAAAGGGGGGAGGGGTGTATTCACCAAGAAGGGAAGACAGATTCTGGAAACCACAAACAGGTATGCTAATGACATATACAAATAGACCACCCGCGTTAATCACCTTTACTGAAAAGGGGGTGAGGGTGTATACTTTTTAAACTTCTCGTAACTAAGCAACAAATTAAAGTAAACGGGTTATAAATGAGCCAGGAACTGTGTCAGAAAATTTCGCGAGCAGGTCATTTGAGAACCATCTTAAGAGGCTACTTCAGTCAAATGAAAAGACCCGTTCGCTAATTCTAATCCTATGGAAGAAATTTATAACGATATCTCGGTTACATTTCAGTATTTTTAAACGATTTTTTTTTTGCATTGGATAGCTGAGATCGATCTGTATGCAGGCCGTTTTTCACTTGTTCGATTTTTATTACAGATTTTTTTTTATGAACATGCTTTCAGTTTCGAAACTGGTTCCGGAAATGAAAGCGTCCTCGTTAAAAATATCTGTACACAAAATCGAAAAATTAAAAAACGGCCTTTGTACAGATCGATCTCAGCTATCCAATGCAAAAAAAAAAATCAGTTAAAAATATTGAAATGTAACGGAGATATCGTTATAAATTTCTTCCATAGGATTAGCATTAGTCTTTTCACTTGACTGAAGTAGCCTCTTAACATCAGTTTTAACTTTTTTTTTTTTTATTATTAATTTCAAGAAAATTAGCAACATAGCTCAATTGGCTTATGTCTCCAGAAACAATTATCTTTCGTTAAGTATATGTCGTAACACATGTTCTCAATATGGGAGGTAAAAAGGACCGATTCGTTAGTTCTAACGTGGCATTAGTCTTATTCCCAATTACTTATTTCGACAATTAATTCACTTAACGATGTTTTCATGAATTGAGAGTGATCGATGTGCTATGGGTTTAGGATTTTTTAAAGTTCACACGAGTGTCTCTTTTCTATATGATTTCTTTACGCCTTCTAGCTATGGGGAGTTCTTTTCACTGTACTTGACACCTCCTAAAATAATTAGTCAGCCAAATGTGGAAGTCGTATTCGTGTATTTCTTTTTTGCAAACACTTATCAAGAACACACTTACATTTGTCAGCCTTTAAAGGAAGGAGTGACTTTTTGTTCAAGTTCAGATTTTATAGTTACTAAAGCTTCTTATAATTCTAATTTTAAAACGGAAAAAACAGTTTTCGAAGTGCCTGGCGCTAAAAATGGATGATTATTTTCCAACGGTGATGGATTTTTTTTATAGAATTAAAGACAAGCCCAGTGCCGGTAGATGGAAACTAGCATGCAAAGATATTAAATGTCGGGGAAGAGCAGTCTTGTTGAATCCAGGGGGGGGGGGGGGGGGGAGAGAAAAAAATTGAAGAAAAATCTGCACACACATGCAAACCAGATTTACTTTATAAAGAAAAAATCAATTTTCGTGAGGATATTCTTCATAGATGTAAAACGGAGCTTACACCGAACAGCGAAATTTTCCGAGAAGAGTGTGCGAAAAGGTGAGTTAATTTTTACAAAAGTATAATAACATTTCAATTTATTTAAACCTGTGAAAACGAAAGCGAAAGGGACCAAGAAAAAAAAATATGTTTATTAAAAGTCTCCGTCTTAGCAAGTATAATTGTTTGTTTTCTTTCCGTCGAGACCAGGGCTTTACAAATTCGGTCGCCACTGCTCGAGCACACTTAAAATTTCAATAATACCGTAATAATTCTATTCTACTTAAAGTTTAATTGCTTTATTTTGTTTTGATTAATTTATGTATCTCGATATAACAATCATCCTTCTAAAAGAAAACAAAATAGTTATTATAAATAGTTAATTATTGAATATGATAATAAAAAATAATTTTGACTCATATTACCCATAATCTTTTTCATTGGTATATTTCGTGTTAATATGAAGAATTATTGTGTGATATATGTGATATATTATTATATGTGAGGACTGTTCAGTGAGTTTGAATAAACATAGTAAAATAATAGACGAATGCTAGTGTTTCACGTTTCTTGACAAATAAACTATTAATCTATATAAATAAATGCTGAACTATAAAACAAACAACGCGTTTTGATGGAATAAATCCTTCTTCAGGCATGCATAATTACTACCAAGTGTTTGGACTAAAGTGGCACTTAATGCTTTTTAATTCTGGTGTGTTAAAATTTTCTCAAATTAAAATTTAGGAAACATTTTTAAGCGCAGTTTCATAACATTCGGATTTTTAAAGATCTTCTGAAATTACAAGTAACTTTTATATGTCTTTTGAATAACAGAATAAACTGTATTTTCCATTTAACCTCTGTAATAATTAATTATTTAATTACATTTAATGCTACTTAAATAGTAAGGAAATTATTCATTTGCGTCTAACACAAGATCGATATAATCTTACTGAAATTCAGTTTTCTTTAAAACAATTTAAATATCAAGCTTTTTCTTTCTATTTTTTTTATTGTCTAAATCTCCCTCCCCCCTTTCCGAAATCTTGCTTTCCTCCCCTTTTCTTCCCTCTCATACACTACCCAAAGATTAAAATCATTAAATTTATAATTTATATCTGTAAAACTCTTTTGTTTGTTTCTTTATTGAAACGAAAAAATAACCGACTATCTAAATTTTTACTTTCTGCCATCCCCCCCCCCCCCCTATTCCGAGTATGCAAAAGTTTAAAAAAAGTTAAAGCTTATTATTATTTCATTATTTTCCTGTCCCATTTTTAAGCATATAGTAATGATAAAAAAGTATTTATTTAATCAAACTCTTTCCCCGCCAGAAGAAGAAGAAGAAAAAAAAAAGCCTTTTCTCCATTTCCCCGCCTATCATCTCAAGAAGTTATATATTTTTTCAACTCTTTATTTTATTTTTATTTTGTTGCTTTTTGTAATATTAAATAAATAGCCCTCTAAATCAACGCTCCCCCTTATGAAATTTATATTTTAGTTACAGGGACACACAAAAGAATTCAGTCACATTGCAGCGTGTGGGAAAAATCGTACGAGGGACATTTTTCTGCGGTTACTAGATATTAAACATAATTAAATTGATAAATTACTGAAGTACGGTACAAGATGATTTCTGTACATTATTGGATGCATAACATTTATTAGTCATTTACGGGGACACGCAAAATAATAAAGTTACAGTACTGGCTATGAGCATTAATTAGTAAAAATACTTTTTCCGTTCTATTATGCTTTTTTCACACAATTTTTGCATAATACGAGATGTGTATAGTTCTACATCTGTATAAAATAGAGCTAGATAAAACAATTTGAAAGCGTTATTGTTAAGGGTGTAAATTGTTCAATAAAGGTTTTTCAGTTTGTTATGCATATATTTAGTATACTGTATGATGTTTGTAGAATATAGATAAATTACTGTACAGGCTTACGCAAAGAACAAAATACATTGCTGTCTATGATTAGTAATTGCTAGAAGTTTGTTTTTAGATGTGTTAAAAATTTTTACTTGGATTATTTAAATTTTAGCTTAATCCGGGGTGTCCATAAAAATCTGTAGATAATATGCAGACAGTATAAGGGAATACGAGTACATTTCCGTTTAATGACAGAAAATTCTGAAGATAATTTTTCACATGTTTTATGAATTTGAACTAACTGAAATGAATTTTAAAATACCTGTAATATATATTGTCGACTCAAAGCAATAGTAAAATATATCAATAAATAATAGAAAATTAGTTGTCTGGCTTACTGGTATGAAAAATTGTATCTGCATCTAGTGGAGCAGTAGGAAATGTTTATTTGAACACATCTGAGTTATATTAAACACAACTCTGTGTTTTAGAAGTGTTCAACGATATACAAATCTGTAAATCATAGCCAGCATAAAAATAAATCGACTATATTTCCAGCTTTGGACGGAAATTGCTAAAATTAGATTTTTAATATGTTATGAATTTTCTAAATTGTTTCATTAGTTATTATTTTTTTCGCTTCACTGTGAAGTTTCGTGACAATTTTCTGGAATTGTTAAAAGTAGTTTATAATTATCACTGTAAAGAATATGTAACGTTACTCCATAAATTTTTTTTTCAATTATTCTGCCTGCATTTTATTGGGTACCGATATAACTGATGTTGCGTGACACAGGGGCGTAGCTACAAATTTATTTTCGGGGGGGTTGGGGGGGGGGGGTGAAGGGGAATGTTCAAAATTTTTCCAACTTATAATTCAAAAATTTCACAATGTGAAACAAATTACTCTATTTTCCAACTAAACTGATATGTTCAATGTGTGTTTAATAATAATAATAATACTTATACAAAAAAAAAAAATTCTTTCCAAAGAAAAATGCTGAAACTAAAAACAAAAAAATTATAATTATTGGTTCTTTTAATGAAAGTTTTTGTCTTCAATTGTGTAAGAGTCATAATCGTACTTCATATGAAAATAGCCTAATACTTTTAGATTTTTGAGAAAGGAACAAAGTTTTGGAAGAAATGTATTGGAGACAGTGTTGATGGATAACAGTAGAGAAATTCAGGTCTGGTAGAAATATGATATTTTCGTAGCTCAGAGAAACATAATGAGAAATTGAGTCTGGCTGCTTTTTGTATTTCTTTTGAAAGTTTAACTATTTTGCTATTACAGAACTCAGAAAGGTAGTCAACAAAACAATAAAAAATCTATAATTTCCAATAAGTAATAATAATTTCCAATCTATAATTTTAAATATCTATAATTTCCCAACTCTAAGCTCAAATTTCCGAAGTTCACATATGTTGGGGGGGAACCCCCATAGAACCTCTGCACTGATGTGTAATATTACGCCAATTATATCAGGTCAAATTACACTATTATATAAGTTAAATTACTCCATAAAATTAGAGGTAGCATGTTGCCACTAATTTTACGGAGTAGCATTATATATATATATATATATATATTTTTTTTTTTTTTTTTTTTTTTTTTTTTTTTTAAATGATGCTTGGTACATGATTTCCCTCTCTCTTTTATTATTATTATTATTATTATTATTATTATTATTATTATTATTATTATTATTATTATTATTATTAAACCTTTTTCAGAAATCTTCGTTTTTCTATTCTTTTCTACTCTTTTCTTACTCTTTTTAAATAACTTTAAATTTCATTTTTTCTTTGGTGGTGCTTATTTTGAAATAACTATGATTAAAAATCTTCTAATTTTCTACTGCTAGATACCAAAATCTATGCTTGATACAAAATGTCTCTATTTTTTTTTTTTTTTTTTATTCCACCTACATTGCCCCTTTTTATGAAATTTCCGTTTTTCTTTTCCTTGCTTTTCTCTTAACAAATATAGTTAATCTTGAGCTCTTTTAATTTTTGAAATTTATCCGCCTTATCTGATACTTTGCTGTGATAATAACGGGCCAGCTTTACTTCAGTAGTTTTGAAAACGGCCCAGATTTACTTTACTTTGTTGCTTAGTTACGGAAAGTTACAAATGCATGAATCCGACTTTTAAGTAAGGCATCGAATAGACTGCGCTTCTTTTCGTCGTAAAGTTTGATATGGTCAGGCGCTCTCTTTCATGTTTGTTGACTTCTGCGGAATTCTAGATGACATAGAACTTCACAGGCTGTCGTTGACGTGTCTCCACTTCTTTCTTTTGTTGAGATTCTCCTTTCTTTGCTTGATGACCACAGAACCATTGGAAAAGAAAGTGCAGGTATTAAGGAAGGGGAGGGGGGGGCACTGACGGGTCTGAAACCCGCTCGCAATTTAAAGAAAATATAAAGTTTAATTCCAGTAGTATATGTGAAATTTACTTGAAGTAGTTTAGAAAAATCTAATGAAACCTGCTAAGACGGAAACAAAAAATCGAAACGTATTCTGTATTAGACAGATTTATATCTATGAAAGTGCATCATTTACCAGAAATCATAAAAGTTCTATTACCACCAGGTATCCGTTTACATATATTTCATTTACGCACGTTTTATTATATTTTGCATAAATGTATATGAATGTGTATAAATAATAAAATGTATATAATTATTTTACATAATAACACATATCATGTTTTATTATATAAAATATGATATATGGAAATTCAAATTGCATATTTTTTTTTTCTTTAGGCAAAAAACACTAATAATATGTTTACTCTTGCTGTTTTTCCATTTCTTTTAATTTATTTTAATGGTTGGTACGTTACAGGCTTGTTATTCAGCTTATTGCAGCTTGCGCTATCATGTTTTTGTTTGTTTGTTTGTTTGTTTTTTTTTAATAACATTTCAAAATTTTACAGAATTTTTTTTTAATGATTATGTAACTTTTTGCTAAAAATCAGCCTTATTTTATTTTAAAAACCTTAGAAGTATAACTGCATGTTATAAATCGCAAACACACAAAAAATGTCCTTATCAACAACAATTTATGATTAAAAAGTATTCAGAAAATGCTACCAAATTTTACAGTTAAAGCCAACTTTCGTGAAGTGATCGTCTTAGAAAAGTCATCATCAAGGTGTGATTAACTGCAATTCCAAACGTATCCTATTTATGAAAAATGAAAAACGTTATTCAATTCTTAAGAGTACTGCGAATGTCATTCATGTATGTTTCAAAATGAGTCCGAAAATGTACGAAAGAGGGAGGTAATTTTAAATATAATTTAAACGCATATATCTTATTTTCGGGTAACCAGATTTTAATCCGACCATACTTGTGTTTCTATTTGATGCTTTTTCTTTTCGTTGTGGACCAGGTTAACTTTCAATGATTCATGATCATATTGAGTTTTGATTTTTTCGAGTTTTGTTCAGACTGAACCAGTTTTTCAAAAATATTTTCAATTAAAAACTATATGTTTGAAAATTAATTATATGTGTTCATTTTAATACATAAAAAGATACAATTGATGACATAACTATTGACTACTTTTCTATAATTGTATTAAAATATGAATTAATTATTCTTTCATTCCTGGTTCGCGATCGATTCGATTCGGGTTGAAGTGTGTCAGATTTTAAGTTGACTTGAAGCAGAAGTTTTGGTTCTGTTCTGGTACAATCCTACTTGCGCAGGACTCAAATGTAGACCTTACAAACAAACATTCTGTTATATTCTATTATTACGCTCTATCTTCGTTATTCATTATATTTGCTTTTCAGTAATTTACTATATTGTCACTAATGTTAAGTCATTTTCTTAAACAATTGCATCTATGAATTTTGAAAATTATTTTATTTATTTTTTTTTCGACTGAAAATTTCCATTTATTTAATTTTTATTTTGAATATGTGTATAATATTTATTTGCACCAGATTACGTGTTTCCAGAGATGATACAATGATGATTTTATGATAAATTTTCCATAGGCATAAAAATTTTAAAGTTAATGTGCTAATTCATTTTTTCATAGAGTGTCTCTGAAGTCTAGAATTTCTAAAAGATTTAATAATTTTAAATACTAACTGAAAAAAGTTTTTTAAAAGGTATTTCGCACTTTTTTCTTTAAACGCATAATTTTATGCGGATATTTTTACATATTCTGTGATACAAAAAGAGGGGCAGCCACTATGAGAAATGTGGCAGATGCAATGTATTTGACGCCTGCTCTTATAGGGTCCGCACCTATAACGTGATCTAAATACCTTTGTTTATCTTTAATAAGAAAAAAATTCTTGCACTTTTTAAAATGGAGGCCAGCACTGTACAAAAGTGTTCAAAAGTAGGTTATATGTTTAAGCTTGTTTTAAAAAAGGAGGAAAATTTCCCACTCGATAACGAGAAGCATTCGTGAACTAATTTTTAAATAAATAAATAAAAAAGAAAGAAAGAAAGAAAGAAAGGAAGAAAAATAAATAGCAGACATCAGCTGTAAAAAATTTGGAATCAAATAACGTTTTCAGTTTTCGATAAATGAATTGCATCTTATGAGATTAATTTCTCACGGTAACGTGGTGACATTAACATTTCTCATTGCATCTTATGTGATTTATATTTCATTTTACTTTTCTCTGTAAGAGCTTCTGAAAATTTGTTTCAAAATATCATCTTTTCGTATTTAAAACAAAAATATTCTTTGCATTTATCGAAATATAGAAATCTCTACTCAATTTCCCATTTTTTGAATAAGAGTGCTTGCCAAGTTCGTGTATCTAAGATTAAATTTGACTTCTTGAGTGTGTGAGAAAGTTCTCACTATGAATATGATACTGATTTGAGGTAGTTGAATAGAACGCTGATTAGTGTTACAAATACTTTCATCTATGTATCCAGTTATTTTTAATTTGTATTAAATTAAATTTTAAAAAATAATTGTAAATTTTAAAAACAAGAAATGGGAAAAAAATCCATTTTCTTTATTTGCATGTTCTTTTAAATTTAGGAATTTTTCAGTGTAATTTGAAATTCGAATAAGTTTAAAGAAACTGTCTATATTGCGCGCATTGAATTTCACTCAATTTCCTTAAAACATTTATGAATCCAATATTTTTGTGTGTACTCTTTATGGATATAATTTTATTTAAATGAAACACGAAATATTAATTTTATTGAGAATACATTTTTATTGTTTGAACAATTCACACGCACATATTGAAAGAAATTATAAAAATATTTTTACTCTGATTATAAGTGTATAAGATCCTCGATAAACTTCTATATGCATGTTTTTTAAAATCAAACCTTCATAATTAATAGTTCAAGTTCTAGTTATCAGTTTTCCATTTTCTATTAGTTCTTGAGCTCCTTACTCTCTGTTTTGAATTGAAATTTTAAAGTATATAACAAGACATATAAAAATATATTTTTTATGAGCATACAATTTTATAAATCTACATTTTGGTAAGCAGATCAAGTTTTTATTTCATTATAAATGATGCTATTTATTTTATAAGAATATACCAAGAATTACATTGCATATATATGCAATTAGAGAAGCAAAAATTTGATATCCGCAGCGGATTTTCTAAAAAGGTTACAGCAAAGAGGGAAAATCCCCTAAATGCGCTAATTATGCCTTTTTTCATGACCTTTTGATGAAATTCGTATATTTCTGCGACCCTTTCACAAAATTCGAGTTTTTTCGCGATACTTTGTCGAAATTACCTTTTTTTTCTTCTTGTGAAGAAATTCAGGTTTTTTGTGATGTTTTGATGTAATTCGCGTTTTTTTCGCGATCCTTTGACGAAATTTGAGGGATTTTTTGCGATCCTTTAACGAAATTAGTTTACTTTTTTGCGATGCTTTGATGAAATTAGTTTCTTCTTTCGGGATTTTTTGACAAAATCCGCGTTCCTTCCCCTGATCCCTAGGCGAAATTGGTGAAATTTGCATTTTTTCCGCGATTCCTTGACGAAATTTGCATTTACTTGCAACATTTTTGCTACATTCATATTTTCCCCCGATCCTTTGACCAAATTGACGATTTTTTCCGCGAACGATTGAAGAAATTGAGTTTTTGGCGACCGTTTGTCGAAACTGGCGATATTGTTGCGTTACATTTTTAATGTCAGAGTTTTGAGAACCGAAAGCCTTAAATTTTCGAAAAATTGGGAATAGAATCACTTCTATAATTAGACGGTGATAAGATTTTTTTTTTTAATAATTTTTCTTATGTGTTCTTGAAAAAAAAGGTTTAAACTGTATTTTGTTTCTTATAATGCAAAATTTATCAAAATATCACACATTCACAATTTTTTATATGTACTCTTGTGTGACAAATTGAAAAAAAGAAATACTACTTTTCTAATATTCCCCACTACCATGATTGCTTACTTTATACATATTTTTTGTAACATGTATCCTGCTCAGATTAATCTTCTGACCCTACATAGTTCAATATTAATGTTACACTTAATTTATATCCACGTCAAAAGAATTATGTGATTACAGTACACAATTTTGATGCAATTTGTATGTATTTTGTTGTACATGTGTATATATTAAATAAATTATTTTTCACTTTGTATTCCTGAATTTTTTTCACACATAAACGTTATTACTTTTATGCGTTTCTTTTGCAGTTTAGCAACTGGAATTTTCAGATTAAGGCGACAGTGGACGTTCAAAAACATTTTCTACAGTTTTTGCTCAATCGTTTTGAAATTTAATACACATATAATTTGTGCAATAATTAAGAAATTTTCTTAATTTCATTAAAAAATATTAATATGCAAATGAGTAATTAATTAATAATATGCTAATTAGTGATACAAATTAAAAATGCTCCATGCGCATTAAATTTTGTTTCAGAAACTTGTAATTTTTTTTTTGTGATAGCTTTATGATATTACATCAAAAATTGGTATACCATTTTAAAATTTTACTAAGTAATTTGGCAGAAAATAATTATAAACATATAATATTGTTCATTTCGGATAAAATTCAATGATAAAATATTACTTTTTTTTTTTTTTTTTTTTTTTTTTTTTTTTTTTTTTGCACATATTAATATCAAGTTTTGTAATAAAGTATATCAACAGCAATATTAACAAGTATTATAAAAATTAGTATAAAATTAAGACGAATGGAGCCTTTTGAACTTACTCAGTCGGCGAAAATTCTCATTTTGAGAAAACTGGATTTAAAGTTTTATTTTAAGTGCAGATTAACGATTGTTTATGTTAGAAAAGCAGCTGTATCTCTGCAAAAAAATGATCAGATTTGAATAATTTTTTTTTTTTTATTTGAAAGTAGAAGATTGCCGGAACATTTTTTCGAAAAAACAAAAAATGATTTTTTTAATGTTTTTTGCGATTTTGAACGTTCACTGTCGCTTTCAGAAGCCACTTACTCCTTAAAAATCTCTGAAATCGACACCTATTCTAATATCCAAATAACATAATTTACTTACATCTAAACCACAAACACCTTAATTTGATGGATAAAGACTTATGGAAATGAAAACATGCGTCATCTAATTTAGAAATATAATTTCTCCACTTTTTGTTTCCGAAAACAGTTTTTATTACCGAATTAAAAAAAAAAAAAAAAAAAGTTAGAAATAAAAAGGATGAAAAGTTTTATGTATAAAAAAATACATTCTTATGAAATAGTAATTTAATTTTAATTAATTTACGATTATGCGTTAAGAAATAAAATTTTAAATTCTAAAATAAGAAATTAAATAATGTTTATTTTTTTCTTTCTAGTTGCCTTATCTTAAAAAAAGTGACAAAAAAAAATATGTCTTTTTGAAAAAAATTCGTTTGTTTGCGCTTTCTACCAAGTGTAAAAAATCTGTACATTTTTGATAATCGAATTCGATGTCAAATTAATACGGAAATTTTTGGGAAAAACATGAAATACATTAAAAGAATAGGCACAATTTTCAAGATGAACATTTTCTGCTTATAAAAGAAAGTAAAGAAAAACTATTTTTAATTTCTAGTTATAAATGTTATAAATTGATGATGGATAAAATATATAATGTGAACTTAAAAAAGCCCACAGTCTTACTTAAAAGGCGACTAAAGTGATGAAAAAGTTTTTACAAGTTTAAAATATACATTTTATTTAAAACTTCTTAGTACTTTCAAGCTTTCTAAGCTTATCATCAGAGAATATCTTAATAACTAAATGTTGTTTATTTATACAAATACGTCACTTTGTTTTGAAGATGAGAGAACCAATAATTACCAGAGTTGAGAGTAGAAGTAGCAGCAGCAAAGGAAATATATATTATTATTAATTACAGTTCCATTTATTTTATGACATCACTCTGTTCTCATACGTCACTTTTCATGGGTAGATTTAACTGCCGTACTTTAAATTTTAATACGTAACTTTGCTCCAGTTTTCAGTATTTATTTTCAGGATATTGAAGCATAAACTGGGGATATTGTACGATAGGGCGTCGTTACATGCTTGATTGTTTTTACACAGGATTTCTATAGATTCTCTTATAGTGCATGCGTAATAATTGGATGTTGGGAATATGATTTTTGCATGATCAAAATCTATTGCGATATTCTGATAGAAACTTAAACGAGAGTGAGTTGTGGGTTGACGACAAAATTTTATCTCTGCTTTATGTTCTCTTATTCTTTCTTTGATTTTTCTTTTGTGTCATTCCGTCAATCGTTTAAGTTTCAATCAGAATATCGCAATAGATTTTGATCATGCAAAAATCATATTCCCAACATCCAATTATTACGCATGCACTATAAGAGAATCTATAGAAATCCTGTGTAAAAACAATCAAGCATGTAACGACGCCCTATCGTACAACATCCCCAGTTTGTGGTTCAATATCCTGAAAATAAATCTTGAAAACTTGAGAAAGTGACGTATTAAAATTTAAAGTACGGCAGTTAAATATTTTTAGTTATATAAATAAAAAGTAATAAAATTGTTTTTATGTGTATGTATATAATATAATATTATTTAAAATACCTTAAAAATCAAATTAGAATTCCAAAATGTTTTCGACCAAATTCAGACGATCATCGGAAGTGTTCATTTCATCGTCAGCGTAGAAATAAACTTTTATATTTTAATGTTTGCGCTTGTACTAAATCTTAAAATTAGTCTTTTTTTCAGTAAATTTCGTCGCTATCCATTTTTTCTTGAATGTTCTAAGCACAAAATTTTTCCTCTGAATGCTTTGAAATGTTCTATAGCTGTTTGCTATTATGCTTGAATTTTTAAAACTAAATACAGAACAAAAGTTAAAGGTAGTTAATTGCAGCAATATGAGCGAAAATTCTGAGAATTTCATAAAATTTAGAAAGTTTTTTTTTCTTACTTTTATATTCAAATATATAAAATTCGAGGCAGCGTTTTATTTGTATATATAAAGCAAACTTGAATAAAAATATTGGGGGTTTTGAATTGATCTGGAATGCTCATGTTGTACTTTGAAAAGTTCTTCTAACACTTAAAACATCCCAGAAAATTCCTTATTATTCTCAAAAAAAAAAAAAAAAAGTATTTAGTATTTCTTGTGTGATAAATATATACCATAATGCATATAGTGTGCCCTTGATTAGTATTTAAAGTGAAAAAAAAAGTAAAATAAAAAAATGAGTTGTATGTTCCTTGTCGCCTTAAGTGATTAAATAAAAAAAAAAAAATCCGCGTAAATTTAATTTCAAATGGCATGTTTCACAAAGAAACAAAAGGGTAGAAAAGAGAACGTAAAAAAGCTATAACTGCTTATCAAAATGGCTTTCTCAAAAACGAGAAACTTTCTGACACATTATCTGGCTCATTTATAAACGCAGAGGCAAAACTGGAAAGACTAGCTATTGAAGCAATTTGGAATCGAAATGAGTTTACTATTTTTTGAAAAATAAATTACTTATCGAGCTATAAGCGATTTTTGTCTGGTGATGAAAAGTCTTTACCCTTTCTCGCGCTTCCGCGTCGGTAATTTGGTTTAAAAGCCGGCATTGAGAGAATTTTTAAGAAAGGTCTTTTGCTTTTAACAAAAAACGGAAAAGTCTTCCGGTTACACAGTTTCTGAATAAGAACACAGGGTAATTTCATGGTTTTCTGAACATAAATGAATTCTGAAATGTGTCAGAAAGTACCTTCCTTTTATGCGAGAGCAGTGTTCAGCTATACTGCAGAATGTTTTTCAAGAAAAGAGGATGTATCTAACAATTATAGTTGTTATAGGGGGCAAACAAAAGAATTGGGATACATTAGAGTCTATAGCAGAAATTTATTTGAAGTGCATTTTGATGGTGTTTTTCTCGGACAAATTCAACGAAATTTATGTAATGTTAAGCATTGCATAAAAGTACAGAGTATTTCGAAAAACTGAAGTTGGATAAATGTAAATTATAAAAGTAGTTGGGAAGTGTTTAATAATCTATACAACCGGCATGATTTATCTTTATCATTTTGGTCACATGTGCTATCTGCAGGAATGAACCTCAGATGGAAAACCAGCAATAATATTTCTTTCTAACTATATATAGTTTCTAACATAGTTTCTTACTATATCGTAGTAAGAAACAATGTTAGAAACTATATCGTAGTTTCTAACTATAACATTTATTCGAACTATAACTGTCTATAACATTTTAAAATGGAAGCAAAATTATTAATTTTTTTTTAACTTTATAAATTTTCAATATATATTTTTTTATGTATATATGAAGACGTGAGTTTCAAACCTCGCCCTGTCCAGATAATCTAATTTTGGGAAATCGCATAAAACCCGTTGATTTTCATTGTAAACCAATATTTTACAATGGCAGACATACACGTTAAAACTAGGGTTTTTCAGATTATAGTGTTTTTTTTATGCAGGTTCACCTATAGAATAGATTCATAAAGAACACTCGATATTTTAAAGTTTGGTTAAGGTGATTTATGAAACTCACGACCTCGTATATAATTACATAATTCTTGAGTTACATTTTAAATGTCTTTCATAGATTTCTAGATAAATAAGGCCTTCGCGGCAACAATAAAATCTATACGTAGAAGAAGACATATATGCAGAATATCCAACTCTCGACGAGCGTAAAAATGTTCTAGATATGTATATGTGTCCCCTCGACTGTGACATCAAAATGACGTATGGGGGCATATATACAGGGGTCGGATATACAAACCGCTCGCCAAAAGTAAAAGTCCTAGCATTGGATATCTGCCCCCTTGATATGTGTCCCTTTCTGCTGTGACGTTAAAATGACGTATGGGGGCATATATACAGGGGTCGGTTGTCCAACTCTCTCGCCAAAAGTAAAAGTCCTAGCATTGGATATTTGCCCCCTTGATATGTGTCCCCTTTGCTATGACGTCAAAATGACGTATGGGGGCATATATACAGGGGTCGGATATACACCCTTCGACGAGAGGAAAATTCTGTAGGACTGGATATGTGTCCCCTTCAGCTGTGACGTATGGGGGCATATATACAGGGGGTGGATATACAGCTCTTGAGAAAAAATAAAATGCTCTGTATTGGATATGTGCCCCCTTCTGATATGGGGGCATATATACAGGGGTCGGATATACAATTCTCGAATAAAGTGAAATGGTGTAGCACTGGATATGTGTCCCCTTCTACTGTGACGTCAAAATGACGTATGGGGGCAGATATACAAGGGGTAGATATCAGGCACCTCTATGAAATATAAATATGCAGATTGTAGTGTCCGGGAAGGGGGGAGGGGGAACGATACAGTTGTTAGTACCGGCAGTACTGCTGAATATTGGGGCTCCGATACTTTTTGATAGGAATTAAACTCTGGGTACTAGGCATCAGCCTTTTTCTAATTTTACTAGTGTATTTTTAGACTAATTATTTCTAAATTTAAAATTTGCAGTTGTTAACTTAAACTTATTAATTTAACTCAAGAAGCACTAGTCATAGTCTCCCCCCCCCCCTTCCGTTTTCTTTTGCTGCTGTTTACGGGACTCACACCTTATTATCTTCATAAACATGTTAAGGGGACCGTGGAACTTTTTTGATATAAAATCGAAATATCTTTTACGCGTATTATTATTTTCCAATTTGTACCCAGTTATTAATGAAAAACCGCATGCAGATGCGATCAGTTTTCGTAAAGCTACAAGTATTTTAATTTTGTACACAGACAATTTTTGTCCCTTCAATATCCTTTAAATCTGTTTTTCTCAAAACTGATTTTTCAACGTTTCTAGATATTTGAAAAGCCCCATGCGTCTTATTATTATTTTTTTTAAATCAAAATTCATGAAATTGATAAGGAAGAATCCTGATATTGCTTACAAAGAAACTGTGTATGCGTCTTATTATTATTTTTTTTATCAAAATTCATGAAATTGATAAGGATGAATCCTGATATTGCTTACAACGAAACTGTGTATGCATTTTAAAATTCGACTTCATTAAGATAATTAAATTGGAATTTTAAATTATTAAAAAGGAAAAAATGATGAAAATTGATATAGAATTCAGAAAAAAATCTCTCAAAATTTAACTATTCGTGAGATTAAAAAATCTATACACAGATTTGTTTGCAATAGAATTTTAAGTGATTAAAATGTAAAATCGGTGAAATATCTGAAAAATTAACAGGCATGGAGAATTTTAAAATTTCGTTTATAAATTTTAATTTTTTAAAAATATATTAAATTACAATAAAATTGGAAATTTCTTTTAAAATGTTCTATATACTTATGGTTAAATATATATTAGCACAAAATTTTATAACTCTATGATAAAAAAAAAATAATAATAATAACGTACACCGCCCCCTTAAGCATCTAAGATGTGAGTTCCTTGAAAAAAGGTCTTCGTATCATCGTCCTTGCGCAATAACGACATGGAAAAGCATTCTTATATAAAGAAGATCAACAATGCATTCAAATAAAAATTTGAAATTTATTAAAAGCTAATTCCGGTGGTTTAAGCGTGTAGTTCGTTGCATTTTATTTATATAATTTTACTTGTTTATTGATGATGTTTTAATTTCGTTATGGAATATTAGCGGGAAGTAAATGATAAACTTTTTATATTGTTTTAAGTGCAAACGGGTTGATCTTTGGTAGTCATCTGCACGCAATAGAGATTATAAATTAAAAGAAAATCAAGCTAGAAAATTATTTTTATAACCGGAAAAAATCAGTAAAGTGGGATAGAGTTTTCAAACTACTTGCATTTTAAAGAATATTTGTCCTATTCCACGGTGTAAAAATTAAAAATTTGCAATGTTTAGAAGGTTCACAAATTGTATCAAATGCGAAATACAATCGTCAGGCGTTTCCAACGCCGCAATGAAGCCAGCTTTTCTCACACTCATGCTTGTCCTTTAAAATACTACAGATTTTGCAAGAATAGCCCACAATTACAATATCTAACACCCATTTTATCTTTTATTTAGAAAAAATAATCGTATATGAGGCATAAATTTGAGGAAAAGATAAAGAAAAGAAGATACCCCATATTTTAATCCCCAAATTATCTCAAAAAAAAAAAAAAAAAAAAAAAAAAAACATAAAATATTATTCGAAGCGATAATAAGTCTTATTTCAATTTAAGTTTTAAAAAATTGCATAGTGGTCTTCTTCATATTGAAATTGTACATAACTCAGTAATTTTCAATGCAACAATTTAGTTATTGTCACTTTTTTCTAATTTTTTCTTTAGGACTGAAAACAAAAACGCATTCAGTTAAACATTTTAGGAAGTATAAATGTTTAAAATTTTGAAGTTCTAATGTTAAATTCACTTGTAATCGTTTCAATACAGATTGCAATCAGGCTAGTTCTTAAGTATAACTTAAAAACTACTACAATTTCAAACTTAAAACATTCATAATTTCTTATATTTGACCGAAGGTCTTCTCGTTTGGTATTATAAAGTAAAACTTACTGAAAAAACAAAGTACGATGAGAAAAAATTAAGTGTTTGTATAGAAAATGTCAGAAATTAGTACAATTTCAGTACGAAAACGAACTCCTGACATTATATTTTTTTTAACTGAAATTGAAAAAAATACATAATTTCCAGTCGAATGGCTATTTTCTTTTTTGTTTGTTTACAATTTGGAGATTAATGTGCGTAAGTGTTCTTTTGTATGTAAGGCGGGAGGGGGGGGGGGGACTGTACATATGTGGCATTTGAATTTAAATATTAAATCTAATTGATACAAATATGACTGATTTTGATGCACAGCAAACATAACAGTGGTATATAAAATATTTGGATGAATTTCTGTATATACGCATTCGCTTTTTGGGTAAAAAATACATGGAGAACCACTCCAAAAAAGAATTTGTATGTTTATTTATAATCTTAGCATTCAGGAAGATATTGCAGCAAATTTTTGGCAGAGTTACCTTACTTTATCCGAAGTGTAATGACATCATAACAAATAGTAAAAATGGACGCCAATCGTATACAAAATACAGTACACTGGGCACCCCCTATTTTGAAATGGCGCTGTCAGTAGTTCGGCGTCACTGAATAAATCACCGTGTTCTTTAGTCGCGTCTTAGAATGCATTCTTATTTCACATAAAGTGAAGTAAGTTATGTGAAAAATTTACTAAAATATTTTTATCATTATTTATGTTATTAAGCAAAATACAAGCTCTGTTTTAGAGTGATCTACACCTTATTTTTGACATAACGAGTTTATTGCGATCATGATTCGCATTTGAAAATTGGTTTGGCTTGACTTGACTATCAACTCCCTTAGTTTGTTATCGGAATAACAGAATATCCTGTATACATAGCTGCCAATCTTCCACTAATCTTCCGTAATGTCTGGATTAATTTAACCTGTGTTAACCACGTTCTGAACCAGAAAATTTATTTCATGAATGCTTATTTATTTAATTCAAGGTGGAACATATTTAATTTCATTTCTTAAAAAAATTTCTGGTTCGAAACGTATTAAACTAGGGTCAAATTAACGCAAGTATTACGGATGATTAGTTTGAGGTTGGTACCTATGGGTATATATAAAAGGCTATTTTGTTCAACGATTTTTTCCTTTGATGATATCTTGAAACATAGGGTTTTGGTTGTAGTATAGCCTGGTGGTAAATAATTTGTACTTAAATACCAGTTTGTAAGGCACGTGACTTTTATTAAATCTTTAGTTACATTATAGTCTTTCTATGTCATACCCAAGTTGAGAGAGTATCTCTTTTTATCTCATTAACGCTTCATCTTCAGAAAGCTGGGCTGAAATAATGGGGGTCAGGAGGCCAAATGACTTCGTTAAAAAAAGCACTCTTCTACTTGTTCAGTTTGCTTTTGTTGGCGTAGTTCAAAATTGTTCCAATAAGAGGCCTAAGTATCAAAGTGGGAATTTACTTCAATCCTGATTGTTTTAATTTATTGTTAATGGTGAATTTTCTGAGCGGACATCAGTTTTCCTCAACCCTGATTGCATCACTCACTGTAATTTCCACCTTTGACATTAATTGTTATTTATGATTTTAAAAAATGTCTGCTAGAGACAAGTTATTTACGATGTATGGCTTAAATGTAATCAAGTAATTATTTTGAAATTTATTTAAATTTATCTTTTAAACATAATTATTTAATTTTTTTATACTAGGGGGCTCGGCCCCCTACGAGCTACGCTCGCCAACCCCCCGTTCAGACACTGCAGTCTCTAAAAGCACGCTACTTTGATCGGCTTTAATTGAATTTTTTTGGAAGATTGAATTATAATTAAAAAAACAAAGGCGATCGCCCTATAAACGGGTTTCTATTCATTTCTCTTTGATTGGGGAATTTTACGGAAAAATCAGCTGCTGTTAAAAGATACAATGGCATTTCAAAATCATCTAATATAAAATGAATTAAGTAAACAGAGTCTTTGTCTCCCGGTATTTTTTAACAAAGCGAAAAGAAAGTCCTTTTAAATAAAACATTTTAAATATATCGTTTTTAATCTGACGTAATTTTCACCAAACTTTTCTTTCCCTTTTTAATATTCACGTGAAAATGCTTTTATTAGAAATGAAATATTATTTGCGCTGTCAAAAAAAAAAAAAAAAAAAAAAAAAAATAGTTGAAAAGTTCATCTCAAAATATCAAGTAAATGTCTCGCGCTATTTTTAAATTTAAACTACTATTTTGCAATATTATTTTTTGTTCATTTTACGTAATAAATGTAATGTGACGTAAATGTGATGTAATTTCTCCTATTTAAGACTTCTAACGCATGTTAATGAATTTATTACTTTACAATATCCTTTCTCTGTTAAAATTCACGTGTAATTATAGATGAAGTAATTTTCAATAAGTTCCTGCTTTTTATACGTAATTATTTAATTCTAATTTGAAAGTTTTTCTTTTCTGTTTATAATAGTCACGCGTAAATAAATTTTTAATTTGAAGCAAACATTATTGTTTCCGTTGTTTATACAGTTTGGCAACAGGTTAAATTAGTACAATTTTCTGAAATAAGTAAAAAAATATCTCTCGAAATGCTGAAAATTTGAATTTAAAATGGAAATGAAACATCGAAAAATGAGTCAAATTAAAAAAATAAATTATTTCTGCACACCGGGAAATTATAACGTATAAAATGATCTAAAAAGTATTAAATTCAGATGTATAGTTTTTGCTCCTATAAAACTTTTTTAATGGAACGATTTTGTCCAACTTTAGCATTAAATATCTCTTAAAATAATTCTTCGATTTGAAAACTGTCTACATCAGCGTGTTTATCAAACATTTCTGTATAATACTACCAATTTTCATATTTTCGTATGCATTATTGTTCTTAATATTAACGAAGAAAGACCTCCGATCACAAAAAATTCAAAACCGGCGGCGGCGGCGGCGGCGGCGGTGACAGCGGGAGTTACCTTTTTTTAGAATAGAGAGATGCTTTAAATCTAATAACTGTCAAATATGAGTAAAATTGATTAAAATTTAAAGTCTAAATTATAATCAGCTAATTTCAATTTATCCCTTGAATACAATAACTTTCACACTTGAGAAACTTAATTTGCTGTTTATAGCTTCGAATATTCATTTCATGTTTAATAATAAGAAAGAGAGAACTTCTTAAAACACGACATTCTTTTCATGTTTAGTTTAAATGAAGTTTATTATGAATTATGATTTTAAGTACTCATTTACCCCCTTTTTTAACACCAATTAATATCAAATACGTTTATGATGGTAAATTGGTTTTACACATTAGATTTAAAATTGGGAAAAGGAGTTGGAAATTTTGATTTTTTTTTTTTTAAAGATTTATTAAAAAGGATTATTTTTTCTTCTGTCATGCATATATATATATGTATATATCTGATGTGATGCCTATTTTAAAAGCGTAAAGCAGTACTATGGACCTTAACAAAATATTAAAAATTAGCTGCTATTTTTTTTTAATTAGTCAGTAATTTCAGAAAGGTATAAAAAAAACCGGTAGTTGAAATTTCGTTGCCATTTTTTGGGTAGTTACAGTCTGTAATTTCAAAATGAGACAAGAAAGCAGATATACAGGTAAACATCTGATGAAAATTATCCAGATGAAACTTAAACGAGACCGCTAGCAGAATGAGAATTTTCAAACAAAAAGGTAAATATATGAAAATTTGGTCATCATTTCAAATGTTATGCTTAGACATGCATAAGCAAAAAGTTATGTAAACAGAAGACTTAAAGTACTATATTGGTTTAAGTTGGTTAAAAGAAATTATAAGATTAGATTTGTTGTAATTTCATCTAATTGTTTTTTGTGCGGAGATTTAATGAGTACAATTTCAAGAAACTTCTTTTGCTTTATATTTGCATTTATATTTATTAAATATCGAAATTTTATAAATGCTCCTTTCCCCTGAAGCAGATCAACAATATTTTCTCATCAGATATAATCATATATATTTCGATTTAAGTGTATCTTTCATCTAATATTTTATAAAAAGTTACGATTCAGTTCCCGCACCTTTTCATCGGGAAATGTAATTATTGAATTAAATTTTTCTATAATTTAAGTTTTCTTTTAATTTTCTACGCATTGGCATTTTTATTATCGAGAAACGAAATACAAAGTAAAGGAAATACTTAAATAGACCGAACTGGAATTTCTCATTATTATTTTCATTTATTTCACTAACTTTAAATAAGCGAATTTTAATAACTGTATTTTCGCTTTCTGAATTCAGCAGAAGGCTGTATTTATGTTGTCTTTTATTACAGGCTTATTACCAAACCATGTTTGTTCATTATAAAATTTCAGATATAATTAAGTGTTAATTAAAACTAAAAGAATAAAGCAATTCTACGCTTTAGAAAGTCCTTTATAGCTTATTTCAATAGACAAACTTCTTTTTTGAAAATGTGATAGTTTAATATAATTTCTATCGTAAGAAAAAAATTCTAATGTTATGAATGCATTTTTATTGATATTGTGCAATTTTGCTTTTAGAATTACACTCAACATTAAATTTTTTAATTTCCATCTGGATTTTTAAAATTTATTATATTTTACGAATAAGTGAGAAAATGTCAAAAGATAATAGAGTATCAAAATATTTTGCATAATTAAATGATATTTGTGAACCATAGATCATAGGTAATTTATGATGTCTTTTATTACAGACTTATTACCAAACCATGTTTGTTCATTATAAATTTTCAGATATAATTAAGTGTTAATTAAAACTAAAAGAATAAAGCAATTCTACGCTTTAGAAAGTCCTTTATAGCTTATTTCAATAGACAAATTTCTTTTTTGAAAATGTGATAGTTTAAAATAATTTCTATCGTAAGAAAAATAAAAAGTTCTAATGTTATGAATGCATTTTTATTGATATTGTGCAATTTTGCTTTTAGAATTACACTCAACATTAAATTTTTAAATTTCCATCTGGATTTTTAAAATTTATTATATTTTACGAATAAGTGAGAAAATGTCAAAAGATAATAGAGTATCAAAATATTTTGCATAGTTAAATGATATTTGTGAACCATAGATCATAGGTAATTTATGATGTCTTTTATTACAGACTTATTACCAAACCATGTTTGTTCATTATAAATTTTCAGATATAATTAAGTGTTAATTAAAACTAAAAGAATAAAGCAATTCTACGCTTTAGAAAGTCCTTTATAGCTTATTTCAATAGACAAATTTCTTTTTTGAAAATGTGATAGTTTAAAATAATTTCTATCGTAAGAAAAAAAAGTTCTAATGTTATGAATGCATTTTTATTGATATTGCGCAATTTTGCTTTTAGAAATACACTCAACATTAAATTTTTAAACTTCCATCTGGATTTTTAAAATTTATTATATTTTACGAATAAGTGAGAAAATGTCAAAAGATAATAGAGTATCAAAATATTTTAAATAGTTAAATGATATAAATTAAAAAAGCAACGTTAAAAACGCCAGAATAAGCAAAAATTCCGCAGACTAGTTTCAGTAGCGTTTAGCGTACCGTTTTCAGTGCCTGAGGACGCCTGTAGGCGCTGAGGACGGTACGCTAAACGCTACCGAAACTAGACTGCGGAATTTTTGCTTATTCTGGCGTTTTTAACGTTGCTTTTTTAAAAGTATTTCATTCTGCGCCAAGTAGCATCTTAATAATTAGTTAAATGATATTTTTGAACTATAGATCATAGGTAAATATGAAAATTTGCATTCAGAAATGCATTCAGAAATGCATTCAGAAATGCATTCAACATCTAAACTTAAAAAAAAAAAATGTCTACCTATTCAAATTTTATTATATTATATGAGTAAATTAGGTTAAAAAAGGATTTTAGATAGTACAGGTTCATTAGTATATTTTACAAACATAAACGATCTATTTAAGAATTATATTTCTTGAAAATTAAGACATATATTAAAATTCAGGGTGTCTACAAAATAATGTTCTCGTTTCAATGGTATATTATAACAGTTCAACTTATCCCATTTACAACAAATCATACATCAAATTGAAGGTAAGCTAACCTAGTTTTTATTACAAATGTTCAATATGTGTACTTTTAGTTATACGGCACATATATAATCTAATGTCTAATTGTTCTAAAGCATGTACCAACTGTAACCGGTATGGACGCATGTGTAAACGTGTTCTTAAAACCTTCCACACTGTCGTCTTTGGCAACTGAAGTTAAAGGGGCTGGTCATTCAGCTTCGGAATTCTCCTACGTTATGCTAAGTCTGTGGACTTTCCATGCATTCATATATTTAAAATATCTTCTCGGGAAATTCGTATTTTTAACATCATTTTTCTGTGCACTCTTCTAAAAGTATGTCTCTTTTTTTCTTAGTTTTCAAAATATGTCTAAAATCTATGCTGAATTTAATATTTTATGTGTTAGAAGCGGGAGAACTGTGAGTAAGATTATAACACTTCCTGTAAAATGATGTCTATACTTTAGAAATATTTTGGGAACTAAGAAAAAAAGAGAAATTTTTAGGAAGTGTACACAAAAAATAGATGTTAAAAATATTAATTTCTCGAGGGGATATTTTAAATAGTCGAATGCATCCAAAGCCCATAGACTTTACATTAGTGAGAGGAAATCCGAAGCTGAGTGACCAGCCCCCTTAAGGACTTGCTTTCCGAACAAATTTCTTACGACTGCGCAGTTGAGATGCTTTGAAAGGTCAACATAATGTACACAAGCTTGCATTTCCTTTTACAAACACATCCGGTAGTTTCGAATTGCCTATATCATCGGCGGAGGCTTTTGCCAATTGGGGGATCACAATTAAACTTTAAACGAAAGGCAAGTTGGACTGAAATTACCGATTCATTCTTAGCAAATTGCAGAACACAAAATGCTTTACGCCATTTTGCGCATGTGGCACTGCAAGCAAGTAAATAACAAAGCAGTACTCGCGCATGCGCTTATCTAAACCTGTTTGAGTTCTGTTTATTTGTGACTTTGAACCAGCACTCTACAACTCTTACAGTTGGTACTATTAAAATTTATAACTGGGACATTCTCTTGAAATGCTTATTATCGTATATTATGATAATTATATTTTGTTTGTTTAGAACTTCAATCAAAATTCCCCTAAAATTTAAATAAATATAAGGATTTCGGAACTGAAATAATGATAAAATACAAAGAATCACGGATTAAATGCAGTTGCAACTGTTTCATGTCGAATAGGAATAGAATAAAGAGAGAAGAAACATGCAAAATACAATAATGTTATTGCGGGACGCAGTCTAAATTATATCTGATAAAACATAAATTCTTAGAATTGGCTTATCTATCTGTGTACAAAGTAGTGAGATAAGTTACCGAAAAGAAAGTAGTTATACTCTTGCATTTTAAAATCATTATACTAAACTTTCTCACTAAATACATAAAATGCTGCTCCAAAAACGTTATTTTGTATAAGAATTTATGAAAGAGTTTGTATACTTTTTAATATTTTATAAAGAATTTGGAAAAAAAAAATGTTTATGTGTTAAAAAGAACTAGTGAAATGCTTGGCGCATTCATTTTGTGAAAAAATATATAGCTTTACTGTGTTTTTAATAAAAAAAATGGAAACACAAAGTTAATTATTTTAAGTTTAGTGGTTCACACAAGTGGAAGTATACAGTGTGTCCACTCTCATCGGTGTCCAATGACTAATTTCTAAATCGTCAGCCATAGACATATATTTCCAATTACAAAAATGTTTTAAATGAGGTAAACAATTATTTTAATTGCTATTCTGATAATTAAAAACATTTCTTAAAATGTTATGAAATTTTAATTTTTATACAATCCCCGATCCTATAAGTGATATTTAGTAAAAATTTCCTATTACACTAATACGTGAGACAGAAAAATCTCATTAATCTAACACTAAAATTGAAAAATTGTTATGAAACATTGAATTGCAAACGTATGCCAATTTTCTGATGCATGCTTCGAGGTATCGTACACAAAGTACTTAAAGTATCACAGAGATTTATTTCGCGTGTACATTTCTGTATTAAAGCCGAAGAGAGACACGCACGTTGTAAGATAACTTTAATTTTCACTAATTACATTTTAAATTAGATAGCCTAATCGCATTTAAAAATAATCTATCATTTTAATAAAGAATTGCGAATGTTCCTCTTCATTATCTCGTTTAACAAAAAATGTGTTATTTTTTAAATTACATTTTTGGTACAATTTTATATATTTTTTAATATTTCAGAATGAAAATAGTTTTCAAATTTATATTATAATGTTAATTTTATTCTCCAAAATTATTTTTTTATAGCTGACGATTACTGATATATCTAGTAAATCTATGAATGACTCCTATTTCGCAGCAAAAAGATGATTCCACTTTAGGCAGCTATTACTCGGTCAGTTTTAATCGTAGAGGAATGGGATTTTTTTGTCTTACTTCTTAGTGTAATAGGATATTTTTACTACACATAAGTTATAGGGCAGATATTAGGGGGGCTGTATAACAATTTAAATTTCGAAAATTTTAAGAAGCGTTTTTATTAATCCAAATTGCTTTTAAATTACTTCTCTACCTCATTTAAAACATTTTTTTGTAATTGGAACCAAACGTCTATTCTCAACGGTTTTAGAATTCGCCGTAAGAAACCGTTGAGAGTTATCACTCCGTATGCTGAGTTGTACGTACTAGTTTTAGTAAGTTATGGGGAGAATGCTTGTGTAAAATCTAATCTTATTTATACATGAAAAAAAAAACACATTTTTTTGTTTTTAGCGTAAAATATTTTATGTTTCTTTGTCTTTCCAGCATTGTACACAGACGAAATGTCTCAAAATGCGGACGAAAATCCCTAAAATACTCTTTGAATGCCAACTTTGCATAATTCGACATAAATGTCCGTAAAATATTTTTATTTCACTTTTATTGTTCAAAGTAATAGCATTTCAGTTTCTTTTAGCTCTCCTGATCGGGATGTTAAGTACTATCTTACAATAATTATTGTTTAAAACGATACGTTAAAAATTTATATTTCCGGCGATAAGTTTTATTGTTTCTTGATAGACTGCGGTTTAGGAAAGATGTGTTGTTATTGTGAGCATTTATGACTCTTTTAAAAAGCCATCTCTAAATGAGCAATTTAATATTTCTTTAAATATACTAGTGAAAAACGTTCGATATTCAACATAGTCTAATAGAATTATGAATGATAGACACAGTTAGTAATGTTACTTTTACTAATTTATTTGCTATGTTTTGCTATTTTGAGGGAAAAAATACTGCGGCTGTAGTATTCACTGAATATAAATGACCAAAATGGGTTGAAATTTGAACTGAGAGTCATTGCACCGTGCAATACGAGTTAAATCAACGTTTAAGAAAATACAGTTCTCTCCCTACCTGTAACTTAATCAGTAACGGAACTCTCCATTCTAAATTTCAGTTTGTTTTTGATTGAGATTCAAAAAAGTTGAAAGTGAGTAGATCTTTAACCATGAGTTTGGGAAAATTCGCCATCATGCGCCATTATGCGCAAATAAAACCACGCTTATTAAATATTTCTTAAAAAATTAATTTTTTAAAATGTATATAGTTTTTTTTTACTAGTGCGCATTGTAAAATGATTAGTAATAAGCTATCATTTTCCACTATATGATGCAAAAAATTTACATATCGTTACTCCATAAAATTGGTGGCAACATGCTGCCTCCAATTTTATGGAATAATTTAACTTATATAATAATATGGTTTTAAATGATATAATAGGTATATTACACATCATTGTAACGTAACACCAGTTATATAGGTTAAATTACTCCATTTAAAATGGAGGTAGCAAGGCTGTTATTAATTTAATGATGTAACGTTACATAATTTTTTTACGGTGGAGGAGCGAAGCTACAGGTGTATTGGTGTTGTTTATGACGGCCAATTACTGACACGAAGTATATGGGAGCAAGGGGGGGGGGGGGGGGCGGTGAGGGATGCCTTCTGTGGAGGTCTTTCTAAGGGAACTTAAATCGTATTTACGCAAGGAAATTCAAAGAGCGAAATTACAGAAAGCATATTTTTTTCAGATTTGTGAATTTTATTTAAAATTTAAAACCTTGTGGTTATTCTTCAGAATCCCCATTGCCAAGCAACAGTGGACACTAGTCGGAAGAAATACAACCAATTTTTTTTAATTTTTTTTAATTTATTATTTTTTTCTCTCTTGGATTAACGGCTTAATTTTATTTTTATGAATTTTCGTCTAAAGTTTGTCTAATCTATTGGTGGTTTGAAATTAAATTGCCATTTGTTGTTCGAAAAATCTAAAAAAAAAAAAAAAAAAAAAAAAAAAAAAAAAAAAAACTACGAACGTTATACCAGCAACTCATTTAAGGAGACAAGGGATCTTCAACTCATTTTACTATTTTTTTAATTGCACTTTAAATACTATTTAAGGGCACTCTATATGCATAATGGCATGTATTTAAATCACAAGATATAAAAAAATATATATTTTTTGAAGAAAAATAAGAAACTTTCCTGAATATTTGAAGCGTTATCAAGAAACGTTATCAAAATGCCCTAACCTCACTCCATATGAAATAAAAACCTTAATATTTTTTTTATGCCAGTTTGATTTACTTATACAAATAAAACTCAGCATCGAATTTTATATATTTGATTATAAAGGTAAGAAAAAAAATATTTTCTAAAATAAAATGTCTAATTTCGAAACAATAACCTTACAACAATAAATGTCGCTTTTCTTCTAAATTTCATACTATATATTCAATAAAAATGCATTCGAAAACTTCAAATGACTCATTACTATGAGCTTTATATCAGTTTTATAGGAATAGAAAGTGGAAATACAAAAGGTATAATTCATTATTTAGGAATAGGAAATCCGGATTATTTATTTATTTAATTCTAACTTTTCGAAACGATTTCAAATAAGAACATAACTTTTATTGCAACATGATAATTATCGATTTGAAAAAGGACTCTTTACATTTTGGAAAAAATATATGCTATCCCTTTTTATGCTATATCTAAAAAAATAGTGAATAATTTTTTTTCAATCTGGACAAAATTCCCTTCTAAATTTTCGATTAAAATATTTCACAGAAAAATAATACCTTCTTCTTTTAAATGCCTTACTATATATTCAAATAAAATGCATTCAAAACCTTAAATCCACTCAGTACCATTTTAATATAGTTATAATTTTAGGAATGGAAAGAAAAAATGCAAAGGATAACGTTAAATGCATAAATATCGAAATTTCTCTTTTTTATTTTAAAGATTGTTTTATGAAAATTAAATAAGATTTTTCTCATCGTAAAAGTGATAAATTTCTTCTCACAACAACATAACTATCTATTTATAAAGAAAGGTTTGCATTATGGGAAAAATATGAATTACATGTTTTCCGTGCTTTTGAAAAACGTTTTATGCTACATGAAAAAAAAGTAGTGCATTAAACTTTTTCAAAACAGAAAAAATTCAATTACTAATTTTTTTTAATTCAGAGAAAAATTTATTTTATTAGTGAAAATCTTCGAAAAATCTATTACATTTGAGTAAATGGAAAAAAAAAAAAAATATATATATATATATATATATATAACACTGACTTATAGTCGAGAAAATGTAGTCCTTATTTTGAAATAAAAATTGCGGCTTTAATACTGAAGTGGAGTACTTTATATTGTATTTTTTATACGAATTTTATAATTTAAATAAATGAGACATTAATATTGTTATTTCCTTCTAGAAATATTTTTATCATCTATTTGGTTATTGGATATTTATGGATATTCGGGTTTTTGGATATAAATCTGTTTTGAATTAGCGTTCACATTCACTTTTTCCCAGAAATGCTTAACTATTTGTTGTATACATGTTCAGTGTTAAAATTCAGTGTCAGAAAATATTTCAAATGAAAGTACTACATAACATAAAATTATTATATAAGTGATCACTTCTTTTCAAAAATTTTCTGTTGTATAAAGAAAAGAAGTAATTTAAAAAAATTCATTTTAAAGTTAAATCAGTTATTGATTATTTTAAATTTTTCAATTAAAATATTTCAAAAAAATATTCTCTTCATGAAATTGTCAAAATGTTTGAATCTGTTCCATTAATTTAAGAAAAGGATGCTTTGCATAGTTGAGAAATGTTAAATTTCCTTATTAATAAAAAAAGAAAATTTCTTATTTTTTTCATAAAAAGTGCTATAGTTTCACGATTTTTAAATTGAGGTAAAGCACAGTATAGTGTGTTCTATTATGATAGAATTGCATAAATCATTGAGGAAAAATTAAATTGTATTCTGCAAGAAATTATTATTTTCGTTATATCGATTCTTAAAATATGAAACTCATGTTTATTCTGACAGATGTTTTAAAATTTTGTTATTTATGGTTATCAATAAAATTAAAAAGTAAAAATTCAGTACCATAAGATACTTTCATATGGAATTAAACATAATATACTTTTACCTTTATAATAAATAAAAAAAAACTGATTAACAAAATTCATTACATGAGTAAATTATCTAAAAAAAAATTAATATTTTATTCATCTTAATTTCATTATATCCATTTACATGCTTGAAAAAAATCTAATAAATAAATTTAAAAAATTTCATTTTAAAGTTAAATCAGTTATTAATTATTTTAAATTTTTCAATTAAAATATTTCAAAAAAAAATATTCTCTTCATGAAATTGTCAAAATGTTTGAATCTGTTCCATTAATTTAAGAAAAGGATGCTTTGCATAGTTGAGAAATGTTAAATTTCCTTATTAATAAAAAAAGAAAATTTCTTATTAGGTAGCTTTCATTACAAAAAGCTACCTATTGCAGCCGTTCGGAGGAAAGCGATTTCAAAAAATTTTGGTATATTTTCATCGAACATGACCCCCAGACCCCGAAACCACCCTCCGTTCAAAATTTATGTATATATATATATATATATATATATATATATATATATATATATAATAAAAATGTTTATGTTCTTCTCCTCTAATTAACAATAATATTAAAAAACTAATTTATGATGCATTAAATCATGGTTTTCCAAAAAAATTCATATATTCATTAATATACAATTAGTACTTTTCTTACATGATCTATTAAAACAAATTAACACATGCGTAAACAAAATTACAAAAAAATTTAAAAAAAATATATATATATCTATAAAAAATTAAAAATTGTAAAATAATATAAAAAAATATTATAGGTTGGTTGGGTGGGTAGATGTTAGAGTACGGAGGAGGGTGGTGTTGTCTGGATAATACGCAATGGTTAATTATATATAAAAAAATGGGGGCTCTTGTATTATTACTATATTTTTGTTACGTATTTTATATGGATGTTGATTTGATATTTTATATGTAATTGGAGAATTTCATTAATATTATAATTAGCCTAATTATTGATTAATCTAATTTACAATTATTTGTTATTAAATTTTAAATTTACTAAGGACAATATCATATTAATTACAAATAGTATGCCATTCTTATAGTGAATAATATACATATAAGTATGTATAATATAAATATAGTTATACTGTATGCATTAAAATTGGGTAATTATTTTTATTATTATTACTCTATTCTTTTTAATATTTATTATCGGTTTAATGTTTTTGAATGTCCCACATTCATACTTTATGGTTTTTTATGGATGTCTGAAGATAATCCACACTCTATATTTGTGCTTTTTAAGTAATGGGTATTTATGTATCATTTAACCTTCTATTTACTTCCACATGTTTTTTATTTCCTGTTCATTTTATAAGTATCTGATATATAACTCATAAAAAATAATTTTTATATTTAATAATTATTTATATTAATTATTACTGAATTTTATTTTGTTTTATAGCATATAGCTATATGCTATATATTATAAATGTTCTAGAATTATTTATTTCTTAGTTTAGTTTAAATAAGTTAGCTAATAGAATATTGTATGCTTTTAAATTTTATTTACAATAGTTTTTAAATACATTGTGTGGTTTATATTCGGTTTATAATTCTCTATATATAAGGATATGTTGGTTTTGCTGTTTATACAGTTATTTACATTCAAATCCTTACAATTATTTATACAGTTATTTACATTCAAATGCTTGCAAATATCTATCTTGCGTTAGTTGTTTAATAGTAGTAATACTAGATGGCAGCACTAAATTTGTCTCTTTAGATTGCTCTAATTGTTAATTTTTCTAGCTCCATTTCAGTTATAAATTAATACACCAGGGGGTATTTTTAGCTAAATTTTTACGATATTGTTAAACTGTTATTAATTAATTTAATAGTGCATTTTAAATAATGCAATTAATATCTATTTATTTTATATTAGATTAAATGTGTTTAACAAGGTATTTCAATTTTATTTCAAAATGTATTAACTGCATCCTTTGGTATCATTTAATGTGATTTCTTAACTGTTTTATTCACCTTAATCTTTTTGATATACTGGCAGCCAAGTGCGCGTGGTTTTTTGTAAAATACTGAAATATTAATCGGTATGGTGTTTATTATTAATATTTTATATCCTATAAATATTTAAATACGTTTTATTGATTCTTCCATTTCATATTATTTCTTTCTATTCTGCTTTCATTTTTAATCAATTCACTTGATTTTATGGTTGTTTGGGCACAGGGGAAAATAACTTTTAGCTTTAGCTTATTTTTCCCACAGAAAACAACCATTTTGCTTATATCATTGAAATCTGTGCCCTTGATAACGTAATTCAATGTATAAGCTTTTCAATTTTTGTCGGTGTCCACTTTTTTCTTTTTCTTCCATAATAATTCTTATATTATTATTTTTTTTTTTTAAATACTTACAGCTTTAATTCATAATATTTGACGGTGGAAGGTTATGTTTAATTAATGGTTATATATATCAATATATATATATATATATATATATATATATATATATCTGACCTTTGTCATACTGTAACTGTCGTATTTATGTACCGATTTGGATGCAATTCAGTGTGTACATAGTACATACCAATGTCTCGACAGAGTTCGTTGGCCAGCTTCATCCGCCATTTTGTTTCAAAATGGCGGCCATTTAAAAAAATTTTAAAAATTTAAAATTTGAAATGTGGTACCAAAATATTAAAAATGGAAAAATATTTTTTTCTTATGTATTTGACCTTTATACAAAGACTCCGAAGCAGTTTTTGTTTCGTCTATATCTTAAAAAATGGCTGAGTTATAGCATTTTGAATTTCTAGCATGGCTGACATTTTGAAACGTCCTGAATTTTGTCACGCGATAAAAGGCGTATTTATGAACCGATTTGGATGTAACATCGTTTATACATAGTACATACCAATGTCTCGACCGAGTTCGTTGGCCAGCTTCATCCACCATCTTGTTTAAAAATGGCGGCCAATTAAATTTTTAAGAAAAATTTAAATTTGAAATAAGGTACCGAAAAACTCAAAATTGAAAAAATATTTTTTTTTATGTGTTTGACCTTGATAAAAAGATTCGGGAGCATTTTTTGTTTCGTCTATATCTTAAAAAATGGCTGAGTTATGACATTTTGAATTTCTAGCGTGGCTGGCATTTTGAAACGTCCTGATATTTGTCACGTGATAACAGGCGTATTTATGAACCGATTTGGATGTACCTTGGCGTGTACATGGTACATACAAATATCTCGACCGAGTTCGTTGGCCAGCTTCATCCGCCATGTAGTTTCAAATTGGCGGCCATTTAAAAAAATAAAAAAAAATTAAAATTTAAAATGAGATACCAAAAAATTATAAAATGAAAAAGATTTTTTTCGTAAGTGTTTTACCTTAATACAAAGATTTCGGAACACGTTTTGTTTCGTCTACATCTAAAAAAATGGCTGAGTTATAGCATTTTGAATTTCTATTGTGGCTGACATTTTAAAACGACCTGATTTTTGTCACGCGATAACAGGCGTATTTATGAACCGATTTGGATGTAACTTGGTCTGTTTCTGTACATAGTACATACCAATGTCTTGATCGAGTTCGTTGGCCAGGTTCCTTCGCCATCTTGTTTCAAAAGGGTTGCCATTTAAAAATAATTTAATTTAAGGTATTAAAAAATTGGAAAATGAATAAGATTTTTTTTATGTGTTTGGCCTTGATACAAAGATTCTGGAGCAGTTTTTGTTTCGGAAAATTTGTTCTTTTGTTTATATCTTAAAAAATTGTTGAATTATAGCACATTGAATTTCTAGCATGGCTAACACTTTGAAACGATCTTGTATTTGTCACGCGATAACACACGTATTCGCCTATTTCGATGTAAGAAGGCATGTGGATAGTATACATCAATATCTCGACCAAGTTCGCTGGCCAGCTTCATCAGCCATCTTGTTTCAAAATGGCGGCCATCAAATTAAAAAAAAAATTATATTTAAAGTGAGGTGCAAAAAAATTAGAAATTGAAAAAGGTTTCTTTCTTAAGTATTTACACATGAAGTAAGTACACATGAATCAAACGAAAACCCTGCATAAAAATGTATAAATTTATATTACAGACGCAAAATAATACAGCTATAAATGAACTTATTTTCCATTATCATTAAAGCAATGAAGTTAGAATACGCCAATAGTTCCACAATCAAGTTTTTATCATGCTTCAATGCATTTTAGGTAGCTTTCATTACAAAAAGCTACCTATTGCAGCCGTTCGGAGGAAAGCGATTTCAAAAAATTTTGGTATATTTTCATCGATCATGACCCCCAGACCCCGAAACCACCCTCCGTTCAAAAGCTGATATATATATATATATATATATATCCATATATATGTATATATATATATATTACAAAATTTAAATTTTTGCGCGAAGTTTAAAGTATTTTATGTAAATTTTCCTTTTTCAGTAATATTCCGTATATTATACCGGCTTATTAAATTAGAACCCTAGTCTATTAATCTCTAAGATCTTAATTCATATTTATTCCAAATTGCGTAAATCTAAAAATGGCTCAATTATTTATATTTCTTTAATAAAACTTTTATTATTTAAATTCCTATTAAATTCTGCTATTAAATCCCGGTATCATATTCCCCTTAAATCTTTATTTAACTGCTAAAATATTATTCTGTCTTAAAGAAAAAACCTACTTATTTCAATTTATTCTTTTATTTAAAATATCCAGGTGTAATTAAAATATTCCAATGATTAATACTTCGCAGACATAAATTCATTTCTTTTATCGTCTGAAGAGGGAAAAAGGGGTTATTTTAGCATAATCTCGACTACAGATTTTAACATTTGTTTATGCTTTAGATAGCTGGTGCGAGAATATAAGAAGTTTCTAGAACAATCTTTTCAGCAGAGTATAAATACGAATGGCGGGAACCAGAGAGATGGCATAAAGCATATAGCATATAGTAGAGGAGCTGTGAGTTTAGAAGCTTTTTAGTTTTTAGCATGTAGAGGTGAACGTGGTGGATTGCAGTCGTAGCAAACTGGATATTCAATGTGATTGCTCGATGGAGGTTGTAAAACGTTGGATGAATACTGTTTATTATGTGAGTAGAATGAGGAAGCAACGGTATCGTAATGGGTGATAGATGTTAGATATTAACGGATTAAAGACTAGACGGCTGTCAAGAGATGGAGTGTTTTTAAACTAATTGTGACAGGAAGAATAGACTTTATTCTTTTTACCATGGAAGGAGAGAGCATCTTCCCTAGATTTAATCGAGAGTGTGGAAATAAAGTGAATAATGTTCCAAGCGACTGCCTTATGTTAATTCTTCATTTTTCTTTATTATTTTAAACCCAGTCGGCTGCCACCTGTGTAGTGTAGGAATGGAAACCCTCATTTTTTTTCGACAATACAAACTACTTGCCGTCAAAACGTCACATATATATATATCTGACTTTTGTCATACTGTAACTCTCGAATTTATGAACCGATTTGGATGTAATTAGGTATGTACATAGTACATACCAATGTCTCGACCGAGTTCGTTGACGAGCTTCATCCGCCATTTTGTTAGGTAGCTTTCTTTACAAAAAGCTACCTATTGCAGCCGTTCGGAGGAAAGCGATTTCAAAAAATTTTGGTATATTTTCATCGATCATGACCCCCAGACCCCGAAACCACACTCCGTTCAAAATTTATATATATATATATATATATATATATATATATATATATATATATAACCTATGTCATACTGTAACTCTCGTATTTATGAACCGATTTGGATGTAATTCGGTGTGTACATAGTACATACAAATGTCTCGACCGAGTTCGTTGGCCAGCTTCATCCGCCATTTTGTTTCAAAATGGCGGCCATTTAAAATTTTAAAAAAAATTTAAAATTTGAAATGTGGTACCAAAAAATTGTAAATGGAAAAATATTTTTTTCTTATGTATTTGACCATTATACAAAGACTCCGTAGCAGTTTTTGTTTCATGTATATCTTAAAAAATGGCTGAGTTATAGCATTTTGAATTTCTAGCGAAGCTGATATTTTGAAACGTCCTGAATTTTGTCACGCGATAAAAGGCGTATTTATGAACCGATTTGGATGTAACTTCGTTTATACATAGTAAAGACCAATGTCTCGACCGAGTTCGTTGGCCAACTTCATCCGCCATTTTGTTTAAAAATGGCGGCCATTTAAAATTTTAAGAAAAATTTAAATTGGAAATGTGGTATCAAAAAATTGAAAATTGAAAAAATATTTTTTTCTTATGTGTTTGACCTTGATAAAAAGATTCGGGAGCAGTTTTTGTTTCGTTTATATCTTAAAAAATGGCTGAGTTATAGCATTTTGAATTTCTAGCGTGTCTGGCATTTTGAAACGCCTTGATTTTTGCCACGTGATAACAGACCTATTTATGAACCGATTTGGATGTACCTTGGTGTATACATAGTACATACAAATAACTCAACCGAGTTCGTTGGCCAGCTTCATCAGCCATATTGTTTCAAAATGGCGGCCATTTAAAAATTTTTTAAAAATTTAAATTTAAAATGAGATGCCAAAAAATTGGAAAATGAAAAAGATTTTTTCGTATGTGTTTGACCTTAATACAAAGATTCCGGAACATGTTTTGTTTCGTCTATATCTAAAAAAATGGCTGAGTTATAACATTTTGAATTTCTATTGTGGCTGACATTTTAAAACGACCTGATTTTTGTCTTTCGATAACAGGCGTATTTATGAACCGATTTGAATATTACTTGGTCTGTACATAGTGCATACCAATGTCTCGACCGAGTTCATTGGCCAGCTTCATTCGCCGTCTTGTTTCAAAAGGGTTGCGATTTTTTTTAAATGTATTTTAAAATTTAAAATGAGGTATTAAAAAATTGGAAAATGAAAAAGATTTTTTTATGTGTTTGGCCTTGATACAAAGTAGTTTTTGTTTCTGAAAATTTGTTCTTTTGTTTATATCTTAAGAAGTGGTTGAATTATAGCACTTTGAATATCTATCATGGCTAACACTTTGAAACGATCGTGTATTTGTCACGCGATACCACACGTATTCGCCTATTTCGATGGAAGAAGGCATGTGGATAGTATACATCAATATCTGGACCAAGTTCTCTGGCCAGCTTCATCAGCCATCTTGTTTCAAAATGGCGGTCATTAAACTAAAAATATTATATTTAAAGTGAGGTGCAAAAAAATTAGAAATTGAAAAAGGTTTCTTTCTTAAGTATTTGACCTTGATATAAGGATTCAGGAGCATTTTTTGTTTGCCTTTATCTTAAAAAATGGCTCAGATATAGTAGTTTCAATTCCTAACGTGGGTGACATTTTGAAAAATCTGATTTTTTGCCTGCGACAGCACTCGTATATATCAACCGATTCCGATGTGAGTGAGCATGTGCACAGCAATTACTAAGGTCTCGACCAAGCTCACTGGTTAGCCTCATCCGCCATGTTGTCTTAAAATGGCAGGCACTTTAAGAAATCGCCGAATTTGGCAGCCAAATATAAGTTACTTTAATTAAAAGCAGCTTGGATAAAGCTGACTAATTTCGCGAAATTCTCATCCGTAATGATTTAGTATTGATAAAAATTAGTATTGAATCTCCTACATTCGGTTTCCACTTAATTGAGCTTCGTGTGTTTGAATAATATAAGTTGGCTTTTTTAAAATAAAGAATATGAAAGCTACCTCTTCCTCCCGGCACTGGCCGGAAGGACTTTTTCAAAATGGCGCCATTTAAAATTTTTTTAAAACGTTCAAATTTGAAATGTGGTACCAAAGAATTGATAATGGAAAAATATTTTTTTCTTATGTATTTGACCTTTATACAAAGATTCCGGAGCAGTTTTTGTTTCGTCTATATCTTAAAAAATGGCTGAGTTGCAGCATTTTGAATTTCTAGCGTGGCTGACATTTTGAAACGTCCTGAAATTTGTCACGCGATAAAAGGCGTATTTATGAATCGATTTGGATGTAACTTCGTTTATACATAGTGCATTCCAATGTCTCGACCGGGTTCGTTGGCCAGCTTCATCCGCCATCTTGTTTAAAAATGGCGGCCATTTAAAGTTTTAAGAAAAATTTAAATTTGAAATGTGGTACCAAAAAATTGAAAATTGAAAAAATATTTTCTTCTTATGTGTTTGACCTTGATAAAAAGATTCGGGAGCAGTTTTTCTTTCGTCTATATCTTAAGAAATGGCTGACTTATAGCATTTTGAATTTCTAGCGTGGCCGACATTTTGAAACGTCCTAATTTTTGTCACGTAATAACAGGCGTATTTATGAACCGATTTGGATGTACCTAGGTGTGTACATAGTACATACAAATATCTCGACCGAGTTCGTTGGCCAGCTTCATCCACCATCTTGTTTCAAAATGGCGGCCATTTAAAAAAATTTAAAAAATAAAAAAATTAAAATGAGATACCAAAAAATTAGAAAATGAAAAAGATTTTTTTCGTATGTGTTTGACATTAATACAAAGATTCCGGAACAGTTTTTGTTTCGTCTATATCTAAAAAAATGGCTGAGTAATAGCATTTTGAATTTATATTGTGGCTGACATTTTAAAACGACCTGATTTTTAGGTAGCTTTCATTACAAAAAGTCCTTCCGGCCAGTGCCGGGAGGAAGAGGTAGCTTTCAAATACCTTATTTTAAAAAAGCCAACTTATATTATTCAAACACACGAAGCTCAATTTAGTGGAAACCGAATATAGGAGATTCAATACGAATTTTTATCAATACTAAATCATTATGAATGAGAATTTCACGAAATTAGTCAGCTTTATCCAAGCTGCTTTTATTTAAAGTAACTTATATTTGGCTGAGATGTGGAAGTATACTATCCACATGCTTTCTCAGATGGAAACAGGCGAATACGTGTGTTATCGCGTGACAAATACAAGATCGTTTCAAAATGTTAGCCATACTAGAAATTCAAAGTGCTATAATTCAAACATTTTTTAAGATATAAACAAAAGAACAAATTTTCAGAAACAAAATCTGCCCCGGAATCTTTGTATCAAGGCCAAACACATAAAAGTCCTTCCGGCCAGTGCCGGGAGGAAGAGGTAGCTTTCATAATCCTTATTTTAAAAAAGCCAACTTATATCATGCAAACACACGAAGCTCAATTTAGTGGAAACCGAATATAGGAGATTCAATACTAATTTTTATCAATATAATGAATGAGAATTTCGCGAAATTAGTCAGCTTTATCCAAGCTGCTTTTCTTTAAAGTAACTTATATTTGGCTGTCAAATTCGGCAATTTCTTAAAGTGTCTGTCATTTTAAGACAACGTGGTGGATGAGGCTAAGCAGTGAACTTGGTCGAGACCTTAGTAATTGCTGTGCACATGCTCACTCACATCGGAATCGGTTAATATATAGGAGTGCTGTCGCATGCAAAAAATCAGATTTTTCAAAATGTCACCCACAATAGAAATTGAAACTGCTATATCTGAGCCATTTTTTAAGGTAAAGACAAACAAAAAATGCTCCTGAATCCTTATATCAAGATCAAATACTTAAGAAAGAAACCTTTTTCAATTTCTAATTTTTTTGCACCTCACTTTAAATATATATATATTTTTTTTAATTTAATGGCCGCCATTTTGAAACAAGATGGCTGATGAATCTGGCCAGCGAACTTGGTCGAGGTGTTGATGTATACTATCCACATGCCTTCGTACATCGAAATAGGCGAATACGTGTGTTATCGCGTGACAAATACAAGATCGTTTCAAAATGTTAGCCATGCTAGAAATTCAAAGTGCTATAAATCAACCATTTTTTAAGATATCAACAAAAGAACAAATTTTCAGAAACAAAAACTGCTCCGGAATCTTTGTATCAAGGCCAAACACATAAAAAAATCTTTTTCATTTTCCAGTTTTTTAATACCTCATTTTGAATTTTAAATTTAATTTTTTTTAATGGCAACCCTTTTGAAACAAGATGGCGAATGAAGCTGGCCAACGAACTCGCTCGAGACATTGGTATGTACTATGTACAGACCAAGTTACATCCAAATAGGTTCATAAGTACGCCTGTTATCGCGTGACAAAAATCAGGTCGTTTTAAAATGTCAGCCACAAGAGAAAATCAAAATTCTATTACTCAGCCATTTTTTTTTAGATATAGACGAAAGAAAAACTGTTCCGGAATCTTTGTATTAAGGTCAAACACATACAAAAAAAATCTTTTTTATTTTCCAATTTTTTGGTATCTCATTTAAATTTTTTTATTTTTTAATTTTTTTAAATGACCGCCATTTTGAAACAAGATGGCGGATGAAGCTGGCCAAAGAACTCGGTCGAGATATTTGTATGTACTATGTACACACCAAGGTACATCCAAGTCGGTTCATAAATACGCCTGTTATTATGTGAGAAAAATCAGGACGTTTCAAAATGTCAGCCATGCTAGAAATTCAAAATGCTATAACTCAGCCATTTTTTAAGATATAGACAAAACAAAAACTGCTCCGAAATCTTTTTATCAAGGTCAAACACATAAGAAGAAAATATTTTTTCAATTTTCAATTTTTGGTACCACATTTCAAATTTAAATTTTTATTAAAAATTTAAATGGCCGCCATTTTTAAACAAGATGGCGGGTGAAGCTGGCCAACGAACCCGGTCGAGACATTGGTATGTACTATGTATAAACGAAGTTACATCCAAATCGGTTCATAAATACGCCTTTTATCGCGTGACAAAATTCAGGACGTTTCAAAATGTCAGCCACGCTAGAAATTCAAAATGCTATAACTCAGCCATTTTTTAAGATATAGACGAAACAAAAAGTGCTCCGGAATCTTTGTATAAAGGTCAAATACATAAGAAAAAAATATTTTTCCATTTTCAATTTTTTGGTACCACATTTCATATTTTAACTTTTTAAAAAATTTTTAAATGGCCGCCATTTTGAAACAAAATGACGGATGAAGGTGGCCAACGAACTCGGTCGAGAGATTGGTATGTACTATGTACACACCGAATTACATCCAAATCGGTTCATAAATACGCCTTTTATCGTGTGACAAAATTCAGGACGTTTCAAAATGTCAGCCACGCTAGAAATTCAAAATGCTATAACTCAGCCATTTTTTAAGATATAGACGAAACAAAAACTGCTCCGGAATCTTTGTATAAAGGTCAAATACATAAGAAAAAAATATTTTTCCATTTTTAATTTTTTGGTACCACATTTCAAGTTTTAAGTTTTTTTAAAAACTTTAAATGGCCGCCATTTTGAAACAAAACGGCGGATGAAGCTGGCCAACGAACTCGGTCGAGACATTGGTATGTACTATGTACACACCGAATTACATCGAAATCGGTTCATAATTACGGGAGTTATAGTGTGACATAGGTCAGATATATATATATATATATATCAATTTTGAACGGAGGGTGGTTTCGGGGTCTGGGGGTCATGATCGATGAAAATATACCAAAATTTTTTGAAATCGCTTTCCTCCGAACGGCTGCAATAGGTAGCTTTTTTGTAAAGAAAGCTACCTAAAAAAATCTTTTTCATTTTCCAATTTTTTAATACCTCATTTTAAATTTTAAATTTAATTTTTTTAAATGGCAACCCTTTTGAAACAAGATGGCGAATGAAGCTGGCCAACGAACTCGGTCGAGACATTGGTATGTACTATGTACAGACCAAGTAACATCCAAATCGGTTCATAAATACGCTTGTTATCGTGTGACAAATATCAGGTCGTTTTAAAATGTCAGCCACAATAGAAATTCAAAACGATATAACTCAGCCATTTTTTTAGATATAGACAAAACAAAAACTGTTCCGGGATCTTTGTATTAAGATCAAACACATACAAAAAAAATCTTTTTCATTTTCCAATATTTTGGTATCTCATTTTAAATTTTAATTTTTTAAAATTTCTTTAAATGGCCGCCATTTTGAAACAAGACGGCGGATGAAGTTGGCCAACGAACTCGGTCGAGATATTTGTATGTACTATGTACACACCAAAGTACATCCAAATCGGTTCATAAATACGCCTGTTATCACGTGACAAATATCAGGACGTTTCAAAATGTCAGCCACGCTAGAAATTCAAACTGCTATAACTCAGCCATTTTTTGAGATATAGACGAAACAAAAACTGCTCCCGAATCTTTGTATCAAGGTCAAATACATAAAAGAAAAATATTTTTTCAATTTTCAATTTTTTGGTACCACATTTCAAATTTAAATTTTTCTTAAAAATTTAAATGGCTGCCATTTTTAAACAAGATGGCGGATGAAGCTGGCCAACGAACTCGGTCGTGACATTGGTATGTACTATGTACAAACGAAGTTACATCCAAATCGGTTCATAAATACGCCTTTTATCGCGTGACAAAATTCAGGACGTTTCAAAATGTCAGCCACGCTAGAAATTCAAAATGCTATAACTCAGCCATTTTTTAAGATATAGACGAAACAAAAACTGCTCCGGAATCTTTGTATAAAGGTCAAATACATAAGAAAAAAATATTTTTCCATTTTCAATTCTTTGGTACCACATTTCAAATTTAAAATTTTTAAGAAAATTTTAAATGGCCGCCATTTTGAAACAAAATGGCGAATGACGCTGGCCAACGAACTCGGTCGAGACATTGGTATGTACTATGTACATACCGAATTACATCCAAATCGGTTCATAAATTCGAGAGTTACAGTATGACAAAGGTCAGATATATATATATATATATATGGATATATGTATATATATATATATATATATATATCAACTTTTGAACGGAGGGTGGTTTCGGGGTCTGGGGGTCATGATCGATGAAAATATACCAAAATTTTTTGAAATCGCTTTCCTCCGAACGGCTGCAATAGGTAGCTTTTTGTAATGAAAGCTACCTAAAAGCTACTTATTGCAGCCGTTCGGAGGAAAGCGATTTCAAAATATTTTGGTGTATTTTCATCGAACATGACCCCCAGACCCCGAAACCACCCTCCGTTCAAAATTGATATATATATACATAAATATATACCAATATATATATATATATATATATATATATGTGACCTTTGTCATACTGTAACTGTCGTATTTATGTACCGATTTGGATGTAATTCGGTGTGTGCATAGTACATACCAATGTCTCGACCGAGTTCGTTGGCCAGCTTCATCCGCCATTTTGTTTCAAAATGGCGGTCATTTAAAATTTTTTTAAAAATTTAAAATTTGAAATGTGGTACCAAAATATTAAAAATAGAAAAATTTTTTTTTCTTATGTATTTGACCTTTATACAAAGACTCCGAAGCAGTTTTTGTTTCGTCTATATCTTAAAAAATGGCTGAGTTATAGCATTTTGAATTTCTAGCATGACTGACATTTTGAAACATCCTGAGTTTTGTCACGCGATAAAAGGCGTATTTATGAACCGATTTGGATGTAACTTCGTTTATACATAGTACATACCAATGTCTCGACCGAGTTCGTTGGCCAGCTTCATCCACCATCTTGTTTAAAAATGGCGGCCATTTAAATTTTTAAGAAAAATTTAAATTTGAAATGTGGTACCGAAAAACTGAAAATTGAAAAAATATTTTTTTTTATGTGTTTGACCTTGATAAAAAAACTCCGAAGCAGTTTTTGTTTCGTCTATATCTTAAAAAATGGCTGAGTTATGACATTTTGAATTTCTAGCGTGGCTGACATTTTGAAACGTCCTGATATTTGTCACGTGATAACAGGCGTATTTATGAACCGATTTGGATGTATCTTGGCGTGTACATTGTACATACAAATATCTCGACCGAGTTCGTTGGCCAGCTTCATCCGCCATGTAGTTTCAAAATGGCGGCCATTTAAAAAAATTAAAAAAAATTAAAATTTAAAATGAGATACCAAAAAATTATAAAGTGAAAAAGATTTTTTTCGTAAGTGTTTTACCTTAATACAAAGATTCCGGAACAGGTTTTGTTTCGTCTACATCTAAAAAAATGGCTGAGTTATAGCATTTTGAATTTCTATTGTGGCTGACATTTTAAAACGACCTGATTTTTGTCACGCGAAAACAGGCGTATTTATGAACCGATTTGGATGTAACTTGGTCTGTCTCTGTACATAGTACATACCAACGTCTTGATCGAGTTCGTTGGCCAGGTTCCTTCGCCATCTTGTTTCAAAAGGGTTGCCATTTAAAAATAATTTAATTTAAGGTATTAAAAATTTGGAAAATGAATAAGATTTTTTTTTATGTGTTTGGCCTTGATACAAAGATTCTGGAGCAGTTTTTGTTTTGGAAAATTTGTTCTTTTGTTTATATCTTAAAAAATGGTTGAATTATAGCACATTGAATTTCTAGCATGGCTAACACTTTGAAACGATCTTGTATTTGTCACGCGATAACACACGTATTCGCCTATTTCGATGTAAGAAGGCATGTGGATAGTATACATCAATATCTCGACCAAGTTCGCTGGCCAGCTTCATCAGCCATTTTGTTTCAAAATGGCGGCCATCAAATTAAAAAAAAATTATATTTAAAGTGAGGTGCAAAAAAATTAGAAATTGAAAAAGGTTTCTTTCTTAAGTATTTGACCTTGATATGAGGGTTCAGGAGCATTTTTTGTTTGTCTTTATCGTAAAAAATGGCTCAGATATAGCAGTTTCAATTTCTAATGTGGGTGACATTTTGAAAAATTTGATTTTTTGCCTGCGACAGCACTCGTATATATCAACCGATTCCGATGTGAGTGAGCATGGGCACAGCAATTACTAAGGTCTCGACCAAGTTCACTGGTTAGCCTCATCCACCATGTTGTCTTAAAATTGCAGGCACTTTATGAAATCGCCGAATTTGGCAGCCAAATATAAGTTACTTTAAAGAAAAGCAGCTTGGATAAAGCTGACTAATTTCGAGAAATTCTCATTCATTATATTGATAAAAATTAGTATTGGATTTCCTATATTCGGTTTCCACTAAATTGAGCTTCGTGTGTTTGAATGAGATAAGTTGGCTTTTTTAAAATAAGGAATATAAAAGCTACCTCTTCCTCCCGGCACTGGCCGGAAGGACTTTTTTTTTCATAAAAAGTGCTATAGTTTCACGATTTTTAAATTGGGGTAAAGCACAGTATAGTGTGTTCTATTATGATAGAATTGCATAAATCATTGAGGAAAAATTAAATTGTATTCTGCAAGAAATTATTATTTTCGTTATATCGATTCTTAAAATATGAAACTCATGTTTATTCTGACAGATGTTTTAAAAATTTGTTATTTATGGTTATCAATAAAATTATAAAGTAAAAATTCAGTACCAGAAGATACTTTCATAGGGAATTAAACATAATATACTTTTACCTTTATAATACATAAAAAAACTGATTAACAAAATTCATTACATGAGTAAATTATCTAAAAAAAAAAATTAATATTTTATTCATCTTAATTTCATTATATCCATTTACATGCTTGAAGAAAATCTAATAAATAAATCTTAAGAAAATTAATGATATTTTAATTTATTTCATTTGCTCTTTATCATTATCTTAAAAATGGAAAGAGACAATGTAAAGGAAATTATTAAATAAGCAGGAAACGGAATTCCGCAATTATTTTAGTTATTTTCATTCTTTTGAAAATAATTCCAATTACAGAAAATTTATCGCTTCCTACTAGATAATGATTATCGATTTATAAAAAAAAGCATTGTGGAAAAAAGATATGTTATCACTTTTCGCACTTTCCAAAAATATTAACTCTATGCAGGTAAAAGTAATGAATTCATTTTTTATTCACGCTAGCGATAGCTGGGTTAATATTTCTTTTTAAGCTTTAGATTAAAGTCTTTCATAAAATGATTTTTTTTCCTTTAGGATGTCGTCAAAATAGCTGAAGCTATTGTACTATTTTAAAAAGTAGTTGGAATGACAAAAGTGTAACTTTTCATCTGAAACATTAGAAATAAAATATACTACTTTTAGATGCGTGTTTCATAACTTTATGTAAATAAAACACTATCTGCTACGAAGATTCTATTTATAGTATATATCATACATAATTATTCGCACTATATATCATGACTATAATAATATATTTCCCGTAATTATATTTAATGCCCACATGAAATAATAATATATGAGATCGATTTGCCACATTTTTTAATTAAAAATTATTTTGTTGATTTTTTTGGGGAAACAGGTATTTATTGATATTTGCGACTAATAACATTATCATAACTAAAATCACGGCGAAGTAGGTATCAATTTTAAAATCACCATTTTTCTTTAGTTTATTATATGTTTTAAAAGCTATATATTTTACTATCTATTCTTAAACTTGCATGCATTTTTTATGAAATTTAAAATATACATATAAAACTACTGTTTACAAAATCTTTTGTTAACTAACACAATTATTTCATTTGAATATAGTTAAAATATTTAAGGCAGACTTCTGTAAAACTAATTTCAAATAATTTCAATTCATTCGGGATCTGTTTACAGCTAAAGGAATGAATCTCCTTAGAGAATGTTTTATACGCATGCGATTTAATAAACTATTATAGAAAATTTGTTATGAAAAGTAGCAAGTAATCACTTCCTGAAAAAGCATGTTTATTTTACTTGCCTGGTACCCTATCAGTAGCAGCACCAATAATTAAAATAACTGTTATAAGGAACTTTACACAGACATTTAGAATTTAGATTATTCGAGCAAAATGGACAGGATTTGCGGAATTAATTTAGAAAAAATGAATTTGAATTAGCGAATTAATGGAAATTCCTATTTAAATAGATTAAAAGTCTACCCCAATCACGCAAAGACACTTGTAAGCTTGTGAGCCATCTTTTAAATTATCTCATTTTCATTTCGATGATATAAAACTTTTCTTAAAAAATTTAATAGCTGAGATCAGTCTCTACAAAAAGCGATTTTAGGTAGATTTCGAAAGAAACACTACTTATTACGTTCTCCCCTTTGTTGGATTTCGGAAATTTTTTGTAGATCTACGGGGATCATGAACACAAGAACCCAAAACAAACCTCAGTTCAAACTTTATCTGTCTACTTACCTATCTATCTATCTATATATATATAACCATTAATTAAACATAACCTACCACCGTCAATTATTATGAATTAAAGCTGTAAGTATAAAAAAAATTATTATAAGAATTATTATGGAAGAAAAAGAAAAAAGTGGACACCGACAATATATATACAACTCAGATTCAAAATATTAGAATAATTACTTTTTTTTTCACAAACTGGAAATATCCTTTGGTAATTTAACATCTTTTAATGCAAATATGCAAACGATATTTTTCTTAAGAACTTATTGTTGATCAAACTTATTTATTATCTTAAAATTAATATCATTTCTGAAAAGAATAATTGAAAAAAAATTATTTTGAAAAGTCAAAATATTAGAATATTTATTCAAGTGGTTCAAAATATTAGAATATTTCGCATTAATTCTCCTTTAATTATCACCAATTCATAACTGGTGGCATCATTGATTAAATTCAGACGATTTTATTTAAAATCGGTGTTCTTTTTATAGTTTGTTTGCATTTTTGTCTTAAAATGGGTCGTTTGGGTGATATTCCTGAATCTATTAAATTTTGCATGTTTGATTTGTATCGGCACGGTAAAAATCAATGTTATATAGGGAATTATTTACATTTTTCGCAATCAAGCGTTAATAAAATACTAACACAATATTAAAAAAATGGAAATTTTCAAAATAATCGCCGAAATGGCGGCCGCAAACCAAACGAATCTGCTAGAGCTGACAGGAAACTGAAGCGTATAGTTAAGAAAAACCGATTTAAAAGCGTGCAATTCTTGCACCGAAAGTGGAAAGAAGAAGGAGTTGAAGTTTCTACATCGAGAACATTAAGACGTCTCCATAAATTTAAGTTTGAATCTCGTATACCGAAAACAGAATCTCTCATGACTGTAAAACAAAAACTTATAAGATTCAATTGGTGTAAATCAAGACGTTTATTGAGCAAAGAAGATTGGAAAAACATATTAGTTAGGGGTGAAATTATCTTGTATAGATACAAAACATACTTTCATCGCTAAATAATATATTTTCTCAATCTTCTTTGCTCCATAAACGTCTTGATTTACACCATTTGAATCTTATACGTTTTTGTTTTACAGTCATGAGAGATTTTGTTTTCGGTATACGAGATTCAAACTTAAATTTATGGAGACGTCTTAATGTTCTCGATATAGAAACTTCAACTCCTTCTTCTTTCCATTTTCGGTGCAAGAATTGCACGCTTTTAAATCGGTTTTTCTTAACTATACGCTTCAGTTTCCTGTCAGCTCTAGCAGATGCGCTTGGTTTTCGGCCGCCATTTCGGCGATTATTCTGAAAATTTCCGTTTTTTGAATATTGTGTTAGTATTTTACTAACGCTTGATTGCGAACAATGTAAATAATTCCCTATATAATATTGATTTTTACCGTGCCGATACAAATCAAACATACGAAGTTTAATAGATTCAGGAATATCACCCACACGACCCATTTTAAGACGAAAAAGCTAACAAACTGTATAAAGAACACCGATTTTAAATACAATCGTCTGAATTTAATCAATGATGCCACCAGTTATGAATTGGCAATAATTAAAGGAGAATTAATGCGAAATATTCTAATATTTTGAACCACTTGAATAAATATTCTAATATTTTGACTTTTCAAAATAATTTTTTTTTCAATTATTCTTTTCAGAAATGATATTAATTTTAAGATAATAAATAAGTTTAATCAACAATAAGTTCTTAATAAAAATATCGTTTGCATATTTGCATTAAAAGATGTTAAATTACCAAAGGATATTTCCAGTTTGCGAAAAAAAAGTAATTATTCTAATATTTTGAATCTGAGTTGTATATATATATATATATACAGTAAAACTCGGATATAACGCTCACCGCTTAAAACGCTTTTCCGCCTTTTACGCTCATTTGTCCCGATCCCTTGAACCATATCCATAAGAACAATGTAAAAATTCCTCTCTTTTAACGTTCCCTGCTTTTAACGTTTTCCCGCTTTTAACGCGCTTTTTATTGGTCCTTTGAACAAAGAAATCCCGGATATTACGCTTTGAACTTTGATTTAGATCCGGAGTTCTCATTTTCTCGCCCGTACAAAGAGAAAGAGAGAGAAAGATGGGATACGTGGAATTGGTAGCCAGCCAACGTCCAAAGACTATGTAAAAAAAAAAAAAAAAATCAGCCTCATTGGATCAGAGAACAAAAGAATTTATGCCGTCCATCTCAGCAGCACCTGTCTGTCTCTTACTTCCCACAAATTGTTTTCGCTTTTTCCATTTACACATAAGTAAGTAGCATCGTTGCCGACTCCAATTAGGTGTAATATGGAAGCTAAGAGTATGACGCTGTATGGAGCTAAGAAAGACGCTGACACTTTCGAAAAAATTAAAAATTCTAAAAAATTATGACAAAAATTCACCTATTCTGAGATTTTGCGTTATCTATGAATATCGCGCAGTGCGTCGTCTCTTCGGGCTTTTCTTCAAAACAGAAAATATCTTGAAAAAAAAAAATGCTGCGATTGGTGGCTCAAAGAAAAAGAGAGTGAAAATAGGAAAATATGAAAATTTAGAAAAAGTTATGTACCAGTGGTTTCTTGAGTCAAGACACTGTAACATACCTATCAGCGGATCCATAGTTAAAGTAAAAGCTACAGAAGTAGCCCAAAAGCTAAGAATTGAAGATTTTACTCCATCTAATGGGTGGATAGACCGATTTCGAACCCGCCTCGGCATTGTGTACAAGAAGATTTGCGGAGAATCCGCTGCCGTGAACATAGAAAATGCAGAATTTTGGAAAAAGAACAGTACTCCAAGGCATATCAAAAACTATGCCAGTTGTGATATTTATAACGCCGACGAATTTGGTTTATTTTTTAAAACGATGCGTGATAAATCCTTAAAGTTAAAAGATCAGCAGTAACATGGAGGGAAGTTCAGTAATGAACGTGTGACTGTGCTTGTTTGTTCCAACGCCGATAGGAGCGACAAACGCAAGCCTCTGGTGATTGGAAAATCCTGAAAAATTCGCTGTTTCAAGAACATCAAACGACTTCCCAGTAACTATGCACATCAACGCAAGGCTTGGATGACGGGTCCGCAGTTCATTAAATATGTTCCTGATTTTAATGTCGATATGCGGAAGCAAAATAGGCATGTCATACTATTCGTATACAATTACGTAGAGCATGCCCAAGAAATACTAGATATTTCAAACGTCTCTCTGGAATTTTTACCTGCAAACACTACCAGCGTGCTTTAACCGATGGATCAAGGCATCATAAAGGATTTAAAACAAAATTATCGCAAACGTATAGTGAAACAATTTCTTCATAAAATAGAAATTAAAAGTAGCTGATCTTCTGTGAATTTCCTCGACGACATGGAATATCTTAGCGATGCTTGGGATGCAATAGAACCTAAAGTAATTCAAAATTGCTTTAAAAAGGCAGAATTCATAACGGATGTTGACGATGACACGGATGCGATTGAAGAGGGATCGGATCCTATAGACGATTAGAAGTGGCAAGCTGTTTGCGAGCATCTTGCACAAAACGGATACAGCCTTCAGAACTATCTTATCTTAACATTAATAAAGACGTTATCACAAGCAACGTTAGGGGCATTGACGACATTATAGGGGACACTGTATAGGATGCCGCAGAAGAAGAGGACCCTGATGAAGTTGCTGATGGCGATGTTCAAGAGCGCATCCCAACGATACCTGAAGTAATGGAAACTTTTAGCACTATCCGTCTATGCACCGCTTCACATGAAGATATATTAAGACACATAAACAAAGCAGAAAACGCTCTTTTATGTGGTCGTTCGTTTACCCGTCAGACTAAATTCGAAGAGTTTTTATCTAAAACAGAATAAACAGTAAGTGAAAGTTTATAGTCCTCATGGTGGTGCTCAAGAATGCAAATGTTATATATTTTTTTAAATATTATTATTAGTTTCTTTCATAATTTTATGTTTAATATAAGCATAAAGGTTCCTATTAGAAATGTTACATATATTTTGTAGCTAGTTTTTATTTTAAATAATACACAAAAGTGATTCTCCGCATTATTTAAAGCAGATAATCTAATATTCTCAATTTTAAAATGCCGAAACCCTACTCCCGCATTTAACGCTTTCCCGCCTTTAACACTCTTCTACGCCGGTCGCCCGGAAGAGCGTTATATCCTGGTTTTACTGTATGTATAATAAATTTGAAATCACAAATATATGAGCAAATTGGTAATTTTCTAAAGATGAATTAGAAATGAACATAGGAAACCAGTATGTAAAATAAGAATCTATGAATAACCCATAGAATCTTCAGAGGAGCTTGTGGGTTCATTCATAGAAGATGCGTTATTTCATCCAATTTTGTCGGCATTAACCCTAAAATGACAAAATTTAGCTCCTTATAACGCAAACATAACAGAAAGTAGATAACAAAAATCCAAGAGATCTAAAGAAAGATACACAACTAACACGGGATATTAAAAATAATTAGATCACAATACCTAAATTACATACCAGGAATTAAAATTGCAGCATGTCAGGATGGAAAAACATATTCAGGACTATTTTAACATAGGGGCCACAGTTGAATATCTGACTGAAACCCATATCTTTGCTGCCATCTGGTGTGAGAAAGGAAAAAAATGTAAATTGGAAATGGATTATTAACAATAATGTTTAGTGCTGACATCTTTACCCAAAAAGAAAAAAAAAGAATGAAATTGATTGAAGAAATCAATAAATGACTTAGATTAACATTTTGTTAAAGTAGAATGAAAAAATAGGAATAAACTTAATAAGTATTGAGTAAATACAAAATAAAATAAAGATAAGGAATAAATTAACACAAAATAAAATAAATAAATAAATAAAAATAAATAAATAGAATGGCAATTGATTAAATTAACTATTTTAAAGACAAAATATTATAATATAAAAAATGGGAATATAAATAAAATTTAAAAAACACTGAGGAATATTGAGATAGTAAAATAACCTTGTATTATGAAGGAATATGTGAAAATTTATGAGAAATTTATTATGTTAAATGCATGATACCCCGTATTTTTTTTGTTGTTAAATATATCCATACAATATATAAGCATATATACATACACATATACATGCTCACACAAATATAACACATATAATGTTTTAAACTTTTTTTAGCATTCCCGACCTCAACCCTCCGTAATGGTATTTTTTAAAAATAAAAATAGTGTATGATGTATGGAATAACATACACACACACATACTTTTTTTCTTTAAGATATATATATAACCATTAATTAAACATTACCGACCATCATCAAAAACTGCAATATTGTGAAATGACAATAAAAATGGATACCACAAACCTATACTATAGAACTGTATGTATAATGTAAAGTGCCTTATACATAATTACAAGAATTAATATGGAAGAAAAAAAGAAGAATATGCATACCGAAAAAATTTGAAAAACTTATGTATTGAATTACGTTTTCAAGAGTACAGAATTCAATGATATAAGCAAATCGGTCGTTTACTGTGTGAAAAAAGCTAAAAGCTGAAATTTTTTTTTCTCCTGTACTCAAACAACCAATATGATCAAAAGAATAGTTTCAAGATGAAAACAGAACATTATCAAATGGCATGAAACGGAAAAAAAACAATACAACCCTTTAAATATTTAATTTATAGCAAAAAAATAGAAATATTACACAACATACCTAAAAGAAACCCAATTGATTTTCAAAATATCCTCCCGCACATGGTATCCAAGCATGATCAGATTAAGGTGAATAAAACAGTTAACACAGAAATTAAAACTATGGATTCAGTTAATTCATTTTGAAATACCGTGATAAAATCAATTAATATAATATAAATAGAAAATAATTACATAATTTAAAATACCTAAAAAACACATTTAAATTGTTTATTTTCAATTTTAAAATATTGCCAATTAACAGCGTTTAATACCACCTGGTGTAAAAAATTAAAATTATTACTTTAATAGAAGCACTTAAAAGACAATTTTTTTAGTGCTGCCATTTATTATATTATTTTAAAAACAATTATTATTATTCAAATGTCACAAGAAGAAAATAATAAAAGCTAATGAAATTAAAATATATCATCTGCATTATCACACTAATCCTAATATATAAATAATAATCTACTATATATCGTTATTCAGAAAAATTAAATTAATTAAATGTTAATAAAATGCTTTCAATATATTCTATTACCAAACCCATTTAGTCTACACTGAGAAAGTAAATAATTTTATAACATTGATACTATATAGAATATAGCTATATGCTATAACTTAAAATAAATTATATATAATATAAATATAAAAACTTTAAGAAATACTATTAAATTTAAAAAATAATAAATTAATAAAATGAACAGGAATAATTAAAAAAAATGGTGTTTATAAAAATTGTCAGATTTTAAATTTCCAATAGCCTAAAGATTACAAATATAGTGTGTGGATTATCTTCCTATTAGCCAAAGAAAAAAAAATGATTGTGACAATCAAACACATTAAATCGATAATTAATCATGGAATAGAATGTTGAAAATAAAACAATATTAAAAAAGTTTAGAGTAGTAATAATAAAAACATACAACAATAAAACAATTTTAATGCATACAGTATAACATTAGTTATATCAAATAAACTTATATGCATATTAATCACTATAAAGATGGTATACTATTATTAATTAATATGACATTGTCCTGAGTAGAGTAAAATTTAAAAACAAATTAATTTTGAATTTGATTAAATAAGCTAATTTTAATGTGAATTGAAATAAAAAAAGAAATGTCATCAATTACATATAAAACATCAAATCAACATCCATGTAAATTGCGTAATAGAAATGTAGTTATAATACAAAGACCCCATCAATTTTTTAAAAATTAACCATTGCGTATTATCCAGGCAACTCCACCCTCCTCCGTACTCTAACATCTACCCACCCAACCATCCTATAGTAATATTTTATTATTATTTTACAATTTTAATTTTTTTATATACATATTTTTTTTTTATTTTATAATTTTTTTGTAATTTTGTTTACGCGTTTTTTTTTTTTTTTTTTTTTTTTTTTTTTGTTAAGATCATCTAAGTACTAATTGTATATTAATGAATATATGAATTTTTTTGAAAAACCATGATTTAATGCTTCATAAATTAGTTTTTTAATATTATTGTTAATTAGATTAGAAGAACATAAACATTTTATTCTATATAGATGATTAAGTATTATATTTCGATATACAGAATGATGAAGACAAGATTTAAAATTTGTAAATGTATTAACTTTGAATTTAAATTCTTTACGTTTATCATATAAATCTGTTATTGTTTTGTTGTCTTTTATTGTAATTTTAAGATCTAAGAAGTTAATTGTATTGTTAGATAAGAGGTTTTCCGTTAATTCCAAATTAGTGGGATAATCAACTGGAAATTAAGAAATTTTAAATTGATCAGTGGCAATTAAAATTATGTCATCAATATAACGATATAAATGGAGATTATTATTAGTAAAAGTACGTTCATAGTGATATAATTATAAGTCTGATAATAAACTGGATGTACAACCACCTTGTGGTATACCGACGTGCTGTAAATATAATGTATTATCTTGCAATATATAATTATTATAGATAATGAAGTTTGTTAAAGTTTTAAAATAAGCGATATCTATATTAGATGGCAATTCCAGTTTTTTATAATACTTTTTAAATAATGCATTTATAATATTATGTAAATCTAATAAGTCTATATTTTTAAAAAGATCTTTGAAGTCATATGTCGTTATATTATATACACAATGAAGATTTTTTTAAAGATTGACCAGTTGATAGCTATTTTTTATACAATGTGTATTATCATTGTTTGTAGTAAGTATATATAATTGATTAACAATTTTTACCAGATGTTTATTGGCTTTATTATTATATGTATTGCAACCAATAGTTACAGTCCTAAATTTAATGGGAGTTTTATGAAATTTGGGAATAAGAACTAAATAAGGATAATTAAAGTTAGTAGATATAATATTTAATAGTTTATAATAACTTTGAATTTTACGATTTTTTACAATTACATTTTCATTAGTTTTCATTAGTTTCATTTTCATTAGTAGAAAAGATTTATTCGAAGAAATGCAGGTTGTAAGAAGTTGGTGATAATAAGATTTACATATGATTGCATACTTATTAGGAGATTTGTCAACATATGTAATAACGTAGTTTTTTTGTAATTTAGTAATTAGTTGGTTAAAATGCTTTGTGTTAATAGAAACCAAATCAGAAATATTAATTTTACAGCCATAGTTAATTTTTCAATTACTAATATTTTCCACTGATTAAAATATTCAATAGATTTATTGTAATAGATTGAATATTTATATATAAAAATATCTATATCATATGTAAACTGTTTGATAATAGATTTAACAGTAAATTTAGATGGAAGTCTATATTTAGTACCACAACCCATTAGTTTTTTCAATTTAAAATCATTATATATATATATATATATATATATAATTTTTTTGTATATGTTTTTTATAATTTTTTAAACAATCCACATCCCACCCTCCATAATAGTGTTTTCGATTTTTTAGTTTTTTTTTTTCTTTTATAAAGATATAATATGCCTATACTGGTAAAAAATAGAAAAAAAATGAAAATTAAGATTTTAGCCATGCAGATATAAAAGAGAGGGGATAAGTATAGGAAAATGCTAATTGCTTTAATTTAAAAATGTTAGGCTGTAAGAATTGGGAGGAACATAAACGTTTGATACGAAGACTATGATTAAGTAGAATATTTCTATATAAGTAAGCAGGAATTGAAGTTCGTAAAATTAATTACATTAAATGAAAATTAATTGAGTTTATCATAAATATTGAATGTTAGTGTGTTATTAGGGAGAATATTAATTTTAACACCCATAAAATTAATCTAGAATTATTTGATAAGGTATCTAGTATCCTAAGTTCTAGATTAGAAGGGTACTTTACAGGAAGAGATATAGAATTATTATATTTAACAGAAAGAATAATTGTATCATCTATGTATCTGTAGAGCGATATATTATTGTTAATAAATTTTCTTTCATAAAAGTAAAGATGTAAATCAGATAACATGCTTGATGAAGCAATTCCTTGAGTAATGCCCTGTATTTGAATAAAAAAGCATTGTCTTGGGGGGAAAAAATATGAAATAGTAGAAAGTTAGTCAAAGATGTGAAGTAGTCAGTATCAATGTTATCAGGTAAATATAATAACGGAGAATATTCTATGAATAATGTATTTATAATAGAATGTAAGTCTTTTAGAATGATATTATTAAATAGGTCATTGAAATCTAAAGTAATAATATTATTGACATTTGTTAATGGCTTTATTTTATCCACAAATTCAAAACTGTTTTTAAAGCAGTGAGTATTGTCTTTTTTAACTGATAACTCATAAATTTGTGTAAGAATATTTAAAAACAAAGTATTAGCACGAGTATTATGTGTATTACAACGTACAGTGCAGTGCGGAATTTAAGAGGATTTTTGTGAAATTTTGGAATCATGACTACATAAGGATAATTTAGGCTGTTATTTTTTATGCCTAGTAATTTATGATAGCTTAATATATGATTATTATATTCCTTTAAAGTAACATGATGAAGTTTGAAAATATTATTAGAAGTAACTGCTTTAGTTAGAAGGTGATGATAGTAATATTTGCAGATGATAGCATAGTTGTTAGCAGCCTTATCTACATAAGTAATGATGAAATTATTGTGAAGTGCTGCAATATGTGTTTTAAGGATGGAGAAAGAAACTGAATTTTTGGCAATATTCAGTTTTAATAATTGTTGTTTCAAGAGAAAGATGACATAAGGCTTCCAATCTACAAAATATTTAGTAGGTTTATTATAGTTGATAGCAATTTTGTAAATGAAGAAATCTAAATCATATGTGAATTGTTTAATGATGGACTGTACATCAGACTGTGAAGGAATACGATATTTAATGCCATGACGCATCAAAGACCTTAAATGAGTATTATTGACAATTTCTAAATTACCAGTTATAACATGCCCATGATGGGCATTAATATATGTATTTAGATGGGGATCATTACATTTAAATGTAAAAGTATCAGTATGTTTGAATTTTTTAGGAAACTCATTATAGTTAAAAATTTTACGACCTAAACTAATAGGAGCATATATATATATATAACCATTAATTAAACATAACCTACCACCATCAAAAACCGTAATATTATGAATTAAAGCTGTAAGTTTAAAAAAAAGTGCCAAATAATTTATTATAAGAATTATTATGGAAGAAAAAATAAGAAAGTGGACACCGACAAATAATGGAAAAGCTTATATATTGAATTACGTTTTCAAGAACACAGGATTCAATGATAGAAGCAATATGGTAGTTTTCTGTGAGAAAAATAAACTAAAGCTAAAAATTATTTTTCTCTGTGCCCGAACAACCATTATAATCAAGTGAATAAGATTAATATATTTACTAATATTATATATTTAATAATTATTAATATACATATATATATATAATTATATATATATATATATATATATATGTATAACCTCCTGAGACCCAAGTAAAATATAATGCATATATTTTGTTTAATACGAGTTTTTTTCAACAAAAATGATGTTTTTAAAGAAATTAATAAATTTCGATTTTTTAATTTTGTTTTACAGCACATCCATCTAAATGGATGTTCAGGCCATAACTCGCTTTAAAATAATTAAAAAAATGCTAAAATTATGGGAAAGAATGGAGTTTATTATAAAGAACATAAGGCAAGCATTAACATTTGCTATTAAAATTGCAAAAAAAAAAAAAAGAAAAAAATAGTTTAACAAATTAAAATAACATAAAACGAAACTTACCAGCGCAACGTTGAATTCCAACTTGACTCACTTATTGCGACATTTTGTAAACAAAATAGTTACCGTTGCCAAAATCCAAAAGCTGAATGTTGATTTTTGATTCATACATTACCATGCCAAACTGGTTTTAGATTTCTACAATGGAGTTTAACGCAATAGAAGGAGAAAGCAAAACTTCCATTTAAATGGATGCCAGGTCTCAGGAGGATATATATATATTTTAATGGTTATACATATACCGGGTGTCCCAAAAAGGACTGACTGATTTTAAAATTCAATAACTTGCAAACGGTGACAGATATTAAAAAAATTCTTGCAGGAGGGTTATGCATAAGGTCAAAAGTTTTATTACAGTGATTTTCAATTTTAGTTCGATTTACAAACAATAGATGGCGCTGTAAGGAATAGTCGCTAAATTCAGGCTCGATTTTTGGTACTTCGTGGCCCGGATAATACATTTCCATCTCCTTTTTCTGCATGGAACAAGATAAAGGACCAAAAATCGAGCCTGTATTTAGCGACTATTGCTTACAGCGCCATCTATTGTTTGTAAATCGAACTAAAATTGAAAATCACTGTAATAAAACTTTTGACCTTATGCATAACCCTCCTGCAAGAATTTTTTTAATATCTGTCACCGTTTGCAAGTTATTGAATTTTAAAATCAGTCAGTCCTTTTTGGGACACCCGGTATATATATGTGTGTGTGTGTGTGTGTATCACTTTTTATGGACTCGATAACTTCCATAATTCTGCACAAATCTCTTCCAAACTGATACATAAAATCAAGGGTATAAAATCTCAGTCAAGTTCGTTAATGGGCGAAATCGGACCAAGGGGATGGGAATCAGGAGGGTTTTTGTGAAAACAGAAAAACCCCATAAATTCTTAATTATAATTCATGTCAAATCTGCTTAAGGTTATTATTGCTTCAAGAAAAATGGCCACAATTTATGTATAACAAATTTTTGATATAATTAAAAATGAGCTCAAGGGGCGAAAAAATAGTGTTTTAAGAAGAAAAATTCATAACTTCGCCAATTTACAAGATATCAAATCCGTTTAAATGTATTAGAACTTTTCTTAATCTTATCTACAACAATTATATTGACAAGTTTTTCATTGGACCATCTCTTACACTAAAAAAAAAAGAAATAAAAGAAAGGGTGGGGGGTGGGGGGGGGGTGAAGAAGAAAAAAATTCATAACTCCGTTAATTCACAAAATATCAATTCCGTTTGGTTTTATTATAAATCTTTAATATAATGTACAACTTTTATATTGACAAGTTTTTAATAAAACTAACTCTTACAGAAAAAATGGTGTTTCAAAAAAAAAATTATCGTATTAACATGATTCTGATAAAACCAGCTCTTACAGAAAAATTATATTAAGAACTCGTGAAATTCGGCCAGACAAATCGTTAAACTGGGTTAACTCTAATCTTGAATTAATTTTTGTCGGTGAAATTAGTACTTAACTTCAAAATCTACATGTCCCTGTTGGACGAGCCGTCAGGGATTTTCTTACTTTTACGATATTGGGTGCAGTTTCTTTTTATTTATTTATTTTTAATGAGGATGCTTTTACTTTCGAATGCGAGTGTCTACGCAAGACTGAAACAGCTTCTAAGGAAAATGAAAAGAAATTGCAAAATATGAGAAAACAACTGAGCTGTCATTCAGTCATGCAAAAGGCCAAATATCTTCATAAAAACGTCAATCAATATCAAAACAGTAAAAAACAGTCTATTCGAAAATAAAAAAATAATAAAATAAAAATATCGAAATGCAATAGAGTTATTTTAAATGATCGATCCTATATCTTTAGAATGAGCTTGTTTGTGTTTTCAGAGGCAACAAAACACAATTCCCTTCCTTTCCAAATCTCATTAATTATTCAGTTAATTAATCATCAAACTAATCAGTTCATTAACAATGTTATTTACTATATCTTTTTTTTTTTTTCAAAATAATTCAATTTAACCTCTTCTTGACAAGAGCCCTTTATAGAATATTTAATTTTTTATCTGCAAATTTTCAAAATAGAAGTATTTGCCTAATTTATTAGCAGAAATGCTCTAATTAAATAAAGTCAATTTTTCAATTAACAATTACTAATAGGAATAACGAATTGTTCTGAAAGTGTTATGTGTCAAGTATGCTCGTCGCGAAGGGTTTAACGCATGCTAAAAATATTTTGTCCTTTTAAGAATATTTTGTTTTATTTTGTAATTTTTCCTTTTTATTTTCCTTTTATATATTACAATTTCTTTTTAAGATGGTTTGAATTAGCGGGATTTCATAGTATTAGCAAAAGTTACAAAATGCATGCATGCATTTTAAGATGGGTTTTATTTAAAAAAAAAAAATGCATGAAAACTAATGGGGTTCAAAGAAGCATCCGTTTGCTCAGTTAGTTTGCACTTCCAAAAAATGGATTATTATTATTATTATTATTATTATTATTATTATTATTATTATTATTATTATTATTATTATTATTATTATTATTATATTATATTATTATATTATAATATTATATTATATTATTATATTATTATTATTATTATTGTTGTTGTTATTATTATTATTATTATCATAAATAAACCGATTGATACGTTCAATTTATTATATAACCGTATTAAATTGTAATAAAAAGTTTTTCGAAACTTAAAAATCACCAAACGTATTCATATTCCTAAAGGCGTAATTCTAGTTAATGCATTAACAACCTGTGCTCACATCTATCCTTAATTTGCTTTAATACGGGAAAAATGACGAATCTTGAAGTGTAAGTTTACTGCAAATGTTTCATTAAATTCGAGGATTTTTTTTTTTCTTACAAAATAAAAAATCTCGCTTTAAATAACTATCCTTCTTTGTATTATTTTTTTTTAAACATAAAAGCCTTATTACATAAATTTAGAAATGTATAATGTTGAATGAAAAAGTGTTTCATAGTTATTTTTATATGATTGTTTAGTTTAAGATAAAATATTCATATGTAGATAATTTATTAAAAAAGTTATTATTAATTTTATATAAACCTTACATCCAAAGTATAATAATGTGTTATACTCCTTTACAAAATAATTTCGAATATTTGTTTTTTACCGCGAGTTTCTATTTCTTTGGGTCAAAATTTTATATTTTATTTTTATTTCTCCAAATGCATAAATAGTTTCCTAAAATGTTTTCGAGATAAACAATATTTTTTAAACATTGAATATAATGCTATAATAAAATTTTAAGCTTATTTTTCTCGAAACCCTGTTTTTCAAACTGGGCAACCACTTTCTCGAGAAATAATGGACAAATTTTCTTTATTTTTTATTTAAAAGAAAGCTAATTATTTTTGCTGCAGCCGAAAAACATAATTTGCCAAGGAACACATTGTGACCAAATTTACTTGAGATGCTTGTGGACTGAGAAAAACACTCGCCAATTGAAAATCCGCGCGAGTATTTGCAGCCGAAAAGACGTATAATTCATCTTTTTAAACAAAAAATTTAAATATATAAATGAAATTTTAATAAATATAATTCAGAAAATCCGCAGATGAAATATATTTTCTTTGTAACTGAAAATAAGTCATAACAATCGCGTAAATTTTACCTCAAATAAGTAGACCTCTCATGAACTCTAACAGTACTACGTTGATTTATTTGATTTCAGTAGAAATCGCAACCAGACTTTCTACTTCATAACTCAAAAATTTTCTTTAGGATAAAAATTCCAAAATCGTATTCTCATTTCAATTATACAAAACGCAAAATTTAATTTTTCATTTTGCATTGTTTCTCTTTCGTAATTGAAAAAAATCGGGCAATAATTTACTCTCAATAAATTTATTTTTCTCATTCTGCGTGAAAATTATTCTCAAGATTTTTTTAAAAATATTTTGAGAGTACCCATTTGCCAAGTATTTAATTTATATGCTATAAAAACGTGGCTACCCAATTTCCTGCCTTTCAATCGCATGAGATGTTTCAATAGTTTAAGGGTACAATAATATTTTATTGTGCATTTAGAAACGATTAATGATATTAAATTTATTAAATACAAAATGTTCAGTAAGAAATAATAATTTCTATGTATTTTAAAACTATTCTCAACGAAAAGTGATGTTTTCGATGACGTCGTACGGCAAAATGATTTCTTCCTTTTAAGATTTGACTTAGAATCCAGTTGAATGAAAATAAATCGCTTTGAACAATATAGACAATAAGTTAAAATTAAATTTAAAAAATCAGAAAAACCGACTGCGTAGAAAGCGAACTAATTAATTATTTATCATCAATGTGAAACTATTTTTTTTTTTATACTACTTACCTATTTTTTTTATTTACATGTATTGATGACTTTTAAGTTGTGTTTAATTGTTAGTTCCTATATATAAACACAGTTTTGATGAGGCCAATAGATGTCTGTGAAGGTTAGAGTTGCAATAAAGCTAGAGATCCTACCTACACAACTTCCAGGTTGTGTAATATTTAAACGGAGCTTATGACTGTAAAATAAGCAATGAAACATCGTCTTCGTTTTGAAAGACCTATCCAATGATATGCCTCTCAAGATGGTGCGTAAATATTTTTTTCGTCTCTACTGCCATTTTGTATTTTACGGCGGCCATTTTGAATTTATAAAAAACAAAACCTAGCCTATAACCATCGACCGGTTAAGATGAATCGATAGAGACCTTATTAATTAAAATACATCCAGCCGTTGAGATGTTTCGATGGTATAAAGAAATCCACATACAAAGATACGCGTGAAACACATAACCCTTCTTGGCAGTTGGGTAAAAAGGTTTCAATTTTATAAATTTGAATATATGCTTTAACATTGTTATTTTTTTCACACTAAACTAATAAACATTTAGCACCACTTAAAATCGTTTTAACCATCCTCTTTCAGAAATAATTATTTGAAAAACTATGGTTTTTCTTTAAATTCTTCTAAATAGAAGGAACCAAATTTATAATTAATGAGAGGATCTGAAACTTGTTTAACTTCTTTAATTGAGTTCAAATCTCAAAAAGTAAGTTACATTTCTGCATTCAATTTGTTAACAGGTAGGGGAGGTGGGGAATGAATGGGAGATTTTGACAAAATTGTTTATTTTTAATGCTTTTTTTAAGTTATTATCAATATAATATATCACATTTCATACATTAGGTATTTGACTGCATCTATGCACCATATTTAGTCCAGATTATTGTTATACAGTAAAATATTATAAAATTTAAAAAACGTTACTCTCTGTCCCAATCATCCCTATAGCAGGTATGAATGGGATACTAATAGGGATGGATGCGACACCAATATTTTTCTCCCCGTATTCAATGTTACGTAGTTAAAATTTATAATTATAAATTTATATGTATTTATATTTGTAATATAGGATCTTATAATATGGCTATTATATCTCAGCGTTGCGAATCACTTCTTTTACTGCATTTTTAACTTGTAATGCAAACTTCAGCTGTCTATCTGTTCCCCTTTCCCACTTACGAGACATTTTAGATAAGAAATGAAAGTGAAAAAGTCCTTCCGGCCAGTGCCGGGAAGAAGAGGTAGCTTTCATATTCCTTATTTTAAAAAAGCCAACTTATATCATTCAAACACACGAAGCTCAATTTAGTGGAAACCGAATATAGGAGATTCAATACTAATTTTTATCAATATAATGAATGAGAATTTCGCGAAATTAGTCAGCTTTATCCAAGCTGCTTTTCTTTAAAGTAACTTATATTTGGCTGCCAAATTCGGCGATTTTTTAAAGTGCCTGCCATTTTAAGACAACATGGTCGATGAGGCTAACCAGTGAACCTGTTCGAGATCTTAGTAATTGCTGCGCACATGCTCACTCACATCGGAATCGGTTGATATATACGAGTGCTGTCGCATGCAAAATATCAGATTTTTCAAAATGTCACCCACAATAGAAATTGAAACTGCTATATCTGACCCATTTTTTAAGGTAAAGACAAACAAAAAATGCTCCTGAATCCTTATATCAAGGTCAAATACTTAAGAAAGAAACCTTTTTCAATTTCTAATTTTTTTGCACCTCACTTTAAATATATATATATTTTTTTATTTAATGGCCGCCATTTTGAAACAAGATGGCTGATGAATCTGGCCAGCGAACTTGGTCGAGGTATTGATGTATACTATCCATATGCCTTCTTACATCGAAATAGGCGAATACGTATATTATCGCTTGACAAATACAAGATCGTTTCAAAATGTTAGCCGTGCTAGAAATTCAAAGTGCTATAATTCAAACATTTTTAAAGATATAAACAAAAGAACAAATTTTCAGAAACAAAAACTGCTCCGGAATCTTTGTATCAAGGCCAAACACATAAAAAAAATCTTTTTCATTTTCCAATTTTTTAATACCTCATTTTAAATTTAATTTATTTTTAAATGGCAACCCTTTTGAAACAAGATGGCGAATGAAGTTGGCCAACGAACTCGGTCGAGACATTGGTATGTACTATGTACAGACCAAGTTACATCCAAATCGGTTCATAAATACGCCTGTTATCGCGTGACAAAAATCAGGTCGTTTTAAAATGTCAGCCACAATAGAAATTCAAAATGGTATTACTCAGCCATTTTTTTAGATATAGACGAAACAAAAACTGTTCCGGAATCTTTGTATTAAGGTCAAACATATACAAAAAAAAATCTTTTTCATTTTCTAATTTTTTGGTATCTCATTTTAATTTTTTAAATTTTTTAAATGGCCGCCATTTTGAAACAAAATGGCGGATGAAGCTGGCCAACGATCTCGGTCGAGATATTTGTATGTATTATGTACACACCAAGGTACATCCAAATCGGTTCATAAATACGCCTGTTATTATGTGATAAAAATCAGGACGTTTCAAAATGTCAGCCACGTTAGAAATTCAAAATGCTATAACTCAGCCATTTCTTAAGATATAGACGAAACAAAAACTGCTCCCGAATCTTTTTATCAAGGTCAAACACATAAGAAGAACATATTTTTTCAATTTTCAATTTTTTGGTACCACATTTCAAATTTTAATTTTTCTTAAAAATTTAAATGGCCGCCATTTTTAAACAAGATGGGGGATGAAGCTGGCAAACGAACCCGGTCGAGACATTGGTATGTACTATGTATAAACGAAGTTACATCCAAATCGGTTCATAAATACGCCTTTTATCGCGTGACAAAATTCAGGACGTTTCAAAATGTCAGCCACGCTAGAAATTCAAAATGCTGCAACTCAGCCATTTTTTAAGATATAGACGAAACAAAAACTACTCCGAAATCTTTGTATAAAGGTCAAATACATAAGAAAAAAATATTTTTCCATTTTCAATATTTTGGTACCACATTTCAAATTTTAAATTTTTTTAAAAATTTTAAATGGCCGCCATTTTGAAACAAAAAGTCGGATGAAGCTGCCCAACGAACTCGGTCGAGACATTGGTATGTACTATGTACGCACCGAATTACATCGAAATAGGTTCATAAATACGCCTTTTATCGCGTGACAAAATTCAGGACGTTTCAAAATGCCAGCCACGCTAGAAATTCAAAATGCTATAACTCAGCCATTTTTTAAGATATAGACAAAACAAAAACTGCTCCAAAATCTTTGTATAAAGGTCAAATACATAAGAAAAAAATATTTACCCATTTTTTAATTTTTTGGTACCGCATTTCAAATTTTACATTTTTTTTTTAATTTAAATGGCCGCCATTTTGAAACAAAAAGCTGGATGAAGCTGGCCAACGAACTCGATCGAGACATTGGTATGTTCTATGTACACACCGAATTACATCGAAATCGGTTTATAATTACGAGAGTTAGAGTGTGACATAGGTCAGATATATATATATATATATATATATATATAAATTTTGAACGGAGGGTGGTTTCGGGGTCTGGGGGTCATGATCGATGAAAATATACCGAAATTTTTTGAAATCGCTTTCCTCCGAACGGCTGCAATAGGTAACTTTTTGTAATGAAAGCTACCTAAAATGTCTATGAAATACGGTATAGCCAATATTTTTCATTCACAACTTATTAATAAATATTAATTCAATGTATCTTAGATATCATTCACAAATGAATGAAATCATGTTAGGGGAGTTGCGAGTGGGAATTTATTTAAGCACAAGTTTCAAATTCAATATAACTTACACCATCTGATAAATAAACATATACTACCTTTAACAATTTTATCTATCTATATTATAAAGGACAAACATATCTGTGCGTAACGCATACGTCATTTTGCGAATGGCAACACTTTAAAATTTGAAATAAAATTTTGGTTTTATAATTTTCTCTACTCCAAATTTTTAAACTTCTAAAGATCGCACATTTGAAATATTTATACCGTCGTATAAGGAAAAAAATGCCCTTTTAAGTGCAATTTGTTTGAAAGCTGTATCTCAATTTATTTGTGAGATATTAATTTTTTTGTAGTTTTTAATACCATTTTTCCAATCGTGGCAACAAAAAGTACCCCATTTCTATTGAAAACCATTGAAAGTAAGCGGAAAATAGTCGAAAATAGGAGATTACTGTATCTTTTTGTTGCCATTTTCTCATAAAACCTGAAAAAAAAAGCTGAAATTAAAATACGGCTATGTCAAGAATATTGTCTGTTATTCCGCGATAATGATGTCATATGCATACTTTTCTATAGACGAAGTTTAAGATTGGATTGTAAAAGTGGATTGCTTTAGCGGATGCAAAGGACGTCATTTTATAAAATAGCGTGTATTTTAATTCTTAAAACTGAATTACGTTTTGTAGAAGTGCGTCATTTTCACAGCCCAGCTGCTTTCAAATTCTTCACAGGTGAAATGCTTCACTTTTGAAAATAATTTAATCGAAATCACACACTGATAAAACGCAATGTTTTACAAAAATTTAGAGTGTCTTTATAAAAGAGAGGTGACATGCAAATGATAGCGATTTATATTACAGAAATTGATGATTCTCGCCTGGATGGATTTGCTTCACCGAGTTAGACAAGCAAACAAATAACTCGAGGTTTAAAATAACATCATGTTCCTGAAATTATTGTCCAAAATTCCCCCGAATAATAAAACTTTAATGCTATTCTTTAGGACATTCTACTATAATTTTATCAAAATAACATAATTTGCTTAGTTTAATTTTTCACAATTTTATATAATCTATATATTTAACACACAAGTGGGTTTTTTAGTCATCTGCCCTGATCTTTCTGCTGAACCAATTTTACTAATATTTTTTTCAACTGAAAGCTGTTCATTTGTAGATGTGATCGCACTATCTTTTTTTTAATATCCCTACTTTTATATTTTAATTTTAAAAGCATTTTATGAAATTTCTCCAAAATGATGAAAATTAGATAGCCTTCATTATTGCAGACAAGAAAGAAAAAAGTGCGATATTTTTATCTTTATTCACGCCATTTTCTGATAAAAATTCAAAATTGTTTATAAAAATTGTTGTATAGGTTTTAGTGAAGCAAAATCCCATTAGGAGCATAATATTATATTAGGGGAATAATAACGGAAAATGACATACTTCTTTTGAAAACACGCATTTTTCCTCATAAATTTTCTATATGGTTTTCCCTTCAGCATGTGTACTGATACTAAATTTCAGACACTAGGCGAAATGCTTACTTAAGTGAAAATGAAGTCATATTTAATAGAAAACTATCATTTTCTTAGATAAAACTAAACATTTTAACACTAATTTGGCTAAAAAACATAAATTACGGAAATTTTTACTCTCCGGAATTGATATTAGAATCTCAAGTAAAGACTGCGTCCGTTCACATAAAAGATGTTGCTGACAATGGTGACTTCAAGATTTGAGTTTAAATGATTTTAAAGTGATCAAACAAAATACAATTTTTTTTTTTTTTTAATGATGAATATGGATATGAAAAAGTGCGTATGCAAATTCTGAGAAGGTGAAAATTGCTGTTTTTCATTCCGGAATATCAAGCATAAGAGCTTCAATTGATAACCATATCGTAATAACTGATCTTTATTATATTTTATTGATTACGTATCTATATTATAAAGAACAAACGTATCTGTGCGTAACGCTGACGTCATTTTGCGAATGGCAACACCTCATGATCAAATTTCGGTCTTGAAATATTCGCTACTGCATTTTTTTAATCTTCTGACCATCGTACATTTTCAATTTTCGTCGCATAGGGAAAAAATTTACTTTCAAATGCAATTTGTTTAAAAAATGTATCTTAATTGACTGATGTATTATGTTTTTAAAATAATTTTTAAGCATGATTTTTTTAAGTTTATCTTAACATGTGTCGCTTTCAATACATAATAATAATAGACATTTTGCACATAAAGCAACAAACATTGTTCAGCATTTGTTTTCGACTATTTTTGCATAACGAAATTAATACTTTCTTTATAATCAAATAAAAGAAAAATATTTAAAAAAAAAACCCAATCTAACATATCTGTGAAAGACAAATTAACGAAGTTAATACTTCTTTTATAAACAAATAAAAGAAAAATATTAAAATAAAAACACAAATCTAACATATTTGTAATCATACAATTTAAATTTTTAGATCATCAAATAGGATTTTTTTTTCAAATGGAATTTGTTTGCAAAGTTCATCTCAGTTTACTGATTGTCTGTGGTTTTAAAATAATTTTAACGTATGAAATATTTTTTAATTTATCTATATCGCGCGGAGCTCGATTACGAAAGATTAATCCGCTTGCCCTTAAAACAAAATAAAGAGTTTATCATTTTCTTACGGCTAACATCCATTTAAAAAATCTTTCCTAAGAATAGATAAATAAAATAAAATAAATAAAACACAAATTTAACAGATATATATAATCTCTGAAATTATCAATAAGAAAATATCGCTTTTGATAAATTTCAAAAATTTATTTGAATGTATAATTCGTATTTTTCATATGAAAAATGCTGTTTTAATATAAGTGGACAATCGAAAAAACTTATTGCATATAAAAAAAAATATTAGTTTTCAATTAAAATAAATGTTTTCACCTATATTCTGAAATCCGGGAAGCCCGGGTACGATCCCCTAGTTTTGATAATGTTTCAGTATAAATTTTTTGATAAAGTGTTTAACTTTTATTACAATACAATAATTAAGATTCGATATAATTTTTCAGTTTAACACTAATAAATAGCATAAATCATTAATTTATAACCCTATATAATATGTTATAGTTAATAAATAAACGTTCTAACACTTCTAGGGATGAAAAAACCCCCGTTCATCCCCATTTAAATTGTCCCAATCATTCCTATGATAACGTATATTCAATTGTCTGCTATTTTGCCTCAGAAATTAATTTGTCACATTGGTTAATATGCACTTATTTTAATTACCAGTATTGAACCTTCAAGCAAATAACTACAACATATCTTATTTGTGTATATTGTATATGATATTTGACAACTTCAAATTAAAAAAAAAAGTTACTTTCAAGCAGAGTTTCAAAAAATGCAACTTTGCAAAAAAATGAAAAGAGCCATGTGGTTTTGCTTTTAGTACTAAAGCTCACTATGGTAGGGCCATATATGGGAATAGGAATCAACTAAAAAAAAAAGTTCATTGTATGAAATATTGAGAATGTCCCACCCATCCCTTGTCCCATTCATCCGCCAGCTCCCCTATTATTTGTGCTCTAAAATAAACTCTTTCTTGAAACTTCAGTATGTTGAACTAAGTTTTTACTCTCGTGACGTGAGGAAAAATACAATAATCACTGTTATTTTCATTTTCTTATTTTTTCCAAAGCAATAGTGTAATGTAATTGTCACCACGACAAAAATTCCATTAAAATACACGATAACCGAAATTATTTTTTCATTATATCCTTCTTTTCAGTTCCAATTTCAAAATGACGTCAGATAAAATGCAATAATCTCTACTGTTTCTTTTATTCTTTTTTTTTTTCCTCCAAAACATGAAGTAATGTAGTTATCTAAATAATAGGATTTCATTACAAAAAATGTATTAACGTAATATCTCAGAAATAAATTTAAACTTAGAAATTTCCAGAATTATTATGACACCTTGAAGTCTTGCAAAAAATTGGTGTTCTTTTCGAACTGAAATTCGTCCGATTCTGTGATGAGAGTAGATATGAAATACAAACGCTAAGTCTACAATATGAAATACAAACGCTAAACTATATATTAGATGCTTTATTTTTGATATATGAGAATCTTTTCTCATTTCAGTGAAAAGAAGGTATATGTACACAAGTGACTTTTAACGTTCTTTTAAAACATTACATAAATAAAATAATAAATTTCTATAATAGTTCTAACTTAATTTATTTTTCTATGTACATCGAATTGAAATAATGACGTGTTTTCTTTTTAAAAGGGAAGATTCCTTTACTAGATCACATTTATTTTATCACTCATTAAAATTTAATATTACGATTTTTTTCGATTAGTATGTCCATTAAACAATGATGAAATATCTTATCTCATGAAATAAAGAACTATAAATTTCAATTTAAATGTATCTTTTATTTAAAATTTGAAAATTTTATTCCAATTTTTTCTATTCGTTAGAAAATTTAATTAATGAATTCAATACTTTTATCATCTCATTTTTTAAAATGAATAGTCATTTTTATTACCAATAAATGACGAATAAAGTAAAAGAAAAACTTAAATAGACCGGAAACGGCTTTTTTCATTATTTTGTTCTTTTTATTTCGGCATCTTTAGATAAGTAAATTTAGATAATTGCATTCTATTTTTAGACTCTATACTAGCCTTTTCATATCATGCCTTTTATTAGAGCCGTATCTTTAATTCATTTTTCCTTCAATGTAATTAGTCTTATTTAATTAAATTATAATTAAAAATTAGAAACTTAAAAATATTCTAAGTCAAAGAAAATACATTCTTGATTATTTCATTAGATATTTTCCTTTTTTGAGGAAAAAATTAAATATAAATCTAATTTCTATAATGAGAAAAGAAAAATTATTTAGTGTTCTGAATGCATTTCCATTAGTATAATTATGAATGTTCGCTAAAAATAAACTCAATATGAATTTTTTTTTTAATTTGTTAAGCTATAAAAATTTATATTATACGAGTAAATTTGAAAAGGACTGGTAATAATGGAGCAGTAGTATATTTTGTGCAAGTCTTTTCTATCTGGATAATTATATCGTTATTGTAGGAATAGAAAGGGTGAAAACAGAGGGCAGAATTAAATATTCTGAAACCGGAAATCCGCAATTATTTTTACTCTTTTGAAAATAATTCAAACAAAATAGCATTGCTCTTGAAAATGCTATAATCGTGATCTTACAAGGTAATAATTATCGATTATATGCTATGGGTGACTTTCTGGCTGATTATACCCAGACCTTGCTGTTTTATTGTGACATTTTAGTAAAATGCAGTTTAGCACAGAATTTAATTCATTGTCGTGAGTGATAGACTGCAGTCGTTGTATGAAGAAGATAGTTATGATCCACAGTAAATTTACGCAGCATCATACAAAAGAAGACAGATCAATTCAAAGCATTTATTAGAGTAATTACAGCAGTTACCAGAAAACATAGTTCACTTAATCATAGTAAAGGATTCAAGGTTCGTACGGGTACTTGAATTTTCAGACTTAGAAATTCTTCGGTACCAGTATTTTCTTATGGAAAATCTCTCCTTAAATAATTTGAAATTTCGTCCATTTAACCCTTGATTTATTTTACTATAAAAAAAAAATTCTGATATTTTGCCTTTAAAATAACGGTAACCTTACGAATCCAGGGTTTGTAAGTACTTTCACTATAAACTTTATAATTTTCCATAAATAACATCAAAAATATATTCCAGGATGCAAAAACGATGCTTATTATAGACATAGAATATTCTAAAATGGAATGAATTTTGATAAGGAAAAGCTAAGACATTTAGCGTATAAACAGTTACGTTTTGAGCTGGGGAAACTAAAGAAAAGTGATCTCAGATAGGAATAAATAAATTAAACGAGCAAAAATATGGAAATTTAAGGTACATTATGGATGTATAAAAAAATCTCATGAAATAATTATGCGTACATTATAATTATAATTATTAATTAATTATTCTTATAATTATGCGTTATCACTTTCTGAACTTATTTGTAAAAATGTTATGTTATTAGGGTTATACTATTGAATTGCGTTTTTTTTTTCGCACTGGGTAAAATTTAATTATTTACTCTATACATCAGTCAGTAAATAAAATAAATATTCATGGATCGTTGTAATCAAGTTTTTAACATACATATTGCTAAAGTTTTAGATATTTCTTTTTACCAAAATCATACGTGATTTATAATTCCTGATTGCACATTATGGTTAAAGTTTATTTTTTCCTTTTTTAATATTTTTTAATACTAATTCATTACAGTAAGCTTTGTATGATTCCATTTTCATTATCACAGAACCGTTAATTTGAGCGCTATGAAATAAAAGTATTCTCTTTCACTTAAGTGTCATAAATAATAATAAAATAGAGATTCTTCTGGATATTTTAATAAATGTAGCTTCAAAAATTAAATACATATGCCAGATATCTGTGGTTGTTTTGACAGACTATATTTTGACTAGTATCATTTCCACATGCTCGCGAACGAATTTCATCTCACGAAAAGCTCAATTTCATACTCATACAGTAATGGTTTCATACGCATACAGTCATACAGTATTTTACATTATTCCTCTTTAGGAGCTTACTCTAGTCCTGGAAAGAAACTCTCAAGCTAATGTTGATCCTGTGGGTACATCGTTTAAAGATTTTTCGCTCACATTTTAATATTTTTAAATGAATTGTTTTAAGGCATAGAGTACCCGAGGTTGAAAACATTTACAAAGAGTTAGTTATTTTAGTTTGTTATAAAAAATACAAATACAAATGCGTTTGTCCTTTATATATTTTGTTTAAAGTTTTTTTTTTTTTTATGTGAGGATAATTTCACTTTCAGTACCAAATTTAACACATTCCAAATTGAAAATGTCCGCATTAAAAAAACAGTAACTGAAATTTAAAAGTAGATACTCACAATAAAATTTATCGACATCTGAAGAAATCGCAAGTAATCACGGAATATTTTTTGATTGAAAAAAAGCTAAGCTACATTACAGATTTATTTTATGTTTATCAAAAAACTAATTTAATGCATGAATAACTTCTATTTTTTTAAATTTATTTTGAGTCATTTACATCGATTTTTGCCTTTTTTTCAAGAAAATGCCGAAACCTCCATGATGAATGGAGCAACAGCTTTCAGATGATAATTTTGGATAAGGACAAACACTTTGATAAACGTTTTGATTACAACTCGGAATCGTAACAAGAAGCTGATGAAATATTCGAAAAAGATTCTGATGCCTAACAACAGTCTGTTTTAACGAGTAACATCATCAAATCATTATACATAAACAAACCTTAATAATGTGTTGTAATATAGCAAAAACAACTAAGACAATATTTTTAGAGTCCAAGTAATGTAAGTAATAAATATAAATCTTTTTATATAAGTTTAACTATAACATAGTGTACGGAACCTTTTTTTATATAATTTTTATAAGATCATATGTATTTATTTAGAATAAGTTAAAGTAAGCTATTTTAATTACGAGTAAATTACAAAAATATTATAAATCATTATAATTCATAAATTGTTATTAAATGTTTTGGGGTGTTAACAACACTCCCCGCGAGTGATCGTGTGACAACGAGCAAATTACGAGTAAATTACAAAAATATTATAAATCATTATAATTCATAAATTGTGATAAATGTTTTGGGTTGTTAACAACACCCTCGCGAGTGATCATGTGACAAAAGTAGGCGCGAGTTAGAGGGTTAAAGGGAAAAAAATCTCAGAATAGTTTGAAAATGGTTAAAAATGATTGTAATACCTCATTAGACAGATAAATCGTGTAGTTCATAGCAAACATCCTGTATAACAATATTATTCGCCCTTTAATGGTGCTTTTTGCAAGTAATATTTTTCGCTTTAGAGAAATTTGCCATTATTTCCTTACCCTACACAAATTTTACGGATTTCCGTTGAATAATTTTTGTTGAAGTGCGTATTTTCATGCGGGATAACTTCTCTGTTATACTATGTTTTATTTTAATAAGATTTTCACAGTTTAAAATATTGAAACAAAATAATGGTATATACTGATAAAAAATACTTTTGTCCCAAAATTTATTATATTGCTGCTAAATGTGCCTTAAAACTTATGCTTACCTCGTCATTTTCTCAAAATCTGTTAATCTATTTCATTTGCTATCTGTTCAGTTAAAAATGTAAACATTCAGTGCTCGGAAATATTTCACTTGAAATTAAAACATACTGTAAAATTAACAGTACATATAAAATATACTATTATATTTTTATATATTTTATTGGTAATACATATAATTATTTTCATAAATTATTCTTACCCAAATAAATTATTTGAAATATATTGAAAAAAAAATAAAAAATAATAATAAATATTTTTTTCTAAAGTTAATTTTATTTTTCTTCCATTACTTTAAATTACTCTTTATAGCTATTATTATATCATTATGAAAAGCATGGCAAATGACTAGATTATCCGAAACTAAAAATTCCTGATTACTTTTTTTTATTATTACTGTAGTAGAAAGAATTCAAATGACAAAACATTTATCGAAAAGGTGGTAAATTGTCTTCTATCATATTATGCTTTAAGAATGAAAAATTTACATTAAAAAATAAAAGATATTATCACGATCCGTATTAGTCTTTAAAAATGGTTTGCCATATAGAGAAAAGTATATTGAATTTATATTTTTCAAGCTTGAGAAAAACGAACTATTATAATTTTTTAATTCATATTTATCGTTTATATATAAAAAAATACATTTAATATAATTTAATAAATAATTATTTCCAAATTAAATGTGTTCTTTATATTCTTTTACTTATGTTCGTATTACGTAAAATGTGTAATAAATATTGTTTATAAAAGTTAGTGATATTTTGCCTTATTTTATGTGCCTTAAATAGTGGTTTCCAAACTTTTTGTTTGGCGTACCCCTCTTTAGAATGAATGGCGGAATGAGATCCTTTATGGCAGAGCCCCTGAAGCCTACCGTACCCTATGTTACAAGGTAATGTTTTTTAGGTGCATTGGAATGAGCATCGGAAGAGAGAATGAACAGTAATCTAAACAATTGCGCATTGTTCCAGAAATAAAATTATATTTTGAAACTTTTACCGTAATACTGAATTTATTTTCAATTATCATTAATACAGATGGAATTGTCAAATGTTTACAAACTTAAAAAACCTCCAAAACTCAAGAAATCGCAACATTTGCTACGATAAATTTTACATCACCGGAGTGACGAACAATATCGCATATAAACGGTTATTGCGATTGGATTTTTTTGCACAAATGTCTGAATTCAGGTCCACTTGATAGTAATTGCAGGCGAATGTTTTGTTCTGCATTTAAAAGACTTCTGTATTTCGATTTGGTTTTAATGTAAGATCTTTAACACTAATGCATACACGTTTCATCGTAAAAGAAAAGTTTGGTAAATGAATCGGGAATTGTGACAGATTTTCATTGGAATGATAGATACATTTATTTCATTTTGCAAACATATAGGAAAATATGCAATTAGAATTCACAATCTTCATTAGCTAAAACTTTTGCCAGTTTGGAGTTATGGTTCTTCTAATATCACCTCAGCGTTGCAACAATCGTGTAAACGCTCTTCATGGACAATAAATAACATATTACTTCGGTATGTAATGGGAGGGGCAGATGCCGGCATCTAATAACTTTATACATAAGCTTAAAAAGTTTGCTTTTAACAATTCGTGATTTTATATAGTTCATTATTTAAATGGTAGTATTTAAACTTTTCATAAGTTCAGAAGACATTTTCCCGGGGATAGCGTGTGTCTATAAAAAACGCATTAGATGGTACTACGGTACTTTATCATCTCTTTAATTTTTGCACTGGCATAGTGACCTATCATTGCTTTCGCATCATTAGTGCATTCACGTTCATATGTACTTACCTTTTTATTAATCAAAAATTATTTTGTCCCATGGTTCGTTGGTTTGTAGTGATTTAAAAAATATATGATCCTGATACCTTTGTGAAACCTCTTCCAGACTGGCGCTAGTCAGGCGCTTAATTTTAATCAAGTTAATGTTCTCAAACACCGTAATAATAGAAAAGTCAAGTTATGTTCCGGGTACCCGTTTCAAAAAAAATTAGTTAAGACTGTTAACTCCCCTGATCTGAAAGGGATATTAGTATATGTAACTGAAAAATACTAACAAAACTGCTAATCTAGTGACGTTAGTAGATTCATTCATTTGTAGTGCAAATTTTGTACTATCTGAGGACGCTGTGTTCTTTTACGTCACCTTTTATAGAGTTAATTTAAAAAATATATCTATTTGACAAGGAAATAGTGACACTAAATTAACAACTTTTTCATAAAGCAAATCCATGACAATATCAATTTCACGAAGTTTATTAAGCGTTTTTGCAATTATATGATATTCACAAACTAAAGCGACTCGTTAAAAAATCAGGTAAGAGCCACGTGGACATAAGCGCCGAGTTAACGGTGGCGACGGGATTACTTTTCCCTTCGTATTGAAAAAAAATCAGGCGGTTTATCTTTCAAATCAGACTGATTTCTTTCGGAATGATGACGCAGTTGAGCATGAAACGTGGAGTCACTAGATGACTCTTCACCTGAAGTCACGTTGAGAGGAGGAGTTGGGAAATTCAAATATCCAAATTTTCCTTCAGAATACAATTTCTTGCTTTCTTACTGTAAATATACCTTTGTTTCTCCATTTATCACATTTTTATTTTTCGAAAACGTAAAAATGGAACATGAATTAATATTTGCACCGGAAATTGTAAAGAAAATAAAATTTTATTAATTAAAAGAGTTCAGTTTTTGAAAATAGCCATCACCAAAGTATAAATTCTTTTGTAACAAAAGAATCTGTCCCTATTTTTGAGAGAAAAAACCCTGACTTTAAATATGTTGGTTTAGTTCAAATTTTCATTATTTTCCTAAAGCGCGGTTGAGCCCCTGGAAGGTTCACGCAGAGCCCGTGGGGCTACGTGGAGCACAGTTTGGGAACCTCTGCCTTAAATTATTCAGTGCTGTGATTTCAAACAGCATTATTATAGCAATACGAAGAAACAACGTAACGGAAATAATTACATATTCCGGAATAGTAAATCTGTAATTATTTCTATTCATCTACCTTAATGAAAGTATCTTAAATACAAGAGCTATCTTCTATAAAACGAGAAAACTTTGTTTTTTCCTATTTGATGGTTATCTGTCCAGATAGAAAGTTTAAAATTGTGAGAAATAATGTTATCGCTATTTCTGTACCCCGTTCTCGGAAGGAGATTTTATGATTATTAATTCTCTAAAAGTACCCCGTGCCGAAACTCATGGGGAGAAAAATTTCTGATCTCACCCTCATTTGAATATGGAATTTAGTTGTACGTATTCAGTATTCAAACCTTCTTACCACTTAAGAAATATATCGTGCTTAAGTACCCCGTGCCGAAACTCATGGAGGAGAACAATTTCTGATTTCACCCTCATTTGAATATGGAATTTAGTTGTACTTAATCAGTATTCAAACCTTCTTACCACTTAAGAAATGTATCGTGCTTCTGAGTATCCCGTGGTGTTTTATTGTCATTATTTAAACAGCTGTTGTTATTATCAGCTTTACATGAAATGCAAACGATTTAAAGAAGATTAATACTGTTAAGAAACATTAAAATTAAAATAATATATTCTTCTTTTAATTTTCTGGTTTCAGAAAAATTAAAATAAAATTTTACTTTTTTCATTACAACGAAAGATTTGTTACAAAAAAAAAAAAAAAAAAAAAGGCACAACTTGTTATTACATCAACATTTTTTGTTTGCTATAGTATATGGAGGTTTTAAATCGGTCTTATTTAACTGCTTATTGAAAATATTAAATATATAATGCCTCAACTGAACAACTCTTTTACACAACCTAGTGCAAAACATATCTCAAACTATTATTAATCTTAACCAGTAAGAAAATCTGACAAAAATGCATATTTTTAAAGAAAGTTTCTTTATTATGATTTTTTAAAAATTTATTTAGGCTTATTATTGTATATAAATTTAAAATACCAAATTTTTGTCTGTTTTAGTCTTTCTTCTCAGATTTAAGGCATTCGTGCAGATTATATATACAGTAGAACTTCTTTTATCCGAAACTATTTTAACCGAAACTCTCGATTAACCAAAATCCATTTTTGAATTCTTTTTTTTTTTTTTTTACTATCACATTCCTTGTGTACAAAATTCATTTTGGAAGCTTTTTTTTTAATTTACTACTATATTCCTTGTGCGCAAGCGGTCCTTTTCAAATTACGAGTACATATAAATATTTTCGTTCCCTTTTCTTGGAGTTCCTTTGAATTAAACTTGAGCTCCCGTAAGCTGCGGGGTGGAACAAAGTAAACGAACAAATTAGCAATTCTGAACCTTTTGAATGTTTTGAAAAAGGTATAGCATGGCTCGATCAGCAGAAAGACTGTGATACTGGTGAACTAATAATATTCCAAAACTCTGTAATAGCGCTTTAAAGCAAAGGCAATCAAAACTGCGATAAACAAAATATTTTTTCAAACCCTTGTGATACATGTAAAATGTACTTAATTTCAAAATTAAAATTCAGGCAATTTATTCTTGTTTCTATTTTGCTAATGCTTTATTTTTATTAAGCACTTGTTACCATAATACGAAATATTGCATATATTTCTCATTAATCTTAAATTTAAAGTCCTCTCGATTATCCAAAAATTTCGATTTTCCGAAAGATGGTCGGTCCCAATTAGTTCGGATAATCGAGGTTCTACTGTATATATGCTAATCCGTAGTTCTCAATTTTGCACATCGGTAGTCACCTATAAAGGCAAATCGAAGGTTATTAATTCTGATTTTTTTTTTCGGTTCTGCTGCAGGCGTCCTTTTTAATATTTAATTATAAACTATTACACCGTGGTTTGCAACTTATTAATGTTAGCATGCTTTCTCCTCATCAGACAGATAGGTCGTGTACTTCATGTTATACATTCAGTACCGCAGTATTATACGAGCTTTCTAGGTGGTTTTTGAAGAATAACTTCATATGTAAGTTGCAAAACAATATATTATAGTTTATAATTTTATACTAAAAAGAGGCAGTCAGCCGAATACTACTAATAATAAAAATCAGGATTAACAACTTCCAATTTGCCACCTTGTGGGACGACCGACGTCTAAAATTGAATATAAAACTACGTATTAGCATATCCATATATAATCTCCATGAATATCTTAAATCTGAGGAGAAAGACTAAAGCAGACAAAATTAATTTCGTTATTTTAAATTTATATACAATAATAAGCCTAAATAACATAAAAATAAATAATAAAGAAACTTTATCTAAAAATACTGCAAATATATAGCAAATTAACACCCTGTAATAAAATACCAATTTTAATTGCTAAAAGGCGTAAATTAAAACTTCAAAAACGTTAAAAATAGGTTTATTTAACTGTTTACATGTTTCGACTCTAACAGAGTCGTTTTCAAAACAAATAAATACTAAAAATTAAATTTAAAAAATCCAAAAACCCGACTGCGTAAAAAGCGAACTAATTAATTATTTCTCGTCAGTCTGAAACTATTTTTTATGTTACTTACCTATTATTTTTATTTACTTGTATTGACGACTTTTAAGTTGCGTTTAATGGTTAGTTCCTATATATAAACACTGTTTTGATGAGTCCTATAGATGTCTATGAAGGTTAGAGTTGCAGTCAAGCTAGAGATCCTACCTACACAACTTCCAGGTTGTGTCCTATTTAAACGGAGCTTCTGACTGTAAAATAGTCAATGAAACATCGTCGTCATTTTGAAAGACTTATCCAATGATAGGCCACTCAATAGGGCGCGTAATTTTTTTTTTCGTCTCTACTGCCATTTTGTATTTTACGGCCGCCCTTTTGAATTTATAAAAACAAAACCTATCCTATAACCATTGGACAGTTAAGATGAATTGATAGAGGCCTCATTCATTCAAATACATTCAGCCATTGGGATGTTTCGAGCGTATAAAGAAATCCACATACCCAGATACGCGTGAAACACATAACCCTTCTCTTCAGTCGGGTAAATATATTCTCAAATTGCACGGTCTTTTTCCCTGTCTATACTATCCATCCATTAGAAGAAAAACCATACAGATTGTAACACGCAAAAATTCAATATGTAACAATGCAGTATCATTTAACTTACAAAATTATGGCTCTAACTACTCAAAAGTTACAAAAATAAAATAAAATGAATGTCACATGCATAATATGAAAGAATGCGTGGAAAATTGGATGATGGCGTTTCGCAGACCGTGCAATTTTAGAATATTTTTCTTTATTTGTTTTGAAAATGACTAAATCCATGCCCATCATTTTGTGTCAACGTGTCCACCCTAACGGGGGAAAATGTATGGGGTCATACCGTATTTTTGCTAACAGATGGGCTAGAACTGCAAGAATATGTGAATTGCCCTTAATTTTCTAAGTATCTAAAAATATCCCCGTAAAATTACGGGCAGAGGCCGGCAACAGAGATTCCAGGCATACCCCGTAAAAAAAAAATCCATACCCATTATTTTGTGCACCCCTTAATTTTACGGGGCAGAGATATAATGCACTCCAAATAAAACATTACTTACTGTTCCGCAAACGTAGCACGTTCGATAATCATCACAGAATCGCTTTTTTTGGCCGGTTAACCCTTTGAAGGGCGGTGGCTAGAGGGTCTAGCCACCTAATTTTAATTCCAAAACTGATTACTGGCACCAAGAATATTTTAATAAAATGTTGCTTTTGTAATTAGAGTGCAAAATAGCGTTTTATTATTTAGTAAGAAATTCGTTTGAATATTCTGTTGGCAGTCAATTATTTCATCATTTTACGAACAGAATTCTTTTGCCCCTGAAAGGGTTAAACAATATGTTACGGTCGCGTTTAAGTGACATTATTTTTCGAAACACGACTAAAGTGCATGAAGGGATTACACCCTAGCGGAGGAAAATGTATGGGGTCGTACCGTATTTTTTTAGTGGATCAGACCGTTTTTCATCAAATACGGATGTTGCCCGTGAAAATTGAAGAGCAGACGCTCATAAATTTACAGTTTTTTTCTGAGAGCGTACCCAAATTTCATGATTTTTTGTAGAATAGCTTTTTCTGAAATGCGAGTTTAATTTGAGACACTTTGTACTTTATACTGTGTTATTTTTGTAATCTCTTTTATAATTCAAATTATTGAGACAAAATAATGCTATATACTACTAAAAACATTTTTGTCATACTGATTATATTACATCTGAATCTGTTTTGAAACTTAACTTTACATCTCCCTTTTCTCAAAATATGTTTTTTTTATGTAAAAATTCTGTGCTCGAATTTTTTTTCCTTGAAATACATCATTTGTATAAACATTCTGTAATCTTAAATTGTATATCAAATATACTACTATATTTTTAAAATATTTTTGAAATATTTTATAAATGATATAAAATATAATTGTTGAACGTCACATTCACCTTGAAAAGCATATAAAAAAAAATATGATGTTACAATTCTGATAAAATTTTACTTAAAAAGGTGCTAAAAATACATAAAAGGTTTCTACAACATGAAAACCGTCAAAGATGTTAAAATCCCAAGCGCTTTCAACTGCATTATAACAGTCGTCTTCAGGGGAAAACCAGAGGAGTGAACGTTCATGGAAAATTCTTTGCTTAAGTATCAGTGGACGAGTCTATTTCAATGGAAGGGAGGAGGGGGGGAGGTGGTAAAATGAAAATGATTATGTTTCAAAATCGCTAGAAATATCTAGTATACTATACCAGATCTTAGATATGTTGTAGGATAAAGTATCGTTGCAAGTATTCTTTCTTTGAGATAAAATTTCCAATGATTCTCTGATTATTGACGTGTAGTAATTTGAAGTACGGGCTATGACTCTTGCTTTACTGAAATCAATGTGAATATCTTGTTTTTGGTTTAATCTGGATAGAGCAGTAGAGGGTTTGTTATACTTTATGTCTGTAATATGTTCTTTTCGTCTGTCTTTAAATTTTCTAGTGGTCATTCCTATGTATTTGAGTTCTTTCTGATTTACTTTGTCTGTGAAAGGTATTACATATATGCCAGAAGTTTCATCGTTAGGGATTGGGTCTATTTTCCGGTGTACAAGATCTTTTAACTTGGCAGATGGTTTTGCGATTACGTATATATTATATTTCTTTAATGCATAACTAATCTTTTCAAATAACTGAGGTATATAATTAAAACTATAAAACTTGAGATTATTTTTAATACTATTTCTGGTTAACTCTCTATGCTGAATATCAAAGATTAATTTATTGATACATTGGGGGGGGGGGGGGAACCATTTTCTATTGCAATCTTCTTAATGGTGAGTAACTCTGCTTGTAGGTATTCTCTTGTACAAAATTCAATGGCTCTATTTATATAAAATTTATAAGCTGCAGTTTTGTATTTAAATGGGACATTATTATTGTAGGATATTGTACTATTTGAATTGCATGGTTTTCTGTAAATTTTCCTATCAATTTTGTATGTTGTATTATTTTTTATTACTTCTACGTCTAAAAATGGTAAGGATACTTTTTCTTCGACTTCCAATGTGAACTGTATATTTGAATCTAGGTTATTAGCTGTATTTAAAAAGTCATTCAAAGCGGGGATACCATGGTTCCAAATTAAAAATATGTCGTCGACGTAACGCAGCCATAGTTGAGGTTTCAGATCTGATTTAAATATAATATCTTTCTCAAGTGGTCTAAGTTTCAGTTCCGCTAATAATCCTGAAATGGGTGAGCTCATTGGGGCACCCTCAGTTTGTTTATAAAATTTTCTATTAAATTGAAAGACATTGTTATTTGTAATCAAGCTAATGCTTGAATTTAAAGTTGTTCTTATTTCATCGTTATATTCCGGGTTATTATCTATATGAATTGCTTTATGAGGATTTCTATTTCTTTTACATTTATTGAAGGGCACAGGGATTTGATGTCCATACTTGCAAGTATACTGCTATCACATATATTTTCGTCTTTTATTTTCTCAATAAACTCTCTAGTTGAGTTGACTACAAAATTTGTTGGAGGTAACATTTCTTTAAGTAGCGGTACGAAAACTTTTTCTCTAGTATATGTTGGAGCTAAACACTTGGGAACTATAGGTCTAAGAGGGTAGTTGTCCTTATGATCTTTTAAACGTCCAATTAACCTGGGAGTGACTGCAGTTTTGTTGATTTTGAGTTTAACTTTCATTTGAGTAGGCCATGTGCCATGTTTAATTAAATCTTGTGCTTTACGGTCGATTGCGGGGTTAGGGTCCTTGTTCAATTCTTTGCAGTTCATTTCCTCAATACATTCCTCCATTTTTGAGATATAATCTTGAGTATTCATTATTGCTAATTTGTTAGACTTGTCAGTTTGGATCACTATAACTTCAGAATTACTTTTAAGCTGCTTAATAACATTTAACTCTTTACTGTTATTTTGGGTTTGTTTCTTTAGGTATGAATTTACATTGTTATGTAGGATACTTCTTATTTCCTCCCTCTTTTCACTAGGTGCTGACTGTACAATAACCTCGCAATTAGTTATGACTGATTTTAAATTTGTTGAATGTTTAAATATGTGTTTTGGCCCAAGTTCCAAGACTTTATGAAGTTTGTGGTCAATAACTTTACGCGTGAGGTTTACGTAAGGAACTGGAGCTTTGAGTGGCAAATTATCCTTTAATTTGGTATCACGTAGTTTGTTTATCTTAGAGTAAATGGTCCTTTCCTTTGATATCCTCTGTCTAGTTCTATAAAAGTCAATTATTCTCTGGAAATCGTCAAATTCACTGTCATTCATGATTCTTGTTAATTCGCAATATAAATGATACACTTTAACCCTAGATCTACCGGGAATTTTATTCAAGTTTTAATAAAACGTTCTACACCAGAATTTTTATTTAATACTATTTAACTTATTTATTTACCTTATTTTTGTCTGGTTTATATACTTAGTTTATTTTAAAGAAATTTCTGGTTTGAATGAATATTTTATATGTACCTGTCGGGTCCAATGGACCCGTCTGGTAGACGGAGGGTTAAGAGATAAAAAGTCCAATTTTTTTAAAATTTTATCCTGATGTAAGTTCTAAGGCTGTCAAATTCAAATTTACGCTTGATTTTTGGCAATTCTTCCTCAATAAACCAATTATTGCATTTAAGAAAGTTTGGTATAAAACCATGATGTTTACACAACTGTAAGAATCTAACATTAATAATATCTCTGTCTAACTTCATTCTTTCACATCTATACTTCCTCTTTAAAATATTGCGTTCCATTTTGATCCAGTATCGATAATAAATAATATAAAATATAGTTCAAATTATATAATGGTTGAACGTCACATTCACCTTGAAAAACATATAAAAAATACGATGTTACAATTCTGATAAAATTTTACTTAAAAAGGTGCTAAAAATACATAAAAGTTTTCTACAACATGAAAACCGTTAAATCCCAAATGTTAAGATGTATGAAAGATGAAAGATGTTAAAATCCCAAGCGCTTTCGACTGCATTATAACAGTCGTCTTCAGGGGAAAACCACTTTTATTTTATTTTATTTTATTTATTTTTTTTTAAATTTTATAAATGACACACATAATTATCTAAATTATACTTACAAAAATGAATGAAGTGTAATATTTCATAATGTTAGATGAAACAGTACCGAAAGACGGGCGATAAAACACAAATAAAAAAAAACTGTGTACAATCACCATTAAAATATAAAAACACATAGGACGCCTTTCGAGCTGGGAACATTAACAGCCCATCATCAACCGAAGTGCTGGTGAGGGGCTGTTAAAGTTTCCAGCACGAAACGCTTCCTGCGCTTTTTTTAATATTTTGATGGTGATTTATATAATGTTTTCTTGTTTAATTAATATTTATATTGTGCCTACAAAATCAATAAACTTCTTTTGCCACAGTTAATCAAATTTTTGTTTTATTTGATTTAAATTACTCGTTATCACTATTATTATATCATTATCACAGGAAAAACAAGCGGCAAAGCAAGCGTATTGATTAAATTCTCAGACGACAAAAATTAACGATAATTTTTATTAGTAGTAGTTGTAGTAATTGTATTGTTTCTCTTCTGAGAAGAATTGAAAGAACAAAATATTCCTATTGAAAAAGGTGATAACTTACTTCTTACTAAAATGAAGCTGATCGATTTATAAAGGAAGATTTACGCTGAAGTAAAAAGATATATTATCACTTTCAGCACTTTTATTTAAAGTATTGTGCCATATAGACAAACATATATTTAATATTTACTAAACTGCTGAAACAAACGAATTTAATGAATGAAATTTTAAAGGAAGGAATTTAAATTTATGGAACGAACAATTGTCATTTTTAAATTCAGATTACTTGCTTTCAATTTTTACTTTATATTAAAAAATATTAAAGAAATTAATTTAATAAAGGATTTTTCTAAAGTAAATACTTTCTTTTGTTTAACTTTAAATTTAACTATATTCGTAATGCATAAAATATCCAGTAAATTTCTTTAATTCTTTTGTTAATTTTAATACAAATTTTCAGACTGCATCGCATATTTTCTGTTCACAGGAAAGTTACCCATTTATAGCCATAAATGTAATTCTTTAGAAATCAATTAATCTGCTTTTCAAAATTTAAAATCTTTATTATTATTAAGATATGCTGGTATGGCTTTTAAAAATATATTAAGATAACTCATAAACAAGAATAGTAGACTTAACATCCTAGAAACATGCCTTGTATTTCGCACACAAGATAGTACACAGTACAAAAATGTTTTTGCTCTAGCAAGTACATCTTCAGTTGTGATTTTCTTAATGCTTTTCTTTCATTATTTAACTCGTTTAAAGGGGCACAGGGCCTTTGAGTTAGTCGAAACAATCAAAAACATCTTTTAAAACTATCAAAACACAAACAATAAGCAATTAAGATCTGTTTTTCCCTTTCTACCTAAAGTATATATCTTTAACTATATTATCCAGAAAAATAAATGTTTAATCAGGGTTCGTACGGGTACCGTTATTTTCAAGGCCAAATATCAGTAATTTTTTTTATAGAAAAATAAATCTAGCTTAAGCGAGCGAAATATCGCTTTATTTAAGCAGAGATTTTCCATAAGAAAATACTGGTACCGAAGAATTTCTTAGTCTGGAAATTCAAGGACCCGTACGAACTCTGTTTATGTACAAAATTAATATTTAAATTTTAAATTTAAAAATTTATCTCACTAATGTGTGATTAAGTGCTGCGATCATGATAAAACACTAAATTATGCATATAGAAAATAATTTTTGAATGAAGTTGAATCATAACACACCTACTTATAACCTAAGAAATTTATATGTAAAGAGTTTGTTTAAAATTTAATTTTAGCACAAAATAAAAAAAAGTTAAAATTTTTCATTTTTTTTTTCAAAGTTTTTCAAGTGCAAAAAAATAAATAACTAAAATATGTGATTTTTTTTGGTTTTAGCATGTAGAATATACACAAACTAATATTTGGTTAATTTTTTAAAGATAGCTTAAAATTAACAGTGCGCGCAATTTCCAAATTTACTAATCTGAGAAAAGGCGTTTTAAAGTTTCAATATCTACGGACATTCAATTATACTCGCCTTCTATAAATGATTATAATTCAAGAAATAACGCAGATTTTTGAATGGGGTGTTTTGCATATATTGAGAAATTTTAAAACTTTCAGAATAAACCAAAAACTGAATACGGATTTTTTGAAAGTTTAAAGGTCCTGTGTCCCATTAAGAATGACAATTAACCCTGTCTTTCTTTAATCCCTTTCTTTTTCCCCGTCTTCTACCATTTTCTTCCATTGAGAGTCAGTTATGGCATGTGTCGTGTCATATCGTTACATACCTCTACTTTAGATGTACTAATTACAATTGCGTCGCGTATCAGAGCGTTTTGCATATTTTCATAGTTTGCTGTTTTTTCGATTTTCAAGGTTTCAATTTTTACGTGAGTTATTCTATTTTTCCTTGCAAGGACTGTAGTTTCTCTGTTCAGTTTATCGTCACTCATATGTTCTTTTATTTGTTCTTCTAACTTCCATTTTGTCAAGCCTATGTTGTTTATTTTTTCATTTTTATAATTTAGGCAACTGATCTTATATATACCAGCTGCATGTATTTTTTCATAACTTTCTGTTTAATTTTTTTATAGATTTGAACAGGGACAGAATGGGAGATTTTGGGATATGTTTTCCCAAATTTTCTAGTTTTCTTTTTCTTTTTATGTCATTCATATAAGGGATGGATTAGGAAGTATTTGAAATTTTTCGGCGCTGCATGGTTGTATCATGCCAATTCTTCCCTTTGCGCTTTGAATCAGTTTATTTATTGTTTTTCTTTTCTGAATTTTGTCCTTTATTTTCAAGGATTTTTAGTTCTCCTTTTAACGAATGTTCAGTTGAGCAAACATGTGGGGCTCTATTAATGTATGTCTTCAAAGCTGCTAATCTCTATAGTAACGGGGTATTGGGTTTGCATGAAATTATGTTTTGGCTCGCTGTAAGTTTTTTGTATACTGTAGAGTTTATTTTAATATTTTCGCGTGTTGTTTTTTTCCAGGTATTCGATCGAATGATTAGTTCCTTCTTCCATATTAAACTGAATATTCTTGTCATATAAATTTCATTAAATGATTTTTTTTATATTGATGTTCTTGCTTGTGATAACAAATATCATAATAATATATATTCCAAATGAAAAAGTTAAGAATATATAATAAAAATATTTATTTGTTTAAAAGACGTCACTTTACTAAAAACACATTAAAAATATATTATAAACCTATAATAACATGCTTCAACTGTTTGATTCAGTCATCATCAGAATGTATAACAGAACTACAAATACAATGCACATGAAAAAAAAAAATAGTCATCGAATACAAGTTAACATACATAATATAATAAACAAATAAATATTTAATAAATAATAAATTAATAAATAATAAGCAAATAAATAATTTTACGGTTTGTTCTTGACTTTTTCGTTTGGAATATATATTATTATGATATGGTTATTAGTGGACGTAGTTATGACTTTTTATTCGTATTTATATTTACATTAGGGATAACGTATATGTCATCTACATATCTGAGCCATTTCCCGATTTTTGCGTTATATTTGTTTAAAATTATTTCTTGTAGGTTTCGCAGATTCCATGTAGCTACTGGGGCATTCTCACAATCTTTTGACTTTTAAGTCCCTGGAGAATAATTTTTATTTTAGTACATATTCTTGTGGGGTTTTTTTATTTCATATATTGGGGAACGTCCCATTGCATGATTACATAACAATATTAACGAAATAAATAAGTTTTGGACGATGTTAGTGGTCCAAATACCAGGGAAACTCCTATACCACCCTGTGTCACTGATGCTTATTTTTAAGTTTGGAGCTGTCTGTATAAAATTGTTCCAATAAAAGTAATTCGATGTAATTTTTTTCCGACACTGGGACAATTGTTTTATATAAATATGTTGCAAAAAATTAACCTGCACATATTTTTACGGTTGATATTATTATTTTTTAACTCTGTCCCTGGGTTTTAGATATTCCTTATCGTCCCTCTTCTTCTATCGTCCCTAAAATTATTTCGGATGCAGTCACAGAAATTTTTTCAACTTTTTTCTCATGCAGAAAGAAGTATGCTAGAGAAAGAATGTCTAAAATTCTTTGACAGGAAATTTACTGTAGAATTTAAAGCAGCCTTTAAATATCGATTTCAAGCATCGTGGCTTAATTGGTAGTCTTACCGTCCCCAAGGTTTATTTCTGCACTTTTCGAGGTAAATTAATTTTTTTTTAATTTAATCTAATGTAAATAACTGTTTCTAAAAATCAATGAACATTGTGGCTATCACTTAGTCTTAACATGATTTGCCTAAAAATAGTGGTAATTTTCCTTACCATCCCTATTTTCTCCATTACCATCCCTTTCTCCCTATACCATCCCCTTTTTTGCCTTCCGTCCCTTCTTTAACACCCCTTTAAGACAATGTTACACCAAAATTTTGTACTAAAAATACTACATTGTTATTATTTCTTATTTGAATGTCCTGTGGGTACTATGCAAATTCATTATAAGTCAAAATTTAGTAGAAAATAGAAAGTTATAGTGGTAAAATGGTAAGGAAAATTAAACTCGCAAGTTTAGCTTAAACCTCAGTTAAATAAATAAAACAAAAATCGCTGCTGATCATTTTTTCTTTATTTTGAATCATTAAGCCATTTGTCTATCGGATTAAAATTTTATTTTAGCAAGTTTAATTTTACCAGATTTTTATTCCCGAAAGTCAAAAGATTGTGAGAATGCCCCTACTACATTAGAGATTGAAGACCCCATAATATGTAATAAATATTGTTTATCAAAGTTAGTAATTTTTTGTATTATAATAGTTACCTTATTTTCTTCTATTTAATAATCATTATATTATTATTATAGAAATAGGAAGAAGCAACATAACGTAGGGGAGAGGGGGTACATTTCAACATGGGGCACCTTTCAACAACTGGAATTTCTGACTTCTAATACTGCACAATGATTGGCCAATATGCCAGTCAATAAGCTTTTAGTATACTTAGCTGTTGACATTTAGTTTTCAGCCATTTCTTTTTACAACTGTTGTGTTATTCTGTGGAACAAGTTTTAACACCCCAAAAGTAAAAAGTCAATTTTGATTTTGTAACAGTTTATCAACCAATAATCTTTTACTCAGGTAAGTGATATTTATTCACCTACTAGTTTATTTAATTCTGCTTCTAACTACACTGTTAATAAGTCACAAATCTTTTTTTAAGATGGTTGATAATACTTTAACCAAAATAGCTGTACCAGGGGCACATTTCAACAGAGTTTAGGGGGCACATTTCAACAGTATTGAAAGGTGCCCCTAACAATTTTTTAGTTATATAATTATGAAAATTAGCTTGTAAATTTTTAGATCAACCGTCTACTTCAGATTTTAAAGTTTCAGGATAATTTTACAATATATGGCTATTTGAAGCATGATAATCCTAAACCTATAACAGTCTATAGTAAGCCTATTAATCAAGGTTGTTACATTTAAAATATTCAATTTTGTTTTGAGGTATTATTCTAAATTCCTCAAAAATTAAAAAATATATGTGAATTTGTTCAAAGAAACATGTTTGTAATTATTTTTTTTAAAAACTATATAATTTTTCAAAAGCTTAAAATCAAAATTGAATCAGTTGCACTGTTGTTGTTCTTCAAAATAGAATTTATTAACAAAGAATTCATTAGAAGCATTAGTTAAACTTTTTTTTCTCTTAAAATTCTATAATCACTAAAAATATTCAAGGCAATTTATTATTATTATTTTTTTTATTTATCATTTGTTTTTAAATTAAAGCATAAATTTATGAGAGTTGAAAAGTTTAAGATGTTACTTTTCATGAAAGTTTCACACGCTTATTTTAATATTAACATTTTAATAATTAAAATGCTTAGCCCTATTATTTTGACTTTCAGGTTATAAAAAATGGTGCGAACATACAAGAAAAAGCGTACTAAACCAGAAGTTAGTGCAGAAGAAAGCAATGGAAGCGGTTCGAAATGGCACATCTCTACGAGCAGCAGCAGATTTATATGGAATGGACTTTTCAGCTCTATTTTATAGATTAAAAAAAAAGCAAGGCAATTAATTCTCCAGTTGATGAAACCAGAAGATGTACAACTAACACAAAATGCTACAGTTCCAAATACACAAGTCAACAAATTTTTAATGTCGAGCAAGAAACCCTGCTTTGTGAATACATAATTAAATGTTCAGTTCTTAATTATGGCCTGACTTATAGACAAATTCGACAACTTACCTTTGATTATGCAAAACGTCTCAATTTAAAAATTCCAAGTAGCTGGGGCAAAAATAAAATTTCTGGAATAGACTGGGTTAAGGGTTTCATGAAACGTCATCCACAGCTTACATTAAGAAAACCAGAAAACACCAGCTTCGCAAGAGCTACATTTTTAATAAGGCAAATGTTGCTGAATTTTTTGACAATTATGAGCGAGCTCTTAATTCTGGTGCATTTACAGCTGAACACATCTACAACCTAGATGAAACTGGAGTGTTAACAGTTGTTCAAGCTCCTAACGTTGTTGCCAAGCTAGGAGCTCATCAGGTAGGACAAGCAGTTTCTGGTGAGCGTGGAAGCATGATTACAATGTGTATGATAGTCAATGCTTTAGGAAATACAGTCCCTCCTGTATTCATTTTCCCAAGGGCAAGATTCCATGACTCTATGTTATTTGGGGCACCAACAGGGAGTTTAGGTTTAGCTAACAATCCCAAAAGTGGCTACATGATTGGACCTCTGTTTCTGGAGGTTCTCAAGCACATTGAAAAGTATACTCGTTGTTCAGTAGACAATAAAATACTTTTGGTTATAGACAATCATGAAAGTCATTGTACACTTGATGCTGTGCTCTTTGCTAAAGATAACGGTATAGTGCTAGTAACATTTCCTCCACACTGCTCACACCGCCTCCAGCCTTTGGATGTTGGAGTCTTAGGACCATTCAAATCCAAGTTGAGAGTAGCACAAAATGATTGGATGGTATCAAACCCAGGCAAGACCATCAGCATACATAACTTAGCCGGATTAGCAAATACTGCATATGCCGCCTCATTTACTAGCAAAAACATCACGGCAGCCTTCCAAAAAACTGGAATCTGGCGTTTTTCACGTTTGGTTTTCACTGATGACGATTTTGAACCTTCTTCTGTACCTGTTAATTCTATTCAACAAGTTCCTGTTAATTCCATTGAAATTGTTCCTGATGATTCAATTGCTGAAGAACGATGCTCAACAAAAAGTCTCCCAAGCACTAGTAAAGAAAATCCTACTTTTTGTACAACAATACAAAAACGGTCAACTGAAAGTAAAACTAATGAACCTAGACTAATAACACCTGTAGATGTGAGGCCTTACCCTAAAGCGATTGCCCAGGCTGAAAAGGGTGGAAGGAAGAAAGGGAAGTCAAAAATATTGACCGAAATACCTGAAAAGAACGGTATTGAAGAAGAAACCATTAAAAGATTGGAAAAGAAAAAGAAATCAGTCTCAAATGAAATCAAGCTTAAGTCGAAACCAACCAAAAAATTATTTGTTGAATCTTCTGGTAGTGAATGTGCAGATGATATTTCTTTACATGATGAATCAGAGTGTGAAGACTTTTTGACTTCTACTACTACGGAATTTGAAGAACAAATGGATTTTGAAATAACTGATGATTCAGTAATAGAAGTTAATGACTTTGTTCTTGTTGAGTTTTGTGGAAAGAATAAAAAAGTTCTGTTTGTAGGAAAAATTGAAGAAATAGAAGAAGACGGGTATAGGGTACAGTTTATGAGAAAAAAAGAAGATTCTTGGAAATTTTATTTTCCAGAAAAGGAGGACATTAGTAGCATAGAACGAAATGATATTAAAATGAAACTGCCTCAACCAAATTTAAGTGGAGGAACAGCCCGAGCTGTATTTGCAATGACATTTTCCATAAATTTTGATTTAATTAAAGACAAAAATAATGTAGATGGAATCTAGATCAATCCACCATATTCATTCATCTGCTATATTATTTTGTAAATAAAGTTTGTTTTGCCAAAATGTGATATTTGTAGGTTCTCTTCTATTGTTGAAATGTACCCCACCTCCTGTTGAAATCTGTCACCCCCAGGGGGGGCAGATTTCAACAATGTGCATACATCACTAAAGATGCAAAATTTGGTATTTTGCCTTTGACTAGACACTATGGAAAAAATTCAGAGGATACCTGAAATATGAATTTAATAAATAGCACTTAGAATTTCAGTTTTTAAAGCAGTATTACTTCACAAATAATTATTTTGCAAAAAACGTTGAAAGGTGCCCCCCTCTCCCCTAAATAGAAAATCCGCAGTTATAATTATTTTACCTTTTTGCAAAGAATTGATGTACCAGACCGATCCTCTATAAAACATGATTTTTTTTATTATGAGATGATGATTATCTATTTAGAGTATAACATTTAAAGAAATAACATGTTATTGCTACCCCCCCCCTCCTGGGAACGAGTTTTTATGCTTATAAATGGTGTAAATACAACCCCCCTCCCCCAAGAACGGAAACTTCTGGAAATAAAATGTGAATTCAACATCATTTGAATGGAATAGTTAGATGTATATATTCTGTGTTTACCCCTTCGTAGCACAACCACGTAAGGAATGTGCCTCTGTCCTCCCTAAATAGTCCGTGATATTTACTTTTATAATTTACCAAGCTGTTTATCAACAGCTTTACGCGATTAGTTGATATGATTTGTGTAGTCATTCCTAGGAGAATTTGAAATTTAATATCGTATATTCTTATTTTTATTTTCTGGTATATTTAAAAAATAAAATTTTAAATTTTTCAATGATTACAATAATTACATTTCTATGAAGAAAGATTGAACAGAATTTTAATTTACCAAATATGAATCTTATTTATATTCCGCTTGTTATCAGCTACGGAGTGCTACATTTTTCAGGTTACATTCAAAGTGGAGCTCAAAAAAAAAAAAAAAAGACACCAATAAAATCTGCCAAAAATGCATTATGAAAATCGAAGTTTAATGTTAATTGTCATTTTTTTTTCATTTCTGCTGCAGGCCACACTTTCGGTATGCAAATATAACTATAGAACTGTGATTTTGAACTTATAAATGTCGGTCGTGATCATATCACTTAATTAGCAGGTCGCATTATCTTAGGTGCAGTAAAATTATATAGATCTCGCATAATTAGAAAATTACGTTTTTAAATTATATTACTAAATTATAGTCATGTATTGCGGGTCAATTAGAAACCACTGATATAATCCATAGATTTATAAAAATTATATATACACAGTACGGAAAAACATCGATGGATAAGTAGACTAAAATGACGAAAATAACAAAAGTTGTTTATTTCATATAAAGTTATTTATAAATGGATGTGGCTAATTTGGTCATAAGGGATAATATACATATCGATATTACGTCCTAGAAATTCAACAGTAAACTTTAGTTTATAAATATATACCTACTAAAGAAATATTCAGAATTTTTGAAAGATTAGTTAGTGATATATATATATATGTATATATCACTGGAAATCAAATCAATAAATGTTAAATATTAATGTGTGCTACACACACAGAAATAATAATGAATATTTTTCATTACCTTTTGTTTTATATGATATTTTGAAAAAGTGGAAACATAGAATATTAGCTTATTTTGAATTTAAATGTTTGTGAAATATTAACTATTAATTAATAATATCATTTTTGAAAATTTAAAAATAGAAGTACATTTATTTCGCCACTACTAGATTTCGTATGCTCTAAAGCTTCTTCAAAAATTCTTGGTTAACATCTAAGCATTAGTTGTTAAGTTCTCAGCAAATATGTAAAATTGTCAAGTTTTAGGTGCCATAAGATTAAAGTTAGAAAGTATTTCTGTCATTTCTTGCATACTAAATACTGCAAGTCAACCACACATTTATTGATTTCATGATGAATAAAATTAAATGTCCGGTATCTCAGTTTTCTGCTAGCAGCGTTAACAGACTAGATGGTCTATATTCGCTCCTGAATTTGGGCAAGCTTCACCCAACCTACTGAGCGTATCAAAAGTATATGGACAGGCATTTTATTTTAAATAACAGTTCAAAAAGGCAGCAATAATCACGAAAGAAAATAATAAGCATGTGGAATCATAATATACGTTTGTTACAAAAAATAAATACAGCATAAGTTTGACAAAAATTTTGTAAAAAAAATAAAATAAAAATAGGTTGTCTCAAAAATATATGGCATTTTCGAGTATTTTGCATTTAAATTCAAGTTTTGGATCCATCTCTTTGAATTATCTTGAAAATCATATTAGGCATGCTTCGAAGTAGTGTTTGGAGAATGTGGAGCTGTAAAGAGAACCAACTCTGCTCAACTAGTTGCTTTAATTACTGAATAGTCTAAAATTCACGAATATGGACTCGAACCTCTCGTGCAAGTACTCCTCAAAATTTTACAATTGGATTCAGGTCTCGACTGATGGTTGGACAGTCTATAACAATCATTTGATTCTACGTAAGCCACACTGTGTTTGATTGGGATGTATGAATTGACACAATACTCTGTTGGAATTTCCAGTTTTCCCATCCTAAGATATTTCCAATTAAATGTAAATTGCTTTTTAGGACATTTTGATAATGCTCAGAGCACATTAGACAGTATAAGTTTGACGGAAATTTTGTAAAAATATTAATCAAAATAGGCTGGTTCAAAAATATATGGACTTTTCGAGTATTTTGTATTTATATTCAAGTTTTGGATACATCCCTTTGAATTATCTTGAAAATCATATTAGGCATACTTCGAACTAGTGTTTGGAGAAGGTTGATCTGTAAAGAGAACCAACTCTTCTCTACAAGTTGCTTTTAGTAAAAAATTCACGAATATGTGCTCACACCTCTCGTGCAAGTACTCCCAAAAGTTTATAATTGGATTCTGGTCTCGACTGATGTTTGACCAGTCTATAACAATCATTTGATCCTACGCAAACCACGTTGTCTTTGAGTGGGAGGTGTGAATTGACGCAATACCCTGTTGGAATTTCCAATTTTCCCTTCTCAAGATAATTCCAATTAAAAGTAGATTGCTTTTGAGAACATTTTGATAATCCTCTAAACATCTTCGACAGTATAAGTTTGAGGGAAATTTGTAAAAAAATCAAACTGAGAATAGGCTATCTCAAAAATATATGGACTTTTCGAGTATTTTGTATTTAAATTCAAGTTTTGGATATATCCCTTTGAATTATCCTGAAAATCGTATTAGGCAATCTTCGAACAAGTGTTTGGAGAACGTGGAGCTGTAAAGAGAACCAATTCTGCTCTACTAGTTACTTTAATTCCTGAATAGTGTAAAATTCACGAATATGGACTCACACCTCTCGTGCAAGTACACCCCAAAGGCTTACAATTGGATTCAGGTCTCGACTGATGGTTGGCCAGTCTATAACAATCATTTGATTCTGCGTAAATCACGCTGTGTTTCAGTGGGAGGTGTGAATTGACACAATACTCTGTTGGAATTTCCAGTTTTTTCTTCCGAAGATATTTCCAATTAAATGTAGATTGCTTTTTAGGACATTTTATAATCCTCTAAGCACCTTCGACCATTAGGAAAAACAATATTCATTGTTCAGTTGAAACAGAACGCGCCACACGTACCATGATAAAACCCCGTCCTTGTTGTCGACTAATGAATTCGCGAGTTTCTCATCGTAGAATATACCAATAATATGCCGAATCATCAGAACCATGCAAATTGAATTTTTTTTTCGTGAGAAAAGAAAACATTTAACTATTCATCCGTTCAATTTACGTAATTTTTACCCCAAAGAACGGGTGCCTTTCTAAGGTGCAATTTCAGCATAGGCGTCTGACAAATTCTGCAATATGTATAAACATTGCTTGCTAGTATGCGATGGTGATCAGTAGATCTTTATATAGGAAACCCTAAAGCCCTCGGAAATTCAAGAAAAGATTTCTTTGGGTTTAAAACTACTCAAAAATACCTCTATTTCGTCGCTGATACGGTTTTCTTGGCTGATCTCAACTCTTTTTTGATATAGCATTGTCACATTTCGATAAAATTTCACGAATTACACATCTTCTATACTTCATCTGATTAGCAATATCGGAAACTTTTAATATTTTGACCCTTTAAACGCCAAATTTTAGATATATCAGCTGCAATGAATTGAACATTGCGAGACATTTTTGAACTATTCCAGAACTGAACAACGAGCAGGTATTTTATGTTGGTTATTTTGAATTTTATTTTTTTACAATCAACCTGTGCAATAAACCTGATTTTTCTCTATTGTAATAAACTTATAGTGTGATTCCATATGCTAAATATTTTTTTCGTGATTACTGCTTCATTTTTTGAACTATTATTTCAAAAAATCGCCTGTCCATATACTTTTGACACGCACTGTATCATTATATCGCGGTGGTTGGGTGTTTATAGCCTACGCATCATGCTTGCGTAGGCTATAAACACCCCAAGTTGCACGTTATGCGACCACCTCACTAGGATATATACTACACTGAAAAAAAATATTCCCCTGGAATCTAGAAAATAATTGTAGCTCTAAAAAAATAGTTCCATATCATTCTTTCAAATTCTAGTTCCCTTTGCTAGAGTGTTCTAGTTATCTCTATTAAAATTCAAGGACATTTTCCTATATTATCGTGGTCATACTTATTTAAAAATATCTTGAAATAAATACGAGCACAAGAAGTGAGTTTTAGTATCTATAATTCTAGTTTATGAATTAATTCTAGAAATCAAGTGATAATTTCTCGTCATTCAAACGATTCATAATATCGTCCATAGTATGCATACGGTTCATAGTATAGTTTCATCACCTAAAAAAGTAAGGACTAGAAATTCTCGATAACAGTTTGTTTACCTTATTTGACTAACTCGGAAATCTATATTTCTAGTTCAGGAATTTTGAGAATTACTATCCATTTGTTCTAGTTGAAAGCGGTATTTTGTTTTTTAGTGTATATATCACCACAGAAACCGTGGTTATAAAATAGAATGGGGCATCGTCTGCCATGATTCTTAATGGTTTATAGCACCGAATAGTTTAGGTTCGTTTAGATCTTTAATGTCTTAAGATTCCGAACATTTACATGACTGTAGTATATAATACGATTTAAAAAGTACTTCATTTGTACTCATTTGTGCTTCTCTTTAAATGTCTCATATGCAAAAAAAAAAAAAAAGAAATTACTTTCCTTTTGAAATTATAAAATGTATTTTTTTTTTTTTTTTTTTTGTTAATATGTTAATTCATGGGAACAATCTTTGAATTGGACTGCCATTTCTAACTGCGTAATTTTCCAAATGGTGTCAATGAATATTATTGCAAATATAATCAACGACAGATATAATCTAAAATTTGCAATTTAAATTAATTTTCAAAGTATATTATCGTGAAAGCAAGGTTAATGTTTACGATATTAGTCACGTTAAGAAATAATAGTTATATCAATATTTAGGTAGGTTTACCTGCACAATCTTTCAATTTTAAAAATCTGACTCTCATTAATTACAACATCCCCCCCCCCCTCTTTCGGAATATATTGTTATTCATATATTTCCTGTTTTCCAATATAAAACAATAAAAATATGTTTTAAAAGTAAAATCAGCATGATAAATAGAATAACAGAAAGGAATGGTTCACAAAGAATTGAAGTGTTCACAGTCCGTATAAAAGCTATACTGTATACTATTACTGAAGAAATTTTCTCTCTAATAAGGAACTTTACTGTAAAAAACAGATATTTTATTTCGAAATAAAAATCGAAAAACTACGAATAACTAAAAATGTAAAGCATTTTTTTCATTTTGAATGTGTGAAATACATTTGAAGAAACATTAAAAGTAATTTTTGTATACAATTGAAAAAAAAAATAAGTTAAAGTGATTCCAATTTGATTATCTAAAATTTATTTTTTAAAAACTAAACATAAAATAAGAAACATCTATCCTGAGAAAAGAAAAAATGAAACACAGACACACATGCGTGATATTGTTTTTTAGAATCTTAAAGCTCTGTTTTAACAGTTTATATAGTCTGATAAAACATGAATTACATAGAATATTTTAATTTTCTCAGTTTATTTAATATTAAATATATTTTCTAAAATACAATGTGGGAAAAATATTTACCTGTTAGATAACCAAAGACATATTCAAACCAAACTGAAAGAAGTAACAGAAAATTCATAAAAATATTTAAAATATCGTCACTGGCGCCATCTTTTATCCAAAAATGAATTAAAACAAAATCATTTTAGTTTTTGCATATTTCCAGTAATTTTGTTTTAATTCATTTTGTGGTAAGACATGGCTCCACTCAGGTTATTTTAAATATTATTTATGGAATTTCTGTTTGTTCATTCAGGTTCAATATGTCTTTGATTATTTTACATGTTAATAATTTTTGCCGTTTTGTATTTTAGAAAATTAAGTCGTAAAGATAAACCGAAATGCCTGGTATATTTTTAAAAGTTGTGATTTTAATTTTTACTTTTTTGTTTAGAATCTCGAAATGAGGTGTACGTTGGATAGCAACTTATTGTTTTTGTTCTCACATAAAAACTTCTGTGTGAATAAAATATTTTTCACATTAATACTTTATTTTCTAAAAGAAACTTTAATAACTGAAATTTAGGAATGCACAATGCTAAAAGAAGGTGAATTTACAGCTGTTCGATTACGTTTTCATAAACTTAATTAAACAAACATATTTTGAAATTATATTGATAAATTCCTTAGGGTTAAAAAATAGATGACATTTCTAAAATATAATTATCTGTCGTAACTAATGTGCAGCTTTATACACAGTTGTTAAATTTCTTTAAAACAGAACAGCAAATACCTGAATATTTCATTGTCAAAATATAAACCTAAATATATCCTTTGCTTAATATCTATGAAAACAGATATTGTCATCAACATTTCTTGTTTCTAATTTAAGATAATATTTCTGCTCAATTGGAAATGATAAATTTCTTACAATTTAAAAATAAATGTGACAATTAAATATATTTATATGCTGCAAACATGTACTTCTATAGACAAATTTGTGATAATTTTTCAACAAATACATAGCAACTATCTTTTTCATTGTCAAAATATAAACTTAAATAAATACAGGGCTTATTTTCGATTAAAATCGAAATTATCACCAGTGTTTCTATTTTATAATTTAAAATAATGTTTCTGCTGAATTAGAATGTAATGCTTGTTTATTCATTTGAAGCATAAATAATACCAAGTTTTATTTTCAATTTGGATTCAGACTCTGGAGAAATTAGAAGAACTCGTTAACTCCCAATTGCTTTGAATGAATTTGTGAAAGTAGCTCACGCGATTATTTATTATTCGAAAACATCATGTGCTGGAATATTTAATTTCCATACAATGGAAAATTAGTTCGTGAAATAAGAATCTTTTGCTTTTAAAGGAAAAAATGTTACACGTATATTTCATTCAAATGTAATTTTTTAGCCCCCAATATGCTATTTCTTTCTCCAAGCAATTAAAGTATCGCCTCCAAAAAATAACGTCCCTTTGCATAAGCCAGGCGTAAAACAAAGTGGAAGTATCATTGTACTGTTAAATACTCTACTGCAATTTTTTTAACTTCTAAGTATCGCCCATTTTCACTTTTTATACCGTCGTATTGGGAAAACAATGTACTTTTAATTCAATTTTTTGAAAACTGCATCTCAATTTATTTTTGAGATATTATTTTTTGTAATTTTTAGCGCCATTGTTTAATTTTTGTAACTCAAGTACTCCATTTCTGTAGAAAGTAAAGAAAAAACAGTTGGAAAATAGTAATTATTTATTTTTGTTGTCATTTTCTCCATAACTACAGAAAAAAATGTAATTAAAATACGTGCTATTTTGAAAAATATATATAAATGAATGATTTCTGATGAAACATGCAGCTACTATAAACTATATTAATTTAATTAACTATATTACAAACAAATGAAGGCATATTAATAATCCGATATCCAATTTTCTTTTGCCGAGATCCTTGAGTGACATCTGTTTTTTTAATGATGTGCATTATTCAGCGATAGTGACTTCATATGAATACTTTACTGTAGATGTTGTTTAAGATGGGTTCGTAAATGAGGCATTCTTCAGTGCATGCGAATGACGTCATTTTATATAAAATAAAAGTATGCGTTTAAGTCTTAAAACTGAGATATGCTTTGTATTATCGATATTTATAGACATATTTTTTTTTTCATCGGGGGCGACACTAAATTCTGAAAAAGCAGAATTCCTCTTATCTAGTAATAATATTTCTTAGGTCAAACTAAAATACCGCGAGATTGATAAACATATTTACATCTAACTGTAAGCATTGATAAAAAAATCAGGAAAATGGGAAAGTAGGTGTAGTTTTTTAAGTGCATAAAAAGGGGTTAAATTGATTCTGGTGTTTTTAAAGTGGACCTATTTCAGAATTTACAAAGATTTGGCGTAATTTGTGGCAAAAAACTTTTGGAGACCTTTTGCTACTTTTAGGTTATATTAACATCATACCAAAATGTATGCTATTCCGCCATTTATTCTTTTTCTTTTTTAACTCGCTTGACAGCGTGAATTTTTCTAGCACACTTCAAAACAAAATTATATTACAGACTGATAGAACTTTCCAGGTATTCTCATTCAGATGTCATAGGATGTCTGCTGTAAGTAGCAAAATCTTTAGCGATTTATTTTTACATTTATTTTAGCATATACTAAATTAATTTACAGTATTTATTTAATGAAAATCCAAAGCGTATATTGCTTTAAAAAAATCCCTGGAAATATACAGGAATTATTTTTAATTAAATCACGTCACTAAAATATCATTGAGTAGCGACTTTCAAAATTAAGTCGAGTTTCTTATAATACGTAAAAAAAAATTTCGTTAACATATAAATTCTTTACCAAAAATAAATCTAAAAAAAGACACATTTTTCTTTATAAAACCATAGTAAATAAAGGAAATGTTTTTTAATCTAGCTATTATCTTTTTTATAGTATATGAAATTATAAAATAACCTCTTACTAGTTACCAAAAAGCATATCTGTTACTTTAGAAGCCTCAGAAACGTATAAATATCCAAGAATTACAGAATAATTTGTGAAACAAATTTTTCTTTTGCTGATCACAGTTTACGGTAACGTTTCTGAATTGTGTTTATGGTATATTATTCAGTTTTTACTGCCTTAAATATACATTTTTTCCTTTGTTATGCGAAAATAGCAACGAAAAGATATAATTGTTATTTTCCAACTATTTTTCTTTTACTTTCTACAGAAATCGCGTACTTGTGTTTCCCACATTAAACAAATGTCGCTAAAAACAACAAAAAAATTAATATCTCTAAAATAAATTGAGATGCAGTTTTCAAACAAATTGCATTTAAAAGTACTTTTTTCCAATACGACGGTATAAAAAGTGAAAATGTGCGATGCTTTGAAGTTAAAAAAATTGCAGTAGAGTATTCAACAGTACAATGATACATCTGCTTTGCTTTACGGGTGGCTTATACAACGAAATGTTATCTTTTGGAGACGTATAATTTTATAATAATGCTTAGTTAATAGTATTCCAGATAAAAATCCAATATATTTATATTCATATACATAGGCATTGCGAATATTGCGAGGGCTATGTATCGGAAACACAAAATCTCAAATAATCAATAAACGTGAATATTAAATTATGGAAACCCATACATTTCGTCATTTAAAGAAATTACAATTCTTCTCAAAATACCGATGTAATCGGCACCGCTTCTACTTATTAGTAACTTACATGCTTTTAAAATTCTTTAGCACTTTCTTTTCAGGTTTAGTATTATATATATATTTTTTTATTGTTATAATCTGAGATAAATAAAAATTTCTTCTCTGAAAGAAACTTTTATTACAAATAAATATGTAATATTTTCTGATTTGTATGTAGGTACCTCCTAAACTTTTATTATATACTGAATTTGTAAATTTTCATATATTAACATGGAGGATATCTCAGCATCTGAATTTGTTATAAAATGCCTCTTTTTCTTGACTTTTGTCCAACAAATTAACGAGATCTTATTCTTGTATCTGGCAGGTTTATTTTCTAAATCAAATCAACAAAAAACATGTTCGTGAGTAAAAACACCGACGTCATATTAACCGTGGCAAGACCTGAACAATTAGTTTCGCATTTTCTTCAATTTGTTTAGTTTCTAAACATAACAGAGTTTAAAATTTTCAACATCAAATGGGAATGATTTTTTTTCCAAACACAATATTTCTGAAAACTCAATTTACTGATTTTTTATTGTATTAAAAATAATTTTCAAGCACGATTTTTTGTTAAATCAATCATTATCACGTGTAGTCCGATTACAAAAGATTAACAAGTTTGTACTTCAAACAATGTTAATAATGCCTTTGACACCGTCTTATGTATCATAACTAAATTAAAACTTCATTAACACATTAAAAAAAAACAATTTCAGAAGAATTTAAATTTAACAGTCATATAACAGATCTACTAGGATAAACTACTGAAATTATCAAAAAGAAAAAAAAAATGCCGTAAATAGCGATGTTTTTAGATTTGCTCGGCAATTAACTTCTGGAATGCGGGTAATACAAAAACATTTAATTTAATATTTTTTAAAACATATTTTGAATACATTATTGATATTTTTCAAATAAAAATGCATTTTGTTGTTGATAGTAGGCAGTCTAAAAATAACATATTTAATAAAAACGATTTTCACTTATGTTGCCGTGTTTGGATTTCCTAGCAAGTAAAGTTAACTGAAACATTTGTAAGAGTATATTCCGTGTATATCGCATATACCTCGAATAGGATTTAGAATAAAATATGTCTCTTGAAACTTCTAAATTCAATATATAAATCGTTTTCACATTCTAAGAAAGAGAATAAAAGGAAGAGTATATGTTTTAGGAGAATAAACTGATATACTATATTAGTTAAAAACGGTTAAATTTAGATTCAATAAGACGATTATTTTATTATCTGAACATATATATTCTAATCAAATCATATATCACATTTGAATAGCTATAAAATTTAGAAAATTATTTCATACGAAATATTTCCTAATGTCAATACAGCAATACTTTCAGAAATTTATAAACTGGGAAAAAGAATAAGACAACATCTAAGTAAATATGATATGCTATATTAGCTGACCCGCTCTGCGTTGCACAAGACCGGTCGATTCATATTAAAATTAAAAAATAACGAATCTTTAAAATGAACCTTTTGAATGGGTCTGCGCTGTCTTCGGCAGGTGGAACTGAAAGGTGGAGCTAAAAACTATGAGGCAATCGAAAACAAGTTAAATACGCCTATCTCCGTTAAAATCGGGTCCATACAACCCGAAATAAGAATACGCTGATTGGCGGTGAAAAGTGGAACTAAAAAGTGGAAGAGAACTGTAAGCTAAATTGAATAATCAATTCCAGTTGAAATCGGTCTTATAGAAACCTAGAAAAAAATACCCGGTAATTTCCCAAAATGGTGTTAACTGTAGATTAAAACTAAGTTGAATGAAACAATTCTCATTGAAATCGAGCCCGTAGAACTCCAAAAAAGAATGCGCCGTTAAAGTTCGAAAATAGTTGTAACTGAAGTCTATATTTACAAAAGCATACTTTTAAACGTATTTATTGGCAGAAAAACATTTGTGGACAAACTCTGAACTCATACAAGGGACACTTGACACCGAACACACTATTAATTTTCGATTAAGTTGATAAAATCCTTTTAAATTATGCTTTTAGCATTTGTCAACGTTTAATAATTAGTTTCCTTTCATACACAAAATTCGATAGGTTTATCTTCTCAAATGGATCTCTTTTTATTTCAGTTTTTAATGAATTATCGCAATGCGTGGTTGTTTCTTCGAATATTTCTACAGTAGCCGTAACTTTTTTGCAAAAAATAAAGAATATTGCAGAAGAATTTAAAAAATAATAATAATATTCGGATGAAAAAAAAAAAAAAAACTTTCTGCGTTTGCTCAGAAATTTTCAAATCAATATCTTAATTAGTTTCCTTTCATTTTAACCAATTAGTGAAAATTGTCATCATTTTATGGTCGTATTATATTATTCTACAAAGATAGCCTCACCGTCGAAGTCCAGCGTATGGAGTATTTTGTTTTGATCTTCAAGCAAGCTTCGCGATGGGTTGATGCATTCAGCTTGCAGTTTTGGGGAAATATGCTTTTAGACTTTAGTAATGTGATGAATTTATAAATAATATTTTGTTTAATTATCAAAAATTTATAATTCAGAGTCTCAGGTGCTTCACGACCGGTTTTAAATTAACCTCACTCAAATGTTCATTTTTGTATATGCTGTAGATTTCGTTAGTCAAATTACACAGAGCAAGACTTTCTTTTATTAATATAGATTATTTATATTTTTAACTGCCTTTTATTTGGGATCTTCTTCTATTTAGAATACATATGTACAAGTCAAAATACTATATAAATAATTGTACATATTTTCATTTAAGGCCATTGTGCCTAATGAGACGCGATTCCACATAGTATTGTCACATTTAGGGTATATTTGGCATTTTATTATATAAAAGTATTTTTTAAGGAGCAGCCAATTAGTGAATACTGTAGCTATATTTCAAAACTAACTTGTTTTGTATAAATTTAATAATTATCTGTAGTATAAAACCACAGTATACGATTGTGGCATTTAGGTAATTTTTGTCGCATTTACGGCAGTTAAAACCTAAATGACACGTCCATAGTGCTAAATGTGATAACACTTGAGAATTCACCTGAGAAAGTTTATTTGCCCCTAACGGCTGTTGCATAAAACTGCTACAAAACAATTGTGAGCGGTCTGCGAAACCATTCGATTGAAAGATGAACAAAAGTTGTGATTAATCATAAAATACGGATTTTGCCTGAACTGTTTGTAGAGTATTATTTCTAACAAAATCTTGCTTTTTCAAATATTTTAAACAATTGTACTTGGACTCCAAATGAAGCAAAATTTCATGCTATCGATAGTTAAACTGAAAATTACAAGAAAAAATGTGAAAATTAAAAAAAGCAGCACTAACAGGAGTTGAGGGTTATTTGCCATAATTTTTGGAATTACTTAACCCTTAACTGCTGTGACAGGAATTGTCGCATGACTACTGTGTGTGGTCTCCGAGACCGCTTGATTAAAATATGAATAAAAGGCTCTATTAACTCATGTACTAAACATGTCTATGTACTAAACTAGTACAGGACTGTTAATTAAACTTCACAAATTCAGAAATTCTAGCAATCGTTCTAGAGCTGCAAATGAAAGAAAATTTCAATAGTATTCATAGCTTAACTGAAATTATAACTGTGAAAAAGGAAAAATGTAGTGGTCTGCGAGACCGCTAAAAGCAGTTAAAGGATAATAAAGATTTGAAATACATAAAATTGAAAGATAAATAGCTTATTATTGAACTACAAAATAAACTTTGTTTAATAGTAATTTAAATAATAAAACATCAACTGAGATGCATAATCTTAAAGAAATTATAATTGAACATCGCACATTTCAATATTCATACTTTACAACAGATCCATCATGTCTGAAATGTTTATCGCAGGCAGTGCAGCACCGTTGTGTTTGTCAAATTTACACTGCTAATATGCAAAAGCTCCATGTTTTTATATGAATGTTGTGTATATTGCTTCTGTTCCTAATATAAATAACTCTCCTCCCTCTTTCCCACAGAGCTATGGCCATAACTACAATTAAATGATTGTCGCGAAAAAGTTCGCTTAAAATTCTCGGAATTCGCTCGTGAATATTAACCTATAATTTTTACACTAGTACGATTTGAGTTTCCGTAACTACAACTCCGCATAATTTTGCTCACAATCTAGTGATAATGAAATATAACTACATGATTCATATATGAAATTTATAAGAAATCGATATGAGATATTGGATATTATGAAAAGTCTTATTTTGTTGATGAAAAATGCGAATTAATTAAAGCATGTTTTAAATAGCACCGACATTTTGGTCTGTGCGAATTCACATTAGTGTGGAGTTTGCGTGTAAAAAGAGTATTCATATTGTTAACAAGAATATTTATTAAATATAACTTTATTTATTATAAAATGTCTCATGATAAATATATCAACCTTATAAACAGATAAAGTCGTACAATATTTCTAATAATTCTGATTAAGAGAAGCTCTGAGCCTGACATTCTGTTGCCCCCCCCCCTCCTCTTCATTTTTTTGCACTTTAAAAAAAATTAACGTTTTCTGTATCTAAAAACACGTATATGGAAACAAATACTCATTTAGTAAACATAGTTTTATTTATTTGTTATCGTTTTCTAATTTAAAAGTAGCAAATGTCGATTATAATAAGTAAAAAGTGAAAACAAAATTAAGATATCAGATTTTTAAAAAGTACTGACAAAAATTATGCACTCCTAAACCTGGGCATAACTCAGTTGCAACTTGTTTTAATAAGACACAGCATTTAAGCTACCAAATGGTATAATGTTGGTAAAATTAACATAACCGCATTAAAATAAACATTATTTAAGAGTTTTCAATTTACACAAGATTTTCCAGAATTTCCATCATATAAAATTATTGTAAATTCCGTAATCATGTGTCTGTATTATGTTACTGGAATGTGCTCCGAGTTTCTTATACCCTTTTTTTAATTAAAATTTTTAAATAAGTGTATTTTTGTATTTCGATCATCTTAAAATACATATTTAAGCGCCTGGATAAAAAATAAACATTAATGGAGGATTGTGCTTACTCAACACAGTTTTGTTAAACATATTATTTGCTTTAAACATAATTTTAATACAATATATGAAAAATACCATATAAACATACCTCGTTAATCTCTTAAATATGTCTACCGTTTTACAGCAATCTCTATGTCACTATTAGGTACTTGCAGAAAACAAAGTCTCCAAAATGCGTAGACTATTTTAAATTCTTATCCGAAAACTGGTCCTTTGTTCTTAAGTTTAACTGGTCATATAATTGAAACAGACAACGTAGTTCTTGACGTTCATAAGGATATTTGAGCTTCAAAGTTAAAAAAAGAAAATATGTGAGCTAATTTCGGGAATTTTTGTCGCATTTTCGAAACACGGGGGCGATATAAAATGATGGATGTGTATTTGATTGAAGATGTCTTTAATAAAAACATTTTAAATGCAGAAAAATGTTTCGGTCTTTGTTCATTAAGATCGGATTCCTCATTATACAGCATTTATTTATAATTCTTGCATTAATATTTTAAGTAAAAAAATATTCTTGCATTTATAGGGGTCATCACATTTAGTCGCACTGACATTACCACATTTTAATATTTATTCAAACTCGAGAAATATATTTTACTCGAAACATCTTCATACAACAATATTTTTGGTTGCCGAATATCTGGATATAATAGAGTGAAGAATTTTTGTCAGCGAAGCCGTTTTTATCCCGATCAGCTGTTAATCTATTTTCCCTATTTGTATAGACACCGCTGAAATGTTTTTGACGTATTTTTAGACTATAGAAATATTCTTTAAGTAGATCTGTAGTGAATAAAAAAAGTTATCATTTTATAAGTATGTAGGATTTCATTTCAATCAACTTAATTTGTTAATTTACGTGGAATATTTATCTACGAATCAAAATAACATAAAATTATGTATGTATTATGCGTCTGTTTTTTCATTTAAAAAGCCATAGGAGTTCCAGAAATATTTTTCAAAAGAAACTTTTCCTACAGCCCATGCAAAAATATTATCAACTACCAAACAAGTATGGAATTATAGATGCAAGAATATATCGAATAGACGTAAGTTTTATTGCAAATAGAAATACTTATCTACTTTGATTTAATTAGTTTATTTAAGAACACTAAAACTCGTTTTAAATTTTCCCAGTCTATAATAATATTCTGCAAGAATATTCATGAGTGAATAAAATATTATAGATTATTTCGTAGTAGCTACGATTCCTTTTCATTCATCTTACTAAGATCTTTTACGTAGAATACTTATGCACACTCCGAAATATAAATAAAAGATAAAATATTCTATATCGAAATAGAAATTGCAAAAATACATTTCAAACGAAAATTTTCCGAAAATCCATACAACAATATTTTCGACAACCAAAGAGTTGAAAATAATAGATGCGAGAATTTATGGGAGAGCCATCCGCAAACAGATCTACTTATCTATTTTCATTTATGCGCTTATTTCAGAACTCCAAAATTCTTTTAACATTGTGCCAGATAGTAGAAATTTTTTGTAAGTGAATTTTTGAATGAATGAAATAATATATGTTATTTATAAATATCTAGATTTTCCATTCATTCATCTGAGTATGTTCTTTTATTGGGAATATTTCTGCATCAACCAAAATAGCTAAAAAAATATGGATGTACTAAGCAACCTTTTTTTTCTATTTAAATAGACATACAGGGATTTTAGAAATACATTTAAAGTAGCTTTTCCAAAAGTTCATACAGAAATATTTTCTACTACCAAAGTGTTGGGAATTATAGATGCAAGGACATACGGCACAGACAGTCACTTTTATTGCAAACAGGTATACATACCGGGTGTCCCAAAAAGGACTGACTGATTTTAAAATTCAATAACTTGCAAACGGTGACAGATATTAAAAAAATTCTTGCAGGAGGGTTATGCATAAGGTCAAAAGTTTTATTACAGTGATTTTCAATTTTAGTTCGATTTACAAACAATAGATGGCGCTGCGATCAATAGTCGCTAAATTCAGGCTCGATTTTTGGTACTTCGTGGCCCGGATAATACATTTCCATCTCCTTTTTATGCATAGAACAAGATAAAGGACCAGAAATCGAGCCTGTATTTAGCGACTATTGCTTACAGCGCCATCTATTGTTTGTAAATCGAACTAAAATTGAAAATCACTGTAATAAAACTTTTGACCTTATGCATAACCCTCCTGCAAGAATTTTTTTAATATCTGTCACCGTTTGCAAGTTATTGAATTTTAAAATCAGTCAGTCCTTTTTGGGACACCCGGTATGAATTCGGTTAATACAAAAAATAAGAGAATTACATAAGTTTCCGTATTAACCGTTACGCGTAGTCGTAACACTCCTTAAGATATTAATTCTGTTAAAAAATCCACTCACATATAAGCTAATTACTACCATTGCTCTAGTTATTTAAGTGCTAAAAATAATATCATAAATTTAACATAATATATTCAGTTTTATCTGCGCGAGTGCCATTTTTTAAACGCGTGTTTTTATACACAAAATCACAACCACTAATGAAGTAATAATTCAAAAGAATATAACGACGTACACTAATGCTACACATCACTTCCCTTTCTCCCATAAAACTCAGTTAACACCGCAATTGTCACTATCATTTTCGAGCTATTGATTTCACCTATTCTTTTCATCTTAATAGGACATCCAAAAGCTTGTAAGTATGACCTAGTCCGGATTTAAAGAAGTAAATAAATATCGGTTTTCTTCTATGCTCCCTTCATTCCATGGCTCAGTTGTGAATCTTGCAAAGGGGTGGTATACAAAATATACTTATCCTCTCTCTTTTTCACTCTTTCAAAAATTTAAGACATTCCTTTGAATTTTTTTGAGCGCGGAAAGGGTGAAGGAACCTTTAAGTTTGAAATTCTATGTAGTAACTCTCTGATAAAGTACTACGTTTTGTCAGACAGTTTTAATGTAGAAATATTATCACTGAGGAAGAGCAGTGATAGATAAAAAAGTAATTTCTTCCTCAATTCTACCCAAAATTTTGTGAAAAATATGCATTGAAATAATAAACAAATATTTTGCTCGTATCGCAACGATCCTGCTTATATAGTTCGTAAAATGCGTGAAAAAATTAATATAGTTTAACCCTTTATCTACTGACGGTACTTATATGTACCATTAAAATAACATGTCATAAAATTCATTTAATATATCTATTAGTAGTAATATAGTTTAGAATGAGTTATAGATGCATTACTTTACATTTATTAGTAGTAATATAGTTTAGAATGAGTTATAGATGCATTACTTTATCTTGTTCCAAAAGCATTATTTGTTAAACAAAACAAAACAACATTTAAAAGGATGATTTCTTTTGCCTTTGCGTCTTTTCAGCATTTTTGGCGTAGGGTGGGGAGGGGAATTTGCAATTCAGAAATATTTCTATATTTCTATTGTAAGAACATTATATTTGTACATTTCCTAATTCTACAAAATACTAAGAAACATATTTAAAATGAAAGATTTGTGTGGAGTTATAAATACTCATAACATCCCTCTAAATTTAAATTTAATTAATCCTTCAATCCTTATAAAATCCTTATAAAATTTATTAAATGATTATATAAATCTTCTAATATAGTTTCAAAAATTCATGAAAAATCCTTTAGAAGATAAAATTTTCACGAATTCATAATTCAGTGCATAAAGGGTTAAATGATGAACAATTTATTACGTGCAATGTTCTCGTTTTAACAGTGTCTTCGATTTAGCCTTGCTTTTATTAAACGAGTTCCAATGTGCTTATCTATTTCCCTTTATTAATTCCGTAGCACTCTAAAAAGTTTCTTAAATTTTTCCAGATTATAGAAATATTCTGCAACAGGATTTGTGAGTATATAAAATACAGGGTGTCCATAATTAAACGACCCTGCTTTAAAGTTTTCTACAGACAAGACTATTGTTCATAAAGTTGTGAAACTTTGGGAAAGGCATACTAAAGGGATGGGAATTTGTTTAACCTAAAAAATATAAATAAAAATAGTTTAAAATTTTGCCACCAGAGGGCGACTCTTAATAAATTACACATTTAGCATTAAGATAGTTTGGAAAATTTATTTACAGGATGTTCATAATTAATCGACTCCATTTTAAAGTTGTCTACAGACGAAATTATTGTTCAGAATGTTGTGAAATTTTTTGGAGGACATAATAAAAGTATGGGGATATGTTTGAGCGAAAAAAAAAATAATTAGGAGGCCGTTTTTAACTGATTAGATATTTATCCTACATTTTCGATAGTTTAATAATTTTTTGTATAACCAAACATGTTCTGCATGACTTTCATCATTTTCAGATTCCATCTGGGATCGTAAGATAGCATGTTCCACAGTTCACTACAGTATATTCAGGGAAAAGCTAGGAAAATGTCGTGAAATTCTGTCTTTAGAGTAAGGTTAAGTTAATAAATATCTGTATTTTGCTTTCATTCATCTGAAATTTCTTATATATGTGGGATATTTATGTACCAATTTAAGTATTAAGAAATATACATAATTTATATCTTTTTCACTGTTAAATCTTTCTAGGAATTGCAAAATTTATTTAACGCAAAACATTTCTTAAATTCGATACAAGAAAATTTTCAAATACCAATAAATAGAGAAAAAGGAGTGAATCAATTTGTGGGTGCTGAAAATAATATAATGTTTCTAATGAATTAATTATTTTCTAATGATTCAGCTGATAATGTTATTTTTACGTAGGATATATTTATATATACACTATATGGTCAAAGGTGACCGCTCACTTGCGTTTTTAGACGTTTTGTTAAATATCTAGTAAAAAACATGTGGAATTAACCTGAATCTGCAAGCGTGTAAACAGTATAGTATAGGTCATATATTTCCGCGAAGATTTTTTCCCAAAACGCCATAGGGGACCGTCAAAAAATTGAAAAAAAGAAAAACTTTTGGATAACCCTGTAAAAACTAATGTAGCAAAAGCGTTCAAACTCAAAATTATTAATAATTGGGTTATTGTAATATGCCGTGCTCATTTTTATGAAAACAGCATGTATACTCGTAGAGAAATTAAGGTTTTTTTAAAAACAGTCCCAATTTTCGCCAAGTTTTTTGCTTATATTTTGCAGAGTTCTTAATAAAAAAAAAAGTTATTTTCAGAAAATATGACAAACAACATTGTTCACAATACTCTGCAATGTGAATTAAAAAATAATAAAAATTGGATGAAAAATGAGCAGGTTTACTAAAACTGTTTTCACTGCGCATCCGCGAATGCAATAAAAATATAAGGTGCATAATGCAATCAAAATATAATGTGCATAATGAATTACCTAAGTATATAGAGTATTAGCTAATGTATTAGCTAAGTATATAGTAACATTTTTGAAAGTATCAAAATCATAGCTTGAAAATTCTGAAAATTATCGTCGATAGATTAAGCTCGAAATCCGTTGTTTCTAAAAGGAAGCAAAAAGATCAGAGGTTCCATCCAAATATACGTCCAATATTGTGTACGCTATCTTGGCACTAATCAACAGATTTTTGATACAAACCCTCATCTTTCGCCTCTCTAAACATTGCTGCAATCTTGCCACAACATTCAATGGACTCTGGAAAAGTATTTAGCATAATGAACATTGAACACAACAAAAATTAAATTGAGAAATTAAATGCATATAAGAAATGCCAATAATGCCTATCAGTAATTGTTAATGGGCCCAAATAGCAACAGTGCATTTTTGAAGTGTGGGCAATAAAAAACCAAAGAATTCTAGGAAAATAAAGTGTTTTTTTTTGTTGTTTTTTTATGTGATATACGTTTTCCTATTTATATTTTTAAAATTTAAGAACTCATTAAATGGAATATTGTAATCCCGAGTTACCTTTGTTTGGAAAATTCTATTTCATAACATTTTAATGAGCTAAATTGAGTTTTGTATTTTTTTCTCGATTGCGCAAGGCATTTAGAATATACTTATTTTATCCATAGTGCATAGTTTAATTTAGATGGATAAGTCATCTATAAGCAGCTATAAAATATTAGGTTATTTTAGGATATATTGGGGGGAAAGATACATTAAGGCGTTAAATATCCATTTTTCAGAATTTCAAGGCGAATCTATTTTCATGGCTGCCAAATCTTCCGCTTATTTGTACCACAAAAATTTAATTGAAAATTTTGCCTCAATTAATCGCCAGATTATGGCGATTTAAAAAGGTAAAATTTACTATAAAATTTTTGTGGTACAAAAAATCGTAAGAAGTTGGCAGGCATGTATTTTGCTAACATTTTTCTCATTTGGCTACTGTTTTTCATTTATGATTAGCCAAATTGCTAACGTTGGCTAAACGTCAGCGAAAACCCTGGCTACACCTTATTTTTAACATAACGATTTTATTGCGACCATGAATCGCATTTAAAAATTGGTTTAGCTTGAATTGACTATCAACTCAATAGTTTGTCTCCGGAATATCAGAATACCCTTGTATATATTAAAGGATATTTCGTTCAATGATTTTTGCTTTTGTTGGCGTTATTTCAAAATTGCTCCAACAAGGGCTTAAGTATCAAAGTGGAAATTTACTTCAAACCTGATAGGTTTAAACTATTGTTAATTGTGAGTTTTCTGAAACACATCAGTCTTTCCTCAATCGTGATTGCATCACTTACTGTAATTTCCACCTTTGACATTAATTGCTATTTATAATTTAAAAAAAAATGTTTGCTAGAGACAAGTTACTTAAGCTATATGACTCAAATGTGATCCTCAAATAATTATTTTGACATTTATTTAAATTTATCTTTTAAACATAATTTTATAATGCTTTATATCTACTAACTGTAAAATATGAGTAAATTTGTTTAAAATTTATAGACTAAAATCATCAACTAATTTCAATTTATGACCTGAATACAATAATTTTCACACTTGAAAAACTTAATTGCTATGTATGGCTTCGAATATTTATTTCATGGTTAGTTTAAATGAAGTTTATTATGAATTATGATTTTAAGTACTCATTTACCCTTTTTTAAACACCAATTAATATCAAATACATTTATGATGGTAAATTAGTTTTACAAGCATTAGATTTAAAATTAGAAGTTGGAAATTTTAAGTCTTATTTTCGCTACGTCATAGGTATATATATATATATATATATATATATATACCTATGATATATATATATATATATATATATATATGTATGTATGTATGTATGTATCTGATACGATGCCTATTTTAAGAGAGCGTAAAGTACTAGGCACCTTAAAAAAATATTAATTAGTTGATATTTTTTTAAATGCTATACTGTACCATAGTGCAATTAAATACTGTACCATACTATAGTAAAATACCATACTGAAATTTCAAAATGAGATTAAAAAAGGGGTAATTGAAATTTCGTTGCCATGTTTTGGACAGTTACAGTCTGTAATTTCAAAATGAGTCAAGAAAGCAGATATTCTGGTAAATATATCCTTTTTATATCCAGATGAAATTGAAACGGGACCACTAGCAGGATGAGACTTTTCCAACAAAAAGATAAATAGGAAAATTTGGTCATCAGTTCAAAAGTTATGCTTAGACATACATAAACGAAAGGATATGAAAACGAATGACTTAATTTCAAAAACTTCTTTCCTTTATATTTGCATTTATATTTATTAAATATTGAAATTTCATAAATAATTTCCCCCCTGAAGTAGATCGGTAATCTTTTCTCATAAATACAATCATATATGTTTCAATTTAAGCATATCTTTCATCTAAACTTTTTACCAAAAAATTCTATTCGGTTACCGCATCTTTTCGTTGGAGGGAAACTTAATAATAAATTAGATTCTTCTATTATTTAAGTTTTCTTTTAATTTTCTACGCATAGACATTTTTATTATCGATAAATGAAATACAAAGTAAAGGAAATAATTAAATAGACCGGAACTGAAATTTCTCATTATTATTTTATTTTATTTCACTAGCTTTAAATAAGCGAATTTTAATAATTGTGTTTTCTCTTTCTGAATTCAGCAGAAGGCTTTATTTATGTTGTCTTTTATTGCAGACTTATTACTAGACCACGTTTTCTTCATTATAAATTTTTAGATATAATTGAGTGTTAATTAAAAAAAAACATTCTACGCTTTAGAAAGTCCTTTATAGCTTATTTCAACAGACAAATTTCTTTTATTGAGAAAGTGATAGTTTAATGAAATTTCTATCGTAAGAAAAAACAAACAGTTCTAATGTTATGAATGCATTTTTATTGATATTGTGCAATTTTTACATTTAGAAATACACTGAACATTAAATTTTTAAAATTCCATCTGGATTTTTAAAATTTATTATATTTTACGAATAAGTGAGAAAATGCCTAAAGATATTAGCGTATGAAAATATTTTGAATAAATAATATTTTTGAAACATAGATCATAGGTAAATGTGAAAATTTGCATTCGGAAATACATTCAACATCTAAACTTTTAAAATACCACCTATACAAATGTTATATGAGTAAATTAGTGTAAAGAGAGTATTTAAGATAGTACAGTTTCATTAGTATATGTTACAAACATAAACGATCTATTTAAGTATTATATTTCTTGAAAATTAAGACATATATTAAAATTCAGGGTGTCTATAAAAAATGTTCCCGTTTCAATGATATATTATAACTGTTTAAATTAGACTATTTATAACCGATCATATATCAAATTGAAGGTAGACTAACGTATATTTTCTTACAAATGTTCAATATGTACACCTTTAGTTGCACGGCACATATAGTATATAACCTAAAGTGTAATTCTTCTAAAGCATGTACCAAATGTAACCGGTATGGACGCAAGTTCAATATGTGCATCTTTAGTTATACGGCACATATACAGCCTAAGTCCGATTCTTCTAAAGCATGTACCAACAGTAACCGGTAAGGATGCATGCATAAACGTGTTCTTACAACCTTTTACACTGTCGTCTTTAACAACTAAAGTTAAGGACTTGCTTTCCGAACTAATTTATTAGGACTGCGTAGGTAAGATGCTTTGACACGGTCAACATCATGTACACAAACTTTTATTCGTCTCGTGCTTTTCCCTTGACAAACACATCCGGTAGTTTCGAATTGCCAATATCATCGGCGGATGTTTTTGCAATTGGGAGATCACAATTAAACTTTAAACGAAACGCAAGTTGAACTTAAATTACAGATTCACTCTTAGCAAATTGTAGAACACAAAATGCTTTACACCATTTTGCGTGCGCGGCACCTCAAGCAAGTAAATAACAAAGCAGTACTCGCCCATGCGCTTATCTAAACCTGTTTGAGTTCTGTTCATTTGTGAACTTGAACCAACACTCTCCAACTCTTACAGTTTATACTAGTAATATTTATAACTGGGACATTCTCTTGAAATGCTTATTATCTCATATTATGATAATTACTAGCTGAAATACCTGGCACTTTACGAGGTTTTAAACATATTTTACTAGAAAAATCAATTTTAAAATTAAACTCCGTACGGACTATGAATCTCGAGCAAATATGCTCTCTTTTTTAATGTATTAAATGTCTTGTAAAATTTGTTTTTAAACCAGTATTTAAGGAAAAAAAATGTTTCCGAAGCCTAAATAAATATAGTTTTGATTATTGTAAAAAATAAATAAATAAATGTAAATTCATGAAAAGCCCTTCATGTTCTGACTTTCTCTTGTAAAAGCCATGCATTAACCATATATTCGTTTTAAATATGAGGTCATACGTGAAATAACCTATATTATTCACAACTAAAAAGAAATGGCGCATCTAGTATTTGTCGAGAATTAAATAAAAACCATGTCCTTTTGACATCATAATTCACTTTTATATTTTAACGGAATAATAAAGCTACTTTATTCTGTGACTCGTGCTACAGCCATTTTACACGTTAGGACACATTGTTGTTATCATTATCTTTTTAAGTGTGATGGTTGTGAAATTAGGTACTTTTTGAAATTCAATATTTGAAAAACGGCAAATCATTAGATTTGAAATTTATACCCGAAAAAAAATACAATTTTTAACCTTTCTAACGCAGTTTGTCTCTCATTTTCTGACAAATAATTTTTCAGCAATGAATTTTTTCAGTAATTTCAAATGTTTAATTTTCAGAAATTAATCTGTGGCAACGATTAGCGAAAAAAAAAAAACGGTCGTCAGCAACGCGTAGCTTTTTTATTAAAGACGATATTTTGTTTGTTTAGAACTTCAATCGAAATTTCCCCAAACTTTAAATAAATATAAGGATTTCGAAACTAAAATAAGGAAAACAATCAAAGTATCACGGATTAAAAGCAGTTGCAACTGTTTCATATCGAATAGGAATAAAATAAAGAAAGAAAAAACGTGCAAAATACAATAATGTTATTGTGGTTTGCAGTCTAAAGTATATCTGATAGAACATTAATTCTTTGAATTTGCTTAATTGTAAGTGTACAAAGTAGTGAGATAACTTTCCGAAAAGAAAGTAGTTATACTCTTACATTTCAAAATCATTATACTAAACTTTCTCACTAAACACATAAAATGCTGCTCCATAAAACGTTATTGTGTATAAGAATTTATGAAAGTATTTGTATACTTTTTAATATTTTATAAAGAATTTGGGAAAAAAAAATGTGTTAAAAAGAGCTAACAAAATGACGCATTCATATTTTGAAAAAATATGTAGCGTTACTGTGTTAAAAAAAATGGAAACACAAAGTTAATTATTTTAAGTTTACTGGTTCACATGTGGATGTATACAGGGTGTCCACTCTGAACGGTGCCCAAAGGCTAATTTATAAATCGTTACTCATAGACATATAGTTCCAATGAGAAAATATTTTAAATGAGGTAAACAATTATTTTGAATGTCGTTTTTATAAATAAAATCTTTTCTTAAAAAGTTACGAAATTTTAATTTTATACGGTCCCCAGATTCTATAAGTGATATATTTAAAAAATTGCCTATTACGCTAATAAGTAAGACAAAAAAAATCTCATTCGTCTAATACTAAAATTGAGCAAGTTATTTAACTTTGAATTACAAACTTATGCCAATTTTCTGCTGAGTTGCCCATGCTTTGTGGGATCGTACACAAAGTGTTTAAAGTATTAGAAGGATTTATTTCGCGTGCACATTTCTGCGGTAATGCCGAAGGGAGTCTCTTCGAGCAAGTTGTATTTTGCCTTTGATTGTCATTAATTAAGTTATAAATTAGATAGCCTAATTGAATTTAAAAGTATCTATCATTTTGTAAAGAATTTCGACTGTTCATTTTCAGTATCTGATTTAACAAAAATTCTGTTATTTTTACCTTATATCTTTGGTACAAGTTGTATATATTGTTTAATATGTCAATGAAAGTAGGTTTCAAATTTATATTGTAATTTTCATTTTACTCTCGACAATTATTATTATTTTTATATCTGTCGATTAGCTATATATTTAGTAAATTTGTCAGAAGTGCTTCCACTTTTAACAGCTGTTACTCGGTCAGTTTTAATTGTAGAAGAATGGGACTTTTTTGTCTTACATCTTAGTGTAATAGGATATTTTTGCTAAATATAACTTATAGGGCCAGGATCTGCCTAACATTTTAAATTTCGTGAATTTTAAGAAGCGTTCTTTTTAACCCAAATCACTTTTAAATTACCTCTTTACCTCATTTAAAACATTTTTGTAATTGGAACCATACGTCTATGCTTAACGGTTTAGGAATTAGCCACTGCCATGGGACACCTTTAAGAGTTGACACCCGGCATACTGAGTTGTACGTGCTAGTTTCAATAAGTTATGGAGAGAATACTTGTGTGAAATCTAGTCTTATAATATATAATAAAAACATTTTTTTTTTGTTTTCAGCGTAAAATAATTTATGTTTCTTTGTCTTTCAAGCACTGTACATCAAGCAGGACGGTCGTTCTGCCAAGCCAAGCTGAAAAAAAATGCTAACCTCGCCAAACAAACAAACGCCAAGAATAAAACGCAAGACACCGTAACTGCTTATTATACTGATGACAACTTCTCCATGTAAAATCAACCAAACATGCCAGCGTAAAATTTCCCATATCAAAAGAACCAATCATCGCAGAAAAATAAAGCCAAAGCCAGAATGACCTAATGGAAAATATCTTCAATTTGAGACCAAATGCATCCTCATAAATTAATTATAAACAGAGATATAGATTTTTTAAAATAACGTCGAGATATTGAAAATGATCGATTTATTTTCTTCGTCACAATTTATGGTTCAATCAAGGTAGAGACTTAAATAATGGACATAAAAAAATAAGGATTGCATTTTTGGACAGATATTTACTCAATCTACGTGCTTTTGTAAAATTCAGCTTTAAAAACACAAATTTTATATTCTTAATTAGCGAAAAACTGTTAATTAATTTTAAAGTTTATAAATTATGCCAAACAGCGATAAACCCGCCAAATCATTTTAGAAGTCTTTTAAATTTTTTTATATTATCCTTTTGCATTGATTTCATCGAAGAAATCTATGGCCGAGATCCAGATAGATTTTTCGCTGTTAGCGAAATTAGTTTGACCAATCAGAAGCCAGAATGTTTGAGAATTTTTGCTGCTTCTGGATCCCGGCCTATGTCATAAAAGTTTTGAGTCATTTTCTTAGTGCCATGGATGAAATGCAATGTTTACAGAAATTTAGGCTGGGATCCAGATGGATTTTTCGCTGTTAGCGAAACGAGATTCACCAATCAATAGCCTGCATTGCTGCAAACAGCGAAAAGTTCGCAAAAGTGCAAGCTTCTGATTAATGAATCTCGTTTCGCTAACAGCGAAAAATCTATCTAGATTGCGGCCAATTATGTTGAACACAATCTTGCATTTCCACATCCAGGAAGGGTATTGATGTCATAACAACAGTGCGTATTCGAAACTATTTAAGGCATTGATTCTGAACTCCTTTGCTATACATTTCAATATTAAAGAAGTTGTTGTTTCAATAGTTTTAGTACTTTTCTCTATTGCTCACTCTAAAACACGAATATCGAAATTAAACCAACAGCGCTCAGAAACTATAGCGCCTAGAATATATAGTGTTGAAATCGGCTAACCCTGTAATACTTAAAAAAGCGCTAAAATATTGTATCCCTTAAATGTGCAATGATACTGCTGTAATATGCAGATCGCAGCGGCATCCGCAGGATATTTTCTACAACTGCAAGAAATTGCTAGTCTATACAATGTAATAATAGTAATACGAAAATCCCACAGATGTCGCTGCGATCGACACTTGAAATTTTAGCAGTATCGTCGCACATTTAAGGGATACAAATTTTTAGAAATGTTTGGATAGCATATTTCCACACTAGGTATTCTAGGCGCTGTATCAGAAACAACACCATAACAGAGAGCCTTTATACATAAGAGTGGTGATATATGCACAGGAGACATGCTCATTTCAAGCTTTTGTCGAAAGTACGGCAGTCCGATTTCTTGAATAGAGGATATTCAATCTACGTTATGATCACATGGTCAAGGCATGAACGTCTAGCGTAAAGAAGGGAAGGCTCCGTCTACGTAATGTAAATCCCAGCTAGCCAAGGAAACAGTTCATGGGAGAAAGCAGTAGTACACTGTTAAAAATATCGTGAAAAATTGCCTCTGTTTTTAAAGGCTATCTGTATTCTGACCAATGAGAACGCTTCATAGGCGTTTATGTAGCGTTCTCATTGGTCAGAAAATAGAGAACCTGTAAGAACCGAGGTAATTTTTCACGATATTTTTAACAGTCTAGTTTCCTGTTTCCCTTCTATCAGTTAGAAATTCTTTGGGTAAATTACCGGTACCACGTGACTTTTTCAGCCTCGAACCCATATTTGGAATATCCTCCATTAGACGATACGCGCATGGACGATCTCTATTAGACTATGGAAATAATTCAGCATGCATTAACCTGGCGATAATGGCATGCTCGTAAAGAACTGTAACGATTTGTTTTTATCACTTTTAGCAATAAACATTTATTGGCCTTATGTCGCTACTTCGTTATAGAGACACACTTGTTCCGAATTAGATCCCGGCCTTAATGTATCAAAATACAGAGTTTGCTTTCTGTACTATTCCTGAGCTCAGTTATAGCGTCTAGAAATATAGGCCGGTATCCAGGTACAATTTTGCAAACAGTGAAAAGTTAGCAAAAATTCTGGCTTCTGATTGGTCAATCTCGTTACGATAACACAGAAAAATCTACCTAGATCACGGTCACAGTGTGGAAACCGGCTATTCCAGTAATTCTTTAAAAAGTGCTAAAAATTGAATCCCATAAATATTGAAAAATACTGAATGACAAATGTCGATAGGAGCAACATTTTCTAGATCTTCTCTGAGCGAAACATTTTCTTTTGAAATAGTTATGTTGGAATTACCATATGTCGCTGTAATCGACATTCGTCGTTCAGCCTCGTTCAACATTTATGGGATACAATTTTTAGCACTTTTTTAATAAGCCGATTTTTAAACTATATCTTCTAGAAACTATAGTTCCGTTATAGCGACTAGATTATATGTTGTAGAAATCGACTATCCCAGCAATACTTAAAAAAGCGCGAAAGTATTGAATCCCTTAAATGTACAACGATGTCGAATTCCAAACAGTCATTTGCATCGACATCTGCAGGATATTTTTTAAAGAAGAAAGAGACATGTGTAATGCACCGCTACAGCGTCTAGAATACATAATGTGGAAATTTGCTATCCAAGAACCGCTAAAAAGTGTATCCCTTAAATGTGCACTGACGCTGAAATCCAGGGAGATTATCGCAGCGACATCTGCTATATATTTTCAAATTTCAAAGTAAACATCCTATTATTACAGCGGGTTTGACGCCAAGCACACAGGTCAAATGTAAGTTAATAAAACGTTTTAAAAAAATGTTACAGCGTCTAGACCAAATTGTCTTGGAGTTTTGGGAAATATCCTGCAGATATCGCTGTGATCGACTGATTGGATTTCGACACTATATATTCTAGACGCTGTAGCGCCGCGGTAGCCTGTCCTTTTTCGTTTGCCTCGAAGTAGATGACGTCATTTGAAGCTGTTCCTAAGTGTGGAGTTGATTATCTGTACACGGCAATGGACACAAAAAAAATCGGCGCACCGCTTTGTACTAATCATCGTGTAAAGATGATCCAACTCCGTGTGACTTTTAAACGTCATAAACTGGCCTATTATGTCATTGGTCACGCTAACACCCTCCCCCTTGCGTCCGCCATATATAGCTGCATCTTGCTATGGAGACTGCTAAATGGGCTGCTATCGGTCAAAATCAAGAGAGAAAAGGGCAGAAGAGGAGGAAAGAACTCGTTTTCTTTATGTAGTTTTTCACACGGGAAGATTGACATGTCTGCTCCTCTCCTTTCATAGCTTCATGGTGGTGAAATAAACAAACGCCCCTTAAATATTTGAGAAAGTCTTGACACGCGTCACAAAAACATCACACAAAGCAGGCAAAGCAAAGGAACAAAATCATTCATTGGCTCGTGGATATGAACGAGCCAATGAATGATTTTTCTTCTTTGTTTTGCCTGCATTGTGTGATATTTTCCTGACTTGTCAAGGCTTTCTCGAATATTTAAAGGACGTTGAATAGACCGGGATCAAGATAGATTTCACGCTATTAGCGCGATGAGATTGCTCAATCAGAAGCCTGCATTTTAGAAAACTTTTTTTATGTTTGCAGTAAACACTCTGGATCCCGGACATTAACTTTGGTTGGTTAAGACGATTTTGAATAAAATCAAATCAGAAAGCCAATGTTTTTAAACTTTTTTGTTTAGTTTAATCGAAATCTTCCACGTCTATTAATGAAAACTGAGTTACTGTACTTTGGACAAAAACTTGAATATGAGTACACGACTTGTGCATATGTGTCACCACTCTTACATATAAATGTACTCTGTTATGAGCATGATTCTAAGCGCAGCTGGTTAAATTTGAGTATCTAGGTATTAGATAAAGCAATAGTGGCCCACCGTGGCTGAGTGGATAAGACACCACGCCGCTAATCGCTTGAGAACGTAGGTGGGGGCGGGTTCAAATCCCGCCGTGATCCTCACGTGATCTGATATATATGTGTTCAATAAAACAAACAAACAAACAAGCAATAGTGAAAGGCACAGTTGCCATGGAAACAACGACTTCTTTAATTCGTATAGAAAATTAATGAATAGTTGTAAATAATTTAAGTTTAAAATGTAGGCAAATGCTCTGAAAATATCAATGGCTCCCATCTAGTATTTTACAAAAGTAATTTAATATATTCACATGATGTATAAGTTGATGCAACTCTTACCTAATGAAAATTCTGCAACAAGACTTACGTAGGCAGATCTTTTCAATGATTAATTCAGAATTCTAAGAACAAAACGAAGTTCTTAAGCGCCCTTCCTCACCCCTCCCCCCACTCAAAAAAAGAAATACGATAGAAAGGTATAAGTATTTGGATAATTTCAGTGTTTCTGTGATCTTTGGTCAGAGTTTAGAAAAGGTGTCTGGGTATTAAAAAAAAAACATATAACAGATTTGACGAACGATAAGACTATAGATTTCAGGCAATTTTCAACTGCAAAAAAATTTTATTCTAATGTTTATGCGGCTTTAATAATAGACTATTAAATATAATCAATTTACGGGAATTTTTATACGAAATTATATTCTCACATTTATGCAAATAGGTATGGATAAACAGACTTGAGTAAAATTACATATTTATTCTTTCTTCTCTATAACACGATCTAAATGAAGATGAAGTTATATGTACAGTTTATATCTTTAAATTTTTAGATTTTTTTTATCAAAAATGTTTCATCATCATGTCTAGAATTGCTAGATTTACTTCTTTAGACAGATCTTCGATTCTTTAGATGCCTGCGGGGCTTCATTCTCGGATTTTCCGTAGGTATTTGTAAAGATAAATTTATTTTGCAAAACCGTCAGCAAAAAAAGTTAGAACAAACAATTAACTGACAGACTAACTGTAAATATATATTTTATTTTGACTCTATTTGATTTTTACTAAATTTTCATCCTTCATAGAAAATTTTAAGGCGATATAAATTGAGAAAGACTGATACTTTGAAAGAAGAAATTGACTTTCCTTACTTTTAAATTATTAATTACTCTAAAAAATGAATGATAGGTAAACAAAGTGTATACTATTGTGTTTGTTCCCTACTTATAAAGGCTATACAAGGACTAATTTTAGCGAGTAGAATTATTTCAATTATATATAATCTGTTTAAAAAAAAGAACTGATATCTACTAAAAAACAACTTTTCAAAAGTAAAAAAAAAGCCAAGCAAAAAAAAAAGAAAAGAAAAAAGGGGAAAGTTTTGGCTAAAAAATAGTGTGATATCAAATTTCCAAGCTAATATTATGGTACTTATTTAACATTTTTTATTAAAAATTTACCATATGTAAGTCGAGTACCTAAGTATGCGTTGATAGAAAGCCTTTTCTCCTTTACTAAATACATCATAACGTGTTTCTGAAAATTAATTTTTTTTAATTATGCATGATGGGCTAGGCGGCCATCTTTCCATATTTTACACAAATTTCTAAGCAGACAAGCTCGTAATATGTTTGCATTATTAAGAATTTTGAACTTCTAGTTTTGGCTACAGACAGATAAATTAAGAAAGTCTTTTATTTTGAAGAAAAAAAAACAAATTGATTTTTACTGCTTTAACTAATTAATTAACCCCCTCCGAAAAAATAGAATCATAAGATAAAACCTGAAGTTACTTCAACTTTATTTTAAGTCACAAATTTCTAGGCACTCATTTCCATAAATTAAAAGCAAAAAATGTTTGCTTTAGCAACAATTTCGAATTTCCGATCTTAACAATGTACTTGTGTGCTTAGAAAATTGGGTAAAATATGGAAAGATGGCCGCCAAGCCCATCATGCATAATTAAAAAAAATTAATTTTCAGAAACACGTTATGATGTATTTAGTAAAGGAGAAAAGGCTTTCTATCAACGCATACTTAGGTACTCGACTTACATATGGTAAATTTTTAATAAAAAATGTTAAATAAGTACCATAATATTAGCTTGGAAATTTGATATCACACTATTTTTTAGCCACAACTTTCCCCTTTTTTCTTTTCTTTTTTTTTTTTTGCTTGGCTTTTTTTTTACTTTTGAAAAGTTGTTTTTTAGTAGATACAAATACATACAGGCATACATTTCAAGTACATACAGGCGAAATGTCTTCCCTAAAACGCTCTTTTACGGCCAACTTTGCATAATTCTATACAAATGTCCTTAAAATATTTTTAGCTCACGTTTATTGCTGAAAGTAAAAGCATTTCAGTTACTTTTAGCTCTCCTGATTGGGATGTCGAATACTATCTTATAATAATTATGCTTCAAAACTATACATTGAAAGTCAATATTACCGGCGATATGTTTTATTGTTTTTTGATAGACTGCGTTTTAAGAAAGATGTGTTGTTATAGTGATCATTTATGTCTTTTTTAAAAAGCCATCACTAAATGAGCATTTTAATATTTCTTTAAATGTATTAGTGAAAAAAGTTCGATATTCTACATAGTCTAGTAGAATTAGGAAGGATAGACACAGTTTGTAATGTTACTTTTACAATTTTATTAATTTATTTGATACTTCTTGCTATTTTGAGAAAAAAAAAGCGGCTATATCATAAAAAAAAAATCATTGAATAAATGAAAGAAATGGGTTGAATTTCGAACTGAGATTCATTGCACCGTGCAATACGAGTTAATTCAACATTTAAGAAAATACAGGACTGTCCCTACCTGTAACTTAAACATTAACGAAACTCTCTATTCTAAATTTCAGCTTGTTTTTGATTGAGATTTAAAAAGTACAAAGTGAGTAGATCTTTAACCATGAGTTTGGGAAAATTCGCCATTAGGCGATGTCTTGCTCAACGCTCAATTAAATAAAATAGTGCTTTTTAAATATTTTTTAAAAGATTCAATGTTTATCTAAAATTGTTTTCTGTAACTGGTGCGCGTTTAAAATAATTAGTAATTAAGCTATGTTTTCTGCTATACACTGTAAAAAATCACATAACGTTACTCCATAAAATTGGTGGCAGCATGCAGCCTCCAATTTTATGGAGTAATTTAACTTATATAATGGTGTAATTTAAACTGATATAACTTGTGTAATATTACACATTAGTGTAACGTAACACCAGTTTTATATGTTAAATTACACCATAAAATAGAGACAAGAAAGCTGCCACCAATTTTATGGAGTAACGTCAAATAATTGTTTTACAGTGTAGGAGCGAAACTACAGGTGTGTTGGTGTTGTTTATGGCAGGCAATTATTTACACGTGCGATATGGGCCCAAAAGGGGTAGGGGTGCTCTAAATGTGGGTCTTTCTAAGGGAACCTAAGATGTATTTACGCAAGGAAATCCAAGGAGCGAAGCTACAGATATCATAAATTTTTTGTTCAGATTTATAACTTTTATTTAACATTTTAACATTTTAAATCCTTGTCGTTATTCACCATTTGCCAAGCAACAGTGGATAATAGTCAGAAAAAAGACAACCCATCATTTTGTTTCCATCTTACTTTTAACGAATTAACGAATTAACGGGTTAACGAATTCATTTTATTTTTATGAAATTTCGTCTTAAGTTTGTCTCTAATCTATTGGTGGTTTGAAATTAAATTGCCATTTGTTGTTCGAAAAGTAGAAAAAAAAAATTACGGACGTTACACCAGCAACTAACTTAACACAAGGATTGTGAACTTATCTTAAAATTAATATAATTTCTGCCTTATTTTATTTACTTTAAATTACTTGTTTTGATTATCACTAAGGATTATATTGGAACTTAATCCATCGACGCTTATAAATATTCTACGCCGTTCTCAAATTTAAATTTTCTTTTAGGGTAACTTGAGGTGAGACACCGTGTTGTACAAGATGCTGTATGACGTAGTTTTTATATGCGCATGCGCTATATGGAAACGTCACTCAGTTGTAACGAAGAGGGTTCCCTACTGATACTTTAATTTCCGTTTGCGTTTTTAAAAGAAATAATTAAGTGATGCTTTTTAATTAATATTTCGCCTTAACACTTCTGGTAAGTGCCCAAAATCTTTTACGTGACTTCTTTATTTGCCTTTATAAGTCTTAGTTTAAACACCAGATAAATAAATCTGATGTTTTTTTAGAGAGTACTGGTATTTGGCTTTTATGCAACGCATAAACGGCCGCCAGTTTTTGCTTCTTCACCTCAGTGGGGGAACCGGCATGTTACCCAATACTTTGGTTTGAGTCGACGAAAATTTTCGGGGTATGATATCGGTTTTAGGTAGATTTCGTATGAAATGCTACGTATTACATTATCCCCTATGTTAGAATTTCTGAAAAATGTTTGCAGATCTACACCGATCATGACCCCTTGAACCGAAAACCACCCTCAGTAAAAAACTTTTTATATCTATCTATGTATCTATCTATCTATCTATCTATACGTATCTATTTATCTATCTATCTATCTATCTATACGTATCTATTTATCTATCTATCTATCTATCTATCGATATATATATATATATATATGTGTGTGTGTGTGTGTGTGTGTGTGTATATGTAACTTTCTTCTGGACACGATACCTTCATAATTCTACACAAATCTCTTCCAAAGTGATACATAAAATCAAGGGGCATAAAATCTCGGTCAAGTTCGTTAATGGCCAAAATCGGACTAAGGGGATGGAAATAGGGAGATGTTTTGTGAAAACCGAAAAAACCCCACAACTTCTTAATTCTTGTACATATAAAATCAGTTTAAATTTTTTATTACTTCTAAAAATTGGGCCCAAAATTTATGTATCACAAATTTTTGATAACATTAAAAATGGGCTCAAGGGGCGCAAAAAATAGGGTTTTAGGGAGAAAAAAATTAATAACTGCGCCAATTCTCAAGATATCAAATCCAATTAAATTTACTATAAATCTTCTTAATATTATCTACAACTTTTATACTGACAAGTTTTTCATAGGACCAATTCGTACAGCAAAAAAAAAAAAAAAAAAAAAAAAAAAAAAAAAAAATTAAAACGAAAACAAAAAGGGGGAGTTGAAGACGAAAAAATCCATAACTTCGTCAATTGACAAGATATAAAATTCGCATGCATTTTTTATATATCTTCTTAATGTTGTCTAAAACATTTATATTGACAAGTTTTTGATAGAACCAACTGTCATAGCAAAAACAAATTAAAAAATACATAGGGGTTGAAGGAAAGAAATCATAGTATTAAGGGTATATTCAAATCCAAACTGCTAGTTTTCTTACTCATTTTCAAATTCATTTTTGCTCTCAAACGCATCCAATTGGTAGATTCTCTTATTCAGAAACTATATAATGTACCGTAATGATCGATTTTTTTTTATAGAGGCAGAATATATTTCAAAAAATTATGTCAAAGTGGACATTTTGAACCGAATTTCCGATAGCGATTGTGTTAGAAACGAGAAATATTGTCCTACTGAGGAAATAACTGTTTATAAATCAAGTTTTAATTAATTGAACGAAAAATAAAAATACAGGTCGTTTATATCTCTTCAAAAATCACGTCAGAAAATTTCATATTTTTTTCTATTAAAAATAAATCTGAAAATGTGCCAGAAAATTTCGAGTTGTTGATCACGGAAAAGTATCTTTTTGAATACCACCTTAACATGATTATGATAAAACCGGCTCTTATATAAAAATGAAATTAAAACTCGTCCAAAGCGAACAGATAAAATTGTTAAAGTGAGTTTATACCTAATCATGATTTAGTTTTTGTTCGTGAAATTAGTATACTGAACTTCGAAATCTACCTCTGTCTGTAGGCCGGGCCGGCAGGGTTCCCCCCCCCCTCTCTTGTTTCTCCCTAAGGACGGCATATGACCTTGGGGTAAGATGCCGGATATTTTCCGCTGTAGCCATATGCCTGGTTGTTTCTTCATTGTTTAAATTACTCTTGACTATTAACTAACTTCGCAACGATTCTAATCAGATATTTTAAATCAGTGATTAAATCGAGATTTTAATCAACTGATATATATAAAAAAATTCATTAATTAAAATCATAATTTTTTTAAATGTTTAAAAGGACACAAAGAAATATTAAAATCTAAGATGAACATAATTTGAAAGGTTTCTATACGTATTCTGCCTTATAAATAAACTTTATTGGCCTTATAAATAATTGTTTAATAATTATTATTTTTGATCATTATTAAAAATTTGATGTTAAATGCAGATATAAATAATTATAATGAATGTAAATATCGGTAAGTATATAATATAGTTTTAGATAACCAGGGGTGTATGCCTCCTACGAGCTACGCCCGCCATCATCTATTCAGACATCGCAGGCTCTAAAAACACGCTAATTTGATCTGCGTGAAAATATTACGGAAGATTAAATCGTAACGACTAGTGGTGATATACTGTAACCAGGTTTCCATTTATTTCGCTTTGGCTTAGGGATTTTAAGGCCGAATCAATTGCTGTTCAGACAGTTTACGGCTATTTTCATTACAAATATTTTAAAATTTTGTTATTTTTAATTATCAATAAAACTGAAATTTAAAAATTCAGAAACAGAACATTTTTTCATTTGGAATTAAACATAATATATTTTTGCCTTTATAATACATAAAAAAAAAATCTGAGTATTTTTTTATTATCATTAACAGATAACAAAATTAATCACATCAGTAAATTATCTAAAATAATCAATATTTTGTTCGTCTTAATTTCATTATATCCATATGCATACTTGAAGAAAGAATCTAATAAATAAATCTTAACAAATTTAATGATATTTAAATTTATTTCATTTACTTTAAACCACTCGTTATCATTATCTTAAAAATGGAAAGACACAATGTAAAGGAAATTGTTAAATAAGCAGGAACCGGAATTCCGCAATTATTTCAGTTATTTTCATTCTTTTGAAAAGAATTCCAATTACAGAAAATTCATCCCTTCCTACTAGATAATGATTATCGATTCAGAAAAAAAGATATGCATTGTGTAAAAGGTATGTTATCACTTTCCGCACTTTTCAAAAATATTGAATCTGTGCAGGTAAAAGTAATGAATTTATTTTTTATTCATGCTAGCGAAAGCTGGATCAATATTTCTTTTTAAGTTTAAAATTAAAGTCTTTCATAAAAGGATTTCTTTTTTAGGAAGTCGTCAAAATAGCTCAAGCTATTGTACTATTTTTAAAAGTAGTTGGGATGACAAAAGTGTAATTTTTCATCTGAAACATTAGAGATAAAACATAATACATCTGATATACTTTAAGATGTGAGTTTTATAGCTTTGTGTAGATAAATAAAACACTATCTGCTACGAAGATTATATTGATAGTATTTATTTTACATAATTATTAGAACTATATATCTTGAATATCGTATAATATCTATTTCGCGTAATTATATTTAATGTCTACATGGAATAATAATATATGAGATCGATTTGTCACAATTTTTAATTAAAAATATATATTGTTGATATTAAAATTAGCGACTTATAATGTTAGACTTAATATTATAACTAAAATCACTGCAAAGTAGGTAGCAATTTAAAAATCACCATTAAAAAAAAATATGTTTTGAAAGCTATATTTTTGAATAGCTATTTTTAAACATGCATGTATTTTTTTTTATTAAATTTAAAATATACATATAAAACTACAGTTTACAAAATCTTTTGTTAAATATCACAATTATTTCATTTGAATATAGTTAAAATTTTCAAGACAGGCTTCTGTAAAACTAATTCCAAATATTTTGAATTCATTCAGGATCTGTTTACAGCTAAAGGAATAAATCTCCTTAGAGAATCCTTTATAAGCATGCGATTTAATAAACTATTATAGAAAACGTTTTGTGAAAACTAGCAAATATCACTTCTTGAAAAACAATGTTTATTTTACTTGTGTGGTACCCTATAAGTACCAGCACCAAAAATTAAAATAACTCTGATAGTGATTTCGACACAGACATTTAGAATCTAGATTATCCGAACAAAATAGAACCATTAACGGATCGGATTTGCTGAATTGATTTAGCGAAAATGAATTCGAATTAACGAATTAACGGAAATTCTTATGTAAATATATTAAAGGGCTACTCCAGTCAAGCGAAGACACTTGAAATTTTAGAAGCTATCTTTTAAATTGTCTCATTTTCATTTCGAAAATTTAAAATATATATTTTTTAAAATTTGATAGCTGAGATCAATCTCCAGAAAGTGCGATTTTAGGTGGTTTCGCAGGAACTCTACCTCTTACGTTCTCCTTTTGTTGGAATTTCAGAAATTTTTTTGCTGATTTACACCGATCATGAACCCTTGAACTCAAAACAAACCCGAGTTCAAGCCTTTATCTATCTATCTAGATATATAAATATATATATCACTTTCTTATGGAAACGACAAAATCCATAATACTGCACAAATCTCTTTTAAACTCATAATAAAATAAAGGGGCATAAAATCTCGGTCAAGTTCGTTAATGGGCAAAATCGTACGAAGGTGGTGAAAATCGGGAGGATTTTTGTAAAAACTGAAAAACCTCAAAATGTCTTAATTATAATTTATATTAAACCACATTAAAGTTTCCATTACTTCTAGAAAAAGGGACAAAAATTTATGAATAACATGCTTTTGATATCATTAAAAATGGCCTAAAGGGGAGAAAAAAACAAAGTTTTAAGAAGAAAAAAATAATTTCGTCAATTCACAAGATATCAAATCAATTTAAATTTATTATAAATCTTCTTACATTATCCACAACTTTTATATGGACATGTTTTTCATTGGACCATCTCTTACACTAAAACAAAAACAAAAAAATAAAATAAAATAAAAATAAAAAAAGAAAGGCGGGTGGGTGGGGGTGACGAAGACAAAAATACCTGGATAATTCTGAATAACGGATATAATATAAGTAGTATAAGTATATTATATCCGGATTGCATCAAAAATAAAATATTAAGATATACTTCGAAAAAGCTAAAATGATCATTTCAATGTCTAACCACTACTCGTCAATAATGCGTGAATTTATTGAAATTTTACTTAGAAGTGATAATGTTTGTAACGATGTCCTTTCCTATAAAATTCCCGCAATTTGGTACAATATTTTAAATATTTCCAGACCTCCTGATAATATGAGCTGATCTTTTCATCCCTCTGCAGAAAAATGGACTGAACTCCGCTTGTGCATGCGTACTATTTTTTTTTTTGTTTTTAAAATGTATTTCTATTCAGTCAATCATCTTTTTCCCTTTGAAAAAAAAAAAAAAAAAAAAAAAAAAAAAACGCGTGTGTGTTCGACAGATCTCGGGTTGCATTAAATAATATTTTTGTATGTTTTTGTCACCTTTTAAGTAGTTATAAGTATATTATAAAGTTTGTTATAAAGAACTTTTCAAAATGCTCCATGCACATTCCACATCAATTAAAAACACCAATATCTTTTATGCGAGATTATTTTATGTATACAAATAAAACTGTGCATAATTTTGTTAACTAAATAAAATTGGAAAAGAGGAAGATAATTACAGAAATATGATGCAAAAATGCTGAAAATTTCATTACATATATGAAAATATTATTCAAATATTATACATATTTATTGGAATACATATAAAATCCAATGCACAGTTTTATTTGTATATATAAAATAAACTCGCATAAAAAATATTGGTAATTTTAATTGATATGGAATGTGCATGGGCATTTTGAAAAGTTCTTCATTCCTCTTAAAATATGCAGAAAAGTTCCTTATTTTTCTCAAAAATGTTTTTAAACATTTTGTGTGATAAATATATGTCATAATGCATATAGTGTGCCCTTGAATAATATTTAAACTGGAAAAAATAATAATAAATAAACAAGAAAGAAAAATCATGCATCAAGCATAGATTGTGAAACACTTCCCAACACATTCAGAATAATGTAACAAAACTTCATAATTTAATAAGTTAAAATATTATGTTTAATTCAATCCTATGGAAACTTATAACACATTATTCGAAAACCCAATTTTAGCTGTCCCCATATCCAATAGGAAAATTATCGTAATACTTTGAGCAGAACTGTAGGGGAGGGTAGTACACAGTGAGACGAAAATTATTATTACTTAACAAATGGCGACGATTTTTATTCTTTTGAAAAAAAAAATTACATCTTTAAGCTACACAAATGTGCTACACATTAATGTATAAATGGTTTTTAAAAAGTTATTTATAAAAGCACAGAAGCAGCATAACGGAGTATCGAAAATTGTTTCACTGTGTACCTCAAGTAGTACACAGTGAGACAATGTATATATTTTCATAAATAATACATGTTTTACATTCTATCAATAATTTTCTGTAGTTTATGATTTCTAATTAATATTTCTAGATTTTCAAAATATTAAATATATGAGCCTCGGGTGGACAATGGCAGACGTTGGGCTACCTACAAGAAATTTTCATCCTCTTACGTTTAGTAAATTTCCCTAGCCATCGCAGGCCCACACACGCAAAGAGAAAGAGAGAGAGAGAGAGAGAAACCTTCTTTTATTAATAAGTAACTTTTTTAACATCAGAAGCACACAGTCGGTACACAATAAGACGTATACCACAACTGTGTGTCTCACTGTGTACTTTCGTTACTTTGTAGCAAAATGGATGCCACACCTGTTACATCAATTTCATCGCTTTAAAAAGTTTATGTCGTTTTGCCGAAATAGTCTATTATTAAATATAGCTAGGTTTGGTTAAGTAAATATATGTCATATTGAAGGAAATAAACTCTAAAATAGACGTTTATGTAACTTTAACCACTATAAAATAAGGAATTATTTACTATTTTGTCGGACGAGTAACTGAATTGCGGAAACTACATCCACGTGTTGCATAAGATGAGGTCGTTATGTGTGTGTGCTAGCTTGAAGAAAAAGTTACAACTGTATGTCAAAGTGGCTGCTGTCTCACTGTGTGCCATGTCTCACTGTGTACTCCCCTACCATATATGATTAAAATAGTTAAATTTAAAAGTGAGAGTCGAAATTGAATACGTACTTCAGCAATTATTACTCTAAGACAGTAATGTAACCGATTTTTTAGTGTGCCCTTGTAGACGAACGACATATGCTATGAATACGCTATTCTGTCGTAATCATCTTGTAGTGAAATTCAGTGATTTATATCAATTTCAACACATTTGAAACAGCGTAATGTCATTAAAATACTCTGTAAACGATTTTTTCCCATATACCATAATGTAATAGAATTCTTTTGGTTAGCCCTATAAATAAAATATTAATCCCAACTACTTCATATGGAATACCAAACATGGGTAGGTGACCCTAAATATGTATTATAATTTGCATGAAAATCCGAGTATTTTTACGGGAGTTATAGTATGGACAGACGGCCATACGGACAGACATGCCGAATGCATAAACACTTTTCAACTTTGTTGGAAAGTGTTAAAAAGTGGGTTAGAAGGTCCCTTGTCCACTTAATTTGCTTTAATAAGGAATTCATAACGAATCTTGAGGTGTAAGATCACTGAAAATGTTTTATTAAATTTGAGGATTTTTTTTATTTCTTATAAAATAAAAAATGTCGTTTTAAATAAATATCCTCCTTTCTTTTACATTTTCTTTTAAAATAATAGTCCTATTAAATAAATTTAGAAATGTATAATGTTGAGTGAGAAAACGATTATAGGCATCTTTATATGATTCTTTATTTTTCAATTCCTACTATTAGTTCACACTCTCCCTATATTTATTTATTTATTTATTTATTTATTTATATATCTTGTTCAAATTTTCAATCGTTAATAAAATACTTATTATTCATCCTATCAAGTTGAAATAAATTTTTTTAAACTTGTACTTGATGACAATTGATGTTAATACAGTTTTCTCAAATATTAATTCATTGATTAAATTTTAATTAATTAATTTTAGTTTTACATGGGAGACAAATTGGTGGCCATTAGTTATTGAAACATTTAATGCATCTTCGTGTCTATAAGGGGGTTACCATAGAGGGGACCCTGTTCTGTCGCCAAATACCGCCAAATTTGTCGCCAACTTGGCGATATCTCTAATATTTCGCCAAATTCCCATAGACTTCCATTTTAAACCTACTTGCTTATAGAAAATCAACAAATTGAGATATTTTAATGCAACAAAAACTAATATTTGCTTAAGGGATTAGATTAAATTTTTCTTTGATGACCTAAGTAGGAATAAAAACAAAACAAAATTTTAAACATTTAAAAACAAAATTTTTATATTACTTGTTATATATGATTAAGTATGCATATTTAAACAATATAGTAACAAAGTTATTATTAGTTTTAAATTCCTTACATCCAAAATATAGGGTAAAGGGGGGACAGGTGCTGCAGTTTCGCATTTCTTCTTGTAAAATGTGCAATAAAGTAAAAAACAACAAACTAAGTACCAGAAATCATTAATCAAACCTTTTAGAATCTAATTTCTATGTTAAACAATTTTAAACCCTCTTAATAAAGTAGGCATAATTATTTTCCCAAACGTCACTTTTTAACATAATATTTTATATGCTGGGAAAGATACCGCATTCGGTGTGGGACAGATGCTGCATGGAGAAAAAAGTTAGGCTGTTTATTTTTTTTTTATCAAGCAAGTCACATTTTTATTTTATCAAACTACTTAAAATGAAAATAAAAAACACTAAACTTACAAAAATTATATGTATCACTAAATTGTGAAAAGTTTAACGAAAATGCAAAAGTGTAAGCTATATAAATAAAATTTAAAGCAAAAATTAAAAATAATAAGAAAGCATTTCATAATAATTAAGAACTTTACGTTGTAATATCTAATACATAACAAATAAGGTGTTGCTATCCAACGTACTATTTATTTACAAATTAAAAGATGGAAAATAAACATATGAATGAAAGAAATCTCTACGTTTCGGTTTAATCTTTATAATCTTCTTCAGGAGTAAAATTTTCTAAAATATAAATCGACAAAAACACTTTATATGCTACATATTAAAAATATAATTCAAACTGGTAAAGAGTCCAACGGAAACTTCTTAGAACCCATCAAAAACAGCTCATTGGCGACATCTGGTATCCAAAGTAAACAACAAAGAAGGAAAGGCTGAAAAAAAATAAATAAATAAATAAAAAAAAAAAACAAAAAAAAAAAAACATGGGAATTTTCATAGATCTTTCAAAATAGAAAGAAATGTGAAAGGAAATGTGTTTCAGGAATGTGAAAGGAAATGTGTTTCAGGAATGTGAAAGGAAATGTGTTTCAGGAATGTGAAAGGAAACATTATCGTTACAAATTTCTTGGTTCTTTAACCGAATTTCTAAAGATTCATGAATAATAGCATTATACGAAACAACTTGCTTGGAATTAAATTTTTAAGATGTAGCTTATAAAGTGTTTTTGTCGATTTATATTTTACAAAATTTTACTCCTCAAGAAGGTTTTAAAGATTAAAACGAAACGTCGAGATTTATTTTATTGATATGTTTATTTTACATATTTTAATTTGTGAATAAATAGTACGTTGGATAGCAACAATTAATTTGTTATGTAAAAGCATTTCATTTTACATGAATTATTACCATAATTACTGAAAACAATAGACAATATAATTGCAAAAAAGATACAAATCACTTATTTACATCAAGCCGAACATTGCAGTTTGCTCTTAATGTAAGTATTAGTTATATTCTATTTAGGCTCTAGTCTATTTATTTTTCTCATTCTTTAATTTTGTATTTCCATTCGCCCACAATCACACCACACTTCCTGTTGCAAAAGTAAAGTGAGCCCTTTTTCCTGCAGCTATCTATTGAATTTGATGCACTGAATCCTGTTCGCTTTAGACTTTGTTTCTTGATAAGACTTCAGACACTCAGCACATTCAGAGTCATCAAATTTCATTCCAATACTGTCTTCAGAATCCATAAGAGGAACAATTTACTCATTCTCGGAAGATGACTCATATTTTAGATTTTCCTCAAGTATGGTGTTTTCAAGTTCATATTTTCCTGCTTTTTCTTACAGATTTTACTTCCACCAAGCTGTCGTTCTTTGACGCTTTCTAGTTTCTTTTGCTTTATATTTCCTTCTTCTTTTTTATTGTTTATAAACTCTGTGCTTGTAGTGTTTGCATCCTTTTGCTTTCTCTTAATTGGTTGTATAGGTCTTTTGACCATTGCGATAGGAGATATTTTGTTTAATAGTTTAGATGGTGAGAATTGAAAACGGCCAATGTTTTCCTTATTCACACATGGTGAACCAGCATTGTTGCTGAGAATATTTTGATAAGTAGCAGAATGCGGTAATATACGTTCACTTAAATGTAAGTTCTACTTAAATCGCAGTGATGTGTTTATTGAAACGAAAAACAAAAATACTTTTTGCGGCATCTGTCCCATAATAGCTGGTAAGATGCCCCGCCGCCATTTTGTGTCATGAGAGCGACGCGAGAGAAAGGCAAGCACATGTCTGTATTCTACACGGATCTAGTCTATAGTGCAATCGGTTTTGGGATGAAATCTCTGTTAATTTGGCTTAAAATATGTAATAAAACTTTATTGAAAGAATTTTAGCAACTTACCACGCAGGTTTGAACCATAAAAACTGGCATAAATATGTTAAAACTGACAGTTAAGCAATGGAAACGCATAACACCCGACACACAGCATAGAGGAACACTACGAACTGCTTAAATTGGTCTAGGGAAAGCTAGTGTTGCCCATACAATCTCTGCGGCATCTGCCCGCACTTTACCCTAATAATGTATCATACTCCTTCACAAAATAATTTCAAGTAATTGTTTTTTTTTTTACCGTGAATTTATATTTCCTTGGGTCAAAATATTCTATTTTATTCTTATTTGGCATTTTATACATTATTCAAATGCATAGATAGTTGTCCTAAAACAGTTTGGAGATAAACAATATTTTTTGCACCTTTAATGTAACGCTATCATAAAATTTTAAGCTCATTTTTCTCGAAACCCTGATTTTCAAGCTCGGCAACCACTTTTCTCGAGAACCTAGTTTCTTTATTTTTTGTTTAAAGGAAAGCTAATCATTTTTCCTGCAGCCGAAAAACATAATTTGCCAAGTAACATATTGTGACCAAATTTGTTTGAGATGCTTGTTAACGGAGAAAAACGGTCGCCGATTGGAAATGCGTGACACGTATCTGCAGCCGCACAAAACATATAACTCATTTTTTTTTCGCAAAAAATTTAAATAAATAAATGAAATTTCAATAAATATAATTCCGAATGGCCGCAGATGATAGGGTAACTCCGGGAGAGTCGCGCATCCAGGATAGATGCCGCACCCCTAATATTTCTTGTACTTATCGATAGATGGTCGTCAAACGCACAGTATTGGTGCAATGAGATTATTTTAAACAGTGTATAGCGTGAATCCCATTTCGATGTTTACTTGTAGAAGTACAATCCTTATTTTGACGTAAGTGCATAATTCCACTGTCCAAAGTTTTAAACACGTTAGGTTTAAATACTTTTCATACACTAATTACTAAATGCAAGCATGATTTTGAAGTCAAAACTAAGTGTAGCGTTTGTATAGAGTACTGTGTGTAAGGTTACACCATCCCCCTTAGCGATAGCAGGTAAATGTAATGGTAAATAATTGTAATAATGGTAAATAATGTAATGGTAATAATGGTAATAAAAAATTTTATTTTTTATTTTGCATTGTTTCTCTTTCGTAATTGAAAAAGTTCGGGCAATAATTTACACTCAATAAATTTAGTTTTCTCGTTCAGTGTGAAAATTATTACCAAGACTTTCTTAAAAATATTTTGAGAGAATCCATTGACCAAGTATTTAATTTATATGCTATAACTAAGTGACTACCCAAGTTCCTGCCTTTTAATCCCATGAGATTTCTCAATAGTCTAAGTCTATAAAAATCCTTTATTGTACATTTAGAAACGATAAATGACATTAAATTTATTAAATACAAAATTTTGTGTAAGAAAAATTAATTTCAATGTAGGTTAAAAATATTCTCAATGAAAAGATATGTTTCCTATGATGTACTTAAAAATGGCAAAAATTCGCCAAAAACATAAAAAAAAAATCAATTTAAAATTTTTGAATTTTTGGCCTCAATCGTTCATGAGCCCCCCCCCCCCCCCCCAAACAAATCCGTGTGCCAAATTTTGTAGCCCTGCTCCCTGTGGTTTCCGAGTTTTGAGGTTACCTGTAGATACGCAGAAGGATTTTAATAGGATAGAAGATGTTATTGCATTCGACCCAGTTAAGCTCTCTACTGTAAGGCAATATTAAAGCATTTACTGTTCGTTTACAAGGTCACTTAAGAGATCTTGATTACATTACAACCGATGGATATTTACTGAGTGGCATGTATTTTAATGAATTTGTACTATTTCATTCTCTAGAAAAATTTTTCATGTTACTTGAAAGTTTAATATGAATTCAATTTGTTCGTCTAAAAGTTCAACGATCCAGGTTTCTACTTTATGAAAGATTTTTCTATTATCCACTTAATTAAATATGTTTCTATATTTCCGCACACAGCCTTTTCAAGTTCCAATACTATAGGTATTTTTGCACACACAATTTAGATAACAGTTAAATGAAATTTTATTTTGCACGAAATCGGAATGATTTTTGACGAAGGTACAGTGCACAATAATCACACGGAATGTACTGCTGATGTTTGAAGGGAAATTAGACTATAGGAAGTTCCAGTGTACCTCGATTATGGAAAGATTCTAGGTAAACACCGACTACGGAGAATCCACAGAACATGCTCAGAAAAATAATTTAAGTGCTTTAGTGAATCACAGAGTACTTACAGACATGAATACTGTTCGACAGAACTTTAGGATTATTGTCTATCATATTGAAATAAGCAGGAAATATTCTCTTCTGTATTTCTTTTACACTAAAACGCACATATACTCAAAAAAATTTTCAACATTCCAAACTTTGAAATTTATTGAATTTAAGGACTAGATTCGTTTTTCGAATGTAACGTCCTCCAGAAATTTTTCACATCGACCGAAATCATATCATAAGATCTCCATTATGAAAAAAATGCGGGACATGCGATCAAAACCATTTATATAAAGAATCAAAAATATATAAAAGAACATTTATGAAAAGGTAACTTGGAACACAACTGTAGAGAAGACAGAAACATCCACCTGAAAGGCACTTGGCAAGAACAATTTAGTCTTTAATAAGGGACATGATCACCCCTGAATGCGATGCAATATTTACATCGTCTGTCCATGCTGAGGACGAGGTTGTCAAGGAGCTATTGATGCATCGATTCCCATTCCTCTTGTAACGTCAATTACAGCTGTGGAACCGTTGATGGCACCTGGTCTTATCCTGCCAACCATCTCCCGAGAATAGACTACACGTGTTACTTGAGATTTAGATCCGGGGACCTTACAGACCAATCCATTCATTGAAAGTCTTTTATCTGTAAGAGCTCTGCAACAGCCATTGTACTATAAGGTGTAGCATTGTGGTCCAGGAACAGGAAGTCCGAACTCACATCACTTCTAAACAGACGCACGTGAGGCAAGAGAATCTCGATACAATAGCGGATACCAGTGATCGAAATTCCTTGGAAGATGTGCTACCAAGCATGATACCGCCCGAATGTGAACTCCAGCCAAAACTACCTCTTTTGGTGATGTTGGAGGGGTGATTGCGTGTTCCCTGTCACTCCAGATGTATATTGTATATACGTCCAGAATCGCCTTTCAGGCTAAATCGGCTCATATCCATAAAGAAAACTCAACCCCACTCCTGCTGTGTCCAGTTTTTGTGTTCCTGGCACCACAGACACCGGCGTCGCCGATTATCAGGTGTAAATATGTTACTATACTGGTCGTCGTGCGTATAGACCACCTTTGTGCAGCCTAATGTCCTTGTTAAAACGTGATATAGTCTGTTCCATGTGACTTGCGATTTCTGCAGTTGACTGCCACCTGTTTTTTCGCTTGTCGTACAGAACAGCGGCCATCCGCCGTTTTTGTTCCCATGAGAGACAACTACTGAACGCTCGGACAGCTGTTTCTATCATTTTAGATGCCTTCAGGATCCTGAAATGATGCTGTAAGTGATCCCGAACTCCTCTGCCATACTTGTAACACTTCGAACTTCTTCCAACCTCCCATTGATGCGACCTCGGGTTAAGTCATCCAGATGACATCTGATTGCCTGTTGTGCAAATCACACGGCAGTAACACCAAACTGTCGTTGAAATCACTGTAAACATGATATATATTTCATCGAATTGCTGAGCGTCCACCGCCTCTGTGCTTTATACCTGCCCGACCACCTCCTCTTACGTCATATGCCATATATGCGCATGCCCTACTGCACCGGTTACAGGTCTGTCTACTGACTGGTCTATGGGTCATTTCACTTGCCTTGTTAGGACTTTACGCTAATTTATCTGCTTTATCCTTACGTTTTTCACACCAGGGTAAGTTGCTTTATTTTTTGTATAAGAGAATGTGAAATTCAGTGAAAAAATAGTATTTGTACAAGGGTGGCATTTATTGCTCTAAAAAAACATTATATCAATAAAATAACAAACCTCTTATATTAGTTCTAACTTAATTTAATTTTTTTATGTACACCGAATTAAAATAATGATTTGTTTTGTTTTTAAAAAGAGAATTTCTTTACTAGATCGCATTTTTATTATCAATTATTGAAATTTAATAATACGATTCTTTTCGTTTAGCGGATCCATTAAACTACACGATTGAAAATCTTATCCCATAAACTAAAGGACTGTAAATTTCAATTTAAATGTATCTTTTATTTAAAATTTGATAAAGAGATCTATTCCATTTTTTTTCTTTTTGTTCGAAACTTTTAATTAATGAATTCAATACTTTTATCATCTCATTTTAAAAAATGAATAGTCATTTTTATTATCGATAAATGACGAATAAAGTAAAAGAAAAACTTAAATAGACCGGAAACGGCATTTCTCATTATTTTGTTCTTTTTATTTCGGCATCTTTAAATAAGTAAATTTAGATAATTATATTCTATTTTGAGATCCTATAACAGCCTTTTGATATCATGTCTTTTTTTAAGATCCTTATCACGCATTCATGTTTCCTCCAATGTAATTATTCACATTTAATTAAATTATAATTAAATATTTGAAACATTAAAATATTTTACGTCAGGGAAAATGCATTCTTACTTATTTCAATAGATATTTTTCTTTTTTGAAGAAAACGTGAAATATAAATCTAATTTCTATCATGAGAAAGAAAAATGGTTTAGTCTTATGAATTCATTTCCGTTAGTATAATTATGAAAGTTCGCTAGAAATAAAATTCTGTTAAGATATACAAATTTATATTATACGAATAAATTTGAAAAGGACTGACAATAATGGAACAGCAGTACATTTTGTACATTCCTTTTCTATCTATCTTACTTCGTTAATTTTAATTCATATAAGGATCATTATATCGTTATTCTACGAATAGAAAGGGTGAAAATAAGGGGAATAATTAAACATTCAGATAACGGAAATGTGCACTTATTTCTACTGTTTTGAAAATAATTCAAAATGAAAAAGCCTTGTCCTCGCAAATGCTGTAATCTTGATCAAACAAGATAACAATTAAGGATTTTATGCTATATGTGACTTTCTGACTGATTATACCCAGAAGGCGCTGTTTTATTGTAGCATTTTACTAGAATTCAGTTTAATTCATTGTTGTGAGTGATAGACTGCAGTCTTTCTATGAACAAGCTAATAGTCGAGTTGACAGGCTTTCTGTGGATCAATATATGATCCAAAGTAATTTTACGCAGCATCATAGAGAAAGAAGATAGATCACTTCAAAGCATTTATTAGAGTAATCACAGAAAAAATATTTCACTTAAACATTGTAAATGATTGTAAGTACTTTCACTAAAGCTTTATAATTCCCCATGAAAAATATCAAAAATATATTCCAGAGCTCGCTGATGATGACGCAGATGTGAATAAAAAGGAATGAATACAGAAAAAAGTCCATGTCTGTGGACGTGCATCTGCGTTTATAGGTCAGTTTGCAACTGCACACAGTCACAGAAAACCCCGAATTGCGTCTGATGAAGTCAGCCAATCATCGCAAATGCCGGAACTCTTTAATGGCGTTTGGATATAAATGATACAATAAGGCACTGTAATCGTCTTGAAAAATATCGAAACACGTTCGTTTGGATCTCCAAAAGCAGGCTTATGACATACATAATATATTCTAAAATGGCGTGGATTTTGATACGAACAGCTAAGACACCAAGCGTAGAAACAAATAATATTTGAACTGGAAAAGTAAAGAAAATTGATGTCAGATATGAATAAAAAAATTAAACGAGCAAAGGTATAGAAATTTAAGGTATATTATGCATATATAAAAAAAGAATATGAAGTAATTATGCGTTATCACTTTCTGAACTTATCTGCAAAAATTTTATCCTTCATATATGGGTAACACTAATGAATTGCTTTTTTTCACACTAGGTAAAATTAATTATTTACTCTTTACATATATGATTAATATGTTTCAGTAAATATAATAATTATTTATGAAGTCCTTGTAATGAAGTTTTACATTTATTGTTAAATTTTTAGATAATTCTTTTATAAAAAATATCCGAGATTTATAGTACCTGATTGAAGGTTTTATTATGGTTAAAGTTTAATTTTTACTTTTTCAGTACGTTCAAATTAATACTTTAGAGTTTAGAGTAAGCTTTATATCATTGCATTTTAATTATCACAGAACCGTTAATTTGAGCGCTCACAAATAAAATTATTCCCAGGTCACTTAAGCATGATAAATAATAAAAAAAAAGAAATTTGTTCTCGCTGTGTTAATACACGTAGGTGCAAAAATTAAGCACTAGATTCTAATCCAAACATATCGTTCCTTTCTTCGAAAAATTTCAATATTACTCATTGATTCGGGATGTATTGGCTCAAATAAGACAATCTTTCTTTATTGCTACGACCTTCACTGTTTATAATAATCAGTCATGACCAACTCAAGAGTTAAGTTCGATTTATAAAGCAAGGAATGCATGTACGACTAACTTTGAACTTTGTGTAACTTTGGATTTTTAAAATGCTTTTCACGTGCTCATTAAAAGCTGTAGACTTAGCAGTAATAATTTTTTTTTAAGTTTTAAACCACATAAGTGTTTCGAATGCTCATTGGGGAAACAAACTTTAAAGTAGTTTATTTCGATTAATTTAAATGCAAAGTATTCAATAACTGAAAATATGTGTATATATAAATATTAAATATTTATTATGTAATTTGTTCTCCATTATTTAACTACATTGTTAATTAATTATTTATAAATGCCTATGATTATTGGTTGTCATAAAGTAATAAAATATAAAAGTCGTATTATTATTTAGGTTTAATTTTCGTTCGAAATTTATGCACAAACATATTTATGGGGCATTCTCAGAATCTTTTGACTTTCATGTCCCTGAATAATAATTCTTATTTTAATACAATTTTTTATGTTTTTTTTTTTATTTCATATAGCGGGGAAACATCCCATTACATGATTGCTCAACAATATTAACGAGATAAAAAAGTTTTGGACGATGTTGGGGGTCCAAACACCTGGAAAACTCCTATACCGTCCCGTGTCCTGATGCTGATTTTTAAGTTTGGAACTGTCGGGATAAAATTGTTTCAATACAAATAATTCGATGTTATTTTTTTCTGAAACTGGAACTATTGTTTTATATAAATATGCAACTAAAAATTAACCTGCACACATTTTTAGGGTTGTTATTATTTTTTAAACTCTGTCCCTGGGTTTTAGATTCCTTACCATCCCTCTTCTAAAATTATACAGCAAATCATTTCAGATGCAGCCGCAGAATTTTTTTCAAGTTTTTTCTCATGTAGAAGTATGCTAGAGAAATAATGTCTAAAATTGTTTGGCAGGAAAGTTACTGTAGAATGTAAATCAGCATTTAAATATCAAGTTCAAGCATCGTGGCTTTATTGGTAGTCTCACCGTCCCCAAGGTTTATTACTGCACTTTTCGAGGTAAATTAAAAAAGAAAATTAATTTCATCCAATGTTAACAACTGTTTCTAAAAATCAATGAACATTGTGGCTATCACTTAGTCTTAACATGATTTTCCTAAAAATAGGTGGTAATTTGCCTCACCGTTCCATCCTTACCGTCCCTTTTTTACCATTTTGTCCCTTTTTCCCAATACCATCTCCTTTTTGTACCTTACCGTCCCTTCTTTAACACCCCTTTAAGACAATGTTATACAAATTTCCGTATTAAAAGTACTACATTGTTATTATTTCTTATTTAAATGTCCTGTGAGTGCTATGCAAATTCATTATAAGTAAAAATTTAGAAGAAAATAAAAAGTTATAGGGGTAAAATGGTAAGGAATATTAAAATCGCAAGTTTAACTTAAACCTCAGTTAAATGAAAGATTTTTCGCTACTGACCATTTTTTCTTTATTTTGAATCATTAAGGCATTCGTCTATCATATTAAAATGTTATTTTAGCAAGTTTAATTTTGTCAGATTTTTTCCCCCAAAAGTAAAAAGATTGTGAGAATGTCCCTTATATGGGGCATTATTTAGACCTTCGGAAATAAAAATTTGGTGAAATTAAAGTTGCTAAAATAACATTTTAACCTGTGAGACGAATGCCTTTATGATTCAAAATAAAGAAAAAATGGTCAGCAGCGAAATATTTTTTTATTTAATTTTTCAACTTGCGAGTTTAATTTTCCTTACAATTTTACCAATAAACTTTTTATTTTCTTCTAAATTTTTACTTATAATGAATTTGCATAGTACCCACAGGACATCCAAATAAGAAATAATAACAATGTAGTATTTTTACTACAAAATCTTGGTATAACATTGTCTTAAAGAGGTGTTAAAGAAGGAACGGTAAGGTAAAAAAAGGGACGATAAGGAAAATTACAACCTATTTTAGGCAAATCATGTTAAGACTAAGTGGTAGCCACAATGTTCATTGATTTTTGGAAACAGTTATTTACATTGGATTAAATTAAAAAGAAAATTAATTTACCTCGAAAGGTGCAGGACTAAACCTTGGGGACGGTAAGACTACCAATAAAGCCACAATGCTTGAAATTGATATTTAAATCCCGATTTAAATTCTACAGTAAATTTCGTGCCAAAGAATTTTAGACATTCTTTCTCTAGCATACTTCTGCATGAGAAAAAACTTGAAAAAAAATCCTGTGGCTGCATCTGAAGTGATTTTCTGTATAAGTTTGGCAAGAGGGACGGTAAGGAATCTACAACCCAGGGACAGAGTTCCAAAAAATAATATCAACCGTAAAAAAGTGTACAAGTTAATTTTTTGCTACATATTTATATAAAACAATCGTTTCAATTTCGGAAACAAATTACATCGAATTATTTTTATTGAAACAGTTTTATACAGACAGCTCCAAACTTAAAAGTCAGCATCAGGGACACGGGACAGTATAGGAGTTTTCCTGGCATTTGGACCCCCAACATCGTCCAAAACTTATTTGTCTCGTTAATATTGTTATGCAATCATGCAATGGGATGTTCCCCAGTATATGAAATAATAATAAAAATAAAACACAAGAACATGTGCTAAAATAAAAATTATTGTTCAGGGACATAAATGTCAAAAGACTGTGATAATGTCCCCTATATCTATGCTTCTTTGTTTGTTAGAAATGATTTTTATGCATCTATAAATAATTAATAATTCTGTTTATTTATGTATGTATTGTAGTATTTCTGTAATTTCTCTAATAAATTTAATTTCATGCGCGTGCATCCTACAATCTCATCGCTCCATGGGCGTTGGAAACGACATTTTTAAAAGTTGAGAATTTATATCAGTTGCATAGCAACAATCGATATTCGATATTCATATTTACTATTGTTCATGTTCTTTTTGTTCGTATTGTGAGTGTTTTATTAAATGTTGTGGTGTGACTCAAAAATGGCTTATTTATTCAATATAAATACGTAGACAAGCGGCAAATTGATGACCGTACTGGACCACGTTAAAAGAACTCTGTAATAAGTGAGTAATTTTCATTTTATTTTGGAAAATGACAAAAATTAGCGCTGTTCGTATTCCACCATATATCTTTAATGATGTCGGTCTTTGGTTCGCCATGTGTGAACATTCATTTGAATTAGCTCATCCAAAGGCCATAACAGAAAGTCGAACTAAATTTAATTATATTTCGGCTAACTCACCTCCAGATGTCGCAGCTGTTGTACAGGATTTAATTATCAAACCGTCCGATAATACACCATATGAGGATTTAAAAATGGAATTAATAAAACGGACAAGCGACTCGTCAAAATCTGAAATAAGGAAATTGTTAGCTGGTGAACAGCTCGGTGATAGTAAACCCAGTGATCTTTTAAGAGTAATGCAAAGAAGAGCTGAGTCCCACAATGTATCCGATGAATTGATGTTGGAATTATTTATTTCGCATTTACCGTCATATGTACAGAGCATTTTAGCATCTATCTCACCGCTGTCACTTGATAAAGCAGCCGAAGTTGCTGACCTAATTTTGGAATATAATCCCGCCGCAGTAAATGTTGTTTCAGTACCATCAGATGCTAATTCAGAAATTTTGTGTGAAATTAAAAACTGAATGATCGAATTAAACAACTGGAATTACGTAGGTCACTAAACCCTTTTCGTCGGCGTTCCTTTGGGAGGAATCGTAGTATTTCAAAAGACTCAAGACAGCAATGTTGGTATCACGAAAAATTTAGCAAAAAGGCCAAGAAATGCTCCGAATCTTGTTCATTTTCAAAAAACACAGACGGCGAGGTATAGCGGCGACAGCCACCTTGCATGAAATATCTCGTCGCATCTTTTTAAAGGATCGAAAGACCAATATAAATTATTTATGCGACACAGACTCCGACATCAGTATTATTCCAGCGTCATTTTCCCACAAGAAAAATACCCCTTTTATGACCCTAACTGCTGCGAATACCTCAAGAATCAATGTATATGGAGAAAAGCTTTTGACACTTGATTTCAATCTCAGAAAAACTTTTCGCTTTCCCTTTTTAATAGATGATGTAAGTACTCCAATTATTGGCCCAGATTTTCTATATCATTTTAATCTAATCTTCGTAACAAAAAGTTAGTGGATAATGTTACAAATTTAGCTACTCCCGGTCATATACATACAGCATCTGTTCATTCTATCAAAACTGTTTCGGGAAATAGTATTTATCATAATATACTACTTAAATTTCCAGATATAACTAAACCTCCTCGTGCAGATCAACAAATAAAGCATTCAATATTTCACTATACAGAAACTATCGGATCTCCTGTCAACGCCAAACCAAGAAGATTAGCTCCAGACAGATTAAAAATAGCCAAAGCCGAATTTCAGCAAATGCTTGATCTTGGTCACATTCGGCCATCCAAAAGCAATTACGCTTCACCACTTCATATGGTTCCTAAAAAAGATTTTACAGATTGGAGACCTGTCGGAGATTACCGAGCACTTAATGCACAAACAGTAGAAGATAATTATAGCATTCCAAATATTTTAGATTTTACTTCAATCTTCATGGTACAAAAATATACTCCCACCTTGATCTCATAAAAGCTTACCACCAAATACCAATTCATCCAGATGATGTATATAAAAGTGCCATTATTACACCGTTTAGCTTATTTGAGTGTACAAGAATGCAATTCGGCCTTTGCAACGCAGCTGCTACATTTCAACGGTTCATGGATCAAATTACACGAGATCTTCCATTTTTGTATGTCTTTATTGATGACATCCTGGTAGCATCTCGCACACCAGAAGAACATCTCGAGCATCTCAAAATCATATTTCAGCTCTTACAAGAATACGGATTAAACTTAAAACCATCAAAATGTATTTTCGGCGTATCATCCATGGATTTTCTAGGTTTTAAGGTATCTGAATTTGGCATTGAGCCCCTACCAGATCATGTTGATTGCATTTTAAAATTTCCTCAACCTACTTCTCTGACACAGTTAAGACGTTTTCTTGGGTTATTTAATTATTACCGTCGATGTATATCAAAAGCTGCTCACATATTGGCTCCATTAAATAAATTCTTGGAAGGAATAAAGAATTCAAAAAAGTCTAGAAGACGCTCTGAAAAAAATTCACACGACTCAATCCAATGGACTGGGGAGGCTGAGAAGGCTTTTAATGACGCCAAACAAGCTTTAGCCAAAGCAACTCTCCTACGACATCCCATTCCCGGCGCAAAGTTAAGCCTTTGGATAACGCAAGCGACAAAGCCGTTGGCGGTTCTCTTATGCAGCTTAATAAAAAGTATTGGGAACCCATTGCCTTTTTATCAATCAAGCTTTCAAAAAGTCAGCAGAAATGGTCCACATACGACAGAGAACTCTTGGCAATGTATACATCAGTAAAGCGTTTTCGACACATGCTCGAAGAAAGGAACTTTATCATATATACAGACCAAAAGCCTCTCATGTATGCCTTCAAACAAAATCCAGACAAATGTATTCCTCGCCAATGTCGGCATCTAGATTACATATCTCAGTTTAGGACAGATGTACGTCACGTAAGCGGCGCCAACAATACAGTTGCTGATGCTTTATCTCGAATTGAAGTAGATCAAATCTCCAGCTCATTTTTAAACTTTGAGGAGTTTGCAAAAGCCCAAGAAGATGATGTATATCTACGCAACTTGCAAAATGACAACAAATCTTCTCTTGTGTTTAAAAGCATGCAATCTCCAATGTCTGCCACAGAACTGATCTGTGATGTATCAACAGGTTCTCCGAGGCCATTCATACCAGGGAATTTTCGTAGAACGGTATTTGAACATTTCCATAATTTAGCTCATCCTGGTGTTGCAGCATCCTTAAATCTTATTGGATCACGATATGTATGGCCCAATATGCAGCAAAATATGAAGGAATGGGTGAATAGTTCTAGTGCTTGCCAACGTTCTAAAGTACACAGACACACGAAAACAAGTCTAGGTACTTTCGCATTACCAGATGGAGGGTTTTCACACATCCACATAGATTTGATAGGTCCATTACCTCCATCAGATGGAAATGCATACTGTTTAACAATAATAGATCGATTTACAAGATGGCCAGAGGTGATAACTTTAAAAGATATAACTGCAGAATCAGTTTTCCGTGCCATTTTTGACGGATGGATATCTAGATTAGGTTGCCCCATCATAATAACAACCGACCAAGGTAGATAATCTGTGTCAAATCTCTTCAAAGAACTGACAAAATTTATGGGCACAAACCGCATACGAACGACAGCATTTCATCTTCAAGCAAATGGTTTAGTTGAACGTTTCCACAGAGTCTTAAAGAGCGCATTAAAGGCTCATGAGCATAGTAAGTGGCCCGAGAGCTTGCCTGCAGTTTTACTTGGTATACGAGCTTCTGTGAAACCTGATATAAAAGCTTCAAGTGCTGAGTTAGTTTATGGCATTTCCCTCAAACTACCAGCTGAAATGTATTCAGAAATACCATCTTTGGTATCTTGCGACTATAATTTCATCCAACAATTGAAAGAGAGAATGAATAGTTTAAAACCTTCATATACATCTGCTCATGGACAGTCAAAAATTTTTGTTCATTCTAAATCTAAGGATTGCACGCATGCGTTTCTCCGATTATATGAAGTCCTTCCATCCTTATCTCAACCTTATTCAGGCCCTCATGAAGTTCTATCGAGAAATGACAAGCACATAACAATAATCATAAATGGAAAGAAAGGTTGTGTTTCACTTGATAGAGTTAAACCTGCATTTGTGTTCAGTGATTTACCAAGTAATATAGATAATCATGAAACTAAAAGTTTTCCAGCAGATAGAAAGCCCATAAAATCAGAAGCACTAACTACCAAATCAGGTAGACAAGTAAGATTTCCTAAAAGACTGATAACTGAAATAAACTATACTTCATACAAATGGGTTTTTTTTATAAATATATTGTGTTATTTAGATGCATCTTATATTTTCATATTGTTTTTTGTTGTATCGTTCCTTTGTCACTGGGGGGATACTCATGTAGTATTTATCTAATTTCTCTAATAAATTTATTTTCATGCGCGTACATCCTACAATTTCATTGCTCCATGGGCGAAGGAAAAGACATTTTTAAAAGTTGAGAATTTATACCAGTTGCATGGCAACAAACGATATCTGATATTCATATATATTATTCTTCATGTTCATTTTGTTCGTTTTGTGAGAGTTTTATTAAATGTTGTGGTGTGACTCAAAAATGGCTTATTTATTCAATATAAATACGTAGACAAGCGCCAAAGTATTAATAACTTCGACATTTCAGTTTTCGTTTCGTTTGCGGACGAAAATAGGAATATTGCGAAATTCGGTTTCGTATTCGGTCGATCGCTATTAATTACATATGTGGTTGTTTTGACAGAGTTTAATTTGGCTAGTTCATTTCCACATCCTCGGTAAAGTGTTTCAGCTGACAAAAGACTCAACTTCATATTCATACAATGATGGCTCTTGGCGAGTGTAGAAGTTCGATGGTGCTACATTATTTCTCTTTAAGAGCCTACAGTAGCGATGGAAAGAAACTCTCAAGCTAATGTTAATCCTGTGAGAGCATTGTTTACAGATTTCTCGTTCGCATTTTAATATTTATAAATGATTTACTTTAATGCATAGGGTACAGGTCGAAAAGTTTTACAAAAAGTTATTTTAGTTTGTTACTAAAAATACAACCGCACACGCGCTTGTACACGGTCTCTTTCGATTTCGTTTACAGTATTTTTTTTTATAAGAGGACAATTTCACTTTCAAGAACCGGCTTTAACGCGTTTCAAATTGAAAGTATCCGAATATAAAAAACTGTAAATAAAATTTAAAAAGTACAAACTCACAATAAAAGTTATCCACCTCAGGTACCCTGTTTAAAAAGTGCACCTTCACTATTTGCCGAAACGTCAGTGAAGACTTACTGTGGAGACCCTAAATTTTTTGGTTTCCGTCTGTTTGCTTGTTTGTTAGTTAGTCTGTCTGTCCCGCAATAACTGCCGTAAAAAGCATCCGATTAGCTTGAAATTAAGGAGGTATGTTGGTGAGCTTCCCGGATTTAGCTGTAGAGTTTTGGGTTAAATTTGGTTCATTCGTTCGGAATATATAGAACATTTTATTTTGTGACATAATGCTTTTCTATGGCAAGTCAGACGATTTTCAAATTTTCATTTGTTGAAAGAAATCGCTCATATGAATAATGGATTTAAATGGTAAATTTTGGATGCTGAAATTTTTAAATAAAGGTATTAAATTATTCCCATTAGTTAGCAATTTTGTCAAAACATTTGTCAGAGCTTTTAAATTAGGTGTATAACTTACGATGGAATGTGTTCGAATATGTGTTCGACATGTGTTCGAATAATATAAAAAATTTTATTTTATGAATTAACTTATATTTCATTTTTTTCTTTTAACCGTTGCGTAGCAACTGCATCTCATCTAAAAATACAATAAATGTGAAAGTATGTATGGTTTTGTGAAGTCCAATCAAAGCAAAAGGATTGAATTAATGAATGCCTTTGTATAGATATTTGCATATAGATTGATTTAAACGCAGAAATGGAAATAGTATTTATATACTATATAGAATAATATTTTTATTTATTTATTCAACTATTTGATTATAAATGAAAAAGTTCGTTATTTTCATACAGAATAAACTGACATTATTCTATTAAATTTTATAAACTTTATTGTTGCCAAAAAAAAATAAATAACAATTTCTGCCAAAGAGTTAATTTTAATTTGTAAGATTTTCACGTGCAAAAAAAAAAAAAAAAAAAAAAAAAAAAAGATATATAGGACAGGAATGAATACATATAAATCACACCAAATACCACCTAAAATAATTTTTTTAGTAACATTCTCCCAGCACTACGAAGAAAGATTCCTTTATTTACACGATTTTACTTGGCCTTCCTTTTTTCATTGGTTGCGATTTCATTTTCGCAATTGTGTATATTAATTGGCACAAAGTTTTACATTTTTATGACAGAAATATACGTAAGGCCATAAAAATAAGAAATTCCATATTGTCTCCTATAAAATGTGATAAAGTGTTGGTTAAATATATATGTTTTTATTAAGAGGAGCAGAGCTGCCGAGCCTCCGGCGTTCTGGATACCAGTATTTTAATACAGAAAAACATTTGCGCGATTTAAAAGAACAACATTTTCTCTAAGATAATAGTGATGTGCAAAAAGCCTGAGACTTGGCATGTCTGGTAGGGAGTAAAATGTTTTACTTAATGCATTTATCTCTATTTTAATGCTACGTGAACGACGTCTCGTGTAACAGCTTGTAGAGTATAAATTAAATTATTAAAATAATCCCTATTGCAAAAAATGAAACAAAAAGTCTGGCTAAAGGAAATAAAAGGTTAGTAAACCTTTCGTAATTTGATCTAAAACATAGGTTTGCGTCAAATATGAACGGTATTTGTATAATCACGATTTTAAATTAAATGTGGATACTATTAAAATTCTATCACAAAAAATACTTTACGTCGCCAAATCATGTTTATGGGGCATTCTCACAATCTTTTGACTTTCAGGAATAAAAATCTGGTGAAATTAAACTTGCTAAAATAACATTTTAAACTTATGGACGAATGACTTAATGATTCAAAATAAAGAAAAAATGGTCAGCAGAATTTTTTTTTTTTATTTAACTGAGGTTTAAGTTAAACTTGCGAGTTTAATTTTCTTTACCTTATTACCACTATAACTTTTATTTTCTTCTTAATTTTAACTTATGATGAATTTCCATAGTACCCACAGGACATTCAAATAAAAAATAATAACAATGTAGTATTTTTAGTAAAAATTTTTGATAGAACATTGTCTTAAAGGGGTGTTAAAGAAAGCATGGTAAGGAAAAAAGGGACGGTAATGGGAAAAAAGGGATGGTAAGTATGGGACGGTAAGGAAAATTACCACTTATTTTTAGGCCAATCGTATTAAGATTCAGTGATAGCCACAATGTTTATTGATTTTTAGAAACAGTTATTTACATTGAAGTAAATAAATAAAACAAATTACCTTGAAAAGTGCAGGAATAAACCTTGGAGGCGGTAAGACTATCAATAAAGACACCATGCTTGAAATTGATATTAAAATGCTGATTTAAATTCTGCAGTAAATTTCCTGTCAAAGAATTTTAGCCATTCTTCCTCTATCATACTTCTGCATGAGAAAAAAGTTGACAAAAATTCTGTGATTGCATCTGAAGTAATTTTCTGTGTAATTTTACAAGAGGGACGGTAAGGAATCTAAAACTCAGTGACAGAGTTAAAAAAATAATATCAACCGTAAAAATGTGTGCAGGTTAATTTTTTGCTACATTTTTATATACAGCAATTGTCTCAGTTTAGGGATAAAAATACATCGAATTCTTTTCATTGAAACAATTTTATATAGACAGCCCCAAACTTAAAAATCAGCTTCAGGGACACAGGACGGTATAGGGGTTTCCCGGATATTTGGACCTCCAACAACGTCCAAATCTAATTGATCTCGTTAATATTGTTATGCTGTCACGCACTGAGATGTTCCCCAGTATATAAAATAAAAAATCCCACAAGAATATGTACTAAAATAAAAATTATTATTCAGGAACTTATAAGTCAAAAGATTGTGAGAATGCCCCTTATCTATTTAGTCAATTGGAAGTGGACACGATGATAAATTATTAACCGTTAGGTTTAGAAGTTCCCCTACTTTAGGGTGATTTTAGTAAGTAAATGCTATCGAGTACATTTTTAGATATTTAGATTAGATCTTTGATATAAATATTGCAGAATGACAATCAAATATTGCAGAATGACAATCAAAACTGGAAACAAAAATTATAAAGGTATTAGATTTCTAAATTATATGTATTAGTTTACATTTCCAAAAGTACTTTATGTGCAAATGTAAAGTACAAATGTTTGTCGTTAGCAGGCACATAGATACAGCTGTATGGATATTAGGATAACGTAAAATGCTTGTTCAATCTGTTGCTTATCATTTAAAATCGCAGAAATATGTTTTGTACACATATTTCTCTATTTTGTACACAGATTTTGTACACAGATGTATAAAATGGATTCTCTATTTTATACATCTATTTTGTACACAGATTTCTTCAGGGGGACAGAGTCCCCCTGAAGAAATCTGCTTTATTATATAATAATTACCAGAATAAGTAGCTCGTAAGAATTTCAGAATATCATTACATAACAACGTGTTTACTTTAACTCTTATAATGTCTGAAACCGTGGAAATATTTTTTTTTTTCTTTTATAGATGTTTATGTAATTTAAAAACTTTAAATTGCGTTTTTATAGAAAGATTAATATTACCCAAAATGTGCTAAAAACAATGAGTTGCAGAGATGACGTTGAGGCTCTTGATCTGCAGATTTACTAGTTTAAACTAAAGCATGCACCGAATAAAACTATGGATTTTTGTAAGAACTACAGACAGAACTTCCTGAAAAAGCTATGAGATTCAAAGCGTTTAAGAAGGAGATAATGAAAATTTGTTTTGGGAGAAATAATAATAATAACTAGAAAACAGGAATTCTGCTTTTTCAGAATTTATTGTCGTTTCCGGTGAGAAAAAAAAATATATGTATATAAATATAGATAGTACAAAACATATTTCAGGTTTAACACTTAAAACACACGTTTTATTTTATATAAAATGATGTCATTTTCATCCGGATGAAGAATTCCTCATTTACGATCTGGTCTTGAACAACATCGACAGTAAAGTATGCATATGACGTCACTATCCCTAAATAGTACAAAAATCCAAGAAAGAGATGTTGTCATTCAAGAAACTCGACTAAACAAATCGGCTATCTAATGATTCATGTGCCTTCATTTGTTTGTAATATTAACATAGATACTTAAAATTAAATCTAGTTCATAATATCACCATGTTTTTCAGAAATCATTCGTTTAAATTTTTGCAAAATAGCACGTATTTTAATTAAATTTTTTTTTCAGTTGTAATGGGAAAATGGCAACAAAAGGATATTCCACAGAAATGGAGTATTTGTGTTGCCAATAAAAAACAAAAAGTGCTAAAAACTGCATTTTCTTTTTTTAAATCTCAAAAAGAAATTGAGATGCAGTTTCCAAACAAATTGCATTTAAAAGTACATTTTTTTCCCAATACGACGGTATAAAAATTAAAAATGTGCGATGATTAGAAGTTAAAAAAATTGCAGTAGAATATTTAACAGTATAATGATACATCTGATTTGTTTTGCGGCTGGCTTATACAACGGAACGTTGTTTTTTGTAGACGACACTTTAATAGCTGTGAGAAAGAAATAGCGTATCGAGGGCAAATAAGAATCATATTGGTAAATTCCGTTCAATGTTTCTTCATAGAAATATAATCATTTTAGTAATTGAAAATTTAAAAATTTCATTTTTATTTTTAAAATACCAGAAAATAAGAAAAAGAATATAAATTATAATATTTAAAATTCTCATAGGAATGTTCTATACTTAACCTTTCTGTTTGTTCTGTCCTGTCTATAGTAAAAAAAAAAAAAAAATTGTTTTTCTGCTAGTTCTTTAGCATTATATATTTTTAAACTAATGTATGGTCTCTGAAAAGAGTCTTTTTTTTTATGGTTCACTCCCCGGTAGCTTTTTCGTCTTTTCCTTCTTTTTTTGGAACTAATGGAATTTTCTTTCTTTTTTAATTATTTTTTTTCTTTTTCACATATGTTATACTAGTACTTATGTAATTTGTTATTTTTTGTTAGTCTTTTCTTTTTCTTAAAAGTAAATTTAACTTTTGTGGGTACCAGCCACGTCTAAACATTATTTTTTTAAGGCTCCCTAATGCCCTTGCAACACAATCGCCTATCCACTGGATGTAAAGTTGCAACGCAACTAGGTAATCCATTCAGCTGCTCACATTGTTCCATTGTTCCAGGAATGTTCTCCGTTATCACTGAGTTCTAATCGCGTAAAGCTGTTAATAAACAGCTTGGTAAATTATAAAGTAAATGTTGCAGAGTATTTAGGGAGGACAGAAGCACATTGCTTATGTGGTTTTTAATGCATAGGGTACAGGTCGAAAAGTTTTGCAAAAAGTTAAATTAGTTTGTTACTAAAAATACAAACGCACACGCGTTTGTACGCGTACTTTTTCGATTTCGTTTACAGTTTTTTTTTTTTTATATGAGGATAATTTAATTTTCAAGAACCGGTTTTAACATGTTTCAAATTGAATGTATCCGAATATAAAAAACTGTAACTAAAATCTAAAAAATACGAACTCGCAATAAAAGTTATCGACCTGAGGTATCCTATTTAAGACGTGCACCTTCACTATTTCAAACTAAAACATGCACCAAATACAGCTATGTATTCTTGAGAGAACTATAGACAGAACTTCCTAAAAAGACTATGAAATTCAAAGTGTGTAAGAAGGAGATAATGGAAATTTGTTCCAGGACAAATAATAATGCTAACTAGAAAACAGGAATTCTGCTGTTGCAAAATTTAGTATCTCCTCCGATGAAAAAGATATATATACTATATATATAGAGATAGTACAAAACAATATTTCAGTTTTAAGACTTAAAACACACGCTCTTATAAAATATATAATGTTAACGTTAAAAAAAAGTTCACTGTCTCACATAAAAGGCGACTAAAATAATGAAAAAGATGTTACAATTTAAACAATATACATTTTATTTAAAACTTCTTCGTACTTTCAAGCTTATGATACTTAAAATTAAATATAGTTTATAATAGCTCCATGTTTTATAAGAACTCATTCATTTATATATATTTTTTTAAATAGCTCGTATTTTAATTAAATTTATTTTCAGTTGTTATGGTAAAATGGCAACAAAAATATATAATTACTATTTTCCAAATATTTGTTCCTTTACTTTCTACAGAAATGGAGTACTTCAGTTGCCAACATTAAAAAAAATTCTTTATAAACTACAAAAAAATTAATATCTCAAATATAAATTGAGATTTAGTTTTCAAACAAATTGCTTTTGAAAGTATATTTTTCCCAATACAACGACATAAAAATTGAAAATGTTCGATGCTTAGAAGTTAAAAAAATTGCAGTAGAGTGTTAAACAGTACAATGATACATCTGCTTTGTTTTACGGCATGCTGATACAACGGGACACTATTTTTTGGAGACGACAATTTAATAGCTGAGACAAGGAACTAGCATACCGGGAGATAATAATAAAATCTGAAATGACTTCCACAATATTTACAACTTATACTCTATTACATTTCCTTGCTAATTTTCCTTTTAGAAAATAAAATGCCGAAATAGCTTGAAAATGGGGTAAAAATAGTTTGAATACCTATTTCACAGATTAATATTTTAGTTCATGCATACATTCTGCATAACTATTTTATACGCCCTTTAATGGTGATTTTTGCAAGTAACATATTTTGCTTTTGAAACATTTCCCATTATTTTCTTACACTATACAAAACTCGAGGATATGAGTTAAATAGTTTTTGCTGAAGTGTGTATTTTAATGTGAATACCTTCTCCATTATACTATGTTTTATTTTACACGATTTTTATATTTTAAAATATTGAAAAAAGTAATAGTATATACTGCTAAAAGCACTTTTGTCACAAAACTGATTATATTACAGCTAAACGTGCCCAAATGCAGCTAAATGTTTTTTTGTTATCCATTGAGTTAACAAGTAAAAATTAAATTTAAACAAACAAAAAATCCGACTGCGTAAAAAGGGAACTAATAAATTATTTCTCATCAGTGTGAAACTTTTTTTTATATTACTTACCTATTTTTTTGTTTACTTCTATTGATAACTTTTAAGTTGTATTTAATTGTTAGTTCCTATCTATAAACACTGTTTTTATGAGGCCTATAGATGTCTATGAAGGTGAGATTTGCAGTATAGCTAGAGATCCTACATACACAACTTCCAAGTTGTGTAATATTTAAACGGAGCTTCTGACTGTAAAATAGTCAATGAAACATCGTCTTCATTTTGAAAGACCTATCCAATGATTTGCCACTCAATAGGGTGCGTAATTTTTTTTTTTGTCTCTACCGCCATTTTGTATTTTACGGCCGTCATTTTGAATTTATAAAAACAAAATCTAGCCTATAACACTGGGATGATTAAGACGAATCGATAGAGACCTCATTCATTAAAATTCATCCAGCCGCTGGTATGTTTCGTGGGTATAAAGAAATCCACATACACAGATACGCGTGAAACACATAACCCTTCTTGGCAGTCGGGTAAAAATGTAAAAACTCAGTGCACGAAAATGTTTCACTTGAAATTAAAACATTCTGTAAAATTACCAATACCTATAAAATATACTATTATGTTTTTAATATATTTTATTACTAATACACATAATTATTTCCATAAATTATTCTTACGAAATCAAGTTATTTGCAATATATTCATAATATATATAAAAAAACAATAAATATATACTTTTTTTGTCTAAGTTAATCATAATTTTATTTTATTCCATTGCCTTTAATTACCCATTATAGCTATTATTATATCATTATGAAAAGTACGGCAAATGATTAGATTATCCTAAACCAAAAATTACAGATAATTATTATTTATTATTATTATTATAGTAGAAAAAATTCAAATGACAAAACATTTGTCCAAAAAGTGATAAATTGCCTTCTATCATATAATGCTTTTAGAATCAAAATTTACATTGAAAAATAAAATATATTATGACGCACCGCATTATTCTTTAAAAGTGGTTTGCCGTATAGAGAAAAGTATATTGAATTTATAATTTTCCAACTTGAGAAAAACGATTTATTATAATTTTTTAATTCATATTTATCTTTTATAAAAATGAAATAAAAAATATAAAATACTAGAGAACAGAAATTCTGCTTTTACTGAATTTAGTGTCGCCCCCGATTAAAAAAAAAATAATAATAATTGTATGTAAATATAGATACAGTAGAGTTGTGAACTTATACCTTTGGAATGGATGAAAAAAAATTATGGCCATTTTTTTTTCCCATTCTGACCAGAAAATCAGAGTTCTAACATTTTACGGCTGCTCTTTGATCTTCACCTAACACTTCATTTATAATGGCTGTTTCATAATAATAGGAGCCATCAGCCCATCAGAAGAAAAAAACTCGGTTAAAGCGGGACTCGGATAATCGGTACTCTACTGTAGTTCAGTTTTAAGACTTAAAACACTCGATTTTATTTTATATAAAACGACGTTATCCGCATCCGCTGAACAATTTCTCATTTATGATCCAGTCTTAAACAACATCTACAGTAATGTACGCATATGACGTCACTATCGCTGAATAACACACAAATACAAAAAAAGAGATATCATCATTCAATAAATTTGACAAAACAAAACACAAAACAAAACAAAACAAAAAAACAAAAAAAAACAACAAAAAAAAAACCCAAAAAAAAAACAGCTATTTAATGATTCATATGTATGAGATATTAGCTTTGCATGAAATTATGTCGCTGTAGGTTTTCTAATTATTGTATTGCTTGTTTTAGTATCTTCGTGTGCTTTTTTTTTACGTCCAGGTATTCGATCGAATGATTCGTTTTTCGTTCCATAATAAACTGAATATTCTTCTTATATAAATTAATTTCATCGAGGAGGTATTTTTAGATTGATATGCATGCTTGTGATAACGAATATGTCATATTCATATCTGTATCATAGTCTGATTTTTGTGTTATATTTATTTAAAATTATTTCTTGAAGGTATCGTAGTTTCTATTTAACTACCATATTAGAGATTGGAGGCCCCATAATATGTAAAAATTCAGTTTATCAAAATTAGTGATATTTTTGTCCTATTTTATTTACCTTAAATTCTTCGTTATCATAATTATTACTTTATTATTATAGAAATAGGAAGAAGCAACATAACGCAAATAAATATATATTCAAGAGCAGAAAATATGCAGTTATTTTAGATTAGTTCTTTACATTTTTGAAAAGAATTGATGTACCAGAGCTATATTCTATAAAACATGATATATATATATATATATATATATGTATTTACTAGATGATGATTATCCATTTAGAATATAACATTTTAAGAAATAATAAGTTATTGCTACCCCTACCCTAGAGGTCTGCACGGGCCGGAATTTTCAGGCCCGGGCCCGGCCCGGCCCGAACGAAAGCTATCTTGGCCCGGCCCGGCCCGGTGTAAAAATTGGAAGTTCGGCCCGAGCCCGGCCCGGCCCGTTTGCATTTTTACAGTTCTCGGCCCGGCCCGGCCCGTACAAAAATCAGTGAAAACGGGCCCGGCCCGGCCCGACCCGACACAATTTCTACAAAAAAAAATCCATTTTTTCTCAACATACAATTAAGATTCTTTTAATGAATACTACATACATATTTATGGGAACATTTTACAGTATAATTTACATTACTATGATGCTCGCAAAACAGAAAACACACAATAGTAAATACTAACGATTACTTACAGTGTTTTAGTCATCGTGTCTACAGACATTTCAAAATGGAAATAAGGATTCATTAAAAGATTAATGTAGTTCAGAATAAAGGATTAAAAACATGATAACTTTTGAAGCTGTATAATAAAAAGTAGATTTGTGAAAATATTCCGCTCATTTTTAAGGCTTTTCTCAAATCCAAAGGAGCTACATTTCGACACATTTATGAATTCTTTTCTTTTCGGAAACGCGTAAGATTGGCAGGTATTTTTATTCAGAAGCTATGTAAATGTCGTTTTTTTTTTCATAGATAAAAGCAATATATCTTTCTGAAAATACTGTCAAAGTTAGCGTTTTGAATCGAATTTTCGGAAGCGATAGCACAGGAAAGGAGAAAAACGTACAGTCACGTGACATGAATCTCTGTTATCTATGTAAGTAATTTATCAAATATGGAAAAAGCTATTCGTTTCCAAATGCCTTCAATAGGCAGGCCTGTCAATTTTATGCCTTTATAGTTAAAAATGTTGTCAGAAAATGTGTCTGAAAGCTTCGCATTGCTGAGCAGGGAATATGAGAACCACCTTAAGGTATATTTCCAAAGATACTGTTAAAAGAAGTTCATTATCACTATTAATACTACAAAACACAATGACTGTTCTACACATCCTGAGATCGATTAAGACCAGTTCCGTCCCGGCACGAGTCTGCTGAAAAAAAATTAAACTCGGAATCAGACATTTTGTAACTGTACGATGCCGATCTCTACAATGGACGTGTTACATTTCTGTATTGATGTTGTTAAACTCGCATCGGCTCGTGACACACATTCATACTTCTCGAGAAAATCATATTCATTGAAAACGGCTCGTATTTTATCTGTTTCGCTTAAATTCTTATATCGGGCCGTTAGGCCCGATTAATTTTTTTGCCGGCCCGGCCCGGCCCGGCCCGCTTATTTTGTCTGTCGGCCCGGCCCGTTGAAAAAATTGTCCTAATTCTGCCGGCCCGGCCCGTTTAAAAATTCGCCTTCATTCCGCCGGCCCGGCCCGGCCCGCGGGCCGGGCCGGGTACGGGCCTCGGGCCAAGCCCGGGCCCGTGCAGACCTCTACCCTACCCTCCACACGCACCACTGAACGAGTTCTTATGCTTGTAAATGATGTAAATATAACTCCCCTCCCCTAACAGCGGAAACTTCTCCCGGAAATAAAATATGAATTCTACATCGTTTGAATTGAAGAGATAGATGCACATATTCAGTGTTTACCCCTTCATAACACAACCACATAAGAAATGTGCTTCTGTCCTCCCTAAATGGTCTGTGATTTTTACTTTTATGATTTACCAAGCTGTTTATTAAGAGCTTTACGTGATTATCTCATTAGTGTGCCCTATTGCGAATTTACGAAAATTTGAAATTTAATATTGTATATTCCTGTTTTTATTTTCTGGTATTTGAATTCTGATTTTTATTTTCTGGTATATTAATTTTAAATTTTTCAGTTATTACGATACTTACATTTCTATGAAGAAAGATTGAATGGAAGTTTAATTTACCAATATGATTCTTATAAATATTCTTCTTTTTATCAGCTACGGAGTGCTACATTTTTCAAGTTACATTCAGAGTAAAAAAAAAAAAAAGAAAAAAAGAAAGAAAAAGGAAACGCTACTTATTATTACGTCATAAATTTCAGTTTGTTATGATTTGTGGAAAATTTTAATCGGTTTTCTTAATTGTTCATCGAAAACATTAAATATCTCTTTCATACGCAGACTTTGTTGAGTCCAAAACATGTCTTTTAATATTATTAATCTTAGCCACTAAAAAAATCTGTCAAAAATGCATCATGAAAATCGAAGATTATTGTTAATTGGAATTTTTTTTTTCATTTCCGCTGCAGGCCACACTTTCAGCATGTAAATATAACTATAGAACAGTGTTTTCCAAATTATATATATTTGTGGGCCGTGATCATATCATTTAATCAGCGGACCGCATCTTCGTAGTAAAATTTCCCATGTAGTTTAGCACCCATTATCCGAAATTCCAAAATCCGGGAAAAAATATTTGAAAATTTGCTAAATTTGTAAATTTTTACTGAAATTTTGAAACTTCTGCAATTTTTTGAAAATTTTACGGATTTCTAATTTTTTTAATCCATTGTGTTTCAATGTGTAACCAATAAAATATGTTACTTCAGTCGCGGTGGTATCCCCCCCCCCTCTCGACATTAGGAAAAAAATCATTTTTATCTTCAATTTTAGTATAAAATTAATTTATATTAAGATTCGATAAAAAAAGAATAACGTCAGATATTTCACAAGGAGTGATTGTTTCGGTTCTGAATTTCCGAAAATTTTATAAAATTGATCTTCAGTCCAAAAATTCGGACATAAAAAATATCGCGAATTTTGACAAAGGGTCGCCGAAAAAATCAATTACGTCAATCCTTCGAATAAAAAATCGCCAACTTCGCTAAATAATTGCGGGAAAACGCGAATTTTGTTAAAGAATCGTAAAAAACGCTAATTCCGTCAAATGATCGCGAAAAAACCACTACATTCGTCAAAGAATTGCAGAAAAAACACTAATTTTGTCAAAGAATCGCGAAAAACGCAAATTTCGTCAAAGAATCGTGAAAAAACTCGCTAATTTCGTGAAAGAATTGCAGAACAATGCGAATTTTGTAAAAGAATCGCGAAAAGAATGCGAACTTCTTTCAAAGAATCGCGAATATCGTCAAAGTATCGCGAAAAAAATGTTAATATCGTCAAATGATCGAAGAAAAAATACGCAAATTTTGTCCAAGAATCGCGGAAAAAACGCGAATTTTGTCAATGGATCCCGAAAAAAGCACATTTTGTCAAAAAATCGCGGAAAAAACGAGAATTTCGTCAAATGATCGCGTAAAAAAAATAATTTCATCAAATGATCATAGAAAAAATATGCAAATTTTGTCAAAGAATCGCGGGAAAAACGAGAATTTCGTCAAATGATCGCGAAAAAAACGCTAATTTCGTCAAATGATCGAAGACAAAATACGCAAATTTTGTCATAAAATTGCGAAAAAACTCAAATTTTCTCAAAGAATCAAGGAAAAAACGAAAATTTCGTCAAATGATCGCGAAAAACACGCAAATTTCGTGAAAGGATTGTAAAGAAAATGCAAATTTCGTCGAAGGATCGCTGCAAAAACGAGAAATTCGGGAGGACCGGAAATCCGGAAAGCTTTCGGTCCCGAGGATTCCGGATAATAGGTCCTGTACTACACAGCTCTCGCATGAACATAAAATTACGTTGTTAAACTATATTACTAAATTAGCGTCATGGTTAGTAAGAATTCAATTTTGTGTGTAGTTAAACACTTTTTGTGCTTGAGATAAAAAGTTTACTTAGATTAAATTAATATTTGTGAAGAACACAACTTGTCGGCTAGGAACCACTGACATAGTCCATACATTTACAAAAATATATGTATAATCACGGAAAAAAATCGATGGCTGACTATAACTAGTCTAAAATGATAGCTGTAAAGCAAGAAAATAACAAAAGTCGTTTATTTATATAAAGTTATTTATAATTGCATGTGGTTTAATTAGTCATAAGGGATAATATACATATACATATCAACACTACGGTTTTAAAATTCAATAGTAAAATTTTAAATTTACAATATATACTTAAGAAATATTCAGTTTGAAAGATTAGTTAGTCATATATACACTATATTGCCATTAGTCACCGGACACTTTCAATTTTTGACATTTTGTCGAATATTTAAAAATATATTTGTCCATTTTTCTGGAACGTCAAGATTATGAAGAATATGTTCGAATCCATATTTATCAATGGTGATTTGATCAGAAAGACAATTAGGAGGACAACAAAAAATAAAAAAAATAATAATGTTTGGGATCACCCTGCAAAATTAAATGCACGAAACGATCTATCGCTATAGCTTTCGAATATATGGATATTGTACAATATATGTATCCATTTGTGGAAGAATAGAACGTATATTCATGGAGATATATCTATTTTTTTTAAGTTCAAAGAATTTTTGTATGTTTTTTGTTTATACCATGCAGGGTTTTTTTTAGCAAATTTAACGCCAGTTTCCGAATAGCCTCGAGGTAGAAAATGCCGGATTTTTTAGGTTAGGACGAGGGTGGGGGATAGTACACAGGGAGACGAAAATTATTATTACTTAACAAATGGCGACGATTTTCATTCTTTTGAAATAAATTTTTACTACATCTTTAAGCTACACAAATGCGTTACACATTAATGTATAAATGGTTTTAAGAAAGTTATTTATAAAAGCACAGAAGCAACATAACGGAGGATCGAAAATTGTCTCACTGTGTACCACAAGTAGTACACAGTGAGACAATGTATATATTTTCATAAATCATACATTTTTTCACTATATCAATAATTTTCTGCAGTGTATGATTTCTAATTAATATTTCTAGATTTAAAAAAAAATAAAAATATGAGCCTAGGGTGGACAATGGCAAACTTTGGGCTACCTTCATGCAAATTTTCAGCCTCTTACGTTTGGTGAATTTCCCTAGCCATCGCACGTCCAGACACACACAGAGAAAGAGAGAGAGAGAGAGAGAAACCTTCTTTAAATAACTTTTTCAACATCAGAACCACATAGCAGGTACACAATAAGACACGCCTCGCTGTGTACCACAACTATGTGTCTCACTGTGTACTTTCGTTACGTTATAACAAAATGGATGTCACATCTGTTTCATCAATTTCATCGCTTTAAAAAGTTTATGCCGTTTTTTCGAAATAGTCTATTATTAGATATAGCTAGGTTTGGTTAAGTAAATATATGTCATAATGAAGGAAATAAACTCTAAAATGGACGTTTATGTAACTTTAAGCAACTTAAAATAATGAATTATTTACTATTTTGTCGGACAAGTAACTGAAGTGCCGAAACTGCATCCACGTGTTGCATAAGATGAGGTCGTTATGTGTGTGTGCCAGCAAGTTGAAGAAAAAGTTACAACTATATGTGAAAGTGGCTGCTGTCTCACTGTGTACTCCCCTACCCTATACTGTATTTAATTTCCTTTTGTTTTATAGGGTGAACCCACCAGTAGTTGATAGTCTTCCAAGTAGTTGATCAAATTTCTGAAATATTACAGGCGGAATGAGTTTTATACGTGGCACTAGACATAATATTTTAGTTTGAATGTTGGTGCATATGTTGTCACATTGTTTTTAGCTGTCTGCTGTATGAGAAGCCGTTACATGAAAAAATGTTTTATTAGAAAGTGTAAACATTGAGTTTTTGATTAGTTGGAGACAATTAACCACTTCATTCCCAGGCTTAATTTTGCTGGTGAAGTGCTATATACCAGGCTGTGCAGTGTAAAATGTTTGTGTTATAAATCATTTCATAACTTCCGTGATATAATATTAATGAATTTAAGGTCGTTAAAGGATTTACAACATTATCATAATACGTATAAAATAATAACACAATAATAAAACAAATGAAAATGCTACATAAACGCCCTTGGAGCATTCTCATTGGTCAGAGAATAGTGAGACTTTAAAAACAGAGGTAACTTTTCTCGATATTTTTAACAGTGATGGTCCAAAGCTTATTTTCTTTCTTAATAATGATGATTCTTAATGGTTTATAGCAGTGGTGGCCAAACTATACTGATTTCCCACCTCACATTTTTTGTAAAATTTTGTAGCGACCCCTGGATATACAGCAGACTTTTTAGGTAGATTTCGTATGAAATACTACCTATTGTATTCTCCCCTATGTTGGAATTTCGGAAAAATATTTGCAGATCTACACCGATCATGACCCCTAGATCTCAAAACCACGCTAGAAAAAAACTTTATCTATTTATCTATCTATCTATACCGCTTTTCTATGGATTTCCATAATTCTGCACAAATCTTTTCCAAATCGATACATAAAATCAATAGGCACAAAATTTCGGTCAAGTTCGTTAATGGGCAAAATTCAACCAAGGGGTTTGAAATAGGGATGGATTTTGTGAAAAACGAACCCCCCCCCCCCCCCCCCGTAACTTCTTAGTTAAAATACACATCGACTCAGTTTAAAGTTTTTATTATTTCTAAAAAAAGAGCCAAACATTTATGCATGACAGATTTCTGATAAAACTAAAAATGGGCTCAAGGGGCAACAAAAATAGGGTTTTGGGGAGAAAATAAATGATAATTTCGTCAATTCTCAAGATATCAAATCCAATTAAATTTATTGTAAATTGTCTTAATATTATCTACAACTTTTATATTGAAAATATTTTCACAAGATCAATTCTTACGGGAAAAAAGAAGTGGTTGAAGAAGAAACAAATCCTTAACTTCGTCAATTCACAAGACATTCAGTCCGCTTAAATTTATTGTAAACCTTATTAATATTTTCTACAAATTTTATAATGGCAAGTTTTTAATATGACCAATTCTTACAGCAAAAAGAAATTAAAAATACATAGAAGTCGAATAAAAAAATATCGTATTACTCAAATCCAAACTGCTTATTTTCTGACTCATTTTTAAATTCATTTTTGCTTTCAAATTCATCCAATTAATACGTTCACTTATTCAGGAACTTCATAATGTGCCGTAATGGTCGATTTTTCAATAGAGGCAGAATATATTTCAAAAAATGATGTCAAAGTGGCCATTTTGAACCGAATTTTTCGAAGCAATAGTGTTGGAAACGAAAAATATTGTCCTACTGAGAAAATAATTATTTATAAATCAAGTTCCAATTAATAGAACAACAACAACAACAACAACAAAAAAAAAAAAAAAAAAAAAAAAAAAAAAGGTCGCTTCTAAATCTCTTAAAAAATCACGTCAGCAATTTTCATGTTTTTCCTTTTAAAAATGAATCTGAAAATGTGTGAGAAAATTTCGAGTTGTTGCAAATATTTTTTTGAATACTCCCTAAATAAGTTTGTGATAAAACCAGCTCTTATATAAAAATGAAATTAAAAACTCGGCAAAAGCGGCCAGATAAAATTGTTAAAGTGGGTTTATCTCTAATCATGATTTAGTTTTTGTTGATGAAATGTGTACTTAACCTAGAAATCAACCTGTGCCTGTAGGCCGAGCCGGCAGGAATTTTTTAAACCGTCAACGTAGTTAAAGTGAAATTCTTTTTCGGTTTTGCACTTATATTCCTGCTTTATTAGTGGTTTGAATAAAAAGCATAATTTTATAAAGTCGTGGTTTTATTTGCGATTATGAGTATAAATTTTTGCTAATGAAAAATACTTTATAAGAACTTTACATCTTACGAATTCTTTGCGGGGTATGTTCTTGCAAAGAGCTCATACAGGTGGGCTACAAAATAATACGAACACCTTTGAAATTAGAGAAAAGCTTTATTAATGGGGGTTTGGACAACCGTTTAACTTAATTACAGATTGTATTCGACGTGGGATGAATTCATAGAGGTCATTAACAACATTTAAAGGAATATGAAGCCGTTCTTCCTGGAGAGCAGTCTCTAATTCCAAAAGCGTAGATAGTGACGGAAATCGAGCATGGAATTTAGACTCCAAATATTTCTACAAATTTTCAATAATGTTCAAGTCAGAAGACTGAGGGGGCCAAGCCAGATGTCCTACTTCGTTCTCATGCTCTTCAAATCATTTTTGGACGTTTATAGCAGTGTGGATAGGAGCATTGTCGTCTTGATAAAGTTATCATTCTGCTGGAAATAAAGTCTGAATAAAAGGATGCACCTGATCCCCCAGGATATCGACATAGTGAGCAGCTGTAACTTTCCCATGCCGAGTAACAAGTGGCCCAAGACCACGCCAAGATATCGCATCCTATGCCATAAGGGAACCACCTCCATGCTTCCCAGCCGGCAAGAGGCAGTCAGAAGAAAATGCTTCTGCGGATCTTCTCCACACATAGATGCTTCCAGTTGTCAGAAATGTGGTGAAGATTGATTCATCAGACCAAATGACTTGTTACCACTGTTGAAGAGTCCAATTTTTGTGTGTTTTACACCATTGGCGTCGCTGAAAAGCATGGCGTGGTGTCTCCAATGGCTTAGGAATTGCAACTTTATCATAAATGTTCAAATCATGAAGTTCCCTTTTGACAGTTCTTGCTGAAATGGGATTCTGGAGATGACTATTTATCTCTGATGTTATCTGGGATAAAGACTGCATGCGCTTTCGGACCGCTATGCGGACCAACCCTCTTTTATACCTCTGAGAAAGCTTTCTTTTTCTTCCACTGTTGTACTCCGCAGACGACACTTTACCGCATTTCGTCACAGAAATCCTTGCACGCCCCAAATAATTGGCTGTTTCCGTCACGGAGCAACCAGCGCATCGCATTCCAACAATCATTCCTTTTTCGAACTCTGACAGGTCACTCTTTATTGAGTTTTCCTGAACATATTATAAGCGCATGCAACACGTATGACTGATATTGAGGGACTGATACCTTACCTTTCATAACTACTAGGTTGCAGAATTGAATGCAAAGTGACGTGCGCATTCTGCTTCTTTGAAATGGACCATGCCTTTTTCATCGGTGTTCGTATTATTTTGTCACCCATCTGTAATTGCTTCTATGTTTGGATCTGTATTGGAAATCGCAAGACGTAAGTCATCCTCTGGTTCCAATCGAGATTGATATTTTGTTTTAATGGCAACAGTTTTGAAAAGGCGTTCTTGTATAAGTTAAGTAGGTTAATACAAACCGAACCAAAATGTTAATTACCTTTTTTTTTTTAAATTGGCATATTCGTTTCCAAAAGAAAACCAAAATTGGTGGCAACACCTATATTGAAAATCTGTATCAAAGATGATCACTGCAAATCACTGCGGACCCAAGTTGCATATGAATCTCAAAAGAGTGTAGGTAGTAGAGTTCTTAAACTGATAATCATCTTTATTAGTATGTCTGTTTGCCTGCCGGTTGCCAAAGTATGGATATTATAATATTAGAGACAATTGTTTTCGTAAAAAAAATATAGTACTATTTTTATAAATAATGTTATCTCGTGTCAGCTAAATTAAGAATCTTACATTTTTTTGAGTTACTAAAGTATATTTATAACCATTGACCATTTTTTTTAAAGTGCTGCCTAAAGAATGGACTAACAAATGGGTTTCGACCGTCCATAGGCAAACACACCATCAGGCTTGCAGCTTGGAGCTACGGTTCGGATTTTCCATTTCCATTTTTCCATTTTCCTCTCGTGTCACTCTTTCACTGGTACCTGAGACTTTTTGAAAAAAAAGCCTTACATTGTTTAGTGCCAATTAAATTCCTTTGAATTTGGTGACCCACAAAAATTTTCTGGCGACCCCAAAGGGTCCGCGATCCACAGTTAGCGTCCTCCATATATCCACCTCTGGTTTATAGCACTGGATAGTTTAGTTTAGTTTAGATCTTTAATGTCTTAAAATTCCCAGTATACAGGGTGCAATATGTTATCTATCGCCGACCTTTAATTTCTCAAGTGTTGGCTGCAGATATATAGTTCCAATTACAAAAACGTTTCAAATGAGCTAAATATTCATGTTGTGGCATTATTTAAAGCAAAAAAAAAAAGAAAAAAAAAATCCATTTTATAAAAATTACGAAATCTAACTTTTTATAGGGTCCCTCAGTCCCTATAGTTATATATAGTAAAAGTTTACACATATCATAACAGATATAATACAAAAAGTTTGACAGCTGTACAGCAAAAATTGCCATAGTTATTAAATTTCAAAGTTTGAGAATTTTGCACGTGATTTTGTCTTTTATTGAGGGATCAGTTAAAAGATGAATCAAAATAATTCGAGATCAAAGTCAGTTTGCAGTGTCCTTTTTATGGTGAAACCACTTTTAGCCGGTATCGCCAAATCGGGGAATCGTCAAAGATGGGGTTATTTCATCTAAAAATTTGAGCTTTTTATGGGTCGAACAATATTTAAACGTCAAATTAAGTAGAATCGACAACCGGAAAATAAAACATACTCACTAAGGACTAGATAAATGGCAGCGGAATTGTACCCTGATTTTGATCTCGAATTACTTTAATTCATTATTTAACTGGTCCTTCAATGAAAGACAAAATCATGTGCAAAAATCTCAAACTTTGAAGTTTAATAACTCTGTCAATTTTTGTAGTACAGATGTCAAACTTTTTGTGTTATATCTGTTATGATAAGTGTAAACTTTTACTAAGTATAACTATAGGGACTGGGGGACCATATAAAAAATTAGATTTCGTAATTTTTATAAAATTGACTTTTTACTTTAAATAATGCCACAACATGAATATTTACCTCATTTAAAACGTTTTTGTAATTGGAACACTATGTCTACGACCAACGGTTGAGAAATTAAAGGTCGGCGATAGATAAAATATTGCACCCTGTATACATGACTGTAGTCTACAATACTATTTAAAAAGAACTCCATTTGTACTCATATTGCTTTTCTTTAAATGTCTCATGTGAAGAAAAAAGGAATTATTTTTCTTATGAAATTTTAAAAGGAATTTCTTTTCTTTGAAATATGTTCATTCATGGTAACAAACTGTGAAATAGACTGCCATTTCTAACTATATAATTTTCAAAGAGTTATCAATTAATATTATTGCAAATAATTAACGAGAGATGTAATCTAAAATTTGAAGTATAAGATCATTTTCAAAGAATATTATTGTGAAAGCACGATTAAAGTTTTAACTTGTTAAATTTAATAAAATAAACGATATTACGCACGTTAAAAAATAATAGTCATATGAATATTTAGATAGCTTTACTCTATCTCTCAATTTTCAAAATTCTCCTTTCCTGAATTACACTCCCCCCCCCCCCCTTCTGCGAATACAGTAAAATTCATATATTTTCTGTTTTCCAATGTAAAATAATAAAAATATGTTTTTAAATATAAAAGCAGCATGATAAATTGAATAACACAAAGAAATGGCTTACAAATAATTGAAGTTTTCACGGTCCGTATAAAAGCTAATAGTATATATACTAATGCTGGAGAAAACTTCTCGTTAACAAGAAGTTCACGGTAAAAAACTAAAATCTCAATTCGAAATAAAAATTGAAAAAATACAAATAACTAAAAATTTAAAGCATATATTTCATTTTGGATGTGTGAAATACGTTTGCAGAGGAATTAAAAATATTTTTATATACATATGACAAATTTGAGATAATGTAATTCTATTTTATTCTCTAAAATTTATTTTATTAAAAGTAAACATAAAATTTCAAAAAATCCATTTCGGAAAGAAAGAAACAAAACAGAACACACATACCCAAACACCCAAATGCGTGTTTTTTAGAACCTAAAGGCTCTGTTTTAACCGTTTATCTAATCTTAAACTACATAAAATATATATAAATGCCTAATTTTCTCAGTATTTAATATTAAATGTTTAATTGAAAATTCGGAATTTTGAAGTTCGTTAGTGTATTTTCTGTCCTTAACCTTCCAGCAGGGGCGCGTATGTGAGAGATATACTAAAGATGAATTTCGTTTTATATGTTTAGTCCTCAGGACGCTTCGAACACCTGATTTTGACTATGCGATTCTCTTCCTTTGACCTACTTTCAGTTACATTTTACAAAATATATTTTACAAAATATATTTTACAAAATACATTTTACAAAATACATTTTGCAATAGCATATCTAGGAAATATTTCATATGGGTATGGTTGACGCGCCTGCTGGAAGGTGAAACTGAAAATTAAAACGATAGATATTTTTCATAAGGTAAAAATGCGTACAAACATTCACATTTCTAAAATTTTAGTCTTACACAGTAAAAACGCATTAAACTTACACATTAAAAACCTGTATTTATTAGCCATGTTTAAAATATTCTGCATCAATTTGGAACAAATAAAATGAGTTAGTTGTATGGTGCTACTTTACCGAAACCGTATTGTTGGTTCTCAGCAAATTTATTTTATAATTCAAAACTAAAAGTTTATTGTTTATAAAATATATATTTACAGTAATACTATATTTTTTAAAAAAAAAACTTCAATAAAGGAAACTTAGGGATATAATATGCTAAATGAAATGGAATTCACACCTATTTTAACAGGATTACATATTCCTAAATTTAATTAAATAAACATATTTTGAAATTGTGAAATTCCTTAAAATTAAAAAATAGATAACATTTCTAAAATATAATTATCTGTCGTAACTAATGTGCAACTTTATACACAGTTGTTAAATTTCTTTAAAAAAGAACAGCAAATACCTGAATATTTCATTGTCAAAATATAAACCTAAATATATACTTTGCATAATATCTATGAAAACAGATATTGTCATCAACATTTCTACTACATAACTTAATACGTATTACGTTTCTGTTGAAATAGAAAAGATAAGTTTCTTACAATTGAAAAATAAATGACACATTTAAAATACTATATATATATATGCTGTAAACATGTATATCTTTAGACATATTTGTGATAATTCTTCAAAAAATACACAGCAAATGCCTATTTCGTTTTCTAAATGTAAACTTAAATAAATACCGAGATTATTCTCCAATAACATGGGAATTTTCACCAGTATTTCAATTTTATAATTTATTACGTATAATGTTTTTGTTCAATAAGAAATGATAAATTTCTTGCAATTTAAAAATAGACACATCCAAAATATATTTATGTGCTGCAAACATGTTGTACATCTTTAGATATATTTGAGTTAATTTTTCAACAAATAACACAGCAAATGCCTATTTCGTTTTCAAAATATAATCTTAAATAAATACCGGGGTTATTTTCCCTTAACATAGAAATTAGCACCATTATTTTTATTTTATAATTTAAAATAATGATTCTGCTGAATTAGAATTTAAACCTTGTTATTCATTTGAAGCATAAAGAATACCAAATTTCATTTTCAATTTGTATTGAGACACTGGAGAAATCATTTCACGCGCATTTGTTTTAAATTAATTTGTGAAAGTACCTACTGGAATTATTTATTATTCTAGAAACATCATGTTCTTGGAGATTTAATTTTCAAAGCATTGTAATTCATTTCCTCAAATGAGAAGCTTACTTTTGATTAATATATATATATATATATATATATATATATATATATATATATATATATATATATATATATACAGGGTGCGGAGAAAGTATTGATATTTTTTCTTAATGTTTGTGTGTGTCTTTTAAATGTTGTAGAATGATTTTTTTGTGTATATTTGCTCTTTATAATCTAGATATTGTATAATAAATAAGTATTTTTGGGTTATTGTTTGCATTTGGGTTATTGTGCACTCTGCGTTGCACAGGACCGTCGATTTTTCCAAACGAACCTGAAAACTTCGATTCATATTAAAAATAAAAAATAACGAATCTTTCAAAACGAACCTTTGGAATGGGTATCCGCTGTCTTCGGCATCGTAGACCAGGCGTACTACACAGTGTGTTCCAAACAAACCTCTTTATGAACAAACCTCCAGCACTGCTCCAAGCTGCCTACGGCATCGTATAGTACGCGTGATGCACAAGCGGCGATAATTTCAGCAGTTGAATTTTGAAGAGAATAGTAATCTGAGTTGAAAGAAACAGATTTAGGTGAGTTCTGGCCCATAGAACCTGGCATGGATCTCATCGATTTCTTTCACACAAACCGCATGTATTTTAAATCCTGATTCATATTAAAATTTAAACAAATATCTCAAAATGAACACTTGGGTTTGGGCCCGTTGCCTTCAGCAGCGTAAACCTGGCATGCTATGAAGTGTGTTCCAAACAAACCTCTTTCTGAAAGAAACAGCTTTCCTCATGTTTCTTATTATACCGTATAGCACGCCGGGAATTATGGAGAAAATCGTAAGCTGAGTTGAAAGAAACAAATTTCGTTGAAATCAGGACCATAAAACCAAAGATACGAATACCCCCTGGCACTGGAAGGTGGGACTAAAAACTATGAGGCAATCGAAAACCAAGTTAAATGAGCCCATCTCCATTAAAATCGGGTCCACACATACCGATATAAGAATACGCATGGCGGTGAAAAGTGGAATTAAAAAGTGGAAGAGAACCGTAAGGTAAATTGAATGAATTAATTCCAGTTGAAATCTGCCCTTTACAAACCCAGAAATGAATGCCCGGAAATGTTCAAAAATGGTGTTAACTGTAGATTAAAGCTAAGTTGAATGAAAAAATTCTCGTTGAAATCGGGCTCATAGAACTCCAGAAAAGAATGCGCTGTTAACGATCAAAAATGTTTGTAACTGAAGTCTATATTTACAAAAGCATACTTTTAACGTATTTTAAGGGGGAGAAAATTTTGTGGGGAAACTCTTGACTCATATCAAGGGACACTTGACACGGAACACACAATTGATCTTCTATTAAGTTGATAAAATCGGTTAAATTATGCTTTTAGCATTTGTCAACGTTTAATAATTAGTTTCCTTTCATACATAAAATTCGATAGGTGGTCGGCTTATCTGCTCAAATGGATCTCTCTTTATATCAGTTTTAAATGAATTCTCAGCAGTGTGTGATTGTTTCTTCGAAAATTTCTACTGTTGCCTAACTTTTTTGCAAAAATTAAGAAGTATTGCCGACCAATTTAAAAATATTGAACATTCAAATGTAAAAAACACTTTTTACATTTGCTTGGAAATTTTCAAATAAATATCTTGATTAGTTCCCTTTAATTTTAACCAGTTAGTGAAAATTATGATCATTTGTATGGTCAAATTATATTATTCTACAAAGCTGGCCTTACCGTCGAAATCGAACGTACGGAGCATTTTGTTTTGATCTTCATGTGAGTTTCGCGATGGATTGGCCTATTCATCTTGCGGGTTTTTTTTTTTTTGGGGGGGGGGGGAGGGGGTATGCTTTTTTAGTTTAGTCATTTGATGAATTTATAAGTAATATCTTGTCTAATTATCAAAAATTTATAATTCTGAGTCTCAGATGCTTCAAGATCTGGTTTAAATTACCCTCACTCAAATTTTGATTTTTGTACTTGCGGTAGATTCCGCTAGCCAAGGTAGACAGAGAGAGTGAGACCTTCTTTTTATTAATATAGATTATTAATATTTTTTAACTTCCCTTTATTTGGGATTTTCTTCTATTGGAATGCATATGTACAAGTCAGAATACTATAAAAATAATTGTATATATTTTCATTTACCACATTTTAATATTTATTGAAACTTGAGAAATATATTTTACTTGAAAGATCTCCATGCAACAATATTTTTGGCTGCCGAATATCTGGACGTAATAGAGTGAAGAATTTTTGTCAGCGATGCCGTTTTTATCCCGGACAGCTGTTAACCTATTTTCTTTATTTGTATAAACACCACTGAAATGTTTTTGACGTTTTTTCAGACTATAGAAATATTCTGCAAGTAGATCTGTAGTGAATAAAAATGTTATAAATTTATAAGTGTGTAGGATTTTATTTCATTCAGCTTAGTTTGATAATTTAATTGGCCTATTTATTTACGAATCAAACTAACATAAAAATATTTATGTATTATGCGTCAGTTTTTGCATTTAAAAAGCCATAGAAGCTTCAGAAATATATTTCAAACGAAACTGTTCCTAGAGCCCATGCAAAAATATTATGAACTACGAAAAAAGTAGGGAATTATAGATGCAAGACTATATCGAACATGCGTAAATTTTATTGCAAACAGATATACTTATCTACTTTGATTTAATTAGTTTATTTAAGCACACTAAAACTTTATTAATTTTTTCTCCTCAGCCTATAATAACTTTCGGCAAGAATATTCATGAGTGAATAAAGTATTATAGAATATTTATTAGTAGCTAAGATTCCTTTTCATTTATCTTACTATGATATTTTACATAGAATATTTATGCACACAAAAAATATAAAAAAGATAAAATATTCTGTTTCGGAATAGAAATTTCAAAAACATATTTCAAACGAAACTTTTCCGAAAATCTATACAACAATATTTTCGACAACAAACGAGTTGGGAATAATAGATCCGAGAATTTATGGGAGATACATCTGCAAACAGATGTAGTTATCTATTTTCATTTATGAGCTTATTTCAGAACTCCAAAATTCTTTTAACATTGTGCCAGATGGTAGAAATTTTTTGTAAGCGAATTTTTGAATGTATGAAAAAATATATGTTATTTATAAATATCTAGATTTTCCTTTCGTTCATCTGAGTATGTTCTTTTATTGGGAATATTTCTGCCCCAACCCAAGTAGCTAAAAAATATGGATGTACTATGCAACATTTTTTTTTTTTTTTTTTTTTTGTATTTAAATAGACATGTAGGGGTTTTAGAAATACATTTAAAGTAACTTTTCGAAAAGTTCATACAAAAATATTTTCGACTACCAAAGTGTTGGGAAATATAGATGCAAGAATATACGGCATAGACAGCCATTTTCATTGCAAACTGGTATACATACGAATGCGGTTAAAAATAAAATAAAATAAAATAAAATAAAAAACCAAGAGAATTACAAAATCCATACAACAATATTTTCGACAACCAAAGAGTTGAGAATAATAGATGCGAGAATTTATGGGAGAGCCATCCGCAAACAGATGTACTTATCTATTTTCATTTATGCGCTTATTTCAGAACTCCAAAATTCTTTTAACATTGTGCCAGATGGTAGAAATATTTTGTAAGTGAATTTTTGAATGAATGAAATAATATATGTTATTTATAAATATCTAGATTTTCCTTTCGTTCATCTGAGTATGTTCGTTTATTGGGAATATTTCTGCCCCAACTCAAATAGCTAAAAAATATGGATATACTATGCAACATTTTTTGTATTTAAATAGACATGTAGGGGTTTTAAAAATACATTTAAAGTAACTTTTCCAAAAGTTCATACAAAAATATTTTCGACTACCAAAGTGTTGGGAAATATAGATGCAAGAACATACGGCACAGACAGCCATTTTCATTGCAAACTGGTATACATACGAATGCGGCAAAAAAATAAATAAATAAATAAATAAATAAAAAACCAAGAGAATTGCAAAAGTCTTCGTATTAACCGTTACGCGTAGTCGTACCACACATTAAGATATTAATTCTTTTAAAAAATCCACAGAAATGTAACCTAATTACTACCATTGGTCTACTTATTTCAGTGCTAAAAATAGCTTAATATCATAAATTTAACATAATATATTCAGTTTTATCTGTGGGTGTGCTATATTTTTAAACGCGTTTTTTCTATACACAAAATCACAGCTTTTAAAGAACTAGTAATTCGAAAGGACATGACGACGTACACTAATGCTACACATCACTTAGCTAACACAAAACTCAGCTAACACCGCAATTGTCACTATGATGGAAGATATTCCATATCCGTTTTGATCACGTGGTCAAGGTAAAAACTTCTAGCGTAAAGAAGGGAAGGGTCCGTAGACGTGTAATGTGAATCCCCGCTAGCCAATGAAACAGTTCATGAGGAAAAGCAGTAGTATCTTCCCTTCTTATCAGTTAGAAGTTCCTTGGGTAAATTACAGGTATCACGTGACTTTTTTTCAGCCTCGAACGCATATTTGGAATATCCTCCATTTTCGAGCTATTGATTTCACCTATTCTTTTCACTTTAATAGTGCAATATAGGACATCCGAAAGCTTGTAAATATGACCTAGTCAGGATTTAAGGAAATAAATAAATATAGGTTTACTTCTATGCTCCATTCTTTCCATGGTTCAGTTGTGAATCTTACAAAGAAGTGGTATTTGAAACATACTTATCCTCTCTCTCTTTTCACTCTTTCAAAACTTTAAGACTTTCCTTTGAATTTTTTTTTTGAGAGCGGTAAGGGTGAAGGGACTTTGAAGGTTGAAATTCTATTGTGTAACACTGATAAATTACTATGTTTTGCCAAACAGTTTTAATGTAGAAATATTATCACTAAGGAAGAGCATTGCTAGATAAGAAAGTAATTTCTTCCTCAATTCTACTGAAAATTATGTGAAAAATCACATTGAAATGAACAAATATTTTGCACGTATCGCAATGTTTCTGCTTATGTAGTTTGCAAAATGCGCGAAAATATTATTAATATGCGAGGGCAAGTGAGTAAGTAGGTCACAAAAGCTAATAAAAAAGGGAAACCAAGATACATATTTAAAAGGCATGTTTATTTCTCTATACAATCGTCATTTACATTGATACATTTGTCCCGTCGCTTTATGAGTTTTCTAATACCGTCTGCATAAAAGTCTTTGGACTGTACTCTCAGCCATCTGTGTACCTCACATTCAATGCCTACATCAGTTGGCTGTAGGCTAAACTATGTGAACGCCCTATTGCAGTTGCTAATGCTGTCTATTGTTGTTCGCCTGTCAGCTCAAACCATTTCCTGAACTTTCCACACTGTTTCTTCTGTCGCAATCTCAACAGGAAAACTTCTTTCTTCGTCAACAACTTTTGAACGCCCCTGCTCATCTTGTACAAATGTTGTATGGCAAATTCGAAAATGACATTTTACACTAGATTATTTTAACACAATTATTCTAATTGGTAAACAAATCATATTAGATGTAAATTTCCAACTGGGCGAAAAATGTCCGGACCAGGATTCGAACCCGGGACCTCCTGGCTGAAGCCGCCAGTGCTCTGCCATCTGAGCTATCCCGGACGGAATCTAGTGTAATTTCGTTTCCAGCGATTTCTGGAGTTTCATTACCTGAGATTTATTCTGTTGAGTTGAACCAGGTTTCAGACCAGATGCTGTAATCTTCAAGGTTAGCTGGGTGAAAAAGTTCGACCAGAATCGTCCGGGATACCTCAGATGGCAGAACACTGGCGGCTTCAGCCAGGAGGTCCCGGGTTCGGATCCTGGTCCGGACATTTTTCGCCCAGTTGGAAATTTACATCTAATATGACATTTTACAGTTGGACTGTGCTGCCACCTATTGGCATATTTGGAAACAATTTACTACTAATTTCCGACCTCTCATATTGGTTTGTGACCTATTTACTGACTTTCCCTCATAGTTTAAATAATAAACAATGTATTACGTACAATGTTCCCGTTTTAATAGTTTCCTCGTTTCAGCCCCGCTTCCATTAAACGAGTGCGAATTTGCTTATCTAATTTTCTCTATTGATTTCTTAGTACTCTAAAAAGTTTCTTAAAAAGTTTCAAGATTATAGAAATATTCTGGAACAGTATTTTTGAGTGTATAAAATACTATAGATGATATATTAGAGCTATAGGCTTTCTTATTATCCATCTAAACATGATATTTATGGGGAATATTTATGTACCAACTAAAATATTATAGAAAGATAAAATGTTCTGTATCACTTTCGATATTTGTATCGGAATAGAAATTGCAAAAATACATTTCAACTGAAACTTTTCCTAAACTCTATACAACAATATTTTCAACAACCAAAGACTTGAGAATAATAGATGCGAGGTTATATGAGAAATATGTCAATTTTACCGTAAGCAGATATACTTATCTATTTTCCTTTATGCGTTTATTTCCTTACTCGAAAACCCTTTTAACATTTCCACAGATAGCAGAATTACTTTGTGAGTTTATTTTTGGATGAATAAGGTACTGTAATTTATAAGATAATATAATATGAAAGTATATTATATGTAAATATCTCGATTTTCTTTTCATTTAGTTGAATCTCTTCTTTTATGTGGGATATTTATGTACCAACTGAAATATTAATAAATATACATACTTTATACAATTTTTCACTTTTAAATCTTTCTAGGGATTTTAAATACATTTAATATAAAACTTTTCTTAAATTGGATACTAGAAAATTTTCAAATACCAATAAATAGAGAATAAAGAGTCAGCCATTTTGTGCGTGCTTAAAATAATATTATTTTTTTTTTAATGAATTAAATATTTTCTTTTGATTCAGCTGATAATGGTATTTTTATGTGGGATATATGTTTATATATATACGTATATTATGATATTGGAATATGCCGTGTACGCTAGTTCATTTAACACGTTTGAATCTTTATAGAAATTTGAAAAAATACATTTCAAAGGATAACATGGAGAAACAATTTTAGCCTTCAATGTGATAGGAATAATAGATTTCATGGCAATTTATGTTTGATGTATCATTTTAATATATATATATATATATACTCCATCTAAAACAACATATTTATTAGCCCCGGTACGGTATGCTGTTTCTTTCTCCCAGCTTATTTTGTGTCCAAAAAATAACGTTAGCTTACAGACGCTAGCAATAAACAAAGTAGATGTATCATTGTACAATTAAATGCTCTATAGCATTTTTTTAAATTTCTAAACATCGCACATTTTCAGTTTTTATACCATCGTATTGGGGAAAAAAAGTACTTTTTAATGCAACTTGTTTGAAAACTGCATCTCTATTTGTTTTGAAATATTAATTTTTTTGTAGTTTTTAGCAACATTTGTTTCATTTTGGCAACTCAAGTACGCCATTTCTGTAGAAAGTAAAGAAAAAAATGCTGAAAAATAGCAATTATATCTTTTTGTTGCCATTTTCTCATAAAATGAAGAAAAAAAATAATTAAAAAAATTAAATTGAAAAAAAAAATTATTAAAATACGTGCTACTTTGAGAAAAATATAAATGAAGGATTTATGATAAAACAGGGAGCTATTATAAACTATATTTAATTTTAAGTTTCTATATTAATGCAAATGACGTCATTCTACATAAAATAAAATCGTGTGCTTTAAGTCTTAAAACTGAAATATGTTTTGCAGTAGAGTCCCGATTATCCCAGACACACTTAACCGAGTTATTTTCTTCTGATGGACTGGTGGCTTCTATTATTATGAAACAGCCGTTATAAATGAAGCGTTAGGTGAAGATGAAAGAGCTGCCGTAAAAAGTTAGAACTCTGATTTTCTGGTTAGAATGGGAAAAAAATGGCCATAATTTTTTTTAACGCTTCATTTATAATGGCCGTTTCATAATAATAGAAGCCACCAGTCCACCAGAAGAAAATGAAGTAATGGAAATGTCGGGGCGACACTAAATTCTGAAAAAGCAGAATTCCTGTTCTCTAGTTTATTTTGTATAAATATCTTTTTTTACTATTTAGATAATTTCTTTAAATTACCAAAATATTTTGTATCTGATATTAGTTTTTCGTTTTATTCCACTAATATGTCTGTCATAGGTGCGTCTTGCTACACAAAAAGTTTCATAAGTGTAGCTACACGGAAAATCACTTTATTACGCTCTATGTCCATTTGTGACTACAAAAGAGGGGTGGATTGTGTGAGGAGGTAAAATTACCCAACCCTCCAAACCTCATCCTATGTCTTCATTCTTAAGGGTTTTATACTTTTATACACGTTTTTATTCCCGCATGCAGAGCTAAGTGCTATAATTTTATGTTGCAGGAAAATCATGGAAATTTTCTTTTGCCTCTCCTGTAAAATTTACTGTTGTCAAGATGTGTCACTTTTCTTGCGGGCGAGCGATATTATTTATAAATACTTGAGTTATCTATTAATTCAGATTAATATTGATTTTACATGATATATGCAGGGCAGACTGCAAATTGCAAAGTGCTGGTATTCCGGCGACTAACCTAAAGACAACATTCAAGTTTTTCAAAATATCCTAGGATCAGAATTCACTTGTTAAGTCAAGAACAAATGAAGACGCTTTAATATCATTTTTGTCCTATATTTAAAAATACTTAAGTCTTACAAAAATAGCCTAGCTAAATCTTTTCACCTGATAAAAGAAGTTTCCAAAAACAATACCTAAGGTTTTCTTTTAAGAAAATGCAAACAATTTACAGAAGTAGAGTCTTCCTTTTTCATAGAGAATAGGTTGTGTGTGTCTAAGGATAAAAAACTGGAAAAAAGCTATATATACTTTGTTTTAAATAAAGGAAACAATGGTAAATTAGTAATTAAACTAATATGACTTACAATAGTAAAGTAAAATATTAATTATTAGAATTGAAAAAAAAATTTACTGATAAAGAAACTACCAATCTGATAGCTCATCAGCACGGAGTGTTGCCATAGTTGCATCCTACACCGTGTTACAGTGCAATAAGAACGTGATTACTGATTATGCCCTTAAAATAGGATATCATTTCAGGAGGCTGAGGGACGCTATGATGAAATACCCCGCTGGTAAACAAGCTGTCTGCAGTTTCGTTATCAGCGTCACTTAATCTATCTATATATACCAAAGTATTCGACGCTACATTTCGTTCCAAAAATATGATGCTGCCTTCCAGACTATAAGATATAGCACTGAAAGTCACCTCCTGAGAAAATTCCATGCTTCAAGAGTAATGAAGGAAAAATAAATGCGTAATAGAAAACATGATTTTTTGTATCACTGTGTTTATTTTCACGAAATTTTCAACGACATATCGATACATGTCGACACTGGTTTCTTTCACATATCTTCTTATCATATCTTTTTAAATTGCAATATCACAAACATTTCTTTAATGCACAATCTTTTAAGATGCATCCATAACTATGATAAGAATTTAAAAAGTTGAAATCATGTAACCTGGCGTTCTCGCGCTTCTGGTAGGACAGCATCAATAAAAGAAAAATAGTTATATATAAGTAGGTTGACATTACTTTTAAGCCTTTCCTTTTCAAAAGATAAGATATTTTCAAGCCTTTAAATTTTTTCATGACCGCTTCCTCGGAACCTAAGTATGTGAACTGGTTCATTTTTTGTTAAAAGTTTTTCCAAAATGTTCCGTGCAGGTTTCTATGTGAATGAGTGAAGAAATGTTTATTACATTTCATCGAATAGATTTTCCATCTGAAACACCTGATGATTATTTTCTGGCTTCCTTGTATGTGTACCATCATAAATATAATAAATGCATGTATTCTCTGTCATTTATCATAATTAAAACGTTCTGGTTACAAATTCACTGTGCACTGTACTTTTAAACACGGTTCACTGTTTCCTATAAATACTTTTATACAGTGTTCACTGTTTCCTACAAACACTTTTAAACACTTTTCGGTTTAAGGAAATAATGTTTGTGTGATTTGGAGGCAAGGAAAAATAAAATATGTTATTTCACGTTAGCCAGGAGCAGGTTATGAATCGTCATTTTAGGGTGACAACTTTAAAAGTGTTGCAACAGCAATGCAGGTAATTATACGTAGAACTACGCTAAAATAGGTCAAGTGACTTTAAAACTGAAATAATAAAAAAAATATATTTAAAAGTTATAAAATGAAATAAAAATAAAAAAGTAAAATATCTAAATAAAATACAATTTTATCTATTAATAGTTTAATATACGAGGGCATTTCGAAAAGTAAAGATACACCGTACTCCGGGGGAAAAGAAAAGTTCTGGCAAGCAAGTTGGTAACACAGGTGTTAACCTTGAACCGTTAGCTTTCTCCTCGCGGTCGTTCGGATTTCAACGTTGATTCTGGTTGGAATAGGTCGTGTTTAAAATGGTTCCGCTGATTCAGAATCCCGCCAAATGCGAAGTGCGCTCCGTCATAAGTTTTCTTCATGCAAGAGGTCAGCGACCAGCGGATATTCACAAAGAAATTATTTCTGTTTATGGGAACATTATGAATCGACAAAATGTAACGAAATGGTGTCGTCATTTCTCTGAAGGTAGGACTGATGTTCATGACGAACAAAGAACAGGTCGGCCATCTGTGATCTCTGATGCCCTTCTTCAGAGAACGGAGGAAGCAATTCGTGCGAATAGATGTCTCCTGTTACCTGAAGTCAATTCTTGGAGGAAAATCATTCCACGACGATGATGAAATCAAAGATGAAGTTGAAATGTGGTTCCGACAACAGGCGGAAACCTTCTGTGACTGTGGGATACAAAAGCTTGTGCCCCGACTTAACAAATGTTTGGATAACGGGGGTGATTATGTCGAAAAATAATAAATAATCCAGTTAATAAGATTTAACTTACGTTTTCTAAATAAATGTTTTTTTTAAGGAATGCGAGCCATTGTATCTTTACTTTTCGAAATGCCCTCGTATATGTAATGATTATACATTGAGAAAGCACCACTAAAATCCGAATAAACTTAATATAGTGCTTTTTTTCTTTCTTGTTGCCATATCTTAAAAAACGAAACATGAAAAAAAAATATGAATAAAAAAAATCAATATGTTAATTTTTCTACCCAGAGAGAGAATGAAAGAGACGATTTTCTCATAATTGTGGCCCATGATAAATTAATATTTTGTAACGGATTTTTTTTTTTAAATAACACGGATTGCAATCATGAATCTAGGTGTAATTAAAAAAAAATAAATAACGAATGTTCATAAAATAGTTTGTTAAAAAGCCCAAATTTTCTCTTTTATGCACTACATTTATTTTATACATGTGTGCACATCAAAATATAAATAGTAAAATTCACTCTCATTTATTACATTAAAAAGTAATTGAAAATCTAGAATTACGTATTACAGAAGACATTTCCTACAATCTATACCACAATATTTTCAATACATAAATAGAAAAAATAGATTTGAGGATTTAATACAATGGTGACATTTGTATCGTCAAAAATATATTTATCCATAGCACATGTATTCAAGTATTTCAATATTTTTTTGAAAGACCTTCTCGGGAGTATGAAAATATTTTTTAGTGGATATTCCTGTAAAGAATATAATGCATATATTATATTCATAAATAGTTAATTTATATTCTTACAATCAGATAATTAATATTTTTATATTTATTATACATGCTACAATAAAAATATTATAAAAATATTTATAGCCATTCGACTGGAACTATTATTTTTTCACTTTATGTTTTAAAAAAATGCTGAGGGATATTTTTCATTATTAGAACTGAACAAACTATCGTGTCGACGTAAAATGAGCAAAGATTTTTTTTTAAGTCGTGGCCACATAGTAACCGATTTTAATAAATTTTGATACACAGTTACATTTCTCATTCAAATAGCAAAATCTCTGCAAAATATCTTGACAAAAAATAAATTATTTTAGCAATTTTGGACATTTAAAAAACTTGTAATATAGAAAGGCATGTGTTCAATCGTCCAAAGTTGCAATTTTGAAGTTCCGTATCTTGAAAACCATTTAACAGAATTTAAATTTTTGTATAATATTCTAACCTTTGAAAAATTATCTTAATGTTTATTAAGTAATAATAATCTGGAAGTACCATTATTAATCTTAAAGTGGTTGTAAAAATTGAAAATTTGTAAATTTTAAGAAAATTAAAAACGTCATATTATCTAAAGAATTTTTAAAAAATCTGTGAAATTGATGCTTAATATAGTATTACATAAAAGGATCGAATTCCCAGAGTTTGAAAGTTCCAATTTGTTTCCTTCATCTTAAAAAAAATTAAAAATGTATGTAATAGCATGTTAAAAAAATTAATAAAAGAAAATTCAGACATTAAAGATAATACACAAACAAAAAGATAAATAAGTTCATGTTATGTTAAAAAAATTCAAGATTGCCTTTTGATTCAAAATATAAAAACTGGGTTCAAAAATGTAATATTTGTTACATTCCATGAGATATTCCTCTTTGAATTCGCGAGCGTTTTTTTAAATATCGCACGTTTTCCGGGTGAAAAAAATTAGGGCTGCCATCTATTTTTTGTGTCGGGATTTAGGATTAATGTATATTTTATTTTTTTGTTCAACTGAATCATTTTTTTCTACATTAATTAAAAATATTCTTCAGGCAAAAATAAACTGAAAGCAAGAATAAAAGTTTCTATATCTAAAATGTACATTTTTATCTATAATATCAAATAATTTAAAAATTTAAAAATCTTTCATTTGTGTTCAAACAAGTGATAGAAATATTGGATCTTCCCTTCAAAATATTTCATTGTTTATTTTGTTTTCTCATTAAGAAATAAAAAGGCAAGAACGAAAGTTTCTAAGTTTAAAATATATATATTTATCTACAATCTCAAATTATTTTAAAATTTTAATAGCATTCCTTCTTATTGAAACGATTAATAGAAATATTAAAATTTTCCCTCAAAATTTTTAATTATTTATTTATTTTTTTCATTTTTGAATAAAGAAACAATTACTAAATTACGCCAATCTGTTACCCGGAAATCTATTATTTAGCACTTACTCTTTAAAAAATATGATTTACTCATATAATGATTTTCATTAATATCTGTGACATGTCAGCCACAGATGATTTGCTCATTTTGTATGAAATGATCCTATTGTGACATCATTTTAGGCATTTTGAGTAAATTTTACCTTAGACTACCAAACGAAAAGCCATCCGGTCAAGAAGTTTTTAAAATGTGAAGATTTTAAATTGCAACTATTAATGTTAAATTATTTGTAATTATAGTTAATCAGATTGGGATGCGAGCAGTTTCTAAAACATAACTCAAAACTGCTTGAACGAATGATCTGTAAATTTGGATTTGTGTATTTGAAGTTTCTAGAAACCGATTTGTATTAAACAATTAATATTTTTTAATCCGCATTTGTAGGGAAAAAAAAATCAGACTTAAACTTTCGAAAATTTGAATTGTAAATTATATACTTTTTAACAAAAATCGATTTCTATGTGATTCAAACATGCGAATCCAAAATTAGTGGGAATTCTGCTTAGTTCTTAAGTTACGCTTAAAAACTACTCGCATGATTGCCTTTTTCTTTAAAACGTTTACAAAGGAATTTAACAGTAAGAAACCAAACTTTAAACTTTCAAATTATTAAATGACCGAATTATTTACCGGTTGGTGTCCTCTGGTAAAATGTAGCCAAAAATCCAAACAGGATGTAAATCTTTGGTTGGTTGTTTCGGTCTATTGATGTAAAATGGCAAGAAGTCTCTTTAGGGAGATGCTGCTATAAAACAAAGTTAAAATCAAAACATGGATTTATTTTTTAAAAAGTTAGATTACAGAATGGTCATAACAATAGACGAGAAAAACAACGCAGTTTAATGAAAACAGTAATGATATGATATGAATAATTAAAACCATTTAATAAAGTCTAAATATCATAGTTAAAGGAGAAAAAGAAAATTATTACAAATACAGTCTGAAAAAGTTGTAAAGTAAAGATTGTCCAAAAAAAGTATAAAATGTTGTACGAATACTGCATAAAAACAAGTTTAAAAACCAAATATTTTTAAACAATAATATAAAATCATTTAGTCTCAAACTCTTCAAACGCAGTGTTTTTGTCATCTGCACTCGAGTCACAACTATAATATTTTGATTCCATAGCCTTTTCAGCATACTAGAGCAGCTGTTTGGAATACACCTTAGCAATTAATGTGATAAGGCATGATTTCTTTAGTTTCTTACATAGTTTTCCTCTGTGAAGAGTCTTGAGTAAAGATCTCCTTTCTCTATTTGTGTACATAATATTTTTGCTTTACTTTCTAGTTGAAAAGTAAAAACAGGTTTCTGCAATGTGCTTGCAGATGAAACACGTTTTTTTTTTTTTTCAATTTAAGCTTCTGCGAACTTTTTGGATTGTGCTGAAGATTTTTGTGATCGCCTAGTTAAGTATTCGATTTTAACAAGTTCTGATGATCGTGGCCAAAGTTCTTATTTGGGCGTCTGTTTTCCACTAGTGATACAATAGACATCATGGGTTTTTTTCTTTGAAGTGCTGGATGATAGTGTTATAGTTTAATTAATTGGTGGAAAAGAGGTTTCAGTCTGGGTGTTTATGTGCATTAAGTGGTTTGGTTGTTGTTTGAGTAAACTAGAGCAAAAAGTCCTAACAGATGGCGTCCTAAATTTGTTTGCGAGCTTGAGGCTAAGAAAGTAAAAAAAAAAATTAACATCAAGGATTTCTTTTTCATGTATCCAGTTTGGACAAGAACGGGAGATACTGCATGATCGCCCTTACAAGTTGTGCTGCATTCAGAGTTTTCGCAGTATTTACTGTCGTGGCCATTTTCTGCACAACATGGACAGGTAACTGAACCACGACCAGTAGTTGTGATATGGCCATATCGTTGACATGTGAAAAAACGAAAGGGTTAGGAATATAAGACCGGACTTTACAGCTTATGTAGGCTGCTTTAATTCTAGATTTTAAAATTTGGCTATTGAAAGTCAGAATAATGTGCTTTATAGGATGCACTTGCCAATTCCAATGGATAGTAATATGGCGTAAATTCATAATATTTTTACCTTTAAACTTTGTAGTAGGTCTTCCTTCGTAGATAATAAAACTTCTTGTTCAGCTAATACACCACGGCAAGTATGTAGAGTTCGATGTTTCTTAACAGAAACAGAAAAATAATCTATTGTGTAGCAATTTGAGAGAAATTGTGACTGGTTGGCTGAAAAAACCTGAACCTGGAAAATCCCCACAATGCAATTTTTTGAGCGAACGACAATATCCAAAAATAGATTGTAATATCTTTACAATAAGGGAAGGTAAAGTCATATTAAAAGAATTATGAGATCAGTGCGTATGATTACAAAGAAGCGGGTGAATAAACTCTTCGGTACAGTTTGTTTCTCTCCACATAGTAGAGAAATAGTGGAAAGTAAAGTACTTCTATACGTCGTTCAAAAAATAAAAATCAGACTCCGGCCGCATCGCCCACTACCAAGCCAAGCCAGGGGTGGATTTACGTGCAACAGTGCTAACGACGGCTCAAACATTCACATGCCACTAATATGTCAGTCTCCGCATTTAACGAGATGGCTATTAAGTGCCCGCTCATTTGTTCCCTAGCCAGTGACAAGTCAGCTGACCAGTCGATTTATGCATGTGAACCTCCCGTATATCTGAAGAAGAGATCAAAGAAATGTGCTGATTTCCCTCAACTGTCAGGATCCTTTTTTCCAAGGACACGAATCGCCAAGCATGGTAAAAACATATGAGGTTTACGATTCTCCATAAGTCTATATAGTCATATAGACCGGATGATATCGGCTTATGAAGAATTATCCTCACCTCTAAAGAGGAAACCACAGCCATAGTGAAACAAAGAGAAAAGAATAGACATGAGAAAATAGAGGAAAAATGAAATTGAGAAAGTTCGCACAGGTGCCTATGGTTGCGAAGCCCGTGAATGCCTAAAGAAGGTACCCCTCTAGGGTGATAAAACTTCAGTGTTCGTATTGAAAATTTCGAAATTTTGAGTATTTTCAGATCGATGAGAACGACCCATAAACTTTTTAACAAAAATTGAAAGAATATAATTATTTCCATTCGAATGGCTGCTTCCATTTTTTTCTGGAACAATATGGTGTTACACTTTTCTTTTTCGTTTGTAATTAGTATCAAATACCATATTTTAATAGCTATAGAAGTATAAGAAATATATATAAAGCGAAACATTTTCAGATAACAATATTTTCCATTAAACAAGAAAGGAAAATAATGGATGCGAAAATTGACGAAAGATACGTCATTTTTATCCCAACTAATATACGTATCAATTTTCCATATAAATTTATTCAACCATTACAAACATATTTTAGAACATTTTTTCAATATGTGAAAATGTTATCAGAGTGAATAAAAAATATATGCTCTCTATAAATTGTTAAATATTCCATTCATTTAGATGAATATGTTCCCTATTACAGATATTGTACTACCCAAAATATCTGAAACATATAGGTAGTCCGAAACATTTTTCACATTTCAATCGGTAAAAATAAAATCTATCAATATACTTCAAACGAAACTTTCCATAAATTCCATAAATAAAATTTTCGACGGACAAAAGAATTTGAAATAACAGATGCGAGAATTCGTGGCAGAGACGTCATTTTTATCGCAAAGAGATATTCTTATCTATTTTACTTTATAAATTTATTATAGCACATGAAGTATTTTTCAGAAACCGTAGAAAATATTTTGCGAATCCAGCTTACTCTCATTTATTATAAGGAATACCGAGAAAAACATGTATAGAAAGACTATTAGATATAGTTAAAATATACCATATGGCCAAAGGTGATCGGTCACTATCGATTTTAGACGTTTTGTTAAATATATAGAAAAATACATGAGGAATTAACCTGAAACTGCAGGTGTGTAAACAGTATAGTATAGGTTATGTATTTCCGAGACGATGTTTTCCCGAAACCACATAGGGGACCGTCAACAAATTGAAAAAGAACGAATATCTTTTGGATAACCCTGTAAACACTAATGTAGCAAAAGCGTTCAAACTCGAGATTATTAATACGTGGCTTATTGTAATATATTGTGTTCATTTTTATGAGGATAGCATGCATAATCGTAAAGAAATTAAGGTTTTTATAAAAACAGTCCCAAATTTCGCCAAGTTTTTTGCTTATAATTTACAGAGTTCTTAATATAAAAATAACTTTCTTCTCAGAAGATATGAAGAACAAGATTGTACATAATACGCTGCAATCAGAATTAAAAAATAATAAAAATTGGATGAAAAATGAGCAGGTTTACTAAAAAATGTTTCACCGAGCATATAAATACTAAAAATATAATGTGCAATACTGAAAATATAATGTGCATACTGTATTAGCTAAGTATATACAGCAATATTTCTGAAAGTCTCAAAATCATAGCTTTAAAATTCTGAAAATTATCGTCGATAGAATAAGCTCGAAATCCGTTGGTCACTTTCTGAACTTATTTGGAAAAATGTTATGATATTAGGGTTATACTATTGAATCTGGAAGCACGGCAGTGCGTCCGCCAAGTTCGCACAAGCCGTAAGCTACCTTTTCCTGAACCATTTCGGCATACTTTTCACCCCCTCATAACGTCGTTTTAGGGAGAGATGTAGAAATTTTTCTTTTATACACATGTTCGTATGGCCAAACTGAACTAAGGTTCCACGATTTCATGTTTCTATATTTAGTAGTTTTCGAAATATTAAATTCCGAAAAAGCGCTTTTTTGTCACTGACTCACTTCGCATCATCAAATAACTAACGTACTTCTGAAAGTCGTAGAACCATGAAATTTCACAAGTAAGTCGGGTTTGTAGCACAATTAACCAGAAAAATCTGAAAACACAGAATTTCCGCCTCTAAACCCTTCAAACAGGGGGTGTTCATTTGGCCGTAACCAGTTCCTTCACACAATTGTGCCAATGTTGGTCGCCAAAACTTGATTATAGAGTTTGGAAAGGGGTCACGTGATTTCAAGTAGAATAACATTTTATATATATGCTTTTCCAAAGATGTTTGTTAAATAGAAAAAAAGGAATATACCTAAAAATTTTAATCAGTATTGGTTATGATATATTTACGATATTAAAACAATAAAACATTTAACAAAATATAACCGCAATTCGGTAAGTTTCCGATATAGTAGCCTTGGCGAAATACAGAAAATAGCCTTGACGAGAAAAGAAATTTGATAATAACGTATTTTCTGGCAACCTATTTACTGTGTCATATACACAAGCAATATTTTTCATATGTATACAATTTATTTAATGTACGGAACCCGTTTATTTATTTTTATATACCAGCATAAATAATTTGTATATAAAAAATAATAATTTATACATGTGTAAATAAAATGTTTATATGTTTATAAATACATATATAAATAACATAAAAGTTCACCAGGTTTGTTTTCATAGTTGTTTATATCATTTGGCAACATATCCCAGTTCCTGAAGTCCGAATTGCCCCAAGATTTTTAAAAAATGCCAAGGTCCCTATAGTGGAAAACTATCCTAATTCCATATGAAAGTTTAAAAATCTCCTTTTAATTAAATGAAATGTGTAAGTAATAAACTATCTGTAACGATGTGCGACAGATGCGGCGTCCGAAGTCCGCTGCTAATGTTATTATATTGTATTATTAGCCTACTTACTGTTAATTTATTGTTAATTTTAAATCTGTAAAATAAAGATTATAGTTATAGATAAGATATGTTGGTCTCCAAAACCCGATTACAGAAAATTGGCCTGAGTTATATAGGTGTTACATGATTTCAAGCTGAATGAATTTTTATACGCTTTTACAAAAATCTTAATACGGCAAATCTTTCAGTTTATCTGTCCATCTTTCTATCTTTTACTGCCTTAAAACAAATTTTATTAAAGACCGGGAGGCGTCTGCACAGATCATCACCTCATCGAGTTGACGGCTGAAATTTTAGGATTAGTTAAATATCGATTAGCGTATTGAAATGTAACTGGTCTGCTAAGTCATATCTTTGTGGAAACCACCTACAGACCCGATTTTACGGGTTGATTGGTGGATTTTCCATTGTGTTTTCCTGCACCCATTCCTCCATGTTTCCAAACTTTTGGATGCAGGAAAATACAATAGTAAATCTATCAGTTAACCAATAAAATTAGGTCTTCAGGTGGTTTCTACCAAGATATGTCTTAACAGACCAGTTACATTTAAATATGCTAATCTAGTTTTAAGTAATCCTAAAATTTTTGCTGTAAACTCGATGAGGTGATGGTGTGTACAGACGCCTCCCGGTCTATTATAAATGTCGGAATTCTAATCTCAATAGCACTCTGGTCAATCTGACAATTATCCCTATTATTTATGGAACACTATTCTTTTAAGTGCGTTTTATTGATGGTAATGGACTTATGCATATACATCATACATATTATACATATTCATATAATACGTAATGCATTTGCATCATACATATTATAGGTATGTGTATAATACATAATACATATGCATCATTATGACGTCAGAATAAACAAAATATTTTTTGTCGCCAAATTTTAGAATTGACATGATATATTACCAAATTTGGCGAAACTTTGCTAAATGTCGCCATGCTTGACTAATATTTGACGCTAGAGGCTATTTTTCAATGAGTTAATTACTAATGCGAGCCATCTATTTTTATTTTTCCGCATATCATCTGAATAGTTAAATTATATAACGTACTAATATTTCCAAAGTGCTAATAGTTTCTTTACTGCTCAAAACTTCTGCTATTGTTATTATATTGTACTGTTATTATACTTAATGTGACTATGTTGTTAATATTTACACCGCTAAAACTTCTGTATTATAAACAGAGAATTTACGGAAACTATTAAAGCATTGAAACTGCCAGTTCTCCTTATGATTAATATAATTCTATAATATGTAATCTGTTAATCGATATGTACATTAGTATGAATCTTCTATAATCCGGTTTCTCGCATTTTAGTTTTCAGGTTTCGAATAAAATTAGCTAAAATCTTAAAACCGTGGCACACTAACTAATTCTTCAACACGATCAGATGACAAGAATGATAGATTTTCAAATGGATCATGGCAGTGAGCCGGTAGACCTTCTATTCTTCCGTAATCGAGTCTATTGAAAAGGTTAACGTGAAACGAAAAGATATTAGCATCAGTATGGTTTAATGCAAATTCAGATATTGTCAAAGGATTTCATAAGAACCATTTCACTTGTACCCAGTCATATCAGTTAAAATACAACAATTGGCAGTGAACCCAATTAGAAAAGATTACTTAATAGGATTATATATTTCCGCATTAGAGAACAAATCGTTACTGCTAAGGAAACATACATAAGTGAGTTAAGAGATATTTGCAACGAAAGATGAAATACATAACAACACAAAATATATGATGCGCTTCCGTGATCGTAAAGAGTTCTTGATTTCTCTATCAAAAGCTTCCGACTTGGCGAAAGAATGGGCAAGTAAATTAAATTATGAATAACAGTAACATGATGCAACGTTTAACATGGAATTAATACGGTAAATACTGCTTGCTAGAGGCGGCTAGAACTTTAATATAAAAAGAAATAAAGTATAAATTTGTAAATCTCAATAAAATAAATTTAGGTATTTTTATGTTAGCCGGGCGCAAGTGGCAAATCGCCAAATACTGTTCCCAACTCCATTGTTCATATTGCATTCATTTCATTTAAAGATATATACTTTTCAGTCATCTCATTTAAAATAGATGCATTTCCCTCATTTTATTTAATAGAATATTTAACATAGAAATAAATAAATAAACAAATAAGAAATAATAACATAAAGCAAAATATTTTATTTGAAAATCAAAGCACTGTTTCTAATTTACACATGTGAAAAATGAAAACTGCTATTGGCGAAAAGAAAAAAGGTTAATGAGGAGAGTTGCTCCCGGCTAACATAAAAGTACCGAAATTTAAGTTTTTTTATATTAATATAGCTTAGAATAACAAACTTGAAAAAACATACAAAAAGTAGTGATATACCAACAAAAAGTTTTCCGTAAAAAAAAAAAAGTGCCAAGCTCTCCTTAATGTTTCGGCCAGAAAATGTAGTGATATCTGAGGTTCGCACAAGTTAAAAGCTAAATATCCCAAATCTTTCATTGAAAATGGCTTCCTGCGACTTGGCCGTTAATGCCTTCGAGAGAGTTTTTCAAATTTTAAAATATGTACAAATGATCTACATGCCAATTACATTTTTTGATTATTTTAGGCATTTTGTAGCACAGAGTACAGAAATAAAATACACATTTTAAAAAAGCATTTAAACAACTTCAGTCTATTTAAATGCTTAGAAGTTAAAAATAACAAAATACTTGTATTCAGGAGATAATATCCCTAATAGCTAAAACATAATTAGTATCATCTTTTAACAGTTTATAAATCGAATACCTCTTAATGTATGCAAACAAACTATAATAAATGTTCAAACGAAAAAAATATCTTTCGTCAATACACAAGATTTCAATATTATACAATAAAATATAATGTAACATATTGTGAGATTTGAAGTAAGTAAATTTTGTTTCATTTCTTGGGTTTTACATTAATGACTTTAGCTTTAGACCGTACAAAATGGCAATTAAACCACAAGTGGACTAAATAATCTGTAATCAAAATTAATGTTTGTTGAAACTGAATGGTAGTTATCAGAAATCTTTTACTTATAATGTCTTTATGTGAATTTGCGTCTTTACATTCTAATATTACTTTTAATATTTAAATAATTCATAAATGCGTAATTTCCAATCATTAATTTTGAAATGCTGTAGAAGGCATTAACGGCCAAGTCGCAGGAAGCCATTTTGAATGAAAGATTTGCGTTGTTTGGCTTTTAACTTGTGCGAACTTCAGATATCACTACTTTTTCTGGCCGAAACATTAAGGAGAACTTAGCCTTTTTTTTTTTTTTTTTTTTTTTTTTTACCGAAAACTTTTTATTGGTATAAAAATATTTACGCTATCATGGCACTAATCAACAAGTATTTAATACAAACCCTCATATTTTTGTTTCTTTTTGGGAACAACGGATTTCGAGCTTATTCTATCGACGATAATTTTCAGAATTTTCAAGCTATGATTTTGAGACATTCACAATAGTTGCTCTATATACTTAGCCAATACATTATGCATATTATATTTTGATTGCAAACATTTTATAGTAAACCTGCTCATTTTTAATCCAATGTTTATTTTTTTTAATTCTGGTTGCAGAGTATTCTGTATAATGTTTTTTGTCATATTTTCTGAAAATATTTTTTTTATATATATTAAGAACTCTGCAAATTATAAGCAAAAAACTTGGCGAAATTTGGGACTGTTTTTATAAAAAGAATAATTTCTCTACGAGTATACATGCTATCCTCATAAAAATGAACACAATATATTACAATAAGCCACTTATTAATAATCTCGAGTTTTAACGCTTTCGCTACGTTAGTTTTACAGGGTTATCCAAAAGATATTCGTTCTTTTTTAATTTGTTGACTGTAACCTGCCGGATTTCGGGTTAAAAATTTTCGCGGAAATATATGACCTATACTATACTGTTTACACACCTGCAGTTTCAGGTTAATCCCTCATGTATTTTTCTAGATATTTAACAAAACTTCTAAAATCGCAAGTGACCGGTCACATTTGGCCATAAAGTGCATAGTCAATCAAAATTATACGTTGAATAACAAGAACAAAATTTGAACTAGAAAACAGTAATTCTGCTTTTTCAGAATTTAGTATCGCCCCCGAGGAAAAAAAAAATATATGTACATAAATATAGATAATACAAAACATATTTCAGTTTTAAGACTTAAAATACACGTTTTTCTTTTATATAAAATGACGTCATTCGCATCCCCTTTAGAATTCCTCATTTACTATACAGTTCATTTACTATAAATTCCAGAATTATTTAAAACTCGATTCCCATATTAAAACGCAATCGGGCTGCCAAGTCATATCTTGGTGTAAAACACCTAAAAACCCGACTTTAGCGGTCGACTCATAGGTTTACCATTGCGTTTTCCTACACCCAAAGGTATGAAAACATGGCGGACTGTGAAAACACAATGGTAAACCTACGAGTCAACCGGTAAAATCGTGTTTTTAGGTGTTTTCCACCAAGATATGACTTGGCAGACCGATTGCGGTTTAATATTAGAATCGAGTTTTAGCTAATTCTGGAATTTCAGCCTCCAACTCGATGAGGTGGTTGTCTCATGGTTCGTACGCATCCAGAATTTTTTTTTTTTTTTTCACCAGTATTATCTTATAAGAAATCTCTTCCTAAAAGAAGGCGAAACTTTGCTGTGTGTTAAGCTGTTATAAGCTAAGAAACCCCACAATGCTGCTCACCTGTTCAGCGCGTTTAACCTAGATTTCTTTTTCTATAGAAGATACTGGTAGTTTCCATGGAAATATAACGGTATCCGTATGGAAAAATGTGTCTGTGCTACCGGTTCCCGGTCTAAGATATATATATTGTGATGCTATATGTGAATGAAAAGGTTTTTGGAGTTGCAATTTTTTTATATAACATTTTTTAAAATAACTATGGGGCTCGGCCCCCTACGAGCTACGCTCGTCAACCCCCGTTCAGACACTGCTGTCTCTAAAAGCACGCTAATTTGGTCGGCTTTAAAAAGATTTTGGAAGATTGAATTATAATAAAAAAAAACAAAAGCGATCTCCCTATAAACGGGTTTCTATTCATTTCTCTTTGATTGGGGAATTTTACGGAAAAATCAGCTGCTGTTAAAAGATACAATGGCATTTCAAAATCATCTAATATTGTCTCCCGGTCTTTGTCTCCCGGTATTTTTTAACAAAGCGAAAAGAAAGTACTTTTAAATAAGACATTTTAAATATATCGTTTTTAATCTGACGTAATTTTCACCAAACTTTTCTTTCCCTTTTTAATATTCACGTGAAGATGCTTTTATTAGAAATGAAATATTATTTGCTCTGTCCAAAAAAAGAATAGTTGAAAAGTTCATCTCAAAATATCAAGTAAATGTCTCGCGCTATTTTTAAATTTATACTGTTTTGCAATATTATTCTGTGTTCATTTTATGTAATAACTGTAATGTTACGTAAATGTGATGTAATTTCTCCTATTTAAGACTTCTAACGCATGTTAATAAATTTATTATTTTACAATATCCTTTCTCTGTTAAAATTCATGTGTAATTATAGATGAAGTAATTTTCAATAAGTTCCTGCTTTTTATACGTAATTATTTAATTCTAATTTGAAAGTTTTTTTTCTGTTTATAATAGTCACGTGTAAATAAATTTTTAATTTGAAGCAAACATTATTTTTTCCGTTGTTTATACAGTTGGCAACAGGTTAAATTAGTACAATTTTCTGAAATAAGTAAAAAATATCTCTCGAAATGCTGAAAATTTGAATTTAAAATAGAAATGAAACCTCGAAAAATAAGTCAAATAAAAAAAAATAAATTAATTCTGCACACCGGGAAATTATAACGAATAAAATGATCTAAAAATTATTAAATTCCGATGTATAGTTTTTGCTCCTATAAAACTTTTTTAGTGGAACGATTTTGTCCAACTTTAGCATTAAATATCTCTTAAAATAATTCTTCGATTTGAAAACTGTCTACATCAGCGTGTTTATCAAACATTTTTGTATAATACTACCGATTTTCATATTTTTGTATGCATTATTTTTCTAAATATTAACGAAGAAAGACCTCCGGTCACAAAAAATTCAAAACCGGCGGCGGCGGTAGTTACTTCTTTTTAGAATAGAGAGAAAGTGGTGAAAACTTATGTAAATTGTGGGGCTTCCGTAAATGGTGAAGAAAATTACTACTTTATAAAATATTCAGCATTCGACTGTTTAACTCTGCTTTCTAAATGTATTTTGTAACGATGTAGTATTTTGTATGTAAAGTAAAATCTATTTTTATTGGTAGACGTATTGAATAAATCTACTATTAAATTTTCTTTAATGATAATTAAAAGTAAAAGTGCATAATGGGTTAAATGCTTCTTAAATGAGCCGTTTTTTCTGCAACTTGGACAAGTCCATTTTTATTGCTAGATTTTGAGTGGTTTGTACGTTAATAGGTTTAAATACCGTATATACTTGCGTATAAGTCGAGGAATTTCTGTCAATTTTCGGTAAGCAAATTTGGGGGGGGGGGGGTCGACTTATACGCGAGTCAGTTAAAAAAGCAAAAACAAAAACTTCGAATACTGCAAAAATATGGCATTTTATGTGTATGAATAGAAAAATAATATATAAAATATACAAATAATAATAATTTATCATTAAAAAAAAATTCAATGATTTGTTTTTGTTAACTTACTACCTTTTTCATTGGAAAGTGAAATCTTTGGTTGATTTTGTGCAAAATTGAAGCAAAAAGTTAGGGGGTCGACTTATACGCGAGTCGACTTATTCGCGAGTATATACGGTATATGCGTTATTTTATTTTAAGATTATTTTTTAATTCGTCAGACATTTTTATGTTATTTTTGTCGTCCTATTTCAGATAAATTTTATATAAAATAATGTTTAACTGCTTTAGCTAAAAAAAATCCTGGTTTTGGTATGTGCCAGTAGTCTTGCCTCAATTTTAAATGCAATGATTTGTTGAAAATATTGAATTTAAATAAATGGGATATAATTATAATAACAAAAAAATATTTTATTTACTTATATATTTCATTTTAGGGTAGATTGGCTGAAGAAGCCATAGTTTTTGAGTTAAGTGTTTTAAGAATCACCTGTTGAGTATATTTGTTATTCATTGATTTCTTGTTGGACATTAGACTCTTATGTATGCTTTAAAAACTTATTTCATTTTACAGATGATATAGAAAGCATCGAAAATTTTGTTTTTGTAAACACTTGCATTTCAGCATCTTACCCATAGGTATGGGTAAGATGGCTAACTATCTAGGGGGTAAGATGCCTTATGGAGTTTCAATGTAAACAATAATTTTTGTGAAGCAGTATAATAATGGGGCGAATAAAAATAGCTTTAGTATTTTTGACATACTAATGTTGTTTACTTACTTAATATTTGGAAATTACAAAAATATGAATGTTGGCAATATAATAAAAGAACAAACTAATATTTATTTGTTCTATAATTATTTATGTTATATTAATATATTTGTTTGTATAGTATTTATTTAATATATTATGTTCTACTTAACACTTAAAAAAATTGTGGCTCTTAAGGCTGTCTATTTTTAAAAATTATAACAAGTTTAACAACGGTAAAGCCGCTGTGATAAAGGGCTTTAGAGTCAAGCTTTTTTGCTAATGTTTTTCATATACTCCTTTCTTCTTTTTAGCAGTATATAAGGTCTGCCACAAACTGCACATTTGTTTAGGAATTTTGAGCAGCTTCTATATAAACAACAGTTTTACTTTATGTACATGATCCCATCACAATTTCCCGAGGTTTCATTGCAGACTGTTAGACACTCTGAACAATCATTCACACACACACACACACACACAAAAAAAAATCCTCGTCTTCTGAAAATTAGGAGGGAATTTAATTATCATTTATATCATCGTCAGTTGAAAATTCTGTCTTTCTACCCTTGAGACGCATGGAAATTCGCAATTTCTATTGTCACACCGATTTAGTTTGGCTTTTATAGGCATTGCAACTATTTTTATTTGAATATTATAAGGAGAAAAAAAAAACTTTGTTGAAAAATTCGTCATATTTAAAACGATACATTTAAAATGTCTAATTTAAAATAAATTTCTTATAGCGTCATTATAAAATTGTTTACTTAGCCATTTTATAAAAGGTAATTTTAAATTGTTGGGTTGATGTTATTTAATCAATCACGAAAGTAGCAGTCAGCTGTCTCAACAGCAATTGATTCTGTCTTGAAATCCCTCAGCCAAAGGGAAATGAATGGAATCCTGATTACAGAAGATCGCCACTAGTCGTTTAATTACGATTTAATCTTCCGTAATCGTTTAAAAGTAGATCAAATTAGTGTGCTTTTAGATTCTGCAGTGTCTGGATGGAGGTTGGCGTGCATAGCTCGTAGGGGGCAGAAACCCCTAGTTATCTAAAACTTTATTATATACTACCGATATTTACAGTTATTAAAGTTATTTATAACTGCATTTAACACAATTTTTTAACAATAATTAAATTAAAAATTTTTAAAAAATTATTTATAATGCAAATAATGTTTACTTATAAGGCAGGATACATATAGAAACATTTCAAATTATGTTCACCTTAGATTTTAATATTTCTTTATGTCATTTTAAACATTTAGAAAATTTATAATTTTAATCATTGATTTTTTTAATCAGTTGATTGAAATGACGATTTAATCACTGAGTTAAATTATCTAATTAAAATTGTTGACAAGTTAGTTAATAGTCAAGAGTAATTTAAACAGTGAAGAAACAACCAGGCATTTGACCGCAACGGAAAATAACCGGCATCTTAATCTCAGGAAAAACAACCGACATCTTAATCCCAGGGAAAACAACCGACATCTTACCTCCCAAAATTTCCGTCGACTCACCCCAAAATATTGGGCAAGACGCCGGTGCCCCCCACTTACGTGAAGAAGCGGAAACTGGTCACCATTTATGCTTTGCAGAATATCCAGGTGCCAGTACTCTCTAAAAACGTCAGATTTATTTCTCTGGTGTTTAAACTAAAACTTATATAGGCAAATAAAGAAACGTAAAAGATTTTGGACACTTACCAGCAGTGTTAAGACGAAATAGCAATAAAAAAGTACCATTTAAATTTTTAAAAAAGAAATCAAATGGAAATTAAAGTATCACTAGGGAACCCTCTTCCTTACAATTGAGCAGTGTTTCCCTACATTGACTGCGCATATGAAAACTACATCATACGGCATCTTGTACGACACGGCATCTCACCATAAGTTACCCTATTACTTATAATTTTTTTTTAATAGAGCGATCTTGCCAGACATATGGTCAGAAGGGTTTGTTACATTATAAAGACACAAAGAATTTTACATAAATAATTTTCTTTTACATGTGCTACATAAAAAAATATTCTGTAAAGTTACTAAATTTTTCTCTAGGAGACTGTGATTTCTAGAACATTTTATGTAACGGCAACAACAAAAATTCATGTAACAGATGCGCATTTGCACTGCAATTCAAAAAATCTGTAAGGTTACTGAGAATTTTTTAGGAAAGTGGGATGGCTAAAACTTTTTATATAACTGCAACACGGGTTAAAACTTTAGAAAAATTACTGTAATTTTAGTAGGTTCTTTTGCAAAGCTACAGATTTCTGTAGCTTCACAAAAACAATTTTTGCAGATTTACATCTTTTTTTCCTACAATGTACACATGTACTAAGCATACAGATTTCTGTAGCTTTACATATGTAGAATTAAAGATTTTTTTCTTCTTTTTAGAGCGTATAGGACTTTCATTCGTAACAAATTTCCAGATTCTAAGTCAACGAGAAGAATTCGACAGGTTTTGAAAGGCAGTTCGTATGGAAAAAAAAAACTCTTTTTAAGGCAATACAGGGTTCGCACGCTATTAAGCCACGCCCCATTTTGTAAAAACTCTAGTATTATTATAAAGATCATTTTCTTCACGATTCATAAGCTAGAAAATAGTTTTATGTGATTACTGGTGGTAGAGTCCTTACAAAATGGGGCGTGGCTTAATAGCGTGCAAACCCTGCAATAAATTTTATTGCATTTAGTTACAAGCTCAGGATGTTTACAAGACAATGCATCCTATCATAGAAATTTTTATTTCATGCTAATTTCAACTCGATGCCTTCAGCGTTTCCAGAAAAAGATACGGTCTTGACAGACAGACTGACAACAATGTTACTTCATAAAAAATCCGTTTTTTTCTTTTTCACGCAAGGAACCTTAACCCCTTTTGGACGGGAGCCTTTTACGAAATTTTTAATCTTTTGTCACCGTTTTTCAAAAACAATTTGTATCTTGTTGAATCGAGAAAATGCGCTGATTAAACAGGGCAAATTTTACAGTAAAATTTTACTGGTGAGGAAAAACAAGGATTCTGAGCGCTTCATGCGGCATGTATACGTGCCGCTCGCCTCCAAGGGGTTAAAGAAGGAAGAAGCGCCGAAAATTAAGCACATCTTATTAAAAATAAATTGTCAAGTGCGAATATTACTTGCGATCAGATGGTTCCGTACAAAAATATATGAATTATTAACTGTATTAATAAAAAAATTGTTACTAAAATAATAATAAGTCTTCGTAAAAAACTAATACAACGTAGGGCTGGATATAGCTGTATATACTACAAAAGTATGAATGGATATACCATAAAAGTTTAAAGAGATATGAAACCTAAATAATATAAAATATTGCTATTCTGTATAACTCTTTTTTTTATCTTATCCTAATCAGTCTATGATGAACTTAAATAGGTACTGACAATAAAAGTAGACTATATTTACTTCTTTACGCTCTGGCGCAGTCAGCGGATGTATGTCACTAGACACCAATGTTGCCGCATCTGCCAGATTTTGTTTTTAGAAATTTTGAATTCATACCACAAAAATTTAATTGGTAATTTTGATTTATTTCATTTTTTTGGAAAATCACGCATTATATAAACCAAAAAGAATAGTTGAAACTTTCTGGTGAGAATGCGGAATGTCTGATTAAAAAATCAGCCATTGTTGGAAGTGTACAAAATAGCCTCACGTACACTGCGTATTTATAGCGTACGTTATAGAGCGCAAGAGGTTAAACTTCATTTGGGATTTCATAAAACTAAATTCAGCGTAGTAATAATCTTTTCTTTTTACAGTGTAGCTAAAGCAAAACCCTTGTTCAAAGTTTAAACTTGGCATTGTGCTAAGCGCGCTTCGAAAAGTTCGCAAACTTGTAATGCCGCTTTGGTCCATGCCACGTTTTTCCAGATAGGTTTTTAATTAACTTTTAAAGACACGGGGTGCGTATTGAAAGACCCACTCAATGAAGACTGGCCGCAAATCCAATAGAATTTATGTGTTTAATTCTAATTAAATTAGTCTGTTTTTAACAATTTGACCTCTATTGCTTGCATACTTCTACTGGACATTGCATTACGTAAATATATCATTAAAAGTTGCCATCTGGCTTTAAAAGCCGATGGTAAATAGCGTACGACGCCCAGTCATTATGTATGTCCAAACCGTCCGTGTCTTTAAAGGTTAATATCTCGAATAATTACCTACGATTTTTTTCGAAAATCATTATCAACAATGCTTTTATACTTCTGCTACTATAATTACCTCAAGCGCTCCTCAATTGCTTTTCTAAATGCCGGAAAATCGAAATTTGTGTTTAACGGGAAAATGCGTTATTCTCAAAAACTATGTAACCTAGGGTAATCGCTATAATTTTCCTGCACGGTTTAACTTAACGTCTACTACCTCTAATTTTTTTTTTCATAATTTTAGTTTCAGTAGATTCGGAAATAGATGGGGTAGAACATATTTTTGAACTACATTTTCGTCGATATCTCTGAAAATATAATACCTAAAATTAAAATAAATGTATTTTTGAGTTCAGCGTTACGAACGCTTTCACACGATACCACTCGCGATATACGAAGAAAATAATTTTTTTTCAAGTAACTTAATTAGTCCCTCTACATTTTTCCTAAATATTTTTGTGAATGTTTAATAATCTGTAAATATGTGGGTCAATAGTCCTTATTATTTTCCCCAATTTGAACTTTCCACGTTCCATAGTTTACGAGTAAAATGGCTGTGACAGACGGACACAGGAGTAATAATTCCGTTTTTACTTTTTAAGTATGGAACCCTAAAAATGGGTATCAATATTAATAATCCACATAAATGTTCTATCATTTTTCAATGTTTCATGTTTTGCAATAAAATTGCATTTTTCTAACAAAAATATTGCATTCAGTTATAGGCTCCAAAAGTTTATAAAACAATGCATCAGGCTATGGACATTTTTATATGATACTAATTTCAACTCGATGCCTTCAGCGCTTCCTGAAAAAGAAGCCGGTCTTAACAGACAGACTGACAACACAATGACTTCATAAAGAATCCGTTTTTCTTTTTCACGCAAGGAATCCTAAAGAAGGAAGAAGCGCAGAAAATTAAGAATAAGTTATAAAAATAGGAGTAAATATAATAATAATCTACCTAAATGTCAACCTTTTTTCGTTGTTTCATGTTTCACAATAAAATTTTATTTTTCTATCAAGTATACTGATATAAAATTTTCTATGATCAAGTGTTCAATTCCAGGTAAAAAATTGTCAGAAACTGTACGTGAAGCATGTCAAATGAGCTGCGTTCGTAGTATAATTATTTTTTTAAATATTCAGATCTTGGTGCAATAACTGTTGTACGCTTATGCAAAAATGTATGAATACAAAATTTATTACGATTATATACATGAAATTCAGCAATAAGAAAATAATAGGACTGCGTCTTAAATAGGTCGCAATCGCCATGTAAACCAAGAATCATTACCTATCATGAGATATCATTGAATTAATTACGTATGATAGGATTTAATAGAATAATTACTATGCGAACCTACAATTATTAACTATTATGGGATATCATTCAATTAATTACGTATGATAGAATTTAATAGACTGAAGAAAACATTTATTATCATCTTTTTAAGTTCTGATTCGATTTTCAAAAAACATGAAATGACTCGACAAAATTTTGCAACGACTAAATATGTTACGGTCAATTTAATAAATTCGGTTATTATTAATAATAATCGAGTCTTTTGGTAAATTTGATAAATACTAGATATTAATCATACTTGCCAGTTATTAATAATAATTCCCAATGAAGTTCGGTCGATATGATTAATTAAGCTTCGTAAATAATATGTCCTTTACTGGAACATGTACTATTATAACTGTAAGAAGATAATAACAAAAATAATTCGTGAGATACAGTAATGCTCAATCAAAAGATGTGTCATTAATAGAACGCAAAGGCTTAAGAGATTAAAGATAATTTATTTATACAGAGCTGTGAAAATTATTAGAAGAATTGTGAAATTTACAATAAAATCTTGTTATATTAAAAAGTAATACATTATTTAAAAATATTGATACATTTATTATTTAGTGTGCATCCCCTTGTTTTTTATTAAAGATTCGACGCGTCTTGACATACTTTGTATGATAAATACTAGATATTAATCATACTTGCCAGTTATTAATAATAATTCCCAATGAAGTTCGGTCGATATGATTAATTAAGCTTTGTAAATAATATGTCCTTTACTGGAACATGTACTATTATAACTGTAAGAAGATAATAACAAAAATAATTCGTGAGATACAGTAATGCTCAATCAAAAGATGTGTCATTAATAGAACGCAAAGGCTTAAGAGATTAAAGATAATTTATTTATACAGAGCTGTGAAAATTATTAGAAGAATTGTGAAATTTACAATAAAATCTTGTTATATTAAAAAGTAATACATTATTTAAAAATATTGATACATTTAATATTTAGTGTGCATCCCCTTGTTTTTTATTAAAGATTCGACGCGTCTTGACATACTTTGTATGATAAATACTAGATATTAATCATACTTGCCAGTTATTAATAATAATTCCCAATGAAGTTCGGTCGATATGATTAATTAAGCTTCGTAAATAATATGTCCTTTACTGGAACATGTACTATTATAACTGTAAGAAGATAATAACAAAAATAATTCGTGAGATACAGTAATGCTCAATCAAAAGATGTGTCATTAATAGAACGCAAAGGCTTAAGAGATTAAAGATAATTTATTTATACAGAGCTGTGAAAATTATTAGAATAATTGTGAAATTTACAATAAAATCTTGTTATATTAAAAAGTAATACATTATTTAAAAATATTGATACATTTAATATTTAGTGTGCATCCCCTTGTTTTTTATTAAAGATTCGACACGTCTTGACATACTTTGTATGATAAATACTAGATATTAATCATACTTGCCAGTTATTAATAATAATTCCCAATGAAGTTCGGTCGATATGATTAATTAAGCTTCGTAAATAATATGTCCTTTACTGGAACATGTACTATTATAACTGTAAGAAGATAATAACAAAAATAATTCGTAAGATACAGTAATGCTCAATCAAAAGATGTGTCATTAATAGAACGCAAAGGCTTAAGAGATTAAAGATAATTTATTTATACAGAGCTGTGAAAATTATTAGAATAATTGTGAAATTTACAATAAAATCTTGTTATATTAAAAAGTAATACATTATTTAAAAATATTGATACATTTAATATTTAGTGTGCATCCCCTTGTTTTTTATTAAAGATTCGACACGTCTTGACATACTTTGTATGAGTTTTAGGCAATTAATTTGTATTTCGTTGTCATGGTGCCATTTTTGGATGAGTCTTTCTATTAGATCATTCTTGTTTGTGATGTTGTATTTCTTTAATTTTTTCTTTACAATGACCCAAAGATCCTCTAAGGGGTTCATATTGGGACTGTTTCCAGGCCATGGAAGTGTTTTCTTTAATTAAAAATTAAAGAAATTAAGCATCACAAACAAGAATGGTCTGATAGAAAGACTCATCCAAATTTGGCATCATGACAACGGAATACAAATTAATTGCCAAAAACAAAAATTCATACGAAGTATGCCAAGCCGTATCGAATCTTTAATAAAAAACAAAGGGATGCACACTAAATATTAAATGCATCAATATTTTTTAAATAATGATTATTTCTCTAATATAACAAGATTTTAATGTAAATTTCCCAATTATTGTAGTAATTTTCACACCACTGTAATTACTGAATCAATTTGGTAAAAATATGAAACAGCGGAATAATGAAATAATAAATAATTCAGTTTTAAAATTCATTCATTTAGCAATAATTATTAAGAAACATGTAGTACAAGTAGTAATATTTAAATTTAGACTTATATTGAATTAATTTTAAATTATAGCAAATACATTAAAATAAGTTACTGTCGGAATGAAACAATTCTTACACCAAACTAATAAAAGAAAAACAGGCATGTCATTATATACCTCACCCGCATAGAAGTGCTAAATTAGAGGTCCGTCGAAGAGTAGAAGAAAATACATCTTGTCAGTACGGGTGTTCCATTATTATTTTTATAACAAACGACAAATTGCAAACGAAATACATCAGAAATACAATATTATTACTATTCTAAAAATATATTTATTTTGGAAGGAAGGGATATTGTGGAATTTGGAGTTACAAAGGGTTATTGAATTTTTATTACATTTTTAACTTATTCTTTATTTTGGCAGGAAGAGTTATTGTGGTATTTGGAGTTCGAAAGACATCACCGAAACTTTTTTCTCTTTTTTTTATTTTAGAATTATGTTGTTCCTCTCCAATTACAGTTTAATTCTTATAACCCTTTTTGGCTGAACCTGGAGCGGTTCCCACCATTTTGTAGTTCCACGTACGTATTGTCATCATTCACTGCGCATATATCCTCATTTCGGTTGAGATTGCTGTCTGAATCTAGATATCATTTCTAGACTGATTTCCTATACAAAAAGATATTCTTCACTTGAAATTCCTGACAAAGTATTGACTGGCAAATAGGTTATTAAACCTACATTCACTGTATAGCTAATTAAAGCTTGATATGGACTGTGATATATTACAGAGTGAAGTGCTCTATTTTTCATAAATTGAATGAATTTTATTCCTTCTGGCCACATTTTTGTACTGTTACTTTCATGCCAAGTGGTTAGTGTCTTGGTTTTCCATGAAACATTTTGAGTAGATTCCACATTCCATAAACTTCTTTAATAAATTTATTAGCAAATTCTTGGCCATTGTCAATTTGTGAGATGCACGGTGTTCCACATATTATGAATACATCCAATAGGTGATAAGAAACGTCCTCGTCTCGTTTTAATGCTCTTAATTGAATAAATTTCAAACTCACAACAAAAATTGCATCAAATGGATACTACTTAACACTCAATAAATCGGAAAAAATTATCGAAATTGCGGCGAAAAATAAATATTAGTGACCGTCACGAAAGATTCGGCCGCCTGCATCTAAAATAAACACACTCAACTGATATCGTTAAGTTGTTGCCAATGGACAACAACAAACGTACCCGCTCACAAAAACTATTATACTATTGCAAAATACTGAAGCGGTGACACGCAATAAATATACGCATACGTAATGAAAATCTTAAGCTAAACTAGTTGAAATTTATTATACTCACTAAACTTGATTGGTCATTAGTAATAACTGGTTAATTTGTTACATTCTCATAAATGAATCATATTAACCGGTTTATTTGGATATTATTTGGTAATTATTAATAATGGCCTGTTATTATTAATAATACCGATTAATCAAATTAACCGTAACAAATAGGGGAGAGTTCTACAAAACCGGGTAGCGCTGATTCCTCCTTAATTTGAACTTTTATCTGTCGGCCAACACCAGGAATTGCTTGTCGAAAGTCATTACGGCATTTATAGCTAAACGAAGCACTATTGTATCCGGTTATTTTTGTGTGAAGGAATGCGTTTGAATTTCTCTTAAAAAAATATTTTGTTTATATCTAGGTTTTACGCATATATTAACTGTTTCCAGAATATTAAATATTGGTAAGTACTATATTTAATTATTCGCTTTCTTTCAAATATTTTAATAGTTTTACTGACCTTTTACTATTGGACTTAGAGTAGTGACGTCATGTTTAAAAATTTGTGTCACTTTGGGGTAAAACCGGATACTTAAGAGTGGGTCAAAACCGGGTATACCCATTTTTGTCCTACACTCATGGAATGATTTTTTTAGGATAGTTAATATTTTAGCATGGAGTTTTAAATTTCAATTTAATGCTGTTAAGTACTGTTAACCCTTTGATGTGTTATTCATAGCACCTCTAAACTTATATTGCAAACAAGAGGTGAGGAAGTGGTTACTTCCAATACTGGGCAATCTCTAACAATTTACTAAGTTAGAAAATCATTCAAAGCTGCATTTTTTAGAGCAGTAGTTATAAATACTCCAATCAGACGGTTTGAGAAAACAAGGATTTTTTTTTACAACAACGATGTTTGTCCTGGATCTATTTGCTCCTTCGGAAATGACAGAGAAACCCATGAAAGTCAATGATAAAACACCTAAGTCTACGGAGCCATAGGTTGGCATAGCTGCAGCAATAAATATTTCTGAAATATCACAGGATAATGAAGCTCATCTTTCCACATTTAAAAGTGTCGATATCACACATCCAGTAATTGACAACATCTAGACTCTTCTATCGAGATCTGATATTGTGTAGCCAGCAATTTGCATTTCCAATTTCAATTAAAATGTTATTACCCCTCCCCAGGAAGGCTTTAAGATTGAGAAAAGAGCTGGCAAAAGAAGTGGAAACTGTTATTTTAACTACTTCACCCTATAAATTAGAGCTAGAAACAGATATTAAAGAGAAAGAAGCCAAACAGTCTGCAAAACGAAAAGGTAGATTCTTAAAAAGAAAATAAGAATCAACAGGAAAAGAAACCAAAAAAGGTTGATGAGGCATCCTCAGAAGATGAAGAAGAGAATGAAACCTGAATGTTTTGCAATGAGCTTTACTCCAATTCTAAATCCAAAAAAAAGTTGGATACAATGTGTGAAATGTCACAGATGGGCACACGAAGCATGTAGTATGAAGGAGAATATGACAATAAATTTATTTGTGATTTTTGTAGTTAAAATAACTCTAAGACTTCCAGCATAAAATAAGTAGCCATATACAATGTAGATAATTTGCTACAGATTTATTTTAGACACATGGAAGAACACATGTGCAATTTCGTTTTGTTAAATATAACAAAAATGCATTGTTTACTATTTTCAACAAGTTTTTTTAAAATAAAATGAGTTTTCCACGAGTTTTAATGAGGTACCCGGTTTTACCCAACCATTCGGGTAAAACCGGATTTTTGCATATGTCTGAAAAAGGCTATCTTTTATATAATTACATTTTTTTACTGAAAAGAATATGTTTTAATATAGCCAAAGATTCATTTAAAACGAAAAACGGTGTTCGGAGTTTGTTTTCTCATTTGATTGCATTTAAGAACAACAAACATTTATGGTACCCTATTTTGCCCCATCTCCCCCTACACATTAAATTTCATATGATTCTGTTGGGTAGTTTTTTACGTTGTTATATGTGGACAGACATACGTGCGGACCAGACGATGACAATAGGTGCTACGTATTTATATAATTAGGAACTCATATCTTTTTAAGGAAAACGTTCATTAAGTAAAATTCTCATAGATTATTATTTTTAAAATCACGATGAATCTTTTCTGGAGATAATTTTGAATCACACATTATACCTAATGCATTATTTAAAAAAAATGATAAAATGTGAAAGCGATTAGAAAACATAAAATAACTTTGCGAAATTTCTCGATAATAATTAAGGTCCTTAATAAGCAATTTAAGGAAAATTATTTTAATTTTTTATACCGATAATGCACCATTTTTAATTATTTATTGCAAGGCATTTAATAACTATTAACAATAAATCTTTTAAAATTTATTAAACATATATATTTTTGCATATCTTAATGATTAAATAAATTGCATCAAAATCTTTTACCAAAATATTTTAAAAGACATTTATTCTGAGTCTTTAAATTTCTTTCTAATGTGAATTGGTTTTAAGTAAGGTATCTGAAAAAATGACTTCTTTTTTTAATTTCTTTTATTTTTCATGAAAGAGTAATGTAATTGATTTTTTGAAGTGATAAAAAACATGTAAATGACTCTACTTAGATCGTTATACTCAATTACGGAAAGGACATACCATTTCACATTACCAAAGTGATTAAACACCTCATTAGTGCCAAACAAAAAATGAAGATAAGATGCCATGAGATGAACATACACCCAGTGAAATGGGGATAAATTGAGTTAGGAATAGAATCAATATACATCATTTTCATCGATAAGAAACAGAACACATAAAACGGTGTCGACAGGTATTAATAATCATGAACCAAGAACATTCATCACGTTATTGTAAAGGGAGTGGCCAAACAACTCATTAGCATTAAAAGATAAAGAATATCCATGGAGATTTGATAGGATTAAAAGATGGTGCTAAAATACTAAGACGGAGTGATTAGAAGAAAGAAAAAATCTATTTTCTTTGTTGAGATACTCTTTAATAACTAGACTGAAATATATTGTTATTTGAAAATATTTAGCATTCTTCTGCTATGTGATTGATTACTCTTTGAACTGATTCGCCAAAGTCATTTAAAAATATGGGAATTTGTGTTGTTTTTTCTTATAAAAAAAGCATGCTCTATTTTCTAGATTTTACCAGATTTCTTTATTCATTTTTCTTAAAAAATGTAAATAAACACAAACATAACAGCGGAAAAGTAACTGCACTTGATTGGCAAATAGTAAATACTCTTTTTAAGGAATAACATAATTCCTGCTCAAATTGCCTGCAATACATTTTCTAAACTAACTACTGTAACAGAAAACAATATTTGAACATACGTTTGAATGACGATTATTTATCGCATTTAGAGAGTAAGCGGAAAATTCGTATACAGAGCGTAATCTCTAACATACTCTAGAGAGATCTTTAGTATTTTAAATTTTACCTCTTTTAAAGTACCTGTAGAACATTGATCATTGTGGTTTCAAAGAACGTTTTGAAAGTTTGTGAAATGCATTTACATAAAGAAATTTTCCAACATTAACTTAAAACAGTAACTGCTAGAAATGTTCGAATTGAATTATTAGTATTCATTAAAGAATTTTTTTTTATGTGTTTGAGGTTGTTGTTCTTGTATGGGGGATAAGGTTAAGAATGGTCTTATGGACAAAGAACAAAGTTGTTGAATTCATGAAATAGGCATGAAAATGTAGCCTCAACATTAACAGTTTCCAATTATCGCCGGTGAAACTTTTCACCAGTAAATTTGAATAAAATATTCCGTCTTATTTCATCATTATTATTATTATTATTTTATTATTCATGCCAAATTTATCTTACAAATATGGTATTTTTTTTACTGGTTCGCAGTTTGTCCAGGTATTATAGTCTTTTTTATTGACACTGACAGGGGCTTATTTAGGTTGTCACAATATGGAAGAAGCGCAGGACTTGTCTACCACCGAAGTAAACTTCCGCCAGTAAAAATTAATATATGATTTTGCCATAATTTATGACTGAAATTGAGCATTAATAATACGTTTAAATAAGGAAATTTTGTTAAAAAAGTTACTGGTGGAAGTTTGCGTTGGCGGTAATCACCTCTGCGAAACCGGTTATAGTTCAATCTTCACTATTTAAAGGATGTGTCATACATTATTTATTCATAGTTCCATGGGTTGGAATACCACATTTGATGTATATTCTTACAGATCGAAAAATGTCCAGACTAGGACTTGAATCCGGATACCTTGATTTTACGTGGCAAATGCTCTATTGAGCTATCCGTTCTGTTCCTGTCTGACGTAGTTCACTCTTGTTTGTTGGACCATGTCTGTCACATACCGTTTTTCGCTCTGTATGAATAAACTCTGTTGTGCTACTCCAACTTTAATATAATTTATCCTATTCAAAAAAATTCCATCTCTACATTATTTACTGATATCCATTTTTCAGAAAACTTAGAGCATTTTGTATTAGATATCCCGAAACGGATTACTTATATTTAAAAACTTAGTAATTCAAGACGGTAATATACACATAAAAATATAATACATAGTATTTCTTTCTTAAAACAAGCGCCAATAATTGTATACAGTTATTTTTAATAGTGTCGAAGATCTGCCAATAGTTGACGCTATATTGCTTTAAATTGCCTAGAATGTTTAGACTGATGCCAAAATCTTGAAACGTCAATCTATTTATCGAGTTTCTGTTGCTAAACTAAATTATGAAAGAAAATAAATTGATTTCTAATCTTGACATGCTATAGCTTACACAGCTTGGGCTTGAGCTTGGACATGCGTGCTGAGGCAAAGCAGCAGTATATATTCACCAAAATTTTGATAACGTTGTAAAAAAAAACATATAAAACTTTTACGAGCTGCCTTATAAAAATAGCGTTTTCTATAGCGACGGATTTTTTTATTAATGTTTAATAATGATTTTTATTAATGATTAATAATGATTTTTCTCGATTATTAATAATAAATTGCATTAATGATTAGTAATAAATATTTTTATTAATGATTCTTACTTTTTAAACATTTTTTTTATTTTTTTGAAGACCCTGTATATACGTCATAAGGCTGAAGGTAAAACAACGCATTTTCCAGTACGAAAACATTGCTAATCTTTACTTTAGAAAGGCTCATTATGGCTTAAAACTTTTATCATGTTTTACTGAGCTCTTTGGTTCACAGACCACTAACTATATCCATTCATAATTGGACGCACAAATGATAAATTATACCTTTATCCCCCTTCTTATTTATATACAGATTGGCCATTAAATGATTGTTCGATTTCTAAACAATCTTGAGGGTTTATCTCTAAAGTGAAATTACAGCAGCCCCTTTCTCTAACTAGGCGCCACAATTTTAATAATGGACTCATGGCTTCAAAAGAGCACTCCACTCTAAGATTAAGTAGAAAACTTTTAATAAATGATGATAAAGTTACAAGGTTGACTCATAAAATACCTCTACGTAAAATTGTAAAATTATAATACATGTGTACAAATTTATGAATGACAGAAGCAATCCGCGCGGGAAACATAACAACACACGTATATTTTCACCACTCCACCTTCTTCCCGTATCTCATGACAAATTGTCTGCGGGAGAAAAAAATAATGCAATAGGCGTACATACTCTATATGGCCAAAGGTGACCGGTCACTTGCGATTTTAGACGTTTGTTAAATATCTAGAAAAATACATAAGGAATTAACCTGAAAATGCAGGTGTGTAAACAGGATAGTATATGTCATATATTTCCGCGAAGATTTTTTCCCGAAACCCCATAGGGGACCGTCAACAAATTGACAAAGAACGAATATCTTTTGGATAACCCTGTGAAAACAAATGTAGCAAAAGCGTTCAATCTCGAGATTATTAATAAGTGGCTTATTGTAATCCACTGTGTTTATTTGTATGAGGATAGCATGTATACTCGTAGAGAAATTAAGGTTTGTATAACAACATTTTTCATTATTAGTTACTAAATGTAACGTACAGGTAGCAGGAAATTTGTTTTATTTTTACTTAATTCTTTTATATTAACTTAAATAAAAATTTAACGGAAGCAGAAAAATATACTGTTTTTATTAGATTGCATCATTTATAATATGATTAAAATTACTTTTAATTTATTCTATTTGACTTTTAAAACAAACTGGAAAATTTTAATTTTATTACTTTAAATTAAGAAGAAAGTAAATTTGTATTTATATGCAATTTCAATGATAAATATGATAAAAAATATTCTACCAAAGATAATTTTAATCAATTAAATCAATACTTTATCTAAAATTTCTTTACAAATTCTGTAAGTTATGAAATTTATTAGTCCCCTTTAGACGCTTCAAAATCAGTCATTTTTCATTATTTTTTTCAAAGGTAATAAAATAATCGGATCATTTTGAAACTGCAGAATAACTTTATTACATCTTTGTAGAATACATTTTTTTTTTTTTTTTTAATGGCAGCTTAGCAAAATTTTTCTTCGGGCGTCTCAGGTATGAAGCCAAGAGTGCTGCACTCGTCACTATTTTTCTATTGATCTGAAATAAATAAATAAAATTATTTTCTTTTTCTAACATATGCACGGGAAGGATAAACCTATAAAATGATAAAAAGGTACAAAGTAAAAAATTAAGTACGGGTTATAATAAAACGTTCGGAATATGTACTATTTTTTCGAAATTTTTCATCCCTAAAAAATTGCTTATTTACACGAAATCTTTTAAATTTTAGATGCATCTTTCCGGTAATGATATAAGGAAAAGCCTCACCAAAAATCAGCCAAATCTACCTATAACATTATTAGTTACAGCACGAGCAAAACATAGTTTCGAGATAAAACGTTTAAAGAATCAGTACGATAAAAATTACTGGTTTTAGTGACTTACCGATCAATCGGCGATTCCAGGTGCATATAATAGACCTTCGGATTCTTCGAAAAGCTGGTTTTCTTTAAGTTGCTGCTGTTTTCGAGCTGTACGAGCCGCTTTTTTCTGAAAAAGACTCCTCCGGTTCTGTCTCGTTACTCGCGCCTCATCGGCGTTTTCGGAAAAAACTTTACCCTAGGTGCCAATAACAACATTTAATTTATCCATAACTCTGAGAACGGAAATGTAGCCTTCATTAAATGTCCCAGCAGCGATATATGTTGAAATTTCAAAAATTTGTAGTCCAGAATGCTTAGTCCAGGTTTTGGAGATAACCGCCAAATTATTGCGTTAAAACTTTCATTAGCGTTCTGCGTATGGCCACCCAAGAATCTTTGGAGTACATCTCTAGATAAATCTTGACAGATTGGTAGGAGATGCTCTTGAAGTTCTTGAGGAAGTAAGGGAGGGAGATTTTCGTTTAATCTTCGCTAATACAACATGCGGGCTCTGTAATAAAAGTCCGATAATTCTGTTAATATTGAATATTTTGATTTTTCCCCTTTCCAATATATTCTCGAGATAATATTTTGAAATATAAAAAATAGATCGATTTTTTGAAATTTCTAAAGGGACTTCCCTCGTTAAGCTAAAAACGAAGAACGTAATTCAAAAGACCGGAATCGGACGTTCTTAAAGATTTTAATATTTCACTAGCCATGTATGAATGAATAAACACATTATATACTTTTTTCTTTCATATTTCGGATATAATCTTCTGAAATGATGTTATCTTCAGGACACACCTGCGAGCCTTGTTATCGTCATTAAATTTTGCAGAAATCTATTATTGTTAATTCAAAATTAATATGGAAAAAAATGTTCAATTCGACTCATTTTTTTTTATATCTGTAACTTAATTTCATTATTATTTTTTATTGACATATTTATTTTTTTATTGACTTTTTTTATTGACTTATTTCTTTTTGTTATTATTTTCTAATATAAAATTATATTTTAAAGTATTTTCTTCCGTGAGAAAAGTTTAAAATTATTTATTATGCATTTATTTCAATTGATAATTTGGAATTCCACTTTCATAATCATATTCATTTGTTGAAAGTTAGCAAATTGAAAATAGAGAAAATTCCTTTTCTAATGTATTTCTTTTTATAATATTTTTTAAAATGTAATAATACTTTAATAAAATTTATGTGGGGTTCAATATTTTAGATTATCTATTATGGATTATTATTAGTTATTATGACTTTTAGTTTAATTTTGATAACTTTGAATAATATTTAATATCCTATAATCCTTAATTATTTTTTTAAAAGTTCTGTATACATTTATGAGCATGTAAAATTTCTCACAAATGCCAGAAATATTTAAAGTGTCACAAACGCGGTTTCATGTAATTACATTCTAATGAACTGCTTTTTTTTTCAGAATGAAAATCCACCCCAAAAGAAAAAAAAAAAAACGTCACCAACATCCTTGATGTCAGTTTTATTTTATATTCTCAATTTCCAGTAATTGTGCTGTTTCAGTATTCGAATATATGTATGGATGATTTTACTTCTGTAATTTCATCATATTAACCACATTCTTGAAGAGGAGATTTTATTATATCTTTAAAAGAGTATTTACTTTTATACCAAGAAACATCAGCATCTGTTACATGAATTGTTTAAGAGCTCGTGTAGGAAATATACTTATAGAAAAGTAAACTCCACATACGTCACTTATATCCATTATAAATGTGGAACATTGTATAATTTTCGTTTTGGAAAACTCGTTTCGGTGATTAATCTATGGAGGTTAAAAAGATAAAAGAGAGCGTTTTTAAAAATAAATCCTCATCAATAAAAAAAAAAAAAAAAAAAAAAAAAAAAAAAAAAAAAAATGCGTACTAAAATCACACAAAAACGAAGCTGTTCTGCTAATATAATATTGCATCAAAATAGTGCGGTTTACCTTTTTTATACGTTTTGAAATAAATTTGTTACTCAACGATTAAGTGAAAGAGGAAAATAAAAAGAAATGACATTTAAAATTTGTAAAAAATGAAAAACAAAACTTTTCATTCTTCTCGAACAGATATGCGTAATAAAATTTTATAAAATTTTCAAAAAAAGTTATAAACTTTTCACAACAAGTTATACAAATAATTTCGAATTTCTGATAAATGTACTGGAGAAATTTTTGAGCAATCGAAATAATTTAATACCACAATATCGAAAATTTAGGATTCTCATAATTTAGCGTTTAAATCAATTATTAAAAGGTGTCGTTGTCTTTAGTGAATAGTGAAATTTTATAGTAGTCTAATTTCTCATATTTTAAAAATGCACAAATGAAAAAAATGAGTTCTCAAAATTGAGAAAAAGTGCTCAATTTTTAATACTCCGTATAGTTCAAAACATATGTACTTAAAATTGAGAAACACATGTATTCATTTTTGATTCGATGGATATGTTCAAATATGACCGTTATTTACGCAATTTCGATCTTATGGATATATTGAAATATGAAGGATTTATGTATTTTTTATGATCCCATGTATGTTATCAAATATGAACAATGAAAGTAAGTGCTCTCTATTAATTATTTTTTCTTATTTTATATAATTAAATGTACCTTCAGTAAATATAAAATCATTGCAAATTAACTTAATTAATTAAAGGGTGCACAGAACTTTAAAACAATTTAAAAGTACTTGAAAACAATTCTCTTAACATAAAATTATAAATTAAATCGAGATGGCGTCTAAGATGGCCGAATAGTAACACGTGTAAAACAAAATAAAGTAAAAACGTGGTCCAAAACACGTTTAATAAAACACTTTGAAAACTAAAATAAGTTGAACAGAAAAAAAAATAGTTTTCGTGTCAAATGGGTCTTCTCACCTGACACTTTACTGCAGATTTAAATAAAAGTGTGCTGATATTTTGTATCCAGCTGAAAATTATTAAGAAGAAACATTTAGTTGATTCATTATTAGAAAAAATAGAAATTTTTATACGATGATCAGATATTTTTTATTACAAAAGCATTATTTTCAAGCATATTTAAATTATTTTAAAATGTTGTACATAACTTAATTTATTTTATTTATTTACATTAATTTAATATTAAAAGAAGATACAGATGATTTCACAAAACAAGAAAAAACACTATTGAATATCCAACAGAGAATCTCTAACTACTCTCAAAATTGTCGACGAAATCTTGAAAATCCCATTATTCTGATTTTTTTCAAGAACAAATCCATCTCACTTAACATACAGACCGGACCGAACAAGCATGAATAGACGAAGCACTCATACCAACAACGTAATGTAAGATAACGCATTACAAAGGAGATGCGGGATATTGTTTCGTCTGGAAAATAAAAATGTAATATTATTGCCTCGATTTAGAGAATATATTTGATTGTCTTCCTATAAATGAACATCTTTTATGCCGTCATGAATGAAATATACCATAAAAAATACAAAATTATCGTTTCGTTTGGATCTGATAACATGTGATGTTTCAAAATTTGAAAGCATAGGTTCATTTTTAATGCACACATACTCAATTCGGTATGACTACATCGATTTACTCATTTTTGAGTACTTAATTTTTTTTTGCAGTGATGCATTATCACAAGAAAAGAAATGCTTTATATTTTTGAAACGTATCAATCAAATTTAACCATAAGCTATACGGCTCATTCTGCGTACATCAGGAACATAGCTACTTAATTACAAGACAATCGAGTGCTTCTCTGGAGTTATCGCGAAACAGACCGACTTATAGTCAGACAGACAAACAGAAACCAAAAAAAAATGTACGGGTCATGACAGTAAGACCCAACTGATGTATCGGAAACAAGTAACAAGCGAAGTTTTTAAATTTTATAAGGATATATTTATGAATATATGCTTTTCTAACATACAGTTGCGGTCAAAAGTTTCCGACCAGCGTAAAACTTTTTGTTAATTTGTAAGTATACCCATATGATGAGGAATCTCAAAATGATACTTATGCACTTTATTGACATAATAGTTAGGAGCATATTTATGTTACAAAAAATAAATATCAGTAAATTTAATTGACAAAATTAATTTCAAGAAAAAACGCATGTTCTCAAAAGTTCTGGCTATCTTGGCAAGTTTGGAAAAAATGGTTTTATAACAGAAAATGATAGTGATCAACAACATTTATAATCAATATTTTGTCTTCGTACATTTAAGAATAAGTACTGTGGCGCAGCGACGTAAAATCGATTCAAAGAACGGTTAAAAATCGTCTATGGTAAGTTTTTTCCACGGTTCTCGCAATTTTTGGGAAAATTCTGCTGAATTGGAATATTTATAATTCCGCACACGTTTTCAAGTTCGTTCGAAGGATTTGCTATTATTTTCTGATCGGGCGATTGGTCTATCCATTTCAAAAGAGGCATTTTTTCGTGCTAAAGCCACTGCTTGACAAGCTTGCATTTAGGATTAGGGTTGTTATCATGCTGAAACAAATAGTTGCGACCATAACTTTGCCTCCAATCTGGCATCAAATGATCTTTCAAGATACCTTTATATATTGCACCATTCATCTTGCAGCGAATTTCAACTAACGGGCCGACAAATGTTCCAGAAATTGCTCCCCAGAGCATAACGTGTCCTCTACCATGTTTCATTGTAGGAATAACATATCCCGAATCTTATCTTTTGTTTTTAGGTCGTCGGACGTAGTGTCTGCCATCATTCCCAAAATGGTTGAACTTCGATTCATTGAAAAATAGTACTTTTTTCCAGTTTTCACTTGACTAGTATTTGTGTTCCTTGGCAAACTTTAGTCGGGCCCTCTGATTTTCTTTTTACGTATGAAAGAATTTTTAACACCGACTTTTTCATAAAGTCCTACGTCACGTAAGTGTCTTAGCACGGTAGACCGATTTATTCAAACAATATTTTAACACCGTAAATCGAGGGGGAATTACAGCGTCATTTTTATGCGTGTCATCAACTGCTTTTCTCCTGATAATTCTGTTCACACGGATAGTCATTTTCAGGGGTCTCCCGGACCGTGGCATGTTCTGATGGACATGGCCATCTTCATATATTTTTTTTAAATATCGTTTACAGTAAATTTTCGGATCGATAATTTTGCCGCAATCTCACGAGAGGATTGGCCCTTTAGCGAAAAACAAATCACTCGTTTGCGAACAATAATTGTTGAGCTTTTCTTTTTTGATTTTCAAATACTTTATTTACGTTGATTAATTAACAAACACGGTAAAAAAAAAACACTTTAGCGATAGCAAAAACTAACGAAGAGCGAATGGCCGGAAACTTTTGCACACATGATTTTGAATTCCTCCCCTTTGCATCAAGTACCTACAGTATCCAATCAAAATGATCACGTGGTCAGAGGTCATTTGTTTATCCCTAATTTTTGGACCAATTGTGCTTCTTCTTCGCTGAAACGTTCTGGCAAACAAATCAAAGAAACTAACTGGCCGGAAAACTGACCGCCACTGTATGTTCATTTTATACACACGGTACACAGTACTTATGAAATTATTTCTTAAAATGTTCTTGATTTAAATAGAATGTTTTCCAGATTTGTTTTAAATATAAATGAATGGATTAATGTAGAATATGGAGTTTACACCAGGGAGTCTGAATATGTGCACAAAGCGGATTCTTAGATTAAAAGATTTTGTACCAACAACTGCTAACACGATACAGAACTTCACGATACCCACATCGACAGATTCGCTTCGACGAACAACGCCTTTAAGCAAACATTTTCTTGGCGATAATGGCATGCTCTTCAGCTAAAGTTCCCAAATTCTTGCGATAATGAATTTTTCTTTGTCCTTATTACCCAATATTATTATAAAAGCATCCTATTATACTAATTGTGACAACAAGTAATTTATAAAATGTAGGTTTCGTAACTGTCAAATAATTTACTTTGTAAATACGATTTCTTTCTTATAATGTGAAATTTAATAAACTTCATACGATAAATATTTTAACTGTAGGATAAAATATGATTTATTCAACGTATCTGGTTGCTACGCTAGCAACTTCAATTGCCATAAACTTTTATTTTTATTATTATTTTAATAAGAACATTCCTAAAGAGAAGTTATAAAAATAAATGTGATCGATAACCACCATATCTAACATTTGTTCAAATATAATTTTTATTTAAAAGTTTAGCAACCCGATATTTAAAGATAACACGTTTTCATCAGTAACTCTATAAATTTTGAATTTGTATCTTTTTTTTTCTTAAAATTTGAAGCCCTTATTAATAAATTGAAATTATATTTAACACATCAATTAGATAGAGAAAATTAAGAAGTATTTCCAAAATCTCATAGCTTTTTAATACATGTCACTGTATTTTAATTATTTGCAATACGACCGAATGGGGATAATGGATCACGGAGACTACCACAACAAGTAGATTTTCTAGTAAAACAAAGGAGTTAAACATGTCTAGGATTTTATTAATAAGTAGCAGTACAAGCATTCCACAAGCGCATGCGTTTACCAATTTATTCAAAGAATTGAATATTTCCTACTGAGCGAAAAAATGCCCAGGCTGGGAATCGAACCCAGATCCTTGGCTTACAAGGCCAATGCTTTATCGCTTAAGCTAACTGAGCCGACAACCATGCAGCATATTTCGCTCAGACATACTTGGTTTCAAAACATTTCCAATCCTAACTTTTAGGGCATTTATTGTTTAATAAATACTCATTTTGAAGAATATTAACGCTGTTTTTAACACTATAGAAAGTGTGTTTTCGACACTATAACAAGTGATTAATCAATGCTATTCATTTGCCATCTTCGTTTTGTGTCAGTAATAAATAATTAATTTACAATAACCCTGAATGCAGTTCAAAATTTTATGAGGACTGGTGGGATTTTTCAGATTAATATCTTTTCATTTTTATTACTTATGAAGCACTGCATATAAAATTTATGTTAAATAATAGCATAATAAAAAATATGTGAATGTTCCTTATTATTTTATGTCTGTTAAAATTAATACCATTTCACTAAATTAACTGTCAATAAAAGATTGACATAGTAATAAGCCTTTAATCAAATTTCATGTATTACTTTTTACAAAATTTAAAAGAAAATTTTGAAAAGCTGATATAATTCTCGAATTCACCTGATTAAGTGATATTTATGCTTAGTTAATGTGTTTCATTAGAAATAGACTTATGGCAAAACCTATTTGACTTCTGAGTCAGGCTGTTGTTACTGTACTAGCATTGTGTTTAGAAACAATATAGAAGAAAATATGTGATCACATATTATGAACGAAAAAGTAATATATATATATATATATATATGCGAGAACCAGCTGTTTCTGACAGTAAAATAAGAGCGTTTTGATGTTACAATCAAAAATATTCTCAAACACTACCACCGGAAAAATAATGAAGCAAAAATATCAAATAAAACTGAACAGTTTCATTTAGTGCTGTGGTGTAGTTTAAGTCAATCTAACCATGTAACTTAATTGTCCTTGTCAGACAATTATGGTGATCGAAATAGCACAGTATCATGCGCGAAAGTCATATTTGTGTAAACTTCGGAACGTTCAAATTTTAGACACTTATTATTTTTCACATTCTGAAAACCTTCGCAATTTCTCAAAATTCACGTGGAGCATGCTCCATAATCGGTGTCCAACGTACTCTATTAAACCAATTTTCTTAATTATAGTACTTAATTATAGTACTGTAACTGAATAATTTGTTTCCTAAATAATTTATTAAAGCATTTTATTCATTTAAGGGGACAGTGCGCGTTCAAAATCATTTTTTTTTTTCCACTCAATCGTACTGAAATTTTGCATGTATAATTATTAATACATTCTGTAATTAAATTAATCAATTTTATTAAAAAACATGTGTAAATAATTAAGTTATAAATTAAAACATGTTAATTAATCACTCTAATTAAAATAGCTCCATGCGCTTTAAATTTGGCCTTAGAAACCCGTTATTTTGTTAAATAGGAGCTTTATAATTACTGCAACAAAAGTTGCTATGCGTTTTAAAAATTGCATTGATATATTGATGGAAAAAAACTGCCAATATGTCATTTTTTCATATTTTCCGTAAAAAAAGTTATAAAATTACCAAATTTTCATTTTATGCACCAAAATGCATGCATATTAATAGTAACTTTTGAAGAACAGCATATTACGAACAATAATACTTAATATTATTAAAATTGCATAAAAAATAAGACGCCTGGAACTTTTCGAGTATACTAACTTGAAGAAAATTCTCGTTTTGAGAAAACGAGATTTAAAGTTTTATTTTTAGTATAATTCAATTTGTGCTACACAAAATCAGCACAAAACATTTAATTTTATTAATGTATATAAATATTGTTTAGTTTGGCTACTAAAACTCAAAAAATAATTAGAATAAGTGAAGAATTATAGGATTTGGAAACTTCAAGTTTGTACATCACTTTTACAAAAATTTCATACATATTTTGCATTTTTTATACATTTTTAGAAATATGATTTTCACATGTAATTAATGCGTATATTGAGATTTAATTTCTATAAGGAATGTACAATAATATTAAATTATGATAGAAAAAAAATGGCATGTCAATAAATTCAAAGTCCTCGTGAAAAATCGTCATAAATTGCGAACTTCCACGAAAAAAAAGATACGTTAATTGCAAAATTTTCCTTTTATGTGCAATAATGCATGCATATCGATACTAAGTATCGAAGTATAGCATATTGCAAACAACAATACTCAATATTATAAAAATTGCATAAAAAATAACATGCATGGGACATTTTCAATATCGACTAACTCGATAAAAATTCTCGTTTCGAGAACACTTGATTTCAAGTTTTACTTTTAGTATAACTCAATTTTTCATCAAGAATTCAGCACAAAACATTTAATTTTTGCAATCTATATCAAAATTGTTTAGTTTGGCTACAAGAAATCAAGAAATAATCAAAAAGGGTGAAGCTTTGAAAACTTCAAGTTATTTTACCACTTTTTATAAAAATTTCATATAAATATTTTGCATTTATTTAAATATTGATATAAAAAAGATTTTTGCATGTAAATTAAACCTATCTCAAGATTTAATTTATATAATACACACAATAATATTTAATAATTACAAAAAATAATGAAAAAAATAATGAAAAAAGTTACTATAATTAAACAAATTTTCCTTTTATGTGTAATAAAGTATGCATATTAATACTAATTTTCAAGATATAGCATATTGCAAATAATATTCATCAATATTATGAAAACAGCATAAAATACAACACACATTACCTAAAATTTCCCCGCTCCATAAGGTACCCCTTCTTTTTTTTCTTTTTTTGGCAATATCGATTGAATTTTTAATTTTTTTCAGATTTCTGTTGTGTTTGTAAGCATCATATGACCGAACATTTTTTTTGTGAGCTTCTCCGTTTATCGCGTTTTTCAGCAATTGCACGAGAGTTTTCTACTTCACAATTATTTATCTGCAAAGTTGCAGCACATCCTAAATTGAATTCACCAACAGTTGATATGACGGATAATTCTAGTCTTTTCTTTGAAACAAAAACTTCTTTGGGATATTTACTCGAAATATAGCTATGAAGGGATTCGTTAGCATTCTGTGTTTTTGTGGAAATACATCGGAATAAAAGCTCTGTTGATAACAGTCTTTGAAACACAGGAAGAATTTCTGAGACGACACGTTGAGACAAAACAGTTTTCATTGAAGAATGAGTTTTGGGTGGTTCTTTCAATGCTATTGCACGCTGATAAAAACACCAGGATGTTGATCCTTCTGGCCATTTGGAATGTTGGGGTTTCTCATAGGTCGACATGCAGTGATACAACGATGCTAGAGCTGCCGTTTTCATCTTATCAATATCTGGTGCGTTGTCTTTGATAGCTTTTCTGTAGTAATTTTGAAGTTTTATAATTGTTCCTTCTGTCAGATTTCCTCGTTTTTTGCCGCCAAGTGTTACACCTTTTGCTTTGCACTCTTTAATTTTATTTCGAATTCCAGTTCCTAATCTTTTTGAAACATGATTAATTCATATTTCTTTCATGATCGGTGTATGCCCATACACCTTTTGTTCATTTAAAAACTGGAATGTTTTTGAGTCTCCATCTGACAGCATTGACGTACATCGCATTTTTGCAACTTTTATGGAACGCTTCCAAAGTATTGAAGCAGCATGCATTTCCATCCTGTTTGATGACCTCGAAAAAATTTTTTGGCACTCTGACGAATGCGAACTACTCCATATGTGATATTCTGCAGTATCGTTGCCAAGGTCTCGAACAGCTGTAATACATTCAGGACAATATTTACTCATTATCTCAAAATCAACCACCAAACCTGTCATGATATCAATGACCAATACCATATAAAGAGGTATGGCCTGGTTTCTGCCATGTACTATCAAATTACACACAGATATCAATAATATCATTATCAGATAGTGACGCATCCATCTCTAAGTGCTTTTTTCTCACCGCATTGTGTTATGTTTGCAAAATATATTGCTTTGATTCAGCACATTTTGAAGACAACTGATCCAAGCAGTTTGCAAAAGTTCTGCGATCCATTGCTGGGATTCCTAAAATCATTGAAAAAGTTTCCAAAGCAGAATGTCATTTTCTAATAGAAAGAAACCCTTTCACAAATTTATTATTGATGTCGAATCTTCTTGAAACAGATTGGCGAGAACTGCTATACGAAGAATTGGATTTGTAATCACATTGTTTGCACTGGAGTATGATTTTCGTCGAAAATACATATGTTTGACCAGTACTGATGTTTAAATTTTGCGTCTTGCATTCAGGACAACAAACATCGCATAATAAAGACGAAAAGATTTCCTTATCAATCACTAAATAGTTCGGCACAACTGGAGATTCACCAGAACTTGAAACACTATCATCATTGTTGTCTTTATCTGTTACCTCTACAGATGATGAATCATTCCATCGTTTCGCAATATTCATTATTGAAGCTTTTTTACGTTTCGATGATCTGCCTATAGGCTTACGATAACGCGAACTTATACAATCCATTTTTGAAATAAAATATCAAGCTTATTTTCACTCAGTAAAAAAAAAATAATAATTCAATAAAACTTTTGAAAGAAATGCTGCTATCGCTAAAACCACGCTAGAATCATAAACAAACTACAATCGGCGAACGGTACAGTTACGCAGTTGCAGTTAACATGCACGGTTACGAAAATATAAAAATATTATCATTTTTTAAATTACAATATCAAATTATAAACGTTAAAATACATTTGTTTACATATTTCACGATAATTAAAGGGACACGCGTCCCTTTAATTATGACAAAAAATTGTTACATAGAAATTTCAAAAGCTTGTAACTTCGTTACGAATCGTTGCAACTGAATGCGGTTTTTTGCAAATGCGGTTATTAGTCGATTTTTGCAAAACTGAAGGTCCACGTTCCCCTTAAGATATTTCCTTTATTGACAAATACCTTATCAATATGAAAAAGTGTATGCAAAACGAATGATAATTCAAACAATAGTTTTGATATACTATGTATTTAAATTTCTGCATATTGAAAAATATCAAAAAATCATTTAAAAAAAGGAGTTGTTTTACAGAAGAATGGATCCGTTAGTGATGTTAAAATATGTATACAATGCGGTATGGTTTAAATATTTTTTATTTTAAATGAAATAATTTCTAAAAATAAAGTTAAAATAAACAAATTAAAATATATGAAATCAAATTTGGTTGAAATACATACGACATTTTAGCGTATAATTATGTCCTTAATATGCTTTTTCTCTTTCTTGATGATGTTTTCTCTTTCATCTATGTGTTTTACCTTTTCCCGAGCAATAGCGTGGATTGAATGAAACTGTATAGACCAAAAAAGTAAAAAGAAAGTAGATTAAGTAATATACACTAAACTTAAAAGTATTAACGTGCATAGTACGGGCAAAAGAATTAAAAAAATGTTTTATTTAAAAAACTGAAATATTTATAATATTTATATATATATATATAAAAAAGAAAAAAAAAACGAATACTTTTATTGCACATGTTATTAAAGTAATACTGACCTTGAAACTTTTTTTAATCAATATTTTCTTTATTCTTATAACTGAAAATTAAATTAAAATCCACGACCTAACAATCATAAATTCAAAATTCATAGTCAATATGATGACCAACGTTGTACAAAACATCTTTTTTCACTGTGGGAACGAAAATCCCAGTTAAGTGATTAGATGGCGCGGAATCCTCATTGTTTAACACGTTGAGTGCCACGTCAATCACTGGTGACTGACACTGAACTTCCCGTTTAGGCCGCGTCAGTCATTGGTGACTGACACTTTTAGATTGTGTAACGGGAATCATATTTTGTAGCCCAAACGGAAAGACAGACAAAATAGACTTTGACAACGTGTTAATTCTCAAGCACGGTTTCTAAGAATTTTATTGACTAATGCTTTTTTTCTAATGCTTATTATGAAGCTTTACCATGCTAGCACTAATATACTTATTTTGATAATATTAAAATATTTTTTATTAATATATAAATATGCATTATTGTATATTTTTTACATTGTTCCAAAAAATACATAAAAGAGTATACAGCGTGTCGCCAAAATACTAAAACTCACATTAAACTTTTATTGGTTGGAGATACCTGGGCAATGAAAATGGCATAACTGTTTCAAATAAGGCTGTAATTAACATTATGCTGATCAAAAAGGCATACTGCTAATTTAAAAAAAAATGTGGTTTATATGTACTAAATGTTATATTTATAAAAATAGTATCTGTGTTCTGACAAGTAAAATAGTATAAATTTCATTCTTCTACCACCATATCTCAACGAGTTACGGTAATTAAAACTTTATAAAAATTCATCGCCCCCCCCCCCCAAAAAAAAAAAAGTAAATGAAAATAAAATCCTACAGTCGCAGGTAGATTTCGAAGTTAATTACTAATTTCACCAACAAAAACTAACTTATGATTAGAGATAAACACAGTTTTAAAATTTTATATTTTCTGATTCTACTATCTATCTGTTTTAAAATTTTATCTTTTTTGACGAGTTTTTAATTTTATTTTTCTGTAACAGCTGTTTTTATCAGATTCAGTTAAAACGAATTTTTTTTCTTCAATCGCTCTGTATTTTTAATTTATTTTTGCTGTAAGAATTAGTCCTATCAAAAATTTGTTAATATAAAAGTTGTAGATAATATTAAGAAGATTTAAAATAAATCCAAACGGATATGATATCTTGTGAATTAACAAGGTCATGAATTTTTTTCTTCTTCACACCCTCCCACTTTTTGTTTTCCTTTTTAATATTTTTTTAACTTTTTTTTTTTTTTTGCTATAAGAGTAGTTGGTCCTATCAAAAACTTGTCAATGTAAAAATTGTAGGTAATATTACGAAGAATTGTTATAAATTTAACTGGATTTGATATCCTAAGAATTGACGAGGTTATGCATTTCCCCCCCTAAAAACCTATTTTTGAGTCCCTTGAGCACATTTTTAAATTTTAGACGTAATTAAAATTAAATTACGTTTCTTTAGACGTAATAATAACTTTAAACTGTTTTGATATATGTTACAATTAAGAAGTTATTGCTATTAAGGTTATTCTTACTAAGAATATTTCTTATTAAAAAATTCAAACAGTGAAGCAAATTTGGAAAGAAATACACCTTTATGGACTAAACTTGATTACATAGTAAATTGCAAAACTCATAATGTTGCATTTTAAAATACTTTTATATGCTAGTGGAATTTTGATATAACTTAAAAGAAGTTTTTCACAGTTCTACGACACTTGTTATGAAAAATTTGGACAGATTTGGAAATAATTTAACTTTGTCGTACTAAACATCAATTAATAGTAAACTGCAAAAGTTATAAGGATGCATTTTAAAGTACTTTTCTTAATTCGTAGAATTTGATATAAATTTAATGCAGCTGATCAAAGGATGTCTCATGGCGTTTAGAAAAAATATAGAAGAAAATATGTGATCACATATTAGGAACGAAAAAGTAAAAAAAAACATATGCGAGAACCAGCTGTTTCTGACAGTAAAATAAGAGCGTTTTGATGTTACAATCAAAAATAATCTCAAACACTACCACCGGAAAAATAATGAAGCAGAAATTTAAAATAAAACTGAACAGTTTCATTTGGTGCAATTGTGTAGTTTAGGTCAATCCAATCATGTAACTTAATTATCCTTGTCAGACAATTATGGTGATCGAAATAGCACAGTAACATGCGCGAATGTCATATTTGTTTAAACTTCGGAACGTTCAAATTTTAGATTTTCACATTCTGAAAACCTTAGCAATTTCCCAAAATTCACGCTCCATAATCAGTGTTCAACTTACTCTATTAAACCAATTTTCTTAATTATAGTACTGTAACTGAATAATTTGTGTCCTAAATAATGTATTAAAGCATTTTATACATTTAACATATTTTCTTTATTGTCAAAAACCTTATAAATATGAAAAAGGGTATGCAAAATGAATGATAATTCAGACAATAGTTTTGATATACTATGTATTTAAGTTTCTGCATATTGAAAAATATCCAAAAAATATGTAAAAAAAGGAGTTGTTTTACAGAAGAATGGATCAGTTAGAGATGTTAAAATATGTATACAATGCAATATGGTTTAAATATTTTTTATTTTAAATGAAATAATTTCAAAAAATAAAGTTAAAAAAAACAAATTAAAATATATGAAATCAAATTTGGTTGAAATACATACGACATTTTAGCATATAATTATGTCCTTAATATGCCCTTTCTCTTTCTTGATAAATGCATCTATGTGTTTTATCTTTTCCCGAGCCAATAGATGGATTGAGTCAAACTGTAAAGACCAAAAAAGTAAAAAGAAATTAGATTAAATAATATACACTAAACTTAGAAGTATTAACGTGCATAGTACGGGCAAAAGAATAAAAAAAAAAGTTTTATTTAAAAACTGAAATATTTATTACAATATTTATATATAAAAAAAAAAAACGACTACTTTTATTGCACACATTATTAAAGTAACACTGACCTTGAAACTTTTCTTAATCAGTATTTTCTTTATTCTTATAACTGAAAATTAAATTAAAATCCTCGACCTAACAATCATAAATTCAAAATTCATAGCCAATATGATGACCAACGTTGTACAAAACATATTTTTTCACTGTGGAAACGAAAATCCCAGTTAAGTGATTAGATGGCGCCGAAACCTCATTGTTTAACACGTTGAGTGCCACGTCAGTCACTGGTGACTGACAGTGAACTTTCCGTTTAGGCCGCGTCAGTCATTGGTGACTGACATTTTTAGATTGCGTAACGGGAATCATATTTCGTAACCCAAACGGAAAGACAGACAAAATAGATTTGGACAACGTGTTAATTCTCAAGCACGGTTTCTAAGAATTTTATCGACCGCAAAAGAATGAAACGTTGATTAAATTTTCTAATGCTTATTATGAAGCTTTACCATGCTAGCACTAATATACTTATTTTGATAATATTAAAATATTGATTATTAATGTATAAATATGCATTATTGTATATTTTTTACAGTGTTGCAAACAATACATAAAAGAGTATACAGCGTGTCGCCAAAAGAATAAAACTCACTTTAAATTTTTATTGGTTGGAGATACCTGGGCAATGAAAATGGCATAACTGTTTCAAATAAGGCTGGAATTAACATTATGCTGATCAAAAAAGCATACTGCTAATAAAAAAAATATGTGGTTTATATGTACTAAATGTTATATTTATAAAAATATTATCTGTGTTCTGACAAGCAAAATAGTATAAATTTCATTCTTCTACCACCATATCTCAACGAGTTACGGTAATTAAAACTTTATAAAAATTCATCGCCCCCCCCCCCAAAAAAAATAAAATAAATAAATAAATAAAATCCTACAGTCGCAGGTAGATTTCGAAGTTAATTACTAATTTCACCAACAAAAACTAACTTATGATTAGAGATAAACCCAGTTTTAGAATTTTATATTTTCTGATTCTACTATCTATCTGTTTTAAAATTTTATCTTTTTTGACGAGTTTTTAATTTTATTTTTTTGTAACAGCTGTTTTTATCAGATTCAGTTAAAACGAATTTTTTTCTTCAATCGCTCTGTATTTTTAATTTATTTTTGCTGTAAGCATTAGTCCTATCTAAAATTTGTTAATATAAAAGTTGTAGATAATATTAAGAAGATTTAAAGTAAATCCAAGCGGATATGACATCTTGTCAATTAACAAGGTCATGAATCTTTTTCTTCTTCACACCCTCCCACTTTTTGTTTTCGTTTTTAATATTTTTTTTTTTTTTGTTTTTACTTTTTTTTTTTTGCTATAAGGGTAGTTGGTTCTATCAAAAACTTGTCAATGTAAAAATTGTAGGTAATATTACGAAGAATTGTTATAAATTTAACTGGATTTGATATCCTAAGAATTGACGAGGTTATGCATCCCCCCCTCCCCCTAAAAACCTATTTTTGAGTTCCTTGAGCACATTTTTAAATTTTAGACGTAATTAAAATTAAATTACGTTTCTTTAGACGTAATAATAACTTTAAACTGTTTTGATATATGTTACAATTAAGAAGTTATTGCTATTAAGAATATTCTTACTAAGAATATTTCTTATTAAGAAATGCAAACATTGAAGCAAATTTGGAAAGAAATGCACCTTTTATGGACTAAACTTCATTACATAGTAAATTGCAAAACTCATAATGTTGCATTTTAAAATACTTTTATATGCCGGTGGAATTTTGATATAACTTAAAAGAAATTTTTCACAGTTCTACGACACTTGTTATGAAACATTTGGACAGATTTGGAAATAATTCAACTTTGTCGTACTAAACATCAATTCATAGTAAACTGCAAAAGTTATAAGGATGCATTTTAAAGTACTTTTGTTAATTCGTAGAATTTGATATATATTTAATGCGGCTGATCAAAGGATGTCCCTTGGCGCACCACTATGTTACAGTACACTGTTTGAGAGCCACTTTTTTAAGCTTTTCGTGTGTTTAAAATTTTATTTCTTTCGTGAAAATCTACTTGCACTATTTTAAATAAATGTGTACATAAAGACAACAAATAAAGTATATTTGAAAACCGTAGTTAATTCCTGGCTTAAAATTACATGCATTTCCCATATTATGAACTTTTATGCATGTACTAATTTGACACACCTGAAATAGTGTGCATAATACCTTAATAAATAATCCAAAATTTCGTATTTAAATCCTAATTTCTAAAATCCTTTTAGAGATATCGTTTATGTCTTTATCTTTCACTGTTTAACAACTCACTGTAGCATTAATCTTTGGGTTTTAATACAACTTTTGAAAGATTATGGGATCCAGTTAAATTATTAGAATTTATCAAGCGGATTATGATAATTTTAATTTAAATGTAGCAGGTTAAGAACTATAATTTTGAAGAATTATAAACTCCATTAGCGAAAGTATTGAGTTCTAAAAAAGGAAGGTTTCATATTATTGATCACAAATATTCTTTTTCCTGGGCTGTTGAAACTGTGTGTTGGAATTCCACCAACTCAGTTTTATACGTATTTATGTTTTACACTATAACCTCAGAAATTTGTATTATTTCTTAAGGTTTTACTTATTTATGATTTAAATTCTAATTAACTGTATCAGAATTCCTGGGAAAAAGTATAGCTGGAAATCAAAGTATTAATTCTGGATAACTGATTTCCATATCGTGTAATGTGCTAATGCAAAATAATACAAGGTTGGATCAAAATACAGTTTAAGGCGATTATATCTTAAACGAAGGATCAAAGAATTATACTTATGTGTAAGTGTAAAGTATATAAACTAAGTATAGTTTCCATATATACCATTATAAGGAATTATAAGTTTTGAAACGTAAAAATTACGCTTTTATTCGCCCTTTCCCTTTTCTTATTGTTTATTCTTTTAAAAAAATATATCGCTTATATAATATATATATTATATAATATCGAGTTACCATAACTTGAATTTTATAAATTTCTGACACAAAAATAGAATAACGCACTTTTGTTGTTAAAAAAAAAAAAAAACATTGAACATTTATAAAAATCAAAGTACCATAACTGAATAAGTGTTAGTGATAATAGAGCGGGATTTTTGTCAATGGTCGTCTTAAGCGCAATAAGAATTTTTCTAGGTTAGAGGAAAATGAGGTCATGTAAAGAAAATTTCACATTTTAATATGCATACATAATCTTCTACTAAAACAGTTTGTATCTAAAAGCTGGATTTGATTTCGATACTATTTGTAATTGTAAGTAGTTCCTACCGTAAGTTGTTTAACACGTCAATTGCCATGGTGACTGAAGTTGACAGCTGAAAAATTTACAATGTTTAAAGTAATTTTTAAGAAAGCATAATCCTGTAATAAATAAAAGGTAAGTAAATTTTAAATACATTTTCAGTAATTAATTAAAACGATATATATTGTTTTAGTTTTAAATCATATTTTAGATCATCTGTCACTCATGAATGATGCGTTCTAAACGGAAATTTCAGTGTCAGTCACTCGTGACTGACGTGGCCCTTAACGTGTTAAGAGATATAGCTGTAAGCCCAATTTTAAATTTCTGAATATTTAAGAACCTACATCGACTCGTTGTAACCTCGATTTTACCTCGAACACGACCCAACCGACTTTACAGATCGCGCAGGTTGACGCTAAACTTTTATGTTATTATTCGAGTTGATACTATTGTTTTTTCATCGCTGTTCGAGTTCGCGCCGATATTCAACACTTGCGGGATGGGTTTGTGACGAAACAATTTTCAAATAAGTCTATAGTATTTTTTTCGAATGAAATAAACTACATATTTGCATATTAATGAGTATGTATATATATATTTATATATGTATACATATACATCATAATTTCTAAAAAAATAGATAAAAATGATATTAGAGATATAATTGTAGATTATTTTTCTATAACTGTGTTAAATATGGATTAATTTTCTTCGATTTCGGTTTAGTTTCTTGTTTATGATCAACTTGTTTTTGTCGAGTTCGGTCTGGTTTTATTATAACGTTAAATAAAACTTTCGGATTCGGCCACGGAGGACTTAAATACCGAATGCGGAAGCTCTTGTACCTCAAGGCAGTGGCTTAGGACCAGTTTCATGACGTCGGATTACGCGATCTTCACCGATGCAGTCGGCTGTGAGAGGTGTCTTTAGGTCCAAATAGACGTAAAATTAAACTGTCGACGTTTTAGTTGTGGTGTGGCGGTGTCTTTCATTTTTTATTCCACTTCAAGTGTACTGAAGAATCATTCTGTAGGACGAACGATACTGATCTGCACCATTCCATTGTTGAATCGCACCAGCCTTTTATTATCAACCGCACACTGTTGGAGAAGAATGTGGATAATAATACTTCAAGTTGAACGAAAATAAAAAAGCTCGTCCATTCCTTGAAGGACAGAAACAAGAGCTTTTACGGTCAATTATGTCAACCGTACTCTCTTAAAAGTTTCCGTTCAATGTTGAACCATTCTATGGTTGAAAGTCAGCAAAAGTACTAAAGGATGGTTCAATCTCTATTTCAAAAATTCTGTTGTTGGTGAATCCTGGAGTATGGTTCGACCTTTTACAATCCTATGGCAAAACGTTGCAGCAAATCACAGATCGTCTGCCATTGAATCTGCCGTGTTCGTGTAGGATAAAAGTGAGCATGTGACATATTTATTTTGTTTCATTTAATCTTAACGATATATAAGGATTTATTTATATTTCTTAATTATAATTTGTGAATAAAGTATACTTCGTTATAAATCCTTAACTATACTTAATTTATCTGTAATGTTGATAAAATGTAATTTTATAGTGTGTTTGTTTGTATTAGGCCTAGTTGATATGTGGATATATGGTTGGATTTTCATTTCTTATATTTTGGGTATCATATATTAATTTTAATATGTGTATTATTGAATAGGGACTAATATCGTGAATTAATCTTTATTAAGTAGCTGAGCGTGAAGTTATGAGTTGGATTCATCAAGAATTTGAATACTGTTTACATTTTAATGTGAATTTGAAATGTATTATATTAGCGTGTTGCTTGATTAAGCGTATGCTAGCTAGTTAATATTGAAGTTATATAAAAGTGTCATTCGCTCATCTCTAGCGTAAACTAAAATAATACGAACAAAACATACCAATGAAAATAATTTTCAACTTTTATCAAAGTCAATACAATAGTTCTTAGCGTTCAAGTATTACGTAAGCATTCATGAAGGGATTCACGATTTTCTTATATTTGCTGAAAATGAGTCTGGCAATCTGATCAATGCTTACATCAGCACAGAAATGTTAAAAAAGCATTAAAATTTTTTTGTAGCGTTTGAAAATTGTTAAGGGTAGGGGGTCCGATAAATTCTTACATAATGCATTAATTATACCTTTAGAAATGGAATAAATTTATTTCTCAACCCAAGTTTGAATACTGACTTTCTACTATCTTCTTAAATAATAATTTCGGTTTACGAAATAAACTTGTTCGTTTAAACATGCTGGATTTTAAAGCTTAACAGATAAATATTCATCATTCATAGTCTTGAAAATGTTTCAAGAATGACAGTTATAAAAATGCACAAACATAAACCATTAAACAGCATAATATTTAAATTTGATAAGTATTTTTGTTTAAATGGTGCACAAAAGCATTACTACTTGAGAGTTATACGGTAACTAATCACTTAAGTTTGAAACACTACATTTTAAATAAAAGAATTTTTAATTTTGGTGGAAGAAAATTTAAAACATTTCTTTTGAAATCCAAACCACATTTTTTAAATTTGCAATCGTGAAATTTTAAGGTACGTAAAAATAGTGAAATTGTCTGCAGTCAAAATGCCTTAAACAGATGATTTGAAATTAGATTTGTGTTAGCAGAAAATTTAACTTCTTTATACAATGATATGAATGTTATCAGTAATTTTCAAAAAATATATAATTTATTTTATTGTAGTTTTGAAACAAATGCTTTAGACTGTCTCTTTAAAAATGTATGAGCAATGTCATAAATTGAATTTACGGTTCAAACTATTTCCAAAGTATGGCTCAACCAAAATTCAGTTTATGGTTCAACGTATTTCCAAAAGAAGGTTTAACTTATTACCAAACCATGGTTCAACCTATTACCAAATCATGGTTCAACATATTACAAAATCCTGGTTCAACCTATAACCAAACAATAGTTCAAACAAAGCACCAAAGGATGGAGAAAGGCTTTACCATCTTTTTGTTTCAGGTACACTTGTACCATGTTTTGGTGAAACGTTGGAACGACATATTTAACAGTGTAGATCAAGTTATCTGATGTCATGAATTCAGTCTTAAGGCGAGATAAACAAACAAGAGCGTTCTCAACCCAGTAATGATGTCGGCCGTAGTTCGGGTTATACTCTCACCGCACAGTACTCTAATCGGTAAGATTTCCATTCATAAAAATGAGTATATATCTGCATTTAGTCAAAATGAACGCATAAGTATATATAAAAAACTTCTTTGTAAGATAGCATGAATTTTAAAAAACATATTAATATAATAAAATGATATGATATTTTTTTTAATGTATCTGTGCTGGATTTAAAATACCAATAAAAACAAATCTAAAAGTTTTAATTTATATGTATCATTTAATTACAAATGTGACAAAAAGATTTAATTCAATTCCTACACCCTTTACACCGGAAATATAACGAAAAAATTCAATTACATTACATTTTAAATATGACTTTACATTTTTAAGCTAATCTTTTTTATTATTGGTATGTTAAGAACAAAGAAAACATGGTAATTAAAAGAACCGGAAACGGAAATCTTCAATTATTTAACTATTACAATAGCATTAAAATATCGAATTAAAACAAATCTATACATATCTATTTAATGACTTGGCAATAATCTTTTCAAAGCACATTACTTTTTTTCTATTCTTACGAACCCAGTTATCGCCAATACTTTTTAAGAAAAAAAAATCGCTCTTAATAAAATTTTGCATTTCTAAAGAAAATGTTTTATTTGTAAATCATATCTTTTGATGAATTTTTTAAACCATAAAAAGATACTTTTCTTCCGCTATCAAAATCTTAGATTAGGTAGCATGAATTTATTTAAATTGATAACCGAATGCAAATAAAAGTAGATTTCTCTTTGCTGATTTGGCAACAACATTTTGAAATTTTCTATTTTATAAATGGATTGTGTTCAAACGCTGTTATCAGCATCATATATATATATTAATATAAATTATTTAAAAACAAAGTTTAAACACACAATAAAATAAGCTGATTTGATAAGAAGTATACGTTTCGTGAGTACTAGGACTCACATCCTCAATGTAAAAAACTTTAAAAACAATATCCCACCCAACTACATGCGCGGTGAAAACCCAAATGTCAAAACAAAATACCAAAAGACCATCAAGTTCCAACAGCCAATGAAATTAATGCGGAAGTGAAGTGTCATGACACAGCAAATCCACCCAGAAAGTTGAGTTGTATGGTGTACTAGATTAATCATTAACCAAGGAGTCTTTAAATTTAGGGATATGAACAGCCTCGAAAAAGTCTAAATCCAGAGGAGTAATGCATTTCTTGATAATGGTAGCTGAGTCAAAATTAAAATTATGCCCCTCCCCCCAGCAATGAGAGGCGATAGAGGATTTCTGTAATTCTTTTTTCTTTACATAGTTTCTGTGTTCATTGACTCTGTAACGGAGTTTTCGTTTATTTTTTCCAATGTAGGACAAACCACATTGGCATTGAATGTTGTAGACTCCCCAACAATTATGAGGAGGAATTTGATCCTTAAGTTGCGAAAAAGTTAATTTATTAACTGGTTTAAAAACCACACTAAAATCATAATGTCTTAAGATATTGGCCTTCTTAAAGCTAATGCTATTATAAAATGGTAAAATTATAAGGTTAGACATGGAAACCGCAGTAAAAGGAGAATCAAGATTATTAACACATTTATTAAGACTATGAGAAATTAAATTATTGATATAAGATAAACTAAAACCTCGATCAATAGCCACAGATCTAATTTAATTTAATTATGTAATAAGTGAATTATTATCTGAACAAATTAAGCGAGCTCTATTAATTAAATAAAGGAAAGCCGAAGCTTTTTGCGAAGGAGGGTGACATGAATTGAAATGGGGGGGGGGGGGTGTGACAGCAAAAGGTTTACGGTAAATGCAAGTGTCAAAGGTGTTAAGCTGACCTGTAACCAACGCATCCAGACATGGCAATCTATTATCTATTTCAACTTCATAAGTAAATTGAATGACTGAATCTATTGAGTTTAAAATCGTTAATATATTGTCAACAGAAAATAGAGAAATGTCTAAGAGTGCAAAAGAATCATCTACATATCTACAGTAAAATGGGAAGTTGATAAGGTTAAACATTTTAACCTCAAAGTAATGCATATATAAATCTGCTAAAAAAGGACTAAGGGGATTACCCATTGCTAAACCATCTGTCATAGAATAATATTGATTAGAAATTTGAAATGAATTTTGTTTTAAACAAGTACTGAATAACTCAATAATGTGGTTGATTTCATAATCTGTGTAATGAAACTCTTTTAATCTAGTAGTGAGACTTTGTAGTGCACCTTGAACTGGAACATGGGTGTACAGAGAAGTAACATCAAATGAAACCATGCGTAAAGAGGGGGAGGGGTGAAGTTTTTAATCTGATTTAGAAAAGAACTAGAATTTTTGATAGTATAAATATTAGAACTTGAAAGGAATGAAAAGTGTTTCACTAAATATTTAGCATGAGGGTATGAAGCAGAACCGATATTGGATACGATAGGTCGGAGGGGAACCCCAATTTTATGAACTTTAGACAGAGCGTAAAAGCGACTACAGTTAGCAATAGACGGAATTAATGACATTTTAATTTTGAAATTTTCTATTTTATAAATGGATTGTGTTCAAACTCTGTTATCAGCATCATATATATATATTAATATGTTCTCGGCAGTCATTTGAAAAATCAACAACTATAAAAACGAAAGCATCCTGTATACCCCTATTCATACACATTCGACATGCTAGACTGATATACTTATTTTGAAAATGAGTAGTAGGCAATCTACGACTAACAAATCTAGAACTTTGAGCATTAAGAGGGTTTTGTGGCTGAAAATTAGAATTTGTTCTTTGAAAATTCTGGTTTGGGCGAACCCAATGTCTAGGAGCCTGGTTATTATGCTGGAAAGTTACATGATTTTGAGAATTATTTCTAACATTATGGATGTTTACATGAGAGGTGGAGATGTCTACTAATTGTTTAGCCATTCTGTACCAATCTATGGTTCTCTCTGGAGGGTTAATAATCATATAATTATGATACTCTGGCTTCAAACCATCTGTCAAACCTTAGGCTATGATGGTTTCACACAAATGTAGTTATCTACCAATCTCAATCTTTTTTCTGAAATAACTCGCTAATTCATTAAGATCATTTAGCTTCATAGAAGCAAAATCAGAAAATCGGGGAACATTTACTTTAATAAATGTTTCAGAAAGGATTTCAACAATCTTACTAAAAGTAGTACATTCTAGACATTCATTAATGAAAACTTTTAAAGCTTCTCCCTTCAAAAATTTAGAGATATTTTGCAGTTTCCAATTTTCATCTTTTTTATCAGAAATGCGTGCTTGATCAAAATGTTTAATCCAGGCTTGTATATTCATCCCCGACCCAGGGTCAAAGAAGATTATATTTACTTCGCTATCCTCATTTTTACACTAGGGCGTTTTACAGATCCATTTCTTAACACTATAAAAGAGGGATAACTCATTTACTAGCGAGTTGAAAAGAATAAACTTTAACATAATAAACACAGATAAAATAACTCAAACAAATTTAAATATACTTTCTATGATATAGGTAATATAAAATAAACTATAAAATAATTCATTGCTATCAATTAATACTAATAACAATATTCGAAAATAATTAATTTAATCTTCAAACAAGAATAAAACAATATATAATTTGGATTCACACATTGTAACTAAAATAATAGAATAAACTTGAACTTACAGATATGAAAATCCCAGCAAAGTTGATCTATAACTTTATTAAAATAAAAAAGAAAGATATATATATATATTTTCTCTCCTCGAAAACTCACTTGCACATTTTTCACTTATAAGATGTGTAAATCATGGTGGTTGTGATGGTCATGTATTCTAATATGCCACCGGGAGGCGACGTTGGTTATTTGACTCATTATAGTAGATGATAGTAGTCGACCTTACGTATATGAAATTATAGAAGCACATTATAGTCGAAAATAACACTGCGTAATTCCATTCACTCAGACTTTCTGAGACTTATTCTGAGAACGTCATCGGCTCCAACGGTTATTCGATTTCCACACGAACGTTAAATCCTGTCGGACTTATTGATACGATTTCACTCGTATCATATAAATATGTAGATCTTAAGAACCAGCATACCCACATTATTTACTCAATGAAGAAATCATTGTTTTATGCAGTCGAACAATCGTGATAGAAGAGCGGAAGGTGAGGCTGTTGTCCACTGGAATGTTTCCCGAAGCATAAATAATCAAAGCAGATAGATGCATCAAAACGTTTATTAATCGATCTTATAATGGAGCAATTCCATTAGTTATAGGTGATCCATGTGTGGGCAGTCGCTACGTAATAAACTGCACCACTAGATGTTACGAATAGAACAAATGAAAATTCAGGAAAAACACACACTCCAGGTGGCGTGGTTTTATTAGGCAACTCAAATATCGTCAAATTCTGTCTCTCCCACCCCTTGCAGCTGGTTATGTACTTGCGAAAACTTCACCCGTATGAATATTATACACGATAACTGAAAAATCACATAAAAAGTAGCCGGAAGGACGCGATGATAGCAGAATATGATAGGTATAGGACCTAGCTCCGGGGGGGGGGGGGAGGGGGGTAGTGGGGAAACGTGCATGACGACGATGCGATCTCTTTCGCTTCGGCGTCAGAATTATTGTGCAAACAATGGCTGGCGGGAGGCAAAGAACTGTGGGAAAAAAGAACATCATCGAACAATTCTATAAAAAAAAAACGTTCGAAAGAAAAATACAGTGGAACCTGCCTAAAGTGACTACCCTCGGGCCCAGCTAAAATGGTCACTATATAGAGGTGGTCACTTTATGAAGTGTCTTTAAAAAATGGCACATTAAAATTTTCTGTGATCGCAAAAAATCAAACTAATTAAAATATACAGGGTTGTTATAATTAAAGTTCGCCTGATCAGAAGGCTCTAGAGCCGGTTCTATGGATCCAAACGAAACAAAATTTCACTATTACGTAGCTGAAGAGATGCGCTCAGCGAAAATCGAAAAAAATAGTTAACATTTTTGTCAATAGGTGGCGCTACGCCAATATTTAAGCCGATATTTGCAGATTCCTTTATTTTGTAAAATACAAAATACAGGAAATTTTATTTCACAGTTGGTAAAAGTAAGCTTTTTCAGATTCGTTATATCAATTTCGGTCAATCCAGATGAAACACACAAAATCACAGAATTTCACCCAACGCTTGGAAAAGATCACATTTTATTCAAATTTTCGACGAATGACGACAAAGTGACGTCGCAACTTCGAAAACTTGAAATACCCTTCCAACCACCTGACGATTTAAAACTTGCTGATAATGTGTGTCTGTGATTTCTTTGACACTGGAACAGTGGATTGTTTCTGAAAAGCATTTAAATCTACGCTTTGTGGAGAATGATAACTTTGAAAGAAAAGGCATTTCTTGTAAAGTTATTTTATCAAAATAACAGCAACGCAGCTGCAGCTCTTTGAGAATTCCGGAAACTAAAAGATGTTAGACTGACCAATGTCGGATCGTGGAGTTCACAAAATGATTAAAAAGTTCGAGGGAACAGGAAAACTCGACATTCTTCCTGGCTGAGGACTAAAAAGGGTAGACATTTCTATCATTGAAGATATTGCTACTGCTGCCGTGGATTTAGCAAGCCAGTAATCATTTGGTAATGCAAGTGTGCCAGCTATCGCGAATGAAGTCGATATGCCGATTTCCACTGTGAGAAAAGTGATGCGTCAAATTTTGCGCTACTATCCATACAAGATTCAGAGGGTGCAACAACTAATACAGGGTGATACCGAATGTCGGCTATCATTTTCACTACAGTTTCTTGCACGAATGAATGTAGACAATTTTGGCCCTGGAATATTCTATGGACTGATGAAGCGCATTTTTATTTAAACGGACAAGTGAACACACACAACTGTCGAATTTGGGCGAAAGAGGATCCTAATGTTGTCCTAGAAGTTCCATTGCATGCAGGTAAAGTGACGGTGTGGTGCGGTTTCACAGCTACGTTTATGATAGGGCCATATTTTTTGAGGAAGTAACATTCACAGGACCCATTACATGTTCCGTAAATGGGAGAAGGTATCTCAATATGTTGTCAAATTTTCTGATTCCCGAGCTGCAACAGCGAGGCTGCCTTCAAAATATCGTGTTTATGCAAGACGGTGCACTATCGCCCATTACTAGAGCAGTTCGGACTTTCTTAACAAGCCATTTTACAGAAGGCCGCATCATAAATCGTTATTTTCAAACAGTCTGGCCACCACGATCGCCTGATCTAACACCATGAGATTTTTGGTTGTGGGGATTTTTGAAAGATTCTGTATCTAAAGACAGATGTCAGACAATCTCTGATCTGAAAGACAGTATTAGACTTCATATTCGCTCAATATCACAGGACAGTTTACGCAATGCTGTAGAAATAATAATTCATAAATAAATATATAATAAATAAAAATTCTGAGAATGGAATGCGTTATTGAAAATGGTGAGGATTCATTGAGCATGCGTAATGTTATTCTTCGTTATTTCCTCGTTGTCGAGTGACATGTTTTATTTTTGTTGATGCAGATTACATCACATGAAATTGTATTCATTTTTCTGTATTGTTCGGAGTCATAGGTCAGGCTCTAGAGCAGTCTGATTAGGTGAACTTTAATTATAAATATTCGAACTTCCTCGAAGTTTGTTGAGACTTTGAAATTTATGTGCTTCGTCTGGATTGACTGAAATTGATATAATGAATCTGAAAACATCACCTTAAATATTGGCGCAGCGCCACCTACTGACGAAAAATATAACTAATTTTTTTTTTCGATTTTCGCAGAGCGCATCTCTTTAACTAGGTATTAGTGAAATTTTGTTTCGTTTGGAGCCTTAGAACCGGCTCTAGAGCCTTCTGAATAGGCGAAATTTAATTATAAGAACCCTGTACATACGGAAAAATGCACTATATCAATTAATGAATTGATTAATTAACAATTATAATAACTGAATTAGTAATTTAAAATATACTACATAGAAGATAATTAACTTAAACCACTCCTTATTTCTTTTGAATTCAGTTGAAGAACTTCTGTGGTGATTGATTAAAATATACTACATAGAAGATAACTTAAAAGACTCCCCAACAAACACCGAACTTACGGGCCACTGATGGGTTCGTTAGCCTTGGCCGAAGGTGTTCGATGGTGGCCCGCTATCAGTGAAAGTTACGGCTCCGTAAAAAAAGTGTCACGCCGGACAGAATAAGGCCACAAGATAATTGGCCGTAAATACAAGAAGTTGCCCACAATCATGCCACTAACTTTTCGCTGAAAATGTTAGATAGCCTTAAACTGCCCACAAATATTCTTTTAATGGCCACTAAAAATAAAAGCTAACCAGAAGCTTGCCTTTGTTCTGCCATTTGTGGTTGTCATAAATTAAATTTATCCCAAAGCTACCCACAAAAAAGCCTATTAGGGTTATTTAAAATGTAATCACTTGCCACTGTTGTGCCATAACGATTGTTTAGGAATAAATCAAAATTTATTCTATAAAAAAAAATACTTTTTATCAGCCTAATTAAATGATAAAATATTTTTGCAGGATTAAAAAAATCTTATAATTATTTAGATATACTTTTGTAGAAAATGAAATTCTTTCACTTTGAACTTTTTCAAAAAATTTCCAAAACACAATATTTCACATAGTGCATTAATTTATTTGTTCATTTATTCACTTACATATTTACAAAATTTATATGCAATGCATTTTTAAATAGTTGCATTTCATAAAAATTTATAAAGTGTATAATTGAAAAAATAAACTAATCAATCAATTCATTATCAAATATTGTATTTTGAATATTTTTGAAAAAGTTCAAGTTAAATGAACTTGATTTTCTTGAAAAGTATGTCTAAATAATTATATATATATATATATTTTTTTTTTTTTTTTTTTTTTTTTTTTTTTTTTTACCTGCCAAAACATTTTACCATTCAATTAACCTTCTAAAAAGTATTTTCTTTTGAAGAATAAATTTCGAATTTATGCTTAAATAATATACGTGATTTTAATATAGTTTATTATATATTTTATATAAAAATGTGTGTGTTTGTGATATTCTTTTTACTTAAATTTCCACTATATTTTACACAGCTTCGTTGGTAAATCTGTTAAATTATGCTTATTCATCAAAGCTTTATTAAATCATTATTATCTAAATTTTTGCATCATTTCTGATCATTTTATAAAATATTACATAAAAATAAGTTTAATCTTTATGTAGTTAACGAATGACAGTATAATATTTCTCATATATTTTAAAATTTTGCTTTTATCAGATAATATTTAACTATTTCTCTTGCAGTTTAATAGCCAAACATTTGAAAAAATATATTATTTCAACTTTTTCGAAATTCTTGAGAATTATTTATAATTATTAGACATGTAAATAATAGAATCATAAGACGAAACGCAATTTTTTCACCTTGATTCAACATAAAATATATGATGTGAACATTAAAAAGGTCCACAATCTTACTTAAAAGGCGACTAAAGTAATGAAGAAGATGTTACAAGTTTAAAATATACATTTTATTTCAAATTTCTTAGTACTTTCAAGCCTTCCAAGCTCATCCTTAGAGAATATCTTAATAACTAAATGTTGTTTATTTATACAAATACGTCACTTTGTTTTGAAAATGAGAGGGTCAATAATTACTGAGTAAACGTAGCAGTTTCTTGGATTTAATTTAAGTAAAGAAAATATATATTATTATTATTAATTGCAGTTCCATTTTTTTTTACACAAAAATAATTATATCATAAAATAATTTAATTATATCCATGGAAAGTGACCTATGAGAAACAGAGTGATGTCACAAATAAATGGAACTGTAATTAATAATAATAATATATATTTCCTCTAATTAAATTCAATCCAAGAAACTGCTACTGCTACTGCTACTTCTACTTTCAACTCTAGTAATTATTGGCTCTCACATTTTAAAAACAATAAACAACATTTAGTTATTAAGATATTCTCTGATGAAGATCTAGGAAGGCTTGAAAGTACTAAGAAATTTTAAATAAAATGTATATTTTAAACTTGTAACATCTTTTTCATTTCTTTAGTCGCCTTTTAAATAATATTGTGGACTATTTAATGTTCACATTATATATTTTATGTAAATAATAGTTTAATAGTGATTTAAAAATATATATTAAATTAATCTTGATACTTCTAAATTTCATTTAAATTCAATTGTTTTAGTCACTCAAATTTTCTCGAGTATAAAATCACATTTTTATAATTAAACTAAAATAAATTGTTTTAAGGGGTCTTATCAACCCTTTACAGAATTTGTGTATTGTTGAAATCAAAATAGCTCTTTTTTTTACCCCATAAGTCATTGCGCGCATGATATCTTAAGAAAGGATGTATGGATTGTCATGAAATTTGGTAAATATATTAAACAAATATGTGTGTTTAAAATGATCTACTTTTAAAAATTTACAATTGTAATATTTTTAGTTATGACTATTTATATTCATTAAAAATACATATGTTTTTATTTTTTTATACAGTTAATGAAATAATTTTAGATTAAGAGTAGATCATTTTAAACACATATATATGTTTAGTATCTTTACCGAATTTCATGCTAATCCATACATACTTTCTCAAGATATGCGCGCAATGACTTATGGGGTAAAAAAAAAGAGCTATTTTGATTTAAACAATACACAAATTCTGTAAAGGGTTGATAAATTTATGTTTGTAGTATATTACAAAGCACAATCCGTTTAATCAATATCCAAAATTTCATGTTTATACATAAAAAGGTTTTGAAGATAGACTAATTCAAACTTTGAAGCTTTTCGTTAATTTTCGACGCGTTTAAAAGGTACAAGACCCTTAAAGAACAATATCATCCGATATTTATAATGCTTAAAAATAAATTCGATAACTTCGAAAAACTAAAAATAAACTATTGAAGGGAATTTTACTAAAAATGAAAATATCTTTTACATTTTCTTTTGCAATTATAAAAACTAAAATATAAATATTCTTTAAGATAAAATGATGCAAAAAACAGATAGAATGAAATTAATAAATTTGTAATGAATCAACATGAACTAACAAACTTACCGATATATGTGCTACATTTTGAAACCATGTCCACTTATTCCGACGGTAAATAACGCGAATGACAAAGCAGAAATGAAAACGCACAGCTAAAGAAAAATTCTGAGAATTTCTCCCTCTCCCCTCTTATCGTAACAGACCAGAACTTTCAAAACTGCTTAACCTTGAGCCATTTGAAGGTCCCATCATCTATTTGATTTTTCTGGAGAGGGAGGGAGGGAGAATAGTTTTATGAGCCAATACCTTATTATAATAAATAAAAGTCATTTTTTCATAAATCATATATTTTTTCTGTTAATATTATTTTTAGTCATTTGGAAAAAGAGCTTTGTTTTCCTTTTCTTTCTTTTTTTTCGTTCTTTTTTTTTTCTTTTTTTAGAGAAATAAAGATTTAAGATACATTGTTTGAATTTTTAAACTCTCCATACAGTTTTCAGATAACACAAAAACACTTTTTTTTTTTCCCTCCGATTTATGCTTTAAATGGGCATTTTATCTCTTTTCTGTAAATTTTTACCCATTTATCTTCGCAATTAAAAATTATAAGATTTAAAAATAACATGCATTCCATTTTATTCTGATATGCTCATAAAAAATATCTTGTTTATCTATATATATATCAAGGCTTATTTTTGACTCAAGACGATTTTACTGAAATGGCTAAAAATTAATAGAACCTTTTCATGTTTATTTTAGGGCATAAAATATACATATCGCATTTTATTTAATACTTTCATATAATGTCAGATTTTAATGCGTATTCTAAATTTTGCCAGAAATAATTTTTCCAACTGGGTGAAAATGTATCCAGGTCGGGACTCGAAACCAAATAATAATGAACAAAAATTCTTTATTTATTCTGCAATTCTTTACTTAATTCTGCGAAAATTCTTGATTTATTGTGCAATTTTTCACTTAATTATTTTTATACATATGCAAGTTTTATCTGTATTTCTAAAGAGTAAAATAATGGTAGTGAAATCATTAAATATATCTAAATTGTTAGGAATTTAATACAGGCAAGAAATTTTATTTATATTTTCCGTTACAGTGGATTCAGAAACAAAAATTTCTTTTCCAGTATTTTCTTTTACATGGAAATATGTTTCAAATGATATTAAAAATTCATGTTTTAGTAACAGCTTTTAAGTTACCTTTTCTCTCCCCCCCCCTCTCCTCGCTCAAGAATAACTGCTTATTGAAACATTTTCTCCTTTTCATTATAACAAATATTTTTTCATGAATGCTGAAAAAAAAGAGCATAAATAAATTGACATTTATCAATAAATTCTTAAACATGTTTAAGTAATATATATGTCCGAAGATTGCAGTATTTTGCTATTAATATATTATTCAAATCAGCATATATTTTATATTATGCTATCTGATTATCTTTGCAATCAAAAACAATATAAAATAACCATTAAATATAATCTTTTTTATTCCAGTGTGTTCAAAATATATTTATTTAAAGATATTTTAAAGGCAAGAAAGTTAAACGCTTTTATGTTGTTGTTTTTTTCCATATTTTTAAAAAATATATAAACAGGGAATTTATGTACATTTTGGGGACAATTTTTGATTTTTGTAAAATATTTTCAAACTAAATAAAAATATGTAATCTATTTTACTGCTTTAAATATAAATCTCACGACATATTTATATTTTTACTAAAACCCAGATTTAAAATAATTAAACTTACTTAGAAAGAAATGAAGAGAAAAATATATTTCCTCTCTTTAATTAAATATTCGGGTTAGGTGATATTAGCCCTCTACTTTCTAAACGATGACGATCCATTACATTTTTGCCAGAAACCGCCCCTTAAGAGTTGCCGGGCAAAGTAAATGCAACAGTTCTCTCACCGCCGAAACATTACCGTTCCGGCAGTAGCTGCCGGAACTAGCGGCGGGTCATTTACGGCACAACATTGTTTGGTTACAAATGGCCTTAACTCCTTTTGGCCGCGACATATACGCCTTTTGGCCGTAAGTTGAGTGTTTGTTGGGTCACTTGTTTTTAATTCAGTTGAAGAACTTTTGTGGTGATTGATTTAAATAACACATAACGACAAGGTACACTGTAATTAATACGCATTTTTATTTCCATTGTAATTGCATTATAACGTTTCGATAACTGGCAGTAATAAACTCTTCATTTAATATATATATATATATATATGTACAAACTTTTATGAAGTTTCATTTGCAGCAAAAAGTCAGAAAGGTTTTGCTGCTTAAAACACTTCTTTCCAACAATTTTGTTTTCAGTCATCACTTCAAGTTTTTTCAATAAATCCAGCATTGGTGGACATTTAATTAGGGCATACGTTTTCATTTTTTTGCGCATCTTTAACATTTACGAGTCGGAAATTTCATCATTTTCTTCAATTTCATTTTAATCTTCACTAACACAACCTTCTTCATTTTTTTTTTCATTTTTAAACATATCACAATTTCTTGCCTCAAACTTTCTTGATCAACGGAAGCATTGCACATTGGGATATCACTGTCAAAATTCTCGAATAAGTCAGCATTAAATGATTCATGTGCAAAAGGCAATTGATTTATATAATTTTGAATATTCGAAAGGCTATTGTTATCATTTGTAGACTGTGACAAAAATTTGTTGCGGAAAGCCAGATTTTTCAAAGCATTTTGAAATTGTACTTTGAAGTACCAAGTTCTATGAAACATTAACCCACATTATGACATCGAGGACATTATGAAGCAACTTCATTTGCTAATTTGCATTTTTCTGCTCTGGAAATTATAGCCTGGAGCAAGAACTTTCTATAATGTAGCTTGAAAGTTTGAATTATTCCTTGATCTAGCGACTGTAAATGCAATGTGGTATTAGGTGGTAGAAACTACTTTCATATTTGAAAAAGACAAATCACTCGGATGGGCTGGAAGGTTATCTATAAACAATAGAATCTTTGTCTTTCTTTGCTTCATCTGCTTATTTAATTGTGTAACACATTCAGTAAACATACAAGATGTCATCCAGGATATTTTATTTCCGCAGTAAGATACTGGTAAATTCTTGATGTTAATATTTTGAAACAGCGTGGTTTTCTGGCTGCTCCAATCACAAGAGTTTTTAGTTTCTCTTCTGTTGAACTGCAAGCAAGCAAAATGGTAATTATCTCTTTAGAAATCTTTTTATCTTTACCTTTATCTCCAGCCATTGCTAAAGTTTTGTTTGGCATTTCCATATAAAACAAACCACATTCATCAGCGTTGAATATGTCCTCTTTCTTGTAATTCTCCAGAAAATCAGAAATCCATCTTTTAAAGGAATCTACTCTTTCCATATCAACGTCATGAGATTCTCCACACAAACTTTTCTGAGAAATGTTATTTCTTTTCTTGAAAGATTCTAACCAACCGTTAGAAGCAGTAAAATTTTCTACATTGAGTTTTTTTGAGAACTCTAAAGCTGCTTCTTCTAGCAAAGTTCCAGAGCATTCCAGACATTTTTCAAAACCATTCAACAGTTGCTTAATTTACTTCAAAATAATCGTTTTTTCGAATTTTCTGACTCCTAAACTCATTTTCCTTTTCCTTAAATCTTTATAGATATTCCGATTTTCTTTTTAAATATTGCTCAAACAAGTTTTACTGATTCGGAAATTTTTTGCTGCTGCTCTTTGACACTTATTGTTTAGAAGATTAATTAATTCAATTTTATCTTTTAAACACAACTCTCTTCCCTCATAGCATGCATGGTCACAGTGACGTCATTGTGACGTCACTGTAAGTCACTGTGGTCACGTCACATCTGTGACCAAAATGCCACCACTCAGTGATGTCACATTGTGACTGAGATGTGAACTTCTTAGAAAACTTTAAAAAATTACAAAAATTATTAAAAACATGTTATTTACTGTAAAATATATTTTTCTGCCGGATTAACAAATTTTTTAAACCGTGGTCCAAGTTGCATCTGTGCCTCTAACAAAAACTTTTTATTTTCATATAACATAAAATGTAATTAATTCATCAGCAACACAAAACGATTTCCTAATTATGAGAATTTCATATTATTAAAAAAATGTTTTAGGTAAGCAGACCTCGACTTATCTTTTATAAAGATTTTTGTAAATGATCATCTGTTATACTAGAAGTTTCTCAAAGAGTAGTCGAAACGTTTCTGTCGTTTCAAACTAAAAACTTTCTATTACAGTTAAGGCTGCAGCTTTTAATGAGCACGCAAAAAGCGTCTTCAAAGTTCAGTCATATATGCATTTCTTGCTTTATAATTTGCATTCAAGTCATTTTTTTTCCTCTTAGTGTTTCACTATTTTAAGTATTTTTTTTTTTTTTTTTTTTTTTTTTTTTTTTTTTATTCTACTTCTTTCAAACGTTTAAAATAGAATTGACATTTTCCGAATATAAAATTAATGTACAAAATTTAGGCAAAGCCCACGACATAATTAATTATTCATGTTTTATTTTTTGTTTTCAAAATATATCTTTAAAAATTATTTTACAAGTTTTATTCTACAGAAAATTAATATTAAGAGAATGACAGATTGACAAAGAAAAACTCATCTCTTCTCGATAATCTTGTTGTATTTTTTAAGAAGATATTTTGTATATATTACCTGTGATACAAATTTTACTTTTAAAAAAAAGGAGGGAGTCATCATTATTACCATTAAATTAATTTGTATACATTTTGAAAATTTAAGCAATGTTTTATCTAGTAAACTCTAATTATGGATAATATTATTATTATAATTTACGTAAATGAAACTTTACAATTCAATAAAACTGATAAAAATAAAAGATGAAATACAATAAAACATTTTCAAACAGGAAATTGAATTAGAGACAATTTGACAAAATTATTACGCATTTAATTTCCTTCCGAAACTGTGGTATAGAAAAACAAATAAAACCAAAAAACATCTGCTTCGAACTTCGAAACTTACAAATCGTCTGCATCTGCACTATTTCAGTTGTTACCACTCGACCGCAGAATAACGGATAAAAGTAACAGTGAAACTTTTTAGAATAAACGCGGGACACTTGACAGTTCTGTGAACACTGTGGACACTGAAGTTCTGTGGACACTGGACAGCATAGATGTGTTGACACGGATTTAAAAACTGAAACAAGAACGTTCTCAGGATCCAAGTTAGTTCAGCTAACAAAATATAAACCCGAGAAAATTACGGTAGCTTTGACTTGTTGAAGATGATTCAAGTCATTGCTATCGTACTTATAATCGGATTTAATTGGTTCCCCAAAATCAAAGTATCACATACAACGTCAATGAAATTAGGTAAGTAAAAATATTATTTTCCCTGTTTGCTTTTTTTTTAATTTTATTACAACAATTTTAGTTAGTTTCTCATTAACATGCTGTAGAACATAAATATTTCATTACATTTATTTTTATTTTGCTGAAATATCTAAAATATTATTTTCCTTGTTTGCTTTTTTTTAATTTTATTACAACAATTTTAGTTAGTTTCTCATTAACATGCTGTAGAACATAAATATTTCATTACATTTATTTTTTATTTTGCTGAAATATCTAAAATATTATTTTCCTTGTTTGCTTTTTTTTTTTTTTTTTTTTTTTTTTTTTAATTACAATGATTTCAGTTATCTTCTAATAAACATGTTATAGAACACAAATATTTCATTACATTTATTTTTTATTTTGTTAAAATATCTAACTTCCTTTTCAACAGCTTTGATCAGATTATTAAAATTAGTGATTTAAATTGCATTTTAATCTGGTTTATTTTCTTATTTAAATATTGGGTTAAAACCACATGGTGGCATAAATATAAAAGTATATGGACAAGTATTATCATCAATCATTAACATAATTAATAGACATTTAAAGATAATTAAATTATTTAAAATTTTTGGATGTTATTAACGTTTACCATAGCAAGACCCCTATTTGTAATGAAGTTTGTAGCATGTTATTTCATTTACAGGGACAGTCAATTGTATTCCATTACATTACGGCTTGTGGGAAAAAAATCGTTTCAAATGATTTTTAATGATTTTACACGCTTTCAAACAGAATAAAATTGATATGCATTTATGAAGCGCACTAAAATGTGCATTCCATAGAATATGCGATGCAAAGAATAGTTATTGTTCATTTACAGGGCTAAAAAAGGAATTCCAATACATAATGATATAGGGGTGGAGGGAATTGTTTGCGGCGTACTTTATTTATGTTAATCTATTTGATATGTAATGAAATTGATATACGTCGGTGAGGTTTACATACTATGAATTATTTCATGTATAATACGAAGTGTATATAGCATTTACAGGGACACACAAAATATTTCAGATACTATATTGTATCCGAAGTACTGTTCATTAGCGATGATTGCTGGAAATACATTTTTAATTATGATATACACTTTTATGATTCACTACATTTATGCATAGTATATGGTGTATATATATATGCTATAATTCATATACAGGAATATACAAAAGTATTCGAAAGGGTTACTGGGTATTGCTTAAAGGAGGTTTTTAAATAAGTTATGCATTTTAACGCTGCACTGTATTTAATTTACTAAGAAATGTTTGTAGTATATAGATAAAATGATATAAAGGGTCACGCAAAGAATTGGATACGTTGCCATCTATGAATTATAATTTCTGGAAATGTAATTTCAGCAGTTTTAAGAGTGTTTTAGCTTGAATAAAATTTTAACTAAATAGTGGCGTGTAATAAAGGTTCTAGGTAAACTACAGGGTTGTACAAAATTATTTAAGTATGTTTCCATATATTAGTATAAATTGCTGAAAGAGAATTTCAACCTGTTATGCGTTTCCTTGATAAACTAAATTTTTCCATTATATAGTATATATATATCAATCTACAGATCAAATACAGGACTGTTTAAAAGAATTAGAAAACATATTTGGCTGTGGATGGTAGGGTGTCAACGATTTTAATCGGTTGATTTAAATCAGCGATTAAATCATGATTTTAATCAACCGATTTTTAAAAAAAAATCATTGATTAAAATCAAAAATTTTCTAAATGTTTAAAATGTCAAAAAAAGTATTAAAATCTAACATGAACATAATTTGAAAGTTTCTACAGGTATTTTGACTTATTAATAAACAAAAAAAAAGAGCTTTAAATAATTGTTTCTAAGCTTAATTCATTAGTATTGTAAAAAAATTAAAAGCATTGTTTTTAAGTTTTTATCCAAATTAAAACAGTTTCATTTAAAAATGATATTTAAATCTAACATAATTTGCAATGTCATAACTTCCTTTAGGTAATCAATTTATGCATTATTTTATATAAAATACGCATAGCAAGTATAATTACATTTCTACAAGTAAAATAATAAATAGTAATTAATAGCAATCTCAAGTTAAAGAAGAATGAAAGAATGACATCTGCTCAGCAGCTAAATTGTAAATGAATGCATAAGAGAAAAAGAAATAATTGGTATAAAAATGCTAAGCACAGCAAGAGCTTCTTTGGTATAGGTTGAATAAATGTTTATTATTATTATTATTATTATTTTATTTTATTTATTTTTTTTTTTTTTTTGTAACTCATATATATTAAAAAATTGAACCATTGAAAGCTAATAGAGGTAATAATGCTGTTACTTAAATATTTTGAGGATTTCAGATATTAGTGGCTAACTTATATTTAATCTATATGAATGGGTTTAACTCATTTTCATTTTTTTCTTTTTGGTTAGCATACACGTACATGTGTGTAAGTATAGATTTTGGTGGTTTACAGAAATTTTCCTAAATACAAATGCAAAATGAGCTGCAAATAATATTTGTTAGTTTTGTTATTTGTGCTACTAACTAATGAAATTTACTTATTTGCAGTTTTTATTAATTCTGTATTACTTATACTGCTTCTTCTAGGCCATTTTGTTTAATGGTGCCACACCATGCCCCTTTTGAAATTGGCAAAATGCACCCTGCCTTAAAAAAAGAAAAAAAAAGTTGAAATTTACCTGTAGTTGTAGCCAGAAATTTCTTGTAAAAAACTTCCCCATTCAACAGTATTCTAAATTCACGTGGAAAAAATCTTGCAAAAATATAGAACTTTATTTCTTTAGAAAAAACAGGATATTATTAAAATATGTTATTTAATTGTATTTTTCAATTTGTTAGTCATAAAATTATTAAAAATTAAGGACACTTTACTTATAATGCTAAAAAATATTCTTTTTTTTTTCTTACATCATTACTAAACACATTACTAATATATTTCCTCATGAAATAGTGCCCGTTTTTTGAACTAGCATCCTGTCCCTTTTTCTTTCTAAAATGAATTATTATCATTTTAATAATTAAGGCTTAAAAATGTATAATATGTTCCTAATTAGAGAGTTGATTGTTTAATAATTAATTTGAAGTAATGTTAGCTATTTAGTATAAAATGCAGTTAATAATTTTCATAAATGTTAAGTATCTCTAGTATTTATAAAGTTTTACATAATTATTACAATATTAATGTATATAACATTATTGTATAATACTACCTAATGAAACTACTAATTTGCAGTTTTTATTTCTGTAATTACAAACTAACAATTATAATTTTATCAATTAAAGTGTAAAAACATAGATTATGTTAGCAATTAGTGGTGTAATTGTTTTGGAAACCTAAAGCTCATGATAGCTATTCAGTATTTGAACGCTGGGGAAAAAATCATACAAATCTGATTTAAATTAAAAAAAATCTGATTTAAATAAAAAAAAAACGATTTTTTTTATTTTTTTTTTAAATGATTTTTTTACACCTTAGTGGATGGTAACTGCGTAAATCAGTTTTTAAATGTTTTACGCGTTTTCATGTTTACTTAGTTATCTTATTTACGTTATTTCCCCCGATGTCTTGATAAAACATTTAGGAAGAGTTGGAAAGTGTTTTATAATCTATGCCTAACGCATGATATATCTTACTTGTTGTTTCTATTTCCCAGATCAGTCTTTTCATATAAAACATACCAAATCTAATTAGCTCATATTCACAAAATACAATATATACGGGAATAAAAAATTCAAATAAATAGGGCTTATCATGTAGTTCTATAAGTAACAGTTGTATTAATGTCCGTTAGACTCCATGTTCGTATTTAAAAAAGCAATGACAAATCACAACACATTAAAAAGCTTACACATTCTTAATATTAAGCTTGAATTCAAGATCAAGCTAACTTAATAAAAAAAGATGTCAGTTAATAAGCATTGTTTTTTAAATGGAAAATTAAAAATATTTTAGAAGAATAGGACTCCAAAATAGCGATATCTTGCTAAAAAGTACGGTAAAAAGATAAAATTTTATATTTCAAACAAAACTTTACTTTAAAATTATCGTAGTTTTTATGACAAGAATCATCACAGTATTAATACTTGGACATTTTTCCAGAGAGAAACATTCGCCTTGCATACAATATTTCAAATGAAAATCAAATTTCAAATAAATTGCTTAAAAGGCGCAAAGGCCAACATAGTGAAAAATATCCACGCCGGGTCTCGATCCCGGGTCATCAGTATAGCGCACTTACATTCTACCGACTAAACCACATGGAACGATACCCAGCCTGGAAATTTTCTCCTTATTACATGTTGGCAAGGCTACAAACGCCGCACAAGATGGAATATTTATCGTGAGCCACCGTCATGGGGCAAACACGAAACTTAATTAAACCAGCATCGATTAAATCTATATTAACACTTGGAAATTTTTCCAGAGAGAAACATTCGCCTTGCATACAGTATTTCAAATGAAAATCAAATTTCAAATTAAAATTGCCTTTTAAGCTATTAATTTGAAATTTGATTTTCATTTGAAATATTGTATGCAAGGCGAATGGTTCTCTCTGAAAACATTTCCAAGTATTAATATAGTTTCAATCGATGCTGAATTTAAGTTTCGTGCTTGCGCCATGTCGGTGGCTGACGATAAATATTGCATCTTGTGCTGCGTTTGTAGATTGCCGACATGTAATAGTGAGAAATTTTCCAGGCTGGGTATCGTTCCATGTGGTTTAGTCGGTAGAACGTAAGTGCGCTATACTGATGGCCCGGGTTCGAGTTCCAGCATGGAATCTTTTTCACTAGTTCGCCTTTGCGCCTTTTAAGCAATTAATTTGAAATTTGATTTTCATTTGAAATCATCACAGAGTTTATGGCAAGTTCGTCACAAATGACACATATTTCACAAATTGGTCACAGTGTGACTTCAAAACATTGTCACTTTCGTCACAGGTTCGTCACAAAGTTAATGCCAAAATAGTCACAAATGACACACTTTTCACAAATTAGTCACACCGTGACTTCACAGAGTGGTCACAATGTGACGTCACAAACGACCTCTAAAACGGCCATAACGACCTCACATTCTAGTCACTGTGACGTCACATCCACGTCACAAAATCACAGTGTGACTTCACAACGACGTCGCCGTGACGTCACCATGCCTTACGGGTTTATACTGTTTAGATTTTTTAGACTTAGATTCTTTATTCTCCATACTTTAAGAAGAAAGAGAACTGCATTAAAAATAAAAACTTGTAAAAGCTACCAAACTAATAAGAAAACTACAAGTTGGTACAACTAAAACTTAATGTTAAATGTTACAAATCTTCCAAGCAGTCGATGAAAGAACATGTGCAGGTTTATTCTTAGAATTTCTGAGAACATATACAAAGAAACCCTTTTTAAACAAACCCGAACAATCGCAAATTCGTCTCCTCAGATAAACAACTAACAGATTGTTAACACGCGACTTAGTTAGCCTATGAGTAGTAGGCGCAAGCATTCCTATCCTACGATCCGTCAATATGCTCGGGGACAAATCTTGCAAGCAGTCAATGAAAGAACATGTGCAGGTTTATTCTTAGAATTTCTGAGAACATATTACAAGAAACCCTTTTAAAACAAACCCGAACAATCGCAAACTCGTCTCCTCTGATAAACAACTAACAGACAACTAACACGCGACTTAGATAGCCTATGAGTAATAGGCGCAAGCATTCCTATCCTAAGATCCGTCAATATGCTCGGGGAAATCATACCTCAATCCTCTCTCAACTCGAGAGAAAAATTGGAAAGGGAAAGGCCACCTTAAACAGGTGCAAATATCATTACAATAAAGTACAAACTGGTCACTTTGTACATTAAGCAGGTGGTCACTATAGGAGATAAATTCCTGTACTTTTTTATGGATAAAAATAAAAATTTTGGAAAATGGTCACTTTAGTCTTTTTGTTTGAAAATTATCGGCATGCAGAAAAATGGATGGTCACATTTTACAGGTTCAAATAACACTGACAGGCTATCTGGTCACTTTACACTATAGACAGGTGGTCACATTACCAGACAATTCATGCATTATTTTATATGAGCACGAGTAAAATTTTGCAAAAGCGGTCACTTTAGCCAGGTGGCCACTTTACCAAGGTGGTCACTTTAAAAGGTTCTACTGTAATTTATTTTTAGAATAAAATGAAAAAGTAATTTAATGGGTTTTATGAGATGAGGCAAATGGATTAAGGTTTTTAAGACTAATAAAAGAATACGCAGTTTTAAATGCATGAAGTAAAAGACAAAAAATATTAAGATATTATTAAGGATAGGTAAAAAAGGAAAAATGTTAAGAATTTGGAATAGTTTTACTAAGATAAAAGGGCAAAATTTTTTATTATTACATGTATACATATGTACCAATCGAAATATAAATAATAAAATCTATGTATTCAGTATTATTTCCTTACATTAAAGGAGCTATTTAATTTCTAACACCTAATTATAGAAGTACATATTACAGGGATCATTTACTGCAATCGATTCTAGAATATTTTCGATAAAAAGATAGAAATAAGAGATTTGAGAATTTAATGCAGAGATAACATTTATATCGTCAAAAATATGTTTATCCATGTCTCTTATAAATTTATTCAAGAACTTCAATAGTAGTTTTTTTTTTTTTTTGTACATATTCTCGGGATTCTGAAAACAGTTTTGAGAGTAAACACTCTTGTAAATATATATATATATATATTTATAAAATACATAATAAAATATGTATATATTTTTCATAAATAGTATATATATATATATATATATATTTAGTACTCAAATAAATATGATTTTTATGTTTGATATATCTGAAACAATAAAAATGTTCTAAAAATTATTTGCAGCGACTCCACTGGAATTTTTCTTTTTTAAGTTTATGTTTTAGAAAAAGCTTAGAGAGCTATCTTCCTACTTAGAATTGTATCAAACTCTAAAATTCCCACTACGGACACATAATTGCGACTCCATTTTAGTCTTTTTCAGTACATTTTACTATAGAATATCAATTTTCAGTAAATTTTACTATAGAACGAAAGCTCCTTCGCTCAAGCTGTTTAAAAAACTGTGAAGATTTAAAATTTGGGACGCTTACTGTTATATTCGTCTTTCATTGTAGCAAAACAGATGGCACTGCGGGCAGTTTCTGATGCATAATTAAAAAATTGCATGGCAGACTGTGATCTAATTTCATAGCTTAAACATTTCATAATATATAATTTACATTTTATCCAAAAGTTATTATTACTTTTTAGAACTTTCGAGAATTTTAATTGTAACCTGTGCATTTGTTAACAGAAATCGATTATTAGGGGTTTCAAAGATTGGAATCCAATATTAACCTTTAACGCACTAATGCCGCTATATAAGCGACGTGGAACTTTTATTTTCTGGCCGCGTATATGGCTGCAAAAACAGTTTTATAGCTTTTTATAGATTATGGTATTATGTTTCTATATACGTTTTTATTATATTTAATAATTACATCATTCAGCAAAATAAATAGTAAAATATAATCAGTTTCCTGATCAAAAATTCACATTTCGCAATAGCTGTGAAGTGAATGTGAACAGGCTTTTTAGAACATTAGTAATTTTCAATATTGGAACAATGCCTTTAGGCAGCATAAAAGAATATTGGTCCACCAGGAGTAATAGTAAGATAACATCTTTTCCAAATACATTTTCGAGAAATAGAATTTTGCAAATATTTTCGATGCGGTACTTTAAAGAAAACCAGTTATACATATTGGAGATTTCTTCGACAAGTTCCATGCCTTAAATTAATATAAAAATAAATCATGTTGTTGTCCTATTACCCTGGATATATATTAATAAATTTTCACTGAAATATAAATATCTTTATTTTTGTACTTGATATAAAAATATTGAGTACACAGTTTCTATTCGTATGAAAAATAGCCTGGACCAATAAATGCTAAATTTCAGCCCGATAAGTAGTTCTTCAATTATGCTTAACAAGCTAATTGCACGATTGTATTTTTTAAAGCGATTGCAAATGAATTTAGCATAAACAGCATCAAAGATTAAAGCTTCGAAATGCTTAAATTACTTGACCGAATGACTTGCCGTTTTATATCCAAAGATAAAATGTACCGAAAAATCCAAGCATGATGTCATAATTTGGTATTCGTATTGCAAACTGCAAAGCGTTGTACAGTTACAGACCGATGAAAATTACCCCTATTTTTTTTTTTTTTCATTTTAACATAAATTGAAAGAACATAATAATTTCCAGTCAATTGTTTGTTTCCGTTTTTTCTGGAACAATGTGGTGTTTTATTTTGTGGTGCAGTATTTTTCTATAGGTTCTACATCGTATAAATTATTAAATTTTAATAGTTATAGAAGTACAAGAAATATATTGAACTAGAAACGTTTTCACACAAAAATATTTTCAGTTTAAAAAGAACTGCAAATAATAGATGCAAAAATTTATGGCAGATACGTCATTTTTATCCCAACCGATATACTTATCAATTTTCCAAATAAATTTATCAAAGCACTACAAACATATTTTATAACATTTTCCCGGATCGCAAAATATTTTTTGAGTAAGTAAAAAATATATTCTATCTATAAATAGTTAATATTTCCTTTCATTTAGATGAATATGTTCTTTCTTCTAAGATATATGAGTACTACCCAAAACATGTAAAGATATATGTAGTATCTATCATTTTTCCTATTTGATTCGGTAAATAAACCCTCTAAAAATATACTTCACACGAAACTTTCCCTAAACTCCATACATAACATTTTCGACGGACAAAAGAGTTTGGAATAATAGAGGCGAGAATTTATGGCAGAGACGTCATTTTTATCGCTAACAGATATACTTATCTATTTTAGTTTATAAATTTATTAAAGCACTCCAAATATTTTTCAGAAACGGTAGAAACTATTTTGCGATTCCAGCTTAGTCTCATTTATTATAAGGAATACCGAGTAAACTTATGTGGAAAGAATATTAGATATAGATAAAATAAAGTCACGCGGAACTGGTAAAAGTTGAATAGCAAGAAGAAAAATTTAAAAACAAAAGTCACATTAATCATATACAGTGATAAAAAAAAAGAAAAAAATGTTTATAATCTAGGAAAGTATAAACAAGTCGGAAATTGTACGTCAAACGTGCAAATGAGGTTCGCTCATACTATAACTAGTTTGATAAGTATTCAGATCTTGGTGCAATAGCTGTTGCACTCTTATGCAAAAATGCATGAATACAGAATTTATTACCATTATATACATTAAATTCAGTAATACAGAAATAATATGAGTCTCTCTGAAATAGGACGGATTATGGAAACCTAGAATTATTATCTATCATGAGATATCATTGAATTAATTACGAATGATAGGATTTAATAGTTGGTTGGTTGGTTGATTGAAGTTTAATGGCACAAAGTCTCTTTAGGGACATACTCCGCCAAAGGATTTAATAGAATGATGAAAACTTTTATCAATATGTTTTTAAGTTTTGAATTGATTTTCATAAAATTTAAAATGGCTCTACAAAATTCTGCAACGATTATATTTATTAAGTATCAAACCATTCAGTTGGGTAGTTTTTGTGCTATTATATGCGGACAGACGAAGGGACCAGACGACGACTAAAGGTGCTACGTATTTATAAAATTTCGAACGCACCTAGAAAAACACGTACGAAAAAAACCGGAATACAATAAATAGTACAATAACCTCTTCCCAGTTAATCACCATTCTGAAAGGTGTTCTTTATTTTTTAAAAACCCCGAATCTAGAATATTTCCGTGGGTTAAAGAAGTATGTATAAGAAAAAGATTTATTTTACTGCCTCTGATATTCAAAAACGTTCCCAAACAGTTTCCTGTTTTGGGGAGGAAAGTGGGGTACCAATCCATTTCTCAAACTGGAATATCAGTTTTTAGAATTAAATCAATTTCCATGTAAGCATTTTCATATGCGTAACTGGACTTATACGTGTAAGACTAACAAAATAAAGCCAATTTAAGTATTAATGTTAATGCTGTCAATTTATTGTGTTTTCCTGCGAAACATGAGAGTTGAATATGAAATTGTTTACTTGGAAATTGAAAGCCTCCGAAAAATTTATATTCCAGGCTGATAAAACTGATTAATACGCTATAAAAACTAATTGGAAACATTTCCGAAAATGAATGGCAGAAATAGAAACTTTCTTTTTTAACCCTGTATGTACCAAATTATAAATCAAAAAATTGTCCCACTTCAATAATAATTTTCCGTCATATCTGAAGATGTATTAGAAAAAGTCCTTCCGGCCAGTGCCGGGAGGAAGAGGTAGCTTTCATAATCCCTATTTTAAAAAAGCCAACTTATATCATGCAAACACACGAAGCTCGATTTAGTGGAAACCGAATATAGGAGATTCAATACTAATTTTTATCAATATAATGAATGAGAATTTCGCGAAATTAGTCAGCTTTATCCAAGCTGCATTTCTTTAAAGTAACTTATATTTAGCTGCCAAATTCGGCAATTTCTTAAAGTGCCTGCCATTTTAAGACAACATGGTGGATGAGGCTAAGCAGTGAACTTGGTCGAGACCTTAGTAATTGCTGTGCACATGCTCACTCACATCGGAATCGGTTAATATATAGGAGTGCTGTCGCATGCAAAAAATCAGATTTTTCAAAATGTCACCCACAATAGAAATTGAAACTGCTATATCTGAGCCATTTTTTAAGGTAAAGACAAACAAAAAATGCTCCTGAATCCTTATATCAAGATCAAATACTTAAGAAAGAAACCTTTTTCAATTTCTAATTTTTTTGCACCTCACTTTAAATATATATATATTTTTTTAATTTAATGGCCGCCATTTTGAAACAAGATGGCTGATGAATCTGGCTAGCGAACTTGGTCGAGGTGTTGATGTATACTATCCACATGCCTTCTTACATCGAAATAGGCGAATACGCCTGTTATCGCGTGACAAAATTCAGGTCGTTTTAAAATGTCAGCCACAAGAGAAATTCAAAATGCTATTACTCAGCCATTTTTTTTTAGATATAGACGAAAGAAAAACTGTTCCGGAATCTTTGTACTAAGGTCAAACACATACAAAAAAAAAATCTTTTTCATTTTCCAAATTTTTGGTATCTCATTTATATTTTTTTATTTTTTTATTTTTTTAAATGTAAACCATTTTTACATTTTTACATGTTTACATTTTTTTAAATGTAAACTCAAAAAAATCATTTTGAAACAAGATGGCGGATGAAGCTGGCCAACGAACTCCGTCGAGATATTTGTATGTACTATGTACACACCAAGGTACATCCAAGTCGGTTCATAAATAAGCCTGTTATTACGTGAGAAAAATCAGGACGTTTCAAAATGTCAGCCACGCTAGAAATTCAAAATGCTATAACTCAGCCATTTCTTAAGATATAGACGAAACAAAAACTGCTCCCGAATCTTTTTATCAAGGTCAAACACATAAGAAGAAAATATTTTTTCAATTTTCAATTTTTGGTACCACATTTCAAATTTAAATTTTTCTTAAAAATTTAAATGGCTGCCATTTTTAAACAAGATGGCGGGTGAAACTGGCCAACGAACCCGGTCGAGAGATTGGTATGTACTATGTACACACCGAATTACATCCAAATCGGTTCATAAATACGCCTTTTATTGCGTGACAAAATTCAGGACGTTTCAAAATGTCAGCCACGCTAGAAATTCAAAATGCTATAACTCAGCCATTTTTTAAGATATAGACGAAACAAAAACTGCTCCGGAATCTTTGTATAAAGGTCAAATACATAAGAAAAAAATATTTTTCCATTTTTAATTTTTTGGTACAACATTTCAAGTTTTAAAAATTTTTAAAAATTTTAAATGGCCTCCATTTTGAAACAAAACGGCGGATGAAGCTGGCCAACGAACTCGGTCGAGACATTGGTATGTACTATGTACACACCGAATTACATCGAAATCGGTTCATAAATACGGGAGTTACAGTGTGACATAGGTCAGATATATATATATATATATATATATATATATATATATATATATCAATTTTGAACGGAGGGTGGTTTCGGGGTCTGGGGGTCATGATCGATGAAAATATACCAAAATTTTTTGAAATCGCTTTCCTCCGAACGGCTGCAATAGGTAGCTTTTTTGTAAAGAAAGCTACCTAAAATTGTATTATAAAAATTTTAATTATGACAATTTTATAAACTGCAAATAAATGTATTGTTATCCTCTGTCAATTGAAATGTTTTACCAGTTGCAGATTTTTCATACAACATTGTTTTAAGAGGGGGAAGAGCAACATTTGTGTAAAGTTTGAGAAAATACTATTTTATAAAATAATTATCTTCAAAAGTTTCGATTATACTTTCTAAATGTAATCGAGCAAAGTATTTTGTATAATAAAAAATTCTTCCTTTATTATTAGAGTATTAAATAAATTTTATATTAAATTTACTTTAATGATATTTACATATTATGTCAGTGCGTATATGGCTAAATGCTTCACTGAATAAGCCTTTAATTTTGAAACTTGGGCAAGTCCATTTTTATTATCGCTATATATTGAGTCGTTTGCATTTTCATAGGTTTAAAAATATTCATAGAATCATTTTAGGAATATCTTTAAGCCCGTTAGATTTTTTTATATTTTTTCGTGTTCCTATTTAAAAAAAAAATTAATATGAAATAATGGTTATCCTCGTTATCTGAAAAGGATCATTGTTTTGGTATGTGCCAGTGGTCTTGCCTCTTTAAGATACAATGACTTGGCGAAAATATTAAATTTCAGTGGATCGAATAAAATCATAGTAAAATAATAATAATATTTTATTTTATTATTTATTTTATTTTATTTACTTATTTGTCGCCTGGTGGCGTGGTCAGTAAGCGGAGGCTGCTGTCACGCTAAGGATCCGTGTTCGAGTCCCTGGGTAAGACATGGATGTAATTGTGATTGTATTTTCAAAAGCAATATATATATGTAATGTAGATGAATAAAAAAAATTGTTATGGCTGGTTTGTGTTACAATTTCTGTGTATAAATAAGGATCATCCGAGGCGACAGCCATTGTTGCTATAGGCCTCAAAGCAATCTCCAGTCCAAAGGATTTCAAATCAATCAACCAATTTACTTATTTACTTTATTTTATTACTCATTTATTTATTTTGAAAAATAGACCGGTCTTGACAGACAGAAGGTAAGACGGGTTCGTAACATTATAAATTCCCATAGAATTATACATCAACGATTTTCGGATTTTTTTTCTTTTTTACTTTTACTCGTGCTATAATACCTTCCTTCGTACCAAATTTCACTTTTCTAAGTCCGCGGGACGTATCCTATAGGTTTCGGGAAGTCATTTGTATGGAAAAAAAACCACTCTTTTTAAGGCCAAAAAAATTTATTGCATTCAGTTAGAAGCTCGGAATGTTTACAAAACAATTATCCGGTCATAGGTTTTATTCTTTGACACTAATTTCAACTCGATTCCTTAAACCCGTCCAGAAAAATAAGATGTTCTTGACGGACATCAAACTGCCCGTCTGTCTATAAAGAATTCATTTTCACTTTTCAGGTTAGGAACCCTAAAACAGAAAGGAGTACGGAAATTAAGCCCATTTTCAAAAAGTATGGGTATAAAAAATATTAAATTACCCAAATTTTCAATTATTTTATTATTTATATTATTTCCTAACAACTAGTCATTTCTGTAAACAGTAAATGGAGAATATGTATAATTGCGTGATAAATAAATGGAATAGAGTGTATTTCAGTTAATAATATTTCAAGCAATTGTATTTTGTTATGTATTAACATAACTTTTTAAGGAAAACGTTCATTTAGTAAAATTCCCATTGGTAGTTATTTTTAAAATCAAGATATATATTTTTCTGGAGGTGATTTTGAAACACACATTATACTTAAAACATTATTGAAACATTCGGTAAAATGTAAAAGTAAAAAATAAAACTTAAATAAGTAACTTTAAGAAAGTTTTCGATGATCATTAAGGTATTTAATAAGCAATTTAATGAAATATATTTTAGGTATTTTAACGGATAATCTAGCATTTTTAATCATTTACTCAAAGCCATTTAATAACTATTAACAATAAATTTTGTTAAATTTACTAAAAAATTATATTTTTAAAAACCGTCTTAATGATTGAATAAATTTCAACAAAACCTTTTGCCAAAATACTTTAAAATACATATATTCTGAGATTTTAATTTCATGCTAATGTGAATTGGTTTTAAGTATGGTACCTGAAAAAAATGACGTTTTCATTCTTTAATTTCTTTTTTCCGATAAGAATAATACAATTGATTTTAAAGAGTGTTAAAAAACTTGTAAACGACGCTACATAGGTCTTAATAGTCATTAACGAAAAGGACACTTCATTTCACATTGCAAAATTGATTAAACACCTCTTTAGTGTCAAAAGGAAAAATGAAGATCTGATGAGATAAAAATACACTAAGTGAAATAATGAGGATAAATTGTGTTGGGAATAGAATTAATATACATCATTATCATCGATAAGAAACAAGACATATAAAACGGTGTCGACAGGTATTAATATTCATGAACCCAGAACATTCATCATGTTAATTATTTACAGGATTAAAAGATGCGTGTTAAAGTACTGAGACGAAGAAATTAGAAGAAAGATTAAAATAAATTTTCTTCCATGAGATATACTTTAATAGCTGGATTGAAATATATTTACTGTTATTTGAGAATATTTAGCATTCTATTCAGATGGGATTGATTACTCTTTTCACTGATTTTCCAAAAGCATATAAATATATGAGAATTTGTGTTATTTTTTGTTATAAAAAGTAAGCATGCCCAGTTTTCTAGATTTTAGCACGTTTCTTAATTTTTTGTTATTCCACGAAAACTGTAAGTGAACACATAGATAAAAGCGAAAAATAAACTGCACTTGATTTACAAACCTTAACCCTAGAATGCTACACCTTCGTCTCCCGGACGAAGCCCATAACAAATAACCCTGACGTTCTTTCCTCAAAATAGGAAATGGGTCGTGCCATTCAGTACCTTCATTTGACCTTACCTACTACACTTATTGATATTCTTTCTTCCCGAAATATTTGTGCACATGTCGTTTTCAGGACAATATTCATCTTGCAGACGAATGGTTACCATTAACGTTTGAATTTGAGAATCTGACTTAGATATTTTCCTGTGCTTCCGTGGCATGTCAAAAAGTTTTCTTGGAGAATTTTTTTGTGTTTAAGCTCAGGCTATCCGGGAACTATTAATTATAACTAAGTGAGGGATAAAATTCTATTTCTGGGGATGAATCAGAAAATGATGATTTTACTGAAGTTGAAAATGACGAAATCATAGATAGCGATAGAGATGAAAATGATGAATTCCATTATCCTTTGATAATTCGATTATCCTTGAGATTTAATTATGCTTTGAGAATAAAAATGAAGAAAAAGCAATGCTTGAAACACAAACCCAACAAAATGGAAATATGAAGTCAAAGATTGATTCTAAAAGTATAAACCTCAGTGTATCATATAAGTGAATGGTATAGAAATATTCGGATATTTTTTGAGTCATGTAACTAGTCTATTATTATTCTATTATACAAATCAAATAAGTGTTTTATTCTTCTGTCTAGTTTCAACGAAATTCCAAATGTTAATCAAGAAAGTAGAAAAACAGAAATGATAGATTTTTATAATTCCACAAAAGAAACTGTAGACACATTTGATCAAATGTGTAATAACATGCCATGTAGTATGAAAACACACCGATGGGCTCTTTGAGAGTTTCATGGTATGGAAAGTCATGGTATATCGGTTTAGTGCATGCAGTTGCTATATAAGTGCATAACATGGCTCAAAAGTCCGAAAAAACGTGAACCAGAAAGAAGTTCGCAATAAAGCTTAGTGAAAATTGTCTTGCTCCCTAGATGAAGAAGTGTCTCAATGTATCAACTTTTCCCCGATTAACAAGGGCAATTATAAGGGAAATTTTGAAATTGGATATGAACATTCAACAACACAGACAATCTCAATGTAAAAAAAAGGAAAATTTGTGCATTTTGCCGTTACAATTTGCGCAGAATGACGTGCAACATGTGTCTAACGGGTTCATGAGCAATTGCGTGGTGACATCACACTGATATGCTTAATTATTTCTTTGAAAATGAATAAATCATACTTTATTGAAATGCAGTAAACCAACGTTTAAAATGCACAAATAATGCGTGAAAAAGCATTATTACTGCGTTTCAATATTCCTGCACAAAGGCTTTAATTGCTATTTTAATCATACTTTATTGCTTACTTGAATATCGAGCGCAATAAAGTTATCTGCAGTAAGTATTATTTTATTCTAACTAGCTTTTAAATTTGATTTTAAGCAAGCCCACGTACTTTTCGTCTGGGAGACGAAGGTTTATCATTCCCGTAAGTTTTTCAAAGGGTAGCATTCTAGGATTAATAACGTTTTGTAATGAATAACATAATTCCGGCTCAAATTGACTGCAAAACATTTTCTATACTATCTACTTTACCAGACGCATTAATTTAACGCATGTGAAGGACGTTTATTTATGGCATTTAGAGAGTAATCGGAAATTTCGTATACAGAGCGCAATCTCTAACGTATTCAAGATATCCATCTATATTATAAAGGACAAACATATCAGTGAGTAACGCATACGTTATTTTGCTAATGGCAACACTTTAAAATTTGAACTGAAATTACGGTTTTGCCATTTTCGCTACTGCAAATTTTTAAACTTCTGAAAATCGCACATTTTCAATTTTTACACAGTCGTACAGGGGAAAAATTTGCTTTAAAATGCAATTTGTTTGAATGCTGCATCTCTATTTATTTTTGAAATATTAATTTTTTGTAGTTTTTAATGCAAATTTTGTGATCGTGGCACTTGAAGTACACTGAAGTACTCGATTTATATTGAAAGTAAAGGGAAAATAGTAAACTACTGTATCTTTTTGTTGCCATTTCTCAGAAAAACTAAAAAAAATTGAAATTAAAATACATGCTATGTAAAAAATATCGTCTATTAATTAATCATGTTAATTTTGGTTTCATTTCGTTTTTATATATCAATTTAATAAATTGTAGTTTATTGCAAACTTGCTTTACAAACAATACAAAGCTGATAGAGTGCAAATTTATTATTCCGTGTATAGTAACATTTTCCGAATTTTGAAAAAGTATACATGAAAGATTTCTGACAAAACATGGAGCTATTATTGCTTTTTTCAGTATTTGTATATTATTCCCGATAATGACATCATATGCATATTTTTCTACAGAGGTTATTTAAGACTGGATCGCAAAACTGGAAATATTTAGGTGCTTTAGCGGATGCAAGTGACGTGATTTGATTAAAAAAAAGCGTGTATTTAATTCTTAAAACAGAAATATGTTTTGTAGAAGTACGTCATTTTCGCATTTGCTGCTTTGAAATTCTTCACATGTGAAAAGACGTCACTTTTGAAAATAATGTAATCGAAATTACACACTGATAAAATGTTTTAGATAAATTTAGAATGTCTTTGTAAAAGAGCAGTGATATACAGTGTGCATACTCATATCGGAAGTCTTTGTCCAAAAATTAGCAATTTATGTTACAAAACTTGATGGTTCTCGCCTGGATGAAATCGTTTCGCCGAGTTAGAAAAGCAAATAAAGAAGATCTTTGGAATAATTCGAGGTTTAAAATAATATCAGGTTCCCAAAGTTTTGACCAAAATTCTCTCCACTAATAAAATTTTATTGCTATTCTTTCAGCCATTATACTATAATTTTATCAAAAGAACATAATTGTCTTAATTTAATTTTTCATAATTTTATATAATCCATCTATATTTAAAATACAAGACTGTTTTTTAGTCATCTGCCCTGAGCTTTCTGCCCGACCAATTTTACTAATGCATCCTTTTTTAAATGAAAGCTGATTATTTGCAGATGTGCCTGCGCTAGCTGTTTTTATTATTTTTTTAATATCCCAATTTTTATATTTTTATTTTAATGGTATTATATGATTTTTTTCAAAATGGTTGTAATTAGATAGCTTTCATTATTGCAGATAAAGAGAGAAATAATGAGATTTATTCATCTTTATTCATGCCATTTTCTGATAAAAAAAAAAAAAAAAAAAAATGTTGTACTGGGTTTAGTGGCGCAAAATGGAAAATGACGTACTACTAATGATAACACACATTTTTTCTCATAAAGTTTCCATATATTTTATACCTTCTGCATGTGTACTAATACTAAGTTTAAGATAGTAGGCGAAATGAATAAGTAAGTGAGAAAGACGTCATATTTAAAAGAAAACGGTCATTTTTCTCGATAAACCTAAACATTTTAACACAAATGCGCCTAAAAATATAAATCAGGCAAGTTTTACTCTCCGGTACTGAGATTAGAATCTCAAGTTAAGAGCGCAACTGTTAACATGCAAAGATGTTGCTGACAATCGTGACTTCAAGTTTTGAGTTAAAATAATTTTAAAATGATCAAATTAAAATACCATTTTAAAAAAAGGAGTGAAACGTACATGAGAAGTGCGTATGTAAATTTTGAGAAAGTTAAAATGATGATGTCGGGTTTAGATTTCGTGAAGAAATAATTCTATGATCTATCTATATTATAAAGGATAAACGTATCTGTTTGTAACGCTGACGTTACTCTGCGAAAGGCAGCACTTCACGATCAAATTTCGGTTTTGATATTTTCGCTACTGCAATTTTTTAATCTTCTGACCATCGTACATTTTCACTTTTTAGAACATCGTTTAGGGGAAAAAATCTACTTTCAAATGCAATCTGTTTTAGAACTGCATCTTAAAGGACTGATTTATTAGGTTTTTTAAAATAATTTTCATGATTTTTTGCAATTTATTATATCACGAGTCGGCTTCAATACATAATAATAATAAATATTTTGCACATAAAGCAATAAAAATTGTTTAGCATTTAGTTCTGACTAATTCTCCACAACGAAATTAATGCTTCCTGAATAAATAAATAAAAGAATAATATAAAAAAAAAAACACATTTGTAATCGAACAATTTAAATTTTTAGCTAGCCAAACAGGAATAAAAAACTTTCAAAATGAATTTGTTTGCAAAGTGCATCTCAGTTTAAAGATTGATTATGATTTTAAAAACAATCTTCAAGCATGAAATATTTTTAAATTTAAATCTATTGCGTAGAGCTCGATTACGAAAGATTCATCCGTTTGCCTTTAAAACAACATAAAGAGTTCATCATTTTATTCCAGCTAATATTCCATAAAAAAATTCCTCTATGAATAAATAAATAAAATAATATCTACAAAACACAAATTTAACAGACATGTAATTGAAATACGCGCTTAAAGCTCTGAAATTATCAGAATTCAAAAGGACACCATCAGTAGCAAAATCTTGGGTTTAAAGTCTTAGCATGCAACTAATATGTAAATATCGCTTTTAATAAATTTCAAAACTTTATTCAATTGTATAATTCATATTTTTCATATAAAAAATGCTTTTTTATTGTTAGTGGACAAACTAAAAAATATATTGCATATAAAAAAAACTATCAGTTTTCAATTTTAAAAAACGATTTCACCTATATTATGTAACACGGGAAACCCAGGTACGATCCCCTAGTATATTTAGTATTTTATATTTTACCTCTTCTAAAGTATTTCTGCAACATTAATCATTGTGGTTTGAAAGAAGCTTTAGAAAATTTGTGAAATTCCTTATAAAGAAATCTTCCGAAATGAGCTTAAAATAATAACAGCCAGATATGTTCCAATGGAGTTATTATCTTTCATTAAAAAAAAAAAAAAAATTCGATATTTTTACTTTCTTCTATCTTTACAAGAAAAAAGTATTGGATTCGTGAAAATTTTCGACTTTCGGTTTTCGACGGATTTACACCTTTTAGGGGTCAGAGATACCAAAAAACATGTTTTTACAAAATGTCTGTCTGTGAGTCTGAGGGTCTGTCTGCCTGTATGTGACACAAATTTTGTGTGTTCTCTATCTCAAGAACTGATGAAAGGAATTAAATAAAGATTTATATTCAGTTAGCCTCTGATATAAATTGATGCTGATTAGTTTTTGATGTAAATCACTCAACAGGGGGCGCTGCTATGGAGCCTTTTTCACGATTTCCAAAATAGCTCCATCTCCAGAACTAATGCACGGGTTTTCATCAAACTTCAGATTCAGTTAGTCCTTGACATGAATTGAAGTTTTTTACATTTCGGTGTAAATCGCTCAACAGGTGGTGCTGCTATACTGCATTTTTTATGATTTCCACAATAGCTCTGTCTCAACAACTAATGCTTGTATTTTCAACAAACTGCAGATTGAAGTATACCTTGATAGGATTTAGTGCTGTTTACGTTTTGGCGCAAATCGCTCAACAGGTGGCGCTGCTATGCTGCACTTTTCAGAATTTCCATTATAGCTGTATCTCAAGAACTAATGCACGAATTTTCATCAAACTTCAAATTCAGATATACTTTGATTAAGTTTTGGTGCTAAATTGATGCAATTCCTTCTACTATTTAAATGATTTAATTGACGTAATTTATATAGAAGAAAGTTTTGTGATGGCCACAACATGTTGTTACAACATGTTGTTACAACATGTTCATTATGTTTGTTGTTGTTGCTGCTGTCGTTTGAGGGATAATTTTTAAAAATCATCATATGCACAAAGAAAAAAGTTAAATAGTCATAAAAAAAATAATTCATGAAACAGGCAATAAGACGTAGATTCAACACTTTTAGCAACCACTTTCGAGATAAGCATACCCATTTTTCTGAATTAGCAAAGCATTTTGTAAAAGATATCCTGGAACGGAACACATATATTTTAAATTTCAATAATTCATTGCGATAATATACACATAAAAATGACATAATTAATATTTTTATCAAAAAAATCTCCAAATTTTGTATACAGTTATTTTGAAAAGTGTGCGAAAATCTGTCAATAGTTGGATCTACATTGCCTTAAATTGCCTTGAATGCTCAAACTCAAGCCAAAATATTAAAATGTAAATCTATTTATCGAATTTTGTTTTCGCTAAACAAAATTATGAGAGAAAAGAGCTTGACTTTTAATCTAGAATTATCCATTTGCTTGAGCATCATTACATGCACGCTGAGGCAACGCAGCAGCATCATTTCAATAAAATTTTAATATTTTTATAAAAATACTATAAATTATTTTTTTATTAGTGTTTGTCATTAATAATTTTGATATTTTGATTCATGATTCTTATAATATATTTTTACAATTGATTCTAACTTAAAAGTATTGCACTCTGACCCCCTAGATCCGGGTTTTGGCCCTTTTTTTTAAATCGAAAATGCATTTTTTATTGTGCAGGGATATCAAATGGTGTGACATTTCGCAAAATAGATTTAGATCAAAATTAGATTTCAAAAATTAGAAATTCTCATAAAATGCAACTACAACACACCGTGTTTCTACGTTAAATAGTATGTAATTAATTTGAAAACTTCCATCTCCATAAATTACGAATATTATTTATTTTTTAATAATAATATTCTTGAAGCGACGTTTGAAAAATAAATGTGCTAGGTAACCACGTTTCTTGGAATTTTTTTAATTATCATTTTTATTTAAATTAATTAGTTAACAAAATTTAATACTAATGCATTTTTATCAGTTACTATATTAAATATGAATTTTTCTCATTTATTTCTAAACAAAAAACAACTTATTTTGAAATTGAAATTACATTTAACAGCTCAATTAGATAAAGAAAATTATAAATATTTTTCCAAAATTTGTTACCTTTTTAATACATGTCATTTTTTAAATTCGTTACAATAGAGAAGAACGAGGGATAAAGGGACCGATAGAGTAACTCAGCAAGTGGCGCTTCTTGTAAAATAAATCCTTTAAATGTTGACAATATATTCAATAGACAGCAGTACCAACATTACACATGTATTGAACAATTTATTTTTACGTTAGATGATTGCAAAGTAATGAGTAAAACATTAATAAGCCTAACTGTACGGATTTTTTTGTATTTAATAAATACTTCTTTCGATAAAGCATTAACTCTGTTTTTAACAGTATAATATATGATTAAACATCTCTATTCCTTTATAATCTCCGTTTTGCTGTAGAGATTTAAAGTTAATCTATAATAAGCTTAAATGCAGTTCAAAATTGTATCAGGACTAGTGGAACATATCTGATTAAGGTACCTCCAATGTGATTATATATAAACATCGCATCTAAATTTTATGTTAATACATTCCACCCTTCCAACCCTCACCCCAAAAAAAGAGAAAAAAAAGACTCAATGTATCTTATTCTGTTAAATCTGTTAAATTTAATACCATTTTGCTAGATTAAATTTCAATAAAAACCTCATATGGTCACTTCCTCCAGTAATTTTTTGAAAATTAGAAAGGAAATTGGGAAAAGCTGATCTTATTCTTGAATTTGCCAGTTTAAGAAACATGTTTAATTAATATGTTACGTGAACCTACCGAAAGTCCCATTATACCCCGGAATCAAGATCTAATGTGTTTCTGCGCAACATTCTTTCGGAAACAATAGGTCAGACAAACTTTTACCTCTTAATAGGAATGAGAAAAAGAAACATGCGTGAGAAACTGCGCTATTTTTGACAATAAAATGAGAGTGATTTTTTTTTTCTCTTATTCAGAAATATTATCATGCATAGTTACTGGAAAAATAATAAAGAAAAATATTAAATATAAATTATCTTTAACAATACTTATTGGCAGTGGAGTTTGAAATGAATAAAATCAAGAAACTTAATTGCCCTTGTCAGACAATTAGGATCGTCGCAATAGCACATTAACATGCGTAAAAACATACTAGTTCACATTTCGGCAGGTTCGAACATTAGACTTTTACATTATAAAAATCCTTCGCAATTTTCTGAAATTAATATCGAACATGCTCAACAATCATTGTCCAGTTCACTCTATTAACACTAGAACCGCCAGAAATGTTGCTCAAGTGTTATAAAACTATTTTACACCAGAATTTTTATTTAAAACAATTTAACTTATTTATTTAACTTATGTCTCCGTGATACATATTTAACTTATTTTAGAAACAAAATCTGGTTTGAATCGAAATATTTTCATTTTTTATCGGTCAAAATGACAGCTATGGCGGTTCTAGTGTTAAACTATTCTTTTATAATGCAATAATGCACCTGCAAAATTTGTTCCCTATGTTCACATTTCGGCAGGTTAGAACTTTAGACTTTTACATTATAAAAAATCTTTACAATTTTCTGAAATTAATATCGAACATGCTCATCAATCATTGTTCTGTTCACTCTATTAAACCACTTTTTATTAATATAACTGCAAAATTTGTTTTCTAAATACTATAGTTTATGCCCTTTATTCGCGGAAGATGTATTAAAAATTATCAAATCCCTATCGATATGAAAAAACAATATACATAATAATAATTCAAAAAATATTTTTGAAATGTTAAGCATTGGTTTCTGCATATTGAAAAACAGTTAATAAATTCTTTAAAAAAGGATTGTCTTAGAGAAGAATCGATCCTTTATTGAGGTTAAGATAATTAAAAATAGGGTTTAGTTTAACCACTTTTTATTTTTAATGAAACACTTTCTAAAAATGTATCCTTAATATTTTGTTTCACTCGTGGGTGTGTGTGTATCTCCTATTTAGCCAACAGTTCGAATTGAATCAAATTTCATTGACACAAATGCATACACACACACAACTAGACTAAGATATAGTAATTTGCATCAAACTTAAATGATAGTTTAAAATAAAAATTATAGTACAGACAGTATAATTTAAAACATTTTTCATATTTAAAAGGCTTAAACATATTGTATCTATGGAAAAAGTGAACACTTTCATTAAACATATTACAAAAGTGATACAGCTGGCAAAACATTTATTATTGAATATTTCGTTAATGCTATTAGCCAAAACTAAAATTAAAGTCTACGGCGGAACAATCAATGAATTCAATAATCCTGGCAAATATCATAACACGCGGTGTCCAAAACCTGTTTGAACGGGATTAAATATCTCGGTCAAATAGTCAGAAGAAGCGTGATTTTTCAGAGTTTAATTCTCCCTCACGGATATTAAGCAGTTTTTCGACCCTTGAGTGAGTCGGATGAGTGAATCTTGAATGATTGTATGTATTTTATGACCATAGAAGAACTATTATACTGTTTGGTTACCTTATATTATTGATTATTAATTTAGAAACATCGATTCTTTTATTTTATTTACATTGTTGTAAATACTATGTAAAACATAATACAGTTTTCCCCAAAAAGTTTGAAATTCGTATTATTTTTTTTTAACTGTTCGAGGTACGTGGGCAATGTAAACCAAAGATAAATAAAATCATCAAAGTAAAATAATGTAAATAAAAGATAATAAGATCATCAGAATAAAACAATGTAAATCAAAGATTAATATGTTCAAAATGAAATAAGGATTTAAATTATATTGATAAGCTTGTCCAACTTCTAATTTTCAAAAAATTATGCTTTTTAATTTTAACTCTGTCCTTAGGTATTATGAGCTAAATTTAGAAAAGAAAGTTGTTAAGTATATGTAACAGATAAAAATTTAAAGCGCCTTTCCAATCTTTTTGTGACACCATGTATATTTTATACGAAGTGGCAGTAATAGTAACTATAACAGAAAACAGTTTTACTATTATGACTATAGACAAATAAATAATAGATACTTCTCAACATATTCTGTTGTATTATTTTGTTGTCAAAATTTGTGAATGTTGATTTTGTTATCATCTGAAATTTTTTAAACTTTTATAAATATTTCCAAATTTTTAAACAACAAAAGAAGGGATATTTTGCCAGGTTTAAAGATTTTACTTGCCTGTAAATTTTAAGTGTCAGTCTCTTGGCTAGTTGTTCTCTTTCTCTTTCTCGTTCTCTTTAATACTTAAAGCAGTCTCATTAAAAATTTCTACCGAATTGAAATAACGAAATATATGTTATTCATTGTATTTCTGCTTCTGTTACAATAATTTAAAAAAAAACAGACAGTACAGAGTATGGTTTGTTGATTTTTTTCTTTACATATGAACTAGGTAAAATTAATTAATTTTTATGTTATCAAACCTATAGAGCTTCGATTTATATATATATATTAATATTTATTAACGAAAGTTAAACATCTATTATCGGGCATAAAAGTGATTAAACACCGCATTAGTATTAAGAGAATAAAACGAAATTGTAAGAGATTTGACGATAAAACATAGTCATTGAAATAAATGAGATAAGATGAGGTGCGGAAGAGAATCAATTACCTACGATAAACAAAATATAATACATTAAAGGTTTTTGACAGATATGAATATTTATTGACCAAGAACATTTTTCTTTTTATTCCTATGACTTGTTCAAACACTCATTAGCATCAAATGATAAAAATGAACATCATACTCTCAGTCGGATTTAACAGTATGGATAAAGAAAACGCAGATTAAAGAAGAAAGTAATATCAATTTACTGTGCTAGGTTATTATATAAACTTAGTCTTTTTATTAGTGAACTCATATATTAATAGCTATTATTGGAGTAAATTAACCATATGCCGTACTACAAGAAGGATAAAGTCTTAAATCACAAAATTATTATTATATGAAAATAATTATAAAGAATTCTTTTATAATTTAGCACAGATAATTATAAAAATTCTGATTTACAGTTTAAAATGAGATTTAATTCATTTGATCCATAATCGAAACTTTGATATATAACGTCTCATGCGGAATTATATTATTAAGATTAATAAGAATACTACATATTAACAAAATTCAAAAACTTAAAAAAATGTGAAAGAAATACAACTTTATGATACTAAACTGCAAAACTTATAATGTTCATTTTAAAGTACTAGGACAATTTATAAATCATCAAATATTTTATAGGGTTACAAATGTAAAAGTGTTACAACAATAACAGAGGTGATTATTCGACAAAATAATTTACATAATTAAAAAGTAAGAAATAAAAGATTAGTAAAAAATAATAGGTATAATATATTTTTAAAAACCTACACTTTTATTAATTAATAGATAATATTAATTACACTGTGATTATACTTTAAGAAAACAATACTGAAAATTTTGAATAGAAACTTTAAATAATGTTTTTGCTTCTGTTCTCATATTATATATATAAAGAAACAGGGAACTTTTTAAGCATTTTATTTTTTTTAAAAAATAAATTGTTTGCACTTTCTATAAAAAGTAAATCAAAGAGGTGAACTTTCCATAATCAGAGCCAAGGCAAAGTTAATATATCGTAACGGAATTTCTTTGGAACAGCATGAATTGCAGCGATGAATCTAGGTGTAATTTTGAAGATAAACAATAAATGCTCTTTAAAGAGTTTTTAGAAAAGTCCTATTTTTTTCTTTTATATACTCATTAGCTTGGTAGATATTATTCATAAAAAGTATTTTTAAAAACTCATAAATATGATTATTATGTTTGATATATATGCAAAAATGTAAATATAAAAAATATAATTGTAGTCATTTAACTGATGTTTCTCTTTTTTTTTTTTCAATTTATGTTTAACAAAAAGTTTAGAGGGTCGTTTACCTATTTAGAATTGTACTAAACTCTAGCGTTTTCAATATGAACACTTAATCGTGAGACCATTTTAACTATTTTTCAGTAAATATTTCTTGAAAATAGCAAGTTAAAGTTATTCGGTCAAATAGTTTTAAAAATGTGAAGATTTAAGATTTGGAAGACTAACGTTAAATTCTTTTAAATTTGTAACGCAAAAGATTGCAATGAAAGTAGATTCTTAAGCATAGGTCAAACACTACTTGGCAGAGTGAGCTTTGGAGGTTGGAGAAATTAATTTCAGGTTAAGAATTCATAGCTTATAAATTGTACTTTTTTCGAAAATTAATTAAAAAAAAATATTTTCTTCTTATGTAACTTGCGAAAATTTGGATTACGCAATTACATATATAATTTTTACGAGGCGCTTCAAATATGAGGATCTGAAATTAAAGTTCAATCCATTAAGTAGTTCTTGAGTTATGCTTAAAAAACTATTTACATGGTTGTCTTCTTAAAAACGATTGTAAATGACTTTAGCATTATATGTCCCAAATTTTAAACCTTCGAAATGCTTAAACAATTTAACTGAATGACTTCTTGTTTGGTATCCTGAGGTAAAATGTACCCAACAATCTAAACAAGATGTCAAAATTTGGTGTTCGTATTGAAAATCTCAAATTTTGGTACAGTTTTAGATCGATGAAAACGATCCCTAAGCTGCTTATATATATACATATATATATATATATATATATATATATATATATATATATAGAGAGAGAGAGAGAGAGATGTGCAAATTAAAAATAAATAAAAATAAAATAAAAATAAAAAAAACCACACAATTTTCAGACTAATGGCTGTTTCTGGTTCTTACTAGCTCAATTTGGAGATAGTTTAATTTTTTTTTTTTTAAATTCTACTGTGCATCATTTATCATATTTAATAGCAGCAGAAATATATTTACCTCGTAACTTTTACAGACAACAATATTTTATGGTAAAAAACAGCTGGAAATAATAGATGCGAAAATTTATGGTATTATGTCATTTTTATCCCAACCGATATATTTATCAATTTTCTATATAAAATTATCTCAGTACTACAAACATATTTCGCAACATAATCCCGGATTATGGGAAATATTTTTGAGTGAATAAAAAATGTATGCTATTTATAAATAGTTAAGCTTTCCTTTCATATGGATGGATATGTGCTTTCTTATAAAAATATTTGTACTACCCAAAATATCTAAAGATATATGTAGTCTGTATCATTTTTTACATTTGAACCTGTAAAAAACTCCAAAATATATTCACACGAAACTTTCCCTAAAATCCTTACATAAATTTTTCGACTGACAAAAGAGATCGGACTAATAGAAGCGAGAATTTATGGCAGTAACGTCATTTTATATACGTATCTCGTTTACGTTATAAATTTATTAAAGCACTCAAAACATTTTTCAGAAAATATTTTGCAAATCCAGCATAGTATCATTTCTTATAAGGAATACCTAGTAAACATATATGGATTGAAGATTAGATGTAACTAAAATAAAGTCACTCTGCATTGGTAAATATTGAATAGCAAGAACAAAATTTTTAAAGCAAAATTCACATTGATCATGTATACTGTAAACAATAGTAAAATGTTTCTTAACCTCTTGAGACTTGAAGGTAAACTAAAAATACAAATACACAGCTATTGTTTTTCCACAAACAAAAACACATCGCTAAATCGCTAAAACTGTTGTATGAAAATCTCTTTTCATACTGCATTTAAACGAACTTGATACTAGTATTAAATTTACATTTGAACATGAAACAGATTAGAGATGAGACGGGCTCAGCCCGGTTCCGACACGGGCTCGGGCTCGATTTTCATACCAGCCTTCGGGCTTGGACGGGCTCGGGCTCATTTTTTTTTAACCTGAAAATTTTATTTATTCCCGTATGGAAAAAAAAAACCTTTTTAAAAAATATAAGAAGTAATATATTAATATATAATCATCAGAATTTCTTGTGTTCCCTATATTATTCTGTTAATGCTTTTTAAGGTGTGTTAATATCTAAAATTTATTTATGTTTTTAAAATAAATTCAGTATTCCTTATTTTTATGTCTGTTAAAAAGCTGTTATTCTTGTAAAAGTAATTTAATTACTCCTTTTATAATAATCATTAAACTTTCAGTTTTCTGTGGTTTCAATAAATAAATGAGGCATCTGTCTGTTATCGCCAATTTCTCTATCGCCTGGGTTGAAAATTGCATTTTCCATAAGAAATCATTTTGATGTTATTTTCATAAGAATGATGAAAGCGAAGTATCAGTAACTGTTTAGGTTATTGCACAAAATAAAAGAAAATGATAAAAAAAATAGTTTTATTTATTGGTGAACGGAAATAAAAGCATTTAACTTTACTGTTCGTTAACGAGGTTGAGAAAGTTGATTTTGTTATTTATTGTGCTTTATTTTGTTAACAGTTGATAATTTGGTAAACATTGAAAGGAATATTTATTAGCTGTATAAGAGATAAAGCGGATATTAACATGTTATGAGAATGTTTTTGATTGATTAATGTTACAACATCACAGCTATTTAAAAGAGATTTGCAATATTTGCAGATTTATATCATTGACGCTAAGGCGCCAAAATAGTAGAATATTTTAAAATTGGATCGTTTATTTTATTATACTTTATTTTATTTTATTTTATTTTATTATTTGACAATCTAGGCGAAATATGGCAAAATATGAGAATTAGGGACATCTTTTCATGAGATTAAATGTAAATGTCATAAAACTAATTATGTGCTAGGGATGAGATATTTCATTTAGAACAACTTTTATGCAATTTTTATTAAACTTTTTTTTCGGTTTACATTTTCGGTATCGGGCTCGGGCGGGCTCGGGCTCTAATGACGAAGAAATGTTTCGGGCTCGGGCGGACTCGGATTTAAAATCGTCGGGATCGGGCTGGCCCGGGCTTCGAAAAGTGAGCCCGAACTCATCTCTAAAACAGATGGGAGATTACGTTTTTTATATGTCGAAATAGTGAAAGATGGGAATGAGTTAATTCGTTCAATTTACAGGAAACCAATTGCGAATTTTAGTATTATACCTTTTGACGCATGTATAAGTTATCTTCCTTCAGACGTGTGATTAACCCATTTATGCATGAATTTTTCTTTTCTCAAATTTGTTGGTAAAATCAGTTTAAAATGTTACAAAATTAACTGGAAAAATATTAAAAGAAAATTACGCTAAAATATTTTTGTATGTATTTGATAAAATGTAAACATACTAAATAAGGAAATATCCATATGTAGAAAAATGCATAACTATATGTTTTGTCTAAATTTATATAAACTATTCTTTTAAATTGTATATTATATACTATAATTAGTATTTTTATGAACTATTAAAAATATATTTATTTCTTTACAGAGACTAATAACATTATATGTATAATTAATAATAAATTAAGAATAATCCTATTTCAGGTTAAAAAACAATTTATTTCAAAATCATCTTGAAAAGGACTTTATATAAATACCGGTCTCATAAATAGTTGATAGATATATATACCTATTTGCGCCTAGCGCTCTATATTTTGTACGTTACGAACATGCATACAAAATAGTCTTGAACGTATAATTTAGCAATTAAAAAAATACGTATTTCAAAGAAGTCTACAAGCTAATATAGTGACTAATTTTTTTTAATAATTTTTACATTTCGCTACCTTGAAAAATGAAAAATCTATCAACACCAAAAAAGGCCTTCACATAAGCAAATAAATATCAAACCTATGCTATCATGTCTCGGTAATACTAGATAAAGACATTTATAGACAATTACCTCATACAATATTCATGTTGTAAAGAAGAAAAAAATTATAAAAATTAATTAAAATTCGAAACGTCCCAAAAATGGGACTCCAGGCATAAATGGATTAATAGAGCTTATAGAATATCTTCCGAAGTAAATCTGTGGGTGAATTAGATAAAATTAAACTTATCGCTATTAACAATGGGTATCCGTTAAAGTTAGTTAATAGATTAATTCGCAGCTGCATTAATAAAATGAGCGCAGATGCATCTGGAAATAAAACTGATAAAGTCGTTAGTATGAAAAGGTTGGTTATGAATTATTATCCGTTTTTTTTATATAAAAATTACTATAAAAGAGTTTGGTTTACGTTTAATCGCGAGGCCTCCACCAAAGTTAAAATGCGATTTTAAACACAAAAATTGATCCGATTGATAAGGGTGACCGATCAGGTGTTTATATTATTCCATTTATTAAGTAGGGGTGGGGTCAGAAAATATTATGCAGGTATGACCCAAAGAAAATTCAATATTGGATGTAAGGAATATACAGCAGCGGTACAGCTTTGTCAAAACTCAATAAAAAAGAGAATATTAACATCCTGTTTAACAAAGGTAGATTTATTTATTGATCTAATTTTTATTTACAGCTATTTATAAGGGAATCAATTGAAATTTATTTAAAGGTTTGTAATGATAAGTTATCTTTTTATATTTCGGGTATTTGGTAGAATGGTTAAAAACTTTTAGGAATAGTAATATAGCCGGAGCAACGGGTGATATTAAAAATTTAGAGGGCAGTGAATGTTAACTTTTTAATAGGTGACTCTTTTCCAGTTTTTGTGTGCTTAGTTTTTGAGTTTTTGTATATTCTGAGGATGATTCAATGAATGAATCGAAACATGTCATTTTTAAAATGTTTTGAATGTTTTTATTGAAATTGGCGTCTTTTAAGCGGAACAATGTGTTTTAATATATAATTTGAAGTGTTTTTTGGAATATATATATTTGGTATATTTAATAGTGGACGTAATTTAGACTTTTTTACTTGCATTTAATAAAAGTACTGTTATAAAATTTTAGATAATCAAATATTCAATTGCAGTTGAAAAAGTAAAAAGCAGAGATTTTCATGATAATATGTTTCAGAAATCTCATTAAGATTAGTTATTTCGGAAAAAAAAAAATCTTGAAAATGTGTATATTTGCTTGATAAATAAATGGAATAGAATGTATTTTAATAATATTTTAAGCAATTGCATTCTGTTTTACTTACATATTTTCTTAGGAAAGGTTTTAAAACGTTTTATGAAACTTTTCATAGAATATTAGTTTTAAAACATTTTATAAAACTTTTCATAGATTATTAGTTTTAAAACATCCCAGCAAACACATACCTTTCGGCACAGGATCGGACCGCAACCGGCACTGTCGGTTATGTGTCGGCATGGGCACAGTGGTTTCGGTGAAGTGTCGGCAGCATGCCGGCAACTGAAACTTAAGAATCTGCTTTTTCGACTGCCGGTTACCGTAATCGGTCCCCTGATGGTTATATATCGGCAAGTGACGCAGGACCGATATGTGATTTCTGATAGTGGCCCGATTAGATTTACCAACATCGGTCCGAATTCGGAATTTTTAGTCTTAGCCGACATTTTTTTTTTCTTTTTCTTAATTTGGTTTGTGTTTGAGTTTTGATTAGATATGTATATTGCATGTATTTCATATAAAATTCTAACAGTGATTTAAAAAAAAAAAAAAAAAACGTCAAAAATAGCCTATATTTATTTATTCAAAAAAAGTTGTTATTGAATTCATTTTAAAAAAGGAGTTTCAGTTATTTGAATCATCAAAAGAGTTTTTTAAATCGCTCCTTCAAATTATTTTTCTTTGTAAATTTAATCGTTGAAAAAAAACCTTCATAAATCAATTTAACTTATTTTCTAGCTTTATATTCATTTTAAAAGCAATAGCTATGTTTCTTATTTTATTTAAAAATCAAATTATTAAAAAAGTGTTTAAAATTATTTTACAAACTATAAAAATAAAAATAAATAACTACCCAACATTTTAGCATTAAAATTTTAAAGAAAGATTCAGAAATCTCCCACTTCTAAAAAAAAAGATAAATTAATATTTCTATTTTATTTGATGATTAAAAAATGTTGATAAGTAAAAGAATCATTATTGTTACATAATCACTAAAAATATATTCTACATTAAATCATCAAATGACAAAAAAATGAACTCTTATTCTAATTAAAAGTAATTAATTACCAACTTATTTTTTTATTAAAATTAGTTTTTTCTATGATACAAATATATATTTCTTGAATTAACACATTTAATTACATTATAATTTCTAAAGAGAAAATTGTATTAAGATAAAAACCTCTGAAATTCACTTATTTTATTTAATAAGCATTCTTAAATTTATAAGAAAGATTCAGAAATATCCCTCATTTAAAGTCATCTTCCAAAAGAAAACAAAATGTAAATTATTATTTTTATTTTATTTTTAAGTTAAAACTATTGATAAGTATCAAATTAATATTGCAACATACTCATTAAATATATGGTCTACTTTGAATTATTAAAACGACTTAAAATGAATTCCTATTCTAATTAAAATTTATTAATTACCAACTTTTTATTTATAAATATAAATTTTTCCACGTTAAAAAATATATATTTTATAAATTAACGAAACGCATGTAATTACATTATAAATCCTAAAAAGAAAATTTGATTAACTGAAACCTCTAAAATTTTTTTTAATAGTTAATTATTCTTAAATTTATATATATTCTTAATTATATCTATATCTTAATTCTTCTTAAATTTATTCTTAAATTCGTTTGCTTTACCGAATTCGCTAAGATATTTATTTCATTCATTTAAATATTAGCTTTTAAATACAAGCGCGTAAGAAAATTACAAATAAATAAATAAAAAATAAAAAAAAAACTCTTCAAAATTCCAATTTTCCCATCTACCACTTACCTTCAACGTCAACCATTACTTATCGATATGCCTTCCTCTTATTGCCTCATTGAATCCTCCCCTGATCAGGTCTCAGTGGCTAAGTGGTTAAGGTGTCTGCTTTCTGGCCTTGGGTACGTCGGATGAAACCCCGCCTCTTCCAGTGCCGAAATACGTTCCTTTCAAATATACATTCCACGATGGCTCATAGATGGCGCCATCAAAACAGATTTTTTTTTATTTATGCTGGTGTCGGGATGCGGCCGGCATTCATATGGATAGCTATCGGCGTGCTGTCGGCATAGTTTTCTGCCGATACCACACCGTCTGCGTGCTTCATGAATCGGGCTGCATTCGCGCGGCGCACAGTGGGGTATTTGACCCGAAATCCTGGTCAAAAATATTTTTCGATGTAAATGTAATCCGATTGGCTTGAAATTCTTAGATGTTATTGGGTATCACTATGGCATGTTTGGTATTGTAAATGAAGTCTATAGCCTTTACGGCTCATTTACAGAGACACCCAAACGAATTCCCTTACATTATGGTCTATGGGGAAAAATTGTTTGCTCTGTACTTTAATGATATCACACTTTTAAACGTGCTGAAATTTATATACATCACTAAGATGTACTAAGGCACTTATTGTAGACTAGGGTGGGCATAGAATGTATCGTTCAGTTACAGGGACACACAAAAGAATATGGCTGAAGAATAAATTTAACTATTGAAGTCTATGACCAATAATTGCTGGAAGTGCGTTTGTAGTTGTGATAGGTGTTTTAAAATAGAACAATTTTTTTAAAAATATTACTTGGTGTGGATACATTCTATAGATCATATACAGGGATGCACAAAAGTTCTCAAGTACATTTCCGTTTATTTACGGAAATGGCTGAATGGACATTTTTAACTGTGCTATGTATTTCATACTATGAAGTATACATACAAATCCATAGCTTAGTTTAATATTTTATATCTTAAAAGCTGACGAAGTGTAAGTAAGATTTTAATACTTCACATAATAATATATATACATTTCATTACTATTAATGTCCGTAAACGTCTGTATGTGTGTAACATTCCATTGTGACCGGAACTCCTTCGCTCCCGGGCCACGCAGAGCGTCTTATGATATGTCGATTCGCACCGCCGTTTTCTCGGATAACCGTTCTTTGCGGTTTCGAGAAAATCCCGCCGTAATTACGGACGCAATTAGCTAATTAACGACTCATTGTCGAAGGAAAAATGAATCTTTTTCATCCGAAAGCAGCAGTCTGAGTAGACTGGGACCTTTCATCGAGGCTCGTTTGTAGCAGTCTCATTGGAGGATTCACAAAACTTGCACCCCGATTTTATTTTGCGAGGGTAGATACTGGGAGATAAAGGTAATTCCCAATCGAATCTCCGGAACTAAGGATCCTAGAAATTCGTAAAAGGTGTAGAAACACGCGGAAAAAAATCTACTTTATTTTGGTATAAATTTCATGTTTGTACGATGTGTAGAACTTAAAAAATCCACTAAAAATCGATAAATCCTTTCAAAATTTAATCTTTTTATCAAAGCCAGGTGTTCATGAATTTCATTATCGACTGCCGGGATTATTCTTTCTCGCCAGACACATCGGCACCTGTCCTCCCCTGTTTCAGAGTACGAAATTTAAACTTTTTAAATATTGAATTTTTAGATTAAATTTTTTTACATCCCGACGTAAAACATTTCGCCGATTTCATACATACCCAGTTCAAACTCGTAGCTTAATTACGAGCCGAGATATTAATTATTATTTCATTAATTGGATCATTGCTTTGAAACTTTCCTTTCCACATGTTTTTTATCTCAGACATGACGTCGAGCTCGCGGTTTTTATTTTAATACGAAATTTAAACTTTTTAAATATTAATTTTTTTGATTAAATTTTTTGCCATCCTGGTTTGAAATTCTTCGCTGATTTCATACGTACCCGGTTCAAACTCCTAGCTTAATTACAAGCGGAGATATTAATTATTATTTAATTAATTAGGTTTCATTTACATCAAATGCGGGTGGCACGTGCTTTTTTAACCACGAAATAATTTTAATTACGAAATATAACAATCTGATGTGAGGTTCAGCGCAATCATATAGGAATATTCGAGGGGAGAAAAAGCGTGCTTCGCCCGCTATCGCATAATATTTATTTGTTTGGTTTGTGTCAATGGAAAGGGGGGGTGGAGAGGGAAATACTTTTGATTAAATATCCCAGTTTGTTCTCAGCCCGCTATCGGATAATTTCAGTGCGTGATATCTTAATCATAAGCTGCGATATTAATTGTTATTCAATTAATCTGTATGTGTATTGGACAATGAGGTGCGTTTTGAATCCTTTTTAGGCAGATGGGGGGGGGGGGGGGCGCTGAATTCCTTTTTTAAAAATTAGCGTTTATGACCTTTTTAGATACCGTTTTTTGAGAGAATCGCGTGCTTCGCCCGCTATCGCATAATTTTTGTTAGGTTTGTGTCGATGGGAAGGGGGGGGGGATGCTTTTGATTAAATATCCCAATTAAATCGAATTACAGATATTATTATGACAAAGACCAGCGTGCTTCGCCCGTTATCGGATAATTTCTGTGCGTGATAGCTTATTTGTAAGTTGCGATATTAATTTTTATTTAATGAATCTGTATGTGTAGTGGACAATGGGTGCGTTTTGGATCCTTTTTAGGCAAACGGGGAGGGGCGCTGGTTTTCTTTTTTTTTAATTAGCTTTTATGACCTTTTTAGATACCGTTTCTTGAGGGAGTCCTCAGATATATGCTACTTATTAAATATAAAAATGTCAAATTTTTAGTTACCACTATTTCCGAATAGTAATTTTAGCAAATTTCTTAATTTCTAGCTTAAGACCGCCACCAACACGAGTAACATATCCACTGATAGGTTTTTTAACACAGGTTCGTTCAGATACACTTTTGTTATGAATAGTGTGCGCTCCCTGGTGGTGGAATGCGGAACTAACAGAATTCTTGGTTAATAACGCCACCATTACGACTCGTGTATCTACGGAAATGTTGCGCGAAGGAGTTTCCTTCAGGTACGCTTTTGGTTCGAATAATGTGCGCTCCCTGGCGGCGGAATGCGGAACTAACGTAACGCAATTTTCTTAAAATTAGGAAAAATAACAAGTAGATGTGTCGTGAAACTTTAAGATAGTTCATAACACATTGAGATATATGCTACTTATTAAATATAAAAATGTCAAAAGTTTAGTTACCACTATTTCCGAATAGTAATTTGTGCAAATATCTTAAATTCTTGCTTAAGACCGCCACCACCTCGAGTAACATATCTACTGGTAGGTTGTTTAACGGACTTTCCTTTCGACACAGTTTTGTTATGAATAGAGTGCGCTCCCTGGTGGTGGAATGTGGAACTAACAGAATTCTTGGTTAAGACCGCCAAAATCCCGACCCATGTATCAACGGAAAGGTTGCGTGAAGGCGTTTCGTTCAGATATGTTTTTGTTAAGAATACAGTGCGCTCCCTGGTGGTGGAATACGGAACTAACATAACGCTATTTTGTTAAAATTAGGCGATCTGTTTAACATATCTTCTGATACGTTGTTTTACGGACTTTCATTCCGATGCAGTTTTGTTATGAATAGAGTGCGCTCCCTGGTGGTTTGCAGTGCGTGCGCAGCACGCCTGCTATACGATGCCGTAGGCAGCGGTGACCCGGTTAGAGGTTCGTTCGAGCAAGATTGCCTTTTTTACAAGATTTTGCAGGCGTGCGCATCACGCCTGCTATACGGTGCCGTAGGCAGCGAGGACGAGGGTCGACTTTCGTCATACCGAAAGTCTTTTTTAAAAGAGTTTGCAGTGCGTGCGCAGCACACCTTCTATACGGTGCCGTAGGTAGCGGGGACCCGGTTCGAGGTTCTTTCACTTCGAGATTTCATATTATTATAGGTTCATAAAAAGGAGGGGTTCGTTCTTTCGAGATTTTATAAAAAAGGAGGGGCCCGCTAGCGGGCGAAGCCAGCTAGTTTTATAAATATTTTGACAATTGAGAAAAAAAAAAGAGTTATCATTTAAGAAGAGTACAAAGAAAAAAGAAGTTAAAATATTAATTTATAAAGTAGATAATTTAAAAAGACGAATAAATCACACGTCCATTGACTTAACATTACCGAAGGAAGTTTGGAAGTTGAGCGACTTCTAACATTTACTATTTACTGTTTTTAAGAGGAAGTTATTGTTGATAGGTTTGTCTTATTCCCTATTAATGTTTAACTAAATGTATTTAATTTTACTGTTTATAGAACTTATTATTTACATTTAATAATGCTTATTACATTTAATAATAATTATTGCATTTAATTTATGTTTAATAGTGTTATATTTAATAGTAGGTTCAATAAAGTGGAGTCTATATAGTATAGATTGCTAGTTTTTGAATGTATTTAATATATTACCAGTTTCAAAATGATTCTTCAGAACTCTTCTTCATCACTCTCTTCTTCTTCCAGCAAGGTTGGATTGTTGTGCCGATAAAAGCCAAGAAGTTGTAGGGTCTCGCTACTGTATGGCTTGCTCTTTTTAGTTGATAAACGAAGATATTAGAAAATATAAAGTTGCTTATTTTCCCGTACATTCTAAAAGGAAAATTTTAAATTTTCTTGGTGCCGTTTGTCAGTTTTGGAATTAAAATTAGGTATCCTTTTTTTAGGACACCACCCTCGAAAGAGTTAATTCCCTCCTTTCTCTTCTTATGTTACCTACATGAGCCCCAAGAGCTAATTAGGTAACCTTTTTTCAATAAATAAATATATACAATTTGAAGGCGATCGGATATTTCTATCAAAAGATATCGAGTTGCGTGCGTATGTACGTACCCACATACGCACATATGTACGTACGTACGTACATACATACAGACAGAATATGTAGGTGCAAAAGCTCTCCGGTAATATCCTGTGAGCTAAAAACCTGTAATACGACAGTAAATATATAGTTCTTATCTCTTCAATTCGGTGGCCGCAAAACAGAGCATTTAAATAGTCATACCGAAAACAACTTTTATAAAAAATGGCAACAATATGCGGAAGATTTTTTTTTTTGCAGAAATTGACACTGAAGACTATAAATAAGACGATTATATTTCAAACATGGCCGGGCAAAGCGCGGCACATATTTAAACAGCTTTTGATATGTATAAATAGAGCCAAAAACGCTTTAAAAATAACCCTTTTACACATTAAATATTTTTTATTACATTAAAAACGAAACTATTTAAATTAACACACAGTTTAACGCTAAGCTCTGACCGTTGTTAAACACGTAATCCTTGTTTAGCTTTAATTCAACAAAAAAAATTACAATTAAACATAACAACAATGCCAAAAAAACACGTCATCTTAGGAAAAAACTTCCTCTTCAGCTGAGGCCAGGAGCCTCCGGATATAACACAGGTTCCTAAAATAGATATAGATCGATGCCCCAATTAGTTAACTATTAAAAAATATGATTTTTACATTGTTGACGAAATTTTAATTTTTGTATTTTTGGCCAGGTTTTTGGGTCAAATACTCCACTGTGCGGCGTATCAAAAAAGATACGGAACCGGTAACGGCTACTGGTATCGTGCCAATACCGCCAGTAGTAGCAAGAGGCTATCGGGTGATTGCTAACAGATAGCTCTGTGTTTGATGGGATTTTATGAAACTTTTCATAGAATATTCGTTTTAAAACATTTTATGAAACTTTTCATAGAATATTAGTTTTAAAACATTTTATGAAACTTTTCATAGAATATTAGTTTTAAAACATTTTATGAAACTTTTCATAGAATATTACTTTAAAAACATTTTATGTAACTTTTCATAGAATATTAGTTTTAAAATCAAGATGAATCTTTTTTGTCGATGATTTTTAATTACGCATTATACTTAAAGTATTTTTGAAAAAATTAGATAAAATGCAATAGCCAGTAGAAATCTTAAAACATCTCTGCGAAAATTTCAGACAACTAAGGTATTTAATAAGCAATTTATCAAAAATAATTTAAATATTTCAACCGATAATATAGTATTTTTAATCATTAAATTTAAAACATTTAATAAATAATAACGATAAATATTTTTAAATTTCTTAAATATGTATATAAATTTAAATATATTCTTAATGATTTAATAACTGGCATCAAGATCATTTACCTAAACATTTTCAAAGATTTTTACACTAAACCTTTCAATCTCTCGCTAATGTGAATTAATTTTAAGAAAGCTATCTGAAAAAATAACTTAAATTCTTTTCTCTCTTTTTTTAATTGGTTTTTCACACGAAAGAAGAAAATCATTGATTTTTTTTTTAAAATGATAAAATCGTGAAAACGACTCTACATAGATCGTAATATTCATTAACGTAAAGCCCACATCCTTTTACATTACACAAGCGATTAAACACCTCATTAGTGTCAAAAGAAAAAAAAATAAAGATTTGACGGGATAAAAATACACACTGAAATAATGGGAATAAATCGAGTTGGATATAGAATCAATTTTCATCATTTTTATTCATAAGAAACAAGACTTATAAAACGGTGTCGACAGGTATTAATATTCATGAATCAAGAACATTCATCATGTTATTCTAATGGGAGTGGTCAAACTACTCATTAGCATTAAAAGATAAAGAATATTTATAGAGATTTAACCCTTTATATACTGAATTATGAATTCACTAAAATGTTATCTTCTAAAGCATTTTTCGTGAATTGTTTATACTACATTAGAAGATTTACATAATCATTTAATACATTTTAGAAGGATTTTAGAAGGATTGAAGGATTTAGAAGAATTAATTAAATTTGAATTTGTAGGGATTTTGTGCAATATTTATAACCCCACTCAAATTTTCATTTTAAATATTTTTCTTAGTATTTTGTAAAATTAGGAAATATACAAATATAATGTTCTTACAATAGAAATATAGAAATATTTCCGAATTGAAAAAATCCCCCCCCCCCCCCCAGCGAAAAGAAAGCTGGAAAGGTGCAAATTCAAATGCAATCATCCTTTTAAAAATATTTTTGTTTTGTGTAATCAATACTCCTTTGTAACAAGATAAAGTAATGTATCTTTAACTTATTCTAAACTGTATTATTACTAATCGTTGTATTAAAAGAATTTTATAACAAGTTATTTTAATGATACTTATAAGTACTGTCAGTAGTTAAAGGTTTAATAGGATTGAAAGACGTGTGCTAAAATACTGAGTGAAGAGATATAAATATTCTTCGAAGAGGTTCTGCTAAATAGTTATCTATTATTATTTGAGAATATTTAAAGCTCATTTATAATGAAATTGATGACACTTTGACGCTGATTTCTGAAAGTCATTTCGATAAAGTAGAAGTTGTTTTGTCTTTCCTTATAAACCAAATTAACATGCTCTGTTTTCGAGTTTTTAAAAACATTTCTTTGTTTCACTTATTCACCGAAAACTGTTAATAAAATTACTGATGAAAGAGAAAAAGGAAATGCACCTGATTTGCAAATATTAAAAACTTTTTATTATTATTCAAGAACCAGGATTCTATTTTTGAAAGAATCAATATGTATATATATATATGTGTGAAGATTTAAAGGCAAGCAGTTGGCATTATAAAAATTATTGGGGTTTCCAGTAATAAACAGCGCAGGTGCTTCAGGCCGATTGGGTTATTGAGAATAAAATACTCGAGGAACATAAAAATGCAGTCGATTGACAGTAATCCAACTTTATTGACGTTCTCATAATTTGAATTTAGGGGGGAAATGCTGTATTTCACCGATGATAAAAAATAATAAAGTATCTTACATTAAAATTAGCTTAAAAGCTGTTCCATCGCTCGGTTGTTTCCATACATAACTCACAATTCTACTTATTTCGATGCGATTGTACATACTCGTAAATTTTACCATTCTCAGTTCGAAATCCTTTTCGCTTCATTATCTACCAGACTCTTATTACATTCGTAAACTCACTAAATATCTGTCTTAGACGTACTGTCATGTTCCATAACTGAGCAGCTCACAATCTCTCACAAAGTTCTTAAAAGCTCCAATAAAACAACAACAACTCAACAAAATCTCAGCAAATCTCTCCGAAGAATCATTTTGTATCCGGCTGGCTGATTGTAATTATACTACCTCCCTCAACGATTGTTCCAGAATATTCCATACTCTAAGACCCAGACGCGCAAGGTGTAAACAAACTTTAGTCTCTGCTGTCGAGACTGCGCTAAAAATAGCTTTTCTCTCACCTGACAGGTGATTTTTAATAAAAAGAAAAATGAATTTATTTCTGCTTAAGTTTTAAATCATTGGAATATTCTAGTTGGCATCTGGATATTTAAAAAAAAGAATGAATTTTAAAGAAATATGTTTTTTAGACGGGATAATGTATGAGTTACAATATTTTAGCAATTAAAAAATTCAGGGGAATATGCTATACAGCTATTTAATAGCGGATTTTAATAGGAATTTAAATAATTAAAGGTTTTATTAAAGAAATACAAATAGTTAGAGTCATTTTTAGATTTACGCAATTTGAAATAAATATTATTATATGGATTAGGATCTTATAGAAATCAATATACTAGGGTTTTAATTTAATAAGCCAGTATAATATACGGAATATTACTGAAAAAGGAAAATTTATATAAAATACTTTTAAACTTGGCGAAAAAATATAAATTTTGTAATATTATCCCCCTCCCCAAAGACTTCGTATGAAACTTGTGGTTATTTAACTACAAGTTCAGACAACACACTTCTAATAAATTTGGTAGTTTAGTTTTGAATATTAAATTTTTAGGGACGTCAGTGAAGAGATGGAAAAGAAATATAAATTTAGCAATGGAATTGAAAAAAAATAGCAAAGAGCATTTAAATTTAGCTGAAAGCATTTCCCCTATAAAAGAATGCAAATAATGGTTACAACATCACTTACCATTTGTAACTGCATAGAAGAAAATATAAATACAATAAGAAATAAAGAATAAGAAATAATAAAATCATAATAATAAATAACAACAAATTCTTCTTTCTTATGGAAATTTATTGCATTTCCATTTATCTTATCAACAAACATAGTTTTAATCATTTAGTTTTCAACACTCTTTTTACTTCAAATAGAACTTTAAGTTCTATTGGCTTAATCAGTTCGTAGATCGTAACAGTCCTTAAATATAATGATACAGTCGTTAAGTAAAAAGTTCAGCTGTAATAAATATTTTTGCTAAATTTATTCTACTATTCTGCCTACTAAAATTCTTTACATTAGGTTTAAATACTATATGTCATCATTATAGTAGTTTTACTTTAATAAACAAATTTCTAGTTATTATACAACTACCCTTAACGTTTGTTTATCAACTACTTTTTGAGCTCCTTTTCCCATTCTAATTGGGACTCACCAACTTTTAAAACGTCTCAACTTTGTCTAAGTAGTAATTATCCTAACATTTCACTTATAAGTTATGTTCTCTTTTTCCATAATAAAGAATAAATCTTTCAATATTATAAATAAATAATATAATACCTTTAATTCATAATAATAATAATAAAATTTCTCAATATTATACTTCTATAATAGCAATAATAATACATAATAACAACAGTATAACCAAAGAAAATATCACAGTTTGTTTACTTATTGACATGAAAAAATAATGGTTGATGATAAAAATACATAGCAACTAAATAATTTTCTTATTTTTTAATTATATAAGAATATATTATTGCCAGTCGAAACATAAAAGATATAATAATAACTATTCCAAAGTCCAAATAAATTTAACTCTAAATATTTAGAAAGTGGACTCTCAACCAATAGTTCCGTACAATAATTTATCGCTTTGATACTCTTTAACAAAATTGCATAATTAGTTATAGTCAGTATAAGTTTCCATATTCCAAATGTAGAATATTAAGTTACTTTCTACATGTGTATTGATAAACTTAGCGTAATAAAATAAAGGAAATAAATAGGAATAAAAGATAATTTGTTTATATACTTAATTTTCTATTGTTAAACAATCACTACAAAATCTCATTACAATTATCACATTTCTAGGTTTATATAATTATAATAATGTTATCAATTCTTACTATTTTTGTAAACAATTGGGTTAAGAAAATTAAATAAAATAAATAGAGTTTACTTTGCCATGAACTTGATATAGAATTAAAACATTCATTTTTCAACATCAATTTGAAAACTCCTAAAATCAAATAAATATCCTATGCTTGCATAAAGTGTCTACTTAATCTCAAAAACTCCCCAAAAACTAGTAATATCCTCGTCGCGCGCCAAATACATACCGCTAATGTTGAAAACTATTGTACTGAAAGATATCTAAAGAATTAGAATTTAATTTATGGTTTTTAATTTAGTTTGAGCTTGTGATTGCAATTGTGGTTGTGATGTTTGCATAGGTGCCAAGTTGCCACTAATCCTCCGTAATGGGTGGGTTAATTTAACCCTGGTTTAATACTTTTCGCACCAGAATTTTTTTTCAGGGATGAAATTAAAGAAGTTGCACGTAGAAACCTGTAATTAAATAAATAAAGATTCATCAAATATTTTTTCTGGTTCGAAACGTTGTTAAACTGGGTTAAATAAATCTGCGCATTACGGAAGATTAGTGCGAACTTGGCACCTCTGTGTTTGTTGTAGTTTTGTTTGCTTTGTGGGTTGCTCATGAAACATACGGAAATCCTCTGGTGAAAAATAGGGTCGTAATTTAGAAACATGTACAATAACTGAATTTAGTCCTTTGTCATAATTAAATTTATCTATTTCATAAGTTACTTCAGAAAGCTTATTTATAATTTTATATGGTCCTGAGAAAGTAGGTTCTAACTTTCGAGTGTTAGGATATTTAAATTCTTCATAAATTACAGAATCTTGAATTTTTAATGGGGATACAAATTTCTATTCAAATTCAAAATTTCTATATATAGTCTTTTACTTTTAAGATGAAATTCACAAGTACGTGCTTTTGCAATTTTGAGTGCTCTATTGACTGGTGTATAGTACAAAATTATTACCCACCTGTACAATTTTAATCAGAATTAATAACATCGTGAAAAATTTGTGGAAATTTGAATCTTCCATAATCAGGTTGCACATTACAGTCATTTTTTTTCATTCTCAAAAAAGTCCTGAGTAGTCATATAATTTTCCCTTGTAGACGGTAACTCTATAGCATTCTTACATAAATTCAAAGTTTCACTACTATCATCAGTTGTTACCACATTATTGTCATTATATAAATTCAAATTCACATCACAATCAACTGTAACCAAATAATTATTTTGTTGTAATTAATTCATATCTACAGTATGAAAATGAAGAGACTTTTCACTATCTATGGATATACACCTATTTATAATTTTCTTTCCTTGTCTTACACTACATTTTTTGCAGTCTATAGTTAAATTAAATTTAGAACATTCTCTTAAACCCAAAATAGCATAATCCGAATTAGAATTGCACACCAAAAGAGTTAACATATTTTTAAATTTTCCCCATTTTAAGAGAAATTTTACATTTTTTATTTATATGTAACCCTTTTGCCTGACCAGTAGTAATTGTAGGTATAGTTTCAATTCTAGCATTTAGTTATTTAACCCGTTGAGGGGCGGTGGGATATATTTTATCCCACCTACGATTAATGAAGATTTGCACCAGAAAATTTTTATGAAATTTTACTTCTCTAACTTTGGTGGAAAAAAGTCGTAAAATTGATTTTCCTTATTTTGAAATAAAATGTTTCTAATTTTCCGGTGGGAATTCAGCATAACTCAAACGCAATTGCTTGCCCCTCAAGGGGTTAACAAATTTGTGGGGTAATATTGCAGTAGTGGAGCCAGTGTCCACTATATATGGTAAATTATAAGTATTCGTACATCCATACACAATTAATTGTCAAACATTACGAATAGTAGGTGGTGAATTGATAGGAAGAGAATCAGAGGATGTTGAATCATTCCTAAACAAACATTGTCTTTCATAATGGTATGCATTATTTACACCTTTATTTGTGCATAATCTACATGGTCTATAAGTGTAAAGGTTCTGAAAATAATTTTGAAAATTTCTAAACCCTTGACTTTGATATTGTCTCTGAGGAATCCAATTCCTAGTTGCATTATTGGGCCTATTTGGCTGAGTCCAATGCCTAGATGGTTGAAAATTGGGTTTACTTGGCCAAGTCCAAGGCCTAGGTGGGTGAAACAGTTGAAAATTTTGTCTAAATGGTTGTAGATTTATTGTTTCGCTTGAAATTTGAGGAGTGGAAACTTCCACAGATTGCTTGACAAGCTGGTACCATTCAAAGGTACTATTTGGAGGGTTTACATTAATATTATTTCTATATGCAGGTTTTAATCCATCTGTTAACCCTTGCATTAAAAGAGTTTCACAAAGATAGCGTTTTCTCCCAATTTCTACTTTTTTGTGAAAATAATTTTCTAAATTATATAAATTATCTGATTTTAGAGTTGAGAAATCAGAAAAATTTGGAATATTTAGTTCAATAAATTTTTCTATCAATATTTTTGAAATCTGTTCGTAACTAGTACAATTAACACAGTCAATGATATAGACTTTTAGTGCTTGATCCTTTAAATACTGTGGAATAGATTTAAATTTGCACTCTACATCTTTATTTTCCCTATTACACATATCATAATAATAATTTAACCAAGCCTGAATTTCTATTCCAGTGCTAGGATTAAACTCTACTAATTTATGTTCAGTCTTTGCATTAGTATTCATTAAAATAAAAGAAGCACTTCTATTCTCTTTAAAAAAATCCCGACAATAATCACAGTTATAATAAATCTTAAACTAACTGTGCTATCTTTTTCATAATAGATAAAGTACTACATCAGAAAATATTAATAAATAAATAACTAATTCTCATGACTTCATAATATATAAACTTAACAATAAATAAATAAATAAATAAATAAATAAATCTCATAAATAAATAATCTCAATACATAAATAAATAAATAAATCTCATAAATAAATAATCTCAATACATAAATAAATAATAAGAACAGAAATAATAACATAACAAACGTTAAACTCACTCCATGCATTTTGTTCTAAGTACTACTACTTTACAACACATTGAAGATTGTAAATTTCTGGAACTGATTCTTTATTAAAATCATAAGCACACATATACTTCACCATAATCACCTCTAGCCATTTCAAATTTGGAGACATAATCTCTTTTATTGCCGTCACTTTATAAACCTGTCGACTAATTCTTTACTTGTGACGCTTTGACAGCAAGCGGTAGGCATTATCTTTAAATTTTAAAGATCTAGTTTTAAAAATATTTCTTTGTTTCACTTATTCACCGAAAACTCTTAATATAATTTTTGATGAAAGAGAAAAAGGAACTGCACCTGATTTGCAAATATTAAATACTTTTTCATTTCATTCCAGAACCAGGATTATATATAACAATTAAAAACCATTACAAATTACCAACAAAATTTATGAAATTATAAATAAAAAAGTAGATTCTCTTTTTTTTAACTCTCTAAGTGTTTGGGGCGTAATATTCCGTTCACTAAGCTCCAGGTTTCACAGCAATACAAGCAATATTTAAGATAATATAATTCTATAGATTTAATGAATTTTAAATACATTGAAGAATGATTAATACTCTCAAGGATAACATTCATATTTGCAGTGGTGGAAAGTTGGCGTAGAGGTGGAGCTTATTGACACCACTAAATTATAGTAGTATTTTGCCTCTTAACTAATGATCAAATTTCTGAGTTTATATTAAACTGAATAATACCATAAAAATTTAGTGGTGTCAATAAGCTCCACCTCTGCGCCAATTTTCCACCACTGATATTTGTAATTGAGTCTTTTTTATAATGTTGAAAAAATCATATTTTCTTAGCATTAAAAAAAAAAAAAGGCAAAGAAAACAACATTACAATTTTACCCTTTTGCAAGACGCTCGGAGGGTTTGTCTTTTCCCCCGCAAGAGGAATATCATTGATTTTTTTTAAAGTGATAAAAGCATATAAATGACTCTATATAGATGTAAATACTCATTAACAAAAGGACACATCATTTTACATCACAAAAGCAATTAAACACCTCATTAGGGTCAAAAGGAAAAAAAATTAGATTTTATGGGATAAAAATGCACCCAGTAAAATAATGGGGATAAATCGAGTTGGATGTAGAATCAATTTTCATCACTTTTATTGATAAGAAACAGGACAGGTAAAACGGTGCCGGCAGGTATTAATACTCATGAATCAAGAACATTCACCATGTTATTGTAATGGTAGTGGTCAAACTACTCATAAGCACTGAAAGATAAAGAATATTTATAGAGATTTAACCCTTTATGTACTGAATTATGAATTCATGAAAATTTTATCTTCTAAAGCATTTTTTGTGAATTGTTTAAACTACATTAGAAGATTTACATAATTATTTTATAAATTTTAGAAGGATTTTAGAGGGATTGGAAGATTTAGAAGGACTAATTAAATTTAAATTTATAGGGATTTTGTGTAATATTTATAACTCACTCAAATTCTTTATTTTAAATATTTTTCTTAGTATTTTGTAGAATTAGGAAATGTACAAATGGTACTTATGAGAACCGTCAGTATATAAAGAGTTAGAATTAAAAGATGTGTGCTAAAATACTGAGTGAAGAGATACAAATATTCTTCAAAGAGATTCCACTTAATAGTTTGACTTAAATATATTTATTATTATTCAAGAATATTTAACACTATTTTGTTATGAAATTGATGATACTTTGTCGCTGATTTGCGAAAGTAATTTCGATAAAATAGAAGTTGTTTTGTCGTTTCTTATGAAACAAATTAACAGGCTCATAGTTTTATAGTTTTAAAAACATTTCTTTGTTTAACTTATTCACCGAAAACTGTTAATAAAATTACTGATGAAAGAGGAAAGGGAACTGCGCCTGATTAGCAAATAATAAATACTTTTTCTTTTCATTCAAGAACCAGGAATCTGTTTTGATAGAGAATCAATATATATATCTGTATAAAACCATTACAAATTGCCAACAAAAATTGTTAAATTATAAATAAAAAAAAAGAAGTTTATTGATTGACTGTAAAAGAGTTCCCCTTAACACATTTAATATGGATTTCAGAAACAGTAAAAATAGGAGAAAAGTATTGTTGTAAATTTGTGGAATCAAGACAGATTCAAGTTCTAAATGCCCTGAGTTCCACAAATAAAGTGCTTGGTTTCAGATTCGTATTAGCCATAAAAAAGTAAAAGAATAAGAATTTAGGACTATCACACCCAATAAATAGAGAAATAAAATATTGGAAGAACAAACAGCTGTAAAATAAAACATGATTAAAAAGGATTGAGAAATAAAAAAAAATATTACCAATATATGTATATATACTATAAAAAAATTACAGATAAAAGCAATTTTTTTTAATCTTAAATAACATTTATTTAAAAAGCTAAATAAACAGTGCGAGCCAAGCACGAAATCGTGATCGGTATAGGAAGTTGAGGTAGATCATTTTATTACAGATACCTTTCAGAATTTTTACCTTTTATGTAATTGCTTTTTGCAGTTTTCTACTAACAGAAAATATGTGCTATCATTCTCAATGTATGAGCAGATAAAAACTATATCAAACAGATGTTCATACTTAAATACTTAATATATCCATTGATGATCCACTGACAATATAATGTTTCTCTACCTGTGTATCATGTTATATTAAATTGTCCTAAATTTGGTTGATAATAATCCAACATTTTAAAGCTTGAAACATGTGGAATTTTAAAAATCTGTAGTGAGCATATTTTCATAAATGTAAAACGTATTAGTCTTACATAAATGTATACACTTGTTGCACAGAATGGTTTTGATCATAGAATCTGAATATATGCACGCATACGGCCGAATTCTAAACTTTTTGGTGGAATAAAAGAAACACACAGAATTCGACAATACTCGATCATGATTTCTCGGCGGATTAGCTTCGATCAATTAGACATGTAAAAATATTTGTTTCACGGAAATGCCAATCTCTTCATCTTTTTGCTCAAAATCCTTTCTCGATAATAAAACTTTACTGTTCCTATTATAAATAAAATAATACGACGAAACGCAATTTTTCACCTTGATTCAACATAAAATATATAGTTGTGAAAATTAAAAATTTCCACAATCTTTCTTAAAAGGCGACTAAAGTAATCATTGCTAAAGTTTTACATTCATGAAAATATGCTCACTACATAGTACTTTATTACTTTAGTCGACTTTTAAGTAAGATTATGGACCTTTTTAATGTTCACATTATATATTTTATGTCCTTAATATATTTGCATAAATACAAGCGATATTAAAACTTTATTTTTATATTTTCAACTAGTTTACATTGTAAATATGATTTCTTACTTATAATGAAAAAAATTATTACACTTAATATAAACATTTTTACTGCAGAACAAAATTAGATTTTTTTCATTGTCCAAAAACGAAAGGTCACATTCATTGCAAATGCCAGATATTATGTAATTATTTTGACAACATAAATCACCATAAAATTCGAATTTTATTATTTTTTAAAGCAATATTCCTAAAGAGAATTTATTAAATTCAATTTTCTCGGTAATCTCCGTGTCTGGCATTTGTTCAATTATTGTTTTCAATTAAAATTTTCGGTGACCCAAATTTAAAACTGGTGCATTTTTTACCAATTATTCGATTAAATTCGAAATTTTATCATTCATCGTTTTTTTTAAAAGCCCCTTATTCATAAATTAAAATTATATTTAACAGCTCAATTAGATAAAGAAAATTAATAAATATATCCAAAATCAGTTAGCTTTTCAACTTTTTCATGGGCAAATAATTGTGTTCCTGTAATGTTAATTTTACTCCAGAGCTTTGATTTTTTTTTTTTTCGAACATACTGAAATGCAATTTAACAGCCTTTTTTTTACAAACAGTATTTAAAAGAGTTTTTTATTCAGAATTTTGGGGACATATTTTAGTAGAATAAATATAACTCGTCGCCCTTCGAGTTGGTTAATGCATATGACCTTGAATTTCAGGGGGGAATGGTGAGAAAGGGAAACAGAGACTAATACAACGTGTGGAATTTATACTAAAATAAATGAGTTAAAAGTTGAGGCTTTTGTCAATAAATAGAAGTACGAGCATTAGGGGAGACCGGGGCTACTAGGCGCAGTTTTTAGTTATTGATTTTTATTAATTTTTGTTTAAGTTTTTTTATGAAAGTTTAACTGTACTTTTAAAGAACAGGCATTGGGCTATAAATACCCGGAGTTCTAAGTTTGTAGCTTTTGTAGTTCAGTGGAAGTAGTCATGTTTAGTGGAACCCTAAAGTAAAAGGAAAATTGTGCGCCAACCTACACCGTAACGGCGCAAGTTGCTTGTACCTATGGGGTAAGTTGGCACACGCTTTATAAAAAATTAAATGAAACTCCAATAAGACACGCAGTTAAGAGAAATCAGTTTCATTATTACCAGTAAGTTTAAACAAAGGCGTTATCGCCATACAATGTAAATTCTTAATTATACAGACATAAAAATAATGAATAAAACATTAACATTGAGTAACTTCTATCCTACTCGATATCATTATCAGACTTACAGTTGTCAAAAATAAAAAATAGAGTGTCTCCGTTTGGGCAAGCCTTGTGTGCCCAAAATCTCGCATTGCAACCACTTTTTTCAGTGTTTGCTGTTTTTCAAGCTACCAGCACACACCAGGCACCGAGCCAACTTGCCCCGTGTTCAATGCGCCTACTAGCCCCATATAAATTTCTGCACAAAAGGGACACGTAACCATCTAAGCATAAATAATCCAAGTAAATCACATATGGGGTAGGTACAGTTAATCATACACTAAAAAAAACTGCACAAGTTAAATCGCAATTATTAAGATAAGTATTAAAAATTAGAAAAAGAATGAAGCAACAAAAAATTACATATGAGTGCAAAAAACAGAAAAATCGTAATAAATGCCCACTGCACGTAGGTAACGCTGCAAAACTACAATGAGGATTTTAAAACGCTAGAAGAAAGGTACTCTGTGACTGGTTGCGCAATTAGTCCACAAACAGGCGATTTATGAGGACTGCGCCTACTTACCCCTGTAGCCAACTAGCCCCGGTCTCCCCTACACAAGCAAATATAGTAAACGATTTCTTTTACACCTTCTGGTTGCAAAGTGAGAAGCGAGATAATCATAAGCCTTAATTTTAGGGGGTTTTGTGTTTAAAAAATGCTTGTATTAATAAAATATTATTTCTGTTCTTAACAATATAATAAATGATTAATCAAAATTATTTATTTGCAATCATCGTTTTGTATTAGTAAGAAAAGATGAATTTACAATAACTGCAAAAGCTGTTCAAAATGATATGAAGACCAATGGGACAAATTGAGAGACTTCCAATGTGATTACATACTATGAAACATTGAATATAAAATTTATGCTTAATGAAATATTTCCTAAAACAAAAAGGTGTCTTTTTTATATATCATTTAAAATTAATACCATTTTACTAAAGTAATTTTAAATAAAACGATTATATGCAATTAAAGATCTTTGCTAGATAACACGAATTCTGCTTTTTCAGAATTTAGTATCGCCCTGTGTTAGATAGGGGAGAGTAGCCTAATTTGGACCTATTCGCTTATTTTCAGGTGTAACTAACTTAATTTTTGGAATATCTGAAAAATATCACTACACGGGGTCAATCAATTCATCCACTAACTAAATAAAACTTTAGATCATTTTCTTTTTTAAAATCTTAAATTTATTTTAATTTGAAAATTTTGTCAAAAGTCGTCCAAATTCAGCAACTGGTCGCCTAAGTTGGACCACCAGTCTCCTAAATTGGACCAAATAAAATCAGGTTGTTTTAATGACTAGGGAATATAACTAATTTTATTAAAAGCAAAGTTTGCGGTTACTGAAACAATCAAACAAAATAACAGCAATGAAATATAATGAAATCAAATATCTGAAAATAAGTGTAATTGCTTTAAATCAAAATGTATTCAAAATATAAATCAAAGTTATCAGTAATTAAGAATAGAAATTATGAAACTAATTGCCAGTTACTTGAATATCATTTAAGGAGTGATGCAGAGCTTACACATGAATTTCGTTTATTGATTTTTTTTCCAGCGCACACAACTTGGAACCGTATTGGCAATATGAACACTGAATCATTTCTGCTGTTTTATTTTCTTACAAATCAGGCAAAACCAATCATCACTATTTAGATTTTTCTGTTTAGATTCTGAATTATTAGACTTTTTTTTATGCAACAGAAGTTTTCTTTACATTATGATTGTAGTTCTTCCCTTTCATCATTTCCTTGGTAATTTCATTACGCCTATTTTTTAAAACTTGATATTCCATTTGCTTTTATTCTATGATAGCTTCCTTTTAGTCGATTTTTTGTGCTTTTTCATTTCAAGGTTTACTTTATATGGCGAAGATGTTAACACAACTGTTTTTTTGGCTCCCTCTGTACTTTTTTAAAACTAAATTTAGCAAAGGATATAATATTTCTAATGATTTTTTTACTATTGGGGAGGATTTGTAGCCTTATTGCAGGTCAATTTCTTCACAACTTACTCTCTCCTTTTTATTTTCTATATTTATAACAGCTTTTGCTGTCACATGTTTTTTTTTTTTTTTTTTTTCAGACAGATTGTCCGTGTCTTTTTCAACATTTTGAACATTATATTATAAAAGTGTTTAAAAAAATGTGCTCTCCTAAAAAATACGCTACGATTAATTGTACGCAAACATTATATATTCAACAGTATTGAATTCACCGCCCTCCTCCCGGAAGGTTTGATGTTTTATGAGTTTTAATTGCAAAAAAAGTATAATTCCACCCTCCAGAACTGTAAAAAGTCTGCCCTTCCTCAGGAAATAGCAAATATACTGAAGGAAGAAAATGTTTGAATTCAACTCTGTAAACCAAATACGCCGTAGGAATAAAGTATTCAAAGAAAATAAATACAAACACATAGAAGATAAAAGAAATTGCAAACAAAATTTATTGCATAAACATGTAAAAATATTTTTTTGTTTATATAGGCCTAAACTGTATAAAAAAATTAATCCAGATATACCCCCTCCCCCCCCCCCAAAAAAAAAAAAAACCACTTGCATGGAGATAGTAATCTATTATAAAATATTAAAAAAATTAAAAAAATAGTGTACAAAGTGTACCGTCCTCGAAATTATTTACTTAATTTTCAAAATTTATGATCGCATATCTGGTCCAATTTAAGCAGCGATGGCAGCGATGACCACCTCGGGAACTCAGCTTTCGCTTTAGAGTGTTAGTGCAATCCCGAGGGGTAGACCACATCCACTCCTCCCGACTCTCAACCAGAGTCTGAGAGGGAGCGTCGGGTCCCTGATCAAGCTGCTGAGATTTATTTCGGTTACTGTGAGATTTACAATTACAATCACAATTGGTTACCCAATTTTTCTGGGCGAACCGAAGGTTTCACATCGAGATATATGACTGTATGTAGTGATTACATGAGGATCATTTCACCTAATGTGATTGCATAATTGTTTACAATTTTCTTGGATATATATATACGTCACAGTACATTTAACACACAATATTTAACATGACAATTAGAAACACATTACAACACACTATCAAACACCTACTATTTACATGACTGTATGTAGTGATTACATGAGGATCATTTGAATGTGATTGCATAATTATTTACATTTTTCATTGATTTACAGGGATTTCACAGTACATTAAACACACAATATTGAACATCACAATTAGAAACACATTACAACTCACCTACTATTTACAATTTGCGCATACAAGAGTTTGGAGAGATGCACAAGATAAAAATTCAAAAGTGATAGAAGTTTCTGGCACCCGCTAATAACCCGTTTCTCCCTCCATGCTGCACCCTAGTGATGGAGTCGGACTAGAATGGCTCTGAATTTGAAAATATGTACTCGTTTGTTTCTATAAACCTCATGCATTGTATGATCTTGTCGAGTAGTTGTGGTTTCTCTTTTACATCCCGCCACCAACTTGCTAAATTCATACGTGTGTGTTTTTTGAGATGATAATGCGATGTTAATGTACAGTAAAATACATAGTGTAACGATGTTGACGGCAAGCCACAAATGCATAGTGGGGAGTCTCTTTTGTTAATTTTGTATAAGTGTTCTTGAAAGGGGCCGTGATTTGTTAAAAATATGTGTAAATATCTGTTGTTTACGAAATACTTGTGGTCAACCAATGGCAAGAATTCCTTCGTACATCGACCTGTGTCTGAATCCGTCCAGCGTTTTTGCCAATTTTTTAACAGATTCTGCTTTGTCTGTGATTTTAGGGAAGAAGCTGGATATGGTAAAAATGTATGTATTAGTGTTTCATCCGCTACTGCCGATTTTGCCAGTTGGTCAGCTGCCTCATTGCCCTCAACACCTGAATGTCCTTTTGTCCAATTGAAGTATATGTCTTTTACTGTTGTTTGTAATTGTTGAAGAATTTTTAGTATTAAATAGTTTGTATTGTCAAAATTGTTTAATGCTTTTAATCTTGATAGGCTATCCGTTATGATTAAGTATTGAGAATGTTTGTACGACTCTATCCACTCTAATGCTGAAGAGATCGCGAAGAGTTCTGACTGGAAGACGGAGTTATCCTGGGACAGTTTCGCTCTCCAAGTATAGATTTGCTCGTTTTTTTCGTACACACAAAATGCCGAGGCTGTGCCTTCGGACATTTTGGAACCGTCCGTGTATATTGTAATTTTGCCTACATAGTCTTTTATTTCACAAATTTGTAATTCACTTATTAGTGGTGATGTTTTGTATTTTGAGCATTTTGGATAGTATAGTGGAGCAAAAGCCTTTTCTGTTGACTTGCCGAGACGAATCGTCCCCGAATACTCCGTCTCCTCCTCCAACTGCAAATCCAGTGGGGGAAGACCTGTCAGGGCCTGCAGGGCGTTTGTTGACGTATTGCGATATGCTCTCGTTATCAGCAACAAAGCTTTCCTTTGTGCCGAGAGCAAATGTCGACGACCGTGATATTGCGCCATACGCGGAAACCAGACAGCACACGCGTAGGCCAGTTTCCTTTGTAAGATCGCCGAGTACCAAATCTTAAAAAATTCCGGAGGGAGTCGACCTGAGATTGATGAAAATTTATAAAGATTTTGAGTTATTTTTCCGATTTCTACTCTCTTTTGTGCCACATGTGGGAGAAATGATAATTGTCCAATTTAAGCAACTTAAAATGGTCCAATTATGGCAACTGTGCCATTTTTTAAAACAGATAATTTCAAGACTAAGAACAAAAACGAAATCAAACAAAGCCGCGTGAGAAATATGCGCAATTAACAGAGGAATTTATATATGTATATGAAAACATAACAACTTACGTTAGTTTTAAAGTATTCACTTACGTTGAGTAGGAAAAAAGTAGATCAAAACAGCTGACTTTAGTTTTTTTTTTAAATTGTTTAACAACAACACGTGGTAGGCGGTTGCTTCTTCTAATCGTGAGTGACGTCATTCTGATGAGTAGGATTTCAGCGGTAGATGGCGTCTCTTCCTGTAATTAACGGCAGAATGGCAACGGTCCAATTAAAGCGGCGGTCCAAATTAGGCTACTCTCCCCTATATATGTGTGTATATAAATATAGATAGTACAAAACATATTTCAGTTTTAAGACTTATTAGACTTAAGACACGCTTTTATTTCATATAAAATGACGTCATTCGCATCCGCTAAAGAATGTCACATTTAGATCCAGTCCTTAAACAATATCTATCTACAGCAAAGTATACATAAGACGTCGCTATCACAGAATAATACCCAAGTCCAGCAAAAGAGATAATAATAATAAACTTGACAAAAACATCGGCTATCTAATTATTCATATGCTTTTATTTGTTTGTAACATTAATATAGATACCTAAAATTAAATATAGTTTATAATAGCTCCATGTTTTATCAGAAATCATTCATTTATATTTTTCAAAGTAGCACGTATTTTAATTACATTTTTGTTTTAGTTGTTATGGAAAAATGGCAACAAAAAGATATAATAATCTACTACTATATTTCCTTTACTTTCTACAGAAATTGAACACTTCAGTTGGCAAAATTAAACAAATGGCGCTAAAAACTACAAAAAATTTATATATCAAAAATAAATTCAGATGCAGTGTTCGAACAAATTGCATTTAAAAGTACTTTCTTCCCCAGTACGACGGTATAAAAAATGAAAATGTGCGATACTTAGATACTTAAAAAATACAGTAGTGATTATAAGGTACAATGATACATCTGCTTTGTTTTATGGCTGGCTTATACAACGGAACCTTATTTTTTAGAGGCGACATTCTAATTGTTGGCCGAAAGGATAGCATATCGGGGGCGAATAAAATTTTTTGTAGGAAGAAAATTTCTCTATTATTCTTCTTTAGGAAGGATTTTCCGTAGTTCTGTAGGAAGAAAAAGTAGAAAAGCCGAATATAGCTCTTGGACTCGCCTATTTAAGAAACATTTATGTTTAATTAATGTGTTTCATTAGAATTAAATCCATTCTAATCCCTTTTTAGACGCCGTAGTCAGGTCCAACTGGTTCCTGGACCAATATGCGTTCGGAAACAATAAGGAAAATAAAGATACAAGAGAAACAGACAGTGTTCTCGCTGGCTTTTTAGCGATTTGGCGAATAAGAAATGAAAAACAGTAGCCAAATGTTAGCAAAGGAGATTCTGCGTGAGACACTGAAAAATCTATCTTTAACCTTTTATTGATTCCATTTTTTGAATATGTTCTAAAATAACCCAATTATTTGTAATTACTCAAAAAATAGAAATTCAACTATCCGATTCATAAACTATTAAAAATAAATGCATTCTAAATGCTTCCTAAATGTGAAAATGTTTCAGAGATTCTTTTAGTAGTCTGAATAAAAGTTAAAAACAACTATCTTTAATTTACCGTTGGGCAAACATACACTAAAAATTACTATGAAATTTCGACCGATAGCAAAAACTGACCGGCCAATGATACTTTACGTGCAACTAATAAATAGTATGGTTAATTTCAACACCACATTCCAGCAAAACTTTTCAATATTTGGCACTTGTTACGAGTAATTTTATGTTTTTACCAGAGCGACGCCGGCGGATAGACAGCGATTAACTGACAAAAACCTATCACATAATCCTTTTTGTGTCTTTGGCTGCTGCTAAACTGAATTGATATTGAGTCTCTATCTCAATAAACAGAGTAAATTGTACGGGAGCGATTGGAATGTAAAGCTACATCAATCGTTCAGGAACGCGGATAAGTCTCGAGAGTATTGGTACACCCACAAACAGACCAGGAATTAAGCACTCGCAATTTGGCGAGTCTGATTGTTAGTTTACTCGCCAAATGAAACAACATTTTGTCGTGATTTGGCGCAATGGGGGGCGGCAGCGAGAACCCTGGAAATAGAGCAATTTCTGACCATAAAATAAAAGTGCAATTTATCGCAAAATCCATATTTTTCTCAAGCACTCCAACCGGAAAAATAAAGAAGAAAAAACTTTTAAATAAAATGAAAAATTTTGCTCAGTGATTAGCGAATATTCTTTTTGCGAATCAAGAAGATAATTGTTTATTTAAGACAATTAGAAAAATCGAAATAACGCAGTAACATAAAGGAATGTTCCCATTTTGGAATATCCAAACTTTACATTTTTACATTATAAAAAATCTTCGTGATTTCAGGAAATATGGAGTATGTTCTACAATCAGTGTCCAATTTAATGCATCAAATTTTCCTTTATTGCAATACTGCTACTGAGTAATTTGATCCGTAAATAATATATTTTAAGCATTTTATCCTTTTAAGATTTTCCCTTTATTATCAAATCTTTATCAATATGCAAATGTCTAATAAATATTTATGCAAAGTATCAGTAATTCACGTAATGTTTTTTATATGTTAGTACGGTTAAAATAATTATACAATGCGGTTTGGTTTAAGCCCTTTTTATTTTTAATGGTACAATTTCTAAAAATAGAATAAAATAAATGGAATCAAAGTTGGCTGAAACACCTGCGACATTTTACCATGCTATTATGTCCTTAATATATATATATTTTTTTATTAATGGGGTATGTATCGATGTTTTCTAGCTCCTCCCGGGCCAATAGCTTGGATTCAATCTAACTTCATAGACAAAAATGTTTTTTAAAACAGGAGATTTAGTAATATACACTAAACTTAAAAGTATTAACAGCACAGACAATTGAATTTAATTCATTTGTTATACTTCACAGACTGAAAAATTTTATATCTATTAAAAAAAATATTTTTATTACACATATTATAAACGTAATATTTTCCTCCAAACTTTTCTTAACCAATCTTTTCTCTTTAATTCTTGTAGCTAAATATTAAATTAACCCTTAAATGCCTGAGTTTTCAAAAATCATTTAAAAAATATATTTCGGCTTTCTCTTTTTAAATAAATCATGGGAAAAATATTTTAAAAAATCATATTTTGTTTTAAGTATAGTTTACGGCTAAAAAACTGTTTGTTACTAATCGGCAATACTGGTGTTTATTTGAAAAAATTATTTTCCTCGATAAAATTCTATAATATTAAACACACAAAAATTTTGAGAACTATGATAAGAAATAAATTTTACTTGCTCACTGCAGAACAAAATAGGGTATTTCGCAAGCTTCCCAACAAAACAAAAAGGACATGTATCCACAATTGAAAAAATAAATCTATATTTATTCTTAAACAGCACAAGTGTTCCCATCTAAATGTTGAAAATCGATTTAATAATATTTTCAGAATTTAATTTATTGGCAACATTAGGCATTATAGCTTCAATATTATTTTAATAGTATTTATAAGCCTAAATTGGGTATGTTGCCGAAAGGCAACTCCCGACATTTAAAGGTTAAAGTCCACGACCCAACAATGATGAAGTCAACAAGGATGGCAAATATCAGGACTAGCGCTGTCCATTTCCTTCACGTTGGCCCTGGCAATCCTGTCAAGTGGTCAGCTGGCCGGAATCTTCAGCGTGTAATTCTCAAGCAAAGTTTGTAGGCACTTTATATACCGCAAATAATTAAATGAAACCCTTATCAATACTAAACTCTTTTAAACGGTAAAATAACGGATCATCTGGGGGGGGGGGGGTTAGGGACTTTTGTAAATCCTACAGCAAATTCAATCGACTGGTTGTTTTTTTTTTAGCCCCCCGGACGGTATGCTATTTCTTTCTCCCAGCTTATTTTGTCTCCAAAAAATAACGTTAGCTTACAGAAGGCAGCAATAAACAAAGCATATGTATCGTTGTTCGATTAAATGCTCTATAGCAATTTTTTTAATTTCTAAGCATCGCACATTTTAAATTTTTATACCGTCGTATTGGAAAAAAAAATGTATTTTTAAACGCAATTTTTTTAAAAAGTGTATCTCCATTTATTTTTGAAATATTAATTTTTTTGTAGTTTTTAGCACCATTTGTTTAATTTTGGCAACTCAAGTACTCCATTTATATAGAAAGTAAAAGGAAAATAGTTCAAAATTAGCAATTATATCTTTTTGTTGTCATTTTCTCATAACAACCGAAAGAAAATGTAATTAAAATACGTGCTATTTTGGAAAGATTTAAACGAATAATTTCGTTAAAACATGGAGCTATTATAAATTATATTTAATTTTAAGTATCTGTAGACGCTTTCAGTGTGACCTCAGTCATGACGTTTTGGTCGGGAACCGACTTCAATCAAACGGTTGCTATGCGTCATTTCTTTTTAAATATAAATTGTGGAAAATGTTGCCAGTACATATCAAGTATTAAAACACTTAGATGTGAGATATAGATATAAGATATAGCTGCAACAGACAAACAAAATAGAAAATACAAGATAGCAACCGTTTGTTTGGAGTCAGTTTCCAACCAAAACGTCATGACTGACGTCACGACTGAAATCATCTATATTAATGTTACAAACAAATGAATGCCTATGAATAATCAGATAGCCGTTTTTTTGTCGAGTTTCTTTAATGACGGCATCTATTTGCTGCATTTGTGTATTATTTTACGATAGTGACATCCTTATTCATACTTTACTGCAGATGTTTAAGAGTGGATCGTAAATGTGGAATTCTTAAGCGGATGCGAATGACGTCATTTTAGATAAAATAAAAGTGTGTGATTTAAGTCTTAAAATTGAAATAGGTTTTGCACTATTTATATATACATATATTTTTTTTTCATCGGGGGCGACACTAAATTCTGAAAAAGCAGAATTCTTGTTTTCTAGCCAATTATTTTTTTCATATTTCTTCTTCTTTTTTTTTTCTCTTTCTCATTGTCGTTCTCTTTTAATACATTGAAAAAAATAAATTGTTGGTTTTACATATATTGGCAGCTGGGATTCCAGTAAAATACTGTAAAATGAACAATTATACTGTTAAATAAGAATAATAAACCGTAAAATAAACAGTATTATATCGCTAAGTAGTAGTGTATGGTATATTTCTTCATTTTTAGTTATAAAAGGATATTCTACTGTTTATTTACGGTTTATTACTGTTAATTCTACAGTATAATACTGGCACCCCAGCTACCAGCATTATACTGTAAGATCAACAATTATTTTTTACAGTGTACTTATAGCAGTCTCATGAAAATGCTCTGCCAAAACGAAACAAAGAATTATATGTTAATTTCTAAGTATTTGGATTCCTGCAAATAAAGAAATTCTTAAAGGAAGTACTAAGCTTTGTACAATTGATTTTCTCTATCTATTAAACAGGTAAAATGAATTATTTCAATGTTTTAAGACCTGTAAAGATTCAATTTATAAGGCGTGTTCAAATGAAAGTGATTCGATGCGTTGCATGCGAACAGTTTTTAATGTATTTTCGTGAAACAAACGCGACAGGGAAAGGATATGTACCACTCGTGCGACAGCGCAAGCAGATTTGTGATAACTTCATTCGTAAGGAAGTTTCATTCAGTTAAAAATGGCTGGTGTGGATGCGACTGCGTCCAATACGGATCGGTGAGCTGTAATTAGGTTTTTTAACACTGGAAGGGTGTATTCCATTTAATATTCATCACAGAATGCTGGCTATGTACGGTGACACGTGTGTGGTAAAGCCCACGTTGACGAGATCACAACTTTGAGCGCCTGACCGGGCCGCGACAAATTCGTTGTCTCCTGTCGACCGTCGCTAAAGATTCTCGCCCACATTTGTCACCGTGGGCTTTGACACACACGTGTCACCGTACACAGCCCGCATTCTGTGATGAATATTCACCGGCTTACACCCTTCCAGTGTTAAAAACTTAATTAAAGCTCGCTGATCCGTGTTGGACGCAGTTGCATCCAAACCAGCCATTTTTAACTGAATGCCACGTCCTTACGAATGAAGTTATCGCAAATTTGCTTGCGCTTTCGCACGTGTGGTACATACACCTTCACAATCGCGTTTGTTTTACGAAAATGCATTGAAAACTGCTCGCATGCGACGCTTCGAATCACTTTCATTTGAACACCCCTATTATATAGATATTGATATTCTGTAACAAAAATCAAACTTTTTCTCACCAACATAAAAGTAACTGAACATCTTATTAGTGTCAAGTGAATAAAACTAAATCATATGAGATTTTATAATAAAATATACTTGTTTAATAAATGAGATAAGATGAGGAGTGGAATAGAATCAATTATATGTGATAAAAAATAGAACACATTGTACGATTTTGACAGGTATGAATATTCATTAGCTAGGAAAACTTATTGTTATGACTTGTTCAAACATTCATTAGCATCAAATGATAAAAATGAACATTAAAGATTCACTTGAATTAATAGTACAGATGAAAAAAAAAACAGAGATGCAAGGAGATTGTAATATATATTTATTGTGCTCGGTTATCCATCTTGTAATTAAATGAACTAATACATGCGAATTATTCGTAAGCTTAACCTATACCGTATTATAAGGAAAATAAAGCTGTAAATTATACAATTATAATTTGGAAATAAATAAAAAATTACATTTATTATGTTATAGAGATGATTGTAAAAATTCTATTGTCATTTTAAAGTAATTTTTACACATTTTGATGTATAATATAAATTTTGATATAAAATGTCCAATGCGAGACCATACGTTATTAAGAATATTCTGATTAAGAATATTCCTTATTAAGAAATCCACATTGAAACAATTTTGGAAATACATGCAATTTTCTGTACAAAAATTCACTACATAGTAAACTGTCAAGGTTATAATGTTGCATCTTAAAATACTTTTTTTAAGCTAGTAGAATCTCGATATAACTTTCCTGAAATTTTTCGCAGTTCTATGATATTTCGTATAAAAAATATTCAAACACTGAAACAAATTTGGAAGGAAATGCAACTTAATGATACTGAACTTTAGTACATAGTAAATTGCAGAATTTAAAATGTTGCATTATAAAGTGGTTTGCATTACTTTTGTTAGCTCGTAGGATATTGATATAAATTTACTGCAAATTTTTGAGGCACACCCCAGGATCTCTTATGCGATGATGCAACAATATATACAGGCACACTGTTTGAGATTTAACATTTTAAGCTATTTCTTTCCTAAATTTTGCTTACAATATTTTAACATTGACAAGAAAATACTTTGATTTTTTAATTTAACAATTTTGTTATTTCTTGAATAAAATTACGTTCATTTCCTAAAATATGAACTTTTATGCAGATAATATTTTGACACACCTGAAAGCGTTTATATAATACCTATATAAATAATCGGAAATTTCGTATTCTAAGCGTAATCCCTAAAATCCTTTAGAAATATCGTTTATATATTTATCTTTCTCCGTTCAACAAACCTCCGTAGCATTAATATTTGGGTATTAATACATCTTTTTAAAGATCATGAAATTCAGTTAAATAATTGAAATGAACCATTGGTTTAAAACAGTTTTAATTTAAAGTTGCAACTGAAAAATTATAATGGTGGAGAATTATATAATTCATGATCGCAAATATTGAGTTCTAGAAAAGGAGTCTAATCTTTCATAACAAATAAACTTTTCGTGAATTGTTGAAATATCTAAATTCAGAAGGAGTTAATGGAAATAGTAAAATTTCATTTTTTATTCCAGCTTTGTTAATGTAACTAAGGGTAGTAATATTTAGAATATAACAGCTTTAATGACCAATCGAAAAGTTCAACAATATATGCACATTTTACAAAGAAAAAAATTAACTTTTTATTATGTTTTAGTATTTAAAAAAAAAAAAAAAAAAAAAAAAAAAAAAAAAACCTTAACACTAGAATGACGGAAGGGGCCAATCTGGCCCCTTACTGTCACTATATTTGAAATAAATTCTTTCCAACTTCAATAGAATCGCCGATTTCAAACAATATACCTAGAATGACGGGGAGCGCCAAATTGGCCCTCCATAACATTCCCCCCGTCTCGCATTCATTGCTTTCTGCATCTCACTGCTTTATTCTCGAAGTGACCTTGTAAATAGCTTCCCAGTAGTTCGATTTCATGTTCCCCATTTACATCCTGTTTACCCCCCTTCATAAAATAGATTTTACCGGCAGATGGACTCAACTGAGTCTGGCGATCTACCCAAAGAAAATGAAACGTGAAGAAGGGAAACTTTCATAGACGCAATGTAAATCCCCGATCCTCAGCGAAACAGTGCAAACAGCTAAGCGGTAGAAGCCGCATAAAGGGGCGAAAGATAACTCGGGGTTTACTTGGCGCGTTTTTGCGTGATCGCCAGTAGCGATAATTATCAAAATGAAGAGTAACGCTGTGCTCACCGCTGTCCCCTGTCCGCGCGAAAGCAGTGCGCTCCCCTCCCCCATTTTCGTGGATGGAGCTTCTCTTCGAGGGAGAAACCCCTTGAAGGTCAAAGATCGTAAAATACGTTAGATGAATCTGTTGTTATGTTAGATTTCGAGTGAAAGTGGAACTGTCGATACGTAAAATTTATTATTTTACAGAGTGCTGTATCACTGAAGATGTTTCCATTGTACGTATTCATCGGCTATCTATTTGCAATACAGAAAATATATCATAACAACAGAACATGAACAGATCATATTAAAAAATCTGTCCCAATCGCTGTTAAGTCACAAGTCAAACTGACCAAGAAATGTCGTTTTGAATTCTCGCGGGCGTTGGCGCGAAGATGTTATCTTAGGTTGACTACAAAAAAAATTGGCGAATTGTTAGATGTAATGAAGAATGCCTGTAATTGGATCTCCCCTTTGAGTGTGTTTCCCAGCAGAGCTGTTTGCACTGTTTCGGTTAGTTACGGTTTCCAAAGCCTTCCCTTCTTTCTCTCTACGTTCTTTGATCTACCTACGTGACCAATAGAATAAGAACATATTGTCAGTTACTGAAGTGACAAAGAATAGAAAAGATGGCTCGTAAACGTGGTCTCACTCACGAAGAGATTTTGAAGGAATTGAGAAGATTAGTTGAAATGGAATCAGGTGACAGTGATGACAGCAGTTTAGATGGAGATAAAGATTATATTCCTCCAAAAGAAGACACAGAAAGCAGCAGTTATACTGTAAATGAAATTGGAACAATTTTTCAAAATAGTGTTTATGTGCAAAGTTCTCAAGAATGCAGAAATAAGATTACTATAGAAGAATCTAGTAAAAAATCCAGAAAAAAATACGCATGCCTGATAACTTTTTATCATCGAAATTACAATCAGCAGAAAGCAAAGTTATTTATGAAAGTGTTTCCGATGGTGATTCTTCCAAAAATACTGCCCAGCCTTCTATATCTACGGCATGAGGACGAGCGCATTCTCAAAGACGTGGTCAAAAGCTTCCTCGGAAAACATGTGTTATTCTTCCCGGTCCACCTTTAATTGGAAACGAAAACACTGCCGTTCGCTGGACAATTTGGAACGTGATTGCAACTTCTGCTACTAAAGGACGTCGATCAACACAGAACGTATTGCGGGAATTGCAAGGGCCGACCTGATATGCAAAAAGAAATATAAATGCAAATAATGTAATTAGTTTGTGGCGTCTAATATTCAGTCATAAAATGATGCGCCATATAAAACAATGTACCGAAGCAGAAGGTCGCTGTCAATTTGGAAATGACACATGCACATTAACATTAGATGAATTGGATTCTGTTTTTTCCATTGTGTATGCAAGAGGAGGATAGGGAGCAAAGAATTTTCCAGTAAATACATTATTATTATCAGTTTGGGGGCCCCCATTTCTTTCACATTCTATGCCAAGAGATCATTTCAAAGATATAAGTTCGCTTTGGCATCGGAACTGTGGGATTCGTTCATTGAAAATAGTGCAGCATGCTACAAACCAGAGGAAATCTCACGGTCAATGAACAATTGTTGCCATCAAAAGCCAGGTGTCCTTTTACTCAGTAGATTCCAAATAAACCGGATAAGTTTGGTATAAAATTTTGGCTACTTCTCTGTGTAGATTCAAAATATATCCTCAACGGATTTCCGTATACTGGTAAAGATATCAATAGACCTGCAGATCAAGCTGTTCATGAACATGTAGTGATGAGGCTCACTCAAGGATATTCAGGGAAAGGTAGAAATGTAACTACTGACAACTATTTTACATCGATAAAGTTGTGGGAAAAATTGAGAGCCAACTCAACAAGTTTAGTTGGAACACTTAGAAAATATCGTACAGAAGTGCCGCCAACGGCCAAGGTAGGGAAGCAAGAATTGTACTCTACAACATTATTCCAAAAGGAACATGATATAACTATCACGTCGTATCAGGGAAAGAAGAAGAAACATGTTCTGTTACTAAGTTCCCTCCATCCCAATTTTACCATTAACAATAATGGAAAAAATATACCCGAGACAGTCCAGTTCTATAACCAGAGAAAGTATGGAGTGGACATTGTAGATCAAATGTTATGCCTGTATATCACTAAATCTGGAACACGTCGTTGGCCCATGCACGTCTTTTATAATTTTTTATATATGTCTGCACTAAATGCTTGGATTTTATATAAAGAAGTGACAGGAAAGGGGAAACTCAGTAGGAGAAATTTTATTCTGCAATTGTGTAAAGAGCTGCGTGTTCCATGTACAGCATCCCGATGCGGTACAGCATCTAATGTGACTCCAGCAAATGACATAAAAGACAGCAGTGGAGCGAAAAGATCCAAATGCAAAGTGAAAACAAGTTGCAAAGAAAATCATACAAGAAAAATTTGCATTGAATGCCAAAGATGAGTGCGGCAAATGCGGATCTACAGAATTTCAATGTACTGATTGCTTTAAGAATGCATAAAGTGTAAAATGTAAAGAAATAAATGTCAGTATAAAGTTTATTTGCATTTTCTTTAATTTCCCTCTTTTTTTCTCTTATTACTTAGCATTTACCCTACTCAAGACATCAAGAAATATCGAGGGGCCAAGTTGGCCCCTTCCGTCTTTCTAGGTATAAGGCAATTTGCCGTCTTTCTAGTGTTAAGGTATTAGAGGTAAAACTTCGATAAAGAATATGCTACATTAAAAAAAATGGAAAATTAAAAATATATTATAACAAGCTGTTTATTTTCTAAACAGAACTAAATTCAAATTTTCGAAAGCAAAAACTTTATTGCAATAAAGATACATTTTAAAGCAAAATTATCTGGGAAGAATATTTGGTTCTTAAAAAAAAGGAAACTACAGTGTTTTATTACCCTGTAGTCATTAAAAATCAAACATATTGTTTTTTTTTGTTGTTTTTTTGCTGTATTTCATTTTCAGTATCCAAATTTTCAAATATCTGAATTTAAAACTAATATGTTTTGTTTTTACAGATTAATTTGAAAATCATTTTTTTCTTAAACCTTAAAATATTTTTAGATTGAAAAATATTTAAAGAGAATCCATTTTAAAAAATAAAAAATAATTTTAAAAGTGAATTTTTTTGCGTCTCCGAATTATAACTTTTGGATCAGAAAATGTTGTTTGATACAATTTTTTAGTATAAGTATTTTCTTAGAAATTATTAATTATAATACTTCCAATTAATTCGATTTGACTTAATACTTGTAAGATACGATTATAACCGTTAGATTTGATTTAATACTTTTTGAAATTAAACGTGCATTTCTACAATAATTTGTTTAAGAGATAATGCTGTAACAATATGTATTTTAAATCACTCAAATCACTGTGTTAGATTACTGCACCGGGTAGGAGTAATCCGAATTTCGCGAACCCGAGACTTGACCTGCGTTTCGTGTCGGGTTGGACTAACTTTTTGTTTTGTTTTGTTGTGAGTCAAGTTGACATTAATTTATTTCGTTGCGGGTTGATTTTGGGCGGGGAATAAACCTATGGAGGATAGATTCGGGTCGACCCTATTTTTCAAATAAGCCTAGAAGTTTTTTTTTTTTTTTCAGATGAAAAACATTTGCACATTAAGGAGTAGGTACTTAACTTAAAAATCCACCTGTATCTGTAGGCCAAGCCAACAAGGGTTCGGTTGGGTTGATTTTTGACGGCCAATTATCTACACGAGGGATATAGGCCCGAGGGGAGTGCCCTCCGTGGGGGTCTTTCTAAGGAAACCTAATCCGTATTAACGCATGGAAGATCCACGGCTCGAAGAAAACCACGAAAACTCCGAACGATTAGGCCGACGGGCGCGATTGGGATCGAACCCAACACTTCCCGTCTACCAGCTTCGAGAGCAGAGGCCACTCCAAGCCAACAAGGATTTTTTTGTATAATTATGAGAGTTATAAATGTTTTTGCACAACAGAGCAGCTCATTTAATGTGGGGAGTAGGTAAACAATATTATTACTTCATTTTTAAAAAGATTGACTGGAATAACCAGGAATCAATTAATAAAATAATTTCTTACTATTAATTAATAATAAATTAATTAAAATGATAATCAATGTTTATTAAAATAATTCATTAAAACTATCAAAATTAGAATCCCCCAGAATAATATTCCTACGGCACATGTTGGCCCGCTGGGCGAACCTATCCCGTGCCAAATGGACCAATTAACACCATATCGCCATTTTTATTTTTTATGACTGTAAGGAATTTTTCTGAAAGCATTTCAATAAACAAACATGCTCTACAATAACTACTAACAATTATTTTTCTGAATACTATATATCAAAATCTAAAATGCAATCTAGAAACAAATGAAAAACAAATATTTATAAAAGAGTAAATTCACTCACCTTAGCAAAATTCGGAAAATTCTCGCTGATTCTTTAATGGACGCTCCGACTTCAATGGCGCTGATGTTGGAGGATGAAATTGAAGCAACGCATCTGGACTGACAATGTCACCTAACGGAAAGTTTTTAAAATATCGCGAATAGGCCAACATGCCCCTATGCCAACTAGCTTCATTCTACCCTATCTATTTGTTCACTTTTTAACATAAAAGATGAAATTGATATTATAACTATAATTTTAGACTATTTTTCCTTGATTTTATTAAAATGCGAATTAATTTTCTTCCATTTCGGATTTGGGTTTACGTTTTCTGCCAGGTTTGGGTAAAGTTTCAGGTAAAGTTTTGGGTAAAGTAAATAAAACTTTCTTGTTCGGAAGTGGCTTACTTCAGTATCGGCTGATAAAGCTTTTATTCGATAGGACGGGATACATGACGTGACATCTTTTCCAACGCAATAGACCTAGGGAGCTAGCATGGGGAGGGAGTACATACAAAAGCTCTAAATACACAAAAGCTTTTCCAGTCGATTATAGGCCGGTGATCACGTGATCTGATGTCAAAAATTCCGACTTAGGCGAGAAAAACAATGAGGAAATTTCTCGGCTGATATTGCTGTCGGCCGTTGTTCAGTCGAGTTATACCCGCACCGCGCATGACTCTACTCAGTATATTTCCTTAAATAAAAATGTATAATTAGAGGCGTAAAATGAAAGTATAAATATGTAAAATATATAACAAAGCTATATGTAAGATAACATGTATTTTATCAAGCAAAATAATACAATAAAATGTTTCATGTTTTTCTATTTAACTTATATCTTTACCAGATGTAATGCACTAATAAGTATAAATCTACATGCTTTAATTTATGTGCCTTTTTTAACAACGAAAAAGTGATAAAAAGATTTATTTCAATTCTCACACCTTTGTAAACAGAAATCTAACGAAAAATAAGATTCAGATATAATTTAAATATCCCTTTACATTTTTTAAACTAATCTTTTTTTTTTTTTTTTTTTTTAAATATGTCAAGAAGAAAGAAAACGTGGTAATTAAAAGGACCGGGAACGGAAGTCTTCACGTATGTAACTATTTCATTATCATTAAATAAACAAAATAAAATAAAAACTATACTTTTGTATTTTATAACATGACAACAACTTTTTAAAATAAAATTACTCTCCTTATTCTTCCAAGCGAGCTTATCGATATCATATTTTCCATTTAAAAAAAAAATGCTTTCTTAATTGAAATTTACAATTATAAAGAATTTTTTTTTTCTAATTAATTTCTTTTAATGCATTATTTAATCATAAGAAGATACTTGAATACAAATTTTTCCCTGATTAAAATTTAAAGTTTGTTATTACGCATTTGTTTAAATTGGTAACAGTACATAAATAATAGTGCATTTACCTTTCGGGATTTTGCAAGAATATTTTCAAATATTTCATTTTCATAAATGGATTATCTGCTAATCGTGTTATCACCATGAATTTTATTTTTAATTTCTCGGCAATCGATTGAAAAATGTACAAAGGTAGCGTATTTCAATACTAGGGCCATCCTTTTTAGAACAATCTGTTTTCGGATTCACGGAGGTCACTATATTAAAGCAAAAGTGTGTACATGAATAACGCTGAGGTCATATCCACGGCAACAACAATCTATTTCAATTTATTTTTACTTTTTTGCAAATTTAATTACCTCTAAATATAGCGCAATTTAAATTCTTACACCTTAGAAAAATAGAAAGAATGGACTTTCAAATGAAATTTTTTGAAAACTGTATCACAATTTCAGGGCACCCAAATGGTCGCCAACTGAATACCAACATTTTTTAACGGAAATTTTCTTGGTAGGTTTCTGCAACATTTAGCCTATAATTAACTTCAGAAAGTGATGAAAGTTGGAAGTAAAATCTAAAAAAACAAAAAAGAACATTTTTCTGAAAAAAATACGGATTTTCAAGATGTGGACCATTTCAGAATCCTGCAATTTACTGATTTTGTTATGATTTTAATAATAATTTTCAAGATAGATTTAAAAATATAAATATCTCTACTACATGCACCTCGATTACGGATAATGAAGCCATTTTGACTTGAAACATTATAAATATTTCAGTTTTCGTTTCTAGCTAATATTTAGCAATAAAATCTACATTTCATCACTAAATAAAATAAAACTAATAAATCACATGTTTAACAGACATTTAATGGAATTACGTACTTAAATACTGAATTAGTCGGCGCAAAAAAAAGTGCTCAAGTAAGAGAACATTTTGGTGATTTCGTCGTCTTTTCATGGCATGCGGATAATATGAAAATATCACTTTTAATAAATTTCAAAACTTTTCTGAAAAACAAATGATTTTTTTAAATAAAAATGTGGCTTCTGCAAGACAAATGTCCTAATCCCAACATTTGTCATCTTAACTCCCCTGATTGTCGTCTGATGAACATTTAATATGTGTCGCGTGGTTGAGTTAGTAACGAATCGCACTCCCAGTATCGCAAAAAAAACAGAAATAGTGGAGATTTTGCCAAATTCATTTGCCAGATACATTTGCGAGATTCTTGACCCACTTCGATACCATAGTAGCTGTAGAGGAATGATTCTTTGATCAATTTTTTTTTTTTTGCATTGTTGTAAACATTATGTTACATAACCATTTTAAGTAGATTTCATAAGAAATACTGCCTATTGCAGTCGTTACACGGTGCAACGTTTGTAAAATTCCTTCATAACTTTTCATTATATGACCCCAAGATCCCAAAAAATATAACGCCTAGAATATATAGCGTGGAAATTGACTATCCCTGTAATACTTAAAAAAGTGCTAAAATATTGTATCCCTTAAATGTTCAACGATGCTGCTGATATATATAGATCGCAGCGACATCTGCAGGATATTTTCTACAACTGCAATATATTTCTAGATATAGCAATGTAATACGAAAATCCCGCAGATGTCGCTGCGATCGACACTTGGGATTTTAGCAGTATCGTCGCACATTTAAGGGATACAAATTTTTATCGTTGTTTGGATAGCATATTTCCACACTAGGTACTCTAGACGCTGTACCGGTACAGCCAAAACCACCCTCAACATATGTCCATGATTGTACATCTTACTAGTTGTTATTTTTAAGTTACGATTATCTAATTTTGTACGAACCCTGGCTCCAACAGGTTATATTTAGGCAAACTTTCTACATAATTCAATAAGCATAAAAGTAAATGTTTCACTTTTGTTTAAACAATACTTGTAAGTAACCAGTTACTTTGTTACAGAGGCTCTCTAGTGGTTTGAAGGTGAACATGGTGTAAGACATAACTCTGATTTAGAGGCACTCTAATTGTCCGTGGTGCATTTTTCATTAGGAGTTCACTGTCCCGCGAGATAGCAGTAACCGTATGCAAATTTATTTGCTCAGTCGGCCAGAGTATAAATAGGGGAGCGAAAATATGTTAAGAGGTTAGTTGGTTAGTCAGTGCAGTTAGGTATTGGAGGGAGTGTGAGTTGGCTTAAATAGTTTTGGTGTGGAGAAACGGCCATGTACGGATGGAGCTTAGCCTGGGAACAAGAACAGATTTAGAATGAGATGAAATCTAGACGTGGATTTGAAAAGAACCCCACCGTCGCAGCTTAAGCACGCTCCGGAGAAATGAAATTACGTGAGTTAACTTTTAAGCTTTATATTTAATTAAGATCGACGAAGAACGAGCATTTATCCAAGGATTCTGGAATAAAGATAGAAAGCCTTCATTCAGCATGAGGTCAGCAAGCTCGGAGTCAAATCTATGAATCAGGGGATGACGTTCTTTTTTGGCGTTATTGTTTTTTAAATGAAAGTGCATTTATGATGTAATAATGTGAAGAACCTTGGTGGACTTTTGCTATTTTTGTAACTATTGACACAGATTTTTGTTTTTCTTCGCAAGTTCGCAAATCCTGATGGTTATAGTTGAATATGCAGTTATTTTGAACTTTTGATGTTTACTGATTTTTCATTTCTTGGAAAGATACCATTTATGTTAACTGATACGGCATACCGATAAAGAATTTTTTATGTTGTATATTTTTTACATTCCTTTATTGAACCAAGCACAGTAAAAATGCTGTTCGTATGTGTCCCAATTATTATACTCGCAGAAAGGTCTTAGATAGTTATGGGGGGAAGCGTTAATTTATTTGCCCTATTTCAGATTTAGATGTTCTTTATTTCGGGAAGTCTTTTATGGAAAGTTAGGAACGGGGAAGGAAAATTCGGGTAGTTAACTTTTTTTTCTTCCGGCAGTTGTGCGAATTCTTTGTTAGGAAAATTTTGCGTACGGGGATTTTTGACATTGGAGAGTTTTTTTTTTCTAGATTTCTTTTTCCAGGTAAATTAAGATTATAGAGATATTAGATATGTTTGGAGTTTTTTTACCGCGTGTATGGTGGGTTAAAAGTTTAAGTAAATTGTAAGTTATTTTTTGGACATGGAAATTTTATAGTAACCCATCATTTGTTTTTTGTGGCTCTAAATTTATCTCGAGAAAAAAGGTTAGGACATGCATTTAGTCCAACCCATTTTCTATGTAGTTTGCCGGGGGGGGGGGGGGTTGCAAGGAACCAGTAACTTTCTTACAGAGGTTCTCTAGTGGTTCGAAGGTGAACATGGTCTAAGACGTAACTCTAATATAGATGCACTCTAATTGTCCGCGGTGCATTTTTAATTAGGAGTTAGCGGTAACCGTATGCAAATTTATTTGCTCAGTCGGCCAGAGTATAAATAGGGGATCGAAAATATGTTAAGGGGTTAGTTGGTTAGTCAGTGCAGTTAGGCGTTGGAGAGAGTGTGAGTTGGCGTAAATAGTTTTGGTGTGGAGAAACGGTCATGTACGGTTGGAGCTTAGCCAGGGAACAAGAACAGATTTAGAATGAGATGAAATCTAGTCGTGGGTTTGAAATGAACCCCGCTGGAGATTATTTTTTGATCAGTTGTTTATTTTAAGTTAAATTTATAATCTTAAGTTTATGATTAGTTTACAAATCTTGAATTTTTACATAGCTGTAGAATGATTACTTATTATATTTAACTTTTTTTATGACTAATAGTTTAATTTTACTTCCTATGTATTAGTTCTAGAAATTTTGATTGAGATTTTTAATTAATTTTGTCATCAATTGACATACGTGATTAGTTTTGGAGTGATAGTTTTAGTAATAAACACGGAAGAGCTGCATTAATTATATTATAGTTATAGATAATTGATATTTTCGTTTAACATTAACCAGAATAATATTTATTAGATCTGGCGCTGTTCATATATTTTTATTTTTTAAATTTATCACATTTCCTACTATTTATTATGTTGTTTAAAATGGAGTGATCGATATTTTGATTAATCGTTCGATATATTGATTCTGAAGAAATGTTTTTTCTTTAGTACAATCTTACAGTTAACTGTGGTGGTTAAGTTAAAATTTGTAAATTTTATTCACTCCATTTAATGAAATAAATTTTGAGCTACAACTGTGTGAATTATTTTTAAAATAATTTCTTATTTAAGCTTTAAACATTCATTTTATAGAATCAGCAAGTTTATTATCCATTTGCATACATTTCATTTAGTTTGGATACAATGACGCACAAAAATCATTTACATAAATTTTACTTTTGATTTTGGATAGCGTGGCACAAAAGATAAATCAGATTTTTCATATAAATACATTACAGTGCATTCTGTGGGTTCAGTGAGAGTGATATTTTTAGCAGTGTATTGGTAAATTAAAAGTTTTGGTTACATGTGTAAATATATTAGCCAAACCGAAAAAAATGGAAATTTAATTTTAAAACAAATTGTTTAAAGCTACATCAAGGCGTCACTTAAATTTCGATATCATATCTTTTAAAACTCATATTTTGAATTTATGAAAGATGTGATTGATAAAGCATCAATGAATAAATTTTTATACATCCTTTTAAATTTAATATAATTATTACACATGCAATTATAAGTAAAACGAAAATAAAATGATGAACTAAATAATATAAATGTATGTATATATACACCAATTAATAGCATAGCGTCACTTAAAATTTGATATCATTATTTTTAAGTTCCATATTATAAATTTTTATAGCAATAAGATAAGGTGCTGCGTCACAAACTTTTAACCCGTTAATGTTTTTTTTTGTGTGTTGATAATATGTATACCTTGCGATGCCATGTATAAAATGTGATTCGAATATGCCTTTTAGCTGGAAGTATGTTTCAAAAATCAGCAATTAAACAGATAATTGCCGTTAACTTTATTATGAATCTCCTAGTATACATAAAATGAATAAAAGAAATACCTTTTAATTTCTTGAAAATACCAAATCAAATATTTATCTTATTTGTTAAACTTCAAAATAAAATTAATAGGGTTGCTAACAACTGACTTTTAGTATGCCAAATAATTAACTCATTTCAAATATTTTCCTTCTGTAATTACTTTAACAACAAATCGACATAACTGTTTATTTTATATAATTAAAAAAAGAAATTCTTGTGATTACGGAATCAAGACAAAGTCGCAAACAAAAGTATAATGAATACCAAGCTTTCGTTTGGCTTTCTATTGCAATTTCTAAAGAATGCGAAGAATTCAAGTACCTCTTTGCTCTCAATAAATTTCATATTGTCTTTTAATGAAAATAGTTTCCACAATTAATCTAACATCCGAATGCCTTTACTTGCCGGAACAGCAGATTGATACTGTATATTTCAATCATAAAACGTATGTATGTTTTTGTTTATAAGTTGGCAACAACAGTTTTGAGATTGTATGGAAAATATTGGATACAGAACGTAATTTTTCGTGGAGATACTGAAGCCATTTCTAGATTTTTTATTTTGTTTTGTTTTGTAATTAGCTATAATTTCGTAGATTTCTTTTCCTGAAAAATCAATTCATTTTTAGTAACGTTATTTTAAGGGAAATCCTAGATTTTACGATCGTGTAACTTTTGCATTTTACTTTTCTGTTTCTGAACAATGAATTTTGTTAATTAGGTAGCTATAAAACATGGAAATCGCTTCAAAAGCGATTCAAAATGCTTCAGTGTTTTCTGTTTTTCATACGATTTTGTAAGTGATGTTTCCTTTATTTGTCAAATGTTGTCACAAAATAGCTTGCATTTTTTTCTCGTGACTGAGCAAAATATTACACCTAAGTTTCTTGTTGAATTTTATTTTAAAATTTAATCTTTGTTGTTCTTTTGATCCTTGTTCTTTTTCCTTGTTGATCTTTTTTTCTTTTAAAATTTAAGTTCTTTATAATGAAAACTAGTGTAATTAAATTAATCCCACTGCTATATCTTACCAGCTATATTATTTTTAACAGCATATAAAAAACTGAAGCACAATATCTATCATATTATCTTCATATTTTTGTTTATATTTTTATACGGCATACTTTTTTTTAATATTGATATGTCTTTAAAACAAATAAATAATATATTCTTTACACGAATTAAAATTTGCGAATAATTTGTGTAAAATTATCGAATATTTTGAGAAATAAATGTGTAGCGCGCTGGTTGAAATTAAATAAACACAAACTCGTCAATAACTCACAACACTTAATAAATAACAAAGTGAACTGTATCACACGTTTAATTATAAACCCTCTTGGTTTCACACTCTTAGAATTCCTTGCATACACAACAACTATTATTAGAAGACAACAATGTCGTTACTTTAGCTTTCTTTATTTCCCTTAGTGAGGATTTGCTGTTTTGAAGGGTTCTAGCGTGATCCTTCAAGAAAGATAATAAGTTATCAAGAATTCCCACCTCCTCCTTTTTTAATGTTCTTTCCCACCAATATCTCGTATTTTTATCTAATTTATCTGTAATTACATAAACTATCATTACTTCCGAAAATCCACTAACGTCTTGTTCAAGTACGCTTAAAGAACGCACACATTCGTTTATAACATCTACACTCTCTAAAATAGACTGTGCATTATCCGATATCCAAGGCATTCCAATTAATTTCTTAATTAATGCATTAATTAACTCACGTTTATTTGAATATCGCTCCTTTAATAATTCTAAAGCTGTTTTATAGTTTGAATCAGATATTGAAAGACTCTGAATAATTTTAAGTGCGCTGTTTTTGCATGCCGATTTCAAATACTGCAATTTTTGACAGTCTGATAAACTCTCATTATTATCCACACTAGCTTTAAATAAATCATAAAATGATATCCATTCTTCTAAATTACCACTAAACGAAGGAAGCGTCAATTTTGGAAGCTTTACTTCTGGTATTTGAGATTTAGAAAGGCTATTATTTTGATTCGATTCATTTAAAGTAAATTTTGAGTTTTTCCGGTTAACACTTAACCAAAGATTGTCAAGTTTATCCTGTACGGATTGTTGCTCATCAACAAAATTATCTACATCTTCATCTTTGCATTGTGAAAAAATTGCATTAAAAATTTCATGTAATTCCTCATTTAATTTTTCGATTTTATTTTCGAATAAAGCAAGCTGACTAGAATCAGCATCATCTATCGAACTAATAATATTATTTTCGAGTTTAGTTACAGTAGCTTTTAACCCTCTAAGTGTTTGGGGCGTATTATTCCGTTCACTAAACTCCAGGTTTCACAGCAATACAAGCAATATTTAAGATAACATAATTCTATAGATTTATGGAATTTTAAAACATTGAAGAATTATTAATACTCTTAAGGATTACATTCATATTTTTAATTGAGTTTTTTTTATAATGTTGAAAGAATCATATTTTATTAGCATTTAAAACAAAATGCAAAGAAAACAATATCACAATTTTACCCTTTTGCAAGACGCTCGGAGGGTTAATACTCGTTTTCTAACTAAAATATCTTTAAATTCTGCCATAATGAGATAATATTAACAAAAAAGACTCACCGAATAGTATAGATGTTTAAATGACGCATCTTCTTTATTTACTTATTGCATCATAACTTCAGAACGATGACATGATTACACTTGAAAACGAAACTTCTCTTACCGTTCGTTCTATCACTCAATTCAACAACAACAAAAATATCAAATCTCCGGTAGACGTAAAAAAATTATGTAGCGCGCTGGTTGAAATTAAATAAACACAAACTCGTCAATAACTCACAACACTTAATAAATAACAAAGTGAACTGTATCACACGTTTAATTATAAACCCTCTTGGTTTCACACTCTTAGAATAGAATAAATTACATGTCAACAAAAAAGAACGTTGCCATTTTTTAGAAATTAAACTTACACAAAAATGCTCGCACTGAGCGTTGGCAGACGATAAATAAATTTCGAACAAAATGTACTTAAAATGTTGTATCAAAACGTTTTTTAATTAGCTCTGTAGATTCCCAGCAGATGGCACAGCGTAGTTTCATTCGCAGGTATGGTAGTTTAAAATCCTGATAAGGGAGAATATCTAGACACATAACTGTAATTGCAACAAATCTTAATTTTATTTGAGATCTAGTTGTAAGAAGTGGTTGTAGTATCTTGCAATTATATCACGAAAAGAAAAGGTAGAGAAATAAACTGTTACTTCGTTTTAAATGTTTTAAACACCCAAAAGACGCCTTGAACCTTCAACCAAATCTATAGCCCATAAAATACTGCAATCTCCCTGATAATACGTTATCAAACCAAGCACCACTCCATTCGTGTGATTCTCATGAACCACAATGCTATAATTTAGCTTTTAGGAAATTAGCTGTAGTTAAATATAGCAAATTAGCTATATTTATTAGCTATAGTTTTCTTTATTTGAAAAATCAATTTATTTTTAGTAACGTCAATTTAAGAAAAATCCTATATTTTACGATTGTGTAACTATGGTATTATTTTATTTGTTTCAAAAAGACGAATTTTGTTATTTAGGTACTTAAAAAATATTGAAACCACTTCAAACGCTCCCCAGAAAAAATATTTCAATATTTTCAATTTTTCATAGGATTTTGTGAGTGATTTTTCCGTTATTTGTCAAATGTTTGCAGAATAACTGCAGTTTTTCTCCTGGCTTAACAAAATATTACTTAAGTCCGTTATTGAATTTGGTTATTATTTTTTTTTCTTCTACACTTTCAAAATTTAAGTTCTTTTGAATGAAAAATGCTATAATTAAAAGAAACCATCTGTTATAGCTTGTTAACTATATTTTTTCTAACAATATATAAAAAAAAAGTAGAGCAAAATGTTATATTATCTTCAATCAATAACTCAATAAATAAACAGATTTATTGCTGCTACATTTCCTAATGTTTTTTCATATTTAAAGAATAACGCTACATAATTTTTTCTACAGTAACAGACATGTCTATAAACAAATAAATAAAATTTTCTTTAAAAAAATAGCGAATAATTTGTGTTCGAAATAAGTATTCTTTAAATTTTGTATCACAACGTTTTTGGATTAGCTCTGTAAAACCACATCTGATGGCATAACAAAGTTTCATTCTCAGGGATGGTGATTTTCAATCTTGATAAGACAGAATATAAAGAGACTTAGCTGTAATTTCAACGACTCTTATTTTAGTTGCGATCTTGTTGTAACAAGTGGTCGTAGTAGCCTGCGATTATATCCCCAGAAAAAGGTTGTGAAATAAACTGTTGCTTTGTGTTAAAGGTTTTTAAACACCCAAAAGAGGCATTGAACGTTCAGCCAAATCTGTGGCACATAAACGACTGCAATCTCCCCAACAATACATTATCAAACGAAGCTCTACTCCGTTCGTGTTTTTTCTGATGAACCACAGCCCCACCAGTGGTCGAGAGGTTCTTCTCTCCAAGCTGGTAGACGGCAGGTGCTGTGTTCGTGCCCATTCGCCCCCGTCGTCCTAATCGTTTGGAAATTTTCATGGTTTTCTTCGAACCTTTGATTTCCTTGCGTGAATGCGGGTTAGGCTCCCTTAGAAAGAACTCCATGGAGGGCACTCCCGCTCGGGCCTATATCCCTCGTGCAAATAATCGGCAGTCATAAAAAACACTAAATAACACACTTATGAACCACTATATATTCTACTTTACATTAGTCAGTTTCAACACCTGCCGGCTTTCCCCTCTTCTACAGAAATGTCCATGGTTTCACACAACTGACCTGATCTAGCATAAATCGAAAAGTTTATGGGACGCTAAGTGTTCTTGAGCAATGCTGCCAGGTTGGTGAATCTTTTAAATTAAATTACCTAAAGAACTGCTTTTTCAGAATAGTAATCTTCTCTTCAATTAATGATACACATTCCGTGATTAAATTGAGGAACCATTTCTAGTCTAAGCAAGCGGTATATATTTTACATAAAAATTTTCTATAATCTGGCAACATTCTATTCAAGTACTCATTACAGCAATAGCAGGAATACTAGGATTCATGCACATTTTATTCAAGATAACTATTTCGAATGAGAAGCTCATTTTTAACGGTAGGTAGGAAATATACTTTTTTGTGAATAGAGCCAGTTCTGAATAATTTTGAATTATCATTAATTTACCTAATCTGCTCATTTTTTCTAATTTATGAAAATTATTAAGTGTATCTAAATAAGTAGTTTTTTTTTATAATTTAAGTAATGTGAAAAATAAATTATCTCAATTTCATTTATCACAAGATATTTCTCGCAAAATTTTTAGATATACATGTTCATAAGAAACTTTCCCTGAAGACCATACAATCTTTGTCAATGAAAGAACAGTGAATAATAGATGAGAGTGTGTGTTGAAGAAACGTACATTTTATCGCAAAACAGCATTGCTAGTTATTTCTTTGGTGGATTTATATAAATTTTCCAAAAATTACTTTTTTTTTTTTTTTGGTTTAGGAAAAACATTTTGTGGATACAATATAAAGTGATTTGGTATAAAAATATTGAGCAACATTTCGTGGAAAAAATAATGTATTTTCCAGTAAAAAAAGAGGATCGCCAGCTACCAGTTCTATTGCAAATAATCTTATAAAATGATATTAGGTACCCATCTACTAGACAACTACAATTTAGTAATATTTATAAATTATGTTTCGTAAATCTTCCACATAGTAAAAACTGCACTTGTTTTCATTTTTTCAAATTGTAGCAACCACTTTTGACATTTTATTCCAGTCTTGAAAAGTATATAGTTTATACGTTTTCATTAAATTTCATAGAATTATAAAAGAAAATGCGTTAGAAGTTTATCAATAAAGTTAAAGAAAACAAAAATATAATTGTACACGATTAGATAACTTTAAAGCATATTCTGTATTGATAAAAATAATAAAAAAAGTTCTGTGTTATTGAATAATCAACATGAAGAGTATGATCTCCTCCAATTTCAACTGAATGGACTTTATATATACATTGACAGAACATTCTGATGATTAACTTTCGTAGCAATTTGAATGATAATAAGAAAAAAAATTATTTTGTATAACTTTATTCCATATCTCGAAAATAATTACAAATGTTATATAACAGTAGCTTTCGACAAAATTTGAAGTATTCAGACAAAGCAAATACTTTTTTTATTGCTGTAGAAAATTCAAAGGATTTTTGATTAATAATCATTAATTTAAACCCGACTTCTTTTCACGAGTAGAAATATGATTAAGCACCTCGTTAGTATCAAATGAATAAGATAAAAATGCAAGTAAATTGTAAAAGATAAAAATTTACTCGCTAAAATACAAGAGACGAATTAAGTGTCTTAATAGAATAAATTCTCTTCGATGATACATAGAATAATTAAAACAATGTCGACACATATGAATATTCATGAGACAGACACATTTATCATGTTATTGTTTTGGGAGTGGTCTCACAGAAACTAAGTAAAATATTATACTTGGAGACAGAATAAAACGAAAAAGTATCTACTAAAATACTGAGGATAATTACAAGGGAGAGTAAAATTTATTTTTTTACTGAACTTATGTGTAGCTGGATTCAGATACTAACATTCATTATTCGAAATCGCTTACAATGATTCTTTCCTTTAATGATTAAACACATTACATGCATAGTGCGTAAAAATTAATGATAATTTAGTTGATAATAAATAATAGAAAACTATTCAAAAAAGAGAATCATATAAGACATTATTAACAAAGCGGCATCATTTGTAATATACAGTGTTACTAAAATGAAATGTCCTCAATTTCGAAGATTGTAGAAGGACGTTATTACATGTAGACGTTGTAACATTATCTCATTAAATTTTGACAACAATTATGTCCAAGTTCTGCATTAGAGATTTATTTAGGGGGGTGGGCAAAAGTTTCTATTCTATTCCATTGTAATTATGTTTTTAAATATATATATGCAATTCTGAATGGAACAAAACAAACCACATGAAAATATTGCAATTAACACCGGATCAATTTGACACTGATATGTGTAGTTTAAGACAAATGTTAAATGGTTTTACTTTGATTTCGTTATAAATCAATCTATAGCAAAAAATTAGCTTAGCTATCTCTCTATCTATATACAGGATGTCTCAAGAAGATTAAAAAGCGGTTTAATTTTTCACCTGTTGCGGATACCTAGGCAGTGTAAATTGCGAATGTGTTGAAAATAAGATAAGGAGTAAGATTATGGTAATAGAATAATCCTGCTTTTTTTTTTTTTTTTTTTTTTTTTTTTTTTTTTTTTTTTTTTTTTGAGAAAGTTACCTTTGTTAATTATTTAATGATTCTGCGGTCAGTGATATTTAAAATATTATCTATGTGCTTTGACAACTAAAACAGTTAAAAGCGACAAAAACTTTCTGCGTTGTGATGATACGTTAAATTTTACGAAATTACGGAGCATTTCGTCACTAAAAAATCATCTGTCCATTTTTGTAACTTTAAAAAATTAGTAGTCTGACTATTTAATCATCAAAAACGTAATTCTTACCTTATTTTGAACATCGTTTCAGATTATGTTGCCTGCTTATCTCTACCAGGTAAAAATAAAAGTGCATTCCAATCATGTTGCTGCCATATGTATACATAATGCAAAACTTTTCATCGCGATAACGCCGAAATACTGAACCGATTCGACCTAACTGGGACAGAGTATTAATCATAGAAGTATCTTAGATATGTTCATTAATAAATAATGAATCTCTTATAGTTCATTTAGAGGGAATCGAAAAAAATTCTTTTTCATGATGGTCAATACAAAAAAGTTGTTTGTGTTGCATTTTAAAGACGTCATATTATACAAGTCTGTGATGTGAAATAACCTTTCGTAAATTATCTCATTTTGCATTTTTAAAGACCCTGTTGTATAATTCATTGATTAAATTCATTAAATTTTATTCAAACCAGATGATTTCCTATTAAACATAAAAGCTAAAAATAATTGTCTTTTTCCAGCGTTGAAAACTCATCCACCTGAATTTTTAACCTTTCGCCGGCACGTGAAATTAACGGAATTTCCAGCGATACAAAGTAAGAGGCCCTTCCTCTTTTTGATTTCGTTATAATTTTTATTTAGTTTTCATTTATTTCGGGACCACAATTGCAAAGCATAACCGCTAGTTATAATTTTGTCTAGCCTGGCGCCTCCCATGGGTGTCTCAGGAAGTTCTTCCTAGAAGGTGACATCCTAGGTACGTCCCTGAGAATGTCATCCCGGGGAGGTTACTCCTCGGGAATCATGTTTAATAACTGCAGAGGTACAAGAAATATATTTAATTCGAAACTTTTCCAGACAACTATATTTTCTGTTAAAAAACAACTGGAAATAATATATGCGAAAATTTATGGTATTATGTCATTTTTATCCGAAAAGATATGCTTATCAATTTTCCATGTAAATTTATCTCAGCACTACAAGCATATTTCGCTACGTTTTCCTAGATTGTGGGAAATATTTTTGAGTGAATAAGAAATATATGCTATTTATAAATAGTTAAACTTTCCTTTAATATGGATGAATATCTTCTTTCTTATACGATATATCTGTACTACCCAAAATATCTATAGATATATGTAGTCTGTATCATTTTTCACATTTGAACTTGTAAAAAAACTCTAAAATATACGTCACATGACACTTTCCTAAAATCCTTACATAAAGTTTTCGACTGACAAAAGAGATCTGAATAATAGAGGTGAGAATTTATGGCAGTAACGTCATTTGTATCGTAAACAGATATACTTATCTCGTTTAATTTATAAATTTATTAAAGCACTCAAAACATTTTTCTGAAAGCGTAGAAAATATTTTGCGAATCCAGATTAGTATCATTTCTTATACGGAATAAACATATGTGGATTGGAGATTAGATGTAACTGAAATAAAGTAATGCATTGGTAAATGTTGAATAGCAAGACCAAAATTTAAAAAGTAAAATTCGCATTGATCATGTATACTTTAACCCCTTAATTCTCTCTCTCGGCAATGTCACGGGCTGAGGTGTCGTTCGTTATTTCTCGTGCCCGCCATATTTCTGGACTGGCATTTCAGTGTGAAATCTTTCAATGTTACCGTTCAGGTTTTGTTTTTGGCGCTGATTGTGATGCTGAACTTTGTATTGCATGTTTCGAAATACATCAACCCCCCCCCCCCCCTCCCCCCAAAAAAAATATTAAGAATCAAAACTTTATTAACTATATATTATTTCAAATATTATTTGTAAAAAATTGTGTGATGATGATAAATAAAGATCTAAGATGTGAAAAATAAAGGCATTATTCGCATTAATTTGTATGGTGTAAAGCAAACATTAAGCCACAGAATTCTCGCTTTAGCTTTTCTACAAATATGAAATTGTTCTATAACATCATTTTTTTTTTCGCATTCAAAAAATCTAATTGCATATTTTATTTAGAAATATTATAATTATTAAATTTCTGTAATAAAAAATAGGTACTTTCCAATTATTAAGCGATCTTTAAGGGGTTAAACAATAGGCAAATGTTTCCTAACCTCTTGAGACTTGAAGGTAAACTAACACTACAAATACACGTTTATTGGTTTTCCACAAACAAAAAGACATCGCTAAATCAAAAAAACTTTTGTATGAAAATCGCCTTTTATACCACATATAAATGAACTTGATAGTATTATTAAATTTACATTTGAATTTGAGAAAGGTGAGAGATTACCTTTTTACTTTCATCTATCTTTACAAGAAGAAAGTATTGGATTCACGAAAATTTTCGAATTCCTGTTTTCGACGGATTTACACGTTTTAGGGGTCAGAGATCCCGAAAAACATGTTTTTACAAAATACTTGTCTGTGTGTGACACAAATTTTGTGGGCGCTCTATCTCAAGATCTAATGCACGGAATTTAATAAAAAATTATATTCAGTTTGTCCCTGATATAATTTGGTGCTGATCAGTTTTTGGTGCAAATCGCTCAACAGGTGACGCTGCTGTGCTGCGTTTTTTACGATTTCCGCAATCACTTTATCTCAAGAACTAATGCACGGATTTTCATGAAACTTCAGATTCAGTTAGTAAACATCAACTCATAATAAGGACTATGTTTTGCTGTAAATCGCTCTGCAGGTGGTGCTGCTATACATCATTTTTCCTGATTTCCGCAATGCTCTATTTCAAGAAATAATGTATGGATTTTTATCGAGCTTCAAATTCAGTTAGTACTTGATATGAGTTGATGTTAACTACGTTTTGATGTACATCCCCCGAAAGGGGGCGCTGCTATACATCGTTTTTCTTGATTTCCGCAATGTCTCTATCTCAAGAACTAATACGTGGATATTCATATAACTTTAGATTCAGTTATTCCTTGATATGAGTTGGCGCTGACGACGTTTTGGTATACATCGCCCAACAGGTGGCGCTTCTATGCTACATTTTTTTCAGATTCTCGCAATAGTTTTATCTCAAGAAGATTGCTGAGATTTTAATCAAACTTCAAATTCAGTTATCAAGTTGACTTAAGATGTTGCTTATTAAGTTTTGATATATATCCCCCAACTGGTGGCACTGCTGTGCAGAATTTTTTACGATTTCCGCAATAGCTCTACTCAAAAACTAATGCACGGATTTTCACGAAACTTCAGATTCAGTTAGAAGTTGACGCAAGTTGTTGCTGATTAGATTTAGGTGTAAATTATCTAACCGGCTGCATAGTTTAGATGTGAATTAGTGAAAGATGGGAATGTGTTAATTCGTTCAATTTACAGGAAACCAATTGCGAATTTAAATATTATACCTTTTGACGCATACACCCCATCTTCTTATAAATTATCTACCTTCAGATTCCTGATTAATAGAGCTTTTAGAATATCTTCCGAAGTAAATCTGGGGGGTGAATTAGATAAAATTAAACTTATCGCTATTAACAATGTGTATCGATTAAAGTTAGTTAATAAGTTAATTCGGAGTTTCGTTAATAAAATGAACGCATATGCTATTGGAAATAAAACTGATAAAAGTTTTAGTATGAAAAAGGCGGTTATGAATTTTCACACACATATATATATATATATATATATATATATATATATATCAGCTCCTTTTAAAAAAATTGGTTTACGTTTAATCGCGAGGCCTCCACCGAAGTTAAAGACGATTTTAAGCACAAAAATTGATTCGACTGATAAGAGGGACCGATCAGCTATTTATATAATTCCTACGTAGGGAAAGTTAGAAGTTATTATGTAGGTATGCCGCGCAGAGAAAATTTAGTATCAGATGTAAGGAGCTCATTGCAGTGGTAATACAGTTTTGTCAAGACTGAATAAAAACGGGAATATTAACATCCTGTTTAACAATGGTAGATTGATTTATTGATATAAATTTTATTACAGCTATTTAAAAGGGTATCAGTTGAAATGTATTCAAAGGTTTGTAATGATAAGTTATTTTTTCATATTCCGAGTATTTGGTAGAGTGTTTAAACAATTTTAGGAATAGGAATATAGAGGAAGCAACTGGTGATATTAAAAATATACAGGCCAGTTAATGTTAACTCTTTAATTGATGACTGTTTTCCAGTTTTTGTGCGCATTGTTTTTGAGTTTTTGCATATTCTGTGGATGATTCAATGAATGATTCGAAGCATGACATTTTTAATATCTTTTTAATGTTTTTTTACTGAAATCGACGACTTTTAAGCAAGCAAATGTGTTTTAATATAGATTTTGAATTGTCTTTTAGAATATATATATATATTTTTATATATTGAATAGTGGACATAAATTACTTTTTTACTTGCATTTAATAAAAATAATGTTATAAAATTTTAGATATTTAAATGATCAATTGCAGTTGAAAAAGAAAAATGGAGATATTTTCATGATAATATGTTTCAGAAATCTCATTACAATTAGTTATTTCAGAAAAAAAAAAACTGCTGAGAATGTGTATATTTGCTTAATAAATAAAGGGAATAGAATGTATTTTAATAAATAATATTTTAAGCAATTGTATTTTATTTTATTGACATATCTTTTCACGAAACGTTTTAAAACATTTTATCAAACTTTTCATAAAATATTATTTTTAAAATCAAGATGAATCTTTTCTGTAGATGATTTTGAATTACACAATATACTTAAAACATTATTGAAAAATTCGATAAAATGCAAAAGCGTTTAGAAATCTTAAAACAACTCTGCAAAAATGTTCGATGATCATTAAGTTATTTTTAAGCAATTTAACTAAAATAATTTAAATATTTCAACCGGTAATATAGTATTTTTAATAATTAAAATTAAGACATTTAATAAATAATAACGATAAATATTTTTAAATTTATTAAATATATGTATAATTAAGTACCTTCTAAATGATTTGTTAAATGTCATCAAAATAATTTATCTAAACATTTTCAACGCATTTTACGCTAAACCTTTTAATCTCTTGCTAATGTGAATTAATTTTAAGTCAGCTATCTGAAAAAAAGACTTAAATTCTTTTCTTTTTTTTTAAAAAAATTGTTTTTTCATCCGCAAGAAGGTTATCATTGATTTTTTTTTAATGTTAAAACCATGTAAACGGCTCTACATAGATCTTAATACTCATTAACGAAAAGGATACATCATTTTACATTACAAAAGCACACCAATTAAAGACCTCATTAGTGTCAAAAGAGAAAAAAAATAGAGATTTGATGGGATAAAAATACATCCAGTGAAATAATGGGAGTAAATCCAGTTGGGTATATAATCAATTTTCATCATTTTTATTGATAAGAATCAGGACATATAAAACGGTGTCGACAGGTATTAATATTCATGAATCAAGAACATTCATCATCTTATAGTAATGGGAGTGATCAAACTACTCATTAGCGTTGAAAGAATATTTACAGAGATTTAACCCATCATGTACTGAATTGTGAATGCATGAAAATTTATCTTCTAAAGCATTTTTCGTGAATTGTTTAAACTACATTAGACGATTTACATATTCATTTAATAAATCTTAGAAGGATTTTAGAAGGATTGGAGGATTTAGAGGGCTTAATTAAATTTGAATTTATAGGGATTTTGTGCAATATTTATAACCCCACTGAAATCTTTTATTTTAAATATTTTTCTTAGTATTTTGTAGAATTAGGAAATGTACAAATATAATGTTCTTACAATAGAAATATAGAAATATTTCCGAATTGAAAAATCCTCAACCCCCCTCCTCGCAACGCCAAGAAAGCTGAAAAGATGCAAAGGCAAAAGAAATCATCCTTTTAAAAATATTTTTGTTTTGTGTAACCAATAATGCTTTTGGAACAAGATAAAGTAAAGTATCTTTAACTCATTCTAAATTATATTACTACTAATCGATCTATTAAATGAATTTTATAACAAGTTATTTTAGTAGTACTTATAAGTAACGTCAGCAGTTAAAGGGTTGATAGCATTGAAAGATGTGTGCTAAAATACTGAGTGAAGAGATATAAATATTCTTCGAAGAGATTCCACTTAATAGTTTGACTTAAAGAAAAAATATTATTATTCGAGAATATTTAACACTATTTTCTTATGAAATTGATGACACTTTGGCACTGATTTGCGAAAGTCATTTCGATGAAATAGAAGTTGTTTTTTCTATTGTTATAAAACAAATTAACATGATCTGTTTTCTAGTTTTTAAAAAAAACATTTCTTTGTTTCACTTATTCGCCGAAAACTGTTAATAAAATTATTGATGAAAGAGAAAAAGGAACTGCACCTGATTTGCAAATATTAAATTTCCTTCAAGAATTCAAGAATCATGAATCTTTTTTGAGACAGAATCAATATATACATATACTGTTATCTATCTATCTATCTATCTATCTATATATCTATATCTATATATATATATATATATACAGGGTTCGCAGCGTTCCTAAAAATTTTCGCACTTTGCTACCAGTAAATTAAAACGATAATCTTTGTTGTATAATTCTATTATAGGTGTTAAAGGAATCTACCACGGAGAATTCTTATTTAAAATACTGGTAGCAAAGGGCGAAAATTTTAGGAACGGTGCGAGCCCTGTGTATATATATATATATATATATATATATATATATATATATATATTATTAACATTTAATTTTTTTTTTTGAATAATGATATATAGTAGATTATTATTTATATATTAGGATTAGTGTGGTAATGCAGATGATATATTTTAATTTCATTAGCTTTTATTATTTTCTTCTTGTGACATTTGAATAATAATAATTGTTTTTAAACTAATATAATAGATGGCAGCACTAAAAAATTTGTCTTTTAAGTGCTTCTATTAAAGTAATAATTTTAATTTTTTACACCAGGTGGTATTAAATGAATATTGGCAATATTGTAAAATTGAAATTAAACAATTTAAATGTGTTTTTTATGTATTTTAAATTATGTAATTATTTGCTATTTATATTATATTAATTGATTTTATCACGGTATTTCAAAATGAATTAACTGAATCCATAGTTTTAATTTCTGTGTTAACTTAACTGTTTTATTCACTTTAATCTGATCACGCTTGGATACCATGTGCGGGAGGATATTTTGAAAATCAATTGGGTTTCTTTTAGGTATGCTGTGTAATATTTCTATTTTTTATGCTATAAATTAAATATTTAAAGGGTTGTATTATTTTTTTCCATTTCATGCCATTTGATAATGTTCTGTTTTCAGCTTCAAACTATTCTTTTGATCATATTGGTTGTCTGAGTACAGGAGAAAAAAAAAATTCCGCTTTTAGCTTTTTTCTCACAGAAAACAACCGATTTGCTTACATCATTGAATTCTATACTCTTGAAAACGTAATTCAATATATAAGTTTTTCAATTTTTTCTATATCATATTCTTCTTTTTTTCTTCCACATTAATTCTTGTAATTATGTATAAGGCATTTTGCATTATACATACAGTTCTATATTATAGGTTTGTGGTATCCATTTTTATTGTCATTTCACAATATTGCAGTTTTTCATGATCGGCGGTAATGTTTAATTAATGGTTATATATATGTATATATATATATATATATATATATATATATATATATATATAACCAATAAAAAGCTTTACAAATGACCAACAAAAATTGTGAAATTATAAATAAGAGAAATTTATTCATTTACTACAAAACAGTTCCCATTAACATTTTAACATGGATTTTAAAAGCATTGTAAAAATATGGGAAAGGGATTAATGTAAATTTGTAGAACAAAGAAAGATTCATCAGGTCCTAAATACCTTGAGTTCAGAAATAAAGTGCGTGGTTTCATATTCATATTAACCATAAAAAGGCAAAATAATATTTAGGACTACCACACCCAAGAAGTAGAGAAATAAGATATTGGAAAAACGAATGAGTTTAAAATAAAATACGATTAAAATGGATTCAGAAATAAAAACATCTTGCCAATATCATAGCAAACGCGGTAGCGTTAAGCTATAATATGATTAAGAAATAGAAAATGTAAACGACTTTCTTAAATTTCTGGCGAACCAGTTGATGTACAACAATGATTTTTCTTTTGAAAGATAGAACTCGACGAGACGAATAAACTGATAGCATTTAAAAAATTACTATAGCTTTCAGTAGTTTTTTATTTAACCTTAAACGAAAAAATGAAGACACAAAATTCAACAAAGTGTAGCTAACGTTCCAGTGGGTGGATTAACTTCGTTTTTATTTTATTTTGATCCTCTTGTTAAAACTTAGAATAGGTTTTTTTTTCATCTTTGTATGTGTGACGGTTGCTGAGAAAATCGAATTTGTCTTTTATAATGTCTCCATAAAATTATAGCAATCTCTCCTTTTCATTTTCTAATTCAATAACTTATTTCGTGTTGCCACTCCCTAAAAAGCAGTACAATAAAAAAAAAAAAAAAAAAGGATAACATGTGTACTTTTGTTTTCATAAGTCAATAAAAATTGAAATTCAACTGACAGATTTTTGTATTTTTGAAACCGACGTCAACCTAAGCAGATAATGCATAATTTTCATAAATATATATATAAACTTTCTTGATTAATATTTTGAACTGGAGTAATAGACACAATGGAGCACAAACGAGTTGATAGGAAAAAAAAACAGGGTAAATCCCAAGCATCTGTTCAGAAGCTAAATGTAAATTTTTTTTAAATTATCATCATAACATTCTGACTTACACAAGCGATAGGTATGCAGTAATATAAATACTTCACATACTAAGCATACCTTAAAAAATACCATTCCACCTATTTTAAATAAGGAAGAGATGTCATATACGCACCAGAGTACATTACTGGCGCCATAATGCATTATTTTGCCTGATACGGTAACTGAGCTATTGTTGTTTATTTATCAATTATTTTCTTATTTACTTTTATTTTATTTATTAAAAGTATATAAATTGTTTGGTTTGTGGTGAGTCGCTCGTATAATATAATCACTCACTTAAAAACACTTTACTACCTTTATTCGTAGAACATTGATAAACGTCGATTCTGACACTCATCGTATTCGAACACACAAAAACGCAATGTAAACATTTTCGTCTGCGCTGCTATGACAACGGCTCTGGCCAGCTGCCATTCCGAACGAAGAATTTTCTCCCTTGCCTTTCTGCGGCTGCCACAGAGTATCCCCCCAGTGACGTAGGGTACCGAAGAAACGATATACAAGTGTATACTATTTTTTTTTTTTTTTTTTTTTTTTTGACTATCTGTGTCAGAATCCACGCTTGTGGAGAAAAATTACAAGGATATTTACATGAAATAAAATTGCAATATATAACAAAATATAGGCATAATGTGTAGTATGCAAAATGAACAATTTATCAACAATTTCAGTAAGTAATATAAGATGCCAGTTTTTTAGGAAAATGGACATGTCTGCCCGAACGTGTGACAGTTTTTGTTTGGTCAGGGTTACTGTCCGCTTTAAGAGAGAGTTTTAATTTAGAGTTCTCTGGAACAGTTTTCGTGGACAAGTCTGAAGTAGAAATCAAATGAGCTGGCTTCACTCGATCTATTGATACCGTAGACTTACGACCATTAAGCTCGATTGTTATAGTTTTCCCAGTTCTACTTAGGACTTTGTGAGGACCAGTATATGGTTGACACAATGGAGGTTGTACACGATCCACTCTTAGAAAGATGTGTGAACAAGATGTCAAGGAAGGGTGTATATAGAACTTCTCTTGGCAGTGAGATGATGTAGCAACTGGACTTAACTGCCGCATGGTGTTTCGTAGTTGCGTGACGAAGTTATCGTTGAAAGGTCGGATCTTGTATTCATCCAGCATATCACAGGGCAATCTCAACGTAGTGCCGTAGACAAGCTCAGCGCAAGAAGCTTGTATATCTTCCTTCACTGCTGTGCGAATGCCTAGTAAAACTATCGGTAATATTTCAGTCCACCTACTGGTTTCGTGAGCTTTGATGGATGACTTTAAATGTCGATGAAATCTTTCGATAATGCCATTCGATATCGGATGATATGCCGTTGTGCGGATCTTCTGTGTTCCCATCATTTTCGTAAATTCATCAAATATTGCTGATCGCATTTGTGGGCCTTGATCCGTGGTTATGAGCGAAGGGCAACCAAATCTTGATATCCAATGCTTTAATATGGCACTACAAATTGTTTTAGCTTGTGTATCAGATATAGGTACGGCTTCTGGCCATCTGCTAAATCGGTCAATCATCGTTAAAAGATAGCTGAAACCGTCAGATGGAGGCAAGGGACCTACGATATCTATATGTATTTGGGAAAAACGTGCATCAGGAAGAGAGAACGTGCCAAGAGGTGCTTTGGTGTGCCTCTGTATTTTTGATCTTTGACACTTCTCACAGCCACGAACCCAGTTTTTGATGTCTCGTTTCATATTTGGCCATACGTATCTGGAACAAATTAGTTTTGTGGTAGCTGCTATGCCTGGATGGGCTAGGTTGTGCAAATGTTCATATATCAGCCGACGAAAGAAACTAGGAACTAAGGGTCGAGGCGTACCTGTTGAAGTATCACATAGTAGGCTACAATCAGAAATGAGGCAAGGTTTCAATTCCAATTTGAGCAATGTACTATTATGCAGGTTCTGTAGCTCTGAATCATTTTCCTGAGCTTTTGCGAATTCCTCAAAATTTAAGATTGGAGATTTTGAAATAGAATCAATTTCAATTCTTGAGAGGCAATCTGCAACAATGTTTTCGGAACCTGGTACATCTCTAATGTCAGTGGAATATTGGGAAATGTAATCTAAATGGCGTGATTGCCGCGGCGAACATTTATGGGGATTTTGCTTAAATGCATAAATTAGCGGTTTTTGATCAGTATAAATTTGAAAAATTCTCCCCTCTAGCATGTGCCGAAATTTTTTTATTGCCGAATAAATAGAAAATAATTCCCGGTCATATGTTGACCAATTCCGCTGACTGTTGTTTAATTTCATGGAAAAAAATGCTAAAGGTTCATAACGTTCCTGATAAAACTGCATAAGGGTGCCGCCGATCGCGACATCTGAGGCGTCAACCCATATACTCAACTGAGCGCCTGGAATAGGGTGCCGTAAAAGAGCAGCCTGAGATATTGCATTTTTGGCAGCTACGAAAGCTTTTTCAGCATCTTCGTTCCAATTAAGGGGTTCTGTTTTAGGAACACGGGAACGAGATTTCTTTTTGTTTGTATGGCCTTCTAACAATTTCACTAAAGGCGCAAGTATGTGTGCAGCTTGATATATGAAAGACCTATAAAAATTAAACATACCCCAAAATCTTCGAAGTTGAGATAAGGTTGTGGGCTGCGGAAAATCGATTATGCATTTAACTTTATCTGGAAGTGGTTGAATACCATGTTCAGATATTCGAAATCCTAAGAAATCAATGGTAGGTTTACCAAATGTGCACTTGGATACATTTATGCACAAACCATATTCTGCTAATTTGGAAAATAGTGCTTTTAAATGATGATAATGCTCCTCGGCATTTTTAGAGGCTATGAGTATATCATCGACGAAAGCATAGACGCCTGGTAAATCACGTATTACCTCATCTATGAATCTCTGAAATGTTGCAGACGCATTGCATAAGCCAAATTGCATGCGTGTGCTTTCGAACAATCCAAAAGGTGTGCATATCGCTGTTTTGGGAATATCATCAGGATTGATTGGTATTTGATGATATGCTTTGATGAGGTCAAGTCGACTAAAAATTTTAGTGTCACGTAAATTAGCAGTAAAATCAGCTATACATGGTATCGGGTATCTGTCTTTTTTGGTTTGCGCATTCAAGGCACGATAATCACCTACAGGTCTCCATTCCAAAGTTCCCTTTTTTGGAACCATGTGCAAAGGTGATGCATAGTTGCTACGTGAAGGTCTTAAATGTCCGAGTTGTATCATATTTTGAAATTCTGTTTTAGCAATTTTCAGGCGATCCGGAGCCAACCTGCGGGGTTTTGCCACAACTGGAGGTCCTTTTGTTGAAATAAAATGCATTGTGTTGTGTTTCACAGGCTGATTGGGATCTGGTAATTTTGTAATAGATGGGAATTGTTTAAGAAGTTCATTATATATATTATCAATATTGATTGTTTTTACTGAATGAATTAATGCACATTTCATGTGACCTGTTGTTTCAAATTTTGTTTTTAAATCTCTTAGACATTTGTGGCGGAGATCTGGAACCAATTCGAAATTATGGAGAAAATCTGCTCCCAAAATTGGTGTACTAACATTTGCCACTAGAAAAGTCCAATTAAATTTTCGTCTTAACTTAAAATCTAGAGAAAGGGTTTGTTGACCATAAACATTTATAGGGGAAGAATTAGCAGCCAAAAGCGTTTGTACGGGTGGATTCCGTTTTTGTACATTGTTGGCAGGAAGGATTGACACGTCCGAACCGGTGTCGACCAGAAAAGAAACATTTGTAGTCCGGTCTCTAATGAACAGGCGACGTGACTGTTGAGGCAAAGAATAAGTCGCCTCTACTCTTTGCTGGTTTCGTTTCCCGCCCAAGAACACGGCTTTATGCATTTTTCTTCCCTACATTTTTTTCCAAATCGTCTATGATACCAACAGATACTTGAATCCCGATTATCACTATTACTTCGCCCTCGAGGTTTACTCCAGTTTCTGCGGTATGGGGACCGACCACGTGAAACAGCAAGCTGATCGATGCGCTTATTTAATTTTTCGATTTCTTTCAATAATTTACCCTCTATCGCCTGTTCATTCGAGCAGGACACGGCAATTGCAGAAGCTGGGGAAGGGGTAACTTCTGAAATACGATCTGAAATTTCCGCTGCTTTATCAAGGGTTAATTCAGAAACAGGCGCTAAAATTGTCTGAACAGAATTTGGTAATCGTTGCAAAAACAATTCTAACATTAAATTGTCTGGAACATTTAGGGATTCCGTGCGACGTTTCATACTACGTAATAAATCTGAAGGTTTCCGATTTCCTAGTTCTTCTCCAGACAAGAGCTGTCGTATCTCTTGCTGGGATGATTCACCTGAGCGCGCAATTAATTCCTTTTTTAAGACACCATAAGGGTCAGTAGCATCTGGTTGCATTAAAATATCACGAATGATTGATGCAACATCGGGTGGAAGATGCGAAACTATATAATTATATTTTGTAACAGATTCTGATATTGCTTTGGGGGTAGCTAAAGCAAATGTGCTTTCGCACATCACAAACCATAGCACAGGATCTGATCTGTTATATAATGGAATTTGAACAGCATCGACACTAGACATGATTTATGGTAATAAATATATAAAATAGTACAATCAAACCAAAATAAATTCGCGAGTTAAATTTTTCTAATAAAATAACAGAAAAAATATCAGGAAAATGACTCAGAAGAACTTATCTGCTTTCCATCGAGCCGCTGTAGAACGATGTATTCTTTGAAAGATGAAGATGATCGGATAACATTCCAACTCATCTAGGAAGGCTGATGCTCTATATAAGAACAGTCCATGGTCACCATTGTGGTGAGTCGCTCGTATAATATAATCACTCACTTAAAAACACTTTATTACCTTTATTCGTAGAACATTGATAAACGTCGATTCTGACACTCATCGTATTCGAACACACAAAAACGCAATGTAAACATTTTCGTCTGCGCTGCTATGACAACGGCTCTGGCCAGCTGCCATTCCGAACGAAGAATTTTCTCCCTTGCCTTTCTGCGGCTGCCACAGGTTCTATAGTTATTAATTAAACTTTCCATTATTTATAGTTATTTCTTTTTAAAAAAATAGAAAGTAATTTAAAAATATATATGTAACTGCTATTCGAAAACGAGGTTTTCGTTAAATTGGCGTCAGAAAAAAACCCCGCGCCAAACCCGTTGTGTATATGACATCTGTGCCTTAAATAATTAGGGTTTCGTTTAACTTTAGGTACTTTTGCTTGAGATATTGTCGAAAATGTACAGCAAAAAGATACGGTACTACTTGATTATCCCGTCGACCAGTTTCGCCAAACTATTCGTCAAATGATACAAACTGATATAATTTTTATTTTAAATAACGGAAGAATAAACAAATTAGGTACAGATGTCATATTCGCCCCATATTGGCGCGATTTTTTTCGGTTGCCAATTTGGCGAAAACATCAACAGCATAAACAACATAATCCGGGTTACCACATCAAGCAAAATAACGACACTTTGGCGCCAGTTAAGTACCCGTTGCGCATATAACATTGGCGTCAGAAAAAAATCGCGCCAATATGGGGCGAATATGACATCTGTACCACAAAGTAGTAAAACATTAATAAAAATACTAATAAAAACTTAGGCACAGATGTCATATACGCTCCATATTGGCACGATTTTTTCCGACGCCAATTTGGAGAAAACATCGTTCATATATCATCTATATCCGGGTTACCATATTAAGTAAAATAACGACACTTTGGCGCCAGTTAAGTACCTAGTGCGTATATGACATTGGCGGCGTCAAAAAAATCGCTCCAATATGATACGATATATGATATCTGTGCCAAAACTTGAATTAAAAATCACTTGATGACGTAACAAACACGCGTATCGTGTTTAATGCCAAGTGAATGTAACATTTGCTATGATCCATTATTGTCATTTAATCTTATAGTTTGGCGATAATTTTTTGGTCGACAGGATAATCAAATTGTAACAAGTATGGTACAGATGTCATATACGCACCACGTTCGCGCGATATTTTTCTGACGCCAATTTGGTGAAAACCTCGTTTTCGAATACCAGTTACATATATATTTTTAAAAAGGAATTAACAATAAATTTAAAAAAGTTTAATTAATAACAATAGAACAAAACAATTTATATAAATTTAAAAAAGAAAATAAAAGTAAATAAACAATTTATTAATAAATAAACAACAACATTCGGGTTACCATATCAAGCAAAATAATAAAACTTTGGCGATAGTAAGTACCACTGTGCGTATATGACATTGGCGTCAGAAAAAAATCGCGTCAAGGTGATGTTCATATGACGTCTGTGGCGATTCAAGCACACTTTGGAACGTTACTTTGAAATCGGTGAGTTTCATCGCCAAAATCACCAAGATGCTTAATGATCATCGCCATCGAATATATAAATAATGCCATATTTGCAAACTTATAGGTCAAAATATAAGGGGAACCTCGGTTCACAACCACCTCTGTTTATGAGCAGTTCGGTTTATGTCCAACTTCGATGATCAAAATTTGACTCGGTGGGCGTGCAATATCTCGGTTCACGACCAAGGCTGCCGAATAGTTCAGTTGGCAACCCTCACATAACTGTTGTTATTAGTCAAGTTTGGAGTAAGGTGTGCATATCAGAGAGCTATGTGTACCTTTATTACTGTAAAAAAATTAACTTTTTGTTTTACTTTTACTCAGGTTTGCGCTAATATTAGCTCTCATTATGGCTTCTAAGAATGAAAAAGTGCTTAGTGATAGCAGTAATAGAAGCTTAAGGAATTACTGTTCAATAAAAGAAATTGTAGCAAAACATGAGAACGATGTTATTATAACCGGTCTAGCTAAACGATACGATGTGGACTCAGCCTTCGATTTCCACGATAATCTATATATATATTACGCTATCGTATGTGTCACAGAAATCGCGATTATTTGTTAATTGTTTAATGGCAACGCTCGAATGAAACGCATCTCATTATTTATAGAACAGCATTTAATGCATCTCCATACCTATAAGGGGGGGGGGGTAACCATAGGCTACCCTGTTCTATCGCCAAACACCGCCAAGTTTGTTGCCAACTGGGCGATATATCGCCAAATACCTGTAGACTTCCATTGTAAACCAACAGGGTTTACTTGTTTAGAGAGAATCAACAAATTGAGATATTTTAATGCAACAAAAAATAATATCAGTTTAAGGAATTATATTAATTATATTTAAGGGAGCCCAAGTAAATTAAATTATGAATAAAAATAACGTGAATTTGATTAAAAAACTCTGAACCTCTTAAAACTGTGTGCATTACTTGGTTAAATAGTGCATTATTGTGCGAAATAAGAAAAAGTATTGGGAATATTTAAAAGCAACTCAGGTTTATTTATATTCAATATATAATTATCAAAAAATTTAAATGACTAGTATTAAAAAATGCTCTGACGAGCACCAAAAAAGGCTAATATGTTTTTAAGTATGAAAAAGGGTTTGACAAGTGCTTCTAATTGAGCATGAAAAAGGACAAGGGGTCCCTTCTTGGCTGCAGCTCACTGTCAATGCCAACTTTGAAAAAATCATATTTGCGCTTTTTCCATATAAAAAAAAAAAAAATCAGCCACAGTTACGATAAAAATATGTAGTGTAAAGACACAGCCAGTAAAGACGCAGCCTGATTAAATATGAACGTAAGGCGACTTAGTACCAAAAATCTTAGTTCCTGCAGCATATCACACTCATGCAGTGCCACCAAGCACGCCCGCAGTGTAGAACTGTACAGGAAACTGATTTGTAGTGCAGTGCAGACTGTTGCAGCACTCTGCACAGGAACAATTCTACATGTGCACGCATAACAGTATAATGCATTCATTGATTGTTGAAATTATATCTAAGTGGCTGTGGCTGTAAGATGTACTATGCAGTACAACAGTGCATATGTAAATTATAAACGAACATTAGACGCATACACCTTTAATACGGAAGTACAAAAGCACAGTGTGAGTGTGCGCTGAGGTTCAAAAGCATAATAGGAATGTACAGTGTAGTATAATTTGTAGAGAAATAATGGTACACAGTGCACTGTACAAAGTTGCATTGCAGACGCATGCGCAGTACAATAGTAGGACAGTGGAGTTAAGATGTAAAGCACGGCGGAAAGTTTTACTAAAGTACTGCGAATTTATTTTATATGGAAAAAGCGCAAATATGATTTTTTCAAAGTTGGCATTGACAGTGAGCTGCAGCCAAGAAGGGACCCCTTGTCCTTTTTCATGCTCAATTAGAAGCACTTGTCAAACCCTTTTTCATACTTAAAAACATATTAGCCTTTTTTGGTGCTCGTCAGAGCATTTTTTAATACTAGTATATATATACAGGATATAACTACCCTACTTTAAAGTTGTCTACAGACAAAGCTATTGTTCATAAAGTTGTGAAATTTTGTGAAAGACATAATAAAGGGATAGGAATTTGTTTAAGATAAAAAAAAAAGTAAATAAAAGTAGTTCAAAATTTCGTGACCAGAGCGCATTTTTTAATAAATTACACATTTAGTATTACGATAGTTTAGAAATTTTATTTATTAACTTAACCTTACTCTAAAGACTGCATTTCACGACATTTTCCTAGCTTTTCCCTGAACATACTGCGGCCAACTGTGAACATGCTATCTTACGATCCCAGATGGTATCTGAAAATGGTGAAAGTCATGCAGAACATGTTTGGTTATAACAAAGTTTGTTAAACGTTTGTTGTCGTTTGTTAAATGTATGCTAAATGTGTAATTCGTTAAAAAAAAGGCCTCCTAATTTTTTTTTTTCTCTCAAACATATTACCGTACTTTTATTATGTCTTCCAAAACATTTCACAACATTCTGAACGATAATTTCGTCTGTAGACAACTTTAAAATAGGGTCGATTAATCATTAACATCCTGTAAATAAAATTTCTAAACTATTTTAATGCTAAATATGTAATTTATTAAAAATAGCCCTCTGGTGGCGAAATTTTAAACTATATTTATGTATTTTTTAGCTTAAACAAATTCCCATACCTTTATTATGCCTTTCCCAAAATTTCACAACTTTATGAACAACTTTATATAGTTAAAGGTATATATAAATATTTTACAGACATACATACAATAAATACAATAACCCAACTGGAGTGAAAAATTAGCCAGAGCCAGGAATCGAACCCGGGACCACAGTATACAAGACTGCTGCTCTAACCACTGAGCTACTCTGGCCGGTGCCTGAGCCTGCAATTTCTCACTAATAAACCATGTTGGGGAAGTCACCAGCCATCTATACGGCAGCCTTGGATGATCGGACAACGATGAATAGATTTTACTATTACATCGATCTACGATAATTATAATAAAACACTCATACTACAATATATATTAAAACACACATACACACATAAATAACGCCTGCATTTAACAGTTAAAGGTATATATAAATATTTTACAATAGGGCTCTACTTTAGGCTCTACTAATACTTTAGAATCTTTATATAGCTTTGTCTGTAGACAACATTAATGTACGGTCGTTTAATTATGGACACCCTGTATATATATAAATATATATATATATACTATAAAAAAGTACAGATAAAAGAATTTTTTTAAAATCTTAAATAACATTTATTTAAAAAGCTAAATAAACAGTGCGAGCCAAGCACGAAATCATGATCGGTATAGGGTAGATCATTTTATTAAAGATACGTTTCAGAATTTTTACCTTTTATGTAATTTGCTTTTTTCAGAATTGCAGTTTCATATCAGCATATAGTCATCATTGCAGTTTTCTATTAACAGAAAATATGTACTGTCATCAGCAATGTATAAGCAGATAAAAACTACATCATACAAATGTTCATATCTTAATAAATAATCTATCAATTGATAATTACAATATAATGTTTCTCTACCACTGTATCAAGTTATTTTGAAATGTCCCAAATTTGGTCGATAATCCATTATTTTTTAAAGATAAAACATGTGGAATTTCAAAAATCTGTATTGAGCATATTTTCATAAATATAAAGCATGTTAGTCTTACATAAAGCATATTAGTCTTACATAGTGTGCACATGTTGCACAGAATGGATTTGACCATAGATTCATAATATATGTAGAGGGCCGAAGTCTAAGAATGAAACCTTTTGTTCGAATAAAAGCAACACACAAAGTTTGACGATACTCGCCTTTGTGGATTCGCATCGATCAATTAGACATGTAAAAATCTATTTATTTGGCGAAAATGGCAACCCCTTCGTCTTTTTGCTGAATATCCTTTCTCGATAATAAAACTTTACTGTCTCTATTATATTTGCATACAATACAAGCAATAAAAAAACTTAAATGTCATAATTCTCAACTAGTTTAGATTGTAAATATGATTTCTTACTTATAATATATATATATATATATATATATTACTTTATATATACTTTATATAAACATTTTTAACTGCAGGACAAAATTAGATTTTTTTTTTCTCTCCAAGAATCGAAAGTTCCCATTCATTGCAAACGCCAGATATTATGTAATTATTTTGACAACATATCCCCATAAAATTTTAAATTTATTATTTTTTAAAACAATAATCCTAAAGAGAATTTATAAAATTAAGCGTTCTCGGTAATCTCCGTGGTCTGGCACTTGTTCAATTATTGTTTTCATTTAAAATTTTCGGTGACCCAAACTTAAAACTGATGCATTTTTACCAATTATTCACTTAAATTCGAAATTTTATCATCCATTTTTAAATAAAAAAGCTCCTTTTAAATAAATTAAAATTATATTTAACAGCCCAATTAGATAAGGAAAATTAAGTATTTCCAAAATCAGCTAGCTTTTCAACTTTTTCAAGGGCAAATAGTTCTATTTCTATAATATTAATTTCACTCCAGAGCTTTTGAAAAAAATTATTAGAAAATAATCAAATGCAATATAACAGCCTTTTTTTACAAACGGTATGTAAAAGAGCTTTTTATTCATAATTTCTGGTATCTTAATTAAATTTTAGTAGAATAAAACATAACCCGTCTCCCATCGAGTGGTTAATACATGTCATTGAATTTCAACTCACTTCAAGAGGGGGGGATGAAGAGAGTGGGACACGGGGACTAACAAAACAAGTGGATTTTATACTAAAATAAATGAGTTAAAAGTTGAGGCTTTTTTCAATAAATAGCCGTACGACCATTACCCAAGCACATATACTAAACATTTTCTTTTACATTAGCTGGATGAAAAGTATGAAACGAAACAATCCTAAGCCTTGCTACGGTTCTTTGTGTTTAAAAAATGTTTGTTTTGTTAAAATATTAACTCTGTTTTTAACAATACAATAAATGATTAAGCTATTCATTTGCAATCCTCGTTTTGTATTAGTAACAAAAAATGAATTTACAATAACTGCAAACGCAGTTCAAAATGATATGAAGTCTAATAGGACATATCGAATTGACAGACTTCCAATGAGATTACATACTATGGAACATTGCATTTAAAATCTATGTTTAATGAAATATTTTCTGAAAAAAAACGGTGTCTTATTCTTTTATGCCGGTTAAAATTAAGACCATTTTACTAAATTAACTATAAAAATAAAACCAAGATAAGCAATTAAAGACCTTAATAAAATTTTCTGTAGGAAGTTTTATCAAATTAGAAAGAAAATTTAGAAAAGTAGATTTAGCTCTTGAATTCGCCTGTTTAAGAAACATTTCTGTTTATATAATGTGTTTCATTAGATTGAGACCCATGCTAATCCTTTTTCAGTCAAAGAAGTCGCGGTCTAATTGGTTCCTGTACCTATATGCGTTCAGAAACAATGCAAAAAAAAAAAAAAATACACGAGAAATAGAGGAATTTCTGACAATAAAATAAAGGTATATTTATCCCAAAAGCGTTAATTTTCTCAAGAATTTCCACCGGAAAAATAAATAAGAAGAGTTTTTTAAATAGAATGATTTTTTTTTTTTTTTTTTTTTTTTTTTTTTTTTTTTTTTTTTTTTTTTTTTTTTTTTTTTTTTTAAAAACGTATAGAGTTATCTGAAATCTAGAAATTAATTGTCTCTATCAGACAATTAGAAATATCGAAGTATCACGGTAACATACATAAAGGAATATTTTTTCACATTTCGGAATATACAAACTTTGATTTTCACATTATAAACAATCTGCAGGGTTACACGAAATTAATATGGAGCATGATCTACAATCAGTGTCCAGTTTAATCTATTAAAATTTCCTTCCTTGCAATACTGCAACTGAATAATTTGATCCGTAAATAATATATTTTATTATTTTACCCCTTTAAGAAGTTTTCTTTCTTATCAACCCCTTATCAATATGCAAATACTTAATAATTATTTATTAAAAATAGCAGTTCAGGTAATGTTTTTATATGTTAGTAGGGTTAAAATAATTTTACAATGCGGTTCGGTTTAAACCCTTTTTATTTTTAATGATACAATTTCTAAAAATAGAATAAAATAAAATAAATAGAATGAAAGTTGGTTGAAACACTTACGGCATATTATCAAGCAATTATCACTTTAATATATATTTTTTTCATTCATGACGTATGTATCCAAGTTTTCTACTTCCTCCCGAGCCAATAGCTTGGATTCAATCTAACTTCATAGACAAAAAATATAAAAAAAGGAGAGTTAGTAATAAAAACTAAACTTAAAAGTATTAACAGCGCACACAATTGAATTGTAGTCATTTGTTATGTTTCACAGGCTGAAATATTTTCTATCTATTGTAAAAAGAACACTTTCATTATACATATTATAAAAGTAATATTGTCCTCCAAACTTTTCTTAACCAATGTTTTCTTTTTATTGTTTGTAGCTAAAAGTTAAATTAGAGCCCACGACCCAACAATGATGAAGTCAGCAATGATGGCAAATATCAGTAATAGCGATGTCCACTTTCTTCACTATGGCCCTGACAATCCTGTAAAGTGGTCAGCTGGTGCGGAACCTTCAGCGTGTAATTCTCAAGTAAATGTTGTAGGCATTTTATAGACCGCTAAAGAATGAAATGAAAATATTATAAATATGTTGAACACTTTTGAACGATAAAATAGCGGATCTTCTACCGGGAATAGGGATTTTACCTGGCTGCAAATCCTATAGCTAAGTCAACCAACTGTTCTTTTTTTCTCTTTCTCTTTGTCGTTCTCTTTTAATACACTGAAAGAAATAAATTGTTGATTTTACAATATTATACTGTTAGCTGGGATTCCAGTACAATACTGTAAAAAGAACAATAATACCTTTAAATAAAAATAATAAACCGCAAAATAAACATTAATATATCGCTAAATACTATTAATGTATGATATGTTTCTGCATTTTCAGTTATAAAAGGTATACTACTGATTATTTACGATTTATTACTGTTAATTCTACAGTGTACTTATAGCAGTCCCATGAAAATGTTCTGTCAAAACGAAACAAATAACTATATGTTAATTTTTAAGTATTTCTGTTCCTGCAAATAAGAAAAAATTCTTACAGGAAGTAATAAGCTTTATACAACTGGTTTTCTCTATCTATTAAACGGATTTCAATGTTTTAAACCCTGGAGAGATTCAATCTGTATATATATTGATATTCTGTCACACAAATCCAACTCTTTTTCACCGACATAAAAGTAATTAAACATCTTATTAATGTCAAGTGAATAAAACTAAATCATATGAGATTTTGCAATAACTATACTTGTTTAATAAATGAGATAAGATGAGATGTGGAATAGAATCAATTATATGCGATGAAAATAGAACAAATTGAAAGATTTTGACAGGTATGAATATTCATTAGCAAAGAACATTTATCATATTAACGTTATGACTTGTTCAAACATTCATTAGCATCAAATGATAAAAATGAACATTAAAGACTCACTCGAATTTATAGTACAGATGAAAAAAAACAGAGATTCAAGGAGAAAATAATATCAATTTATTGTGCTCGGTTATCCATCTTATAATTAGATGAACTAATATATTCAAATTATTCGTAAGCGTAACCTATACCGCATTATAAGAAGGGTAAAGCTGTAAATCATACAATTATAAATATCTGGAAATGAATAAAGAATTACATTTATTATGTTATAGAGATGATTATAAAAATTTTGACTGTCATTTTAAAGTGATTTTTACAACTTTTGATATATAATGAAAAGTTTAATATAAAACGTCTCATGCGGGACATGCGTTATTAAGAATATCCTTATTAAGATTATTTGTTATTAAGAAATCCCTAGGCCGAAACAATTTTGGAAAGACATAAAACTTTCTGTACTAAAATTCACTACATAGTAATTTAATCTTACACTGCAAAAATTATAAAGTTGCATCTTAAAATACTTTTATAAACTATTAGAATCTTGATACAAATTTACTGAAAATTTTCGCAGTTCTATGATATTTCTTATAAGAAATATTAAAAAACTGAAACACATTTGGAAAGAAATGTAACTTAATGATACTAAACTTCAATACATAGTAATTTGCAGAATTTAAAATGTTGCATTATAAAGTACTTTTGTTAACTCGTTGGATATAGATATAAATTTGCTGTAAATTTTTGAAGCACCGCACCAGTGTGTCCAGGCACTCAGTTTGAGATTTAACATTTTAAACTATTTTTTACCTGAAATTTACTTGTAATATTTTAACATTGATAAGTAAAATACTTTAACTCTTCAATTAAAAGACATAGTTAATTTTTGTATAAAATTACGTGCATGTCCTAAAATATGAACTTTTATACATATAATATTTTGGCAAACTTGAAAGAGTTTATATAATACCTATATAAATAATCGAAAATTTCGTATTCTAAGCGTAATATCTAAAATCCTTTAGGAGATGTCGTTTATATTTCTCTGTTCAACAAACCTGAGTAGCATTAATATTTAGGTATTAATAAAACATTTAAAGTTTATGAAATTCAGTTAAATAATTGAAATGAACTATTGGTTTTTAATTTAAAGTTGCAACTGAAAAATCATAATAGTGAAAAATAGTGTAATCCATGATCGCAAATATTGAGTTCTGTAAAACGAACGTCTTTAATCTCTAATAACAAATATCCTTTTTCGTGAATTGTCAAAATATTTAACTTCGGAAGCAGTTAATAGAAATAGCAAAATTTCCTTTTTTTCCTTTTTATTATGTTTTAGTATTATGTTTATTATGTTTTAGTAAACCTTAAGGTATTAGAAGTTAAACTTCGATAAAAATATATTATATTTATATAAAAAAACGGAAAATTAATAATATATTATAACACGATGTTTATTTTCTAAATTTAACAAAACTAAATGCAAAATTTCTAAAGCAAAAAACTTTATTGCAAATATATATAACAATAAAGATACATTTTAAAGCAAAATTATCTGGGAAGGAAATTTGGCTCAAAATAAAGAATAGCAGTGTTTCATTACCCTGCAGTCATTAAATATGAAAGATATTGGTTTTTGCTGTATTTTCTTTTAAGTCTCCAAAATCTTCAAATCTCTTTAAATTTAAAAAGAATATGTTTTGCTTTTACAGAATAACTTGAAAATACCCTTTTTTAAAATATTAAAATATTTGTAGTTTAAAAAATACTAAAAGAGAATCCATTTTTAAAAATTAAAAAAATAATTTTAAAAGTGAAGTTTTTTGCGTCTCCGAATTGTAACTTTTTGAACAGAAAATTTTTTTTCATACAATTTTTTAGTATATGTATATCCTTAGAACTTATATAATTATAAGACTTTTAAGTAATTTAAAAATAAATATATTTTTTCAATCATGAGAAATAAATACATTTATATTGAGTATACCAGCAATATTTCCATCCATTTAAGTAATATTGAAAAATCAAAAGCAAATAGTTTAGAAATAATGTTTTAATGAGTTTCGAATTATTTAATACTGCTGTATCTACTTAATTTGCATTACATACTTTTTTACCGACTTGTTAGACGCTTTTGAATATTGAATGTCAAAGATATATATAAAATGGACACAGTTCAAAAGGATATCAAAGGCGAAATAAAGTAAATCTGAAAGAAAACACGAATGTCGATGCTTTGTTTATATTGACACAGTTCAAAATGACATCAAATGCGAAATAAGTTAAATCTTAAAGAAAATACGAATGTCCATGCTTTGTTTATATTGACACCGTTCAAAATTATATCAAATGCGAAATAAGGTAAATCTTAAAGAACATACGAATGTCGATTCTTTGTTTATATTGACACAGTTCAAAATGACATCAATTGCGAAATAAGTTAAATCTTAAAAAAATACGAATCTCAATGCTTTGTTTATATTGACACAGTTTAAAATGACATCAAATGCGAATAAATGTAAATCTTAACCCCTTCGGCCGTGGCGTCCTACCATTAGAACACATATTTACATTGCTCTAAATTATTCATTTTAAAGAATTTTAACTTTAAAACCCAGTGTAGTACTAATAATATATTGGAGATTAACAATTTAATCTCATTTGTGATCACACATGGCAGCACATGCCTCAGTAAGCTGTAAAATAGAGGCTTCTACCAGTTTACGGGCAAAACGTAAGCACACATTTTTAATCTTTTCAATAAAAATACTAATAAAAATTTAGTGACATTTTGTTAATTATATTTTATGAATTAAGGTCTTTTCTACCTAAATTAGTCATCTAACTTAGAAAATAATGATAAATCACATTATAACTAAGAATAAAACATTTTTTCTAGTATTAGGACATGAGGCCTTAGGAGTAACAAAGTATGTGTAAAACGTACCCAGAATTGCTATATAAAACACACACAAAATATTTTTTCACCAAAATTTATTATGCCATCTTCACAGTAGACCCTACTGAGTTCAATACATACAATAGGTGCCAGCACAGGTCCCAATCTTCCATACTTTTAAGATAGGTAAATTGGGGTATGGCCTTTAGATCCTTCTGCGAATTTTCTCTTATGGCCTCAACTGACTCAAAACATTTTCCTGGAAAGGATAATTTTTGCTTCGTGAACAGAAAAATGTCACACGAGGCCATGCAAGGCGTGTTCGGTTCTTGGTTCATGACATTAGTTGCGTTTTTGATCAAAAACTGTTGCAAAACAATAAGAGAAAATTGAGCTCTTTCGAAATCAATCGTGTGGCGATGCTAATAATGGGCTCGAAGTAGCTAGGAATCGTTCGGTAGCTTTATCGTTCCGAGCCCAACTCTTCCCGCTTTTCGGTGTCTTTTATTTCTATAATTTTCCTTTTAAATTTGTCCGGTTTCAATTTTTGATTTTTTTTCAATCTCGCTTTTGCTAGATAATCTCTTACTCGGGACGTGGCTGGGGACCTATGAAACTTGCTTCCGCAAAAGAGTCAGAATAAGTGGAAGAATAAAGTGCTGCGGACGAAGATGGGCCGCTCGCCGCGTGCCAATCAAGTGCAAAATATTGGTCATATCTTTATGAACAGAACGGACTTAAAATATATGTGAGATATCTTGAGCCAAATCTGTTTAAGATACATACGATGCTTTTCAAGAACCACGCTGTAGAAAAAGGGACTAAAATACGGACATTTTCCCCCGTAAATTACAGAAAAAATTCCCTTTTTCTTGAATTTGCGGGGGACATTTTCCGTTAAAATACGGAAATAGTACTGGCGTCTTGATTGCCAGTAAAATTTGCTGTAACAATATTTTAGACCGTTTTTTTTTTTTTTTTTACAGTGCAGCGTCCTGATTTCATTGTCGCCGGCTTTGTGCGCAGAAATAGGCTGTCAAACTGTTCACTAAAAAGTGATGCCGAATTAAAAAAATATGAACGCGGTACTTGTGCCAGCAAATATGGTAAAATCGTTGTTGTAAAGTGGCATGACAATAAAGTTGTGACACTAGCATCTACATTTCTGTCAGATAATGCGAAATATATTGCTCAAAGATAGAGCAAAAAAGATTCCACTTATATTGATGTACATAAGCCAGAAGTTGTGAAGTTCTACAATAAAAGAATGGGAGGTGTCGACAAACATAGTTTCTTACCGTCATTGTATCGAACTGCTATAAAGTGTAAAAAATGGACACTTCGAGTAATATCTCATTATTATAGTAAACCCATTTTCAATTCTTTGTTAGAGTATAAAAATGGTGCAAAATGCTTGGAAGTCTCTTTGCAAGATCAAATGGATTTATTGGATTTCACATTTGAAATAGCAGAAGCTCTATCAGTCAAAGACCAGTCGCTAATCCGTATAAAACGTGGAAGGCCGTCATAAAGAAGCTATGTTTTGCCAAAGAACAAAATGAATACTGCCTTCTAAAGATATTAGATTTAATGTAATGAACCATATGATTGAAAGGAGTGAAAAGCAACAGGGATGCAAAATGGAAGGTTGTACATATAAAAGTACATGTTTTTGTGAAAAATATTAAGTATTTTTATGTTTTCACGCACAGAGAAATTGTTTTAAAGGATTTCATATGAAATAAACTCATTTTATTCATTCTCATGTCCTTTATACCTTACATAATTGTAAAGTGCACAGAAAATAAAATTGCTCATTTTGCATAATTTAAGACCTAGTGTCCTATTATTGGAACACTTTTTAATTAGTTTACTAATTATCGAAATGATATAATACTTCATATTATAGTTATTTATGTCTAATATGAAGTTATGTATGAAGATATGTATTTATGTTATATCAAGCTTATTTAACCTGCAATTTATTTTTTACCTGTTTCCAAATTAAATCAGAGCCAAAGGAGTTAAAAAAAAAAAAAAAAAAAAAAAAAAAAACTAATGTCGATGCTTTGTTTGTACTGACATAGTCCAAAATTCCATCAAATGCGAGATAAGTTAAATCTTAAAGAAGATACGAATATCGATGTTTTGTTTGTATTGACACAGTTCAAAAGTACAACAAATTCGATTTAATGTAAATCTTAAAAAAAAAAAAAAAAAAGAATTTCGATGTTTGTTTATATTGACAAGTTCAAAATTACATCAAATTCGAATTAATGTAAATCTTAAAGAAAATAGGAATATCGATACTTTGCTTATATTGACACAGTTCAAAGTGATATCAAATGCGAAATAAGGTAAACTTAAAGAACCTACGAATGTCGATGCTTTGTTTATAAAATTACTATATAGGACCATATTAATTTAGAAGACTTCGATTTCTCTAATACAGATTTATAGGTACTAACGTTTTCTCTATAACCACAATTTTTTATTAATGCTTACAATTTTATTTGTTTACGTTTTAATTTCAAATTAAAGGTATGTAAATCTTCTGCTGATGTCTAATGTGGGGGTAAAGATGTACAGGTAAAAACGAAAAGCTTAATTTGCTATATTTCTGTTTCATTTTATGCACCGGGTGATTAAATATAGAGTTTATAAGGGTATCTTAAACCACTAATGACAGAAACATACTTCTCATCACAAAAGTATAAAAATTTAGTAAAGTTTTCAAATATCGCATTTGGTTCGAAGGGTCAATGTAGGGGAGAGTAGCTATATTTGGACCGCCGCTTTAATTGGACCGTTGCCATTCTGCCGTTAATTTCAGAAAGAGACTCCATCTACCGCTGAAATCATACTCATCCGAATGACGTCACTCATGATTAGAAGAAGCAACCGTCTACCACGTGCTGTTTTTAGATATTTAAAAAAAACGAAAGTTAGCTGTTTTGATCTAATTTTGTCTTACTAAACGTAAGTGAATACTTTAAAACTAAGGTAAGTTGTTATGTTTTCATATACATATATGAATTCATCTGTTTATTGCGCATATTTTTCACGCGGATTTGTTTGATTTCGGTTTTGTTCTCAGTCTTAAGATTATTTGTTTTAAAAAATGGCGCAGTTGCCGTCATCGGGCCAATTTAAGTTGCTTAAATTGGACTAGATATGCAATCATAAATTTTAAAAGTAAGTAATGAATTTTAAGGACATTACGCTTTGTACATTTTTTTTTTTTTCAATTTGTTAATATTTTATAATGAATTACTCTCTCCATGCAAGTTTTTTTTTTTTTTTTTTTCAGCTTAGGCCTATATAAACATAAATATTTTTACATGTTTATGCAATAAATTTTGTTTTCAATTTCTTTTATCTTGTATGTATTTGTATTTATTTTCTTTGAATAATTCCTACGGTGCATTTGAATTACAGAGTTAAATTCAAACATTTTCTCCTGGAGGATATTTGCGATGGCAGACTTTTTACAGTTCTCGACGGGGGAATTAAACTTTCTTTACCATTAAAACGCATGAAACGCATAAATAAACCTTCCGGGGGAGTGGTTATTTCAATGCTCCGGGGGGGGGGGGAGGCTGAATTCTACACTCTTTGAATATATTATGTTTGCATTTGATTAATCGTAGCATATTTTTCAATAGCGGATATTTTTTAAACACTTTTCTAATATAATGTTGAAAAAGACACAGATCTGGATCTGTCTGGAAGAAAAGCAACCGTGACAGCAAAAGCTGTTAAAGATATAGGAAACAAAAAGGAGAGTGTAAGTTGTGAACAAATTGACCTGAACGAAGGCTGCAGCTACAAATCCTTCCCAAAACCCAAAACATCATTAGAAATGTTATTCTTCTTGCTAATTCCGTTAAATCAAAGTACAGAGGGAGCCAAAAAACAGTTGTGTTAACATCTTCACCATATAAAATAAACCTTGAAATGAAAAACAAAACACATAAAGAACGACAAAAAGGAGGCTATCACAGCACAAAAGCAATTGGAACATCAAGTTTTAAAAAATAGGCGGAATGCAATTAGCAAGAAAATAATGGAAGGGAAGAACTACAAACATAATTTAAAGAAAACTTGTGTTGCAAAAAAAAAAAAAAAAAAAAAAAAAAGCCTAATAATTCAAAATTTAAAAAGAAAAATCTAGTTAGTGATGATTGGTTTTGCCTAATTTGTAAGAAAAATAAAATAGCGATTATTCAGTGTTCAGAGATTGCCAAATACGGTTCCATGTAGTGTGCGCTGAAAAAAAATCAATAAACGAAATTCATGTGTAAGCTTTGCAACACTCTTTACATGATATTTAAGTAACTGACAATTAGTCCCAAAATTTCTATTCTTAATTTCTGATAACTTTGATTTATATTTTGAGTACATTTTGATTTTAAACAATTACTCTTATTTTCAGGTATTTGATTTCATTATATTTCATTGCTGTTATTTTGTTTGATTGTTTCATTAATCGCAAACTTTGCTTTTAATAAAATTAGTTATGTTGCCTACTCACTAAAACAACCTGATATTATTTGTTTGCCGCCATGTCCAATTTAGGAGACTGGCGGTCCAACTTAGGGGACCAGTTGCTGAATTTGGACCACTTTTGACAAATTTTTCAAATTAAAATAAAATTTAAGATTTTCAAAAAGAAATTGATCTAAAGATTTATTTACTGAGTAGATGAATAGATTGATTCCGTGTAGCGATGTTTTGCAGATATTCCAAAAATTAGGTCAGTTACACCTGAAAATAAGTGAAGTAGTCCAAATTCGGCAACCCTCTCCTATACATAAAAACACCAAACTTACTTTTTTATTCGTCCCATTTTTTTTCATAACTCACCTATTTATTTATACTAATACAAGAAGGTTTCCCTCTGTGTGTCTGTCTGTGTGTTTGCGATGACTAGCGAAATCTACGGCACGTGCGAGGCTGAAAGTTCTATTTTTGTGAGGGTAGTTCAAAGTAAATAGTCTCCTGATGCGCCTGAGTCTCTGAATTTTAAATTTCTAATAACTAGTTGAGCTATTAATTAAACATCAAAACCCACTTCCATCAAAAAGTCCTCGACTTGATCCACAGTCAAGGATAGCACATGCGCACGCACACAAGCCCATTTACACATCCCAGGCAAGCGAAGAACCGATTTCCGATGTTATTTGTGTTTTTAAATGGTATTTATTCAAGCTAAATCGACCAAACTGCTCGTTACAGTTAAAATTAAAAGGCATATTATAAAAGGTGGTATTCTTAGATCTCAAACACCACAATGAATTCGAAAAAATGTCGCATTTAACCCTTTATAAAAAAAATTCAACCAATGTCGTTTTCCGTAAAACCTCCCCCCCCCCCCCTTTATTGCAACGCCTGTCCAGGGCGCAATGTTAGAGGTACTGACAAACGAAAAATATGCTCTTAAAGCGTTAAAACCTTCGTCTAATGGGTGGTTTAATGGGTTAAAAAATATAGGATTTAACCTTTTCAAATACATTCAGGTATGCAGGTCACCTCGCGTCTAACGGAGACAGTATTTTTTAGAGCATTCAATAGACCAGATTTAAATGACCCACAAAAATATTGGAATGTTCGGACGGGTAGAAATATTGTTTAGAAAATAAAATGCGTGAAAATGTCGGCTAAATCCGTAAAAACGTGACTGTTTCATTGCGGTTTGACCCCACCAGTACGCGATTTTAAAGGTACCGATAAACCAAAAATATCTTATTGAAACTTTGTTCTAAGAGATCTGCAATCGGTTTTAAAAAATATGAAATTGAACTTTCAAATTCCCTTTCAAATACACTAGCAAACACTGGTCACTTCGCGCCTCACGGAGGCAGTATTTTTTCTACGCTAAAAATAACTAAACATTCGTATTTTAACACAATCTTTTTAGAGCATTTCAATAGACCTGGCGTACATCACCTAAAAAAATTTGAAGCTTTCGGACGCGTAGAAATATTTTATTACAATATAAAATATGTGAAAATGTCGACGAAATTAGTAAAAACCCACTGTTTCGACACGGTTTTGCTTGCTTTCAGTACGCATAGACTCCAAAACTCAAACTACGCAGAAAATAAAATACCAAATATCATATACTTTCAATTCCATATTTTTTTTACATTTTTTTCTTTTAGAATATAAATTCAGACAAAATGGAGTTAAAGACATAAAATAATGTAAATTAGAGATTCATTTAATATTCATACATCACGGTCCCTGGCAATGCCGGGCGGGTCACCTAATATTTTAAAAAGGTTGCTTTGTATCTAGGAAGGGTATTTAAAAAGTCCCATTTTTTATGAAGAAAAATATTAAGATTTCATACTTTAAATTTTATAAACTTCTTGTAGTAAAAAGGGAATAACACACTTTTAGTTTCCAAAAACACAGAAGATTTGCAAAATTCAAAGTACCATATTTCAGGAAGTTTTGCTTGTAACAATTTTTTTTTTCCAGTGCTCTTTTTAAACACTGGGAGCATTTTTCTAAAAAAAAGTTACAGGAAATGTACATCGTACAATGAATTAAATATAGTATTTTAATATGCGTACAGACTCTTGCAAAACAACTTGTTTCTAAAAGTTAGATTTGATTTAATACTTTTTGCTACTAAACGCGCGTTTCTACAATAAGTTGTTTAAGGGATAATGCTATAACAACTATGTATTTTAAATCACTCAAGTCACTGTATTAGATTCCTGCATCGGGTAGAAGTAAACCGAATTCCGCGAACCCGAGACTTGCATTTCGTGTCGGGTTGGACTAACTTTTTTTGTTTAGTTGTGAGTCGAGTTAACATTAATTTATTTCGTTGCGGGTTGATTTCGGGCCAGGATTAAACTCCTGTGGGACAGGTTCGTGTCGAATCTATTTTTCAAATAAGCCTATAATATTTTGTTTTTTGAGATGAAAAACATTCGCACATTAAAGAGTATCTATTTGTTCACTTTTTAACATAAAATATAAAATTGATATTTGAAATATACTTGTACATTTTTTTCCCCTAATTGTATTAAAATACGAATTATTTTTCTTCTATTTCGGATTCGTGTTTAGGTTTCTATCTGCCAAGTTTTGGTCAAGTTTCGGGTTAACTTTAAATAAAAGTTTCTTGTTCGGAAACGGATTAGGGGAGACTAGGGAGGGTTGACCCATTTTTTACAAAATAAGTTTTTGTGTTTTAAATATTGGACTTGGAATAAAGTTTTATATATCATTTTATCCGTTGTACAATCAGTTATCAAAATAAAATTGCTACATAAGTGTAAAAAATAAGAAATTTGAAAAATGGTTGAATTTAATCATGAGAAAATAATGGATCAAGTCTCCCCACATATGGGAGGGCTGACCCACTTTAGTTTATCTTGAAATATTTGCAAAGAGAAACAAAAATCAGTTTTAAAAAAGCAAAATAACTTTATGATATATGCTTTAATTATTATAAAAAAATATTTTTGGAAATATGATGCTTAAACGAACCTGTTTAGGCTCAATCGGAAATCAGAGGAGAAAAATTTTGTTTTAAACAGGATTTTGTCTGAGCAGGCATAATTGTACAGCAGGAAAAATGAAATTTTATCATTTAAGACTGTATTTCGTTAGAGACAGATTCCGTTTTCATAGGGTTTCATTCATTATTATGTCCGGATTTAGGAGCCACTGTCCGGATTTTTTTTTGTCTCCTTGTGCTACTTTTTGTAACACTCGAACTGACAACTCTAGTTGTTACGTAGCTTGGCGACATTTCACTGTATTCATCCTGACAAAATTTGTCTACATGTCTTCCTAAATATTTTCGATCAATGCTACGTTTTTTTCAGTCGCATGAGCACTAAACATATCATTAACACTTTACCACGGGGACAGGACGTATGTCGTGGAAACGACAATTTATTTATTCTATTCGCACTACGTTTTGAAAAAAAAATTCTCTTACTTACACTTACACTAGAATAGGTTCCAGAGTTTTCTACCATAAAGAAATTGTGCTGTAAATTGTGATTCGAGTGAATACATAAATAGCCCTCAGTACTATCGCGTAATCTAAAGGTTAACATCTTTTAAGACTGCTGCTTTCATGCTTTCTAATCCTTTCTAGTCTTTTTCACTGTTTCTATTTACCTATTTTAAGTAATATTTAAATGGAAAAAAAGTTACTATCAACTTTCCCATTTATATTTCATAACATTTTATTTTGAAATGGATACTATAGCAATTTTTTTCATCTTTCTTTAATCAGTTTTAAACATATTTTTTTTCATCACCCCATTTTACTGTAGCTTTACATAATAAATTTACGCTAATTTTTATATATAACCATTAAATTGTCATTATGCACAGTGTATAATAAAAAGATTTCCAAAACCACTTAAATAAGAAAGCCTTGAGCATCTGGTCAACCCTCCCTCACATTGACTGAGTCAAACCTCCCAACATAGGCCTTTTCCTAAGAATAACACATTAATGTGTTAAGGCTAACTTACTGTACAATCTTTATGCTTGGGATGAAAGCTCGATATTTCTGCATTACTTAAAACCTGCTTACTTAAATTTCTATGATATATTTTATCTGAAAGAAATTTTACAAAATATTTCTACAAAACACAACTTTTAAGTTGAAAACCCTTCACAATAGATTTTTTCCACACCTATTTCGATTATCTGCATGAAACAAAGACTTTTATTGAGCATTCCAGTAGCTTTGGTTGACACCTACTGATAAAACTCTGAAGTTCTTTTAAATATGAAAACTGAGGGTGGGTCAAGCCTCCCCTTTGATCAACCCTCCCTAGTCTCCCCTACTTCAGTATCGGCTGAGGAAGCGTTTAATTGATAGGACGGAATTCATGACGTGACATCACGTAATCTCTTCCAACCCAACAGGCCTAGGAAGCTATGATAAGAAGGGGGGCGGGTACATACAAAAGCTCCAAGTAAACAAAAGCTTTTCAAGTCGATTAGGTAGGCCGGTGATCACGTGATCTGATGTCATGAATTCCGACTAAGGCAAAAAAAAAAAAAAAAAAAAAAAAAAAAAAAAAAAAAATGAAGAAATTTATCGGCCGATACTGATGTCGGGCGTTGTTCGCTCCGGTTATAACTGCAGCACGCAGGACTCTACTCTGAATATTTTCATCAATAAAAATGTATAACTAAAGGCAAAAAATGAAAGTATAAATATGTAAAAATTATAACCAAGCTCTACTAAGATAGCATGTATTTTATGAAACAAAATAATATAATAGAAGGATTTCATGTTTTTCTTTTTAACTTATATCTTTACTAGATTTAATATACCAATAAATAAAAATCTAAATGCTTTAATTTATATGCATCTTTTAACAAAAAAAGTGATAAAAAGATTTATTTCAATTCCCACCCTTTCGTGAGCAAAAAGCAAATGGAAAAATGCAAATCAATTATAATTTAAATACACCTTTTCATATTTTTAACTACTCTTTTTTTTTTCTTTTATTGTTAAGAAGAAAGAAAACGTGGCAATTAAAAGAACCGGAAACGGAGGTCTTCACGTATTTAACTATTTCATTGTCATTATATAAACAAAATAAAATAAGAACTATACTTTTCTTTTTTATAAATTGGCAACAATCTTCTTAAATAAAATTACTTCCCTGATTATTTAAATTGAGCTTATCGTAACCATATTTTCCTGAAAAAATTTGTTCTTAATTGAAATTTTAAATTCTAAAGAAAATTTTTTCTAATTCATTTCTTTTAATGAATTTTTTTAATTATAAGAAAATACTTGAATACAATTTTTGGTGTGAGTAAAATTTAAAATTAGTTACTACGTATTTATTTAAATTGAGAACAGTATATAAATAATAGTACATTTACCTTCCGGGATTTGAAAAGAATATTTTTAAATATTTCGTTTTTATAAATGGATTATCTGCTAATGGTGTTATCACCATGAATTTTATTTTAAACTTCTCGGCAATCGATTGAAAACTTAACAAAGGAAACACATTTTAATGCTAGTGACATCTTTTGTAGTTTGCATCTTTAGCTGTTTTCCAAGATAGACACATTTTAATTGGCAAATGCATTTAAATTATAAAGTATGCACAGTTTTGGATTAACATGAATCAATATATTAAAGAAAACAGCGTGTCCATGAGTAACGCCGATGTTAGCAACAGCTCTTGATAGCAACAATCTTTTGCAATTCATTTTTATTTTTTAACAAATTTAATTTCTTCTAAACATGGCACAATTTAAATTTTTATACCTTTTAAAATGAAAAAAAATGTACTTTCAAATGAGATTTGTTTGAGAAAAGTATCACATTTTCAGGGATACAAAATGGTCCACCAACTGAATGCCAATATTTTTTAACGGAAAAATTCATCGTAGGTTTCTACAACATTTCCTCTAGAAAACGATCTGCAGGAAATTTGCAAGGAAAATCTAAAAGAAAAACATTTTTCTAAGGAAATGCGGATTTTCAAGAAGCGGGCCATTTAAAAACCCTGAAATGTACTGATTTTGTTACGATTTGAAAAATAATTTGCAAGATAGATTAAACATATATATATATATACAGTGTAAGTTCAAAAATCCGGCATCAAAATCATCTTTCCCTTCCTTTTCCTATTACACTTTCAAGTTATCGGAGAAGGAAAATAGCAATTCTGTATGAATTAAAAACGTCCAAATCGAAAGTGTAAAAAAAAAAAAAAAAAAAAAAAAAAAAAAAAAAAAAATCTGACCCTTTTTTTGTGAGAGGCGATTATTTTCTGAACAAATTTTCTGGGAGCTGCACGGTTGCTTAGCAAAGAGAACAACATTGAGGAAAACTTTGGGGAATACATAGCACGATATATGGCTATACGAATTTTCGGCAACGGTGACATCAACGGTAAAGAAGGAAAGATTTCACAGTTTCACATTTCCCGTGAAAAGACCTCAATTTATGAGCCGATCGAATATGCAAAATCTTAAAATGCATTAAGTATCGAAAAAAAGCAAAATAGATGATTGGCTAAGCATTGAAGACAATGCATCAAGAACGAACAATTTAACGGACGGCGAGATCGCTGACGATGTGCTAAATAGAACCGCCGATAGAGCTAGTAGTAACTCAGAAGACGAGAATGAACAACCGGCCAAAGAAAAGGTGTCACTAGAAAAATGCATACTTTTTACTGGAGAATTAATATATGCTTTTAGAGAAATAAGACTGTATTTCCGAAACAGATATTTTTCATTTGTATAAAATACAAAAACGGTCAAAAATATTGAAGCAAACATCGTTGTTTTCGAAATTACAAGAGAAGAAATAATTTCACCCTTAATTAGATATTTTTTCTGTAGCATAGAAAATATTAAAGTAAGTTTTTTTTTATATTTAATTCTATTTTTCTTACATACTTATCGCTTATAATGAATTAAATTATGGCTAAAGGCACCATTAGAGACTATAGTACTACTTTTGCTATTCCTAGTTACTACTTTTAATATTCCTTTAAAAATCCGGCATAGTCTCGATCCCGATGATGCCGGATTTTTGAAGTTATACTGTATATATATATATATACATATATATATATATACACACTGCAAATTCTCAAACACAAAAATAAACACATTTTACAACACTTTTTGTCACCAAATTAACAACACATTAATGTATTGTGAATTAGAAAACTTCATATACAAAATATTTTTTGTGTTGTGATTGTGTTCTTAATATGTTTCACAAATGTTGCTATCTAGAAATGTGTTCTTAATATGTTGCAAAAGTGTTGCTATCCAAAAATGTGTTCTAAAAGTAGTGTTGTTAATTGTGTTGAAATCGTGTTCTAAATAGTGTTGATGAAAATATTTTCTTACAATAGTGTTGTGCAGCACAACACTTTGTCACCAAATTAACAACACATTGTAAACACCACACAATTTTGAACACTATAAAACAACACATGTAAAACACTTTCAAACACTTTCTACATGATGCCTTTAAAATAACACACACACACACTTAAAAATACTTTATTAAACATTTATAGCACAATTATTAAAATGAATGTTTTGAAAACACATTTTCTTCTCTTGTAATTTTTAAACAATACTTTTTGCACAATCTTTTTATTTGGTACAACACATTCACAACACATTCAACAACACAATCGAAAATGACTTTAGTTAGAAATGTTAATTAATATGTTCAGTTAGTGTTGTAAAAGTGTTTCACGAATTTGCAGTGTATATACGAGATATACGTGGTATATATATATATAAATATATATACTACGTGTATCTCGATTACGGATAATTAAGCCATTGTGAATTCGAACAGTATGAATAGTTCAGTGTTCGTTTCTGGCTAATATTTAGTAATGAAATTTTCATTTCATCACTAAATAAAATAGAATTAATAAAGCACTTATTTAACAGATATGTAATCGAATTACGTGCTTAAACACTGAAATAGTCAGAATAAAAAATATTGCTTAAAACCTATACCCTGCCATGATCCCCATTTGGGGATCACACTTATTTGTTATGTTGCCGACTAGAATTTCTAACTTTTAGTTTATTTTTAATTTTTGTATTAACATCGTAGTCTACTGTTAATGTATATGCTAAAATATTTAGTGTGATTTAAAAATTATAGATATATATATAGCATTTTTTCAAAAAAAAAAAAAAAAATCTCGTAAACCCCACTTTTTCACATCTATCTACTTGTTAAGTGAATATCTGATAATTTATATTGAAATAAATTAATTTTTACCTAAGAAGGTTATCTTCGTGTATGCTATGGATAACATAGTATGAAATATGAGCGAATTCTTTACTTCATAGCTTGACAACTTGCAAAATACAATGATCCCCATTTGGGGCTCACGGTTGTTGCTATACAAAATGATTTGCTATTTACACTAGGAATACAATTGTCATTTTATTTTTTGGATGAGTTAAATAAAGCATTTATGCATTTAGAGTATTTTCTCATAATATATCTATTGATGAACAAATGGCGAGTTATGGTCATCATTTTCTGAAACTATTTATTAGAGGCAATCCCATTCGCTTTGGTTTCAAGCAATGGGCAATGTGTTGTAGTGAGACCGGTTATTGCTATAATGCTGAAGTCTATAAAGTAAGATGAACAGTAGTTCAGAAAAAGATGTGAATGGATTAGGGATGTCTGTAATATTGAAAAACATACATCCATGGACAAACCACAAGACCACAGTTTTTTTTCTCGGTAATGTTTTCACAAGTTTTGATTTGATGAAGAATCTAAAAGAGAGAAATATATCTGCGACAGGAACGGTGAGATATAATATGATAAATAAATGCCCTATAAAAACTGATAAAAAAGGAAGGAGGAATTTCGCGGGGCTTTCGATTATACATATGATGAAATCAATGAAATATTTGGCGTTGTTTGGAAAGATAACAACAATGTTAAGATGTTATCAAATCATTTGGAAGTTTTACCTTTGGGACGTGAGCAAAGATGGTCCAGAACTGAGAAAAAAAAAAGTATTAATTCCACTGCCTAAGGCCATTTTACATTACAATAAGAACATGGGTGGTGTTGATAAGCAAATTAGAATACACAAAAGTATAGAATTACAATTAGAGGCATGAAGTGGTACTTTCCTATCTTCACTAATGCAGTGGATATGGCTCTAATTAATTCTTACAGGGATATATTCTATTAGTAATGAAAAAATACCACTATTAAATTTCAGAAAGGAAGTTGCAAAGTTTGATTTTACCCTTTCCTTCTGATCCAAAAAATAGTGGAAGGTCATCGTATGGTGTGAATTCACAGAAACGCATGCCAGAAGACTTGAGAAAAAATACTAAAAGGCCATTATTTAGAAAGAACTTTGGGTGGAAAACAGTGAAAATGTGCCGTTTGAAAAAAAAAAAAGGAAACAATGTGTAAAGTGTGATGTTGGTTTACATATAGAGTGTGTCTACATATAGACTGGTTTACATATAGACCATGGCACTCATAAAAAAATATGAATTGTTTACATGCAATGTACCGTGATAACCAAATGGAGATCGATTTTTAAATGCAAAAAATTCATATTTTTATTTTCTGTATTGTAAAATTTAATGTACTACATTTGTTTACATGCAGAAACTTATATAAATTTTTAAAAAATGGCAGTTAATGGGTTAAGTAGCAAAATGTTTTTGTTATTTCTTCCTCTATTCATGGCATGCGGCTAAAATAAAAATGTAAGTTTTAATAAATTTCTAAACTTTTCTGGGAAACATATTTCATTTTTTAAAAATAAAAATGCGACTTCTGCGGGACAAATGCCCTGATCCCAACATGCGTCTTCTTAACTCTCATGATTGTCGTCGGATGAACATTTAATATGTATCGCGTAGTTCACCATTTTAGCAGTAGAAGAATGTTTGTTTGATCAAAATTCCTTTGTATTGTTGTAATCCTTATTACATATCCGTTACGTATCCATTTTAAGTAGATTTCATAAGAAATACTATCTAATGCAGTCGTTACCATGGTGAAACTTTTGAAAAATCTCTTCATCACTTTTCAATATATGACCCCAAGAACCCGAAACAGGCCTCAACAAAAGAGTGTATATATATACCGGTGGTTTTGAAAATAAGGGAGATACCCTAGATTTATCAGGATTTCAATACTAATATGTCATAGGATCGCCTTTGGCATGTAATACAGCTTGGTTTCGCCTTAGAATCGATTCATAGAAGTGATGAATAATGTTTAGAGGATTTTTGTAACATTCGTTGGGAGATATTGTGAAAATTCCACTACGGATACCGGCGGATGTTATCGATTCCGGATTGAACGCTCTAAAATAAACCATAACGGTTCGATTACATTGAGGTCAGGTAACTGTGTGGACCAAGGTAGATATTGCACATCATCCTCGTGTTCGTCAAACCATCATTGAACAAGTCCCGCTGCATGAGTAGGACCATTATCATCCTGGAAAATTCCATCTCCTGCAGGAAACAAAATTCGCATCATATTATGAACCTGGTCAGCTGAAACTTCTCTATACTTCTTCCCAGTGATCCTTCTTTTCAGGGTTACAAGTGGTCCAGCAGAACACCACGACACGGCTGCCAATACTATAGTAGATCCAACTCCATGATTGACAGTTGGAAGGATTCAATCACGATCATATGCTTGTGCAGATGTCCTCCAAACATTCATCCGTCCTGCTGTGGGGAAAAGCGTGAAAGAAGTTTCGTCTGAACATATAACTTTCTTCTACTTATCAATCGACCAGGTTTTGTGGTTGTGGCACCACTGTAGACGACGTTTGGCATTAACAGCTGTAACAGCTAACAAGTAGCTTGTGGATTAATGATGTGCCGTAAATGTTTTCTTTATAACTCTGCCTCATAACTCTAATTACTGACACTGGAGAAACCAGATGCTAATTGAAAAAAAATCCCTGCCGGCCCGGCCTACAGGCAGAGGTAGATTTCGAAGTTAAGTAATTTCACCAACAAAAACTAAATCATTATTAGATATAAATCCGCTTTAACAGTTTTATCTGTCTGCTTTTGACGAGTTTTTATTTCCTTTTTATAAAATAGCTGGTTTTATCAGAATCATGTTAAAGCGATATTAAGAAAATATTTTTCCATACTCAACAACTCGAAATTTTCTGGCACATTTTCAGATTAATTTTTAATTTAAAAAAAAAAAAAAAATGAAACATGCCTGACGTGATTTTTGAAAAGATTTATAAGCGACCTCTGTTTTTATTTTTCTTTCAATTAATTAAAACTTGATTAATAAACAATTATTTTCTCAGTAGGGCAAGATTTTTCGTTTCTAACACAATCGCTTCGGGAAATTCTGTTCAAAATGCCCACTTTGACATCATTTCTTGAAATATATTCTGCCTCTATCAAAAAATCGATCATTACTGTAGATTATATAGTTTCTGAATAAGAGAATCTAGCAATTGGATGCGTTTGAGAGCAAAAATGAACTTAAAAATGAGTAAGAAAATAGACAGTTTGGATTTGAATGCACCCATAATAAGATGATTTTTTTCTTCAACCGCTATGTATTTTTAATTTGTTTTTGCTGTAAGAATTGGTCCTATCCAAAACTTGTCTATATAGATGTTGTAGACAATATTAAGAAGATATATGATAAATTCATGGGGATTTTATATCTTTTGAATTGACGGAGTTATGGATTTTTTACTTCTTCAAACCCCCTTTTTGTTTTCGTTTTTAATTTTTTTTGCGGTACGAATTGGTCCTATCAAAAACTCGTGAATATAAAAGTTGTAGATAATATTAAGGAGATTTATAATAAAATTAATTGGAATTGATATCTTGAGAATTGACGAAGTTATGAATTTTTTTCTCCCAAAAACCCTATTTTTTGCGCCCCTTGAGCCCATTTTTAACTTTATCAAAAATCTGTGATACATAAAATTTTGGCCCTATTTTTAGACGTAATAAAAACTTTAAACTGATTTGATATGTACAAAAATTAAGATATTATGGGGGGTTTTCGGTTTTCACAAAACCCCTCTCTATTTCCATCCCCTCGGTCCGATTTTGCCCATTAACGAACTTGACCGAGATTTTATGTCCCTTGATTTTATGTATCAGTTTGGAAGAGATTTGTGCAGAATTGCAGAAGTTATCGTGTCCAGAAGAAAGTGATAACACAATTGCTTCGGGAAATTCCGTTCAAAATGCCAACTTTGACATAATTTTTTTAAATATATTCTGCCTCTATCAAAAAATCGATCATTGCCGTACATTATATAGTTTCTGAATAAGCGAATCTACCAATTAAATGCGTTTGAGAGCAAAAATGAATTTAAAAATGAGTCAGAAAATAAGCAGTTTGGATTTGAGTGCATCCTTAATGCAATGATTTTTCCAACACAGTCCGCTTCGGGAAATCCGGTTCAAAATGCCCACTTTAACAGCATTTTTTTAAATATATTCTGCCTCTATCAAAAAATCGACCATTACGGTACATTATATAGTTTCTGAGTAAGAAAACGTACCAATTGGAAGCCTTTGAGAGCAAAAATGAATTGTAAAATGAGTCAGATAATACGCAGTTTGGATTTGAATACACCTTTACTTAGATGATTTTTTTCTTCAACCGCTATGTATTTTTAATTTGTTTTTGCTGTAAAAATTGGTCCTATCCAAAACTTGTCTATATAGATGTTGTAGACAATATTAAGAAGGTATATGATAGATTCATGGGGATCTTATATCTTTTGAATTGAAGGAGTTATGGATTTTTTACTTCTTCAAACCCCGTTTTTGTTTTCGTTTTTAATTTTTTTTTTTTTGCGGTACGAATTGGTCCTATCAAAAACTTGTGAATATAAAAGTTGTAGATAATATTAAGGAGATTTATAATAAAATTAATTGGAATTGATATCTTGAGAATTGACAAAGTTATGAATTTTTTATCTCCCAAAACCCTATTTTTGCGCCCCTGGAGCCCAATTTTAACTTTATCAAAAATCTGTGATACATAAATTTTTGGCCCTATTTTTAGAAGTAATATAAACTTTAAACTGATTTGATATGTACAAAAATTAAGAAGTTATGGGGGGTTTTCCGTTTTCACAAAACCCCTCTCTATTTCCATTCCCTTGGTCCGATTTTGCCCATTAACGAACTTGAACGAGATTTTATGCCCTTTGATTTTATGTATCAGTTTGGAAGAGATTGGTGTAGAATTACGAAAGTTATCGTGTCCAGAAGAAAGTGATATATATATATATATATATATATAGATAGATAGATAGATAGATATATAAAGTTTTTTACTGAGGGTGGTTTTGGGTTCTAGGAGTCATAATCGGTGTAGATCTGCAAAAATGTTTCAGAAATTCCAACATAGGAACGATCCCAATAGGTAGATTTCGTATGAAATACTACCTAAAAATCTACCTAAAAACTTTGGCTGCAGTGTTTTTCATTTTATAATGACAATCCGCTTCAATACCTGTCGGTTTAAGCCTTTCTGGGGCAAAGTATTTATATTCATAAAATTCTAAAATGAATGAATGACACCAGAAATAATAAACAAATTTATTCCAAATTAAGTAAGAGCCTCTATTCATCTAATTAATGAAATTAAAATTTTGAGTAAAAAATTCCGCTGACAATATGGCATTCGACAAATAGAGTCCCTGAAAGGGTTAATATACTCAGTTTCTCCTTGCATCAACTATTTTCCTTTGCCGAGGTTGTCTTGCCGTGCTGTGTGTACGCGGCGATGTCTATAGACAGGGCCGTGCGAAAAGGGGGGCGAAGGGGGCAGTCGCCCAGGGCATGGAAATCGAGGAGGTGCCAAACTTATACTACAAGCCTCTTTTTTTCTTCTTTTTTGTAAAAAGAAAAATGTATACATATTTATATATTGGGAATTTTTTTTCTAATGAAAGTACGTACATTTTTCGTTTCAAAGTTATTGCATTTTCCTTTACCGCACACCAAAATATAAATAATACAAATTTATGAATAATGATTTCTTTCTTTTAAAACCTGTTTTGGTTCTTTGACTTAATATATTTTGTTAACTTTCTCTTTTCTGAGTCTGCCCCCCTCCCCCTTGCGGCAAAAACATATACCCTCAAAATAGCATGCTGTTTCTTTCTTGGAATATGAAAGGGTTTAAAACTGTTATAATGTACAGTCTTGGAAAAAAAAGTAAACACCCCCTACTAACCTCTCAACAAATTATCGTAGACAAAAGTTACTGGTACCGAACGGTTGGAAATAAAGTCTACATTTAAATGATGCATATAAAATTTTCTTAGGGGGGCATCTACATATAAAAACGAATCCAAACTTCCTTTTTTTCAATGGCAATACCCAATTTTAACGAGATATTTCCAATCTTCGGTTCAAACTATGCCTAGAGACCAAATTTCAAGTCATTAGAATGATAAGTTTTTGAATTATAAACATTCAAAATTTAGTGCTTCTGATGTTAAATTACATTTTCATATTTTTATTAATATCTCCAGAAATTATGCTCCTAATGTGCTAATTTTTTTTGTAGCAATAATACTCATATACCCAAATATAAATACGCTGAATTTGCAATTTTTATAATTTTATGATATGAATTATGAAATTAATATTCGAAAAATTATGAATTGCAACCTACAATTTTTTTGATGGATTTAGATTTATTAAGTCCTGCTTTATGTAAATCCAAAATTTCACATTTTTCTTCCATGTAGTTTTCAAATTATGCTTAAAAAACGGAAAAATGATGGTTTAAAGGGCCGTCTATGATAGAAGTGGGTATATATTTTGAAATTTCTTCTGCTATCCTGTAATCTAACAGGTTTCATTGATTGCTTGAGTGGCGCTGAAGATGCCTTGATCAAGAAGGTGGCTCTCTCGGTTAACAATCCAGTACTGAACTTCAATTTGGATACAGCTCTTAAAATACACTTGCTTTAAAATAAATAATTTCTCTGTAACCTATGGTATGAATTGCATAAAAATTTATTTTTAGGCTAATTGAAGGGTGTAGAGTTCATTTATGTTGTCAGAGCTGTGTACTGCTATTGCAAAAAACAAGGTTATGGTTCGTTTTAATATGTAGATGGCCCCCTAAGCAAATATTATATACATCATTTAAAAGTAGGCTTTATTTCCACTCATTCGATACCAGTCACTTTCTTCTACGATAATTTGTTGAGGAGTTAGTAGGGGGTGTTTACTTTTTTTTTTTCCACGACTGTACTTAGATACATTTTTCTATATCCATTTTCGAGATCGACATTGCCGAAATATAAGTGCAATCTTCTCTTATGTTATTTAGTTTTTTGGAATTTCTGATTTAAAATTAAAATTAAAATTTTAAAATAATCTCGAAATATGTATTCAGTAGAATTTGTTTCTGTTTCTGCACTTTTAAATTTTTGACACCTGTCACAAGGAAAAGTTGGGAAAGTTGTGGGGGGCGCCAAATTGAAGCTATGTCCCAGGCGCAGTTTTCTCTTCGCACGTTGCTGCTATAAGCACAATACCTCTAAACACGCGTAAAAGTCTGGATGTTTCGGTCCCAATTGCTCCAACTAGTCGAGCTCTTACAATTTGTCCTTTTCGAAAATCTCTGAGGTCTGACATTTTACACGTTTGACAAAATTCTAAGACGTATACAACTTCACGAAAACTGGAACGATGGAACAATGTAATCGATTTTTTGGACTGCCTAGTTGCGTGGCAACTTTACATCCAGAGAGAGGTGATTGTGTTGCAAGGGCAGTAGGGAGCCTTAAACAAAAGAAAATTTAGACGTGGCTGGGTAACCACAATAAGAAAAATAATTATAAAAAGTTAAGAAGAGAGTAACAATGTAAAAAAGCGCATAAATACTTTGAGTATAACGTGTGAGAGGAAAAAAGAGAAAGATAAAACAGTAATTTTTGAAAAATTAAGAAAAAAGAAAAAATCCATTAGTTCCTAAAAAAGGACAGTCGAAAAAGTTACCGGGGGATACCCCATCATAAAGATAGCATGCGGTTTCTTTCTTGGAATATGAAAGGGTTCCAAACTGTTATACTATACTTAGATACATTTTTCTACATCCATTTTTGAGATAGACATTGCCGAAATATAAGTGCAGTTTTCTCTTATGTTGTTTAGTTTTTTGGAATTTCTGAATTAAAATTTTAAAGTAATCGCGAAATATGTATTCAATAGAATTTGTTTGTGTTTCTGCACTTTTCAATTTTTTGACACCTGTCACAAGGAAAAGTTGGGAAAGTTGGCGACTCTTTTCAGAGTACCTCATAGTACTATGATATATACTGTTTATATATAAAAAAAACACTGGTAGCTAAGAATTATATTTTAATGCTTAGGAAGCGCATTCTTAAATGTCACTTTTATTCACAAGTGTTTCCATAAATATGATAACCATCTGTATATATAGAGGAAAAGCTCCAAATACCGGCTACTAGGTGCTCTGAGAACTGAGTGCAGCGCAACCTAGCCGTGATAGACAGAGTTTGTAGCTTTAATTGAGAGAAGAAAGTTACGAAAAGTACGTCACTGAAATCTGTCTCATTTACAAATAGTAAATACAAAAGTGTCGAATCGACGTAATCTGGTACGTCAAAAGTTTTTCACATGTGTATTTCTCATTTTTTTAAAATATACTGATATAGCCAATATACTCGTATATTGACTCGTACTGATTGAGCCAATATACTCGTATATTGGCTTGAATTGTTGATGAAGTTATTTTCTAGACATATTTAACTCTCAATTGCCACGCGCACATTATTGGTATTTTATTACATGAATGAGTAATACCGGTTTTGACTTAAACATAGCAGTGGTCCGAATACCGGCTACCTAGAGTGGTCTAAATACCGGCTAGCCGGCATTTGAACCTCTCTCGGTTGCTCTGCTTTAAGGGGGGGGGGGGGGAAATAAATTAATTTAAATAGTTCCATAATTAATAAATTAATTTAAATTGTTCAGAAATAGTTCCAGTCCCATTTCTCAAAATGAAAAAAGCAACCATGGCCGTAATTCTTCAGGACCGACACTGGTTACCGGATCACTTCCCAAATAAGATCTGTTGGATACTCCAAAGTTGCCTATAATAAATGTGAAGAGAAAGAAAAGAAAATGACGGAGTAACCAGGCGAAAGAGGCAGAAATTGGATTTTAACCCTCTCGCTGCGCAACCCGAGATGTCCTCGAGCAACGTAAAAGTAGCAAAATTTGCACAACCCGAGATTTCCTCGGGGATGCAATTTTTTTCCGTCTAATTAACCCTCCTTGATTATTCCCACAAGTTATTTTTTATTGTAATTTTTGTCTTATTTAATCGGTGCATTTTCCCGATTAAATTAGACAAAAATTTTTCTATTGAAAAACAGGTGACAAAAGAATAAAAATTCTTAAAAGACGCTCGTCGCGAAGGGGTTAAATACGCAATTTTTGAAGCTATTTTGATAAAACAATTACGCGGCGAGAGGGTTAAAAAAGTGAAAAGGGAAAATATCCCACAAAGGAAGATGATGCAATCTGTGTCTTCTGCATGTGTGCTTTCTCTGTGGACAAGAATGGGGGAGGGGATTCTGGGTTCAATGTTAAGAATGCGATATGTGGACTGATAAGGACTGCACCGAAGCAGAGAACGATATTATGTTTGTGTTTTTTTTCGGATAAAATAATTTTTATTTCAATCAGTAAGCTTTTTTTTTTGTTTTACACGTTAAAAAACAAAACTAGAAACATAATGGGAAGAAGACTGTGAGAGATAGGTGTAACGAATTTTATAATTTTGACAAAAATACTTGTTTATTAAAAAATGCGTATTTTTTTCTGTGCCATAGAAATGTTATTAATCAATAAAATTTATTAAAATAATATTCTTATTGCTTAATAATTGTCATTAGCTCTATTTGTGTGATCTTAAAAAAAAAAAAAAAAAAAAAAAAAAAAAAACTTTGGTAGCCGGTATTTAGACCCCATCTTAAAAATTCAAAATTTGAAGACATTCGGAATTTTGCTTTTTATAAACAGAAAACGCCTTTTAAACTGATTTTTTTATTCTCTAAACATGTGTAAAACATGTCAAGGTACCCTGCTGTTACTTTTTATTTTATTAATTTTGAAAATTGTATGATCTAGATTGAAAACAAAAGTGGTAGCCGGTATTTGGACCTTTTCCTCTATATATGTGTGTGTGTGTGTGTTGGTGTGTTTGTGTGTGTACTAAATTTTGTCCGCACGCAACGTCTTCAAACTCGCTAAAACATTGAGATGGCTAATTTCTCGGCGGGGATTGCAAATGGGCAAAATGGTCCTAAGGAGGTGGAACTGGGGAGATTTAAAAATTTTCAAACCGTCATAAAATGGACATTTTGAAATATTTTGAACTAAAGGCATGTTTATTTAGTTTCGTGGTGCTGTCAGTACGTAAAAAAATAACTCTTAGTTTTCATGGAATGCTCTTTCTGCTTAACCCTTAAATGTGAGATTTTTTATTTTGTTTCGAAAAAAATATATATGATTCTCTGAAAGGTTTATTGCACAGGAAAAAATAATGAAAAAAATCAGAGATACATTTTTCATATGGTCAAGCTTTTCTTCTCTTGCACATCTGCAATACAAGTAAAAACTACCGTCGTGTGGCTGTTTTACGCTAAAATATTGCAAATTAGTAAATATTATAATAAGTATGTCTCCTAATACCTTATTTTATAAAACTTAATTTTTAACCCTTTAATTCCTATGATAGAATACATTCTAGAAATTACTTAGTTCAAAGAATCTGACTTAACACCAAAAAAGTTCAATGGTTAATTTCACTTTATTTAAATTCAGAATGTCTGTTATTAATTAAAGCAAATATTGCTATTTTAATTTTCTGGTGTGAATTAGGTATATACGAGTGAAAAAGATCTATTAAATTCAAAACACTGTTGTTTGCATATATGCAAACCTGCGCACTATAGGGTTAACTTCGAAATCTACCTGTGCCTGTAGAACTAGCCGGCAGGGTTAAAATTTAATTAATATTTTAAATGTTTCATAACAGCTTTAAAACAATGATACCACGACGATAAACGATTATGAAGATAATAATACCATGATTCTCACACCAGGTATTATCGTAAACGTTATAATGTGACAGAAAAAAGGGGGACACTGAAAATAAAATGATTTAAAATTGAGTAACAATTTACCCACAATCATACCATAATCACTTTAACGTCTTTTAATTGACTTCAAATAAGCGGATATTCCTTCCTCCAAACTGATAACTTTCTATACAAAAGAAAATCTTAATCAGCTAAATACAGAATTACATTTAGACAAAAGATAAAGAGTCTTTTTCCATATATATTCTCTCTTTTCTTCTTCTTCTTCTCTTTTTTTAATACGCTTATGAGGAGGTGTAAGTCACGAATTAATGAATTACGTTTTTGTACGTTTGAGAAAATTCCATACTTAATTATTTTTTAAGTAATGAAGGAAAAAATATTTGGAAAAAAAATTCAACAAAGAAAAATGTATTTTGAGCTTTTTTACTAATTTTTATATAAATAAAGACCGAATTTTTTTTTCAAACTGTATATATATATATATATATATATATATATATATATCATTTAATGATTTTTTCCAATCTTGTTATGTATGTTATATATATTTTCTATTACTTTTTCCATTTCATAATATTTAATATTATTCTGTTTTCACTTGAAACTATTATTTTGGTTATATTGGTCGTTAGAGTGCAGGAGAAAAAAAAATTTCAGCTTTTAGCTTTTTTCTCACAGAAAACGACTAATTTTGTTTATATAATTGAATTCTGTACTCTTGATAACGTGATTCAATATATAATCTTTTCAATTATTTTTATCGAAATCCATATTCTTTTTTTCTTCCTTATTAATTCTTGTTATATATTACAAGGGACTTTATTTTATACATAACAGCTTGTATATTATGTTTCTGGTATCCATTCAGTGTGTTTGGGGACACTGTATTGTTGTAAAATTATTCATACTATCACAATTTTTGTTGGTGGTGAGTAATGTTTAATTAATGGTTATATTTGTATATATATATATATATATATATATATATATATATATATATACACACACACATACAAAGATGATATCTCCTATTATCGCTGACAAGTAGCTACTTCCTAAAAAATTAGTTTAGATGATTATTTCCAATTGCGCAAATGTTATGAATGTTCCAATGCATCATATTAAAGTCTATGATTTTAGTTTTATAGTTAAATATAAAAGCAATTGTTGTGGTGAGAATTTTATTTTTTTTTAATTGTCGGCAACTGCTATAACGAAAGATATTTATTTTTTCCTGTCATTGTTGTGTAGGAGCTGGTTTTATCAGAATCTTGTTAAGACGGTATTCAAAATTTTTAACCCTCCCCATTTCCATTCCCTTGGGCCGATTTTGCCCATTTTCAATCCCCGCCGAGATATTAGCCATCTCAAAGTTGTTGGCGAGTTTGAAAACGATCCGTGCATAATTGCGACTTTTATCGTGCGGACAAAATTTAGTACATACATACATATATATATATATATATATATATATATATATATATATATATATATATATATATATAAACTTTTTAGGTGGGGGTGGTTTTGGGTTCCTGCGGTCCTATAATGAAAAGTAGATTTTTATAGATTAATAGTTAGATTTTTATAGATTAATAGTTTTTCTTTTTTAAAGTTACGATTCTTAAATTTCGTACGACCCCTGTCTCTAATAGGTTATATTTAGGCAAACGTTCTTGCATAATTCAATAAGTATAACAGTAAATGTTTCACTTTTGTTCAAAACAAAACTTACCAGGTCATGATATTTTAAATTACATATATTTACGTTGTTTTCTGGCTATAACATTGCGTTGTACCATTTGTAGTTAATTTTGAAAAAAAAAACTGTTTTATGCTTGACGACCATTACTGGTATGGGGTTATATTCGGTGTTTAACACATTGTCGATGAGCAATTTTTATCAAATCTGAATTTTAAAATTGTAGAAGTTCCTCCCTGTTCTGAAAGTCTTTTGTAAATTGGTGTTCTAGATAGGTTTACCAAGTTTATGCACCGGTAAACATCTTTTAGGTGCGAATTTAATATAAAATGTACTACAATATACGAAATTAAGGACAACATGATATAAATGCATTTTCTGTAAAGTAGAATCTACGCCTTTAGTCAATGATGTTTTGTGAAAGAAAACGAGAATTCTGGTTTCTCGTCGTGGTGTTAACTTACTACATTCTTCTTCTTATTATTATTTTTTTTAATATGTAGCAAATGCCCAATTTGGAACTTAAAATAGTTGACTGAGCTAGGATTTTGTTTCCAGGTTATTCTTTGTTATGATCATATTGTTTCAGTATGTCAAAGGAAAAATATCCTAAAATATTTGGAAAAGCCTGCAGATGCAGTTAAATTATATAAAAAAGGGCTAATTTTTTTTATTTATAACTTTGTAAATCACTGCCGCTACTCATATTGCTAAAAAGTTTTGTAGAACTGGAGTGCTAATAGCTCGTACTTAATATGAATTTGTCTACCTTATTCTAAATATGAAAAATTAGAAATCGCAAATTTCACCTTAAATGATTCCATAGGTTTAAAAAAACAAAAATTCATATTTTTAGATAAATGCATTTCTTCATAATGTACTTTGTTTTATTATAATATTCTTAGTAACTTGAAACTTAGATAACATATATGTCACTTCAGGAAATTAAAACAATTTATATTTTAAGGCTTAAATGCGCGATTTTTTTTTATTTTGTTTCGAAAAAATATATATGATTCTCTGAAAGGTTTATTACACAGGAAAAATAATGAAAATTAATCAAAGATAAAATTTTCATATAATACGTCAATCTTTTCTTCTGTTGCAACTCTGCAATACAAGTAAAAACTAATGTCGTGTGGCTGTTTTACGCTAAAATATTACAAATTAGTAAATATATTAATAAGTATGTCTCCAAATACCTTATTTTATATAATTATTTATTTTATAAAACTTAACTTTTAACCCTTTAACAGGGTTCCAACACTTTCAGCTGAAATACCAGTATTTTTATGTAGAAAAACTTGACTTACATAAACGCAAAAATGCGAGTTTTTCTCTAAGAAAATACTGGGGTATATCTGACCTAAGGTTAAGGAAATTCCCTGACGTGTAGGAAACCCGTTTAATTCCCCTGATAGAATACGTTCTAGAAATTACGTAGTTCTGAGAATCTGACTTTACAACAGAAAGTTTCAATGGCTAATTTCGCCTTTTTTAAGTAAGGAATGTTTGTTATTAATTAAAGCAATTTTAATTTGCTATTTTAATTTTCTGGAGTGAATTAGGTATATACGAATAAAAAAAATCGATTAAATTCAAAACATTGCTGTTTGCACATGTGCAAAGCAGCGCGCTAAAGGGTTAATACTACCGGGTGATTCCAAATACATATTAGGACGACTATTTCTTTAACAGCTTAAGACAGACAATAATTTTAATTTCAATATGTAATGAAGTCAAACATAGCTGTGAGATAAGGAATTCGTTTATCAAGGACTGTATACTTATTAAAATAGGAAATTTAATTTTGAATGCGGTTTCTTTCCTGTAATTTATATTTAATAATCTCTTCTTCATTTTCTAAGAAAAAAATGTACCAAACGTTACATTCTTCTACGACAAAAACGTATCAAATTATGATACTTATCTTTTTTACATTTTGAGTGCGAAAAAATCATTTATCTTTTTTTGGTGCTAGAAATCTCGGAAATTTCAGAAAATTCAATGTATCATAACTCCGTAATATTTTATCTACAATAATCCAATATTTACTTTTCATAATACGGAAAAACTTTCCGCATAGGACATATAGTATCCAAAGACTCTATAGAATATTGAATTTCTTATTTTAATATGTATACATTGAGATGACATATCTAAAATGTGATTCGAATATTCTTTTTTTTTAAACTGGCAGTGTGTTTCAATAATCAGTAAATAAACATATAATTGCCTATAACTTTATAATGAATCTCCTAGTATGCATAAAAGGAATAAAAGAAATACTTTTAAATTTCTTGAAAATACCAAATCAAATACTTATCGTATTTGTTAAACTGCAAAACAAGACAAAGAAAAGACAAGACTTTTAGAATGTCAAATAATTAACTCAGTTCAAATATTTTCCTTTTGTAATTCCTATAACAACAAATCGTCATGATTCTTTCTTTTATATAATTAAAACCAGAAATTCTTGTGATTACGGAATAAAGAGATAGTTAAACAAAAAGTATAACGAATACCCAGCTTTCGTTTGGCTTTGTATTGCAATTTCTAAGGAATGCGAAGAATTAAAGTACCTCTTCGCTATCAATAAACTTCATATTGTCTTTTAATGAAAGTAGTTTCCACAATTAATCTAACATTCTAATGCCATTAGTTACCCGAACAACAGCTTCATACTATATATTTCAATCTGAAAAGATATGTATGTTTTCATTTATAAGGTCGAAACAATGGTTGTGATATTCTACGAAAAACATTTGACACCTAGAAACATTTTTTTGTGATAGTACTAAAGCCATTTCAATATTTTTTATTTTATTTTGTTTTGTAATTAGCTATATTTTCATAGTTTTCTTTTTCTGAAAAAGCAATTCATTTTGTGTAACGTTAATTTAAAAAGAATCCTAGATTTTACCATTGTGTAACTATTGCATTTTTATATATTTGCTTCTGAACGATGAATTTTTTTATTTATGTAGTTAAAAAATATTGAAATCGCTTCAAAAGCGATTCAAAGTGCTTCAATATTTTCTGTTTTTCATACGATTTTGTAAGTGATATTTCCTTTATTTATCAAATATTCACAAAATAGCTTGTTTTGTTTTTCTCGTGGCTGTGCAAAATATTACTCTTAAGCCTGTTGTTGAAATGGTTTATTAATTTTTTCTGTTCTACTCTTTCAAAATTTTAGTTTACTAGTGTAATTAAAATAATCCCACTGATATATCTTACCAACTATATTATTTTTAACAGCATATAAAAAAAATGAAGCACAATATCTGTCATATTTTTATTTATATTTTGTGCTTTATACTTTTTTATAATAGTGATATGTCTTTAAAACAAATTAATAATACTTCCTTTGAAAAATAATTAAAATTAACGAATAATTTGTGTCCGAAATAAGTATAGGGGAGAACGGGGTTAGTTGTGCCAGGGACAAGCTGTGCCAGGGGCAAGTTGTGCCATAGAGCTTCCTGACTGAGCTAAAAGGTTGCAGCACCTGTCGCGTCATGTGAGTGTAGAGGTTGATTGTCTCAGTATATTGCGTATGTTTTGAAGTATAGCGTTACTTTGTTTCCGAGATAAAAATATTTAACTTTTTTCTATCGTAAAAGTAAATTTTGCGACGTAAGTTGGAATCGTCATTACCTCTAGCGATACTGAGGTATGTAAATTTAACATTATTTAAATGCTTATATTTGGAACTATTATTCTATGTATTTCATTTGTTCATCATGCCAACATTTCGGAAACTAATGAATAAAGTTCAAAATGGCGTAACGCGGGTCTAGTTGTGACAAAGTCAAAGAGACACGTTGCGACAGTGTCACTACTTACCCCAGCATAATTTTTCTCATAATTTTAACTTCCTATGTTCTTCAGTAACTGATCGACCGTTATCAATCAGAGATGAGAGCGTTAAAGACCAGAATGATAATGAAAAAAAAATTAGTAAATAAGAAACTATTAATAAACCAAGCACTTCAGCAATAACTTTAATCAATGATGGTGAGATTGCAGGACCGTCTTCAGAAATAAGAAATCTCATTGAATTAGATGATTATGGCAATTGATAATAGCAATGTGTCAGTGGTAAGTCTTACAGAAATAAGACAACTCCCTAAAGTAGGACCTCGAAAGGGCAAGCTATCTATTCTTAAATGTTTTAAATCTGCCATTCTAACAAGCACACCTGTAAAAGAGAACATTCGAGCAGAACAAAAAGCAAAAGAACGCAGAAAACAAATTGAAGAAGAAAAAGCAAAAAATAAATTGTATGGAAAGGCCAAGCAGTGCATTAAAAAATTACACCTAGGTTAATGAAAGAAAGGGAGAAACAAGTATTGGATAGTTCTGAAGATGACGAAAATTGCTTATGTCTAGTTTGCTCGGAGCAATGCAAAATTTCTAGACCCGGAGAAAACTGAGTGCAATGCATGACATGTAAAAGATGGGCGCATGTGAAATGTACCAAAAATGAACTTTATTATATTTGTATTAACTGCAAATTAGACGCTGAAACAAGCAATGACAATGAGTGATTAAAATTATAGGATATAGGCCTACACGTTGTAGTAGGCTACCGAGACAAAGATCAAGATGGCCAAAGATTACTGTTGGCTTACTTTTTATTTCTTTCCTTATTAAGACATTTTTTTTCTTTGTATTGCTAAGTGTCTCTAAAAGTACCTTTATAAAGGACTACGAGTTTACAAGTGTTAACAATTTACCTATATTATTTTCATTTCATTTACAATATAATTAAAGCATGAAAGTGTTTTATTGTGTTACGAATATTATAAATGAATAAATTTCTCATTCTTGATTTAACATATCCCATTTAATCGCCTTTCTTTCATAATTTGAATATGTTACAATGTACTTGTATGTGTCATTTATGTTTCACAATGTGCCCCAAGCATGTCACAACTTGTCCCGTAGCGGGAGGACAAATTTCGAGGTTACGCCGAATTCATTTTGTGTTATGAAAAACGTTAATAATGCTAATAGTAGCTTATAAATATGTTACGCAAGATTTACTCAAATGGCATGATACACTAAATGTTTCGTTTTAATTCAAATCTTACGGCTAATATAAAAAATGTCGAAAATGTCACTACTAGCCCCTGTCTCCCCTACCTAAAATGTTGTATCAAAACGTTTTTAGATTAGCTCAGTATTTCCCCAGAAGATGACATAAGTTAGTTTCATTCGCAGGCATGGTAGTTTCCAATCTTGAAAAGGCAGAATATCTAGATACATAGCTGTAATTGCAACGACTCTTACTTTATTTGAGATCTAATCGAATCCGGGACCACAGTATACAAGACTGCTGCTCTAACCACTGAGCTACTCCGGCCGATGCCTGAGTCTGCAATTTCTCACTAATAAACCATGTTGGGGAAGTCACCAGCCATCTATACGACAGCCTTGGATGCCCGGACAACGATGAATAGATTTTACTATTACATCGATCTACGATAATTATAATAAAACACTTATACTACAATATATATTAAAACACACATACACACATAAAAAACGCCTGCATTCAACGGTTAATTTATATATACCTTTAATACCTAATTTATATATACCATTGCGCTTTTTCACTAATATACATATAGTTATAGAAGAAAATGTGTTAGAAGTTGATAAATAAAATTATAAAAAACAAAAATATAACCCTACACGGTTAGATAACTTTAAAACAAGTTCTGTATTAATGAAAGTCTTTCCAGCAAGTGCCGGGAGGAAGAGGTAGCTTTCATATTCCTTCTTTTTTAAAAGCCAGCTTATATTATTCCAACACACGAAGCTCAAATTAGAGGAACCCGATTATAGAAGATTAAATACTAATTTTTATCAATACTGAATATCTTGAAGTGTCCACCATTTTAAAACAACATAATGGGTGCAACAAAGCTAACCAATGAACTTGGTCGAGACCTTAGTAATTCCTGTGCACATGCTTACTCACATCTAAATCGGTTGATATGTACGAGTGCTGTTGCAGGCAAATAATCAAATTTTTCAAAATGCCACCCACATTAGAAATTCAAACTGCTATATCTCAGCCATTTTTTTAGATAAAGGCAAAACAAAAAATGCTCCGGAATCTTTGTAACAAGCTCAAACACATAAGAAAAAAATCTTTTTCCATTCCCAATTTTTTCGTACCTTATTTAATTTTTATTTTTAATTTTTAAATGGCCGCCATTTTGAAACAAGAAGGCGGATGAAGTTAGCAAACGAACTCGGCCGAGAGATTACTATGTACTATTTACATGCCTTGTCACATTCTAATACGTTCATAAATACGCGTGTTATCGCGTGACAAAAATCAGATCGTTTCAAAATATCAGTCATGCTAGAAATTCAAAGTGCTATAACCCAGCCATTTTTTAAGTTATAGACAAAACAAAAAATAATTCGGAATCTCTGTATCAAGCTCAAACACCCAAGAAGAAAACATTTTTCAATGTCTAATTTTTTTGTACCATATTTTAAATGTTAATATTTATTTATTTTTTTTTTTTTTAAATGGCCGCAATTTTGAAACAATGTGGCTCATGAAGCTAGGCAACGAACTAGGTCGAGACATTGCTGTGTACTATGTACATGCTTTGTCATATCCAAATCGGTTCATAAATACGCGTATTATCGTGTGACAAAAATCAGATCGTTTCAAAATATCAGCAATGCTAGGAATTCAAAGTGCTATAACTCAGCCATTTTTTAATATATAGACGAAAAAAATGCTCCAGAATCTTCGTATCAAGCTCAAACACATAAGAAAAAAATCTTTTGCAATGTCTAATTTTTTGTGCCTCATTTTAAATTTGAAAATTTGAAAATTTTTTTAAATGGCCTCTTTGAAACAACATGGCGGATGAAGCTGTCCAACGAACTCGGCCGAGATATTGGCATGTACGTACCCAATTATATCCAAATCGGTTCATAAATATGAGAGTTACAGTATGACAAAAGATCAGAAATATATATATAACCATTAATTACACATTACCGACCACCAACAAAAATTATGATAGTATGAATGAATTGACAATAATACAGTTTCCCCAATATATATATATGTTGTAGGCTAATTGAGAAATCAGGCTCTTTGCAAAGAGCCGGGCTAATTGGAGAATCGTCTTTCTTTTTCCAATTAGCCTGATATTTTCAGGCTTATTGCAAAGAGCCTAGACACCGCTAGGCTAATTGAAAAATGACCACTTATATTCCAATCACGATGATTTTTTACGCTTATTAACCCATAACCCGACCCGAACCCGAAAAATAAATTACAACAGACCGTATCTCGATCTGAGCAAGACAAATAATTTCAGTCTGCACGCAACCCGACCCGAACCTAAAAATTCCATTAAAAAAAAACCCCGGAATCTGAACCGAACCAAATCTGAACCCGACAACAATATTCCAATGAACCGTAACCGATCCGAGCAAGAAAAATTGATTTCTAAGGACATGCAACCCGATCCGAACCTAAAAATTCTATTTAAAAAAAAACGGAATCTGAACCCGACAAAAATATACCAATGAACCATAACCGATCCGACCAAGACAAAATCATTTCTGAGGACATGCAACACAACCAGAACCTAAAAATTTAGTTTGAAAAAAAACCGAAATCTGTCGCGAACCAAATCTGAACCCGACAAAATTATTCCAAAGAACCATTACCGGATCCAAGCAAGGCAGAATTATTTCCGTGGTCACGCAACGCGACTCGAACCTAAAAATTCTATTTGAAAAAAAACCCGAAATCTGACGCGAATCAAATCTGAACCCGACAAAAATAATCCAAAGAACCATAACCCGATCGGAGAAAGACAAAATAACTTCCATGGACACGCAACTCGATCCGAACCTAAAAATTTTGTTTAAAAAAACGCGAAATATGACCCGAACCAAATATGATAACCGACAAAAATATTCTAATGAACCATAACCCGATCCGAGCAAGACAGTAATTTCCGTGGACACGCAACCGGACCCGAACCTAAAAATTCCATTTGAAAAAAACCTGAAATCTGACCCGAACCAAATCTGAATCCAACAAAAATATCCCCCAAAACCATAACCAGATCCGAGAAAGAAAAAATAATTTTCGTGGACACGCAACCCGACCCGAACCTAAAAATCCCATTAGAAAACCCCCGAAATCTGAACCGAACCAAATCTGAATCCGTCAAAAATATTCCAAAAAACCATAACCGGATCCGAGCAAGACAAAATAATTTCAGTCGGCATGAAACCCAATCCGAACCCGAAAGTTCTACTTGAAGTTAACCCGAAACCTGACCAGAACCCGAAATTAAAATACAACAGGCCGTATACCCCGATCCGAGCAATGCAAATTATTTTTCACGTACACGCAGTACGACCAGAATCTAAAAATTCCATTGGAAGTCAACCTGAAACCCGACACGAAGCCGATCGAAACACGACAAACATATTTCAAAGAACCCTAACCCGATCCGAGAAAGACAATATAATTTCCTTCGACATACAACCGGATTCGAACCTAAAAGTTTCGTTTGAAGTCAACCCGAAAACCTTACATAAGCCGCGTTCGGGTCGAATTTCGGATTGAGTTTAACTAGAACTTTCAGGTTCGAATCGGGTTGCCTGTCGACAGAAATTATTTTGTCTTGCTCGGATCGAGTTATGGTTCTTTGGAATATTTTTGTCGGGTTAAAATTTGGTTCGGGTCGGGTTGCAGGTTGACTTCAAATGGAATTTTTAGGTTCTGGTAGTGTTGCGTGTCCACGAAAATAAATTTGCCTTGCTCCGATCCGGTTATGGTTCTTTGGAATATTTTTGTCGGGTTCAGATTTGATTCGGGTTTTTTCAAATGGAATTTTTAGTTCGGCTCGGGGTGCGTGTCCACGGAAATTATTTTGTCTTGCTCGTATAGGATTATTGATCTATGGAATATTTTTGACGGGTTCAAATGTCGGGTTTTTTTTCGAATGAAATTTTAGGTTCCGGTTGGGTTGCGTGTCCATGGACATAGTTTTGTCTTGCTCGGATCGGGTTGTCTGCTGACAGAAATTATTTTGTCTTGCTCGGATCGGGTTATGGTTCAATGGAAAATTTTTAGCGGGTCCAGATCTGGTTCGGGTCAGATTTCGATTTATTTTCAAATGGAATTTTGAGGTTCACGTCGGATAACATGTCCACGGAAATTATTTTGTTTTGCTCGGATCCGTTTATGTTTCTTTGGAATAATTTTATCGGGTTCAGATTTGGTTCAAGTCAGATTTAGGGGTTTTTTTCAAATTGAATTTTTAGGTTCTGGTTTGGTTGTATGTCCTCAGAAATTATTTTTTCTTCCTCGGATCGGTTATGGTTCATTGGAATATTTTTATCGGGTTCAGATTTGGTTCGGTTCAGATTCCGAGTTTTCTTCAAATGGAAGTTTTAGGTTCGTGTCGGGTAACATGTCCACGGAAATTAATTTGTGTTGCTCGTAGCCGTTTATGTTTCTTTGGAATAATTTTTGGGGGTTCAGATTTGGTTCAAGTCAGATTTAGGTGTTTTTTCAAATTGAAATTTTAGGTTTTGGTTTGGTTGTATGTCCTAAGAAATTATTTTGTCTTGCTCGGATCGGTTATGGTTCATTGGAATATTTTTGTCGGGTTCAGATTCCGGGTTTTTTTTCAATTAGAATTTTTAGGTTCGGGTCGGGTTGCATGTCCTCCGAAATTATTTTGTCTTGCTGGGATCAATTGTGGTTTATTGGAATATTTTTGTCGAGTTCAGATTTGGTTCGGTTCAGATTCCGAGTTTTCTTCAAATGGAAGTTTTAGGTTCGTGTCGGGTAACATGTCCACGGAAATTATTTTGCGTTGCTCGGATCCGTTTATGGTTCTTTGGAATAATTTTGTCGGGTTCAGATTTGGTTCGCGTCAGATTTCGGAGTTTTTCTCAAATTGAATTTTTAGGTTCTGGTTGGGTCGCATGTCTTCAGAAATGATTTTGTCTTGAACGGAACGGTTATGGTTCATTGGAATATTTTTGTCGGGTTCAGATTCTGGCTTTTTTTCAAATAGAATTTTTAGGTTCGGGTCGGCTTGTATGTCCTCAGAAATTATTTTGACTTGCTCGGATCGGTTATGGTTCATTCGAATATTTTTATCGGGTTGAGATTTGGTTCGGTTCAGATTCCGGGTTTTTTTAAATGGAATTTTTAGGTTCGGGTCGGGTTGCGTGTAGATTGAAATTATTTTGTCTTGCTCGGATCGGAGTACGGTCTGTTGTAATTTATTTTTCGGGTTCGGGTCGGGTTATCGGTAATTAAGCCTAAAAAAGCATTCTGATTGGGAAATAAGTGGTCATTTTTCAATTAGCCTAACTGTGTCTAGGCTGTTTGCAATAAGCCTGAAAAATATCAGGCTAATTGGAAAAAGAGAGATGATTCTCCAAAGAGCCGGATTTCTCAATTAGCCTACGACATATATATATATATATATATATATATATATATATCACATTTGAACGGAGGGTGGTTTCGGGGCCTGAGGATCATGATCTGTGAAAATATACCATAATTTTTCGGAATTGTTTTCCTCCGAACGGCTGCAATAGGTAGCTTTTTGTAATGCTACCTATTGCTACCTTTTTAATGCTTTTGTAAGCTACCTAAAAATAATAAAAAAAAAGCTCTGTATTATTGAATAATCAACATGAAGAATATGATCTCCAATTTCTACTGAATGGACTTTATACATACATTGACTGAACGTTCTGACGATTAACTTTGTTAGCAATTTGAATGATAATATGAAAAAAATATTTTCTTTATAAAACTTTATTCTTTATCTCGCAAATAATTACAAATGTTATATAATGTAACAGTAGCTTTCGACAAAATTAATAGTAATCAGACAAAGCAAATATATTTTTTTTTATTGCTGTAGAAAATTTAAATGATTTTCAACTAATAATCATTAATTTAAATCCGACTTCATTTCTCTAGTAGAAATGTGATAAAGCACCTCGTTAGAGTCAAATGAATATGATAAAAATGCAAGAAAATTGTAAAAGAAAAAAATTTACTCTCTAAAATACAAGAGATAAATTAAGGTTCTTAAAAAAATAAATTCTCTTCGATGATATACACAATAATTAAAACGACGTCGACACATGTGAATATTCATGAGACAGAGACATTTATCATGTTATTGTTTTGGGAGTGGTCTCACAGAAACTAAATAAAATATTATAAGTGGAGACAGAATAAAATGAAAAAAAGTATCTACTAAACTACTGGGGGAAGTTTCAAGGGAGAGCAAAATTAATTTCTTTTACTGAACTCATGTGTAGCTGTATTCAGATACTAATATTCATTATTCGAAATCGCTTACAATGCATCTTTTCCTTCAATGATTTAATACTTTACATGCATGGTGAGTAAAAATTAATGATAATTTAGTTGATAATAAATAATAGAAAGAGAATAAAAAAAGTGAAACATATGAGACAATATCTACAAAACAGCATTAATGTTATTATTCAGTGTTACTAAAATTAAATTTCCTCAATTCAGAGGATTATAGAAGGACGTTATTACGTGTACAATGACGTTGTACCATTATCTCATTAAATTTGGACAACAATTACATCCAAGTTCTGCGTTAGAAATTTATTTAAAGGACAGCGGTCAAAAGTTTCTATTCCATTGTAATTCTGTTTTTAAATATATATATGTAATTCTGAATGAACAAAACAGCCTATATGAAAATGTTGCAATTAACAGCTAATCAATTTGACATTAATATGTGTAGTTTAAGATAGCTATCTATCTATCTATATACAGGGTGTTTCAAGAAGATTAAAACGCGCTTTAATTTTTTACCTGTTGCGGATACCTAAGCAGTGTAAATTGCAAAAGTGTTGAAAATAAGATAAGGAGTAAGATTATAGTACTGGAATAATCATGCAATTATAGTGAGAAAGTTATACTTTTTAATTATTTAATGATCCTGCGATCAGTTATATTTAAAACATTATCTACGTGCTTTGACAAGTAAAACAGTTAAAAGTCAGTTCTTATACGGCCAAAACTTAGTGAGTTATGATGATACGTTATATTTTACGAAATTTCGGAGCGTTTCGTCACTAAAAAATCATCTGTCTATTTTTGTAACTTTGGAAAATTATTGGTCTGATTATTTCATCAGCAAAATCATAATTCTTATCTTATTTTGAACTTTTTTTTCAGATTATGTTGCCTGCTTATCTCCACCAGGTAAAAATACAAGTGCATTCCAAAAATGTTGCTGCAATATGTATACATATTGCAAAACTTTTCATCGCGATAAAGCCGAAATACTGAACCTAACTGAACTCGACCTAACTGGCACAGCGCCTTAATCTTAAGTGTATTAGATATGTTCATCAATCAATAATGAATCTCTAATAGCTCGTTTACAGAGAATGGAAAAAGAATTATCGTAGATTATGGTCAATAGAGAAAAGTTGTTTACGGTGCATTTCAACGATGTCGTATTATACAAGTCTGTGATGTGGAACCACATATATTCGTAAATTATCTCATTTTTCCTTATTAAATACGACGTTGTAAAATACCGTTGTAAAATACCGTTGTAAAACCTCCCGTTAATTAAATTATATTAAATTTTATTCAAACCAGATGTTTCCTTGTTAACCCCTTGGGGACGAGCGACACGTATACGTGCCGCATGAGGCGCTCAACGGTGACAAAAGATTAAAAATATCGTAAAAGGCTCCCGTCCCGAAGGGGTTAAACATAAAAGTTAATATATCTTTATAAATAATTTATCTTTTCCCAGCCTTGAAAACTCTCCCACGTAAATTTTTAATATTTCGCCTATACATGCTATCAACTGCATTTTCATCGATAAAAAATAACATAGGACCTTCCTCTTTTCGATTTCATTATAATTCTTATTAATTTCGGGACCACAATGGCAAAGCATAACCGCTAGTTATAATTTTGTCTAGCCTGGTGCCTCTCATGGGTTTGTTAAAAATTCTCAAGCAACGTAAATAATAGGCAAATGTTCAGGAACACTAATTTATCATGTGTACTTGTAAATTCAAAATTATCCATATGTTAATATTAACGGATATTTCATGATTCATATTCTCTCGCCATATTCAATATGCCAAGAAATGAAAAGAAGATTTTGCTGTTGCGATTTGAAATCATTCTTTCACTGACTGCCTTGCTCTCAACTATGTACAAGCATGTACTCGTAAAATAACTATCTCGGGTGCCACCTTAAACATCTTGCATGGATACTTCGCTTGTTGTAACAATGATTAATAAAATTGCATTAATGAAAACTCTAATGCGCGAGTATTGTAGAGCCTGCGCTTTATATTTACTTTTATTACAAAGCAGAAAGAAATTGAATTTAATGTAAAAAACATTATTATAAACTTTTTCTGAAAAGTGTATTTTACTTTTTTCGAAAAAAAAAAAAAACATTTTGGACGAATTCTTTAATCCAGAAAATTCGGTAATTGGTTTGAAAATAATGACTCTTTGAAAATTCGAATTACATTATAGTTAATGAGGCAATATTTCCAATTTATTAATATAACATTATTATAATATGCTAAAATTAATGATTTTAATAAAAAAATTCGAATGTCATTATTCTGTTAAGGAGACATATCAAAATTGAATGTATTCATTAAATGGTTTTGGTTCAAACCTTTGTTTTAATGTCGGAAATACTAATTTAGCAGATGGCTGCTAAGTCGTGGCCATAAGTTTAGGACCACCACTGAAATTTAAGATCCAGACAATAAATTGCATCTGCGACATTTATTACTCAATTTTCAAAAGAAAAGCGAATACAGTAACTCCACTGCCAGACCGAATGACGCCATCTGACGAAAATCGATTTGATTTATGACATTATCAGTGGTTTCAATTTTAAAAACGCTAGTTTCTGCAAGGTGGTCCTAAACTTTTGGCAACGACTGTAAATTAGAATTTCAATAATTCTTTACACTTTTATATCATTTCCTCATATCAATTTGTTACCATGTGGTAAGCCAAATTAAAAATGTTCTTGTAAATTACACTTTTTGCCAAAATATTGAACTCAGAAAGAGTAAAAGCAATTTGTTTACTTTGTATTAAATCGTACACTTGTACCTTCTTGAATCTTAGAGATTTGATGATTAGATAATGGAATCATTACAATAAAATTTTGGCGGTGTCTAGCGGCGTGCCACAGTTTGCCTCCCCTGTTCTAAAGTATTCGTCACGTTTTTGTAAATCTACCAGCTTCGAATTCGAACCTTCAAATTCGAACAAATGTTCAGCATCTGTACTAAGGTAAATTTATATCCTGTTTTGGCGTTTTAAACCAAAATTATGTTTAAAAGCAGAAAACATGAATATATAAACTTCGTGCAATTGATATCTGCTAAGGGGTGCAAAATAAGAAAAGTCAATTACGTCGAAAACATCTCATGTAAAAATTAGCCAAGTTTTGAGACTCTTTAACAGTAAAAAGTTTTGAGATCATGTAGAGAAAAGTTTATCTCGCTTATTAACTCTGACATTGTAATTCACAAATAACTCCTAGTCTCTACAACTTTAGTTAATATTTATTTTATCATTGATTAATGATTATTTTATCATTCATTTAATCGAGAAAGTAACGGTTGTTGTTTAAATTTTAATATTGACGTTTATTTATAAAGTATTACAGAAAATAGTATTTGTAAAAGAGCTGAACGTATATGTATTTGTAGCATAGACATAATGTTACTTAACATTGTAAATCCGGGTGAGAACTCTCTCATGGTAGAGCTACATATCCGGAGCTTTGGGTGATTTTCTTCCTATGTAAAATAAATACGGACCAGACCCCTCTTTTAAAAATACCTCCAACCAATGCATCTCCTGTTAGGCTTCTATCCCTCGCGTTCATAATCAGCCTTAATAAAATAATCCCATCCCAACTCAAAACATAGTAAAGTGTTGACGTAATAACTTCCTTGTCGGGTTGACTAAATCTATTTATATAAAAATCAAGTCTCTGGGTGTCCTTCACAATTCCGGTTGGACCGCCTCATTGATCGCGGCCATATCAGGGTTCAGCTTCCTATGAAAAATCAGTACCAGCTTCAACAATGAGTAATTGTTGATAAGTATTAATGGCAGGGTTGCTAAAATTGCGCCAAGTTTTGACCAACTTTGCAAAATATCGCCAAATTTGGCGAAATAGCTAAATACCACCAAATTTGATGAAAAAATAAGTTGCTATATATGAAGCCAACCTGGCGATAGCTGGCTAATTTGGTGAAATTCCCATTGAAAACCCATTAATCTTTCATAATCTAGCTCACCGCTATTTAACCCAAACTCCGCGCATTGAAGGGTTTTTTTATTTTCTCAAAATCTATGGGTCAAAATTTAAAGTGTAATATAGAAAATGTACGTCTTTACGTCTTCATCCCGATGCTACTACTAATAAAATAAGCGCCACTAGACGGTGCTGTCCTATCTGAGCTCCTAACTGTCCAGTTTTAATGTGCTTTGCATAGCCGGATAATAAATTAAATTCTCGGTATTTTTCCAGTATAGGGGTCTTGGCGAAATAGAGAAAACTGCCTTGGCGAAGAAGAAAATTTGGAAACATATTTTCGTTCAACATATTTCTACATTTTAAAATGTGTTATTTCCATCTATCACTGCGGATCAAGTGAGAAAAACTGTCCATATTCTTGCACATGTGTTGTATATATGCATCTTTATATCTCATTTTCCGTCATTTTTGACGGGCTATTTTTCTAGTTATAGAATATTGTCCCATAGCTCTGTAACTTGGCAACATAGAACGTTGTGTTATACACTAAAATCTTCCTCCCAAAATTACCTAACTGTCAATGTAACTCTTCTTAAAAATACATTTCTCAGAACGTGAGTTATAAACGTTCTAAATGAAATTTACATTTTCATTTACATGTATAATCGACGAAATGTCTGTAAAATCAACAATTTTTATACAGGCCCTTACAAAAGAATCTGATACATTGCATCTATGCGTGGGAAATTTTGTAATAATATTTTTGTGAAGACAGAAAATATTTTACAATCCATGCGCAAATCATAAATTCGTGTCTTTGGTTAACAGCCACTAAACGTATTCAATTATAGAATGATATATATTGCTATCATAAAGATATTTTTGTACAATTAGAAATATGCATATAAATAAAATATTTGATGTGATGTATTAATACGAGTTTATAGAAATTAAGCTAATTTTTTTTTATAATATAATCTAACCTCATTGCTAGATTGCTAATATATTATCATGGAAATATGTAATTATAATTTTACAATAACACGTTTCTGTTTCTGTGTTAGATTAAAATTTACTTATTATTCTGGTCTTTGAAAATAAAACACTAAAACTTAATGCGTATATTTCACTTATACATAAGCTTTCATTCAATTACAATATTATTTCGTAAAGAAATTTAATTAGCAAATTGAATAGTATTAGAATCTAAGTTTTGTTTCTCTATATCTAGATATTTTTACTCTTTATGCTTGAAATACAAAGAAGAGGAAATAATTAATGAAACCGGAACCGGAATTTCATTATAATTTCATTATCTCTTTGGCTTTAAATAACCGAAGTTAAATAAATATATTTTTGTCTTTTCAGATTCCGAAGTAACCTTTTCAATACTGTTTTTGGAATTTTAATGATTTATTTTTCAGCTCGTTATCTTTACTGTAACTTTTTAGATAAAATCGACTGGAGTTTGGAAATAAATAAAATAAAAATTTTCAATGGTAGATAAAATCTTTCGTAAATCTTTTATTTAAATATACTTTTTTTCACATCTAATAGTGCCCAATTCATTTTCTCCAATGAAAAGCCTTTTCAATATTCACATTATGACTGATTTAAAATATATTTTTAATTTTCTCATTATGATTAATTTATATTGCATTTTTAATTGTATCATAAATATAAGATTTTTTATTTAAGATTCTTAAGTATATTTAAAAGCAAACTATTCAGTTCCTAATATTCTGTAATTTATTAATGAATAAAATTACGTAAGCAGTCTTTTATTTTCTTCCTACATAGTTTTCAAAATCAATATATGAACTAATATAATAATATGAGCTTAATTAAAATTATATTGAAAAATATTTTAGAAATACAAGGATCTTCCTTCTAGGCTTCATTTAACTTCATCCAACCTTCAGTTTTTTCTTAATTTTAAAATTGAATACTACGTTATCATCTAGTTTTCCTTTTTGTGATCCATTATAAATAATTTATGATTCACATCACGGCGACAAAGAAATTTGAAAATTTTTATTTATGCGCTTTCATCTGTAATTATAGTATAAAGCTTTCATTCAACTACAATAATTTTTTAATAAGAAATTTATTTAAAAAATTCAGTAATTTTATAATCTAATTTTTTTGTAAATGGCTTTTTATTTTTGATTCTTGAAATAGAAAAAAGTCAATAAATATATCTGAAAATTTTAATCAGTATAGGTTACGATCTATATACAATACTAAAAAAACCAGATAATATTAATTCCGCTCTTTCATAATTTAGTATAGCACTCGATGAAAAAAAAAATATAAGAATGATAGTACAAAACAAATTTAAGATTTAAGACTTATAATACACGCTTTATTTTAAATAAATTACGTCATTTGCATCCGCTGAAGAATTCCACATTTACGATCCAGTCTTAAACAGCATCTATAGAAAAGTATGCATAGCATCACTATTGCGGAATATTACACAAACCCAGCCAAAACGGATGGCGTCATTCAAGAAACTCGACAAACAAATTCGGGTATATAATGATTCATAATCCTTCATTTGTTTGTATCATATATGTTTGTTAAATGGAGTTTATAACAGCTCCATGTTTAATCAAAATCATTCATTTATATTTTTTCAAAATTTGGAGAATTTTATTACACACGGATTAATAAAATTCCATTCTTTTAGCTTTTTGATAGGAATTTTGTAAATGTGGAGGGAAAAAGCCACACATATATTACTTTAAAATACATTTTTATAGCAGACGATATTCTTGGCATAGCACGCATTTTATTTTTATTTTTTCAGTTTTTATGAGAAAATGGCAACAAAAAGATATAGTAATCTACTTTTTCCCCTTTACTTCCTAAAGAAATGGACTACTTCAGTTGCCACCATTAGAGAAATTGTCTTAAAAACTACAAAAAAATGAATATCTCAAAAATAAATTGAATTGTAGTTTCCAAGCAAATTGCATTTTAAAGTTCTTTTCTTTTCCTATACGGCGGTGTAAAAATTCAAAATGTGGGATGTTTAGAAGTTAAAAAATTGCAGTAAATATTATCAGTATTTAACCGTAAATGATGCATCTGCTTCATTTTACTGTTGGTTTATGTAACGGAACGTTAATTTTTAGGAACGACATTTTAACTGCTGCGCGAAAGAAACAGAATATCGGGGGCTAATAATTAATCAGACTAGGACAAGAATTGCTTTATATTTACTTTTTCTGCTGTTTTAAATAACAGCAATCAATAATTAAACTTTTCTTTTTTAAGAATACGATATAATCTTTTTAGGTGCGTTCGCAATTATATAAATACGTAGCACCTATAGTCGTCGTTCAGTCCGTCTGTCTGTCCGCATATAACAGAGCAAAATCTACCCAACTGAATGATCTGCAATTTTAAATAAATTATACACTGGGGATATACAGTGTGTCCATGTATAACCTGAACCGACCTTTATTTTCGCAACTGTTGGTCCTAGATGCATACTTCCAATTACAAAAATGATTTAAATAAGGTAAAGAGTTATTTTTAAAGCGATTTGGGTCAAGAAACACATTTATTAAAAAATTACGAAATTTAAATTTTTATACGGTCCCCCGGTCCTATAAGTGATATTTAGTAAAAATTTACTGTGAAACTAACAAGTAAGACAGAAAAAGTCCCATTCATCTAACATTAAAATTGACAGAGTTATGAAACTTTGAAATAGATGACTTATACCACTTTTTTGCATATCAAAACAGATGATTTCGACCGTGCTTTCAGGGGTCGTATATAAAGTACTTAAACTTATTTAAAGGTATCTGAGGTTTGAAAGAAATCGTACCACTATTACGATTGAGTTAACTTTATTAGTTAAGTTTCAGATTAGTTAAAATAACTGTATTTTAACATATGTTGTATTTTGTAAGGATTTGAGGCTATGATTTCTTTTAACAAAAATTATGTTATTTTCATAAGGTTTTATTTAATTTGCAACGATCGTCTTTCCAGTTTAAAATTTGTACTCGTACTTTAACTGACTTTCAAATGTCCGATCGAAGTTAAAATTTTGCATACTGTCTTAAATCCGATTACAATGTAATATTATTATGATTTCCGATGCTTAGCATCTTATAAATACTTATATTCGAGGATAACACAAAAAAAATTCGGATAGATTACCGTTAACCAGTTTTAGAAATGGTTTTAGATTAGATAACATAAACCTGCGATGGTTGTGTTTTTTAACTTTTATAATTAAGTTTTATGTTTTTTTAACGCTAAATAAAAAAATAGCTTCAGTTTTTACTATCATGTCAGGGTTTTTCGCAAATCGTAAGTTTCAAGGGTAAAAAATAGCGAAAAATATGATACTATAAAATAGATGTAAGACTTTTTTATTCAGTTTAATTTTATTTAATTCAATAATTTATTCAATTTTGTGGCTTATACTGGGTTTCTTACAGCTAAACAGCTCAGGGGTCCATAAGGTTGGGAGGGGAGGGGGGACCAATTTTAACTTTGAGCTTTTTAACTTGTAAATTTGAGATTTGAGAAAAACCCTAACGTGTTGGTTTAAAATGAAGGTCATTTTCGGATTGAGCTCTAAAAAATACATGTTAATCAATTTTCAAAAGCTAAAAAACATGGCACAACCTAAAATTTAAAAGACGGTGTAATCTATCAGCATTTTATAATATCATTTTTGAAAAGGATTGAGGCTGTTGTTTTTCATTCTTTTATTTAACAAAAATTCTGTTATTTTTATCCTCTTATATGTTCAGTACTTTGCAGTAATATGTCACAATGATTAAAGATTTCAAATTTATATTACAATACTGATTTTTCTTCCAACCATTTCTTTAATATATCTGACGAAATTATATTTCTACTAAATTTGTGAATGGCCCCTAAATTTCAGCAAAAAATATGCCCCAACTTTAAACAGCTATTACTCGGTCAATTTTAATCGTAGAATAACGGGACTTTTTTTGCCTTACTTGTCAGTGTAACAGTTAAATTTTACTAAATATAAGTTATAGGACCGGGGGACCGTATAAAAATGTAGATTCTGTAATTCTTCGTTAAATTGTTTTTTCGATTCAAACTTTTTTAATCTTAACTCTGCACCTCATTTTGACCACTTTTGTAATTGGAAGTATGCATCTAGGACCAACGGTTACGAAAATAAAGGTAGGTCAGGTTATACGTGGACACACTGTATATACACTGGGGATATATACACACTTGGGAACAATTTTTAACACAATTTCTGTTGACTTCATTTTTTCATCTGTTTTTAAGTCAAAAAAGCGTGCTGATTTCAAAACTGCTATTAGTGTTCTTCTATCACGTCAAGTTTTTGCTCTACAGCTTACATTAATGTGACCACTTTACGTTGAATCGGGCGTGAGACATAGGAAGAAAAAAGCTTCAGAACTCTTAGCATCAAGACTGCACGAGAAAAATTTGCTTGAAAAGGGAGATAATGTATCCTACTTTCGATAAAGAGATAGTGAATTTCTTCAATACTTTCGAAGTAACGGTGGATTTGTTTTTTGCCATAGCATACATGATTTACTGGAGGAGTTGGGAATTCCATCCTATGCCGCAACTGAATGGAGACTGTTCAAGAGGAGCTTGAAGTGTGTGCTCCTTCACAATCGGAATTTATTTGGAGCAGTCCCAATAAGCTATCCAGTTTATTTGCGCGAAGAATATGAGGGCATAAAGAGAGCCATTGCTTTATTGCAACATCACATCCACGAATGGATCACCTGTGTTGAACTTAAAATTGTCTGCTTCCTTCTTGGCCAGCAACGTGGATATACCAAGTATCCCTGTTTTTTGTGTATGTGGGACAACAGAGCTCGTGAGAAGCATTGGTTGCAGTCGAATTGTCTTCCAAGAGCTGACCTCAAACCTGGTGATCCAAACATTTTGCATCAGTCACTTGCCGACAGAAAGATCATATTTCCACCTCTGCATATAAAAATGAAGCAGTTCGTGAAAGCTTTTTCAATTGAAGGAGATTGTTTCAAGTATCTCGTTTCGAAATTTCCAAACCTGTCTTTTTAAAAAATAAAGGCATAAAAAATAAAGGCATAAAAAATAAAGGTATTTGACGGTTCCCAGATTCGGCAGTTCATTAGAGTTGAACATTTCATCGGAACAATGATAGAACTCCAAAAGAATGCTTAGTTGACGTTCAAAAACTATGTTGAAGACTTTCTTAAAAATACATGAGTAGAAAATTACACCAAAATTGTGCAGCAAATTTTGGAGAGATTCAAAATGCTTGGTTGCATCATGAGCTTAAACTTCATTTCCTGCATAGCCATCTTGATGACTTGAATCTTGGTTCAGTCAGTGATGAGCAGGGTGAGCAACTCCACAAAGATTTGAAGCTCATGTAAGGACGGTATGAAGGTAGATGGGATGAACATATTATGGCTGAATCTTGTTGGAGCATCAAGCGAGATTGTCCACAAATTGAACACTTCAGGAAAAGCTACAAACGAAAATTTTTAACCTTAATATGTACTTTTTTCGTTTTGTAAAAGGATTTTACTACTTGTATGAACATAATGTAGTGTATAGTAAGTATATAAAGCCGTTGAATGAATAAAATATTTGGTAATTTTTTTCTTTATTTTCCTTTGTATCCACATTAAGTATGATTTTGGGGGGTATGCTGTAGATTAAAAAGTTGACGTGATAGAAAAAATCTGGGGTCATTTTCGGATTCAGATGCCAGTAATTAGCCAAAAACAAGTACCAGATCTAAGTCAACAAAATGTGTGTTCTCCTGTGTTATTGTTTCAAAATTTTGTCGAGTCTTTTCAAATTTAATGAAAATCGGATGTATGTTTAATGACAGGGACAGTCAAAAGTTTTCCGTTACATTACGGCTAATGGGAAAAAAATATTGCAAGTCCATTTTAATGATGTCACAGCCTCCCGAATGGTCTGAAATTTTAAATATATTATTGTTGCAAAATTTTGTCGAGTCATTTCAAATTTCTTGAAAATCGGATGCATAGTTTAATTACAGGGACAGTCAAAAGTTTTCCGTTACATTACGGCCAATGGGAAAAAAATATTGCAAGTGCATTTTAATGATGTTACAGCTTTCCAAATGGTCTGAAATTTTAAATATGTAATTGTTGCAAAATTTTGCCGACTCGTTTCAAATTTTATGAAAATCGGATGTATTGTTTAATTACAGGGACAGTGAAAATTTTCCGTTACATTAAGGCCAATGGGAAAAAATTATTTCAAGTGCATTTTAATGATGTTACAGCCTTTCGAACAGAATGAAATTGATATGCACTTATGATGTGCACTAAAATCCAACTTGTTTGTGTTGTTTTTAACACTTTCCAACAAAGTTGGAAAGTTTTTATGCATTCGGTGTCCGGCCGTTTGTCCACGGTCTAACTCCCGTAAATATACTCGGATTTTCATGCAATTGATAATGCATATTTAGGGTCACCTAACCATGTTTGGTATTGCATATGAAGTATGTGGGATTAATATTTAATTTACAGGGCTACCCAAAGGAATTCCATTAAATTATTGTATATGGGGAAAAATCGTTTGCAGAGTATTTTGATGACATTACGCTGTTTCAAATGTATCGAAACCGATATAAATCACTGAATTTTACTACAAGATGATTGCGACAGAATAGGGTATTCATAGATTTCATTTGCTGGAAAACACAAAAGAAATCGGTTACAATACTGTCTTTGAGTAATAATTGCTGAAGTGCGTTTTCAATTTCGGCTTGCGCTTTTATATTTAACTGTTTTAGTCATATACAGTGCTGCTCAAAGTATTCGGATAATTTTCCGGTTGTACATGGGAACAGCTGAAATTTGGTTTTGAAATGTGTTATGAGTTTCCATATGGTTGAATTAGACATAACATTTTAACTCATTAAACTATGAAGTTTTGTTACATTATTCTGAATGTGTTGGGAAGTGTTTCATAATCTATGCTTGACGCATGATTTTTCTTTCTTGTTTATTTTTATAGACTGTTTAATAGGCCCTGTTGCCTTTACACTATTTTGTCAGATATCGGTGCCTAACATTTGAAAATTTATAAAAAATAATATATCCAATTTATACTAATATTATAAATAAGTGAAGTTTGTTTGCTTGTAGGTAGAGGGCAATCTGTGGAGCTACCAAGCCAATTTGAAAAATAATGGTGTCAAATCGCTTAACAATTATGTGAGTGATGCTACACTAAAAGGGGTGCAGGAGCAAAAAGTGTTTTAAAATTCCATTTTTTGTGACACTGAAAGAGCAAGAAACTGGAAATTTAGTATGATAGTTATTTATAAGATGTACATGCTCTTTAAAAACGATTTCTAAAAAATTAGAAATTTAAAAGAGTTAAACGTCAGAAAAGGATTCTAATAATGATCTAAAAGCGTTCTAAATTACTGTTTTAGTGGAATTGTTATGAGTAGAAACTTGAAATTTTTCATAGTTGTTACATTTAAGAAGAAAATGCATGCAGTCAACAGTTTAAAAAAGAAATCGAAATTTAAAAGGTTGCAGGAGAAAAAGGCGTAAAAACTTACGTCTTTTGAGATATTGAAGGAAGGAGAGGCTTGATGTTTGGCATGTGGATTACTTTCAAGATACAAATGCTCGCGAATGGTTTCTAAAAAAATTCGCAATTTAAAAGTTGGAAATGTGCGGAAAACTTTCTAATAAACGTTCTAAATTACGATTTCAATAATGTTGTTAAAGACAGAAACTAGAAATATATCATTGCTGCTATTTTTTAAGACATAAATACAGGCACAAAACAGGTTAAAAATCGAAACTTAACCCGGGAGAACTCGCTAGCGAGAATTTCTCTCACGGTGCCCAATTGCTTTTCTTTTATCTTATATTCGCTTAATATCATTTTTTTCTCTTGGCTTCGTACTTTTACTCGCAAATAGGTAAATTAATTCAAATAACATTTTTAAATCTTAATTAAAATGAAAAATGGTTTAAAAAAGAGTCTTAAAAAAAGTACGACGGTGAGAGAAAATCTCATGCAGCGAGTTCTCCCGCGTTAAAAGTGTGCATAGATGACAACGTTCTAAATTACAATTTTTGTGAGAAAGAAGTAAAGAGAAACTCGAAATTTGTCATGGTGGTTACTTTTAAGATACAAATGTTCACTACGAACTGCGTCTAAAAAAATTCGAAATGTTAAAGCAGGAAATGGACGGAAAACTTAAAAAAAACGATCTAAATTATGATTTCAATAATGTTGTTAAAGACAGAAACTTCAAATGTATCATTGCTGCTTTTTTAAGACATATATACACGCACAAAACAGTTTAAAAATGGAAACTTAAAAGTGTGCATAGATGATAACGTCCTAAATTACAGTTTTTGTGATACTGAAGGAAAGACAAACACGAAATTTGTCATGGCGGTTACTTTTAAGATACAAATTATCACTACGAATTGCGTCTAAGACAATTCGGAATTGAAAAGTAGGAAATGGGCTGAAAACTTTCTAAAAAGTGTTCCAAATTACGATTTAAATAATGTTGTTAAAGACAGAAACTTGAAATGTATCAAAGACATAAGTAAACGCACAAAACACATTAAAAAATTGAAACTTAGAAGTGTGCATAGATGACAACGTTCTAAATTACACTCTTTGTGATACTGAAGGAAAGAGAAATTCGAAATTTGTCATGGCGGTTACTTTTAAGATACAAATAATCACTTCAAATTATGTCTAAAAAAATTCGAAATTTAAAAGGGTGAAATAAGTGAAAAACATTCTGAAAACGTTCGAATTTACGATTTCTATGAAATTTTAAATAATATGTATTAAGGGGTCTCAGGACTCTTAAAATTGGAGAAAAAGAAGAAAAAAAACCGTTTTCAACGTTTAATATCTTAAAATGTATTTGATTTTAAGAACCACTTCTTATTGGAATTAAAGTATATTTTCTCACTTCATGCATTTAAAAAATTGCAAGATGCACAATTAGCATTTACAGGGGGTTCTAAACTGTCAGACATTTGTCGAGCTGAAAATTGACATAACAGATTATGCGCAGGATTACAAAATAAATTTTGAAACTAGAATGAATATTTCGGTACCTACTTATACTTCAGATTATTGTAATTACCTTGAACCAAAATAATTTTATATTTAAGGTATTTTTATATATTTATTACAAAGTTATATTTAGCTAACGCAAAGATTAGAAAATTTCAACAGTATAATCACCTAAAAAATTTGTATAACAATAAAAAGGAAATTTTAGGCTCAGTTTATACAGACAAATATGAAACATATGTTTCAAAAATTTCATGAAAAAATATTAATAAGTTTTCGAGATATCGTGCTCGTTATGGACAAAAACGTCATTTGGAGAAGAATGACTTTAAAATTTCGGAAACGCCGCTTCAGCTATTGAACGGGTATAATTTTAAAAGACATAACTTCTGTTCTAATGGGAATTTCAAGGAAACAATTATTTCATAATGTTCAGTAAAGATAAGAGTTTAACATCTAAAAAATATATAATTTCGAAAATTTTAAACCTTTAAGAATCCTGAGACCTATTAATTAATACCACATTCATTTCAAATGCACAGAAATACCACTTGGCATATTTCAACAACTAACTGTGCAAAGTCGTGGGTTTTGCTAGTAGTTGATAAATCTTCCATTAAATCATTTATTTGAAATATATTTTTAAAACGATATAATATTTAAATCCGTTTTCATAAACCGTAATTTTTTTTTAATTTTTTATTATAAATAATTTATCTGAGCATTAAATTTTTTTATAATAAATAAATTACCGAGTTTTTAGAAAAATTGTCAGTAAAATGCTATTTCAAAATTTGGAGTTAAGGTCTACTTCTTATTATACAGTTCAATCATATTGTGTTCATAAACTTTTAAAATTTTGTTGCAATTTAATTTTTAAATACAACTTTCTCAGTTTGTTAGATTTTATGCTCATGCGCAACATTTCTCAAAAACTGATAAAGGAATTTACAGGAAGCTCGGTAAATACATTTATTTTGATGCAAATTATGACTTATACTTCAAATTTAATACTATTATAAATGCATTGTTTATTTATTGAAAAAATATTGTATGCATATGTGTAATGTTGCAGGAATAAATTTACGTAAGATTTTTCGAGTATCTGCAGCATCGAAAATGTATCAGTACTCTTAAAAAATATATTTTTTTGTTAAAAATTCTAAAAAGAATTATTTTTAAAGGTAAGATCTATATCTTGCTACAGTTCAATCATATTATATTCTTAAAGTTTTAAAATATTGCTGCACTTTAATCTTTAAATGCAATTTTCTCGAGTTGCGTTATGCTTGTGCACAACATTTCTCAAAAATTAATAAAGCAAATATTATGAAACTTTGTAAATACATTTATTTGTAAAACAAATATGCAGTTAATTAAAATATACACTTTGTGAATTTTTCATGACGCCAACGCTTCGCAATTCTAGGACCCACAAAGTAATTTTATATTTTAGTGAAAAATATAACAGAAGAAAGTAAAATTCTCCAACCATATTCATATGATTTTTTCATGCACACAAACCAAAATACCTTTTATTTCAACACTTATCTTCATCCAATCACACATTATACAAAAAGAGAATCTTTATTCTATTTTTTTCACTTTAATGAAAATTAATAGCATTGTCGATAAAATTTCTTATCATTTTATTCAAACAGAATGTCTCATTTTATATCATACCGAATTTTTATTTTTAATTAAATATTCCTTAATAAACTATAATTGACGCAATGAACAATTCTTATGACTGTTAATGATTTTTCTTTCTTTATTTCAAAAGGAATTTTATTTCTTTATTTCAAATACCTTAAAGCAGTAGTTATCGAAATCATAAAGATGGTAGGAGAAAAGGAAATGATTAAATGTTCGGAAACCGGAAATCCGCAATTATTTTACTCCTTTTAATCTTTAAAATAGAATTTAAATAGAATTTAAATAACTCCCTCAAAAGTGCTACTTTTTTCCTCCTGAAAAGATGATTATCGATTTTTAAAAGCTTTACTGAAAAGAAAAGAATAAATGTTATCTCTTTCCATAATTTAAAAGAATATTGAAATTAGGAATATAATGATAGGGATTTTTTTACACCATAAAAAATTCGTTTATCATTTTATTTTAGATGAAAATGTTTGAAAGTATGTTTTATTTAAATCAGAATAGCAAATTTTATCATAAAACATAAATCATGTATTTAAATAGCCAAAAGGTAAATGTAAGACCATTAATATAAAAAATTAAAGGTAGATATAGAAATATATACTGTTTATTTTTTTTAATAAGCGATACATACTATTGAAGATATATATATTTTTAAATCTATGTTTCATATGATAGTTTGACAGTATGTTAGTACTGCCAGCGGCATAGGACTAGGAACATTACTAGGAACATGGATAGGAATATGACTAGGAATATATGGAATTCAGAAAAAATGCATTATCATTTTAAATTCAAGAAGATTTTAATACAACCTCTGGATTACCTGAAAATATATTGATATTCGTGAATGCCCTAAAACGCATCCTCTAACAATTATCCTAATGTTCTTCAATATAATACCATTAAAAAATCAGAAATGGTCAACAATATCACAGTCATAACAGTTTCTTAAGTAAATTATCCCATAGATACAATCAAATAACGTCATTTTGTGACTCCAGTGTGAAGTAGCCGTAATGTATATTTTACTTATTTGAAACACGTTTTAAAATGCAACATATTAACATCACGATAACATGCTTACAAATCATATTCCATCTCATAGGATATCAACATTATGTGTTGCCTGTTTTCGCAGTTCGATCGCATTTCGGTCATAATTTGCTGACAGTGATATAGGTATCAGTTTCACAGGTAAATATCGCAGAAATAGAAGGCAAAGCCTTCTTAGTCACTCGCAACGTGGGATTATTATTGGTCGATTAAATTTTCATTAATACTAATGATAGAACCAAAAGAAAAAAATACTAGTTGATAGACACATCCATGATTAGGTTCGACCGGGGCACGTTTAAGCATTATTTTTTTTTTAATGATTTTTCTTAATTTTTATGTTTTAATTTTAGATATTGTGGTTTTATAAAGCAGTTAATGAAGTCGAAATTTTTGTATTCAGTTGTTGCCCTATTAGTGTTATTAACCATAAAAAAAAAAGCAATTTAACAAATTACAACGACCATTTGGAAAATGATTTTTTGTCAAAGGCTAAAATTTAAGACATAAAAAATCGCACGGAGTTGATCATACATTACGTACGCCATGAATTAAACATTAATAGTGTTATTACACGTAAAAATTCCAAGCAACAAAAATCGCCTGCGACTCGTACGTATTACCCACCTGAAACTTATGTATTATCCTAGCATTTCATTGACTTTTCGGGAAAAGGCTTTTCCATCGTCAGATTTCCAAGAAATCTGACAGCCAATTTTAAATGAAATTTCATTCTTAAACTTCTAAACATCCCACAATATTACTTTTTACACCGTCGTATAGAGAAAAAAAATGTACTTTTAAATGCAATTTGTTTGAAAGCTGTATCTCAATTTGTTTCTGGGTTATTATTTTTTTTTTTGTAGTTTTTATTACTTTTTTGTGATAGTGGCAACAGAAGGTATCCATCTCTGTTGAAAGTAAAGGGAAATACAGATTACTGTATAGACCAATCCGAAAACGAAAAAAATGCGGATTAAACCAATGAAAACCTTCAGATATGCTTTTGATTTCCTACCATGATGAGAACAATAACCATTTTTCCAAATGGTTAAAAATTAGGTCCAAGTCCTTTGCGTAAACGTGCACCGTTTCCGGGGGAAATTTACGCATAAAGTGGGGCACGTTTACGAATATTAAAAGTGATACCAAGGAGTAAGTGAAATATATATTTAATCAAATTAAAATGTTTTACTTATAACTTAAAACACTGTTTAAAAATAAAAAGGTAAATTGGTAGCTAGTTATAGTTTAATATTTTAAAGTTATATTTTTCAAGGACGTAAAACTCTCTGTAACATGATTATGTAAATTCAATTTAAATATTTATTTTAACTAACAAGTCTTAGTTTCAAAACTTGTCGGTAAGGGAAATTTATTTTAAGATACGCCATGAAAATTGGAAAACTATTGAGTTTTATGAATGAAAGCGGTGTTTCCTTTAGAATGTTATGTCGTTTTCACTAGTGGAAACATTGTTATACATCGTTATCACACATTGGTGGAAATATTATTTCAACATTGTAAAATTGGGAATTAAGTATTATTTGTTTTTGTATTGTTACCTATTCGAGCGCTTTGTATTCGGTAAAAGGTTCGCAAAGTCGAGTGAGATCACTCGTTATTTTTTTCTCATATTGTAGTATAATGATATGAGGCAACTGGGATTTAGATATGAGAAATATGAAATACATGATTGTATAAAATAATTTCATATTTAATATCTTACATAAAATGTTTAATATTATACTATTGCGTTTCTATTACGTTTTATTTAAATTTTCTTTTCAAGAAAACATAGTTTTAGTTTAATACGCCTTTCAAAAAGCAAAATAAAAGGAAAAAGCGGAACTTTCAAAAGGATTGGCAGGTGAAAAGGTTTTTCTGAAGTTTTCGAAAGAAAGAGAGTTAAAGAAAAATATCGCAAAAAGGTGAACAAGTATCGAGGAAAAGTTTTCCAAAACGAAAATCAGATATGAAAAGTTAAGCTAAAGCAGAATCAAAAACTTGTTTCGAATCAAATTTCTTAAAAAGAAATCTTCATATTTTTTGGCAAATGCATCGAATCTTTTAACATTCAATGTCATGAGAAAGAAATTTTTGATAACTAATAAAAGAAAAAAAGTAATATATATATATATTATTTACTTGATATAAAAAAGTGCTTATGCATGTGTTGGAAAATAATTAAAAAAATCTATTTATCGAAAGGCAGTGTTTTTTTTTTATTATTTATGCAACTATAATTAGTGATAGTGATATAACGATATGATATTCTATACTTAACAATGTTGATAAGATAGACCTATTATGGGTAATACAAAATATATGAAAATGTATCATGTTCAGATTTTCGATAAAATATTTTATCGCTTAAATAAAACGACACATCTTAAACTATCCCATTTCGATACATTAAAAAGAAATATTTTGCATAAATGTTGTTTGATTTTATTTATTTTTTTACATAACAGTAAAAAGCTAAATTTACAAAAATGTTAACAGGTAAAAGGCTTGTCCCGAAAATTTTGCAGCAAAAAACTTTCATGGAATATATTGTAAAAATATTAAAAAGTATCCATAACGACTTTTTTTTTTCTTCATACTTGATTTTTCCTTTGTAATTTACTTTCAGATAGTTATCTAACTTTATATAACATTCCCTTTAAATCCTTTTTGCGGAAACTTCGGGAAAATAATTTACCGCAGATATTTTTTAAACTTTAGCTTGATCCAGTTGTTTTTTCTCTCTCAGAGAAATCAATCTAAATTTATATTTGTTAAAAGATTCGTATAAAAACTTTATCGAAGTGCAACTGAATAGAAGAAGTACGATTGTATAAAGGGATAAAACATGAATGTTGTATTCAAAACTGTTTTATTTTATATTTCATACCATGAATGTTTAGTGTTCATATAAATATATTATTATGACTTGGTATATTTCTGTAATTTTCTAAAAATAAGTAAACATATGACTACTATTACAGTTTTCAATTTTTTTCTACAAATAAAGAATTATTTTTCACTCTCTTCTCATTTTATTAATAATTACATTTCAAAGCTATTTTTCACGATATTTTTAGTAATCCGTGTTTTTGTTTTCTAATTACATTGAATAATAAAAGTGTCATTGAACACGCGATACATTTTGCAGACATTTTAAAAATCTTTCACTGGGAGGTAGTGGTATTTCTCTAATGTTGAATTCCTGCAAGAAAATTCGAAAAAAAAAAAAAAAAAAAAAAAAAAAAACTTGAATATATGGAAATGAAAGTAAAATTTTATTAAAAAATTCCGATAGAAACTTGGTTGAAATTAAGTGGTATAAAAAATATTTCATCGCCTTTCAAGGTATATCAAAGGTGGTTTTATATTTTAATTTATTTTCTTCAAATCAGATTTCTTTTATCCAAAGATCTGTTCTGAGTTTACTCTTTTATAATAATTTTATTTTATTTTTGTGTAAGGAGGGAGGCAAAAATCAATGAAATTTTAATTTAAAAATATTCCCATTAGTTTTTGTGTAAAATAAAATAAAAATGAAACTAATGAAACTACATTTGATAAAAGTTTCATATCAAAATGAAGTGGTTTATGAGTTAACACTTTATAAAAAGATAAAATGTATTATTTGATATATCATTATTTTATACGAACATATATTTATTAGTAGTACAGTATAGGACCCTTTATCCAAAATTCTGAAATGCGGAAAAAAAAATCGAAAATTTTCTAAATTTGTAAATTTTTACTAAAATGTTGGAATTTCTGAAAATTTTGCATATTTCTATTTTTTTAGTCCGTTGTGTTTCAATGTGTAACCACTAAAATATGTTACTTCAGTGGCGGGGGAACCCCTCCCCCCCCCCCCACCAAAAAAAAATCCCGAAATTAGAAAAAAATATTTTTCTCTCAAATTTTAGTTTAAAATTAATTTATATTACGATTCATTAAAAAAAATAAAGTCAGATATTTTACCAGGGGTGATTCTGTTCCGCATTCTCCTAGAATTTAAGCCATTCGGTTCAGAAAAAAAAAAAAATGGTCTTCAGTCCGAAAATTCGGATGTAAAACATATCGCGAATTTGGACAAATGATCGGAAAAAAAAGTCCGCTAACGTCAATCGTTTGCAAAAAAATAGCCAATTTCGCGAAAGAGCCGCCGAAAGAATATGAATTTCGTCAAAGAATAGCGGGAAAATACGAATTTCTTCAAAGGATCGCGAAAAAAGCGCTAATTTCGTCAAAGGATCGTTTAAAAAATGCTAATTTAGCCAAAAAATTGCAGAAAAACGCGAATTTCGTCAAAGAATCGAGAAAGAAACGCGAATTTTGTCTAAGAATTGTGACAAAAACGCGAATTTCAGCAAACAATCGCAGAAAACTGCGAAATTCGTCGAAGTATTGCAAAAAAAACCACGAATTTCGTAAAAGCATTGCGGAAAAACGCAAATTACTTCAAAGGATTTTGAAAAAAATGCAAATTTCGTCAAGGGATCTTAGGAAAAAACGCAAATTTCTTCAAAGGATTTTGAAAAAAATGAAAATTTCGTCAAGAAATCGTAGAAAAAAAAACGCAAATTTTGTCAAAAAATTGCTAAAAAAAGCTAATTTCGTCAAAGGATCGTGGGAAAAAAATGAGAATTTCGTCATAGGATCGTGGATAAAACGAGAAATTCGTCATAGGATCGCGAAAAAAAAGACTAATTTCGTTCAAAGGATCGCGGGAAAAACGCGAACTTAAAGGAGGACCCTAAATCCGAAATGACTTCGGTCCCGAGGATTCCGGGAAATAGGTCCGTTACGTATATGGGACATTTCAGGTTATGAAACGTTGTGACTAGGTATATATTTGTAACTTTTTTAAAAAATGGCCTTCTGCAGTGTTTTATTTTATTTCCTTTAAATTCAGCAGCTTCCACTCCCTCAACAAGTAAAGGTATCATTCTTCAAGCGTGTTATTTACGGTAGAAAATTACCAAAGTACGATGTTCTGTGGACTCGAATAGTGCTATCCGTGGATTTATCATTCCAGTCATGAACTTTGAAGCTTACAATTGTATTGATTTAGTCCACTGGCAAAACTGTATACTAACGGAACTACCTGTAACGGTTTCTCTATCGACTGACGATCTCACAATGCTGGTGAGTTTAGAATGTTCGATTAAAGATACCAGCTATTACAATTTTTCTTGTCCCACTCAGTCAGTAGAAAGATGCGTGAAATAAGTCACCGAAGCCCCGATAAAGTTTGTGGACAAGAACAGAGGTGAAGATCACATCTGATAAATTTTGACCTCTCGAGGAATAATGGCTTCATTTAAAAGCAAGTCATATTATAAAATTCATTCACATTAAATACTTCTTCATTTTAAGTTTATTTAAACCGTTTCGGTTAAACATTTCTGTATTTTAATTAATAAAATACTAAAATACTTTTTTCATTTTATATCATTTTTTGATTTGTAGTTCATGAAGTGCTGATATGCAGTAAAAGAGCAGTAGTAAAGCGAACGTCAAGAAAAATGAAGAATTACCTTTCATATTTTCCGATCTGTCACAAATATTTATAAAAATGTATGCATATTAATAGATGCAAAGTAATGTTATTTGCTTCTGGTCATATTATAAAAAATTTAAAATATTAGAAGGAATGAAAAAATTTAAATTAATTTTTTTTTTTAAATATGATTATTTTGCGGCAGTAAAAGATGTGAATTCACCATAATGAACACTTACCGGGACATTTCTCATATATATCTTCATGTAGCTATTGCTTTCTTTTAGATATTGAATTGGTACGTTTGGATAAATAAAAAAATAAATAAAATAAACGTGTTTTTTCGATTTTTTGAAACTTTGGCCTCCTTGCGGTCATAAAAGACATTAACCGATGGGTGTAATATTTTATGAATTTATTCTTTATTGCAAAAGGCAACTTTGCCGTGCTATTACATTTCGATTCTAAATATTTAATTTTTTTTACCCAACCTAATGTACATATATGTGTATGAAAGATGAATATAACTATGCAAAATGAATGTAAATAAGTAAGATGCATAATACACATGCAATGTGTGCATGTGTGCGCAATATATCAGTATATAAGTCAAGAAAGGTGTTTAAAACCTTAGATAAATTGTTTTAAATGTAGGGAATTGAAGAAAATAAAAATTTTGAAAAGTATTTTATAATCTCGGGTACTCTGACGCTAAATAAAATATAAAAAATGGCATATTTTAAAAAGTTAATGCATATTAATTTGATTTATAGATATAATTTTTGTGGCTGAGAATTACGCCTGAAATATTGAATATTTTGTTTGCGTGATTTTTTTATATTGCTTGCTAAGCGTAAAATGAACGTAGTGAAAAAGTGTCTATGCTGGGACTAGAACATCTGCTGGGACTATTACCATAGCGAGCCAGTGATCTCTCAACTGAGCAACTCGGACGACACCCAGCTTGGCACTCCTTACTCTTATATGTTGGCAAGTCTACATATGCAGCATAATTTGGGATATCTTCATGAGTCATGACATTGCGGCAAACATGAGACGAAATTAATCCCAGACTCGGTGAAATGATATTTAGATCTATTTATTTCTAGTTATGAATTACAATCTTGTGCCAAGCTGGGAATCATCCTAGTAGCTCAGTCGGTTCGCTATGACTATGATCCTGGTACGAGTCCCGGTTTTGACACTTTTCAATATGTTGGTATTACGCCTGGTTAGAAATGCGAAAATTCATTTAGTTAAAAATATTCAATATTTTATTCGTAATCATAACGGCAAAAAATGTATATGCATATCATTTCACTGATGCTGGCATTAATTTCTGTCTCGTGTTTTCCCCATGAATGTATTCCCATCTTGTGCTGCAGATGCAGATGTGCCAACATAAAAGAGTGCGGAGCGCTAAGCTGAGTATCGACCGTGTAGCTCAGTTGTTCCAGCGCTGTTGTGCTGTGCCAATAACTCGGTTTCGTATCTGGCTTGAACACTTTAACTCTGTTGGTTCTACTCCTACACTGTTAAAAATATTCCTGTAAAATTACAAGCAGAGTCCAACAGCAGCAATTCCAGTCTTACCACTTAGAAAGAAAAAATCTACACCCATCATTTTGTGTAGCCTGTAAAATGGGATATAACGCTCTTTAAAGCACAATAACACTTTACTTACTGTTCCGTTAGAATGTAGCACGTTAGATAATCATCCCAGAATCGCTTTTTTGGCGGGATAAAAAATATGCTACGGTCGTGTTTAAGTGACATTATTTTTTTGAAACACGTCTAAAATGAAGGCTTACACCCTAGCAGAGGAAAAATGTATGGGGTCTTACTGTATTTTTGCTAATAGGTGGTCTAGAACTGTAAGAATATGTGGATTGCCCTTAATTTTCTAAGTATCTAAGGGATAAGGCCGATTATTTAATAGATCAGACCGTTTTACATCAAATAAGGCTGCTGCCCGTGAAAATTAAAGGGCAAATACTGATAAATTTACAGTTTTTTCTGAGAGTGTAGTCAGCAAAACAAAAATTCATGCTATTAAATTCTATTTATGTGAATTTTTAAAATAATTTTTAGAATCTAGAAAACTTGAAAAAAAAATGAACACAAAAAATAGTATATATATTGTAGAATTGGAATTGTCTTTAATTCGTATCTGAAAATTGTGAATATTAATTTTATTTAATAAAATAAAACAGGAACTACTTGCGTTTGAATATTATTACATATATGTTTTTACAATATATTGCGAATTACAGTTGAAATGCAACAGATTTTCGGAACTTAAGAAATTGAAGCTTATATCTTTTATATGTCAGCCATCAATAGATTTCAAAAACTTTGATTCAAAAAACAGTTTAAGTGCAAAAAGGCGTTAAAAATAACTAGAGAAAGCTGTCAATAAATATCAAAAAGTGAAATGTCAGGGATAAGTCGCGCTTGGATTGCTGAATGACTGTTGGTTTCGCCTGTTCTTTACTTTGAATTCTTAACTTAGTTTTGTCTATGATTTTTCTTAGAATTCTTGGTAAGTAATCAAGCAACTCAAGATAATCGCATTTATTCATTTTTTTTTCAGTTTATTTATATTCAGAGATTGTGAATTTATTAAAAAAAAACTGTTTTATTTTTAAACTTGTTATCGTATTTTTTAAATATTTCTTTACCTTCTGAGTGTTGCACATATTCAGAATACTTGTGAGCCTATACTCACAATAAATATTTCTCGAAAAAAAAATCCAATATTCATTTAACTAACTTTAAGTCAGTTAATTGATAATGTTCATTAAACTTTTCAGTAAAATGTGAGATTTAAGCGTTTTTTAGCATTTTTGTATGTATTTTTTTATTAAAAGAGTGAGTAGTTTGCTCTTGCAACATTTATAAATTTTTTGGTCTTACTTTTTGATAAATTTTAATAAAGATTTTGTTATATGTATTGGTATACTGTATTCTTTTAAAATGATATTCTGCAAAAAAAATATAATTAGACAATAAAACCATATGTTCTGTGATAAAATAAACTAAATGCTTTTCTTTAAATATTGTTGGGATATTTGTGTTACTTGTTATAAAGATATACTTGATTTTTTGATAGGAGGAAACTAGGCTTTGATTTTATTAATCTGTATTGTCCAAAATAATGTGTAATATAATATGATTCCTTTCCCTGTAAAGTATAATGTGATTTCTGTGAAATAACACAATCTTTTTAAAACGCATTAGAACGATTTTTAAAGGACTTTCAAAAAAGATGATACATTCACTTGCATACATTGAGTTCTTCAAAAATCTGGAGTAAAAGCGTAATGAGATAAAAGAAGTTGGAAATTGTACGTCAAACGTTGGAAATGAGGTGCGTTCGTACTATAACAAGTTTTTATAATTATTCATATCTCGGTGCAATAGCTGTTGCATTCTTATGCAAAAATACATGAATACAAAATTTATTATGATTATATATATTAAATTCAGTAACACGGAAATAATATAACTCCACCTTAAATAGGACGTAATCACCATGACAACCTTGAATCATTACATATCATAGAATATCATTAAATTAATTACGTATGATAGGATTTAATACAATATAGAAAACTTTTATTATTATCTTTTTAAGTTTTGATTCAATTTTCATAAAATTTGAAATGATTCGATAAATTCTGCAACGGTTATATATATTAAATTTCAAACCAATCTGTTGGGAATTTTTGCAGATAGTCAGGAAATATCATTGAATTAATTACATGATAGGATTTAATTGAATGAAGAAAACTGGTATTATATCTTTCTGTGCTTTCAATCGATTTTAATAACATTTGAAATGACTCGGCAGCATTCTTCAACGATTATATATTAAATTTCAAAGCATTCGGTTTGCGCTTTTATATGCAGGCAGACAGGCGCACCAGACGGCGATTATAGGTACTGCGTATTTGTATAATTACGAACGCACCTAAAAATTATATAAGCATTGTAGAGGCTTGCGGTTTTCAGATTAATTTTAACCGTGATAATGTGTTTTTCATAACTTGAAAAATAAGTAAGTGAAAAAATTTGAAAACAAGAAAACGCTGTTGCAGATAACGTCATGGAGACGTAATATAAATATAGTTTGCAGAACGGCAATTTAGGAGTATTCTATAACGCACCGTATGATTTCTAATTGTGAACTTACATAAAACCACATATTTTTAGATGTAATCCCTAACCTTTACCAATACTGAAAATTGCCATACTACAGAAAATAGCAGCCATTTTACCACATATGCTATTTCATGCTGCGTCAGGAATAATACCGCGATTGTCGTCAGCACTAGAATGCAGTATTCTTTGTTCACACTGACCATTTGCAGGTGTAAATCAAACTGAAAAATGTCTATAATTTGAAACTTATGGCATTTCATTGCTTTCTTTGCAGCAGACTCCCCTATTGACGAAATTTTGAAATAATTATTCTTTTTATGTTGTAGAAAATCCCGTATAACGGTGAATATTAATTGGCAAACCGCAAATCTTTCTTGCTCCTAGATACTTTTTATCGTGGATGATTTTACTCCGGACATTTTAAAAACCTTTCATTTATCTCATGTATATCAAGGTCTCGTTCTGTTGGTGGTCCCGTTCCAGTTTTATTATGATATAAAAATTATATATTTATCTGCCAGTTATGTTTGATTTTATAGATTTTAACTTAAATTAAAATTATTCTTTCGTCATGAAATTTGGATTTAGTTTAAAGTATACAGAACTACTTTACGTTTTTAAAATGGTCGTCGTATTGTGAATGTATAATAATATATATATATATGTTAGATTATTCTAACACTGGAAGGTTGAACTAGGGAACAAAGTAACTGGCTGTAATGTTACCAGTAGTGTAGTAGTGAAAAGTTGAAAATAATAGAAACACAAGTACAGTTGAATTCTCTTCGACTAATATAACGATAATTGGGATCGTTGTATGGGGATTTTAGCAAACTGTAGTTTTAGCTTCGATGCGATATTAGATGAATAATCTGAAATAGTAGATGTAGGTAACCTTTAATTATGATTAATCATTAAAGCATTTGAGCAAGCAGGTTGAAAGAACATAGTGCAAGATAAGATTATTCGTAATTGTAGTAATCTGAAAATAAAACTGCAGGTGTAAGTTGGCACAAATATCCGAAGTGGTGGCAGTCATCGAGTGATAATCCGGCTAATAAATCGTCCGATGTAGATTTCTCACAGTAATCAAAACAAAGCAGAAATAAGTTCAACTCTTTATTGGAATAATTAGTAGCATAGCAGCTTCAACAAATATTTGGAGTCTAATCATCGCTCTATTGTAGTGAAACAATGTCAAGCAAGTAGCTTTAAGTAATTATTAGAGGTAAACAAGATTAAAGATGAAAACGTATCTGACGGTGACCAGGGAATTGTTTTTTAGAAGTGGAAATACGACGAAAATCTATGGAAACATTGCCAGCATCTCCTTTTTGTTCGCTTAGCGTAGTAATACAAATATGACGTAGGTCACGTTCTCAACCAATTATAAATTAAGGATATCACGCCATGGAAAGAGGAATGACAGAGGACCGGATGAATTTGATACTAAAAAGGAAAATCTGGTAATAAGCGAGAGAAAGTAAATTCTCAGAAGGGGAAAAATGGCTGCTAAAAAGAACATTCTAAAAGAAAAAAGATCAGAAAAGGAACTTTAAGAATACTAAAATCGTAATGTTTAAGTAATTTAAACAAGTGAGACATTAAATTAAAGGGAATTTAACAGGTTTAACGATGCCGACTATTTAAAAATAAGGATTTAGTGAAATAGAGTAGTAATTTAGAATAAAATCGCGGAGATAGCTCTAATAGTGTAACAATATCCCTCTCCTCAAAAATTGAATGAACTACAATGTCCAACTGATCTACTAGTTCATTGGTAGAAAGTAGATATATATTAAAAAAAGCAGTCGAAATGTTGTATGAATGAATCATATGAAAACGCTACATAAAAATATATAAATGTATACAACAGACGCAAAAGAATACAGCTATAAATGAACTTATTTCAATTTATAATTGAAGCAATAATGTTAAAATAGGCTAATAATTTCCCTAATCGGGTTTTTATCATGCTTCAATACATTTTTCACACTCATATGATGTTATACTATATCCACCACGTCCTTTATATTTCCAATATGACGTAATATTTTCCTCTTTCACGTGGAAACCTTGAAATAGAAAAGTTATGAAGTTATATTCACTTTCATTTAAATTCGTCAAACCATTTATTTCATTTTCATATTTCACGTGAATATCTTGCAAAAGAAAAGTTATGACGTAATATTCACATTTTTAAAAAAATTCATCAAACTATTTATTTCATTTTCATTTTTCACGTGGAAATCTTGCAGTAGAAAATTAATTGTTGTAGTAATAATTTTATTGTGTTTTTTAATTGTTGGCAACTGCTATAACGAAAAATGTTTAAATTTGATAAGAAATTGCTGTTAAATTGGTGTTTTTTTATTAATTAAAAATTCAGTATAAATTATTTCGATTCCGGATTACTTTAGTTGCCTCGGCCATGTTTTAATACACATGTCCGTATCTTTTCACAATTTTGGCTTCCAAATTGTGGATTTTTATAAAATTACAAACAGACAGATAGACAAGTTTTCATTTTTATATATCTCTCTATTCTAAAAAAAGTAACTAACGCTGTCACCGCCGCCGCCGCCGCCGCCGGTTTTGAATTTTTTGTGACCGGAGGTCTTTCCTCGTTAATATTAAGAAAACTATTGCATACAAAAATATGAAAATCGGTGGTATTATAGCGAAATGTTTGATCAACACGCTAATGCATACAATTTTCAAATCGAAAAATTATTTTAAGAGATATTTAATGCTAAAATTGGGCAAAATCGTTCCATTAAAAAAAAATTATAGGAGCAATAGCTATACATGGCAATTTAATCATTTTTAGATCATTTTATTCAATAGAAGATCCCGGTGTGCAGATTTCATTAATTTTTTTTTAATTTGACTCATTTTTTGAGGTTTTATTTCTATTTTAAATTCAAATATTCAGCATCTTGACAGATATTTTTTACATATTTTAGAAAATGGTATTAATTTCAACTGTTGCCAACTGTATAAACAGCGCAAACAAGAATATTTGCTTCAAATAAAAAAAATTATTTACACGTTACTATTATAAACAGAACAAAACCTTCAAATTAGAATTAAATATTTAGGTATAAAAAGCAGGCACTTATTGGAAATTACGCCATAAAAACTATATTTACATGTGAATTTTAAAAGAGAAAGGATATTGTAAAATAAATTCATTAACATGTGTTAGAAGTCTGAAATAGAAGAAATTACGTCACATTACACTTATTATGCAAAATGAACAAAAAATAGTATTGCAAAACAGTTTAAATTAAAAAATTGCGCGAGACAAAATATTAGAGGTTAAATATTAGATTTTTTCAAAATTTTATTATTTGTCGTTTGATGTGAGGTGTTCAGCTATAAGTATGCAAATTTTCATGTCTCCAACATAATTAGGGGCTGAGTTAGAAAAATTGCATAAAATACACATGTTAGAGCCCAGAGGGTTAAATATTAGACTTTTTCAAAATTTTATAATTTGCCGTTTGATGTGAGATGTTCAGCTATAAGTATGCAAAATTTCGTGTCTCCAACTTAATTAGGGGCTGAGTTAGAAAAATTGCTTAAAATACACAAGTTAGAGCCCAGAGGGTTAAATAATATACTTTTTCAAAATTTTATTATTTGTCGTTTGATGTGAGGTGTTCAGCTATAAGTATGCAAAATGTCATGTCTCCAACTTAATTAGGGGCTGAGTTAGAAAAATTGTTTAAAATACAGAAGTTAGAGACCGGAGGGTTAAATATGACTTTTTCGAAGTTTTATGATTTATCGTGTTATCGCAAGTGTTCAGCTATAAGTATGCAGACTTTCGTGTCTCCAACTTAATTAGTGGCTGAGTTAGAAAAATTGCTTAAAATACACAAGTTAGAGCCCAGAGGGTTAAATATTAGACCTTTTTCAAAATTTTATTATTTGTCGTTTAATCTGGGGGGTTCAGCTATAAGTATGCAAAATTTCATGTCTCCAACTTAATTAGGGGCTGAGTTAGAAAAATTGCTTAAAATACACAAGTTAGACCCCCAGAGGGTTAAATATTAAACCTTTTTCACAATTTTATTATTTGTCATTTGATGTGAGCTGTTCAGCTATAAGTATGCAAAATTTCATGTCTCTAACTTAATTAAATTAGGGGCTGAGTTAGAAAAATTGCTTAAAATGCACAAGTTAGAGCCCAGAGGTTAAATATTAGACTTTTTCAAAATTTTATTATTTGCCGTTTGATGTGTGGTGTTCAGCTATAAGTATGCAAATTTTCAAGTCTCTGACATATACAGTTTCTGAGAACGGGCTCTGTGACAGACGGACAGACAGACAGACAAAGGAGTATGACAGGTAGTGTTTCGTTAGATGAACGAAACTCTAAAAACATGCTGCGGGTGACTGTACAAACATCCTAAAATTACATTACCCTCAGCGATCTACCAATCCTGAATTTAGTTTATATTCGTTTCATATATTCTTATTCTTCTGTGTGGCTATATAATATATAAAATAACTATCAAAATTATATACAGTAAAACCTCTGAATAGCGGACACCCCGAGAATGCAGAATTTGTCCTCTATTTAGAGGTGACTGCTACTGAGAGTAAAACATGTACAGTTATTTAAGAGTTGGTAATCGAAAAAATGTCCGCTAAATAGAGGTATCCGCTAATCGGGTGTGTCCGCTATGGAGGTTTTACCAGTAAAACCTCTGAATAGCTAACACCTCTGGAGGGCAGAATTTGTCCTCTATTTGGAGGTGTCCGCTACTGAGAGTAAAAAATGTACAGTTATTTAAGGGTCGGTAATCGAAAAAATGCCCACTAAATAGAGTTGTTCACTAATCGTGTGTTTGTTATGGAGGTTTTACTGCATAATAATATCATCCTTTACAAGAAAATTGCATGCTGTATGCTAGACAGACAGACATCCAGAGAAAGTTAACCTCCCGGAGCAATAAACATTCATGTCTTTTGTTTTAATCATCTTTTTGTTTTAATCATCTTTAATCATCAATTTTTGTTTAATCATCCACAATTGTATGTCATACAACAGGCCAGATTTCATACAACAGGATAAAAACGGTCACCGTGGTACGGAATACTGTATTATTATTTGTTTGCCCACCAAAACTGGTTGCCACGTGTTGTTGCAAGGTTTGTGATCACGTGGTTGAAACTGATCTATTCGATATTACTGCGTGCGTATTTTTTTTTATTTGCTCCATGTGTTCAAACCAGTTGTCTACGAAAACATCAACCGGTGAAAGTGACGCACACCAAATTTCTGTGACGTATGCAGATAAATTGTGCTTTTTTATCAGTTTTTTCTATATAATTTTTAAACGGTTTGGAACTTATTTTTCATAGTAGGTGCATTCAGTAGGCGACCCTCATAGGTACCTTCTGGTGCAATCAGAAACGAAATTCGACAAATATTTTTTGAGTTATGCTTGACGAAAGGTTTTTATTAAGCTTTTTTTTTAGCAGGACATGGCGTTAATATCCATCGTAGTAGTAATGTGTCCGGACAGTAATATTCCGCTGAGTATTAGCCTTCGCTTCGCTCAGACAATTAAATTAAAAAAAAATCCGTCTATGTGGAAACTGCTGTAATAAGTACATGTTCTTAATAAAAACAATTACAATAATATTTGGCTAATAGTCAGTATTAGCATAAGTTGTTTTTTGTTAAATAAATATGAATATAAAAATATGAATATAAGTTAATTAAATTGCAACAATAACGCAACATAATTCAAACCATCTCTTTTTATCAATGATCCTATATTATCCAGTATTTTCACTAATTTAGAGCTCTCAAGTGAATTTTAGTCCATACTGTAATATTAGTCTGTTTATTTCATAAAAGTCCTTATGGTTTCCTTAAGTTTATAATCACAGGATATGTTGCAATAGTAATCCTAACAATAATAAATACTAATAATAACAATAATAAATAAATAATATAAGAATAACATTGTATAATAATAGTATACCTAATAAATTAATAAACAATAGTAAATAAAATTTTTGTCAATGTAAATGTAAATGTAAATGTAAATGTACAATTTTTGATAGTTTTGCCATTTTCTTTTCATCATTTAGAGATCTCTATACTCTCAGTATAATAACAATAGCAATTACAACAACTGGTAAAATTTACGTAATTTATTCTATAATATATATTCATATACTGTACGAACGATAAATACAATATTTAATATAAAATGCTTCTTACTTCAGTGTTTTTGTGCCAAATTTTTATTGTTACACACATTCGAGTATTGTACCTGTCATGTTATACACGACCAAAACCAGAAAATTATATTGGAGGTTAACCGGAAACTTGATCCGAATCTAAATATTGTAAAATAGTGTTACCGAACAGATGCAGATTTATATTCCACATTTTTTGTAATCCTATTGTATTTATCGTTCGTGCAGTATATGAAGATATATTAGATAAGAAATTCGAATGTTTTTCTCTCAATATTTTGGTTATTCTGAGATAATATTTTCTTTCGTGAGAAAATTAGTATTTCATTTCGTTAATATCTTGAAAAAATGCTTAGATCGACTTGTTACTAGCAGAAATTACATTTTCTAGGCAAGTTGAAATAGAATGACCCAATATTGATGCTGAAAACACAGTTTATACATAAATATAATTTAACTCAACTGTTCCTAATTAAAGTAACAATTAAAAGGTAAATTAGCATAAAAATTATTCCTGTTTCAGTTCATTTTTACAAATATAAGTTTCTGTATCGCACACGTATTGCCAATTTCGGGTATTATTTACTTGCATATAACCCTTTTCAGCTTTTATTATTAAAATACAAGTAATTGTAATTAGTTTATCTGAAGAGTTTAGATTGTTTTTTAAACTTTTTTAAAATTGTCTTTTTTAAATCAAAATGAATTATTCATATTGAAAAGTCTCGATTCCAACTAAAAACTGACTTGTAAACAACGTAAAAACCCCACAAAATATAAACAAAAATCCATTCATATGATTTAATTAAACCTTACTAAATTAGTATACGAAAATACAGAATGTTAAGCTTTATTAACTTAATAAGAATAAACTGCTTTCGAATCTTTTATGCAGAATTTAACATTAAATAAGCAAGTGAATTTTGGAACTTCGAAATAGAGACATATGTCTATCATGTGTCAGTCGGCTACCCCTTTTGAAAAAACTTTTGATTCAAAAGGCATTCTAAGTGCAAAAAGGCGTTAAAAATAACTCTAGAAAGCTGTCAATAAATATCAAAAAGTGAAATGTCATGGATAAGTCGCGATTGGAAATCTGATTGATTTTTAGCTTCGTCTGTTATTCTTTTTTCTAAAGGATAAAAATCTATAGGCGCTGTATCTACATTATTATTTTGTAATCTGTATAATAATAAGATTTTAAATTCATTAAAGAGAAAATATAAAATATTTATTCAATTCTTATATGTTTGATAATATATTATTTTATTTAATAATACTCAAATTTTTAAATGCTTAAGGGAACAAGGGACCTAAAATTCGTTTTTTTTTTAAGTTGCACCTTAAATGCTATTCAAGGGCACATTATATGAATTATGACATGTATTTATCACACAAGAAATTTAAAAAAAATTGAGAAAAATAAGGAATTTTCCTGAATATTTTAAGCGTTATCAATAACTTTCAAAATGTCCCAACCTCCCTCCATATCAATTAAAATCCGCAATATTTTTTATGCCAGTTTGGTTTACATATGCACATGAAACTGTGCATCGAATTTTGTATATTTGAATATAAAGGTAAGAAGAAAAATATTTTCTAAATTTTGTGAAATTTTCAGCATTTTTGCATTACATTTCTGTACTTAACTACCTTTAACTTTTCCAACTATATTTAGATTTAAAAAAAACTGTATTTTCTTGCGTATAGTACACACTGCTTTTATTTGCGTTTGTTTTAAGTCACCGTTTATAGGACTATAGTTACTGTTTGAACGCTATTTATGGTTTGTCTCTGTAAGGGTAGTTTTTTTTAATGGAAAAACTTTTGCATTGCCATTTAAAGTTTTCGAAAAATGGTGACTGTAACCGTAAGGGTTCGGTTGTTATTCTTCGATCTGTTCTCGAACCCATGATTTAAATTAACTACATCTCAAATGTCGCCCAGTTTCTCAGTACGGTACGGTCGCTAGGTGCAAGTTAAGGTAAAATTAATATGTACGTGGGGTGATTCTCTATTCCAGTAATTATATATAACTAAAACTTAATGTTTTCCTAACACGTGACTTTTTTCTGCGTATATGATATAGTCAAAGTTCATAGCCAAATGAAACTTTTAAATTGTTAACTTCTTTTTTTTTTGTTTGAGTTTAGTAACTTCCGACAAAGATAGTATGTTTCAATATACCAAAATATTCAATCAAAATTTCAACAGTTTCTACAGGAGCCAACACCTGTTGTCATTTTTAGGTGACATATCTTTAATCGGACCTCTAGGTAAGTTATTATGCACCATGACTCCTTTATTGGGATATAGGGAATTTTACATAATCCTAGAAAAAAATGCCATGTCTTTCATTATTATATGATACAGTAAAACTCCAGTTATCCGAACTACGACTATTCGAATCGCTGATTATTCGAATTGATCTCAGAATTTCAGAAAAAAAAAATTATCACGGACACGTACTGCGATTCGCAAAATAATGATTTTGTCTGCGCGCTCTATTGTCCTTCTCTCTGCGACGCTAGTGTAGGCGCAGTGCGAACGTTATTGGGATGATGAGTCACTGTCTTATAGTGCAGTTCGATTATTGGCTGTTGTCTGTCGCCAGGAGGCCGGCCCGTCCCACCTGTCACTGTTTGTTTTGATTAGTCAGTTAGTGACCAGCTAGTTGATTACTTGAACTACAAAAGTGACGGTACTCTTTCGCATCGGTGCGTTGTTTTGTTTGTGATTGCGTTTCGTCGTTCACCAAGGCTTCTTATCAGAAAACATGCTGTGTTATCGTTAGCGGATAAACTGAACATTTTAGAGCAATCAGATAAAATAGTTACGGGTAAACAGTTGTCTGAGATGTACGTTGTTAAACAATCAACGATTTGATACATTAAAAGGAGCAAATCTACACTTTTAAACTTCGTGTCAGTGCTTGAAAACGAAGATGGAAGTTCTTCAAGAAAATCAATGTAGGCAGCAACAAACAAAGATTTATGAAATGCTCATTTTCTTTAAAAATTGTCTTTTCTGCCATTTTTAGCATACATACAGTAATTAAATAAAATAGACCCTTTTTTCAGAAAAAATCTAATTATCCGAATTTTTGATTATCCAAATGGGGTCCGGTCCCATTTGATTCGGATAATTGGAGTTCTACTGTACTACTATCTTCCAAAGATTTGTACCTCCTCCAAACAAGTATGGGGGTGAGTTAGTTTTCTGTTTTGGGATAACAATGCCATATATATATATATATATATATATATATATATATATATATATATATATATATACAGAGTGTCCCCAAACTCATCGTACATACGTTAGGGGTGACATAGCACAACAAGCTGTAAAGCACTAAGGGCGCCTCCCCGCGACAGCAATAAAAAGGCTGTTTACCGTAGCTGTATTCATTCGTTCTCTGGATCATCAATATATGGATGCGTACTCAAATCAAGAGAAGGCCGAGATGCATTATGTGCGGCTGACGGCAATGCAAGGAAAACCCAAAGGATATACTAATCAACTGGCCGGCCCGCTCACCCGATTTGTCATGTCTGGACTTTTTCTTCTGGGGTCACATGAAGAGCCTCATCTACGATAATGGTATCATAGATTCCGTTGAAGACCTTGTTGACCGATATCAGTAGCTCTGACACTATATGATGCCTGGTGTATTCGCCAATGTACGATGGTCACTCCATCGACGGTCTGAAGCCTGTGTTACTGATGGCGGCCATAAATTTTAGCAGTTGCTGTGATGGGGGACGTGCGTGTTGTTTACTTTTGTTAAATAAAATGTTTTTCTTCATATTATTGGTTTCCTTTCATTCCATCGCTGTCTATCTTCTTTCTTCTTATTTTGTGATACAGTTTCCCACTCCAGCTTTTTACGACTTGCGTTCCGACCATGGATTGCATGGTGATTTGTGTTTGTTTGGTTGTTGCTGTCACCCCTAACGTATGTACCATGAATTTAGGGACACCTGTATATTGCATTTATGTTAATCTTAACTAAAAGTTGAATTGATACTTGCAGGATTTCCAATGTTTAATTAATTACTATTTCTGTGATATGAACTTAAATTTCTTTGTCACTTAGTTGATAACACATACATTTTGCTAAATTTGTTTTTAGTGAAATTAATACCATACAGCCAATGAATTGGAAAAATAACGAAGTTTATTTATTCACGTTGGAGTTTTAAATGGCTCAATCACAAATCGAAGGAAAATATATCCTAGCATACTTATAACTAGCTTTTGTAGAAAGCTGAGCTTCAGATAGTTCCTCTTTTTTAATATCAATCAATATATTTAAACAGTAAAAATTTTAAATTTAATTTTGTCATCAACGTAAAAATCATTCTGGCTTGCGGATTTTTCTACATTTGTAGATGCGATTGTTCTACATTTATAGATGCGAGTTATAGAACGCGACAATTATTAAAATAAATGATTAAAAATTGAGAAAAATATATAGGACATTTCTACATTAATAAACATGCAATGCATTTTAAAAATATAAACAATTGCTATTGGAGTACATGTAACGTAACACTGTATTTTTCTGTGTATAAAACGCTCCTTTATATAAGTGAAAAACCTGAAATTTGACACATTCTTTGGGGGTAAATTCTTAGTGGAATTTAAATTCGAAAAAATTCAGCATTTTACATTTTTTTTAAATTTGTTCTTTAAAAGTTAACTCTTGCATAGCTATTTAAATAAAACATGTCGGCTCGCCTTACAGGCGGAGGTAGATTTGGGGAGCTAAGTATTAATTTCACCTACTAAAAGTTAATCAAGATTAGAGATAAACCCAGTTTAACAGTTTTATCAGGCCTCTTTTGGCGAGTTTTTAATTTCATTTTTCTGTAAGAGATGGTTTTATTAGAATCATTATACGCGGAATTAAAAAAAAATATTTTTCCACGCTCAACAACCCGAAATTTTCCGACACATTTTTTAAAGTGAAACCTGCTGACATGATTTTTGAAGAGATTTATAAGCGACATGTGTTTTTATTTTTCATTCAATTAATTAGAACTTGATTTACAAACAATATCTCAGCACGACAATTTTTTTCATTTCCAGCACTGTCGCTTCGTGAAATTCAGTTCCAAATGCCCACTTTTATAGCATTTTTTAAAATATATTCTGCTTTTTCAAAAAATCGACCAATGCGGCACATTAGGTAGTTTCTGAATAAGATAACCTGCCAATTGGAAGCGTTTGAGAGCAAAAATGAATTTGAAAATCAGTAAAAAAATAAGCAGTTTGGATTTCAAAACAACCTTAATACGATAATTTTTTCTTCAAAACTAATTTTTGTGTAATGTGTTTTTGCTGCAAGAGTTAATGCTATAACAACCTTTCCAATATAAAAGTTGTAGATAATATTAAGGGGCAAAGTCCCTTTAGACGCCTCAAAATCAGTCATTTTCCATTAGTTGTTTAAGGGGATAAAATAATTGGATCGTTTTGAAACTGTACCATAACTTTATTACATCTTTGTAGAGCACAAAAATTTCTTTTTTTTTAATTATTTTACAAAATGGCGGCTCAGTAATTTTTTTCTTCGGGCGTCTCAGGCCCGAGACCCAAAATTGCTGCACTCGTCATTCTTTTTCTATTGATCTGAAAAAAAAATCTTTTTCCAACATATGCACGGGAAAGATAAACCTATAAAACGATTAAAAAGTATAAAGTAAAAAAATAAGTACGGTGTTTAATAAAATGTTCGGATTTTGAGCTAGTTTTTAGACATTTTTCATCCCTAAATTATTGTTTATTTACACGAAATCTTTTAAACTTTAGGTACATCCTTCGGGTGATAATATAAAGAAAAGCCGCACCAAAAATCAGCCAAATTGGCCGACAAATTTTTGAGTTAAAGCACGAGAAGTTTTTGAAAACATTTCGAGATAAACGCGTTTAAAGTTTCAGTACGATAAAATTACTGGTTTTAGTGACTTACCGATCAATCAGAGATCCCAGGCCCATATAATAGAGTTTGGATTTCTCGAAGAGATGGTTTTCTTCGCGTTGCAGCTGTTTTCGGGATGTACTAGCTGCTTTTGTCTAAAAAGGACTCCTCCGGTTCTGTGATGTTACTCGCGCCTCATCGGCCTTTTCGGCAATAACTTTGGCAGAGATACCAACAACAATATTTAAATTATCCATAACTCAAAGAACGAAAGTGTAGCCTTTATTAAATATCCCAGCAGTGATGATGCTGAAATTTCAACAATTTATAATCCAGAATGCAAGTGTTTTGGAGGTAATCGCCAAACTGTTGCGTTAAAACTTTCGTTAGCGTTCTGGGTATGGCCACCCATGCATCTTTGGAGTAAGTCATCTCTAGACAAATCTTGGTAGATTGGTAGGAGATGCTCTTGAAGTTCTTGAGGAAGTAAGAGAGGAAGACCTTCATTTTCAGGATCTTCATAATCGGGATTAGTGTGATAACTCTGTTAATATTGAATATTTTGATTTTTCCTCTTGCATATATATTCTCGAGATATTATATTTTCGAAATATGAAAAAAATCGATTTTTTGAAATTTCTAAAGGGACATTCCCACTTAAGAGAATATATAATAGATCTAAGCGGATTGGATTTCTTGTGAATTGACGAAGTTATGATTTTTTTAACCTTCAGCCACCCACCCTTCCCTTTTTTCCGATAAGACTTGGTCCTATCAAAAACTTGTCGATATAAAAGTTAGTTGTAGGGAGTATGTAGAAGATGTATATCACGTTTAAGTGAATTTGACGAAGTTATGAATTTTTTTCTCCCTGAAAACCTATTTTTTTTCGCCCCTTGAGCCCATTTTAAATTTTACCAGATATCTGTGATAAATAATTTTTTGGCCCTTTTCCTAGAAGTAATAATAACTTTAAACTGATTTGATATGTATGAGAGATATGTATATAAGAAGTTACGGGGGTTTTCCTGTTTTCAGAAAACCCCTCCCTATTTCATCCCGTGTGGTCTGATTTTGCCCATTAAGGAACTTGACCGAGATTTTCTACCCCCTGATTTTATGTATAAGTTTGGAAGTGATTTGTGCAGAATTATGGAGGTTATCGTGTCTGTAAAAAAGTGATACATATATAGTTTAGAACTGGGTGTGGTTTTGGGTTCTAGAGATCATGATCAGCGTAGATCTTAGCCGCGTAGTAGAATTTTTTTCAAAAATTCCAACGTAGAGGAGAATGTAATAGGTAATATTTCTTGCAAAATCTACCTAACGAAGGACAGATGTTTTTAAACTTTTCACGATCAAAGGGCCACAGAGTAAGTACTTTAAGTTCCGCGGGACACTCTTAAAACAGTTAAGTAATTTTCACCGTAAAAAAGCCAAAAATTTCTTACTCTGCGAAGTTATAATGAAACCACAAACTAAAATACATGTTGTCTTCTTTCGAGTTACCCTTGATTCCGAAAAGTTTTCTTTAGCTTTAGCAACCTCAAATACAAAATATATTTTCGAGATGTAAATAATAATTTGTAAAACAAATTTTCTGTTGCTGCTACTGATATCCTGAAGCGTTTCCGAGTAGCTCTCATAACATGATTCCGAAATGTATTCTTTAGCATTAGAAACCTAAATATATATATATATATATATATATATATATATATATATATTTGCGAGATTTAAAGAAGGGTTTCTAAAAACACATTTTCTTTTGCTGTTACTGATATCCTTCCACCAAACACATACCTTTCGGCACATGGTTGGACCGCATCCGGCAGTATCGGTTAAGTGTCGGCATCGGCACAGTCGTTTCGGTGAACTGTCGGCAACATGTCGGCAACTGAAACTTATGAATCTACTTTTTCGACTGCTGGTTACAGTAGTCGCTCTCCTTATGGTTATATATCGGCAAGCGACTTACACCGGCAAGTGACGCAGGACCAATATGTGATTTCTGATAGTGCCTCTATTAGATTTCACAACATCGGTCCGAATTCGGAATTTGTAGCCCTAGCGGACATTTTTTTTTCTTAATTTTGTTTGAATTGGAGTTTTGATAAGAGATGTATATTTCATATAAAATTCTAACGGTGATAAACAGAAAAAAATGTCAAAAACAGCCTATATTAATTTATTTAAAAAAAATATTATTGAACTCATTTGAAAAAGGACAATTATTTGAATCATCTAAAAGAATTTTTTAAAGCGCTCCTTAAAATTATTATTCATTATAAACTTAATCGCAGAAAGAAAAGAAAACTTCATAAGTTAATTGAACTTATTTTCTAATTACACATTCATTCAAGCAATAGCTATGTTTCTTATTTTATTTAAAAATCAAATTATTAAAAAGTGTTTAAAATTATTTTACAAGCTATAACAATATAAAAAAAAATACCTCTCTGTTTAGCATTAAAATTTACCACTTCTAAAAAATTATTTACCAAAAAAAAAAAAAAAAAATTAATATTTCTATTTTATTTTAAGATTTAAAAATGTTGATAAATAAATGAATTACTATTGCTACATAATCATTAAAAATGTATTCTGCATTAAATAATCAAATGACATAAAAAGAATTCTTATTCTAATTAAAAGTTATTAATTACCACCTTATCATTTATTAAAATAAATTTTTATATTTTAAATATATATATATATATTATAAATTAACACAACGCGTGCAATTACATTATAATTCCTAATAAGAAAATTTTATTAACTGAACAAAACCTCTAAAATAATTTTATATTTTTCATACTTAATTATTCTTAATTTATAAGAAAAAACAATTCGTTTGCTTTAACTAATACACACGCATAAGACAATTACAAACAAATAAATAAACAAAAAATAAAATAAAAACACTTCAAAATTCCAAATTTTCCCACCTACAATTTACCTTCAACCCAAGCTATCACTTATCCAAATATCTTCTCCTTATTACCTCATAAAATCGTCCCCCTCAGCAAGTCTCTGTGGCCTTGTGGTTAAGGCTCTAAACTACTGTCCTTGGGGTTGTCGGTTTAAACCCCGTCTCTTCCAGGGCCGAAATACGTTCCTTTCAAATATACATTCCACGATAGTTCATAGATGGCGCCATCAAAAGATATGTATTTTTAGGTAGCTTTCTTTACAAAAAAGCTACCTATTGCAGCCGTTCGGAGGAAAGCGATTTCAAAAAATTTTGGTATATTTTCATCGATCATGACCCCCAGACCCCGAAACCACCCTCCGTTCAAAATTGATATATATATATATATATATATCTGACCTATGTCACACTGTAACTACCGTAATTATGAACCGATTTCGATGTAATTCGGTGTGTACATAGTACATACCAATGTCTCGACCGAGTTCGTTGGCCAGCTTCATCCGCCGTTTTGTTTCAAAATGGCGGCCATTTAAAATTTTTAAAAAAATTTAAAACTTGAAATGTGGTACCAAAAAATTAAAAATGGAAAAATATTTTTTTCTTATGTATTTGACCTTTATACAAAGATTCCGGAGCAGTTTTTGTTTCGTCTATATCTTAAAAAATGGCTGAGTTATAGCATTTTGAATTTCTAGCGTGGCTGACATTTTGAAACGTCCTGAATTTTGTCACGCGATAAAAGGCGTATTTATGAACCGATTTGGATATAATTCGGTGTGTACATAGTACATACAAATCTCTCGACCGAGTTCGTTGGCCAGCTTCATCCGCCATTTTGTTTCAAAATGGCGGCAATTTAAATTTTTTTTTAAAAATTTAAAATTTGAAATGTGGTACCAAAAAATTGAAAATGGAAAAATATTTTTTTCTTATGTATTTGACCTTTATACAAAGATTTCGGAGCAGTTTTTGTTTCGTCTATATCTTAAAAAATGGCTGAGTTATAGCATTTTGAATTTCTAGCGTGGCTGACATTTTGAAACGTCCTGAATTTTGTCACGCAATAAAAGGCGTATTTATGAACCGATTTGGATGTAACTTCGTTTATACATAGTACATATCAATGTCTCGACCGGGTTCGTTGGCCAGCTTCACCCGCCATCTTGTTTAAAAATGGCGGCCATTTAAATTTTTAAGAAAAATTTAAATTTGAAATGTGGTACCAAAAATTAAAAATTGAAAAAATATTTTCTTCTTATGTGTTTGACCTTGATAAAAAGATTCGGGAGCAGTTTTTCTTTCGTCTATATCTTAAGAAATGGCTGAGTTATAGCATTTTGAATTTCTAGCGTGGCTGACATTTTGAAACGTCCTGATTTTTCTCACGTAATAACAGGCGTATTTATGAACCGACTTGGATGTACCTTGGTGTGTACATAGTACATACAAATATCTCGACCGAGTTCGTTGCCCAGCTTCATCCGCCATCTTGTTTCAAAATGGCGGCCATTTAAAAAAATTAAAAAATAAAAAAATTTACATGAGATACCAAAAAATTGGAAAATGAAAAAGATTTTTTCTGTATGTGTTTGACCTTAATACAAAGATTCCGGAACAGTTTTTCTTTCGACTATATCTAAAAAAAAATGGCTGAGTAATAGCATTTTGAATTTCTCTTGTGGCTGACATTTTAAAACGACCTGATTTTTGTCACGCGATAACAGGCGTATTTATGAACCTATTTGGATGTAACTTGGTCTGTACATAGTACATACCAATGTCTCGACCGAGTTCGTTGGCCAGCTTCATTCGCCATCTTGTTTCAAAAGGGTTGCGATTTAAAAAAAATTAAATTTAAAATTCAAAATGAGGTATTAAAAAATTGGAAAATGAAAAAGATTTTTTTTATGTGTTTGGCCTTGATACAAAGATTCCGGAGCAGTTTTTGTTTCTGAAAATTTGTTCTTTTGTTGATATCTTAAAAAATGGTTGATTTATATCACTTTGAATTTCTAGCATGGCTAACATTTTGAAACGATCTTGTATTTGTCGCGCGATAACACACGTATGCGTCTATTTCGATGTAAGAAGGCATGTGGATAGTATACATCAACACCTCGACCAAGTTCGCTGGCCAGATTCATCAGCCATCTTGTTTCAAAATGGCGGCCATTAAATTAAAAAATATATATATATTTAAAGTGAGGTGCAAAAAAAAATTAGAAATTAAAAAAGGTTTCTTTCTTAAGTATTTGTTCTTGATATAAGGATTCAGGAGCATTTTTTGTTTGTCTTTACCTTAAAAAATGGCTCAGATATAGCAGTTTCAATTTCTGTTGTGGGTGACATTTTGAAAAATCTGATTTTTTGCATGCGACAGCACTCCTATATATTAACCGATTCCGATGTAAGTGAGCATGTGCACAGCAATTACTAAGGTCTCGACCAAGTTCACTGTTTAGCCTCATCCACCATGTTGTCTTAAAATGACAGGCACTTTAAGAAATTGCCGAATTTGGCAGCCAAATATAAGGTACTTTAAAGAAAAGCAGCTTGGATAAAGCTGACTAATTTCGCGAAATTCTTATTCATTATATTGATAAAAATTAGTATTGAATCTCCTATATTCGGTTTCCACTAAATTGAGCTTCGTGTGTTTGCATGATATAAGTTGGCTTTTTTAAAATAAGGATTATGAAAGCTACCTCTTCCTCCCGGCACTGGCCGGAAGGACTTTTTTAATTCATGCTGAGGTCGGGCTGCCACCGGCATTCATATGGATAGCTATCTGTGTGCTGTCGGCAGAGTGTTTTGCCGATACCGGACTGGCTGCGTGTCTCATGAATCAGGCCGCATTCGCGCGGCGCACAGTGGTCCCAAATCAGGATAGAGTGGCCAAAAATCATTTCTGGCTTTCCTGGTGGTTGTATATCCTTCATTTTTAATTTTACAACATTCTAAATGACATTACATTGCGACTTTAAACTAAATGTAATTGGGGTCCCAAGGGAAGGGATTTTTTTTTTTGGGGGGGGGGGGCTTAATAGAGTAGGCAAGTTTTTATTAAATTTAAATTTTCTTTTTTTACAGGAATGAGATTTTTTCCCTTTTGATTATGGGGAACGTTTTCCCTTTTTCAAAACAAATCATCTAATTCAATAGATGATGAAAATGTGAAATTTTAACCCCCCCCCTCCTCTCTCCCTCCCTCCCTGAAAATATACAGGTTAAAATCTTATTTTTTTTTCTCTTTTTAATGTTATAGCAAAGTAACAATAAAGAGTGTAAGCAATCAGTAAAATACATAAATAATCAATCAGCTGAATTTTGCCACCTCCCCCCTCCCCAACATACACACACATGCGTGAAATCTCCCTTTTTTGCATTTGCCTCTATACCAAGGAGATTTAAAAAATATCATTGCTACTTTTAAAGTTTTCAACATGCATTTACTATGAATTAATAATAAAATCATTAAATTCATTAATTAGATTCCTTTCAAAATCCCCCCCTCCTCTCTTTTTTTTGCTTCTCACTATTACACAGAGAGTAATACCTTTGAAATTCCAATAAAAATAAAGAATCTGCCTTTGTTACTTTATTTTGCTAATGTTAAATAAATAATTACCTCACTAATTTTCTAGTATATTTGAAATTTCCGCTTCTCTCCCCCCCCCCCCCCCCTTTCTCCTCTCCGGTATAAAATTCTACCATCCCTAACAGTTTTGAAATTTTTACAAAGAAAAAAAAAATATGGTTTAATATAAAACAATTTTATATATTTTTATCGAACAATAAAATAAAATCTATTTTTTAAATAAACCTTCAGAAAAGTGGATTCACACATTTCAAGTAACTGCAACATTTCGTTCCAAGTGTTGAGTGAAATTTTCATACATTTTTTAATTTGTTAAAGTATTAAAGTATTCATTAAATTCAAATGTGCATATAAATTAATACAATTATATTAACATTCATATAATAAACTGAAAAAAATAAACATAATAAAAAAATTACTATAGATTTATATGACGGCACGTGAAAATTAAAGTAAAACTTAATAATACTACTTAACCCGTTCGGGACTGTGGGTGCATATATATCCCTGAAAAAGAGCTAACAGAATTTGTTTCATGCACCAGTAAATATATATATATATATATAATAATAATAATTAATTTAGTTTAGTTAAAATTTAGTTAAATTAAATATTTAGTTTCTTTAATTAGAGCATTTTTTTATTGATTAAGTAAAGGTAACTCTTTTTTAAAAAGTGGTGCCAACCGAATAAAATTTGCGTAAAAGCAACCGGTCTCGAAGGGGTTAATAATAAAATTTATTTGTAAGTAGGTAAAATATACTTTTCAAATAATCAGGAAATTTAGAACATTAAATGATGTTTCCTTGTTGATGGAATATCCCAGACATGCATGTTGCTAGAATTTAGTATATATATGTATGTATATGTATATATATATACATATATATATATATATATATATATATATATATATATATATATATATATATATATATATATATATATATATATATATATACATGTATATATATAAACTGAACTTTAAATATGTACTTTTTAAAATAAGGTCAAGTTTTAATATTATTTTTAATGTAAACGAAAAAACAAGAAAAAAATTGTAAAACCAAATAAATAATATATATAAATAAAAAAATATCCCTAACTCTTAACCTCCCCCTCCCTTCGCGAATTAAAAAAATGAAATTGACAGTGTTATGTTAATTAGAATGTTGCATTATATAAATGCTGACAATTTTGGGTCAGTGCGAAAATTAGATTGACTTTAAACCCGATTACTCATTTTGGACTAATACTGGCATTTTCCAATGTCCAACTTCAAACTGCTAGTTCTCAAAAAGTCGTAAAAAGTCGCAATAAATCTCTTGGAATATGATTTTAGAAGGCTCATTCTACATTATGTACTATAAAAGTCCGAGGAACTCGGAAGGACTTTTTTTATATATCACGTTTTATGTACAAAAATTCCTTAAAACTATGTATTTTTTAAAAAGTTCCTCTTTTTTTAATTTTTGAGATTTTTGCAATCAAAAAATCAAATTAAATATGTAATTTAATGTTGTTCCAGAGGAGTGCAAAGAAAAAAACGAGAAACTATCCGAAAGGGTCTTAGTTAGGGTGTGAATGCAGCGAAATTGCCTGAAATTCACGCAACAGCAAAAAACGCTAAAAACTCCTAACTTCACATAAGCAAGGCTAATTCATGTGAGCTGATAAAAGCAAAGTATAACAGAATATAAATCTTCAGATATTTCTAAATACTGTAGAATTTATTTCATTTCGAAATACGAAACTTCGATTTTCTGATTTTTGGCCACATAATCGCGATTTGGGACCACTGTGCGGCGTATCAAAAAAGGTAATGAACCGGTAGGGCAACTGGTACCGTGGCAATACCGCCGGTAGTGGCAAGCGGCTGTCAACCGATTGCTTACCGATAGCTCTGTGTTTTCTGGGCTAAAACATTTCCGAGTAGCTTTCATAAATTTTTCCGAAAAGTATTCGTTAGCTTTAGAAACCTCAAAAACCAAATATATTTGCGAGATCTAAAGAAGTGTTTCTTAAAACACATTTTCTTTTGCTGCTACTTATATCCTGAAACGTTTCCGAGTAGCTTTCATTAGTATTATTTAGCTTTAGAAACCTCAAAAACAAAATATATTTTCGAGATTTAAAGAAGAGTTTATAAAATCAATTTTTTTCTGCTGCTATTGACATCCTGAAACGTTTCTGAGTAGCTTTCGTAGTGTACTAAATCAGTTTTCTCAAACTGAAACTTAGTTTTTTAGAATACTATCTCAATTAACCCCTTGGGGACGAGCGAGCGATATTCTTGCCGCCTAAGTTGCTCAGAATCGTTGATTATTCTCATCAGAAAATTTGTATTCTAAATTTTGCCTTATTTAATCTTAGCATTTTCCCGATTCAATTAGGCAAAAATTTCTGTTTTAAAAATCCGGTGATTAAAGATAAAAAATTCTGTAAAAGACGCTCGTCTCCGAAAGGGTTAAACATTTTCAGCTGCGTAACTAAATTGGTACAGGCAAGAATAACATAATATTAGTAATTTTAATGTTAATTTTTATACGGTTAATCTATCATGTAAAAGATGTTTGTTGAAATTGAAAATGTCTATTTGAGAATCGAAAGCAATAAAAAAACCCTATTTTTTGACTTCTGAAAACTGATTAATATACTAAACAAACAACACAGAAACGATTTCGAAAATCAGTGACAGCAAAACAATGCTTCTTTAAATCCATGAAATATGTTAGTTTCTCAAGATAAGAACTTTTTTTTAAATCATCGGTAATTCGGAATAATTTTTTGTATAGTTTCGATTGTGCTTTAATATATTTTCTTTGTTCCAGAAATATTTTCTTCATTCATGTAATACGGCGAATATTCCTAAAAAAATGTAGTCTAAAAGTTTAGGTGCATGATAAATATACTGTAATTATTTTGTTGCAGTGATTATTATACCCCAGAAGAGCCAAGAGACAAATCCAACCTGACATCTTTGACTCAAAATCAATGAATTAATCTTTAATGTAAAATAATTGACAGTTACGTGTTTCACCTGTATGTCATTTTCTCGCAACCATATTTCACATGATTGACAGACATACTATAGATAAAACCCCGGAAAATATAACAAGCGGAAGCTGTCAATAAATGTCCAAAAAGAGAAAACTTGAATAATCTGAAAGTTTGAATTCTTCTTACAAGTTACGCTTCTTGGCAGTTGAATATTTTCCTTAGAATATTTAAACATAATAAAGTCTCATAGATTGTTTAGAATTTTCAGACTTTTTAAACATATATAATCTTTATAGTTATGAGTTACGTCTGAAATATTGAGTATTTTAATTGCATGAAATTTTTCATTGCTAAGTATGAGTTTAGCCGATAGAGTGAAAAAGTGACTCACTTTTTAAAATTCAAACATTTAATGAAATTAACATATTTACAACAAATGAATTCAACAAAATCAAATTAAGCATTCTAGTTTTACACATCGATACAAATATATACGGAGGAGACTAACAGGTTGACTGAAAATGTTGCCGTGCTCTGGCGTACAGTAGCACACGAAAAAAAAAAAAGAAAAAGAAAGAAAAGGAGAGAGAGAGAGAAAAAGTACATAATGCATTTAATGACTCAAGTAATTACTCAATTTCTGCATAGAAAACTGAAAAAAGCTATTCTAGGTTATGTCTAATTTTAATTTATCTCTATCCTAAAAAAAAGTAACTACCGCTGTCACCGCCGCCGCCGGTTTTGAATTTTTTGGGACCGGAGGTCTTTCTTCGTTAATATTAAGAAAAATAATGCATACAAAAATAGGAAAATCGGTGGTATTATACAGAAATGTTTGATAAACACGCTGATGCAGATACTTTTCAAATCGAAGAATTATTTTAAGAGATATTTAATGTTAAAGTTGGACGAAATCGTTCCACTAAAAAAGTTTTATAAGAGAAAAAACTATTAATGGGAATTTAATCATTTTTAGATCATTTTATACGTTTGAAGTTCCCGGTGTGCAGGCTGTATTTCTTTTTTTAATTTGACTCATTTCTTGAGGTTTTATTTCTATTTTAAATTCAAATTTTCAGCATTTCTAGAGATATTTTTTACATATTTTAGAAAATGGTGTTAATTTAAACTGTTGCCAAATGTATAAACTGCGCAAACAATAATGTTTGCTTCAAATTAAAAATTTATTTACACGTGACTATTATAAACAGAAAAAATCATTTGGAATTAGAATTAAATAATTATGTACAAAAAGCAGGAACTTATTAAAAATTACGTCATAAAAACTATACACGTGAATTTTAAAAGAGAAAGGATATTATAAAATAATAAATTCATTAACATGCATTAGAAGTCTTAAATAGGAGAAATTACGTCATATTTACGTCACATTACAATTATTACATAAAATGATCACAAAATAATATTGCAAAACAGTTTAAATTTAGAAATTGCACTAGACATTTATTTGATAGTTTGAGAGGATCTTTTCAACTATTTTTGTTAGGAAAGCACAAATAATATTTCATTTCTAACAAAAGTATTTTCACGTGAATATTTAAAAGAGAAAGAATATCTTGGTCAAAATTACGCCAGATTAAAAACGATTAATTTAAAATGTCTCATTTAAAAGAACTTTCCTTTCGCTTTGTTAAAAAATACCAGGAGACAAAGACTCTGTCTACTTAATTCCTTTTGTATTAGCTTATTTTGAAATGTTTAACTTATTTTACTTAATCAAAGACGAAAACAGCGATTGTATCTTTGGTACTACTTAGTTATCCCGTCGACCAAAAACCTAACATTTGCCAAACTATAAGATTAAATGCCAATAATGGTTGATCGTAAATGTCACATTTACTTGACTTTAAGCAAGTTACACGTGTCTACGTCATCAAGTTATTTTTATTTCGACGTTTCATTTGTATTTTTATTAATGTTGTAGTAATTTATTTGTTCTTTCGTTATTTAAAATAAAAATTATGTCAGTTTGTATAATTTGGCGAGTGGTTTGGCGATTTATATAATTTGGCAAAATTGGTCGACAGGATAATCAAGTAGTACCGCAGCGGATTTGCGTTAAAATTCCCCAATCAAAGAGAAATGAATAGAAATCCGTTTATAGGGAGATCGCCACTGTTTTTTTTTTAAATTATAATTCAATCTTTCGAAATCTTTTTTAAAGCCGATCAAATTAGCGTGCATTTAGAGTCTGCGGTGTCTGGACGCGGGTTGACGAGCGTAGCTCGTAGGAGGCAGAGCCCCCTAGTATATTACAAAACAATAAACTCTTCCACACTGAAATAGTAACAACACATATTCAACATGAGCCCCAGAATTTCTTCAACCTTTGAAAGGAGCTTACATATAAATTTGAATGTAATTTCTGTACTTTGTTAGACAACATATTTAGAAAGTTTCAAAATTGAAAAATGGGCTAATTTGCTGAGATGTCTCAGAAGTGGAAATCTTTCCTTTACGCTCTTTATAAATACTCATCAATAGGAAGTATTATTTGTTTTAGAAAAACGCTAAACAAATCTTTTAAATTTTCTTATATATAATTAATATCACTCTTATATTTACTTATATTTATTATTATGTCATATTTATTATAATTTCATAAATTATTGTTTTTTTAATGACTATCAATTATCCGAAACTGCTGTGATAATTTTTTAAGCATATTTATAAAACTGCCTATCTGATAGAGGTATCATTCTGTATTCGAATATTAGAAACTTCTAAAAGACCTATTAAAAAAATCAAAGGTTTCATTTCATTTTTTTTTTCGAATACTAATGCAATACAGTAGATTTTAAAATATATTTCACTGTATGAATGTGACATATTTTTTTTGGAATGGTTAACACCAATACAATAGTAATAATTAACGTGAAAAAATAATAATTACAGGAGATATGGATGATAATAATAAAAATAAATTTAACAATACAAGGTTATAAAATTGTTATTTCTAAAAAATCTAAATTTCTTGAAAGAATGGCTTCCGTTTGGTATCCAAAATTAATATTCTAAAATCTAAATGAGTCATTGAAGAAAGCGAATTGATTGGCGCTGACGGGGATAGTACCAGGTATCTCACTAACAGTAGGCGAGAACGTTGGCACAGAGCAAAACGCCAAGCCAGTTACTCTAACCAAGTAACTTGCTTTATATTGTTCAAGTGAGATGAGTTCGCTACACACTCTATCCTCAGTGAGGAAGACGTCTTATTAGCGACCGAGAAAACATGCGCAGTCGTAGGTGAAGCTGTCATATTCCCGTGCGCAAGAGAGATGGGCGACGTGACGGGTGTTGTGGTGTCATTCGCATACGTGATGTGGGCCACGACAGGCTTTCCGTACTGCATGTGATTTATTTCGTGCTGTCATCTGTTGGTTATGAGATGGTCATTTTCAAATGAACTGCCACTTAAACACTGAAAATAGGTATATTATTGTTGTTAATAAAGAAATAATAAAAGGCTATCTTTTTTTATTTCTTTCAGTTTAACAAAAACTAAGAACGTGATATTTTATAAATCCCTTTTATAAATTAAAAAAAAAAAGTGTTTGACGATTGATTAGTTTGATAACGTTATTTGTAAAATGTAACACTCATCAGAATATCCCTCATGAGTTTTTCAAATGAATTTTGACTCTGGGAAAATGCTATTGTGTATATGGAGGTAATGTTTGTCCAAATGGATTTTTAAACAAAAATTACATAAACTGTCGACTAAAATGATAATAAGAATAAGAAATAAAAAGATAATGTAAAACTCATGACAAATAGTAAAAAATCTTCTCATGTTTAGTTTTTAAGTAAGTTAAATTAGTAAGTTACATTAGTAAGTAAAGTTACAGTAAGTAAAATTTTTTTTTTCACACAGTAAAATCCTGTAGATGTCATTTAAAAGCTCTTAATCTTCTTCTGACTGGATAAGTCAGTCTTGAAAAAAATTATATGTGTTCTTAGACATTAAAAAAAATATTTTTTCACACTTTTCTCATGGGAATTTTTAGTTTACTCCGGTAGTCTTCATCACCTCTCATTTTGGTTCGAGCTTTTCCTCGTCAGTTTCAAATTCAAAAGATGGCGCCATCTGTTGTCAGTTTTGTTTGCAATATATCGTTGCAAATATCTGAATTCACCGTACTAATCTCATTCACAATATCTGTAATATGCGTTAAAGCATAATTTAAATTGTTACAATTTTTTTAGTTTCTCTACATCGTTAAAATTTATCTGTATTAAGGTTTTGGCAGATTCCCAAAACAGCCGAGACACCCCATTTGGCGACTTTTCTGACAAGCGCCAAATACCCCACATACGCCAATCTAAAATGCGGCAACCTGAAAACTAACGTGATTGGTCCACTTTCCTGAATGCTTCCAGACTGTTTTTTACTACGTCATCACCCTGGAATCATGGGAAATACAACATTTATAAATAACGACGTATTAGAAAACACAGGAAAGCTGATTTTTATGAAATTCAAAATAAAGCAAACGATTTCAACATAAGTTTATTGAAAATGTGAAATTTTTAAAGTACCTTTCCAAATCAGAGTAACGATTTAATGATTAAAATTTTCTTTCTCAACAACTTTCAGAAAAAATCATGGGGTAATTTAATATTGTAAGTACGTGCCTATATTATAGTAAACATTGAACAATTCATTTCTAATTTAAAGAAGTATGAACGCTTCGCTTTCATAAAAAAAAAATAATATATATCACTGAATACAACAACCTAGTTCTGCAGCAATCGGAAAAACGCAGGAAACTCGTTAACGTGGAAATCAGGGAACACATGAACGCTTCGCGTTCATTAACCAAAAAAAAATCATCACTGTTACCAGCAGTTCTCGGTGTGTAGCAATCTCAAAATTCAGCAGTTCTCGCTACCTAGCAATCTCAAAATTCAGCAGTTCTCGCTGCATAGCAATATCAAAATTCAGCAGTTCTCAATGCGTAGCAATATCAAAATTCAGCAGTTCTCAATGCGTAGCAATATCAAAATTCAGCCGTTCTCAATGTGTAGCAATATCAAAATGTACAAAACTCGTAAGGTCAGCATACATGAGAAATATACAATAAGCGGCTAATATAAAACACTATAATAAAAATACATAAAATTATTAACATACCTTAACAAACATCTCCTTTCTTGAAAACCAACTCTATAAAATGTTGAATTGCTATAATTTCGTAAATTTCTAGTCGTCGATAAACTTTATTTAACTTTCCAGCAAAAAAAAATGAACAAATACTCATAATTTCAAACGAAATTACACAGGTACTTTAACTTTCAAATTTTACAACTAAAAACAGCAGAAAATATTAACACTAACAAAGTCTTACCTTACCGTCATTTAATTTTACAATTACAAAACGTCTTTCTTTGACACCTCGTTGTACAAAAATTACAAAACACGCGGAGTTGAGTTGACATGTATGCGTAGTCATCCAATACACAAGAAATCAACCAATCCCATTCAAGCAATCCAAACTCAAGATCACACAACTGTAGGCGTGGAAAGAATTTACGAAACGAACTGGTAACAACAAAGATCCATTTATCGCCTCGCCCAATTGAACGATGCCAAGTGTCTCGGCTTTATTGGGATTTAGCCAAGGTCTTTTTTTTTTTTTTTTTTTTTTTTTTTTTTTTTTTTTTTTTAATCGGGTTATTGTTGAACTCTCTTTCTTTAATATTACGTCTCTTTCATGTTTTTAAACTCTTTCCTGCTTTTTCAGTTTAATCATTCCTATATATGTACCTTCTTTTTCCCTCTCGATCCTAGAATTTTATTTTATATATTTCTGAGGTTTTTAACTGATTAATTTCTTCTATGTTGATTCTAATTAATTTGAATATTGAAAGATCCAGGGTAATAGGTATATTTATTCCAAGTTTTTAAATTCTCTTAACCAAATGATTCTACTCATAAACGTAATTGAACTCGTAACTTTCATAAATTTTTGAGATCATTGCACTGTGTTATATCTTGATATTACATTTTCAATTAATTTATTAATGTAAATTACCAAAAGTAACTCCCCCCCTCCAAATAGAAGCCACCCCCCTCATATATGTGCATTTTTCTGCCATTTATAAGCCCTCCTATACTGTGCCATTTATAAGCCCTTCCCTTCTAGTTTATACTTTTACAGTTTCAATCCTTCTGAGTTTTCTTTTCAGGAAATTCCTTAAGATTTTGTTTCCACATCTCTTAAATGAATATATTTTGTTTAATTTATGTTTATCAAATTTCTTTACATATCATTGTATCAGAATAGCATACTTCGCTATGCGCTCTACCAGACGTTTGAAAGAAATGTTCCTTTCGAAGGATATCATTAATGATTTCCTTAATTTTTATGACCTAATGCATAATAGACATTAATATTGAGTTTCAGTTTTATAATTTTTGTTCATATATCTTTGACATCCAATTTAATTATTTTGTGAAATTTGTTTTATTAATTTATTATTTTTACTAATGGAAACTACTTAGCTTCTGTGGAAGGGCTTTATAAAAGAAAAAGATGTTAATTTGATCTGATTTTATTTTGCAAATTGTATAAATACTGTGAAATATCATAAATTCCAAATATATCCTCCACCATCCCAATTTTTCTATCCTTTTCACCATATTTTCCTTTAAAATCATTTACTAACCTTTTTTTCGCACATTTCTTTAATCTTATTTATTTTTATACTTAAGATGCCTTCGAATGAACAGACTTTTCAAGGCTCTGTGGATGAATGTCTTAATTGCTGCAATTTTATATGGAAATAGTGCTTTTGAGTATTTGGATATTATGTGAGCATTTAAATTCGGTTTTTGGAAAACTTAACTGTTTTGCCTGGAGCTTATTGTCTGTACGTTTAAATTGAACGTTGATGAATGCTAGAGCATTATCTTTCTTTGTTTTGAACTTAAATTGGTTTGGTTTGGTTTCTTGATACTGTGACTTTTGCTATGTCATCGAGGACAGCTTATGTCACGAAAATCCAGGTCCAAGGACCAGAGTTATAGATATAATTTAAAGACACGCTGACGAGCTTGACAGCCCACGAAGAGAAAATAATGCAGCTTTCAATCACGAAATACACAGATGATACATAAGTCTTCCAAAAATAACACATCAAAACCACAAAAATGTGACGAGAGTGATCCGACAAACACGTGGGCTCCATAGAAACGCCGCCATATTTGCCGGGATATTCGGCAACTATTTAAATATTCAACGTCTTGTTAAAAACGCAGTTTTCTGCAAAAGATGTAACGTAGTTTTCCATAATATAAAAGAATTCTAAACGTGATAAGAAAACCGTGTTTCGAAAAACACTCGTATTTTAATTTACATCCAGAAAAATCTGGGAAAATCCTTGAAGCACCTTCCTTCACGAGGAAAAAAGGCAGAACCTTAATTTGGTTATTTTTGTCATCAATAGTAAACTCAGTGATTTACAATGAAAGGTTGCACGTCACAGCTGACAACAGATGGCACCACATTTTGAATTTGAGAAAGTCCGGGAAAAGCTAGAACCAAAAAGACAGGGGATGAACACATCGTCAGTAAACTAAAGTTGCCTCAGAGAAAAGTGTGGAGATATTTTTTTTTCTACGAACACTTATGACTGTATTTAAAAACGGAGTTCTCCAGTACACAAGAAGGTAAAGTACTTTTTAATGACATTTACGTGATTTTTATGTATAATGAAACATTTTCATGTCTGTAAATCGTTAAATATAACGTAAAACTATATCTTATCATGTGCGTATTAATTTTTCACCAAAAAAAATACAGCAATAGTTTTGCAGTTATTTGTTTACAGAGAATAAAAAATAAGTCTGTCTTCATTTAACTCTGTTGTTAACTGCAGTAAGCAAAATATGTCTCAAGTAACCATGGAATGAAATGTAGGTATAAAGAGTTTCTAAATATAAGTTTTGGATTGTTATATAAATATTTAGGTTGGTTGGTTGGTTGGTTGATTTGTGACGGCCGATTATCTATACTAGGGATATAGGCCCGAGGTGGAGTGCCCTTCGTGGGGGTCTTTCTAAGGGAACCTAACCCGTATTAACGCATGGAAATCCATGGCTCGAAGAAAACCACGAAAACTCCGAACGATTAGGCCGACGGGCGCGATTGGGATCGAACTCAGCACTTCCCGTCTACCAGTTTCGAGAGCAGAACCTCTCAGCCACTGGTGGGGCATAAATATTTAGGAAAGGAACATTTACATTTTATAGATTACAATGCATGGCCGCACTTTTAAAGTTATATTCAAAATCTAGCCTAGATAATTATGCATTAAAAAGGACTTTGTTAAGTTACATATTTTGAGTTTAGACACATACATTTTAGTAGTTTGATCAATAAAATAATATAATACACAAATATTTACAAATCTATAAATGTTTTATGATTTTTTGTTAACTATAAAGTAATTTACTTATATAAATTTTAACAGTATTAAAAAATTACTTCTTTAAGGAAACACTTTACCTTTTCAACAATTTTGTTTATTTTTTAAAAATATGGTTCAAATGGTGAACTCGCTGCATTTCAATGTTCAACTAAAAATATAATTTAAAAAAATTACTGCATATTTAATTAAAATTTTTAAGAGGTTTATAAAAATTTGAGTTTTTAAAAATCTGTACTACATTTTTAAAAATAATTAAAAATTTTACAAAATGTTTATAATAATTTGAGTTTTTTAAAATCCGTACTACTTAAAAAAATATATTTTTCCCAATTTTTTTTAAAGAGATTTTGAAATGTGTATTACACAAGACTGCGCGTGCATTTTTAAATGCATCTAGTATTACATATAATATAATTTTCTTACTGATATATATATATAGTGTGAAACGATGAAATATAACACATCTTCATATATTATTATTTTTTTTTATAACGAAAAATCTGAAAGCGTTCATATATGCGAATATTTATCACATATATAATAAAGAACATATATAAAAAAGTTTAAATAGTTACCTGAAATACAAAAAAAGCCTTAGCATTTTAAAAATATAAAAGTGATGAAAATATGAACATGGGGAAAAAGTCATTTAAAGTTTTAATTTGTATAGGTAATTGCACTGAATGTATAAACTAAATTTACAATATCTCGTGATAAAATTACCGAATGGGTAAAAATGAGGTGTCAAAATATTCACAACTAAACAGGCTTTCGTTTAATAGTAAAAAAAAAAAAATCAATTTTTTGACCAATTTTAAGGTAAACTGCAGTTATGTGACATTAATTTCCTTATGTGAAATATTTATTAAAAGATTCAGGATGCACGTATGTTGTTTGAAAGTGATTCAAATATGCAATCAAATTTAGGTTCATCTAGTAATGTAAATTATAAAGTTTCTTGCTAATGGGTATTCAATATACGGACGACCAACTAAGCTTCTATTTACTTTTCAAACGCATACCTTAACCCCTTGGGGACGAGCGACCGGTATTCGTGCCGCGTAAGGTGCTCAGAATCGGTGATTATTCTCACCAATAAAATTTTATTGTAAATTTTGCCTTATTTAATCCGAGCATTTTCCCGATTCAATTAGGCAAAAATTTCTGTTTTAAAATATCAGTGATTAAAGATTAAAAATTCTGTAAAACACTCTCGTCCCGAAGGGGTTAAGGAAATTATTGTAACCATGATACATGTGTGTTGTTTGTATGAGTGAAAATCACACTCTCTAACCCTATGGTATTCCCATATTGCGAATATATTCTAATCTACTGTCGCAAAATTTGCATAGCTATTTGTACAAATGGGATGACTGATTGGGAATTTAAACAATTGCTGAACCATTCTAAGAAAACGCCTACGGCTGATTCTATAAGGAAAATCTCCAAGAAAATGTCACAGAGTAATAAATAATTAAGAGAAGTCGTTTAGTGGTAACGTCCCATGTTTTTAAACAAGGAGTCTAGTTTTCTAATCTAGCTGATTCATTCTGTTTTGCTTTTATATATGTTACTCGTTACGTATTCTCCATTATCATAACTAAAGTTCATATCACTTGTAAATTTCCAAATGGTGAAAAAAGTCCGGGTCTGATTTCGAACCAGGGATTCCTTGGCTGAAGTCGCCAATGCTCTACCTAATGACCCATCCCAGACGAATGTGGTGGACTAATTCACACAGCTGAACTTTAAAGATCATAGTATCTGGTCTGATATCTGAACTAACTCAACAAAAAAAATGCAGGTTAACCCCTTGAGGGGCGGTGGGATAAAATATATCCCACCTAATTTAAACAAGATTCTCACCAGAAAATTTTAACTAAATTTTATATCGTTAACTTTGGAGGTAAATCGTTTAAAAATTGCTTTTCTTTATTTAAAAACTAGCAGGCTATGCCCGCTGCGCTGGTCAATTTTTCCAAATGAACATTGGTGAATTTGAACTTGCATTTTAAACAATATGGACCTTCAGCTGCACCTTACTCATTGCTGAAAACGATGCGAACGCCATTGTGATATAATATTACCTTAAGCGTTGGACAAAATTTAGTTATTAAGAAGTAATTCTTTCAGTTGATTACTAACAATGCACTTTTGGTAGGGTAATGAGACCGTTATGACAACAGGAATTAATAGCTCTATAACTAATCAACATATAATGAAATATTATATACTAACACCATTCCTGAAACGTCATCTAACAGTGCAACTTGTATCAAAATACGTTCTGTAGATAAAAAAAAGAAAAGGCTAAACTTTCATAATCAGGTTCACTTAATTTTTTTATTTCTTTTTTTTTATTATTTTTTTTTCTCTATGACTAAGTAGCGTTGAACAATATGTATACACTAAAACCTTTCCAAAATTATTACGTAACCACTTGGGCACATATGTCATACATGCCCCATATAGGCGCGATTTTTGTTGGACGCCAATGTCAGAAACATTGCAATACGCAACAATACTTAACTGTCGCCAAAGTGTCGTTATTTTGCTTGATATGTTAACCCGGAAATTGCTGTTAATGCTGTTTATGTTTTCGCCAAATTGGCGTCGGTATAAAATCGCGCCAATATGGGGCGTATATGACATCTGTATCACCATTTGTGGTATATCCTATCAAAGTATTATAAACAATCGGAATGAATGCAAATTTCCGTTTTAAATATATAGTAGATGATGATGATGCGATTTTGTGTAATACAATTCATCATGAAATTTTCGCTTCAAACATAAACGATGCTATTAGATGTAAATTTCCAACTGGGCGAAAAATGTCCGGACCAGGATTCGAACCCGGGACCTCCTGGCTGAAGCCGCCAGTGCTCTGCCATCTGAGCTATCCCGGACGATTCTGGTCGAACTTTTTCACCCAGCTAACCTTGATGATTACAGCATCTGGTCTGAAACCTGGTTCTGCTCAGCAGAATAAACCTCAGGTAATGGAACTCCAGAAATCGCTGGATACGAAATTACACTAGATTAATATTAACACAATTATTCTAATTGGTAAACAAATCATATTAGATGTAAATTTCCAACTGATTCCAATAGTTGGAAATTTACATCTAATATGATTTGTTTACCAATTAGAATAATTGTGTTAATATTAATCTAGTGTAATTTCGTATCCAGAGATTTCTGGAGTTCATTACCTGAGATTTATTCTGTTGAGCTGAACCAGGTTTCAGACCAGATGCTGTAATCATCAAGGTTAGCTGGGTGAAAAAGTTCGACCAGAATCGTCCGAGATAGATCAGATGGCAGAGCACTGGCGGCTTCAGCCAGGAGGTCCCGGGTTCGAATCCTGGTCCGGACATTTTTCGCCCAGTTGGAAATTTACATCTAATATGATTTGTTTACCAATTAGAATAATTGTGTTAATATTAATCTAGTATAAACGATGCTTTCAACATTATAGCTAATACACCAATATGTAAAGTATCCGATTACGGAAGGTTAACTTGGATTCCTATGAGCCCAAAGAAAAGTGAATATGTGGCTTTTGTGATACTTTTATGTTAGCCGGGCGCAGGTACTAAATCAACAAAGATTGTTTTCATACCATATTCTTATATTTATTATTTTCATTTAAGATACAAACCTTTCACTCATTTCATTTAAAATGCATGCCTTACACTAATTTCATTTAAAAAACTGAAAAGATAAACAATAACAGGAAATAATTCCATAATTAAAAACAAAGAATTATTTTTAATTTACATACGCAAAATGAAACTACTGCTACTGGCAATTTTAAAAATGCTATTGGCGAGATCTGCGCACGGCTGTTATAAATGTACCCATTTTTACTTTCTTCTATCTTTACAAGAAGAAAGTATTGGATTCATGAAAATTTTCGAATTCCGGTTTTCGACGGATTTACACGGTTTAGGGGTCAGAGATTCCAAAAAACATGTTTTTACAAAATGTCTGTCTGTGACTCTGTGAGTCTGTCTGTCTGTCTGTCTGTCTGTGTGTATGTGACACAAATTTTGTGGGAGCTCTATCTCAAGAACTAATGCACGGAATTTAATAAAAATTGATATTCAGTTAGTGCCTAATAAAAATTGATGCTGATTAGTTTTTGGTGTAAATCGCTCAAAAGGTGGCGCTGCAATGCTGCATTTTTCACAATTTTCGCAATAGCTCTATCTCAAGAACTAATGCACGTATTTTGATCAAACTTCAAATTTAGTTAGTCCTTAATATGAATTGATGATGATTACGTTTTCGTGTAAATCGCCCAACAGGTGGCACTGTTATGATGAATTTTGCAGGATTTACACGATTTCCCCAATAGCTCTATCTTAAGAACTAACGCACGGATTTTCATCAAACTTCAGATTAAGTTAGTCCTTGATATGACTTGCTACTGATTAGGTGTTGGTGTAAATCGCCCAACAGGTGGCGCTTCTCTGCTGCCTTTTCCACGATTGCCTCAATAGCTCTATCAATAGAACTAATGGACCAATTTTCATCTAACTTCAGATTTAGTTGTATGTTGACACAAGTTGTTGTTAATTAGGTTTTGGTTTTAATCACCAAATAGGTGGCGCTGCTATGCAGAAATTTTCACGATTTTCGCTATTGCTCTATCTCAAAAACTAATGTACGGATTTTCTCCAAACTTCAGATTCAGTCAGACGTTGACATAAATTGTTGCTGATTAGGATTTGGTATAAATCACCCAATAGGTGGCGCTGCTAGGCAGCATTTTGCTGAATTTAGACGATTTCAGCGATAGTCATATCTCAAGAACTAAGGCACGGAATTTCATATCGTTAGAATCCTCATGAGATGCATAGATTGCCATTTAATTTTGGCAGTGTGATAGAGAATTTTGAAGTATTAACATGTATGAGATAGAAGAAAGTTTTGGGATTGGTACATCCGACTAGTTTCTTCTTATCGAGGAGCAAATTATAAATCGCCAAATATTATTCCTATTCCAATTTCTTTCATTGAAAATAATTTTTAAGTCGTTACAAACATTGCTTTCATATTTAAATATTTTCGTTGGTTCGTTGGAAGTTATCCCGTCGACCAATTTCACCAAATTATACAAATTGACATAATTTTTATGTTAAATAACAAAAGAACAAATAAATTATTATAACATTAATAACTAGTCGGATGTACCAATCCCAAAACTTTCTTCTATCTCATACATGTTAATACGTCAAAATTCGCTATCACACTGCCAAAATTAAATGGCAATCTATGCATCTCATGAGGATTCTAAAGATATGAAATTCCGTGCATTAGTTCTTGAGATATGACTATCGCTGAAATCGTCTAAATCCAGCAAAATGCTGCCTAGCAGCGCCATCTATTAGATGATTTATACCAAATCCTAATCAGCAACAATTTATGTCAGCGTCTGACTGAATCTGAAGTTTGGAGAAAATCCGTGCATTAGTTTTTGAGATAGAGCTATAGCGAAAATCGTGAAAATTCCTGCATAGCAGCGCCACCTATTGGGTGATTAAACCCAAAACCTAATTAACAACAACTTGTGTCAACATACAACTAAATCTGAAGTTAGATGAAAATTCGTCCATTAGTTCTATAGATAGAGCTATTGAGGCAATCGTGAAAAAGTCAGCACAGAAGCGCCACCTGCTGGGCGATTTACACCAACACATAATCAGTAGCAAGTCATATCAAGGACTAACTGAATCGGAAATTTGATGAAAATCCGTGCGTTAGTTCTTAAGATAGAGCTATTGGGGAAATCGTGTAAATCCTACAAAATTCATCATAACAGCGCCACCTGTTGGGCGATTTACACCAAAACGTAATCAGCATCAATTCCTATCAAGGACTAACTAAATCTGAAGTTTGATCAAAATCCGTGCATTAGTTCTTGAGATAGAGGTATTGCGAAAATCGTGAAAAATGCAGCATAGCAGCGCCACCTGTTGAGCGATTTACACCAAAAACTAATCAGCATCAATTTGTATTAGGAACTCACTGAATATGAATTTTTATTAAATTCCGTGCATAAGTTCTTGAGATAGAGCGCCCACAAAATTTGTGTCACATACACACAGACAGACAGACAGACAGACAGACAGACTCACAGAGTCACAGACAGACATTTTGTAAAAACATGTTTTTTGGAATCTCTGACCCCTAAAACGTGTAAATCCGTCGAAAACCGGAATTCGAAAATTTTCATGAATCTAATACTTTCTTCTTGTAAAGATAGAAGAAAGTAAAAAAATACAAATAAAACGCCGAAATAAAAATCCCTTTGTGACGTAAACACGTGTAACTTGCTTAAAGTCAGGTGAATTTCACATTTACGATCAACCATTATTGGCATTTAATCTTATAGTTTGGCGATAGATTTTTGGTCGACGGAATATCTAAGTAGTACCTTTTCGTTCTATAACGCTAATTTCTTAGTAAAATTGTTCCTTTTATTTTACACAGAATCACTATTTTTTTTTTTTTTTTGGTACCACTTAGTTATCCCGTCGACCAAAAATCTATAGCCAAATTATAAGATTAAATGCCAATAACGGTGGATCGAAATGTCACATTCACGTGACTTCAAGGAAGTTACACGTGCTTACGTCATCAAGTTATTTTTATTTCGACATTTTATTTGTATTTTTATTAATGTTATACTAATTTATTTGTTCTTTCATTATTAAAATACAACTTATGTCAATTAATGTAATTTGGCGATTTATATAATTTGGCGAAATTAGTCAACTGGATAACTAAGTAGTACCATTTGTTTTATTAAGATGTTCGTATTTTTTTTTTTTTTCAATCTCATAGAGCCGTTTTTATTCTTTATCCAAAAGAGTTAATTTGAATTTTTTTCGTTGCTAGAGTAACGGATGTAATGTTAGATATTTTGAGGTTTAGACGCCAAAGACACCGCTAAATTAGAAAAATGTGAAAAATGTCATGAACTGTTGAACTTATAAGAATTTACTTGGCACCAATCGATTCAGCATACAAAAATACATTAAATTATCCTATCATCTGACGCATAATTATAATATCCGATTTTTAAGGAATTTTTTCCCTCCCCTTGCAAAAACGCCGTAAGGGGTGATACTTTAGAAAATCCTTTCTTAGCGATATTATATAGATATGCCATTTGGCGGTAACTCGATGATCGAAAATTAGTCCAATATCATTTGAAACATTACATAACAGAGAAGAAATTACGAAGAAAGACGAAGAAGAAATGACGAATTACAAAAGACTTGCAATTTTTGTTTTCAAAATGTTGAATTTTTCGATAATAATAATGCATGATTGTATAAATTTCCTTAAAAACTATCTTCATTTCCTAGATTTCGAAGGTGTGAATTTTCCTATAAATGATATTGGCGATATGACTTAAGAAAAAACGAAATAAACAATAGATAATATTTGCTTAAAAAATGGATAATATTCATTTATCTGAGTTCGAGTTTATAAATATCACATGCTTTCAGAATTACGGTGAAAAACATTTTAAAAAATATGAAATTATTTTACAATATGTATGTGTGGCAGAAATCCACACTAAAATTTAAGTATTTGATTCCATTTTTAAAATATTAACTGATATCTATATAAGTTGCAATTGAATATAAAAATGTACTCAAAAAAAGATCTCGTTCACTTGAAAAAACGCCATTTATGAGAATATCCTCAAGCTAGTGTCACACTTATGCATTTTTGACTTAAAATCACATTGTTTGGCGACTAAAGTAAAATAAAAAATCGTAAAGAAATAAATAATAATTACACATGTAACTTACAATTACATCTGCTTGTTTCTTCTATAAGTTACGTGATGGGGTTTAGATAAAAAGAAAAAGAAAAGAAAAAAAAGAAAAAAAAAGTCATTAAAAATTCATCTAATAAAATTTTCAGATTCATTTCTATAATCTAACGCAAGCGATAATGAGCCAAATATTGCTTATCAATTGTAATCTTTCTCATTAAATTAATTTTTAAGCATTACAAATATTTTTTTCAGGTTTAAATTAAATTACAAATATTTCTTTTAGGTTTAAATTAAATATATTCTTTTTTTAACATAATCCCTCATTTAAATGGATTTTTCTTTCTTTTTTTACAATTAAACATCAGTAATTATTTTTTCATTTATTTTCTAACGGATACAGCGATTTCAATTCATTTATCGTCAAAAAATAACCTCTGGCAACCTTTTCATTCAAAATAACAATAAAATGCGAAATTTATTACCAAAAATCATAGTTATCCCTGTATATTTTACTCATAAACTACCACGTCAATATTCTCTATCGAATGACACTATTTGCAAAAAAAAATCCACCGGGTAGTTTTTGAGAACATTCGGGCGGAACTGATAGATCTTACTGCTTTATAATATATATGATAAAATGTTTCGATTATTCCGGTGAGAATTTAATATATAGAGACATTTTTGCTTGCCCCTAAAAGGGTTAACGATTTTTTTTTTTTTTTTTTTTTTTTTTTTTTTTTTTTTTAATTTACAACTGATATGATTTATTTACCAATTGAATAACTGTGTTAGAAAGTAATCTAATATAAAAATTACATAGAAATAACTTTTTATCCGATATTGTATTAAGCTAGAATGATCCAATATATTAAAATAATAACTGATTGAAGTTTCTTGATTCTATTAATCAAGTCTAATTATGTCATATTCACATTTAACATTTAAAGATAAAATTCAGCATGACATCTGTGACTAAAAATTAATGAATAAATCTTTGAAATAAAATAATTGACAACTACGTCTTTCACCTGCATGTCACTCTCCGGCAAGCGGATTTCAAGTGAGTGACTAGACATTTTGAAAGTAAAAGCGCAGAAAATATAACAAGCGGAAGCTGTCAATTACTATCAACTAAGTATGAAGGTTTTTTTCAATATAAAACACTCTTTTGTAAGCATTCATAGTTTGTTTTATTATTAAGCCTAATTCCTTTACTGCAATTAATATTTTCAAAAAAAAAAAAAATCTATTAGAACACGTTAATTTTGCGGGGACTTCAACAGTGGAAAATTAACTACTTAGATTAACCTTGGTATAAATAGCAAAATAGTGAATTTATTTTAAATAATATAATATATTCGTCCTTTTTTTTTTTATAAAAATTGTACCAGGAAAGAAAACAAGCGGGTAAGTGTGATTGCAGTTTACACATAGGTTTTCATTTAGCATTCCTTTCAAAACGCTGTATTTTTTAAATAATAAATCCAAAATCAACAACTTATAATTATTAAATCTTTACATAGATGGTAGCAATAATAAAAAATTAAATGATAATAGAAATGTAATTATACTAAAAAGCACATAGAAATAGATAGAAGAACATTTATTTCTGTCTGAAAATAATTTTAAACTTTTCAAAGAATCATTCTGTTGCACAAATCTTCGAAGATTATGCTGTACCAGTGAAAACGCACAGGATACATTCTCCAGAGATTGAAATACTAAGTTTTAGATCGCCAAATAACACGATTTTTAAAACTATTGTAACTAATATGAATGAAAGTTAAACAATGCAAATATATAGATTTTTTAAGTAATAAAACAATTTTGAAAGAAGCCGAAGAGATTAATGGCAATTACAAAATAAGATTCGCATAAGACAGAGAAAACGTCACATATATGCGATTTTCTTTACATTATTTCGCATATATTTAATATATTTCATTCTCTTTATTCTCTTTACCTGTCCGAAATTTTAAAAAAGATTTCAGAAACAAGTTTTTTTTTCTATCCGTAATTTTATGAAAAGTTTCCAAGTAGTTTTTATTGTAAATAAATGCGTTTCACGGAATATCTGTTTTTCGTATCCTATGATATTTCAAGTAAACACCTTTAGCTACGGAACAGACTTGCAAGAAATTACTGATGCGTGGAAGAACATCACAATAATATTAATTTGAATATTAATGCTAATACCATTAATGTTAATGGTGTTAATTTACAATGTTTGTTGAACATGAAATGTATACTTGAGAACCAATAGCATCCGCAAAACCGATATTTTTTGTTGAGAAAACTGATCAAAACTCTGATCAAAGATGGTTTCGAAAATTACGGTCATTAAAAGGCACTTTTTGTACATAACAGCTCTTTTAAATTTTGGAAATCTATCGGTTTTGGGGGATTCTGAAGATAAAAGAACGCATTTCGGAATCGATAGTAACTCGAAAGTGGTTATTTTATATTTTCGTAAACCTTAACAAATATTTGAACTAAATTAATAAACATTTAACTTTTTTATAGGATGCAATAATACTCATATTTTGAAACAAAATTTAAAAAATTGGTTGTAAATAAATAAATAAAGACAGATGAGAAAATTAAAATTAAATGATTAAAAGAACACTATACACATTACCAATGTAAAAACTATCTAATATTTTACTAATCTTCAGACGATGTTCTACGGCCAAGTGTGAAAAAGAAATTTAAGTACAGTCAAACTCGTCTCATACAAATACACTATCACGGTTCATACAAGCCAAATGGCCGTTGTTTTCCATATGCCCTTGGGGGAAATGTAGTGTAGGATTTGGTAATAAATACCCTTTTTTACAAACTCTCTTCTCTATCAGATATACCAAGAATACAGAATAAATAGAATACAGAATATAAACATTAATAATCACTTAGCCTCGTAAGGTGTTACATTCAAATAAATATTGAAAATGAGTATTGAAAGAATGAAGTGTTGAAAAATCGAATCTTGTTCAGACTATAAAAAAAAGATGGTTAAACATCAGAACTTTAAAACTTTATAAAAACATAAAGTAGAATTTTAATTAATTTTTCTATCCGTAATTTTATGAAAAGTTTCCAAGTAGTTTTTATTGTGTATAAATGCGTTTCACGGAATATCTGTTTTTCGTATCCTATGATATTTCAAGTAAACACCTTTAGCTACGGAACAGACTTGCAAGAAATTACTGATGCGTGGAAGAACATCACAATAATATTAATTTGAATATTAATGCTAATACCATTAATGTTAATGGTGTTAATTTACAATGTTTGTTGAACATGAAATGTATACTTGAGAACCAATAGCATCCGAAAAACCGATATTTTTTGTTGAGAAAACTGATCAAAACTCTGATCAAAGATGGTTTCGAAAACTACGGTCATTAAAAGGTACTTTTTGTACATAACAGCTCTTTTAAATTTTGGAAGTCTATCGGTTTTGGGGGATTCTGAAGATAATAGAACGCATTTCGGAATCGATAGTAACTCGAAAGTGGTTATTTTATTTCGTAAACCTTAACAAATATTTGACCTAAATTAATAAACATTTGACTTTTTTACAGGATGCAGTAATATTCATATTTTGGAAATCTATCGGTTTTGGGGGATTCTGAAGATAAAAGAACTCGTTTCGGAATCGATAGTAACTCGAAAGTGGTTATTTTATATTTTCGTAAACCTTAAAAAATATTTGAACTAAATTAATAAACACTTGACTTTTTTACAGGATGCAATAATACTCATATTTTGAAACAAAATTTAAAAAATTGGTTGTAAATAAATAAATAAAGACAGATGAGAAAATTAAAATTAAATGATTAAAATAACACTATACACATAGCCAATGTAAAAACTGTCTAATATTTTACTAATCTTCCGACGATGTTCTGCGGCCAAGTGTGAAAAAGAAATTTAAGTACAGTCAAACTCGTCTCATACAAATACACTATCACGGTTCATACAAGCCAAATGGCCGTTGTTTTCCATGTGCCCTTGGGGGAAATGTGGTGTAGGATTTGGTAATAAATACCCTTTTTTACAAACTCTCTTCTCTATCAGATATACCAAGAATACAGAATAAATAAAATACAGAATATAAACATTAATAATCACTTAGCCTCGTAGGGTGTTACATTCAAATAAATATTGAAAATAAGTATTGAAAGAATGAAGTATTGAAAAATCGAATCTTGTTCAGACTAAAAAAAAAAAAAAAAAGATGGTTAAAACATCAGAACTTTAAAACTTTATAAAAACAAAAAGTAGAATTTTAATTAATTTTTCAACTACTTTTCAGTAGTGAAATTACGCTTGAAATTATTGAACATTAAAGACGTGAATTATCCCTTTGCTAACTAAGCGTAATTGTAACTATGCGTAGCCAACAAAGAGAAATTTTTCACTCTGTTGGTTTACGCTTAGTTAGCAAAGTGATAATTCACGTCTTTAATATTCAATAATTTCAAGCGTAATTTCACTGCTGAAAAGTAGTTGAAAAAATAATTAAAATTATATGTTCACTGATGCTGGGTTCATTTGCGTCTCAGTTACGCCGCAAGATTGTGTGCTCATGAAGACTTCACCATCTTGTAGCTGCGGTAACAGTCTTACGGACTTATGTGAGTGAGAGATGCCAAGCTGGGCATCGTCCTCCAAGCTTAATGGCAGAGACCTGGAGCTCTATTCCAGGGGTCCTGGTTCGATTGCCGGCTTGGAAATTTTTCACTCTGTTGGTTTACGCTTAGTTAGCAAAGTGATAATTCACGTCTTTAATATTCAACAAAAAGTACAGATTTTAGAGAATATTTCTCTGGTATTTATAAAAGTATATTTCCAAGGATTCCGTAAACTACCTCTATTATTTTTACAAAAAAAAAATGCCCGCTCGAGAAGTCCTGAAAGCAATTAAGTCGAGATTCTGACCAGCCGTATATGTAGAGGAAAATGTAAACCTGAGCCTGCCCTGCACTGCCCCGTCCCATCTCAGCAAAGCAATTTAGCCCTGACTGGTACAGATCTCTACGCTATCTAATGCAGATCTTTACGCTAAACATGATAGATTTCTGTATTTGTGTTGTCAATTTAGTATCGGTTCGTGCAACACATTGATAACTTATTCTCGCCCCAGCCAAGTCCATGAAAATTTTCATATTTTTTTGACTTAGTACCCTTTTAAATGTTTTATATCCGGCTACACGGACTGTTTAATTTTCTTACCGGCCAGGTAGTCCGGATTATTTTTTAATTGGCCAAGTCTTTAGAGTTTATTTTTTATCGGCCCGACCTGTTAAACACCGACCTGTTGTGATTATTTTACCGGCCCATTTGAATATTTTCCTTCATTTTTCGAGCACGAGACTAGGGGCAGACCTGTGCTAATGCAGATATCTAATTGGAAGCCCCACGGACCTCCGTTGTTTAAACCATTGAATTTGTATGAATTTATATTCTTAAAGAGAAATTTATCGAAACGAACCTAGAATTATTTTTTTAATTTATATACAGGACACGGGATAGAAGTTGAAATATCTAGAAAAACGAAAACCGACAAAAAAATATATATCTTCAGATTGTTTTTAAATAGTCAATATGAATATTTTTGAAAACAAAATCTACTGTTACAACCGGAAAGACACTGTCATTAAGTGGATATTTTTTGCTTTTGTAATTCTATACGAGAAGCGTGGATGGTAATTTAAGTATACAAAAAGTATAAGTAAGTATACAAAATTTAATTTTTCATCAGGCACCTTATTTCTATGACTTACATTTAGAAAAACGTTGGCATGTGTTTAAATAGGTTCCTTAAAAGATCCAATTATTTTATGACTGAAACTTTCTGAGTTAGGATTTTTTAAGGTTTATGATTTTTTGGTATTTTTTCGTTACAAAAAGCGCATATGTTTTATTTTTCATTGTCACAAAACACAAAAAATTCAAATTATCTTTTAGAATACATTTTGGTTTTTCACACAGGAGCAAAGTACTTCTTCAGTACTTTTTCAGGAGCAAAGTACTTCTGTTGCTAAAATGTTAAAATGGTTGAATTACACCTGTATTTATGAACAAATTTATCTGAAAGTAAGAAAAAGCTTTTTTTCGCGTACATTATACAAAATTAAATTTAATTCCTAAATTTTGATGCCAATGTGGAAATTGGGAATTAAAATTAAGTGGTATATATAATATACCGGTACCTTTCAAGGGGTTAAAGCATGGGATATTTTAGTGTCTTCCTTAAACTCAGGGTTTCGTTTTTCTCTTAATACATTAAAAAAAAAAAAAAAAAAAAAAAAAAAAAAAAAAAAAAAAAAAACGAAGCCGCATAAAAAATAAATTAATGTTTTAATACATCAACTCCTTGAAAACAAATATTATATCTAAAATCTATACTTGATTCGTATACATTTTTCGAATGGAAGTATTTTTCTATGACGACTAGTTTCAAAGGTAATCATCAAAAACCTCTATTTTGAGTCATCTGCTATGATCAGTAGAAACTTAATCTCATTTAAAATATTATCGCCATGTGGTCCTTTTAATATCCTTAAAATTTCAAAGTAGGAGAAACATATCTTGCTATTCCAACATCGAAATAAAATTGTAATAAATTTCCTTAATCGTTAAAATGTTGATTTTAAAAAGGATTACAAATTTTTTTTTAGTAGTTTAAAGAAACAAAAAAAAAAAATATTTTATTTATTTATGAGGACAAGACTTTTTTTCATTATTTATCAAACAAACAGTCTCATACTAGTGTAAAATGCTGAAAAGTTGGCCAGAAGCCTGAAAAATAAATTTCCTATTAGGGAATTTTGATTATATAGTAAGTTAAAATAATGTTTGGAGGATCATAATTTATATTTATAAAAAATATTTTCGCTTTTCCCCTTATTTACGCTTTTCTACCCACATCATTTGAATTCCGATAAATTGGAGAAAAACATCTCAGGCCAACAAAAGGGACTAAATAAAGGTTTCTTTAAAAAGTGCGACATTTTCCCACGTTATTCAATTTTAATCCTTAAAAATGGATTCTCACGATGATGGTCAATAGATGATTTGCATGTCTTACAAAAATTATATTTAACAACATAAAAATGAGTAATTACATAATTATTTTTGATAAAATGTAAAATGATTGTTATTTATTTGTTTATTTTATTTTATTTTATTTTATTTTATTTTATTTTATTTTATTGTTTTGATATCAAACATACAATTATTTAAAAGTTCATCAGAAATCCGTAACAAAATTTAAGAAGATATTAGCTTGCACTTTTATATAATGAATAATTAAAAGAACAGGTGCCATAAACTGTTATTGTACATTTCGTGTAGGTTTTTGCTATAACAAGAAATAATGTCATTTTTTAAATCTCCTAAATCTCTATAATTAATTATTTTTCACTTTAATTTAGCTCGAAAATATTTATGAAAATTTTACATTATTCCGTTTTGTACTAGATTATTATTTATTACTTTACAAATAAATATTAAAATAATAAACATACATGAATTTGATAACAAAAAAAAAGTAACAAAAAATAATGTCAATAATTCTCAGCCTTTGACAAGATGAATAACATTTCCTTGCCTTTAAAAGAGATATTGTTATTCCACATATTATAATTAGAAAAAATATGTTGTCAATGGGAAAAATGTCGTAAGAGGCACAAGTATCATGCAATAAACTGATTTAAAGTTATCGAGGCGTTTTCGCGTAAAAACGGAATAGCACGAAAACGATGGAAGATGAGTTTTTACTACTTTTAATCACATCAGACGCTTTCATTTCTACCTAACATAAATTACACGAATTGCACAAACTGCACAAGTTATGAATTGCGTAAATTATGTAAATTACGTAAAATTGGTAAATTTCGTAAATTTGTTAGAAAAAATACATAATTGTCTGTTGAAATTTCCTTTTGAATCTTAATTATCAGCCTCAAAAGTATCTATATACAGGCATCCCTCTACTTACGTATGTAATTCGTTCCGTAAACCTTCATGTAACTTGAATTTTACGTAAATTGAGTTTGTAAATTATTTAGGTAAAATTTCGTAAGAAACTGAAATACTATACATATAAAATTTTTATATTTTATAAATAAAAAAATCATGCAGCAGTATTCACTCGGATACAAACTATAAAAGTATTTAAAATATAAAAACAAGCTGACAAGACACTTTTCAAATAAAAAATATCTTGTGGAATACTTTATTTAAAAATTTACCATTGATGAACTGATTTATAACAAATTTGAATCTACATCAAACGACTATAAAAATAAGAAATAATTAAAGAGGAATAAATTAATTACCTATTCCACATTAAATTTTGATGCAAGACAAATAAATAGTTCTAGACAAATAAATAGTAAAGTAAAATAATCCTTGATAAGCATAATATGTATTATGAATTAGATGACTAGTATAAATAACTAACAATAAAGATTAAGTTGTTATGACAATACCACTTATAGTACACAACACCTAAAATGAATTAAGGGGGTCCGGGACACAAAAATCTTCAAATTTTGTAAAAACATTTTATTTCATTAAAACGTTCTCTGTTTTTTCCTTCTTAAAATGACTTTTAAATAATGTTTCTATCTTAATTAGAACAAGAAATATTAATTTTTTCGTTTTGGTTTGTTTTCAAAATCCAGCTTTCAAGCAATGGCTGTTATGGAAACGTCTTCTTGTAAAAATGCGTTTTTCTTCTTGATGAGTTTTTCAACATTTCACGTATTTAAATTCTTATAAGTCATGAACCGTTAAACATAAATGGTTCAAACTTGGAACATGCCCTTTTCAATTGTTTGACTTTAATTTTGATTCAGCATATTTAAAAAATATATATTTACTTTTGAAAATATGATTTTTTTTTTTTTTAAGTTGCACAATTTTTTTTTTAATTTTTTTAAAAATTAATATTTTTAAAAATGCTGAATCCAAATTAAAACTTACATATTTCTGTTTATTTAAATGTAACAAAAAAATTGAAATTCTATTAGTAATATTTTGAGGTATAACGATTTTAAATTACCCCACTTTTAAAATAAATTTTAATTTTATATATTTAAAAAAAAAATAGAGAAATTTTATCACGTGATTTTGTTTACAAATGATATGGTTAACCATCACAAAAAAAACTCAGAATTTTAACTCAATAAATAAAAATTATTTGAACATTAGTCCCGGACCCCCTCAACAATTGTAACAGCTTAGTTCTGTAGTGGGAGAGCGTTTGAGGTGAATGGTTGTGAAGATAAATGCTCTCGAACAACTTCTACCACTCTCGATATTGAAGGCTGAGGGTTTGATTTGTTGATGATTTAATTGTATATCACAATTGAAATATTACTCTTTCAAACTATATTATAGATGTGGCTTTTGTCTGCATATTTTATTTATAAAATAATTATCAAAAGTATGCAAATGCGTATCAAACGCGCTAGTGTGTTCATAAATGCACTGTAAAAAAAATCTCCGCAACGTTCCTGGGAAAAAATGGGCAGCTGAGTTGCCCTTTATTTCCAAGAAACATTTCTTGAAAATGACTGGAACTTTACTGTATATGTTAACAAATTTCTACAGAAATGCCAATAAGTTTCCTGCGAAATACCAGGAATATTTCTGTTGACAGCAAAACATTACTGACATTTCACAGCATGCGGGATCCGCAGACGAATTTTACATTTCCAGTTGACAATTTTCGCTTTATTATCATTATTTGTTAGAATGAAAAAATATTTTGAAATTGACATCAAAATTATTATTTATAATTTACAGGAAAAAATAAATTTTCACTTAAAATTCAATAAAGTAAATATATATATGATATATTGTTTCTGAACTTTGCTTAAAATATAAAAATATATAAATGTAAATAATAATTAGAAAAAAAATCTAGACATAAAATATTTTAGATTTTCGTTAGTAATTATGTTAGTTTACAAGTTAGATAAAATACATATAAATTTTCATAAAAAAAAAAAAAAAAAAAAAAAAAAAAAAAAAAAAAAACCTAAACGTAATTGTACATTTTTTCCGAAAATAAAAAAAAAATTCAAATTTGTAGGAATTCAAAGTGTCAAATATATATCAAATTTAAATCAAATTGTAATAAAGTGTTAAAATATAAAATTAATTAAAAAAGAAAAAAAAAGTCCAGAGGTAGCATCGAACTCGGGCCGTACGGGTGGCGTGCGAGCTTTCTGCGCCCACACTACGAAAGACACGTTGAGAGCTGCAAACTAATGGGTATTTGAAACGTATGCTAAACCTCGGCATCTAATTTCTGAAAATCTAAGTCCCGTTTGAAGAAATCCTTTCACAAGAATAATTAGAGATAAGAACTCTAAAACATACTTTAAATTAATCAAAATCGGTGAGAATCATGTTTGATGGTCCCCTGGTTAATGGAGATCCAAATAATAGGTGTATTTTTTTTACACGGTCTGCTCCTTAAACATTCCACAGACAAGTACGAGATATAATCTCTTAGCGATGTCACGGAGGTATTGTATTTTCATCTGAATTGTCTTGACAATAGAGACGTAAAGGATTATGTCGTCTATTGATTTATTTGCATTCCATATTGATTTTTTTACATTCATTTAAGGAATTCTTTTTCGACACTCGCGCGCGAGCAACGGATTATAGCAAAAAAATAATAAATGGCGGCCGCAGCGTTTTGCTGTTTCCAACTTTTGGTTCAGGAACGTTTCAGATAAGAAAACCAGAATTTCACAGGAAAGAGCTAAATTATTTTGAAAACCTGAGAAAAGGCGAAACGTTCCTGGATTTTACATGGAACGTTACCATTTTTTTTACAGTGTGTAATAATCGAGATTTATTACGTAACTGCGAATTTGCGTAATTGGCGTAATACGTAAGTCGATGTATGTCTGTACGAAGTTTCATACAAATTGAATCAAAACCTTCGAAACTTTTAAATTTTGTGTACGTCATGAACAACATAGCAGATCCAATGGATCTGCTATTTTTTTTTTTTTTTTTTTTTTTTTGAATTTTAGATTTTGAATTGTAATCAGCATCCAAAAATCATCTGTATGACCTGTAAGTGTCATGGAATTTCAATAACTCTTTCATGCTTTGCCAGCTTTTCGCGATTTAGCACCACTGTGAATCCGAAAAGTCTTCCTAAGTGATGAAAATCACTGTTTTTTATTTTTATCTTTGAGATTTACGTATTCTTTTATTTTACCAGGCGGAATAATTAAATTTCTTTTAACTAAAATGTTGAACTCCGACGTAGAAAGAATAATTTATAAATTACATAAATTTCAATATTTATATTACAGCCTAATCAAGGATAACTACCATTTATAAAAAATTCTAGCTCAAGGAAAAAAGGAAGTCAATAGCATTTGAAAAGGACAGATTGGTAATAACATTTAATATTATAAAATTTCTTTTTATTATTTCATTTGCGGAATGTGCAGAGACTCCATTTAGTTTTAAAATTGGCAACACTGTTAAATAAGGCGAAACATTCAGTTACAAATTTATGATACATTTGTACGCACCCTGAATTGTCAAAGAAGAAAAATGTATATCTTCTCTCTTTTTCAGATACTGAATTCTTCTGGTCTCCGATATGAATGTGATGTATACTGACACATTGCCATCATCGAAAATTTTGTGTGTGCAGAATGTTTTTCAACATTTTTTAATGAAATTTAAAAATATTTTTACATACCAGAAATATTATGTAGTTACTTTGTTAAACTATATAAAATGTCATTGAAGTAAATAAGATATAAGACACTTTTAATTTTAAATCTAGTTATGAAGCTAAAAGGATAGCTTCAGGATTTAAGAAAAGAGAGAGAGAAAATGACACATAAAACTTCAAGAGCATTCTTTTTTAAATTTTTGAGCGGAGTTTTAAGGCTAGTGTTTTAAGTTTAAAGAGTAATTTTTTGCTGTAACATTTCTTGATTCTATGATTAATTTATGTATTTTTATCTTTAATATTATGAAAAACGGATTTCGAATTAGGAACAATGAGGACTTGTGAAACTTGATTTTATTCGATTTAGACGGGAAAGGAAGAATATATAGAATACATTTTTATTTAAAAAAAATAAATGTCTTATAATATAAAACTATTTTTATTTAGCAAAATATGACTCACAAAACATTTATTTTGCAAAAATATAGTAACGTTTTCAATTAATACGTAATATCTAAAATTTCAAAAATAGTTATTCTACTTTTTGGAAGATGGTTGGTTGGTTGTATTTATGTCAGCCAATTATCTGCACGTGGGATATAGGCCCTAAGGGGAAGAGTGCCTTCCGTGGAGGTCTTTCTAAGGGAACCTAACCCGTATTAACGCTTGGAGAACCAAGGTTCGAAGAAAACCACGAAAACTCCGAACGATTAGGCCGACGGGCGCGATTGGGATCGAACCCAGCACCTCACTTTTTGGAAGAAGAATGTCTTATCTATATGGACAAGAATTTTTTAACAAGAAACTGTTTAAAGAACATTTTCGAGCACACTTTATGACCTTCTCCTGCTCGATATATTTCTAAACTAACGAGAACACATTTTATACTTAAAATGGATTATAAAGACAAAATATTGTTAAAGCAATTAGACTGCATAACCCATATGAGATTAACAATAAAATAATTTCTTGAAAAAAGCATTAATTTTTTTAATGCGTTAATTTTAACTCTGTTAGAACACTCATTATGTTTTGTTTATTTAAAAAGAAAAACTAAAAAATGTATCATTTTATAAACTATTCTTTCAGCAAAATACTGACTCTGTAGATCTTTGCTTTGTTAAAAAACTGAAATATATATATTTTTTACTTTTTCACAAAGTGGTGTAATTTCGACAAATGTTGTCGTTCATAATTGCTTTTCAGCAGATTAATTATTTATTTTTGATGAAATGAACAATCAGCGAACAATGATGTTTTATTTAATTAAAAACGCTTTTAATTCTCATTTTCTTATTTTGTTTACTTAGACAATATTTTAAAATTATTTTGAAATGGTTATTAAGTTTGTACATTTCCCGCCTTTTCATATTTTTTTAACATAATATATTACTTGTTTTTAATGACCTCGAAGGCCTGAATGAAGATGGGAAAACGTAGCTTGTAGGTGGCAGAGACTCTAGCATTAAAAGCACTAAAGTGGTGCACATAAAAAAACTGGATAACTAACTCGATTCACGAAGACATTAAATTAATTTCCTTATCCATTGAAATTTTTGTTTTATTATTTGTTGGTTCCAGTTGCTGATTTTTAAATACATTCTTTTTAGAAATGTAAAAACTGACATTTCCAGAAAAAAAAATGAAATAAAGGTTTTAATTTGTTTACAGACTTTTCTCTTATCTTTATTTTTACAAACAGAATTTTTTAAGATAGCCGTATAAATATATCCCATTATTTTAAAAAGCGTAAAAAAGAAAATTTTTTAGTAATATGTATCAAAAAGGGTTTTACATTTGTTCTAGTGCCGCCTCGTTTGTTGTTTAAATGGAGCTTAACTCACAACAAATACCGGTTGTCCTACAAAGGACTATCTGATTTTAAAACTCAATAACTCGCAAACGGTGACAGATATTTAAAAAATTCTTGCAGGAGGGTTTTGTATGATGTCAGGGGTTCTTTTACGTGATTCTCGAATTTAGTTCGAATTACAACCAATAGACGGCGCAGCAAGCAACATGTGCTAAATTCAATCTGTATTTTTTGGACTTTCTCTACACATGCTAAAAAAGGAGATTAAAATGTATTAAGCGGGTCCCGAAGTACCGAAAATCCGGCCTGGATTTAGCACATTTTGCTCGCAGCGACATCTATCGTTTATAATTTGAACTAAATTCGAGAATCACAGTAAAAAAAACTTTTGTCAGTATACATAACGCTACTGCTAGAATATTTTTAATATCTGTCACCGTTTGCAAGTTATTGAATTTTAAAATGAGTCAGTCTTTTTTAGGACACCCCGTAATGCTAAAATAAAGTCTGTAAGCACGACTTAATGTACATACTAAGTTTGAATTCACAAAAAAATAAAATTATCTATTCTGTGTGAGCTTTTGGCTACAGAGAACTCGTTCTTTGAGCCTGAATTATTTGCGATTAAGAGTACTGCTACTTACTTGGGATAAGTTTGTACTACTTGCTCTTTTGATTTCTGAAAATTTCTTTTTGAATTCCTCGGATCAGGTGTTTCGATAACGAGAATTTGTCATTTAAATTCTAGATCTATTACAAAGCTCCAACAAATATTTTTTTCTCTTTTCGTATGAATAAAGAATCATTCAGAAATAACATTAACACGATTACTCAGGTGACCAAATTAGCTGCAAATAATAATAATTAAGTAGCACCTAAACATATTGCCATCCCTGCCTGCTGTTTCAAATCTATCAATAAATATTCATTTTTTCTTTCACCAATGGCGTGAACATTTAAGCTCTTCTGTCGATGGAAAATTTTACATATGACCTTAATCCCCAGTTTTAGCTACATTCTTCATCAACAACAGATATTTATGCCAATTTTTCACAACTCCTGGTCCATTTCAGCAAAATCAAATCAGATAAATAAACCTGATTCTTCCATTTGCATATGTATTAAACTATTAACTTCATTACATAATAATCTAGAATATCCTTTAATTACTCATTTTTACGTCAGAAAACCGTTATGTCATTAAACGATTGATTTAAATATCTTCTGGATTGGTTCTTAAAACATATGAATTTTATTCAGATTAATGAACATATTTTGCAAAACTCATATCCTCCCACTTTTTAACTGTTTACCTTCTTTCTTTTCACAGCATGATATTCGATACTTTGACTTGTCATGTATATGGGATATGCATGTGCCTATACTTGTGTATGTGTGTCGTGAAGCCTTAATGTATATTAACCTCTGAAGCTATGGAAAGCACAGTGTCATTTAGGGGTCCCCTTTCATTCGAGAAGTGTTTTTTTAATTCACTATATTTGTTATATATTCATTCACTATATATACTACTGCCTAATGCTACACATATTATTACAAAGAGTGACTCAGTTAGTTTACATGCATTTCATTAAACAAAAAAAAATTATGTTCCCCTTCCACAAAAATTGGATGCAATCATCAAAAATATCCAAAAATGTTTTCTTCAATTTTTTCAAAAATTCAATTTTTCTTTTATTATTCCTTTACTACAGTCGATCGAGCAGAGAGCGATACAACTTTTAGCTCAAACTTGTTGTTTCTATAGAAATTGACTGTTCATTGCTATAAGCTATCATGTGTGTCTTACTTTTGTTTTTTAATTGAATTTTTCTTAATTCATTCCATTGGACTACATAATTTATGTAGCATTTTGTCTCTGCTTTTTAGTATACCGATTTCATAATATTTAGGCAATATCATTGATTTCAATGGTTTGATCAAACAGAAAGTTTATATCTCATATATATATGGATGATACATAATGAAATATAATGGATATATAATGGAATTAAATAAAATATTAAATTTTGGGACCCCTTTTTCCTCAATTTTAGATCCCTTATTATTTTTCTAAGGGTAGCACGTGCTGTTCATGCCTATTCAGTAATCAGGGCCTGCATATGTTTATATATTTTAAATTTATTTTATGGATATATTAGTACAGTGCCTTCTTACGCTAACTATTTTTTGCTATTCGATTAATCTTACTTTTACGTAATTAAATTGTAATATGTGTCTTTCCCCATGATTGCACTGAAGCTCAAAAGCTGTACACATTAACTTCCAGGGTGTTTATCTATCCATCTGTATATTTATCTTTTCAAATTTTAAAAGAAAACAATGCAACAAAAGAAAATAACTCATAGTTCGATAAAACAATATCCTTAATCTTACTCTCGATGAAGGAAATTGCACAATCAAACGAAAATTATATAGAAGATATCGGACAAACAAAGAAAAATGAGTTCGAACTCTTGAACTCTATTATTAGACATGGAGATGGCTGCACAGACAATCACCTTATCGAGCTAGATGCTGCAATTCCAGAATTAATTAAAACTCGGTTCGCATTTTAAAACGAAATTGATCTGCCAAGTCATATCTTTGTGGAAAACACATGAAAACCCGATTTTAGGGGTTGACTCGTAGGTTTATCATTGTGTTTTCCTGCAGTCAAAGGTATGAGAACATGGAGGAGTGGGAGTAGTAAAACACAAAGATAAACCTACGAGTCAACCGCTAAAATCGGGATTTCATGAGTTTCCCAACCTCTATATGACTTGGCAGACCAACTGCGTTTTAATATGCGAATCGAGTTTTAACTAATTCTGGAATTTCAGCCGTGATCACGATGAGGTGATTGTCTGTGCTGACGCCTACTGGTATATATAGCCTTTCCCCTCGCGTCACTGTTGTCGTTTCTGTCAATATAATATCGTTTAGAAGTGCATTTCTTTGATCTCACGTACGATTCAAGAATGACCGTACGCGTGCGGCCTCTGTTGATAATTTTTTTTATTTATATTATCATAGTAACGTTTTGTCTTGAACGCATTTAAACGTGTGAATGAAGTTTACTCTGGAAATAGATAAAAATTTGAAAATGTGTTTTATTTTATTTATTTATTCGTTTATCTGTTTACTTGCTCATGTGTGCCAATAGAGGAACCGTCACTCCCTTGCTCTATATCACGACACATACAATAAAACAAACTGGATAATATTTGTAAACATATATAGTGAAGAATTACCATTACCGTTTTATAAAGTAATCTTTTTGTTGTTGTTGTTTGTTTAAAATTGCAGGAATTAATTCAATTTTACAGAATCCACATTTGTAGGATTCTGCAGTTACAAAAGTTATACATAAATGGGTATCGAAAAAATTGTTAAAGCCAATACCCATAAAAGAATTGCATTCTTCCCTTGATATGTTTTATTTTGTATGGGTAACCATAATATTTTTCGAAAAGACAAATATTTTAAACGAAACTGTGCGTAAATTCAATTTATATATTTATGAGTAGGATTTTACAGTTTTAAAAGTGATTTTCCAAACACTGTTTTATAAATAACTGTTTACAAATATTACACATAAAATAAATAGAATCGTTAATAGATAAATATATTTTATTGTTTATTAACAAATCATTAATTGCAGTGTAAAGAAATTCGCCCATATGGTATTATATTTATACAAAGTTTAAACAGTGGGTCGAAAATCCATATTGCAAAAAAAAGACTCAAATCAATGCATATAAAATAACATCTCTATTTAGATTTACGAAATCATTTAATAAATCCTTTTGCCTATTTTGAGTTTAAAGAATAGAAAAAAGGAATTTCTGCTTTGTTAGCTGGAATTTTCAGTGGTTGCATTTTATTTACACTCCTTTAGCATTATGTATATATACATAAAAAAAAGTCTGACACTTCCGGAAGAAACGAAGCAAGGACTTTGAAATGTGTTCAGATTTTTCTTTTCCCTTCCTTTTCCCCAACGGAAGTTTTGTAGCATAGCCACACAGATGTTTTCATAAATTTTAAAAAGCGTCAAAAAGATTTTTTAAAAGAAAGTAGTGTTCAAAAGAGTTCTTTTATTTGTCCTACATCTTATATAGAATAAATCAGAAGGAATTTTGTAAATAACAAACAAGTTGAGCAAAGCATACAAGTATTTTTACGTAAAAATCGTACGAATAAATTTAATATATTTACATTTATCACTGTTTTTTTTAATTGCTTTAAAGTAGTACACATTAAACAATTGGAATTTTTAATTATTAAATATATGTAATATTGTACGTTAAATAATCATTTAAAATTGCAGTATCTGAAATTATTATTATTGTTACATAAGTAACATCAAAAAGGAATTCTATAGATACTTGTGTATAATCCCGTCAAATATGACAGAACGTTGATCTGCGTTAACAATTAGACAAAACAAGCACCAGTATTTATTGCAACAATACAATAATTAGCAAAGTGAAACACAATTTTTGAAGATTTCATAAAACATTAAAATTAAATATTTAATGTGTTAAAGTTTTTTTTTAAATATATTATTCTTATAAAAATGAATGAATCTGAATAATGAATCACCGCTTTCCTTTAGGGGTGGATCAAGGCACGCAGTTAAGACATTTTAGAAGTGTGTGAGATCAAGTCAGCGGATTTTATTAATCTATAGAGCTTTACGTTTCATTTCTAAACATGGACTTGTCGTCATTTATCATCAATTAATATAAACAAAGGAACTTTTTGTTAAAATTGTATTTTTTTATAGAAAATACGCAAGGCGCATTGATTTAATTTAAGATAATTTTTTTAAATCTTGAGCTGTATAACTTTAAAATTTCATTAGGTATAAATAAAATCCAAAGTTATTATTATTATTATTATTTCTTTCGTAAAATTTCAATTTAATTTCATCAATTTTTAAGAACTTAGCTTATATCCATTAGAAACTGACTTGCATTGTAAGTAAAATTTATATTTAATATCAAATGTAATTGAAATGTAAGGAATACACAATACCATGTTATGTACTACATATATTAATTATATCAATGCAGATAAAATTTCGATTTTTAACATAATAACATTTGAACAAACAAAATTACAATTTAATATGTGAAAAGATAATTTTCAGTCATACTAATGCAATCAGGATAACATGTTATATTTCAGTGAGATCTGGGAAAAAAAAAAAAAAAAAAAAAAAAAAAAAAAAAAAAAAAAAACATTTGTAATGCAAACAAATTTTTTAAAAATTAAACAGATAATTGTTAAGCTAAATAAAACTAATTTAAAATTCTATCAAAGAATTCAAAATAATAATATTTATTTTATGTATATTGAATGAAATTTCAAAATTATATAAGAAACTGTTAAACATTGATCCCGAATTACATCAATACGTCCGCATTTTTTCTAATAAGAAACACTAATTTCAATAGAAAGTTCTTTCCTTTATATTGACTGCCGGTATATGGTGGCCAAAGCACAGTTTAAAAATAAACAGGATTTTCTGTAAGCTCAGACCGAGGGCACTAGTGTAGCGAATGCAGCTTGTACCTCCGGTCAGTTAACTCCATTTTTCACCAAATCGTGAATTGACATGAAAAACTGAAAACGCATTTCAAAATATTTAAACTATTTAATATGCTTTTACAAATACTTTAATAGCAGAATCAGATGTTAACCTGTAGTTTTTTTATGAAACACACAGAGTATTTCATTTGTTTCTAGATTTCGAATTCATAGTTCTTAATGGCAACAGTCTTCGTTTGTTCATATTTTGTTATCCGTTGTTTATAATAGTTGGTTATTCATTATTTTTAACTTAGAATTTAAAACATTATAATCTGATAGTTTTTGAACGTTTTACAGAAAATAAAGAAGAATAAATGTGATACAAAGCAAATTATGTGTATATTTCTATAAGTTGAAAAATCGGCAAACTTACGGTTTCTTGAAAATTTATGGCTAACATGACCGCGATAACTACCTTTCTCGAGGATGAGTACAAGAGCGGAATCGTCACCTTAGCGTATTATATAAATAGATATGCTGACATTTAAAACGAATAATGATAAATTTAATAACTATCATACTTTGCGTATTAAATTGGACATATTTAAATTAAAACTGTACTAATAAATTTAATTTATACATTTATCTACCGGATTATACGGTTTTAAAAGAGATTCTTAAATCACCAAATATAAAATTGTTTAAAACACTATATAAATATATTGGATTTATTAATTGAAGCATAATGTGCTACATGTTAAATAATCATTTCAATTTACACTTGAGCGAAATTCATTAATTTATGCAAAAAATTTGACATGTATTGCCTCTGATTATTGAAGAAGTTTCAACAGTGGTTCGTAAATCGCTATTGTTTCAAAATGTTTAAAATAATGCAGATAAAACAACCGGATCGTTGAAAAAAAAAATAAAACAGAAGGAATATTTGTCATTTTATGAAAAAAAAAATGACATTTATTGAAAAAATGGACTTTTTCCATTGGATATTTTTTTCAAAATGGAATTTTCTTATAGTACCCGGACTCAAGTTTTCGTAAATTTTAAAAGAGTCTAAATTATTTGTTTCCAGAAATAAATCTGAAAGTATTTTTTCGTATTCTTAATCATGCCATTCACAAAGGTCGTTCCATAAAAACTAAGAGGGAAAAAATCAGGATATATATATTTACAGCAACTAATACATCATTATTTTTCAAAATTCCTTACAATAGATGATTTGTAACGTTCCAATCATTCAACCTACTTTTCAAAACAAGTAGAAATGTCTTTTTCTGGCAGCTGCTTCAAAGAACCCTACAATTCTGAAATAACTCCAGAATCTGTATTAAATTTTCTTCCACGGAGCTGCTCTTTCAACGTAGAAAAGGACAGAAATCACATGTTGTGAGATTTTCTCGGTAAGGGAGATGTGGCATAATTTTAATATTGCATTTACTAAGAAAATGCAGGACAGAAGATTCCCTACCAGTTCCTGACGTTTTCTCGATATGTGTTGTCGCAAAAGTTTCAAAACTGAAGCATAATATTCATCCTTCAGAGTAATTTTTGGAGGCACAGCATGCTGATAGATTACACCTTTATGGTGAAAGATTATTATCATGAATAATTATCATGACCTGTCCAGCAGATATGGTTTGTCGGATTTTCTGCCGGAGGCGGAGAATCAGTATGTTTTTATACACTTGTTGCGGATTTCATAAGGGGATCAAAATGATGCACCCAAGATTCATCACCTGTTATTACAGTCTTTAAGAAATTCATCATAAATTGATGAATTCTTATTTGCATTTCTTCTTTAGTATGGTGATGAGGGACCCATATACAACAAACATGGAGAAGCTGTAAATTGTTGCGTAGAACGCCAAATATCTACGATTTCGAAATGTTAGTTGATGCCGCTATCTACTAATATGTCATTTGACGATTTTCTTGCAAGATTGTCCACACAGTGTTAACATTTCAGTCATTCACAACACTTTTTGGTCGGCCAGACTTAGAAGCCAGTTCAGCAGACAATGGTTCTTTTTTTTTTCTTTTAAATCATCATGGTATCTAAAAATTGCTAGACTCACCAAAAGATTTGTCTTTGTAAGCTTCTTTCATTAACTATAGCTGTTTTTGGAGCTGTTTTGCCCAAACGATAGCAAAATTTTATGGCACAACGCATCCTGTTTTTAACTCTGAATCACTCACCTCCATTTTTGTTGGGAATAAAACAGTTCTTTAAACAAGCACGAAACTAGGAAAATAAAATCGTCTGCTTCGTTTAGAATCTTTATAAACGTACAGTTAACAGTTTGAAAAAATCGCATGTAGTTTTATATTTTAGTTTCGCAGTATTTCCACTATGTAAAAAAAACTCTAATTTTTTATGGAATGTCCTTTGTATCAGAATCGATATTTGAATTAATAACCGCAAACTGGAATAAATAACACTCAATCAGGCAAAAAAAAAATTATTTTAAAGAAAATTATGAAAATAAATTGAATTTATAAATTTATCAATAGAGTTATGGTTTTTAAACAGCGACTTCATATATCACTATTGTGAAAAAACTGTTATGAGAATTTAAGATATTTCCTGCATTTAAAAAATGCTAATGAACCCAGGTTAATTTAAATTTCTTTACGTGGTTTGGTATTAAAATATTTTTTATATCCTCTCATCCTGTTGTCTGTCTAAAATATAAATTCAATTTACCATATCGTATTGCGCTAACCAGAAGCTTTCTCTGGTAAAAATTCCATCATAATTATTACAAAAATCGCTGTGTTTTTCATAAAATTCAAATATTTTAAAACGATTGCGTTAGATAAGGAATTGATCCGGTCGTGAAAATTATGTCATTCACATAATCAAATGTTATTGTCGTTCATAAAAATAAAATATTTTATTATAATTATTTCAGTATGACATCAAATTTCAAAAAAAGTTTATTTCTTCACATAAAGGGAGTGAACATGGATGAAAGAGATAGATGGAGATGCAGTAAGGTGGCTGGGTCTGACGCCAAAAAAGTAACCCTAAAATCCGCTACAATAGGCCCAAACACAAGAACGCTCTTTTACGAAAAAAAAAGAAGAAAACTTTTAGTAATACAGTTTTAAATTCATAATACAATGGAATGTTGCTTTAGAGTGCTTAAAAATAAGCAGATCACTTTCATTTAGAGAAAAAAAAATGCACGGGTGATGTCAAAGAATTCGGTCCCTGTTACTTGTTTTGTTTGGGCCTAGTGTGGACGTTTAAATTTGAGTGATAAATGATTTTATATTGCAAACCTTTTTTACAGCATACTTCATCTCCATCTACCTCTTTCCTTCATGGTGAGTGAACACTCGACCATTAAAAAAAATAAATAAAAAAATAAAAAAAAAATCCTTGGCATACATATTATGTAATTAAATCATAAAATGGGAAAATTATTAACGGAGTATATAAACAAAATATTAATTAATGCAAATGTAAAACATGTAAAATGTGTTTTAATGTAAGCTAACAAAATCAAAATTTCCGTAATGTGAAAAATTTATTTAGATTTTACAGCAGTGCTTAAAACATATTTCTTGGGTTGTTGTTAAGCATCAACCGGAAGGGTACCATGTCCCCTAATATTTTCTATTGTTTAGGTTCGTTCGTAATTATATAAATACATATCACCTATAGTCGTCATTCGGTCCGTCTGTCTATCTGTCCGTCCGTCCGGACAAATATATCAAAGCAAAAACTAACCAACCGAATGGTCTGAAATTTTAAATATAAAATTGTTGTAAAATTTTGTTGAGTCATTTCAAATTTTATGAAAATCGGATGTATAGTTTGATTAAAGGGACATTCAAAAGTTTTCCGTTACATTACGGCCAATGGGAAAAATTATTGCAGGTGGTTTTTACTTATGTTACAGCCTTCCGAATGGTCTGAAATTTTAAATATATAATTGTTGCAAAATTTTGTCGTGTCATTTTCAATTTTATGGAAATCGGATGCATAATTAAATTACAATGACAGTCAAAAGTTTTCGGTAACATTTTGGCCAATGGGAAAAAAATATTGTAAGTGAATTTTAATGATGTTACAGCCTTTCGAACAGAATGATATTGATATGCACTTATGAAGTGCCCTAAAATAAACAATACGCTGTGTAAAAAATATTTATAAACTAGTTATAGTACGAACGCACCTCATTTGCCACGTTTGACGAGCACGTTTCCAACTTGTTTATATATATTTTGGTATACAGCGATAATTGAGGGAGGATCCAAACCTCCACATAGAAAGGGATCATGGCACTTTATTTTGGAGGGGAGGGTCATGTATCTTTTTTTTTGGGGGGGGGGGGAGGTGAGACTGATGGCTCTTTTTTTTTTTTTTTTTTTTTTTTTGGAGGGTGTATCACATAATAATAGCTATAATAACATCGCATAATAATAGTTTTTTATAAGCTATTTTTATTTGTTCTCATAGCTAAAATGGCTACATTTCTGATACTTTCGCGAAGTCATTTTCATTTCTTAAATACAAAAGAAATGCATTGATATTCGTAAAAATATAAAATTTACACAATTCACTCAGAGATAACGAAATGGAAGAATTTCGCATTTTATGATAAAGTTAAAGAATCTAATGAAAAGGGCAGGAAGAAATCAGAAATGGTGTCTGACGTATGTCATACATGTAGCTCAATTTGAAGAGGAATGGTAATCTAAGCAACAGTTTCTGGGTTCGACTTAAAATCCTGGGAACTTTTTCACTCACTCACCTCGAAAAATTACAACTCGTATGATTTCTTTGCCTATCGGTATAATTCTTTTTTTAAATAACAAAATATTAATTATTGATATTCTAACGTGTCACGAATATTACTTTTGAGAAAATATCTTAATTAAGAACAAAAGTTTAACCCTTTGAGTGGCGGTGGGATACATTATATCCTACCTAAGATTAATTAAGATTTGCACCATAAACATTTAACTAAGTTTTACTTTTAAAACTTTGAGGGGAAAATACCTGAAAAATTGCTTTTATTCAAAAATAAAATGTTTCAAATTTTTTAGTTCGAATTCAGCATTTCACGGACGCAATCGCTTGTCCCTCAAAGGGTTAAATAAAATATACTAGTGGAGATTTTAAGCAAAAGCTTCACTTCTTGTTTATTTATTTTTTTGTGTGTGTGTGAACTGGCGTTGCTTTGCATAAAAAATGACATTTTACCATCAAAATGTCCGTCATAAGTGGTAGCACGCTCACAAAATAAAATTCCATTTAATGTAAAAGGTAGTTCAGGTTTACTTACGCTCTTTGATATATAAATGTGATTTTTTCTGTAGTCGTTCGATGCCGAATTATGATTCACGTTCAGTAGTTGTTATTTACAGGATTACAGCTATCGGTGAGATAGAACTTTTATTAACTGAACTGACTTTTGAATTTCAGTGGAAAAATAAATCATTGAGAAGCAAACATACATTTTGATTTCGCAGATAGCTTCGTATCCTGCATCTGTCAACTCTAGAAACTAAAATTCTCTGTCTATTGATCCGATATGGTTTTGTTACATCAAACAAATCTATTTTTCTTTAATATTTCTGTTCGTGTTTCCATATCATTTGTAATTTGTACAAAAAATTAATTACTAAAAAATAATTTTAGCTCTTCTTAAAAATTACAGTGAAACCTCCCTGTGCGACCACCTCCATTAAGCGACCACTTCCCTGATCGACCATTTTTTTCATGGAACGAAATTTATTCCCATAGGATCAATGCTAATTTCACCTCTATTCAGAAACTATCCCAGTTGAACTCCCTTCATGAGTGGCCCATTTCTTTGAAGGAAATGAAACCAATTCCGTTTTTTTCCTGGTCGCTTGAAGAAGGATTTATTACAAAAATGATTCCGGAGAGCGCATTATTCATCAAACGTCTAAACAAAGTTAGAATTTTTATTTATTCCGGTAACTTTTAAATGTTTAAACAATTTTGTACTTTTTTAGGCAATGAATTTAACTCTGAGGACAAATTGATGAATGATTGATAATGAAAAATTGATTAAAGGAAATGTTGAAATATTTGAGTGACACCAGCATTTATCAAACAAAGTCTGAAAATATGTAAAAGTTTTTCTTCAGGTACATTTTATTTAATACCTCCTTTCTCAAAAAGTAATTTATTTTTTTTTAACTTTTATTTATAATAAAATCTTATTATGTAGTATTTATACCACAGCTAGACATTCTTCTCCCAATGCCTTTTTTATTACAAGATTAATTATTACAGTATTAGAGTTAAAATAAATAAAATATTTTAATTTTTGTATTTCGCAACTCCATTTAAATAAAGGAAGTCAAAAGTAGCAAAATTTAAATTACATACTTGTAAAAAATATATTTTTTCTGGGCTGTCTCAAAGCCTCCATATTGCGTGAATGAAAACGATTACCTCTTAAAATGATTTGTGCCGCAGTCGGACAATGGCAAAAGAGATTAACTTTGGTAATCGATAAAGATGGCGGTCGATTCGTGTAAAATTATTTCCCGGTAAACTTTCATATCTCATGTTTACCATATTAGTGCATTTATCATTTTCTATTTTACATTTGTAAAATAAAATGACTGAATATTTGTAACTTTATTTAGTAGCCACCATGTAGATTTTAAGTAAATGTACATAAAGTTACTTCATATGTATTGTGTGAAAAATTGCTAAAAAAAGAAGATTTGCGATGGTGGTTCAATAATTATTGTCCCTAGTGTATATAAAATATTTGTACTGCGATGGTTGTTCTGGAATATTGAAGCCTAATGTTTTAGATGCCTATATGCTCAATTGCAGAACCGTAGCTACTATATTCACATAGTTTTGGAGGAAGGCGTAAAAGGGGGAGATGGGGGTGAAAGGCTGATTTTTAGCTTACGGGGCTAGATTTGTGACAGTGGATGAGACGTAACTACTGTCGTTTGGACTCGAAATAATAGTGATGTACCCACATCACTAAAATCCACCGTCACAAATGTAGCCTCACAAGCTCCAAACAAGCATTTCACCCTCACCCCTCTCCTTAAAAACTCCCCCCAAAATAGATGTTTAAAACTTCACCCGTCCCTCCAAAACTATGTTAATATAGCAGTTACGGTTCTGAAATTGAGCATATAGGCATTTAAGAGATTAGGATTCGATATTCCACATCATCCATCGCAGTACAAATATTTTATATACATTAGGGACAATAATTATTGAACCACCCACGTAAATATGCATGCGTCGTGTTGTTTGACGCAATTTTATAAATAGGGATTCTAAAATTCGAAGCATTTTACAGCTTCTGTGACATTAAATTACTTAAAGGATTGACAAAGAGTTTCGAAATCATATTTTAGAATCACAGTTGATACACCGTACGTTTTAATCTCCAACTCAACAGAAATAGCCATTGAACTAGAAATAATGCATTTTTAAAATTTATGTTAAAAAATTAAGCTGAAGGGTCATATTACTAGTGAAAGTGTACAAAATTCTAAAATGTTCAACGTGAACACGTAATTTTGTCGTCATACAGAAGAGCACCGCCCTCCGGGTGTAACTGTAATTTCTTTTTTTATTTCTGTAACGGGTTTATTTCTGTAACGACTTCGATAAGAGATTTTTAAAATGCATTTTTTTTTTGGGGGGGGGGGGATGGATATCGGCCAACAGCTTATTATTTACGCACAAATAATTTTGTAAACATACATTTTTGTACAAAATTTCATACCACTAAATGACGTCTATTTCAGGAATTAAAATTTTATTCAGAAAATCCTATTCAAAATCGGAATTTTCAAAAAAGCATTTTCCTTTTAAGAATTCATGAACGTCTGTCATTTAATAACATAAAATTTAGTATTAAAAATTTCTGATATGAATTCGGATTTATTTAATAAAAAATATTCCTGAACTGCAATAAGGACTTAACTCTATCATTGGTAAAATATTTCTATTTATAACATTTGGATCTGATTACATGATATCACAATTTATGAATATATTTAGTTGAAAATATGTAAAGGCATTTCTTATCATACATTATAAATGAAAAACATATTCCAAAATACTGGTGTCATTGTGCAATTTGAGGGTTAAAATTAAGTGATATAAATAATATACCACCTGGCTTTCAGAGTAAGCGACTTTGTAAATGTTTCTGTATTGTAAAACTATATAAATTAATATCGGAATAGTCTAGATATATTTCGAACTTTAAGCGAAATAATTGAAACATTGGAAGCATTTTATCGCTTCTGTGACATTAAATTACTTTCGAAGTCATATTTTGGAATCATAGTTGGTACACGCCAGATGTTTTAATCACAAACTCAACAGAAATAGCCATTCGACTGGAAATAATGAACTAATGAAATAATGGAAATAATGAACTTTTAAAATTTATGTTAAAGAATGAAGCTTTAGGGTCCTCTTTATAATAAAAGTGTATCAAATTCTGAAATTTTCAATGAGAACACTTAATTTTGTCATCATTATAGAGGGTGCTGTTCACCCATCTTTGTAACGATTTAGATAAGGGCTTTTTAAAATGCAAATTTTGGATGGTGGTGGATTTCTGGAAAAAACTTATTATTTATATATATATAATTTTGAAAATATATAATTTTGTAGAAAGTTTCATACGCCTATAATTTAGTAATTTTTATTTTTAATTGCTGAATTTTTATTAAACTTTGGCTTACAGGAGTAAAACCAACAAAGTGAAAAAGTGTCTAAGTCTGGAATTGAACCAGGGTCACTAATATCACATGTCCATGCTTTACCATTAAGCTACCAGGACGACACCAGCTTTGCATTTCTGACTCTTATCTGTTGACGAGGCTGAAACCGCAGCACACGATAGAATATATTTTCATTGGCCATGAAATCTGGAGCAAAAATTAAACGAAAGATAATCCAACATCCAATAAGTGAATATACATATACTGTAAACTCTCAGTAAGGCGGACTCTGTGTAAGACAGAAATCTGTCTAACTCGTAAAGATTTTCAAATCCCTGCGAATCCATAGACAGTAAAATTTGTCTAAGGCAGAATATTGTCTACTACGGAAAAAAATCTCGGTCCCGATCGATTCCGCCTTAGACAGAGTTTACTGTATATATATATAATTTTCAATCTGCTACTTTTACGCCTCAAAGCCAAAGCAGAATAAGAATTCTGTGTGAAAATTGCTACAAAATCTCGGAAATTATATAGTATGTATATTAAATTTCATCGAGGCTAGATTCACTTTCGTTTCGTGTTTGTCTCAGAGTTGGTGGCTCATGAAATATTAATCCGTCGTGTGCTGCAGTTGCAACCTTGCCAACAGATAAGAGTGAGAACAGATAAGCTGGTATCTCCCAGGTAGCTCAGTGGTAGGGCAAAGGCGGGTTATATCAATGACCCTGGTTCGATTCCAGACATGGACACTTTTTAATTCTGTTGGCTTTACACCTCTAAACCAAAGTTTAATAAATATTCAGCAATGAAAATTTCAGCTAGTTATTTGTAACTGAATTATCGCCTGATACCTTCAAATTTATTTATTTTTCAAAATGGCGCATGTAAACAAACTGTGGATATCGGAGGAAACATTTTTTCGCTTTCTAAAGAGAAATATTCGTTTTCCGTAGAAAGAAAAAAAAAATGCAATTTAACAAATTACAACGACCATTTGGTAAATTATTTTTTCAAAGATTAAAATTTAAGACATAAAAAATCGCACGGAGTTGATCATACATTACGTACGCCATGAATTAAACATTAATAGTGTTATTACACGTACAAATTACAAGCGACAAAAATCGCCTGTGCGACTCGTCAGATTTCCTGAAACTTACGTATTATCCAAGCATTTCATTAGCTGTTCGGGAAAAGGCTTTTCCATCGTCAGATTTCTTGGAAATCTGACGACCCATTTTAAACGAAATTTCATTCTTAAACTTCGAAACATCCCACAATATTATTTTTTACACCGTCGTATAGAGAAGAAAATGTACTTTTAAATGCAATTTGTTTGAAAGCTGTATCTCAATTTGTTTCTGAGTTATTAATTTTTTTTTGTAGTTTTTATTACTTTTTTGTCATAGTGGCAATAAAAGTATCAATCTCTGTTGAAAGTAAAGATTAGTGTATAGACCAATCAGAAAACGAATAAAATGCGGATTAAACCAATAAAAAGATTAAGATATGCTTTTGATTTCCTACCCTGACGAGGACAATAACCATTTTTCAAAATGGTAAAAAAAAAAAAAAAAGCGAACTGCATGTTAAAAAAAAATTTTAATTAAAAAATGCATGCGCACGCGTGGAATGACTGACTACACACGTTGCAGCAACGTGGTGTCCACAAAAGTACTTTAAAAGAATGTTTATTCTTTATGTATCATGTCACGAAACTACCTTCCACAACACACTCATTTTCTGAAGACATTACAACGGCGCTAAAATCGATGTTTGAGGGGATCCTTTCAATTCAGTACGCTGACTTTACTCCAAACAGCCGTAACGTATTTTAAAAACAAATGATACGACAAAAAGTGAGCTCAGAACTTCATGATAGCCAATTTATGGGGATTTTGCGCGCAAAGTTACCGACGCCACGACGTAGATTCGGACGAATCAGAACTCTGTGCTAGTTAAGAGTCCAATAAGAGCGTTGCGGATTCACTATCGAGAAGCGCATGAATGTCAGAGTGATATGTTGTTCTGCTGAAAAGCGCGCGAAAAGAGAAGTTTAGAATGAAATAAGAAATAAAATGAAAATTGTGAAACAAAAACATTCAAAATGCTTTGGCGTCTCGGTTTTAGCATTGGGAAACGTAATAGATTTAAAAAAGATTTTTATGAAAGGGAAATTCTTTTTAGATTAGAAATTGGAATAATAATAATATAATACGCGTTTTAAAATAAAATGAGTTTAAATTGAAATCATAAATAAAATATTATTAGGAGACAGGGAGATAGTAAATATGCGAGAAAATAATTTAATAGAGATTTGGAATAAATATTTTGTAATATATAATATATATACTTACATATATACATTTTATTTTCGGAGTTTGATTAATAAAAATATATTCTGTAACATATAATTCTGTGACATTTTAAGTGTATTGAAAGAAATAAAATATTTTTTAAAGTAAAACGTAAAAAAATAAAATGAAGTTTTTTACATTTTATTTCACTAATGGAATTAAGTTAGACATAAAATTGAAAGCAAAATATTCAAACCTTTTATAATCCAAAGGCTTAGTAAAGCGACTTAGAAACAGCAAGATAATGTTTCTAGATTTTAAATATGTTCTAAATTCCCTAGTTTCTCAAAATTCTTTTCCAATTCGCTTAGCTTTGATTTTTGTTTCAGACGGAGAAACAAAATTTGATAATTTTCCATCAAATGACTTTGTGCATAAAATATTTATGACTTGTTTATTACATAAGAAAAATAAACCTAAAAGGAATTGCTTGAGTTAGTTTGCCCAAATAATTATTCGCTTATTACTTTATAAAACATTTTATCTAAATAAAAATTTACAAAACCCTTCTTAAAAAATATTTTTCCATTCATTTTTAGAAATCCTCATTTTGCAATGGAAACTTTTAAATCCACTCAAATATCCCAATACTCCATTCTGCATTTTCGGATTTTTTTTAAGGACATTTTTCATTGAAATTACTAAAATATATAACAAGTAAAAATTTCAAAAAAATATATACTAATTATTAAACATATTTTATTTAAAAGCGGTTTCTGATTTTTTAAAATGCTACATTTTAAGTCTTATTAAGAGTGCAAAAAATATTAATAGAATAATTATAAGATAATTATGCTATTAATATTTTTGGTCATATATATATTAAAAGCCATATACACTGTAAAAAAAACGACATTTTTACAGTACAAAGTACTGTTCATCTCGCGCACAAACTCGATCACAGTGAATGTGCTGTATCTTTCTTTGGTTTCCCAGCTATATTAACATGGAAAATACAGTAGTTGGGTAAAATTAACAGCACAATGTACTGGCAATTTGGACCCCAGTAGTTTGTGCTGTAAAAAAAATGCGTCCAAATTGTCAGTATATTGTGCTGTTAATTTTACGCAATTACTGTATTTTCCATGTTAATATAGTCGGGAAACCAAAGAAAGATACAGCACATTCACTGTGATCGAGTTTGTTCTGGCCAATTTAGAGATATTATTTATGTGAACAGCACAGTGAATGTGCTGTATCTTTCTTTGGTTTCCCGGCTATATTAACATGGAAAATACAGTAGTTGCGTAAAATTAACAGCACAATGTTCTGGCAATTTGGACGCCAGTAGTTTGTGCTGTAAAAAAATGCGTCCAAATTGTCAGTATATTGTGCTGTTAATTTTACGCAACTACTGTATTTTCCATGTTAATATAGTCGGGAAATCAAAGAAAGATACAGCACATTCACTGTGATCGAGTTTGTTCTGGCCAGTTTACAGTGGTTTTTTTAAAGTGTATATGTTATATGATGCAGAATATTACAGTATTGAACACTGTATATTTTTTAATACAAGGGTTCAACAACAAACACAACTTACTCTTTTGTTTCATTTAATTACAGATATTTTTGTTCGAATAAATTGCTACAAGCATGGTTATAATTTTAGTAAAAATTAAATGATTAAGAATTTCGTGAAATAGAAATTTTGATGAAAAGTACCCAATAATATACTGATATACATGTCGGCCAATTGAAAAAAAAAATGAGAACGAAAAGCCATGTATCTAGCATGGATTATGAAGCACTTTCAACCACATTCAGAATATTGTAACAAAACTTCACTGTACATTATAATAAAAAAATATGTCTAAATAAACAATTTAGAAAACGCATAACGTAGCTAAAAACACAATTTCTGCAATTACCATCAATAATTGTAAGAAAATTAAATATAATGTGCATCCCTGTATATTATCGATAGATTTCTATCTATACTACATTGTATGCTAAAATATAGTTCAATTAAACGCACAATTGAATATTCTCATTCAGCACTTTCCGTCAATAAACCGAAATGTACTTGACATCTTTTGTGCCGCGTGGAATATGATCGATAGAAATTATACACACCAAATAATAAGGAAAATGAAAACTCACTTCCAGCACTTGTTGTTCATCCTTTTATATTTTCCTGTAAATGATGTGCTCATGAAATCCTACAGTAATCGTTTTATAGTAAATCTCAGTGATATATATAAATTTCAAGATGTTTAAAACAGTTTATGATTAAATACGTCGCACACGATTTTCCCCCATTGACCGTACAGTAACGGTATTCTTTTTGCCTGTCATTGTAAAAGAACCGTAAATGCTACACATTTCACTTTCAATACGGAACATGCCATAGAAAAACCAATAAAGTATATCAATTTCATAACAATCTGCGTATATTTACGCGAATTAGAGCACCGAAAGTCGGCAGACAAGCAGACATAGAGGCAATCCGAATTCATAAAAATATTTCAAACTATGTTTTATAGTGTTAAAACAGAACTCGTCATATTATGAGAGATAGATGGTAGAGCTATCATTCGAATGGCAATTACGCAGTCTAAATGTATATGAATAAAGAAAGCTTTATTGATCCTGTGTCCATGTTTAAACAGAGATAAATTAAAATTTTAAACACTAACATATAAAGTTTATGTTATATTTGGATTTTTCGGAGTTCCACAAAAATTATCCACATGTAAAATTTTGAACTCATAATTTTTAATTAGTTTTTAATAGTGTCAAGATACACCGAAATGCTGGGAAATGTTTGAGCATAACTTAAAAATTACTTCGCGGGATGAGGTGAAGTCTTACATTCGCAAAATTGGAAGCATGCAGAAATATATTTCTGTTACTTTTTTTTTGTTGTTGGTGTTACGATGCATATTGTTTTTGAATATTAATTTCGTGATAAATAAATTGCGCTTTTAAAAATATATATGTAAGTATATATACAGTAAAACCTGCTTAAAGCAACCATGTTCCGTTCCAGTAAAAATTGATCGCTTCGAGAGGTGGTCTCTTAATGGAGGTCATGTTTAAATCTAGATTTTTATTAAGTTAAATAACGCTATAAAAAGTGATAGAATATCTTTATTAAGACTTACGATCGTTTCATCGCACAATCGGCGACATTTTCAAAATCATTCATAATAGAAAATATTTTCACATAACTTAAAAACAATAATATAGTAAACAATGTCACGAGACATGAAGCATAATGAAAATATTGCAACCATAAAATAAAATAATATTAAATTAGATTAATAAGTCTTAATAAAGATATTCTATCACTTTTTATAGCATTATTTAACTTAATTTGTTTATAAGTGATTATTATACATGTTTTTATAGATTTTTATTGTTGAAAAAAAAAACAATGTTACTAAATTTTTTTTTCATATTAGGAGAAAATATAAAAAATTAAGTATCAAAACAAAAGTTAATTACGTAAGTTAATTACCGCAGAATTTAAAAAATGAATATATTGACGTTTGATTTGATTTTACGGTTTTATCTTTCATAACTTTTATTTCTAAGTCCTTTCGAAGTTCTATAAATAAATGCATTTTTTTTTTTTACGAGAAAAAATAATGACGATTTCATTAGTTTATCTATTTCTTTGAGAGTTTCCCAACAGACTAGGGCAGGAGAGTTTATTGACCGTCATTCTTAATTCTTCATCAGAGTTAAACTAATCGCCTAAAAAGGCACAAAGGGCTTTAAACACTTAAAATTTAAGAGAATTAAAAAAAATTAAACTTAGTTTAGAATTTTGATGAATAATACGATCTCTGGACTTATTTTTCTAATAAAACCTTCTTCAAGCGATCAGGAAAAAATGGAATTTGTTTCATTTTTTTAAAGAAATTGTTCGCTCATGGAAGGAGTTCAACTGGTATTGTCTCTGAATGGAGATAAAACTAGTATTGAGCCTATGGGAATAAATCTCGTTCCATGACAAAAAAGATTGATCAGGGAGGTGGTCGCACAGGGAGGTTTCACTGTATATATATATATATATATATATATATATATTATGAGCGATCATGTTGGTTAAATATAGTTTTATTCACAAGAAAATTCTCAAGCTCTGTATTCCATGTCTAATAATATATTTATTTTCCAAATTCCTATTTTTTTTTTTTTACATATCTCGAAGGAGGTTTTATTAATTTTTATGCCTTTAAAAAGGAACACGTGGAAGCCAGAAAATTAGACGATGAAATGATTCTAAAGGTATAATAAATGCTAATTAAACTCAAATATTGTAAATATTAGTGAAACAAATTTAAGTCCATAATCCATATGTTGTAAGTAATTAAAACAATTATTGAAATCGAGCACAATACAATATCCCAATCATGTTTCGTGTGTTTTTCAGTGAACGATTATAACTATTGTCTTAACTGTACTTCCAACTGAAATCCAATTTGGTGAATATGTTATAAACCACTGTAGCATAAGCAGTATAGATTTTCATCGAAAAACCGTATTAGATATTCAAAACATTTTTAAACTATTGTGCGGAATTTTCTATACAAGAAATTACCAAGACACTGAGATAGAGTTTGAGATATATGTGTTAAGGCGATATACTCGAACATTAGTAGCGCAGAGGCAACGTTTCCAGCTTCAGTGCCAGCGAATTACGCTGTTTCAGAAATGTATAAAAAAATCACTTTTAATAACTTTTTGGTCATATTCGAAAAGCCAAGTTCAGTCACTGCAGATTTTTTGCATTTGTTGTGGCATTAAAAGTAAATAAAAAGGAAAAAAAAAAACCAAAATAGTGTAAAAGTTTTTAAAAGAAATAAAAAATAATCCCTTGAAGAATTTATAAGCACACAAAATAATGTTAATATGCTTTACATTATTTCGTGTTTCTGAAAGTAATAACTAGTAATAACGTTTATATTGCTATCAAATTTATATTCATAAACATTAATAATTTGATAAGAAATTTGAATTAAATTTAATGTATCGTTCGCAGGATATTGATTTTTAACCTCTAATTTAGAGTTATTTAGAATTAACAGAAAAACTCTAACATATTATAGAGAACGAAGTAATGAACAATTTTTGCATTGAGAATCAGCGTTGAAATCAATTTAGATAGTCTAAATTACACGGTGTTTCTCTTCAAACTGAACGCAACTATTGTTCATAACTTCAAGAAAAAGATAGTTTAATAACATTTCTAGCTGACACTTCTCTAATTATGTAACATAACAGGACATGACGCAAATTATGGGCGTGCACTTTAATCTAGCGAGTGACATCTTATGTATTGTCAGCTACAATCCAAATTATAGAAAATACCGGTCAGTATTATCTGAATGAAGATCTCCTGTCATTTGTTGGTCATATCTAGTACGTCTCATCATTTTATCACATTCAACAGAAGACAAACTAAGTCTAATGAAAGTGCGTTAAACAATCTTCATTCTTTTAAATTAAAGAAAACAAATCAGTGTATCCTTTCTGGGGCACACTTTATACATTTCACTAAATGAGTATTTTTTGACACTGGTCTCCTAAACAAAAAAATGTTCGCAGTAGTGGACTTTTCCACTCCTTAAAAAGTGGCCCGTGTTATCTTAATCACGCCTTATAAATTTCTTAAGGATTATTATTATAATTTTTTTTTAATAGAACTGAAAAAACATTTCCGAAAATGTTTTTACATAAAATCTCATAGTACTACGGCATTGCTTTTAATATTTTAGTATGATATACCATTCTTAAAAACATACTTAGCAATAAACGTGTTCAGTGATGCAGTTATTCTCAATCTCAAGTATATTTTCGTCCCTTTCTCTTACTTTTATTGGAATTTCCCTGGAGATGAGAGCAATCGAAAACTTGTTTCAGCTAAAGCACAGCAATCGAATATTTGACTCTGAAACGTTTAAGTTGATATATGACACTTTTTCGACATTTAAAAACATAAAAAATATATTCCATGCAATCGATGTCTATTTAGATTTAGAATTGTAGACTTCGAGGCAAAAATAAATACTTAGCAAATTGTAATATTGAGAAATTAAATTATTTATATGATTAATAACTATTGAATTAAATCTAAATCATGAATCTGAAAAAAAGTGCTGAAATTATTATTAGTATTTTAGTTTATTTAATTCTGAATTCTACACATTTTTATAAAATTTTAAATAAATATCTCCTCACATTATGTTAATGAATGGTTTTTACATGGATCCCTTATCGAATTAATTTTTCTGAAAAAGTAAAAAATAATTATTTTTTTTAATTTTGTGAGAGCGAGACATTAGTGGAAGATTCTGGTTTTCCCGATATCTCTGAATATGAGGGTGAAGAACTGGTGAGATATCATTGAGCCGATATGTGAAGCATTGCATCCATATCTAGTACATCTCCATCACTCACAGCACGCAGAGTTGTTGTTGCCCAGTAAAACTCTCAAAGTCAGAAAGTCTTACGTTATAGAGTTACTTATTTGTGGTATTTTAAGTCTGTACTTTGTAACAATTCTGATATTTCTGTTATGCTATTGTTATCCATACAGTAGTGTTTATCTGCTCATTTAAATTACTGTTACTTCTAAAATTATCTTGAAATAACTTTTGGTTTACACTGACGTGTGTTCTATAACACTTTTAATTACGCGAAACGCATATTTGAAACAACATACTAATCCTAATTTTATTTGTTCCGAATAAAATAATAATTTGTTCTTTAACACTGTGATATCATACTCCAAAATGTCTGAAATTTTAATATTCGTATAATGATAAACTTTCTTTATCAATTGCTTGATATCTTTTAATAGTTATTTAACCATTAATTTCTAATTTACCGTTTACAGGGTTCGTACGGGTACCGTTAATTTCAAGGCCAAATATCAGTATTTTTTCATAGAAAAATAAATCTAGTTTAAACGCACAAAATTTCTCCTTATTTGAGGATGTATTTTCTAAAAGAAAATACTGGTACCGAAGAATTTCTTAGTCTGGAAATTTAAGGACACGTACGAACCCTGGTTAATTGCACTAAAGTAAAATAGTTTCTTTTTGAAAAGATAAAAGATGGAAATGGAAGTTTTTGATTATTTTTTTCTTGAAGGGGAAAAAAAAAACTTCACATACTATAGGAAACATCCGTCGAAGATATTTCAACATAGATGCTTGAGGAAATGGTGGGTCTTGTTTTTAAAATAAGTAGTAATTTAAAGAGCAGTTAATACAAAAAATTGAGTTTATCACTATATTTACATAACAATATTAAAACATAAAAAAGCACTCTTTGTATCATAATTAGAGTAATTCCGGGATTTATGCGGCACATTTTTCTGATTTTGTGTATAAAGTTCCATGGTGGGCATGAAATAAAAAAAATCATGCTGTGCTATTTAATGTTAAATATACAACGCGTGTATTCCGACAAAAAAAACTCAAAACAAATAATTAATATTTTTAACAATTTTTTTCTAAAACATTACGCTGCGGCGCATCACCCGTACATTCAGGCTGAGACGCCGCACTTGTACGGTAGTTATGCCGCGCTTGTAATAAGAACAGAATGAAATTATAAATAAAAATATTCAAAAAAAATATTCATATCTGGACTATAATTAATGACGTAATAACAAAATGAAACTAAATATGTACAGTCGTGGAAAAAAAAAATAAACACCCCCTACTAATTCCTCAACAAATTATCGTTGAAAAAAGTTACTGGTACCGAACGATTGGAAATAAAGTCTACTTTTAAATGATGTATATAAAATTTGCTTAGGGGGCATACTACATATTAAAACGAATCCAAACTTCATTTTTTTTCAATAACAATACCCAATTTTAACAAGATATTTCAAATCTTCGGTTCAAATTATGCCTAGACACTGAATTTCAAGTCATTAGAATGATAAGTTTTTGAATTATAAACATTCAAAATTTAGTGCTTCTAATGTTAAATTACATTTTCATATTTTTATTAATATCTCCAGATATTATGCACCTAATGTGCTAATTTTTGTTGTAGCAATAATACTCATATACCCAAACATAAATATGCTGAATTTGCAATTTTTATAATTTTATGATATGAATTATGAATTATGAAATTAATATTCGAAAAAATTATGAATTGCAACCTACAATTTTTTTGATGGATTTAGATTTATTAAGTCCTGCTTTATGTGAATCCAAAATTTGATATTTTTCTTCCAAGTAGTTTTCAAATTATGCTTAAAAACGGCAAAATGATGGTTTAAGGGGCCGTCTATAATAGATATTTTGACTAGATATTTTGACTAGATATAAGTGACTACATATTTTGAAATTTCTTCTGCTGCATTGTAATCTAGCAGGCTTCATTGACTTCTTAAGAGGCCACACTAGTCACGGCTTGAAGTTCGAACGCTAATGATAAGTCTATGGGAACAATATTTTCAAATATCTTGCTTGATTTTTAATATTTTTAAATGATTTTTTTTGCACAGGATAGCTGAGGACTATCTGTTTACGGGCTATTTTTTACTTTTCCGATTTCCGTTGTAGTTTAATTCTCAGGATCCTGTCAATTTAGGATCCAGTGAAATTCGAGGTGTTGTGTCCTTTTTAGTCTTATAACATTCATATCAGCAAAATTCAGGAAAATTTTAAAAATAACAACGAAAATATAGAGTTTAATCTTTCCAATAACATGCTTTCAATAGTTCTACTACAATTAGGCTGAGCAAAATATGCAAAGATTTTGATGAAAAATGTGTCAAAAATGGCCTCGTAATGTTATGCTCTCCGCCTCTACCAAGACGATGAAAACCACGCCTATTAAAAATATGATTGGCTAGTATCCAAACACTTTAGCAAATGGAAACGATTTAATTGTGATTGGATTATTGTATCGTGTTAAAATAGATCACTCCTATTTCAAACCTTGGATTTATTTTTTTCTAAAATTATTGTTTAATTTCAACAAAAGACTCTTGAAAGAATGAAATATTTTAAATTCTATATTTCTATGAATAACGAAGGAAATTATACATTTCGTTTACATAAACAATTTCAGAACCGCACAGAGGGAGTTACAACATATAGAAGTTATTAAGGAATCAAATTTCAGTCCTAGTTTATTAAGTAAAATGGTAAAAAAATAGACGAGTATTTTTTAAATTATTTTTTAAGTTAAAATAGTTAACAAATAATTACGAAGTCATAATTTGTTAGAACACATTTGTGGCCTGGCCAGGAGACTGGTTTTCAAGCCTCCTATTCTTGTATATGTATAAAATATTCGACAATTTAACATTTTACGTTCGAAAAACAGTTTTTTTAATTAAAAATAAGCAGAATTTAAAGTTAATAAGTTTTAAAGATTGTTAACTTTAAAATTGTAAATCAACTTGTTCAAAATTTTAAAGAAATATTTTTATAGTTCATTACTTTAATATTTATTATTTTTAAGGGGACAGTACACCTTTAACAGTCGGAGAACGAAATTTGTCCTGTGTAACAGATATATTTTTTAAAGAGCCCACTTCAGACACGGAGAGAAAGTAAAACGAAGTCTATGGGGGCGTTAATTTAAAATTTCTCGCTTTGTTTTAATATTATTGAATGATGTTTTTTACATAGGATAGCTGAGCACGATCTTCAACCAGGCTACATTTTACTTTTTAGATTTTTATTATATATATATATATATATATATATATATATATATATATATAAAGCCCAGTGGTGTAGTGGTCAGAGCATCTGACTGTCGCACCGCAGGTCGAGAGTTCGACTCCCGACTGGGCAAGGTTCACTCAGCCTTTCATCCCTTTGGGGTCGATAAAATGAGTACCAAGCTTGCTTGGGAACTAAACACCGAGGGTCTCGCGTTAGGCTGACCACCTGGCCGGGACGCATGCTGTATAGCACCTCGGGCCTAGGGTCAAGAAAACAGAGATGGGCACTGTCGGCCCTGATACTCATGGATTGTATAGCCGCAGAGTTTAGTTTAGTATATATATATATATTAGGAAAGTTTCAATTTCAGAAACGATTCACCCCTGTTCCGAAATTAAAAGTTTTTTTTTTTTTAAATATCTGAAACCAAAATCGAAAGAGTAAAAACTATCCCGGTTGTAGATCGTCTTCAGCTATCCTATACAAAAAAAAAAAAAAAAATCATTTTAAAATGTTAAAAAGGAAGTGAGATAAAAAGGAAGTGAGATTTGAAAATAACGCTCCCATATATTTAACGTTAGCGTTTACATTTTTTTCCCGTAACCTGCGTGGGTTCTCAAATGTAACGCAAAGATATTTTTTTTGCAACGGTTAGGAAACGCGAAAATTTATCATTAACTTTAATAATGTAAAACTAAAAGTTATGAAACTGTAAGGTAAAATATAGCATTTTATAAAAATATACTAGCTAGCAATTTTTTTTTCTAATACGTATTACCTTTTAATATTTTATACTTCACTTACATGGACATTCAAAAGTATTTTATATTATGGTCTATGTGGGAAAATACATTTGCGTGTATTTTAATGACATAAAACAATTTTAAACATATAATTTATTCGCATTATTGAACAGCATAGGTACTTGTACAGGGGAATTAAAAAGTATATTTCGTTACATTATGGACTACGAAGAAAAAACGTTTGCGGGGTATTTTAATAACGTTTTCTGTTACAACATAATGAAATTGATATGAATTTATGAGGCGCAGTAAAACATGCTTTCTGAAGGGATAGCAAAGCATTTATCATTCATTTACAGGGTCACAGAAAAGGGTTCAGTTTTATTACAGAAAAAACTGCTTGCAAAGTGTGTTTTAGTTATGTTTCACGATTTCAAACAAGATGGAATTCATATACGTTACTGAGGTTTACAATATGATGCTTACATTATAATATGATGTGTTCATAATATTTTATTTTATTTACAGGGACACATAAAAGATATTGGATACAATATTGCATATGAAGTATTGTCTATTAGGGATGATTGCTGAAAGTGAGATTTCAGCTATGATATACGTTTTTAACTAAATTTCTGCATACTAGATTATATATATAAATTTCTTTCCTATTGTTCCATATTGTGTGCTGGTTTTTTTGGCGAGATTTTTTTTTGGCGTTAAATGAATCGATGTCGTTGCGATCTTCAGCCTTTGAGGTTGTTTTTTTTCTGGAATGAACTTTATTCATATGTTTTTTTGCGTATTTTTTTTTTTTTTTTTTGCATTTAGCCTATATTTTTCGGAAAAATATATAACTTTGTTTTAATTTGACATGTATAATAAATATAATAAATACATAAAATATAAGTACATAATATTTATTTATAGGTGTATATATACTATATTTGTATAAGGTATATCTCTATACGTGATATATATAAAACTATCTGTGTAAACATCGTACTTTTTTTAACATGTGACATACATAAGATTTATTAAATATATATATATTTACAAATATTTAAAGACCATGTTTTTCCGACATCCTGAAAAAATTTATAAGACGCTAAAAATGGCTTTTTGACGCCATTTTGGATTCATTCGCCAATCGCGCCAACCAGCACACAATATGGAATTCTTCCCAATAATGCAACAAACCATGACATTTAATTTCAACTTCAAATCAATGTTTTAATTTACCGCTCGAAAAAAAAAAATGCTATCTGGCAATTTGAAAAAAAGCTATTGGCGAGATTTGCACCCGACTAGCGTAACAGTACCAAGAATTCTTTGTGACCATGACAACTTTTATATAGTTTTATTTGAAAAAAAAAAAAATTTGATTTTTTAACCAAAATGGAAATTTTTTGTACAGATGTTATATACGGATCCATATTGGCGCGATTTTTTTTTCTGACGCCAATGGCATATACGCAACGGGTACTGGCTCCAAAGTATTGTTATTTTGCTTGATATGGCAAGCCGGATGTTGTTGTTGATGCTGTTGATGCGTTTCCCAAATTGGCGTCGGAAAAAAATCGCGCCAATATCCTATATGACATCTGTGCCAAAGTTTCATATGAAAGGCGAAGGGATCAGACCGTATTTGTTTATGACAGTTGTTGACTTGAACTATTATAATATAGATGAAACGATGGCGATAAAATAATATTTGGCGACTTATCACCTGTGCAAGGCTAACATTAAAGTACCAAAATGGCACCTAGACTATAAAAAGTGAAATGGCCCGCCCGAAACTGTTGATGATAGTCACATGACTTAGGCTATTGTTATAGAGATTGTTTTAAAATACCGGGAGACAAAGACTCTGTATACTTAATTCATTTTATTTCAGCTATTTTTCAAATGTTTAACTGATCCTCTTTAATCAAAAACGAAAATAACCATTGGATGTCTTAACAGCAACTGATTCGGCCTTACATTTTTGCAATCAAATGGAATTGAATGGAAACCCATTTACAGTGAGATCTGCACAGCTTTTTTCAGTATAATTCAATCTTCTCTTATATTTTTTAAACCCATCAGATTAGCGTGTTTTTAGATTCTGCGGTGTCTGAACGGGGGTTGGCGAGCGTAACTTGCAGGGGGCAGAGCCCCCTAGTAATAATGTAAAACTAAAAATAATGAGACTGTAAGGTAAAATATAGCATTTTATAAAAGTCTGTCAGCTGACAAATTTATTTTGCAATACGTAACTGTAACGCAATCCTGGTTTAAATTGAATATTTTCATGGTTCCCCTAAAAATATTTTACAATTGTATCTGCTAAGACGGATACAACCCACCTAAAACGGTATTTCGCACTCATTGTTTTTTTTTCCGTCCTACCAGGTTTTATAGCGTCACGTTTTTAGCATGAGGGGGTCGAATTTTAATTACTATCAGATCGCGCGTATTCTTTTACATTATGGCCTATATGGGAAAAATCATTTGCGGTGTACTTTAATGATGTAAAACAATTTTAACATAAAAATTATGCACCTTATTTAAGTGCACAGCTCCTATGCGGAAAGGTTGGCTGTCCACGAGTGGGTGATTTCGGTACGTGTACAGGGGAATTAAAAGTATATTTCTTTATATTATGGCCTATTAAGAAAAAACGTTTGCGGCGTATTTTAATAACGTTTCTCTGTTACAACATAATAAAATTGATATGAATTTATGATGCGCAGTAAAACATGCTTTCTGAAGGGGTTGAAAAGCATTTTATCATTCATTCACAGGGTCACAGAAATGAGTTCAGTTTTATTACAGAAAATACTGCTTGCAAAGTGTGTTTTAGTTATGTTTCACGATTTCAAACAAGATGGAATTCATATACATTACTGAGGTTTACTACAAGATGCTTACATTAGAATATGATGTGAATCACATTTTATTTCATTTACAGGGGCATATAAAAGTTGCTGGACACAATACTGTATACGAAGTATTCTCTATTAGAGTTGATTGCTAAAAATGAGTTTTCACCTATGATATCCGTTTTAATACTTGATTATATATATGATTTCTATAGACCGTGTATAGGGCTACGCAAAAGAACTAGGAAGAATTGCTGAGAATGAGAGTGAATTGCTAATTTTTTTTAATTAAATTCTACATTTTCAAGTTCAACTATAATTAGAAACTGTTTGTAAAATATAAATATAATAATATACAAGGCTATTCAAAGAATTGGATGCATGCGCGCGCCTATGAATGATAATTTCTGGAAGTACGATTTCAGTTGTTTTAAGCATGTTTATACTGCAATAATTTTGATCTTCACATGTTGCGTGTATATAAACTTGTTCGAATGCAAGGGCTGTACAAAATAATGCAAATATACTGCCGGTTATTGGTAGAAATTGCTGAAAGTTTACTTTCATCTGCATTAATCGTTTTCTTATTATATTAATTTTAATCATTTTTTTCATGCCGTTAAAACAAGCCCAAGAATATCCATTGATGACTTTATCATTTTAATTTTTCAATAATTTGAACAATTTAAATTTACTAAGATTTAACAAAAACTTAAGGCTAGTAAGTATTAAAGAATGTTTACTTTGAAAGTTTTGATCAACTTTAAAGGAATATTGTTAATATTTATTACTTTTAATATTTGAAATTTTTAACGAAAAAGTACAACTTTAACAGCCGCAGATAATGCGAAATTTGTCCTGTATTACACATCTTTCTTTAAGGGCCCACTTCAGACACGGAAAGAAATAAAAAAGCTAATTTTAAGTCTATGGGGGCGTTAATTTCAAATTTCTCGCTTTATTTTAATAGATTTTTGCATTGGATAGTTGAGGACGATCGACAACCAGGCTAGTTTTTACTTTTTCGATTTTAGTTTTAGTTTTTTTTAATATTAGGATAGTTTCGACTTCAGAATGGATTCCAACAGGTTCCGAAAGAAAAAAACTAAATATAATAATATACAAGGCTATCCAGAGAATTGTATGCATGCACGCCTATGGATCATAATTTCTGGAAGTGCGATTTAAGTAGTTTAAGCATGTTTATACTGGAATAAATTTTATCTTAACATGTGACGTGTATAAAATCTTGTTGCTAATGTAAGGGCTGTACAAAAGAATGCAAATACACTTCCGTTAATTGGCAGAAATTCCTGAAAGTTGATTTTTATCTGTATTATTCATTTTCTTATTATATTAATTTTTAGCATATTTTTCATGCCTTTAAAACATGCCTAAGAACCTTATTGATGACTTTATTATTTTAATTTTTCCTAATTTTGAACAATTTAAATTTACTAAGATTTAACAAGAACTTAAAATTTGTAAGTTTTAAAGATTGTTAACTTTAAAAGAGTTGATCAATTTGTTCGAAACTTTAAAAAAATATATTAATATTTATTATTTTTAATATTTGTCATTTTTATGGGTACAGTATACCTTTAAAAGTCTAAGAAAATGCGAAATTTGTCCTGCGTAACATATTTTTTCCAAGAGCCCACTTCAGACACGGGAAGAAATGAAAATGCTAATTTTAAGTCTATGGGGGCGTTATTTTCAATTTTCTGGCTTTGATTTTAATATTTTTGAATGATTTTTTTTTTTTTTTGCATAGGATAGCTGGGGTCGATCAACAACCAGGCTAGGTTTTACTTTTTCGATTTTAGTTTCAGCTTTCTTTTATTATGATAGTTTCAATTTCAGAACCGATTCCACCAGTTCCGAAAGTATAAGTAATTTTTTTTTTAATATTTCTAACCAAAACCGAAAAAGTAAAAAAACAGCCCGGTTGTAGATCGTTCTCAGCTATCCTATGCAAAAAAATCATTTTAAAATATTAAAAAGGACGCGAGGTATTTGAAAATAACGCTCCCATAGACTTAACATTAGCGCTTACATTTTTTTCCCGTCACTACACTGTAAAAAAAGGAATAAATTACGGAAATACTACTGGCAATCTAGACGATAGTACTATTTCCGTATTTTAACGGAACTTTTTCCCTTTAAATTGCAGAAAAAATCCGTTAAATTCCGGTCTAAGTGCTGGCGTCTAGATTGCCAGTAGTATTTCCGTATTTTGGTCCTTTTTTTTTTTCTACAGTGTTGTATGTGTTCTCAAAGGTAACCTAAAGATATTTTTTGTAACGCAAAGGGAACGCGAAAATTTATCATTAACTATAATAATGTTAAACTGAAAATAAGGAGACTGTATGGTAAAATATTACATTTTATAAATGTCTGCTAGGTAACAAATTTATTTTCTGATACCTAGCTGTAACGAAACCCTGGTTTAAACGGAATTCTCATTATTCCCCTAAAAATACCCTGCAATTGTATCTGCAAAGACGCAAAAAACCCATCTAAAAAGGTATTTAGCACCTATTGTTTATGTTTCCGTCTTACCAAGTTTTATAGTGTCATGTTCTCAGCATGAGGGGGTCGAATTTTAATTACAACTAGGATCCGCATTTTTCTTGAACTCCGCCTTTTTTTTTTTTTTTTTTTTTTTTTTTTTTTTTGGAGGGAAAATAAAATTTGATATCGATACGAGTGTGTTTCGAAAGGTTATTAGCCCGACAAAGAAAATGAAAAAAATTTGACAATATTTAATTTTTTTAACGTAGTTCCTTACAACTTAAAAAAATTAAACCAACGAGTTTCCGACTTTTTATTATCTTTAGCATAATATGCCTTATCTAACTTTGGAAATGAAGTGGTGGTCTCTGCTTTAACCCCATATTTTGAAGTGAATTTCCGACTACCGAGCCATTTCTTCAGGCTTGGGAAAAGGAAATAATCGCTGGGAGCAAAATCCGGTGCATGTGGAAGCACTACAGAGCGTAGGTCATTGACTTTCGTAGCGAAAACTACAAGCATGTGTGCAAGAGCACTGCTGTGGTGAAAGGACAATAAAAGATATTTGTTGCTCAGGTATAGACGTTTTGTCGGAATAAGCACTCTTTAATTGGTCCCGTAGAAATGCATAACACTGTCCGGTGACGATTCTACCTTTTTGCCGGTGCTCTATGATCATCACATTTTGTGAATTCCCGAAAACCGTATCCATGGCTTTTCCAGCAGATGGAACCGTTTTCACTTTCTTTGGCGCAATTTCAGCTGCTCTTTCACATTGTTTAGATTGCTGTTTCATCTCTGGTGAATAATGGCGAATTCATGTTTAATCCACCGTTATAAGACGTTGATGAAAATCAGAAGATTGGTTAAGTTTTCTAACTTAACTTGAAATCACCATAGTCCACATTACTAAAGGCAGTGGGCCATCCGCACTACCTTCTTTTGAAAAAAAAATCGAACAGTGAAGATGGAGAAACTCATAAAATGATAAAGAAAGGAGGTGGGGGGGGGGGGGGGGGCGTGAAGAAGGAGACCAATTTCACGAGGTTTAATTTGATTATGTTAATAAATGAAGTGTTTTCATGAAGGAATTTTCAGCAGAAAGTCCACCCAAATTAGCATTTCATTGCAAAGTATACAGGGTGATTCATAAAAGATGGGCAGAACTTTAAGGGGTTATAGTACACTTAAAGACAAATAATATTAAATATGAGACTAAGGGTCCCAGACGTATTCCCAAGGAGATAGGGGGCATTAAAGTTTAGGGTCCGAAATTTCAAATGATTATAAAACATGGAAAAATTGGTCGATTCGTTTGCGGTTTTTGCAAAAAAATTTCTTCATGCCAGTATTTTCTTGAAATAAAATTTTAAAGTTCAATTTCAAAAAATGCCGATAGGGGGCGCTTTAGACTTTGGAGTAACAAACAACTATTTTTTAACGTTATTTTTTGTATTTCTTTAAATGATTTCGAAAGCTTAGACTTAAACTTAAATTTTGATCTAAAAATCTGAGTCCTAACGAGTAGTTAAGTAGCGTAAACTGAAATTTGAAATTTGAAACCCTTCTCCCCCCAGAACAAAAATCAGTTATTCCCGATCTTTGTGTCGTAGATTAGGCTCTAACTACTGCCGCGTTTTGCTAAAATTATTCTTTATGTCAGTATTTTCTTGAAAATAAATTTTAAAGAAAATTTTCAAAAAATTCCGATAGAGGGCGCTTTAGACTTTGGAGTAACGAACAACTATTTTATACCGTTATTTTTTGTGTCTCATTAAATGCTTTCTAAAGCTTAGACTTAAATTTTCAGCCCAAAATCTGAATCGTTAGACGTGGTTAAGTTTCTGGGGAGAGGGGTTTGAAATTTCTACTCCTGAGCACAGTTCAGTTTACCATGTCCACACATTGTGTGCTGTGATACGAGGTAAAAAGACACAAATTAGGATTATGTTACCAAAGCATATTTATTAACATGTAATTACAATAAATGTTCAAAATTGTGACCACCAGAGGTTATGCACGCAGAACAACGGCGAAGAATGGAACGGCGAACATTCGCGAAAACATCAGGCTTTTCCAGCACTTCCCCTACAGCGGCGGAAAGTCTGGCGACCAGTTCCTCGGGGGATTCAATGGGTGTCTCATACATAAGAGCCTTCAATCGTCCCCAAAAAAAGAAATCGAGGGGTGAAAGATCTGGCGAGCGAGCAGGCCAAGCAACAGGACCACCTCGACCAATCCAACTGTTCGGAAATGTGATGTCCAGATAGTTGCGGACGTCTCGTACGTAATGGGCTGGCGCTCCATCGTGCTGGAACCACATGACCCGCCGGATGCGTGGAGGAACAACGTTTAACAGGTCTGGCAGCACATGTTGCAGAAATGTGAGGTATGTTTTACCGTTGAGGCGTTCAGGAAGAAGGTACGGTCCGATTAGGTGGTCTCCGAGGATTCCTGCCCAAACATTTATGGAAAAGCGTCTCTGATGAGCATGTGGATACGTAGCATGTGGATTGACATCCGCCCATACATGTGCATTGTGTGTGTTAAATGTACCTTCACGTGTGAACGTACATTCATCGGTGAAAAGCACAGTTCGTCCAAAATGTGGATTTAGCGCGTTCTGCTGCAGAAACCAGCGGGCGAATTCAATACGATTTGGATAATCCCCTGGAGACAGTTTCTGGACTCGTTGCACATGAAACGGGAGCAAATGTTCATCCTTCAGTACCCTCCAAGTCATGGACTGTGAGGTATCCACCTGCCTAGCCACTGTTCGTGTACTTGTACTTGGCTGCGCCGCTACTACATCTAGAATGGCTTCTGCAACAACTACTGATTCGTCCTTTTTTGCACGACCTGCATTCGACCGGGAAGCGAGAAATGATCCCGTCTCCCACAACTGTCTGTGCAAGGGCTCGAAAGTTTTGCGGTTAGGCAACCGCCTGTTGGGAAATCGCTCTCCGTACATTCGTTGTGCCTCTGCACCATTTCCATCTGCCGCTCCGTAAATTAAATGCATCTCAGCCTTTTCCTTATTCGTGAAGGGCACCATCTTCCGATTCATTACTACAGCGACTTACACTTGACTCACCGTTCAGTGGTTTTTATGCCTGAATCGTGTCGAAATTTTGCATACGTGTTCTTCTTCTTCCCCATTTGACATTTGCATACTTTCTGTTTCCTTCTTCACCCGGTGACTAGCGTCAGGAATGGAGCTTTAACGTTTGCATGAGCGACGTTTCCAACTGTGCCAGTGCCTTTATGAGTGAATTCCGACTATGCAGTCCTTGACGAAAGTTGTATTTTTGCCTCGTATCACAGCACAGAATCGTTGGGCATGGTTAAGTAGTGCAAACTGAACTATGTTCAGAAGTTGAAATTTGAACCCCCTCCCCTCGCTACTGAACCACGCTCAGCGATTCAGATTTTGAACTGAAAATTTAAGTTTAAGTCTAAGCTTTAGAAAGCATTTAATGAGACACAAAAAATAACGGTATAAAATAGTTGTTCGTTACTCCAAAGTATAAAGCGCCCTCTATCGGAATTTTTTGAAAATTTTCTTTAAAATGTATTTTCAAGAAAATACTGACATAAAGAATAATTTTAGCAAAACGCGGCAGTAGTTAGAGCCTAATCTACGACACAAAGATCGGGAATAACTGATTTTTGTTCTGGGGGGAGAAGGGTTTCAAATTTCAAATTTCAGTTTACGCTACTTAACTACTCGTTAGGACTCAGATTTTTAGATCAAAATTTAAGTTTAAGTCTAAGCTTTCGAAATCATTTAAAGAAATACAAAAAATAACGTTAAAAAATAGTTGTTTGTTACTCCAAAGTCTAAAGCTCCCCCTATCGGCATTTTTTGAAATTGAACTTTAAAATTTTATTTCAAGAAAATACTGGCATAAAGAAAATTTTTTGCAAAAACCGCAAACGAATCGACCAATTTTTCCATGTTTTATAATCATTTGAAATTTCGGACCCTAAACTTTAATGCCCCCTATCTCCTTGGGAATACGTCTGGGACCCTTAGTCTCCTATTTAATGTTATTTGTCTTTAAGTGTACTATAACCCCTTAAAGTTCTGCCCATCTTTTATGAATCACCCTGTATATATGTGATAAAATCATAATAAAATCTACACTTTTGAATTTGCCAAATTCGATCTATAAGCGATGTTCTAATGGAGGCAAATCAGACAAATTTCTACCACTTATTTTAAAATGTTATTATTGTCTTAATTAACTGAAGTTATTAAATAGGATAAAAAAAAATTAAAAAATTTGTAATAGAAGTATGCCTACTTCATCCTCGTGAAATCGGAAGCTACGGTTCGATCCAGCACATTTCGGCCTGAAACTTTTTCTATAAGCAAGCCTCTATGATTGAATACGAGTCATAATTGATTGTATCAGTTTATAAGTCTTTGTTGGCTAAATATTTGAAAGTAGAGGTCTCCTCGGAGGGAAATTTCTTGTTCCTAGAACTTGACAGTACAATTAGCAGTAAAAAAAAAAAAAAAATTACGTTTTATGAAGCTAAAACTTTAGCCTGACTCAGTTTCTACAAAACATGTCGATATTTTTAAAACAACGTTATTCTACATTATTCAAAAACCAGATTTACGCATAGTTTTTATTTTCAGATTATTTTCGAAATTCATGGAATATAAGGAATAGTAGCAATGTTAATAATTATTTAGACTACATTGATGACTACATCGAAGAGGCCTTTTAATCAAAGCAAAAGTCAGTTCCTACCTACAGAAGATTTTTCTTCGCATTCAGTGAGACAAGAAAATTGTTTATTAATAGATGTTACGTAGAAAATACAGCATTAATTTGCAGAAATACTGTTTATAATTAAGTGAATTAAATCAAGCAATCCGCTAGAAGCAGCTTCAAACAATCAACAATTAGGCATTGTTTTCCAACAAGACTGCTAGACCACATGTATCTAGCCCACTTCAGACACAAACTGTTATAATTGAGACGAAATGCTTCAATCCAAGAACCATTCTCCAAAACTTGCATCGTCGTATGACCGTTTATTTACATCACTTCAAAACATTTTGAGGATAAGATATTTTGTTTTTTGGGAGATTTGAGAAAATACATCGATTCTTTAGCCAGATGAGCGCTAATTATGTAACTGCTAGGAATTGAAATTTACACGAAATACATTTTCTTTAATTTCCATCAACAATATGCGACAAACTTTTGCATCCGTCCCAAAAATTGGAATTTGGTAATAGATTCTTCTCTGGTCTTTTACTATGAATTTTAATAACACTCGATCTTTACTTTCAATTTACATTGGTATCCTGTTAAAGATTGCGTTGGTTAACATTTTTATTTCATGTTGTATTGTAATGGCACATTCTTTCGTTTACTACAATTCATTATTCAATCACACAATTTTATAAAATGATTAGAGAGGAAATTAAGGCTCACAAAGCAACAGTTAGTAAATTTGTTATTAGCTTTTCAAGAATTATAGGAGAAGGATAATACCGTCATCAACAAGTCTATCACTGTGAAAGTCTGCGTTATATACGTAGAAAATGTCAGTAGGACATTTTTAACAAACTGATAAAAACATTTTCTGGGCACCAATGAATGGCAGCTTACCATTGTCTTGATCGGCAAGTTCAAGTAGAGGCTGCAAAGTAAAACCAGTGATAATTTACCAAGCTAATTTATAAACTAGTAAAAACAGTTTCTTAGCAACAACGAATGATAGCTTAACACTGTCGTGATCGGTAAGGTCAAGTAAAGACTATAAACTAAAAGCACTGCTAATTTACCAAATTCCGATATAGGACACAGATTGGTAAAGGATATTACGGCAACTCCTCCTGATTATTAACTGGGAAGTAGAGGAAGAAGATGGAGAATCTCTGGAGATATTTGACTGTGAGCTTTCAACTGACAAGGTAAAAAAAAAAATCTCTATCAGCAATGCGGGGTAAATAAAATTGTAACTTAGTCTAAAGATAAAGATGCAGAAAAATAAATTTATTTTCACTGATTTCTGATAAAGAAAAAGAATGCTTTGGTAAAATTGGAAGAAATTCGAAATATTGCTTTGAAATGGAATTCTATGAAATTCATTATCAGAATTGCATATCAATGTAATGAAAAGTCCAAGCAGTTTTCAGAGAAAATAAAAACAAAGTCTTTCTCAAACAATTGTAAAAAAAAAAACAAAAAAAAAAAAAAAACAGCTGTATTTGTTACAAAAATCTCCAAATTCAGAGTAATGAATTAAAAAAGGTTTTTATACACAATCTAGGGATAAAAACACAGATAGGATGTTTTTGTGCTTGTCCACAGATTCCTAAAGAGTGATACAAGATTTCACAGGAAGGGATTTGCTCGACGGGTGGCAATTGCACAGACCATCAGCTCATCAAGTTGAAGACTGAAATTTTAGGATTAGATAGAACTCAATTAGCATATTAAAATGCAAATGGTCTGCCAAGTCATATCTTGATAGAAAACACCTGCAGACCGGAGTTTAGTATTTGATCGATTGGTTTATCATTGTATTTTCCTGCACCCAAATGTATGAAAACATTGAAGTTTGGGTTCATGAAAACACAATGGTAAACCTGCAGATCAACCACTAAATTGAGGTTCTGCAGATGGTTTCCACCAAGATACGACTTGGCAGACCAATGCATATAGCTTGTATATAAAATAAATGGTCAAGTACGAGTATTACTCGCACTCAGGGGGTTCCGTACAATAAATTTATGAATTATTAACTGTATTATTTAAAAGAATAATGAAACTTTGTAAAAACCTATACAACGTAGAAGGCGGTATAGCTGTGTATATGAGAAAAGTATGATTGAGTATACCACAAAGGTTCAAAGAGATATGAAGCCGAAATAAAATTAAATATTGCTATTTTGTATAATTCTTTTTTTAAACGTATCTTAATCTGCATATGGTGAACTTAATTTGGTACTAACAATAAAAGTACTGCATATTTAAATTTCATTTGGCATTTCATAAAACTAAATTCAACATAGAAATATTTTTCTTTTTACAGTGTAGATGAAATAAAATCCTTGTTCAAAGTTTAAACTTGGCGTTGTACTACGCGCGCTTCGAAAGGAGGTCGAAAGATGCAACTCGACTTTGTCCGTGCCGCGTTTTTTCAAATAGGTCTTTAATTATCATTTAAAGACACGGGAGGCGTATTGAGAGATCCACTCAACGCAAACTAGTCGCGAATCCCATAGAATTTATGCGATTAATTATAATTAAATTGGTCTGTTTTTAACAATTTGACGTTTACTGCTTTTATGCTGCTACTGGGTATTGCATTACACATATATATCATTAAAAGTTGTTATCTAGTATTTAAAAACCGATGGTATATAGAGTACGCCGCCTCTGCCATTATGTATGTCCAAACCAACCGTGTCTTTAAGGGTTAAGGCTCCTGCCCCTGCCAGCGAAGACAATCACGAGCTAATGCTAATCGTATAGGGAAGGATTTTTCTAATATCTATTTTGTATTTCGATATTTTAAATTTTTTTTTGGCATTATATAGCCGAGATCCGTCTCTACATCGCACCTTTCTTTACTTTTTCCTCCCCATCGGATTAGCATTAGCTCGTTAGTGTCTTCGCCGGCAGGGACAGGAAGTCTTAATATCTCGGCGAATTACCGACGATTTTTTTTCGAAAATCATTATAAACAATGCTTTTATACTTTTGATACGATAGGTACCTTTAGCGCTCTTCGATACCTTTGCTGAATGCCCGCAAATAGAAATCAGTATGTAACAGAAAAATGCGATTTTATGAAAAACTATGCCACCTAGGGCAATCGCTATAATTTTCCTGCGAGTATTAAATTAACCTCTACTACCTCTAATTTTTTTCATAATTTTAGTTTCAGTAGATTTGAAAATAGATGGGGGGGGGGGGCACATTTTTGCACTACATTTTCGATGATATCTCTGAAAATATAATATCTAAAATTAAAAGAAATGTATTTTTGAGTTATGCGTTACGGAATCTTTTAACCGATACCCCAAACGATACACAAAGAAAATATATTTCTTCTTTAAATAACCTAATTATCCCCTCTACGTTTTTCCCACATATATTTGTGAATGTTTAATAATCTGTAAATATGTGGGTCAATAGTCTTTATTACATCTACCAATTTGAACTTCCCACGTTCCGTAGTTTACGAGTAAAATGGCTGTGACAGATAGACACAGGAGTGATCTTATAATGATTCCGTTTTTACTTTTTAAGTACGGAACCCTAAAAATCATGATTATTGCAACTGAGAAATACAAAAACATAAGAAGATGAATTATTGAAAATAAATAAAACAAGAAAGGAAAACCATGTGTCAAGTATGGATTATGAACCCTTTCCTACATTTTTAGTTCAGTTAGAAAAGCACATAACACATTTGAATATACACATTTATTAATTCCTAACAATAGACGGAAACGTACTTCAATTGTTTTGTGAAGCTCTGTATGTTCCTTATAAATTTTTATACACGCCACATACTGAGCTGAAATTTAATTCAGAAATAAATACGCTGAAAATTACTGATATCACACTTCTAAGGCTAACATTAGCTTAAGAATTGCTATCCATGGACGGCCATGTATCCAGTTTTTTGTCATATCCCTATTTATTTATATGCTACAATGTCACTTAGCCGACGGGACATTTAGCAGACAGCAATTAGACCACAGGATGTTTAGCCGACAGCGACTGTTAGCCGACAAGACAGTTAGCCAACAGAGGACAATTATTCGACATGGACATTCATCCGACAGGATATTCATCCAACTTAACTGTAACGTAACTGTAACCTGATCTTAACCTAATTATAACCTAAGCATAAACTAACTGTAGCGTAACTGTAACCTAACCAATACCAAACTGTAACGTAACTATAATCTATCTGTAACCTAAACGTAACCTAAGTGTAAGATAACCGTAACCTAACTGAAACCTAACAGTAACCTAATTGTAGCCTAAATGTAACCTAACTGAAACCTAACAGTAACCTAATTGTAGCCTAAATGTAACCTAACTGGGACGTAACCGTAATCTAACTGTAACTAACGTTTACCTAGTTATAACCTAATCGTATGCTAACTGTAATGTAACTGTAACATAACTTTACCATGACCAAGCTCTAACCTAAGCGTATTCTAATTATCACCTAAACGTAACCTAACAGTTATTTAACCGTAATCTAAACGTAACCTAACGGTAACCTAATTATAAAGTAACCGTAACCTAATTGAAACCTAACAGTAACCTAATTGTAGCCTAAATATAATCTAACTAGGACGTAACCGTAATCTAACTGTAACTAACGTTTATCTAATTATAACCTAATCGTATGCTAGCAGTAATGTAACTGTAACACAACTTTACCATGACCAAGCTGTAACCTAAGCGTAATCTAATTATCACCTAAACGTAACCTAATTATAACCGAACAGTTACCTAACCATAATCTAAACGTAACCCAAGTGTAACCTAATAATGAAGTAACCGTAACCAAACTAAAACCTAACAGTAACCTAATTGTAGCCTAAATGTAACCTAACTGGGACTTAACCATAATCTAACTGTAAATAACGTTTACCTAGTTATAACCTAATCATATGCTAAATGTTATGTAACTGTAACATAACTTTACCATGACCAAGCTGTAACTTAAGTGTAATCTAATTATCACCTAAACGTAACTTAATTATAACCTAACCGTAATCTAAGAGTAACTAATCGCAATTGTAACCAAACTGCAAATGAACCTAGCGGGAGGTGCATAATATGAAAGAGTGATCAAAGGGCTGCCCAGTCCAATGATATATCACTTGAGGGATGTCGGAAAAGTCAGAAAAATGCTCCCGGTGATACAAATTGGGGGAGGGGGAACGGGAGGTACATAATATGAAAGAGTGATCAAAGGGCTCCAATGCGATGTATCTCATGAGGGGTGTCGAAAAATGTTAGAAAAGTACCGGCTAATTATTCTATCAGCTAAATGTCCTGTCGGTTAATCGCCTTTTCGGCTGAATGTCCTCCCGGCTAATTGCCACGTTCGGCCAGTTGCCTGTCGGTCAATTGTCTGTATTGCTAAAATTATTACTATATGTCCGTTTCGATCAATTGTCCAGTATGCTGTATGTAAATTTCAGCTAATTGTGTTGTCGGCTATATGTACGTATCGGCTAAATGCACGTCTCAGCTAACTGCAATCAGCTAAATGTCTTGAAGGCTATTTGGTTGTCGTCTAAATGTCTGCGACCGGCTACGGGTCAAACATCTATACTAAAAGTAGTTGAGCTTGAAAATGCTAAATCAAATTAAAAAACATCTTTAAGTAATTCATAGTCATTCTCGGTACTACTGATGAAATCTTTTGTGTAGTGTCTATGCAACGGAATAGCAATAATTTCAGCAATACAGACAATTGGCCGACAGACAACTGGCCGAACGTGGTAATTAGCCGGGAGGACATTTAGCCGAAAAGACGATTAGCCGACAGGACATTTAGCTGATAGTATAATAGGCCGGTACTTTTCTAACATTTTTCGACAACCCTCATGAGATACATCGCATTGGAGCCCTTTGATCACTCTTTATATTCTATGCAATTCATATACACCACCTATGTGCCTGTGCAAAAATATTAGTTTAACATAACTTATACCATAACTTATCATAAATCAAACATATCATAATTTAAAACTCACTATCAGCAATCATCCCTAATGTTTCCCTGTAAATGAACAATAAATTCGATGCACACCATATTCTTATCCAAACATCTTGCACTCTTTGTCTCCCCTTCTTCCGAAATTTCGTTTCCCGTTTTGCTCCCCTTACAGTATCAAGGTTTAAAATCTTTAAAATTCCTTAATATTTTCTTTAATTTTCTGTTTTATTTGTTACTTTAAACTAACAATAAATAGTCAGTCATAAATTTCGTTATCAATTTATTTCACCATATTCATTTCATTAAAAGTTCTTGTAAATTGCCTCCATCGAAAATGTCATTTCTCCCTTTTGCTCCCTCATCCACGGTACCCATATTTTAAAATAAAAACCCTTTAAAACTCTTTAATTTTTTAAAATCTTTTCTGCTCACTTTGCCACTTTATTTTAACAATAAACAAACGATCATAAAAATTTCTCCTCCCCCCCCCCCCAACCCCAACTGAAATTGATATTTCCTCCTCGCCTCTCCCTCTTACCAAGCATCTGAAATTTAAAGTCCTTAATTTTTTTTCGTTTATTATTTTTTTTAACTTATTTGTAAATATTTTCTAAGGTAAGTAAATAATAAGTCGCCGATAAACTTCCCCCCCCCCCCGCAAAAAAAGAACTAATTCTGCTTATTCCTCTTTTTTTCCCTCAGATCACAAAATTTTAACCTTAAAAGTCATTGCTTTTTTTAAAACCTTTTGTACTCTCTCTGTTAGTTTATTGTAATCATAAATAATCATATAACTATACTCCTCCCCCACCAAAATTGACGCTTGCTCTGACTCTACCCTTACCGAGAATACAAAATTTAGTCTTAGTAAATAAGTCATCAAATAAAATCCCCCCCCCCCCCTTTTTTTTTCGTTCCCTTATTTAAGTTTAAAATCTTTGAAAGTCTTTTTTAATACATTTTCAGCTTTATCTGTTTCATATTGAACAATAAATAATCGATTATATAATTTCTTCCACCCCCATATAAAACTGACGTTTTCTTTTCTCCCCTCATAAAATTTAAAGTCTCTAAAACTCCTAATTGCAATGTTTTTGCCCTATTTGTAAATCTTTAATAAGTTACATAATCGGTCATCTATTAAATCCCCCCCCCCCCCCAAAAAAAAAAAAAAAAAAAATCTGTTTCTTGATTTGTCTTACCCTCAACTCATGAAGCTAAAAAATCTAATTTACAGTCTTTAAAACTTTTTAATTTTTACTTTTTTTTCGTCCTAATTATAAATCTTTATTATCTATAATATTAACTAAATCATTTCAACTATGTACGAAAGTGTTAACAATAAAGCGATAGGTGTACATTTAATTGTGCATAAAAAACTTTTTAACTGTATTTTTCAAAGGAAAATGCCTTTAGAGAGATATTTGTAAGGAAAATATTGTGGTTTCTCGTCAACGTGCAAGTAAATTCTCAAAACCTTTCGAAATCATTTTATTCCGACTAGCTCAGAAAGAACCATCAAACGTAGATATCAAAGGTGCCTGAGTAATCGACTGAACCGAATATGTCCATAAAGAAAAAAGAAAAATCATGCGTCTACGTCGATACATTCCACCACTTACAGAACACTGTAACAAAACTTCGCCGTTTAATAAAGTAAAGAAGATATCTAACTAAACATTTGTAATACCTATGACACGTTTGAAAAGCAGATTTCAACAATTGCACCCATAACCTGGATGGTACTCCAATTCTTTTGTGCAGCTCATATGATATATGCAGCTCATATGAGGCAGTGTATATGATATATTTGTACTGCATATATTTGTACAGATTCTACATACTATGTTAAAATTTAGTTTTGTAAGAAAATACATAAAACAGTTGAAAATTCACCCTCGGCAATTTCTACTAATAGACGGAAACATACTTGAATTCTTTTGTGCATTTCTGTATATAGAATACAGATTTTTATACACGTCAAACAGTATTAAGCTGAAATCTAATTCAGGCAAAATCATGCTCAAACTTACTGAAATCACACTTGCAGGAATTATTTTCTATCGGCGGCCCATGTATCCAGTTTTTGGAATATCCCTGTATAGGATTTTATTTGTATGATACAAACATCTCTAAGCATATTAAATGTAGTTGAGCTTGACCATTTATAACTAAAAAAAACCTAACATCTTTAAAAAATTCATACTCATTCTCAGCAATGGTTACGAATTCTTTTGTGTGGTCCTGTATAGGGTATGTAAAATATGTGCACACCACGTAGTGCGCAAAAATTTAGTTAAACTTAAAAACGCATTCTGTAATTGAAAATGTACTTTCAGCATTAATTTTTAATAGCTATATCGGATACAGTATTGTATCAAAATATTTTATGTTTCCCTGTAAATGAACGCTAAATGAAATGCAGACCATATTCGAATGTAAGCATCTTGTAGTAAATCAAAGTAATGTGTATCTATTTCGTCATGTTTGAAATAGTGTAACGTGATCAAAATACGCTACAAACAGTTTTTCTCGTAGACCATATTGAACCAAGTTCTTTTGTCTGACCTCGTAAATAATTGTTAAATGCTCATGTTGTACAGAAAGTAGGCTAAGGACACCTCAGAAATTCATATCAATTTCATTATCTTTGTGACAGAGTAATATCAATCAAATACGCCGCAAACGATATTTCTTCACATAACGGAATACTTTTGAGTCCCCTATACTCGTACTTTAAGCATTACACATAACATAGTCTATAGTAACAATTTTAAAGTGTGTCTCAATGTACATAAATTTAACTGTGTTTAACATTGTGTAACACTATTAAAATACATCCTAAATAATCCCCCCCCCCCCCACATAGGCCATAATGTAGCGAATACTTTTGAGTGCATCTGTAAATGAACCATGAACCGAACATACCATGATGATTTTAAATATCGTATATCAATTACATGGCAATCCGACTATATTTACGCTAGTTAGAGCACGGCTGGACAGACAGACGGACGGACAAACCCATTTCATAAACACTTTTCAACTTTCTTGGAAAGTGTTTAAAATGAAAAAATGTAAATGAAAATAAAAGTATTTTATTGTTATTTAGATTACGAACCGCTACAAAAAACATTCTTAACTGTCTGCATCATTTAAAAAATATTTAGTGTACAGAAATATCTCCCCCCCCCCCCCCCCACACACACACACCTGAATTTACTCCTATGCACTTAAAATTTCAAATTGTGAAAACTCCTTTATGTTTTATAACTTACTTGTAAAAATAAAATATAATCTAAATTTTCTTCCGCCTGAAACCTTTCTGCTAACATCACACAAAGTTTTGAATATTTGGAAAACTTTATTTTTTCTGTCATATATTTTAGTGCGAACAACAATAAATTATGTACTATACCTATAAATGACTACGCTGGGATTTAGATGTATAGCCCCCCCCCCCTCTTCTCCTCAAAATTAATATTTCCCGTTCTCCCCTCCACCCTTCTACAGTACAAAATGTACAGTTTATTTGGTTAACCTTTTCTCTCCTAATTTTATGAACATCTTATTTTTAACCTTCAATGTTGTTTAGCTTTTATATATCTCTTGATAAATTTCATGTTCTAAAAAGAATCCCCACAAAAGATAGTTATTTTAGAATATTTGTATCTGGTATTTCCCCCCTCATTCAATATCTCCCCCCTTGATTTTAAATGTAATTTCGTTATGTGAAATAAAATAGTTTTTATACTGCGCTAATTTCAATTTTATGTTTGTAAAAGCTGTAAAATGAACTTGATGATTAAAAACAAAGAAATATATCTGAATAAAATAATCATTTATTTTCTGAAAGTCAAATCGCTTTAATTTTTGCACCCTTATTATAAACAGATTAAAATTCTTTTTACGGCTTTCAGCGTTATCCAGATTCTCCACAAAACATACGGCTTTGATCTACGCTGGACAGTTGAAAAAAGAAATCTCTTAGACCACCTGAAACCTATTGGAAATGATCCAAGAATATTCTATTTGCTGATTGGAAGAGCTCGCTTGTCAATCATTTGAATTTAGACCATCCTTTCAATTCAGCTAAAATGCCAGCGGCCATCTTGATTTCTTTTTGTCCGTGACTGCAGTGGGGTCTTAAGAGGCCACACTAGTCACGGCTTGAAGTTCGAACGCTAATGCTAAGTCTATGGGAGCAATGTTTTCAAATATCTTGCTTGATTTTTAATATTTTTAAATGATTTTTTTTGCACAGGATAGCTGAGGACTATCTGTTTACGGGCTATTTTCTACTTTTCCAATTTTTGTTGTAGTTTAATTCTCAGGATCCTGTCAATTTAGGATCCAGTGAAATTCGAGGTGTTGTGTCCTTTTTAGTCTTATAACATTCATATCAGCAAAATTCAGGAAAATTTTTTTAATAACAACGAAAATATAGAGTTTAAGCTTTCCAATAACATGCTTTCAATAGTTCTACTACAATTAGGCTGAGCAAAATTTGCAAAGATTTTGATGAATAATGTGTCAAAAACGGCCTCGTAATGTTATGCTCTCCGCCTCTACCAAGACGATGAAAACCACGCCTATTAAAAATATGATTGGCTAGTATCCAAACACTTTAGCAAATGGAAACGATTTAATTGTGATTGGATTATTGTATCGTGTTAAAATAGATCACTCCTATTTCAAACCTTGCATTTATTTTTTTCTACGATTATTGTTTAATTTCAACAAAATACTCTTGAAAGAATGAAATATTTCAAATTCTATATTTCTATGAATAACGAAGGAAAATATGCATTTCGTTTGTATATACACAATTTCTGAACGGTACAGTGAGAGGTACAACTTTTACCAAGTTACCAGGGGATACAGATAGTTTATTAAGTAAAACGGTAAAAAAAATAGACGCGTTCTTTTTAAAGTATTTTTTAAGTTAAAATAGTTAACAAATAATAAAATTACGAAGTCATAATTTGCTAGAACGTGTTTGTGGCCTGGCCAGGAGACACGGTTTCAAGTCTCCCATTCTTGTATATGTATAAAATATTCGTCAATTTAACATTTTAAATTCGAAAAAGTTTTTTTTTTTATTAAAAATCAGTAGGATTTAAAGTTAGAAAGTTTTAAAGATTGTTAATTTTAAAATTATAGATCAACTTGTTCAAAACTTTGAAGAAATATTTTTAATATTCATTACTTTAATATTTATTATTTTTAAGGGAACAGTACACCTTTAACAATCGCAGAACGAAATTTGTCCTGTGTAACACATCTTTTTTTAAGAGCCCACTTCAGAAACGGGAAGAAAGTAAAACGTTAATGTTAAGTCTATGGGGGCGTTATTTTAAAATTTCTCGCTTTGATTTTAAAATTATTGAATGAAGTTTTTTGCATAGGATAGCTGATGACGCTCTACAACCAGGCAAGCTTTTACAGGGTTCGTACACATTTCTTTAAATAAAAATCAAGTATTTTTAAGGACTTTCAAGGACCAAAACCAAAAAAAAATTAAGGACCTTCAAATTAAATAAACTAATAAATTATAACATGCATTTTTTAATAAAGGGTTTCTTTCATTTTTGTAAAAGTTTTAAATATTCAAATGGATGGGAAGGGGGGGGGGGGAATTTCACCATGTGGCAGTAGAAATTTGGAAAATTTTGAAATAACATACAGCAGAAGAAAAAACTAGTCAGATGTGCCAATCCCAAAACTTTCTTCTATCTAATACATGTTAATACTACAAATTCATTATCAGAGTGCCAAAATTAAATGGTCTATGCCCCTCATAAGCATTCTAAAGATATGAAATTACGTGCATTAGTTCTTGAGATACAACTATTGTTAAAACCGTGCAAATCCTGCAAAATATAGCATAGCAGCGACACCTGTAGGGTGATTTACACCAAAACCTAATCAGCAACAACTTATGTAAACATCTAACTGAATATGAAGTTTGATGAAAATCCGTGCATTAGTTCTTGCGATATAGGTATTACAGAAATCGTGAAAAATGCAGCATAGCAGCGCCATCTGTTAGGGGATTAACACCAAACCATAATCAGCACCTATAATTAGCAAGGTATACCTGAATCTGAAGTTTGATGAAAATTCGTGCTTTAGTTCTTGAGATATAGCTATGGCGTAAATCATGAAAAATGCAGCATAGCAGCACCACCTGTTGGGCGATTTACATCAAAAACTAATCAACACTAATTTATATCGAGGGTTAACTGAATATAAATTTTTATTAAGTTTTGTGCATTAGTTCTTGAGATACACCACCCACAAAATTTGTGTCACATACAGACAAACAGGGTCACAGACTCATTTTGTAAAAACATGTTTTTCAGGATATCTAACCCCTAAAACGTGTAAATCGGTCGAAAATTTTCCCGAATCAAATACTTTCTTATTGTAGAGATAAACAAAGAGGAGAAACATAATTTTCTTTAATTATTGGGGGGGGGGGGGTTGTTTAACAGACTTATAATTAACTTAAAGACTTGGAGGGGGGGGGGAATAAAACTGTATGATCGATTATTTATTGTTACAATAAATTAACTAATGGAGCAGAAAAAGTTTTAAAAAAAGCAATGATTTTTAAGATTTTAAACTTTATAAGTTGAGGGGGGAAAGTAACAAGCACATTTTTTTTTTAATTTTTTAGGGAGGGAGTTTATTAGATGACTTATTTATTTACCTTACGAAAAATTTACAAGAAAAGTTTTTTTTTTTCGCTATGACAAAATTCGCGTGTTTCTCGCGATCTTTTAACGAAATTTGCCTATTTTGGAGATCTTTTGACGAAACTTGCGTATTTCTGGCAATCTTTTCACGAAATATGCGTATTTTTCGCGATCTTTTGACAAAATTCGCGTATTTTTCGCGATCTTTTAACGAAATTCGCCTTTTTTTCACAATCTTTTGACCCCGTTTTGTTCGTTTATTGACGAAGTCAGCTATCCTTTGACAAAATGCACATTTTTTTCGCGATCCTTTGACGAAATTGACGTGTTATTCGCGCTATTTTGACGAAATTCTTGTGTTTTTCGCGATATTTTAACGAAATTCGTGTGTTTTTTGCGACCTTTTGATGAAACTTACGGGGTTTTTTCGCCATTTTTTAACAAAATTATCGTTTTTACGATCTTTTGACCGAGTTTTGTTCGTTTTTGACGAAATTAGCGATCCTTTGACAAAATTCACGTTTTTCCGTGATCATTTGACAAACACAGGGATGAAAGTACACTAAAGCCGTTTTGTAGCAGCAAAAATCGAATTTTGGAGCAGTAAAATCTATTTTTTTAGCAGCAAAAATCTGATTTTGTAGCAGTAAAATCCTTTTTTTGTAGCAGCAAAAATTAATTTTGTAGCAATAAAAACTGTTTTTGGCGCAAATTGAAATTCTAATGCTAATAAAAAGAAAATTGCGTATTTTCGCGATCTTTTGATGAAATTTGCATATTTCTTGCGATCTTTTATCGAAATTAGCGTAATTCTCGCGATCTTTTGGCGAAATTAGCGTATTTTTCGCGATCGTTTGACAAAATTCGCGTATATTTCACGATGTTTTGACAAAATTCGCGTATTTTTTGCGATCCTTTGTTGAAATCAGCGTGCTGTTCGCTATTTTTTGACGAAATTAGCGTGGTTGTTTTTAATCTTTTGATAAAATTTACGATTTTATGTGACCTTTTGATGAAATTTGTGAAGTTTTTCGAATTTTTTAACGAAATTTGCGTTTTTTCACAATCTTTTGACCCCGTTTAATTCGTTTTTAGAAGTAATTGGTAATCCTTTGACAAAATTAAGTTTTTTTTTCGCTATAACAAAATTCGCATGTTTTTCGCGATCGTTTGACGAAATTCGCGTGTTTCTCGCGATCTTTTGACGAATTTGCGTATTTTCCGCGATCTTTTGGCGAAATTCGCGTATTTTTCGCGATCTTATAGCGAAATTCGTGTATTTTTCGCGATCTTTTGACGAAATTAGCGTGGTTTTTTTTTAATCTTTTGACAAAATTTGCGGTTTTTTGTGAACTTTTGATGAAATTTGTGGGTTTTTTCAAGATCTTTTAACGAAATTTGCTTTTTTTCACAATCTTTTGACCCCGTTTTGTTCATTTTTAGAAGTAATTGGTAATCCTTTGACAAAATTAACGTATTTTTTTTTTTTTTGCTATGACAAAATTCGCATGGTTTTCGCGATCGTTTGACAAAATTCACGTGTTTCTCGCGATCTTTTGACGAAATTTGCGTATTTTGGCAATTTTTTGACGAAATTTGCGTATTTTTGGCAATCTTTTGACGAAATTTGCGTATTTTTCGCGATCTTTTGACAAAATTCACGTATTTTTCGCGATCTTTTAACGAAATTCGCGTTTTTTCACAATCTTTTGACCCCGTTTTGTTCGTTTTTTTACGAAGTCAGCTATCCTTTGACAAAATGCACGTTTTTTTCGCGATCATTTGACGAAATTCGCATGTTATTCGTGATATTTTGACGAAATTCTTGTGTTTTTCGCGATTTTTTGACGAAATTTGCGTGTTTTTCGCGATCATTTGACGAAATTTATGGGTTTTTGCGACCTTTTGATGAAATTTGCGCGTTTTTTTCGCCATCTTTTAACAAAATTATCGTTTTTACGATCTTTTGACCGCGTTTTGTTCGTTTTTGACGAAATTAGCGATCCTTTGACAAAATTCACGTTTTTTTTGTGATCATTTGACAAACATCGCGTGTTTTTCGAGATCTTTTGACCGCGGTTTTTTGCTTTTTTTTGACGCAATTGGCGGCATAGAAAAAATTGATTTTTTTTTTTTGTTTGTTTCTCGGATCAACGAAATCCTGCTAAATTTCATCTTGGCACTAAGTACGTTTTGGTGTAGGTTTGGCGCAAAATGGAAAAAAAAATAGCTCTTTTGTAGCAGCTTTGCGCAAATTTTGGCTTCGTCTGGCGCAGGTCTTACATCCCTGAGAGTAGAAAAAGGTTAAAAAAATGAAGTTTTTAAATTTGATATTACAAAGGGGAAAGTAAAATTTCAGAAGGGGAGGCAAGGCGGGATTAAGATTTTTTTTTTTTAATCAGAAATTAAAAGAAATGCAGAAGAGTTTCACCTTTGATTAAGAATTAATATGAGAGTAAAATTAAGCACTTTTAAGGACTTTTTTCCGATTTTGCATGAAAATAAGTACTTTTAAGCACCAAAAATTTCCTTTGAAAAATGTAAGCACTTTTAAGGACTTTCAAGGACCGTACGAACCCTGTTTTACTTTTTAGATTTTGGTTATAGTATTTTTAATATATATATATTAGGTTAGTTTCAATTTCAGAACAGATTCACCTCGGTTCCGAAAGTAAAGGTAATTTTTTTTAATATCTGAAATTAAAATCGAAAGGGTAAAAACTAGCCAGGTTGTAGATCATCCTCAGCCATCCTATGCAAAAAAAATCATTTAAAATTATTAAAAAGGAAGTTAAATATTTGAAAATAACTCTCCCATATACTTAACGTTAGAGCTTACATTTTGTTCTCGTAACAAGTGCGAATTCTCAAAGGTAACATAAAGATATTCTTTGTAACTTCAAGGAAACGCTAAAATTTATCATTAACTTTAATAATGTAAAACTAAAAATAATGAGATGTAAGGTCAAATATAGCATTTTATAAAAGTCTGCTAGCTAGAAAATTTATTTTGTAATACGTATTATTTTATAATAATTTATACTTCACTTATATGGACATTCAAAAGTTTTCTTTTATATTATGGCCTATGTGGGAAAAATCATTTGCGACGTATTTTAATGATGTAAAACAATTTTAAACATAAAATTTATGCACCTTATTGAAGTGCACAGGTACGTGTACAGGGGAATTCAAAAGTGGATTTCGTTATATTATGGACTATGAAGAAAAAACGTTTGCGGCGTATTTTAATAACGTTTCTCTGTTGCAACATAATGAAATTGATATGAATTTATAAGGTGAAAAAAATGCTTTCTGAAGGGGTGTCAAAGCATCTATCACTCATTTACAGGGTCACAGAAAAGAGTTCATCTTTATTACAGAAAAAAGTGCTTGCAGCATGTGTTGTAGCTATGTTTCACGATTTTAAACAAGATGGAACTAATATACCTTACTGAGGTTTACTACAAGATGCTTACATTAAAATATGATGTGCATCACATTTTATTTCATTTACAGGGGCACATAAAAGATATTGGATACAATGATGTATATGAGTATTGTCTATTAGTGATGATTGCTGAAAGTGAGTTTTCAGCTATGATATACATTTTTAACTAAATTTCTGCATACTTGATTAATCTATAGACTATATATAGGGCTACACAAAAGAACTAGGAAGAATTGTTGCGAATGAGAGTGAATTGATTAATTTTATTTTCAAAGATATGTTGTATTTAGAAAGATATGTTTGGAAAATTCAAATATAATAATATACAAGTCTGTTCAAAGAATTCGATGCATGCACGCCTATTTCAGACACGGGAAGAAATAAAAACGCTAATTTTAAGCAATTGGGGGCGTCATTTTCAAATTTCTCGCTTTGATTTTAATATATTTGAATGATTTTTTTTGCATAGGATTGCTGAGGATGATCGACAACCAGACTAGTTTTTACTTTTTCGATTTTGGTTATAGTTTTTTTTATGTTAGGATAGTTTAAATTTCAGAACGGATTCCAACCGGTTATGAAAGTAAAAGTAATTAAAAAATATATATCTGAAACCAAAATTGAAAAAATAAAAACTAGCCCGGTTATCGAGCGTTCTCAGCTATCTTATGCAAAAAATTCATTTTAAAATATTAAAAAGGAAGCGAGATATTTGAAAGTAACTCTCCCATAGACTTAACATTAGCGCTTTCATTTTTTCCTAGTTACTAGTGTGGGTTCTCAAATGTAACGTAAAGGAACTGTTTGTAACGTTTAGGAAACGCGAAAATTTATCATTAACTATAAGAATGTAAATCTAAAAATAATGAGACTGTAAGGTTAAATATCGCAATTTATAAAAGTCTGTCAGCTGGCAAATTTATTTTGCAATGCGTAACTGTAACAGAATCCTGGTTTAAACGGAATAGCTTCATGATTCCCCTAAAAATATCTTACAATTGTATCTGTAAAGACGGAAACAACCCACCTAAAACGGTATTTCGTACACATTGTTTATGTTTCCGTCTTAGCTGGTTTTATAGTGTCATGTTTTTAGTTGAGGGGGTGGAATTTTAATTATTACCAGGCCCCGCGTTTTTCTCTAAGCCCTCTATATTTTCTATTTATATATCCAACACAAAACGTTTGGACGGGTACTCAGATGTTTAGCACTCTCCAACATAGTTGAAAAATGTTTATGAGTGGGGCTTGACTGCTCGTCTGTCAGTACTCTAACTAGCGTACATATACTCGGATTGTGATGTAATAGAAATACGTTGTTGATGTTTATCATGTCATAAATGACATTGATAATGAAGCGTGTAATAATTTATACTTCACTTACATAGACATTGAAAAGCATTCTTTTATATTATGGCCTATGTGGGAAAAATCATTTGCGGTGTATTTTAATGATGTAAAACTATTTAAACATAAAATTTATGCACCTTATTGAAGTGCACAGATACGTGTATAGGGGAATTCAAAAGTACATTTCATTATATTATGGACTATGAAGAAAAAACGTTTGCGGCGTATTTTAATAATGTTTCTCTGTTGCAATCATAATGAAATGGATGTGAATTTATTAGGTGCACTGAAACATGCTTTTTAAGGGGGTTACAAAGCATTTATCATTCATTTACAGGATCACAGAAAAGAATTCAGTTTTATTACAGAAAAAACTGCTCGCAGCGTGTTTTAATTCTGTTTCAATATTTTAAACAAGATGAAATTCGTATACGTTACTGAGGTTTACTACAAGATGCTTACATTAGAATATGATGTGAATCACATTTTATTTCATTTACAGGGGCACATAAAAGTTGCTAGATACAATACTGTATACGAAGTATTGCCTATTAGGGACGATTGCTAAAAGTGAGTTTTCAGCTATGATATCCTTTTTTAACTAAATTTCTGCATCCTAGATTATATATATGATTTCTATAGAGCATGTATAGGGCTACGCAAAAGAACTAGGAAGAATTGCTGATAATGCGAGTGAATTGCTTTTTTTTTAATTAAATTCTACATTTTCACGTTCAACTATATTTAGAAAGATGTGTTTGTAAAATATAAATATAATAATATACAAGGCTATTCAAAGAACTGGATGCATGCGCACGCGTATGAATAATAATTTCTGGAAGTACGATTTCAGTTGTTTACAGCATGTTTATACTGCAATAATTTTGATCTTACCATTACCATGTGCCATGTATATAAACTTGTTCGGATGCAAGGGCTGTACAAAATAATGCAAATATACTGCAGTTAATTGGTAGGAATTGCTGAAAGTTTACTTTCATCTGCATTATTCGTTTTCTTATTATATTAAATTTTATCATATTTTTCATGCCGTTAAAACAAGCCTAAGAACATCCATTGATGACTTTATCATTTTCATTTTTCAGTAATTTGAACAATTTAAATTTACTAAGATTTAACAAAAACTTAGTTAATATAACAAACAAAAACACAACAACATACAAACAAATATAACACATAAAGTAACAAACAACAATAACAAACATAAACAAACTAACATAAACAGAGGATAAACAAAAAGTTAGTAAGTATTAAAGAATGTTTACTTTGAAAGTTTTGATCAATTTGTTTGAAAATTTAAAGGAATATTGTTAATATTTATTACTTTTAATATTTATTATTTTTAACGAAAAAGTACACCTTTAACAGCCGCAGAAAATGCGAAATTTGTCCTGTATTACACATCTTTCTTTAAGAGCCCACTTCAGACACGGGAATAAATAAAAACGCTAATTTTAAGTCTATGGGGGCGTTAATTTCAAATTTCTCGCTTTATTTTAATAGATTTTTTTTTGTTTTTTCTGCATTGGATAGCTGAGGACGATCGAAAACCAGAATAGTTTTTACTTTTTCGATTTTGTTTTTAATTTTTTTTTAATATTAGGATAGTATCAATTTCAGAACGGATTCCAACCGGTTCCGAAAGAAAAAGTAATTTTTTTTTAAATATCTGAAACCAAAATCGAAAAAGTATATGTTAGCCCGGTTATAAATCCTCCTCAACTATCCTATGAAAAAAAATTTCATTTTAAAATATTAAAGAGTAAGCGAGATATTTGAAAATAACGCTCCCGTAGACTTAACATCAGTGCTTACATTTTTTTGCCGTTTCTAATGTGGGTTCTCAAATGTAACGTAAAGGTAGTTTTTGTAACGGTAAGAAAACGCGAAAATTTATCATTAACTATAATAATGTAAAACTAAAAAAAGACTGTAAGGTAAAATATAATCTTTTATAAAATCTGCTAGCTAGCAAATTTATTTTCTAATATGCAGCTGTAACGGAATCCTGGTTTAAACGGAATATTTCCCTGATTCCCCTTAATATATCTTATACAGTAGAGCGCCGATTATCCTAACAAGTCGGGACCGAACCTAGTTCGAATAAGCGAAAGTTCGGATAAATGGACAAACAATTTAAGGGGTGTTTCTCACTATACTAATACCTTCACACTTTATCCAGGCTTAGGACTGGTAGCGCCAGTTAGTGCTAGCGTGGTTAAAAACTGTCTTTTTGTTTACTTTTTTATCATTTAAAATTTTCTTTTTCTCTTTTTATCATTTTCTGAACTCCAGAGATTATAATTTAAACAGAATAGCTTTCGATTGTTGCTTGCTTCAAATAAGACGTTCTTTCCAATGTTGCCATATCTCGAATTCTTCTTAAATACGTTATTTGAATAGGATCAGAGTTCTTCTGCCATTCAAGCCATTTCATAGCTGTTTCCAAACACTCAAAGGCTTCGTTATGCGATGGATTTGGGTCATTTTCAGGGCATTCGTTTTCATTTCTTCAATTTATTTTACATCTTAAATCTCATCCACAATCTCATCATCATTAAAAAAAATTTTTTTGAGAGAAATAGGTTGTTCGGATAAAAATTTTTTTGAGAGAAATAGGTTGTTCGTATAATTGGAAGTTCGGTTTACTGGAGTTCGGATAATCGGCGCTCTACTGTAATTGTATCTGCAAAGACGGAAACTGCCCATCTGAAACGGTAATTCGCACCTATTGCTTGTGTTTCCGTCTTACCAGGTTATATAGTGTCAATTAATACCAGGTCCCGCTTTTTTCTCTACAACCTCTATATTTTCTATATGTATATCCAACACAAAACGTTTGGACGGGTACTCATATTTTTAACACATTACAACATAGTTGGAAAATGTTTATGAATTGGTTTCACTGCCCGTCTGTCCGTGGTCTAACTAGCGTACATATACTTGAATTGTGATGTAATTGAAATACGTTGTTGAAGTTTATCATGGGATACATGGCACTGATAATAAAGCGCGTAATCATTTATATACTTCACTTACATGGACTTTCAAAAGTATTCTTTTATATTATGACCTATGTGGGAAAAATCATTTGCGGTGTATTTTAATGATGTAAAACAGTTTAAACATAAAATTTATGCACCTTATTGAAGTGCACAGGTTCGTGTACAGGGGAATTCAAAAGTACATTTCGCTATATTATGAACTATGAAGAAAAAACCTTTGCGGCGTATTTTAATGTTTCTCTGTTACGAACATAATGCAATTGATATGAATTTATGAGGTGCAATAAAACATACTTCCTGAAGGGGTTGCAAAGCATTTTTCATTCATTTACAGGGTCACAGAAAAGAGTTCAGTTTCATTACAGAAAAAACTGCTTGTAGCGTGTTTTAGTTATGTTTTACTACTTTAAACAAGATGGAATTCATATATGTTACTGAGGTTTATTGCAAGATGCTTACATTAGAAGATGATTTTGATCACATTTTATTTCATTTACAGGGGCACATAAAAGATGTTGGATAAAATACTGTACATGAATTATTGTCTATTATGGATGACTGTTGAAATTGAGTTTTCAGCTATGATTTACGTTTTCAACTAAATTTCTGCATACAAGGTTATATATTTAAATTATATACATCATGTATAGTAGGGTGGGTCGAAAAAAACGAAATTTTTATAATCGAAGTGTAATAGCGCGGAAAAGTTGCCTTTTGTAATACAGAATAAATTTCTAAAATATTACATCGATCGGTTAATATCTTTTACCGCCGCAAGGGGGCCAAAATTTCAAAAAATCACAAAAAACATGTTTTTTTTTATCATTTTTTTTTAATTATCCAAACATACCAATACAATTTTTAATAGAACGCAATAACTACATGAAGATATGAGAAATGTCCCGGTAAATATTCATTATGATGAAATCAGATCTTTATTTGCCGCAAAAGACCATATTTTTTGTAAAAATTTCAAAAATTTCACTTTTTCATTTTTTTTTAATTTTTTATAATTTCTATAATATGTCTAGAAATAAATAATTTTACTTTATATCTATTAATATATCATAATTTTTTATAACTATTTGTAATAGACTTGAAAATAAAGTTAATCATTCATTTTTCTTGACGATCGGTTCATCTACTGATGTTTTACTTCATAACAGCCAATTCATGCCACAAAAATTATATAAAATGAGCAAAATGTTTTAGTATTTTATGAATTAAAATATAGAGATGTTTAACCGAAACGGGTTAAATAAATTTAAAATGAAGAAGAATTTAATGTAAATGAATTTTATAATATAACTTGCTTTCAGATGAAGTCATTATTTCTCGAGAGGACAAAACTGATCAGATGTGATCCTCCCTCTGTTCTAGTAAACAAACTTTATCAGTGCTTCAATGAATAATTTCACGCATCTTTCTAGTGATTGAGTGGGACAAGGAAAGTTATAATATCTGGTATATTTAATCGAAAATTTTTAACTCACCAGCGTTTTTAGTCGATAAAGAAACCATAACAGGTGGTTCCGTTAGTTTCCAGTTTTGTCAGTAGACTAAAGCCATACAATTTTAAGCTTCAGTGTTGAAGTCTGCTATGATAAAGTGACGGATGGCACTATTCTAGTCCACAAAACTTCGTGCTTTTGCAATTTTCTTCATGGCTGGGGCCCTGATGTTCTCCTCTTCATATGCTATCATTCCAAAGAGGCTATTTGTATGATTTGCGAAATAGTCATCTCGTGAAAATACAGGAACTATAATCTTTCGTAGATTATCTGTCAAGTAACGTAAGTTACTAACTATAGTGCACAGATCTGGAAAACATGAGTGATTCATTTTAATTCTGAACCAACTGATGCAGTACATTTTCAGGATGTACTCAAAGAGTATGACAAGTTAAAAAGAGGGTTTCTTTGTTCCAACGTAGAGTCTCAAAATTCGAATAGCAGTAATGATCCACCTTGCGTGAAATATTTGTCCAGGGACTCAGCAAAAAAGGTCAATTGTATACACGCGTGTTGAAAGTGCTTGCAATATTTCAGACATATACTTCTGGTCAGTTGACAAATCATCTTTATCAACAGCTAGGTGATCAGATTAAATTGGCTTAAATTTTGCAATTGGTAATAATTCGCAAATCGCAAGAGATCAACCAATTGGGCCACAATATGATAGATAACCTGTTTTTTTTGTCATCAAGATGTTTGAAAAGATGTCACAGTGGAAGCTCATTGAAGTGAGTTCAAGGAAGCCAATAAAGTGGTTTTTTAAAAGTTGTTCTCAACTAATCCTACTATAACACCACCTTTGCATCCTGTTTTGAAGACAATTCCGCGAAATTCAACTGCAATTATTATTCCAGTCGGGATTTCATTTTTCTTCAAAAAATCTATAATATCATTGCATATAGAAGTCGCCTTGCCAGACGATGGGGTCAAATGACGAAAATAATTCAGACCTGTTTCTAGTACAAAGAGATATTTTCCTCCTTGACTTCGAAAAGATGAAACTTTGCCACCTCTTTAACCTGGCAGATATTTCTATCTTTAGGGCCCTCAAAGTATAGAGTAAAAGGAGTACATTACAAAAAAAAAAACAAAAAAAAAAACGAACAAAGTAAAACGTGGCCCTCTAGCAGCGAGAAATTAATTTTACGTGCAGACAGCTGCAGGTGTTTCTATCATTGAGCAATTTTTTTTTATAGAATTACAGTGATCATGGTTAACAATGTGCATGAAATTAATAACATAAAATGCCTTTCCCAGCCTATTAGAAATGTAAAAAATCTGAAAACATTACAAAAGTTATGAAAATTGAAAAAATGGAAAACTTTAATTTTTAACATTTTTTAGAAATTTTGGCCCTGTTGTGGCGGTAAAAGCAACGATGTCACAAAAATGAAATGTTAATGTTACATTACTAATATCTTGGCGTGGCTATTGCGTTCTATTAGAAATTGAATAAGTATGTTTGGATAATTTAAAAAAAAAATTGCTAAAAGTATGTTTTTTATGATTTTTTCGAAATTTGGACACCTTGCGGCGGTAAAAGATATTAACCAATCGGTTTAATATTTTACGTATTTTATCTTTTTTACAAAAGGCAACTTTTCCGCGCTATTACGTTTCGATTATAAATATTTCGGTTTTTTCGACCCACCCTAATGTATAGGGCTACGCAAAAGAACTAGGAAGAATTGCTGAGAATGAGAGTGAATTGCTTATTTTTTTTTTTAAATTAGATCCTACATTTTCAAGTTCAACTATATTTAGAACGATATGTTTGGAAAATATAAATATAATAATATACAAGGCTATCCAGAGAATTGAATGCATGCACGCCATGGATGATAATTTCTGGAAGTGCGATTTAAGTAGTTTTAAGCATGTTTATATTGGAATAAATTTTATCTTAACATGTGGCGTGTATAAAAACTTGTTGCTAATGTAAGGGCTGTACAAAAAAATGCAAATATATTTCCGTTAATTGGTAGAAATTCCTGAAAGTTGATTTTCATCTGCATTATTTGTTTTCTTATTATATTAATTTTTAGCATATTTTTCATGCCGTTAAAACATGCCTAAGAACTTTCATTGATGACTTTATCATTTTAATTTTTCATAATTTGAACAATTTAAATTTACTAAGATTTAACAAGAACTTAAAATTCGTAAGTTTTAAAGATTGTTAACTTTAAAAGGGTTGATGAATTTGTTCGAAACTTTAAAAAAATAATTTAATATTTATTATTTTTAATATTTGTAATTTTTAAGGGGACAGTACACCTTTAAAAGTCGCAGAAAATGCGAAATTTGTCCTGTATAACACATCTTAATTTAAGAGCACACTTCAGACACGGGAAGAAATGAAAATACTAATTTTAGTCTATGGGGGCGTTATTTCCAAACCGCTTTGATTTTAATATTTTTGAATGATTTGTTTTTGCATAGGATAGCTGAGGACGATCGACAACCAGGCTAGGTTTTACTTTTTCGATTTTAGTTATAGTTTTTTTTTATTGCTTCAATTTCAGAAACGATTCCACCGGCTCCGAAAGTAAAAGTAATTTTTTTTTTAAATATCTGAAACCAAAAATCGAAAAAGTAAAAAACAGCCCGGTTGTAGATCGTCCTCAGCAATCCTATGCAAAAAAATTCATTTTAAAATATTATAAAGAAAGCGAGATATTTGAAAATAACGCTCCCACAGACTAAACATTAGCGCTTACATTTTTTCCCCGTTACTAGTGTATATTCTCAAAGGTAACGGAAAGACATTTTTTGTAACGGTAAGGAAACGCGAAAATTTATCATTAACTATAATAATGTAAATCTGAAAATAATGAGACTGTAAGGTTAAATATTACATTTTATAAATGTCTGAACAGTGAACAGCAGCGCAGTTCCAGGGGCTACCTATTTGAAGATCAAATCCACGCCCTGTCGATGAGTTGGTATATAGCACATCATAGCAAAAACAGGAAATGTTAGTCTAAGTGTAGTGAAACACTACTGTGATAGAGAGTGTCAATAACTCCCAGCAATACTGCCGAGAATCAAGGACAGAATGAGAGAAAAAGAGAGAGGAAAGTCTACTAGCTAACAAATTTATTTTCTGATATGCAGCTGTAACGGAATCCTGGTTTAAACGGAATTTGTTCATTATTTCCTAAAAATACCTGGCAAGTGTATCTGCAAAGACGCAAATAACCCATCTAAAACGGTATTTCGTATCTATTGTTTATGTTTCCGTCTTACCAGGTTTTATAGTGTCATGTTTTTAGCATGAGGGGGTCGAATTTTAATTACAACTAGGACCATTTTTCATGAACTCCGCCTTTTTTTTTGGAGGGAAAATAAAATTTGATGTCGATACGAGTGTGTTTTGAAAGGTTATCAGCCCGACAAAGAAAATAGTAATATTTTGACAATATTTCATTTTTTTTAACGTAGTTCCTTACAACTTATAAAATTTAAACCAACGAGTTTCCGACTTTTTATTATCTTTAGTATAATAAGCCTTATCTATCTTTGGAAATGAAGTGGTGGTGTCTGCTTTAACCCCATATTTTGAAGTGAATTTCCGACTACCGAGCCATTTCTCCAGGCTTGGGAAGAGGAAATAATCGCTGGGAGCAAAATCCGGTGCATGTGGAAGTACTACAGAGCGTAGGTGATTGACTTTAGTAGCGAAAACTACAGGCATGTGTGCAAGAACAATGCTGTGGTGAACGAACACCTTCTTTTTGCTCAGGTAGGGAAATTTTGTCGGAATAAGCACTCTTCAATTGGTCCTGTAGAGAAGAATAGCACTGTCCGGTGACGATTCTGCCTTTTTGTCGGTGGTCTATGATCACAACATCTTGTGAATTCCTGAAAACCGTATCCATGGCTTTTCCAGCAGGTGGAACCGTTTTCACTTTCTTTGGTGCAATTTCAGCTGCTCTTTCACATTGTTTAGATTGCTCTTTCATCACTGAAGAATAATGGCGAATTCATGTTTCATCCACCGTTATAAAACATTGACGAAAATCAGCCGATTGTTTAAGTTTTCTAACTTAACTCGAAATCACCATAGTCCACATTACTAAAGGCCATCTGCACTACCTTCATTAAAAAAAAAAATAAAAAAAAAAACAGTGAAGATGGAGAAACTCAAAAAATGCTAAAGAAAGGAGGGGTGGTGAATAAGGAGACCAAACTCACGAGGTTTAATTTGATTGTGTTAATAAAAGAAATGTTTTCACGAAGGAATTTTCTGCAGAAAGTCCACCCAAATCAGCATTTCATTGCAAATTATATATCTCATAAAATCATAATAGAACCTCCACTTTTGAGCTTGCCAAATTCGATCTATAAGCAATATTCTGACGGAGGCAAATCAAGCAAATTTCTACCACTTATTTTAAAATGTTATTATTGTCTTAATTAACTGAAGTTATTAAATATGATAAAAAAAATGTAACAATTTTTAATAGAAGTATGCCTACTTCTGGTTCTACCTACGGTTCGATCCAGCACGTTTCGGCCTGAAATTTTTTCTATAAGCGAGGCTCTATGATTGAATACGAGTCATAATTGATTGTATCAGTTTCTAAGCCTTTGTTGTCTAAAAATTTGAATGTACAGGTCTCCTCGGACGGAAATTTCTTGTTCCCGGAACCGGGCAGTACAATTAGCAGTACAAAAAAATTACGTATTATGAAGCTAAAACTTTGGCCCGACTCAATTTCTACAGAATATGTCGATATTTTTAAAACAACGTTATTCTACATTGTTCAAAAACCAGATTTACGCATAGTTTTTATTTTCAGATTATATTCGTAATTCATGGAATATAAGGAATAATAACAATATTAATATTTATTTAGACTACATTGATGACTACTTCGAAGAGGCCTTTTAATTAAAGCAAAAGTCAGTTTCTTACCCGCAGAAGATTTTTCTTCGCATTCAGTGAGACAAGAAAATTGTTTATTAATAGATGTTACTTGGAAACTATAGCAGTAGTTTGCAGAAATACTGTTTATAATTAAGTGAATTAAATCAAACAATCCGCTAAAAGCAGCTTCAAATAATCAACAATTAGGCATTGTTTTCCAACAAGACCACACGTATCTTTGCCCACTGTAGACACAAAATATTATAATTGAGATGAAGTGTTTCAATCCAAGTACCATTCTCCAAAACTTATTTCGTCGAATGACCGTTTATTTAAATCACTTAAAAATATTTTGAGGATAAGGTATTTTATTTTTTGGAAGATTTGAGAAAATACATCGATTCTTTAGCCAGATGAGCTCTAATTATGTAACTGCTAGGAATTGAAATTTTCACGAAATACACTTTCTTTAATTTTCATCAACAATATGCAACAAACTTTGACATCATTCCCAAAAATCTGAATTTGGTTACGGATTCTTCTCTGGTCTTTATCTATGAATTTTAATAACACTCCATCTTTACTTTCAATTTACATTGGTATCCTGGTTAAAGATTGCCTTAGTTAACATTTTTATTTCATGATGTATTTGTAATGGCACACACTTTCGTTTACTAAAATTCATTATTCAATGACAGAGTTTTATCAAATGAGTAGAGAGGAAATTAAGGCTCACAAAGCAACAGTTAGTAAATTTGTCATTAGCTTTTCAAGAATTATACGAGAAGGATAATACCATCATCAACCAGTCTGTCACTTTGAAAGACTGCGTTATTTACATAGAAAATGTCAGTAGGACATTTTTAACAAACTGATAAAAACATTTTCTGGGCACCAATGAATGACAGCTTAACATTGTCTTGATCGGCAAGTTCAAGTAGAGGCTGCAAAGTAAAACCAGTGATAATTTACCAAGCTAATTTATAAACTAGTAAAAACAGTTTCTTAGCAACAACGAATGATAGCTTAACACTGTCATGATCGGTAAGTTCAAGTAAAGACTATAAATTAAAGCACTGCTAATTTACCAAATTCCGATATAGGACACAGATTGGTAAAGGATATTACGGCAACTCCTCCTGATTATTAACTTGGAAGTAGAGGAAGAAGATGGAGAATCTCTGGAGATATTTGACTGTGAGCTTTCAACTGACAAGGTAAAAAAAAATATCTCTATCAGCAATGCGGGGAAAATAAAATTGAAAATTAATCTAAAGATAAAGATGCAGTAAAATAAATTTATTTTCTCTGATTTCTGATAAAGAAAAAGAATGCTTTGGTAAAATTGGAAGAAATTCGAAATATTGCTTTGAAATGGAATCCTATGAAATTCATTATCAGAATTGCATATCAATGTAATGAAAAATCCAAGCAGTTTTCAGAGAAAATAAAAACAAATCTTTCTCAAACAATTGTAAAAAAAAAAAAAAAAAAAAAAAAATACAGCTGTATTTATTACAAAAATCTCCAAATTCAGAGTGATGAATTAAAAAAGGTTTTTATACACAATCGAGGTATAAAAACAAAGGATGTTTTTGTGCCTGTCCACAGATTCCTAAAGAGTGATACAAGATTTCACAGGAAGGGATTTGTTCGACGGGTGGCAATTGCACAGACCATCAGCTCATCAAGTTGAAGGCTGGAATTTTAGGATTAGATAGAACTCAATTAGCATATTAAAATGCAAATAGTCTGATAAGTCATATCTTGATAGAAAACACCTGCACACCGGAGTTTAGTATTTGATCGATTGGTTTATCATTGTATTTTGCAGCACCCAAATGTATGAAAATATTGAAGTTTGGGTGCATGAAAACACAATGGTAAACCTGCAGATCAACCACTAAATTGATGTTCTGCAGATGGTTTCCACCAAGATACGACTTGGCAGACCAATGCATATAACTTGTATATAAAATAAACGGTCAAATACAAGTATTACTCGCGCTCAGAGGGTTCCGTACAATAAATATATGAATTATTAACTGTATTATTTAAAAGAATAATGAAACTTTGTAAAAACCTATTCAACGTAGAGTTGGGTATAGCTGTATATATTAGAAAAGTATGAATGTGTATACCACAAAGGTTCAAAGAGATATGAAGCCGAAATAAAATTAAATATTGCTATTTTGTATAACTCTTTTTTTAAACGTATCTTAATCTGCATATGGTGAACTTAATTTGGTACTAACAATAAAAGTACTGCATATTTAAATTTCATTTGGCATTTCATAAAACTAAATTCAACATAGTAATATTTTTCATTTTAGAGTGTAGATGAAATAAAATCCTTGTTCAAAGTTTAAACTTGGCGTTGTACTAAGCGCGCTTCGAAAGGAGGTCGCACAGATGTAACTCGACTTTGTCCGTGCCGCTTTCTTTTCAAATAGGTCTTTAATTATCATTTAAAGACACGGGAGGCGTATTGAGAGATCCACTCAACGCAAACTAGTCGCGAATACCATAGTATTTATGCGATTAATTATAATTAAATTGGTCTGTTTTTAACAATTTGACGTTTACTGCTTTTATGCTGCTACTGGGTATTGCATTACACAAATATATCATTAAAAGTTGTTATCTAGTATTTAAAAACCGATGGTATATAGAGTACGCCGCCTCTGCCATTATGTATGTCCAAACCAACCGTGTTTTTAAGGGTTAAGGCTCCTGCCCCTGCCAGCGAAGGCACACACGAGCTAATGCTAATCGTATGGGGAAGGATTTTTCTAATATCTCTTTTGCATTTCGATATTTAAAAAATTTTTTTTTTGCCATTGTATAGCCGAGATCCGTCTCTACATCGCACTTTCTTTACTTTTTCCTCCCCATCGGATTAGCATTAGCTCGTTAGTGTCTTCGCCGGCAGGGACAGGAGTCTTAATATCTCGGCGAATTACCGACGATTTTTTTTCGAAAATAATTATAAACAATGATTTTATACTTTTGATACGATAGGTACCTTTAGCGCTCTTCGATACCTTTGCTGAATGCCCGCAAACAGAAATCTGTATGTAACAGAAAAATGCGATTTTATGAAAAACTATGCCACCTAGGGCAATCGCTATAATTTTCCTGCGAGTACCTCTACTACATTCCTCTGCTACCTCTAATTTTTTTCATAATTTTAGTTTCAGTAGATTTGAAAATAGATGGGGGGGAGGGACATATTTTTGCACTACATTTTCGACGATATCTCTGAAATTATAATATCTAAAATTAAAAGAAATGTATTTTTGAGTTCGGCGTTACGGAATCTTTTAACCGATACCCCAAACGATATACAAAGAAAATATATTTCTTCTTCAAATAACCTAATTATCCCCTTTACGTTTTTCCCCACATATATTTGTGAATGTTTAATAATCTGTAAATATGTGGGTCAATAGTCTTTATTACATCTCCCAATTTGAACTTCCCACGTTCCGTAGTTTACGAGTAAAATGGCTGTGACAGACAGACAAAGGAGTGATCTTATAATGATTCCGTTTTTACTTTTTAAGTACGGAACCCTAAAAATCATGATTATTGCAACTGAGAAATACAAAAACATAAGAAGATGAATTATTTACAATAAATAAAACAAGAAAGGAAAACCATGTGCCAAGTATGGATTATGAACCCTTTCCTACATTTTTAGTTCAGTTAGAAAAACATAACACATTTGAAAATACACATTTATTAATTCCTAGCAATAGACGGAAACGTACTTCAATTGTTTTGTGAAGCTCTGTTATGTTCCTTATAAATTTTTATACACGCCACATACTGAGCTAAAATTTAATTCAGAAATAAATACGCTGAAAATTACTGAAATCACACTTCTAAGGCTAACATTAGCTTAAGAATTGCTATCCATGGACGGCCATGTATCCAGTTTTTTGTCATATCCCTATTTATTTATATGCTACAATGTCATTTAGCCAACGGGACATTTAGCAGACAGCAATTAGACGACAGGATGTTTAGCCGACATGACAATTAGTCGACAGCGACTGTTAGCCGAAAAGACAGTTAGCCAACAGAGGACAATTATTCGACATGGACATTCATCCCACTTAACTGTAACGTAACTGTAACCTGATCTTAGCCTAATTAAACCTAAGCATAAACTAACTGTAGCGTAACTGTAACCTAACCAATACCAAACTGTAACGTAACTATAACCTATCTGTAACCTAAACGTAACCTAAGTGTAACATAACCGTAACCTAACTGAAACCTAACAGTAACCTAATTGTAGCCTAAATGTAACCTAACTGAAACCTAACAGTAACCTAATTGTAGCCTAAATGTAACCTAACTGAAACCTAACAGTAACCTAATTGTAGCCTAAATGTAACCTAACTGGGACGTAACCGTAATCTAACTGTAACTAACGTTTACCTAGTTATAACCTAATCGTTTGCTAACTGTAATGTAACTGTAACATAACTTTACCATGACCAAGCTGTAACTTAAGCGTATTCTAATTATCACCTAAACGTAACCTAACAGTTATTTAACCATAATCTAAACGTAACCTAAGGGTAACCTAATTATAAAGTAACCGTAACCTAATTGAAACCTAACAGTAACCTAATTGTAGCCTAAATATAATCTAACTGGGACGTAACCGTAATCTAACTGTAACTAAAGTTTATCTAATTATAACCTAATCGTATGCTAGCAGTAATGTAACTGTAACACAACTTTACCATGACCAAGCTGTAACCTAAGCGTAATCTAATTATCACCTAAACGTAACCTAATTATAACCGAACAGTTACCTAACCATAATCTAAACGTAACCTAAGTGTAACCTAATTATGAAGTAACCGTAACCAAACTAAAACCTAACAGTAACCTAATTGTAGCCTAAATGTAACCTAACTGGGACTTAACCATAATCTAACTGTAACTAACGTTTACCTAGTTATAACCTAATCCTATGCTAACTGTTATGTAACTGTAACATAACTTTACCATGACCAAGCTGTAACTTAAGTGTAATCTAATTATCACCTAAACGTAACATAATTATAACCTAATCGTAATCTAAGAGTAACTAATCGCAATTGTAACCAAACTGCAAATTAACTGTAACCTAGCGGGAAGTGCATAATATGAAAGAGTGATCAAAGGGTTGCCCAGTCCAATAATATATCACTTGAGGGATGTCGGAAAAGTCAGAAAAATGCTCCCGGTGATACAAATTGGGGTAGGGGGAACGGGAGGTACATAATATGAAAGCGTAATCAAAGGGCTCCAATGCGATGTATCTCATGAGGGGTGTCGAAAAATGTTAGAAAAGTACCGTCTAATTATACTATCAGCTAAATGTCCTGTCGGCTAATCGCCTTTTTGGCTAAATGTCCTTCCGGCTAATTGCCACGTTCGGCCAGTTGCCTGTCGGCCAATTATCTGTATTGCTAAAATTATTACTATATGTCCATTTCGGTCAATTGTCCTGTATGCTGTATGTAAATTTCAGCTAATTGTGTTGGCGGCTATATGTACGTATCGGCTAAATGCACGTGTCAGCTAACTGCTATCTGCTAAATGTCTTGAAGGCTATTTGATTGTAGGATAAATGTCTGCGACTGGCTACGGGTCAAACTAAAAGTAGTTGAGCTTGAAAATGCATAAATCAAATTAAAAAACATCTTTAAGTAATTCATGGTCATTCTCGATACTACTGATGAAATCTTTTGTGTAGTGTCTATGCAACGGAATAGCAATAATTTCAGCAATACAGACAATTGGCCGACAGACAACTGGCCGAACGTGGCAATTAGCCGGGAGGACATTTAGCCGAAAAGGCGATTAGCCGACAGGACATTTAGCTGATAGCATAATTAGCCGGCACTTTTCTAACATTTTTCGACACCCCTCATGAGATACATCGCATTGGAGCCCTTTGATCACTCTTTCATATTCTATGCAATTCATATGCACCACCTATGTGCCTGTGCAAAAATATTAGTTTAACTTAACTTATACCATAACTTATCATTAATCAAACATATCATAATTTAAAACTCCCTATCAGCAATCATCCCTAATGTTTCCCTGTAAATGAACAATAAATTCGATGCACACCATATTCTTATCCAAACATCTTGCACTCTTTGTCTCCCCTTCTTCCGAAATTTCGTTTCCCGTTTTGCTTCCCTTACAGTATCAAGGTTTAAAATCTTTAAAATTCCTTAATATTTTCTTTAATTTTCTGTTTTATTTGTTACTTTAAACTAACAATAAATAGTCAGTCATAAATTTCGTTATCAATTTATTTCACCATATTCATTTCATTAAAATTTCTTGTAAATTGCCTCTATCGGAAATGTCATTTCTCCCTTTTGCTCCCTCATCACGGTACCCATATTTTAAAATAAAAACCCTTTAAAACTCTTTAATTTTTTTTATCTTTTCTGCTCAATTTGCCACTTTATTTTAACAATAAACAAACGATCATAAAAATTTCTCCTCCCCCCCCCCAACCCCAACTGAAATTGGTATTTCCTCCTCGCCTCTCCCTCTTACCAAGCATCTGAAATTTAAAGTCCTTAATTTTTTTTTCGTTTATTATTTTTTTAAATTATTTGTAAATATTTTCTAAGGTAAGTAAATAATAAGTCACCGATAAACTTCCGCCCCCCTCCCCCCGCAAAAAAGAACTAATTCTGCTTATTCCTCTTTTTTTCCCTCAGATCACAAAATTTTAACCTTAAAAGTCATTGCTTTTTTTAAAACATTTTGTACTCTATCTGTTAATTTATTGTAATCATAAATAATCATATAACTATACTCCTCCCCCACCAAAATTGACGCTTGCTCTGACTCTACCCTTACCAAGAACACAAAATTTAGTCTTTTTTTGTCCTATTTCTTATTCTTTAGTAAGGTAAATAAATAAGTCATCAAATAAAATCCCTCCCCCCCTTTTTTTCTTCTTTCCCTTATTTAAGTTTAAAATCTTTGAAAGTCTTTTTTTAATACATTTTCAGCTTTATCTGTTTCATACTGAACAATAAATAATCGATTATATAATTTCTTCCACCCCCATATAAAATTGACGTTTTCTTTTCTCCCCCCCCCCCCATTATTTCCGTGCTCATAAAATTTAAAGTCTCTAAAACTCCTAATTTCAATGTTTTTGCCCTATTTGTAAATCTTTAATAAGTTACATAATCAGTCATCTATTAAATTCCCCCCCCCGCCCCCCCACCCCCCCCAAAAAAATCTGTTTCTTCCTTTGTCTTACCCTCAATTCATGAAGTTAAAAAATCTAATTTACAGTCTTTAAAACTTTTTAATTTTTACTTTTTTTGGTCCTAATTATAAATCTTTATTATCTATAATATTAACTAAATTATTTCAACTATGTACGAAAGTGTTAACAATAAAGCGATAGGTGTACATTTAATTGTGCATAAAAAACATTTTAACTGTATTTTTCAAAGGAAAATGTCTTTAGAGAGATATTTGTAAGGAAAATATTGTGGTTTCTCGTCAACGTGCAAGTAAATTCTCAAAACCTTTCGAAATCATTTTATTCCGACTAGCTCAGAAAGAACCATCAAACGTAGATACCAAAGGTGCCTGAGTAATCGGCTGAACCGAGTATGTCCATAAAGAAAAAAGAAAAATCATGCGTCTACGTCGACACTTCCAGAACACTGTAACAAATCTTCGCCGTTTAATAAAGTAAAGAAGATATCTAACTAAACATTTGTAATACCTATGACACGTTTGAAAAGCAGATTTCAACAATTGCACCCATAACCTGGAAGGTACTCCAATTCTTTTGTGCAGCTCATATGAGGCAGTGTATATGATATATTTGTACTGCATATATTTGTACAGATTCTACATACTATGTTAAAATTTAGTTTTGTAAGAAAATACATAAAACAGTTGAAAATTCACCCTCGGCAATTTCTACTAATAGACGGAAACATACTTGAATTCTTTTGTGCATTTCTGTATATAGAATACAGATTTTTATACACGTCAAACAGCATTAAGCTGAAATCTAATTCATGCAAAATCATGCTCAAAATTACTGAAATCACACTTGCAGGAATTATTTTCTATCGGCAGCCCATGTATCCAGTTTTTTGAATATCCCTGTATAGGATTTTATTTGTATGATACAAACATCTCTAAGCATATTAAATGTAGTTGAGCTTGTACATTTATAACTAAAAAAAAACCTAACATCTTTAAGAAATTCATACTCATTCTCAGCAATGGTTACGAATTTTTTTGTGTAGTCCTGTATAGGGTTTGAAAAATATGTGCACACCACGTAGTACGCAAAAATTTAGTTAAACTTAAAAACGCGTTCTGTAATTGAAAATGTACTTTCAGCATTAATTTTTAATAGCTATATCGGATACAGTATTGTATCAAAATATTTTATGTTTCCCTGTAAATGAACGCTAAATGAAATGCAGACCATATTCGAATGCAAGCATCTTGTAGTAAATCAAAGTAACGTGTATCTATTTCGTCATGTTTGAAATAATGTAACGTGATCAAAATACGCTACAAACAGTTTTTCTCGTAGACCATATTGAACCAAGTTCTTTTATCTGACCCCGTAAATAATTGTTAAATGCTCATGTTGTACAGAAAGTAGGCTTAGGACACCTCAGAAATTCATATCAATTTCATTATCTTTGTGACAGAGTAATATCAATCAAATACGCAGCAAACGATATTTCTTCATGGGCTATAACATAACGGAATACTTTTGAGTCCCCTATACTCGTACGTTAAGCATTACACATAACATAGTCTATAGTAACAATTTTAAAGTGTGTCTCAATGTACATAAATTTAACTGTGTTTAACATTGTGTAACACTATTAAAATACATCCTAAATACCCCCCCCCCCCACATAGACCATAATGTAGCGAATACTTTTGAGTGCATCTGTAAATGAACCATGAATGGTGCACCGAACATACCATGATGATTTTGAATATCGTATATCAATTACATGGCAATCCGACTATATTTACGCTAGTTAGAGCACGGATAGACAGACAGACAGACGGACGGACAAACCCAATTCATAAACACTTTTCAACTTTCTTGGAAAGTGTTAAAAATGAAAAAAATGTAAATGAAAATAAAAGTATTTTCATTATTGTTATTTAGATTACGAACCGCTACAAAAAACATTCTTAACTGTCTGCATCATTTAAAAAATATTTAGTGTACAGAAATCTCCCCCTCCCGTCCCCCCCCCCCCCCACACACACACCTGAATTTACTCCTATGCACTTAAAATTTCAAATTGTGAAAACTCCTTTATGTTTTATAACTTACTTGTAAAAATAAAATATAATCTAAATTTTCTTCCGCCTGAAAATTACACTAAACTTTTCGCCCTCTACCTTTCTGCTAACATCAGACAAAGTTTTGAATATTTGGAAAACTTTCTTTTTTCTGTCATATATTTTAGTGCTAACAACAATAAATTATGTACTATACCTATAAATGACTACGCTGGGATTTAGATGTATACCCCCCCCCCCACTTCTCCTCAAAATTAATATTTCCCGTTCTCCCCTCCACCCCTCTACAGTACAAAATATACAGTTTATTTGGTTAACTTTTTCTCTCCTAATTTCATGAACATCTTTTTTTTAACCTTCAATGTTGTTTAGCTTTTATATATCTCTTGATAAATTTCATGTTCTAAAAACAATACCCACAAAAGATAGTTATTTTAGAATATTTGTACCTGGTATTTCCCCCCTCATTCAATATCTTCCCCCTTGATTTTAAATGTAATTTCGTTATGTGAAATAAAATAGTTTTTATACTGCGCTAATTTCAATTTTATGTTTGTAAAAGCTGTAAAATGAACTTGAAGATAAAAAAAAGAATATATCTGAATAAAATATTCATTTATTTTCTGAAAGTCAAATCGCTTTAATTTTTGCACCCTTATTATAAACAGATTAAAATTCTTTTTACGGCTTTCAGCGTTATCCAGATTCTCCACAAAACAGACGGTTTTGATCTACGCTAGACAGTTGAAAAAAGAAATCTCTTAGACCACCTGAAACGTATTGGACATGAGCCAAGAATATTCTATTTGCTGATTGGAAGAACTCGCTTGTCAATCATTTGAATTTAGACCATCCTTTCAATTCAGCTAAAATGACAGCGGCCATCTTGATTTCTTTTTGTCTGTGACTGCAGTGAGCTCTTAAGAGGCCACACTAGTCACGGCTTGAAGTTCGAACGCTAATGATAAGTCTATGGCAACAATGTTTTCAAATATCTTGCTTGATTTTTAATATTTTTAAATGATTTTTTTTGCACAGGATAGCTGAGGACTATCTGTTTACGGGCTATTTTTTACTTTTCCGATTTTCGTTGTAGTTTAATTCTCAGGATCCTGTCAATTTAGGATCCAGTGAAATTCGAGGTATTGTGTCCTTTTTAGTCTTATAACATTCATATCAGCAAAATTCAGGAAAATTTTTTTAATAACAACGAAAATATAGAGTTTAAGCTTTCCAATAACATGCTTTCAATAGTTCTACTACAATTAGGCTGAGCAAAATATGCAAAGATTTTGATGAAAAATGTGTCAAAAATGGCCTCGTAATGTTATGCTCTCCGCCTCCACCAAGACGATGAAAAGACCGCCTATTAAAAATCTGATTGGCTAATATCCAAACATTTTAGCAAATGGAAACGATTTAATTGTGATTGGATTGTTGTAACGTGTTAAAATAGATCACTCCTATTTCAAACCTTGGATTTATTTTTTTCTAAGACTATTGTTTATTTTCAACAAAATATTCTTGAAAGAATGAAATATATCAAATTTTATATTTCTATGAATAAGGAAGGAAATTAAGCATTAAGTTTGCATATATAAAATTTCAGAACCATACACAGGAAGGTAAAAATTGTACAAATTACTAGGGGACCAAATTTCAGGCCGAGTTTATTACAGTGTTGAATTCAGACACTTTTCTCTGGGAAGGTTTTCTGAGGCTCCGGTGGGAGACATAATACAGTTCTGGGGGGAGGGGGATTGCATTTTTTGACGATTGAAAACACAAAATATCAAATCTTCTGGGGGGGACAACTTACTGCTCCGGGGGGGGGGCGATGTCCCCCCCCCGGGCCACCCCCTGAATTGAACATTGGTTTATTAAGTAAAACGGTAAAAAAATAGACGCGTTCTTTTTAAAGTATTATTTAAGTTAAAATAGTTGACAAATAATAAAATTACGAAGTTAGAATTTGCTAGAACATGTTTGTGGCCCAGGCCAGGAGACTGTGTTTCAAGTTTTCTATTCTCGTATATGTATAAAAGATTCGACAATTTAACATTTTAAGTTCGAAAAACCGTTTTTCTTAATTAAAAATCAGCAGAACTTAAAGGTAGTAAGTGTTAAAGATTGTTAACTTTAAAATTGTAGATCAACTTGTTCAAATTTTTAAAGAAATATTTTTAATATACATTACTTTAATATTTATTATTTTTAAGGAGACAGTACACCTTTAACAGTCGCAGAACGAAATTTGTCCTGTGTAAAGCATCTTTTTTTAAGAGCTTACTTCAGACACGGGAAGAAAGGAAAACGTTAATGTTAAGTCTATGGTAGAGGTCTGCACGGGCCGGAATTTCCAGGCCCGGGCCCGGCCCGGCCCGTACGAAAGCTATCTTGGCCCGGTGTAAAAATTGGAAGTTCGGCCCGAGCCCGGCCCGGCCCGTTGTAAAAATTGGAAGTTCGGCCCGAGCCCGGCCCGGCCCGTTTGCATTATTACAGTTCTCGGCCCGGCCCGGCCCGTACAAAAATCAATGAAAACGGGCCCAGTCAGATACAATTTCTACAAAAAAAAAAAAAAATTCATTTTTCCTCAACATACAATTAAGATTCTTTTAATGAATACTACATACATATTTATGGGAACATTTTACAGTATATTTTACATTACTATGATGTTCGCAAAACAGAAAACGCACAATAATAAACATTAACGATTACTTACAGTCATCGTGTCTACAGACATTTCAAAATGGAAATAAGAATTCATTAAAAGATTAATGTAGTTCAGAATAAAGGATTAAAAACAAGATAACATTTGAAGCTGTATAATAAAAAGTAGATTTGTGAAAATATTTCTCTCATTTTTAAGACTTTTCTCAAATCCAAAGGAGCTACATTTCGACACATTTATGAAGTCTTTTCTTTTTGGAAACGCGTAAGATTGGCAGGTATTCTTATTCAAAAGCTATGTAAATGTCGTTTTTTCATAGATAAAAACAATATATCTTTCTGAAAATACTGTCAAAGTTAGCGTTTTGAATCGAATTTCCGGAAGCGATAGCACAGTAAAGGAGAAAAACGTACAGTCACGTGACAGGAATCGCTGTTATCTCTGTAAGTAATTTATTAAATATGGAAAAAGCTATTAGTTTCCAAATGCCTTCAATAGGCAGGCCTGTCAATTTTATGCCTTTATAGTTAAAGTTTTTGTCAGAAACATGTGTCTGAAAGCTTTGCATTGTTGAGCAGATTTATACTTCTCGAGAAAATCATATTCATTGAAAATGGCTCGTATTTTATCTGCTTCGCTTAAATTCTTATATCGGCGCCGATAGGCCCGATTAATTTTTTTGCCGGCCCGGCCCGGCCCGTTGAAAAAATTGTCCTAATTCTGCCGGCCCGGCCCGTTTGAAAATTCTCCTTCATTCCGCCGGCCCGCGGGCCGGGCCGGGTACGGGCCTCGGGCCCGTGCAGACCTCTAGTCTATGGGGGCGTTATTTTAAAATTTCTCGCTTTGATTTTAGTATTATTGAATGATGTTTTTTGCACAGGATAGCTGAGTACGATCTACAACCAGCCTAGTTTTAACTTTTTTAGATTTTGGTTATAGTTTATATATATATATATATATATATATATATATATATATATATATATATTAGTATAGTTTCAATTTCAGATCCGATTCACTCCGGTTCCGAAAGTATATGAGTACTACAAGATGCTTACATTAGAATATGATGTGCATCATATTTTATTTCATTTACAGGGGCACATAAAAGATGTTGGATACAATACTGTATATGAAGTAGTGTCTATTAGGGATGATTGCTGAAAGTGAGTTTTCAGCTATGATTACGTTTTAAGATAAATTTCTGTATACTAGATTATATATATAAATTCTATAGACTATGTATGGGGGCTACGCAAAAGAACTAGGAAGAATTGTTGAAAATGAGAGTGAATTGATTAATTTTATTTTCAAGTTCAACTATATTTAGAAAGATATGTTTGGAAAATACAAATATAATAATATACAAGACTACTCAAAGAATTGGACGCATGCACGCCTATTTCAGATACGGGAAGAAATGAAAACGCCAATTTTAAGTCTATGGGGGCGACATTTTCAAATTTCTCGCTTTGATTTTAATATCTTTGAATGTTTTTTTCGTATAGGATAGCTGAGGACGATCGAAAGCCAGGATAGTTTTTACTTTTTCCATTTTAGCTATCGTTTTTTTTTTAAATATTAGGATAGTTTCAATTTCAGAACCGATTCCACAGGTTCTGAAAGAAAAAGTATTTTTTTTTTTTTAATATCTGAAAACAAAATCGAAAAAGTAAAAAACAGCCTGGTTGTAGATCATCTTCAGCTATCCTATGCAAAAAAATTCATTTTAAAATATTAAATAGGAAGCAAGATATTTCAAAATAACGCTCCCATAGACTTAACGTTAGCGCTTACATTTTTTTTCCCCGTAACTAGTGTGTGCTCTCAAAGGTAACATAAAGGTATTTTTTTAACAGTAAGGAAGCGCTAAAATTATCATTAACTTTAATAATGTAAACCTAAAAATAATGAGACTGTAAGGTAAAATATAGCATTTTATAAAAATCTGCTAGCTAGCAATTTATTTTCTAATACATGCTATTTTCTTATAATTTATACTTCACTTACATGGACATTCAAAAGTATTCTTTTATAGTATGGCTTATGCGATAAAAATCATTTGCGGTGTATTTTAATGATATAAAACAATTTTAAACATAAAATTTATGCAACTTATTGAAGTGCATAGGTACGTGTACAAGGGAATTCAAAAGTACATTTCGTTATATTATGGGCTATGAAGAAAAAACGTTTGTGGCGTATTTTAATAACGTTTCTCTGTTACAACATAATGAAATTGATATGAATTTATGAGGCGTGGTAAAACATGCTTTCTGAGGGGGTTGCACAGCATTTATCATTCATTTACAGGGTCACAGAAAAGAGTTCAGTTTTATTACTGAAATAATTGCTTGCAGCATGTGTTTTAGTTATGTTTCACGATTTTAAACAAAATGGAATTCATATACGTTACTGAGGTTTACTACAAGATGCTAACATTATAATATGATGTGCATCATATTTTATTTCATTTACAGGGGCACATAAAAGATGTTTCATACAATACTGTATATGAAGTAGTGTCTATTAGGGATGATTGCTGAAAGTGACTTTTCAGCTATGATATACGTTTTAAGCTAAATTTCTGTATACAAGATTATATATATAAATTCTATAGACTATGTATGGGGCTACGCAAAAGAACTAGGAAGAATTGTTGAAAATTAGAGTGAATTGATTAATTTTATTTTCAAGTTCAACTATATTTAGAAAGATATGTTTGGAAAATACAAATATAATAATATACAAGGCTACTCAAATAATTTGACGCATGCACGCCTATTTCAGACACGGGAAGAAATGAAAACGCTAATTTTAAGTCTATGGGGGCGTCATTTTCAAATTTCTCGCTTTGATTTTAATATTTTTGAATGTTTTTTTTTTTTTTTCACAGGATAGCTGAGGACGATCGAAAACCAGGATAGTTTTTACTTTTTCCCTTTTAGCTATAGTTTTTTTTTTTTTTTTTAATAATAGGATAGTTTCAATTTCAGAACCGATTCCACCGGTTACGAATGTAAAAGTAATTTTTTTTTAATATCTGAAACCAAAATCTAAAAAGTAAAAAACAACCCGGTTGTAGATCATCCTCAGCTATCCTATGCAAAAAAATTCATTTTAAAATATTAAAAAAGGAAGCGAGATATTTGAAAATAACGCTCCCATAGACTTAACGTTAGCGCTTACTTTTTTTCCCCGTAAGTAGTGTGTGTTCTGAAAGGTAACATAAAGGTATTTTTTAACGGTAAGGAAACGCTAAAATTATCATTAACTTTAATAATGTAAACCTAAAAATAATGAGACTGTAAGGTAAAATATAGCATTTTATAAAAATCTGCTAGCTAGCAATTTATTTTCTAATACATGCTATTTTCTAATAATTTATACTTCACTTACATGGACATTCAAAAGTATTCTTTTATATTATGGCTTATGTGATAAAAATCATTTGCGGTGTATTTTAATGATGTAAAACAATTTTAAACATAAAATTTATGCAACTTATTGAAGTGCATAGGTACGTGTACAAGGGAATTTAAAAGTACATTTCGTTATATTATGGGATATGAAGAAAAAACGTTTGTGGCGTATTTTAATAACGTTTCTCTGTTACAACATAATGAAATTGATATGAATTTATGAGGCGTAGTAAAACATGCTTTCTGAAGGGGTTGCACAGCATTTATCATTCGTTTACAGGGTCACAGAAAAGAGTTCAGTTTTATTACAGAAATAATTGCTTGCAGCATGTGTTTTAGTTATGTTTAAAGATTTTAAACAAGATGGAATTCATATACGTTACTGAGGTTTACTACAAGATGCTTACATTAGAATATAATGTGCATCACATTTTATTTCATTTAGAGAGGCACATAAAAGATGTTGGATACAATACTGTATATCAAGTATTGTCTATTAGGGATGATTGCTGAAAGTGAGTTTTCAGCTATGATATACGTTTTAAACTAAATTTCTGTATACTAGATTATATATATATAAATTCTATAGACTATGTATGGGGTTACGCAAAAGAACTAGGAAGAATTGTTGAGAATGAGAGTGAATTGATTAATTTTATTTTCAAGTTCAACTATATTTAGAAAGATATGTTTGGAAAACAAATATAATAATATACAAGGCTACTCAAAGAATTGGACGCATGCACGCCTATTTCAGACACGGGAAGAAATGAAAACGTTAATTTTAAATCTATGGGCGCATCATTTTCAAATTTCTTACTTTAGTTTAATATTTTTTCATAGGATAGCTGAGGACGATCGACAACCAGGCTAGTTTTTACTTTCTCGATTTTGGTTATAGTTTTTTTTTATATTAGGATTGTTTAAGTTTCAGAACGGATTCCAACCGATTATGAACGTAAAAGTATTTTTTTTTAAATATCTGAAACCAAAATCGAAAAAGTAAAACTAGCCCGGTTATAGAGTATCCTCGGCTATCCTATGCAAAAAGATTCATTTTAAAATATTAAAAAGGAAGCAAGATACTTGAATATAACACTCCCAGAGACTCCCATTAGCGCTCTCATTTTTTCCCGTTACTAGTGTGGGTTCTCAAATGTAACGTAAAGGTATTATTTGTAACGGTTAGGAAACAAGAAAATTTATCATTAACTATAATGATGTAAAACTAAAAGTAATGAGACTGTAAGGTAAAATATAGCATTTTATAAAAGTCTGTCAGCTAGCAAATTTATTTTTCAATACGTAATTGTAACGGAATCCTGGTTTAAACGGAATATTTTCATGATTCCCCTAAAAATACCTTACAATTGTATCTGCAAAGACGGAAACAACCCACCTAAAACGGTATCTCGGACTTATTGTTTATGTTTCCATCTTACCAGGTTTTATAGTGTCATGTTTTTAGCATGAGGTGGTTGAATTTTAATTACTACCAAGTACCGCGTTTTCCTCTACGCCCTCTATATTTTCTATATGTATATCCAACACAAAACTTTTGGACGGGTACTCAGATGTTTAGCACTCTCCAACATAGTTGAAAAATGTTTATGAGTGGGGCTTGACTGCTCGTCTGTCAGTACTCTAACTAGCGTACATATACTCGGATTGTGATGTAATAGAAATACGTTGTTGATGTTTATCATGGCATAAATGACATTGATAATGAAGCGTGTAATAATTTATACTTCACTTACATGGACATTGAAAAGCATTCTTTTATATTATGGCCTATGTGGGAAAAATCATTTGCGGTGTATTTTAATGATGTAAAACAATTTAAACATAAAATTTATGCACATTATTGAAGTGCACAGATACGTGTACAGGGGAATTCAAAAGTACATTTCATTATATTATGGACTATAAAGAAAAAACGTTTGCGGCGTATTTTAATAATGTTTCTCTGTTGCAAACATAACGAAATGGATATGAATTTATGAGGTGCACTGAAACATGCTTTTTAAGGGTGTTACAAAGCATTTATCATTCATTTACAGGATCACAGAAAAGAATTCAGTTTTATTACAGAAAAAACTACTCGCAGCGTGTTTTAATTCTGTTTCAATATTTTAAACAAGATGAAATTCGTATACGTTACTGAGGTTTACTACAAGATGCTTACATTAGAATATGATGTGAATCACATTTTATTTCATTTACAGGGGCACATAAAAGTTGCTGGATACAATACTGTATACGAAGTATTGTCTATTAGGGACGATTGCTAAAAGTGAGTTTTCAGCTATGATATCCTTTTTTAACTAAATTTCTGCATCCTAGATTATATATATGATTTCTATAGAGCATGTATAGGGCTACGCAAAAGAGCTAGGAAGAATTGCTGATAATGATAGTGAATTGCTTTTCTTTTAAATTAAATTCTACATTTTCACGTTCAACTATATTTAGAAAGATGTGTTTGTAAAATATAAATATAATAATATACAAGGCTATTCAAGGAATTGGATGCATGCACACGCCTATGAATAATAATTTCTGGAAGTACGATTTCAGTTGTTTACAGCATGTTTAAACTGCAATAATTTTGATCTTACCATGTGGCGTGTATATAAACTTGTTCTAATGCAAGGGCTGTACAAAATAATGCAAATATACTGCCGTTAATTGGTAGAAATTGCTGAAAGTTTACTTTCATCAGCATTATTCGTTTTCTTATTATATTAAATTTTATGATATTTTTCATGCCGTTAAAGCAAGCCTAAGAACATCCATTGATAACTTTATCATTTTAATTTTTCAGTAATTTGAACAATTTAAATTTACTAAGATTTAACAAAAACTTAAAGTTAGTAAGTATTAAAGAATGTTTACTTTGAAAGTTTTGATCAACTTGTTTGAAACTTTAAAGCAATATTGTTAATATTTATTACTTTTAATGTTTGTTATTTTTAACGAAAAAATATACCTTTAACAGCCGCAGAAAATGCGAAATTTGTCCTGTATTACACATCTTTCTTTAAGAGCCCACTTCAGACACGGGAAGAAATAAAAACGCTAATTTTAAGTCTATGGGGGCGTTAATTTCAAATTTCTCGCTTTCTTTTAATAGATTTTTTTTGTTTTTTCTACATGGGATAGCTGAGGACGATCGAAAACCAGAATAGTTTTTACTTTTTCGATTTTGTTTTTAATTTTTTTTAATATTAGGATAGTATCAATTTCAGAACGGATTCCAACCGGATTTTGAAATATTAAAGAGGAAGCGAGATGTTTGAAAATAACGCTCCGGTAGACTTAACATTAGCGCTTACATTTTTTTGCCGTTTCTAATGTGGGTCCTCAAATGTAACGTAAAGGTATTTTTTGTAACGGTAAGAAAACGCGAAAATTTATCATTAACTATAATAATGTAAAACTAAAAAAAGACTGTAAGGTAAAATATAACATTTTATAAAATCTGCTAGCTAGCAAATTTATTTTCTAATACGCAGCTGTAACGGAATCCTGGTTTAAACGGAATATTTCCCTGATTCCCCTTAATATATCTTATACAGTAGAGCGACGATTATCCGAACAAGTCGGGACCGAACCTAATTCGGATAAGCAAAAGTTCGGATAAATGGACAGACAATTTAAGGGGTGTTTCTCACTATACTAAAACCGTCACACTTTATCCAGGCTTAGGACTGGTAGCGCCAGTTATTGCTAGCATGTTTAAAAACTGTCTTTTTGTTTACTTTTTTATCATTTAAAATTTTCTTTTTCTCTTTTTATCATTTTCTGAACTCCAGAGATTATAATTTAAACAAAAAAGCTTTCGATTGTTGCTTACTTCAAATAAGACGTTCTTTCCAATGTTGCCATATCTCGAATTCTTCTTAAATACGTTATTTGAATAGGATCAGAGTTCTTCTGCCGTTCAAGCCATTTCATAGCTGTTTCCAAACACTCAAAGGCTTCGTTATGGGATGGACCTGGGTCATTTTCAGGGCATTCGTTTTCATTTCTTCAATTTCTTTTGCATCTTAAATCTCATCCACAATCTCATCATCATTAAAAAAATTTTTTTTGATAGAAATAGGTTGTTCGGATAAAAAATTTTTTTGAAAGAAATAGGTTGTTCGTATAATTGGAAGTTCAGTTAATTGGAGTTCGGATAATCGGCGCTCTACTGTAATTGTATCTGCAAAGACGGAAACTGCCCATCTGAAACGATATTTCGCACCTATTGTTTGTGTTTCCGTCTTACCAGGTTATATAGTGTCAATTACTACCAGGTCCCGCGTTTTTCTCTACAACCTCTATATTTTCTATATGTATATCCAACACAAAACGTTTGGACGGGTACTCAGATTTTTAACACATTACAACATAGTTGGAAAATGTTTATGAATTGGCTTCACTGCCCGTCTGTCCGTGGTCTAACTAGCGTACATATACTTGAATTGTGATGTAATTGTTGAAGTTTATCATGGGATACATGGCACTGATAATAAAGCGTGTAATCATTTATACTTCACTTACATGGACTTTCAAAAGTATTCTTTTATATTATGGCCTATGTGGGAAAAATCATTTGCGGTGTATTTTAATGATGTAAAACAGTTTAAACATAAAATTTATGCACCTTATTGAAGTGCACAGGTACGTGTACAGGGGAATTCAAACGTACATTTCGTTATATTAAGGACTATGAAGAAAAAACGTTTGCGGCGTATTTTAATGTTTCTCTGTTACGAACATAATGCAATTGATATGAATTTATGAGGTGCAATAAAACATACTCCCTGAAGGGGTTGCAAAGCATTTTTCATTCATTTACAGGGTCACAGAAAAGAGTTCAGTTTAATTACAGAAAAAACTGCTTGTAGCGTGTTTTAGTTATGTTTTACTACTTTAAACATGATGGAATTCATATATGTTACTGAGGTTTATTGCAAGATGCTTACATTAGAATATGATTTTGATCACATTTTATTTCATTTACAGGGCACATAAAATATATTGGATAAAATACTGTACATGAATTATTGTCTATTATGGATGATTGTTGAAATTGAGTTTTCAGCTATGATTTACGTTTTTAACTAAATTTCTGCATACAAGGTTATATATATAAATTCTATACATCATGTATAGGGCTACGCAAAAGAACTAGGAAGAATTGCTGAGAATGAGAGTGAATTGCTTAATTTTTTTTTAAAATTAAATCCTACATTTTCAAGTTCAACTATATTTAGAATGATATGTTTGGAAAATATAAATATAATAATATACAAGGCTATCCAGAGAACTGTATGCATGCACGCCATGGATGATAATTTCGGGAAGTGCGATTTAAGTAGTTTTAAGCAAGTTTATATTGGAATAAATTTTATCTTAACATGTGGCGTGTATAAAAACTTGTTGCTAATGTAAGGGCTGTACAAAAGAATGCAAATATATTTCCGTTAATTTGTAGAAATTCCTGAAAGTTGATTTTCATCTGCATTATTTGTTTCCTTATTATATTAATTTTTAGCATATTTTCCATGCCGTTAAAACATGCCTAAGAACTTTCATTGATGACTTTATCATTTTAATTTATCATAATTTGAACAATTTAAATTTACTAAGATTTAACAAGAACTTAAAATTCGTAAGTTTTAAAGATTGTTAACTTTAAAAGGGTTAATGAATTTGTTCGAAACTTTAAAAAAATAATTTAATATTTATTATTTTTAATATTTGTCCTTTTTCAGGGGGCAGTACACTTTTAAAAGTCGCAGAAAATGCGAAATTTGTCCTGTGTAACACATCTTAATTTAAGAGCCCACTTCAGACACGGGAAGAAATGAAAATGCTAATTTTTAGTCTATGGGGCGTTATTTTCAAATTTATCACTTTGATTTTAATATTTTTGAATGATCTTTTTTTTGCATAGGATAGCTGAGGGCGATCGACAACCAAGCTAGGTTTTACTTTTTCGATTTTAGTTATAGTTTTTCTTTTTATTAGGATAGTTTAAAATTCAGAAACGATTCCACCGGTTCCGAAAATAAAAGTATGTTTTTTAAATAAAAACCAAAAATTTTACCAAAAATCGAAAAATAAAAAACAGCCCGGTTGTAGATCGTCCTCAGCAATCCTATGCAAAAAAATTCATTTTAAAATATTAAAAAGAAAGCGAGATATTTGAAAATAACGCTCCCATAGACTTAACATTAGCGCTTACATTTCCCCCCCGTTACTAGTGTATATTCTCAAAGTTAACGGAAAGACATTTTTTGTAACGGTAAGGAAACGCGAAAATTTATCGTTAACTATAATAATGTAAATCTGAAAATATTGAGAGTGTAAGGTAAAATATTACATTTTATAAATGTCTGAACAGTAAACAGCAGCGTAGTTCCAGGGGCTACCTATTTGAAGATCAAATCCACGCCCTGTCGATGAGTTGGTACATAGCACATCATAGAAAAAACAGGAAATGTTAGTCTAAGTGTAGTGAAACACTACTGTGATAGAGAGTGTCGATAACTCCCATCAATACTACCGAGAATCAAGGACAGAATGAGAGACAAAGAGAGAGGAAAGTCTACTAACTAACAAATTTATTTTCTGATATGCAGCTGTAACGGAATCCTGATTTAAACGGAATTTTTTCATTATTTCCCTAAAAATACCTGGCAAGTGTATCTGCAAAGACGCAAATAACCCATCTAAAACGGTATTTCGTATATATTGTTTATGTTTCCGTCTTACCAGGTTTTATAGTGTCATGTTTTTAGCATGAGGGGGTCGAATTTTAATTACAACTAGGACCCGCATTTTTCATGAACACCGCCTTTTTTTTGGAGGGAAAATAAAATTTGATGTCGATACGAGTGTGTTTCGAAAGGTTATCAGCCCGACAATGAAAATAGAAATGTTTTGACAATATTTCATTTTTTTAACGTAGTTCCTTACAACTTATAAAATTTAAACCAACGAGTTTCCGAATTTTATTATCTTCAGTATAATAAGCCTTATCTATCTTTGGAAATGAAGTGGTGGTGTCTGTTTAACCCCATATTTTGAAGTGAATTTCCGACTACAGAGCCATTTCTTCAGGCTTGGGAAGAGGAAATAATCGCTGGGAGCAAAATCCGGTGCATGTGGAAGTACTACAGAGCGTAGGTGACTGACTTTCGTAGCGAAAACTACATGTTGAACGTAACGTTGTTACGTAGCGAAAACAATGCTGTGGTGAACAAACACCTTCTTTTTGCTCAGGTATGGACATTTTGTCGGATAAGCACTCTTCAATTGGTCCTGTAGAGAAGAATAACACTGTCCGGTGACGATTCTGCCTTTTTGCCGGTGGTCTATGATCACCACATCGTGTGAATTCCTGAAAACCGTATCCATGGCTTTTCCAGCAGGTGGAACCGTTTTCACTTCCTTTGGTGCAATTTCAGCAGGTCTTTCACATTGTTTAGATTGCTGTTTAATCTCTGGGGAATAATGGCGAATTCATGTTTCATCCACCGTTATAAAACATTGACGAAAATCAGCCGATTGTTTAAGTTTTCTAACTTAACTCGAGATCACCATAGTCCACATTACTAAAGGCACTGGGCCATCTGCACTACCTTCATACAAAAAAAAAAAAACACACTGAAGATGGAGAAACTCATAAAATGCTAAAGAAAGGAGGGTTGGTGAATAAGGAGACCAAATTCACGAGGTTTAATTTGATTATGTTAATAAATGAAATATTTTCAGGAAGGAATTTTCTGCAGAAAGTCCACCCAAATCAGCATTTCATTGCAAAGTATATGTCTCATAAAATCATAATAGAACCTCCACTTTTGAGCTTGCCAAATTCGATCTATAAGCAATATTCTAACGGAGGCAAATCAAGCAAATTTCTACCACTTATTTTAAAATGTTATTATTGTCTTAATTAACTGAAGTTATTAAATAGGATAAAAAAAGTAACAATTTTTAATAGAAGTCTGCCAACTTCATCCTCGTGAAGTCGGAACCTACGGTTCGATCCAGCACGTTTCGGCCTGAAATTTTTTCTATAAGCGAGGCTCTATGATTGAATACGAGTCATAATTGATTGTATCAGTTTCTAAGCCTTTGTTGTCTAAAAATTTGAATTTACAGGTCTCCTCGGACGGAAATTTCTTGTTCCCGGAACCGGACAGTACAATTAGCAGTACAAAAAAATTACGTATTATGAAGCTAAAACTTTGGCCCAACCCAATTTCTACAGAATATGTCGATATTTTTAAAACAACGTTATTCTACATTGTTCAAAAACCAGATTTACGCATAGTTTTTATTTTCAGATTATATTCGTAATTCATGGAATATAAGGAATAATAACAATATTAGTATTTATTTAGACTACATTGATAACTACTTCGAAGAGGCCTTTTAATCAAAGCAAAAGTGAGTTTCTTACCCACAGAAGATTTTTCTTCGCATTCAGTGAGACAAGAAAATTGTATATTAATAGATGTTACTTAGAAACTATAGCATTAGTTTGCAGAAATACTGTTTATAATTAAGTGAATTAAATCAAGCAATAGAAGCAGCTTCAAATAATCAACAATTAGGCATTGTTTTCCAACAAGACCACACGTATCTTTGCCCACTGTAGACACAAAATATTATAATTGAGATCAAATGTTTCAATCCAAGTACCAATCTCCAAAACTTACTTCGTCGAATGACCGTTTATTTAAATCACTTCAAAACATTTTGAGGATAAGGTATTTTATATTTTGGAAGATTTGAGAAAATACATCGATTCTTTAACCAGATGAGCTCTAATTATGTAACTGCTAGGAATTGAAATTTTCATGAAATACATTTTCTTTAATTTCCATCAACAATATGCGACAAACATTTACATCAGTCCCAAAAATCTGAATTTGGTTACGGATTCTTCTCTGGTCTTTATCTATGAATTTTAATAACACTCCATCTTTACTTTCAATTTACATTGGTATCCTGGTTAAAGATTGCCTTAGTTAACATTTTTATTTCATGTTGTATTTGTAATGGCACATACTTTCGTTTACTAAAATTCATTATTCAATGACAGAGTTTTATAAAATGAGTAGAGAGAAAATTAAGGCTCACAAAGCAACAGTTAGTAAATTTGTCATTAGCTTTTCAAGAATTATACGAGAAGGATAATACCGTCATCAACCAGTCTGTCACTTTGAAAGACTGCGTTATTTACATAGAAAATGTCAGTAGGACATTTTTAAAAAACTGATAAAAACATTTTATGGGAATGAATGAATGATAGCTTAACATTGTCTTGATCGGCAAGTTCAAGTAGAGGCTGCAAATTAAAACCACTGCTAATTTACCAAATTAATTTATAAACTAATAAAAACAGTTTCTGAGCGACAACGAATGATAGCTTAACACTATCTTGATCGGCAAGTCCAAGTAGAGACTATAAACTAAAAGCACTGCTAATTTACCAAGTTCCGATATAGGATTGGTAAATTAGTGGTAATATAAATACATAATAAGTAATAATATAATAATACATCCTTTAAAATATAAATAAAAAATAGATTGGTAAAGGATATTACGGCAACTCTTCCTGATTATTAACTTGGAAATAGAGGAAGAAGATTGAGAATTTCTGGAGACATGTGACAGTGAGCTTGCAACTGACAAAGTAAAAAAAAAAATCTATCAGCAATGTGGGGAAAATAAAATTATAACTTAATCTAAAGGTAAAGATGGAGAGAAAAATAAATTTATTTCCTCTGACTTCTGATAAAGAAAAAGAATGCTGTGGTAAAATTGGAAGAAATTCGAAATTTTGCTTTGAAATGGAATTCTAAGAAATTCATTATCAGAATTACATATCAATGTAATGAAAAATCCATGCAGTTTTCAGAGAAAATAAAAACAAAGTCTTTCTCAAACAATTATAAAAAAAAAAATTACAGCTGTACTTGTTACAAAAAACTCCAAATTGATACTAATGAATTAAAAAATGTTTTTATACACTATCTAGGTATACAAACACAGAATGTTTTTGTGCCTGTCCACAGATTCCTAAAAAATGATACAAGATTTCATAGGAAGGGATTTGTTCGACGGGTGGCAATTGCACAGACTATCAGCTCATCAAGTTCAAGGCTGAAATTTTAGGATTATATAGACCTTAACAAGCATATTAAAATGCAAATGGTCTGCCAAGTCATATCTTGATAGAAAACACCTGAAGGCCGGAGTTTAGTATTTGATCGATTGGTTTACCATTGTATTTTCCTGCACCCAAATGTAAGAAAACATTGAAGTTTGTGTGGATGAAAACACAATGATAAACCAGCAGATCAACCACTAAATTGAGGTTCTGCAGATGGTTTCCACCAAGATACGACTTAGCAGACCAATGCATATAAGTTTTATATAAAATAAACAGTCAAGTATGAGTATTACTCGCGCTCAGAGGGTTCCGTACAATAAATATATGAATTATTAACTGTATTATTTAAAAGAGTAATTAAACTTTGTAAAAACCTATACAACGTAGAGTTGAGTATAGCTGTATATATTAAAAAAATATGAATGAGTATAACACAAAAGTTCAAAGAGATATGAAGCCCAAATAAAATTAAATATTGCTATTTTGTATAACTCTTTTTTTTAAATCTTATCTTAATCTACATATGATGAACTTAATTCGGTACTGACAATAAAAGTACTGCATATTTAAATTTCATTTGGCATTTCATAAAACTAAATTCAACATAGTAATATTTTTCTTTTTACAGTGTAGCTGAAACAAAATCCTTGTTCAAAGTTTAAACTTGGCGTTGTACTAAGCGCGCTTCTAAAGGAGGTCGCAAAGATGCAACTCGTCTTTGTCCGTGCCGCGTTTTTCCAGATAGGTTTTTAATTAACTTTTAAAGACACGGGAGGTATATTAAGAGATCCACTCAACGCAAACTAGTTGCGAATCAAATAATATTTATGTGATTAATTCTAATTAAATTGGTCTGTTTTTAATAATTTGACGTTTATTGCTTTTATGCTGCTACTGGGTATTGCATTACACAAATATATCATTAAAAGTCATTATCTAGTATTTAAAAATCGATGGTATATGGAATACGCCGTCTCTGCCATTATGTATGGCCAAACCACCCGTATCTTTAAGGGTTAAGGCTCCCGTCCCTGCCGGCAAAGGCACTCACGAGCTCATGCCAATCGTATGGGAACGGAGTTTTCTAATATCTCGTTTGCATTTCGACATTTTTAAATATTTTTCTTGCATTTGATAGCCGAGATCCGTCTCTACATCGCACCTTTCTTTACTTTTTCGATTTTGGTTGTAGATATTTTTTTTAAATGACACTTTCATTTTCAGAACCAGTTTTGAAAGTGAAAGTAACTTTATAAAAAATATCATCATCATCTTCATCTTCATCATGGGTTATGCTAAATCAGCCTGTTCCGGCTCCATTGATCAATCCATCGGAGCGTAGGTCTAATCTGGAACCAAAATCGAAAAAGTAAAAAAGGTGCGATGTAGAGACGAACCTCGGCTATCCAATGCAAAAAATATATATATATTTAAAAATGTCGAAATGCAAACGAGATATTAGAAAAATCCCTCCCCATACGATTAACATTAGCTCGTGAGTGTCTTCGCCGGCAGGGACAGGAGCATTAACATCTCGGCTAATTACCGACGATTTTTTTGAAAATCATTATAAACAATGCTTTTATAATTTTGATACGATAGGTACCTTTAGCGTTCCTCGATACCTTTGCTGAATGCTCGCAAATCGGAATCTATGTGTAACAGAAAAATACGTTTTTATGAAAAACTTTTCGACATAGGGTATAATCACTATAATTTTCCTGCAAGGCTTAAATTAACCTCTACTACCTCTAATTTTTTTCATAATTTTAGTTTCAGTAGATTCGGAAACAGATGGGAGGGGGGGACATATTTTTGCACTACATTTTCGACGATATCTCTGAAAATATAATACCTAAAATTAAACGAAATGTATTTTAGATTACGGCGTTACGAAATCTTTTAACCGATACCACAGATGATATACAAAAAAAAAATATTTTCTTTCAAATAACGTAATTAGCCCCTCTACGTTTTTTCCCAAATTTATTTGTGAATGTTTAAAAATCTGTAAATATGTCAGTCAATAGTCTTTATTACATCCCCCAATTTGAACTTTCAACGTTCCATAGTTTGCGAGTAAAATGGCTGTGACAGACAGACAGACACAGGAGTGATCTTATAATGGTTCCGTTTTTACTTTTTAAGTACGGAACCGTAAAATCATGATTATTGCAACTGAGAAATACAAAAACATAAGAAGATGAATTATTGACAATAAATAAAACAAGAAAGGAAAACCATGTGCCAAGTATGGATTATGAACCCTTTCCTACATTTTTAGTTTAGTTAGAAAAGCATAACACATTTGAAACTACACATTTATTAATTTCTAACAATAGAAGGAAACGTAATTCAATTGTTTTGTGAAGCCCTGTGTGTTCCTTATAAATTTTTATACACGCCACATACTGAGCTGAAATTTAATTCAATAATAAATACGCTGAAAATTACTGAAATCACACTTCTAAGGCTAATGTAAGACGGACGTCTTTTTGCACGCTTTTTTCCTTACGTTTTATCCCTACATAATGCCGCTAGCATTGTGTAGGAATAATACATAAGGAAAAAAGCGTGCAAAAAGACGTCCGTCCGACATTAGCCTAAGAATTGCTATCCATGGACGGCCATGTACCCAGTTTTTTGCCATAGCCCTATATATTTATATTCTACAATGTCATTTAGCCGACAAGACATTTAGCAGACAGCAATTAGGCGACAGGATGTTTAGCCAACATGGCAATTAGGGGACAGCGACAGTTAGCCGACAAGACAGTTAGCCAACAGAGGACAATTATTCGACATGGACTTTCATCCGAAAGGACATTTAGCCAACAGAGCAAATAGCCGATATGTGAATTATCTGATACGAAATTTAGCTGACACATACATTTTTCCGAAAGAATTTAGAAGACTCGGTTTTACATCAACAATGTAAACCTCAGTAGCTCGTCACCATCATAAATCAGCTTTTTTATTGTTTCAGCGTTTTTGTTTATGATATACAATTAAACATCGAAATTTCGTCACTCTCATAAAGTAATTTTTTTCTTCAATCACTGTTATTCTGTAAAGCTTTTCAATAAAACATCATTAACTAACCTTCGTAATATTCTTTTGTTCATTTGAACAAAATTATATAGAAAAGTAACATTTCTACAAAAATTATTGTTTGAAATGCGGATTTTAGACGGATCCCTCCCATAAATATTTACTTATGTTTAAGCCTTCGACTCTCGATCGCTCATTATACTCATTAAGTAAGAAATTTATGAAATAAAATGGAAATAATTCATTTTAATTATTCATTATACCTTAATAACTCTTCATTTTCTTAAACTGCCATTATATTTTACAAATATAGTTATATTTATAACACACTAAAAATTCGATAACTCGGAGAGGAGCCAATAATTTTTTTTAAAAATAACGTTTTCTACAATAAATATGGTTTAAAATGCTGTTTTTGATGGATCCCTTCGATAAATATTATTTAATAAATATAAGAATTTAAAATAAAGGAGTGCGTGAATTCCGGGAACAAAAGACAGGACCCACGGTGTGGCAATTTTTAAACTTTTTTCGTATCTGCCATGTGATATATCATCGGAAAGTCCTCGGACCACTCTTTCATATTGTGACCCTTTCTTCTCATCTCCCCCTATTCGCCACCCCTCCAAGAGGGCATTTTTCGATTTTTTTCGAAATCGTAGAGTTTTCATCATTTTAGATCCGATTTTTTGTACGAAGCCCTTTAAGAAATATTGTTTATAATACTATATACAAATTTCAAAGAGGTGGGGGTACTTTTATATCTTTTGCCGCCACGCTTCATGCGATGTATAGTTGGAAAGGCAGTGTGACACCAAATTTCATAACATATTCAAATATATACCTTCCACGCCGCTCCCCCCCCCCCCAGTTTGCTCCCCGCAGGCACTTTTCTAACTTTTGCCGACACCCCTTACGTGATATATCCTTGGAAAGCCCTATGACCTCTTATACATATTATGCATCTTCCGTGCGTCTTCTGCACTTTTTAAAATTTTGTTGACATCCCTCATATGATATATTGTTTGTGTAGTACACGTTCCCCCTTTGATGTCAGATGTATACTCCTAGATCGTAGATCACTAGTTTTTTTTAAGACAAAACTAAGTTTATTTATAAAAATGCAGAAAGACAGTAAAGATATTCGACGAGGACAAGACGATAATACGCATACAAAGTATATATGAATTATATCCAGTGGAACACACTATAATATTCCATAATTACACACGTTATAATACTACACAATTTCGCTTCACCTACAATACAAACTTTTTACATACCATTGCCCGTAGCACCTGTGTAATTTTATATCTAACTTTCGGTTTTTCAAAAAACCCCCCGGCACACATGCACGGCATAAAAACCTCCAACCTTCACTCTCTAAAAAGGAAATCTCCTTCCCTTCTCTCCTTTGCTCGCACGTCACGTGTGTCACATGACCAAAATGCTATGCAGATATCATAGTTTGGAAAACCTGTGATCACTTATTCATGTTATGCGCCTCCCGCACCCCAGCCACAATTGCCCATCCAATGGGAGGGACTTTTCTAAATTTAGCCAACTCGCCTCATGAGACTTATCGGTGCAAAGCCCCGTGACCATTTATATTATGCATATCCGGTACCCCCTCCCCTCACTTTGTCTCCGGGGGGTACTTTTCTAAATTTTTTCGACAGCCCTCATACAACATATCATTAGAAAGGCCTGTGATCACTTGTTCATGTTATGCACCTCCCGCGGCCCTCCCCCACTTTGCCCTCACGGTGGGAGGCACTTTTCTAGATTTTGCCGACACCCCTCATGGGCCATATCGTTTATAAAGCACTGTGACCACTATTTCATATTATGCAGCTTCCGCGTCTCTCCTGCCCCTTTGGTTCTCGCGAGGGACAATTTTTAAAATTTTGCCGTTACCCCTCATGTGTATAGTGGGCGTGCACGCGCTGCAAAATAAGTAACCGTGATAATAATTATAATGTAACTGTAACCTAACTGTTCCATAAACGTAACCTAACCGTATCCAAGCCGTAACCTAACTGTTACCTAATTATAACCTAACGGTAACCTAACCGTAACATAAGTGTAACCAAATTATCACCTAACTGTAACCTACTGTAACGTAACTGTAACCTATTTGTAGCCTAATTGTAACGTAACCTTAACCTAACTGCAACCTAACCGTAACCTAAGGTAGGCCGCACACTGACCCAACACGAGCAACATGAAGTACGATTTAAGTTGGTTGGTTGGTTGATTTTTGACGGCCGATTATCTACACTAGAGATATAGGCCCGAGGGGGGAGTGCCCTTCGTGGGGGTCTTTCTAAGGGATCCTAACCCGTACTTACGCATGGAAATCCATGGCTCGAAGAAAACCACGAAAACTCCGAAAGATTAGGCCGACGGGTGCGATTGGGATCAAACACAGCACCTCCCGTCTACCAGCTTCGAGAGCAGAACCTCTCAGTCACTGGTGGGGCAAAGTACGATTTAGGAGAAATAAAATATCGAAACATAGAAGAAAGCTGTTTCAAACATGTTTTAAAGCGGTTTTTTCTCCGAAATCAAGCAACATGTTCCATGAGTCGCCTCAATGTGCTACCGGCCTAATTGTAACCTAAACATTTCCTAATTGTGACGTAACCGTAATCTAAATGTCACCTAACCGTGACCTAACTCTAACCTTACTGTAAACTAACGTTAACCAAATTATAACCTAACCTAACTGTAGCATAACCGTAAAGTTACCATGACCTAACTGTAACCTATCTAAATATCACCTAACCGTAACCTAACTGTAACATAATCATAACGTAGCTGTAGCCTATCCTTAACTGTAACTTAACTCTAACCTAACCTTAACCTAATTATAACCTAAGCGTATCCTAACTTTAGCGTAACTTTAACCTATCCGGAACATAATCGTAACCCAACCATACCTAACTGTAACGTAACTGTAACATAAACGTAACCTAAGTATAAAGTAACCGTAACCGAAGTGTAACCTAATTATAAAGTAACCGTAACCTAACTGCAACCTAACAGTAACCTAATTGTAGCCTAAATGTAACCTAACTAGGACGTAACCGTAATCTATCTGTAACTAACGTTTACCTAATTATAACCTAATTGTATGCTAACTGTAATGTAACTGTAACATAACTTTACCATGACCAAGCTGTATCCTAAGCGTAATCTAATTATCACCTAAACGTAACCTAATTATAACCTAACAGTTACCTAACCGTAATCTAAATGTAATTTAAGTGTAACGTAACCGTAACCTAAGTGTAACCTAATTATAAAGTAACCGTAACCTAACTGCAACCTAACAGTAACCTAATTGTAGCCTAAATGTAACCTACTGGGACGTAACCGTAATCTCACACTGTAACTAACGTTTGCCTAATTATAACATAATCGTATGCTAACTGTAATGTAACTGTAACATAACTTTACCATGACGTAGCTGTAACCTAAGCAAATCTAATTATCACCTAAACGTAACCTAATTATAACCTAACCGGTACCTAACCGTAATCCAAGAGTAACTAATCGCAACTGTATCCTAACTGTAACCAAACTGCGAATTAACTGTAACCTAACGAGAGGTGCATGATATGAAAGAGTGATCAAAGGGCTGCCCATTCCAATGATATGTCACTTGAGGGATGTCGGAAAAGTCAGAAAAATGCTTCCGGTGATACAAATTGGGGGAGAGGGAACGGGAGGTACATAAAATGAAAGAGTGATCAAAGGGCTCCAATGCGATATATCTCATGAGGGGTGTCGAAAAAAGTTAGAAAAGTGCCGGCCAATTATCCTATCGGCTAAATGTCCTGTCGGCTAATCGTCTTGTCGGTTAAATGTCCTGTCGGCTAATCGTCTTTTCGGCTAAATGTCCTCCCGTCTAATTGCCACGTTCGGCCAGTTGCCTGTCGGCCAATTGTCTATGTTGCTAAAATTATTGCTATATGTCCGTATGCTGTATGTAAATTTCAGCTAATTGTGTTGTTGACTATATGTACGTATCGGCTTAATGCACGTGTCAGCTAACTGCTATCTGCTAAATGTCTTGACGGCTATTTGGTTGTCGGCTAGATGTCTGCGACCGGCTACGGGTCAAACATCTCTTAGTAAACTAAATGTAGTTGAGCTTGAAAATGAATAACTCAAATTATAAAACACTTTTAAGTAATTCATCTCATTCTCGGTAATACTCATGAAATCTTTTATGTAGCGTCTATGCAATTCATATACACCACCTATGTGCCAGTGCAAAAAAATTAGTTTAACTTAATTTAAAGCATAACTTATCATAAATAAAACATATCATAATTTAAAACTCACTTTCACCAATCATCCCTAATCTTTCCCTGTAAATGAACGATAAATGCGATGCACACCATACTCTTATCCAAACATCTTGCAGTAAAACCATCAGAAATTTCATTATGTTTGAAGTAGTGCAACATAATTAAAATACGCTGCGAACAGCTTTTCTACGAAGATTTTTATAAAACCGAACTCTGTTCTATGACTCTTTTGTGTAATAACAATTTTCCAGTGCACCTTAATAATGTAAATGAATTTCATTATGTATAAATTTGCATAACGCTATTAAAACACACCACCAAATGATTTTTCCACATAGACCATAATATAACAAAATGCTTTTGAGTGACCCTGCAATGGGTCCTTGTTAGTCGTTAAAGATGTTTAAATTTTTCAAAAGTAATTTTTGGTTCATAAAAGTATATATTTTTAGGCAAAATCTGCAAAAAGTGCCTTAAAAGTTCTTAATTTTGCTCTTGTACTGTTTCGTAATCAAAGGTGAAACTCTTCCCAATTTCTTTGAAATTCTGATTTTAAAAAATAATAATGTAAATTACCTTTTGCCCCCCCCCCCTCTTCTTCCGAAATTTCGCTTCCCCTTTTGCTCGCCTTAAATTATCAAGGTTTAAAACTCCTTAATTTTTTCTTTAATTTTCTGTTTTATTTGTTACTTCAAAGTAACAATAAATGATCAGTCATAAATTTTATTATCGATTTATTTCACCGTATTCATTTCATTAAAAGTTCTTGTAAATTGCCCCTTCCGAAAATGTAATTTCTCCCTTTTGCTCCCTCCCCCACAGTACCCATATTTTAAAATAAAAACCCTTTAAAACTCTTTAAAATTTAAAAAATATTTCTGCTCAATTTGCCAGTTTATTTTAACAATAACGAAACGATCATAAAAATTTCTCTCCGGCCCCCAACTAAAATTGGTATTCCCCCCTCGCCTCTCCCTATTACCAAGTATCAGAAATTTAAAATCCTTAAAACTTTTTCGTTTATTATTTTTGTAACCTATTTGTAAATATTTTCTACGGTAAATTAATAATAAGACATCCAATAAACTTTCGCCCCCCCCCCAAAAAAAGGAATAATTATGCTTATTCCTCTTTTTTCCTTCAGGTCACAAAATTTAAACCTTAAAAGTCAATGCTTTTTCTAAAACATTTTGTACTCTATCTCTTAATTTATTGATATCATAAATAATCAATCATATAACTATACTCCTCCCCCACCAAAATTGACGTTTGCTCTGTCTCTCTCCTTACCACGCACACAAAATTTAGTCTGTTTTTGTCCGATTTGATAGTCCTTAGTAAGGTAAATAAATAAGTCATCTAATAAAATCCCCCCCTCCCCTTTTTCCTTCTTTCGCTTAACTAAGTTTAAAATCTTTGAAAATCTTTTTTAACACATTTTCAGCTTTATCTGTTTCTTATTCAACAATAAATAATCGATTATATAATTTCTTCCACCCCCATATAAATTTGACGTTTTCTTTCTTCCCCCCATTATTTCCATGTACACAAAATTTAATGTCTCTAAAACTCTTAATTTCAATGTTTTTGTCCTATTTGTAAACCTTTTATAAGTTACATAATCAGTCATCTATTAACCCCCCCCCCCCCAACAAAAAATAAGAAAAAATCTGTTTCTTCCCTTGTCTTACCCTCAACCCATGAAGTTAAAAAATCTAATTTAAAGATTTTAAAACTTTTTAATTTACACTTTTTTTGGTCCTAATTATAAATCCTTACTATCTATAAAATTAACTAAATCTTTTCAACTATGTACGAAAGTGTTAACAATAAAGCGATAGGTATACATTTAATTGTGCATACAAAACATTTTACTGTATTTTTCAAAGCAAAATGTCTTTAGAGAGATATTTCTAAGGAAAATATTGTAGTTTCTCGTCAACGTGCAAGTAAATTGTCAGAACCTTCCGAAATCATTTCATTCCGACTAGCTCAGAAAGAAACACCAAACATAGATGCCAAATGTGCCTCTCCCTAATGGGACTTTGTGCCATAAAACCCCATACAACCAACCAACCAAATGTGCCTGAGTTATCGACTGATCCATAAACAAAAAAGAAAAATCATGCATCAACATCGACACTTTCCAAACTTCCAGAACACTGTAAAAAAACTTCGCCGTTTAATAAAGTAAAGAAGATATCTAACTAAGCATTTATAAAACGTATCACACATTTGAAAAGCAGGTTTCAACAATTGCGTCCATAACCCGGAAGGTACTCCAATTGTTTTGTGCAGATCTGTATATGATTTTTTTGTACTGCATATATTTGTACAGATTCTACATACTGTGTTAAAATTTAGTTTTGTAAGAAAATACATAAAACAGTTGAAAATTCACCGTCGGCAATTTCTACCAATAGACGGAAACATACTTGATTTCTTTTATGCAGCCCTATATATCTGTATGCTATATAAGCATACAGATTTTTATACACGTCAAATATTAAGCTGAAATCTAATTCAAGCAAAAACATGCTTAAAATTACTGAAATCACACTTCCAGGAATTATTTTCCATAGCGGCCATGTATCCAGTTTTTTTAATATCCCTGTATAGGATTTTATTTGTATGATACAAACATCTCTTAGCATACTAAATGTAGTTGTGCTTGTACATTTATAACTAAAAAAACCAAACATCTTTAAGCAATTCATACTCATTCTCAGTAATGGTTATGAATTCTTTTGTGTAGTCCTGTATAGGGTCTGTAAAATTTATGCACACCATGTAGTACGCAAAAATTTACTTAAACTTAAAAACGCATTCTATAACTGAAAATGCACTTTCAGCATTAATTTTTAATAGCTAACACGTCGGATACAGTATTGTATCAAAATATTTTATGTGTCCCTGTAAATGAGCGCTAAATGAAATGAAAACCATATTCGAATGCAAGCATCTTGCAGTAAATCGAATTAATCTGTATCTATTTCGTCATGTTTGAAATAATATAATTTAATCGAAATACGCTACAAACAGTTTTTCCTCGTAGACCATATATAACCAAGCTCTGTTGTCTGACTCCGTAAATAATTGTTAAATGCTCATGTTGTACAGAAAGTAGGCTTAGGACACCTCAGAATTCATATCGATTTCATTATATTTGTGACAGAGTAATATCAATCAAATACGCCGCAAACGATATTTCTTCATGGGCTATAACATAACGGAATACTTTTGAGTCCCCTATACTTGTACTTTAAGCGTTACACATAACATAGTCTATAGTAACCATTTTAAAGTGTATCTCAATGTACATAAATTTAATTATGTTTAAGATTGTGTAACATTATTAAAATACACCCTAAATGATCCCCCCCCCCCCCCATAGACCATAATGTAACGGAATACTTTTGAGTGCATCCGTAAATGAACCCTGAATGATACATACTTCATTTTAAATACCGAACATACCATGATGATTTTGAATATCGTATATAAATTACATGGCAATCCGACTACATTTACGCTAGTTAGAACACGGACAGACAGACGGAAGCACAAACCCAACTCATAAACACTTTACAACTCTCTTGGAAAGTGTTAAAATTGAAAAAATGCAATGAAAATAAAAGTATTTTAGTGTTATTTAGATTACGAACAGCTACAAAAAAATTGTTATCTGACTGTATCATTTAAAAAATATTTAGTGTGCAGAAATCCCCCCCCCCCTACACACACACATGAATTTACTCCTATGCACTTAAAATTTCAAATTGTTAAAACTCCTTTATGTTTTATAACATGCTTGTAAAAATAATCCATAATATAAATTTTCTTCCGCCTGAAAATTTCACCAAACTTTTTTCCCTCCTCCTTACTACTAACATCTCACAAAGTTTTGAATATTTGGAAAACTTTATTTTTTCTGTCTCATTTTTTAGTGCTAACAACAATAAATTGTGTACTATATTTATAAATGATTACGCTGGGATTTAGATGTGTACCCCCTCTCCTCAAAATTTGTATTTCCCGTTCTCCCCCCCCCCCCCACCCCTCTACAGTACAAAATATACAGTTTATTTGTTTAACTTTTTCTCTCCTAATTTTATGAACATCTTATTTTTAACATTCAATATTATTTAGCTTTTATAAATCTCTTGAAAAATTCATGTTCTAAAAAGAATTCCCACAAAAGATAGTTATTTTAGAATATTTGTTCCTGATATATTTTCCCCCTTATTCAGTATCTCCCCCTTGATTTTAAATGAAATTGCATTATGTGAAATAAAATAGTTTTTATACTGCACTAATTTCAATTTTATGTTTGTAAAAGCTGTAAAATGAACCTAAAAATGAAAAAAAAGAAACATATCTAAATAAAATATTCATTTATTTTCTGAAAGTCAAATGTTTTAATTTTTGCACTCTTGTCATAAACAGATTAAAATTCTTTTTATCGCTTTTAACGTTATCGAGTACGACTTTGATCTACACTAGTAAAGCGAAGACAATTGCAAAAAAAATCCCTTAGACCTGAAACCTACTGGAAATTATCACATGTAGCGCTCAGCCGAAGGGGGTGGGGGGTTGGAATCGTGCCAGATAATTGGCCATTTGCTGATTGGAAGAGTTAGCTTGTCAATCATTTGAATTTAGACCATCCTTTCAATTCAGTTAAAATGCCAGCAGCCATCTTGAATTCTTTTTGTCCGTGACTGCAGTGAGCTCTTAAGAGCTCACTGCAGTCACAGATAAAAAGAAATAAAGATGGCCGCTGGCATTTTAGCTGAATTGAAAGGATGGTCTAAATTCAAATGATTGACAAGCGAGCTCTTCCAATCAGCAAATGGCCAATTATCTGGCACGATTCCAACCCCCACCCCACTTCGGCTGAGCGCTACATGTGATAATTTCCAGTAGGTTTCAGGTGTAAAGGATTTTTTTTTTCAATTGTCTTCGCTTTACAAGCGTAGATCAAAGCCCACTGTTTTGTGGAGACTCGATAACGGTAAAAGCCGTAAAAAGAATTTTAATCTGTTTATGATAAAAGTGCAAAAATTAAAACGATTTGACTTTCAATTTTTTTTTTTTTTTTAGGTTTATTTTACAGCTTTTACAAACATAAAATTGAAATTAGTGCAGTATAAAAATTATTTTATTTCACATAAGGCAATTACATTTAAAATCAAGGGGGAGATATTGAATGAGGGGGGGAAATATATCAGGTACAAATATTCTAAAATAACTATCTTTTGTGCGAATTCTTTTTAGAACATAAAATTTATGAGATTTATAAAAGCTAAATAACATTGAAGGTTAAAAACAAGATGTTCATAAAATTAGGAGAGGAAAAGTTAAACAAATAAACTGTATATTTTGTACTGTACATCTGTAGAGGGGGTATAAATCTAAATCCCAGCGTAGTCATTTATAGATATAGTACACAATTTATTGTTGTTAGCACTAAAATATGCGACAGAAAAAATAAAGTTTTCCAAATATTAAAAACTTTGTGTGATGTTAGCAGAAAGAAGGATGGCCAAAATTTTAGTGAAATTTTCAGGCAGAAGAAAATTTAGATTATGGATTATTTTTACAAGAATGTTATAAAACATAAAGGAGTTTTAACAATTTGAAATTTTAAGTGCACAGGAGTAAATTCAGGTGTGTGTGTGTGGGGGGGGATTTCTGAGCACTAAATATTTTTTAAATGATGCGGTCAAATAAGAATGTTTTTTGTAGCGGTTCGTAATCTAAATAACACTAAAATACTTTTATTTTCATTACATTTTTCCATTTTTAACACTTCCCAAGAAAGTTGAAAAGTGTTTATGGATTGAGTTTGTCCGTCCGTCTGTCTGTCTATCCGTGCTCTAACTAGCGTAAATATAGTCGGATTGCCATGTAATTGATATACGATATTGAAAATCATCATGGTATGTTCGGTGCACCATTCATGGTTCATTTACAGATGCACTCAAAAGTATTCGCTACATTATGGTCTATGTGGGGGGGGGGGGGGATTATTTAGGATGTATTTTAATAGTGTTACACAATGTTAAACACAGTTAAATTTATGTACATTGAGACACACTTTAAAATTGTTACTATAGACTATGTTATGTGTAATGCTTAAAGTATGAGTATAGGGGACTCAAAAGTATTCGGTTATGTTATAGCCCATGAAGAAATATCGTTTGCGGCGTATTTGATTGATATTACTCTGTCACAAAGATAATGAAATTGATATGAATTTCTGAGATGTCCTAAGCCTACTTTCTGTACAACATGAGCATTTAACAATTATTTACGGTGTCAGACAAAAGAACTTGGTTCAATATGGTCTACGAGAAAAACTGTTTGTAGCGTATTTTGATCACGTTACACTATTTCAAACATGACGAAATAGATACACATTACTTTGATTTACTACAAGATGCTTACATTCGAATATGGTCTGCATTTCATTTAGCGTTCATTTACAGGGAAACATAAAATATTTTGATACAATACTGTATCCGATATAGCTATTAAAAATTAATGCTGAAAGTACATTTTCAATTACAGAATGCGTTTTTAAGTTTAACTAAATTTTTGCGCACTACGTGGTGTGCACATATTTTACAAACCCTATACAGGACCACACAAAAGAATTCGTAACCATTGCTGAGAATGAGTATGAATTTCTTAAAGGTGTTAGGTTTTTTTTAGTTATAAATGTACAAGCTCAACTACATTTAATATGCTTAGAGATGTTTGTATCATACAAATAAAATCCTATACAGGGATATTCAAAAAACTGGATACATGGGCCGCCGATAGAAAATAATTCCTGCAAGTGTGATTTCAGTAATTTTGAGCATGATTTTGCATGAATTAGATTTCAGCTTAATACTGTTTGACGTGTATAAAAATTTCTATATACAGAAATGCACAAAAGAATTCAAGTATGTTTCCGTCTATAAGTAGAAATTGCCGAGGGTGAATTTTCAACTGTTTTATGTATTTTCTTACAAAACTAAATTTTAACATAGTATGTAGAATCCGTACAAATATATGCAGTACAAATATATCATATACACTGCCTCATATGAGCTGCATATATCATATGAGCTGCACAAAAGAATTTGAGTACCTTCCAGGTTATGGGTGCAATTGTTGAAATCTGCTTTTCAAACGTGTCATAGGTATTACAAATGTTTAGTTAGATATCTTCTTTACTTTATTAAACGGCGAAGTTTTGTTACAGTGTTCTGTAAGTGTTGGAAAGTATCGACGTAGACGCATGATTTTTCTTTTTTCTTTATGGACATACTCGGTTCAGTCGATTACTCAGGCACCTTTGGTATCTACGTTTGATGGTTCTTTCTGAGCTAGTCGGAATAAAATGATTTCGAAAGGTTTGAGAATTTACTTGCACGATGACGAGAAACCACAATATTTTCCTTACAAATATCTCTCTAAAGACATTTTCCTTTGAAAAATACAGTTAAAATGTTTTTTATGCACAATTAAATGTACACCTATCGCTTTATTGTTAACACTTTCGTACATAGTTGAAATGATTTAGTTAATATTATAGATAATAAAGATTTATAATTAGGACGAAAAAAAAGTAAAGATTAAAAAGTTTTAAAGACTGTAAATTAGATTTTTTAGCTTCATGAGTTGAGGGTAAGACAAATCAAGAAACAGATTTTTTTTTTTTTTTTGGCGGGGGGGGGGGGATTTAATAGATGACCGATTATGTAACTTATTAAAGATTTACAAATATGGCAAAAACATTGCAATTAGGAGTTTTAGAGACTTTAAATTTTATGAGCATGGAAATAATGGGGGGAGAAAAGAAAACGTCAATTTTATATGGGGTGGAAGAAATTATATAATCGATTATTTATTGTTCAATATGAAACAGATAAAGCTGAAAATGTATTAAAAAAAGACTTTCAAAGATTTTAAACTTAAATAAGGGAAAGAAAAAAAAAAGGGGGGATTTTATTTGATGACTTATTTATTTACCTTACTAAAGAATAAAAAATAGGACAAAAAAAAGACTAAATTTTGTGTTCTTGGTAAGGGTAGAGTCAGAGCAAGCGTCAATTTTTGTGGGTGAGGAGTATAGTTATATGATTATTTATGATTACAATAAATTAACAGATAGAGTACAAAATTATATTAATACATGGAAATTATTCCAGAGAGAAACATTCGCCTTGCATACAATATTTCAAATGAAAATCAAATTTCAAATTTCAAAGTAATTGCTTAAAAGGCGCAAAGGCCAACATAGTGATAAAGATTCCAAGCCGGGACTCGAACCCGGGCCATCAGTATAGCGCACTGACGTTCTACCGACTAAACCACTTGGAACGATACCTAGCTCGGAAAATTTCTCACTATTATATGTTGGAAAGGCTACAAACGCAGCACAAGATGGAATATTTATCGTGAGTCACCGACCTGGGACAAACACGAAACATAATTAAATCCAGCATCGATAGAAATTATATTAATACATGGAAATTATTCCAGAGAGAAACATTCGCCTTGCATACAATATTTCAAATGAAAATCAAATTTCAAATTTCAAAGTAATTGCTTAAAAGGCGCAAAGGCCAACATAGTGAAAAAGTTTCCAAGCCGGGGCCCCACCAGTGGCCGAGAGGTTCTGCGTTCGAAGCTGGTAGACGGGAAGTGCTGGGTGCGATCCCAATCGCGCCCGTCGGTCTAATCGTTCGGAGTTTTCGTGGTTTTCTTCGAGCCGTGGATTTTCCATGTGTAAATATGGATTAGGTTCCCTTAGAAAGACCCCCACGGAGGGCACTCCCCCCCGGGCCTATATCCCTCGTGTAGATAATCGGCCGTCAAAAAATCAACCAATCCAAGCCGGGACTCGAACCCGGGCCATCAGTATAGCGCACTGACGTTTTACCGACTAAACCACTTAGAACGATACCTAGCTCGGAAAATTTCTCACTATTATATGTTGGAAAGGCTACAAACGCAGCACAAGATGGAATATTTATCGTGAGTCACCGACCTGGGACAAACACGAAACATAATTAAATCCAGCATCGATAGAAATTATATTAATACATGGAAATTATTCCAGAGAGAAACATTCGCCTTGCATATTATATTAATACATGGAAATTATTCCAGAGAGAAACATTCGCCTTGCATACAATATTTCAAATATTGTATGCAAGGCGAATGTTTCTCTCTGGAATAATTTCCATGTATTAATATAATTTCTATCGATGCTGGATTTAATTGTGTTTCGTGTTTGTCCCAGGTCGGTGAAATATTGTATGCAAGGCGAATGTTTCTCTCTGGAATAATTTCCATGTATTAATATAATTTCTATCGATGCTGGATTTAATTATGTTTCGTGTTTGTCCCAGGTCGGTGACTCACGATAAATATTCCATCTTGTGCTGCGTTTGTAGCCTTTCCAACATATAATAGTGAGAAATTTTCCGAGCTAGGTATCGTTCCAAGTGGTTTAGTCGGTAGAACGTCAGTGCGCTATACTGATGGCCCGGGTTCGAGTCCCGGCTTGGAATCTTTTTCACTATGTTGGCCTTTGCGCCTTTTAAGCAATTACTTTGAAATTTGAAATTTGATTTTCATTTGAAATATTGTATGCAAGGCGAATGTTTCTCTCTGGAATAATTTCCATGTATTAATATAATTTCTATCGATGCTGGATTTAATTATGTTTCGTGTTTGTCCCAGGTCGGTGACTCACGATAAATATTCCATCTTGTGCTGCGTTTGTAGCCTTTCCAACATATAATAGTGAGAAATTTTCCGAGCTAGGTATCGTTCCAAGTGGTTTAGTCGGTAGAACGTCAGTGCGCTATACTGATGGCCCGGGTTCGAGTCCCGGCTTGGAATTTTTTTTCACTATGTTGGCCTTTGCGCCTTTTAAGCAATTACTTTGAAATTTGAAATTTGATTTTCATTTGAAATAGAGTACAAAATGTTTTTAAAAAAGCAATGACTTTTAAGGTTAAAATTTTGTGATCTGAGGGAAAAAAAAGAGGAATAAGCAGAATTAGTTCTTTTTTTGCGGGGGGGGGGGGGCGGAAGTTTATCGGCGACTTATTATTTACTTACCTTAGAAAATATTTACAAATAAGTTAAAAAAAATAATAAACGAAAAAAAATTAAGGACTTTAAATTTCAGATGCTTGGTAAGAGGGAGAGGCGAGGAGGAAATACCAATTTCAGTTGGGGTTGGGGGGAGAGGAGAAATTTTTATGATCGTTTGTTTATTGTTAAAATAAAGTGGCAAATTGAGCAGAAAAGATTTAAAAAAATTAAAGCGTTTTAAAGGGTTTTTATTTTAAAATATGGGTACCGTGGATGAGGGAGCAAAAGGGAGAAATGACATTTTCGATGGAGGCAATTTACAAGAACTTTTAATGAAATGAATATGGTGAAATAAATTGATAACGAAATTTATGACTGACTATTTATTGTTAGTGTAAAGTAACAAATAAAACAGAAAATTAAAGAAAATATTAAGGAATTTTAAAGATTTTAAACCTTGATACTGTAAGGGGAGCAAAACGGGAAACGAAATTTCGGAAGAAGGGGAGACAAAGAGTGCAAGATGTTTGGATAAGAATATGGTGTGCATCGAATTTATTGTTCATTTACAGGGAAACATAAGGGATGATTGCTGATAGTGAGTTTTAAATTATGATATGTTTGATTTATGATAAGTTATGGTATAAGTTAAGTTAAACTAATATTTTTGCACAGGCACATAGGTGGTGTATATGAATTGCATAGAATATAAAGAGTGATCAAAGGGCTCCAATGTGATGTATCTCATGAGGGTTGTCGAAAAATGTTAGAAAAGTACCGGCATATTATACTATCAGCTAAATGTCCTGTCGGCTAATCGTCTTTTCGGCTAAATGTCCTCCCGGCTAATTGCCACGTTCGGCCAGTTGTCTGTCGGCCAATTGTCTGTATTGCTGAAATTATTGCTATTCCGTTGCATAGACACTACACAAAAGATTTCATCAGTAGTACCGAGAATGACTATGAATTACTTAAAGATGTTTTTTAATTTGATTTATGCATTTTCAAGCTCAACTACTTTTAGTATAGATGTTTGACCCATAGCCGGTCGCAGACATTTAGCCGACAACCAAATAGCCTTCAAGACATTTAGCAGATTGCAGTTAGCTGAGACGTGCATTTAGCCGATACGTACATATAGCCGACAACACAATTAGCTGAAATTTACATACAGCATACAGGACAATTGATCGAAACGGACATATAGTAATAATTTTAGCAATACAGACAATTGACCGACAGGCAACTGGCCGAACGTGGCAATTAGCCGGGAGGACATTTAGCCGAAAAGGCGATTAACCGACAGGACATTTAGCTGATAGTATAATTAGCCGGTACTTTTCTAACATTTTTCGACACCCCTCATGAGATACATCGCATTGGAGCCCTTTGATCACTCTTTCATATTATGTACCTCCCGTTCCCCCTCCCCCAATTTGTATCACCGGGAGCATTTTTCTGACTTTTCCGACATCCCTCAAGTGATATATCATTGGACTGGGCAGCCCTTTGATCACTCTTTCATATTATGCACCTCCCGCTAGGTTACAGTTAATTTGCAGTTTGGTTACAATTGCGATTAGTTACTCTTAGATTACGGTTAGGTTATAATTAAGTTACGTTTAGGTGATAATTAGATTACACTTAAGTTACAGCTTGGTCATGGTAAAGTTATGTTACAGTTACATAACATTTAGCATATGATTAGGTTATAACTAGGTAAACGTTATTTACAGTTAGATTATGGTTAAGTCCCAGTTAGGTTACATTTAGGCTACAATTAGGTTACTGTTAGGTTTTAGTTTGGTTACGGTTACTTCATAATTAGGTTACACTTAGGTTACGTTTAGATTATGGTTAGGTAACTGTTCGGTTATAATTAGGTTACGTTTAGGTGATAATTAGATTACGCTTAGGTTACAGCTTGGTCATGGTAAAGTTGTGTTACAGTTACATTACTGCTAGCATACGATTAGGTTATAATTAGATAAACGTTAGTTACAGTTAGATTACGGTTACGTCCCAGTTAGATTATATTTAGGCTACAATTAGGTTACTGTTAGGTTTAAATTAGGTTACGGTTACTTTATAATTAGGTTACCGTTAGGTTACGTTTAGATTACGGTTAAATAACTGTTAGGTTACGTTTAGGTGATAATTAGAATACGCTTAGGTTAGAGCTTGGTCATGGTAAAGTTATGTTTCAGTTACATTACAGTTAGCATATGATTAGGTTATAACTAGGTAAACGTTAGTTACAGTTAGATTACGGTTACGTCCCAGTTAGGTTGCATTTAGGCTACAATTAGGTTACTGTTAGGTTTCAGTTAGGTTACATTTAGGCTACAATTAGGTTACTGTTAGGTTTCAGTTAGGTTACGGTTATCTTACACTTAGGTTACGTTTAGGTTACAGATAGATTATAGTTACGTTACAGTTTGGTATTGGTTAGGTTACAGTTACGCTACAGTTAGTTTATGCTTAGGTTATAATTAGGTTAAGATCAGGTTACAGTTACGTTACAGTTAAGTCGGATGAATATCCTGTCGGATGAATGTCCATGTCGAATAATTGTCCTCTGTTGGCTAACTGTCTTGTCGGCTAACAGTCGCTGTCGGCTAAACATAGTGTCGTCTAAATCCCTTCCTGTGAAATCTTGTATCACTCTTTAGGAATCTGTGGACAGGCACAAAAACATCCTATCTGTGTTTTTATACCTAGATAGTGTATAAAAACCTTTTTTAATTCATTACTCTGAATTTGGAGATTTTTGTAACAAATACAGCTGTTTTTTTTTTTTTTTTTTTTTTTTTTTTTTTTTTTTTTTTTTTTTTTTTTTTTTACAATTGTTTGAGAAAGACTTTGTTTTTATTTTCTCTGAAAACTGCTTGGATTTTTCATTACATTGATATGCAATTCTGATAATGAATTTCATAGAATTCCATTTCAAAGCAATATTTCGAATTTCTTCCAATTTTACCAAAGCATTCTTTTTCTTTATCAGAAATCAGTGAAAATAAATTTATTTTTCTGCATCTTTATCTTTAGGCTAAGTTACAATTTTATTTTCCCCGCATTGCTGATAGAGATTTTTTTTTTACCTTGTCAGTTGAAAGCTCACAGTCAAATATCTCCAGAGATTCTCCATCTTCTTCCTCTACTTCCCAGTTAATAATCAGGAGGAGTTGCCGTAATATCCTTTACCAATCTGTGTCCTATATCGGAATTTGGTAAATTAGCAGTGCTTTTAGTTTATAGTCTTTACTTGACCTTACCGATCATGACAGTGTTAAGCTATCATTCGTTGTTGCTAAGAAACTGTTAGGATAGCTGAGGACGCTCTATAACCGGGCTAGTTATTACTTTTTCGATTTTTGTTTCAGATATTTTTCTTTAAAATTACTTTTACTTTCATATCCGCTCTAAAATTTAAACTATCCTATTATATATAAAAAAAAAAAAAAACTATAGCCAAAATCGAAAAGTAAAAGCTAGCCTCACTGTCGATAGTCACCAGATATCCTATGCAAAAAAAAGAAAAAAAAAAGAAAAAGAAAAAATCATTCAAAAATATTAAAATCAAAGCGAGAAATATGAAAATGACCCCCCCCCCCCCATAGACTTAAAATTAGCGTTTTCATTCCTTCCCGTGTCTGAAATAGGCGTGCATGCATCCAATTCTTTGAATAGCCTTGTATATTATTATATTTTTATTTTCCAAACATATCTTTCTAAATGTAGTTGAATTTGAAAATAAAATTAATCAATTTCTCAACAATTCTTCCTAGTTCTTTTGCGTAGCCCTATACATAGTCTATCGAATTTATATATATAATCTAGTATGCAGAAATTTAGTTAAAAACGTATATCATAGCTGAAATCTCACTTTCAGCAATCATCCCTAATAGACAATACTTCATATGCAATATTGTATCCAATATCTTTTATGTGCCCCTGTAAATTAAATAAAATGTGATGCACATAATATTATAATGTAAGCATCATATTGTAAACCTCAGTAACGTATATGAATTCCATCTTGTTTGAAATCGTGAAACATAACTAAAACACACTTTGCAAGCAGTTTTTTCTGTAATAAAACTGAACCCTTTTCTGTGACCCTGTAAATGAATGATAAATGCTTTGCTATCCCTTCAGAAAGCATGTTTTACTGCGCCTCATAAATTCATATCAATTTCATTATGTTGTAACAGAAAACGTTATTAAAATACCCCGCAAACGTTTTTTCTTCGTAGTCCATAATGTAACGAAATATACTTTTTAATTCCCCTGTACAAGTACCTATGCTCTTCAATAATGCGAATAAATTGTACATTTAAAATTGTTTTATGTCATTAAAATACACGCAAATGTATTTTCCCACATAGACCATAATATAAAATACTTTTGAATGTCCATGTAAGTGAAGTATAAAATATTAAAAGGTAATACGTATTAGAAAAAAAAATTGCTAGCTAGTATATTTTTATAAAATGCTATATTTTATCTTGCAGTTTCATAACTTTTAGTTTTACATTATTAAAGTTAATGATAAATTTTCGCGTTTCCTAACCGTTGCAAAAAAAATATCTTTGCGTTACATTTGAGAACCAACGCAGGTTACGGGGAAAAAATGTAAACGCTAATGTTAAATATATGGGAGCGTTATATTCAAATCTCACTTCCTTTTTATCTCACTTCCTTTTTAACATTTTAAAATGATTTTTTTTTGTATAGGATAGCTGAAGACGATCTACAACCGGGCTAGTTTTTAATCTTTCGATTTTGGTTTCAGATATTTAAAAAAAAATACTTTTAATTTCGGAACAGGGGTGAATCGTTTCTGAAATTGAAACTTTCCTAATATATATATATATACTAAACTAAACTCTGCGGCTATACAATCCATGAGGATCAGGGCCGACAGTGCCCATCTCTGTTTTCTTGACCCTAGGCCCGAGGTGCTATACAGCATGCGTCCCGGCCAGGTGGTCAGCCTAACGCGAGACCCTCGGTGTTTAGTTCCCAAGCAAGCTTGGTACTCATTTTATCGACCCCAAAGGGATGAAAGGCTGAGTGAACCTTGCCCAGTCGGGAGTCGAACTCTCGACCTGCGGTGCGGCAGTCAGATGCCCTGACCACTACACCACTGGGCTTCATATATATATATATATATATATATATATTAATATATATATATATATATATATATATATATATATATATATATATATATATATATATATATATATATATATATATATATATATTATTTTTATTATATATATATATATAATAAAAATCTAAAAAGTAAAATCTAGCCTTCTAGCTTGGTTGAAGATCGTGCTCAGCTATCCTATGTAAAAAACATCATTCAATAATATTAAAACAAAGCGAGAAATTTTAAATTAACGCCCCCATAGACTTCGTTTTACTTTCTCTCCGTGTCTGAAGTGGCCTCTTTAAAAAATATATCTGTTACACAGGACAAATTTCGTTCTCCGACTGTTAAAGGTGTACTGTCCCCTTAAAAATAATAAATATTAAAGTAATGAACTATAAAAATATTTCTTTAAAATTTTGAACAAGTTGATTTACAATTTTAAAGTTAACAATCTTTAAAACTTATTAACTTTAAATTCTGCTGATTTTTAATTAAAAAAACTGTTTTTCGAACGTAAAATGTTAAATTGTCGAATATTTTATACATATACAAGAATAGGAGGCTTGAAAACCAGTCTCCTGGCCAGGCCACAAATATGTTCTAACAAATTATGACTTCGTAATTATTTGTTAACTATTTTAACTTAAAAAATAATTTAAAAAATACTCGTCTATTTTTTTACCATTTTACTTAATAAACTAGGACTGAAATTTGATTCCTTAATAACTTCTATATGTTGTAACTCCCTCTGTGTGGTTCTGAAATTGTTTATATAAACGAAATGTATAATTTCCTTCGTTATTCATAGAAATATAGAATTTAAAATATTTCATTCTTTCAAGAGTCTTTTGTTGAAATTAAACAATAATTTTAGAAAAAAAAATAAATCCAAGGTTTGAAATAGGAGTGATCTATTTTAACACGATACAATAATCCAATCACAATTAAATCGTTTCCATTTGCTAAAATGTTTGGATACTAGCCAATCATATTTTTAATAGGCGTGGTTTTCATCGTCTTGGTAGAGGCGGAGAGCATAACATTACGAGGCCATTTTTGACACATTTTTCATCAAAATCTTTGCATATTTTGCTCAGCCTAATTGTAGTAGAACTATTGAAAGCATGTTATTGGAAAGCTTAAACTCTATATTTTCGTTGTTATTAAAAACATTTTCCTGAATTTTGCTGATATGAATGTTATAAGACTAAAAAGGACACAATACCTCGAATTTCACTGGATCCTAAATTGACAGGATCCTGAGAATTAAACTACAACGAAAATCGGAAAAGTAAAAAATAGCCCGTAAACAGATAGTCCTCAGCTATCCTGTGCAAAAAAAATCATTTAAAAATATTAAAAATCAAGCAAGATATTTGAAAACATTGTTGCCATAGACTTATCATTAGCGTTCGAACTTCAAGCCGTGACTAGTGTGGCCTCTTAAGGTGCCTTGATCAAGATGGGGGGATCCTCTCTCGGTTAATAATCGATTTCCGAACTTCAATTTGGATACAGCCCTTAAAATACGCTCGTTTTAAAATAATTAATTTCTCGGAAACTTATGATACGAATTGCACAAAAATTTGTTTTTAGGCTAATTGGAGGATGTAGGGTTCATTTATGATGTCAGAATTGTGTACTGCTATTGAAAAAAACAAAGTTATGGTTCGTTTTGATATGTAGATGACCCCCTAAGCAAAAATTATCTATATCATTTAAAAGTAGACTTTTTTTCCAATCGTTCGGTATCAGTAACTTTCTTCTACGATAATTTGTTGAGGAGTTAGTGGGGGGGTGTTTACTTTTTTTTTTCCACGACTGTACAATGAAATGTATTAGTAGATTCAAATTAATAATTGTTTGCCTACTTTCACTATAAAAATTATCGACTTATTTTTTTACATTAAATTTTAATTGTTATTTCAACAACAACGTAACATCAATGTATTAGAGAGGGAAAAGAAAAGAAGTTAAATTGTGTTTATATAATTTATTTGTTAACCCTTTCGGGACCGGTGACTTCTACAAAAATTTTATTCTGTTGGCACAACTTTTTTTAAAGAAGTTACCTTTACTTAAATAATCATGAAAATGCTCTAATTAAAGAAAGCAAATATTACTTTTCTTTTTTACTGATTCCGGAAACTAATTTTGTATGCTTTTTATGGAGGTTCTTATATGCACCTATCGTCCCGAATGGATTAAGAGACCTGTTTTTTCGACTACAATCTACAGAAAATGTGTCGAAAAGGTACAGTCTTTATTTAACTACATTTGACACATGATACAACGAAGTCAATTGCACTTCCTCTTTTTTGGAGCAATTTTCTAAACATTCCTTGGAAAGAACATCTGCATTACGCGCAATCCAATTTTTTATTATTACTTGCATCTTTCTTGCCCTTTTTACTTTTTATTTTTCCCTTTTTCTCCTTTGGTTTTAGTAAACTTGATAACATGCCAAACATTGTTAGGTTGTGCAAAAAGAAAAGGAAAAGTTAATAACACTTAATCATCCCATACAAAAGAAACTGCGCATGTATACCGGAATTGCAATGCGGCATGTATCCCATTTTACATGGTGCAGACGTCGGCCATCACAGTTACCTGCTATCGCTAAGGGGAATAGTGTAACCATACATACAGTACTCTATACAAACGCTACACTTAGTTTTGACTTCGAAATCATGCATGCATGTAGTAATTAGTGTATGAAAAGTATTTAAACATAACGTGTTTAAAAGTTTGGACAGTGAAATCATACACTTACGTCAAAATAAGGATTGTACTTCTACAAGTAAACATCGAAATGGGATTCACGCTATACACTGGTTAAAATAATCTCATTGCACACCTATACTGTGTGTTTGACGATCATCTATCTATAATTACAAGAAATACAAGGGTTGCGGCATCTATCCCGTATGCGGCGGCTCTCCCGGAGTTACCCTATACACATTTCATTCGTATGCTCATTCGTATGCTCGTTCGTATGCTCATGTTTCCTTTGTGAATGCTTTCTGTTCTATTTCGGGTCCCTCTGATCATAAAGATTTTTCAACTCGTATAAAGAACAATGGGATTGAAACATTTGCTAGCTAGACCCCTTGTACCTTTCTTAGCGGGTGTAATATGTTAATCTTCGGAGAAAGGTTTTCTGTAATTTTATATTCTCTCTATTTATTTTTAAATAGTATTGTTGATAATGACATGAAAGTTACTTGCGCATAGCAAAAGAAAAGAATATGGGAAGGTTAAAAGATTATATGTGAGTTATAAGAAAACTAAAATTATTAAAAGATTAATCTACGGTACTTCATTAGCAAAATTCATACTAATAAATTTATTTAAACTTCTGAAATAACGGTAAAACTTTTATTATACCTTCGTCATTAAAAATTGGTCATACATAGACGAAAGGCGAACACGTGCAAAATTAAACAAAATGAAAGGATAGACTTTATCAAGTAATAAAATAAGTACACCATACTACATTGTTAGTGTCTGATAATTTTTTGCTTTTTTATTTTCGAAAATTAGAGTGCTATGATAAGAAATATTGTGCGTATTTATAATTTAAATAGAGCAATATTTTTTGTTGTATATAGTGTACTAGTTTGAAAGCTGGCGAGCCACAATAGTATAATCAGTTTTGCATACTAATCTTATTTGTCTTGCTTTAAAGGATAATCTATTCCGTAGATTACCGCAACCTAATGTAGAGTTGTGGGAATTTCATTATCCGTCTATTTTCTTTTCAGTGACGTACAGTGAGCTGAAAGAAAACTTTTCCTAGGCATTCTTTGGAAATCACAAACTTGTGATTACGTGGTCTATCCCTTACATTATTTACCGCTGAAAACACATATTTCATTGTTTTTTTTTTTTTTTTTTTTTTTTTTTTAAACTTTCGTCAAAAAAAAAAAAAAAAAAAAAAAATTCAATTATATTAATAAAAGTACATATCCAAATAATAAAAGTTAGGATTTACTAAAATTTCACGGATATGTAATTTACTGAACTATAATCTAATGGCTATAGTTATTTTGAGTACTATGAATAGAACAATGAGTCAAAGTTAAATTTTTTAAGACATTTGTAAAATGTTGTATTACTATAGGAATAATGGACATAAAAACTTTCTAGTACCTTTGATATTTCTTAGAAATTATTAGTTTTGAAAAGTAATGCCTATTTTAAGAAATGAAATATCTGTTTGACATATAAGAGGCGTGAACAGTGTATAGAGAATAAAGCAAACTTTTATTTTTATAAATATTCGTAAATTCTGGAACATGAATTTAGTCATTATAATAAACGCAAAGACAAAATGCATGCAGATAATAACAAAATAAAATGTTAAAACAAATTAAAATCAATTAAATAAAATTGGCTATTAATAAGACTACAGAACCAAAGTGGTTAGAGGGGTCACTGTTTGTCTTAATCATCGCAACAAAGGTGAGAGGCTGTGACAACAACTCCTACAGGTCTGATAGCAATCCGTTTTGTTTGAGACTCTTGACGTACATGCTGATATGTTTATTCAAACTCAAACAGGGCCCAAGGTCGCAAATGGTCGCAGTTATTCTCTGCATTTATTATTAACAGAATATCTACAAAAAACAAACGTAAGTACTGTTCTGCGAAATTCGTGAACACGAAAATTGAAAATTTTATTTTATGAAAAAATAACAGCTATTGACATAAATAAAAAATAAATAAATATTTTTATTGTGTAATATTTCATAATTCTTTTGTTGGTATAAAATTAAATAATTTAAATTTTAAATTCAAATTTAAATTAACTCAACTTTAAAAAAATTAATAATTTTACATGCATATTTATGAGATGAGATTTCTTTTTACGATCAAATTGAATTTAGCAATAAAATGTGAAAAGGGAATAAACTATATTAATTATCACACTCAAGAGAATTAATTACCTGTTATTTTGAGTGAACTATTTGTGCGATTACTACGGTTCTCGGTTTTTCGATTAAAAAAAATAATGATTTGCGAAGGTTTATGAAGGGTCATCAACTGTACTTCTTAAAAGCATTTAGACCAAGTCTGCAATGAAATCCGACATCATAAATAGTTTTAAATTTTCAAAATGTTGCAGTTTTTCTGCAGGTTGTTCCTGTCTAAAAACACTTCTGGGAATTTAGATAATTTATACATTGGTAATACAATATCTAGAAACTTTCTAAAAATCCTATTTGCAAAACTACAGTCTGCCGTGTTAGCAACTAAATCTTCTTTGTGAACGTAGTTCAGAACAATTTTTAGAGACGTTCATGCCTGTCCTACGTCAACTCAACCAGGTGTTTTACCCGGAAGAGTGTTGTTATATTATCATTATTGAGTTTTTATTTCCAACAAAGAATTAGTCAAGGAAACTTGCAGTTTCATCAGGTAGAGTAATTCCGGGATTTATGCCGCATATTTTTCTCAGTTTGTGTATAAAGTCCCATGGTGGACATAAAATAAAAAAAAATCATGCTGTACTATTTAATGTTAAATATACAACACGTGTACTGCAACAACAAAAAAAAATAAAATAAAAACAAAGAATTGGTATTTTTTTACAATTTTTTACTAAAACATCACACTGGGTCGCGTCACCTGAACATTCAGGCTGAGACGCCGCACTTGTGCGGTAGTTATGCCGCGCTTGTCAAAAGAACTATATGGCATTATAAATAAAAATATACAAAATATATTCATATGTGGGCTATAATTAACTAAGGCTTGCACCTTCTTTTCTTTTATAAAATGTGGGCATTTCTAATGAAATCTGTGAACAAGTTGAAAATTTATCTGGTTTCGAAAAACAATACTTCATTTAAATCGAACACGTTAGAATGCAAAATCTTTTCAATTAAAATTAACGACTAATAACATAATTAACTTGGTTAGTCTGTGCAAAAAGTAAAGGAAAAGTTAATAACACTTAATCATCCCGTACGAAAGAAACTGCGGCATGTATACCGGAATTGAAGTGCGGCATGTATCCGATTTCGCATGGTACAGACGTCGCACATCACAGTTACCTACCCTCTCTAAGGAAAATGGCGTAATCATACACACAGTACTCTATACAAACGCTACACTTAGTTTTGACTTCGAAATCATACTAGCATTTAGTAATTAGCGTATAAAAATATTTAACCATAACGCGTTTAAACGTTTTGATAGTGAAATCCTGCGTTTACGTCAAAATAAGGATTGTTGTACAGCTACAAATAAACATCGAAATGGGATTAACGCTATACACTGGTTAAAATAATCTCACTGCGCGTTTGACTGCCCTCTATCGATAATTACAAGAAGTATAAGGGGTGCTGCATGTATCCCGGATGCGGCGATTTTCCCAGAGTTACTCTATCTGGTGAACAGTACTTGCCATCCATCTCAGCAATTAACCTATAAAATGTAGTGCTTCGTTACCGATCTTTCAGTAAATTGAAATGATGAAAACAGTCTTAGTGATTATAATAAAGTTGCATATGCAAATCTCGATGTTCTAGCAGAGAAATTTGAAGATCTAAACATTCGAACAAATAAATACCTTTTTTGAAATTTAAGTTATTCGAAATTTCTTTATTAGTTATACGAAATTTCAGTAGTGCTTTTTGCGACACCTCTCATTAAGCACAACGGTCTCTTGACTTAAGCATAGCTAAAGTTCTACTCCATATATCTTCTACATATTAGCAATTGAGAAAGTAAATTATCTTCGAATTCATCGCGAATAATTTTTCCATTCTTTGTACTTTCTTTAACCTTTACAAGAAGAAAGTATTGGATTGGTGAAAATTTTCGACTTCCGATTTTCGGTGGATTTATACGTTTAAAACCCTGAACACGGTTTGACGCACTTTAGAAAATGTCTGTCTCTGAGTGTGTGGTTCTTTGAATCTGTCGGTCATTATCTGACAAAAAAAATTGTGGGCGCTTTATCTCAATACACGGAATTTAATAAAATTTTAGATTCAGTTAGATCTTGATATAAATTGGTGCAGATTAGTGTTTTTGGTGTACTTTTCCCGATTTCTGCAATAGCTCTATCTCAAGAACTAGAACATCGAGGGAATTTTACAAGAATGTGAAAATAAATAAATAAAGTACTGAAATCTCTAAAAAATAGAGAAAACAATCTCCATAAATAATTTCTCATAATACATATTTATGCGTGCAAAATATTTTTCAGATGTATTCACGCATTTATGCCTTGAAAACTATATTTACGCACAATAAATCCTAGCGAAAGATATAAAACATCTGTATAAAATATTAATTTATCATATTATAAAGACGTTTGAGCATATTTATAAGTAATATTAAACTAAATTGAAAATATGTAACCGCTAATACATTCACAAAAAATTCTTAATAATATTTAATAAAAATGAAGTTGTGCAGCTAACATGTACTTCAGATTTATTCATGCATTTCTGTCGACATAGCTGAATTTGTTTTATAAGTAAACACGGAAAAGAAATATGGCATGTTGTAAAAAGAAATGTTTTTTGGAGACATTATTGAGAATTTAAAGTTCCAAATATCTGCAATATTTAGAATTTTTTTTTTCACTAATTACAAAGTAGTAAAAAACTTCTGTTTCTAATCTAGCAAAAACCTTTGTTTATAAAACTTCCTGAAAATGCATTTGTTAAATAAAAACACATTTCAGATATTTTCAATAATTTATGTCCAGAAAATTGTGTTATCGCAAAATCAAACTTCCTAACAGAAATGCGGCATATCTTACAAAGGATTGATTTCTGGTTGACTTTATTAAGGAATTAAATATCCAGATATCTACAATATTAAGGATATATTTTTTTATGAATAAATTTAAACTAAACAAAAAACCTGTGCCTCTAATCATATAAAAAATTAATTTTTTATAATATTTCTTAAAAATACATTTCATTGTTTGAAACGTATTTGAGATTTATTCATGGATTTGAAAGAAGAAAGTTGTATTTATTAAGGTAACAAAAATCTTGTCAAAAGAGCTATAACATCCTGCATGAAGAACTTACTTCTTCTCGACTAAGTCATTGGATTGACAGCATTCAATACGTTTTTTGTCTTGCGAATGTGAAGAAAACAATTGTTGACAGGTAGAATGAACGATCAATACCCAATATTTCCAGAAGTTAAATACTTTTAAAGACTTAATTCTTCATGTCTAAAATATTCTTCTGATATAAAAGGTTATAAATATTTTTTTTTAAGTTAGACCTTAAGTGTTCTTCTACTCACAAACATTGCTTTGTATTTTATTGCGCAGTGCAGTTTTAAATTTAGGCAATAATTACGCAAAATTTTTATTGCTTAAGACTGCATTGTTAAATTCTAGACTAGATAATTTCTAGATAATTTCAAACAAGAGAATAAAAAATTAAGCCTGTACTAATTCAGAAACATTCTGAGTAATAAAATTTTATAAAAACCGATTGTATTGTGTAAATACTATTCATGCATGTTTCTCAGGGAATAAATTTCGTCTATTTCACCAATCATGAACTCTGTCAATTTGTCCTTAAACCCAAATAAATAAATAAATAAAGCCCCCGAAAAAGAACTATAACATATTTTGTGAAGGATTAACTTCTGCTGGATTAAGGCATTAGACTGACAGTTTTCAATATGTTTCATGTCTTGCGAAGTGGCAGAGAAAATAAGTGAATGTGTACAAAACAGATACTGACAGATAGAGAGAAAGATCAATACTCCATATTTTTGGAATATAAAATTTACTGTTATAGAACTTTTTCTTCATATCTAAACTGAAAATGAAATAGCTGATATATAAAGCGATTTTTTAAGGCGTTTGTGAATACACGTTTTTCTACGCACAAAAAATGTTTTGCATTTTACTGCCCAATACATTTTTTTACGTTATCAGAAATTAAAAGCGGGGGATTTTTATTTACACTCTAAAAAATAAATTCGTAAATTTATACATTAAAACAGGTATACTGATGATACAGAAAATATTTGACTATATGCGTAAAAAGGCGTGTAAATTGCCAAATACACGCCCTGGTGTGTCAATTTCAAATTACGCATTTTTCTGTGTAGCGAATTAAGTGGCTTAAGTGTGTAAAATGTTATCAGATAACTCAGAAAGGCACAGTTTAAAGTATAAATTTCAAATGCGTACACATATATCGGTGTAATATACAAAAAAGATCGATTCTGTTTGCATAGTATATAACCTTACAGTTTGGGATGTAAATTGTGAGCTGAATATTTTTATGGAAAGAAAAAGAAAATTCCGGAAAAGAAATTTGTCTTAAGAACAAATACGTGTGGTGCTCTTTCCAGCAGATTTGTTTTTTGACCACAGAATAGTGTTTCCTTAATTTACAAAAAAAAAAAAAAAAAAAACAGGATCGTCTGAAATTATATTTACTGCATGCCACTCAATGTGAAAGTTGTTTTGAAGCACGAAAATAGTATGTCATAATTTATAAATAAAATCTGTATAAATAAACTGTAAAATAAAATTTTGAAAATTACGAAAATCATGACGCTGGTATTATTTCCGTATATTCCCCTATCAATTTCAGTCACAAGGTTTGAAATGTATATATCTACATCAAAAGGAGAAATTTTCTATTTAATTCTATCTAAAGTAAACAAGCAATATTTACCGAAACTTGATTTGAACTCACGATCTGCGACGTTTTAAGCCATTAACTTGACCATTCAACAACTATTATACAAGCCGAGCATTCCAGTTTTGCTATATATTATGTTCACATAAGTACACATATTTCTGCGTAACATTCTGTTCTTACACATACTTCTGATTAATATCGTTTGACATAATCCTGAGTAATATTCTGTTCTTGCACACATAGCTGTGTAAAATTCGTACACATAATTCTGTGTAATATTTTGTTCCTACGCATATATTTCGGGTAAATCTGTAAAATTTTCTACCATTTACGTACTTGTTTGAGTTTTTGAAGGGATAACAAATTGCACACTTCCATTAAGCCAATGAACACACATAAATACGGGTACATTTTAACGACAAGAATGTAAATTTCATTACAAAAATGTAATTTAGAGTGTAGTGTCTAGTTTACCCATTTATTTTTTAGAGTGTAGTATTATACATAGATATAGTTTTTTCTATTTATTGTGTTCGCATAAGTACACATATTTCTGTGTAATATTTTGTTCTTACACATATTTCTACATAATATTGTTACCCATAAGCATACGTAATGTTCTATCCTTACGCATATAGCTGTGTTAAATTTGTTCACATACTTCCGTGTAATATTCTGATCTTACGCATATATCTGAGTAATTTTCTTATACATATTTTGGTGTAATATTCAAATTACTCAGATATTTGTGTAAAATGCAAAATTTGTAAATTACATTACTGCACTAATTGGGGAAATCCGTAATTCCGGATATTTTCTCTATTTACACATTTGTTTGAGTTTTTAATGGGATAATAAATTACGTACTTCCATTGAGCCAATAAACGCACATAAATACAAATAATTTTAACAAGTGTCTAAATTTTATGGCAGAGGTGTAGTTTTACAAATTTATACATATACGTATGTAAAACTGATTAATTTACATATTTATTTTTTAGAGTGTAGATAAGAACTTATTGATAAATTCTATACCTAAAAAGTGTAAGACAACTTTTTGCTTTAAACATTAGAATTGGCCTTTCACGCGTAATATTTTCAAGTGTTTGGTTTCAGTGTAGTTTGTTTTCAAAAGCTACGAAATATAGTTTTGCACATTCGAAATTCATTACGATCTCTTCTAAATTCGTACAAGATTATATATACCAGGCAAATATGTTATTAACAATTTTTTTTTTAAATGTTGAGCGAAAAAAAAAAAAATTGGAGGCTCTCCTAATCCAGAAATAGTCATAATAATCTTTTATAAAAACTTATTTGTGTCTTTCAAATACCATTTATTCATATCTTCCAAGAAATTAATTCTGTCAATTGTCCGTCAGTCAGAAATTCTGTCAATTTGTACTTAAGCAAATAAATAAATAAAATCTCGGAAAAAGAACTATAATATCTTCTATGAACGGTTAACTTCTGCTTGAGTAAATCATTGGACTAACAGTTTTCAGTATGTTTTGCGTCTTTCTAAGGGACAGTGAAAATAAATGAATGTGTACCAAACAGTTGGTGACAGCTAAATAATAGGAGAGACCGGGCATATTTTCGATAGGGGCACGTTTTCTAACTTGCTTTAATTTTTTAAATGAGCCGCAAGATGATGCCAGCGGGCGAACTGGCTGAAGTGTCAACACTGCAGAAACTATCTATGAAAGTTATAATTTATTAGTTGCTGTCACTTCGTCAGGAGGGTTGTCTTTTTCATTTTTTCAACGGTGAGTAAAGTTTCAAGTTTTTACTAAAACGTAAAATAAACATACTAGCGTTAAACTTACTGTTTTGACATTGCATGTACAAAAAAGGGTTTCTTTCTTCACGTAACTACGCGTTTGTATTGCAAATAACTTACACCGCTAATCGTCCAGGTAGTGTAAAAGTTCCTGGCGACGGGGCAGGTTTTCCAACAGCATACGGGGCGCTTATTCCAACTTGTGTCTCTTTGGAAAACGTACCCCGTCCTAAATTAGTTAGTCTTATCGTACAAAAAATGTATTTATTGTGCAATAAAATCGGCCAAGTAATCATATCTGGAGCGAACCCTGTTGATAATTTGTCTTTTAATTAAAACTACCAATATTATAAACAAAGTTAAATTTAAATATATAGAGCAATGTTAACTATTTTATAAAAGAAGTTCATTTAAAGAATCCATTTCATGTCAATTATGCATATGTTGTCATTCCCATCTCACTGTAGTCATAAGCTATAACCTTAGATCGCAGTGTGTATGGGACTCTCAAAAAGCAAATTAACACTACTAGTGACGCCTGGGTATGCACAAATAAAAGGCTTTTGTCAATTTACGACATCCCGTCTATTTTGGTTAGAGCTGCATCCCTGGCGTTCACACCAGTCAATATTATGGCGGTTCTAAACTTTCAGGAATTTCCTACTGAATGCTGAACTATTTATAAACTCGGATTTTGTGTCATCCTACTTTTCTGACAGGCCAGCTCCTGCCAAACCAAATCTTAAAAGCACCAACAATCCTGAACAGATTTAAAATTTGCCAGAAATATAGACTGTTTTCGCCTAAATTCAAAAATCGCGTTGATCCCAAACCACAGAAAGCATCAAATCATTGTTCACCAAAGCAGGCTAGCGCTCCGAAGAAGCTGTTCCTTCAAACTTTCCACTCAAACTTTCCCTATTGCTTATGAAGAAGGCGTTCCTTCTATATTCAAACAAACTTCCCCTACCCCATTAGAAGTTAGACCTTTTGAGAAGGTTTCACATAGGAGGCAAATACGGTATGAAAAGAAAAAACTCGAGTAATCTATACTGACTAATTCTCCCGTTAAAAATGAACTGAAAACGGAAAAAAGTTTTATCTAACAAAAAGAAAAAATTGCTAAAGGAATCAGATAAAAGAAGCGAGAAAATAAATCCAATTCTGGCGAGAAGCTATTTGGACCTTCATCTTTAAATGTAAAATGCATTAATACATCTAAGCCTAAAATAGGTATAGCTTACATTCAAGTGATGAAGAAGATGAAAATATGTGTTTGAACTTATTTCTTTGAAATTTACTCCAAATCTAAGATAAATGAAAAGTGGGTGCGATGCAAGAAATGGGTGCATGAAGACTGCGCCAGAGAAGATATTTATATTTTATTTGCGTTCATTGTGATTCAGACAATGATGACGACTTTTATTTTAAATAACAATTTTAAAAAGACAGATTTAACTGGCAGTTTATGAAATCGTTAAGTGGCATTTGTTTTCCATATTCACTTAGTTTCTCTATGTGCTATTTCTTTGTGTAAACCTTTTTTAGTTTATAATAAAAAATACATATTAATTAACAATCAAGATTTATTTCCTGTGTTTTACCATTTTAAGTATAGTTAGAAAAATTTCCCCTGTTCAGTTGTAGTCGGCTGGAAAACTTGCCCGCATATGGGTCACATTTCCAAAGTTACATGATCAGACTTAACCAATATCTGTTAAAAACAATATTTAGGTTATATATATATATATATATATATATATATATATATAATTGAGCCAATTTGTAGATAAAGGTCTAGGGAGTACAAAGATCACTGCAAATGGAGGCGTCTTAAATTCAGACACATATGTGACTGAAAAAGTAATTCAGACATTTAAGTGTCTAAATGTGAAATTTCAGACATCATAGATGTCTAAATTTAAGACACATAAGTGTCTTACTATGAGCATGTTATAAATGAACGGAGAAAAATGTCTGAATAATAGTGACATGTCTGAAATTAAGACATTTAGAAATTCAGACACTTAAGTGTCTGAATGCGATACAATTGTATCATATGAGTGATGACTGTACGTACAATTGTATTGCAATATGTATATCAGCGCTATCAGAAAATATTTCCGAATGGATGAAAGATATTTAAAATACTCTTTCATCCATTTAATTTAGTATTTATTTATAAATGAAGAAATCATGGGACATCTGAGAAAATTAGAAAAGTTCGCTTACTAAGGTTTGGAGCTAAGTTATTTTTGGCGCAATAATAATTAAATAATTGCTTTTCACAAAATATAAAATTTTCCAAAAATTACTTGTTATCATGATCGTATACAGAATCGCTCACCTAAATACTAAGAGTTATGAGTAGAGGGAGAAAGAAACGTACTGAGGAGCAAGATTTTAGAACATACAGTAAAACCTCTCTAAAGCGACCACGTTCGTTCCAATGAAAAGTGATCGCTCCGAGAGGTGATCTCTTAATGGAGGTCATGTTTAAATCTAGATTTTAATTTTTGAAAAAAGGTAACAATTAATGTTACTAAAATTTATTTTTCACGTTAGTAAAAGAAATTATAAAAATTTAAGTATCAAAACAAAAGTTAATTATATAAATTAATTACTGCAGAGTTTAAAAAATGAATACATTGACGTTTGCTTTGATTTTACGGTTTTATATTTTATAACTTTTGTTTCCAAGTCTTTTCGAAGTCACGTCAATAAATGCGTTTTTTTTTTTTTTTTTTTTTTTTTTTTTTTTTTTTTTTTTGACGGGAACAAATAAAGACGATTTGATTAAATTATGTATTTCTTCGAGAGTTTCCCGGCAAAATAGGGCAGGGGAGTTTATCGACCGTCATTCTTAATTTGTCATCAGAGTTCAATTTATTACCTAAAAAGGCACTAAGGGGTTTAAATATTTAAAAGTTACCGGAATAAAGAAAAAAAATCTAAACTTAGTTTAGAAGTTTGATGAATAATGCGCACTCCGGAACTATTTTTCTAATAAAATCTTCTTCAAGCGACCAGGAAAAAACGGGATTTGTTTCATTTTCTTCAAAGAAATGGGTCGCTCATGGAGGGAGTTCAACTGGGATGGTCTCTGAATGGAGGTATAATTAGTATTGAGCCTGTGGGAATAAATTTCGTTCCATGAAAAAAAATGGTCGTTCAGAGAGGTGGTCGCTTAATGGAGGTGGTCGCTTAGTGGAGGTGGTCGCTTAATGGAGGTGGTCGCACAGAGAGATTTCACTGTATATGCCTGGGGTCCACAGCCCAGTCCGCTTTTGTAAAATGCAGAATATAAACATGAAGTAGGCTAAACTAAGAATTTATGCCAGAACTCCTCGTGTAAGACAATTTTTAAGAATTAAGAATTTTTAAGATTCCCAGCCTGGGCATTTTTTCGCTCACTTGGAAATATTCAATTCGTATGATAACTTTACCAATCAGTTTGATTGTGTTAAAATAATAATTTTTAAGAAATTTAAAAATTAAGAAATATTAATCGTTTAAAAATAAGTTTCTAACGATATTTTTCACAATGGAGAACTGATTTCTTTTTCTCTCTCCTCTCTCTGTCTTTTTTTTTTTTTTTTTTTCTGAACTGCCCCTCCTCATTTAAGATAAATTTGATATATATGAACACTAACAGAAGAACAGAATTTAAATCGTCTTCTACGAGAAGTTAAGGTGGGGGGGGGGGGGGGGGGGAGGGGCTCCTCTGGAGGAAAATTCTTAGCAGCATTTTCTCTTAGCGTTTAATTAATATATTGCTATTTGGAAGAGGAAAAAGTATTTTTTAAATAATCAAACGTATAGAAAATATAATTAATTAAATTTCAGGGATGGACAATTGCTCTCTTCATGACCACCGAAAATTCGATATGTTATTTTCTAGTTTTACAATAAAATCTTTATTTAAAGTATGTTTTCTATATGTCTAAAAAAAAAAAAAAAAACTGCAAAAACAATACTCAAATAAATGTAACACATTAAGAAAAATACCTAATAAAGAAAATAAAACTTTTGTTATTTCTTCTTATTCAGCGATTTATTTCTCGCTGATAAAAAGTTCAAATGAGGTCATCAAGCCTTTTATAACGGTTTATAAACAGTAGGCTGAGATCAGCGACTGCAGTGGTAATTAAAATGCTGATTTCGCCATTTTCTCTTTGTTCAAATTTCAAATACGTCCGTTGGCAACTGGCACGTTAAAACGATTCTTTCAATGAGGTAGTAATCTGTTTAACAAAGTTGCCCGCAATTTTTTTATGTGTAACATTATTTATATTCTGTGACTGTGTCATATACATAGCTGGAACAGTTTTTTGGAATAATTCATTTTATGGAATAATATATGCGATTATTATAAAAATGATACGTTGAGTAATGTGTGCCATCCACATAGATGTATATGCAGCTTACTAATACACAGCTTATAAAGTGCATTTTTGGAATTTCAATAATTGTTCTTGAGAGATTGGAGAATAAGAAAGTGCGTGTGAAATGTGATTCGAAAAAGCGAATTGAATTAAATTCTGCTTTATATTAAATTATATCATTATGAAAAAAATATGTTGAATAATGAAAAGAAAAATGTCCTCATTATATATTTTTCAATTATCAGCATTCATCTGAATATTTAGTGAAATATGTAAGAAGAAAGTGTCTATATTTTTGTGTTACCGTTTATATTACATGGATTTATTTTATTACATTTAAGGAAATACTAAAAAGGTAAGAATGTGATTATTTACAAAAATATAATTTTTATTTGGAAATAGAAATTTTCCTTGAACAATATTAATTATGTGATATTAATTATTTAAATCACTTTTTAAAGAATACATGTGTTTATCATATTTGTATCTTTCTATATAGAATAAATATTTTTCAGTATTACAGTGTTTTTTATTATTTTCGACTAAATTTATTTCATTTTCAGGATTAATTATCTAACTTGCTTGATAATTCTTAAAGCATTCGATTTATAAATAAATGTTTTTCATATAAAATAATATCATCATTGCTTAAATCATTGCTTAAGCATTAAAAGTTATTGCTTGTGTACATTGACACCCAAATTTGTCAACATTTTTAGTATTATATTTTTGTCAAAAAAAAAAAAAAAAAAAAAGCAGTTGCAGCACTATATAGTTTTTGTTGTGGATACAAGCTATTAATCTGACTATAAAAATGTCAGTAAATATTAGCCATTTAATATAATGCCATTTTTTAATAGTTAATTTTATTAAAAATATTTTTCTATAATAGCTATATAATGATTTACAATAAAATAAGTAAGGAAAAAAATCATTATTTACTTTGTTTAATTGCTTAAAATTATATTTAAGTTTTGTACAACTTCAGATATTGAAAAATTTATTAATATTGATTTATTGATTGTTAAAAAGAAATTACAGATTTAGAACGGAAAAAAGACTTTATTTTCATATTTTACTGCATTTTTCACATAAAATTGGGGGGATTTTTTTTCAACGTTTGTTCATTTTTATAAAAGATACAGAAATAACAATTAAATATGTATTTTTAATGCAAAATAAGTTTTGAAATTAGGTGTTATTTCTCTTGCATGTTATTAAAAATATATATATGTTTAACTTTTTAAAGATAGCTTAGTATCTCTGGTGATTACCATATGCTATATGTAAAAGAAATTGCCTACATGGCAAAATATAATTAAAAAGATCAAGTTATTAAATGATATTGTTATTAATAAACCCTTCCGTTGTAATTTCTAGTTACAGATAATATTAACATGATTTCGTATATGAATTTTTATGTTTAATGACAGATCATTTAATTCTTTTACATTTTCGAAATTAATGTTTTCATGTAACAAAATTAAATTTATGTATAGGAAATGCTATGAACATTTTTGCTTCAAGTGGAGGGCATAAAACTTGAAAAATAATTATAAAAGTATCAGAATTGGAGCTATCGTGAAATTTTTAATGTTTTATAAATACATTTTAAATTGTTCCTTTGTAAAACTTTATTAAAAAGTTCGAAATTTCTACAGTATTTAATTGCACGATGATAGAATTTTTTTTTAGACTATGGAAACTTGTTCAAAGTAAAATAACTACATTTATATGTATTTCCTGTGTTTCATCTGTATAACATATTTAAATTTTAAGACACAGAAATTTTCTGACAACTTTCAACGTCAAAATTATTCTGATTTTTTATAGGATTATTTTTTATTATCATCGGAGAATGCATCCATTTGCGCAAAGCAATTTATTGTACTTATTATATATCACATTGCATACTTTTAGATTAGGATGAAGTGTAATGAATTAATGACAAAGGATATATTTATCCAAACATATATTTACATGTTCATATATATATATATATATATATATATATATATATATATATATATTAAGTCATCAATGTGTTTAAATTTTTGTTGCTGTATATGTAGTAGGGGGAAGGGGGGGGGGGGTAATAAATGTAAGCCGCTGGTACTGGAACTTATTAGAACCACATTTCCTATACTGTCAAAAAAAAAAAAAAAACATTTTCTAACTTTTTTAGAATATATTTATAACTGTATATATTAAATAAAACCTCTCAATAGCAGACACCCTAGGACCGTAGAATTTGCCCGCTATTTAGAGGTTTTATTTTCATATGTAAAAAAAGTCCAGAGTGTACAAATACCCAGCATACTGAGTACAAATTACACAAAATATGCTTCAATATATTATTAATCTGCTTTTCAATTCACAAATGTTGTGGATTGAAAAAAGTGATCGCTATATAGGTGTCTGCTATTCGAGAATGCCCGTTATTACTGAAGCATACAGTAAAACTTCTATAGCCGGTCACTCCCGAATAGCGGACAGCTCTATTTAGAAAAATATAAAGCGGGGTAGTGTTTCTTCTAGAAGCAGGACCTGATTAAAACATGGAAACTGATCCGCGGCCCTGCCCCCTCACCTTCCCATCGATTTTTGTGGCCCCAAATTTGGTATGCAATTTTACGAATTCAATTTTTTTATATATGTTTAGGTTTTTTAGTATTATAACCACATACAAAATTATCATATTAGGATTATAATTTCAGGAGATATTAATAAAAATATGAAAATGCAATTTAACATTAGAAGCTCTAAATTTTGAATGCTTATAATTCAAAAACTTATCATTCAAATGACTAGAAATTTCGTTTCTAGGCATAGTTTGAACCGAAGATTTAAAATATAGTGTCAAAATTGGGTGCATCCATTGGAAAAAAAAAACAAAGTTTGGTCTAATTTTGATTTGTAGATGGCCCCTATGCAAATTTTAAATACATCATTTAAAAGTAGACTTTATTTCCAGACGATTGGTACCAGTAACTTTCTTCTATTATTGTTGTCTTCTAGTTGCAGAGTTAGTAGGAGGTGTTTATTTTTTTTTCGACGACTGTTCCAATCATGTGGATAAGAAATCGCTTTTGCGACTGATACTGCTTGTGTGATCGCAAGCAACGTGGGGAGCAGAAATGAAGGGTACTCAAATCATAATGAAGGATTTCTGTGTCCAATGATATTTACTATATTATTTATCGTTTGAAAAGAGCCAAATAAACAAGAAGTCCATCCAGAATCTTATAACTACTGCTCGTCTCAGGCGCCGATGTGCGGTTGTCAAATGTTTAAGCATTTCTTGGTAATGATAAATAGCATAATAATAAAAACGAAGGGGGATAAAGAAAAGTAAGCGTTTTGTGCTCAATTTTTTTTTAATGTTCGGATCTCATATGCTGATAATTTTGTGAAATCTAGTGCTAGATTTTATTTAACACAGAAATAAAAATCCAAAAAATGCTTAAACTAATTGACTGGGAATATCTAATTTAAATAGAAAAAAATTGTACAACAAAGAAGGGATGGAATTCTTTCCGAAGAAGTGAATCATTTTTTATAAATGGGAATAATTTGTTACCATAAAGCAGAGCTGATTGCAGCGTGGACAAACTGGGCTTTTTCTATGGGACGTTAGCTTTACGGGCCCACAAATTTGGTATGAAATTTCCATAAAGCTGATATTTTAAATTGTTTTGATCTTATACTTATTTTAATAAATATTTTGTACTTTTAGATTATGATTAGGTTAAAGAAAAGGATATATTTATCCAAATATGTATTTGATGGCATCGAGCAGTCTTAATTTTTTTTTGTAGCAATATATGAAGGTGGCGGTGGTGGGGGAGGGGGGGCGAATAAATACTAGGTCTTTGGGCTGGAATTAATTTAATAAACCTTTTTGATGCCGTAGGGCATATATGAAATCACATAAATACATATTTAGGTGAATATATTTATAGATATTATCCTATTCTAAAACTACAAAATACTGATTACGATCATAATAAAGTCAAAACTGATATAAAATATCAGCTTTATAAAAATTTTGTACCCAATTTGGGGTACCCTAAAATCAGGGGGCAGAGAAGCATCCTAGTTTTACCACGCTGCAATTAGCTCTGCTTTATGGCAACAAATTATTCTCATTTATAAAAAATGATTCAATGTGGTCAAATATGGCTGCGTATATGACTTAGAAAGAAAAGTGGTCAAAGATGGCTTCATATTGGCAAAAAAAAAAGGTTCAAAGATGGCCGCAATTAAGACACTTGAAATGTCTGAAATTCAGACGCAAGAAGTGTCTAAAAATTTTAAGACACTTTAAAACGTCTGAAAATCGAGCACTCCAGTTTCAGTCACTTATGTGTTTGAAATTCAGACGCAAGAAGTGTCTGAAAATTTTCAGACATTTTAAAACGTCTGAAAATTGAACACTGCGTTTCAGACACTTAAGTGTCTGAATTTCAGACATTTCAGTTTACAGTGATATCCCGTTGAACTCAAAAAATATAAAAATACAAAATATAAAAATAAAATTTTAAATATTGAAAAATCTGCCCCGGTCTCCCCTAGGATAAATACACAATTTTTGAAATATAATTTAGTGAGATTTTTTCTTTACGTTTGATCGAAAGAAATGAAAATCCGGATGCGTCAGGGCTTAATTTCTAACAAAAAAAGTACCGGAGCCCTAATATTCGGCAGTGGTAAAACCGTAGCGTCCCCCCTCCCCCCTTGGCTTCACTTCAATCCGCATATTTACATTTCATACATTACTTGCAAATTTAAGGCATTTTTTTTTCCATTTGCAAAATAAAAATTTTAAATGTCAGCATATACTACACTGTCAAGTATTCCATTTTTTAGTTTATCACTTCTTCCAAATAAAAATCTTTCCGTAATTTTAATGTTAATTAATCGCAGAATTCTACAATTAAATAAGGTAAGGATTATGATTCGGAAATAGTGTTAACACAAAAAAGGAATTGTTCGGAGCTATGCTAATACATATAATGAATTATATATAGTCATTATATATATAGTTATATATAATGAATGACCAACTAGCAAAAACATTTATAAGAAAATAATTCAGAAATCTTACGCGCCGTTTCATCTCCATCTCCTACGTGTACGACACACTACGTCACATATGTGTTCTGATAGAATATAATGCAGAAACTTGGAGGTGGGAGGAATTGAAAGGGTAATTTAGGCTTCGGTTTTCGGAATCGCTATTGCACTGGGCTCCGGAGCCCTGTATTTATGAGCTCCGGTGAATTCCGACCAATGTTTAAACATTTACTAAAAACAGAGAAGTACCGGAGCTGAGCTCCGTTGGGCTCCGGCGCAAATTAAGCCCTGGGATGCGTAACGTGCTTTTCAAATTAGATGAAAATAAAAATTACAAAAAATTCAAATTTAGTTTTAAAAATATTGTTAATGTCTAGTTTTAAAAGTAATGATAATGAAACGTATTTTTGTGTAATTGTGTAAATTTTGTAAATGTGTATTTCTGTAATTAAAATACTTCTAATTCAGATTTATTCATTTATTCGAAAAAAAACTTGCTTTTATGTAAAAAAAAGATAAAACAAACCTCAACAAAAGAACTGTAATATTCTTTATAAAAGATTAATTTCTGCTGGTATAAGTTCTTGAATTGACAATTTCCAATATGTTTTGTGCATTTCGAAGTGACAGTGAAAATAAATGAATGTGTACGGGACAATTCCTGATACGTAGAAAGAACTATAAATACCAATGTTTCAGAGATCTGAAATCTGCTTTTATGGAATTATTTCTACAAGTTATTAAGGAAATATATAATAAATGAATAAATCAACAGCGGAATATATCACATGTAAATTATTTTTCATGCCTAATGTGAAGATAAAAGAATGTATGCCGTACAACTGCTGACAGGTAGAGTAAACGATAAATAACAAATATTTATAGGATTTGAAATCTACCTTCAAGAGTATACACTGCTCACGCAAAGAAAACTGAACGTTTACGTTATACATGTGGGAGAAATCTTTATATATTTCTCGCTTGTATTTTAATATTTTAAATGCTTTTTTTTTTTTTTTTTTTTTTTTTTTTTTTTTTGCAAAGGATGCCTAATGTTGTGTACTTCTACTTTTCCGAGTTTGGTTATAGTTTTTCAATTCCTACTATTAGCTCATACTCTCCCTATATTTATTTATATATTTATCTTGTTCAAATTTTCAATCCTTAATAAAATACTCATTATTCATCCTATCAAGTTGAAATAATTTTTTTTAAACTTGTACTGGATGACAACTGATGTTAATACAGTTTTTTCAAATATTAATTAATTAATTAATTTTTAATTAATTAATTTTAGTTTTGCATGGGAAACAAAATGGCGGCCATTGGTTATTGAAGATCAATGAAAGTATTTTCAATAAGGGGTTACCATAGGGGGGACCCTGTTCTGTCGCCAAATACGGCCAAGTTTGTCGCCAACTTGGCGATATATCGCCAAATTTGGCGGTCAAAATAAGTCGCCAAAAGTGACGCCAACTTGGCGATATTTCTAATATTTCGCCAAATTCCCATAGAGTTCCATTGTGAACCTACTTGCTTATAGAAAATCAACAAATTGAGATATTTTAATGCAGCAAAAACTAATATTAGCTTAAGGGATTATATTAAATTTTTCTTTGATGACCTAAGCAGGAATTGACTTTAAAAACAAAATTTTTATATTACTTGTTTTATATAAAGATAGTTTCACAATATAAACCTATTCCGACCGGTTGCAAAAGTGAAAGTATTCGCATATTTAAAAAACTGTAATCAAAATCGAAAAATTCAAAACCATTACCTTAACAATTAACCTCACGTATTCTACACAAAAAATCATTTAAAAATATTGAAATACAAGCGAGAAATCTGTAAAGATCAATAAATCTGTTTTTCCATAGGTTTTAAAATTAGTGTTGGTGTTTTTCCGCGTTACTAGTGTAGACTCTTAAGGAAATATTTCTTCAAGTCCTACGGAAATATAAAACAGCTGAATGAAACAGAGAACGGGATAAATCTTATATAAAATTATTCTTAAAAGTTATGTTTAATCTTTAAACACACAACAAAAACAAAGAAATATCAAACACAATAAATATGGATTTTGATGAAATTTTGATTATTGTTAAATGGAATAAAATATTTGGCGATTATAATAATACGCATCTTTTAGCATTTAGCCATTTGACTCGCAGTAAAATAAAATGCGTGCAAAGTAAAAGCGCGTAGATTAAGATTTGAAAATTAGATACATTACTATTTATGCAATAGTAATAATAATACATATAAATTTAAAACTTTTGAGTTACTACCATTTTAATCGTTAAACGTGAGGGAAAAAGACTTATGCTCAATAGATTCAATATTCTCAAAAGACTATGCTCATAGAGAATGATAAAACTATTTTAAACGATATTCTATAAAAAAAAAAAAAAAAGTTTTAGTGTACTAAAAACATTTTTCAAATTTGCTCATACATTTCTGTCAAGAAAACTAAATTTACTAAAGAAAAGTCTTAGCAAAAAACTGCAATATCTCGTATGAAGGATTAACTTCTGTTAGACTAAAAGTCATTGGTCTGACAGTTTTCTATGTGTTTTGTGTCTGGCGAAGTGACAGTAAAAGTAAATGGAGACATTCAACACAGTTTCTGACATCAAGAGAGAGTGATAAATACTCAATATTTCCGGAATTTGAAATCTGCTTTAGCAGTTTTTTTTTCTTGACACCTGAACAGCAAATATGAAATATCGATTATATATAAACTATTATATACAGGATGTTCCAAAATTCGACCGAAAAGTTAAGAGGGATGATAGAAGGCATCAGCAGGATGAAAAATTGTCATAGAAGATGGGGTCTCAAACTATTTAAATAGTCACAAATACAGAGTGTTTCATACTGACTGAGCTTGGGTTAACGGCAATAATTTTGAGAAAAATAAAAACATTGCAATGAAAATACAGTGATATGTACTTTCTTTTGTGTGAAATGTCACAACATTATGAAACATCCTGAGAAAATAAGGTGCTCACGCAATCTATGATACCGTATGAACTGATAATCACAGTCCAAAATGTAGAGTGTCAAAGGCATACTGCTGGCACCTATAATGCAAACTTCTACCACTTTTTTTTTGGTGTTGTCTTATTTATGACAAAAGTGAGCATGTCTATTAAAAGTGTCATTATAATATACTTCAGTTTTCTTAAAGTTATTACCGTCAAACAAAATTTATTTAGGGAAGAACACCCTGAATTTTTGATTAAATACGTTGTTTGCGACACCATATTCTATGGTTATTTATCGTCCTCTTGATAACTTTTATCACCATTTTTACTTGTAGGTCGAATTTTAGAACACTCTGTATAACTATATATGCTATTTTTGAAGCAAATTTTACATAACCTTTTATTTTACATGTGCAACTCACAAAAAATATTTTGCATTCCATTGTCCAATGCCACTTTGAGTTTATGCGAATGTAACCATTGCGCAAAATTTTACATTAGTTAACAAAGGATTGTTAACGACTAAGATATATTTGCTTATTAAATAGCAACATTACATTTAAAAGCGCAGCCTTTTAAAATACAGTTTGTTTTTAAGACGCAATTGAATATAATTTCACATATTCAAAATTTTGCGAGTTTTTCATACTCGCTTTGGTTTGTACTCACTACGTGACATTTTAATTTGGGCACATAATTAAAAAATTACATAGTTATACACAGATATAAATATTATGTAGAATCTCTTGTTTAAAACTTGTGGTGGTGTTTACAATAAAAATAGATGAAAGGCTTTATGTATTTTTTCAATTACTAACCTCGATACTGGAGTTGAATATTGCAAATCCAGTCAATTAACATTTCACAACATCTTCATAAACCATTTCGATTACCTACTGAAGTTTATACACCACGCAGATAGATGTTAGATTTTTAATAATGGTTATATATGATATTTACAGATTAAAATTAATATACAGGATGTTTGTAAATGAATATTGGGGTTTTAACGCTTTGTAGTATCAATTATATAAAACTTAAAATTATACTTATTCATAAAATGAAAGAGCAACTCAAGCAATTTCATCTAAAAGCTTACAAGTGTTCACTGTGTGCACCTTTCGCCACACGCCACACATCAAGTCGATAGCTCAGTTCTACCCAAACGTTGATTAGTGTTTGTGGGGGTAATTGTTGCAAAGGCAGTCGGTATTTTCAAACTGATGATACCATCTACGGATGTTATTATCACTTGGGGGATCACATCTGAATTTAATCTAGAACGCACGTTGCACAGTAACTACAGATTCGGTCTTTGCAAACTACAGAACACAAAATGCTTTCTGTTCACTAGTCACCATTTTTGCTACTAGCGCTTCTAAGGAATGACGGAAGAAACAATGCGTGCACATGCCAACAAACAGGTACCAACAAACTGTTTGAGTTGCTCTTTCATTTTACGTATTAAATATAATTTTAAGTTTTATATAATAGATACTACAAAGCGTTAAAACACCCTGTATAATATTAGTTAATCATAGATAAACAAATAACTGCAAAAACTTAAATGCTTTCCTTGATTACACTGCTTTACAACATTTTGCCTTTGGACGGTGTTATCGATATGAGATCAGGGGACTTCTGCCAACCAACTCTGGCCGAAAAAGCCATCTTACCAGTACTGTATCGAAGGGACGGCTCTTGCCAGACGTTAAACATGGCAGCGAAAGAGGGATTAGCAACAAGTAAAAATAAAATTTAAACAATCAAAAAACCCGACTCCGTAAAAAGTGAAATAATTAATTATTTTAACTATTTTTTATTAATTATTAACTATTTTTTATATTTCTTACCTTTTTTTATTTTATTTACTTTTCTTGATGACATTTAAGTTGTGTTTAATTAATAGTTCCTATCTATAAACACTGTTTTGATGAGGCCTATAGATGTCTATGAAGTTTACAGTTGCAGTAAAGCTAGAGATCATACCTACACAACTTCCAGGTTGTGTAATATTTAAACGGAGCTTCTGACTGTAAAATAGTCAATGAAACTAATAGTCAATTTTCTTTTAATCATGGGTATATTTCACATTTTCATCACATGATTTCGATTTAATATGCAGCAATTAACGCCTTTTAAATAATTCTGTTGTTTCATTTATAATATTAATTTTCAATTAGAAAATTTTAGTCGCAGTGAAATCAAATACAATTCAAATATTAATATAAATATATAGAAAATTAAGTGCCCAGCAAAGAAAAATTTTCAAGTAAAAATTTTACAGGGAATCCTGAATTTAAAATTTTCCATTTTATTTCTTTTCTTTTTTTTTTTTTTTTTAAATACAGAAGTGCTCAGTAATTGATTAAAGTTGTAACTTTAACGTTTAAAGTTAACTTTATTTATTTTGTTCTTGATAATTGCATTTAATTTTTTATCTGTATGAAATTTTTGTTGTGTTCGAAAGTATAAAAGTTGTTTACTGTTACTATGAATCCGCAATATTAAAATTTGTTTATACAGAAAATTTTTAAACAAAAGATCTTTTTCAAACTTAAAAAAAAAATTAAAAATTTTATAGCATATGAAAAGCATTCGTACTTTTATTTAAAAGAAAACGGATTTTGATTTTTCTACCCTGGAAATATTTCACATTTTAACCACAGAATTTCGAGTTAATATTCAGTAATGAATTCGTTTTAAATAATTCTTTATATATCTATATATATATCTATACATATACATATATATGTATATATGTTTATATACATGTAATATTACTTTTTAGTTATAAAATTTGACCCTTTCAGTGTAATTAAATACAGGTCAAGCATTGTTGAATAATTATTTTAAAATAAGTACCACTAATTACGAATAGTAATCCTTGTCTATTAGACAGGAAAGAAAATATAAGTATCTTGATAAATAATATAGTTTTATTTATTCAATAGAAATATAAAAGAAATTATATTTATTTTATCCATCTCATTATAAATTGTCTTATATCGAGGAGGTGTTGATCTTTCGAAGTCAGAAAACAAACAAGTGTTTTCCCAGCTAATTAAGTCAATCTCAAATCCCGTGATTTGACTTCATGAACTCCGCCCAAAGCTGGAGAAACAAACAAGTGCTCCCTTCGAGCGGTACTAAGTCGACCGTATCTAGGCAAACTGGGCATTAAGGAAATATTTACACAATGTTACACGAAATAAAAGGAAAACGACGTATACTAAACCAGAAACGATTTCAGAGTCCTATAATAAAATATATATTCATGTAATTAAAATACATTTTAAATTTATTCAGGGATTTCTGTCCAGAAAGTTGTGTTTAGCTGCTCTTGAAAAATAAATAATTGTACACGAAACAGTTGCTGACAGGAAGATAGTACGAAAAAATCTTATTATTTCATTGATTTTAAACCTATTTTAACGGGAAATTTTTCTTCACGTCTGAAAAAATTTGAAATATGAAACTCCTTTTAAGAAATTGATGTGTAAGCATATATACATATATGAATTACTTTATGTTACATTTTTCAGTTTTAAAAATAATACATTCGAAATTGTTGAAAAAAAATAAAATTTGAAAAGTATTGGCTTAGTGGTAAATTTTGGGTATTAAGCGTCTAAAGAAAGAAAGTAAATAAATCTGATAAATATTTTTCAATTACTTTCATATCAAAATACTCTATGAATTATATGTTACCTTTATATATTTTACGTCCTTTACTTAATTATTTAATTACATGTGTAGAGGAAACTGGAAGCTAATGGGATACGTGAAATAACCGGATTTTTTCGTAAAATGAATTCGTTAAATGTTTAGACTTTTGTCTATATATTGCAGTACTAGTATTACGCAAGCATATGTATTGAGCATTTTTCGATATTTGCTGGTTGAAAAAGAAGAAGCAGATTATATCTAAGCGCAACTGTGAGGATATTTGTTTATGTTTAATAAATACTTGTTTTAGTAAAGCATTAAATCTGTTTTTTTAACAAATGACGAGTCGAAACCCGTCGAATTCGACGACTGAAAACGTTTAAATGAACCGATTGACTGAATTTATAAAAGAATAAGAAAAATAATTACAATGAATCAATATATAATAAATATATTTCCAAACTTGATGTTAAGTCTGCCAGTTACAATTTTGCATGTAAACATTCGCGCTCTTTACTTGAAGTTCTAATATAAGTGCCGGCGAAATTCAGAAATTTACATTTAGCCGTACTCGCAGTAAAATATTTAGTTTTATCAAAAGAAATACTCATTTCATTTTCACCATGACATCATTTTCACCCACTGAAGCCGTCTGAGATGAGCATCTTAATCTCAGTGTCAGCGGAATTAAAACAATATTTAAATGTCAAAGCGTTGTGAGTAAAAATGCGTTACAGCGACGTCATTTTTTGTTTAAAAGTTTTTAAAGAGTTATTTTTCTCTTCAACAATTCAACTAACCCGATAGCCACCAATGTCAAGTAATTTCATAAAAGACTTTTAAAGTTAAAATTAAAATATAAAAATGGGATTATTAAAAAAAAATAGCGAGTGCGGTCACATCTACAAATGAACGGCTTTCAATGAAAAAAATGACTATCAAAATCGGTTTAGAAGAAATCTCAAACAGCCTTTTCTTTTAAATATATAGATAACAACTAAATGGAAATGACGTAATTTTCAGAAATATTTTTATTTGTGAGACATTCTCACAATCTTTTGACTTTCATGACCCTGAATAATAATTTTTATTTTAATACACTTTCTTGTGTGTTTTTTTTTATTTCATATACTGGGGAACATCCCATTGCATGATTGCATAGCAATATTAACGTGATAAATAAGTTTCAGACGATGTTGGGGGTCCAAATACCAGGAAAACTCCTATACCGTCCCGTATCCCTGATGCTGATTTTTAAGTTTGGAGCTTTCTGTATAAAATTGTTTTAATAAAAGTAATTCGATGTAATTTTTTCCGAAATTGAGACAATTGCTTTATATAAATATGTAGCAAAAAATTAACCTGCACACATATTTACGGTTGATAATATTTTTTGAACTTTGTCCGTGGGTTTTTCCTCCTTACCGTCCCTCTTGCTAAACTTGTACAAAAAACCACTTCAGATGCAGCCACAGAATTTTTTTTCAAGTTTTTTCTCATGCAGAAGTACGCTAGAGAAAGAATGTCTAAAAGTCTTTGAGAGGAAATTTACTGCAGAATTTAAAACAGCATTTAAATATCAATTTCAAGATCGTGGCTTTATTGGTAGTCTTACCGTCCCTAAGGTTTATTCCTGCACTTTTCGAGGTAAATAAAAAAAATATATATTTAATCTAATGTCAACAACTGTTTCTAAAAATCAATGAAAATTGTGGCTATCACTTAGTCTTAACATAATTTGCCTAAAATAGGTGGTAATTTTCCTTACCGTTCCATCCTTACCGTCCTTTTTTTTTCCATTTCGTCCCTTTTTTTCCTATACCGTCCCCTTTTTTTTCCTATACCGTCCCCTTTTTTTTCCTATACCGTCCCCTTTTTTTTCCTATACCGTCCACTTTTTTTACCTTACCGTCCCTTCTTTAATACCCCTTTAAGGCAATGCTATACCAAAATTTTGTACTAAAAATACTACATTGTTATTATTTCTTATTTGAATGTCCTGTGGGTACTATGCAAATTCATTATAAGTAAAAATTTCGAAGAAAATAAAAAGTTTTACTGGTAAAATGGTAGGGAAAATTAAACTCGAAAAGTTTAATTTTCCATAACATAAGTTTAACATAAACCTCAGTTAAACAAAAAAATTTTCGCTGCTGACCATTTTTTCTTTATTTTGAATCATTAAGGCATTCGTCTATCAGATTAAAATGTTAATTTAGCAAGTTTAATTTCGCCAGATTTTTTTCCCAAAAGTCAAAAGTTTGTGAGGATGCCCCTTGTGCATATCAATGATCTTTAACACGTTGAGTGCCACGTCAGCCACCGGTGGATGACACCGAACTTTCCGTTTAAGCCGCGTCAGTCATCGGTGACTAACACATATAGATTTTTTAACGGGAATCTAATTTCATGGCCGAAACGTAAAGACAGACAAAATAGACTTAGAATTCAACTTGTTAAATAAACAGCAGAAATTCAGTCTATTTAGATGCAGGAATAAACGTCAGTGAATAAGATGTCATCACTGACACATTTATAACAACATATATTATATTCATGGAGCAAATTTATCTGTTTTCTGAATGACGTTTTCCTCATCGGAAACAATTCACTTTAGGTATCACTTTTTATCATAGATTACTTTCTGCTATTTTATTTACATAGATTATTTAGTATTATTTCTCAATAAATAATTTGTTCTTCGGGATTAATACATAATTACACGCAATCACCTTATTATGGCTAAATTTTATGAAAACCATTAATTTTTTTTCTTTTAAACACGATTGCACGCTGACTAATGAAATCACACTTCTGATTGGTGGAATGTGATAAAGCAAAATAAATTTATATTATAGCGAGAAAAGTTTAACCTGGTTGCCACCATTTTGAGGAAATATCATAAAAATCTTTTAAAATTAAAAATAAAATATAAAAATGGAAATAAATTAAACTAGTTGGATGTGCTAATCCCAAAATTTTAATCTATCTTATACATCTTAATATTTCAAAAAGTAGTTACACATGTTAATACCTCAATATTATTAGTTCAATAATATACCAACTTTGATTTTTATCTTAAATTTCTGCAGTCAATTAATCGGACTAAAAACGAGTTATCTATATCATGATATTTGTTAAAATAAATAGTTTACCTTATTCTGTTGTCATCAGCTGTTTGCGAATAGCCGGCTGAAAAGGATGCGAGTTCCCGCCGATGTACAATAGAACTACGAAAAATCAGGAAAAGTTTACAAAAATCGCTATCACAGAGCCCATTTACCGGGCAATAACATGCCCAAAAAATTTGGTAAAATTGTATGCATAATTTTGTACAGTTTTCATTAGTACAATAAAGAAAAAGGCACAAACAACACTATTAGAACGACTCCTTCCAGTGGAATATTTTCACATTCAAGGAGAAGCTGCTGACTATAGCCAGAAATATACACAAAAAATTGGTTCAATTCTATGCATAACTTTATACAGTTTTCAATGGTAAAATAATTAAGATGGCATAGACATCGCTATTACAGCGCCCCCTTCCGGCAGATTTTTTTCAAATTCAGGGGGGACTTGCTTGCCATATCCAAAATCATACACAAAAAATTTGGTTCAGTTCTATGCATAACTTCATACACTTTTCGATTGTACAATAACAAAAATGGCACAGACATCGCAATTACAGCGCCCCCTTCCGGTGGAATTTTTTCAAGTTCAGGGAGGACCTGATGGCCACAGCCAAAATCATACACAAAAAAATTTTTTTAATCAATTTTTCAACTACATTTCAGCAGTGAAATTACGCTTGAAATTATTGAATATTAATGATGTGAATTATCACACTGCTAACAAAGCGTAAACCAACTTAGTGAAAAATGTCCAAGCCGGGAATCGAACCCGGGTCCCTGGAATCCCTGCAGCCTTACCGACTTATATAAGTGAGAAATGCCAAGCTGGACATCGTCCTTGTGGTTTAGTGGTAGAGCACTGGAGATCTATTCCAGGGACCCGGGTTCGATTCCCGGCTTGGACATTTTTCACTAAGTTGGTTTACGCTTTGTTAGCAGTGTGATAATTCACATCATTAATATTCATACACAAAAATTTTGATTCAATTCTATGCATAACTTCATACACTTTTTGATGGTACAATGGCGACATACGGACACACGGACTAACGGACTGACAGACAGACATTTTGTACAAACCTGTTTTTTGGGATCTCTGACCCCTAAAACGTGTAAATCCGTCGAAAACCGGAAGACGAAAAAAAAATTCGATTACAATACCTTCTTCTATTGAAGACAGAAGAAAGAAAAAATAGCTAGTACGGGCACATCTACAAATGAACAACTTTCATTGAAAAAAATGATCATCAAAATCGGATGAGTAAAAAGCTGAGGGCTGATGACTATAAAAACACCCTGGTGTTTCAAATACATAGATTGTGAAGTTTTTAATAAACGCTTTCATTTGCAATCTTTGTTTTGTGCTAAGGATAAACACTTAATTTACAAAAAGACTTCCAGAATCATTATAAAGCATACATTACTGATGAGCTCGTTTGTGCTTTAGAATGCAGATATTTTTTCCAAATCTGCAGCAAAAATTATCATTTTATTGATCATTTTTTATTTCGTTTCTGATAAGACAAATAATTACTTTAATTTAATATAAAATTTAGGTTTTGTAGCAACATCCAGACAGATTTGCATATTGTGAAAAACAAACAGGCCAATTAATTAAACAGTTCAGTCCTTTTACATTTTCGGCAATTTAAGTTGTGATATTTATCGAACTTTACTTACTTTGATAACACCACTTAACCTTCCGTCTACCAGGCGGGTCCATTGGACCCGACAGCAATATTTAATGTAAATTTTTCTCATGAAAAATAGCATTCAAAGTTTCGCGATTACATGACTTTTCCTGCAATTGTCTCCTCTATGTATATGCAATTGCGATTAAAATTTTGTTCGAAATTTTTTACCTATTTTTAATTTGTTTCATTGTTTACCACGCGGGTCCATTGGACCCAACATTAAAACAAACGTAATATACTGTTGCTTTCTTTTTCTAGGGTTGCCATAAATCATGAGGAGGAACAGGGTTACCATAATTGGCTGTTTATCGCCCATTTGGCGATGGATTTTTAGCGCCAATCTCGCCAAATTTGGCGACTTTATAATGAAGTTTTGAGAACATTCTAGACTGATCTAGTAAACTTCGTGCTCTATATATAAAAGGTTACTTCTGGTTCAGAGAGTCATTTATCAACAGACACAGTTAGTGAGCGAATGGTGTCTATTGATGTTTTTGAGTCTTTTCATTGAAAATAGGACTTGATATTTGAAGACAAGTAATAAGTGTAGTTTGTACATGCTTTGTTATTTTACAAATATTCATCATTTTCTTATTTCCTAACTTATTTTTTGTTAAAAACTGAATTGAAGATGAACAGAAAAAAAGTATTGACTCAAGAGGAAATTCAAAAAATTATGGAAAATCCGGACGATATAGAATTCGACACCGATGATGAAAATCTGTCGTCTGATGAAGGTGAAGTAGATTATGTTGAAATACATAATGAAATTTCTGATTCCTACTCAGAATCTGATAATGATTCCAATGAAGTAAATGTAGCAACCACAAGTACTTCAAATTCTACTTTTGTTTCCAAAAATAATTCACAGATCTGGTATAAGAATGAAGTTGCCAGACCACAAGGAAGACGTACTGAAATCAATATTTTACGTGAAAAATCTGGACCTTCAAGATTTGCAAATCGTGAAGTGGATTCCATATCATCCTCATTTCTTATCTATTTCCGAAAAAGACTTTTGGAAATTATAGTAAAATGGACAAACGCGGAAGGCAATAGAGTATTCGATAAAGAGTGGAAACCTATAGATATTATAGAACTTAAAAAATTCATCGGACTTTTATTACTTATTGGAGTATATAAATCGAAAAATGAAACAGTAAGCGAACTTTGGAGCATAAAAAATGGAAGACAAATATTTCGGGACATTATGAGTCGCAATAGATTCACAAGTATATTACGTGTCATAAGATTTGATGATGCTGCTGAGAGGCGTAAAAGAAGATCAACTGATAAATTAGAGCCAATAAGAGAATGCTTTGAATTGTGGAATAGCTATTTACAAGACCCTTATATTCCTAATTGGTCTATGACTGTCGATGAGCAATTAGTTTCTTTTCGTGGAAAATGTCCTTTCCGTCAGTATATGCCATCTAAACCTGGAAAGTATGGATTGAAGTTCTGGGTTATTTGTGACAGCGTAACATCGTATGCTTGGAAACTGGAACTATATACAGGCAAAAATGAAGTAAGAGAATCTCATCAGGGAGAAAATGTAGTTAAAAGATTGACGAAGGAAATTGAAAATTCTGGTCGTAATATTACATGTGATAACTTTTTTTACGTCATATGCATTAGCAACACATCTTACTTCAAAAAAATTATCTCTTATTGGAACAATTCGAAAAAATAAACCTGAATTACCCGCTGTGTTCACAAATCCAAAACATCGTTCTGTATATTCTACTTTATTTGGGTTTCAAGAGAAGGCGACCATCATCTCTTACTGTCCCAGAAAAGGTAGAATTGTTACTTTGCTAAGCACAATGCATAACACTTATGATATTGACAACAGCTTAGAAAAAAAGCCACAAATAATCCTAGATTATAATAAAACCAAAAGCGGAGTAGATACGATGGACAAAATGGTAAGAGCATATAGTGTGAAACGCATGACACGTCGGTGGCCTTTGATTGTATTTTATAATATGATCGATATAAGTGCGATGAATGCATACATAATCTGGTTGTCACTGAATGCTGAATGTGATCCGAAAATGAAAAAAAGGCGGAATTTCATTATTCAACTTGCAGAAGAATTAGTAGGTGAAGGAGGTATCGCCGTCTCAACATCTACTTCAGAACAACTTTACGCAAATAGTTTTGAACCGCCACGAAAAAAATCAAGATGTCATATTTGTCCCTCTAAAAAAGATCGAAAAACACGAACATTATGCAAGAAGTGTACGAAAAATGTTTGCGGAGAACATTCCGTCGTTATTTGTACTTCATGTACAGAATAATTTTATTATGATGAAAAACGTTTTGTAGTCATTATAATATACTATATATATTACATTCTTACTGTATGTGTTACTTTCTTACTCTATTACTATATATATCACTTTTATATATTGTATAAGGTGCATTAATAACAAATATATTCATTGTAGATAAATGGGTGTTTTGTATATTTTGAAATCCTATATATTTTACATATGGGTCCACTGGACCCGAATGGTAGTTCTTGCATATACTTTTTTTTGGTAGTCTGAAGGTTAAGGCAATCAAAATTATTAAAAATTATGTTCATTTCAATTGTCAGTATATGATTGGAAAGAAGTATAAACATGTAGATATTCTGTTAAACGCAACATAATAATCACCACGGAGCATTTCCTGTCCGTCAGACTGAACAATTCTATCTGACGATGATTATTTAATCGTACATCGCTTAACATCTGCAATAGATGTTAAGTTATCTAGATTGTTAATTAATTCTTATTCGATTGTAGGGCTAATCAATTTTTTATATTTATTATTATTATTATTTTGTTATTTTTTTCTGGTGAGAAATACTACAACTCTTTTCTTTAATAAAATATTTGGGAAAAACATACACGAAGTTTTTCCTGAGATTGAAAGCATTAAGTAACCCTAATTTATTAGTTGCTTTTATACAAATAAAAATAATAACAATATTATTTTAATCGTTTTTGTTTGAAGCATATAAAGATATTAATAAAATTTTAAAAGTCTGCACGATATTTCTTTAAGGTGAAGCATTGTATTGTAGGTTCAGCATTCGACTCCAATATAGTATTTAATCATCTTTTTAAACTATGAAATTATGTGTGTTATAGGCCGATATCTATTGTTACCTGAACAAAAGCCGTTTCACACGTTTGACATAACATCGAATAATATTAATTATAGCCTTCATAAATATTTAATAGCTGGGTGAGGTCTTACAGAAAAGGGTGTTATACTGACAGCTTACTAATGTACTATGTACTATCTACTATGTGACTGCTTACTATTTTTCAAAGCGAAGAAATTATTCAAAAATTAAAATTGCGTCAAATTAGATTTTCATTCAAAAAATACTAATAAGATGTGTGTTTAAATGAGTACATTTTTTGCATACGTTAATTTTTAGTCCGCAGTGAAAAACAGAGTAATGATTAATTAAGATTAATTAAGATTAATTTATATTAATTCAAAAAATGACACATTTTAGAGATTAATATAAATTTTATGGCATAAGATAAGAAGTTGAAGCACTAAGAATATAAAAGTGGTTCCTTCCTTAATAAAATTTAAAGTATACCACAAAACGAGCATTTCCAAACAAATCTTAATTAAAATGTATTCAAAAATTAAGATGCAAAGTTATTTTTAAAACACAAAATTTATAATAAGGATTAATTAGAGCTTTACGTAAAAGGATAACACAGTAAAACTTTTTATTTATCACACGTTTGAAATACACATTTATATAATTATACAAAAGCAAACTATGGTAAACTTTACTTATTTTGTAAATGCGGAAGTTTTTTTTTTCAAATATGAGCTGTTTAAGGCGCCAAATGTATTATAATACATTTATAAATACTTATACCAATATGATAAATGTTTTCAAAATCAAAATTATACACCCATTCGGTTCGAGGGAATATAAAGAGGCATAATATTAAATAAAAGTAAAAATAGTTTTAAGAGAAAAAACTCTTTTATAAGCATCCAATGGTCATGATGAAAATACCGTCTATTTGTTTTACTGAAATTCATATTTTTTCCCCAAAAAATTCACGTTATAATGCATTAATTAATTTGGTGTGAACACCGAACTCGATAATGAAAAATTCACTGCTTTTTTTATTCATGGTAGGAATTTAAAACAAATGAATTTATTAAAAAAGTATTTTTTTGTAATTTTTCTCTATTTATTTTTTAGGAAAATGATGCAAGATTATGCAAGTCGAACAAGACGTTCTTGAGCATAAAAAGCTTAGATGGTATGGACATGTTCGCAGAAAATTTTTCTCTATTTATTTTTTAAGCAAATGTTGCAAGATTATGCAAGTCGAACAAGATGTTGTCGAGTATAAAAGCTTAGATGATATGGACATGTTCGCACAATGAAAGAGGAACTCCTTCCTAAAATTCTCTTTGCATGGAGCCCGGAAAGCAGACATAGAAGGGGTAGACCAATGATGACTTGGGAATGTTCTATTCAAGAGACAATGAAGATATATAAGTTAAATAACGAAATTACTCTGGAACGAGAGAGAAGAAAAGGATCTCTCAAAATTATTTTTATGGATTTTAAGAACTCCTGAAGAATAAAATTAAAAAGAAAGTGAACAGTAAAGAAAGAGAAACAAACATTTCTAAAGCTTTTTTGGGAATTTAAAATTGATTTCTCAACGCATAATCGTAAATTAATTAATATTGAACTATAAATTGATAGAAACGTATTCTCTTTTTTTAAATATGCAGACTTATTTTTTTAATAATTTATTTCTAATTTAAAGTCTTTAAAATGATTTAATGTTACAGTTCCACATCGCTTTCACATATTTTGGCGAGCACTTATTATCACATAATTAAATCCATTGCTTTTTCAACTCTCATACGGGCTTTTTCAAAAAATCCATTGCTTTTTCAACTGTCGTACGGGTCACAGAGAATATTTGGTGATTTATCACCTGTGACAGACTAATTGGAAAGTGCCTTAAAATTAATGTATTGATTAATAACAACGTTTTAATAATATTACAATGTTTTAATGTCATCGGAAACATCCCTTTGTACAACTTTTTTTATAATTCTAGTATATCAGGATTTGGATTAAAAATAGATTGAAAATTTCCATCTTTCCATACAAAAAAAAAAAAAAAAAAAAAAAAAAAATCTGACCAAGTTTCCTGTAGGAGACGGAAAAATAGTTGCCCTTCTCGGGAACGAAAAATTTCAACCCAGCTAGGAATAAAATCCGAAAAATACCATTTTAGTTAGTGTATTTCCTTTTTTTACGGATCTTATTCCGAGCTGGGTAGGAAAATTTTCGTTCCCGAGAAAGGCAACTATTTTTCCGTCTCCTACAGGAAACTTGGTCGGATTTTTTTTTTTTTTTTTTTTTTTTTTTTTTTTCCCTCACAGTGCAAAAGGAGATAAAGTGTAAAAAATACAAAACATTGGATACAAAAAATAAATTTAACAATTGCAATAATATTAAGTATTATAGATTTTTAAATAGATTTTTGATATGATGAGCAAATTAAAAATGTATATATAGTGCAAATATTTTAGAATAAACTTTAAAGTTCCTTCTTGAAAGCGACTTATTTCAGAGTTTTCTTTATTAGCTTGTAAGTTTAGAAATAAAGAAAAAAAAATCATGAATTACATATAAATGTGTGTGTTTTTAAAACCTAAAGGTGGAAGTTATATTAAAGCGTTTTTAGATTTCTAATTTCCATGATCATTTGTCATTGGTCAGAAAGTAAAAAAATGAATTTAACAATCTCAATCATCTTATTTCATTTAATCATCTCTCCTTCGAAGGGCAGTGGTATGTTCTTCATACCACCTAATTTAAATTTCAAACATGCTAAGTGGCACGTAATATTTTCACATATCTTTCTTCTTTTATGATGTGCGCAAAGTATAGACTGTATTTATTTTCAAATCGATCAGTTAGAAAATTCTGGTAACATTCAATTATTTGACCATTTTAGCAACGGAATTATTTTACCCGTGAAAGGAGTAATCTCATTTATAGTTGTATTAAAAAACAGTTCCCAGAGCAGTTTCTATATTTCATTTTTACTCCTCGATATTATCTAAACCTTATATAAGATAAAAAATTAAATAATAAATATTTGTATAAATGTATTTGTATCAGGCTAGCTCAGATTAATTTCACACAGAAATTTCACATAACTTCAAAATAACACTTTCTCGGGGTAGCTTTTTAAATATTTTTTATTTCTTCTTGGTAAGACGGCATATAACAAATAGATCATCACACGTACACATAAAATAATAAAAGCGCAAATAACTTTCTACATGTTTCCACAACTCATAACAGAACAGAACTCCAACGAACTCACAGCATATTTTTATTCGACAAAGCTCACGCAAGCTAGTCACGTGATTGCAGGTCGAGTCGATTTTTGAAACGGGTGGCGCGCGTTACATCCTCACCCTCTGTTTCCGATTTAAGTCTCGGAGAGGAAACAGGATGCTTTCTGGGTCTTCCTCTTTTTCTCAAGGGTGCAACTGGAATAGTTTCAGTTTCTTGAAAAGGTGACAAGGCGGAAACATGGTAAGACCCAATTCGCTCAATAGGATTGTCCTGGCTAGCAATATCATATGTCACTAGTGACTTTTGAGTCAAAACTATGTATGGCCTATCTCTCTTAGGCATAAATTTTGCTGTTTTATTTTTACTTGCTTTGCTCACAGGATGTAGGGCAACCCATACTTTATCACCAGGTGCGAAATACACTCGTCTACGATTTTTATCGTAATATTTCTTCCGCTGATCTTGTTTAATTTCAACGCGCTGTTTCACACTTTTTGAAATATTTGCAAGACGTTTAAGATATGGGGTTATTTCCGGAACAAATTTGTCATTTTCCACAACAGCACTAAAATCGTTCACCACATCATCGATTGTTCTTAATTCTCGACCAAATTGCAGATAGGCGGCAGTTTGGCCAGTTGTATCTGATTTGGCAGAGTTCATAACAAATCTAATAAAAGGAAGTTTATCAATCCAGGAAGTGTGTTCATCTCCAATAAGGATTGCTATTTGAGGTTTCAAGTCTCTATTTTTGCGTTCTACTGGATTGGCCTGAGGATGGTACAAAGGTGTCAACGATTTGTCTATTCCAAGAATGTAACAAACTTGTTGTAGAACAGCGCTCACAAACTGAGGGCCGTTACCACTCATGAGTCTTCTTGGGATACCATAACGAAGGAAGATCTCTTAAATCAGAGTAGTCGCACATTCTTGTGCAGTGGCAGTTGTTAAAGCAAATAATTCGACCCACTTAGTGGCACAATCTGCTACTATAAAAATCCATCGATGCCCATCTTTACTAGGAGGCAATGGTCCAAAGAGATCAATGCTGAGGGTCTCAAACCGCTGAGCATAAGCAGGTGTTCGTAATAAACCAGCTGGTTTCTGATTTGTTGCTTTATAACGGGCGCACTCTGGGCACTTCTTCACATATTCAGAAATGTATGCTCTCATGCCCGTCCAATAATATCTCTTAGCAATTCTCTGATAAGTTCCTGCTTCACCATAATGTCCGGCTGAAGGGTCGTCATGATGAAGTTTCAAAATATTTTGTCTTTCTTGTACTGGAATGACCAGTTGCGCTTCTTCGGCATCTGATTCGGGAGCATACCTATAAAGCACACCTTGATTCATCAGGAATCCTTTATCAGTCCAATTGGCGACATCTTCGCTTTTCTGTTCGTCTTCAAAAGAGTCTATGATCTTTTTAAGTTTTTCATCTTGCAACTGCGCTTCTCTGATATCTTTTGGACGTCTTGTTGGCATGTCTATGCTGACAAAATTGCATGTCTCACAGAAAGCAGATTGATGATTACAGACAGGGCGTGACAGCATGTCAGCCACAACATTAGATTTTCCAGGTTCATATTCTATTTTCAATAAGAACGATTGTAACTGTAGTGCCCAACGGGCTAATCTCCCCGATGGTGACTTAAGGCTCAAAAGCCATTTTAAAGGTTGGTGATCCGTTGCTACAACCACTTCTTGACCTTCCACATAGTCGCGAAATTTTTCTAAGCACCAGACAACAGCCAACGCCTCGCGTTCTGTAGTAGAATAATTTCTCTCTGCACTTGTAAGGAGACGGCTAGCATATTCTATGGTGTCCTCAGAGGCCTTGTCAGCACCCTGCAAAAGTACAGCACCAAGAATCGTAGTTACTAGCGTCAGTTCGCAGAATAAATGGTTTGGTCCCATCAGCTTGCTTCAGTACTTGAGATGTCATGAGACATTGTTTTAGAGTTTCAAAGGCTATTTGCTCTTCTTTTCCCCATTTCCAAGTCGCTTTCTTTTTCGTAAGATTGCTAAGGGGTCTTGAGATATCAGCAAAAATTTTTGATATAAATCTTCTGTACCAAGAACAGGTTTGTAAAAAAGACTGGATCTCTTTAACATTTTTGGGTGGAGGTATATCACTTTAATTGCAGATACCTTGTCTGAATTTACTTCTAGACCATTTGGGGTTATCCAGTGACCTAGGTATTTGACTTTCTCACAAGAGAAATGACATTTTTCACGTTTGGCATCTAACTTAAGTTCAATGAGTCTCTCGAACACCTCTGTAAGATCTGAGAGATGTTTCTCAAACGTTTCTGACAAACCAATGATGTCGTCCAGGTACGATAAAGCAAGGATATCCTTAAGACCACTTCTAAATTGATCTACCAATCTTTGAAACGTGGCAGGAGCATTTTTGAGTCCAAAAGGCATCCTTAAAAAACGATAAGTTCCAAAAGGGAAGACAAATGCAGTTTTATCTTGATCTGGTGGGTAGACTCGAACTTGGTGATACCCAGAACGAAGATCTAAAGTTGACATGTAAGGAGTGTGCTTGGCTTCATGTAAAAGGTCGTCCATTCGAGGTAATGGATATTTATCTGCTACTGCAACTGCATTTAATTTTCTATAATCTATGCATAATCTTATACTGCCATCCGTCTTTGGTACGAGAACCACCGGCGAAGCATAAGGTGACTCACAATCTTCTATGATTCCTTGAGCTAGAAGATTATCTATTTCCTTCTTAAGAATTTCTTTCTTAGCAGGAGTCATCCGATAAGGTGGTACAGCAACAGGAGCACTATCACCTGTGTTGATACGATGCTCCACAAACGGTGTTGCCTCTCCCCCTGGTTGAAAACATTTTTCATACCTTTTCAGAAGATCTTTAATTTTGTTCTTTTCATCGGAATTTAGATTTTTGCCTTCATCTTTACGTAAAGCGTACGGACTGACTTCGACTGCACCAGCTGACGTATTATTTTCTTCGTACGCATCTACAAAATAAAACTTTTTCTGAGGTTTGTCACTGAAATGCCATATTTTGTTAGCAGTATCTAACACTATGTTAGCATTATGCAAGAAATCCATACCTAAAAGAGTTCTATTACCCTTGGCATCTGGTAATACTATGAACTCCGTTTCAAAGACTCGGCCTTCAATCTCTACTGGCACAGTGGCAGACAAAGTGTTTCTAACTACTGTATTTCCGTCAGCTAACATTACTTCATGAGTATGAGGGTTCAATGCAACACCAGTTTTTAAATATAATCCATACATACGTTCTCCCGCAATAGAACGATTCGCTCCAGTATCTGCACAGACTAGCACCTTCTTATTGCGGATCGTGATAGGCACATTTGGAGCTGAAACTGCTGAAGTATTTAAACTATATAGCTGAAGACGATGTGCTTGCACAGTTTGTTTTTTAACTGTAGAGGAACAATGTGGATATTTCTTCTTTATAAATCCCAATTTACCACAACCATAGCAAACAATATCGGATTCTAAGCGTCGATTAGCAAACTTAGGGGAAGATCTGTCTTCTTTTGGAGGCTTACTCTGCTTCCAATTATTTTCTCGACGAGAAAACTCTTTTTTCTCTTGGGGTACAACCGGATCTTTTTTAGGAAACGTAGATCTAATAATGTCATACGTATCTAATTTTTCGGCAAGGTCGACTGGCGAATTTAAATTTTCCCAATCATCTAACATATGCTGATTGCATTCAACAGGCACACGCCTTTTCATTTGATCAGCTATGATAAGATCCTGAAGAGCTTGAAAAGACGTTATAGTTAATTCTTTAAGCCAGTTTTCAAAATAAGCTCAAAGTTCGAAATAATAATCTCGCCAAGTTATTTCCTTGGACTTGCGATGCGTAAAGAACAGCTGTCTAAACTTTTCGGCACTAATTTTAAACCTTTTTAGAAGTAAACTTTTAACATGTGAAAAATTTGAAGCGTTTTCTTCTGATTCACGAGCGATAAGCGTAGAGATAGAAGATGGTACAACACTGAGTAAATACGAAACCCATTGATGCTCTGGTACCTTCGAGAGCTTTAATTGACGTTCCAGGAGCACCAAAAACAATGTTACATCATCAGTTTCTGGCCGGAATGTAGGCAACAGCTTTTGGATATCTATCTTACTCTCCGGGTGAGACATTACCCCTGCTGCATTACCACCTACCGCTCCACTGGAATCACTTTGGCTCTGAGCCTGCAACTTGAGCTTCTCAAGCTCAAAATTCATCTCAAGCTTTTTTAACTCTGACACTTCCGCTCTATGCTTTTCTTCAAATTCAAGATTATGCTGTTCTAACTCTGCTGTTTTTTGCTTTTCCTCTAAGTCTCGCCTACGATGTTCTTCCTCGCGAGTCGAAATTTGGTTTCTGACTAATGAATTTACAAAATCAACTTCGTACGAGGGGGAGGATTTAATTTTTTCACGCAATGTGACAACTGTCATAGAGGGTTGAACATCTAAATTCATTTCTAACGCAACCTGATATAAATCCTCTTTGCGAGCTTTATTAACCCGAGAATAGTCGCGACATTTTTTAGAACGTTAGTAGTCGCGTTCGGACCATTTGCCGCCGTTACCAGCAGGCCGAAAACGAAGGGGAAACTTGCCGGTGTTATCAGATGATCGAAAACGGATAACGTAGGGTGAAAATACTGACTGAACTTTAAAAGATTACAGCAATTATTCATTTTACAACCTTTTACAGTAAATTATTTATTTCGCTTGAGTATATATTCAGTTGGAATCTAGATAAATGTTTTTAATAACTCTTTCTTCGTTTTGCATAAATACTTAAATGTAAATAGTAAATGATTTGATTGAATTTCTGATGTTACTATGAATCAATAATTAGTAGGAAAACATTTACGAATATGAATCTAAATTCGTGATACGTTTTTTTTTTTTTTTTTTTCTTTTGGAAGGACAGAATCAGGGTCAGGTAGATTTTTATGATACTCCGGCACTCTATATCCATTTAATAAAATAAAATTAATATATTTAGCATCAATATATTACACGGACATTAAGTTAAACAATTAAACTGAAAATAAAAATGGAACCTATGACATGCAACAGATAATCAAATACAATACCACTAATTCACCAGCATATTATATATATATATATATATATATAATAAAGAAAAAGGTAAAAAATACTTAATTTCGAAATTATAAATGTAAATGTTGTAACTACGTTTTATTTATTTATTTTGTGGGTTTCTGTGTGTGTATGAGGGAGGAGGGAGGTGGGGGGAGCTCTCGAGATTTTATGTTTAAATCCATTTTTAAATGAAAATGCACGATTTGTAGTTTTTCTACTTATTTCCGGGTGGGAGCAGCGCCCTTGAACAAAAACTCTGGATACGAACTTCGCTTATATAAAGTAAATAATAAGTTATTGAAATTATATATTTAATTTAAATACATTTGCAATTGTAGATTTAAATCCTAAGATGGATAAATTATTTTAATTAATAGAATCACTGAAAGGTTCATCTTAATAAGGATGTATTTTACAGCCACTATTTAATTAAAATAAATATTCAATTGTACATTTCATAATAAGGTATTAATGTTATAATTTATTGTTTTATAATATCATTCATTAAAATAATATAAACAATAAGAAAATTTTCTCCGAAATTATAAATATGCAGCAATAATTTTATTTAAATGAATTTTCTCTCGTATTCTGGAAAACATTATTCTGAAAAATAGTTTGTACAATTCATGAAGGACAACAAATTTAAATTTGTTAGTAACTGTCCCTAAGCCTCTATTGGATTTCAATAATAATTAAAAAAAAACATTTTCTGCGGCATTGTTAAAAAAAAATGTGTTTTTACTTACAGTATGAAAATTTAAAAATAGATAAATTTGACAAAAATACTTAAAATATTTTTTTAAATCATAGTATAAACATTCACTGAATTATCCAAAAGATATTTTTATTTGCGTAATTTCTAACGTACATTATAAAATTCTCATTATTTTTCTTATTGTACAAATAAATTACATGTATGTTCTTCGCAGATATACATACTATATTTCTGAGAAAATTGTTTTATCTTTCGAATTTGTTTTATTGTACAAAAACGATACTTTTCAGATTTTGGAGATACGGCAATTTTTTTACTGATTCCCACAAAATTCTCTTCTCTTTTTTTAATGGTTTGGCAGTGTTATTGTCTGTTTTCTTTCATTTATATGTTCCGGTAATAAATGGAAAGCAACTTCTTTCAAATAATGATGATGAATTTCCCTTTTTTTCCATATTTAAACGATTATCAATTTGAGAATTTATTCCCGCAAAGTTTGACAATGAAAAAAAAAAAGTAAGTTACCATCCATCAGTTTTTTGTGCGAACTGACTTCACAACTAATATAATAAAACAATTTTAAGTCACATTCTAAAAGTAAAAAAAGTACTCTATGAACGGGAAAAATTGCAGAAAGAAAGGCGAAATAAAAACAGGCAGAGAGTCCGTACTTCGAAGAAACTTTCCCCCACAGATTTCGCGGAAATGGGTAAGGATGAACACGAGGGGGAAAATTCAACTAACGCAAGTGGTCGCAACGCGGTCATTTAGACCGATTGAAACTTAAGAATGCGATAAAATGCTAAGAAATAGCAGGAATGACTTGCAATTTTACTACACAAGAGTGTGAACACTCAAGGTCAGCTACACGGAATTTGGATATCGTAACTTTAACGGGAAATGAGTTACAGGGAGATAACGAATTTCGGGCGGGGAAAAGATCCACGCGCGACTATTAACGGGTTATGTTCAGACATTTTAAACTTTAGCAAAACAACAAAACAAGTACCCCATAAATGCCAAAAATTCGTTTAAATTATTCCCCAAACGTGTGAGCTTTGTCGTTACAACTCATAAAAACAAGACTTTAATAAAGCAAAACAGTAAGGTTTGAACTTAGCAAAACTCTGACTACAAAACAAAACAAACTTTAAGTCCCTGCAGGTATAAATAAACTGTATGGCCATACGAGACATTTAATCAAAACAATATTTTAACCAATATAAAACCATTTACTGAATAGTTAACACAAACAATATTCTAAATAATATCAAAAACATAAATGAATAATTAAAATTTCAACCAATATTATTGTTATATTACTAACGCTACTTAATATCGGTTCCATTCAATATAACTTCAAAAGAAAAGAAACTTTCTTTTATAAACAAACAATAAATGCAAAAACTTACTCGTTCCGTTTTGAAAATGAATCACATTCAAGGCTTTTTTATCAGTAAATCAGCAACTCAAAATTAAATACTTAGGTTTAGCATTTAAATAATAACAAACAGTTAAATAAAAATAGTAATCAATTCTCTTACGAAACCAATGAAAAGAAAATAAATAAATACGCATCTTTATAAGAATTGCGATAAAATTATAAATACATTTGACTGACAGTTTATTTCCCTTTTTATAAAAAGAAAAGAAAAAAATCAACGAAAACGTAAATGAATATTTCTTTTGCTCACTCTTTTTTTTACTGAATCAAAAATATCTTACTTAAAACAAAGTAAAAATTAATCATGCATGAACAGAATAACTTTTCAGAATAAGGGTGAGGGGAGGGGGAAAGGGAAATATACAATACATAAATGAATGGAAGATAATAAAATGAATTCAAAATAATAATGTCAAAAGTATTAAGAATTTTTAGAATATTAGTAATGTTATGAAGGATAATGTCAAGAATCTGAAGAATGCATTCTTTTTAATAAAAATATTATGGATCCATTCTATTTAAAACGCTTACTTGGTAAAAATATTTTGTAGAACAAATAAATCTTGTAGAATAAACCACTATAGGCACAAACACTGTAAGCATCGTTGTAAGAACAAATGAAGTGAAAGGTTTTTTAAAACACTCATATCGTAGCATTTTCTTCATCGTAAACAAAACAATTTGCAGAATAACTTTCGAAAATAAGAACACATATCACATCGTGTAAAGCTGATGCATGAAAATGGCAAAGGTAACGAAACAAAAATTAATCTATAGAACATGGCGAACATACCTCACAAGCTTACGACGACGAATTATTCTGCAGTATTATAGGAACATATTTTTACACACAGACGACGGTCGAATCTGTAGAAAATTAGGAACATATTTCACTCGCACACGACCGGTCGTGCCATCTTTTTTCTCTGCATGCTCGTTGAAAACAATACTTTATGATTAAAAATATATCACACTTTTTGTAGAATGAAGAAATCATATCGCGAACATTTTCACTCGGTTTCGGGCCCCACGTTGAGCGCCAATTGTCAGGCTAGCTCAGATTAACTTCACACAGAAATTTCACATAAGTTCAAAATAACACTTTCTCGGGGTAGCTTTTTAAATATTTTTTATTTCTTCTTGGTAAGACGGCATATAACAAATAGAACATCACACGTACACATAAAATAATAAAAGCGCAAATAACTTTCTACATGTTTCCACAACTCAAAACAGAACAGAACTCCAACGAACTCACAGCATATTCTTATTCGGCAAAGCTCACACAAGCTAGTCACGTGATTGCCGGTCGAGTCGATTTTTGAAACGGGTGGCGGGTGTTACATTTGTAATTTATTTTATTATGTTAAAAAATTCTTTCCTTTCTTTTTCTTGTTTTATTTTTAATCCACTACTTTTATTTAACTTTGTTTAATTGTTTCATTTCCAGTTTTTCTATTATTTTGGCAACACATTTTTCTTCTGCTTGTGCTCCTCTTTCATAGCTAGCTTTCAGTTAGCGCCAACTGCTGCATTCTTTATAAGCTCTACTCTCCAACTTTCAGTTCATTTCTGACCTTGTCCCCTCATGGACGCGTGTTTACTTTCGCTGATGACATGCTGTTAAAATTTCAAGCTCGAAACGCATCCTGTATGTTTTTAAATTTATTTGGTGTTTTATACAAAATTTTATTACTTAATTGTATTTCATCGTCAGTTTTTTCGATGCTGTTTCATCTAAGTTAAAGGGTACTTGGGAAATACAACAACAGATCGTAGAACGGTGCTTTTTGAGTATTCAGTTGCTGTTAAAAAAATTGTTTTTGTTCTGCATTATATGCTGTAAAAAATGCCTCCTAATAAGAGCCTAAACTAGTCATCAGGCACAAATCGTAACTAATGTTAAACCTATGGCAGCACGTTTTTCAAATTTCTCACTAGTATATAGAAATTTTTCCAGAGAGAAACATTCGCCTTGCATACAATATTTCAAATGAAAATCAAATTTAAAATTATTTTTGCTTAAAAGGCGCAAAGTCTAACCTAGTGAAAAAGATTCCATGTCGGGACTCGAACCCGGGCCATCAGTATAGCGCACTGACGATCTACCGACTAAACCACATGGAATTCTTCCTGGAAGAATTTCTAGGCTGGTTATCGTTCCATGTGGTTTAGTCGGTAGATCGTGCGCTATACTGATGGCCCGGGTTCGAGTCTCTACATGGAATCTTTTTCACTATGTTGGACTTTGCGCCTTTTAAGCAAAAATAATTTGAAATTTGATTTTCATTTGAAATAATCTCACTAGTATTTTAATACTAGAGTGGTTCAATAATTATTGCCCCTAGCGTATATAAAATATTTGTACTTCGCTGGTTGTTGTGGAACATCGAAGCCTAATGTCATAGATGCATATATGTTCAATTTCAGAACCGTAGCTGCTATATTCACATAGTTTTGGAGGGAGGAGTGGGTGTGAAAGGCTAATTTTTAGCTTATGGGGCTAGATTTGTGACAGTGGATGAGACGTAACTACTGTCGTTTGGACTCTGGATCTTAGTGATGTAGGCACATCTCATCCACTATCCAAATGTAGCCACATAAGCTCCGAACCAGTATCTCACCCTCACCTCCCTTCTTAAAAACTCCCCCCAAAGTAGGTCTGTAAAACTTCACCCCTCCCTCCAAAACTATGTTAATATAGCAGCTAAGGATCCGAAATTGAGCGTATGCGCATTTAAGAGATAAGGCTTCGATATTCCACATCAACCATCGCAGTACAAATATTTTATATATATTAGGGACAATAATTATTGAACCACCCACGTATTTATATATTTTTGTATTTCTTTTCCAATCTCTAGCCTGGCTAGTTCTTACTTTTTTGATTTGAGTTGTAGTTATTTTAATAAGATTTCTTTCAATTTCAGAACCGTTTCCAAAAGTGAAAGTTTTTTTGTTTTTGTTTTTTGTTGTTTGTTTGCATAAGATAGCTTAGGGCTATCACTAAAGTTTTTAGTTTGTACATTTTGTATCTTGGTTGCATTTTTTAAAATGAGGCTGCTTTCGCTTTCAGGACCAGTTCCGTATTGTAAAAAGAGTGACTTTATATCAAAAAAGAAGTACTTAAGAAAAAAGTATCTGCAACAAATATCGGAAAAAAATGAAAAAGTTTCGAACAGAGTGATTTTAGACTGTCTTAAACAAAAAAATCATCTAAAATATTAAAATGCAAGCGACAAATCAGAAAATAACGCTCCCATAGGTTTAACATTACATTGCGAGTTTCTTCGTGGGAATATCACAGGTTCTTAAGGTCCTACACTGTAAAAAAATACGACCAGTTTTCCTGTAGGAATCGGAAAAATAGTTGCCCTTATCATACCGGAAAAATTTCCGACCCAGATCGGAATAAAATCCGTAAAATACCGTTTTATTGACTATTTCCTTTTTTTTACGGATTTTATTCCGAGCTGGGTCGAAAATATTCCGGTACGATAAGGGCAACTATTTTTCCGATTCCTACAGGAAAACTGGTCGGATATTTTTTACAGTGTACGATAGTCACACGAAGTTACTCCAAGCAAATGTTAAACAATGGCAACACTTCTTTTTAAATTGTATTGTTTGCATTTTAATACTTTAAAATTATTTTTTTATAGCATGGCTGAGAATGATCTATTGCCGAGTACATTTTAACATTTTCGATTTTCGGTGTATTTTTATGAGATCTCTTTTTAATTCGGAACAGGATCTGAAAGTGAATTTATCAATGTAAAAAGAAAATTGCAACCAAAATCGTAAAATTAAAAAAAGTAACCGGATAGAGATCAAGCTCAAAAAATGCATGAAGAAAAAAACGCCATTATTTTACTATTAGCTTTAATCTAAAAAATTTATTTAAAAATAAAAAATTATATAAATCATTTAGTAATAAATTTCAGTTTAACAACTGCTAATTAACATAAAATATATATTTACTAATATTAGCTTCAATCTAAAAAAAAAATATATTTAAATCTAAAAAAAAAAATATGATTTAGTAATAAATATCAGATAGAGAAAAGTTAATTAAGATATATATATATACATACATATGTTATTTAAAAATTTTAGTCGCGATTTTCCTTAAATTATTCCATTTTTCTGCATATTCAACATTCCCCTACTTTAATTAGATGTATCATTTATTCCTATTTAAATTCCCCTTAATGTAAAACACGTATATCAATAATATATTCTTTCAAAACCTTAATTTAAAGATTTAGATTCATAAATTTCATAAGCTACCCTATCTATTATATTCTGAGTAAAGTTATATTTTATGTTCGAATATTTTCAAAAGCCATTTTCTTTTTCTTTTCTAATTTACATTGTACGAAACTCCTTTCCCGCTCTCGATTTTTTACCCTAAAAAGCCTCCGATCTTAAAACTGGAATTCCTTTTATTTAAACCTCTCCCACTTATCCGATTGGTTCCAGACAGTCGTTTGAGAGCGGTCACTTTTTTCTGATTGGTTTGTTTCGCGTGTACTAAAGCACTGTATGTTTACGTCGACTTGACAAAACGGAGCTGCACTTTCTCGGAACGCAGATTTCAGAGATTAAGGGTGTATTCCGATCAAAACTGCTTATTTTCCGATTCATTTTTAAATTAATTTTTGCTCTCAAACGCATCAAACGGGAAAATTCTCTTATTTAGAAACTACATAATGTGCCGTGCTTCTCGATTTTTCGATAAATGTAGAAAATATTGTAAAAAATGCTGTCAAAGTGGACTTTTAAACCGAATTTTCCGAAGCGGGAGATCTGAGGATGAAAAAAAAATGGTCATACTGAGAAAATAATTGTTTAAAGCTCAAATTCTAATTAATTGAGTGAAAAATAAAATCACACGGCCTCTTATACATCTCATCAAAAATCACCCCAGCAAGCTTCATGTTTTTACTTTTAAAAATGAGTCTGAAAATGCCTCAGAAAATTTCGAGCTGTTGAAGGTGGAAAAATATTTTTTTCGAATACAGCCTTAACACAGAATTACGCCTGTCTTGAAATGATATAACAGCTATCTGGTGTTTTCTGACGTCGTAGAATATGAGGATTGCTTAACCAACATCTTTCGAATGTCAGCATGCTGCATCGAACGCTGAAAAGCGTTTTTGCCGACTATAAAACATGGGGTTGTTGAAATGTGCTGTTATCAATAAAGAACTTGTTCATGTTTAATATCTTTGTATTCTTTTGGAGAAATATTCCGTGTGATCCTTGTCTACCACCAACTATTTTCCACTGCATAACTGTCCCTTAGTAATCGGTACTGGTCAGTTTAACGTGGTCTTTAAGTCTTTAATTGGATATAATTTTCGACTGTGTTATTTTCTACAGATGACGGCATTCCAACGACGCACAGCGGAGTATTTGACCCGAAATCCTGGTCAAAAATATTTTTCGTTGTAAATATAGTCCGATTGGCTTGAAATTCTTAGATGTTACTGGGTATCCCTATGGCATGTTTTATATTGTAAATGAAGTCTATGGCCTTTAAGGTTCATTTACAGAGACACCCGAAAGAATTCCCTTACATTATGGTCTATGGAGAAAAATCGTTTGCTCTGTATTTTAATGATATCACACTTTTAAACGTGCTGAAATTTATATACATCACTAAGGTGTACTAAGGCACTTATTGTAGAATATGGTGTGCATAGAATATATCGTTTATTTACAGGGACACACAAAAGAATATGGCTCAAGAATAAATTTAACTATTGAAGTCTATGACCAATAATTGCTGGAAGTGCGTTTGTAGCCGTGATAGGCGTTTTAAAATAGAACTTTTTTTTAAAATAATTATTGGTGTGGATACATTCTATTGTTCATATACAGGGCTGCACAAAAGTTCTCAAGTACATATCCGTTTATTCACGGAAATGGCTGAATGGACATTTTTAACTGTGCTATGTGTTTCACTGAACTAACTTTTAGCATACTATGAAGTATACATACAAATCCATAGCTTAGTTTAATATTTTATATCTTAAAAGCTGACGAAGTGTAAGTAAGATTTTAACACTTCACATAATAATAAATATACATTTTATAAATATTTTGACAATTAAGAAAAGAAAGAATCATCAATTAAGAAGAGCACAAAGAAAAAAGGAAGTTAAAATATTAATTTACTAAGTAGATATTTAAAAAATACGAATAAATCACATGTTCATTGTCTTAACATTACCGAAGGGAGTTTGGAAGTTGAGAGACTTGTAACCTTAACTATTTACTGTTTTTAAGAGGAAAGTAATTGTTGATAGGTTTGTCTTATTCACTATTAATGTTTAATTAAATGTATTTAATTTTGCTATACATAAAACTTATTATTTACATTTAATAATGCTTATTACATTTAAATTACATTTAATCATTGCATTTAATTTATGTTTAATAGCAGTTTCAGTAAATTGGAGTCTATATAGTATAAATTGCTAGTTTTTGAATGTATTTAATATATTACCAGTTTCAAAATGACGCTTCATATTCTTCATCACTCCCTTCTGGGTTTTTATCGGGACTACCATCAGACCTTGCTGGAAGAAGAAGTTGTAGGGTCTCGCTACTGTATGGCTTGCTCTTTTTAGTTGATAAACGGAGTTATTAGAAAATATGAAGTTGCTCATTTTCACGTACATTATAAAAGGAAAATTTTAATTAAATTTCCTTGGTGTCGCTTTTCAGTTTTGGAATTAAAACTATGTGTCCCTTTTTAAAGAGACCGCCCTCGAAAGGGTTAATTCCCTCCTTTCTCTCCTTATGTTACACACATGAGCCACAAGAATTAATTATGGAACCATTTTTTAATAAATAAGTATATACAATTTAAAGGCGATCGGATATTTCTATCAAAAGCTATCGAGTTGTGTGCGTATGTACGTACGTACAGACATAATGTATGCAGGTACAAAAGCTCTCCGGTAATATCCTGTAAGGTAAAAACCTGCAATACGACAGCAAATATATAATTCCTATCTCTTCAATTCGGTGGCCGCAAAACAGAACATTTAAATAGTCATCCAGAAAAAAAAAATTATAAAAAAATGGCAACAATATGCGGAAGATTTTTTTGCAGAAATTGACACTCAAGACTATAACTAATCCGATTATAATTCAAACATGGCTGGGCAAAGCGCAGCACCTATTTAAAAAGCTTTCGATATGTATAAATCAGAGCCAAAAACGCTTTAAAATAACCGTTTAACACATTTAATGTTTTTTTTATTAGATTAAAAACGAAACTATTTAAATTAACACATAGTTTAACACTAAGCTCTGACCTTTTTTAAACACGTAAGCCCTGTTTAGTTTCAATTCAACAATTCACTGAGCCACAAAAAAATTATATTTAAACATAACAAAAATGCCAAAAAAAAAAAAAAAAACCCCACGTCTTCTCAGAAAGAAACTTCCTCTTCAGCTGAGTCCAGGAGCCACCGGATATAACTCAGGCTCCTAAAATAGACATAGATCGATGCACCAAATAGTTAGCTATTAAAAAATATGATTTTTACAATTGTTGGCGAAATTTTAATTTTTGCATTTTTGGCCAGGTTTTTGGGTCAAATACTCCACTGTGCGACGGATTATTTATTCGGTCTTTCGCCAATCTACCGGGAACCTGACAAATCTCCCATATATATATTATATACATATACACACACATAAACCATATATGTGGGTCCCTGTATACGTTTTTAAGAAAGCTATAGCGAAAATACATTATTTTAAAAAAGTACCTTTTTTTTAAACTTTATAAATGTTGTTTTATTGCAAACATTATGAAAGTGAAAAGAAAAATTATCCCTATCATCAGTAACCAACTCATTTACGTAAAAAGTAATGTGTTCTAACATATCTGCGATAAAATGGCTAAGATTATTTAAAAAGGAATAAGTTTATTTAAATGAAGGGCAGTTGAAAAGAAAAACTAATGCAAATAAAAAAGTAAAAGCCTTTAGAATACAGATGCTTCAAAACTTTACAAAAAAACTATTTTTTTCAGCCAAGTGAAACAGCTGCACGATAGCCGATTTCTGAAAAATATCTTGCATTTGGTTTTTGCATAATTTCTTTGATCATAGACCAGATGTTAATTTTTACATAAAAACTCAAAAAATTTTTATATATACGTACATGTTTACATAAAAGAACAGCACATAGAATCGCAACCATTTGTAACAAAAAAATATATTTCACGCATACTCTTATTATGTTATTCGATTAATAAAGATTTTTTTAGAAATAAAATCTCTTAATAATTATCAGCAACACATTATTTTTAAATTTTATTGAATATCACTTAAGGGAGTTACAAAAAAATTATAATAAAATATTTTCAATGTAAGCCTAAAGGAAAAATTATAATATCAGAAGAATGTTTGTAAAAATTGCACGGTTTGGTGATTTTCTTGCAGGTTAGACATCAAAACAGAATATTATTGCTAATCCGAGTGTCCAACAAATGATTCATTGAGTTTTAAATTAAATGACTCGGATACGAGAAATAAAACAAGTGGTATGTTTATTTTAATAGCCTTAAAATCAGATACAATATTTCCAAAGTTAGTTACAAATTTTATCGACAGATGGCGCTGTAGTCAGATACTTATGCCTAAACAGTTGCATACATGATGTTTTTTGTTTTTTTTTTTTAACTGGCGGTATTGAGAGCCATCTGTAGTGAGTTCTAATAACCGGAATGGCACTAAACTTGGCAAGGGGACTAATGGTTCTCTGGAAAACAAATCGCGTAACAAATTAGTCTAAAATTGGTCATTAAAATTTATTATAAAATATGTAATTGGCATAAACAAATACATCTGCAAGTAATGAATGTTATTAAACGTTAAATAAACCAACAAATTCGCTTTTTCTGCACCCCCCCCCCCCTCAAAAAAAATGTACAAAACCACTTTTCTTGGGAAAATTTTCACGTGTGTGAATTTTTTTTTTTTTTTTTTTTTGAAATAGCAAACCGGTTTTTTATACTAATCACTGACTGAAATATGCAAAATTCACAATTTTTAATATTTTAAAATATTATTCAACATTTATGGTAAAAATAATATGAGTTATATTTTCCTGTAATTTTGAAAAAAAGATTTCATACAGAAAGCGAGTATAGATAAGGGATATCCCACGATTTACTAATGCTACTAACACTCACTCTATATATCCTATAAAAAAAATTCGAATCCCTTGTAAATTGCTCTTTAAAGGATTATGGAAAACTTTAATGAACATAGACTATATTCTTGTTTTTATAATAGCAACTTTTTTTTTTCAACTTGTGAATAAATAAAATTTTCGCTTTGTATCCGATCCCGAAGACTGATATAAAAATCGAGTTTAAATCTGTTTCAGACTGGGAATCTGTGAAGATTTCAGCGAAGAGTTTTCACCGAAACTCCATAGGGGACCGTCAACAAATTGAAAAAGAACGAATATCTTTTGGATAACCCTGTAAAAACTAATGTAGCAAAAGCATTCAAACTCGAGATTATTAATAAGTGGCTTATTGTATTATACTGTGTTCATTTTTATGAGAATAGCATGTATACTCGTAGAGAAATTAAGGTTTTTTATAAAAACAGCCCCAAATTTCGCCAAGTTTTTTGCTTATAATTTGCAGAGTTCTTAATATAAAAAAAAAGTTCTTTTCAGAAAGTATGACGAACAACATTGTACACAATATCCTGCAATCAGAATGAAAAAATAATAAAAATTCTATGAAAAATGAGCAGGTTTACTAAATAATGATTTACTGCGCATGCTCGAACGTAATCAAAATATAATTATCATAATGTGTTAGATAAATGTATACAGCAACTTTTGTGAAAGTCTCAAACACATAGTTTGAAATGTCTTATAATAATCGTTTATAGAATAAGCTCAAAATCCATTATTCCCAAAAGGAAGCAAAAAGTTGAGGGGATGTATCCAAATGCAGTAGTACGTGGAATATTGTGCATGCTATATTGGCACTAATCAATCGATATATGGATACAAACTTTCATCTTTTGGTTCCTTTTGGGAACAACGGATTTTGAGCTTATTCTATAAACGATTATTATCAGACTTTTCAAACTATATTTTTGAGACTTTTACAAACGTTGCTCTATACATTAAGCTAACAAATTATGCACATTGTATTTTGATTGCGTTCGCGCATGCGCAGTGAAACATTTTTTTTTTTTTTTGTAAACTTGCTCATTTTTCATCCAATTTTTATCATTTTTTAATTCTGATTGCAGAGTATTTTGTACAATGTTGTTCGTCATATTTTCTGAAAAGAACTTTTTTTTTTTTTTTAATATTAAGAACTCTGCAAATTATATGCAAAAAACTTGGCGAAATTTGGGACTGTTTTTATAAAAACCTTAATTTCTCTACGAGTATACATGCTATCCTCATAAAAATGAACACAGTGTATTCCAATAAGCCACTTATTTATAATCTCGAGTTTGAACGCTTTTGCTACATTAGTTTTTACAGGGTTATCCAAAGATATTCGTTCTTTTTCAATTATTGACGGTCCCCTATGGGGTTTCGTGAAAAAATCTGCGCCGAAATATATGACCTGTACTATACACTATATATATGTTTAAACACCTGCAGTTTCAGATTAATTCCTCATGTATTTTTCTAGATATTTAACAAAACGTCTAAAATCGCAAGTGACCACTCACCTTTGGCCATATAGTGTATTTCGGGTAGAAAACTTACAGGGATCTCAGAACTCTTAAATTTGAAAGAAAAGGCCATTTTCAACCTTTAGTACCTTAAAATTCCTATGATTTTAAAATACAGTCTTTAATGATAAATGAAAGATATAAGTATGTTCTTTCATTTCATAAATTAAAAAAATTACAAGATGTTGAATTAGTATTTATAGAGTGCTTCAAACCGTCAGGCATTTGTTGAGCAGAAAATTGGTATCACAGCTTTCGCGCAGGATTACAAAATAAAATTTTAAACTAGAATGAAACTTTTTGAGCCTAATTATACTCCATATTATAATAATTACCGAGAACCTAAATAAATTTGTATTTAAAGAACTTTATATTTTAAAAACAAAATTGTATTTTGCTAACACAAAATTTTGAAAATTTCAACAATATAATAACGTTTTTTTTTTAATTTTTTTAAACAATAAAAGGAAAATTTTAGGTTTGGTTTATACAGACTAACATGAAACATACATTTGAATATTTCATAAAACAAATATTGAGAATATTTTCAGACATCCTGCGCATTATGTCCAAAATCGTCATTTTGAGAAAAATTACTTCAAAACTTCGAAAACGATGCTTCAATTATTGAGCGGGTATATTTCTAAGAGCCATGTCTGCTGTTCGAATGGGAATTTCAAGAAAATAATTATATCAAAATGTTTCGACAAGATAGGAGTTTTAACATATAAGACAATTATAATTTTGAAGCTTTAAGAGTCCTGAGAACCCTTAAAAAGTACTTAGGCGTGTCTTATAACTTATTCCAATTGATAATAGATTTAAAAACAAATGTTGGTATTAGTGAGCAGTTAGAGCAATTAAAGTAATCGTCTCGCTTATAACAGCTTTCATTTCAAGCAGATACACTTCTTGCTATATATTTATATTTACGTGAGTTTCCATACAATAATGAAAATATGTTAAGTAAAACTATTTATTGTTTATATTCCAACGTTACACATTATTTTTAAGGAAAGTAATTTAAGTGACTTTTTTTATTTTAACGGAATTCATGTTTAAATTTCGACAGTTCATCTTAACTTACAGAAGTGAAAATTTAGAGATAAATGAAATTTAAATCAATTAAAAGAAAAATAATTTTGCAATATTTTAGCAGCATGTAACAATATTTTCCTTAAACCCTTAATTCTCGCTCCCGTCATATTCACGGGTTGTGTCTTTTTTTAGATTTATTCAGATTTGCTTGATTCCCACCAGTTTTATAAAATAGTGTAATTAGCTTTATTATGGTATCATTTTACCTGTCATTAAATAAGGTGAATATTTCTTTTTCAAAAAAGTGGTGTCAATAAGCAATTTGAATTTTTAAACCGTAATTTAATGCGACCGTTAAGGGGTTAAGGAAATACAATACATGTAAGCTTTCTTATAAACAGTATATTTATGATATGTTACTCTAAAAGCAGTTCAAAACTGTATTTCAAATACCGTTAAAAACCATGTTGCATTTTATAACTAAAGAAACCCTATCGCATTCAATTTTCGATTACCGCATGCTGAAAGTGATCGATGTGCCTTGTTTTACAAGTTCTTCGACAATAAAAACCGTGTTAACTACAAGTGATTAAAAAACAATTACAAAAACTTTATCAGCTTTCTTTAAACTTTCAAGAAAAATAAATCATTGGTTTTTCTTTCCAAGAAAACAAAAAAAGTTTTCTTTCGACCGCTGTTTGTTGCGAAGTTTTATCAAACGAAAGAATTTTTGTAAGAAGTATTTATTTTCTCGTCACAGCATTAAAACGAAAATATTCCAACGATATCCAGATTCTTAATACAAAATTTTTCATTACTCCCACTACCGTCTACCTTTTTTTATGATTTTTGCATGTCCTCATTTAAAATGATAATATTTTTTATATTTTTTAACTTGACTTCAGTGAAGATGGGTATAGTTTGCTATAAGTGGTAAATACGATAGTTCAAAAAAAGTTACCAGTGCCAGCTTTATATGTTACTAAAAAAAAATAAGTATTTTTATACGACCACGAGCAGGAAGGAAGAGCAATGTTTTGGAACGTGGACATTGTAAGATACTTTATACACTGATAAAATATTTAATAAATGAGGCAACAAAAACGTTAGTATTCATTCAGGATACAGCTATATAATCTTATATTTCCTAGAATATCCGTATATCTCCAAAAATGCTTATAAATCGTTTATATGTGTTAAAATTATGAAAATTTAATAATTATTTATCGCCAATAATAAATAAATTATAGCCAAAAAACCAGTTTGCACAAAAATTAATAAAAATTCTAAATGAAAGCTTGCAGTTCTAAATATTGAAATAGTATCATCATAAAAATATCATAAAAATAGAACATTTGTCCCCTTTTATCAGTTTCAAACATTGTTGTTAAGCTATTCCTCCATAGATAAAAAATGTTTATGAATTCGGTTTGCACGTGGGACTGGCTGCACTCTAACTCTCGTAAATGCACTTCAATTTATAGTTCGTTTACATGAAAAACAAATGTATTACATTATAGTCTAAGGAGGCGAATCCTTTATAGTTGTTACGATATTTAAAACGTAACAAAATTTATACCCATCACTTAGGTGCACTCAAGCAAAGCAGAAATACTGAATAAATAGCATTTATAGTTCATTTTCAGGGACACACAAAATAATCCATTACATTGCGATCTATGGGGTGGGGGGGGGGGGTGCGCAGAATTTCAATGATGCCACGATACTTCAAAAATAATGAAATTAAACAACACTCTCTCAAGTGCACTACAACATGTTTTTTATAGGTTATGGAGTGCATAGCATTTATCGTGCATTTACCGAATCGCACAACACAAATCGTTTACAGGACTGACAGTATATATTATAAAGAACAAAATGATCCTTGCGACGCTGACGTCATTTTGTCGGTAAGAACGGCAGAGGATTAAATTTGACTTTTATTAACTTTCACTGCAAATTTTTAAACTTCTAGCCAAGTCAACGCGGTGCTTAAGGAGTACCGACGTGGATCGTGTTACCGCCACGCGAAACCTCCAACGAAATTGGAAAAAGGGACATAAGATTAAATTTTGAAAAAAATAATTACGAAATAGCTAAGAATTTTGAAAATACTGATGTAGACCCCTAAAGTCATTCCAGGGTTTTGGAGCACCTGAAGCACTCCAAATAAAATCTGCCTCCAAATAAAATGGCGCATAGAGCATCCAAAAAAATATGTGTGCCCTACACATTGTTGACAGACGGATATCTGACCCGGCAAAGACGGACAATGAAGGGAGGTGGTGCCAGGAGTCACGGATAAGCCTGGCATCCAGGATAACCAGAGGCCCTTAACTAACTCTAGCTCTGAAAACCTAAAAAAAAGGAGTCCATATAGCTCACTAAAAATGTTGACAGTCAAGCCTAGTGCTCATTACAACTCGCGGATCTCCCGGCTTTAGCACAAACGGTTCAGGTTTGAAAAAGGTTATATTTGATATTAGACAGATTTGATATTAGCTTTGTGATATTATATATCGAGATATCCACAACTGCATTTTACATTTCGGCGGTAACCATGATTGAAAATTGGGGGTTATTTTAAATTCAATAAAATACTACAAAAATAAAATTATTCTACTAAACTACAGGATTCTGTGACTTGTCCCGGTGAAAAACAATTCCCGTAGTCCCCGAAACAGCTCGGACCGTTTATCTCTGATAAGATCACTTTTCTTACGGGTTTCTGGAGAGAAGTGCACACACCGGTGGTCTTAGAAGAACTGAGGCAGCGGGATCAAAACCGGGGTTTAAATAGATATTGCCGAGGATCTCATGAACTGGTCCTCCTTGGCCAATGAAATTACAGGAGGGGCTGGACCTGACCTAGTAATCTGATTGGAGCTAGTACATTAACTTTCGCTAACGCTAATTAACTAACGCTAATTAACTAATGCTAATTAACTAACGCTAGTACGTCATTAACTTTCGAAGTCGCACAGAGAGGCAGAGGAACAAAAAATTACAGTTTACGATATTAATAAATGGGTAAAATTTAAGAACAAAATAAAATTAAATTTATACTAAAATAAATTAAGAATTGGGAAGGTTGCACTCGCGGCTGTCGTATAAATTAACAGTAGATTGAAAGACGTCGGGGAAAGCCACTTCTAGACGAAAGTTTCTTTCAGTCGGGAAATAGTGATTTTCCAGGGGAATTCTGCTTTAAAGTAACTCCGAAGTGTTACGTCTCGATGTTTTAGTGCATGAATAAAATCATTATACCTAGCTAAAATAGTAAGGGCACGTTTCGGCCCCCTGCCCACTATTCCATCATAAGTGGAATAGAGTTTAACGCAGAATGCCTTACTGAAGAGTTTGAACTGTGAAACTTAACAGCAAGTTTTTTAATTTCTCCAAAAATAGACCTAATTTTCAGGTCTCGATGAACAACGTCATTACGGACATAACGGGTCGCACGAACAAATCTACGTAAAAGTTTATTTTGAAAAGTTTGGATTTTCTGGAGATAGATTTTAGTGGCACTACCGTATATGACCGAACCGTAGATTACGATCGGCCGAATCACCGATTTATACAACAGCAATTTATTTTTAATTGACAGGGGGCTGTGATAAGCCAAGAAGGAATGAAGGGAACTACCGGCAGTATATGCACGACTCAGTGTTTCTGCGACGTGCTAGCCCCATAATAATTTAGAATCTAGGTTACACCCAGGTATTTATTATTAGATTTCCAGGGAATTAGTTCATCATTTAGTTTAAAGTTAAGATTATTGTCTGGGGTGAATCTTTGGTTCGTGAAAAAAAAATCGCAGTACTTTTGGCATTATTTACTTTAATTCTCCATTTTTTTAACCAGGTCGAAAGTTTAGTAAAGTAATTTTGGAGTTTAGTGAACACTTGGACTGCATGTTTGTGTTTGTGAAGAACAGCAGTGTCGTCAGCAAAAATAGATAAATCGATGTCAGGCTCTCTAGGTATGCCATTTACATAAATTTCAAACAACGTGGGCGGAGAAATTAACCCGTGGGGGACCTAGCTGAGAATGGTTTTAGGGTTAGAGAAAGCATTTCCCAACAACATATCTATTTTTTAATAATCAGCATAGATTTTAATAAGTTGGCCTGGAAAGCCGAGAGTTATTAGTTTAAATAGCAAGGCGACGTGCCAGACTTTATCAAAAGCCTTTTGCACATCGAGGAAAATAGCCCCCGTGACCCCGTCCGATCCTTCGTGTAGGAGTTCCGTGACCCTCCACACTTGGTGAGTTGTTGAATGATGATACTTATACCGAATTTCTCCGGTATAAGTACGTCGCGAGAGTCAAGGAACGTCTTAAGGATAGTCACAAGGACGTATTCAAGAGCTTAGATAGATATGAGAGTAAAGAGATTGGTCGAAAGCTAAAAGGGGCGTGCATATCGTCGGCTCCACTTTTGGACAAAGGGACAACGATGGCCCTTTTCCGGAATCGGGAAAAATATTAAGAGATAACATGCAATTCATTAAAATAACTATATAAAGGATACAGTTTTGAGAGAGGCTAATAAGCATATTAGTAGAAATTCGGTCCTCCCCTGGAGATATATTCTTTTCCAAGCCTGAAATGTATTCTCAAACTTCCGAAGGTGAGGTCGGGGGAAGTGTGTTTTGTGTGTCATTACTTAAGAAATTTTGTGCTGTGCTCTCCAGGACAGCAGTAATCCTTGGGTTGGCCAAATCTTGGTCAGGTGTGAACTGGTATCTAAGACTTTTAGCTATCTCTTCAGTGTTAGAATGTGCAATGCCGTTTGGGCTATTAATGGCCGGAATGTGGTTGTGTGTTACGCGAATACGGGAAGCAGCCTTCCAAATTGTATTGTATTCAGTCGACATTGATACGACAAAAGTGTTCCAACGTTCATTTCTAAACTCATAAATAGCAGCTTTCACCCTCCTATTTAAATTATTTAAGTGGGTCCTAAAATATGGAGTCCTGTACACCCAGAGAACTTCTACATATAAAAAAAAAGCTTTTCAGTAAAATATTGGAATTAAAAAAAATTCCCAACACTAGTTTAAAATGGTATGTTTCCAGGCAACTAATATAGTACATAGTATGCGTTTTTGTGCCCCCGAAACGCACGTCGCACATGACCTGTGAATGACTACTCACTGGATTAATTAGAAAGATGTCTTTGGAAGTTCTTGTTAAAAACACCTGAATATATTGAATCATATAAAATTATTCAATTTCTAGTTGTTATGCATTAGAGTCTACTGATGTTGAAAACATCTTTTATAGAGCACATAGAAAAATATATTTACACGAGAATCGAAACAATAAAAAAAAATTAAGTATATTTTTTTCACAGTCATATTAATTTTAAAAAGTAGTATTTTATCACCGGAAAATATTACACAGGAATACGAATAAATGAAATAGAAAAATTTGAGGTTTAAATCTTACCAATCACTTTATGCTTCGATCTTGATATCTAATTGTCCATTCATGACAGTTTTAGGTGTACCAATACAAAGGCAGAAGGTTCAACTGAACTCAATTTCTATACCTCGACTTTTTAACTTATCTTTTACAGTGGAGACGGGTTAGAAGGTCCAGTGACATATGGCAGTACAGTATTGAATACATATATATAAATAAAGCATGATTTTGTAAATTATAATTTTAAATGTATTTGAATTTTCAAAAGAGCAGTGCAAATAATATAAGGATAAAAATATTATTAATACTTATAGTTTTCTGGGGATTTTAAACGTTTAAATTAAAGTGTCATTGTATAAAATGATGTCTACAGGCATCAAAGAAAGTTCAGTAAAGTAAAGGTATTTTCTTAAAGATGCGATTCTGCAATTTAATCAACTTAATCTTAAATTATTTTACTCTTTTTTTCGTCATAATTACCAATTTCAAACAAGAATCTTTAGAAAACATTTTCTATATTCAGCCATCGAAAAATATACCCTTCAAGACGTATAATGTGATCGCGATATTAAAAAATATTATAAATTATTCCTTGGCAAATAGCTATAAATACAGATTTTTTTTCCGGACAAAATGGCATAAACAGATTATTTAGTAAATTTTAAAGATTATATGAGACAAATCCTAAATTGCAAATACATTTCATTTTGAAAATTTGCTAGAATTTTTACCACCATTTTTTCTCTAAATTCATAAAAGTGAAACTATGTAAAATATTTTTGAGAATTAATAATTACATGAAAATGCACGATTTTTATTTAAAACTACACTATATAGCCAAAGATGAACGGTCACTTGCTATTTTAGACGTTTTGTTAAATAGGGTAACATCCCCAGTAATTGGCAGGTCACCAGTGATTGGCATATCCTTCAAAAATGTCCTAAAATAAGATTTACATCCAGTCTTTTAAAAATGCAAGACCATATTCCAGCTATATGTACATTTACTTTAAAGATTATAACTTTGATTTATGCTACTAGAGGACAATAGTGCATAAGAAAGAGAAACAATTATGGCGTGCGTCAAATTAGCCATTTTTGTTTGCAAATGCTTCTTCTCTGGCTTAAGATAGCATGCATATGAATTCATTATTATCTGATTTCAAATATGTTATAAATTTTGACTGACAAAAGTTTTGTTTAGTTGAAAGGGCTTACTTTAATTGTGTAAAAGTATTTTTGACATAAATATTTGGATTTTTGAATTAATGATAGGTGCCATTTAATGGTGCATCAGTTTTGGTAGTTCCAAGTAATTGGCACATGTGCCAATTACTGGGGAATCATGAAATTTGGGATTAAACCACTTATTTTGGCAGTTCTTTTAAAGTTATAAACTAATTTTGTTTAGCAATTGTTTTTATTTGAAAATATGAAATATTACCAGTAATTGGCATGCATTAAAGCTTCATATGACAATTACTGGGGATGGCATGACAATTATTGGGTATTAATATAAATATATTGTATTGTTTTAAAGTGTTCACATTTCGAACTAATTATGCTACCTTTTTTCTCTCAAAAATTTGAAATATGGCATCTTCATCTACAGTAAATTCATTGAAAGGGATTAAACCAAAATTCTTGTATTCTGAAGAAGCAGTGATGAATGCAATGCATGCTACACATTAGGGTGGAGCGAAAAAAATTATTTTTTAAAAATCAGAAACGGGTAGGTGTCAAAAGTTGCCTTTATACTAGTACATCAAGTACATGAAATTTTACCGCTGAAAAAAAATATCTTGAGTCTGCGCTTTTGATCCAAAAGTCGAAATTTTGGGTAAAATTTGACATTTTTTCAAAAAAATTAAAAAAATTCCTATAGAGATGATTATTATTTAAAAGTGTTATTTAAACCTTTGTTATGAACGACTTAACATATTTAAATGATAAAACGATATCTTTATTCTGTATAACTGGAGCAAAATTGACAACTTTCGGTAAAAAGGGACTTTGAAACTTTGTTGTGTCATTCAACGAATTGTTGTTTAAAATACAACTCTTACCTAGTTGCTTTCAAAACTTCCCAGGATTCTATCTCGACCACGCTACCATCTGAACACAATGTTTTATTTATGCTTTAAATTGTGAGTTTTTATCAAATAATGGCATAAGTTTTAAATGTACGAACCTAGTCCATCTCTTTTTTGTATTCACAGACTTTGGATGCTGCTGCTCTACTTGCTGTGATCTACTTCACGTATTTTTCTACCTGTGGTGTAAGAGAAGGCAAAAAATGTAATGCAGTGGGGATGATATTTATGTAATCTATTCAGCCGTTTATTATCTTTACCAAAATTTCACCCGATAAATGCATATTGATTAGGGGTTCTGTTACCACAACAATTTTCCAATCAATTTGATTTATATAATTATTCGCTTCAAAGTTGATTGTCGATATTTCAGATTTGAGTATGCCATCATTTATTCTCATATTTCAACTTTTATGTGCTGAGCAGCTAGCTGTTTAATGTGATGGCGATCGTCAGGGAGCATTGAAATTAGAATTTCTTCTGCGTATGCAAAGCAACCATTGTTCCAAATAACTTTTTTTTGTATTTGTTTTATTCCGTTTTCTGTGTTGTTTAGTAGCCGAATAATTTACCATGAGTTTTAGATTCCTTCTTTCGATGTGGATTACATTTGATGGTAAACCATCCTGGGGCCAAACGTGGATTGCATAGTACTTTTTGAGTGAACATAGAGACTCTGATGGGAAGAGAGTGCTCATTTAAAGGCGGAGAATCATGCAACTGTTCATCGTTGTAATCCATTCTGCGTGGGGCATGTTTAGAATGAACCATTACAATGGATCACATGTCACCTCAGAATCCAGTGAATTTCCTCTGCATCATTTATTAGACAAGATCATTGGCAAAAATTAGATTCTAACCCACGGGGATTCGCCGAACCAATAGGAAAATCTTTGTCCACCTGCCATTCCCTTCTTATTTCAATTTTTGAAGCCATAGAGAGAAATTTTGAAACATTATTTCCTGAAATCGAGAAAAGGGTACTCAGCACAGACCAGAAATATCTGCTAGACATTTGCAAAGTTATTTCATCAATATATTGCTCAAAAGAACTAGCGAATAGGAACCCAAGAAACATGTCCTACGCAAGATCGCTCACATAGGAGAATAAAAATTTTCTCCTTTATATAAGCACTGTTTGACCATCAGAGTCTGTAGGTTCATTCACAAAGTATGTAATCCAAGTTTATGCCGCAGGATGGTTTATACCAAATGTAAGCCACATCTAAAAAATGGATCTAAAAACTTATGGGAAATTACTCGGCTACTAAACATCACAGAAAACGGCATAAAACAAATGCTAAAAAAATTATTTAGGACAATGTTTGCTTTGCCCATCGAGAGCAAATTCTTATTGCAATGTTCTCTGACGATCGCAATCACATTAAGCAGCAAGCTTCTCAGAATACAAAAAATGCAAGAGGTAGAGTAAATGATGGCATACCCAAAGATGAAATATCTAAATAATGTAGAATATTGTAGTAACAGAACTCCCAATCCCTATACATTAACTGGATGCAATTTTGGTGAAGATAATAGAGGGCTGAATAGATTTCATTAATTCCACTGCATTACTCTGCTTGCCTTATCATATACAAGCAGTATAAATATACGTGAAGGAGTGTTACAGCAGCAGCATCCAACGTCTGTGGATACAAAGATAGATGGACTAGGTTGATAATTAGAAAACTTACGCCAATCTTTGATAAAAAATCACAATTCAATGTGTAAATAAAACATTGTGCTCAGATGGTAGGGTGGTCGAGTTATGCATTGCTGTGACATGAAATGCAGCCACTTCCACGTGGTAATTTTGAAAAATTTTTGGGTAATTTTGAAAGCAATTAGGTAATAGCTGTATTCTAAAGAACAATTAGTTGTATGACACAACAGAGTGGCAAATGCCTTTTTTTTACCAAAAGTTGTCCGTTTTGCTCCAGTTATACAGCATAAAGATACCGTTTTATCGCTTAAATATGTTAAGTCATTTTAAATAATAACCTTTTCTATAGGAATTTTTTTATTTTTTTGAAAAAATGTGAAATTTTACCCAAAATGTCGACTTTTGGACCAAAAGCGCAGACTCACGCCATTTTTTTTCAGCGGTAAAATTTCACGCAGTTGATGTACTAGTATAAAGGCAACTTTTTGCACCTACCCGTTTTTGATTTTTAAAAAATAATTTTTTTCGCTCCACCCTACTACACATACTCAAAACACGAGCTTTCATAAAGCCAGTGTTACATTTGGTGTGCCTCATAATAGTTTAGAAAACTAAGTTAATGAGAAAACTCCAAGAGAAAGAAGAATGAGAGCATCATCAGTTCTTACAGCAGCAGCAGAAATTAACATACTAAAATGAATTTTGAGCATTGCCAAAGCTGGCTTTCCCTTGATAAAAGAGTATTTATTGTGTACAGTTAAAAAAATTATTGAACTGTCAAACAAGAAAACTCCATTCACAAATAATAAACCTAGGAAAAAATGGTTTAAATTATTTTTAGCTTGTCATCCTGAAATTAGTGTGAGCGTTCCAGAAACAGAAACTCTTACTCATTCAATAGCCAAACTAACTGTGTTAGATTTGCGAACTATGTTTAAAGGAATGGTAGATTATTTTTGCAAAGAAAATCTCAAAGATCTTTTCAAAGATCCCCAGAAAATATACAATAATTGTGATGAGGCTGCAGTTTTGCTTTGTCCCAAAACTGGAAAAGAGGATTTCAAAGATGTTTATGAAATTGTGCAAGGCTCAGAGAAAGAATCTTTGCAGAGAAAGAAAATTTGGGACTGTTTTTATAAAAACCTTAATTTCTCTATGAATATACATCCTATACTCATAAAAATGAACACAGTATATTATAATAAGCCGCTTATTAATAATCTCGAGTTTGAACGCTTTTGCTACATTAGTTTTTACAGGGTTATCCAAAAGATATTCGTTCTTTTTCAATTTGTTGGCGGTCCGCTATGGGGTTTCGGGAAAAAATCATTGCGGAAATATATGACCTAAACTATACTGTTTAACCCTTAAATGCCGGGTGTTGCTTTTCGGCAACATACCCAATTTAGGCTCTAAAATACTATTAGAATAATATTGAAGCTATGATGCCTAATGTTGCCAATAAAATACATTCTGAAAATATTATCAAATCGATTTTCAACATGTTGGTGGCAACACTTGGGCTGTTTAAGAATAAAGATAGATTGATTTTTTTCAATTGTTGGTACTTGTTCTTTTTGTTTTGTTCGGAAGCTTGCGAAATACCCTATTTTGTTCTTCCGTGAGCAAGTAAAATTTATTTCTTATTACAGTTCCTAAAATTCATGTGTGTTTAATATTATGGAATTTTATCAAGGAAAATTATTTTTTCAATTATAGACCAGTATTGCCTATTAGTAAAAAACTGTTTTTTAGCCATAAACCATACTTAAAACAAAATATGATTTTTTAAAGTATTTTTCCCATGATTTATTTAAAAAATGAAAGCCGAAAAACATTATTACAATGATTTTTGGAAAATCAGGCATTTAAGGGTTAAACACCTGCAGTTTCAGGTTAATTTCTCCTGTATTTTTTTTAGATATTTAACAAAACGTCTAAAATAGCAAGTGACATGTCACCTTTTGTCAAATGGTGTATTAGTATTAAAATTATATTTAAATTACAAAATTTTCATGACAGATAGTTACTTTTTCAAAAACGCATATTATTTATTAACTAGCAATAAACCGGTTTTTCTCACAGATAGAAAGAAAGGAAAATACTAATCAACCATTAACAAAGAAAGATGCAGTGTTTTCGTTGATGGATATTACATATAAGTAGGATAAGTATTTATCCTTAAAAATGAAATATATCACAAAGATTTTTTAAAGAAGATGCACAGTTCCATTTTTTTCATCCTAGATTGAGATTGAAGCCCCACATCAGAAATGTAACTTGTTGTTGGTTTTCACCTATAAATACTAAAGACTGAAGCAATTAGGGGGACTAAATGAATGAAATCAGTCAATAAAAATGCGTCTTTTTTAAAAGAAAACTCGCATTTTCATAGGTGAATCTGAAGCAAGTTATTTACGACTTCACTAAATCGAGTAATTTTTTTATGAGTTTCAGAATTCTTACAATAATGTAAAAATTAAAATCATTTTTTTTCAACCATTTGGAAAAATGGTTATTGTTCTCTGTCAGGGTAGGAAATCAAAAGCATATCTGAAGATTTTTATTGGTTTAATCCGCATTTTATTCGTTTTGTGATTGGTCTATACAGTAACCTGTATATCCCTTTACTTTCAACAACAATGGATACCTTCTGTTGCCACTATGACAAAAAAGTAATAAAAACTACAAAAAAAAATTAATAACTCAGAAACAAATTGAGACACAGCTTTCAAACAAATTGCATTTAAAAGTACATTTTTTTCTCTATCCGACGGTGTAAAAAGTAATATTGTCGGATGTTTAGAAGTTTAAGAAATAAATTTCATTTAAAATTGGCCGTCAGATTTCTTGGAAATCAGACGATGGAAAAGTCTTTTCCCGAACAGCCAATGAAATGCTTGGATAATACGTACGAGTCGCAGGCGATATTCACGCTTGCAATTTTTACGTGTAATAACACAATTAATGTTTAATTCATGGCGTACGTAATGTATGATAAACTCCGTGCGATTTTTTATGTCTTAAATTTTAGTCTTCGAAAAAATCATTTTCCAAATGGTCGTTGTAATTTGTTAAATTGTTTTTATTTATTTTATTTTTTTTTTTACCGCTCTCTTTGTCTTTAACTTTTGGTAAAACCATATCGATACATTTTATAAAAATCTAAACCTGTAACAGAAATTACTTTTTTTTATCATCCCGTAATTTAGCCATTTAAAATGGGTGACCGGTTGAAATGGATACCGGTTAATTTCAGCTTTTATCCCTGTAAATTTCGACGGTCCAATAGAAATGTTCCAGCCTGAAAATGACGAAAGGATTACGTGGTGAAAGTGATTTTGTGTTTAGTAGAATACGTGCTGGTTTATACTTCTTTCCAAATATTCAGTAGCAACTGATATAAAAATAACGTAATTTTTGCTCAGTTTCCATTCTGCATAAGGAGACATTAAGCAGTGATGGAACAGTGTAGCAGCATAGAATTAATTGGTACCGCAAAATTTCATTAGTATTCTTCCACTAAATTCAGCACAAAATTTGTGATGTTTTTAAAGTCGACGAATACTGTTAAAATTTAGTGGTGACAATTGCCCAATTTCTGCGCCACTGTTCCATCACTACATTAAGGTACGTAAAATTAAAATGATATTAAAATTAAAATTACAAATAATGTGACAATGTAACTGGGATAAGTTATTTAATTTCTTTTACTTGTTCTTTCATGAATTTGCTAAAGTACCTGTATGTTGTCAAAAAAGATCAATTAGATATTAACCCTTCACACTTCTGTTGGCTCCGCTGCGGAGACATTCTTGGTCTTTGCAAAATTTGTTGTTGGTACCAGTAATAAAGGAAAATAAAATTCACCTTATTTAATCAGAGCTAAACTTTTGTATCTTACTTTGTTTTTTTAATTGTGTTAAACTTTTGTATGGTCTCTGAATTGAGTCTTTTTTTTTACGGGGCTTCCTTTGGTAGCTTTTTCGCCTGTCCTGGACATTTTTGGATCATATGGAACTTTTTTTTTTTTCTTTCCTACTAGTTATACTAACAATTTTTTCTTTAAAAATTGTCTATCCTTTTTAGTTTTCTCTCTATTTCTTCGTGGCTACTAGCCGCGTTTAAACGCTCTTTTTTCTATGGCTCCCATTGCATTGTAAAACGAACTATTCTTAGCCTGGATGTAAAGTTGCCACGCAACTAGGGAATCCATACACCAGCTCTATTGTTCCATTGTTCCAATTGTGTACTTGAAGGAAACTGCTTTTTAAAAAGTGGTGCCGATCGAATAAAATTTGTGTAAGAGACGCCAGGGCTTTAAGGGTTAACCCGTTAATAGTCGCGCGTTGGTTTTTTCCCCGCCCGAAATTCGTTATCTTCCTGTAACTCATTTCCCGTTAAAGTAACGATAGCCAAATTCCGTGTAGCTGACCTTGAGTGTTCACACTCTTATGCAGTAAAATTGCAAGTCATTCCTGCTATTTCTTAGCATTTTATTGCATTCTTAAGTTTCAATCGGTCTAAATGACCGCGGCGCGGCCACTTGCGTTAGTTGAATTTTTCCCCCTTGTGTTCATCCTTTCCCATTTCCGCGAAATCTGTGGGGGAAAGTTTCTTCGAAGTACGGACTCACTGCCTGTTGTTATTTCGCCTTTCTTTCTTTCTGCTATTTTACCCGTTCATCGAGTACTTTTTTTACTTTTAGAATGTGACTTAAAATTGTTTTATTATATTAGTTGTGAAGTCAGTTCGCACAAAAAACTGATGGATGGTCACTTACATTTTTTTTCATTGTCAAACATTGCGGGAACAAATTCGTTTAAATATGGAAAAAAAAGGGAAATTCATCATCATTATTGGAAAGAAGTTGCTTTCCATTTATTACCGGAACATATAAATGAAAGAAAACAGTCAATAACACTGCCAAACCATTAAAAAAAAGAGAAGAGAATTTTGTGGGAATCAGTAAAAAAATTGCCGTATCTCCAAAATCTGAAAAGTATCGTTTTTGTACAATAAAACAAATTCGAAAGATAAAACAATTTTCTCAGAAATGTAGTATGTATATATGCGAAGAACATACATATAATTTATTTATACAATAAGTAAAAAAAGGAGAATTTTATAATGTAGGTTAAAAATTACGCAAATAAAAATCTCTTTTGGATAATTCAGTGAATGTTTATACTATGATTTTAAAAAGTATTTTAAGTATTTTCTAAAATTTATCTATTTTTAAATTTTCATACTGTAAGTAAAAACACCTTTTTTTTTTTAACAATGCTGCAGAAAATGTTTTGTTTAATTATTATTGAAATCCAATAGAGGCTTGGGGACGGTATCTAACAAATTTAAATTTGTTGTCCTTCATCAATTGTTCAAACTATTTTTCAGAATAATGTTTTCCAGAATACGAGAGAAAATTCATTTAAATAAAATTATTGCTGTATATTTATTATTTCGGAGAAAATTTTCTTATTGTTTTTATTATTTTAATGAATGTTATTATAAAACAATAAATTATAACATTAATACCTTATTATGAAATGTACAATTGAATATTTATTTTAATTAAATAGTTGTTGTAAAATACATCCCTATAAAGATGAACCTTTCAGTGATTCTATTAATTAAAATAATTTATCCATCTTAGGATTTAAATCTACAATTGCAAATGTATTTAAATTAAATATATAATTTCAATAACTTATTATTTACTTTATATAAGCGAAGTTCGTATCCAGAGTTTTTATTCAAGGGCGCTGCTCCTGAAATAGGTAGAAAAACTACAAATCGTGCATTTTCATTTGAAAAATGGATTTAATCATAAAATCTCGAGAGCCCCCCCCCCCCCCCCCCCCGCTCCTCTCCCCGCTCATACACACACAGACACCCCACAAAATAAATAAATAAAACGTAGTTACAAGATTTACATTTATAATTTCGAAATTAAGTATTTTTTACCTTTTTCTTTATCATATATATATATATTTATATATATATATAATATGCTGGTGAATTAGTGGTATTGTATTTGATTTTCTGTTGTATGTCATAGGTTCCATTTTTATTTTCAGTTTAATTGTTCAATTTAATGTCAGTGTAATATATTGATGCTAAATTTATTAAACAAAAACATAATTTGAAGAACAAATTAAAAAAAAACAAAATTTATTTCCTACATTGTTTAAGGACAGATATTAAGATATTTCATTCAATTAGTTCTACATTTAATGTTAAATTTTTGTAATAAATTAGTTAAGCCAATTGAAGATTAAAAAATAAAAATAAAATTCATACAATATGACACTTAAAACACCCTAAAAATTAGATTACGTTCAAATGAAATCGAAATAAATCTTAGACTTCTTCCATTTTTAATTGAAAATATTTGTATTGAAGATTTTGTATTATGTTTATGACAACTGTGTATAAAATTATAAGATGCATGCAAAATACAAAACTTAAAAAAAAGGTCTAAGATTTATTTCGATTTCATTTGAATGGAGTCTAATTTTTTAGGGTGTTTCAAATATCATATTGTATGAATTTTATTTTTATTTTTTAATCTTCAATTGGCTTAACTAATTTGTTACAAAAATTTAACATTAAATGTAGAACTAATTGAATGAAATAACTCAATATCTGTCCCTTCTTGGGCTTAAACAATGTAGGAAATAATTTTTTTCTTATTTGTTCTTCAAATTATGTTTTTTTTTTAATATGTCAAGTTTTTTAATAACTACTGCACTCAGACGAACGCATTTCAAAATTAATAGAGAGTATCATCATCAGGCTTTGATGTATGCGTTATTACATCACAAAGTGAGATGCAGTTTACCAATGTGTAATTTAAAATGTTTCACCACTGTAGTAATGCAGGTTGCGGTAGTTTGGCCAAAAACTTCTAATCTGAACGTAAAAAATCTATAATCAAAACATAAAAAAATAACTTCACTTAAATTTAGATACCTTATTTCCCACTCAGGAACGCTATGAATGTAAATGTAAATTGTGTTGAATCCTTACTGCTAATGTTTAACAATATTATAGCTGTGATACAGTATAAAATAAAAAATAAAAGTTTTACTTAAATTTTTAAACCTTATTCTCTCCCAAGAGGTGATGTAAACACATCAGAAAATTATTACCTAAGTTTAACTTGGAGTATAAATAGTTCTCATCTCGGAAAAAAAAAAATACTTTTTAAATTTTAAGTTATGTAATTCCCCACTAAGTTCGCTACCTGCGTAAAAATAGCTATCCATTAGAAACTTTTTTCTAAAATATAAACTTGACTAAAGCAAGAACTTTTTCTGAAAATATCCTTTTTATTCCCACTATGACGCCATATTCACCTTTGTAATTTTTGAGAAAAAAAAACTAGCTTAATTTAATATTTCACGTAAAAATCTTTCAACTAAAAAGAAATAAATTATTATTACGGCTTTTGAAGTTTTTGCAACAATGAAGTAAAAATGTTACATTTTCTATGAAAAATGTCCGTCGATTTTCAATAAAAAAAGCGAAAATTGGAATTATTAAGAAAAATATTTGAATAATGTAAAAAAAAAAAATTGGCCCATGTTTCTCTCTGGTTTATAATTCACCCATATGAAAAGGCATTTTACCATTTGTTTTGGCTCTGACGTCAGGCAAACGTTTTTACACTTTATATTTATACTATCATTAGAATTAGTAAAGAATAAAAAATGAGTGGCATCAGGGACAAAAAGGTGGAAAGAAAAAATGAAAAAGTTACGATCTCCATAGGCTTTTCCATGTTAAATTAACATTGAGAAGTGACACTGGAAATAAATAAGTATTGCGCTGCCGCGCAATACTTAAATTTATTTTATTTTATTAAATGGATATAGAGTGCCGGAGTATCATAAAAATCTACCTGACTCTGATTCTGTCCTTCCAAAAAATAAAATAAAAATACCCCTATCACGAATTTAGATTCATATTCGTAAATGCTTTCCTACTAATTATTGATTCATAGTAACATCAGAAATTCAATCAAATCATTTTCTATTTACTTTTAAGTATTTATGCAAAACGAAGAATGAGTTATTAAAAACATTTATCTAGATGCCAACTGAATATATACTTAAGCGAAATAAATAATTTACTGTAAAAGGTTGTAAAATGAATAATTGCTGTAATCTTTTAAAGTTCAGTCAATATTTTCACCCTACGTTATCCGTTTTCGATCATCTGATAACACCGGTAAGTTTCCCCTTCGTTTTCGGCCTGCTGGTAACGGCGGCAAATGGACCGAACGCGACTACTAACGTTCTAAAAAATGTCGCGACTACTCTCGGGTTAATAAAAAACAAAACCTTCTGTTATCGCAAAACAATCATCAATACACGATAAATATCGCTTGAGATTTTAAACTAATGTCTGTAATATAAAACATAATCATGCTCCCTAGTAACGTACACATATTAATGTTGATGATACCACTGTGTTCAAATCTGTCAACACTGTGGTCAAAGCGTATTGAAATATAAGATTAGGCTTTCGCACATCGTATGGGGACAGTGTCTTCGAAATATAAAGGCTAAATCGACGCAGCATGCTGCGTTGCGATGCGTTCTTTGAATTCATTCCCCGCTTACGTACTTTTATGAATATGTACACCTTCAAAAACATAAAATAAAATAAAATAAATAATAAGTAAATTTTCTACACCCTACCCTTTTATTTTGTATTTATGTAAAATAATTTCGATTATGCAAACACAGCATTGTGAAAATTTATCGATAAACAGCTTTCTGCGAAAATTCATCATGATAAATCCAATATGTTTTAGTTTAGATTACTTATTCTTCTTAAAAATCGATGCATTCTGCTTTAAAGTAATGAAATAAACGAATGATATTTGTTACAACTTCACAATGTTTATGAATCGTAATTTCAAATTACAAATTTGAAATAAAAATTTTAATTATAACTACATACGTATGTTTAGAAAGGTGGTATTAAAACTCTTTAATGCAACAGTGTACGATTTAAATTGATGACATTCTAAACAACATTGTTTGATTCTGATGCTGAACACAACATCAATGTTTATGCTATTTATCTTAAATTAATAACAAAAAAAAAACACTAGAAGTATTCGTATAAATCTAACAGATATGCGTTTCAATTTAACGAAAATAGTGAAACGGAATTTATTGTAAAATATTTCTATCATTGGTGAAAAGAAGCTTGTTATATCTATTTTATATCTATCATATGCTATTATTTGCATGTATGTTATAAGATATATCTGTACATATAGGTACCAAGAACTGATACCGTTAGCTTTTTTCCTCCAAAGATAATAACAGCCAAAGTATTACAATTAATACAGATTGATAGAATCTTTTTGGTTATGAGTTACATTAGTTAATTCATTTGATAATAAATCTTACATATATGTATAATTTTAATTACTTTTCAATTAAATTCAATTAGTGTTCACGCATTCCGGGCTTTATTTGCCTCTCATGTTTCGACGCAGTGTTGTGTGCTCATAAAGACTTTTCCTTCTTGTGTTATGGTTGCAGTCTGTTGGTTATTCTTGGTAGTGTTTATGACGGCCAATTATCAGCACGAGGGATATAGGCCCTAAAGGGGGAGTGTCCTCCTAGGGGGTTTTTCTAAGGGAACCTAATCCGTATTTACGTTTGGAAAACTAAGGTTAGAAGAAAATCCCGAAAACGCCGAACGATTAAGCCGACGGGCGCGATTGGGATCGAACCTAGCACCTTCCATCTACCAGCTTTGAAAGCAGAACCTCTCGGCCACTGGTGGGAGACGTTTGCAATCTTCCTGACATATGTGAGTGAGAGATGTTAGGCTGGGTATCGTTCTCGTGGCTTATTTCTGTAGAGTATTGGTGCGTTTATTCCAAGGATACGAGTTCGATTCCCGACTTGGACATTTTTCATTATGTTGGTTTGACGCTTAGTTAGCAATGTGGTAATTCACGCATTTTAAAATGCAATAAATATTACACGTTAATTTTGATTGTGTAAATTTTCTACTTCAGCGGACTTTCTTATATTAAAACATATTCTAAAATATGCAGATTTCCTTTTGCAATTGTGTTTAAAAGAATGTTGCAAAATAATTAAGAAGGATTTGAATCAGTTAAAAAGTGGCGCATTTTGTATTTCAATAAAATAATTATGCAAACAATTTCTATTATGGTAATACAACCGTTTTAAAAATTAAAACATACAACTTCATAAAAGTAAATCCAATAGGCAGTATAGTTACATTTTTAATATAGGTAAATTTATTTGTTCTTCATAAAAAAAATAGCTTTAAATAATTCAAATGTTTGAAAGCTATTCGTAGTAGTTTCGGCTGTTTTTCAGGTGAAAAATTCAATTACAAATTGGTATAAAAAAATTTAATGATGAACTATATAAGTATGTTTGGAAACATTCTATTAAAACTTTTTGATAAAACAATATGCGATTTAATTTATGGTATTTTAACACTAGAACGGCGGCGAGGGGTCATTTTGACCCTTGCCGAATGAATACATTTCGATTCGAACCAGAATTGTTTTTATACTATAAGATTAATATATGTTGCACAAAAATAACTTAAATAAATAAGGTAAATAGTTCTAAATAAAAATTCTGATGTGAAATATTTTTATAAAACTTGAGCAAAATTTCCCGCCGTTCTAGTGTTAAACAACGCTATTTTCTCCCAATGTTAAAAAAATCACCAATCTGTATGCTTAAAAATAGCAAATACAGCCTTTGTTCAAGAATGTTAAAAGGCAAAAAAACAACGTTTAAAAATGTATAAATAGTACACAAAAATGAGCAAAAAGCTGTTTCGAATCTACAAGCGAGATTTTTCTTCAGTGCAAGATAGAGCAAGGTACAGCTTTCTAGAAAAAGAAAGGCTGAGCAAACCCCAACCTTATTTTTTCTGTGTTTGATTAAATAAGATCTGTTAAACATTAAAGAAAAATGTAATATAAACTAAGTAAACAGAGTCTAGAATATTGTTTTAGTTAAAACATTTCAAATGTATCGTTTTAAATTTTACGCAATTTTTAACAGAATTTCATTCTATGGAAATATTATTATTTGCGCTGTCTTAGAATTTCTGAAATTACAACAAGAACGAAAAAACTTACGTCAGGCAGAGCTTATGAAACACCTTCTAGCACATCTATAAGACTTTAACAAAACTTCACCGTTAAATAAAGTGATAGAATATACGTAACTAACAGTTTAGAAAAGACGTAACCCATTTAAAAGTCCAACTTTAGCAATTATCTTCCATATTCAAAACAGTAATCTATTTTTTTTTTTTTTTTTTTATTTTTTTTGTGCAGCCCTGTACAAGACTAGAGATTTTGAGATATGCTGCAAAGAATGGTAAAATTTTGTTCAGTTAGAAAATTGCCTTTTAGCATTTTTCGCAAATAGGTAGAAAATCAGTCGAATTCTTTTGCATAGCCCTGTACTGTACATTACCTAAAGACTTTCTTATTTTTTAATCTAAAATTTAATGGAGGTAAAAATCGCATAACACAATTTTAGACCCGCAGTTACCTAACTGCAACGTATCTTGTTCTTTACGTAGTTCCTAGAATGTGAATTTATTTATATTCCCCAAGTTTCTATTAGTATACTAAATATAGTTTAACAGGCAAATGCATAATATAATTGTAAGCAATCGTTAAACAATTCAATCTCACAGTCAAAAATACTTACTAATTCCTCTGTGTAGTTCTGTATATGATCAACAGAATTTATACATACAATATAGAATGGAAAAAATTAGTTAAAGCTAAAATCGGAAACAAAAGTTAAAAACACACTTCCAGCAATTATGGATTACAGACAGTACTGTAACCGAACTCTTCTGTGTCTCCCTGAAAATGAATAAAATGCAAGTCACATCATACTTATCAGTAAGAAAATTTTAGTACACCTCAGTAATATATACAAATTTCATTATACAGTAAAACCTCCATAACGCACACTCCCGAATAGTAGACACCTTCATTTAACGGACACTTTTCCAATCTGAACTCCCAAAACTTTTTTTTTGTATTTTAAAGGGATGTTTATACCGAAGTATGTAAACGGTATGGCTGCCCAGGGCCCCGCGACAATTGGGATCTTGTTAAGGGCCTCGACTATCTCAATACATTTCAATACTGCGTCTCCACTGTGTAAAATAATGGTATTTTTGCTCTAGATTACTTTTTAGATGTAAAGAGAGAAAAAAAGTTATTATTAACGCTAAATCGTACAAGCAAAATTCATATAATTGTCAGTGTCTGTATAGATTTTATGATCCTTAAAGTGGCCATAAAGCAGTAAAAAAAGAAAGAAAAAAAGGTTAAAATATTTTAAGAAATAAAAAATTGTAATTATGCACATTGAACGTGAAATAAGTGGTATTTTTCATGCATTTTATTATCTTTATTAAATATTATTTTATAACATATACAATTTAAAAATATGTTTTATTAGTCTAATATTACAGTATATGTTGGGCCCCACTAACTGCATTGACAGAGTTCTGCGCGATTGCGCCCGCCCTACAAGGAAAAGTGGTTCATTCTCTTAAATTGTCAATTTCTATTGCATCTTTCTGACTTTAAACATGCGCACAAACATGATCGTGGTAAGCAATTTAACACTATTTGTACCGGTGTCAAATGACACCTTTTTATAGTTCCGATTTATGCTTATTTTGCTCGTACTTTTTTACAGTAATAAGCATAAAGAAATGTCTTCAATGTGTTAAAAATTATTTGTAATTCTTTCGATATAAAAATTACAAAGGAAAAACCATAAATCGAAATCTTTTAAAAGGTGTCATTTGACAGCGGCAGAAATAGTGTTAAGAAATATATACTATAATATATATATGTATATATATATATATATATATATATATATATATATGGGGCAATCTCACATTCTTTTGACTTTTGGGAGAAAAAATCTGACAAAATTAAACTTGCTAAAATAACATTTTAATCTGATAGACGTAATGCCTTAATGATTAAAAAAAAAAAGAAAAAAATGGTATGGTGAGCAGCGAAATTTTTTTTTTATTTAACTGGGGTTTAAGTTAAAGTTGCGAGTTTAATTTTCCTTACCATTTTACCCCTATAACTTTTTATTTTCTTGGAAAGTTTTACTTATAATGAATTTGCACAGTACCCACAGGATATTCAAATAAGAAATAATAACAATGTAGTACTTTTAATACAGAATTTCTGTATAACATTGTCGTAAAGGGGTTAAAGAAGGGACGGTAAGGTTAAAAAAAGGGGATGGTATTGGAAAAAATGGCGAAATGGTAAAAAAAGGGACGGTAAGGATGGAACTGTAAGGAAAATTACAACCTATTTTTTGGAAAATCATGTTAAGATTAAATGATAGCCACAATGTTCATTGATTTTTAGAAACAGTTATTAACATTGGATTACATTATTTTTTTTATTTACCTCGAAAAGTGCAGGAATAAACCTTGGGGACGGTGAGGCTACCTATAAAGCTACGATGCTTGAAACTGATATTTAAATGGTGATTTAAATTCTACAGTAAATTTCCTGCCAATGAATTTTAGACATAATTTATCTAGCATACTTCTGCATTAGAAGAAACTTGAAAAGAAAATCTTTGGCTGCATCTGAAATGATTTTCTTTAATTTAAGAAAAGGGATGGTAAGGAATATAAAACCCAGGGACAGAGTTTAAAAAATAGTAACAACCCTAAAAATGTGTGCAGGTTAATTTTTAGCTACATATTTATATAAAACAATAGTTCCAGTTTCAGAAAAAAAATACATCGAATTATTCTTTTTGAAACAATTTTATCCAGACAGCTCCAAACGTAAAAATCAGCATCAGGGACACGGGACGGTAGATGAGCTTTCCCTGTATTTGGACCCCCAACATCGTCCAAAACTTATTTATCTCGTTAATATTGTTGTGCAATCATGCAATGGGATGCTCCCCAGTATATGAAATAAAAAAAAAAAAACTGAAAAAAGTGTATTAAATAAAAATTTATTATTCAGGGACATGAAAGTGTATAGATTGTGAGAATGCCCCATATATATATATATATATATACAGGGTGTCCACTCTGAACGTTTTCCAATGACTAATTCCTAAACCGTTATGTCATAGACATATACTTCCAATTACAAAAATGTTTTAAATGAGGTAAAGAAATAATTTAAAAGCGATTTGGGTCAATAAAAACATTTCTTAAAAAATTACGAAATTTAAATTTTTAAACGGTCCCCTGGTCCTATAATTTATATTTAATAAATTTTTCCTATTACACTGACAAGTAAGACAAAAAAATTCCCGTTCATTATAGACCGAGTTATGAAACTTTAAAAAAGCATGTCTTATACCACTTTTCTGCATATGAACACAAATGAGTTCGACGATGCTTTCAGGGGTCATATACCAAGTGCTTAAAGTTTTCGACGAACTTATTTCAAGTGCATCTGCGCTTTGAAAAAAATCGTACAAGTATTACAAATGAGTTAACTTTTATTAAGTTTCAGATTGGCTAAAATAATTGTATTTTAACATATGTTTCATTTCGTAAGGATTGGAGACTGTTTCTTTTCATGATATCTTTTAATAAAAAGGAGGTTATTTTTATAAGTTTTTATTTAAGTTCAACGATCATATATATGTTTATCCAGTTCAAAATTTTTACTCGTATTTGCTTTCAAATATCCGACTATCGAGATTAAATTTTGCATACTGACGTAAATCAGATGGCAATCTAATATTATTATGATATTCGGCGGTTACCATTTCTACTTATTTTACAGAATAGCACAAACAATTTCGGATAGATTAACGCGAAAAAGTTTAAGAAAAAGTTTTAGATTAGATAACACAAGACTGCGATGATTGTGTCTTTTAACATTTATGTACAGTGCGTGTAAAAACTTTAAGGACAGCAAAAATTTTGATAAATTGAAAATGCGGCAAGTGAAATGGTAATTTAATGTTGATCATAAAGTGGAAATACTAATAAAAAAGTCAATAGAATGTATCTGTGTCCTTTTTATGGCAAAAAAATCATAATTATTAAAAAAAACTCTATCTTTGATTGTGTAAAAACAATAAGAACACCAGTATTTTTTTATGGAAATGTGATATATAATTATTATTAAGGATCGACCGAAAGAGGCTTTTAAGGCCGAAACCGGAACCGAATTTTGGCGATCTTCCTATTTTCGGCCGAAAATGAAAACAAAAATGTCCAAAAACTTTTTATAGTACAGTAGAACCTCTATTATCCGAAGTAATTGGGACCGACCATCTTTCGGAAAATCGAAATTTTCGGATAATCGAGAATGCTTCAATTTTAAGATTACGGATAAATATATGTAATATTATGGGATCAAGTGCTTAATAAAAATAAAGCAATGGCAAAATAGAAACAAGTATAAATTACCTGAATTTTAATTTTGAAATTAAGTACCTTTTACTATCACAAGGGTTTGAGAAAATGTTTTGTTTGTCGAAGTTTCGATTACCTTTGCTTTGAAGCTTTATCACGGAGTTTTTAAATATTATTAGCTCACCAATATCACAGTTTTTCTTCTCCTCCAGCCATGACAAACCTTCTGCAATTTATTCAAAATCTTCAGGATTGCTAATTTTTTCGTTCCACTCCACAGCTTACGGGAACTCGAGTTAAATTCAAAGGACCTTTAAGAAAGGGGATCGAAAATAAAATATTTATATGTAATCGTAGTTCAGAAAGGACCGCTTGCACTCAAGGAATATGATAGTTAAAAGAAAAGCTTTCAAAATGGATTTTGCACAGAAGAAATGTGATAGTTGAAAAAATAAAAAAAGGTTTAAAACTAGATACCAAAAGTTTCGGTTAAAAGAGTTTCGGATATACTGTGCTTAAATTGTATGTATTAAAGTGATTAATACATACATAAATATATTATTAATTTATTAAACGTATTTATTAAATATGCATAATAATTAATTAATTATGCGTATTCATGAAATATACATAATTATTAATTAATTATACGCGTGGCCCAAATTGTCTCTCTCTGCCTTAGATCCAAAACATTTTTTTTCATATAAAATAAAACGTATTTAATTCATCAGCGACACAGAAAGATTTTGTAATTATACGAATTTCATTTAATTAAAAAATATTGTAGTTTTATGTATACACACCTCGATTTATCTTTTATAATGATTTCTGTAAATGATCATCTGTTATACTGGAACTTTCTCAAAGAGTATTCGAAACCCTTCTGCGGTTTCAAACTGAAAATTTTCTGTTACTGTTATGTCTGCAGCTTTTAATGAGCACGTGAAAAAGTTTAGTTATGTATGCATTGCTTGCTTCATAATTTGCGTTCACGTCTTGAGTTAGTCTTGACTGATAATTACAAAAAACGAAATTCGTAGCAATAAATAGTATCATTTGAGCCGGCCGATAAAGCTCAAATCGTTGAGAAATGTTGAAAATTTCCGAAATAAGAAACGAGATTTTTAGAATACTGATAGTTTCCGTTGAGTTTCGGTCCAAAATCTGAGTTTCACCGAATCCTTCGGAAATTATGAACATTTCACATCGATTTGAGCTTTATCGGACACAACAGTAATAGAAAAATTTCAGTTTGAAACAGCAGAAGAGTTTCGAATACTCTTTGAGAAAGTTCTAGTATAACAGATGATCAGTTACAGAAATCACTATAAAAGATAAATCGAGGTGTGTATAGATAAAACTAAAATATTTTTAATTAAATGAAATTCGTATAATTGAAAAATATTTCTGTGTCGTTGATGAATTAAATACGTTTTATTTTATATGAAAAAAAAAAGTTTTGGATCTAAGGCACAGAGAGACAATTTGGGCTACACGTATAATTAATTATTATGCATATTTAATAAATACGTATAATTAATTAATAATATATTTATGTATGTATTAATTACTTTGATACATACAATTTAATTACTTTTAAAAAGTTTTTGGACATATTCGTTTTCGTTTTCGGCAGAAAATAGGAAGGTCTCCAAAATTCGGTTTTGGTTTCGGCATTAAAAACCTCTTTCGGTCGATCCTTAATAATAATTATCTATAACATTTCTATTTTAAGAAAATACTGGTGTCCTTAAAGTTTTTACACAGTCAAAAATAGCATTTTTTTGCATAATTATGATTTTTTCGCAATAAAAAGGACACCGATATATTCTGTCGACTTTTATATTAGTATTTCCACATTATGATCAACATTAAATTACCATTTCGTTTCTCGCATTTTCACTTTATCAAATTTTTTACAATTTTTTGCTGTCCTTAAAGTTTTTACACGCACTGTATTTCTTAGCACTGAATCTGAAAATTACGTTAATTTTTAACCAACATATCTGGTTTTTTCACAAGTGATAAATTGTCAAAGTTAAAAAATAACAAAAATCGGATACTATAAAATAGAGAAGATGGCTGTATTTTTTAACTTTTGATAATTGAATTTTATGTACTTTTTAGCACTGAATCTGAAAATGACCTTCATATTTAGCCCTCACGTTAGAATTTTTTTGCAAATTGTAAATGTCAAAGTTAAAATCTAGCGAAATGAATCTGATATAATAAAACGGATGTAAAACTTTTTAATTTAATTTAATTTTATTTTATTCAATAATTTATTCTGTTTTTTTTTTGGGGGGGGGGGATATACAGCTGTTTTATTCTTACAGCTAAACAGCTGATGGGTCCGATGAGGTGTTGGAGGAAGTTCAATTTTAATTTTGAAATTTACAATTTGCGAAAAACCGTGACGTGTTGGTTAAAAATTAAGTTCATTTTCGGATTCAGGTAAAAAATACATTAAAATCAATTATCAAAGTTGAAAACACAACAATCACATTTATTTTATAGTATCAAAATTTCGCTATTTTTTTCTTTTTTTAACTTTAAATTTTACGATTTGGACAAAAAACTTTACGTGGTGGTAAAAAATGAAGGTCAATTTTGGATCCAGCGGTACAGAATACGTAAGAATCGATTATCAAAAGCTAAAAAACATGAGATAACCCAACATTTGTAGGCTTGTGTAATCTAATAACATTTTAAAATATGTGTCATTTTGTAAAGAATTGAGGCTGTTAATTTTCATAATTTTATTTAACAAAATTTCTGTTTTTTTTCCTTCTTTTATTTTTATTACAAATTGTATATTTTGCATTAATATGTCAGAACGATTAAAGATTTCAAATTTATATTGCAAGGTTAATTTTACTCTCAAACATTTTTTTATTATATCTGATGAAATTGTATTTGTACTAAATTTTTGAATGACCCCTAATTTGCAGCAAAAAATATGTTCCTACTTTAAACAGCTATTACTCGGTCAATTTTAGTCGTAGAATAATGGAACTTTTTTTGTCTTACTCGTCAGTGTACCAGGAATATTTTAGTAAATATAACTTATAGGACCAGGGGACCGTATAAAAATTTAAATTTCTTAATTTTTTTAAGAAATGTTTTTGTTGACCCAAATCGCTTTTAAAATACTTCTTTACCTTATTCAAAACATTTTTTAAACTGGAACTACATGTCTATGACTAACGGCTTAGGAATTAGCCATTGGACATCGTTGAGAGTGGACAGACACCCTGTATATTACAAAAGATAGCATGGTAGAAAATCTAAAATTAACTTTTTCCCTTATTTTTGCTTTGACTTTCTAAATCCAAATAAGCTTTTTAATTTCAATCCCCATTTAAAAATGATGCAATTTCATTTTTAAAAACATATCCTTTTAAGATTTAGCTCTTCTGTTTGGGGCCAATGCAGTTAAAACTTTACGAAAATGACACCTTTTGGATACAATTATAGATTGAATGGTGGTATTTTCAAGCAAAATCTACTACTCTTTTGGCGATCTTTAAATGAATCTTAATTCAAATGACTGCATTGGATATATATAAATATTTGTACGTGAATATGTGAAAGAATTTAAATCGTTGCAAATTAAAATATGCAAAGTATTTTCGTGAAATACAATACATCCTCTAAAAATAATCACTAAATTATCTTATGGAGTAAGAATCAGTAAAACACCCCATCTTGTTTTCGAGGAATCACACTGTAAAAAATATCTGTAGTTCTACAGATGTAAAGTTAGATGCTTACTAAACTCTCATTCATAACTGTACAAAAAAAGCTTTAAAACTACAAAACTTGTTTTTGTAAAGCTACAGAAATCTATAGCTTTATAAATGAATCTGCTAAAATTACAGTAATCTTACTAAAATTTTATCCGTAACCCTGGTTGCAGTTACTTGAAAAGTTCTTGGCATCCCAGTTTCCCAAAATATTCTTAGTAACCTTTCAGATTTTTGGATTTTCGGTGCAAAAGCGTAACTGTTACATGAATTTTTGTTGTTGCCGTTACATAAAATGTTCTAGGAATCCCTTTTCTAGCAAAACTTTAGTAACTTTACAGTTTTTTTTTTTTTTTTTTTTTTTTTACAGTTCATGATAACACGTTATCGATGTATAGCTTGGTGATATTGTATTATAAAATATAAATAAATAAGTAAAATAATTATAATAGTGGAAGGAGCTGAATAACGAGGTCTACGGCTTGATAGACAAACTTCCTATATTTAAAAAAAAATGAATTTTTCGTTCATTAAACAGCGCGATTTTTCCCTCCTTTTCTTGAAAACGGAAATCAGAGACTGTTGTGACACGCACATATGAGATGTGGGACTATTGTTTAACCCCTTGGGGACGAGCGGCACGTATACGTGCCGCATGAAGCGCTCAGAGTCTTTGTTCTTCCTCACGAGTAAAATTTTACTGTAAAACTTGCCTTATTGAATCAGGGCATTTTCTCGATTCAAGAAGACACAAATTTCTGTTTTTAAAAAACGGTGGCAAAAGATTAAAAATTTCCCAAAAGGTTCCCGTCCCAAAGGGGTTAAGCAAAAAATAAAAATAAATAACTAAATAAGAAGAAATTGAAACATAGTTAATTTTATAGGTGATGAAAAGCTTTTCTTAAGAAAGTCAGATGTAGTATATAATGAAATAGATCTTGTTTTTAAATTTAAATTTTATTTTATAAACATTTTATATACATTTCGTTTCATTAGTGAAATAAATAAGATAAAATATCTACTAAACGATGTGTATTATTTTTTAACTTTTTATGTAATAATTCATTATTTATAATTAAATTTTGACTTTGGCTACATAAAACATTTTTACATAAGAAAAGTGGGACTATTTTTAAAACAAAAATAAATAAATAAGAAGAAATAAAAATATTTCTCAGCAGGTTTAAAAAGGGGATGAAATAAGTTAATATTTCTCTACAAGAATAATTAGTATTAAAAAAATGCTATTTTAGTAAGAACAATTCACCGTATATTCATATGAAATATAAATAAGAGGCGGGAAATAATAATAACAATGATAAATATATACAGGATTTTAGTTTCTGAAGATCTTTAGTATATAATAAATTATCTACTATGTATCTGGAATTGTCCCAAACTAAGTACATTGAAAGATTTTCTTCCTGAGAAAAGTATATTTCGCCAAGACTTGACAAACTTGGTTAGACTTGATGAAATGATCATGGCATGTTGTGGCCTTGATGACAGCATGTTGAAATCTTATACTCGACAATCGAAATCTCTTACAGCATGAAAATATATATATATAAAGAAGTAAAGAAAAATTTTTTCAAAATTTATTATAAATATTTATTAGGGAAAAATAAAAACTCACCCCAGAATTATAACTATGTAAAATTATATTTTAAAATAAAACATATAGATTTACTATCTCATGGATTGTAATACATATAAGTTCATGAAATACAGCAGATATGACTGCTGTCATGATACATAAGAAAACACAATCGTAGTACAGTAGACACCTTCAAACCCACATAGCTTGTGCCCATTTTAGAATTTTGCTCACTATTATGTTTACTATTTTAAAACAGCAATTTAAATGTAATAATGCCCTCGAAATTATAATGTATGCTTACATTAAATTAAAATATACTCCCTCCGTCCCAAATTAATTTCTACATTTAGGTCGTATAATTTGTCCCAAATTAGTTGCTACATTTCAAGTGGGTGGAGCCACAAATAACTTCCGATGTAGTTTAGTAGATCGACACCAGTAAAATTATACTACAATGAATATAACGCAGTATAGTAGGAGATAGATAAAATGTGTTTGATGCATGACGTCTATAGAGGATACGGGTTATATGGCGGATATTATTGATAATATTGCAAATGGTACGTTAGACAGCAACTTTAAGGAACAATTTGATAATACTTCGTCCAATTTCGAGGACTATTCTAAAAAAATACTGCATGATTTTTACACCTTTGTGGATAGATATATTTTGGATTTGAAAGCTAAAGATGTTTACACTTCTTCACCTACCGATCAAGAGGAGGTAAGAAGAACCTGTTTTGATGCTTTTTCTTTGCTAAGGGAGACTATTAAGTAAACTATTGATAACTTGTTAAACTCTGCTATTTTTAGTTTTTCCTGTACTATTCAGTATAAGAAAGCACCTAACTTAATCATTAATGAGTCTAACCTTAAAAATGAACTATTCAATGCTGTCAAAAAAGGGATTAAGCGTCCCTTGTCTGAGGAGAGTTTTACTATCCCTCTTGGTAATAAATTCAAAAATATCGCAAATGAAGTTAATTTAAGCGAAAATGTTGACATGGAGCAATCCAATTCTAATGTTAGTTCCGTCCAGGAACCTGGTAACTCTAAAAAACCTACTAATCCTTTCTATATCGAAATCGACCAAAATTGGGCGACGCTAGCTCAACAAATTACCGAGCAAAAATTCTGAAAATCCCAAAATACCTCTAAAAGGTGAACGCTTAGTCGTTCAATGTGCTTTTGATAATGACTATAAACTAACGCAGAGATGGCTAAATGAAATATACTAGTCTTGACTCCAGAGAGTTAGACCGAAGAAAATATGCATTAAGGGCCTCCCCTGTTACACAGATGTAAAAATAATAGGAGAAAGCCTTCGCGAGCATGGGTTTGCAGTCACTAGGGCTGCCATGCCTAAAAATAGAAAGACATGGCATCCCATGCCAGTCTATATGGTAAATGTCATACCACGTAAAAACTTTGAGGAAATCTACAATACTATATCTCTGTTAAAATTGAAGCCTTTACTTCCAAAAATAAAGTCAAACAATGCTATCGGTGTCAAGGGTATGGGCATGCCTCAGAGGTGTGCGGCTTTGAGGCCAAATGTGTCAAATGTGGTGAATAACACTTAAGCACTGCTTGTGAGCACAAAGGCAGAATTAAACCTACAAGCGCTACTTATGGCCTTGGACATCCCGCGAATCACCACGGCTGTCCGAAAAACCCCTATAGACTTGAAAATAAACATAACAAAAAAAAAACTACAAGTAATAGCGTCAGCAATCTCTCCACCGAAATTCTTGCCGATATCTTTAAAGATTATAACTACACTAAAAAAAATATGACCAATGAGCCTTCAACTAGTACTAACATGATAAATTCCGAAATTAATGGTAGCGAACCCTCAAATACCCTTTCCTCCCCTACTAGTGAAAATACAAATTATACTAAAAATCTAAAAATCCCCTCAAATTACTCCAATGATATTAAAGATATACTTAACACCTTCAATGAAATAAAAGAAGTTTTTTAAATTACAAAATTCTTAAGTTGCATCAAAAACATTTCAACTCAAACCAAAAAATATGATAACCCCATGCAAAAAGTGGTGGTCATTTTAACCGAATTCGACAAACTTGCTAACCTTCTCAACTTAAATGAAGAATAATTTCTTATTCTGCTAAACTTTCGCTCTTTCTTGTCTTGTTTTGTCTGTTTGGTTAAAAAAAAAAAACTCTTTTAAACTGCTCTTTCTAGTGTTTTTTCATGATAATAAATTGTCTTACATGTATATTTTATTGTTTTATTAACACGTTTTCTTTATATCATCTATTCCCACTGAGTTACCAGACTGGGCGGGCGCCATCCTCTTTTCCCCATGTTCCCATATGCTTTTTGTGCTTTTTTCAGTTCTGTTAGTCTGAACTCTCGTCAGTGATGTTTTTTATTATCGTTTTTTATTCTCTTTTGAGCATTAACTTGTAAACTTTTATCATTATTTTTGTAAATATGTAAATATTTTAAAACTTTTCTAAACTTTCAAATATTTGCTTTGCATTTAGTTGCGTTAAACTATTGTATGGTCTCTGAAAAGAGACTTTTTTTTAAGACGGGGCTCCTTTTGGTAGCTTTTTCGACTGTCATGGCATTGTTTTTGGATCATATGGAACTTTTTTTTTCCTCTTATTGATATACTAACAATTTTTAATTGTTTCTTCTTCTCTACTTTTAATTTTTCTTGTGGCCACCAGCCGCGTTTAAACGTTTTTCTTTTAAGGCTCCCAATGCATTGAAACACGCTTCATTTATAGTCTGGATGTTCTGTAGTTAAACTTTCTTCTTCTTTACTTTCGTTTTCTCCTTGAACCAGGTTTTGCCACCTATTCAAATGCTTCTCGTGCCCCCTTATCTATATCAAAACTACTGAAACTTGATAAATTTAGATTCTACATACTCTTGTGATCTTTTTAATACCTAGTTTGTCCTTCCGGGCACAGTTTTTTACATAAAATTAACCCATTAAAGACCATGCACTTTATGTTTACTTCGAGCCATTTTCAAATTAAAGTATTTTAAATATGCTTACAAGTTACACATAACTATTTGATAACTCAATATAATGGCACATTTTGTGTCAATTAAACTCTGTAGATTATTTTGATACTATTTTCATTGAGTTTTCATGAAGTTTTAAGCCTTAATTATCCAATTTAAAAAGTGAAGTTTTCATGTTTTTCTCCCATAGAGATAACATGGGAAAAAACAATAGAATTCCATTGAAATTTTGACCATGTTAAGTTACCTATTGTTTTTTTTTTTTTTTTTTTTCATGGCTCATTTGCCCTTCACCATCTTCTTAGCTCTCTTCTAAGTCCTATCTTGTATCTCTAAGTCATTCTTTCTATTAATTTTAACATAAATTCTATAAATTACTTTCAAAATTTTGGAGCCATTTTCAAAAATGACATTTTTCAGTTCCTTCAAAAACAACTAAATCTTTCAGATAACTAAAATCTATTGTTTCATTCACCTTAACTAAAGTACGTAGTTTATTTTAGTACCTTTGGTTTTAAGTTAACGGTTAGTTTTAACCCTTTAAACTTTACATCAAAAACTGCATTTTTTGAACATTTTCCCCATAGACTTAACATGGGTTAAACAATGGAATTCTATTGTCCTAAAAACTACCTAAAACTCTTCAAAATGATAATATATTGTATTTTTCACTTAGATAAGGCTATAAGCTTTAATTTGATACCTATTATGTCCAAAAATATTGATATTTACTATGCCAAATGATTATTTTAAAAAGTGTTCTTTTTTGTGATTTTTGATATCTGAAGTAACCCTCATTCCCATAGAGAAACATGGGTTTTTGGAGGCATATTCTATACTTTTAACATAGCTTAATTTTTATGATCTCTTTATTATTTTGAAAAACTAATGCCAGATCTCGATATTTTGAACTTTTAGCTTTTCTCCGCCTCCACCCGTGTCTCTCTAGGTCAATTTGATATTTTTTAATTGATTTTTGAAAAAGTGTCATTTTTTTAAGAAACTTTTCCGATTTCCCATAGGAATGTATTAAGTTGTTTACTTTTTTAATTTAATTTTTTAACTACTATTTATGTACCGATCTTTTACATATTTAAATATTCTGAAAGTTGAATCTTTACTCTTTTTAGCGGTACTATTTGTTTTAATACTGAATACCTAGAAGTATTTTTAATTTTAATTTTAAAATTGGTAATTTTTGATTTGGAGCGGTTGGGTGGACACTGGTTGCTCTCACACAATTCGTGTTCTGTAAGGGCAAGTCAATATTAATGCTTTAAAATAATTGAAAACTCAAGTAGGTTGCCTTCTCAAAAAATTTCTCAACGCTTTAAAATAATATATAAATTAATTATAATAAAAAACTAATAATGAACACTTAACTATTTTTTTCAATGGCAACATGTATAGGAAGGTCTTCTCCAACTTTTAGCACAATAATTAACTACTAGGTTTGCCATCTAATCACTAAAACACGCCATTTTGTTTCTGATGGATGTATTTTACACTTGAATTATTGCATAAAAAGCTAAATAACTCGAAAAGTATTGGTCGTAGGGGTATTCTGCTGCACCAAAATCAGCTGCTTGCCGCCTAAGTGAACTTTTCCCCCCGTCTTTTCCACTATTCCGTTTACCTCTAGTACAATTAGGGGCCTGCCGGGGAGGGGTCAAATGTGGCTCTTCATTATAATAGCTTTTATTTTTGTTATTGTCATATATTTGACACTTTTTTATATACTACATTATTATTTCTACTGTCACCATCTTTTGCACCATTTTTTGCCTACCTCCCTTATCTATAACAGTTGCTACTTTTTTCCTAATTGGGCTAGAGACATGTTTTTTTCTAATTTACATTCATTTTCGACTGTTATAACAGTCCCAAGTCACATTTTACACTTTTTATAAGTTGTTAAGGTTTTTCCTTAACATTGGCAACTTTTACAATTATTAAGATATTTTTTTGGTTTTTTCTTGATTGTACTAGGGGTTGCACACAGTATTGATCCCACTAAAATTATTTGACCTTGCACTCATTTCTAAGCTTAACATTGACTACTTTTTTATTATTTGAGTTATTCTTCTGATTTTTTCACTAGGATAACTCATATGGCATATTTTCTTGATCCCAATATACATTTTTACATTTAATATTTTTTATCCTTAACAATAGCAACTTTTTTGTTTATTGGGTTATTTCTCTGGTTCTTTCTGGAATGTACTGGAGGTTGCCAACAATTTTGTTCCCATTATAATTAATTGACCATACAAACATTTCTTTGCCTATCATTGACTACTTTTTTATTATTTGAGTTATTCTACTGATCATTGGGATTACTCATATGACATACATTCTGTTGTTACTGGATTACTATTCTGGTTTTTTCTTGAATGTACTGGAGGTTGCCAACAGTTTTATTCTCATTTTAATTATTTGACCTTGCACACATTTCTTGGCTTAGCATTGACTACTTTTTTTTTTTTTTTTTATTATTATTATTATTATTTGAGTTATTCTTCTGTTTTTTCATTGGGATTTCCCATACGTCATATATTCTTTCCCACTAATCACTACTACAATTAGCACTCATTTCCTTATTATTAGCAACTTTTTTGATTACTGGGTTTAATGTAAACGATTATTAAATTTGAGTCATACCATGTCCTACATTCTTGTTCCCATTTACTATTTTACATTTAGCACTACATTGCTGTTGGCATTATCCTCTCTGTCTCATTTAACCCTCCTTGGTCCTTGGGAGGTCCCTGCACTGATTTTGGCGCACTTACATTTAAATTTTAAAGTTTAAATCTGTTATATTGTCTTTTACATTATCTTACAGGCAAGTCGGCGGGACCCTTGTAGTGTTGGATGAGTATTGTTTGCTTTCCTACTGCAGTACATTAAGAAATATTTTCCAAATGTTTTCCATCTGACAGGTCCACCCAATCTACCATTACTCCCTTTACTCCTTTTTTACTCCTTTTTTGGTTCGTTTATGGGAAATCGAGACTCGACGTGCAATACTCATACTAGAACAATATTGCTGAAGTTGTACATAACAGATCAACATTAAGAGTGATTAAATGCAAATTTGTGTACTAATAAATTACTTTCAATGATTTATAACAAATTATCAATATCAAAAATGTACATATGTAAATTTGTCTATTATTTAAAATTGATTTAAATTACATTTTATATTACATACTATATTAAATAATTCTTTATATTGTACATAATTACGAATTCCTCATCAAAATTTAACGCTACAACTACTGTGAAAAATAGTGAGATAATGTATACATGCAGTAATGCATTTTTCACAGGGGAACAATGTTATTGGTAAAAGAGTAGTAACTGATAATTAATAATTTAAGTGTATGGTCTTGGTGGCACGGGAGCAATAGCACATACTTCCCTCTTTTCTCCCATTAGTAATGGTTTTACTATCACTATCTTTTTTTTTTTTTTTTTTTCTTTAATTCAAAATTACCCCCCATTTGGCAATTTAATTTTATTCTAAGTCATCTTCGGTGGTTACGACCACTGGTTTTTGCTTTTAACTATCTATTTCCCTTTCCTTCAAAGATGTGTGGCAGGGGCCTAGTGGCTCCCCGATCCAGTTACAATATAACTTTCAGATATAAATATACTAAATAAATAATTCTCACGAAATAATAGATTATAAAAAGTCCAAAATAAAAGTGGAATAATGAATAAGTCACAAATACAAGAAGAAAGCTCTTTAATAGGCGAACATTCATATGAAATAAGTAGCTCGGAACCGACGCTCCTACAAATATTTCACGAATACAGTCAGAAATTAAAAAATAAAAAGAAGAATAAATTAAATAAAGAACAAAACGAACTTAAAATAGCAGAGTACAAAGAAAAATTAGAATGTGCTCTGATGAAAAGTGACGAAATTGAGCAAAACTTGAAGGAAAAAGAACATGAAATAATGGAGTTGAAAGAAATCGTAGAGGAAAAAGAGAGAATGATGATACAACTGGATCAGACAATCCAAGAATTAGAAAATCAGTTAATAACTGCCCAGGCGACTCCAAAGCCACAGAGAGTAAAGGATCTTGTGGAGCATGAAACTGAAGGATCATTTGATTCCAGTATATCAATACACTCAACACCAAGATTAAATACTAAAGACCTTCCAAAAAATCTGACAACATATTCAGAACCCATGGCAAAATTAATGTCGCTGGAACAATTGATAGATAGCTACAGCAAGACGAGGAGCACTCATGCTAAAGGAGCGTCTAGTATGGCAGAAAAATATCTCATCAAAATAAAACAAAAAATAAGAGAATTAGATGACAACAAAAATAATCTGGAAAAAAGAGCGGAACAGCAGGAAAAGATGATTAGAGAATTAAAGGAGAAGAGTAGAAGAACGGGGACAGGAAAATCGGGCAGACATGACTTAAAAACTACAGAAGAAAGAGCAACTCAAATATCTATACAAGAAGACAACACACAAAATTCCTCAATGTCGACTCAAGATTCTCCGGAGGAAGTAGCCACGCCGAGGTATGGTGAACTTGCTATAAAGAAGATGACAATGACTCAAATGATAGAGATTTATAAATCACTTACAAGAAGTAGAAGAAGAGGTGATTCTGAAGAAGCTAAAAAATACCTAGACAAAATTATCTTTAAAGCAAGTGAAATGGTGAAAGACCTTGAAATACAAAGAGAAGAAAATAATAGAATAACGGCGAATCTCAACACCGTCAATAAGGTGACGTTAGATCAACGTCAAAAAATCCTTGAACACGAACAAATCATAAAAGATCAATTAGAAACGATTAAGAAGTTGCAAGAACAGCCCACTCTAACAAATGAATTGGAAAAATGCAATAAAGAATTGAATGAACTACTAGAAAAAGAATTAAAATACAAAGAAGAAATAGAAAAACAATTAAAAGAAATAAGAAACAAAAATAAAGTAATAGAAGACTTAATTCAACAGCAAAATACAGAAGAAACGATACCTTATACTAGAATCATCTTGGAAGAACTTAAAAAGATAAGAGAAAAAATAGAAACAGTAGAGGAACAACAACCAATCATAAAATGCAATAATATAGAAGAAAACATACAGGCAAATACAGATAATTCACTATATTCGGAGGTGGCTGCAATACCTAAGAAGACAACAATTCCAACGGTACATGCACAGTATTCAAAAGCAGCTATCCTGATAACTCGGCAGAAAAACACGAATATGTCGCTCAATGACATAAAAATCATGCTAACAAGAGAAACTAGAAACACAATTGAATATAAACAAATATATTGTGAACTTGCCAAAAACAAAAATACACTAATAATTAAAACGTTTAGTGATGAAAACACGAATAAGCTGCTTGAGACGATTGAGAAGATAGAAACCCTAAAAGACATTGTGGATATAGAATATAAGGCTGCGGATCTCCGAAAACTGATTCTTTTAGGGATCCCGACATATATGGATCCACAAGAAATAATAACCAATCTAAAAAATCTTTATGATTCAGATATTCCAATAAACTACATTAATAGAAAACAAAGAGAAAAAGCTTCAACATACCAACTAATTTTTGAAGCAGAAGCTCCAGTTGCGATTCATCTACTGAGACAACGAAAGATCGTCATGGGATTTACATCGGTCAGGATTGCACCTTACCAACCTATATTAAGATGTAAGAACTGTCAATCTTTCGGACACGTGGATCAGAATTGCCGACAATCTCCAACGTGTGAATACTGTGCAGGACGCCATGATCAAAAATATTGTTATTACAGAAATAAACCACAACAACACAGATGCAGAAACTGCATGGGGAGTGCGAGTGACTTCCCGCATGCAGCTAGTTCTAGTGAATGTCCGACTTTACAATATTTAATACTACAGCGAAGCAATCTAGCACAAATAAATAAAATAAATTCGATATAGGCAGAAACTGTGCTGGAACAAATAGCGACTTCCCGCATAAATCGAGTTCATCAGACTGTCCAACAATACAGTACTACCTGTCACAGAGAAATAAAAATATACAAATTAATCAAGAAAGTTCAATCCGATAAATGAAGAAATAAATAATTCTAATAACTCAACAAACTCAAACAACTCCAATACTCGAAATGGAAATTTAACAGTAAACCAAGAACAAATAATAACAGAAATTCTGAATAACCCTGCAAAACCACAGAAAATATATATTCCAAATGAACTAACCTTTATTCAAATTAATCTACAGGGATCAAGTTCTGCAACATCAACCCTAATGGGATTTGCAAATCAGCATAAAATACTAGTTCTTCTATTACAGGACTTTTACTACTATAACGAAGCCATATGGTCAATTCCGTCAAATTGGCAAGCATTTATCTCAAAAAATAAAACAGCGGCAGTTGTGGTAACTCGAAAGGACGTGGAAGTGATAGAGACATATAAAGACGATAATGCAGTATTCGTCAATCTTACTACTGAATCCGGCAAGATCACAATAGGCTCTGTGTATGCCAGACCAAAAGGTGATTTCAGAGGTGATATGAAGTGGCTGGACTTCTTCGAACCATTGAATCACATCATAATGGGAGGAGACCTCAATGTCCACTTGTCACTTTTAGGATATCAGAAAGAAGATGAACGGGGAAAAATTTTGACATACTTACTATTATCTAATAACTTAACTCTGATCAATGATATAGAGGCACCTCATTCATTTATAGGACAGCCGAATCGTCCCATGAAGGGGAATCCAGATGTAACCCTTTGTACACAAGACCTGGTGGACTGCGTGGACTCATGGTATGTAGATGACACAGTAGAGAGCACGTCGGACCACAGGTATATCAGATTCTCATTAAATCTTAAACCAGTTATTCTAGACCTTAAAAGATTTAAAACAAGATACTCAAATTTTAAAAAATTTAATTACATCTTGAAACCGAAAATTAATAATTTACTTAAATCCTTATCTGATACTAAAACTCGACTAGAACTGAATGAATGGCTTGATGGTTTTAACCAAGTAATTCTAGACACCTGTAAATCCTCACTAAAAACAAAAAGTTTCAAATTATATCCAACATTTGACTGGTGGACAGCAGAGCTGAAGGTCCAGCGAAATAAAATCTCAGCATTACGGAAAAGATTTAAATCAACAAATGACCCAAAGTGGAGAACCCTCCTACAAAGAGAAAGAGCAGTATACAAAAAACGTATAAAACAACAAAAAACTAAATCATGGCAGAGTTTCTGCTCTAAAACAAAAGACAAATTTGGCCAAGCCTTTAAAATAGCAATGAATAAAAGACTCAAAAATAATCATTTCATACACACAACACTACAGGGTTCAACCCCATATACTACAAAATTAGACACTTTCAACATATTACTTAACCACCATTTCCCAATACATCAAAACCCGCATCCACCTCTCATGGACCCAGCGGCAGAGGAAGATCTTCCCCCCCCCCCCTCCCCCCCTAATATCTTTTAAAGAAATAAAATCAGCACTTAATGAGCAAAATAATTTAAAAGCCCCTGGATTTGATAAAATTGATGCATTTATTATTAAAAACATATACAATAATTTTAAACATCTAATACGTGACTTATATAACAAATGTCTTACTCTTAACTACTTTCCTAAATCATGGAAAATAGCAAATGTGATCTTCTTCGCAAAACGTAATAAAAATCCACGCCAACCTTCCTCCTATAGACCCATTTGTCTCCTTCCCATGCTGGGAAAAATCTATGAGAGGATCCTAAAACGAAGAATTAATCACTACTTAGAAAAATTAAATGTTCTTCACGGGGCCCAGTATGGCTTCCGTGAGAACAGAAGCACAATTCAACTGTTAAACAAATTAAAACATAAAGCAAAAACGTATCTTGAAAAATATAAATACTGCAGCATTATCTCATTCGACATTGTAGGGGCGTTTGACAATATCGATTGGGTCACTTTGGGTCAACAAATTAACGAATTACCAATTCCGCAATATTTAAAATGTATCCTTCTTAGCTTCTTATCCGAACGAGAACTAATAACAAATTATTTATCAAATAACATTAAAAGACCAACTTATCAAGGCTGTCCACAGGGGTCGTGCCTTGGGCCGCTTCTGTGGCTAATCATAGCAAATATAATCTTAATAAACTTTTACAGTAAATTCGAAGACCTGTATGTTTTTTGCGATGACTTCAATATGGTTGTCAAAGCGAGGAGCAGACTCATCTTAGAGACCGAAACCAACCAAAAAATAAAACTTTTTTATAATATTTGCAATAACTTAAATTTACAGATTTCAAAGGAAAAAACGACTTTTATTATGTTGGGGAAAAACACTTTGGATAAACGTCCACCAACCTTTAAATTGGGTAACTATACCATCAAGCCATTAAAGGAAATAAAAATTTTAGGGATAATTTTCCAGAGTACTTTAAAATGGGACAAGCACATAACTAGCATAAAAAACAAAATTTTACAGCTAACCTCATCCATTAAACGGGTCTTCTCGGCTACTTGGGGGGTGGACAGAGGCTATCTTAGAACCTGGTACATAGCAGTACTAGAAAAAATTATAGATTATGGTTCGGAGGTGTGGTTTGGAGACCTCAGGATAAAAGATAAACGCGCTCTCCAATCCATCCAAAGAACTTGTCTCACGTCAATAACCAAAACATATAAAAATGTTGCAACACATACGTTACAGGTCCTATTAGGAATACCACCAATTTTAATAACACTGGAATATAAAAATCTAAAATACAATATTTTACACAATAAAAACTTATTACTTAAAGAACCCAAACCAATATGTAAAGATGATATAGAAAATAAAATCCTAAAATATGAAATAAATCCGGAAATTCATTTAAATAACTTAATAGTTACAGACAAAATTATCACAAAAACTAATCTTATTTCGATTTACACAGATGGTTCTAAGGTGGACTCTGGCACAGCATATGCAATGGTAGCCTACAATCATAACATTAAAATTTATGAAAAAACAGTCAAACTGAGAGCAGAAAATTCAATCTTTCAGGCGGAGCTGCACGCAATAATTTCGGCAATTAATTGGGCCATTAACTCCCCTTATACAAAATTCCAAATATTAAGTGACAGTCAATCTACTATTAAAGCCTTAGACAATTTATTTCCAACTAACCCCTCAATTTATTACATCCATAATTTAATTAAACAAAATCAAAATAAAATTTTTTACATTACTTGGATAAAAGGCCACATTGGCATAGCGGGTAATGAACTGGCGGATGAGCTGGCGAATGATGCCGCCCAGTACTGCGACCTACCAGTGGATCGAGGAGTTAAATTGCCTCGGTCCTATCTTATAAAATGTATTCGAACCCAATTACTGGACAGGTGGCAGTACAACTGGGATCACTCAGGGGGTGGCAGATATACGCACGGGCTGGTACCAAAAGTTCAGAACCAAATAATTTCAAAAGATAAAGTATCTATTTACTTTTTAACAGGCCGCGGCAGCTTCCCGTCTTTCCTTTATAATATCGGCAAAAAAGATGACGACCTTTGTAAATGTGGTGGTCGAGGAGACCCGATGCATTACATTTTCGGCAACTGCAAATTCATGAAGTTTAAATTTCACAGAACAGAAACGACAATCCTTCAGGACATCCTAAAAATAATTAATGACCCGGCACAACTTAAAAAACTTTATGCTAACTACGATATTCTCAATAGCCATTATTCTTTTATTCAATATAAATACATTCAATAATTACCTCTTCTGATTGCCTGTGGTGGACATGTCATGGGTCCACGTGGTGTATGGAAGGGTGTTTTTGAGATTGTTTTATTTTTAAGAACTTAAATACCACTAGAAATATTGTAAATATGTATAAATATTTTTGTTTAAAAGGGTGAAAAAAGGGGGAAAAAATATTTCTTATCAAATGAAAAGATGAATGTAAATACTTAAATTTTTTTCAAATAGTACGTAAATTCCAAAACATATAAATCATAATCGTAATATATTTCTAGGCTCGCCCTGAAACAATAGGGTAGCCAATTGTGATTGGTAAAGAATCGCCATCTTAAATAATCATAAATTTTCACAGGCGGTCCGGGGACACGGCACTTGCCTCTTGTGCTCTCTTCGGCGTGTCAGGCGGGTCGTTCTGAAGTCTTCTTTCCCGGAGACTGGGGTTCTGGGCTTGTTTCCGCAGGTAGTAAAACTTTTCCCTGCCCTGGGCTTGGGGATTACACCTAACCATAAGCCAAAAGCGGGTTCCCAGGGTGGGTGCTTACTTACTTACTTACTTACGCAACTAGGGAATCCATGAACTCTGCTCACACTGTTCCATTGTTCCAGAAAAAAAAATGTTAACTTGAATGTGAAGTAATGGGACGATAATTGTAATTATGAATAATAATTTAGGAAGTACTCTAAAGAAGGAAATAAATAATAAAAAGCGTAACGCTGTATTGAAATTTTTACTGCAATATTTGAAAAATGGTAAACTAAGCCGTGGTGATGTAAGTGCTGCAGCGATTAAATTTAATGTCCATCGAAGAACAATATCCCGTGTGTAGAAGCAAGCAAAGTCGTCAAAAATAAATAATGGTGAAATTTACAATTTAAGTTAACAAAAAAGGGATTTTTCACAGCATTTGATCAAAATCAAAGATGTCCCAATAGATCGAAGAGAATCACTGCGGAGTTTATCATGCGCTGGTCAAAGAAAACTTACAAAATGGTGCGTGGCTTAAGAGCGTGCGAACCCTGAAATTTTAAAACTGATTTGGTACTGTTTTACTGAGAGATGGATGGTAAGTAAATGTTGTTGATTGATAGCATAGCAACTTGAAATCTCTAAAAAATATTCAAACAAAATCATAAAATCATCCGTATCAATAATCAGTACAAAAGTAATAAATTGTAGCAATTAATTTGGGACAGAGGGAGTAAAGTAATAAAGTAAAATAAGCAAACTGAAAGAAAAAAATTATGAAAATAATAAAAGTAAAAATCAAGTAAATTATTAACAATGCAGAAATAAATATGCAGTATTGCAGATGAGATAAATTGTTCTTGAATTATTGAACGTTTGTTATATAGACTAGTAAATCTGCAGATCAGGATCCTCAACGTCAGAAATGTAAGTCATTGTTTTTAAACACACTTTGGGTAATATTAAACTTCCTGCAAACAGCGATTTAAAGTTTTTCAATTACGTAATTATTTATAAGAATAAAAAATCCGAAGTTTCCAGACATTAGAAGCGATAAATTAAAAACGTTGTTATGTAAGGATGTTCTGAAATTTTCATGAGCTATTAATTCTGGTATTTTTTTTTAGATAATAAAGTAGATTTATTCAGGGGGGGGGGGGGGCTCCGTACCCTGGACCCCCCCCCCGTGGTCTCATTAAATTTACATATGTAACTTTTTATTGATTGTGCTAATGGTTATCGTAAATCTTTGATTTCTTTTTACACTTCCGGGATTTATTTTTCAATACTGGTGGCCAGAAAATGATTTTACATTGACGCAATTATATTAAAAGTTTAGGTTTTATGAACAAAAATATAATTTCGTTTGAAAAATAAAATAATTTTCATTCATATTTTCTGAAATGAGGCGGCATTAAAAGGTAACACCCGTCAAAAAATATTTTTTCAGGCAATCTTGTTAATGTTTGGTTTTTAAGAAGGAAAATATCTATTTTTCGATACAATGACGTCATTTTCGACAGAGGTCCTTTTGAGGTGCATAATTTTGACATTTACAATCTATTTGCCATTTAGAAGGTTTTTTTTTTCTTATTGAAATTTTTGATTAAAAATGAAACATTTCTGTTAGCCGTGTGCAAACGATAAACCGCGAGATATTGGTAACATTATTTTTTTATAATAAGAATTAATATCATAACACAAGACCCTTTTACTTCAGCCTCAAAGCGTATTCGTTTTAATTTTGATATATGAGGCCAAATGCACCTTCCTGTCGCATTTTCGTTTTATTTCCAATATGAAGACGTATTCATGTCTATTTTTTAATCCATTTTCCTCTTGCACATGAAAATCTCTGAAATCAAAATTTACTGTTGAGGATAATTTATTATTCACGGAACTGATTTTCTTGGCAACAATTTAAAAAAAAATGAGAGAGAGAGAGATTGTTAAATTTTATAGAAAATTGTCAATTTATTCCTTATGAAAATAATGAACTTTTTTAATTTATAAGAAAAATATTTGTACAAAATAAGTAGAACATAGCCTGTCTTTATTTCTGGGATAAAATACATCTATATGCAAAGACACAAAGACATTAATTCATCCCTTTTGACGTTCATTTGACTTCAAACAATTACACATACTTTCAAATTTACGATATTTTTAGGTGTAGTTCCGTTGCTAGGTAACAGTTAAAAGAAAATTAAAACAATGAAAAATTTACTTTTAACATAAAAAAAAATTATAAAAGAAAATATTTTATATTATTGTAACACATATACAAAATCTCTCCATAAGTTACACACCGAATTTAAAAACTTTGACAAATGTGTAGAAAAAATTTCAAACTAATATGAATAATGTATTATTCTAATTAGGAAATTTCATCATCCATAATTTATTATTTAAATCCTTCAATCATCTGAGCCATTTCCTTTGAACAAATAAAAATGGAAAAATCGTCTGAATTACCATGGAAAAGCATTATCGCGCAAAATAAAATATTCTATATTTTCCGAACGAATGAACGAAATATAAATAAAAACTATACAACTAATTCCGGGCACCCCACCGACATACCCACTTACTTTCATGTTAATCGGATGCTTTTTGCAGAAGTTATCGCGGAACAGACAGACAGACTAACAAACAGACGGAAACCAAAAACTTTTCGGGTCTCCACAGTAAGCCTTCACTGACGTTTCGGCAATAAATGCATTTGATAAAAAGATTGCAATTTACACTGATATCAGCGTTATCTTGAATGTCTTCTGAAATAAATTTATATTTCCTTTATCATAAAGCATCAATTCAGTCACATTAACCAGAATGATATTAAAATGTGTACTGATTCGTATAAGAATTTCTCGCTCACATTTTAACTGTAAGTTTCATTGTTTATATGTGCAACGATGTGCGGATTTTAGGAGTTTGTGAATTTTAGGGTTGCGGATTTGATGGAGTCTAAAGTATTGCTTTTTTATTTATACCTAGATATAACATGTTATTTTCATTGGAGTAAAAGGAATGTAATAGCTTGTGTACATCCTTCATGCAAGCCACATTTAATGAATCATGGAAGTAGCATTAAATATTTCATACTTGGTCTAAGAATGGATGCGGCTCTAATTCTGATTTAATATATTTTAATATTCACATCTTGTTATTTTTTTAGAAAACAAAACCATATGTTTGTTGGAATTTTCAGAAGTATTTTAATACATTCCGTCATTTTACAGTTGCGCTCAAAAGTATTTTGACAACCTTATGTTCTCTATTATTTTATTTAATATAAAAATGTAAAAGAAAATATAGTCCATATAATAGAGAACACTAAGACTGCAGTTATTCAAATGTATCAAGTTTCAAGTTGTTTGTTTACATTCGGCGCCACCGAAGAAATATGACTCCTCCTTAACTCAAAAGTATTTTGACAATTAGTTTGCATTTAATTGTTGAAAGTGTCAGTGGCGCTATAGCTTCGATTAGTGTTTATATTGACTTATTGTGATTAATTTTAAGGATCAGGAATACCGAAATGTAAAAAATATTGAAGTGATTCTAGAAAAGCCGCTGGAAATGAACTTAAGAAAGGTAGACTGCAAGCAGACTTTTAACGTGTCGCGGCAACTTGTTACTACATGGAATAAAGTTTTTAATAAACAGAAATACATCGAAATTAAGCCTCAAAGTGGTCATCCGAAAAAATCAATTTGCAATGTTGACTGTATTATAAAAATGAAATCTACAAGTGATTGTCGTAAGTCCGCTGTAATAATAAAAATGAACTGAAAGAAAATTACGGCATAGACATACACGTTTTATCAGTCGAACGACGCCTAAACCTCTATGGTTTACATGGCAGAATTCGAGCAAAAACACGTATCTAATTTAATAAAAATAAGAAGGCTGGAATTGCATTTGTAAAACGGCATAGCCCTTACAGGGGCAAAGCAATTCCATTGCTGAAGTGTTGAAATTAATGATTGACACCAGAATTTTTCGTTAAAAAAAATCCGGTTTGTTATATGTGTGAAATATAGCTTTTTCATATTTACAAATAAATTTGTTTTCAAATTCCGGTGTCAATCATTAATTTCCTCACTTTAGCAATGGAATGCTTTGCCCCTGAAAGGGTTATGCTGTGTTGCAAATGCAACTCTAGCCTTCCTATTCTTAGTAGATAACAAACGTGTTTTTGCTGGTCTTCTGCCATGTAAACCATAGAGGTTTATGCGTCGTTTGACTGATGAAACGTGTATGTCTATGCCGTAATTTTCTTTCAATTCATTTTTTATTATTACAGCGGACTTGCGACAATCACTTTTAGATATCATTTTTATAATACAGTCAATATTGCAAATTGTTTTTTTTTTTTTTTTCGGATGGCCACCTTGAGGCTTATTTTCGATGTATTTCTGTTTATTAAAAACTTTATTCTATGTAATAAAAATTGCCGAGACACGTTAAAAGAACGAGCTAGTTCTGCTTGCAGTCTACCATTCTTAAGTGCATTTACAGCGGCTTTTCTAGAATAACTTCAATATTTTTTACATTTCGGCATTCCTTATCCTTAAAAATAATCAGAATAAGTCAATATAAACAGTAATAGAAGCTATAGCGCCACTGACACCTTCAACAATTAAATGCAAACTAATTGGCAACATACTTTTGAGCTAAGGGGGAGTCATATTTCTTCGGTGGCGCCGAATGTAAACAAACAAGTTGAAACATGATACATTTGAATAACTGCAGCCATAGTGTTCTCAATTATAGGGAATACATTTTCTTTTACATTTTTATATTAAATAAAATAAGATAGAATATAAGGTTGTCAAAATACTTTTGAGTGCTACTGTATGACGGTATTTAACAGGAACATGAGAAAAAACCGCCAAACCAATTTTATTAGAAAATTTTCTTCATATTATTTTTTATTTTATTTTTTTTTTTTTTTACTTTAAAATAATTTTAAAAAATAATAATAATATGGCGATAAATGGAATGCAGATGTAAAAGGAAGGCGACATACTTTTTTTAAAAAAACCTATGTAATAGTGTAATTTCTCCAAATTAAGCCCTAGCATGTTTTTCAGTATACTCCTAATACAGGCCCAATATAAGTAAAAGTTCTTCAAAATGATAAATAAACAAATTCCCAGCGTTCAATTTTCAATAATCAATATCCTAAATAGTCGATTTCGATTACAACATTCTGACTTTAAACATGCGCCCAAACATGATAATCATAAGTATTTTAAGCAATATGTACTTGAGAAATTTAAATATATATATATATATATATATATATGTGTGTGTGTGTGTGTGTGTGTGTGTGTGTGTGTGTGTGTACATATATGTATATACAGGGTGATCGGAAAATAATTGACCAAATTTTAAAGGGTGATAGAGGGGACCAAAATATTCATTTTTTATCATGGAATGTCAGTCTGGAAATGAAGCACAAAAGCGCTATCTATTGGTGCATATATGCTATATTTTATTCCGCCTTTCACATTTTTTTTTCACCACCAGCCATTCAGCGCGCTATTTCCGAACATATATTCAAGGACGAAAATTGTTTATTTAGATTCCCTCTACCACCCTTTAAAATTTGACCACATATTTTCCGATCATCCTGTGTATACATATATATATATGTACATATTACCAAAGGTAGAAGTTATAAAAACCAATCTTGTTTTCGATGAAACATTCAATTACATACATTACAACATAAAATTTCGATGTATGATGTGGAAATGTTGTATTATAACAATGTTGTATTATAATGAAAGCAGGGGTTGAATTCCTGATGTCAAAGGTCTGATAGACAAACTTCCATATACATTTTAACCCCTTAATTTTCGCTTCCGTGATATTCACGGGCATTGTGCTTTATTCAGATTGTTTGATTCCCACCAGTTTTATAAAATAGTGCAATTGGTTTTATTCTGAAATCATTTTACCTGTCATTAAATAAGCGGAATATTTCTTATCAAATAATGCTATCTTTTCCTCCTTTTTTTTTTTTTTTTTTTTTTTTTTTTATAAAAAAGCCTTTTTTACTTAAACGGTAATGAAACAGAGTGGTTTTCACATAAAATAAGCTTCTGGGTATTTTTAAAGTGAAATAAAGAAATAAGAAAAAAAAATATAAAAAAAAAATAATATTTTAATCAATGAAAATCATTTAAAAGTAAAATAGATGTACTGTATAATGAAATAGATCTTCTTTTTAAATTTTGATTAATTTCTAATTTAATGTATTTTCTTTATTTTTTATTTCACTAGTCGGAATAACTTAAAATATCTACTAAATCGATATATACCGGTTGTTCTGAAATGGACTGACTGTTTTTACAATTGAGTAACTTACAAATAGCGAAAGCTGTTATACTTTTTTTCAGGGGAGTTGCCATGAGGTATAGAAGCCATGGTTTTTTTACAACGATTCCCAGTTTTAGTTCCAAATAGATGAGATAGATGGTGCTGGAAGCCACACCATTTAATCGAGGCAAAACCAAAATCCCCAGCATGGATGCGAACGAAGGAAAATAGGAGCAGATCTCCCCAAGAGGCTCCCTAAAAAGAATATTACAGTCTTATTTTTAGGTGCTCACCGCATACATTTAACTTCCTTCCTTTGCCTCCATGCTGGGCGATTCTGGATTTGCCTCGATTGAGATCCAACTACTTCCAGCGCCATTTATCTCTACTATTTAGACCTAAAACTGGGAATCGCAGTAAAAAAAAAAAAAAAAAAAAAAAAAAAAAAAATCTCTTGACATCTTACATAACCCTCCTGCAATTTTGTAAATAGCTGTCACCATTTGTAAGTTATTAAAATTAAAAAAAAATAATCAGTCCATTTTAGAATAGCCAGTATATATAAAAATGTAAAAACATTATTTAACATTTACTTGGGCTACACTTAAAACATTTTATACATCTACAATTCGAGCCAGTATTAAAATGTGATAAAAGTGGCATAAGTATTATTCCAGAAGTCAAAATCCACTGCGTATTCGTATGAATAAATAAAATTGAGTGTAAATAAAAATATAAACTTTGCAAAGTTAACTTGTAGCTCTTATTAGCCTCTTAGGCTGTTTACTATCTGATAATTTCTCTAATATGTATCTGGGATGATATCAAACCGCATATAAAGATTTACAATCCTCCAAAAGTGTAATTTACAGCAGGAGAAAGTTACGACGAAATATTATCCTTAATAATGTAAAATGTTTATACGAGGCGCTGGACCTGACTCTGTTAGAGATGATAAATCATATACTAAAAGTGGACAAGCTTCCTGCAATACGAGGTGCTATTGAAAAGTTTCCGGACTTGCTGGAAAACAAGTTTGTTTAAACGTACCTTATTTTGGCTGCCATTTGCTTCAAAAAAGTCACCTTGTGAACTTATATACTGATCTCATATCCTTTTCCACTTATCGAAAGCACTTCTAAAATCATTTTCTCGAAAGCTCTCAAGGACAACCTGCGATTCTCGCTGAATGTCGAAAACAGTTGCAAAACCTCGTCCTTTAAGTTTAATTTTCAATTTTGGAAATAATGCAAAATCAGAAGGAACTAGACCCGGTGAATAGGGTGGGTTGAGAACAAAAACCATGTTGTTATGAGTTGAAAGCTGTGTTGTGTTTCGGGATCGTTTGTCAGGTGTATTGGAACAAACTTTGCAGCAATGTGCTGCATGTTCAAAATCTCCATCAAAATTACTTGGCAAACTCCACAACCGATTGCAAGTTTCTCTGCAAGTTCTTGGATAGTTAGGCGACTATCTTATGTATGAGTTTTCCGATTTGTTCTACATTTTCATCTGTTTTGCTGGTGATTCGTTGCCCTGAACGCTTGTCATCTTCAAATGAATAAGGACTCTCATTACTTGTCCTAGAGAAAGCATGTGTTAATATACTTCCTAAATGTATATAAATTTCATTATGTTTGAAACAGTGTAACACAATTAATATTAACTGCATTCGATTTTTCTCTGTATACCATTCTGCAACAAAACGTTTTGCTGTGATCCTGTAAATGAATACTAAATTTTTTGCACTATATATTCTACATAAACCATGTTCTAGAATACTTCATAAATTATATTAATTTTATTATGTTTGATATATTTTAACAATATTAAAACGCATCGCAAACAATTTTTCCCTGTAGACCGTAATGTATTGAATATTTTAGACTGTCCCTGTAAAAGAACTATAAATGAAATTCTAAACACTTAATATCATCATAATATCACAACATCTTAATATCACAATATAATCATCAGCAATCGTTCTACAATAAACGTATATAAGATTTTAAATAAAAATCAGGGTAATCCGAATATAAACGAGAGTTACAGCACAGACAAACGGGCAGGAAAACTGAAGACATAAACACGTTTGAAATAAGTTAAAAATTGTTGAAAAAGATTAGAATAATGAGCTTTCTTTTATTTAGTAGGTCATTAATATTTTACATATACATTTCATATGGAATGCGATTAACACATTTTCTCGAAATTTGAAATTCTGCGGTAGGCGTGACTAAAACACTCATAATTTTTATTATTTAATTTATTTTTTTAATTACTTTCTGAATGATATATTAAACATTTGTTGATTTTTACGCATTTTCGTAATAAGTGCCCATTTGTAGTAGTTTAAACTTAGTTATCAGGTTATTTAATACATTCCCGTACAGCTTTTCTGTGAGAAATATTTTTCCAAAAATGTTGTATAGAGAAATATCTTAAATTGTTATTAATTTAACTAAGATTCGGTATTCGATAGTATAGTTAAAAGTGATAGAACTATTGTATGTAACTTCAATAAAATCGATAAATATATCTACACAAATAATAATAATAATAACAATAAATAAAGTGTAATAAAAACTATTCTTGTCTCGGCAGAACACCTTGTTTGTAATTTTCAAAATATTTTTAGCAATTTATCCATACTCTCTATTTATCCTTTTTAACGTCAGTTATACGAAAAACTTCCGCAATAATTCCACAATTTTTTCCACCAATTAGCCACTAAACAATGGTGCTTTTTTCTACCCATTATTATATTTGTGCATAATTTAATAATTTTAAATTTTGTTTTCATATAAATTTTGTAAACACAAAGGCATTGCTTTAAACGATAGTAAGCGAAAAAAAAATCTTGCTGAGATAATTATGAATCACTCTGGATATAGATTATAAGATTTTAATTAACTACAGTTATACGAAAAACATCCACAAAAATCGCACAAAATTTCCCATCACTCAGTTGCAAAACATTGCGCTTTATTCTATCCATTAATATATTTGTGCATAATTGTCAAATTAATATTTTTGTTTTGATATAAATTTTGGAAATAGAAAGGAATTGTTTTAAACGGTACTAAGCGAATGAAATCAAACCTTGCTGAATTAATTAGGAATAATTCTGCTTAAAGATTATAAGTTTTTTACTAATGCAAGGACCTGATACCAAAAACCGATGATAATAACAACCAGAATATTAAATCTGATTATTATAGATTGGTTAACATTGATTTATGTGTTAGTTAGATACCTATGCTAAATTTATTGTTAAAATTTTCAATAGAAACAAGGTTTCTAATATCAAAATATATTCTGAAATATACGTATGATATTCTTGTAACTACGTTTTATACTTCCTAAGAGACATTTACATTTTAATTAATCTATACATGGAAAAGGAGTTCAAATTATTTAAAATAGAACTTCTACACTTCAATTAAATTAATGGAATGACATAATCATTTTGAAGTTTAAAGTTTAAACATTAAACGATGAAAATTTCAAAAGAATAGATCCATATATTATTTATTCCTTGTAAGATCATTAATTTATTCTTTAAACAATTAAATTGTAACAGTTTACTTGTATCTCCGCACTGATTACAACGAGCAATTTCCAATTATAAAATTGGAAAATTGAAATTTGGAAATACGCACATATTTAAGTTCGGAAAAATGATATAAAATAAATGTACTTGAAATTTAATTCGATCTGTAAAAGATTAACGACGAAATAGAAGTAAGCGGTACTAACATCTAATGGTTAGACCAGTAACCAGTGATTTATGTTGGGAAAAATTCTATAGTTTGTGCTACTTTTATATGTTTTTTTTGACACAATAGTTTAAAATGCCTTCTGTAGGATACATACAAACTAAAATAAAAACTTGTAAATTGTATTAATAATAATTTTATGCTTTCTTCAACGGACAAAATGTGCAAACCATTGAAAATTGTTTTTTTTTTTTTTTTTTTTTTTTTTTTTTGTTTTTTTTTTAAACCATATTGAAGTTTTAATACAGAGTGTCTGCAAATTAGTTGTGAAATTTCGTAAGTTAAGAACTTCCGAAATATTAAATGAAATTAACTAGTTGAAAGTCAGACTAGTAGTAATATTGCCAATGTTTATTCATAGATAGCGTTAGGTGCCATAACTGTCGCTATCGCTTACGAGCGGAGGTGTTATTCAATAGCCACCACGATCATAAGATCTTGCACCGCTTGATTACGGTGTATGGGGGTATATTTTTATATTGGTAACTTGCGAATGTCTTCTTGTTATTTAGCATTTTTAAGCGTTTAAATTTTATTTGAAATATTATGTGTTTTTTTCTGTTACAAGAACATTTTAGGCATAGTGTACTTAAAGTACCACTTTATTTAATTACCCCTAATGATAAATATATATATATATGAATAATCATATATTGTTGAGAATGTCACATTCACCTTGAAAATGTATCGAAATAAAATAAAAACTTGCTTAAAAGGTGCATTTTTATACAACAGATGTCACAATATAAAAGATGTTAACACATATTACACTTTTTAAAAACTTAAAAAGAGTTTACAAATATAATACATGCGCCAGTGTATTATATTTGTAAACTCTTTTTAAGTTTTTAAAAAGTGTAATATGTGTTAACATCTTTTATATTGTGACATCTGTTGTATAAAAATGCACCTTTTAAGCAAGTTTTTATTTTATTTCGATACCCCTAATGAATTAAATTTCGAACTGGTGAGTATTATATATATCTATATCTATATATATATATATGTTGCATTCTAGCAACATTGGATTGGCTTTATCGTTGAAAATGCCGTACTGGCTGTCACGATAGTAGTTGTGGATCACATCCAGCAATAATGACGTAAAAGAAGTGGTCAGAACAAATAATTCGGATCTGTTATATTAGTAGAACAAATTGTTGAAATGCAGTTGTCGAGTGAAAGCAATGGAATGCATCGTTCCGTGAAGTTTTCCGAGAAGAAATTGAAACAACTCATAATATCAGCTAAGCACTTTATTGGAACATCTTGCAACAAGTGCAGTTTCCACCAAGATAATTAGCCATCGCTCCGTAGTAGTAATTAGGTTTAAACAAAGTTCCAGATAATCGAATAACAAGACGGCGACCAGGGGATGGATGAAAACTGGAAATACGACTCAAATCTGCTAAAATCTGCTGAAACATAGCGAGTATCACCTTTTTGTTTCTCACGTGAAAGGATACAAATATGACGTAGGTCGAGCTCTCAACCAATGAATAATTAAGAATGTCACGTCATATAAAGTGTGTGAACAGAGCTAGCAGATGAATTTGAAGGAAAAAAGGATAACATCAGAAATGCGCGGGAAAGTAAAAATGGAAGCTAAAAGAATATTCTCGAAAGAAAAAGGAGCGGGAATGGAACATTTAATTTAAGAATACTAAAAGCGTAATATTTAAGCAATTAAAACAAGTGAGACATTAAATTAAAGGGAATTTAACAGAGTTAACGATAGAGATTATTTAAGGATAAGGATTTAGTGAAAATAAAGTAGTAATTTAGAATAAGATAAGGAAATCGCGGAATTAGATCTAATAATGTAACATATATATATATATATATCCGTTAATTTTCATCGTAGTAACTGAAACAAAATCATGGGAAAAATTGCAGTAGATCACAATGCAATAGATAAAGTGTTAATTTAATAAGACGATTTAAAATTTAAAAAAATATTTTTCAAAAAATATTTATATTCTTTTATTTTTTTATTGCCGTAAAATAGTTTACTCTACTTTTGTATGTCCCATGCCTTTATTATTTCAAATCTTTATGAAGGAAATTGAAAGGAACGTGCAAAATTTCATTATCGAAATGAAGCATGATCGTTTTTTAAAGTAAATCATCAATCAAAATCTTCAAATAATGTTGCTTACAGTGATATATAATTACTGCATGTCAGTGCACGAAATTTAAGGAAAGTGGATTCGTCGAAAAGAGTGTTTTGGGGCAACCTTGAAATAACTATGATGTTGTTAACATTCATTTTTATTCATATTGCTGCCGATATCAGTCGTCTTGGCAAGTAAATGATTATGCTATATTAAACTTTCTGACATGTCTCGGTAAAAATAAAATAAAATAAAATAAAACCTCCTATGCTGTACATAATGATTGTTTTAAATTGTATATTAGCACTGTTTAACTTAACAGCATATTGAATTTTTGTTGCGTTTGAATAATTTCTACAAGGTAAGAGACTAAAAAGTGAAAAAAAAAATAGAGACGAACATTCAAGCGGATAACCGTACCATTTTTCAATCCTTATGAAATTGATACGAAAAAAATAAAAGAGTTACTTTTTTACCAAAGAAATTATTATGAAAATAGCAGATCCGTTCAAAAGCTACACGGAACCATTTAAAAATAAAGAAACTTACGAATTGTAGAACCTCCTTTTGTTAGAAGTTGGTTAAAAATTGAAATCAACTTGGTAGAAATATTTTTATTTCTTCACACAAATGTATCAATATACAGTGCTCCTCCCCTCCCCCTAGATATAAAATAAAATAACTAAAAGTAAAAGACGTAAGTCAAATTTTAACAACATTAGAAACAATCGACAAAAATATGTTTATTTGGTTCTAGACAATATAATACGTCAAGACAATATAAAAATTATTCGTCTTCTGCGTATGTATATGCATGCTTCATTATGTTCACGAAGTGTTTTTTCACCATGTGAGGTTTTGGTGGCATGACTGAGCTTTTCACGAAAAGAGCTTTGCACTTCTTTTAACAAAATAATCACTGCTTCTCAACCCTTTTGTTTGAAACTTTACATATATAGAATCGAATTTATGTGCCTAAAATTTCCGCATTTAAGCTATTTCAATTAAAAGCAAGTTTAAAATTTTAAGCATTTAACCAGTTTTTAAATTCCTACTAAATGTATATTTTATTCAAATAATTGCAAAGTAAATGAATGAATATTTCCTTTAAAAATTATAAAAGAAGTCATTAAAGAAATAACTTTTTGCGCTGTTCTAAAAAGACAAAAATCTCGCTTAAAAACACAAATTTTCCGACACATATATTGACACATTTAAAAAAATAAACGCATGATACTTACAAAGATCATTACTGAGTTGATTTGTAATCGAACTTTTTTTTCCCCTTTGCCCTTAAATCACTTCCATTTTGAGTAATAAGTGATTGTTGTCTTATGATGACATTTTTTTTCTGTCCTGTTCTGCGCATCCGGAAATTTGATTCAAAATAGCATTTGAACAGTATTTTCTGAAACATCTGTTGCTTTTACCAAAAATTAAACACAGTTCGATTATATAATTTCTTAATACTAGCACCAGCCAATTTGATTTCTTTGCGAACAAAAATGAATTAAAATATGTATCAGAAAGTAGCCAGTTTGGTTATGAGAACAGCCTTTAAATAATATATATATATATATATATATAATAATTAAATAAATAATAAAAAACAAACCTCCCAGAAAGCTATAATTTAACATAGAGGTAAAGGAAAAAATGAGAAGTCGGTGACCATTTAGTGTTTTTTTTTTTTTTTTTTTTTTTTTTTTTTTTTTTTAACTGATAAAATTTCGATAATATTTTACTTATGAAATAAAAAAATGTTTAATGTATGAAACAGCAACACCAAAAAAGAAAGACAAATGAAAAGGACTGAAAAAAGAAATGGAAAAAAAAATGTATATTTATATTTAGAAAATAAAAAATTAACAATACAAAATTGTTTTACACGTTAGTGTCTTAATATATTTAGACTGCTATTAAGTGAAAGACGTATATCACAGTCACAGATTGTAATTACTTAAAAAGTCTATAGAATTCCGGAATCAATATCAACACTTGCTTTTTTGTTCTTCTGAGGAATCTCAATAAGTCATTTATCGAGGTTAATGGGCAAATACATTTTATTTGATAATTTATTTCAGGTTTTTTAAGTATTCTAGGCTATCGTATCAATCCATTTATTATTTTTTTTCTTTTAAAGGTATTTATTTGATTTTTTTTTCAGAGTTTTATTTAGTAGCTAGCTTTCTGAAATGACTGTTTTTGAATAGTAATTTTTTTTTCTTTCTAAATTTTTAAGTTTGAATGCTATTGCGATAACTGATATTTTATAGGGTGAATTAAAGTGAATTTTCGATGATTCTACATATATTCAAAAACTTATTTGAGAATTTATATCAATTAAACGAACAAAAGTATGTAAAATATGTAATTTTAAGATTTTTGAAGTCTTAAGATAGGTATTTCAATAGCTCTACAAATATATCTTCCTCACATCATTCGAAGAATATATTAATTAATACAGTCGGACCTCTATTTAACGAACCTCCATTTTGCGAATTTCTCTATTTTGCGAACTTTTACTTGGAACCAAGAACATTTTGCAAATTTCTTCGTAAAATAACCTACAAATAGCGAAGTGTATTCTCTATTTAACGAACTTTTCCTTGGGATCTAATTTTTTTTTCTCCCCTTTTCTTAAAATATCACTGGACAAATCAGACTTATTCTTTCTTTTAACACATTTTATGATCATCAATGACCATGAACAGGTCTTACCAGGCACCTAACTCACCCGAGAGCAGTAAAATCGTTGTGATTCTTTGCTTTCCGTTCAAGAAGGCAAACTTTCAATATCCCCTTTTAAGAGGCTACTTCAGTCAGGCGAAAAGACTCGTTCGCTAATACTAATCTTATGGAAGAAAGTTATAAAGATATCTCGGTTGCATTTCAATATTTTTAAATGATTTCTTTGCATTGGATATCTGAGATCGATCTGTATGCAGACCGTTATTTACTTTTTCGATTTTCATTACAGATTTTTTTTTTATGAGGATGTTTTCACTTTCGAAACCGGTTCCGAAAATGAAACTGTCCCCATAAAAAATATCTGCAAACAAAATCGAAAAAGTAAAAAACAACCTTTGTACAGATCGGTCTCAGCTGTCTAATGCAAAAAAAAATATTCAAAAATATTGCAATGCAACCGAGATATCTTTATAAATTTCTTCCATAGGATTAGCATTAGCAAACGGGTCTTTTCGCCTGACTCCTCAATGGAGCTGCCCCATGCCCTATAGTTTCCCGTTTTCTAGATTATTGATCATGATCAACCGTGTTGGTAATTTCGGTTCTTGTAGCTCGAAAATGTCAAAGCGAAAGTGCTTGAACATCAAAGAAAACAAAATATTCTTGATGAGGTGGATAAAGGCATGAAGAAAAATAATACTGCTTTAAAATTTGGTATTTCTCTAAACAGCTTATCAACATGGTAAAAAATCATTGTTTTAATGTAAAATTATTTTTTTAACTGAAAATACAATGTATTTTCAGACAATGTTTTGTTTCATTCTTATTTCCCTTGCACATTTCTTTTTGATGGGTAAAATAAGTAAAACAAATAGATATAATTTATATAAAAAAAATGTGACTAATTACGTTTTTTAATAATATTTAGGGTTTATGGACTTAAAATGTGTTTTACATAGTTTAAAGTATTTTAAAGGGTGACTCTCTATTTAACGAATTTTCCATATAACGAACTTTTTTTCGGTATTTAGCGACTTCGTTAAATAGAGATCCGACTGTACTTTATTTGATGCAACTTCAATAATTTCTTAAAGAAGTGTCTTCAAGAAAATGATGTCCCATAAAATTCCCTCCGCCATCAATGCATAACGTTTTGTCCGATGAAATAATGTGAATGTTTTATGATTTTATGTAGAATTTTTGTAAGGAATGGCAATAGCAAAAACAGAAAAATGCGTATATGTCTTCAAAAATGGAAAGAGTAAACTATATAAAAATATTCTTTCAAAATGATACATTAATGTACAGGTTGTCGGTAAAAGAATGTTACAGTTTCAATAGTATATTATAACAGTTTAATTTAGAACATTTACAACAAAATCATACATCAAATTGAAGATAAACTAACCTAGTTTTTCTTACAAATGTTCAACATCTGCACCTTTAGTTATACGGCACACGACCAACCTAAAGTAAGTCTTCCCACACTTCGGTTACCATGTCCGTAGTAATGGAAGCAATAGCCTCTTCAATTCTGTGTCTCAACTCTGGAAAGTCATTAGGCAGCGGCGGACGTTATACACCATTTTTTATAACCCCCACCCCCCCCCCCCAAAAAAAAAATAAATAAATAAATAAATCGCATGGTTCCAACGCTTTTAATTCTTCAGCCCCAAAATAACGCTTTACGCTCAGGAGTCGCCATTTTGCGTATGTGGTACTGCAAACGAGTAAACAACAAAGCACTGCATGAGCTTATCTAAAACTGTTTGAGTTACTCTTTATTTGTGCCATTGAACCAACACTCTACAACGCTTACAATTGATACTATTAGGTTGAGCAAAAAGTTCTGGGAAATTTTTAATGTAATAGTTACCAGAATGTGTATCGTATATAGGAGTACTGGTATATCTATAGGAGTTCAGAAATTTTGGCTACAAAATGCACATTGATTAGTTTAATTTGCGTATGTTAATCCGGCATTATTGGAGAAGAGGTCTAACGATTCTGAAAGCCGTCGATGAGATTAATGAGGGTGAAGTTGTTTGTACGAGGACAAATTTCGTACTTCCAACAAATCCGGAATCTGGCAGAACGGTGGCAGAAAGTCGTGGACTATGATGGTCTCTACTTTGAAGAATAGACCTTGTTGCTTTTGTTGTTAATTTGCGCATAACAACGAAATTTTCACAAATTTCCCAGAACTTTTTGCTCAACTTAGTATTAAAATTTATAACTGGGACAGTCTTTTATACACACCCCGTATTTTAGCACTTGTGTCAAATATATATGAGAGTTGTAGATATTAATTACTGAAAAAAAAGACTGTTAGATTTTTTAATTAATATCGGCACTTAATTTTTTTGCTTGTGTTAATAATTCATGCGCTGATGATAACGGACGAATGCATTGTATTTGGTAAATCATTTCTTTATTTATTAAGGGGTCTTAGTACTCTTAAAGTTTTACAATTTTCGAAATTTTAATTTCTTTAGATGTTGAACTCCTATCTTTTCTGAACATTTTCATACAATTGTTACCTTGAAATTTCCATTAGAACAGAAGTTATGGTTTTTAGAATTATACTCTCTCAATAGCTGAAGCGAAATTCCGGAACTTTGAAGTCATTTTTCTCCAAATGACGTGTTTGGACATAACGCGCACGATATCTCAGAAACTTACGAATATTGTTTCATGGAATTTTCAAAACGTATGTTTCATGTGAATCTGTATAAATTGAACCTGAAATTTCCTTTTTATTGTCCAAAAAAATATTTTTTTAGGTGATTATACTGTTGAAAATTTCTAAATTTTGCGTTAACTAAATACAACTGTCTATTAAAAATATTAAAATGCCTTAAGTAAAATTTATTTAGGTTCAGGTTAATTATTATAATCTGAAGTATAAGTAGGCCTCAACATTTTCATTCTAGTTGCAAAATTTATTTTGGAATCCTGCGCATAATCTGTTACGCCGGTTTTCTGCTCGTCAAATGTCTGGCAGTTTGGAGCCCCCTTTAAATGCAAATTCTGCATCTTTCAATTTTTTAAATATTTGAAATGAAGGAACATACTTATATCTTTCATCCCAATTAAAATTGTGTCTTGAAATTAAATACATTTTATTACATTACATGTTGAAAATAGTCATTTTCGTTTTCATTTTTTTCAAATTTTAAGAGCGCTGAGACCCCTTAATATTTTTTTTGCAATCACTAAACCATTATCGTTTATCCCAATATAATAATTAAAAAAGTTTCCATTTCACTTCTAAGATATTGAAACATTTTAAAAAGATAAGGAAATTGTGCGAAAATAGACGTGGAAATTTTTGAACATATTTATTAACTTTGCTTTTCGAAGATTTTTTCAAATATATCTTTCATTTCTTATTTTGAATACTGCATAGCATTATCATAATTAATAATTTAAAATGTAAAATAAAGTTGATGTTCTATGATACTACAAATATTCATAAAATGAAAATGTTCAGGTAAATTCAATTTAGAATACACACATATTTAGCGGATTATGCTTTTTTAAAACATGTATTTAACATTTTTGACATTTTAAGTCTAAGGTTTGTATTTCACTATCTCCGTCAAATAATTATTTTCTTCATAACATTCTAAAAATATATGAATGAATTACTATATTACGTGAAAGCTTGAAACAATTAAAAATTCCTCAATGAAATTTCTTCAAGGAGGTAAAATACAGTCGGACCTCTTTATTCCGACACCCGGTTTTCACATCACTCCGCTTATCACGTCAGGTTTTTAAAGTCCCGATTTTCTGTATGATTTTAATGTAAATAAACTCCTCATTTTACGTCGTTGAATAATTTTCAACTCCTGATATCCGACAGTTTAGGAAAATTGTCCATTTGTCATACTCCATCTTATAAGCATGGAAATTAAGCGGTAAGAGACGTCCTAGCCAAACTTTTCACAAAAGTGGCTACGATACCCATTGAGGTAAATGAGAAATTTTACTTCAATACTCTATCTCAATAAATAATCCTACACACAAATGACACACTTAACCCAGCGGACGGGCGCCGGGTGTTTTGGCACACCACGCCCGAAAATATTCGCCCGCGGTCGGTGAGTGCTTTTATTTTATTGTTTATTATTATTTTTTAATTAACGATAATTTGACATTTCATTTATCATTTTTCAAGATAAAGAGCTGCAATTATCATGAATTTCACCAACAGACAGAATTCTAAAGTTTTTTTTTTTTTTTTTTTTTTTTTTTTTTTTTTTTTTTGTATTTATGCCATTTAATATGTTTGGGGTGTGCTAACACTCCATGCCCGTTCTCGTGTTACGTTTCAAGGCGCGCGTCATGCCGGGTTAAGCTCCAGATAGACTTGTAAGTCTACTCGAGGTCTTTTTGTTCTGGTCAGCGGCCCTTTCTTGTGGTTACACGGCGTTTTCCATCAGACTAAAACCAAATCATTGCGCTGCATTGGAATGATCAGAAATTATCTAACACCTATTTCTGAAACAACGAATATTGGAATATTGATTACAATTCATTGTATAATATTGAAAAAAGAATGATAGGAAGCACATCTAGATATAAGTAAAATTTAAATCATTAATTTTTCATGTAACAAAAAAAAAAAAACAAGTCATCATAAATCTGACTTTTATTCTTTTTTTTTTTTTTAGTAATAATGTTTTATTTCTTAAAACTGCAAGAACAGTTAGGAATTTAAAATTGTCCTAAATTAATGAAAAATGCAGCTTTTTGTAAATATATTTTTCTCCAACTCCGGTTACCGCGACACTCCGCTTTTAGTGACACTTTTTTCTGTTCATTAGAGTGTCGGGATAACCAGGATCGACTGTACTTGTAAGGAATTAAAAGAGTAAAAACAATAGAATACCAATAAAATTGTTTAAAAATTAAAAAAAAAAGTAAACTATCTAAAAATATACTTTCTTATTGATGTCATAATTTATTCAAAGCTGCTTTCAAATGAAATAGATGTATTGCAATTTGAGATACTAATTACTTAAAAAGAACTATGTTCTACATAATAAATAAGCACATTTAATTTTTTACTTGTCTGCGGATTCTTGATAATTCATTTATCTATGTTAATGGGCGAATACATCATATTTGGTAGTTTATTTTTTATTTCTTTTGTCTTCTGGAACATCAATAAACAGCATTAAATGTCAAGCTATTAAATTAAGATTTTTTTTTTGTTTGTTTTTTGTAAAGTATGAAAAGGAATTTTTTAAAGAAATCTAATAACGTTTGTCCCTAATAACTTTTAAAAATGACATAATATTTATTCTACTGTGAGTTTGGTGTGACGCTGTGATAAATAGCGTTTTTTGATGTGAATTAAATTGTATGTTCAACGTAACAAAAAATGTTCCATAAGAAGAATGTTCAAGGCAATTTCTTTACATTTTTATCTATATTTATTTAAAATATTAATTTTCAATTATTTTGAAGAGGGGGAGGGGGAGGTATAAGGTAGCAAGGTAACTACGGCTGCTTAGTTTTGGATACTGCTATTTCCGGCAATGGAGTTTCGCTATATTTAATCACAGAATGTTGTTATTAATCAAAGGAAAATTTACATTGAAATATATTGATATTAGAAAGTAAACATCAATACGATTGCTGTATAAGTGCTTCAATATCTGTGCGAAATACATATTTTCTACACATTATTATTCAAATATGCCAATTAAAGCATTACGCAAAAATATCATTTAAGAAATGCATTGAAGGGAATAATGTATCTGTAAAAGTATGCCCAACATCCATTAATTCATTCCTCGTCCGCTGAAATTTTGAAAATCTTTACGATTTTAGATACGATACTTGTAATGAATTAAAATAGAAAAAACTACCTATATACAGGAAACGTACATTTTTATCGCAATTTTTAACAAAATTTTTCGCCTTATTAAATTGCAGAATATGTTTTGTAATTAAACAACGTAGCTGAAAATACTGCGATTTAAATACTAAATAATCGTTTTCGTATCAGAAAAAAACATTATAAGCACGGTTGACAAGAAAATACTGAAATTTTATTTTAAATGCCACTATTTTCGTAGGGAAATAGTCGCGTTATGTAATTAGAAAAATTTTGCTATTAAATCAAGTGAGTAATACTATATGAAACAAGTGATATTCAAAATGAAATTTTAGCATTTTCTGACAACCCTTAGGTCACGGGGCGTCGATTGGCGCAATCAGTTTTAGTCTATTTTTTAGGGGGTGGGGGGTTAGCAGGGGGGAGGGTGGTCACTTCGTTTTTTTTTTAACCCTGAATTATATCTTTGGTTAGGGATGTCCTAGGTAACAAGTCCCTGTTGATTCCCTCAGATTCTAATTTTTGAATAGGTCTTGAAGCAATATCAGTGATTAACTCACTACTACGACTTCTACCCACACAACTATATAGGCTAAGAGCAGCATAGTCCAGTATAGAGCTCACGTGACAGGTTCTGCCCCCTTGCAGAGGCCATGGGGAAATCCCCATCCCCTTTCACTGATTTAAGTTAATTAATGTTGGTATAGGTAGTGACATGCAGCATCTCGGTGCCCGGCGCCTGAATGATAGAGGTCTGGGGGCGCCGGTCTCGGGGTCAATATCCCACTCATATCAGTACAACCCCTCAACACAGTAATACAACACACCATGTCAAGGTACGAGAACAACAGACACAATAACTACTACGGAACGCCCAGTAGGAGCGATAGAAATAATAGGGACCACGTGGAGAACAGGACGAGGAAGAAAGTGAGTCCGCATCAAGCGTATCAGAACATGATGAGAAGAGCACAAGAACAGAGGCTGGAAAGAGAAGAAGAAGAACGCCGGCAAAAAGAAGCCAAAGTAAGAGCACAAGAGTTGGTCAGGAAGCGACAGGAAACACAAAGAAAAATAAACGAAGAACAGTCAGAAGAAAAAGTAGATTGGACAGACAGAAACAGCCAAACAGAATACAAAACGGATTCAACAGGATAAAGTAGTGAAAAAAGTAGCCACGACAACCAAGATGAGGAAGACGGCAGCAAGGAATAGTATAGGCAAAGCTTTTTATTGGAAAAGGATAACAAAGAGAGTAAAAAGAAAGAACCCCAACAGCAAGGAAAGAAGAAGAACAAGAAGACCAGGAACAAGACCAAGGAAAAAACAAAAGAAAAGCAGCAAATAGTAGAAATAAACATAGCTGATGAGGACGACAGAAACAAAGAAGACGAAACCACAGATCAGGGAAAAAACGAAGGAGAAGAGAGCTGAGAAAAAGAAGAGACGGAAGAAAAAGCAAACGAGGCACTACCAGCAATAGAAGAAGAAGGAGAAGTAGAAGAACTAAGGAGCAATGACGAAGAAGACATAGAAGAGACGGAGAAGAACAGCAAAGCAGGACCTAGCATTGAAGAAACAGAGGAAAACGAGAAGGAAAATAAAAAGAAAGCGTGTGACGAAAAACAAAGAAAAAGGGAAGAACTGCTCGAACTGAAAAGAAAATTGCTCCAAAACAACGAAGAAACAGAAGATGTAATAAGAAGTCCAGCAGCAGAAAAAGCCATAATAGCCCTGACTCTGATGCAGAAGATCCAACACGAGTGTGGAAGGCTGACGAAAGGAACAGGAAAAGAAATGGACGAATGTGCAGAAACCTTGATGAACCAGATATTAGAAATGGAAGTCCAATACCAAGTAGCGAAAGCACATCTAATATCATTAGAACAACACGTCCAAACCAAAAGAATCAAGCCAACAGAAGAAGTAAGTAGAGATTACAGCAGGGAGGAGGAAGCTACCGTGACCCAGACCAGGCCCACTAGGGATTACGCGGAAGCGGTCAAGGTGGCAGCCTCAACCCTGATCATCCTGGCAACAACTAATACAGATACAGAAGCTCTGGAAAGAATAATAATTGGAAAAACAGCAGAACACCATAGTGCGGTCAAAAAAACGCAGAAAATAAGAAGAGGAATAAAGTTGACATGCGAAAACCAAGAACAGGCGGCAAAAATAGCGGTTAAGTTAAATAGCGATGAATCAGTGAGGTCAGCGGTGAAGGTGACAACGGCTAACGTAAATATGAAGAATATAATAATATTCAAGATCCCAGATTACGTTCAAGAAGAACAGATCAAACAGAGAATAAGTAAAGAACTATGTCTGGATCAGCGGGGCGGAAACCAGGCAGTCACTCTGCTCAGGCGAGTAGTGTCCCGAAACGGGTGGAAAAACCAACAGGTTCTCCTCCCGGGGCCGCTCGCAGATCGACTGCTAAGAGCAAAGTCGGCGTGCCTAGGACTCAGGGAGTGTCCTATAAGGAGATTTATCAAAGTTACAAGGTGTCACAAATGCCTAGAGTTTGACCACCTAGCAGCGAATTGTGATAGGACCCAGAGGTGTTCGATCTGTTCGGGACCGCACCCGTACATAGAGTGCAAGAGCCAAAATCGTAGATGCCACGCATGCTCCAGATATAATGAAGCAAACAGAGGATATGCTGCATCATACAGAAATACGAACCATCAAGCCAACTTCCCAGAATGCACGACATATCGGACTCTCTTTCGAATACGGCAACTCCAAGCAGAAAATTGCATGGCACTAGTTACAGGTCAGGACATAATCATGGGAAGGGTGAAGCTAACTAGCATAAATGGTGTGGAAAGGGTAACCTGGTTACCGCGCCACGACCAATTACTCAGGAATAAAGACGCCCGAAACTTGCAAAAAGTCAAAAAAAGATAAGCACTCGGTGTTCCAGTAACGCCACATATATACCATATCACCCTTCCAATCATAACAACACAATCAACACACAACTCTCGATACACAGAATAACGAGAACAATCAGCACAAATCCAAATACCCACGAAGAAGCCTAATAGATATTCCCTAATAAGTATGTGAATTTGTATGCCTTTTTGTATGTCTAAGTGTTAAATGTATTAAAATAATAATAAAAAAATATAAAATTAAAAAGGCCTAGGATTATTCCTATAGCCACCATAAAAATTATAAAATGCACGTCTATTATATCCCATGTGCGAGTGCGGTAGCCGTGCAGTATCAGCCGACCAATGCCCGCAACAGAAGAATTGCACAGCACTGTACAGGTCGAGCAAGCTGCACACTATGGCAAATCAAGAAGCCTCAAAAAGCCTCCGACTCCACATTGTCCGTCCGTTTGTATGCCCAGTGCACAAAGAACAAAAAAAGAGAGAAGGTAAGTCATGTACGCTAATGGCGCCTGGTGCATGTAAAATCCGACGTAGGTGCAAAGTCCTCCAAGTTACCTGTGAATTATACCTCTGGAGGTGCCTTGCTAGGTAATGGTCTCGTCATCTGATCAAGGTTCTAAAAAACGAGATCAACTTGAGTAGCAATGTGCAGGTGCCAATCAACAGGATATAACGTTAAGTAACCGGCAAAACAAAGTAAACACAAACGAGCAGTAGGCACCGCAGATAGGATGACGATCGAGGCAATGATGTCAGGTTTAATCCCGTCTCCCTCTGCGTCGATTCGTCTGCCATGCATTTCGGCCCAAAATTATCCCTTCAGCGGTAAATCTTAGCTTTTCGGCCACATCAATTTTTAATTTCCCTCAAAATTGCCACCTTCTACAGATAAGTCGTTTACCAAATTTTTGGGCATAAAAAATAATCCAGCCCTTTTACAACTCGCATGGCAAGTACGTGGTGTGCGGCAACAATCATAGTTTTGCAAAGTGCAATAAACAACCTAGACTCATCAACTTGGCTTAGTATAGTCGGCCCGGGTGCTTGATGGTGTGGTCACCTCGGTGTGGTTCGCCGCCTTCGACGATCTGGCGTATGTACTCACAATGCATCGCCCTGCTTTCGAGGCAATTACAAACCCGTTCAGCTGGTTTAACCCCGGTAGGTAGGGACCTGGTCAGTGGTCTCCGAGTATGTGATTCTTCGGAAATTCCAAGGAGTTACTCAACTCGTATCAATTACTTTAGAAAATCAATGGGAGTTGTTCAGAGCAAAAGTGGACCAAGGTAATAAAGTATACTTTTGAGATAATCAAGGTAAAAGTTTATGAACACTAAAAAGTAACCCCCTCACTGACAAGCACGTGCTAATGCTTTCAGGGTTCACTGCAAAACAAGCAATATTTAAATTAATATAATTCTATTGATTTAATGTATTTTTAATACATTGAACAATGATTAATAATTTCAAGGATTGCATTCATATTGGTTATTAAGTTTTATTTATAAACTGTTGAAGGAATCATCTTCTTTTAGCATTTAAAACAAAAGCGAAAAAAAACACTACAATTTTGCACTTTTCCAAGACTGTCAGAGGGTTTTAATCTAAGTAAAAACTAGTATGAAAACATAAGAATGAAAAATATCTTAAAACACTATAAAAATACATAAATGTGCTAGGCCTTTCGAAAGAAATTTCTCTTTCTTCATCAGGCACAAAGAAGACATGCTTCTACTTTGGAAGCAGGAGCAAGACTGAAATAACAGGCTGGGTTATACTCTCATGTAATTGGCTGTGCCTTCCTGCTGTCCTATTGGTTGTTATTCAACTTGAACATTTCCCTTATCATTCATTTCAGACTTGCTCCTGCTTTTAAAGTAGAAGCTTGCCTTCTACTCCATGATTTTATGCATGTCCATGATTTTAATTGACTTTATTCTTGTCTTAGAAAAATAGCATATCGGGGACTAACAAGTATTAATCCGTAACAGACCATTTTTTATACTTTTGGACTTGATACACTTTTGTTCTGAACGCTCCATGTAAACTATATAATAATGATCTTTCCCGATCCCTGTCTTCATATATGGGAACGTCCACTGTTACTCTTGTGACCATCAGAGCAAATTTTCATGTATATTTCCAATTTTTTATTACAAAATATATGTAGGATAAATTTGATGCAACTACTTAAAAATACATGTACTCTACTTTCATAAACCGTATACAATTTGTAACAAAAAGTATTTTAATTGCCTAGATAATAAATAAAAATTTTGTTACTCTTGTGACCGTGAATTTCTTACTTCTCTTTTACTTCTTGTGAATTCCATTTTCAAAAATTGTGTTTGACACGAAATTTTGTGAATTATATGAGATTATAGAAATAAAATTTACAGAATATAGCAGAGTAATTATATCTGTTTAAAAAGCATTAATCATTGAACTCATCTGATAACACATGAATTAATCACATTAGATTTTGCAAAATGCTAAGCGTTACTCTTGTGACATTTTGTCCATAATATAATTTTAGCAAAAGTTCAGTTTAAATACTAAACAAAATAATTAAAATACGTTTAAAAAATTATTTTTCATACGGAAGAATTTTTAACGATGGTTTAATTTTAAAATAACATAAAATAATGTAAACAATTCTAAAATTAATTATCACTATAACCACTAGGGCGTATCGAAAAAAGCGAAATTTCTTATCTTTTTGCGGTAGTGCAGGAAAGTTGTGAACTCCCTTCATTAAAAAGTTTGTGCAGTCTTAAAACAGAGGGTTAATATCTCCTGTCGCCTCAGTGGGCCGAAAGTTTCGAAAATTGGAAAAAAATGATAAAAATACAAAAATTAATAAATGATCACAGATTTCGTTTATCGGTTTAGGGTATATAACGACTATCTCGTTATATATGTTTACATTTCATTCTCCCCCCCCCACCAGTTTCAATTAAATTCGGTTTAATAACTTATTTATTTTAGTGCGCTATAGTCAAACAGTGCAGCCTCTAAATTAAATTCAACATATAAAAACTAAATCGATTGTATTAACAGCCCTTCACATTTAAATTAAATTATTCTGAGTACTCATCTCTTTAATAAAATAAAATCAGTGAATCACTCTCCATTTTCACTTTGTGAGTCTCACACACTTACGATTTAACCTTCTAGAAAATTCGTTACGGCTGACTGTTAGTTTCAAAAACATTTTAACTTCGGGCATTTCCTTATTTGGGCATGAATATAACTCATCATTTAAAATCACTTTACATGCAATCTATTCATTAGAATTACCTTCGCTTCACACCCTTTTGTTCAGATGTATGGCAATTCTGCATTTTTGTGGTAAAGCGGTTTATCTTTGATCTAACATCTGCTCTAGAAAAATACATTCTCATGCTCTTTAGCCTAACAAATTCGGTCTGTTACTATGCCCTTTCCAGATAACAATTTTTATTTTTTTTTGTAACCGCAGCTGTATCAATGTACAGATTAGTCTGCGTCTATCATGACTCAGGAATGTATGCAGCCCACATTCTGTCCCCCCCTACACAATTAATATGGTAGAAGACTACCGTATGTTTTGGCGAACATACCAGCCAATGTTTCTCTTAGCCTCTTGTGCATGGCGCAAAAATACTTTTAGATTGGCGATATTGTAGTCCGCCAAGCAAGAAAATTGTAACTGTATATTCGGACATTCCTGCTCTGTCTCTAGCCTCGTGATGACGTCTTAAAAGAGGCTCCTTATTGCTTTCTCCCTGTACCTCTCCCTTGGACTTTCATCATAAAATAAAACTAAGTCTTCGTTTACCCGAATTGGAGTTTTTTTTAATAGGACCTGGTGTTAAAAACTTCACCCTTGTTAACGCAAAACGGCCATCTCTTTACTAGCAAAAAACGTCTACATAGGGTAGTGTTTAAAAGTTACTATGTTTTGACAACAACAACTAATTTTTTTTTTTTACAATTATAGCTTATTATCTTCTGCCGTCTCATCGCCACCAAATTTTGGAAAATAAAGGAAAAATTTTAAATAAATGCAAATCACACTTACTTCAGTTTAATGCGAACATAAACTTTATTTTACCTTTCGAACATACAAAGGAAAACAGTATTACTGCTAGTAATAATTTTTGGTCACAAATTTTGACATGTGTTTTTCGGATTCTAGTGTCTGTCTAATAAATCTATCCCTGTTCTAAGACCCAACTGTTTTCTCCGGAGGCTGGAGTGACTAGTTTCAAAATCCGCTGAACTGCTTGTGTGTGTGATGGAAATAAGTCGCAGCTATCCATTGGCATACAATCCTGTATAATCTTCAGCAATTCTTGAGAACTGTGAACTGGGGGCGATGTCACATAACAAGCTTACCAGTCAATGAGATCTACATACTCTGTGACTCCAAGGTTAACATCAGTAATAACGAAGCTGCGGACACAATTTTCATCTGGACTAATTTCCCTTACCTTGATTATCCGTCAAGCTGCAAGAGTTCATAATATCGCACATTCTCATCATTTAACATGGCCAATAGTATGTTTTCTGGAGTAGCAAAGTAAGCGTTGCGAGAAGTAGTTGGATCGATTACGTCAGTATATTTCTTATGAAAATACCGGGATGAGCTGATGAAATACAATAGGTTTTTTAGCTCCGTCCTTTATGGAATGATGAGTCTTAATTCGGAACCATCAGGTTGTGTAAGCTCTTATAATGAACGCAACCAAAGTTAGCGACTCATTTGATGGGGCTGCATTCGATATAATATAATCTCAATATTCGATTGGCAGTTGTTAGCCAGCGAGCCACATTCAACATACACCGTTCCCGGTAAGATAGATCTGAACAACAAACGTCATAACTAATGGAGGTTCAAATGTCTAACAAGCATTTCTGATCTGAACTGAGGGCGGTAGGATCAATGCCTGGCAATTCGCATTCAATACTATTAAAAGCAATACTTGAAAGCTTTTTGCATTCTTTGAGGTTTCCGGTGTAAGGTGTGAGGCCAAACTTGCCGCCTATGGATTCAAATAGGTGTCATAATGGCAACTCATTGAAATGAAGTAAGCAGATAATCCATTGCACTGAAGTTTTATTCAAGCCTACGATTTACACCATTAGAGACTCCTGTGTTCCCTACAGTTCCATCACACCCGATGACAACAAAGTTCCTAAAATCATCCAATAAAGGACTTGTACCATATACGTAAATGCTATTAGATATATCAAGACAAGATTCACTTTCAGGTGTAACATGCCCCGCGTACGTAGAACCAGGTTCCGATACAATACAGTAATGCGCTTCTACAATTGTTCTTTGGAACTATTTATCCTCGAGTTTTTCTGATGTTAAAGTTTTGTCATGCCGTCCATCCAAATAATAAAGGTCAGATAGTGTGGAACGAATTTCATTTGATTTTGAGAGCAATTTTTTGTAAATTCTCGATTTTTCCCTCCATGTTGTATTTTTGCATGTGACGAGGCTGGTATCTGATTCCGATATTAAACCCAGATCTTGCATAACGCTCGATGCAATAAAAGGGAAAAGGCTCTGTTAGATACACCACACCCTTCAAAAATAGGGGTGTTCCACTTTTTTGGCAGATTGCCAAACCCAGTCTGTCAGGATTGTGCATTGTGCAAGCAGTAATTAGTTATCCAGAAAAGTACCAAAATGCGTCAAAATTTCCAAAATTCGATGCCGATGAGGCTGCAGAAGCTAGTAACCTATAATTCTAAAAATATTTTTGGTTGTTGTTGTTGAAAACTAGTACCTTTTAAGCACTACCCAAAACCGATCATCGAAATCTGTGATCATTTATTAATTTTTGTATCTGTAGCATTTTTTGTCCAATATCCGGAACTTTTGTCCCTCTGAGGCGACAGAAGATGTTAACCCAATGTTTTATGATTCCGCAAACTTTTTAATGAAGGAAGTTCACAACTTTTCCACACTACCGCAAAAAGATTTAAGAAATTTCGATTTTTTCGATACACCCTAATAACCACATAGCAACCTCTCAGTTTCTGCTACGCAGCAGAATAAATCATTGTCTTCATTATCAATAATATCACTTGCAAAATCTCCTGTAACATGATTTACTTAATGAAACACAAATTCTTTGTACGAATCATGTTAGTGAATGGATTGTAGTAGATAGTGTCATTTTTCATGGTTGTAACAAATTCTATTTGTTGAATGCCTTTCGCTTGTTGGTATTTTTTTCTCAAAGTAATGGAACGTTATTGTTTTATTTCTTTTGACAAAATAAGCAGTATGTCTTAGAATTTCTTTGTCAGCACGCACTTCATTCCACATATATCATTATACAACAACACAAAATAAATCTACAGCATTTATACCAGGGATATTTGAAAAAAAAAAAGTATGCCCAATTAAGTTAATTAAGAAAGGAGTCTGATTCATTGCAAGCATATTTGCATAGTTATATTTTTGTTTAAATTGGAAAGCACAACCATCATATAAAAAAGTAAAACAGGTACACTTTAGGAAAATACAAATTCCGTTAAAGATGCTATGTTCAAATTTTATATACGAGAGCATTTACAAAAAAATCGATTATGGGTTACATTGTCTAAATTAATAGCATGAGATTTTACCTTATTGAGATCATACTAAAAAATGGCTGAAAATACAGTCGCTTGTGGATTTGACCAGTAATGCAGTATTTCGTACCAAAATTTCGTCTTGGCATGATAATGTACAGTTTTCAGAAAATTCAGTGGCATAATTATTCATTGAGAAATGGTTATTTTTTTGGCATTATGAAAATGATCCTGTGTACAAGCTTGAATGAATGTGTGCCACAGAAATGGATTTAGTTGCTTTCGAAAATTTTGTAAACAATCAGAAATGGTTTCTTCAACTGTTACTTTTTTAAATCATTTATCAATGTTTTGAAAAAGTAACAGTATTGACAAGGTGTTGATAAACGTTTTGTCAATAGCAAAATGTTTATCAACCTTTTTTTCTATTTACAATAACTTAACAATAAGAATAATTCTGTATTACGGACTTTCGTTTCAAATAATTCTTCGATGTCACCTTCGCAAATTAGATATTCTGAATTCCTGCATTCTAAGTATGATGTATCTCGGCAGACAAACTCATTAAATACTTCACAGTAACGTTTAATGCAAGAAATACACAAGTTACTACATTATGAATTGCTTGAATGGTTTCAAAACAACGACAAATGGAGATATTCTGATGAGTCATTTTCTATTGTTTTATGAAACTAGGCTTTAAAGCTGGAAATGAATCTCCAATTTTTCAGTTTAGGAAAGCTTCTTTAAACAAAAAACGTGTTTTCTTAGTAAATGACCACTAGAATTGAAGAAATTATGTGACCTTTTTCGCGCCTAACTAATGTAGATTAAGGTGAGGAAAGACCTCTTTTTAAATCTTCATCGACATAAAATTCTCCAATGCTGTGGAATTAGATTTTTTTCAGCCATAGTGTCTGAGATTAGCTAGTTCTGTACTTTTTCCTTTTCTTAATATTTTCATTCGCTTTCTGAAGATTTGCTGGCTCTAAGACTTTTCTTCACTTTATCGTAATATATTTTGTTTTGTTTCTTTTGCACATCAACATATTCAATTTCATTTTATTTTTTCTCTACAATATTTGGTGCTTAGCAGAATTTTCCCTGCTCTTTAAAACAATATCAGGTATAAGAAACAATATTAAAAACTTTATTTTAAAATATACCATCAGAATCCTTTCCATAAGAGTTACTATAAGAACCTCTATAGGTTATAAAGCAGAATTTAGTAAACGAAGCTTTACAAATCCTATAAAATATCTGATCAAAGACTATGTGCTTCAAACTAAAACAAAGCACACAAAAATGACATGAGTTGAGTTGTTTTATTGTATCTTTAATTTTGTCATGATTATTTTATAATCTTAAGTCATAACAAAAATGAATAAAAATAAATCCATCCATTAAAAAAAAAAAAACACTAATAAAGATAATTTATCTTCCTTAAAATTTACAAAACAACCTTAGTTATGGCTAAAACTATTTCAAGAACTGCTCTAATAATAGAGAAAAAACATCAAAATTTTAAGCATTCTGTTTGTTTCGGTTGTAATCGAGTTTTATGTCAAACTATGGACAAAAATGTTATGTGTTACTCTTGTAACATAGACGTTTGTTACTCTTGTGACAACTCCCCAGAGCTAATTCCATGCATAGTATAAACAAAATATTTAATGTAAAATCTGTCTTATACCTCGAAATCAGAGAGTTAGAAATTTTGGAAAAGGTTTTGTGCAGTTTTTTTTTTTTTTTTTTTTTTTTTTTTTGTGTGTGTGTTACTCTTGTGATATTTAATTATCAACTAATAAATAAAGCTAAAATTGCTTTTAATACCTTAGATAAAATCATTTAACTATGCACATCTGGCGGATGTAATAATAGCTTGTTATAGTCAATGCATAATAATTTCATTTAAAGAACAGAAGTAATAAAAAAAAACATACAACTCAATAAGTGGATTTTTATGCTCTTTAAACTATAACTTTAAATGAATTTTAATACTACTAGTTTCCAGCTCGGTCTCTGGGTAGACTTATTCTTAGGAATTTAATGTTTACAAATTCGTATACAACAACTCTTTAGCTTTAAATTTATGTATCACACTTATATTTACGTTTAAAAAAAAATTTCAGCAAAAATTTTCTTCTGCCGTGGACGGTCCCATATATATTTTAAATGAAAAACGTATATATCATGCTTACAGATTTTAATTACTGAAAAAGATGAGTTTCTTTGAAAATATCGTAATTTAATTTTTTTTTTGGTCTGTGGATTCTTGATAAGTCATTTACAAAAGTTAATGGACGATTGCATTATAATTGGTAATTTATTTCTTGTTTTTTGCTTCTTCATGATCATCAATATTTCATTACGTATTATCCCATTAATTTAACGAGGGTGTTTTTTCCCATTAAGTTTTCGAAATGAATTTCTTTTCGCATTGATATCTTAATATATTGATTTCTGGTTTTAAACGAAAGACGTATACTACTGTTAGAAATATTAAAAATTTATTGGAATTCCTAATCGATATAGAAACTTTATTTTTTTGTCGTCTGCGAAATCTGGATAAGTCATTTATGAAGGTAAATGGGAAATTAGGTAACTTTATTTTGTAATTCAATTCTTTTCGGTCACCAATATACAAGTAAAAAGTATCCAATTAATTTCAAGTCCTTTTTTTTCGGTATCAAAATGAAAGTTTTAAAGTCTTTAATAGCAACATTTTATATAATATTGTACAGTATTTTTTTTTACTTTAAAAACAACTTTTAACTTTAATCTTTCATGGGTGGCGGTCACACCGGAGTGAGCACTAAATTATAATTCCAAACATCCATGCTGCACCAAGAATATTTTAAAAGATTTTTTCTTTTATAATTAAAGTTATTAAAAAAACCAGTTGTTATTTTCTAAGAAATTCGTTTATAAATTCTGGTGTCAATCACTCATTTCACCAATTTACTAGCAGAATTATTCTGTGCTTTAAAGGGTTAAATGTTTTACTCATATGCTAAAGATTGAATGGTATTGTTAATTAATCATTTATAAGGTAAATAAAAATGAATGCTAGATGGACCGCACCATCCCATAATGTTTTGTCACCAATTTAATCACAGAGAGATACGAGAGGTACCGTTCGGTGGTGAATTCTGCTGTCTTTTTAAATATGAGTACGATTTCTAAAACAAGTAAAAAATTAAAAAACCGACTGTGTAAAAAGCGAACTAATTAATTATTTCTCATCAATATGAAACTATTTTTTATACTACTTAGCTATTTCTTTTATTTACTTAAATTGATGACTTTTAAGTTGTGTTTAATTTTTAGTTCCCATCTATAAACACTGTTTTGATAAGGCCTATAGATGTCTATGAAGGTTAGAGTTGAAGTAAAGCTAGAGATCCTGCCTACAAAACTTCCAGGTTATGTAATATTTAAACGGAGCTTCTGAGTGTAAAATAGTCAATGAAACATCGTCTTCATTTTGAAAGACCTATCCAATGATATCCACTCAATAATGCACGTAATTTTTTTTTCGTCTCTAGCACCATTTTGTATTTTACGGCCGCCATTTTGAATTTATAAAAACATAATCTAGCCTATATCCATCGGACGGTTAACTCAAATCGATAGAGACCTCATTCATTAAAATCCATCCAGCCGTTGAGATGTTTCGAGGGTATAAAGAAATACACATATTCAGATACACGTGAAACACATAACCCTTCTTGGCAGTCGGGTAATAAAAATGGTCAAATAAAAATTATACCAGAGTTAATTTTTCAATTAATGACACACACTTTTGTCGTTTTATTAGAGTTCTTTTGTTCTTCGTAGCCCGGAAACGTATATTTTTTTCATGTTTCTTTTGATGGAAGACACAATATAAAGTTGAATTGCACATCTGGAAATTCTCTACAACATTTTAGTGTTAAAATAACATAGATTAGCCTCATTTTTTCACTTTGAATGTACTTCAAGCGTAAAATCGTCTACTTTTAAGCTTTAGGAAGACATAATGGAAGTATTTTAATATTAGGTCGTCAAGGATGTAATTTGTAGTTAATAATATTGCCAACTTTAATAGCTTACTATTTGACATTGGCGTGATATTTTACCGCTCTGCTTTTTTTGTTTGTTTTTTTCGTTGGAATGTTACGCAACCAGCCTGTTTAAAGAAACCACTGTAAGCTCTAAAAATATTACAAACTTTTTAACCCGTAAGCTTACGCGCTGGGACAAATCTCACCCCAGTTACATTTTTACTTTAAAAAAAAGGATAATTTTTTTTGAGGACGCTTCTGACCTTCCTTGTATCTTATATATATTGGATGAAAGGGTATTAAATGTAATTAATATTAGTTTTGTGAAATAATTCATCTTTTCAGGTGTAAAACAAATCGTTTGGATTTTTTTAAAAGCTATTTTTACAGAAACTGCTACAAAATCTGAAAATAAATTTGAAAAGCATGATTTTTTTCCCTAAAAAGAAGCAGTAATGATGCATTTTACAATATGCAGCAGTAGATTTGTTTTTAAAATGCATTTAACCAAAAATGTAATGGGAGACAAAATGGGGTGATATTTATCCCATACGTGTAGTAACGTAATGGAAAAGGTCAAGTATGCTGTCGGGTTAAAAAATTAATTTTGTTGAAAATGAAGAGTTCGGAAATTCACACTATCATGAAGTATGAGTTCTTAAGTGGAACTGTGGCATCGCAAACCGCGTAAAACGTTAATAGCTTATTTGGCTCTTGCATTACTACGCAGCAAACAATATCAAATTGGTCGCCAAATTTTGTACAGGTAACATTGACCTCACAAAGGAGCAACGCAGTCGCCCAGTATCAAGGATTAATAATGAAGAACTAAAGGTGACCGTTGAGACTGATCGCTGCCATCGAAATACTCAAGGCCAGAGGACACGAGCGTGACGTCATCACTAATCGACCGGCATCTCACTAGTGTTGGATGTTTACACCGGACATTTTTGATTAGCAAATTTATTTTATTTTATTTGTGGGATATTCATCATCTTATCAACAATAATAACTATCTAAACTTACTGATGAAAATTCGAAATCCCTAAATAAAAATTCAGCCGGATACGGAATTCCGCAGTGTTGCCGCATCCGGCTGATTTTTAATTGAGGCATTCCAAATTCTCACCAGTAAGTTTAAATAGTCATTATTGTTTAATAAGATGATGGATATTGTATAAATAAAATAAGAGAAAATTGCAATTGAAAATTTTCAGACTCCAACACTAGTGAGAAGAAGGTCGATTAGTGATGACGTCACTCTCGTGTCCTCTGTTCTTGAGTATTTCGAAGGTAGCGGTCTGACACATCTCAGAGAGACAACAAATTATCGCTGAAGTTTGGATAAAGTAATTCTTAAATGAATAAAATAAATCATTATATCTGTAAGTTAATAACTAACTTTGCCTTTGTTTTTCTACAAATTTCATTCTTGACATATCTACCAAATATGTTTGTACTGTCGTACAAAAACAACTAACACCCCCTGATAATTCGGCAGCAAATGATCGTAAAAGTAAATTACAGGTACCAAACGATTGGAAATAAAGTCTACATTTAAATCACGCATATATAATTTTGCTTAGGGCGTCATCTACATATCAAAGCGAGCCCAAAGTTTGTTTTCTTCAATAGCAATACCCAAGTTTGACACCATAAATAAATTCTACATCATTCAATTTGCCTAAATCCAAATTTTCATGAAATTCGTATGATTAGTTTCCGAGACATTAATTACTTTAAAATGAACACATTTTAGGGACTGTATCCAAATTGAAATTTGGTACTCGATTGTTGAAATGCTGCAGAATGACTATGTCAGTTCTGTTGATGTATTATTTATCGTCAATATGACCATTTCACTCGCGTAATATGTTTCTACTATTGACAGCCGGAATACGTCAATAAAATGAGTGAAATATATTTTTTTTAATTTTTTTTTGTGCGCATCATAGCATATCTTAAACTATCACTTTGTCATTTTTAAATGATAATTCAAAAGCTACTTGATAGAAAAAATTGTAATTGAGAATTTGGACAAAGCAGGACATAATATATATAAATCTGATAAAACAATTGTAGGTAGCAATTCATATTTTTATAGAATATAAATTTCATAATATATAATTCATATTATAAATTTTTTTAAATTACAAATTCAATGTATTTATGTTTGAGTTTTTTAGTATTACAACTACACACAAAATTATCTCATTAGGATTATAATTTCAGAATTTAATTTATAAAAATATGAAAATGTAATCTAACATTAGAAGTTCTAAATTTTAAATATTTATAATTAAAAAACTTATCACTCACATGGCAAAAAATTTCGTTTTTAGGCATAGTTTGAGACGAAGATTTAAAATATATTGTCAAAATATGAAGAGCAATTGAAGAAAACAAAGTTAGGTTTTGCTTTAATTTGTAGACGGGCCACTAAGCAAATTTTATAGACATCATTTAAAAGTACACTTTATTTCCAGTCGATTGGTACCAATAACTTTCTTTTATTATTATTAGTTGCAGAGTTAGTAGGCGGTGTTCTTTTTTTCCACGACAGTTTATTTAAAAAATTACAGAGGAAACAAGATTACTATTTTACCCTTTTATTGAGAAGCCAGAGTTATAATATATGTTTGCATTTCATTTTTAAAATCACTTCGTGGCATTAATGCTTTCTAAAATGCTAACAACCATAATTTTACAGCTCTTTGTCCAAGAAATTACGCGAAATTTTATGATTTTAGAGAGAATTGTTTTCAGGAACAAAAACAGCAAACAATGAAAGAATGCACATGCATCTTTAGACAATGAAAATGTTGAATATGCAAAAAATTCTTTTACTTTGCTACCTGATATATTTGGTACTAATTTCAAGTGAAGAAGATTTATCGCAGTTGCCGATGTTAATCCCTTGAACTAATAGCTATTACGTTTCCCAGTAAATATCAACACTTACTTTTTTGCTCTTCTGCGGAATGTTGATAAGTCATTTATCGAAATTAATGATGAATACATTACATTTAGTAATTTACTTTTTTTCGCGCCTTTTTTACCATTAATATACCCTTAAGTATTATCCTAGTAATCTACTCGATTTTCTTTTTTCTTATACCATAACAGAATAAAAATTGTGTGCATGTTTTTTTTTAAATAAATTTCCGAAAAAATTGTTTTAAGTAATATTTTTTAGCCACTGATTTGAAGATTTGATAACATCGTCATAAGTAATACATTAAGAAGTGATCGATCGATGGTATTTTAGATTCTTAATAGCTTAAACTCTATTACATTTCTTTGAAATTTAACACATATAAAGCGAATATATGGAATACAAGTATATACTTTTAAATATTTTAAAGCCTTACTACACTGTAAGAAAAAATGTAATTCTACAGATGTAAAGTTGCAGAAATCTGTGTGCTTACTAAAATTTTATCTCTATACTGTGCAATAAAAGATTTAAATCTACAAAACTAGTTTTTGTAAAGCTACAGATTTCTGTAGCTTTACATCTGAAACTACTAAAATTCCATAATCTGGCTAAAATTTTATTTGTAACCCTGTTTGCAGTTACATAAATAAGTTCTAGGCATCCCAGTTTCCTAAAAAATACTTAGTAACCGTACAGATTTTTTGATTTTCAGTGCAAAGCTGTATCTGTTACATGAATTTTTGTTGTTGCCGTTACATAAAAAGTTCTAGGTAATCCAGTTTCCTAGAAAATTCTTCGTAACTTTATCGATTTTTTTAGAGTGTAAGTGGTTCAACATTTTTACAAAATATATATTTTCACCTCATCATTGTAAAAATATATGAATGTACATTTTACTTACAGCAGTTTACATTTTTCATTTCAAGTCTTTCCAATGCACAACGATTGATATGTATCTCTTGAACCAGACGATCCTTCTAAGCGACAGGCCGAGAGTGTCCTTATCTGGCTTGGGTTTATATTCTTGGCACAGATAAAAAATAATAGAAATGCGTTCATTAATGCACACTTCAGGGCGTAACATGCATCTAAAATTAAAGACTACATATTGAGTATGCTAAAACTCAAAATATTTCAATGACATATATATATTGTATTAATTTCCCTCACATTAGGATTTATATTTCAAACTTCCTAGACGGACATACAATGTTTCAAGGCATTTAGCTGCATTAGGCGCAGTGGAATTTTTAATTTTCACACCTCTTGTATCGAAGACGTTGACGAAATCATTTCAAAGGAATAATGTATAGTCGTGGGAAAAAAAAGATAGCCACCCCCTACAAACTTTGCAACTAATTGTGATAGAAGAAAGTTACTGGTACCAAAAGATGGGAAATAAAGTCTACTTTTAAATGATGTATATAAAATTTGCTTAGGGGGCATCTACATATTAAAACTGGTCCAAAATTAGTTTTTTTAATGGCGATAGCCAATTTTGACAGTATATTTTAAATCTTTGGCTGAAACTATGCACAGAAACAAAATTTCATGTCAATTGGAAAATATGTTTTCGAATTACAAATAGCCAAAATTTAAAACTTCTAATGTTAAGTTCATTTTCATATTTTTGTTAATATCTCCTGAAATTATAATCTTAGTGTGATAATTTGTGAGTGTGGTTATAATACTAAAAAAGCCAAACAATACGTTGAATTTATAATTTGAAAAATTTTATAATATGAATTATGAAATTAATATTCGAAAAAAATATGAATTGCAACCTACAATTTTTTGATAGATATATATTTATTATGTTCTGCTTTATTCAAAGTCTTTATTTAAATTTTTTCTTGCAAGCAGTTTTCGAATCATGTATAAAAACAGTGAAAATGTTGGTTTAAGAGGCCGTCTATATGTGCGGAGAAGCATTATATATTATTGATTTTATTGAATACTTTTGTGCTGGCAATAGTCGAAACACATGAAGCGGGTGAAATGGTCATATTGGGAAGAAATAATGCATTAAAAGATGTGATATAGCCATTTTGTAGCATTTCAAAATTCGAGCACCGAACTTAAATTTGAGTACAGTCCCTAAAATATGCCAATTTTAAAATAATTAAGTTCTCCGAAACTAAATGTACGTATTTCATGCAATTTTGGATATAGGCTAAATGAAGGTGTAGAATTCAATTATGCTGTCAAACTTACGTATTGCTATTTTAAAAAAAACAGAGTTTGGAGAGAGAGGTTTGGTTTGATATGTAAATGTTCCCTTAAACAAACTTTATGTACATGATTTAAAAGTAGACTTTATTTGCAATCGTTTGGTACCAGGAATTTTCAACTGCAATAATTTATTGCAAAGTTAACAGGGGGTATTTACTTTTTTTCCACGACTGTACCATTCATTTCTACCAGATATTATTTCATGCGTTGTCTGTTTGACGTAATTGAGCCAATATATTACGAATCTAGATAAAGTACTTTTAAGATAAGAAAAGAGTAAAAAGAAACAAAAAAGTTTTCGGTATCTTAAAACACTTAATCAGAAAAAAACATTTTTTAACATGGCATTAATTTCATATTCAACGTTAAAAAGTTTTTAATTCAATATCAAATTTTGGTTACAATGCATGTTGGAATACATCGGTTCAAAGTCATTATTTAAACTGGAATTTTATGGTTAATATTTCGCAATCAGTCGACAACGAAATGTCATATTTAAGCGAATGTGGTTTGGCGAAAGAGTATATTTTAAAACCTTTAATGTGATTCAATTTCTTTTTAAAAGGTACTGCAGCTGTGGTGGCACCTGTTAAAAGTAGAGCTAATTACGGAAGATTAATCGATAAAATTAAAAATATATATATATAAAGAGAAATAAATAAATGTTCTTTTCTTTTCTATTTGTTCTCACCAAAAATCAAATGTTTTTTATTGAGATAGATTTAAAGCAATACATGATTACATTATTATTTATTAAGTAAGAATTATTTGCTAATTCAGAAAAAATAAATGTAACTTGAATTACACTTTTCAAACAAATTCTATTCGAATGCACTTTGTTTATTCGATGATTTAAAATTTTAAATTATGCCATATTTAGAACTGAATATCTGTGTAATAAAAAGAAAACTTAGGACAGGCAGTTACTCTTATCGTTACAATTAAAACATTATGTACTATTACCTATTACTCTGTACTATTACTATTACTACTATGTACTATTTTAGTATTCTCCAAGGTGCATTTCTGATATTCTAAAATGAGTACTGAAATAAATAGCCCTGCATGTTTTAAATAATATTAAAAGAAAAATAATGCCTTATACGTCTTATTAAAGAAAAATATATACTATTTGTTTTTTCTATTTCGATACTTTCATGTGTTTCGAGCTGTTTGCAATATATTCCATATATTATAGTTATAAATATTACTTAGAAAAAGCTATTGAATATATCAATTAGTATCGACACTTAGTGTTTTGCGTGCTTAGTGAATCTTTATATGCTAATTATTCAAGATAATGTGCGAATACGTTACATTTGGTAATTTATTTCTCGTTTTATATCCCCTTGGCCAACGGTATAACATTAAGTATTATCTCATTAATTAAACGATCTTTTTTTTCTATTTTAGATTTAGGGTATTAGAATGCAATTTTAAAAGATATTTAATAATTTGGAAAAGTTTTTTTTCTGTATTTTTGTATTTTTTTTACGTTGTATATTTTTTAAAAGCTGATTTAGGAGTTTTAATGACACCATCATAATCATTACTTTATGGGGAGAATTAATCTAAATGCTCCAGGTACTTAACATTCTCAATAAAGTAGGTTTATGAAAACGATATTTTGCATTGAATGGTTTTTATCATCTAAAATATTAAGCATATAATATTTAAAGTAATCATGAAGGTCGTTAAAAAAATTTCATCAAATTACACATTTTTGAAATTATTTTCCTTTCAAGGCAGATATATTGCAATTTTCTACTTATAAAAAATTTACTGTAACGATTAAAATGATAAATAAGAAATATATTCGTAATTAAACAAATCTAAGTATTTTTTTAAATTCTTGTAAACTACTGTAACCAGAAAATAATCACTTTGTTAGAGTTCTAAAGGCATAAGCTACAACTTTTCAATGTTAAAACGCAAAAATAACTTCACCATGACACCACATTCTGCCGTTTCAAGGATACCCCAGATAATCTTTATAAATGTGAAAATAAGCATTAAAAATAATACAAAAAAATAAAAAATAAAGAGATTAAAAATTAATAGCGGGTTCAAAGAAACACTCGACTATAGACCCAATTACTGGCAAATGAACTTATCATGACTGTAAAAGTATGAGTTTATATATCCGAAAGTAATGACGTACCCGACGGATAACCGAAGAAAAACAGGTATTATTGCGCAGGATCCACTCACACAAGAGAGAGAAAAGGGGTGATAGTCAGTCATGTCATTGACCGAGGAATTTGTATATTTATGTATGTAATAAGCATCGTAAAAATCGAGATAAAAAAATGTTGGTTGTTGGAATTTCAACCACCAGTTTAACTTTTACGGTGGTAAAATTATTAGCAAATGTAATTCAGTTTTTCATCGCGATTTTTACTTCCAAGCTAACAAGTTTAAATTCGGCATGGCAAGATCCTTTTGTTTGGTTTAAATTAAGGATTTTATATGTGTAATGTAAATGGTATTACTTCTCTATTGGAAATCTTTTTTTTTTACTTTTTCGACTTGAATTATGCATAGTAAGGTTATTGTACTTACAAGTTATTGCGATAGTTCGGAATTCCTGTGTTTGGTTGGATTCTCAAGATTGTATTTGGGAAAGAATAAATTCTTTTCGAAATATTTGTTTTCGCATTGATTCCTAAAGAAAAATGTCAACATAATACCTACTTACCTTTTTCAACACTCTTGTGTTTTATAATATATTCTGAATGCTTTCAAGGATAGCTTTGATAGCTTTATCCGCCATAAATACACAGACACAGACATACATACTGTGTGGGGTGTAAAAATACGTCCCTGATTATGAACCCCTAGTGACCTAACCACTCAATCAGTCGAATTGAAACATCAGATGATTTAAAACAACAGTTTACTGTTACGGGATTCAAATTTTGAAAATTTCCAAAAGTAACACCCACTTCTTTCCTACGCAGAATCATGAGCGCATTGAAAAACCATAAATGACGCTGGAACTATACACGTATGACCAAAATTTCTGGCTCAAAACAATTGCAAAGAAGAGCATTTTAAAGGACCAAACACAGCAGAGACAGCAAAGAGACAGATTGCAATAAAACACTTTTATTGGAATAAGAAGTTTTCAATAAGCCCACCTTCGAAGACGATAACGCATGCGGTGGATTGTTGACAATAATGACGAACGTAACATTGCAGCGCGAGTCTGTATAAAGCAATTCCATCATAATTGACGTAACATTTGAACATCGAATTTTGTTTTCAATACCATACAGAAAATTTACTAATACAGATAGAACAATTTTTTTCAATTTAAAATATTTCTTAATACCCAACTACCTGCAGATTATTTCAATCTCTCTTTAGTATCAAAAATTGCAATTCAAAATTCCGTAACTGACGTAACATAAAATATATAAACATTTTTTCTGCCTTCATTAAAGTGTAAAAATTATCAAAATCATCCCGTTTAAAAAATCGATTTAATGTTCTCAACAACACTAAGAAATGCCAAATTATAACAGTAACTTGTTTATATAATTTCTGAGTAATAAAGAAGTGAAAAAATGGCATTTACTCGTGTAACTGACGTAACTTTTATTGTGTAACTGACGTAACATTATGACTTTACAAAGACAATAATGGTACTTAACTTAGTTTGTAAACAGTAATTTACAATGCCTTTTTATTAGGATTTTATTATACAATATAAAAATATCAAGTGGTCCAATCATAGAATTAAATTAAACATATTATAAATTTTATTCCCCCCCCCACAAAAAATGATAATTTTCTGTGGAATTGCCCTATAACTGAATTTGTCGATTATTCATTTTTCCTTCCACAAATCGATCGGAGTGAGTTCGAGGTGGCCACGAAGCTGCAAAGTTACGTGATTATGATTCCATCGCAAAAGTACTATTGCAAGTCTTGTGGAAAACATGTGGCGACGTGTGGAGGAGCACTATCATGCATCCATACACTGTCATGAACGACATTTTGCTGCTGCTAATCTGGAATCACGTAATTCTGCAACAATGTTGTATACCGAGCATTTGTGATAGAGCATGTTTTCATACCTGTGGAAGTGACCTCTTCGAAGATGTATAGATCAAGAATGAAAGATCTGGCAATGCCGCACCACACAGTAAATTTACCCTCGTGTAAAGGCGTTAGGGCCGCATCGTGAGGATTTGTGTCATCCCAGAGAACGCAGTTCTTGGGCTGACGCGCCAGTTCTTACTGCGCAGCTCTTTGCTTACGTTTCCAGTCAAGAAGAAATGTGCTCATTTATCCATAATATCCGCAGTGACCACCAGCTATTTTCATCACATCCGACGAGGAAATAATTTGCAAAGTCAAAACTCTGTGGCTCGTCTCCAGGTTGCAATATCTGGTCGCGTTAAAATCGATAACGAAACATCCGCAGAACAGAGCGCATAATTTCAATGAATACAGTTTGCGGTACATGCAAATTGCATACAATACTTCTTGTAGTATGCAATGAACCTGTTATAGTCGTATTATGCATTTCACCAACAACTTCAAGAGGAACAGGTGCTCGTCCGGATTGCGGTCCTTCACATGTGCATCTAGTTTTTTCAACTTGTTTTACCAAATCACGTACAGTTTTTAACGAACATGGGCATCGCCGTAGCTTATTATTTGCCAATAAATTCACACTTCTTCGGCAGTGCGAGTTTTCACCGTTCAGATAAAACAGCTTTACCAATTCACCGCATTGTCTCCCTGTAAGTGTCATCTTGTTGGAACATCGAAAACCTGACTGAAGAAAGAATATTCCCATTCTGATTATTAAAAGTTTTCAACACGCAATGCTTTGCTCACGATGTTTTGTGATTGGGGATTCTACTGACCTGTCTATTCCTGTAAAGTATTCAAAGTGTGTCAATTCACCTCCTCTCTATGTTGTCATTGGTCCTTTACAATGCTATTCTTTTCAAAGTTTTTACGCCGGTAATTTTCGTCATACGTGTATCGTTCCAACGCCATTTATAGTTTGTCAATGCGTTGGTGAATCTTCACAGGAAAAGAGTAGAGGTTGACATTAGAAAATTTCGAAATGTTTTCGCGGGAACCGTAACGTGAGAGTTCTGTTGTTACAAATCATCGCGACCTCGAGCACATACATTCAAATATTTGAAATTTCCTTCCGATTGGATGAGCGTTTACGGCGTTCAGTGTTCATATATCAGAATGTTCTTTTTATGACCAACCTGTATATGTACCCATTAAAACATCTTACATCTGAGCACATCTAAAAAATAAACCTACCTTAAATTGTATATTTCATGATGTATATCTTAGCAACAAGAACACATTTCAGTCATACTTTACGATGCATCACACTCAGGAGAAATGTTATGTAAAACATAAATGTTTATTGATTCTTTGCGATTTCGTCACAGTATCACTTAGTATAAATATTAACGAGTGAGGAAACGCAAAAAAATCTCATCTTGTTCTTGTAAACTATTCTGAAGAATAGGTTCCGTGAAAAAAAATCAAGTACATAAATAACGTCTAAAATAACTCAACCGATATTTCATTATATAATAAAGTTTTCCGTTAATTTTACTGGTGAGTATAGTTACTAGAAAAATTATTATTCATCTCTGAAAAATGTCATTTTAACAAACAAATGTATCAAGAAATGAAGGATTAATTACTAATAGTAGTCGTTTAACATCAATATGTTACTCATGGTCACCTCTGCGTACATTTGATATTCTAAGAGATTAAGTGTGAAATGAAGACTTTTCACTTTTTAGATAAAATATTTGGGTAATGAATAATATTTACTTTTAATGACTTTTAGAACAGTATCTATATGTCTTTTAGTGGTAACAACATTTTATCGCTTCAGTAAAACATGCTAAAGCAGTATCACAACGGACCGGAAGAAAATCCGTATTAGAAAGTGCAATGTCACTGAAGGATGTCTTTTGTAAATAAGTTGTGTTATTTTCTTATGGGCGATGAAATTTCCCATTTAAGACAGGATACACAGATTTTACTGCATTTTCTATGCTCAATAGGTAGACAGCATACATATAGAATAGAATGATATCATATTAAGAAATTTAAATTTCTTAATTAGTTTTACTTTCTAATTTATTTAGTCGTTTAAAAGTAATGCTTGTGCTTAAAAAGAAATACTTAACTTTAACTGAAAAATCTGCTGTTCAAATATAATTATGAAAGCGAAAAACTTATGATGTTCATGCCAATTCAGAATATAAAAAGTTACTGTACGATTTATGACAAGAAGAAAATATTTGATTTATAAATATTTAATTCTGCTTTATAAGTGAGCAAGAACGCTTTAAAAGTAAATTCTTTGTTTTGTATATTTCTTTAAGCTTCTAGGTAAAACCTCAAAAGGAATTTAAAAAATAAACTCTGCACTAAAAGAAGATATTTCAGTACGAAAATACGAATACAATTACAGTAAAACCTCCCAAAAGCGACCATGTTCCGTTCCAATAAAAATTGGTCGCTCAGAGAGGTGGTCTCTTAATGGAGGTCATGTTTAAAACAAGATTTCAATTGTTGAAAAGAAAGTAGATATGTTACTAAAATTTATTTTTCACATTAGGAGAAAATATGAAAATTTAAGTATCAAAACAAAAGCTACTTACATAAGTTCATTACTGCGGAGATTAAAAAATGAATACATTGACGTTTGCTTTGATTTTGCGGTTTCATCTTTTACAAATTTTATTTCCAAGTCCTTTCGAAATTCAATAAATAAATGCCATTTTTGTTTTGGACGGGAACAAATAATGACGATTTCATTAATTTATCTATTTCTTTGAGAGTTTCCTGGCAGATTATAGGGCAGGGGTGTTTATTGAGCATCATTCTTAAATTTGTCATCAGAGTTAAATTCATTGCCTAAAAAGACACAAAGGGGTTTAAACACTTTAAAGTTACCGGTATAAAAAATTCTAAACTTAGTTTAGAAGGACGCTTCTCCGGAAATATTTTTCTAGTAAAACCTTCTTCAAGCGACCAGGAAAAACGGAATTTGTTTCATTTTCTTCAAAGAAATTGGTCGCTCATGGATGGAGTTCAACTGGGATGGTCTCAGAATGGAGGTAAAATTAGTATTGAGTCTATGGGAATAAATTTCGTTCCATAAAAAAAATGGTCGTTCAGGGAGATGGTCGCTTAATGGATGTGGTCGCACATGGAGGTTTCCCTGTATATATATTTTTTGCAATCATAGACTGGGATAATGAAATATTGTTTTGCCTTATTATAACGAAATATCAACTGCCTGTTATAGAAAATGAATAAGCATAACACTTTGAGGTAAGTATTTCAACCGCATACCTTCCTCTGTAGTGAGAGTGTTTGGCACTTTTCATAATTAAAAAACTATAATTGGAAGATGTATATTTTAATAATTATTATTCTATTTCTTAGGTATGCTATTTCTTTCTCCCATCTATTAATGTGTCGTCTCCAAAAAATAATGTTACGGTGAATAAACCAGCCGTAAAACAAAGCAGATGTATCATTGTACGGAATACAGTATGCTGTAATTTTTTTAACTTCTAAACATTGTAAATTTTCAATTTTTATACCGTCGTATTGGGGGAAAAAGTAAATTTAAATGCAATTTGTTTGAAAACTGAATCTCCATTTATTTTTGAGATATTAATTTTTTTGTAGCTTTTAGCACCATTTGTTTAATTTTGGCAACTTAAGTACTCCATTTCTGTAGAAAGTAAAGGGAAAATAGTAGGAAAATAGCAATTATATCTTTTTGTTGACATTTTCTCATAAAAACTGAAAAAAAAAATATTAATTTAAATACGTGCTTTTTGAAAAAATATAAATGAATAATTTCTGTTAAAATATGGAGCTATTATAAACTAAATTTAATTTTAAGTTTCTATCTTAATATTACAAATAAATGAAAGCATATAAATCATGAGATAGCAGACTTTTTTTTTGTCCAGTTAATTGAATGAGGAAATCTCTTTTTTTTGGATTTGCGTATCATTCAGCGATAGTCACGTCCTATGCATATTTTACTGTAGATGTTGTTTAAAACTGGATCGTAAATGATGATTTTTTTCAGCGGATACGGATGACGTCATTTTATATAAAATAAAAGCGCGTGTTTTAAGTCTTAAAACTGAACTATCTATATTTATATACATATATATTTTTTTTTTTCGGGGGCGACACTAAGTTCTGAAAAAGCAGGATTCCTGTTTTCTAGTTGTTTAATTCAGATCACTGAGGTAATACTCTAAAAATAATAATTAATAATAAAACATAAAGTCATTAAAACAAAAAGTAATATTTATTAATAAAGACAAAAATTCAAAATTTTAAAATCAAATTGGAATTATTTTGACAACAATACTCATTTTTGATAGAAATTGTTTTATTATAAACTTTAAACTGTCCTTATTCATAATCAAGGAACTAATTAAATATACTAAAAATTAATATTTAATGAGAAATTATTGAAAAAAGTATGTTTTATATTTCTTAAAAAAGTTCCACATAAGAAAACATAATTTTTTAACATAAAATTTTACACAGACTTGGATAAAAACTTAATGAGGAATAATTGAATAATGCCGAGGAGAGATGGCCATCCATTTCTAGAAAAAAAAAAAAGTTAATTTAAATAGCAAAAAAATAACACATTTCATATAGTTAATCATGAAAAACATATAGCAATTTGTAAAGATTCAGTTATATGCTGGAAAATGAGTGAAGAAAACTAGAATAAACACAATTTGAAGTATAATTTCAACACTTCACTTTTCGTAAAATCTTACCACATGCTTGGCGTCGCACCATATACAAGGTCTTGATAGTTTGTACACGTTTCATGGAACCTCTTCAGGTACCTTATGCATTGTATCCAGACATTCTTTATGGATGTGATATTATATTGTTTTGCTCAACCAACACAGCGAACCTAATCCAATTCTATTTACTCGGAATCTGTAGAATTGATAATTTAAATGTGTTTCGTTTTCTTCGCTACAGAAAGTGTCGTTTTTTTTTTTTTTTTTTTTTTTTTTTTTTTTTTTTTTTTCTCGCGTTAATTTCAGGTTTATTACGTTTATTTAGTTTATTTATCAACTTTATCAGTTTCTGTTTCTTGAGATATAGCTATTGCGCAAATCGTGAAAGATGCAGCATAGCAGTGCCTCCTGTTGAGTGATTTACACCAAAAAGTAATAAGCACCAGTTTATATCAGGCACTAACTGAATCTAAAGTTTTATTAAATTCCGTTCATTAGTTCTTGAGATAGAGCGCCCACAAATTTTTTGTCACACGCATACTGACACTCAGACTGACATTTTGTAAAAACATGTTTTTCGGGTTCTCTGACCCCTAAAATGTGTAAATCCGTCAAAAACCGGAATTCGAAAATTTTCACGAATCGAATACTTTCTTCTTGTTAATATAGAAGAAAGTAAAAATAGTTAAATATAAAAACGCATAGGCAATTTAAAACGCACTTCCAGCAACAGATAGCAATAGTAATGTTCCGGCAATAGCAATAGTTCACAGGCTTCAATAGTTCAATCATTGCTCATTTTCTTCTATAACCAAATTCTTCTGTGTGTCCAAATTAAATTATAATCTATGCAAACCACTTTCTATAGTAAAAACCTTATAGTACACCTCAGTGATGTATATCAATTTCAATATCTTTAAATACTGAAATGTCATTAAAATACGTCGCAAACGATTTTCCTCCACAGACCGTATTGTAATGGAAATCTTTTGATTAGCCCTGCAAAGGAACCGAAAATGCTACACGCTTCATTTTCAAAACCCAACATGCTAGATGAGGAAATACGTAGGCTTAATAAAAAAAAAAAAACTCCATATGAAAACAGTAAGAAATTGAACTGATAAAAAAGCAGCAGAGCTTTAAATATATATATATTACATTCTGTTGATTTTCCAAGAAATAGGAATTTGGGAATGTTCTAAAAATTCTAACACATTTAAACATCATATTTCTGAGAATTTATACAGGAGTATTAAAAATGGGAACATATCAATGTATTCTTCATATACAATTTAAGAAAACGTCTATCTGAACTTGTGATGTTAGAAAACACATTTTTTATATGCCAAGCTCAGAAACAATGAACTCCTGTTTATTGTTTATACATACGATACACATACGATACATTTGGTTAACCTATATGTCTCCCATATATCCTATGAGAAGTTTTTGTGCCTGTGTTCTAAAAATTGATGACACAAATTTGTTCTTTATATGAAAACAATTATATAAAATTTTAAATATATTAAAAAATTTAATAAATGAATAAAATACTGTTAAATTTTAACAAAATTTTGCATATACACAATATTGTAATATTAATTATTTAAAATCGATCAAAAAGTTTTAAGAAATGAGCAAGTATTATCACCAACAAACACCTGTTCATGTACTAATTCGCTTGGATATACAAAGAATTTGGAAATCGAAAAATACCTAGCTATAATGCATATGCTTTTACATTATTAGAATTTGAAATCTTGCTACTAGTAAATCACAGTTAAAGAGAAACGAAAATGTGTCAATATTTCTTTTTCTGGAATTTGTCTGATTTATACTTATGAAAAAATAATTAAACAAATGAGCAAAACTAGGTAATCCCCCATTTTTCTGCTTAATTTATCCTAATTTTTATTTATAACGTTTCTTTTTCGAAAATATTAATTTATTTTACAATTATTTATTTGATGCTCGATTATACATTATTCACAGTAATTTTAATGAAAGTTTAACCATTGTACAGGGAAAAACTGAACCTGAAAATGTCCCCTATTTATCTAAGATTTTGATTTCTGACATACTGTTGATCTAGCGGATGTTTAAAAATTGTGAGTCTATTGTACTTCTTATCTGTTAAATTATAGCAAACAATATGTATAGACATTCATAAATTAGTTTTTATATGTTATTTTTAAATCAAAAATTAAATAGTGTTATTGGAAAAATATTTTTATTTTATTTGTATACAAATTTCAAAAAAAGATTTCTTTTCAAATACTTTTTTTGTTTGCATAATTTGAAGTGCCGGAAGAGTATAATTGTGAGGGTAAGTATGCCATGATAAGATGCATCGAGATTCATACTTTTCAATACCACTTTTATCAAATAGTAATATTTGCCTTTTTTAATCACAGATTTCAATTTAAATGAAGCCAAGACTACTATCCGGAATAAGTGGTTGTCAAATCCAAACAGCTCTACGTACTCCGTGCGAGATTTTTTAAAAGTACTAATGTCTTTATATCCGCGCGAGTAAACTAATGTCTTTATATTTGAAACTTTTACATCAAAATAAATTTAGTAGTTTAAAATCTATAATAAATAGAATAATAAGAAATCAATTTGTTATTGGGTTTTGAGTATTTTATGAATGTTTTATATGCAGAGTGTCCACATGAAACCTCCCTGATTTGAAATGTTAATTGAACGGAAACTTTGAGTCCTAGATATTTGCGGTTAGCGGTATCATGAATAGCAACACAAGTTTATTTTACAGCATTTTGTTTTTCAGAAACAGTTAATTTTTGTTGTATGCATCATTGATGTGTCATAACAACAAGTTTATTATGTTGCAAACGTTTATTTGTCTGAAAAAGTTATAAGAAGGCTCCGTTCGTAGCTCTCAGAATGTACAGTCCATATTCTATCTCAATCCGCGTGTTGGGCAGCATGTCAGGTATAACTGAGTTGATGGCTTCTGCAATTTTGTGGCGGTGATCTCAAGCATCAGGGAAAAAAATGCAGCAAAATAAACTTGTTGTGTTGTTATTCATGATACCACAAACCACAAAGCTCTATGGCTCATAGTTTCCGTACAATGGAGGATATTCCATCTCCGTTTTGATCAAGTGGTCACGGTAAAATCTTCTAGCGTAAAGAAGGGAAGACTCCGTAGACGTGCAATGTAAATCCCCGCTAGCCAATGAAACAGTTCATGAAGCAAAGCAGTAGTATCTTCCCTTCTTATCAGTTAGACGTTCTTTGGGTAAATTACCGGTATCACATGACTTTTTCAGCCTCAAACCCATATTTGGAATATTCTCCATTAATCTGGATTCAGGGACGTTTCATGTAAACACCCTGTACAGGGTTCGTACGCATCAAGGGATTCAGGTGATTTTAAGTGTTTTAGTATTAGAAATTTCTTAAAGCACTGGAAGATGTATCTGAAGTTATAATTTCTTTCATTAAATAAGGCTAATATTACTTTAAGAAAATTGTGGTAAAAGTTGCTTGGAAGTCCTGGAAGCCCACGAACCCTGCTCTGTATATAAATTTCCGTTTGACGTCCGATAAAAATCTTAAAAATCTTTAATCATACGAATGAAAACAAGTTGGAAATTGCACGTCAAACGTGGCCAAAGAGGGGCGTTCCTACTATAGCTAGTTTTATAAATATTTTTTGCACCGTATATTGTACTGAATGTATATTTTAGTGCACTTCAATAAATGCACATATCAATTTCATTCAGTTAGAAAGGCTTTAACATCATTAAAATGCACTTAAAATAATTTTTCCCATTTGCCGTAATGTAACGGCAAAAATTTGACTGTCCCTGTAATTAAACTATACGTCCGATTTTCATAAAATTTCAAATGACTCGACTACATATTTCAACAATTATATATTTAAAATTTCAGACCATTCCGTTGGGTAGTTTTTGCTCTGTTATATCCGGACGGACTGACGGGCTGACGGACAGACCGACAGACAGACGGACAGACAGACGGACGGACTGAACGACGACTATAGGTGCTACGTATTTATATAATTACGAACGCACCTAAAAATGCCCGCATTATCTTGATGATTTCAATTAAAATGTGGCATTTTTATTGAAAACCACCTCTTATTCCGCAGTTTAAAATGTGTTTATAAGAGTACATAACATTTTGAAGTATGACTAAAATTAGTGAAAACCATGATTTCTTCTGAACAACGATTCTTCAACGTTATGGACTGTAATTTACATGATCAGAAAATATTCGAATTTGTTAAACTTTATGAAAAAAAAAAAAAACATTTGGAAGCCACACAACCGCACTCAATTTTATATCAAGTGTCTTCAGGTTTATATCAAGTGCTTATATCAAGTGTCTATCAAGAAAATGTATCACCAGCTCATGTCAAAATTAAAACATTCCCTACGAATGTTTGCGTTTAAGAGAATATTTAAGAAAATAATTTATAATAATAAATCACTTGCTCCCTGTGGAAAAAGCCCACATTTCCAAAACAAGCATTTTCGAATTCTATATAAAAATTACGCATAATTTAAGTAGGGGAAGGTGGCCTAAAATGAGCCTAGCGGGCAAAAGATCCACATATGTTTTCTTCCAGAGAGGTCGCGTTATACTTACCGGGTAGCACAAACTAGTTGTGACAAGTGTAGAAAAAGAAATGGCGGTATTCAAGAGATCGCAGTATTTCGTGTCTGAACAGATTTCTTTGAAAAATTAGGTTTATAATATCTGTTATAAGATAAGTACGGTCATTCAGGGCAACTCTGATCCGCATTTTCTCAATTTTCATATTCCACGCTATTATTTGAAGACTATTGTTGCAACTAGGGGCATAAAAGAGAAGAAAAGATCCTAAATTATTGTATGACTACCAAAAATTAAGGAATAATAATGATAAAAGCTATAAAAAATGAATTTATATCCTGGTTCAAAGTTACCCAGACGTTTAGAGTAACTTTACACAATTTGATAAATATTATCTAAAATAATTCATTATAAAAAAGGTATATTTAGGACAACTTTGAACCCCAAAAACTGTTTTCAGATATGTAAAGACTCCGAATTTACATTTCCCAGCATCACAAGATTTGTATAATTTATGATATTACAACAAATATCAGGCATAAGAAAAGTGGAAGAAGAGAACCATGAACATTTAGAAATAAAAAAAAACCTGTTTATTGTTCATATAAAAAATAAAAATGCAGTGGAAAACAATTTTCAATGTTTTATCTCAATAATATATCCATAGTTACAGTAAAACATATTAGTACTAGTATTATTCAAAAAGGAATAAAAAATCCCGGATGTATAAAATATGAAATTTGAGTAGCTGCGCCCCGAAAAACGCCTTTAAATGAATTGTATGTATTTTACACATATTTGTGAAAATATTTACATATTATCTAATGTTCATTTTCGGCATTTATGTAAAATATACGTGCAAATATGGGAAATTTTTGACAGTAGCACCTATAATTAGTAAATTATAAGCATCAGTATAACTTTTAGCCGGCTCAAAGTTACCCTGCAAATGTGGTAAAATGTTGGTGCCTTCTTATTTACATTTATTAACTATTAATAAATAAATAATCACAAAATCTTATCATATTTACAACATTTAGACAATAATATGTCTGATAAATGAGTATATTGTTACTTACTATGAAAATTTAATTGGATTACAACAACTTCAAAACAGCATTCAAAATTATCTTGGAAACTGTACTTTACAAAAATAGTTAGATGATGCATTTAATTGCGTATAATGTTGCTAATTTATTTTCTAAAATAAAAGTAGAAATCCCAGTTTAGAACTTTGCCAACAGAACACAGTTCTGGAGCTTATTTAGTCTTTTGGAGGAAAAAATATTGAAAATTAGGAGGTGGTGCAAAATTAAACCCCAAGGTTCAAAGTTACCCTGAATGACTGTTTAACTTTCATATTTATTTAGGTGTACATATGAGTTGGTTTATTTATTGATGTATGTTTTGATGTGAATTACACTTATGAATTGTCGTAATTACTTTATATCCCTTTTTTTCCGATAAAAAACTATTTAGAAATTTTTTTAAATGAAGGAGCCTTTTGCCCTTTGCTGAGGGTAAAATGATTCTTTGGACTTTAAAAAAAAAATCTATTATTTTCATTAGTCAATTTAGGTTAAAAATATTATTAAAATATGTTTATAACGCAAAATATAGTGTAAAGCGTACTAGCAAAGGGCTAAAGTTTTATTTAAGCAGTTGTTCTTTTACACAAGTTTTAATCTTCAGGGGATCATTTTAGGCCACTATCCCTTAGTTATTATCATATTAAATACAGATTATTCTCTATTCGTTTTCTTAATTTAAAAGAATTTGTAGTTATAATTTATTTCCAAATCCGTTATTTTTAAATTATGCAGTTCCTTAAGTTTTATTTCGATGTGTATTTTCTAAATGTAAATACATTATTTAAATTAAAAAAAAAATTAATAAAATCTTTTCTGTATTCATTATGGTCAAACCATGGCTATAAATAATAAAATAATATAATAGAAAAATAATTATTTTAAAGTTTATAATAATAACATCATTGTAAATGTAGCGCATTAGAGAGCAAAAAGACTTTTTAATGCTAATATAATAATTTCTACTATAATTTGTTTCAGCAATTTCTAATGTAATTTTAAACAATTTGTACGTTTCGAATTTCCTTTTGATGTATTAATTTTAAACATAAAACTGGTTCAAAAGTTATAAAGAAGGAATTAACTGAGCTATATATGTCCCATCCAGTGTAATAAAATATATAATATCATATTCAACTAAATACAGATCATAAATAACATTTACCAACATGTTGAAGAAATATTAAAATGTACTACAGGAAATAGATAATCTTAAATTAATTTATGCATAAATTATTTATAATATATAATTTAAAATCATTATACATATATTTATACATTTGTTTTCATGTTTAAATTATTTTTATACGTAATAGTAATAATTAAAATGTATATATAAGTGAAATTACTATAAAAGAAGGGTATGAAAAAACGAAAAAGAAAATCCTGTAAACTGACATAAAATATTTTGTATAATTTTTGTAAACTGCAAACAAGATTTCTCCTTATTAAAAAAAAAAAAAAAAAAAAAAAAATCAAACAAAATTGGAAGCTACCTATTGATCACATTATACTCAACTTTTCTGAAAAAAAAAAAAAAAAAAAAAAAAAAACCTCAGACCTAAAATTTTATTCATAAGTTGATTCTTTCTTTGTCATTCATCCTTACATAATGATATTGTGAACGGAAAATGAATTTATAACTAATATTAATGTTTTATTTAAAATATTATCGATGAATGTAACATTCGCGCAATATCTTTGGCGTCAGTGTAATTAATAGAATATAAATTCGGGTCTTGAACATGCAAGTTGTCGAACAATTCGAATCATAAACATTAAGTGGAGAGAAATTTTATTCATTTCACTTCTGGGAAATGTAGCACATGCTCAAAATTGGATCATTCTCTACAAATGTTTGCGTTTAAGAGAATATTTATAAAATAATTTATAATAATATATCACTTGCTCCTGTTGGAAAAAACTCAGATTTACAAAGCAAGCATTTTCGAATTCTATATAAAAACAACACATAATTTTAGGTACTTATTATTCTATTAAATACAGATTATTCTATTCGTTTTCATAATTTTAAATGATTTGTATGTTATAATTTGTTTCTAAATCCATTTTGTTATTAAATTATGCAATTTGTAAGTTTTATTTCGATGTGTATTTTGTACATGTAAAGGCATTGTTTAAATAAAAAAATTTAATAAAATCTTTGCTGTGTTCATTATGGTCAAACTATGGCTATAAATAATAAGATAATATAATAGAGAAATAATCATTTTAAAGTTTATAATAACATCATTGCAAATTTAGCGCAGTAGAAAACAACAATACTTTTTAATGCTAATAAAATATTTTCTACCCTGACTTGTTTCTGCAATTACTTATATAATTTTAAACAATTTCTACGTTTTGAATTGTTTGATGTACATTTTTAAACATAAAACTGGTTCAAAAGTTATAAAGAAAGAATTAGCTGAGTTACATATGGCCCATCCAATCTAATAAATTAAGCATAATCTCATATTCAACTAAATTGATATTATAAATAATATGTATCAATATTACAGAGAAATAACAAAAATATACTACAGGAAATGTTTAATCTTAAATTAATTTATAAATAAATTACTTATAATAAATATTTTTTAATAATTAAACTTAAATTTATACTTTTGTTTTTATATTAAGTTTAAATTATTTTTGCAGATAATACAAATAATTAATATATATATATACCGGGTGTCCTAAAAAGGACTGACTGATTTTAAAATTCAATAACTTGCAAACGGTGACAGATATTTAAACAATTCTTGAAGGAGGGTTATGCATAAGATCAAAAGTTTTTTTACAGTGATTTTTGATTTTAGTTCGAATTACAAACAATAGATGGCGCTGTAAGCAATAGGCGCTAAAAACAGGCTTGATAATTTGGCCAATCTCTTCTTCCATGCGGGAAAAGGAGATGGAAATGTATTGAGTAGGTCCCGAAGGACCAAAAATCGAGCCTGAATTTAGCGTCTATTGATCGCAGCGCCCTCTGTTGTTTGTGATTCGAACTAAAATCGAAAATCCCTGTAAAAAAACTTTTGACCTCATGCATAACCCTTCTGCAAGAATTTTTTAAATATCTGTCACCGTTTTCAAGTGATTGAATTTTAAAATCAGTCAGCCCTTTTTAGGACACCCGGTATAAGTAACATTACTATAAACGAAGTGCATATAAAGGAAAACAAACCCAGTAAACTGACAGTACATGTTTGTATAACTTTTGTAAACTAAAAAAAGGTCTTTTTTTATTTAAAAAATAATCAGACAAAATTAGAAGATACCTATTGATCACATTGTATTAAACTTTGCTGAAAAAAAGTCAAACCTAAAATTTTATACATTAGTTGAGCCATTTTTATGCCATTCTTAATTTCATAATAGTGAAAATATTTTGAATAGAAAATCAATTTATTACCAATATTAGTGTTTCATTTGAAATAGTCCCGATGAATGTAACATTGGCGCATTATTTCCGGTTTCAGTGTAACTAATAGAAAGTAATGTCGGTTATTGAAATGGCCAGTTGTCGAAAAATTCGAATCTCGAACAATAAGTTCGAGGGATATTCTATTCACTTCATTTCTCGGAATTCCAATTTCTATTAGTGATAATATCATCGGCAAATTGACCGAATGGACAAACGAAGGAAAACGATTTTGTGGGATTTTTTTGTGAGATGCGTGAGCGGCGTGCATAAGGTGCAGTGATCGCAGCGTTGAGGAAAATGATGCTGTTATGTGGAATCACATATATTTTTCCTAAATTATTCCTTTTCTCTAAATTTCAATTAAAACTAATCTTTAATTACTTATTCATTTTATCGTAACTTTTACTTCAGTTCCCATTATATTTTTACTCCAAAAGAAAAGAAAGAAAATATATTTAACATGTACCTTTATCACTAAAACGGCTCTCACATAGATTGAATTCATTTAGATGATTATTCACCCTAACTAGATATTTATAAAAAAAGAGAGAATAAATATCGACTTTGCTTTCGGTCAGTAGAAATAACTCTTTCTCTGCTTAATTTTTGAGATTAACTTCTTCGTTAAATCATAAATATTTCCAGTGCATGCAGTCTGTTTTGTATTTCACGCTATGTTCCCAAAACTTTGTTCCTAACGAACGAATTGGCGTTCGAATTCTTTTTGGCTTATTTTTTAGGACTGCTTTTCTGGTTACCCTGCCACAAAATTCAAAATTCTCCCAACTGTCCAAAGCGTAAAAGATAATTTTTGCTCATATCATTTCATTCATTTTCATGTGCTCTTTCTTTTCGCTAATTGTGTGATGCCAATGTGTGTATTACAGAATGATTAATTCAGTTGCTTTCTCTCGCTTCACGAAATCAGTCATGTGAAAAACGTTTCTTAGAAATGCTATGAGGCACCATCCCTATTCATTTCTGTATTAAATGCTTCACTATAGATTTCTACTTCAAATAAACAGATTTCGTAATAAAAAAGAAAAGTGCCCAGCTAAACTGATGGCATTGAGCTCACAGGCTATTCACACTAATTGTATATTATACTCTTATTTTAAAGAATAATGCCCCTCAAAGAAATAAGTGAAGGGGAATTAGCCCCCGTTTCCCCCTTTATACTTAACCAGTGAACCTCCAAATCTAATCAGGTAAGCTCCTTAACATAATAAAACGGTATACCAAATTTGGAGCAAATCGAATAATTCTGCATGAAAATCCCGTTTATCTAAATTAAAGGGGGTGGACTAGCCCCTTTCCCCTGTATCCTTAACCAATGAACCCCCAAAACTAATCAGGGAAGTTCATTAACATAATAAACCGGTATACCAAATTCGGAGCAAATCGAATCATTCTGCATGAAAAACACATTTATCTGAATTAAAGGAGTAGGGGGTGGACTAACCCCCCTTTTCCCCCTTTATCCTTAACCAATGAACCCCCAAAATCAATCAGGGAAGCTCCTTAACATAATAAACCGGTATACCAAATTCGGAGCAAATCGAATTATTCTGCATGAAAAACCCATTTATCTGAATTAAGGGGGATGGACTAACCCCTCTTTTCCCCCTTTATGCTTAACCAATGAACTCCCAAAACTAATCAGGGTATCATCCTTATCATAATGAACCTAGAAATTTTTTTTGAAGCAAATCGGATGTTTTTATCAAGAGTTATCGCGTTACGTACGTACATACGTATGTACACACAGAACCGGCGGGCACATAAGCTCTCAGGCTTTGATAGCCTGTGAGCTAAAAATCAACTTACAAGCATTTATTACTATAATGATCACAGCCTACAGCTATTTATAAGCTCCAACGAATGCATTAAAAAAGAACCTGGTCACGAATATAGATCTACAAATAATCTAAAGTACGGATCTCTACAATATGTGGATTGTTAGATTACTGTTCATTGAGGTGTTTTAACCCCTCATTTATTATTTTTTAATTTTTACCTTACTCTTCTTTGAATTTGTTCTTATTCTTTTCCTTTCGATGGGCTTTATTCAAGTTATTATAAAAATTAGAGTACGGTCGACTACTTAGACAGAGGAATCATAAACAATTTTTAACAAAATGGAAATGTTGAACAATTTTTACATTCACATAGAAAAACAACTGGCAATCATTTTACATACGTTAGACACGATTTGCAGTGCAATTTATTCTGATAATAGCAAGCCATATAAAAACATTTAATTTTTGTAAAATGGCTTAATTCGCTTTAAATGTAGCATATTACTCAGAAATAATTACCAATATCAGTTGATTAAACAAAACCATTCTAAGAAACTATAACTAACGATACGCGGAGAATTAAGAAATCGAGCTTGCGCTACTAACCATGAAATATCGTGACAAAGACTATTTTAATATACAGGGTGTTGCCGAATTTGACCGAAAAATTCAGAGGAATGCTGATAGGCATCAAGAGGAATAAAAATTGCAATGGAACTTGGTGTCGCAAACCACCTATTTAATAAAAAAAAATACGAAATGTTCTACCCTAACTCAACTTGGGTTGTCTGTAACAATTTTCCGAAAACTGAAGTATATTATAATGAAAATTTTAGACTAGCCCTTCATTGACAAACTCCCTCCCTATGAGACAGGATCATTCCATTTCTTTGGCAGGTGGGGAAAGGTAGAGCAGTCAATTGAAATGGTGGCTCCATCTATCAATTTTAAATTAAAATACAATAGCGGAACATTGAGGATATAATTTTTGTTTTATTTATTATTTGGATATTAAATAAAATAAGAGAAAATCATTTCTTTTTTATTATTGAAATCGGATTTTTAAAATTCAAATCTCACTAATGTCATCTAGTTTAGCTGCAGTGATAGCGTCTCCTTGCTAAAATTATGTAACTACAGAAATGCAATTGGAGCAAGATTTAGCTAAATTTTGCTTTTTTGGCGAAAAATAAAAGTAAGTAAAGTATCTAAAGCAGATTACTAAAATTTTTTCGTATTCGATTTCATAATTCTTTAACTTTAAACAATCTTAAAATTGGTGAAAAATAAAAGTAAGTAACGTATCTAAAGCCATATTATTGATTTTTTTTTGTATTATATTTCATAATTCTTTAACTTTAAACTATCTTAAAATTGTGTCATTTGTACCTCCCCTCCCCCTCATTATTTTTTGAGGTCAATATTTTATTCCTATAATCGTTAGCCAAAATCTGTTCCGAGTCGTCATCAAAATTAGTCGATGTTGGCCTTGAAAAAGGCCTTTTGGTTATAAAATCAATAGACATAGCGCATCAAAATATCAAAACGAGGCAAATACGGATCCTATCGGTTCCTACTACATTCATTCCCTTCGTACCGCACGCCGCAATCACTCACTACCTTTCCCCACCTACTAAAAAAATGGAATGATCCTGCCTCATAGGGAGGGAGTTTGTCATTGAAGGGCTAGTAAATTTTAGTAGACATGCTCACTTTTGTTGCAAATGTGATAAAAAAAAAGTGGTAGAAGTTTCCATTATACGCGCTAGCAGTATATCTTGACGCTTCACATTTCAGACTGCGATTACCAGTTCATACGGTATCATTGATTACGTGAGCCACCCTTTTGTTCCAGAACTTTTCATGATGTTGTCACATTTCATACCAAACAAGGTACATATCATTACATTTTTATTGCGATATTTTTATTTTTCATAAAATCATTACCGTCAGCCTCAGTTCATTTAGAGTGAAACACCGTGTATTTGTGACTAAATAAGTGGTTTGCGACCCATGTTCTATCGCAATTTTTCATCCTCTTGAGGCCTACTGTAATTCCTCTGAATTTCTCGATCGAATTTGCCCACACCCTGTATATATATATATGTTACATTATTAGATCTGCCTTCGAGATTTCCCTCTTCTATTCCAATTTACTACTCTATTTTCACTAATTCCTTATTCTTAAATAACCTCTATCGTTAATTCTGTTAAATTCTCTTTAATAGTAATAATGTAACATACATTTATTTTCAAAATACTTTATTTAAATTAATTTGCTAAATTTCTCTAACCATTATTGCCCATGTTGCACTTTTTCATTCATATTTGGTATACCGTTGTCAGATGTCACGAGATCAACTGCAAAAACAGTAAAAAAAGATATCTGAATACTTTATAGAGGAAAAAATCTGAATATTTTATGTTTCATTTGAAAAAATTAAAACGTCCAGGCACTAGAGGGTACATTTGTTTCCCGTAAACTGTTTTTTTTTTAATACGTTTGAATACATTTATAATACAAACATGTTAAATTTAGCAATTCAATCTATATATTCGTTTATCATTCATTGTATTTATAATCTTTTTTTGATTTCCATACGCCTACATTTACATTCCTAAATGAAATATGGAAGAGCCGCTCCTGCACCAGAATATTAGATTTTTTTAAAACTCATGTTTATAATTTTTTCCATTTTAAAGAAAATGAAATATTTCGATTTTTAAACAAATAATAATTTAGATTATTTATATAGTCGTAGATAAAAATGTTGCTTTTTTTTTTTTTTAGCAAAAAAGCATTAATTATTGCAATTGCCATTTTTTTAAAGATGAGAGAGATTTTTAATTAAATATGATTAAATGTTTTTCAGTTTAACTAACTAAACTTGGTTTTCATAATATTATTGAATAACATTATATATATATTTTTTTTTTTTCGGTTAGAGAACTGCTAGTTATTGAAAAAACGTTAAATCTGAATATATAATTATTCATTAATATTTTTCTTTTGCTATGGAATTTTCTGCTATAGTTAAAAGTATAAATATGAAGTAATCATCGAACATATTCAATCCCAAAATACAGATGGAGTATCACCAAGAAACAATGTTGACTTCCAAAGCTCTTTCGAAGATTATCTCGATAATCAAACTGAAGGAAATGATTCTGAAACTAGATAACGCATCAAAGTTTCTCTACAGTTTCTTTGATTTCCCAAAGGAAAGTGTTTTCTGTATTCAGCGTCTTTTAGCTTTTTTTTTTCTTCCTTTTTTTTTCTTTTTTTTCCAACCTTTGGGTCAATAATTTTATGACATTTCCTTAGGCTATTTACGGAAGATTTAATATTTGATTTAAAGAGCTAAAGTGTGTGATTGCTCCAAATAATAATAATGAAATACTCACATCAAATAAAATTGTTACGTTACGATAATTATTGTCACGTGTTAAAATACTTTAAATAATTTCAGTTTCATTATTATTCTAACACTTCCATTTAAAATATATTTTTTGCCCGTGTAATTCCATTATTTCCTTATACAAGAGTTTATGTTTTAATAAAAAAATCTCTTGTATGTTTACAAAAATGAGCTTTACCTTTTGGTTTCATATTAATGTTTGAATTTTAATTCCATTCTAAATTTTGATTGTTTAATTACTGTGAGAAACTAGTACAAGCGTTAAATAATCTATTCCGTTGAAGTAAATGCGCGCAGTATGAAAACAGGATTATGTTAAACCTAGAATAGCTTCTTTTCGGAAAAGGTTTGTATAATGTAGCTTGTTTATGCTATAATGAAATATGTAAATAGTGCCTTGAAAAAACAAGGCACTCGCGAAACTTTACAAAGAAATTAAAAAAAAAAAATATGTATATGTTCTAAACTAAAATTGAATTTCAAATAGCATTCCTGCAACTTTTAGGCAGGACTACGCATTCTTAATCATGTTCAATAACAATCATTTCAGCATGTCAGGTTATTTTATGATCTTTAAATAATTTCTGCATTTTTTGGTTACTTGTTGAAATGTATAACGTATAGTATTCACCAGACGTTTGAAAAAAGAGTCGTCTCAATTGGTTGAATGATTTCTTGTTTTAAAAATAAACATCGATAATACGCAAACATTTTTACAGAAAAAACAACGTGTTGAGATATACATGCCAACGAGTTTCTTGACATCAATTTGAACTCCGTTCACTACGCCGATTTAACCACAAATATAAAAAGTTCTAGTATTGCATATCTAGTGGTTAATAATTTTCTTTTAATAGCATAAATATTATTTAAATTCCCACTAGTGTTTGTTTTGTTTTGTTTTTTTTGTACAAATTGTATATGAATTTCTCTGTAATGTTATCTTTAAAAATTCAGTAAACAAACATTGTGAGCTGATTTGACTTATTGTTTAATAATTTACAGCCTCTTTTCTTACATACATTGTGTTCAAACTAAAGTTTTTGATTGTTGTAAATCAAACGTAGTCAATTGAAATATTTTATTGTAATAGTTCAGCTGTTATCAAATATCCCCGAAAAATGTGCAGATCAGCCGAGATATGAGTGTAATAAGAACTGGAATGCGAATTTTATAAGAATCACCATCTGAACATAGAAAGCTGTAGAAACCTAGATCCGAGTATAAAAATTTATTTGTGCCGGATTGGATTTGCAAACTTTCTGTATGTGTATATAAATAATTTAAACTCATGACAAAATTTTAAAGATTAAAAAAGTTCTTTTTTCACTCAAAACGGAAATACTGGAAATGTTTTATTAAGCTAATTACAATTCTGCATCAATAAATTAAGTTTAAACGTTTACGTTAGAAACCTTAACCAGAAAAATTTCGCTAATTAATAGCTTTTTAAAGATATTTCGGTTCATGCATTTAACACAGTTTGCGTTGGAGCTCTGTTGACAGGGGTCATGTGAGGTGATAGCTCCATCGCATGTTATATTTTTCGCAGTGTGAATGGCAGGTGTGGCGGTTCGTTAGAATAGTTTTCGCTCGCTATTTAGTGCTGCATTATGACGGCTACTGATGATCAAGATTATTATATCAAGGAAGTTATCGACAAAATATGTAATGGAACGTTAAACAGTAATTTCAAAGACCAATTTGATAGATTTTCTTCGAACTTTGAGGACTATTCAAAGACTATACTGGGTGATTTTTACACCTTCGTAGACCAATATATCCTGGATATTAAGGCTAAAGCTGGATATTCTGACTCTGCCTCTGAACAGGAAGAGGTAAGAAAAAATTGTTATGATGTTTTTACTTTGCTTGGGGAGCCAACCCATGATAATTTGTTAAATTCAGCTATCTTTAGTTTTTTTTGCGCTATTAAGTATAAAAAAACTCCAATTTTTTTTCTTACTAATACTAACCTTAAAAACGAAATTTTCAATGCAGTTAAGAAAGGCGTTAAGCGTCCTCTTTCAGAGGAGAGTTCACCTATCCCTCTAAGTAATAAATTTAAGAATATCGCTAATGAAGTTACCCTTACTGAAAATATAGAAATGGATGAGTCAAATGTTAGTGATAATACTCAGAATACTGTCAAAGTTAAAAATTCTGTTAACCCTTTCTACGTCAAAGTCGACAGCAATTGGGCGGCGGTAGCTCATGAAATTACGGTGTTAAACTTGGAAAAACCAAAAATAACGCTAAAAGGCGAACGCATTGTTATACAATGTAACTCTGATAAGGACTTTAAATCTACTCAGAAATGGCTAGACCAAAAAGAAATATACAACTCTTGATCCTAAAGAACTTCGACCCAAAAAAATATGCATTAGGGGCCTCCCCTGTTACACCGATACTAAAATTATTGAAGATAGTCTCAGGGAGCATGGTTTCGCAGTCACTAGGGCTGCCATGCTTAAAAATTGTAAAACTGGCCAACCAATGCCAATATACATGGTAAATGTTATCCCTCGTAAGAATTTTGAAGAAATTTACCAAATTAACAATATACATTATATTTCTGTTAAGATTGCAGCTTTTATTAGCAAAAATCGTGTAAAACAGTGTTACAAATGCCAGGGTTGCGGTCACGCATCAGAAGTGTGTGGCTTCGATGCTAAATGTGTAAAATGCGGAGATCAACATTTAAGTACAGATTGTCACCACAAGGGGCGTATTAAACCCACTTGTGCCAATTGTGGACTGGGGCACCCAGCGAATTTCCGTGGTTGTCCAAAAAATCCTTATAGACTCGAAAATAAACAGAACCGAAAAACAAGTAATAGCGTCAGCAATCTATCCCAAGAAACACAAATCTTAGCGGATATATTTAAGAATTATAATTATACCAAAAATACTAAAGACTCTGAACCCTCTACAAGTAATGTAGAATTAAACTCTGATAACAATGATAGTACTACCGCAAACACCCATTCCTCCCCTACTATTGAAAATTCTAACGCTTCTACTAATTACACCAATGATATTAAAGACATTCTTAACACTTTCAACGAAGTTAAACAAATCTTTCAAATCACTAAATTCCTAAAATGTATAAAGAACATCTCAACTCAGACTAAGAACCTCGATAATCCGATGCAAAAATTGATGGTTATACTAACTGAATTTGATAAACTTGCTAGTCAAATCAACATTAACGAAGATTAAGCTCTTCATTTGCTAAACTTTTTTCCTTCTTTTTGTCTGTGTTGTTGTTTAAAATGTTATTAAAAAAAAAACCTCTTTTCATGTATTTTTAAGCTCTTCTTATGATATTACTCTTACTTCTTTCATTTTCATGTTTTTTTGCTCCTCAATTACTAGACTGGGCGGACGCCGTCCTCTTGCTGTCGTTTGATCCCCTCGGCTTTTGCATTTAACTGTTTATTTGGTTTGAACTCTCCTCACTGTAGCTTTTTCTTACATTATTATTCTCTTTTACTTAAAGTAATTTAAGTTCTCTTGTAAATATGTAAATACTTAGTTTTGTTTCATTTTTTCACTGTGTTAAACTTTTTTACATAACAAGCTATATTATATGTATGGTCTCTGAATTGAGTCTTTTTTTTATGGGGCTTCCTTTGGTAGCTTTTTCGCCTGTCCTGGACATTTATGTGGATCATATGGAACTTTTTTTTTTTTTTTTTTTTTTTTTTCTACTTGTTCTACTAACAATTTTTTCTTAAAAATTGTCTATCTCTTTAGCTTTTACTCTCCATTTTTTCGTGGATACCAGCCGCGTTTAAACGCTCTTTTTTCCAAGGCTCCCATTCCATTGTAACACAATATACTCTTAGCCTGGATGTAAAGTTGCCATGCAACTAGGGAATCCACACACCTGCTTGATTGTTCCATTGTTCCTTTGCATTTAACATTATGTATATATTGTGTATATATGTATTATCAATTTATGTAACTAATAAAAGACCTTTACCACAACAATGATATGCAGACGATAAGATACGTCCCGTAAGGCATGGTGACGTTACGGCGACGTCGTTGTGAAGTCACACTGTGACTTTGTGACCGTCGATGTGACGTCACGTGACGTCGATGTGAAGTCACAGTGACTAGAATGTGAGGTCGTTATGGCCGTTTTAGAGCTCATTTGTGACGTCACATTGTGACCAATTTGTGAAGTCACGGTGTGACCAATTTGTGAAATATGTGTCATTTGTGACGAAATTGTCATTAGCACTGTGATGATTCTGTGACGACAGTGACAATGTTGTGAAGTCACATTTTTACAATTTTGTGAAAATTGTGTAATTTGTGACGATTTTGTCATTATTTTTGTGACGAATATGTGACTACAATGACAATGTTGTGACAGCGTTAAGATGCAATACATTTATTGAAAAATGAAATCGCTATTCGAGTTCAATCAATGAACTATGACAATGGAGGCAGGAGTGATTATGAGTAAAAGAAAATTCTGAAGTTCGCAGAAAAATTTCAGAATGTTTTTTTCACGATACTTTGTCGAAATTTACGTTTTTTTTCGAAATCCTCCGGTGAAATTCACCTTATTTGTACGATTTATTGACAAAATGTCATGTTTTTTCAGTATCATTTGACGAAATTCGCTTTTTTTTCGCTATGCTTTAACAAAATTTGCTTTTTTTCACTATGCTTTGACGAAATTTATGTTTTTCTTCAATCTCTTGACGAAATTGTGATTCTTAGATGAAATTCACGTTTTTGTCCACGACAATTTGAAGAAATTTAGATTTTTTCGCGATCGTTTGACAAAATTCGCCTTTTTGCGCGATTTATTTACAAAATTTCGCCTTTTATGCGGTCCATTGATGAAATTCACGTTTTTTCTACAATCTTTTGACAAAATTTGCTATTTTTGATGAAATTCGCTTTTTTCCCACGATTTTTTGACGAAATTTGCATTTTTTTCGCAATCTTTTGACGAAATTCACGTTTTCCTTCAATCTCTTGACGAAATTGCGATTCTTAGATGAAATTCACGTTGTTTTCCACGACCTTTTGAAGATATTTAGATTTTTTTTCGCTATCGTTTGACAAAATTTGCCTTATTTACACGATTTATTTACAAAATTTAGCCTTTTATGCGGTCCATTGATTAAATTCGCGTTTTTTCTACAATCTTTTGACAAAATTGCTATTCCTAGGTGAAATTCGCTTTTTTCCACAATCTTTTGACGAAATTTGCATTTTTTCGCGATTCTTTGACGAAATTCACGTTTTTTTTCAATCTCTTGACGAAATTGCGATTCTTAGATTAAATTCAAGTTTTTTCAACTACCTTTTGAAGAAATTAAAATTTTTTTTCGCGATCGTTTGACAAAATTCGCCTTATTTGCGCGATTTATTTTAAAAATTTCGCCTTTTATGCGGTCCATTGACGAAATTCGCGTTTTTTCTACAAAATTTTGACAAAATTTGCTATTCTTAGATGAAATTCGCTTTTTTTTCCATGATCTTTTGACGAAATTTGCATTTTTTCGTGATCCTTTTACGAAATTCACCTTTAACTTTCTTTCTTTTCTATAAACATCATAGCAAGTATAAGAAACTTTTGAGAGTAAAAGAATAATTAGGTAATATTTTCTCATTCTGCTTTTGCAATAATAAATTTACAGCAAATTGGAGCTAAAGAAGAAGGAAAGAATGACATCTGCTCAACAACTACAGTATTTACTCGCGTAATAGTCGCACTTTTTTTGCCAATTTTTCATTCTGAAAGTCTAAGTGCGACTATTATGCGGGGAAATCTACTACACAATATTGTACACTCTAATGCTAAAACATTACTGGTATATAAAAAAAAAAACACATTATAATAAAGTTAGTAACTTATCAAATGTTTCCAATCTATGTGCTGTTTATTAAATACCATTTTTCTTTTTATGGTAATATTTTCATAGACGTAAAATTTACAAATAATCTTTGTTAAAATTTTGACAAAAAATTCTCATAATAAATCACTTTCACTGAAGGTATCAGTACCACTATTGTAATATGAATCGGTGTATGAAGAATCTCCGTCATTCCATGAAATGTCATCTTCACTTCTGTTCTGTCCAAAGCGTCGGAGATTAATAGTATTATTCCTTTGTACAAATGCAAGATGAGCTGCAAACCATATTTGCTTGTTTTGTTATTTGTGCCACTAACTAAATTATATTTATTTGCTGTTTTTATTAATTCTGAAATTACTGTTCCATCTAGGCCATTTTTTAAAGTTGCAGCACCCTGCTCTTTTTAAAATGGGCGAAATACATCCTTTTTTTAAAAAAATGAAATTCTCCTTTAGTTGCAATCGGAGATTTCTTGTAAAAAACTTCCCCATACCACAGTATTTCTAAATCAGTGTGCCCAAGACCTTGCAAAAATTATAGAACTTTATTTCTTTAGAAAATACAAGATATTGTTAAATCATGTCGTTATTTAATTGTATTTTTCAATTTGTAATTCATAAAATCCTTAAAAATTAATGTCACTTTATTTATCATATTAACAAATTATATACTTTTTTCTTATAACATTACTAAACACATTACTAATATTACATTTACTCATGAAGCTCTGTCATCATGCTCTGACTTTACTGAACTAGCACCTCTTTTTAATACATTTGACTAAAAACACCAAAAAGCATTTTTATATGAAAAATATCAATTATTTATTCAAATAAAGTTTTGAAATTCAATAGCGATACTTTCATATTAGCAACATTCCAAGAGTTTATAGTCGAAGAAATCGCCAAAGATTTTGCTACCTACAGCAGTTGTTTTTTTTTTTTTTTTTTTTAATTCTAATAGTTTTAGTAGTTTAAGCGAGCTGTTCGATTACATGTTTATTAAATTTGTTTTATTTATGTACAATTTTTGATGAAGTTTTTAATTTACTATAAAGGTTTTAGAATAACGTGTGGTGAAAATTTTATATATACAGTCTGTTACAAATGCATGTAACCATATTTACTATTAACTTTTACATGACGCAGTAAAATAAAAAATAATGAAAATAATATAAAATAGTTAGCTATTTTTATGTGAATAATGTATAAAAATTCAAACCATAAGCACAAAATAAAAACACACATTGATTCATTATTACTATTATTATTTTATTTACAGGATTAGATAATTATAAATAACAAGCCCCCTTTAACCCACATTGTACCGCTGTCCTATAAATAGGACAGCTAATAAAACATTTTTTTAAATAAAATTGGTAAGGATTTTTTGGATGCATTTTATTATGACGTCTTTAAAATACATAAAAAAAAAAAAAAAAAAAAAAAAAAAAACAAGTAACCAATTAAAATTTAATTGAAAAAAATCTATTTAAAAAATTCTTTAAGAATTGTGATCTTATAATCTAGAATTTTACCGTTATTATTATCTTTTTATTGGAGAAATCATAGAGTATTTTTGTACAACAGAAACAGTTTTTTAAAGTAAAATAAAATATTTGCTCATAAAATTATTTTATGTATGCATTTTATATGTCCTTACTATGTGTCCTACTAATATGTCCTGTTTAAAGGACAACTAGTTACTTAAAAAATTAAAAACTTTTTTTTCAAAATTTTGCTAGTATCTACTTAATTACACAATATTAATGATGTAATTGAAGTTTTAAAATTTTTCAAAAATATTTAATCGGTGTGCTTCAATATGGGTTAATCAGTCTGTTTTCTAATAAAGTGTATAGTATAACTATTTTGAAGTTTATGCGTATAAAATCATTCAAGAAGTAAAATATTAAAAGTATCCAGGAAAAAAAAATAATGAAATATATTTTACATTTTAGCTTCCTTCATTCAAGTACATGGATATGTTTTTAATAATTAAAATATTTCAATAAAACCATATTTAAATCCTCACTGGGTTGCATAATTTCTATATTTATCAACAAATTGAGACACCGGTTTACGTTGAAAACTTTTCGTTCATAATGTTTAACTGAAAAGTTCTTACCAACTAAGGATATCTCTTTATAAATTTTTATAACTTTTGTCACATCTAATAATATTTATTGACACTGATTTTTCCCTCTTAATACTACATCTGCATGATATCCTTTAAATAGTACTTCTCCATTAAGTAAAAAAATTCTTATTTCTTTTAAATAGACTATCTTCTTTTCTTCTGAACATATATTAATTTTTAAATAAAAATATGCAACGCAAATTGCTTGAGACTATCAAAAAATTTTATTCCATAAAAAGACCTTTTTATTTAGTACGTTAAATACATTTAAATATTTGGTAATTATGTTAAACTTTGATTATAATATTTTTATATGTCATTTTAAAGTTTGAGAAAATATGTGATTTTATCCTATAATATTTTAAAAGAAAACAAATCTGATTAAAATAAATTTATATAATTGATTTTAATCATCTGATTAAAATTGTTGATAGACAGTTATTTATTTCAAAAAATTAAATATTAAATCTACTAAACTTTATTAGGTTAATGAAATGTCTATAAGAATATACTAAAATCGTTATAATTTAAAGAAAAGCAAACTCTGGAATAAAATATTTTCCATACCTTTTTTTTTTCCCTTAACGTCGTTCTTTAAATTCCGATGTAATCCATGTTTTAGGAAGAACAAATTTTGGAAGTAGAAACTATGTGTTCAATAATACATACAACAGCAATGATGGGAATCATTTAAACCACACCAAAGCTGGTGTAAATATCTCAAACTCATACTTTTGTCTAAAGTATTATCTTGGGATGATTATTCCTATGAATTTTTTAGGTTAAATGTTTATATCTGACAGACTGCATGTTCATAACGCTACCTATTGTCCAGCAAAAAACTCCATCTGCCTGTTCTAAAGATTAAACGCAGTATAGTTTTATCGTCTGCGGTTTTTAGCGCTGTTTTGTTTATGAAAGCAAGAACAGATGGCTTTTCCGTTCTTATACATTTATATGACATAAAGCATACTTCCAATTAAAATTTCTCGTTTCTAGAATTTTTTGATGCATTTAACTTTTTTTTATGTGTTTCAAAATAGTTCAAGTTTTAAGTTTTGTAAAGCTACTGTCGAATATGACAATAATTAAACTAATATTGGGAGTGTAACAAATTAAAGAATGTTTAAATTTTTAGAGTATTTAAAATTCATTTTAATATGCAATAGTGCAAGGTCTTTTGAAAATAGAAAATTAAAGTTTATATTATAGGTAGTAAATGCAACATAAAAAAGAAATAAAATAACTGGAGAAATAATGTTTTTAGTGGGGGGGTCAGGCAAGTGTCATTTTTTTCTATTTTAATTTCCTGTAGAATAAAACATCTTGTAAGATAACAGTATTTTTCAAAATAAATTTCCAGAAACGAAAAAAATATAAATAAATATGAATAATTAATTACGCCACGTGTTTTGCATATATTTTTTATATTTTATTTTATATTCGGAAAAAGTTAAATTTATTTAAAAATTGTGACACAAGTTGCCAAATTTATTTTTTAAGAATTGCTACTAAAAATAACTAAACACTAGCAGAAAAGTTTATTACTGAAAATATGCAAGTGTTTTTATTTATATAATAAAACATTGCTTTATTGCAAAACTCCGTCCCTTCCCATGCCCACACACAAACAAATCTTTGCTTTCTCCACCTGTATATTAATTTCTGCCATTTCCGCTGATAAGAATAATTTATAGATAACAAACCAATTTCCCGGATTATAGAATACAGGGTAAAAACATTTTCTTATTATTGAAATCTCTACAGTTAATACATTTTTCTATATTGACCACTAATAACCGCAAAAAAACATTTCTATAAGAAAAATATCAATTATGTATTCAAATAAAGTTTTAAAATTCAATAGCGATACTTTCATATTAGCAACATTCCAAGAGCTAATAGTCGAAAAAATCGCCAAATATTTTAATATTTACAACAGTTTTTTTAATTCAAATAGTTTTAATAGTCTAAGCGAGTAGTTAGATTACGTGTCTATTATATTTGTGTTTTATTTATGTACATTTTTTGATGAAGTTTTTAATTTTGTTGTGGAATATTAGCCGGGAACAAACACTGAATTATTTTTATTGTTTGAAGTGGGAAGTTTTAATCTTAACATATGTTTTGTCACACTGTGAGTTTACAACATGGTAGGGTTTTTTGTCACATAATGAGACGTACGTTACATGTAGTGTCATAACAATGACGTCACAATTTTTTTTAAATTGACAGAAAAATATTTTTTACGGTAAATAACATGTTTTGAAGAATTTTTGTAATTTTTAAAAGTTTTCTAAGAAGTTCACATATCAGTCACAATGTGACGTCGCTTAGTGGTGGCATTTTGGTCACAGTTGTGACGTGACCACAGTGACTTACAGTGACGTCACAATGACGTCACTGTGACCATGCATGCTATGAGGGGTGTAATAAGACCTTAATTGCACAAAAATAATTACTAGATACTTAGGCAGTGGACTGGCACAACTAAAGGTGGCCGTTTTTCTAGTTTACAGCATTCATATGATGGAAAGGCATTTTTGATTTTCCTCAGTGAATAAAGATAACGAGCTACATAATAAACATACTTACATAAAAAACATAAACATTCTTACATAAAAGGAACTTCTTACTTCTTCGGAAATTATTCTAATGATCATTTCATTCTTTACCGTGTATCATGAATCTGTAATGGCCCGTCAAGTTCATCAAGTTCGTCAAGCCCGTCAAGTCATTAATATTACTCCATTCAGTTGATATGTTTAATTTAAAATTCGTTTCTTTTTTTCAAATTTTTTCGGTCATCCTGGCCATCTATAGACCTCGACAGTCAGTATTTCATCCTAAGGAATTTAACATCCTTTAAGCAATTCAGATTTTCTCGTTGAAGTCTTTTTCTTTTTAAGCTCTGTTTTTCTATTTCAAGTTTATCATTTTCTTTCCTCTACTTGCTGTTTTTTCCATCTATCGAAGACAACAACTTCAATACAGTTGTTCATGAAACCATCATAGTAATTTTCATACGCATTTGTTAACATGATTAAATCAGCAATTTTGGGTATTGAGAATCGGCTGTTCTAAATCATCACATAATGTTATAAAATAAACCTTTTCATCTTTATTCAAAGCTGACATCATCCCTTTTGCTTGCTTTGAAATGAAATAAAAATGCTAGAAGTTCTTTGGTCATAATAACAAAAACTATAGATTCGATTATAGATGAATTTTTATGGATTTCAAATTACAAATTCAAATACACCGTAAAAAAAAAAAAAAAAAACCCTGTAAACTACTAAAGTTTTTCTAGGAAACTGGGATTCCAAGAACTTTTTGTGTAACGGCAACAAAAAAAATTCATGTAACAGATGCACTTTTGCGCCGAAAATCAAAAAATCTGTAAGGTTACTAAGAACTTTCTAGGTAACTGGGATGCCCAGAACTTTTCATGAAACTGCAACCAGGGTTACAGATAAAATTTTAGTAAGATTACTGTAATTTTAGCAGTTTCATTTGTAAAGTTACAGATTTCTGTAACTTTACAAAAACTAGTTTTGTAGATTGGCAGCTTTCTTCGTACAGTTACAGATGAAAGTTTAGTAAGCAAGTAACTTTACATCTGTAGAACTAGAGGTTTTTTTTTTTTTTTTTTTTTACTGTGTACGAGTACAATAAATTTAATACCAAATTTTATTTTCTCTATTTACATTATTTTAAAATAATCACATAAATGCTCTAAAAGTTCCTTCATACTGAAGGAAAGTCCTCTTAATACTAAATAAATCTCCAAAACAGTTATATATTGTACTGAAATTTATGTATTCTTTACAGGAATTCTTATAAATTTTTTACAATAACGTTTACGCAGCCGCAAATGACTTTTAGTATATAAATTACAAATTTTGAATTATATAACCACATATAGCTACTCCTTTTAATAAGTGATGTACGGAATCTGAAATGAAAAAAAAGGGCTTGAATATCTGAAAAATTAAATGTGAACGTAAAAAGAATGCATAAACAATCCCTCAAGATAAATAAATAATAAAAAATGATATAATAAGGCAAACACTGTAACAAAATTGTGAAAAATATATAATAAGTAATTTATTGTTCAATAATATTATTTTAGAACTTTTGAAAATTATTAAATTTATTCGTTTCTCAAATTAATTTCTAATATTAATACGAAATAATATGAATTTTAAACAAGATAAATTAACGTGATGAAACTACAAAATGTTTATAAATAATGCTTATGTGACATACTTTTAAGATTTTTATAATTAAGATCATTAGCTATTTTTTATTAAACCACAAAATAATTACATAAAAATGCAAAAATTGTGCTAGCAATCGAGTTGACACATTATTACTTTCTTATATTTTCAATAAAAGAAAGTATTGTAATCGAAATATTTTTAGGCTTCTGGTTTTCGACGGATTTACAAGTTTTAGATGTCAGAGATCCCCCAAAAATACGTTTATGCAAAATGTCTATCTATCCGTGTGTTCGTCTGCCCGTGTGTCGCCATTTTACCATCGAAAATGTATGAAGTTATGCATAGAATTGAATCAATTTTTTATGTTTTTGGCTGTTGCAAGCAGGTCTTCCTTCAATTTAGAAATATTCCGCCGGAAGAGGGCGCTGTAATATCGATTATGTGCCATTTTCATTATTGTACCATCGAAAAGTTCATGCAGTTATGCATAGAATTAAACCAATTTTTTGTGTAAGTTTTTGACTATGGAAAGCAGGTCCTCCCTGAAATTGAAAAATATCTGCCGGAAGGGGCGATGTGACAGTGTTGTCTTGACATTTTCATTATTGTACTATCTAAAAGTATATAAAGTCATGCATAGAATTGAATCAAACTTGTGCATGTTTTTAGCGATAGCAAGCAGTTCCTTCCTGAATTTGAAAAAAAAAAAAATCTGCGGAAACGGAGCTCTGTAATAGCGATTTTTCGTACCCTTTTTTTTATTGTATCGTTGAAAAGTGTATGAAGTTATGCACAGAATTGAAACAATTTTTGTTTGTGTAATTATTTGGCTATTGCAAGCAGGTCTTCCTTCAATTAAAAAATATTTCGCCTGAATAGGGCGCTGTAATAACGATTATATGTCATTTTCATTTTTGTACCATCGAAAAGTGTATGAAGTTATGCATAGAATTAACCCAATTTTTGTGTAAGTTTTGGGCTATGGCAAGCAGGTCCTCCCTGAATTTGAAAAAAAATCTGCGGAAGAAACGCTGTAATAGTGCTGTCGGTCCCATTTTCATTATTGTACCATCGAAAAGGATATAGCATCATGCATAGAATTTAACCAATTTTTTTGTGTATGTTTTTAGCATTAACAAGCAGGTCCTCCTGAATTTGAAAAAAATCTGCCGGAACGGGGCTCTGTAATAGCGATTTTTCGTTCCTTTTGTTTATTGTATCGACGAAAGTGTATGAAGTTATGCATAGAATTGAACCAAACTTTTTGTGTAATTATTTGGCTGTTGCAAGCAGGTTTTCCTTCAATTTAGATATATTCCGCCGGAAGAGGGCGCTGTAATAGCGATTCTGTGCCATTTTCATTATCGTTCCATCGAAAAGTGTATGAAGTTATGCTTAGAATTAAACCAATTTTTTGAGTAAGTTTTTGGCTATGGCAAGCAGGTCCAACCTGAAATTGAAAAAATCTGCCAAAAGGGGTGCTGTAATAGTGATGTCTGTGACATTTTAATTATTGTACCATCGAAAAGTATATAAAAAGTTATGCATAGAAATGAACCAAAGTTTTTGTGTATGTTTTTAGCTATAGCACGAAAGGCTTCCTTGTATTTGAAAAAAAAAAAAAAAATCTGCCGGAACGGGGATTTGTAAAAGCGATTTTTCGTACCTTTTCTTTATTTTATCGCCGAAAAGTGCGTGAAGTTATGCATAGAATTGAGCCAAAATTTTGACGTATGTTTTTTGCTATAGCCAGCAGGACCTCCTTGAATTTGGAAATATCCCCCCGAAAAATTGCTCTGTAATAGCGGGTTTTGTATAATTTTCTCGATTTTTCGTAGATCTATTGCCCGAACTCGCGATCTGTTATTCTCAAACAGCAGATGTACCCCGGAATAAAGAAAAACTATTAATATTAATAGATATCATGATCGAGATTAACTCATTTTTACTCCGATTAATTAACTGAAGCAGAAATTTAAGATGAAAATTAAAATTGGTATAGTACTGAACAAATAATATTAACTAATAAAACTAAAATAAAACTAAATAAGTAACTAATAATAGTATTACCATCTGTAACTACTTTTTGAAATATTAAGAGCCATTATTTTGAAATCAGACAAAATGTGATAGTTGTATTTTTTTATTTGCTTGATATTTTTTTATGTGGAAGTAGATCACATTTAATGAATAATGTGCAATTTTGAAGCCCTGAAAAAAATTTCCCTTCACTGTAAAAAATGCCAAAGTTCAAGGTTGTGATCGCCATTTTTCATGAAAAGTGAAATGCGAGTATGTTTGTAGTGCTAAAGCTTGGGAAAGAAACGACATCCCAAAATTCTTTTGAGGTGATATGTTAGTATAACACTACCTGCTTTGAAACTGTATTAACTTCCATCGGGCATTGTTATTTTACATTCTTATGTTGCCTCAAAATGCAATGAAAATGACGTTTTTGTCCATTTTCCGCACGTGTTTTCTTATTTAAGCAATAGTACCCCAAACTTTTTCTTATAGAATATCAAAGTGTACTACTAGGACAACCTAAATAATATAAAACTTAACCGGAATATTGCTGCTGTTAGCAGGAATAGTCTGTTAAATATTCAAAAATTTCAAAATAGGCAGCATTTCAATTAAATCTTTTCTCAAAACAGCGTCACGGTTCAATAAAACAAAATATATCACTTAGTAGTTGGAAGTATGTTAAAACACATGTAAAAGAAAAAAAAAAGTGGGGCCTCGTCATATTTTTAGAAAAAAAAAAAAAGTCAAAAATCACAAAAAAGACTGTCATTTATCATACTTTTTCCCTATCAAAAAACGAAACATCCCTTTTCTCTTTCCGCTGGGTATGTTTTTTTCCCTATGAGAAAATGAAATATCCCTTTTTCTTTCCCCTTCCTTCTTCTAAATAGAAAAAAGGGAAATTTAAGTGGGATATTTTGACTGTGAATCTTTGTAAATTTTGTTATTTTTTTTTCTAAAAATATGACGAGGCCCCACTTTTTTTTTTTTTTTTTCATGTGTTTGTACATATTTTCAACTACTACGTAATACATTTTGTTTCATTGAACCGTAACGCTTTTTTGAGAAAAGACTAATTAAAATGTTGCCGGTTTTGAAATTTTTGAATATTTAACAGACAATTTCTTCTAACAGAAGCAATATCCCGGTAAAGTATTATATTATTTAGATTGTCCTAGTCCAACACTTCGATATTCTATAAGAAAAAGTTTGTGGTACTATGGCTTAAATAATAAAATACGAGCGGGAAACGGACAAAAACGTCATTTTCATTGCATTTTGAGGCAACATAAGAATGTAAAATAATAATGCCCCATGGAAACGAATACAGTTTACTAAGCAGGTAGTTTTATACTAATATTTCATCACAAAAGAATTTTGGGATGTCGTTGCTTTCCCAAGCTTTAGCACTGCAAACATACTCGCATTTCACTTTTCATGAAAAATGACGGTCACAACCATGAACTTTAACATTTTCTACAGGGAAGGGAAAAAATTTTTCAGGGCTTCAAAAGTGCACTTTATTCATTAAATGTGATCTACTTCAACATAAAATTATCAAGCAAATCAAAAAATACAACTATCAAAATATCACTTTTTTGTCTCAGTTTCAAAATAATGCCTCTGAAGATGTATGAGATAGAAGAAAGTTTTAGGATTTGCACATCCAACTAGTTTTTTATTAAATAATTAATGATATAGATTTTTGACTGATTAGAATATCATATTAGCGTTTGCGTTACATCTAAAATATCTATTTAAACTAAGAATGTATCAATAACAGAGATTGAATAATCTCAGGTAAAAGCCAAAAGCTTGTATATTTTATTTTAAATACTCATTTAAAATTCTTTTTAAAGATAATCAATCATTTTTCCAGAGTATATTTTGCATACTGGAGAAAACTTTAAACAGTTGTTTACAATATTGAACTAAATGAATACCATTTTCGAAAAATATTAAGCTGCAAGACAGCATTAAGTAACGTTGAAGCACTACTTTGATACTTTGATAGGTTCTTTTGATGAATTACTTTGGTAGTCACAAAAGATTATCACAAGAATAAAAAAGCAATTACGTTTTATAGATATTAACCATACATTCAAATGTGCGTTTCGTTTTATTAGTAGAAACGCATATTTATTTATTTATTCCTTTGTTGTTGTTGTTGTTGAGTCGAAAAGTAATAATACCACTCTTTTCTTCAGCGCTTTTTTGCATTTGCTGCCTTTTTATTAAAGGGGGAAAAAACAGTTAAAATTAAACAAAGGATATTTAAATGTCACATTTTCTGTAAGCGTATTAGCGTCAGAATACCTATTATTTTTTATTATTGAAAAGAATTATTATTCCAAATTATATCATTTTCTGATTTTGCAAAACTCTACAACTGAAATTCGTTTTCCCCAAATCCATTTCAATTATTATTAAAACAGGTTAACCATACACTGATAATAAAAAAATAAGGAAATAAACAAAAATGTGCCTAAACACGTAAAATACACCTAAAATACATAAAAATTCCTAAAATACAAAAATGAAAGTTAAAAAAAAATGTGTCTATTTAACTAATATCATAATCACAAAACGTAAAATGTTGCAATATTTTATGTTATATACATTTAGGAATTTTTGTGTTCTTAAACCTTATTCTGCTGACAATTTGTCAGCAAGGCGTATCTCAGCTCCCATGTCTAAATCTGTAACAAAATTTCTATTAATTATAAATCAATTACAATAAATCAATATTTTCTCTTTTTTGAAGACCATTTTCAAGTAAGAAAGATCCAAATAATTTCTGGGAAATTTATTGTTTTATTTGATTACAATTGTTTGAGTTAATTTTTTACGGAATGGAGTATTTATATTTATACTTGCGCAAAAATAATTTATTGAGCATAATTTTCTCTGGGTTAACTTCCATTCAAAAACTCACGTATTTCAAATAGTAATATGGTTTGTATTTATCAAAACTTTACTTTCAAGGTACACCGTTGCTTGAGTTTCGCATTAAGTTCCGATCCCGGAATAATAATTTATCCTAAATAGTTAATTTTGATTTGAAAGATTTTTATGTGCAAGAGGAAAATGAAATACAAAATAGACATAAATACTTCTTCATAATGGAAATAAAACGAAAATACGAAAAGAAGGTGAATTTGACCTCATATATCAAAAATAAAATGAATACGTTTTGAGGTTGAAATAAAAGGGCTTGTGTTATGATATTAATTCTTATTATAAAAAAAAATTACTAATATCTCATGGTTTATCGTCTGCACACAGCTAATAGAAATGTTTAATTTTTAATCGAAAATTTCAATGAAATAAAAAAAAAACTTTTGATAAGCAAATAGATAGTAAATGTCAAAATTATGCACCGCAAAATTATTGCTGTCGAAAATGACGTAATTGTATCGGGAAATAAATATTTTCATTCTTAAAAACCAAACATTAACTAGATTGCGTGAAAAAAAAAAATTACGAGTGTTGCTTCTTCATGCCACCTCATTTGAGAAAATATGAATGAAACTTATTTTAGTTTTAAAAGTTATTTCCATTTTCGTTCATAAAACGTAAACTTTTAATATAATTGCGTCAATGTAAATAATTTCCTGTCCACCAGTATTGAAAAATAAGGCACGGGAGTGTAAAAAGAAATCTAAGATTTACGATAACCATTAGCGCAATCAGTAAAAAGTTCATATGTAAATTAATGAGACAACGTGGTTTTCAGGGGGGCGGAGCCCCCCCCCCCCATCCCCGAAGAAATCTACTTTATTATTTAAAAAAATACCAGAATTAGTAGCTCATTAAAATTTTAAAATATTTTTCCATAAAAACGTTTTTAATTTAACGCTTCTAATGTCTGAAAGCTTCGTATATTTTATTCTTATAAGTAATTACATAATTTGAAAACATGAAATTGCGGTTTGCAGGAAATTACATATTTCCAAAGAGTTTCTAAAAACAATGACTTGCAGAGCTGACGTTGAGGCTCCTGATCTGCAGATTTACTAGTATAGAATAATGATAAACTTCGCGAACATTTTTTTTAAATTTTGTAATATATATATTATTACTTATACAATTTTGACTTATGCTGTAGTAAGATATGAGGTACCTGATTTTTTGAGGAAGTACCTCCACTTACAAAATGGTATATGATACAATAACTTTATCGTCATATTTCGATTTAGTAACGTGAAATCTATAATCAACAATTCATTTTATGGTAAGATTTTGATGTCGACCAGTGTTTTCATTAAACATTTAATTAAAGTATCTTGTAGACACTTTTTTTCAATTTTTGGTGTACAATTGCAATAATAAAGTCTGATGCTATGACTTATATTGCATTTGTATGTGCAAATGATAGAAATATAAATTGGAAATGAAAAGTACTCGACCACACTTAAGAACAAATATATTAGTTATGTTTATGCCAGAAAATTTAAAAATTCTTAAGAAGTAAATATCTCTTTACAAAATATAGGTATTTGATGCAAAATTCATTTAAATATGATTTTCATTAAAACGTTTCCTACATTTGTAAAATATCTGGCTTTTATATTTCGAGTAGCTTTCTCATATAATTTCTTAGTTCTTGCTGAAATTTGCATGAGGTATCACTTATCTTGATATGGTCTCAAAGAATGAGTATTACTGAGTCCTAAGATTTTTTTTTTCTTTTGAACAAGGGATTAAATTTTTTTAGACTTGTGAATGAAAATTGTAGTAATGTCCATGTGTCGCAATAAATAGTTTGAGACGTTCAAAATTTTTCTACTTTCTTATGTTGCAGGCGCAAATCATACATTCGAATACTAATTAATGATACTTACGCACCGCCTTTTCAGGAGTCGATGTCCATTTCCAATTGAATAGACTGAGTTTCTGACTGGTTTTGTGCATAATTATGAATATGACAGAAATATAAATCTATATTCGAGTACTTGACGACACGAAATAGCGAATAGATTAGTAATGATCATACCAAAATAATCTATAATTTTAATAAATAATTTCCTTACAAAAATAGGTGTTTTATTAACCCTTCAATGCCGGGTGTTGCTTTCCGGCAACATACCCAATTTAGGCTCTAAAATACTATTAGAATAATTTTGAAGCGATAACGTCTAATGTTGCCAATAAAATACATTCTGAAAATATTATTAAATCGATTTTCAATATGTAGATGGCAACACGTGTGCTGTTTAAGAATAAGTTTATTTTTTCAATTGTTGCTACATGTTCTTTTTGTTTTGCTTGGAAGCTTGCGAAATACCCTATTTTGTTCTGCAGTGAGCAAGTGAAATTTATTTCGTATTATAGTTTTTAAAATTCTTGTGTGTTTAATATTATAGAATTTTATCAAGGGAAATTATTTTTTCAATTAAAGACCACAGTATTGCCGATTAGTAACAAACTGTATTTTAGCCGTAAAACATACTTAAAACAAAATATGATTTATTTAAGTATTTTTCCCATGATTTATTTAAAAAAAGAAAGCCGAAAAACATTATTACAATGATTTTTGAAAAATCAGGCATTTAAGTGTTAAGAATTCATCTTTGATGATTTTTATCAAATAGTTTTTCCGCATTTATAAAATATCCGAGTTTGATATTTTTTTCCGGCTTTGAAGCTCCTTAGAAATTTTCTTAGTTATTTCTGAATTTTCATCAAGTAGGGTGACCCAGCCAGAAGTTGATCAAATAAGGTCGGTGCTATGGGGGTTTTATTATAATTCCTTCCTTTTAAGTTTTAGAAGTAAACTAACATGGTTGCTACAACACTTTATGAATGTCCTATAGTGGGCAGAAATTAAATCTGCTGAAATTAAATAGTAACAAAAGTATAAGTAATGTGTTTCTTTAATTTTCATTTTCCCAGTAGTTGATCAATCGAAGAAACCTGTCAAAAATTCAAAAATTAATCTTTAAAAATATCATGCTTGGGCTGTGATTAACAATAATTCATAAAAAACTATTATTTGAAATAGGCAAGATCGAAGTGAATTATTTTAACTAAACGTAATTGTCTCCAATTAATTAAAAACTAAATTTTTACATTTTCTAATAAAAAAATCCTTGCCGGCTTAGCCTATGTCAGCCTGCTCAGCAAGGTGGATTTCGAAGTTAAGTACTAATTTCGCCAAAAAAACTAAATCAAGATTAAAGAAAAACACAGTTTAATAATTTTATCTGGACGTTTTTGACGAGTTTTTAATTTCATTTTTCTTCAAGAGCTGATTTTATCAGAATCATGTTAAGTCGGTATACAAAATTAGAACCACAAAATGTTCAAATATGCCAATATTTGCATAGTCTGGTTTTTATCATGTTTCAATACATTTTTTCCAACGCATATGACGTTACATATTCACCTGCTGACGTCCATTATGTTACCAATATGACGTAATATTCACAGCAATAATTCATAAAAAAATATCATTTGAAATAAGCAAGATGGAAGTGAATTATTTTAACCTACCGTAATTGTCTCCAACTAATCAAAAACTAAATTTTTACATTTTCTAGTAAAAAAAAAAAAAAAAAAATCATAAAAAGGCTTCTCTTACAGGAGGCAGCTGACTACAATGTGACAACAGATGCTCCAAAATTCAAACAGATATATTATGTCTAGTGCCACGTGTAAAACTCATATCCACTTGAAATGGCGCAATATTTAAAAAAAAATTGATCAACTACTGGAAGCCTATCAAATACTGACGGGGTCACCCTATGTCTTGTCTTGGAACAGTCGCGCAGAAAGTGCTATTAAGGGGACCGGGAAAGCAAAATTCAACCAAAAAAATCGATTTTTACTTTTTTATATCATTAAATAGTTTAAACTTTTATCTTTTCAACGATGTGTCACACATGTTTATATAAAAAAAAATAAATGTTGAAAATATTCATTCTTTCTAAGAGTATACTTCACAGCTTAATGGCCATTTAAATCTTTAATTGACAATTTCTCAAAACTTGGATATTTCATGTCTGTGTCCCATTTTTTCAATATCTATCAAACTTAAGAACTCAGATTTTTATTTAATACTTATATTATGTTATATTGTATACTTTAATACAGTGATTTAATGATTTGTTGAGAATTTTATTTTAGGCAGTGAAATCTTACCAAAAAGGGCTAATTTAAAAATGACTTTCAATAAATAATTAATAATTCATTTTGAGTTTCACTTAGAAAGAAAGTGGCCTGCTAAAATACGTAAATCATGTTATTCTAACTACTCGAAAAAATCTAGACCTCTATCTTTCACCATTTCAGAGAAAAAGGTACATAAAGTTGGTGAATTTAACATGACGGAGATAGGGCTTCCCCGGTCCCTTAAGTTATAAGAATTATTTCTCGAACAAGTGATAAAAATTGTTTGAGACTTGTGAGTGAAATTTGTTGTTGTCATCATGTAATGGAATTCTTTAAAAATACTAAAATATTTCTAGTTTTCTATTGCTGCGGACCAGCGGTACCTTTGTGTTAGTTGCAGTTACAACTTTTCACGAGTCGATGTCCGTTTATAATGAAAATACTGATGCGATGTTGTGCTTGAATATGAACATCACAAAAATATAAATATGTTATGAATACTACTTGATGACACCTAAGGATAGGTAGAATAGTATTTTTCTGTATCAGAAACATTAATAACTTTTATTGAAATAAATAAATCTGTCTTTGAAAAATAGTTGTTCCATTCAAAATTCATTTTTGTTGATTTTTATCATACAGTTTACTATATTTATAAAATATACAATGTGACAACAGATGCTCCAAAATTCAAACAGATATATTATGTCTAGTGCCACGTGTAAAACTCATATCCACTTGAAATGGCGCAATATTTAAAAAAAAAATTGATCAACTACTGGAAGCCTATCAAATACTGACGGGGTCACCCTATGTCTTGTCTTGGAACAGTCGCGCAGAAAGTGCTATTAAGGGGACCGGGAAAGCAAAATTCAACCAAAAAAATCGATTTTTACTTTTTTATATCATTAAATAGTTTAAACTTTTATCTTTTCAACGATGTGTCACACATGTTTATATAAAAAAAAATAAATGTTGAAAATATTCATTCTTTCTAAGAGTATACTTCACAGCTTAATGGCCATTTAAATCTTTAATTGACAATTTCTCAAAACTTGGATATTTCATGTCTGTGTCCCATTTTTTCAATATCTATCAAACTTAAGAACTCAGATTTTTATTTAATACTTATATTATGTTATATTGTATACTTTAATACAGTGATTTAATGATTTGTTGAGAATTTTATTTTAGGCAGTGAAATCTTACCAAAAAGGGCTAATTTAAAAATGACTTTCAATAAATAATTAATAATTCATTTTGAGTTTCACTTAGAAAGAAAGTGGCCTGCTAAAATACGTAAATCATGTTATTCTAACTACTCGAAAAAATCTAGACCTCTATCTTTCACCATTTCAGAGAAAAAGGTACATAAAGTTGGTGAATTTAACATGACGGAGATAGGGCTTCCCCGGTCCCTTAAGTTATAAGAATTATTTCTCGAACAAGTGATAAAAATTGTTTGAGACTTGTGAGTGAAATTTGTTGTTGTCATCATGTAATGGAATTCTTTAAAAATACTAAAATATTTCTAGTTTTCTATTGCTGCGGACCAGCGGTACCTTTGTGTTAGTTGCAGTTACAACTTTTCACGAGTCGATGTCCGTTTATAATGAAAATACTGATGCGATGTTGTGCTTGAATATGAACATCACAAAAATATAAATATGTTATGAATACTACTTGATGACACCTAAGAATAGATAGAATAGTATTTTTCTGTATCAGAAACATTAATAACTTTTATTGAAATAAATAAATCTGTCTTTGAAAAATAGTTGTTCCATTCAAAATTCATTTTTGTTGATTTTTATCATACAGTTTACTATATTTATAAAATATCCGGCTTTGATAATTCGAGGAAGTTCCATAGAAATTCTTTTAGTTATCCCTTGAATTCTCTTGAGATACTCTTGTCTTGAAATAGTCAAGCGGAAAGTGCTATTGCGTTAAAAGGATTTATTTTTCAAACAAGTGATACAAATTGTTTCAGACTTGTGAGTGAAAGTTGTAGTTGTGTTCATCCATCCCAAAGGAATAGTTTGAGAAGTTCAATATTTCTTGTTTTCTGGTCGCCTTTATAATATTCTTCATAAATTTATACGAAAAATAAATTTAATTTAACGTATCTATTACTTTTAAATTAGAATTCTTAAGGGGACTTAAGACTCTTAAAGTTTCTAAACTTTCGAAATTTTATTATTTTATTTAGATGTTAAACTGGTATCCTTTCTGAACAGTTTGATGTAATTGTTTCCGTGAAATTACCATTAGAACAGAAGTTGTAGCTTTTAGAATTATACTCGCTCAAAGCTGACGCGACGTTCCCGAAAATTTGAAATTATTTTTCTCTAAATAACTTTTTGGGGCATAACGTGCAGGATATCTCAAAAAGTTTTGACTATTTTTTCAAAAAAATTTCAAAAATTTGTTTCATGTTAAAAGGGTAAAAAATAGCAACGTTAAAAGCACCAAAATTTTAAATTCTCAGCATACCAGTTTCGGTAGCATATAGCATACCTTCCCCAGTGCCTCACTGAGGAAGGTATGCTATATGCTACCGAAACCGGTATGCTTAGAATTTAAAATTTTGGTGCTTTTAACGTTGCTATTTTTTACGCTTTTATTATATTGCACCAAGCTCCTACTTGATAATTATGTTTCATGTTAGTTTGTATAACCTGAAGCTAAATTTTTATTTTTATTGTTAAAAATATATATATATATTATATGATTATATTGATGAAATATTCAAAATTTTGTATTAGCTAAATAAAACTTTGTATTAAAAATATAAAAAAGCTTTAAATACAAATGTATTTAGGAGGTTCAGGGTAATTATTGCGATCTGGAGTATAAATAGGCAACAAAAGTTTCATTCTTGTTGCAAATTTACTTTCTAATTCTGCTGTTATACAAATTTTCTGCCCTTCAAATGTCTGGCAGTTTGGAGCCCCCTATAAATGCTAATTCTGCTTCTTGCAATTTTTAAAATACATGAAATGAAAGACCATACGCATATCTTTCATCCTAATAAAAATTGTAATGAAATATGATTAAATGTGAACCTAAATAAAAATGTGATTAAAAAGATATTGATTGTTGAAAATGGTCTTTTTAGGTGCGTTCGTAATTATATAAATACGTAGCACCTATAGTCGTCGTTCAGTCCGTCTGTCCGTCCGTCTGTCTGTCCGTCCGCATATAATAGAGCAAAAACTACCCAACCGAATGGTCTGAAATTTTAAATATATGATTGTTGTAAAATTTTGTCGAGCCATTTCAAATTTTATGAAAATCGGATGGATAGTTAAATTACAGGGACAGTCAAAAGTTTTTCTTTACATTACGGCCAATGGGAAAAATTATTGAACGTGCATTTTAATGATGTTAAAGCTTTCCGAACGGTCTCAAATTTTAAACGTATAATTATTGCGACATTTGTCGAGCCATTTCATATTTTATGAAAATCAGATGTATAGTTAAATTACAGGGACAGTCAAAAGTTTTTCTTTACATTACGGCCAATGGGAAAAATTATTGCACGTGCATTTTAATGATGTTAAAGCTTTCCGAATGGTCTCAAATTTTAAACATATAATTATTGCGACATTTTGTCGAGCCATTTCAAATTTTATGAAAATCGGATGTATAGTTTAATTACAGGGACAGTCAAAAGTTTTTCTTTACATTAAAGCCAATGGGAAAAATTATTGCAAGTGCATTTTAATGATGTTACAGCTTTCCGAATGGGCTGAAATTTTAAATATATAATTGCTGCAAAATTTTGTCGAGCCATTTCAAATTTCATGAAAATCGGATGTATAGCTTAATTACAGGGACAGTCAAAAGTTTTCCGTTATATTTAGGGGAATGGGAAAAAATTATTGCAAGTGCATTTTAATGATGTTACAGACTATGCACTTATGAATTGCAAATAAATACACATTCAGTACAATATGGGGTGCAAAAAATAATTATAAAACTAGTTATAGTACGAACGCACCTCATTTGCCACGTTTGACGAGCAATTTCCAACTTGTTTTCATTTCTTCCAATTTTAAGGGCTCTGAGACCCCTTAAACAACAGTGTTAAACATTTTAATTATTTTTTAAATGTAATTTTACAAATTGATATTAATGGTAGTTAACAAAATACTTCGATTAACCCTTTATCTACTAACGGTACTTATAAGTACTATTAAAATAACTTGTTATAAAATTCATTTAATACATCGATTAGTAATAATACAGTTTAGAATGAGTTATAGTTGCATTACTTTATCTTGTTCCAAAAGCATTATTGGTTACACAAAACAAAAGTATTTTTAAAAGGATGATTTCTTTTTCTTTGCATCTTTTGAGCTTTCTTGGCGTTGATGGGGGATTTTTCAATGCGGAAATATTTATATATTTCTATTGTAAGAGCATTATATTTGTACATTTCAAAATTCTACAAAATAATAAGAAAAATATTTTGAATAAAAGATTTGAGTGGTGTTAGAAATATTGCACAAAATCCCTATAAATTAAAATTTATTTAATCCTTCTAGATCATTCTAAAATTTATTAAATGATTATGTAAATCTTCTAATGTAGTTTCGAAAATTCACGAAAAATGCTTTGGAAGATAAAATTTTCATGAATTCATAATTCAGAACATGAAATGTTAAGGAGTAATACCATATTGAGTAATTCCATATTTTCAAAAAAAAAAAAAAAAAAAAAAAAAAAAAAAAAATCACTTAACGTACTAAACACACTAAACACACTTAAATCATACTTTATTACTTATAAGTCGTTATGAAAAGTTAAAGGGCGATTTTTGACCTATTGAAGTAGAGCGCACAATAGTGAGTAAACAGTAACGAGAACTTTATGGGAGGTTTTTTTTTTTTTTTCAGAACAACAGTTTCGAAATCTGTGGACACTCCCATTCCGCCAATTTTCAACCTATCAAATTCCATTTTTTTATTTAATTGTAATTAAATTGTAATTATAATTTTCTATTTTTAATTATTTCCTTTAATACATAGGGTATTATTTTGGTTTATTCATATCTTTTTTTCCGTGTAACGTTAAGTGACGAAATATTTGAAAAGTATTGAAAATTACAGTTTACTGTGAATTGATGTCATTTCACAACATGCATAATTTTCAAAACGATTATGTACTTTACTAAAAGACTAATTTGTACTTTCTTCTATATTTACAAGAAAGTATTACACTCGTGGAAATTTTTGAATTCCGGTTTTCGACAGATTTACACGTTTTGGGGATCTGAGATCCCGAAAGTCATGCTTTTACAAAATGTCTGTCTATGAGCCTGTGACTCTGTCTCTATGCGACACGAATTTTGTGGGCGATCTATCTCAAGAACTAACGCACGGAATTTAATAAAAAATCATATTCAGTTAGCCCCTGATGTAAATTGTTGCTATAAGTTTTTGGTGTAAATCGCCCAAGAGGTGGCGCTGCTACGCTGCATTTTCACGATTTCCGCAATAGCTCTATCTCAAGAACTAATGCCCATATTTTGATCAAACTTCTGATTTAGTTAGTATTTGATATGACTTGATGCTGATTACGTTTTGATGTCAATCGCCCAGCAGGTGGCGCTGCTATGTTGAATTTTTCAAGATTTCCACAATAGCCCTATATCAAGAAATAATGCACGAAATTTCATCTAGCATCATATTGAGTTAGATGTTCACGCAAGTTGTTGCTGATAAGATTTTTGTATTAATCGCCCAATAGATGACGCTGCTATGCTGGATTTTTCACTATTTTCGGAATAGCGCTATCTCAAAAACTAATACACAGATTTTCATCAAATTTCAGATTCAGTTAGAAGTTGAAAATTTTTGTTGCGGATTAGGTTTTAGTGTAAATCTCCCAACAGGTGGCGCTTATATGCTGCATTTTGCAGGATTTATACGATTTTAGTGAAAGTCATATCATAAGAATTGAAGGACGGATTTCATATCTATTCACGGAATTTTGTATCTTTAGAATCCTCATGATGGGCATAGATTGCCATTTATTTTTGGCACTGTGATAGAGAATTTTCAAATGTTAACACGTATGAAAGAGAAGAAAGTTTTGGGATTGGTACATCCGACTAGTTTCATATTGTTCTTGATTGAGACAACGATAAGTTATACAGCCCGTCACATGATCTTTTTCTTTATTTGAAATGCTTCTATACGTCAGCTGCTTAGCTGCAGTGTTCTAATATATCAAATAAAAATCTTACCTTTTTTTCATCTTTAACATATATATATAATCATTCAATGTAAATGTATTCATTTCGCATTAAATAAAAATCTCGATGTGCCCTAAATTTCAGATTGTTAAAATGGTGTTACCACACAATATATTTTTTAATTTGTAGGAGACATATATATGAAATTTCTTATGATGCTAAGCATCATCTGATCTTATCGATTGCAGCGTACTTTATATAATATTTTAACCTGAACAAAAGCTTGTTGTTAAGTACAGATATATTAAATACTTTAATAGACACAATTTTCTTTAAATATCTATATGCAACATGCTATTAAGCAGTGTTGCCACGATCGGCTTTTTTCTTCATTAATTTTGAATTCGCACCAAACTATTTTTAATAGGAATTTTAAATAATTTGTTTGCGGTTTGTTTGCTTTTGTGTAAAACAAAAATAACGATTTAAACGTTTTGGTAAAAATTTGGAATGTCTGAAAAAAAAAAAAAAAACCGTTTTAGACAGCAGTGCTGTTAGGGTTATTCTTGCTATTTGGAATCATATCTACTAATTCTTCTTCTAGGCAAGGAGAAAAAAAAATTCTTCTAGGCTAGGCGTAAAAAAGGGGGATGCCATTTGCAGGAAAAAATAAAAATATATCTTCTGTCACTTTATACAATGATTTTTCTGAAGTAGATTAAAAATATTTTTCGCTTAACATTTTCTAAACCCATTACTCAAATCCTAAATAAATACACACATTAAAAGTGTACACATAATATTTGAAATGTTATAATGTTGATACAAACGCTGGGTTGAACCGATTACAATACAATCCTCCTTAATTATTCCATGTTACGTTAAAATTGAAGTAACGTATTCAAATACGATACAGTTATAAAGTGACACACAATTACAAGGTTTCTATGAAATTAAAATTATTTCCTTGCTTTAAAAAAAATCTATTTTATCCAATGATGTATGACGAACTCACTGATAATTTTGTGAAATGAATATTCCGCTGGAAAATTATGTCGAGGCAGAGAGATTTCTCCACGGCCTCGTTAGCGTGACCACGCTACCCACGTACTTTTTATGAACGAGTTGGCCCAACTCGTATTTTTTTCGTATTTTTTTACAATATTTACGCTATTATGAATGTATGATAATTTACATTCTTAATAAAAGATATACAGTTTAAAGAATCGGTTATACCTACTAATAATGAAAAAGTTTATTTTACTAAAGTGTTACAAAAAGCAAGTTGGGGGATATGGTGAAAGAGCTGCCACTCAAAGAAATTTCGTCCGTACGAGTCTGAATTAATATCTATCACGCACGTGTATGTCATAAAAAAATTGCGCTTGTTAATATCGATAAAATATGTTCTCCTTTTATTATTAAACAAGTGTTTATGAAAATCGTACCTTTGGCATTTCATCTAGATTGGCATAGTTGTTTTCAGGGGAACAGTGCTGGTTGGCACGATTGGCGAAGGAATCCAAAATTGCGCGAAAAAGCCATTTTAGCATCTTATAAAATTTTTCAAGATGACGGAAAGACATGGTATTTAAACATTTATAGACATATATATATATATATATATATATATATATATATATATTTAATAAATGTTATATATGTCACATGTTAAAAAAAATACGATGTTTATACAGATAGTTTAATTTTTATGATATTACATATAGAAATATAACTTACATAATATATACACCTATAAAAATATTATGTATTTATATATAATTTTATATATTTATAATATTTTTTATACATGTCAAATTAAAACAAAAGCTATACATTTTTCCGAAAAAAATATGCTAAATGCAAAAAATTACACATAAAACATATGAATAAAATCCATTCGAGAAAAAAAGCAACCCCAAAGGCAACCACATCAATTCATTTAATGCCAAAAAATGCTCTCCAAAAAATGCCCGCCAAAAAAACCAGCACAGGATATAGAACTCTTCTCATTTTGAGTATGTAAACTTATTGAAAACACAATTTGTCTGAGAAAAAAATAACTAAAATCAAAATTTTTATTCTTTGCATTGTATTTATTACCGTATTGTAACAATGGTGTTTACCACATTAGAACAAACCAAGCAAAATACGAAAGTAGCTTTTATAAAACTTCATTGTCTGTAAAGAAAACGATTTTAAATATTTAATGATTTACAGATATTGCGCTTTTATGATAGGCATACTGTTTCACATGGGTTTGTTCTGGTCTTCTTTTTCATTTCTTGTCTTTTCTGCTGGAGACTCAATGTACAGGCACTGTACATTTACAACAAAACAAAAAGTAAATTATTAACAAAAAATAAATTAAAAACAAAACATATTGTTAAATTATAAATGTACAGGCCTGTACATTTACATCGTACATTATATGTAAAATAATCCGCACCTAAATGAAATTTGAGTAGTCCTTATCGTCATGTAAAAATGATTAAGTTTTCTATCGAAATACTAGAGAACGACTTTACCTCCACAGTATTAAAAATGTCGGAGACGAGATGATGTCTCTTGCACCAGGTGTTCTCCAAAGAACCTAGAGGCAGCAAAATTCACTAGGTCTATTATGCCACAGAACAAATACATGATAGTCTGATGATTGCCATTATCTGACGACTGCCATTCCCCCCATCTTCTCTGATGTCGTAAAAATTGTGAAGGTGGGCATCGGAAAGGGTAAATAAAATTATGTTAGTACTATTATTTTTATTGTTATGGTGTTGCTGTTGTTATTACTATTATGAATATTACTTTTTAAAATACTAGTAAGCATTTTGCAATGAACAAACCTTTATAATCTGTTTAAATTTGTTGTTCTTTAGCTCATTTAAAATTGATCGCTTGTCATTTTATCATAATGCTTCGCCAAGTTTCATTTATTCATTTAAAAAATATATTCTATCTAAAAAACGCAATGCACGACATCCCAACCCTCTATCTTGACAGCTCAAACCTGCACAGCTAACGCATTGTTTTAGCTATTCGAAACTCTGTCCCTTCGTCCATTTTGTAGTTGTAAAGATAATTCCTTTTCTCGAAAATCTGTTACTTAAAAATTAAGTTGATTAAACAAAATTCCTATATTTTATTTTTACAAAATTGTATAATTGCTGAAATTTTAATTTTTTTGTCAAACGATCAAATAATACACTATCTATCACCAAAAAAATTTGAAATATTGTAACGAATCCCACAGCTTTTTAGAGCAAATCAAAACGAAAAGGAAAACGGGAATTGATAATTTAAATGGAAAAGGTGGTCAAATTCCCATCTTGGTCATATTTTCTGATTCTGTTTGCTAAAACGATTTTTTTTCTTCAAATCATGATAAGATAACTTCGAGAAAGCTCCGTTATACTTATTGAAATCTTTTATGAAGGTTTGGCAATTTTCAGTTGTATTCGACAACCTAAGTTATATAACTAATCCAATGAAAAAACTCTAATATTATCTATCATTAAATCTGTAAGTATCAGCAATGCAAATGGTATATGAATATTCAGAAGCATTTTTTAAAAATGCTAACGGTTTTTTTATTTTTTGTTACTTCTTGAAGAAATTAATTAATTATTTGGAATTTATAGTACGTAGAATCATTCCAAAAGGTGTCGTGATAATTCTTCAACGATCTGTTATATTGAAAGACAATATAAATGAAAATAATTGATGTTCAATCCTGAACCAAATAAGAAACTATCTGGAGCAACCGAAATAATAAAAAAGAAAAATGCCCAGCTAAACTGATGGCATTGAGCTCACAGGCTATTCACACTAATTGTATATCATACTCTTATTTTAAAGAATAATGCCCCTCAAAAAAATAAGTGAAGGGGAATTAGCCCCCGTTTCACCCTTTATACTTAACCAGTGAACCTCCAAATCTAATAAGGGGAGCTCCTTATCATAATAAACCGGTATACCAAATTTGGGGCAAATCGAATTATCCTGCCAAAAAAACCATTTATCTAAATTAAGAGGGTGGACTAGCCCCCCCCCCCCCTTTATCCTTAACCAATGAATCCCCAAAACGAATCAGGGAAGCTCCTTAACATAATAAACAGGTATACCAAATTTGGAGCAAAGCGAATAATTCTGCATGAAAAAACCGTTTATCTGAATTAAGGGGTTGGACTAACCCCCCTTTATCCTTAACCAATGAACCTCCATAACTAATCAGGGAAGTTCCTTAACATAATAAACCGGTATACCAAATTCGGAGAAAATCGAATCATTCTGCATGAAAAACCCATTTATCTGAATTAAGGGGTTGGACTAACCCCGTTTTCCCCCCTTTATCCTTAACCAATGAACTCCCAAAACTAACCAGGGAAGCGACTTATCACAATGAACCTAGGAAAAAATTTTGAAGCAAATCGGATGTTTCTATCAAGAGTTATCGCGTTACGTACATGCGTACGTACGTACATACATACATACATACAGAGCGGGCGGGCACATTAGCTCTCAGGCTTTGATAGCCTGTGAGCTAAAAAGTTATAGGATTCATTTTTATCTGTATTTAATTTTGAAAAAAAGATGCTGAAACATTTGTACCGGAAAAATAATAAAAGAAAAACTTAAGAATAGAAAGAATACGGTATATTAGCGTGTAAACATACGTTAGTATCGGTGAGTCAAGGTTCCTAATCGTCTGTTTTAAACGATTAGAGGAGCGATAACAATAATCAAAGAATAATGAACAAAATCATTCAGGATTCCGTAAAGATTGATTTTAATTTCATATAAGAATTTTTTCGATGTCTTGTTAGTTAAAAAATAATTTACAGTATTTTAAGTTTGTGACAGGTTTTTTTTAAACCAGAGCACAGTGAAATCGTCTCAGATTTGTATATAAAATATTTAATCACATTATATGGATATTTTGTTCTCATCCAACATCCACAAGATACGCGATTAAATTTTTGATGAAATTTAGCCTGACAAAGAAGAATTTCGTGAATTTTCATTTGAATCAAAGCAATTATAATAATTTGAATTAGAAAAATAAATTTAACTAATACGTTTTATCCAGTGTACATTTTATAGAAACCTTTTGATTGTGCTTTTAAGTTTAGATTTATTGTAGGCAACTTTTGATGACGTTATAGCCCATATATACCCCTCGGTATTAATTTTCTAACTCTGCCTATCTGAATATTCGAACTTAGAATGTTTATATTCATAAAAGGCCGTGATCAGATACGTCAAAGAACATAATATACAATTAAGAAAAAAAAAGTTTTTTTTAGATTTTTTTATTTTTAAAATACAGTTTAAAAAAAATATTTTTTTCATATTAGCTAGGATGCTACAATTGTTTTCTGTTTAAAAATAAATTCAAAAATAATATATTACTTTTCTGTTGTTATATCATCATAAGTTAAATATGCTGAAGTATAATTATGACCTTCAAGTGCGTCCTGAGATAATAATGGTTGAATGCTTTGCTCTATGTTAAGTCTCTCATAACATCGAAAGCTAAATAATTATGTCTTCAAAACAGTATTTATCTTCACAGAAATTTTAGCTTTTAAGATAAATTACTAAACTCGGAAAGATGAAAATACAGGATTAGCATAAAACAATGAACGGATTTTCAAAATTTGTATTTCCAAAATTATTCTGCATATTATAATAAATGATATATGAAATTAAAAAAGTCCTTCCGGCCATTGCCGGGAGGAAGAGGTAGCTTTCATATTCCTTATTTTAAAAAAGCCAACTTATATTATTCAAACACACGAAGCTCAATTAAGTGGAAACCGAATGTAGGAGATTCAATACTAATTTTTATCAATACTAAATCATTATGAATGAGAATTTCGCGAAATTAGTCATCATTATCCAAGTTGCTTTTAATTAAAGTAACATATATTTGGCTGCCAAATTCGGCGATTTCGTAAAGTGCCTGCCATTTTAAGACAACATGGTGGATGAGGCTAACCAGTGAACTTGGTCGAGACCTTAGTAATTGCTGCGCACATGCTCACTCACATCGGAATCGGTTGATATATACGAGTGCTGTCGCAGGCAAAAAATCAGATTTTTCAAAATGTCACCCACGTTAGGAATTGAAACTACTATATCTGAGCCATTTTTTAAGATAAAGGCAAACAAAAAATGCTCCTGAATCCTTATATCAAGGTCAAATACTTAAGAAAGAAACCTTTTTCAATTTCTAATTTTTTTGCACCTCACTTTAAATATAATTTTTTTTTTAATTTAATGGCCGCCATTTTGAAACAAGATGGCTGATGAAGCTGGCCAGCGAACTTGGTCGAGATATTGATGTATACTATCCACATGCCTTCTTCCATCGAAATAGGCGAATACGTGTGGTATCGCGTGACAAATGCAAGGTCGTTTCAAAGTGTTAGCCATGATAGAAATTCAAAGTGCTATAATTCAACCACTTTTTAAGATGTAAACAAAAGAACAAATTTTCAGAAACAAAAACTGCTCCGAATCTTTGTATCAAGTCCAAACACATGAAAAAAATCTTTTTCATTTTCCAATTTTTTAATACCTCATTTTAAATTTTAAAATACATTTAAAAAAAATCTCAACCCTTTTAAAACAAGATGGCGGATGAAGCCGGCCAACGAACTCGGTCGAGACATTGGTATGCACTATGTACAGACCAAGTAATATCCAAATCGTTTCATAAATACGCCTGTTATCGAAAGACAAAAATCAGGTCGTTTTAAAATGTCAGCCACAATAGAAATTCAAAATGTTATAACTCAGCCATTTTTTTAGATATAGACGAAACAAAACCTGTTCCGGAATCTTTGTATTAAGGTCAAACACATACGAAAAAATCTTTTTCATTTTCCCATTTTTTTGTCATCTCATTTTAAATTATTTTTTTTTAATTTTTTAGAATGGCCGCCATTTTGAAACAAGATGGCGGATGAAGCTGGCCAACGAACTCGGTTGAGTTATTTGTATTTATTATGTACACACCAAGGTACATCCAAATCGGTTCATAAATACGTCTGTTATCATGTAGCAAAATCAGGGCGTTTCAAAATGTCAGCCACGCTAGAAATTCAAAATGCTATAACTCAGCCATTTTTTAAGATATAAGCAAAACAAAAACTGCTCTAAATCTTTTTATCAAGGTCAAACACATAAGAAAAAAATATTTTATCAAGTTTCAATTTTTTGGTACCACATTTCCAATTTAAATTTTTCTTAAAATTTTAAATGGCCGCCATTTTTAAACAAAATGGTGGATGAAGCTGGCCAACGAACTCGGTCGAGACATTGGTCTGTACTATGTATAAACGAAGTTACATCCAAATCGGTTCATAAATACGCCTTTTATCGCGTGACAAAATTCAGGACGTTTCAAAATGTCAGCTTCGCAAGAAATTCAAAATGCTATAACTCAGCCATTTTTTAAGATATAGACGAAACAAAAACTGCTACGGAGTCTTTGTATAAAGGTCAAATACATAAGAAAAAAATATTTTTCCATTTTTAATTCTTTGGTACCACATTTCAAATTTTAAATTTTTTAAAAAATTTTAAATGGCCGCCATTTTGAAACAAAATGGCGGATGAAGCTGGCCAACGAACTCGGTCGAGACATTGGTATGTACCATGTACACACCGAATTACATCCAAATCGGTTTATGAATACGAGAGTTACAGTATGACATAGGTCAGATATATATATATATATATATATCAATTTTGAACGGAGGGTGGTTTCGGGGTCTGGGGGTCATGATCGATGAAAATATACCAAAATTTTTTGAAATCGCTTTCCTCCGAACGGCTGCAATAGGTAGCTTTTTTGTAAAGAAAGCTACCTAAAAAAAAACAAAGTTTTTTTTTCAGTTATAAATCTTTCGTAACACAATAAACATCTCTTTGTGTAATCAAGTTTTTTCCACACATTTTTCAGTTTTGCACAGTGAACGACGATTAATACATTTGAAATACCTTAATACAATTTTCTTTAATTTCTATGAGTGCTTTTGGCAATGGTGAGTAAATTTACAAGAGAATGCGTTAATTTAATGGTTAATATTTTCCGCGCACATTGTTAAAAAGTCCTTCCGGCCAGTACCGGGAGGAAGAGGTAGCTTTCATAATCCTTATTTAAAAAAAGCCAACTTATATCATTCAAACACACGAAGCTAAATTTAGTGGAAACCGAATATAGGAGATACAATACTAATTTTTATCAATATAATGAATGAGAATTTCGCGAAATTAGTCAGCTTTATCCAAGCTGTTTTTCTTTAAAGTAACTTATATTTGGCTGCCAAATTCGGCAATTTCTTAAAGTGCCTGTCATTTTAAGACACCATGGTGGATGAGGCTAAGCAGTAAACTTGGTCGAGACCTTAGTAATTGCTGTGCACATGCTCACTCACATCGGAATCGGTTAATATATAGGAGTGCTGTCGCATGCAAAAAATCAGATTTTTCAAAATGTCACCCACAATAGGAATTGAAACTGCTATATCTGAGCCATTTTTTAAGGTAAAGACAAACAAAAAATGCTCCTGAATCCTTATATCAATGTCAAATACTTAAGAAAGAAACCTTTTTCAATTTCTAATTTTTTTGCACCTCACTTTATATATATATATATTTTAATTTAATGGCCGCCATTTTGAAACATGATAGCTGATGAATCTGGCCAGCGAACTTGGTCGAGGTGTTGATGTATACTATCCACATGCCTTCTTACATCGAAATAGGCGAATACGTGTGTTATAGCGTGACAAATACAAGATCGTTTCAAAATGTTAGCCATGCTAGAAATTCAAAGTGCTATAAATCAACCATTTTTTAAGATATAAACAAAAGAACAAATTTTCAGAAACAAAAACTGCTCCGGAATCTTTGTATCAAGGCCAAACACATAAAAAAATCTTTTTCATTTTCCAATTTTTTAATACCTCATTTTGAATTTTAAATTTAATTTTTTTAAACGGCAAACCTTTTGAAACAAGATGGCGAATGAAGCTGGACAACGAACTCGGTCGAGACATTGGTATGTACTATGTACAGACCAAGTTACATCCAGATAGGTTCATAAATACGCCTGTTATCGCGTGACAAAAATCAGGTCGTTTTAAAATGTCAGCCACAAGATAAATTCAAAATGCTATTACTCAGCCATTTTTTTTAGATATAGACGAAAGAAAAACTGTTCCGGAATCTTTGTATTAAGGTCAAACACATACAAAAAAAAATCTTTTTCATTTTCCAATTTTTTGGTATCTCATTTAAATTTTTTAATTTTTTAATTTTTTTAAATGGCCGCCATTTTGAAACAAGATGGCGTATGAAGCTGGCCAACGAACTCGGTCGAGATATTTGTATGTACTATTTACACACCAAGGTACATCCAAGTCGGTTCATAAATACGCCTGTTATTACGTGAGAAAAATCAGGACGTTTCAAAATGTCAGCCACGCTAGAAATTCAAAATGCTATAACTCAACCATTTCTTAAGATATAGACGAAACAAAAACTGCTCCCGAATCTTTTTATCAAGGTCAAACACATAAGAAGAAAATATTTTTTCAATTTTCAATTTTTTGGTACCACATTTCAAATTTAAATTTTTCTTAAAAATTTAAATGGCCGCCATTTTTAAACAAGATGGCGGATGAAGCTGGCCAACGAACCCGGTCGAGACAGTGGTATGTACTATGTATAAACGAAGTTACATCGAAATCGGTTCATAAATATGCCTTTTATCGCGTGGCAAAACTCAGGACGTTTCAAAATGTCAGCCACGCTAGAAATTCAAAATGCTATAACTCAGCCATTTTTTAAGATATAGATGAAACAAAAACTGCACCGAAATCTTTCTATAAAGGTCAAATACATAAGAAAAAAATATTTTTCCATTTTCAATTTTTTGGTACCACATTTCAAATTTTAAATTTTTTAAAAAATTTTAAATGACCGCCATTTTGAAACAAAATGGCGTATGAAGCTGCCCAACGAACTCGGTCGAGAGATTGGTATGTGCTATGCACACACTGAATTACATCCAAATCGGTTCATAAATACGCCTTTTATCGCGTGACAAAATTCAGGACGTTTCAAAATGTCAGCCACGCTAGAAATTCAAAATGCTATAACTCAGCCATTTTTTAAGATATAGACGAAACAAAAACTGCTCCGGAATCTTTGTATAAAGGTCAACTACATAAGAAAAAAATATTTTTCCATTTTTAATTTTTTGGTACCACATTTCAAGTTTTAAATTTTTTTTTTAAATTTAAATGGCCGCCATTTTGAAACAAAACGGCGGATGAAGCTGGCCAACGAACTCGGTCGAGACATTGGTATGTACTATGTACACACCCAATTACATCGAAATCTGTTCATAATTACGGGAGTTACAGTGTGACATAAGTCAGATATATATGTATATATATATATACATATATATATATATATATATCAATTTTGAACGGAGGGTGGTTTCGGGGTCTGGGGGTCATGATCGATGAAAATATACCAAAATTTTTTGAAATCGCTTTCCTCCGAACGGCTGCAATAGGTAGCTTTTTGTAAAGAAAGCTACCTAAAATGATCTGGAAATATAAAAATTAATATTTTAATATTTTATTTCGAAAGTAGTTAGTAAAGTGCGATGTGTATATAATATAGATAAATTGACTTTATGAATAGAACTTTTACATGTAAGATTAGCAGATTTATTAATAAATTAAAAATGATGCAAATTCAATTTTCACTTCAATAAAAATGTCCTCCAATATAATTTAATCAGTTAATAATGATAATTATCTTACGGCATTTTCGAAACTCTGTACATGTATTCATAGTTTATCTTAAGTATTTAGAATAACAATAATTATGTTAATGAAGAGTATTAAATTAATCTCAGGTAAAAGCTAAAAACCTAAATACCAACTCTAAATCTTGAGAAATGTAATCAATCATTTTTAAAGAATAAAGCTTACTATACAGAAAATCTTAAGACCGCTTTTAATAGCATTTCCTTATGGAAATTTCACGTTTAAAAAATGCAAATAAGTTATAAATATTGAAGATTAAATTAATCTGAAGTGAAGGACAAAAGTCTGTATATTTTTTACCAAAGACACATATAAGTCTTTCTAAAGATAATCAATCATTTTAAAGTCAGCATATTATTCACTACTCTGAATAACCCTTAATAATATTAAAACTGCAATAATATACATTTTAATAAATATAAAAATGAATAGCTCTTCAAAGTTTGCGAAGAAATCATTTTGAAAGAATTATTTTTGTAGTCTGAGGCATAAAACAGATATAGACTCTTCATAGTCATAACAAATTTCACAAAGTTTTACGCACATACATGCGTATGTTGTTGGTAAGTTAAGAAAAAAAAATCTCTGTTTGTTATTCTTTTTGCTTTTACTACCTTTTTTAAATAACGGAATAAGATTAAAACAAAACAAAACAACATAAAACAAAAGTGTAGTGTAGTTATTATTTCCGTTTATTAAAAAAAAAAAAAAAAAACGGTTACAAAAATTATAGGATTCTTACATATGAAAGTTTACTGTTATTCTTTGAAATAACCTTTAATTTAGTTATGCATTCATATTAATGTATTATCTATCAAAATATGTATGTAATATATACAATATATATATCAAATATATGTATCTAAGATAAAAGTTTACAACAGAGTTGAACTAGGTGATACATATAATTTTCTGTGTTTTCTGTGTAAGTATTGAAACAATTTTTTTTAAAACATATGCAAAATAGTTTTTTGAATATCGTTATTTTAGTGTTTTTATTTTTGATTCATGAATGTCCTTTAATATGATTTAAAATAAAGACAAAAAATAGAACAGTTAATACAACTTAAAAACACTATTTCTAGAAGAATTCCAGCTTACGCTTTCGACTAAATATCATCAAATATCAAACTGCTACCCTTATACTTTGACCCATTTTTACTTTCTTCTATCTTTACAAGAAGAAAGCATTGGATTCGTGAAAATTTTCGACTCCCGGTTTTCGACGGATTTACACGTTTTAGAATGCCCAGAACACGATTTGATGGTTTTTAGAAAATGTCTGTCTGTGAATCTGTCTGTCACTCCGTCACTCTGTCACTCTGTCACCTGTGAGTCTGTATGTGACAAACATTTTGTGGGCGCTCTATCTCAAGAACTAATGCACAGAATTTCACAAAACTTATTATTTAGTTATACCTTGATATAAACTAGACCTGATTAGTTTTTGGTAAAAATCGCCCAACAGGTGGCGCTGCTATGCGGTATTTTTCACGATTTCTGCAATAGCTATATCTCAAGAACTACTGCACGGATTTTCATAAAACTTCAGATTCAATTAGTCCAGGATATAGTTTGGTGCTGATTACTTTTTTGTGAAAATCTCCCAACAGGTGGCGCTGCTATGCTGCATTATTCATGATTATCGCAATAGCTCTAACTCAAGAAAAAATGCACGAATTTTCATCAAACTTCAGATTTCGTTAGTCCTTGATATAAATTAGTGCTGTTTAATTTTTGGTGTAAATCGCCCAACAGGTGGCGCTGCTGTGCTGCATTTTCACGATTTTTGCAAGAGCTGTATCTCAAGAACTATTGCACGGATTTTCATCAAACTTCAGATTTAGTTAGTCCTTGACATGAATTGACGTGTAAATTAGTGCTGTTTAATTTTTGGTGTAAATCGCTCAACAGGTGGCGCTGCTATGCTGTATTTTTTGCGATTTCCGCAATAGCTTTATCTCAAGAACTAACGCTTAGATTTTCAACAAACTTCAGATTCAGGTATACCTTGATATCATTTAGTGCTGTTTATTTTTAGTGTAAATCGCTCAACAGGTGGCGCTGCTATGCTACATTTTTCAGAATTCCCGCTGTAGCTCTATCTCAAGAACTAATGCACGAATTTTCATCAAACTTCAAATTCAGATATACTTTGATATGAATTGGTGCTAAATTCATGTAATTTCTTGTACTATTTAAATGATTTAATTGACGTGATTTATATAGAAGAAAGTTTTGTGATGGCCACAACATACTAGTTAAAATTTAATGTAATGTTAAATAATTGTATTTGTTGTAATTGTTAAATAATGTTAAATAATTTAAATAATGTTAAATAACAGTTGTTCTTTAAGAAATTTTTAATTCACCAATTTAAAAAAAAAAAAAAAAAAATGTAATATTCCATCCTTATTTTTTTAATGTACCACAAGGAACTTTCAGAGTGAAACAAAATTTTCAATTCATTGAACTTTTATTATTTTCAACCTATTGAAATATCTAAAAAAGAAACACAAATTGAGATGGGTGAACTGAACAATTTTAATATAACTCATTTAAAGAGACTTAGATGCAATAAAAAAATTTATTCTTTTATATTTGATTCTCGTTAAAAAAAAAAAAAAAAATGCAATTATTAGTGAGAGTTATTAGTGTTTTAGATATTTTTGCGCATTTTGAATTAGGTTAAAAATCAGTCAAATATATAGTATGTTCTTGAATTTTATTGTATTGCTAAATATTTTTGAATAATTAAAATAAGTTTGAATTCATACTTAAATTTGAACATGATAAATGTGGTAGGAAGATATTTTGATATGTTGAGATAACTAAAAATCAATCCTTGTTAATTATAATAAGCGTTTTAAAAATATTTAATCAAAAAACGTTTCATTAGAAGAAATGTTAAAGAACGTGGTACAAAATTGATTACGAAATTATTTTACCAGTCTTCTTTAGTTATAAAATATCCGCCTTTGATAATTCGAAGAAGTGTTTTATAAATCTCCAGATATCTTTCAAGAATTCTCATGAGGTATCTTTTTTTCTCAAAATTGTCGCATTCAATGAGTTCTGTCCGATAATGTTATTTCACGCCTATTTTTTTTTTTTTTTTTTTTTTTTTTTTTTTTTTTTTTTCAGATTTCTTCATTAACATCAATTTTTGAAATGGGAAAATTTACTTTTTACCTTAATTTATTGCGTGAGACGCGATGTGTTCCCATGTCTACTGATAAAGTTCATTTGCGCCACTGTATTTTGTATGAATTTCCAACAAAGAAGAAGTACTACAGAAGTTTGTAGAAGTTTTTTGAAAGTTTTTGGTGAAGGTACAGTTTCTGATAGAGCATGTAAAAGGTGGTTCGAAAATTTTCAAGTAGGTGATTTCGATATTTCTGATAAGCCACTTTCTGAGCGAACATCTTTGATCGTCGACGATACAGTCAAGATTTAGTTAGAGAAAAATCCTTTTCTGATTACATCGGAGATTACCGATAGGCTTGATTCAGCTCAACAAACCATTTCGGATCATATTCGGAAACTAGGATTGGTGTGGAAATATTTGAGATGGGTGCCACATGATTTAAGTGAGAAGAATTTGAATAATCGAGTCAGCATATGCACATCTATCTCTGTTTGCACGGAACAAATCGAACCCTTCTTGGATGGGATGATAACTGGGGATGAAAAGTAAATTACCTATGAACGCATCGAAAGGAAAAGGGCATATTGTGAATCCAAAAACCTGCCCCTCCACTTCTAATCCGAAGTTGAGCCTGAGTAAGAGAATGTTGTGTATATGGCGGGACATTCGAGAATCAATATAGTTTGAGCTGTTGAAACCGAACGAAAATCTAAATACTTAGGAGTACTATTTGCAAATGGATAATTTTAAAACAGCACTCTTAAAAAAGAGGCCGTCGGTGTTCAATAGGAAGGACATCATTTTGCATCATGATAATGCCAGGTCACATACTGCTTTTGATACTCGTCAGAAACTCGCAGAGCTACGCTGGGAAATTCTGCCACATCCACCATACTCCCCGAACCTAGCACCCTCTGGTTATTACTTGTCTCTGTCCTTTTTTGCAGGACAAAAAATTCAAAAACGAAGAAGATATCAGACAAGCAATGGTTCAATTTTTCGCTTCTAATGATAAGGCATTTTAAAAAAATAGTATATACAAATTGCCATCACACTGATAATCTGAAGTCATAAATAATGACGGAAATTATATTTTTCAATGAAGTTTATTTAAGGTATGGAAACTCTATTATTTTCTTTTATTCTAAAAACGGGCAGACCTTCCCGGTATACCTTAATTAAGGTGCAAACAATAGAAATTTTACCATTTCAAAAGAGTGGTGCTAATGAAGAAATCTGAATTTCAAAAAAGTAGTCGTGAAATAACATTATAGGACCGAACTTTCCGGTAGATATATTTTTAATTTTAATAGAAAACATTTGAAATTTCTCATAAAATTGTACAATTTTAGATATTTACGCATCCATTCACAAGTACTTTTTCTTTTATAAGTATTTTATATGGAATATATTACCGAAATGATTTTTATCACACTTTTGTATATTTATGAAATATCTGATTTTGTTATTTTAATGAATCGGTTTAGACATTTTCTCAGTTATATATAGAACGTGAGCAAAAGTCCCTTTTCTTAAAATAGGCGCTTAGAATAAATTCTACTGAGTTATAAAATTTTATTTCTGGATCAAAAGTAAAAAAAAAAAAAAAAAAAAAAAGAAAAAAGTGTCAAGTTCCCATTTTGGTCGTAGTTTGCCATGCTGTTTCTTAAACGATTTCGTTGTCTATGAATTAAAATAAGAGAATTTCGAGAAAGCTTGGTTATACTTATTGAAGTCTTATATGAAGTTTTGGCAATTTTCAATCGTATTCGACAACTTAAATTATGTAGCTAATTCAATAAAAAAAAAGTCATATTTTCTGTAATTAAATCTGTATGTTTCAGAAATGCAAATGGCAAATAAATATTCAGAAGCATTTTTTATTTTAAATGGCAACGGTTTTAAGACTTTTTGTTACTTCTTGAAAAAAATAATTAATTATGAATAGAATTTATAGTATATAGAACTATACCAAAAAGTGTCGTGGTAATTCTTCTATGATTTGTTATACACAAAGGCAATATAAAAGAAAATAATTGATGTTAAATTCTGTATGAAATAAGAAACGTTCTGGAGCAGCTAAAAAAAAGTTATAGGATTTATTTTGATCGACTTTTAACATTTAAAAAAAGGTGCTGAAACATTTGTACCAGAAAAATAATAAAAGAAAAACTTATGTATAATAAATGAATACGCCAGCAGACTGTGTAGAAACACGTTTGTGTCAGCGATTCAAGATTCCTTATCGTCTATTTTAAGCGATTAGAGGCGAATAAATAGTTATGAAGGATTTCGTAAAAGTTGATTTTATTTCCTGATAAGAGATTTTTACGATATCTCCTTAAAAAAAAAAAAAAAAAAAAAAAAAGTAATGTACAGAATTTTAAGTTTGTAACAGGATTTTTTAAACCAGAGTGCAGTGAAATCGTCTCATATCCTGTATCTAAAATATTTAAACTCACTATATCGATATTTTGTTCTCATCCACAAGATACGCGATTAATTTTGTGATGAAAATTATCCTGACAAAGAAGAATTTCGTGAACTGTTATTTGAATTTACAGACAAATTAAGGCAAATAATAATAATTTCATTCAATAGAAATTTTTAACTAATAGTTTTTATCCAGTGTCCATTTTATAGAAACCCTTTGATGTGTTTTTAACTTTAGATTTATTGTAGAAATTAGGGCAAATAATAATAATTTGATTCAGTAGAATTTTTTAAATAATAGATTTTATCCAGTGTACATTTCATAGAAACCCTTTGATTGTGTTTTTAACTTTAGATTTATTGTAGAAATTAGTGCAAATAATAATAATTTGATTCACTAGTAATTTTTAAATAATAGGTTTTATTCAGTGTACATTTCATAGAAACACTTTGATTGTGTTTTTATCTTTAGATTTATTGTAGGCGACTTTTGAAGACGTTAAAGCCCATATGGGCTTGGTATTAATTTTCTATATAGTCCTTTTCTAAATAGTCCTTGGTATTAATTTTCTCACGATGCGTATCTGAATATTCGAACTTAGAAAGTTAATATTGATAAAAGGCCGTGATCAGATACGTCATTGCACCTAATATATAATAAAGAAAAAAAATAATTTTAGATTTTTTATAACTTTTAAAAAATTGTTTATAAAAATATTTTTTTCTTATTTACTAGGATGATACAGTTGGTTACTGTTAAAATTTAAGTTAAAAAATAATACATTATTTCTTATTATTTTAGTATCATAAGTTAAGCATCCGGAAGTATAACTATTACACTGAAGTGTGTCCCGAGATAATAACGGTTGAATACTTTGCTCTATGTAAAGTATCTCATAACATGGGAAACTGAGTAATTATGACTTAAATAAACGGTCGAGTGAGAGTATTACTCGCGTTCAGAGAGTCCCGTACAATAACTATATGAATTGTAAACTGTATTATTTAAAAAAATAGTGCTAAAAGAATAATAAGACATCGTAAAAAACTATCAGATGTATACATACTGCTAAAGTATGAATGGCTATACTATAAAAGATCAAAGAGATATAAAGCCTAAATAATATCAAATATTGTTATTTGGTAAAACTCTTTTTTTTTATCCTAATCTGTTTATGATGAACTTAATTCGATACTGACAACAAAAGTAGTGCATATTTAAACTTCATTTGGAATTTCATAAAACTAAATTCAGTGTAGTAATATTCTTTTCTTTTTACACCGTAGCTAAAACAAAACCTTTTTTCAAAGTTTAAACTTGGCATTGTGCGAATAACGTTTCGAATGGAGGTCGCAAAGTTACTACGCCGCCATGGTCCGTGCCGCGTTTTTCCAGATAGGTTTTTAATTAACTTTTAAAGACACGGGAGGCGTATTGAGAGACCCACTCAATGCAAACTAGTCTCGAATTCAACTAGTCCCGTAGTGTTTATGTGATTAATTCTAATTAAATAAGTCTGTTTTTAACAATTTGACATTTATTGCATTTGTACTGCTGCTGTGTATTGCATTACAGAAATATATCTTTAAAAGGTGTTATCTAGGCTTTAAAAGCCGATGGTACATGGATTACGTCGCCTCTGTCATTGTGTAAGTCCAAACCGTCCGTGTCCTCAAGGGTTAATATATCGGCTAATTACGGACGATTTTTTTTTCGAAAATCATTATCAAGAATGCTTTCGTACTTCTGCTACGATAAATACCTCCAGCGCTCCTGAACAACTTTGCTGAATGCCCGCAAATCGAAATTTGTGTGTAAAGGAAAAATACTCTTTTCTCAAAAACTATGTGACCTAGGGTAATCGCTATAATTTTCCTGCAAGTTTTAAATTAACATCTACTACCTATAATTTTTTCCTAATTTTAGTTTCAGTGGATTCAGCAATAGATGGGGGAGGGGGGGGGGGGCATATGTTTGCACTACATTTTCGACGATATCTCTGAAAATCTAATACCTAAATTTAAAAGAAATGTATTTTTCAGTTCCGCGTTACGAAATCTTTCACACGATACCCCACATGATATACAAAGTAAAGATGTTTTTTTCAAGTAACTTAATTGGCCCCTTTACGCTTTCCCTAAATATATTTGTGAATGTTTAATTTTCGGTAAATATGTGGGGTTAATAGTCTTTATTATTTCCCCCAATTTGAACTTTTACATTTTATATTTTTCGAGTAACATGGAATATATTATATTTTTCTTATTATATTTTTCATTTTATATTTTCCGAGTAACACAGACGGACAGACAGACAGACAGACACAAGAGTGTACTTATACAGGTACCGTTTTTACTTTTAAGTACGGAACCCTAAAAAGAGTATTAATCTTTACAAAAATGTTAGCTTTTAAAATGAATTACTAAACTCTTGTCCGTATGCTATAATTATATACAGAATGCATATTTCAGATCCAGTATTTCCCATATTCGGTGCAAGTTATTCCAAAGATCAAAATACAGGGTTAGCATAATTGAACTGTGAACGGCGCTCAATACAGCACTGATGCCTTCTTTATTTATCTTTGGTCGTTTTTGGCAATAGAGAGTAAATTTGCAACAGAATGCCTTAATATTTTTCACACAAATCATTAAAAATGATCTAAAAATAGGAAAATTAATATTTTAATGTTTTATTTCGAGAGTAGATAGTAAAATGCGATGTGTTTATAACATAGATAAATTGATTTTATGTAACATTAGCTACATGTAACATTAGCAGATTTAGTAATAAATTAAAAATGGTGTAGATTTAAATTTCACTTCTATAAAAATGTCCTACAATTTAATTTTATCAGTTAATGATGATAATTATATTTAGGCATTTTCGAAACTTTGTAGTTGTCGTCATACTTCATCTTCAGTATTTAAAATAAAAAAGATTATGTTAATGAAGAGTATTAAAATAATCTCGTAGCTAAAAATCTAAATACTAACTCTAAATCTTAAGAAAGGTAATCAATCATTTTTAGAGAATATAGTTTACTATATAGATACCTTACGACCGCTCTTAATAGCATTTCATTATGTGAATTTCACCTTTAAAAAAATGCTAATAAGTTATAAATATTGAAGATTAAATTAATCTAAGGTGAAGGGCAAAAGTCTGTATATTATTTAGTATAGACACACATAAGTCTTTCTAAATAATCAATCATTTTAAAGTCGGCATGTTATTGACTTTTCTGAATCACTCTTAACAATATTTAAATTGCATTAATATAAATTTTAAGAAATATAAAAATGAAGGGCCCTTTAAAGGTTGCGTAGAGAAAGGTTGAAAAGTTGAATTTTGATGAAAAATTATTGTCGTATGAGTTTATCTTTTAAATGAAACAGAAAAATACACTTCATAGTTATTATAATTTCCAAAACTTTTTACGCATATACGTGCGTATATTATTCGTAAGTAAAAAAAAAAAATGTCTATTTTTCTTTTTGCTTTTATTAACCTTTTTTAAATAACGCAGTCTGATTAAAATTAAACATAACAATTTAAAATGAAAGCTTAGCTGTATTATTTTCGGTTGTCTAAAAAAAGCATTCTTACAAAAAATTTAGGATTTTTGGATATCAAAGATTGCTGTTATTCTTTGAAATAACAACAAAGTTATAGCCCAAAATATAAACCGGAAACAAACATTCTGAAACCGGATGTGACCGTGTAAAGAGCCACAGAAAGGTAAATAATACATTTTAATACACAAATATTTAATATCTAATATATATACAAATATATAAACACTTATTAATGTGATGGATTTTAAAGTTGTAAACTTTATACATAATTTTTTGTGCTATATCGAAATCTTAATTTGCATTTTTTGGAAAACTGCTTTTTTCATTGTGTACGCATACGAGAAACATAATTTCTTAAAAAGTTTTAACGATATTAAAATAAAATTTTGTAACACGGTTCTGCTGATCTATAGGTATGTTATGAAGCAAAATATAGCTTGTAAGTTTGTATGTATTAAGAGCTATTTTTATTGAAAAATACACATATTTTTGAAAAAAAAAAAAAACATGTTTTCCATACAAAACTTTGTATATGTTAGTAAATTTAAGAGGTATTGCAAATATTTTGCTTCATAACATAAGTAAGAGGGTAGCTAATATATTGTTAAAAAAAAGTGAGATAAATGGAATAGATCTCCTTATAGAGGGTTTGGTATAAACGCCTACTGTTTAAAGTTGAACAGTTAATTAAAATTCTATTAAAAAATTTATATGAATTCATAGTTTTATTGCCTGTTTTAACTAAAAACACATGTGTTTGATAAAAATGCTATATTTTTCAAAAAAAAGTGCCCCGAAGGGCCTTAAGAAATCGTTACATTTCCATGACTATATGTGCCATTCTTGCACAAATGAACACAAAATTTGTACAATATCCGCATAATCATGTGCTACAGCGGCAGATGATTTCGAGCATGATATTTTACAGGGTGTAACATCAATCTTTCTTCCTTTTGTTGTTTGACCCCTAATTGCATCGTGATTTAGCCTTCATTCAAAAATACGAGATCAGACATGAGTATATTCCCGAATGTGGTGGTGAGTTATTGCAGCGGGGATTTCTAAATGAATAAGAGTCATGAAATTAAATTAAGTACACGATATCTTTTAAAAGACACATGAGGTCAAGATTTAAAGTCGCCTATGTTAAGTCAAAAATCAATACACAGCTGTTCAGGTTGAAATATTCAGGGTTTTTTTATTTCAATCATCAGGTTTGTCCAACACCAGGCGAGATTTCGGCCATAAAATGCTGATTCTGGATAACAGACCGGAAGCTCTACATTTTTAATGTTAACAGTATGACGGTCAAGAGTAATGTATCATCATTACATTCTCTCGGAGCCGTTATTTTTCCGTTAATGAAGATTTAATGGGAGTGACTGAGAACAAATATGAAATTTTTAACACCAAAGGATAACATGAGAAGCAAGTATACTGCAATACCGCAAAACCACAATTTACAAGGGATTGCCAAAAAGACAAAGGTGGAGCCCAATAAAAACAGATTTTCATTAAAAGTAAAAGACTAGAGACAAAGTACTCACTGAAATAATTTTATACTTTGCAAACAAAACATTGGCAGCTGTAATGTTAACTGTGAAAAGGATAGGTGTAGTACGTCTGTGTAAATGACTGGGAAACATGGGATTTAATGAAATACACCCCATTATTAACATGCGAATGAAATGCACAAAGGGTTACTAGGCGGCCAGAGTATTTCTTATCTTTCATTTTAGTAAAGTGCGATGGGTTAGAGAATTACATAGGGAGAATTAAAACGAAAGCTTAATTTAAATTTTATAACAGGAAAATGCCGTTGACAATCAAATTGAAACTAGACAAAAATTGACATTTAAAGTTATGAATTTAGTAAGAACATTATTTTGCAGCAGAGGGGTGGGGGGGGGGGGGTGAAAAGGCAACTAACATTGAAATTGAATATGTGAGGTAACTTCCATCTTAAGTTATCTTCACACCGAAGCCCTTGGAAAATTTATTTTCTCTTGATATTAGACAAGACGTCTAAAATCGAAAGTGTCCGATGAATTTTTTGCTACATAGTGTATATAATATATGAGGAATTATAAAATGCGAAAAAATCCAAAAACGGTTATTGATAAAAAAAAATATTGATAAAATATAAATATGAGAATAAAGGTTTATTGTGATTAGATTTAAAAATATACTTTTTAGATAAATAAAAAAATGCAAAATATTATTTTACATCAAAAAATATAAAATAATTGGGAATATTTAAATATTTTAAATGTTTTTGCACATTTCGAGTTAGGTTAAAACGCAAACAAATGCATAGTACGTAATTGAATTCGAGTAAAATTTACACGGACCAGCGTCGTACTTCTAAATATTTTGGAACAATTAAAAAAATTTAAAAAAATTGAATTCATACTTAAATATTAACACGAATAAAAATAAATCTGATATGAAAACTTTTTGTACTTTTAGATAAATAAAAATTATTCAGAATTATCTATATACTGCATTTTTATTAATATTTTAACAGAGAAATGTTTCATTAGATGAAACGTTAAATAACTTGAAACAAAATTTATTACAAAATGATTTTGTCAGTTTTCTCTCTTTGTAAAATATCCGGCTTTGATAATTCAAGGAGGTGTTTTATAAATTTCCTGGGATCTTTCAGGAATTCTCATGAGATATCTCTTTTCTCAAAACTGTCTCGCTGAATAAGTATCATGGAACAAAATTGTTCTAAAATTGTTTTCTGAGATTTGTGATTGAAATTTCCAGCGTTCTTCATACCTCTCAAATTAGTAGTGAAATATGCATAAAGTTTTTACTTTTGTTTATTGATTTAACCGGCATTCTTCTTAATATCGTTAAAGGGAAACAACTAAAGTAACATCTCTAAAAAATATATATAGATCAAAAGTATAGCATAGCAGTGTTCAAAAGTACTGTAAGGGGACTTGGTATCCCTCATTTTAACAAAAAATAATAAGAATTTCGATTGTCAGGTTTTACCCTAAAATGAAAATCCCTTGAACATTGTGCCCAGATTTCTTGACGGTTAGATATATAGCAAAGGAGATATGGTTAATTTTACGTATATGTTTTTAATATCTCTTTTTAGCCCTCGGTATGCTATTTCTTTCTGCACCTATTAATATGTCGTCTCCAAAAAATAACGTTACGTTGTATAAGCCAGCCGCAAAGCAAAGCAGATGTATCATTGTACGGAATAATGTATACTGCAATTTTTTAAACTTCTTAGCATCGCACATTTTCAATTTTTATACCGTCTTATTGGATAAAAAAGTACTTTTAAATGCAATTTGTTTGAAAACTGCATCTCCATTTATTTTTGAGATATAATTTTTTTTTGTAATTTTTAGCACCATTTGTTTAATTTTGGCAACTCAAGTACTCCATTTGTGTAGAAAGTAAACAGAAAATAGTTGAAAAATAGCAATTATATCTTTTTGTTGACATTTTCTCATAAAAACTGAAAAAATATAATCAAAATACGCGCTGTTTTGAAAAAATATAAATGAATGATTTCTGATAAAACATGGAGCTATTATAAACTGTATTTAATTTAATCATCTATATTACAAATAAATTAAGGCATATGAATCATTAGATAACCGATTATTTTTGTCGAGCTTCTTGAGTGATATATGTTTGTTTGTTTTTTATTATTATTTGTGTATTATTCAGCAATAGTGACGTCATATGAATACTTTACTGTATATGTTGTTTAAGACTGGATCGTAAATGAGGAATTCTTCAGAAGATGCGAATGATGTCGTTCTAACTAAAATAAAAGCGCGCCTTTTAAGTCTTAAAACTGAAATATGTTTCGTATTATCTATATTTATATACATTTCTTTTTCATCGGGGGCGACACTAAATTCTGAAAAGGCAGAATTCCTGTTTTCTATTTTTAACATATCTTTTTCGCTAAAAAGTTTAAGTTCATTTCTCTCAGATCGCATTTTTTTCGTATTCTCTATCTAATCAAAATGGTAGTGCTTCCAGAATAATTAAGCAAATTGTCTAAGATTTTTTAAAAAATATTTCTTGATATTCTATGACAAATAACTAAGTATCGATTTTTTTTTTAAATTTTTGTTTAAAATATAATTTGAATCTCTATATATGCGATTTTTGCAGGTTTTGTCCACATGCATCCAATTTCATTTTTTTTCCTTTCTGGTATACTCCTTGTGTCATAAATCATATACTTTTTGTAAAACAGAGTAGTTTGAGTATAATTTTTTAAAATTTTGTTTTAAATATCAAAATTTAAAAATAAGAAAAATATATTGTTAATTTAAAAAAAATCTTTAATTACTAATTTATTAACAATTTAACGCGTTATATGTAAAAAAAAAAAAAAAAGTCCTTCCGGCCAGTGCCGGGAGGAAGAGGTAGCTTTCATAATCCTTATTTAAAAAAAGCCAACTTATATCATGCAAACACATGAAGCTCAATTTAGTGGAAACCGAATATAGGAGAATCAATACTAATTTTTATCAATATAATGAATGAGAATTTCGCGAAATTAGTCAGCTTTATCCAAGCTGCTTTTCTTTAAAGTAACTTATATTTGGCTGCCAAATTCGGCAATTTATTAAAGTGCCTGTCATTTTAAGACAACATGGTGGATGAGGCTAAGCAGTGAACTTGGTCGAGACCTTAGTAATTGCTGTGCACATGCTCACTCACATCGGAATCGGTTAATATATAGGAGTGCTGTCGCATGCAAAATATCAGATTTTTCAAAATGTCACCCACAATAGAAATTGAAACTGCTATATCTGAGCCATTTTTTAAGGTAAAAACAAACAAAAAATGCTCCTGAATCCTTATATCAAGATCAAATACTTAAGAAAGAAACCTTTTTCAATTTCTAATTTTTTTGCACCTCACTTTAAATATATATATATTTTTTAATTTAATGGCCGCCATTTTGAAACAAGATGGCTGATGAATCTGGCCAGCGAACTTGGTCGAGGTGTTGATGTATACTATCCACATGCCTTCTTACATCGAAATAGGCGAATACGTGTGTTATCGCGTGACAAATACAAGATCGTTTCAAAATGTTAGCCATGCTAGAAATTCAAAGTGCTATAAATCAACCATTTTTTAAGATATCAACAAAAGAACAAATTTTCAGAAACAAAAACTGCTCCGGAATCTTTGTATCAAGGCCAAACACATAAAAAAATCTTTTTCATTTTCCAATTTTTTAATACCTCATTTTGAATTTTAAATTTAATTTTTTTTTTAATGGCAAACCTTTTGAAACAAGATGGCGAATGAAGCTGGCCAACGAACTCGGTCGAGACATTGGTATGTACTATGTACAGACCAAGTTACATCCAAATAGGTTCATAAATACGCCTGTTATCGCGTGACAAAAATCAGGTCGTTTTAAAATGTCAGTCACAAGAGAAATTCAAAATGCTATTACTCAGCCATTTTTTTTTAGATATAGACGAAAGAAAAACTGTTCTGGAATCTTTGTATTAAGGTCAAACACATACAAAAAAAATCTTTTTCATTTTCCAATTTTTTGGTATCTCATTTAAATTTTTTTATTTTTTAATTTTTTTAAATGGCCGCCATTTTGAAACAAGATGGCGGATGAAGCTGGCCAACGAACTCGGTCGAGATATTTGTATGTACTATGTACACACCAAGTTACATCCAAATAGGTTCATAAATACGCCTGTTATCGCGTGACAAAAATCAGGTCGTTTTAAAATGTCAGTCACAAGAGAAATTCAAAATGCTATTACTCAGCCATTTTTTTTTAGATATAGACGAAAGAAAAACTGTTCCGGAATCTTTGTATTAAGGTCAAACACATACAAAAAAAATCTTTTTCATTTTCCAATTTTTTGGTATCTCATTTAAATTTTTTTATTTTTTAATTTTTTTAAATGGCCGCCATTTTGAAAAGATGGCGGATGAAGCTGGCCAACGAACTCGGTCGAGATATTTGTATGTACTATGTACACACCAAGGTACATCCAAGTCGGTTCATAAATACGCCTGTTATTACGTGAGAAAAATCAGGACGTTTCAAAATGTCAGCCACGCTAGAAATTCAAAATGCTATAACTCAGCCATTTCTTAAGATGTAGACGAAACAAAAACTGCTCCCGAATCTTTTTACCAAGGTCAAACACATAAGAAGAAAATATTTTTTCAATTTTTAATTTTTTGGTACCACATTTCAAATTTAAACTTTTCTTAAAAATTTAAATGGCCGCCATTTTTAAACAAGATGGCGGGTGAAGCTGGCCAAAGAACCCAGTCGAGACATTGGTATGTACTATGTATAAACGAAGTTACATCCAAATCGGTTCATAAATACGCCTTTTATCGCGTGACAAAATTCAGGACGCTTCAAAATGTCAGCCACGCTAGAAATTCAAAATGCTATAACTCAGCCATTTTTTAAGATATAGACGAAACAAAAACTGCTCCGAAATCTTTGTATAAAGGTCAAATACATAAGAAAAAAATATTTTTCCATTTTCAATTTTTTGGTACCACATTTCAAATTTAAAAATTTTAAAAACATTTTAAGTGGCCGCCATTTTGAAACAAAATGGCGGATGAAGCTGGCCAACGAACTCGGTCGAGAGATTGGTATGTACTATGTACACACCGAATTACATCCAAATCGGTTCATAAATACGCCTTTTATCGCGTGACAAATTTCAGGACGTTTCAAAATGTCAGCCACGCTAGAAATTCAAAATGCTATAACTCAGCCATTTCTTAAGATATAGACGAAACAAAAACTGCTCCCGAATCTTTTTACCAAGGTCAAACACATAAGAAGAAAATATTTTTTCAATTTTTAATTTTTTGGTACCACATTTCAAATTTAAGCTTTTCTTAAAAATTTAAATGGCCGCCATTTTTAAACAAGATGGCGGGTGAAGCTGGCCAACGAAACCGGTCGAGACATTGGTATGTACTATGTATAAACGAAGTTACATCCAAATCGGTTCATAAATACGCCTTTTATCGCGTGACAAAATTCAGGACGCTTCAAAATGTCAGCCACGCTAGAAATTCAAAATGCTATAACTCAGCCATTTTTTAAGATATAGACGAAACAAAAACTGCTCCGAAATCTTTGTATAAAGGTCAAATACATAAGAAAAAAATATTTTTCCATTTTCAATTGTTTTGTACCACATTTCAAATTTAAAATTTTTAAAAACATTTTAAGTGGCCGCCATTTTGAAACAAAATGGCGGATGAAGCTGGCCAACGAACTCGGTCGAGAGATTGGTATGTAATATGTACACACCGAATTACATCCAAATCGGTTCATAAATACGCCTTTTATCGCGTGACAAAATTCAGGACGTTTCAAAATGTCAGCCACGCCAGAAATTCAAAATGCTATAACTCAGCCTTTTTTTAAGATATAGACGAAACAAAAACTGCTCCGGAATCTTTGTATAAAGGTCAAATACATAAGAAAAAAATATTTTTCCATTTTTAATTTTTTGGTACCACATTGCAAGTTTTAAATTTTTTTAAAAATTTTAAATGGCCGCCATTTTGAAACAAAACGGCGGATGAAGCTGGCCAACGAACTCGGTCGAGAGATTGGTATGTACTATGTACACACCGAATTACATCCAAATCGGTTCATAAATACGCCTTTTATCGCGTGACAAAATTCAGGACGTTTCAAAATGTCAGCCACGCCAGAAATTCAAAATGCTATAACTCAGCCATTTTTTAAGATATAGACGAAACAAAAACTGCTCCGGAATCTTTGTATAAAGGTCAAATACATAAGAAAAAAATATTTTTCCATTTTTAATTTTTTGGTACCACATTGCAAGTTTTAAATTTTTTTAAAAATTTTAAATGGCCGCCATTTTGAAACAAAACGGCGGATGAAGCTGGCCAACGAACTCGGTCGAGACATTGGTATGTACTATGTACACACCGAATTACATCGAAATCGGTTCATAATTACGGGAGTTACAGTGTGACATATGTCAGATATATATATATATATATATATATATATATATATATATATCAATTTTGAACGGAGGGTGGTTTCGGGGTCTGGGGGTCATGATCGATGAAAATATACCAAAATTTTTTGAAATCGCTTTCCTCCGAACGGCTGCAATAGGTAGCTTTTTTGTAAAGAAAGCTACCTAAAAAAAAATTACTGGAACAAGATTCAAAAATTTAAAAATAAGTGTTATTTAGAAAGTATTTTTTTTTTCTACCAAATCCCGTTAATGGTTTATTATATTTTGTTTATTATTGATGTCCTTATGAATGAGTTATAAAAACATAATCATTATTGGATATATTTTTAATTTATATATATAGATAGAAATATTTGAAATTTCTTATACAATTGCATGAATTTAGATATTTAACTTTACGCATCACCTAATTCACCTAAAGTACTTTTACTTTCTTCTATCTTCACAAGAAAAAAGTATTGGATTCGTGAAAATTTTCGACTTTCGGTTTTTGACGGATTTACACGTTTTAGGGGTCAGAGATTCCGAAAAACATATTTTTACAAAATGTCTGTCTGTGTGTGTATCTGTGTGTGACACAAATTTTTTGGGCGCTCTGTCTCAAGAATTAATGCACGGAATTTAATAAAAAATTATATTCTGTTAGTCCCTGATATAAATTGGTGCTGATTAGTTTTTGGTGTAAATCGCTCAACACGTGGCGCCGCTGTTCAACAGTTTTCCCGATTTCCACAATAGCTCAATCTCCAGAACTAAAGCACGGATTTTCATCAAAATTCAGATTCAGTTAGTCCTTGACATGATTTGACGTTTTGTAGATTTTGGTGTAAATCGCTTGACAGGTGACGCTGCTATGCTGCATTTTTTTGCAATTTCCGCAATAGCTCTATCTCAAGAACTAGTGCTTGGATTTTCACCCAACTTTAGATTCAGGTATAACTTGATATGAATTAGTTTTGTTTATGTTTTGGTGCAAATCACTGAACAGGTGGCGCTGCTATGCTACTTTTTTCAGAGTTTCCACCATAGCTCTATCTCGATAACTAATGCACGAATTTTCATCAAACTTCAGATTCTGGTATATCTTGATATCAGTTAGTGCTGTTTATATTTTGGTGTAAATCGCTGAACAGGTTGTACTTCTATGCTACATTTTTCAGAATTTCCGCTATAGCTCTCTCTCAGGAACTAATGCACGAATTTTCATCAAACTTCAGATATACTTTGATATGAATTGGTGCTAAATTGATGTAGTTTCTTGTACTATTTAAATGATTTAATTGACGTGAGTTATATAGAAGAAAATTTTGTGATGGCCACAACATACTACTTTCTTTTCTATTTGATACAGCGTTAATTGAAATGTGATTTTTAACACTTTTTTTTTATATTTATAAAATACCTGGCTTTGATATTTCGATGAATTGCTTTAGAAATTTTTGTGTTGTTCATAGAAAGTGAGTAAGGTGTCAATTTTTTTAAATAGGCATTTAGAATAAATACTATCGAATTATAATATTCTATTTTCCCAACAAACAAAAAAAAAATACTTTTTTAGCCTTGTTAATAAAATTTGTAGCAGTGTTCGCATCGCCCAAAAAACAGTTAGAAATGCTAAATATTTCGATATTTTTTATTTATCTCACCTGCCATAAATCCATAACAGGAATCTATGCATTATCTTCTCTAAAAGTTTATGGAAAAGAAATGTAACACAAAAGTGTTCAAATGTACTTCAACGTTTTATTATATTGATTTGTTATCGATATTCATATGAAGTAATCACTAAAAATTAGTATTGTATGCATCTTCTTTTTTTATTTTAAAAGAGAAATATTTGAAATATCTAAAATATATATATATGAATTTAGATTTTTAACTTTCTATATCCATTTCAACTAAAATATTTTTTCTTATTTCACTATTTCATACAGAATTAGTTATAAGATAATTTTTATTAAAAAAAAAATATATATATATATACATATATGTATTAAATATTCAGCTTCGATATTTTGAGAAGTTTAGAAGTTGTTCGTAGATTTCTCCCTTCAATCAAAGTAGAAGCACTAAATACCACTTATTTATTGAGTTATAAAATTGGGTATCTCGAACAAAAGTTAAAAGTTGTTTTTGAGATTTGTGAAAAAAAAAAAAAATGCATTCTTCTTACCTCCCAAAGTATTCGTTATAAATGTTAAATATATACATACATACATAATATTTCATCTATGGTCTTCTGCATTTCATATCACAAAAATATAATTTAACATTTAAAAAAAAAAATTGATCGAAAGAATAACATAACACTTAATGTTTAAAATACTTAATGTTTTATTATAATTATTCCTATGTATGAGAATGAATTATAAAAAATATAATTACTAAAGAATATATGTCAAAATTTATAGAAAAACACGTATTTGATATTTCTCAAAAATGAATTATGAATTAAGTTTTTTAGATTTACATATCTATTTCTATTAAGATATTCTTTCTTTGTAATTATTTGATACAAAATTGATTAGGAAGCATTTTTATGTTCCTATTTTTTTTTTTTTTTTTTTTTTATTATATATATATATATATATATATATATATATATATAAAATATATTCGGCTTTCATATTTCGAGTAAGTGCTTTAGAAATTGATCACAGAATTATTCCTTTACGTAAAATAATAACTATTGCGTTATTTGCGGCATTGAATAATAAAATTAGAAATGATGAATATATATTTTATTTTATTTTTTAGATCACTCTTCGTTTCCTTAAATTCATAACATGAAAATACAACTTAGTATTTGTAAAAAAAAATACGGAATAAAAATATATCATAGTATCGTTCAAAAATGCTTTAAGGTTTATTATAATTTATTTATTATCCTTCTCCATAGGAAAAATGTATAAAAAATATAATTATTATATAATACAGCTCATATTCAAAATATTAGGATATTTTTCTTTTTCTTTTTTTTTATTTTTATTTATTTATTTATTTATTTATTTATTTATTTTTTACAAATTGAAAACATTGTTTGGTAATTTAATGTGTTTTAATGCAAATATGCAAAAGATATTTTTATTAAGAACTCATATATGATTAAACTTATTTATTATCTTAAAATTAACATCATTTTTGAAAAGATTAATTGAAAATAAAATTATTTTGAAAAGTCAAAATATTAGAATATTTATTCAAGTGGTTCAAAATATTAGAATATTTCATATTAATTCTCCTTTAATTATCACCAATTCATAACTGGTGGCATCATTGGTTAAATTCAGACGATTTTATTTAAAATCAGTATTCTTTTTGTAGTTTGTTTGCTTTTTCGTCTTAAAATGGGTCGTGTGAGTGATATTCCTGAACTTATTAAACTTCGTATGGTTGATTTGTATCGGCACGGTAAAAATAAATATCATATAGCGAATTATTTACATTGTTCGCAATCAAGCATTAATAAAATATTAACACAACGTTAAAAAAAAAATGGAAATTTTCAAAATAATCGCCGAAATGGCGGCCGAAAACCAAAAACATCGGCTAGAGATGAAAGGAAACTGAAGCGTATAGTTAAGAAAAACCGATTTAAAAATCTGCGATTCTTGCATCGAAAATGGAAAGAAGAAGTAGTTGAAGTTCCTACATCGACAACATCAAGACGTCTCCATAAACTTAAGTTTGAATCTCGTGCACCGAAAACAAAACCTCTCATGACTGCAAAACAAAAGCGTATAAGATTGAATTGGTGTAAATCGAGACGTTATACAGCGAAGAAGTTTGGAAATATATATTATTTACTGATAAAAGTATGTTTTGTGATTCATATATTAATCAAGGTATTCTAGTTTGGAGAATGAAGCAAGAAGCATTTGATAAAGAATGCCTTAAACGTTCGGTAATGCATGAGTGCAGAAGGACCTGGAAAGGTATGCATCGTCTACGAAAAGGTTAACTCTCAGATATATCAAGCAAGTTTGGAACACTACATGATTCTATTATCAGAAGATTTATTTGAAGATGATTTCATCTTTCAACAAGATTCAGTGTCACCGCATACCTCGGTGTCAAATAAAAATTGGCTCCGCCAACGCAACATTAAGGTACTTCCTTGTCCACCAAACTCACCAGACCTTAATCCCATCGAAAACTTATGGTGTATAATGAAGAAAAAGCTCCAAGAAAATCATCCTTCAAGTAAAGCTGAGTTAGTGGCACGCATAAAGTCTATTTGGACTAATATTGATAGCAATGTTTGTAAACACCTTGTATATAGTACACAAGATGAATTGTACGCTGTTATGAAAGTTAAAGGGGATACTACAAAATTATAACTGCCATTTACTTCATATTCATTAGGTAATATTGTTGCGTAAAATAAAATATTCTAATATTTTGAACAAATCTAAATTTTATTATTATATTTTGATGTTGTTTCAGAAAGCTGTATACCTAATTTATTGCAATGTATTTTATATTTTGTAAATGTTAAAATATTATCTAAACATTCCAGATTTAATTTATAATAAATTTAATTGCATTTACTTAGTATCAAAAATAAATAAATGAAAAATAATTTTTTCTCATTACTTTTTCTCAATTATTCTAATATTTGGAATATGAGATATATATTTTAAAATTTGTACAAAAACATACTTAAAATTTCTCATAAAATTATATGAATTAAGTTTTTTTTAAGATTTATATATCTATTTTATGTATAGTATTTGTCACTTTCTAACTTTTAATGCAAATTGATAAGAAGTTATTATTATCAAAATAATTTTGAATTTATAAAATACAAGTCTTTGATAATTCGAATAAGTGTTTTAGTAGTTGTTCCTAGGATTCTGATGAAGTTTACCTTTACTGACGATAGAGACACACAATGAAAAGTATTGAGTTAGATTACTTTGTTTCTAGAACAAAGGATAAAAGTTGTTTTTCGAGACGTCTGTGAAAACTTTGTAGTATTTGTCGTACGTCTTAAAATAACTGTTTTTTCATTTATTTCACCTACCTTTCATTTTAAATTAATAAAAGGAAAATGTAATTTAACTTCTGTTGTCGTACAGATCGCAAGTACAACATAACCATATTCTAAAGCACATTAATGTTTTATTGTTGTTTATTTATTTTCCATATGGGATATAAATTATTTATAAAAATATAACTGTCATGAGTATATTTTAAAATTTTCATAGACACATATTTGAAATTTCTCAAAAAGATATGAATTATGTTTGTTAGCTTTACATATCCATTTTAACTATAGCATTTTTTATTATCTATGTATTTAATGCAATATCTATTGTAAGAGGATTTTTATCAAAAATCCGTTATTTATAAAATATACAATATTAATATTTCAAGGAAGTAATGTAGAGATTTTCTCACTTATTCGCAGAATTCTCATCAGGTGTCCATTTATTAAAACGTTCTTCTTACTTTTAACTTTATATATACATTTACTCAAAATTCTTACGCTGAAAGAATACTGATAAGTTAGAAAATTTTGTTTCTAGAACAATGGATAAAACGTGCTTTTTTATAAACTTGTGAGAAATTCCGTAGCATTATTCGTACCGCCAAAAATAGTAGCTAGAAAAGTAAAATATTTCTGTTTGTGCTCTATTCATTTTAGCTACTATATATATATATATATATATATATATATATATAAGGATTATATAATTTAACGTATAGATAATATTTTTAAACTATAGATCAGAATTATAACATAGCGATGTTCAAAGGTCTTTTATATCAATACTAATAAAAGAAAGTTTCGGTCTGTGTGTCTTTGTCTCTGTGTGTGTATGTGTGTGTCTGCGATAGTTAGCGAAGTCTACCGCACGTAGAAGACTGCAAATTTAGGCCAGGATACTCCAAGACAGGTCCTGATGCACCAGAGGCTTAGATTTTTAAATTTTTAGTGCCAGGGCCCCTGGGACACTTTAACTTTTTTATGTCCTAAATTGTTAATAATTTGCTCACTTTTATCAGTTCTCTTTCGGGTTTTTTTTTTTTTGGGGGGGGGGCAAATTCTCCATTTAGTTATTCCCCCATTCTTAAGTTCCAATTTAGACACTGGCCTCCTGGAGAACAGTACAGGGCTCTTTGAAGTTTTTGCGCAAAATTTTTTTAAATAAATTGCTTCCTTTTAATACGATCTTCATTTTTGGGATCATTTTTCAATTTAGTTATTCTCCAGTTTTTACATTTCAGTTAAGACCCCTAGTGTGCCGTAGTTAACCGTCCAGGGCCCCTTAAACTTTTTGTGCGCCACACATTTTTCGTACTCCAGTCGTCTCCCTCTCTCAGTGCATAATTTTAAAGTTGAGTCAGACTGTTGTTCCCGGATCAACACCATCACATTTTTATTGTGACCTAGGGCCCTTTTGAAGTACTTACCGATTTTTTCGCAATTCTTTAAAATATTATTCTAATGAATAATTCATACCCTATACTTAATTTTGACTATTTGAAGATCTAAAGCGCTAAATACTAAGACCTTGTAACATGGTCTCATGTTAGGGCCCTGATCTCAACTACCAGTTGGCCGCTTTGGAGTCTTCTATTGTAGCGCCTTTAAAAAGGGTCCGATTGACTAGCTGTTTAAAAAAAAAAAAAACAATCTTAAGTCCTCCATCTACTACATGAACGACAAAAAACTTTTCAGAATTGAGGTACCACCAGTTTTGTATATAAATGGCCTTCTTTGGGCCTTTGATGCAGTTTTAAAAAAAAATGATCGGAACCGCTTGCAATTTTCTTTAACATAGTTCTAGCGCTCTTTGGCTATTTTAAAACCTGCAAAAAAGAGTCTTTATGCACAAATACGTCCCAGTTAAGACACTGCACCCTTGGGCTCCGGCACAGCCCCTTGATGTTTTTGCGCTCTAAATTGTTAATAAATTAGTTCCTTTTAATACAATCTTCCTTTTTGCGATCCTTTTTCTATTTAGTTATTCTCCCGTTTCTGCATTCCAGTTAAGAAGTTGTGCCCGGCTCGGAGCCCTTGAACTTTTTGTGCACCGTGCATTTTTCACCCCCTTATTTTCTTACCTTCTCGGTGCATAATTTTAATGTAGAGTCTAAGACTACTCTCCCCGAACCAAGACCCTCATATTTTTATTGGGGCCCTAGGTTCCCTTTTAATGTATTTACCCAATTTTTTGCGCATTTCTTTAAAATATTATTATAATGATTAATTTATGCCCTACGCTTAATTTTGACTAACTGAAGATCTAAAACGCTAAGTACTAAGACATGTTAACATGTTTCATGTTAGGGTACTGCTCTTAACTATCGGTTGGACACTTTAGGAATCCCTATTATAATTCGCTTAAAAATGGTCCTATTCACTAGCTAATTTAATAACTTCTTAATTTCATCCAGCTACTAGAGGAACGATAAAAAAATTCTCATACTTCAGCTACCACCAATTTTGAATTTTAATTCTTGGGGCAATTGTTGTAGCTTTTCTTAAAATGATCCGATTGTATTACAATTTTCTTAAACATATTTCTGGCGTCTTCCATATATTTTAAAACTATTAAAACATTTTCATATACCCATGTACATTCCACTTAAGACTCTGGCCCTCTGAGACTGGTCCTTCTTTTATACCTCAGTCACCACCTTTTTCGAATATTAATTTTCTTTTAGGCAACAACTTACTTTTACTCACTACAGACGTAAATTAAAAATCGCATTATTTTAACGGTAATTTGAGATAAGGGATTTCATCCATTTATTAAATATCGTGTTAATGTTAACCCTTAATTGCACGAATTATTCTTTTAGAATTGTGGTTTTTATTTTTATATTAAGGATTAGACAGCAGAAATCTTAAGACAGATTTTTAACTTTATTTAGTAGCATATTTTTATAATTTCTTCAGGATTAATATTTCTATAAAAATATAGTGGTTGTGAGAACTTAATTTATGTATTAAAAATTAAATAAAAAGCTGATGGAAATTTACATCACTATGCAATTAAGGGTTAAACGTAATACGTGAAATTTACAGGGAGGGGGGGTCAAGGAATTTCAATGAGATTTGGTCCATTCTTCAACTTAGGTTCATTCATCAACTTAGAAACAATTCAGCTACTTTGTATATTATGAAAATTTCTCTTAGACTTCAGTTACCAATGTTTTCGGACATTAATGGTGCATACTATTATCTGGTTCTATGGACTTGATTACTACGAAGTTTGGCTCACTCAACTTGGTTTTTCAAATGCTTCCTGCACGTGCAAAGCACTTCCGGTACATGCAGCATTAAGCAGCCGGGAGCCATGTCACATATTTGTTCCGAAACAAACACACTAGACTCTGTGGAAGAAAATGGGGTCCCCAAAACTAGGTTTATTTAAAACATTTTCAAAAGATATAAAATCATTAAACTTCAGTTTTGTTTAAGATTATTATAACGGGCCCCGGGAAACTCCGGGTGGTTCAGCTAGTTTTATTGTATAAGTTGCGTTAACGATATCCTTATGTATTATTTATTAAAAAATATATATAATTATTATAGAATAAACTTAAAAAAATTACGCGGTACATATTTGAAATTTCTCAAACAAATTTATGAATTGAATTATTTGTTTTGTATATGCATTAAATAAAGTATTCTTTTTTTTTTCTATCTGATATAAAATTTATTACAAGATATCAAGCATTTCGTATATTGATAGAATATCCGACTTTGATATTTCGAGGAAGTACTTTAGAAATTTTCTCAGTTCGTCGTTGAATCCTCACGAGGACGTATATCTTTTGTCAAAATTGTCACGCAGAATGGATACTATTGAATTACAAAATTTCGTTTCGCCTTGAAAAGATAAAAATTGTTTTCTGAGACTTCTGTGTGAAATTTGTAGCAATGTTTTTGCCTCCCAAAGGGGAAGTTTGAAAGGCTCCAAATATTTATCTTTTTTTGTTTTCGATTTCCGCTATTCCTTTTGTTATACGAATACGAAGAAAAATGTAATTATCTTCTCAAACTTTTAGAGATCAGGATGCGTATTAAATAAAAAAAAAAAATGTTATAAAATGAAATTTAGAACTTTCTGAGTAACTATTTGGATATGAATGATGCCTCATACATAAAATGTTTCACGATTTATATTTGAAATTTTACATTTTTGACAATTTCTATCATAGCTGAAGATTCTGTATGAATTAGGTTTTTCTGTCTGTGGGTCTGTTTCTCTGTGCTCTAACTCGCGTAAATATACTACAATTTCCATGAAGTTGATATATGTTACTGGGGTTTACTATGGAATATTCTGTTCTGAAAATGAAATGTGTTGCAAATTAATATCAGATTAATATCAGCCACTTAGTTATTATTCATATGACTTCAGTGTGTAGCATTTACGGTTCATTTACAGGGACACTCAAAAGAATCCCATTGCATTAGGGCTTATAGGGAAAATAGTTTACGGTGTATTTGCCTCCCAAAGGGGAAGTTTGAAAGGTTCCAAATATTTATCTTTTTTTGTTTTCGATTTCCGATATTTCTTTTGTTATACGAATACGGAGAAAAATGTAATTATCTTCTCAAAACGTTTAGAGATCAGGATGCGTATTAAATAAAAAAAATGTTATAAAATCAAATTAACTTTCTCAGTAACTACATGGATATGAATGATGCCTAATACATGAAAAGTTTCACGATTTATATTTGAAATTTTACATTTTTGACAATTTCTATCATAGCTGAAAATTCTGTATGAATTAGGTTTGTCTGTCTGTAGGTCTGTTTCTCTGTGCTCTATCTCGCGTAAATATACTACAATTTCCATGAAGTTGATATATGTTACTGGGGTTTACTATGGAATCTTCTGTTCTGAAAATGAAATGTGTTGCAAATTAATATCAGATTAATATCAGCCACTTAGTTATTATTCATATGACTTCAGTGTGTAGCATTTACGGTTCATTTACAGGGGAACTCAAAAGAATCCCATTGCATTAGGGCTTATAGGGAAAATTGTTTGCGGCGTATTTTAATAATATTGCACTATTTTAAATATATTGAAATTTATATGTATCACAAATACAAGCCTGCCACAGACGACTATTTTTTTATTCTATCTCGAACCGTTTTTTTAAACACAATTTTTTTACATACATTTTGCCAGTACTTAACAGTGTTTGCACTTTGAGGGGCTTCCGAGTTGTCCGCAACTGTACGCCCAGTGTACTGATGATTGTCTAATGATGAATGAGCCATTGGGATAAAAAGTCTAACTGTAGTATAATACTACTATAAAATATTAATAAAAATAAAGATTATTAAAGAATGAAAAAATACTTTTAAAGAAAAGTGGTATTATGTAGTTAAAATAGCAAGAAGTCTTACTTGTTAAGAATTAAGAGAGAAATTAATAGTAAATAAAAGTAAATAATTTAAGTTTAAAAATATTATAAGCAGAGTAAAGAAAGATATGCTAACAAGCTGTCGGACAAAGCTGGTAAGTGTAGTCGGCAATTGGTGTGACAGATATTATTGTCACAGAAAAACAAGAAAGGCACTTTTAACAATTTGCCAACATCTTCAAGAGAAATATACAAAAAAAAATGTTTGTTAAATTAGTGGTGCGAAAAGAATATCAAAATAGTCGTCTGTGGCTTCCCGGCTAATGTGTACTACAAGGCGCTTACTGTAGGATCTGGTGTGAATATAATTTATCGTTCATTTACAGGGACATACAAAAACATTTGATTACAGTGCTGCCTATGAAGAATAATTGCTGGAAGTTCGTTTTCAGTTGCAGTATGTTTTTTAACATTTAATTATTTTTTCTCGTATTACTTGGTGTGTATAAATTCTATTGATCATATACAGGTCTACAGAAAAGTTCTCAGGTACATATCCGTTTATTGACCGAATTTGCTGACTGGGAATTTTCAACTTTGATAAGAGTTTAATAAATCTATCTTTCAGCATCGTACAAACAAATTTATAGATCATATACAGGGCTGAACAAAACAATTCGGATATTTTTCGACTGTTGGTGGTAGTTGCAAAGAAACTGGGTTTATTAATGCGCTATGAATTTTCTAAACTGTTTACAGTATTTATCTATAGTATATATCTATCTATATTATCTATATTATATTTATCTACAGTATTTATCTATAGTAGACTTTGACTTATTTAATAGCAAAAATATGCTTATGCGTAAAATTGTGGCAATGGGCACAGAAACCGTACTATATTTCTTGGAAAGTTAAAGGATTAATCTAAAACGTGAATGCCCAGCAGATTTTATAAAAGAAATTATTTCCGTTTACGACAATACTCAAGACCAAGGGATTTTAAGAAATGGTCTCCTGAATGCTCTGGAACCAAGTTCATTACAAAAACATAAGTTGAAGGCTATCTGTGATCCCTAATGAACTTTGGATCACGCATATCATGACTTTCACTTCTTTATATAGATTTTCCAGTTTTTGACGTTATTGAGCAAAAATACGGTACGAAACTTCTGAAAACAATTATTTTACACACTTCAACAGGTAACTCCTAGCAGAATAGGGATTAAAAAACTACAAGAATAAAACTTATTCTTAGGCATTCAAATATTTTCAAAGGTGTAGTTAGAAAATTTAAAATGTATTATATAAGTATAATTCATTTGTAAGAATATATATAATATGCTTTAATCTCGATGTGTTAAATGCTATTTGCTGATGAATAATTTTGTAAAAAATTGCTCTCGAAACTATAGTAGTACATTTTTACTGTCCAACTGGAGAAAAAAAGTGGGTCTACTTCTGTATGGTTTTCATCCCCAGTTATTTCATTATCATTTATTTCTCTTAATGTGTTTCTTTACCTAAGGAAAATTTTCCACAGAAAAACGTGTACAGCGATCAAGAAATCAAAAATTTTCTTGAAATATTTCTTCAGGTGATAAAAATCTAAGATTCTAGGACATAGAAAATAGCACATAGAATTAAGAATGCGATAAAGCTGTAGAAATATAAAGCATATATCAATAAATAATATGTAGAAAATGTTTTATAAAATAAAAAGTTTGTAGCAATCGTATCATTAATTTTTCAGCAAGCTTCGTATTTATAACATTGAGAATTTATATTAACGCAGATGTAATGATATACCTAAATATTCATTCAAAGCAATGCTTCAAAATTATTAATGTTTTATTATCGAGATTAAATCTCAAGTGTGAAAACGATTACATAGGCGGTGTAAAGGTGATTTCACTAGTAGATGAATTATGATTGTTGAAAGGTATTGTAATTTTTTTCATCTTTTTAAAGCGTCAGTAGTTCAGTAAAATAAGCAAGTAATTCGCGTAAATCATGTTTCAGAAATGGACATAATCTAAAAGTCATTGGATTTGAGTTACGGCCAGCTGATCTTCCGCAACTCAAATCGAAGGACAGTTGACCATCAAGGACGGTTGACCATTATTTAAAGGACGTGTATCCCATTAAATAATGGACTGTTTTGAAGGACGGTTGAACATTATTATCTACTATACGGTATGAGCTTAACATCATAAAAATTGTAATTTTGCTATAATTGCCTAAAAAATATTAAGCTAAAAAATTTCAAGGCTACAAAAACTAACGAAAAAAAAGCTGGAGATTACTATTTTGAAAACATAACAAGGGTCGTAGGATATAATTTGCATACTTGACAACTTTCCTTTAAACTTCCGTAAAATGTGAGTTAAAATGGCCCAGGTTAACCATGTTTGAAACCTGAAATTTTTTAAAGAAATGAATTCAAGTAGTTTTCATAGAGAAACATGATATTAAATGCATAATGATACATCAAATAAATTTTCTGGTTAGTAACGTGATTAACCTGGGTCAATTTAACTTCCATTTTACTGAGGTTTAGGTGAAAGTTGGCAAGTATGAATTTGGCAATTTATAAATCGTCATTTTATGGGAATTATGATAGATCCAAATGCAATTATTTCAACATAAATAACAGAGATTTTTAAAAAAAATATTTGATTAAATGTACTCTAGCACGTCTCACGTAAATCTTGTCGCTTCTAAAATAACTCAACTCAAATTTTATGTTTCATACTATCTTAAAACTAAATCATTATTGTCCTTTTCTATATTTCTATTCGAAATAGGGATTAAGAAAGCTTACATGAGACAATGATAAAGTTAGGGTAATGAAACCGAGAGACGCATCTTTTACTATCGAATTAATAATGAAACAATGAAATCGGAAAAAAATAAAAATAAATAATTACATAAAAATAAACGTGTTTTACTGTTTAAAGACAAACAATGTAGTATAAATTCAAGTTGCTAATCTATCCTTACGAGAGCATTAGATTTAGAGGAAAACAAGATCAAAATGCGTTCAGCATCTTGCTATTAGGTAGATTTCATTACAAAAAGCTACCTATTGCAGCCGTTAGGAGGAAAGCGATTCCGAAAATTTTTGGTATATTTTCACCGATCATGATCCCCAGACCCCGAAACCGCCCTCCGTTCAAAATTTATATATATATATATATATATCCATATATATATATATATATATATATATATATATATATATATCTGATCTTTGTCATACTGTAACTCTCGTATTTATGAACCGATTTGGATAAAATTTCGTGTGTACAATGTACATAGTACATACCAATGTCTCGATCGAGTTCGTTGGCCAACTTTATCCGCCATCTTGTTTCAAAATGGCGGCCATTTAAAATTTTTAAAAAAATTTAAAATTTAAAATGAGGCACAAAACAATTAGACATTAAAAAAGATTTTTTTTTATGTGTTTCAGCTTGATACAAAGATTCCGGAGCATTTTTTGTTTCGTCTATGTCTTAAAAAATGGCTGAGTTATAGCGCTTTGAATTTCTAGCATGGCTGACATTTTGAAACGATCTGATCTTTGTCACGTGATAACACGCGTATTTATGAACCGATTAGGATGTGACTAGGAATGTGCATAGTACATAGTAATCTCTCGGCCGAGTTCGTTGCTAACTTCATCCGCCATCTTGTTTCAAAATGGCGGCCATAAAAAAAATAATTTAAAATGAACCACAAAAAAAATTAGAAATTGAAAAAGATTTTTTTCTTATGTGTTTCAGCTCGTTACAAAGATTCTAGATTATTTTTTGTTTTGCCTTTATCTAAAAAAAAGTCGAGATATAGCAGTTTGAATTTGGAATGTGTGTGACATTTTAAAAAATCAGATTTTTTGCCTGCAACAGCACTCGCATATATCAACCGATTTAGATATGAGTGAGCATGTGCACAGGAATTACTAAGGTCTCGACCAAGTTCATTGGTGAGCTTTGTTGCACCCATTATGTTGTTTTAAAATGGCGGGCTATCACCGATGATTCGGCTTAATATAAATATTAATATAATTCGTGATATCACCGAATTTGGCGACAAATATAAATCACTTTAATAAAACCAGCTTTGATAACGCTGACTAATTTCGCGAAATTCTCATTCATATTCAATATTGACAAAAATTAGTATTTAATCTTCTATTATCGGGTTCCACTAATTTGAGCTCCGTGTGTTTGAATAATATAAGCTGGCTTTTAAAAAATAAGGAATATGAAAGCTACCTCTTCCTACCGGCACTGGCCGGAAGGACTTTTTAACCTGCGTTTGATATTTTCCGATATGTACAGTCGTGGAAAAAAAAAGTAAACACCCCGTACTAACTCCTCAACAAATTATCGTAGAAAAAAGTTACTGGTACCGAACGATTGGAAATAAAGTCTACTTTTAAATGATGCATATAAATCTTGCTTAGAGGGCGATCTACGTATTAAAACGAACCATAACTTTGTTTTTTTTTTTCAATAGCAGTACACAATTCAGACAGCATAAATGAACTCTACACCCTTCAATTAGCCCCAAAACAAATTTTTATGCAATTCGTACAATAAGTTTCCGAGAAATTAATTATTTTAAAACTAGCGTATTTTAAGGGTTGTATCCAAATTGAAGTTCCGTACTCGATTGTTAACCGAGAGAGCCCCCTGCTTGATCAAGGCACCTTAAGCACCGCTCAAGCTGTCAATGAAGCATGCTAGATTACAAGACAGCAGGTGAAATATCAAAATATCTAGTCACTTCTATCACAGACGGCCCCTTAAAACATCCTTTTGCCGTTTTTTAAGCATAATTTGAAAACTACTTGGAAGAAAAATGTGAAATTTTGGATTTCCATCAAGCAGGACTTAATAAAACTAAATCCATAAAAAATGAAAAAAATAAAAGATAACTGTAGGTTGCAATTCACAATTTTTTCGAATATTAATTTCATAATTCATAATTCATAATCCCTATCATAAAATTATAAAAGTTGCAAATTCAATGTATTTATGTTTGGGTATATTAGTATTATTGCTACACAAAAAAATAGCACATTAGGAGATAATTTCAGGAGATATAAATAAAAGTATGAAAATGTAATTTAACATTAGAAGCACTAAATTTTGAATGTTTATAATTCAAAAACTTATCATTCAAAGGACTTGAAATTTGGTGTCTAGGCACAGTTTGAACCGAAGATTTGAAATATCTGGTTAAAATTGGGTATCGCTATTGAAAAAAATGAAGTTTGGATTCGTTTTCATATGTAGATGGTCCCTATGCAAATGTTATATACATCATTTAAAAGTAGACTTTATTTCCAATCGTTCGGTACCAGTAATTTTCTTCTACGATAATTTGTTGAGGAGTTAGTAGGGGGTGTTTACTTTTTTTCCATGACTGTACATCAGTATATGGCGGATACATTCGTCACTAATACCTATTTACTCTACTAGAACACTTTGATTACAAGTAATATAACTGTTAGATTATTAATTTCCTAAATAAAAATTTTGATTAATTTATTTTTTTATGTTGTTTTCTTTATTTTTAACATAACGGCCATGTAAAATAATTAGACATGTAATACATAACTGATAATTAGACAAGCTGTAAATCTAAAGGCCATGCTCATTCAATGTGCTAAAGTAAAATGAAATTAATTAATTCGCTATAATGAAATGTAATGCGCTATAATAAAATCCTGATAACCATGAGGGTATTATTTATGACTGTTCCTTTCATATTGTAGAAACTCTTTGCGATTTTTCGAGATTATCTGTTACACGAACTGTAATTAGACTCTCTGCACATGTTCTGTAAATAACTGTACTATATCACTTTATTTGTATTCATTATGGCTGTAACATAACGCTTAAGGTATCTGTATATATACTAAAATGGCCGTTTTCGTGAACACTTTCGAAAGTTTTTTTTTTTTATTATTATTATTTTCTTATTTGAAACAGCAATTGTTTTCAATTCAAAATCTGGTTTAATTTTATGCTTAGGATTCATAGTTGTGACCAATTTAATCAACTGGGAATAATAAGTCAAATACTGGAAGTGAGCTTAGGAAGGACAGGTTGGTTGGTTGGTTGGTTGTATTTACGACGGCCAATTATCTGCACGAGGGATATAGGCCCAGGAAGGAGTGCCCTTCGTGGGGGTCTTTCTAAGGGAACCTAACCCGTATTAACGCTTGGAAATCCAAGGTTCGAAGAAAACCACGAAAACTCCGAACGATTAGGCCGACGGGCGCGATTGGGTTCGAACCCAGTACCTCCCGTCTACCAGCTTCGAGAGCAGAACCTCTCAGCCACTGGTGGGGCTAGGAAGGACAGGAGAAATGTAAATAGTGTTTCTGGGCATCATTTTCTAAAAGTTTTTTTTTTTAACATAAAAACTGTAATTAACCTTACATGGCACTTCTAGATTGTAGTATTTCATGATCGATCGGTATTAAAGGTGAAGTGCGCAGCTATCATAGTTCCTTTACACGATACGAAAGGGTATGATCTATGTGATCTTTAGATCACATAGATCATACCCTTTCGTTATGATATATAGAGGAAAATCGTTTGCAATATATATTATTTAGATTTCACATTTTCAAACATACTGAAAATGCTATACATCATAGAGGAGCGTTGTAAGATACATACTGTAGAATGTGGCGTGTACAGTATTTATCATTCGTTTACAGGGTCACATAAAATAATTTAATTACATGATGGTTAACAGTGAAAAATTTTTTGCAGCATTTGAAAATTTTTTTACAGTACTTAAAAGAATTACCTAACAGTGCTGCTTAGGAGCGACATTTGTTAGAAAGACATTTCGACATTTGCCTTTTAACCCCTTCAGGGGCAAGCAAAAATGTCTCTAATTATTGAATTCTCACAGGAATAATCGAAAACTTTTATTTTTAAATAACGAAAAGCAATTTTTCAATGATTTTCTTCCAAAGTTAAAAATGTAAAATTTAGTTCACATTTTCTGGTGAGAATCTTGCTTCAATTAGGTGGGATATATTTTATCCCACCGTACCCTGAAGGGGTTAAGTTGTGGTATGGGTTTTTAAATTGAACTAACTTTTTGTATGTTATTTGTTGCGTTAAATTCTTCCGATGATATCAAAGGTTACACAAAACTTCGTTTCCGTTTATTTAAGGGAATTGCTGAAGGGGAATTTTCAAATATATTCTGTATTTGTTGATTGAGATTATTTTTAAGATACCATGTACTATACATGTAAATCTATAGATAGATAATAAACATATAGATCAAGTGCATGTAACGAATAAATATTTTCACGGTAGAATTTATTTTTTTTTTTTCAATTATAGATGTTAAGTTCTGAAATTATGTTTTTAAATGTGTTCTGCATTTTCTTTAAATTGGTCATGTAACTGTCACCTTTCACATTATATATGGGTGAAGTCATAGTATTCTGAGTGCGGTGAAAAATGTTTCATAATCTAAGCTTAACGCGTGATTTTTTTCGCCTTTGGAAATTAGAATTTTTTTCATGCAAAATCGTTAACAATTTTTCACTATTATTTTCCTATACTAACTTTTAAAATTTTACATAAAATTTCTTTAAAAACTATTGTACGTATATAAAAACATTAATTAAAAATTATAGTGACAACTAGATTTTTTTTTTTTTTTTTTCATGTGAGAGCACGAGTAATATCTACTCAAGTTATGTTCAAATATTTTCTAGCAAACAAACTTACTTATTTCGTATTTTAGATGTAACCATTAAATTATGTGTACAGTAGTCTACCATACACTCTACCTTTTACATTAGGAAAAAAAAAAACATACTAATTATAGAATGACTAAAATTTCGGTGTAGTATTCGTATTCGGTTCAAAATCAGAGTTTCGTCAAAAATTAGTTTTCGACTAAAGTACGTTAAAAAATTCGGCCAAACCGAAACCGAATGGAACTATCTGTATTCCAAATATCCATTTTCTTCTTTCGAAAATGTTCAACAATAGTCATTGATTTGAGCTATATCGACTCAAATAAGACACTCTTTATTTATTGCAATGAACTTACGGTTTATAATTATCAGCATTGTCTGACTTAAGACATGAAGGCAAAGTATAAAGCAAAGAAAGACAATATGTCTAAACTTTGAAGACGCTTTTCAAGTGCTCATTGAATGCTGCAGACTTAACATTAACAGAAAATGTTTAGTTTGAAACCGCAGAATTGTTTCAAATACTTTTTGAGAATATTCTAGTATAACAGATGATCATTTTCAAAAATCCTTGTAGAAGATAAATCGAGATATGTATAACTAAAACATTTTTTAATTAGATGAAATTCGTGTAATTAGAAAATCGTCGTTGATGAACTAATTATATTTTATTTTAAATAAAAATAAAAAGTTTTGGTCAAAGCTTGGCCCACACGTATAATTAATATAATTATGTAAATTTGATAAACACGTGTAATTAATCAATAATTTTGTATATTTAATAAACATGTAAAATAACTGTATGTAACACTTATGACTGTATTAATTACTAAAAAATATTTTTTGGACATTTTTGTTTTAGTTTTCGGTAAAAATAGGCAGATTACCGAAATTCGGTTTCTGTTTAAACCTGTTAAAAACCTGTTTCGGGAGATCCTTAATTATGATTCGATACAAAATTAGAAGGAAAATATAAATGTCTACATCAAATGCTTTTTTCTGCTGTTATGTACCGTGCGTAATAAATACCGTATAATGTTCTGTTGTTAGTAGTAATGTAGTAATGTGACGTAAAAGATAATGGTATGCTATTTTTTTACCTGCACCAAATTATTTGAGCTACAAACACATATATTAGTATGAGTAAAGTATTTTTCACTTTGAATTCAAAATGATACATGCTTTAAAACATGTCTAGAAATGATGACAATTTATTTCCTCCTTTCTTCATTAACTGAATAATGTAACCCATACATTCTTAGTAAAATTTATTGTAGAGAAAACAAAAAAAAAAAAAATTATTTGAACCTACATTAAACTTAATAAATAGGTAACAAAGAAGAAGCATGATTCCGACGCAGTTTTAATTAATTTCTAATATGAAAATAAAGCTCTTTTTTAGCAACTGCTGACGAAGGATTTAGTATGAGTAAAGTATTTTTCATTTTGCATCCAATATGATACATTCTTTAAAACATGTCTACAAATGATGACAATTTATTTCCTCCTTTCTTCATTAACTGAATAATGTAACCCAAACATTCTTAGTAAAATTTATTGTAGAGAAAACAAAAAAAAAATAATTTGAACCTACATTAAACTTAATAAATAGGTAACAAAGAAGAAGCATGATTACGACGCAGCTTTAATTAATTTTTAATATGAAAAAAAGTTCTTTTTTAGCAACTGCAGACGAAGGATTTAGTATGAGTAAAGTATTTTTCATTTTGCATCCAAAATGATACATTCTTTAAAACATGTCTACAAATGATGACAATTTATTTCCTCCTTTCTTCATTAATTGAATAATGTAACCCATCCATTCTTAGTAAAATTTATTGTAGAGAAAACAAAACAAAACAAAAAAAATTTGAACCTACATTAAACTTAATAAATAGGTAACAAAGAAGAAGCATGATTCCGACGCAGTTTTAATTAATTTCTAATATGAAAATAAAGCTCCTTTTTAGCAACTGCAGACGAAGGATTTAGTATGAGTAAAGTATTTTTCATTTTGCATCCAACATGATACATTCTTTAAAACATGTCTACAAATGATGACAATTTATTTCCTCCTTTCTTCATTAACTGAATAATGTAACCCATACATTCCTAGTAAAATTTATTGTAGAGAAAGCAAAAAAATAATTTGAACCTACATTAAACGTGATAAATAGGTAACAAAGAAGAATCATGATTACGACGCAGGTTTAATTAATTTTTAATATGAAAAAAAAGCACTTTTTTAGCAACTGCAGACGAAGGATTTAGTATGAGTAAAGTATTTTTCATTTTGCATCCAAAATGATACATTCTTTAAAACATGTCTACAAATGATGACAATTTATTTCCTCCTTTCTTCATTAACTGAATAATGTAACCCATACATTCTTAGTAAAATTTATTGTAGAGAAAACAAAAAAAATAATTTGAACCTACATTAAACTTCATAAATAGGTAACAAAGAAGAATCATGATTACGACGCAGCTTTAATTAATTTTTAATATGAAAAAAAGCTCTTTTTTAGCAACTGCAGACGAAGGATTTAGTATGAGTAAAGTATTTTTCATTTTGCATCCAAAATGATACATTCTTTAAAACATGTCTACAAATGATGACAATTTATTTCCTCCTTTCTTCATTAACTGAATAATGTAACCCATACATTCTTAGTAAAATTTATTGTAGAGAAAACAAAAAAAAATTTGAACGTACATTAAACTTGATAAATAGGTAACAAAGAAGAATCATGATTACGACGCAGCTTTAATTAATTTTTAATATGAAAAAAAAGCTCTTTTTTAGCAACTGCAGACGAAGGATTTAGTATGAGTAAAGTATTTTTCATTTTGCATCCAAAATGACACATTCTTTAAAACATGTCTACAAATGATGACAATTTATTTCCTGCTTTCTTCATTAACTGAATAATGTAACCCATACATTCTTAGTAAAATTTATTGTAGAGAAAACAAAAAAATAATTTGAACCTACATTAAACTTGATAAATAGGTAACAAAGAAGAATCATGATTACGACGCAGCTTTAATTAATTTTTAATATGAAAAAAAAGCTCTTTTTTAGCAACTGCTGACGAAGGATTTAGTATGAGTAAAGTATTTTTCATTTTGCATCCAAAATGACACATTCTTTAAAACATGTCTACAAATGATGCAATTTATTTCCGCCTTTCTTCATTAACTGAATAATGTAACCCATACATTCTTAGTAAAATTTATTGTAGAGAGAACAAAAAAAATAATTTGAACCTACATTAAACTTGATAAATAGGTAACAAAGAAGAATCATGATTACGACGCAGCTTTAATTAATTTTTAATATGAAAATAAAGCTCTTTTTTAGCAACTGCAGACGAAGGATTTAGTATGAGTAAATTATTTTTCATTTTGCATCCAAAATGATACATTCTTTAAAACATGTCTACAAATGATGACAATTTATTTCCTCCTTTCTTCATTAACTGAATAATGTAACTCATACATTCTTAGTAAAATGTATTGTAGAGAAAACAAAAAAATCATTTGAACTTACATTAACCCTTTATCTACGGCATTATGATCTACTGCAATTTTTTCCATGTCATTTTTTTTTCAGTTACTACAATGAAAATTAAAGGATAAACAAAAAAGAAATTCTCACCCGTGAGAAATTTAATTATTTAGAGGTAATTAATTAAAGTGGTACTTTAAAGTACCGTCAGTACGCTATGACTAAACTATCGTAACAGAAAATCCACAAGATATTTCAACTGGAACCAGAAAATATTTTCAATTTAATAAGTATGTGAAATATAGTTTTTTTTTTCTTCTTCTTTTTTTAAATTTACAAGTTAATCGTTTGGCCAATTCCGGTGCCAGTCATTTATTTCAACCCTTTAGAATTGAAAATACTTTGCTCCTGAAAGGGTGAAAAAACTATTCTTTTTAGGTTTCGATCCTGTTAGCAGTCCTTTAGTTATGCGACGTCAATATTCCAGGGACAACATGTACTCTCGCATCTCCACATAAGCAAAATATGAATTTACATTATGCCACTTCTAGCATAGCAAAAACGAGACGGTGCCACAACTTTTTCGATTTCCTATAAAAAATAACAATGAAACAGAAAGGAAATACCAGGGAAATCATTATTACACTACATTTTAGTAATTACATTTTAAAACATATGAAAACGATGGATAACGACACAGACGAAAAGTAAACAAGACGTTTTTCTCCAGCACCCAGTGTACTGATGGTACTTATAAGTACCAAAGAGTAATTCAACAATTTATTTCAAATACATACACCGTTCACCCAAAATAGCTAGTCATATTGTATTCTGAGATCATGATGAACACATAAAAAAAATCCAACACTTATCTTATATCCTTTACTGTGTTTGCAGCAATGAAAATACGAGCGTGGCAATCTGTACAAAATTTTGGCACAAAACACATCAACTGGTTCAAAGATAGCCTCATTCCTCTCTAAAATAACAAACCTAGAACTACTGTTGCCATGTATTTGGATAAAGTGAAGTTAAAAGATCGTTTTTTGCAAAGTACCATTAGAATATTAGTAATAACTATGGTATAAAAGTTTAAAGTGAGTGGTACTTATAAGTACCGTCAGTAGCTAAAGGGTTAAACTTGATAAATAGGTTACAAAGAAGAAGCATGATTCCGACGCAGTTTTAATTAATTTCTAATATGAAAAAAAAGCTCTTTTTTTAGCAACTGCAGACGAAGGATTTAGTATGAGTAAAGTTTTTTTCATTTTGCATCCAAAATTGTACATACTTTAACCCCTTAACAGTGTGGTCCGAACTGGATTCGGTCAAGAACACTTTGCTTGCTTCGTTAATAAAAGCATTTTGATACCACTAATTTGTAACTGTAAATTTATCTTTATTGATTGTCAGATATTTTTTGATTAAGTAAGGTAAATATTTTAGTATGGAAAAAGTGGTGTCCAGCACCATTTTTAATGTTTTTTGGAAGAAAACAACTGTCACTGTTAAGGGGTTAAAACATGTCTACAAATGATGACATTTTTCCTCCTTTCTTCATTAACTGAATAATGTAACCCATACATTTTTAGTAAAATTTATTGTAGAGAAAACAGAAAATTAATTTGAACCTTCATTAAACTTGATAAATAGGTAGCAAAGAAGAAGCATGATTCCGACGCAGATTTAATTAATTTCTAATATGAAAAAGAAAAAAAGCCCTTTTTCAGCAACTGCAGACGAAGGATTTAGTATGAGTAAAGTATTTTTCTCTTTGCATCCGAAATGATACATGCTTTAAAACATGTGTACGAATGATGACATTTTTTCCCTCCTTTCTTCATTAACTGAATAATGTAACCCATACATTCTTAGTAAAATTTATTGTAGAGGAAAAAAAAAATTGATTTGAACCTTCATTAAACTTGATAAATAGGTAACAAAGAAGAAGCATGATTCCGACGCAGTTTTAATTAATTTATAATATGTTATTTCTAATAAGTTGCTGAAAAACTTTTTCAGCAACTGCAGACGAAGGAGTTGAGGAAGAAGTTGCAATTAATTTCGTTTGAAAGCTGGAGAAGCGATCCCTCCTTAAGAAATCGTATTTATAGGAGTAATCGTGAGTCATTAACTAAAGCAGTTTTTTGTATGAAAATATTCGTATTTAGCACATAAATTTAAAACAAATTAAAAGCACATTTAATGCTTCTACCCATGGTTTGTGCAATCTATTTTTCATTTAAGTAATATGTAATAATGAATTTATTTTCTTTTCCAGAAAATGTTGTGTTGTGACATATTCATCTTAAAAAAATTAAAAGGGGGTGGAGAAATTGAAATGCACCAATCCTTTAAATGTTTTGAATATAAAATGTTTCTTATATATATATAGATTTTACCAATTGCTAATTTGCTAGTGATTAATTTATAAATAAGTAAACGGAGCATCTTTATGAAATTTCTTTTCTTTGTTACACTTGTAACAAATAAAATTTCTGCCTTTCATTAAAATTATCATTACAATGAATTTTGAGTATACATAAATCGTCTAAGATTTCGCAAAAAGAAATAAAAGGTCCATTTTATCGGGTAATATTTAACCACCTCGACTTTCTAGGCTCATAAAAGAATACTATCCTTCCGTGAGCATTATTTTATTAATCTTATTATCATTCTTCTTTTATTATTTTTTAATTATTATTATTATTATTATTGTTGTTGTTGTTGTTGTTATTTATATTTGGGTAACTTGAATGACAAATGAGATCTGTCCCGTAGATGGTTACGTTGATAAAAAAAAAAAAAGAAAACAATCAAAATTATGTATATTTTTTATAGTAAATACTTATTTATTTTAATTCTAGATACGGTTGACATCAGAAACACATTTCCTTCATCCGCCATCTAGCTTCAAAATGGCCGCCATTAAAAAATTTAAAACATTAACATTTAAGAAGAGGTGCAAATTAATAACAAAATGAACAAGATTTTTTCCTTAAGTGTTTGATCTTGACACAAGGATTCCGAAGCACCTTTTGTTTCGTCTTTATCTTAAAAAAAAAATGCTCGATTATAGCAATTTGAATTTCTAGGGTGGCTGACATTTTGAAACAGTCTAATTTTTGTCATGCAATAGCACGCGTATTTAGTAACCGAATTTGATGTGACTAAGCATTTGTACAGGACATAACAAGGTTTCGGCAATGTTCGTTTGCCAGCTTCATCCGTCATCTTGTTTCAAAATAGCGAACATATAATTTTTTCTTTTAAATTTAAAATTTTAAAAATAGGTAAAAAATTAATTAGAAATTAAAAAAGATTTTTTTTCTTGAGTGTTTGATTTTGATACAAGGATTCCGAAGCTTTTTTTGTTTCGACTTTATCTTCAAAAATATCTTAGATATAGCAATTAGAAATTGAAAAAGATTTTACTCTTAAATGTTTGACCTTGATAGAAGCATTTTTTGTTTCGGCATTATCTTAAAAAAATATTTCAGAGAGTTTGAATTTCTTGGGTGACTGACATTTTGAAACAATCTGATTTTTGTCAGGCGGCAGCACGCCGATTCGGAAGTAACAAAGCATGTTTACAGGATATACCAAGGTCTGAACCGAGTTCGTTAGCCTGTTTCAACCTCCATCTTGTTTGAAAATGGTAGCCATTTAAAAAACACTTAAGTTAAAAAAAAGATACAAAATTAATGAATTGAAAATACTTTTCTTTTTAGTGTTTTATACTATTTCAAGGATTTCAGAGCATTTTTTCTTCGTCTTTATCTAAAAAAATGTTTGAGATATAACAGTTTAAAATTTTACGGTATCTGACATTTTGAAACAATCTTGTTTTTGTCACGGGACAGCAATCGTACATATTAACAGATTTCGATGTGACAGAGCAAGCATAAAAGACATTATAAAGTTTCGACCAATGTCATTAATTAGCTTCATCCACCATGCAATTTTATAATGGCAAGCACTTCATGATACCTACAAAATTGGCGTCAAAACATAAATATCTTTTTATTAATCCAACTTGGATATACCTAAATAATTTGGTGAAATTCTCATTCGTGTTCAGGATTGACAAAAACTGGTATTGAGTCTTCTATGATTCGGCTCGACTAATTTTAGTTTCGTGTAAAATAAGCTGAATTTTTTTAAAAGAAGCAATATGAAAGCTCATATGAATGCCAAGCAATTTAAATTCCGGCTTAGGTGTTAGAAGGACAGCTAGCGATTTCACCGACTGATTGCGGTTTTAAACACTCGCAAAGGCGTAATGTTTTCTACCCGTATGCGAGGCACGAAAAGATTTTCCCTGTGACATGCATGGAAGAGATTGTAACGCCGGCGAACTGTGGAAATTTGAAGTTCATTCTTTAGTGTTCGATGAGGGTTTGTAATAAATATCTCGGCTAATTACTAGAAAGGGAAAAATATGAGTATCTGATGCATTGGTACTTGCCTTCTCCTATTATTATCCCAATTTTCAGACCTTCATGTGTAATAGATATCCCTTGTCATCTTCAACAGACAGGTATACGCACATAAAAATAAACATCTTACACACGTAATTTTTTTAAATGTATGATTGCAGTGAAACACAAATTTTTAAATGTTACTTATACCATTTGCATAACATGTATAAAAATCAAAATCTTCTTATTACTTTTTGTACACTAAATAGATAAAATGTGAAAATCAAGTTTACAAAATAACAAAAAGGAAAAAGAAATTCCAAGTTTTGTCACTCACAAGGATTTGTTTACCAGTTGCAGTTAACCTAAATATCACGCAATATTTAATAAATGTAAAAATTAGAAGAAACTTTCATGTTGATTTTTGAAGATATTTTATCGAATCTAATCGATAAACATCTTCCTAATGGAGCTTTTGAAAACTTGAACATGCATTAGAATATAATATTTCGTTATTCCTTAATTCATTGAATTTTATAAGTCACATAACTCTTCGAATACTTAACGAATAAAAGCTTAATTTTAATATAAAGCTTCATTAAGCTTGATAAATAGGTAATGAAGTCAAGGTAGGTTTCAGAAGTAATTGCAATTAATTTCTTATGTGAAGAAAATTCTTTTAAAACCTTTTCAGAAAGGAAATTAGCTGGGTTCATTAAACTGAACAGCTCTTATTCAAATTTATCCGTGAATGTGATCATATTCAGCATATACATCGGAAACTAAAGAAGATAATATAAAATGAAACTTTTTCATTCATTTCAGGGGCTTTTATAATCTTGTTTAAATTATCCCTTTAAGACCCGGAACATTTTCATATTTAAATATTATATTCTTCTGGTTATTAACTCTATACTGACCCTAATGACACTTAAAAAAATAATAATAAAATTTTTTGTCATCACCTGGAGCGTGGAGAGTACCCGCACGAACGTGCGGGTTGGTCTTTTTCTGAGAAAGCCACACCCGCGCGATCGTACGGTATCGGATACGGATCCGATAATACGGATTGAGTTTTTCCTGTGAAAGCATTACTTATAAGATGATTTGGGAAGTATTGGCTGAAATACTGCAATGGAAATCCTTACTGGCTCTAAAAGCCTAAAAGTGAAGAAAAACAGTTAATATTCGAGATGTACTTATCGACTTCAAAAAATTCATATTTTAATTAATTTAAAAATGTTTGCCATATTTTTAAAGCTTTTTTATAATATCGGTTTTATTTTTTCTATAAGTCTATAACTTTTTTAAATTAAAATTTAAGAAATGAAAGACATACCTGCGATTGCGTGAAATCTAGGATGATGTAAAGAAATGAACTTCTTAACATCCTACTTGTATTGTTTTTTTATTTTTATTATTTCATTCTATTTGGTTTGGATGTAGAACTTTGGAGAATAAGTTCAGAAGACTTTGATGAAGAAGAATGATTCAAAATTCTCATTTCTTTAGAAATATTTGTCAATTTTTCTTCATCGAGCTCATCTGAACTAGACTATCATTCTAATAAATCTGTTTCAAATGTTTTGTTCGCAACCTCGTCATCATCCGAGAGATCACTAAATTCAGAGTCTGATTTGTTCATCAATTGCAATATTTCTTCTTGTGTGAGAATTCTTTTCGGTTTAGACATCTGAAAAAGTGTTTTATTTTGCTTTGTTAAAAGTTAACAAAGTATTCCATAAAAAATAATAGAATGTATTAGAAAATTTTATTAATTGAAAAGAAAAAAGAAAGTAAAAATTAATTGAAAAACAAACAAGAAAAAAATAATTCATCCATGACATCACCCAAGAAAATAATATGGCATTAATTATATAATAACACACTTTATTTTTAGTCTGGCTGTCAGCAAAATTATTGAAACAGAAATCAAGATGAACATTCAGAGAGCTCATACCTTTGCTGTAGCACTGACTAACGTAACGCCCAAGTCGCACGATCGTGCGGGTAACGAAATATTGAGTCCTACGAATAACATAAATAGTGTATAATTAATGTTTTTTTTATTATATTACACTTATTTAAACATTAAAGCAAAAATATTTATCTAAGAAATTAGAAATCTACTGATAATTTTCTTCTTACGACAGATAAAATGATGAGCTATATCCGTTGTACTTGTAAACAAAGCTAGTCACGCCGGCTAAAAGTAAAACATGTACTACAACCGTCATCTGTTGATAAAAAATGATACTTTATTCTTTTTGCAAGCCAGAATAATCGTCCTATTTGGTTTTTTATTACATACGACTGTTTCAGAAGCAAAAATTTACATGAATGTCTAACCCGCACGATCGTGCGGGTTGGGTCTTAAAGGGATATAGCTAACATTTCTTCCTTTTTCAGAAAGTTGTAGTATACGTTAAATTTTCGGTTGTAAGGAGAAGAAATTTATTATGCTAAAATATAAATATAGGTATCGATAAAAAGTAGAGTAGCAAATAATAAATTTAAAAAGTATTTTTTTTTTTACTTGTCTATTTTTAATACTTTTTTGCCTAAAGTGTTTTTAAAGTAAATTCTGTAAATTGTAGAGTTTTGAAAATATAAAGCTTGATAAAAATGCACGCCAAGGCAGATTTCAGAAGAAATTGGAATTAATTTGTTATGCGAAAAAAATTCTTTTAAAAGTTTTTCAGAAAGAGCATAGTCTTGGTTCCTTACGCTGAACTGCTCTTATTCATCTGTATTCGTGAAAATGATCATTTAAAATTATATGTTTTAAGTCATTTCAATAGTTTTTAACATCTTTTTTAATTTATAGCTAAAATTTCTTCCTTTTCGTAAGTTGTATTATATGCTAAATTTTCTTTTGTAAGGGGAAAAGTTCTCGTTATGGTAAAACATAAATATAAGTATCTTTAACATATAAGTAGTAATTAATAAATATAACTCAGATGTTTTTGCATTTCTACATTGAATTATGTTATCCCAAAGAATTATTTTTAGATGCAATCGTAATAATATAAATACGTAGCACCTATAGTCGACGTTTGGTCCGTTCGTCTGTTCGCATATAAAAGCGCAAAAACTACCCAACGGAATGGTTTGAAATTCAATACATATAATCGTTGCAGAATTTCGCCGAGTCATATCAAATTTATGGAAATACTCGTAGAATCAAAGCTCAAAAAGATATTAATAAAAGTTTTCTTCATTCTATTAAATCATCCCATACATAATAAATTCAATGATATCACATGGTAGGTAATGATTCTAGGTTGCTGTAGTCATTATGTCCTATTTATGATTATGATGGAGTAATATTATTTCCGTATTACTGAACTTAATACACTCTAAAAAAAAAAAAAAAAAAAAAAAAAAAAAAAAAAAAAAAAAAAACATTGTAGATTTGCCAGCAAAAACTGCTGGCGTCCGAATTGCCAGCACATTGTGCTATTAATTTTACGCAACTACCGTATTTTTCATGTTTATATAGTCAAGAAACCAAAGAAAGATACAGCATATTCGACTGCGATCGAGTTTGAGCGCGAGATGAACAGTACTTTGTACTGTAAAAATGTCATTTTGTTTTTTCAGTGTATGTGTATTCGTAACAAATTTTGTATTCTTGCATTTTCGCATAAGGGTGCAACAGATATTGCACCAATATCTGAATACATTTATAAAGCTAGTAATATTACGAACGCACCTCATTTACAACGTCTGACGAACAATTTCTGACTTCTTAATGTAAAATTTGAAAATTGTATAATTCTGAATATCTTAGAATTTTTTTCCTACGCTGACAAAATGCAACTTACTAGATTTGCCTTATCATTGTTAAATGTCATATCAACACCCAATGGGGGATTTTAAGAGTAATTAACGATTAAATATTCAGCTTTGTCAACAACAAAAATGTTTTAGCCTGATAGCCTCACTCACTGCCTAACGACAATGCCCAGTAACATTAAAAGATAGTGCTGAACTTTCATTTTCTTTTGATATAGAAACTGTTCGACGCGAATGGATTTTTTTGTTAAATCCCAATTAATCAATGTTGAAAACTTGATCACTGTTAAACTGTGGATCTTTTAGGAAAATGCGCACTTCATCTGAGATTGCTTCGGGGGAAATTCTAAGGACATTATTTCCATGCATATGTGGCTCTCTGAATAATTCTTTTTTCTTTTTCTAATAGCAATTCAAATCCTTCTTTAAAGTTGGCTAGTCAAGAATAGAAGCATAAAATATTCATTTTAATTTATAAGATTTCATACATGTCCATGTATTTTATTTTGGATCATTAATTTTTTCTAATACAGATTCTATTTTGTTTAATTTATGGATATGATTATGGAATAGTTTTTTCCAGGCATACAATGATGGAAGATGTTTCACAAGTTTAAGTTTGTACTGTCCGTTTGGATATCTATTTTAAATAGTACTTGATCCGAACTACTCTGAATAGATCAACTGTTCTGGAACAATGGAACAATGTGAGCAGCTGAATGGATTACCTAGTTGCGTTGCAACTTTACATCCAGTGGATAGGTGATTGTGTTGCAAGGGCATTAGGGAGCCTTAAAAAAATAATGTTTAGACGTGGCTGGTAGCCACAAAAGTTAAATTTACTTTTAAGAAAAAGAAAAGACTGACAAAAAATAACAAAGTACATAAGTACTAGTATAACATACGTGAAAAAGAAAAAAAAAACAAAGAAAAGAAAAAAATTAATTAAAAAAGAAAGAAAATTCCATTAGTTCCAAAAAAAGAAGGAAAAGACGAAAAAGCTACCGGGGAGTTCCCCATAAAAAAAAGACCCTTTTCAGAAACCATACATTAATTTAAAAATATATAATGCTAAAGAACTAGCAGAATTTTTTTTTTTTTTTTATACTATAGACAGGACAGAACAAACAGAAAGGTTAAGTATAGCAGAAGGTGAGGGAAACTCAGTCTTCATCGTTAAGCAAAAGCGAGTATTTAGGGCGTTTTCTATTAGTGGGGTCGGATACCTCGTAGTCGGGTAGTTCCGCTATAATTTGGTTAGGGAGGTTGTATACATATTTATAAAACTTTTTAGCAAGTTTATTAATGCGCTGTTTTAAGGAAGTGGTTTTCAAATCCTTGCGGATAGTGGTGTTACGAAGAAAATGGTGACCATTACGGATATAGCGAAAGTTTTTGTTATGAGCACCGTAAAGATACTCCATACTGGTTTTGCAAGCGAATCCCCAGATCGGACAAGCATAAGTTAAGATTGATCTAATACATGCATTATACAAGATTAGTTTATTATGAATAGAAAGAGTATTGCTTTTGAGAAGAGGAGAGGGGGCCTGGAAGATACCAGCAACTTTGCCTCTGATATTAATAAAATGCTTTTTCCAGGTAAGTCTTCTATCAAGGGTACCCCAGATACTTGGTGTCATTAGTCCAAGGAATAGTAGTTTTATTGATAGTAATGCGATTGGGAAATGTTAGTTTTCTAGAGAAATAGATAGCAGCTGTTTTCTGCTCGTTCAACTCTTCTAAAATTTTACAAATAAACTTATTCTTAAACACAAACGAAATTTTCTGGTATAAAAATGTAAATAATGTTAAAATGACAGTTTTATGAATTAGGAAACTTGCAAGAATTGTTGACTTATAAACAGTGAATAAACTGAAAGTGAGATACTAATTTGAGATACTTCTTTGAAACACTTATTTTTTTGAATTGTCAAATTATGTGCTATAGCCTATTTTTTATGGATGCTTGTAACGTTCGTCCCAAATATAGGGCGCTAGGCAGGAATGGATACATTTTTTTCGGTGTGTGTGTGCGCGGGGGGGGGGGGGGGGCGATTACTTTTATAAAGTCATTTTCAAGATGATTATAAAATGAATTATTTTTAAGCCTAAAATTGGATTAACCTTAGTTTATTAATAATAATAATTATAACATTCTTAGTCTCTGTAAAGCAATAAATATACATACGTTTTAGTAACACAGAAAATATTAAATATGGTAATCAATATCAATTTAAAAGCCCATTTTATGCAAACCTAGACAAAACGCATAATAATACATATTATGCTATTATAAATTTATATGCATTATATATTTAAGTTGATTACATTTTATCAAATAAATACAAACACTTGTTAGTGTAAATTAATTAATTTATGTAATTTATTTAAGCCAGTTCATTTTGCGAAATGCGATTATAAATTCATTTTACCAGCAAAGTTGAAAAAGCAAAAAATTAAGGCGTAAATAGGTGAATGCAAATGAGCACTTAATTTGCTATAGTTATTTCTTTAACAATATTAAGGTAATAAGTTGTTTTATTACCAGATAATAATAGTTTGATAATTTACGATTTTATTCTTTTTATAACATGGAAAAATATAAGTGTTCGGGAATAATTTCATTGGAAAGATTTTAGCTAATTACAAGATGGATAATATAGAAAAGAAGACGAATGATTTTTTTTTTTTTTCATTTCTAAGCTTTCATTTTTTAAGTACATATCATTAAGTCCCACTGAGACTTTAACTTTTTTTTTGGTGCGTTCGTAAATATATGAATACGTAGCATTTATGGTCGTCGTCTTGTCCGTTATTCTGTCTGTCGGTCTGTTCGCATGTAACAGCGCAAAAACTACCCAACCGAATGGTTTGAAATTTAATACAGTATAACCTCGAAAATCCGGCATCGTCTGGACCGAGACTCAACCAGATTTTTGAAAATTCCGGTTTTCTGAAAGAATATCAAAAGTACTTCCGGTAGTCTTCATGTTGCATTTAGTCATAATTTAATTCATAGCCAAGTAATGCAAGTATTTATGTGAGAAAAAGTGAAAATTATATGTTTACAAAACTTTACTTTAAATTATATTTTCCTGACAAAAAAAAAAAAAAAAAAAAAAATCTTATAAACAATAATGTCATTTCTGCTCCTTATGTAATTTCTGAAACGATGTCAGTTCTATTTGCTTCCTTTTTTTTTTTTTTTTTTTTTTTTTTTTTTTTTTTTTGTACTTTATGCAAATGAAGAATATCGGTTTTGGAACGACAGTCTTGTTTCACTAAATAAGATATTATTTCTCTAGTCAATTTTATGCACTTTTCCATTAACACCTTTTCCTCTGTCGGTTCCTCGCCCTCGTGCTGTGAGGTTTGGCTAGCAATATCTTACCGTTACATAAAAAGTTCTAGAAATCCCAGTTTCCTAAAAAAAACTTTAGTAACTTTACAGATTTTTTGTTTACAGTGTGCTCATTGCTTTTAATACGTAAACAATTTCTATTTTTCCTTCTGTCGGAAGTAAGAAGTGTAAAAAAAGAAGGATGCGGAAATGAATTTGATGCCGGATTTTTGAGGTATCACTGTATATCTAATCGTTGCAGAATTTTGTCGAGTCATTTCAACTTTTTTAAAAATCGAATCAAAACTTAAAGAGATATTAACAAACGTTTTCTTCATGCTGTTAAATCCTATAATACGTAATTAATTTAATGATATCACATGATAGATAATGATTCTAGGTTGCCATGACGATTACCTACAATTTAAGATGGAGTCATAGTATTTCCGTATTACTGAATTTAATATATTTAAATTTTCTATTCATGCATTTTTGCATAAGAATGCAACAGCTATTGCACCAAGATCTGAATATTTATAAAACTAGTTATAGTACGAACGCACATTGTCTAAGTTTGACGTAAAATTTTCGACTTGTTTATCATTTAACGCTAATGAATGTTTAAACACCTCTTAAAAATAACATGATAAATGTTCTTGTCGCATGAATATTCCTATCTTTTATCGGAGATATTTGATTCTATTTTGTATCTCGTTTTGTCTCCTTTATTTTAATAAACATACTATAACGTCAATTATATTACATAATTATTTCATTCACTTGACACTAATGATGCGTTTAATCACATTTTTATCTGTCAAATGATGTTTGGTTTGTGTTATAAATATCAATATCTATATAAAGCGAGTTTCCAGAAATCGGATTAAAGAATGTATTTTGCCTAATTAACCATTTGTATTAAGATCTTTTCAAAGTCAAGTTTTTTTTTATATATATAATTAAAGATTACTATCTAAAAGGACAAAAATCAAAATCAAATTTAGCATAAATCTCATGAACACACTGTAAGAAGTATGCATTGTTGACAACCATATTTAACATTATTTACATTAATTGTAATCAAAATTATATTAATTTGGTCAATATTTTTCTTTTAGATTGTATGACGAGCTCTCTGCTTATCAAATTGGCGGAAAGCGTTAAAATATACAAAAACAATTGTAAAGTTTTTATATCTGCATGCAAGTTATCAAGGCTTAATTAACAGGACTCAAAATACTTTAAGATTAGGATATAATGCTTTTTTTATTATGGTAAAAGATTTTAAAGAGATACATACATGAGAGGCGTATGGACAATGTCTGTCGCATATGCTGCTATGCTATTACGGCCAACCTAATCATCTAGCAAGGGTGGTATTTTTTTCGGAATTTAAATTTTTTATTTAATACATTTTAGTATTAATTTTTAAGAATATTTTACAGTACGAGAAAAAATATCCAGAGAGTACGAGAATACTCTCATTTTCTTGTTAGAAATAGCTGCATTTCTCATGTAACTTCAGATTTCAAATTTTACATTTAATAAAATAAAAAAATAAATCTTAACTGGAAATGAAAATTGCAATTCTGATGGTTATTTCTGTAACATTATAAAGACAATAAGTTATTTTATTACAGGGAATAATAATCGCATAATTTATGATTTTATTCTTCTTATAAAACGGTATGTGGTAAGTGTTCTCATAAAATTTCTCACAAATAAAATTTGATCTAATTACAAGTTGAATACCATAGCAAAGAAAAGTTAACTTTTTTCAGCTGTAATATCTCATTTTTTTTAAGTAGATATCACTAAGTCCCAATGAGACTTTAACCTTTTAAGTTTACAATTTAATGCTACTGACTGGTTGAACAAATCATAACAGTAATCTGATAAATGTTCTTGGCTCATGAATATTCATAACTGCCAAAATATGTTACATTTTTTATCCGAGATAATTGATTCTCTTTTGCACCTAAATCTTATCCCATTTATTTTAAAAAGTATATTGTTCCTCTAAATCTCTTATGTAATTATTTAATTCACTAGGCACTAATGAGGTATTTAACCCTCCGTCTACCAGACGGGTCCATTGGACCCGACAGGTACATACAAAATATTCATTCAAACCAGAAATTTCTTTAAAATAAACTAAGTATATAAACCAGACAAAAATAAGGTAAATAAATAAGTTAAATAGTTTTAAATAAAAATTCTGGTGTAGAACGTTTTATTAAAACTTGAATAAAATTCCCGGTAGATCTAGGGTTAATAACTTTTTATATGTGAAATGATGTTTGATTTATGTTAAAAATATTAATATATCTATAAAATGAGTTTTGAAGAAGCGGATTAAATAACATATTTTGCCTAATTAACCTTTTCCAGAAAGACTTTTTAAATCTGAAACGGTTCTATTTTGTTTTAAATAGTTAAAGATTGCTGTATATAAAGGCAAAAATGAAAATCAAATTTAGCCTAAATCTCATAAACATACTGCAAGATGTCGAATTCATTGATTTAGACAACTATCTTTAACATTATTTACATTATTTGTAATAAAATTTATTAACCATTTGGAAAAATGGTTATTGTCCTCGTCAGGGTAGGAAATCAAAAACATATCTGAAGATTTTTATTAGTTGAATCCGCATTTTATTCATTTTCTGATTGGTCTATACAGTAATCTGTATTTTCCCTTTACTTTCAACAGAGATGGATACTTATGTTGCCACTATGACAAAAAAGTAATAAAAACCACAAAAAAAAATTAGTAACTCAGAAACAAATTGAGATACAGCTTTCAAACAAATTGCATTTTAAAGTACATTTTTTTCTCTATACGACGGTGTAAAAAGTAATATTGTGGGATGTTTAAAAGTTTAGGAATGAAACTTCATTTAAAATTGGTCCAGGAATATTAATGTTTAATCCATGGCGTACGTAATGTGTGACCAGCTCCGTAGAGGTTTAAAAATTTACAGTACCGAAAAATGTAATCCATGGCGTACGTAATGTATGATCAACTCCGTGCGATTTTTTATGTCTTAAATTTTAGTCTTTGAAAAAATCATTTTCCAAATGGTTGTTGTAATTTGTTAAATTGCATTTTTGATTAATTTGGCCAATTTTTTCCCTTTTTGACCGCATGACAAGCCTCCTGCTGATGAAATTGACGGAAAAAATTAACATACAGGAAAAATAATTGTAAAAAGTTTATAACTTCATGTAATTTATTCAAGTTTGATCAGCAGGAGCCAAAATAACTAAAGATTAACTTGTAATTTTTTTTTGTTTGTTTTTTCTACGGTAAAAGATTTTAATGAGAGCCAACCATATATGAGAGTCGCATGAGACACTGTCGCACATGCTGCTAGTTTGTTAGAGTAACCTAATCATACAGCATTGACAATTAAGTTTCTTGAATATACGAACCATATCATAAGTACGTAGGTTATCAGAATTTAAAATATTTATTTAATATATTATCGTATTAATATTCTGGTATGAGTTTTTTCAGAATATTTTATTAGTATGGGAAGAAACATCATTTTCGTTGTCTTGTTTGAATAGCTGCGTTTCTCATGTAACTTCAGATTTCAAATTTTACATTTAATAAAATAAAACATAAATCTTAATTGCAAATCAAAAACTACAACTTTTATGGTTATTTATGTAACTTTATAAAGTTTTTTTTTTCCGTTTATAAAAATTGTATAATTTACGATTTTATCCTAATAGAACGGTATATGGTAAGTGTTCTCGAAAAATTTCTCACGAAGGATTTCAACTAATTGCAAGATGAATAACATAGCAAAGAAATATAAACTTTTTTTCAGTTCTAATATCTAATTTTTTTTTCTGAGACTTTAACTTTTAACTTTATTATTTAATACTAATGACTGTTTGAACAAGTCATAACAGTAATCTGATAAATGTTCTTGGCTCATGAATATTCATAACTGTCAAAATGTGTTATATTTTTTATCGGAGATGATTCTCTTTTTCACCTCGTCTTATCTCCTTTATTTTAATAAGTATATTGTTCCTTCAAATCTCTTAGATAATTGTTTAATCCACTTGGCACTAATGAGGTGTTTAATCACGTTTTATCTGTGAAAGGATGTTTGACTTATGTTTAAATATTAATTAATCCTCGCATAAAACCAGTTTCGGCAAATCGTATTAAATAATGTATTTTGTCTAGTTAATCTTTTCTAGTAAGACATTTTTTAAGTCTTTCTTTTGTTTTAAAAAGTTAAAGATAGCTTTTTAAAATGCAAAAATGAAAACAAATTTAGCATACATCTCACGAACATATTGTAAGATGTCAAATGCATTATTTTAAACTACTATATTTATCATTATTTAACGTTAATATTAATCAAATATTATATTTATTTGGTCAAATTTTGCCTTTTTGATTGCATGATGTCTCCAGATCATCTAACTGACAGAAAGGAGTTACATATAGAAAAAAACTACACTGTAAAAAAAAATCTGTGAAGTTACTAAAGTTTTTCTAGGAAACTGGGATTCCAGAAACTTTTTATGTAACGGCAACAAGAAAAATTCCTGTAACAGCGTCTGTTACATGAATTTTTGTTGTTGCCGTTACATAAAAAGTTCCTGGAATCCCAGTTTCCTAGAAAAACTTTAGTAACGTTACAAATTTTTTTTTACAGTGTAGGTTTGATTATCAGAAGCTAAAATACTTCGAGATAATCATATAATACCTTATTTTATTTTGGTAAAAGTTTTGAACTAGAGTCATATATGCATTAAAAAATTATTTCTTATATAGTGATACATAAGGAAATAATTTGTGTGTGAAATAATATAGTGATTTTTCCAGAGAGAAAACATTCGCCTTGTATACAATATTTCAAATGAAAATCAAATTTCAAATTAATTGCCTAAAAGTCGCAAAGGCCAACTTAGTGAAAAAGATTCCGTGTCGGGACTCGAACCCGGGCGATCAGTATAGCGCGCTGACATTCTACCGACTAAAACACATGGACCGATACCCAGCCTCGAACTTCTCACTATTAGAATCTGGAACTTCGAGCCCGGCATGGAATCTTTTTGACTAGGTCGGTCTTTGCGCCTATTAGGCAATTAATTTGAAATTTGATTTTCATTTGAAATATTGTAAGGCGAATGTTTTCTCTCTGGAAAAATTTCCAAGTATTAATATCGTTGCGTGTTTGCCCCATGGCCGTGGCTCACGATAAATATTCCATCTTGTTCTGCGTCTGTAGCCTTGCCAACCTCTTATAGTGAGAAGTTCCAGGCTGGGTATTGTTCCAAGTAGTTTAGTCGGTAGAATGTCAGTGCTTTGTACTGATGGCCCGGTTTCGAGTCCCGGCATCGAATCATTTTCACTAGGTTGGCCTTTGCGCCTTTTGGCAATTAATTTGAAATTTGATTTTCATTTGGAATACTGTATTACTTTTATAAGAAAATAAGAAAACAAATCCTCGTTGACACAACGTGTTTAAATATTTTTAAATGTGAAAACAGCTTTTAATTTTACTATCGTTTCTATTAATATTTTTAACTTTATTGTTTATTATTACAGCTACATATTTTTCGGTAGATGTGTAGTCATAAAATAATCAGAGTGTATACGTTTTTGCAAGAGGGTATACGATAGACGATATGCGGTATAGTTTTATGAGATCCTTAAAAAAATCCAGAAAGTATACAGCGTATACCCCGTGTACTCTTCACTACATCCCTAATTCTCAACGTCTGAAATTTGATTGAATTCGAAATATTTCTTCAGTAAGGCTGTTCCTACAACTTTCTCTCTCTTGCTAATGTGTTTTATAAATACTCTTTTTCTCATACGTTCATCCTTACCAATACGTCTATGCAAAAATGTTTGTTTTTTAATAGCCCCAGACATGCCATTTCTTTAAGGCACCGAATAAAGATTCATCACGAAAAAATAACGATACGTTATATAAGCCAGCCATAAGACGAAGGAGATATGTATCATTGCACGATTAAATACTGATAAACACTACTGCAATTTTGTTTACTTCTAAGCATCGCATATTTTCAGTTTTTACACCTTCGTATATAGAAAAAAAATTTCTTTTAAATGAAATTTGTTTGAAAACTGCATCTCAATTTATTTTTGAGATATTAATGTTTTGTAGTTGTTTTACGCCATTTGTGTAACGTTGGCTACTGAAGTACTCCATTTCTGTTGAACGTAAAGGGGGAATTGTTGGAAAATAGTAGATTACAATATATTTTTCTTGCTATTTTCTCATAACAGCTGAAAAAAGTAATTGTAATTAAAATAAATTCTATTTTGAAAAAATATAAATGAATGATTTCTGATAAAACATTGAGCTATTATAAACTGTATTTTATTTTTATTGTACATGTTACAAACAAATGAAGGTATATGAATCACTAGATAGCCGATATGTTTTGTATACATACTTTTCTGTAGATGCTGTTAAGAATGGATCGAAATGTGTTATTCTTCAGCGTATGCAAATGACGTCTTTTTATATAAAATAAAACGGTGCATTTTAAGTCTTTAAATTGAAATATGTTTTGTAGAAGTGCATAATTTTCACTCCAGCGGCTTTGAAATTTTTCACAGGTGGAAATGATTCACTTTTGAAAATAACGCAATTGAAATCACATACTGATAAAACGCAAAGTTTTACAAAATTTTAGAGTGTCTTTACAGAAGAGCAGTGACTTTTACGTTAAAATAATATTTTTTTAAGAGTTATACTAACCAATATAAGATACACTAACCAATATATAAACCATTTTTATTGTAACTAATTTTGTAGTTTTATTATAAATTAATGAAAGAGTTACTTCTTAAACAAATGAAGGTATATGAATCACTAGATAGCCGATATGTTTTGTATACATACTTTTCTGTAGATGCTGTTAAGAATGGATCGAAATGTGTTATTCTTCAGCGTATGCAAATGACGTCTTTTTATATAAAATAAAACGGTGCATTTTAAGTCATCTTCTCTTTCTGTCGTCGAAATTCGACGGGTTCCATCTCGTAATAATAAAAATTTATTTTTTTTCTCTCATTGGGGGCAACACTAAATTCTAAAAAAAAAAGAATTGCTGCACGCGTTAGTTATTAATTTTGTTTAGTTTAGTTAAAAATCAAATAATGTTAAAGTCACATTCAGCACAAATTAATTTAAAATCATTCATAAGTTTTGTTTCTGATCTTACATTTAACAAATTATTACTTTGTAATAGCAGCTTACATCTAGGGATATAGACACACCGTTAATATAATTTATAAGCACTGACACAATATGGAAGTTTGCAAAAATGACACATTATATATATGTACTGAAATACACATATTCAAATATGGCGCTTAATTACTTTTTCAGTTTGACTTTGAGATTTTGGCAAGGAGCTGAGCTTTTATGGTTTCCTTTTTATCTTTTGTATATTTTTGTGTTTCTCACCGTCCCTAATATTACTTTCACGTCCCCCATTCTATGCATATCTCAGATTGGGTTTCGCTGGCTTAGGAGAAGATTCAAAATGTAGCACAAGCAATTATTTCCTTGAAAACTTCTTCAGGTATTCGTCAGATTACACAAATAATATTTTTATAATGATATTATTGTGCAATCATAAATGCAAAGAATTTAGGGTATGTTTCATTCAATTCTATGGAAAATGATTTAACACAAGGCAGTTTCTATCAAATCTGATTTTTAAACAGTAGAAGCTCCTCCCTGTTCAGAAAGTCTTTTCTAAATTGCTGTTCTAGATAGTTCTCCCAAGTTTATGCATTGGTAAATATCGTTCAATGCACGAATTTAATATAAATATCTTAGAATCTAAAAAAACATGGACAACATGATATAAATGCATTTTCTATAGAGTATATGCCACGTCCTTAGTCAATGACGCTTTATGAATGAAAACGAGAATTTCCGTTTCCCGTCGTGAATGTGTTAAAAAGCAACTAATAAAAAATGAATAATAATTTTCTCTGCTTTCTTTTTCCGATGTTGTTATATGGGTGCGTTTTGTGCTTTAAAAGATTTCGTATTACTATCCACTGTAGGTAAACTAATACTAAACATTTAAAAAATATCATTTGAATTATTATTATGTGCAATTCTTGTATAAAGAAAAGTACCTATACTAATAAAAGGAAGTTTCTCTCTCCCTGTGAGTGTGTTGGCGATGTCAAGCAAAATATACAGCATGAGGAATTTAGAAAATTCGTATGAGTATAGTACAAAGCAGGTCTAAATGCACCTGAGACCAGGGTCGGACTGGGTCAGTGTAAAGGGCGCAGACCTTGGATTTTCAAAGGGCGCAAAAATTTTAACGAATTTAAGTCAATTTTACTTGCTTGTGTTGCATTTGGGTTGACAAGACTGGCTTGACACTCGCATAACACCCAGTAATGACAATGGCTTAAATTATATTTCTAACTCTTGGTAGAAGACTTCGCTGTATTCTCCGTGCATGTTTAAAGTTGCATCAAACCTACATAATATTACGCAAATTTTTTAAAACAAATCATATAATATCTAAAAGTTCCAGCAAGTTGAACACATATTATCTTGTAGTAGATGACTGATATCAAGACTACAGTTTTCTTATTAACATCTTTTATCGGTAGATACTTTGGAGGGAAAAAATGATCGTCCCCTACCCATTTTTTTTTTTAATGACCCTATGAAAAAGACATAGGTAACAATTGATTCGGAATAATATTTACTATTAAATGCTTTTCATAAATTTTGCTTTGGAGGTTGTTTACATATTAAAAAATACACGAATGTTGATGTTTCAAATGGTAACATCCACTTTTGACAGCCTATTTGAGTTCCTTGCTACCCAGGAAATTGATAAAGTTTATATGCTTTTCATAAATCTTATTACAGTTATAAAACTGAATGCGTTAGTGGTTTATCCTTAAATTTCGGAAAATAAATTGAAGATCTTACAAGAAAAGTACCGAAAACATTCAATTAGCCACCAGTAAAATTGCACAGGAATTAAAAATGTATTAAAAGCTTACATCACATGAAAGAATATACTACAAAATATTTCTGCTAATTCATTGATTTTTTTGGAAAGGAAGTTTCTTTTTTATGTGGCTCCTTTGATAACAGAATATGGTTCCCTTAAATTATAGAAATAAAAAAATTCTCTATGTCTTGAAAACTAATTATTCAAATAAGCTGTACAGATACACATAGATTTTTTTTTACAATTGTGGTTTGTTCATAATAGTATATTTTTTTCATATTACTTTATTAATAGTTTTCATAATTAAAAATAGTGTTTGAATAAAAAAAATGTCTGGAATACGTGTGGGTCTATTCATTATATCTCTTTAATAAATGAATAAAAAATCCATCGGATAATTTTTATGACGATACAAATTTTCTCAAATGGATTTAACTTTTACATCCTCAAATTTAAACTCTTTTAACCCTAATGCCTCTTTAATGCCTTTTTCTGGCCTGTCTCGATTCAAGAAACTCAAAGAAGGTGTCAAAAATAGCTGTTATTGTTTGAAAATTCAAAGTTGGTACAATTCTTAATTAGTAGATAACTTCGAAAACATAATTTATACATAACAATAATTAGTATATATAATTTCTAGTCGATTGGTGCCTACATATTTTTTACGCTTATTTTTAGCGGAATTAGTAAGGATTAACCACATTTTTTCCCCACTTATCACCATAGACGCGCTGAAGAACTTTAGAAACGCTAACAAAGTTTTTTGCACCAAGTGCCAAATAGAGTTGCTGTGTTGCTGCTAAGGGCTTCAACCTATTTTTTTCAAAATATATCCCTTTAACGTAATATGAATTAGTTATCAAATCAGTTAAAAATGCCATAAATGCAATTTTTGTTACAATCAGACAACAATTACTTTTTATTTGCTACTGTTTTATTATTATAAATATTATTAACAAAGTTGCATTTTTAAATGTGGTATCTGCAGGTGTCTCTCTCAACCCACACAAGAAAAATCCAGTATGCAAACTTCGTTAAAACAAGTAATATAAAAATTTTGTTTTTGAAGTCAATTCCTACTTAGGTCATCAAAGAAAAATTTAATATAATCCCTTAAGCTAATATTAGTTTTTGTTGCATTAAAATATCTCAATTTGTTGATTTTCTATGAGCATGTAGGTTTACAATGGGACTCTATGGGATTTTGGCGAAATATTACAGATATCGCCAAGTTGGCGACTCATTTTGGCCGCCAAATTTGGCGATATATCGCCATGTGGGCGACAAACTTGGCGGTATTTGGCGACAGAACAGGGTCCCCCTTATGGTAACCCCTTATTGAAAATACTTTCATTGATCTTCAATAACCAGTGGCCGCCATTTTGTTTCCCATACAAAAATAAATAAATTAATTAAAATTTAATTAATTAATTAATATTTGAAAAAACTGTATTAACATCAATTGTCATCCAGTACAAGTTTAAAAAAAAATATTTCAACTTGATAGGATGAATAATGAGTATTTTATTAACGATTGAAAATTTGAACAAGATAAATATATAAATAAATAAATAAATAAATAAATAAATATAGGGAGAGTGTGAACTAATAGTAGGAATTGAAAATATCTATGTTTAGAGCACAAATGTACTTTCCGTATGGAAATAGAAATTTTGAAAATCAAATCTCATCCTTCTTTCGTTCTTTTATAAAAGTACAATGTATTATAGGGTATTGGAATGCTGAAATGTAAGGCTATTTCCATATGAAAGTAATACTTTCTTAATATAATAATACCTAATAATAGGTATTTTGTATCCTTAAAAAATGACTTTATGTGTCCATAAAGTGCTGAATTGATATCGCACTATAAAAAGGTTTCTACAGAAAAGGTACACCCTAAAAAGGTCGCTTTGTTAGTTTAAAATCGCTAAAGTAATTGAGTAAATTTAGTATTCTCAGCACACTCTTCCCGTGACTTTCTAAACTCTTATCATTATTAGAAATCAAGGGAAATATTTGTTTCCATAGTTGAGAGAAAAGAGAAGTTCCCGAAGGATTGTATACATGCAAACTGCAGGATCTCGTAGCCAGTATTTTATAACCGACTTCAAAAAAGGAAGAGGTTCTCATTTCGATGCATACGCATATGTATTTTCTTATGTATGTTTACCAATTACTCAGAAACTACGCAACCGATTCATGTGTTTTTTTTTTGTTTTTTTTTTTAAGAAAAAGTTTATTTTCTAATTAGTCCCATTTAAATTATTAAATCTAGTTCAGTACTTTTTTACAAATTCAACACAAATCAAAATAAATAAATAAATATACATTTTAAGTATTATTAAGTAATATTATTAAGTATTAAGTAATATTATTATTAAGTAGTATTATTAAGTATTATTAAGTAATATTTTAACAAGATTTTTAAAAAGATTTTTCACAAAACATTTTAATATTTCATTGAAGTTTTTCTTTTTGTTGTTGTTCAAAAGTTCATTTTATTCAAAAAACCTATTATAGTTTCTAAATAGTAGTCACTGCTTTATTTAATGATGGACTTTTCGATCGATTAAACTAAGCACTTAAAAACAAAAACAAAAAAAAACATACTAGAATATCTTTATAGTTATTTAACCGTAGGAAATATCGCATTAAATAAAGTGGGGATATTGTTATCCGAAAATGATGGTAGACTTTTTGAATGACAAAACGCTGTCCGCTAGATCCTACAGCTTGCAGGATTGTAATCCAAAAGTATCATCAACTTTGTATTCTCCGAAAAGAAAGTTGCTTTCCAATCAACAACAAAATCCATACAAAAAGTTTTTTGCCTTGTGCTATTTCAGTCTCTCTCTCTCTTTTTTTCCCACCCTCAAGTTACTTTTCAAAAAGCACGATTGTAGGTGCTTTCAGGGACGGATGGTAAAAGGGATGGATGGATGGTATAAAGATGGATGGTAAAAGAAAAAGGTCTGAAAACATGAAAAATATTTGGCTAAAATCTTACAGATGTCATTCAAAGAAGCGATGAAGAATCTTTTCTTCGTCTAGGGCGTCATGGCTACTAAGCTCTCGTTGTGTACATGTTTTCTCTTTCAGTTGCATGCAAAGATGTCCCCTTTGGTTTCCAATCCAGAAATTGCTACGACATATCTTTGATTTCTTGGTCATAATAAAAAATACCTTTCTTGTGCTGTCTGTCTATTAACTGATGATTATCCCAAAAATAATTCTCGAAATTTAGTACACTAATCAGAATGTATGTGTACAACGAGAGAAAAAATATTGGAGCGGTTTAGGCACTTAGGGGCGCGAAATGTTCCCTGGACGAGGGCGCACCGAGCCTTGGGCCGATGGGCCGGCGGGCCAGTCCGAGGCCGCCTGAGACTCAGAGTTTCTATTTTTTGTTAATTACCTAATATATTAATTAAAACCGATAAAGAGCTCTCACCAAAAACTGGTCTCTCTTATTCCGAGCCGAAAAAAGTGCTCACGCATTCCCAGAGCAATATTTACACAGCGAGAAGAAATGAAGAATAGAATCCCCCCCCCCCCTTTTTTTTTACTGTTTAGGTTTATCATAGCCAACAGTTTATTTTAGTTAAAAACGCTAGTAATATTCTAAAGGATAGTACTTTTACGTTTGAAATGACGCAATCCGTTTGAAAAAAAAAAAAAACATTGTTGTTAACCCCTTGAAAATGAAAAATTCGAAGGGATCGTGTTCGCAGCTCCCTTTTTCTCTCATACTGCTTTGCTCCTTTTGGACGTATTGTTTAAGATACCAATTAACAAAAATACTTATGTAAAGTCGAGAGCTTTTGCTCTTGAACGGCTTAATCAGTTTTTTAGATATGAATTTTAACTCTTGAATAAAATTCGCGAACGCAGGTTAATTTGGAGACGATTTTTTTCTACAGTAAACGTGCCTATTTATCTGTATTTTGACACAATATTTTCAGAGCATCTCTGCTGACTATATATATATATGTATATATATATATATATATATATATATATATATATACCCTGGTGGCCGAAATTATGGACATTTTTTGAAATTTTCATGTTTTATAAATTCGTGTGCTTATAGAATATATTAATTTTCACTTAAATACAAATATTTATATATCAGATTCAAGGACATTTAATGTAGAATTCAATAAAAAAAACTGAATTAAAATATCTGCATTACAAAAAAAGTTACTCTTACTTTAGTCTAAATTACAAACACAATTAGTCGTGAATGCTGAAGTGTACTGTAATAAAAGCTTTCTAGCCAATCACAATGACTGTTCTGAGAACCAATCAAATGTCAGTAACTAAACTGTAGTATATTTTGATTTGTAAAAGCGGTATTTTGATGGAATGAATTTTGCAGAAGGGTAAGTATTAGTGTAACTAAATAGTATAATACTTTTTTTAAAATATTATTAACACTACACATATAATGTTAACACATATTATTAATAATTAAAACAATGTCATCAACAACAAGAAAATGTTCTTCCTTATGCTGAAATTGCAAGAGATGTTGGTGAATCACTCACTTTATCTGGCATAAGAAAGTTGTGCTTACGTTATGAACAACTAAATCAGTGATAAATAAAGTAAGATCAGGCCGGAAAAAATACACAAGTGCTTCTGACAATAGAAAGATAAAAAGGATATCCCTCAACGATAGAAGAATTTCATGAGATTCTGTTGGATGTGAAATGCATGCAATGGGTATTTAAGTTAGTTCAAAAACAATAAGGAGATGATTAACAGGTTTTGGACTGAAAGGTAGAATTCCGAGAAACAACCAATTTTTAAATCTTCAGCAACGCAAGAAACGAGTTCAGTGGGGAAAAGAACACATTAATTGGTCAGAAAATCAGTGGAAGTAAATAATCTGGAACGATCAAAGTAAAATATCTCTCTTTGGTAGTGATGGACGAAAATATGTGAGACGTAGAGTAGGGGAATAGCTGCATTCTGATTGCATTGAAGCAATTACAAAGAACCCAACAAATAGAATGATTTGAGCCTGTATGTCTGCAGATGGTGTGGGCCACATTCAAGTGATTGATAGCATTCTGAATCCAAAATAATACATCGAAACAGTTCTGGAACCGAAATTCATACTTTCCATCAGTGAAAGTATGAATATCCCAATAAAGTACCATTTATCTTTCAGCAGGATTCAGCACTATGCCATAGGGCAAAATATGCAAAGAATAGATTAAAAATAAAAGCATACAATTATTACCCTGGCCAGGAAACAGCCCTGATCTGAACCTTATAGAAAATTTGTGGTGACGTTTGAAAATCCTTGTTAAAAAAACGTCCTTCTAATACAACGCAACTTATTGAAGCTATAATTGATTCATGGCATCATGCGATTAAAAAAGATGAACTCCAAACATTAGTTTTCTCAATCAAAAGACGCTGTGAAGATGTATTAAAAAAACAAGGGTTATCCTACTAAATAGTAAATGTGTAAGCGTAACTTTAAAATACAATGAAATCTAAGATAGATCTTAATTTTTGTAAGCGTAACTTTTTTTGTAATGCAGATATTTTAATTATGTTTTTTTTAATTAAATTCTGCATTAAATTTTCTTTAATTTGATATAAATATTTGCATTTAACTGAAATTTATCATATTCTACAAACACACAAATTTATAAAACATGAAAACTTCAAAAAATGTCCACAATTTTGGCCACCACTGTATATACCAACAAGAAAATTTTCGAAACGTTCGGACAAGTAGAAGTATTTTATAGAAAACAAAGCGTGTGAAAATTTCGACAAAAACACCAAAATCCAGGATGTTTCGGATCGGTTTCGCTCACTTTCGGCTCATGTGTTCACTACTGAATATGCATTATATTTTTTTCACGAAAGTTTAAAGAAGTCTAGGATACAATTATATTTATAACCTATTAAAAATTCAGAGAGTTCGGATGATAAGAACTATCTTTTTTTTTGCTATGCTAATGGAATCGTGCCGAAAACAAGAAAATGCGAGAAGAAAACATATTCCTTTTTCAACTAGATGTCGATATTTTTTAAGGGTTTTTTTTCTCGCGAGGAGCATAACCATCATATTTCAAAAATCTCAAAAAAGTGCGGACAATAAGAACTATATTTTTAACTACTGAAATAGACCAAGAGAAAGAAAAGTCTACTTAGATCTATTTGCCACTAAATAGCAAGATTTTTTCCCGATTGTATTACACAGGCTATGCAAACATTATGCTTTTATCTCCTAAAACTTTTAAAGTGCTTGGATGATGACGATTATTTTTTAAACATTTAAAATACTGCACTATAACCACTCCTCCATCTTCATTTTTCTGCAAATCATACAAATTTGACGTTCATTTTAGATTGTTATCACGGTTCCTGGAAACGTCTAGCGGGTCACCTAGTAATGTAATAAAACAAATATCTAAAAATGATAAATGTCTTTAAAATATTATTTAGGAAACACTTTTATTCTATTGCAGTATTGTTATTAAAATGGTTTCAAAGAGTGAATATAGGACATATTGCATATTAATTTCAATAAATCACAACGATCTCTTAAAATTCCAAAAACAAAGTTAAGGTCTTCTTAACTGTGAAACAGAGTCAGTGGCACATTTTTCTATACTTTTTCGTCCAACCTAATCATCTAACAGGGACGATTAAGTTTTTTGAATTTGTTGTTGTGAGTTATTACTGTTTACAAGAATTTTTGTTTAGTATTTAGTATTTCTTTCTATTAATTTTCCGGTTTTAGTTTCTTCAGATTATTTTTTAGTACGAATAGAAATATCATTTTGAAAATATTTCTTGATTTTTTAAAAATGTAATTGAGATGATAATTTAATTTAAATTTAATGGAATAAAATAATTCGAATTTAATAGAGTAACAGGTAAGAATGTATAAGTTTAAAAATAGGTTTCCTATGAGATTTAACCTACTAAATCCGCAGATCAAGAGCCTAAACATCACATCTGCAAGTCATGGTTTTTAACCGACATCAAAAAAAAAAAAAAAAAAAAAGGAGGAGGTTATCAATTTGACGATACTCTCAAATTGGTACCATTTCCGTTTCATCAAATTTGGTTTAGTACTTTTTTTAGTAATTCAACAAAAACTCATACAATCAATGATTTCTCGCAAATTATCTTTCATTGTTGTAACCGTGTTCCCAATTATGAGCATAAAACTATGTATTCATGTTCCTTAGCTTCAAGTTGTCGCCAAGCTTGGCGCCATTTGATGAAATATCACCAAATTTGGCGACCACAGTAAGTCGCATTAAATGAAGCCAACTTGGGTGCGGCTGACTAATTTGGTGACATTCTCATTCAGTAATGGATCTTCTCCAATCGGTTTCTTCGCATTTGTTTATCGCCAGTCATAGTAACAAATAGATGATAGCCCGTCAGTATGAAGAGTTTTCATTTTAAAAAGAATTTCAATTTCTTATATAAAAAAACCCCTTAAGCCTAATAAATTTCTTAGTTATTAGTAAAAAAAGAACGCACGTTAGAAGATTGAAAAATCAAATCTAAACTGTAAACATTCACTTGTGATGCCACTTGAAAGAATATATTTGAAGTCGGTTTTATTTGTCTAGAAAAGTTGTCGTATTCATAAAAACCTAAACATCCATATCGATAATAACCTACATCGGAAATGGGTGTCAAAAGCTTACAATCCAATAGCAAAATGGCTTTTTATCTATCAGAGTTCAGCAAAGTTTCTCCTTTAGTCGGTGCACTACAAAGTGTCTCCATATATCAATACGCATGAAAGTGCTTCTACACTGTTAAAAATCTGTAGCTTCTGCTGCATAGTCACGCCACCGCTTTTATAGAAAACGATTACTTGACTAAACTATGGAGCATTCTCATTGGTCAGAATAGAGATTTTCTATAAAAGCGGCGGTGCAACTAAAACTGCAGGTTTTTAACAGTGTAGATGTCTGTGCACAGCAAAGTGCTTTCTTATGTGTAGCAGCACTTTCTTCGGTTATCAGATTCGGATTAAACGTCCAATCACTGGTGCTCATTTCTGATGTCTTTAATGCCTGAAGATAGCGAGTGTCGGTATGATAATGCAGACATACAAGATATAAAAAATTATTGATTGATAGATTTTGAACAAAAACTGTCGAAAGAATTTTGACGATCTTTCCATTATTGCCAAACAAATGCTTGTTAAATTGTCCGCTTTTCGTATATTCTAACTTGTCCAAGCGAGTGTCGCTAAGTTCTGGAATAGAAAATGCCTAGTTTTGCCATAGTTTAGAGAAACGAGTATGTATAAACAGAGTCTGAGCGTCGTATGTCACCACTCTTATATACAGGCACGTTACAGGAGGAAACAGTTGATGGAGATTATGGGAAAATAATAATACAGAATACTGTACCACATTTTCAGACCAGGTCTTTTTGGATACCAGTATTTTAGAACAGAAAATTTTGTTTTATTTAATAGAAAAAAATTACGATTTAAAGGGATAATGGCTAGGATCCAAATAGATTTTATGCTGTTAGCGAAACGAGATTGACCAATCAGAAGCCTGAATTTTTACGAAACTTTTCGCTGTTTTCAGTAAGCAATTTTTCTCAAAATCTATCTGGATCCCGGCAATAATTTTCTATAAAAAAATACAGGTTATCCAAAAAGCCAGAGATTTGGCAACGCTACACTTTAATATCCTTCATGTTTTAAAAAATATATATTAAATATTAAATGCTAATAAAACCAGTTTTCTTAATGAAAGTACAAAGATTTTATTAAAAATATCTATTTAATAAATAGCTTTTGTATATTACAATTTCTATACAAATTATTTATTTATTCAGCAGATATTGAAATCAGAATAAGCATATATTACGGTATGAATAACTAAAAAGAAGGAAATAAAATAAATGTTTAATATATATATATATATATCAACCAACTTCAAAAATGCACTAAAAGAATGAAATAATTCTTTAAAATTCTCTAATGACGAAATGTTATCCAATAATTACACAACGGATATCCTGTATCGGCATAAAAACGTTAAATTTAATATACATAAATTAATATCCTCCAAACATGGATTTTCCTGAGAATATTTTTTACAAGAGATTAATTTACATATTTATGATTTAATTTACGAATATGTGCATATAAAAAGTAATCAATTACTTTTTGAAGTTGGTGCCAAACAATCACAATCGATAATGATCAAATAAATAATTTGCTGAAGAAAAAAGCATTTTTTCCGACTTTCTATCATTTTTTCCATCATCACTATTAATGGTATGAACTAGGTATAATGTATTCGCAATCTTACTATATTTAAGATAGTTTGTCACCAACTTCAAAAAGTAATTAATTACTTTTTATGTTTACATATTCGTAAATTAAATAATAAATATATAAATTAATCTCTTTTAAAAAGTATTCTCTCGAAAATCCATGTTTAGTGAATATTAATTTCTATATATTAAATTTATCGTTTTCATGCCGATACACGATATCCGTTGTGTAATTATTGAATAACGTTTCGTCATTAGAGAATTTTAAGGAATTATTTAATTCTTTGTAGCGTATTTTTTGAAGTCGATTAATTTTTTTTTTTGGAAAAAATTATCGAAATATTAATTCTTTTTATAATTTTTATTACATTTCTGTAAGGACAATCTGTAATTCTGTAATGGTAGCAAAATTACTCCACTTTTTTTAAAGGGGAGAACAGGGAAAAATTACAAGAATTATTAGATTTCTTCTTTTTCGTCAGTTAAAGTGATAATTGAAATAATATTTTTTATTTCAATTGATAACAAATACAATATTGTGTTTAAGTTGTGTTTTTCAGGAAAATTATAAAAATAAAAACATTTTTTCCACACTTCGATCATTCGGAATGTATTTTAGAAAAGAAAAATCGACTGTACATTTCAAATTCCATAGACGGGAAGGAAAGGTTTTATTTTCAATTTTAAAGAGAAAATGACATCACTAATCTTAAAAACAGAACGAAAATTTTAAATTAAGAATTTAATCATCTCATGCTAAAAGCAGAAAATAGGGAAAGTTACGTCAAAATCTTTAAACATAAATATTTTTAAAAAAATGAAAACTTTAAAATAATAAAATCACTCGCGAAACACATTTAAGGGTGAAATAACGTCATTTTTTAAAAGGCCAAAACATTAAATCTATTAAGATTAAAGTGCCTAAAATGTTGCACTTTTAATAGTGAATACTGGGTCATAATCAGCAAGTTCAAATATTATTTGCAAATACTTTTAAGTTAAATAGTATATGTACCTGTGAATCTTAAAACAGACAGAAATTTAAAATAAAAATTGTAATTTAATAGATTACAACGACCATTTGGAATTTTTTTTAAATTAATTTGGGGCATTTCGACAAGAGAAGCCGAGAAAGATAAAAGGTTAAAAATCGAAAGCAGTTCCACCGAATCATCCACAGATCGCGACAAATCACCTTCGTAACAAAATTTAACCAAAAAATCTAAATTTGGTCCACCAAATTCCGTCGGATCCTCTTCAACAACAGATCGCAAAGATCAAACTTCAGACGACCAAAACCTTCATCGATAAACTCTCAAAGTCCCGTTTCGAGAAGAAAAACAGTTTATAAATCGAAAGCAGTTCCACCGAATCATCCACAGATTGCGACAAATTACCTACGTTGAATTCAATTTTCCCCGGTTAAAATCGACCGATTGTAAAACGCCGTGACTTGTGGATTGGAGCCTTTCGAGACATGGCCTTTTACTATCAATCGATTAAACATTAGATTGTTTCCTTTTTCGCGTTCGTCTTTTATTCTGTAATCAATTTTCATGGTCTACATAATCAGTTGAAGACCTCGATTTTCATGGCCTACATAATGAGTTGAAGACCTCGATTTTTACTTAGCAAGTCGATTTTCATTTCGGCGTCGCTCTTTGGCTTTGGATTTTTCCGTATCTTATAATTTGCGCCTAACCATTTTGAAACTTTTTCAATTTTTAACGATTTTATGCCTTTCGATTACCCATTCAGACGAATTTTAACGATTTTATGCCTTTCTATTACCTATTCAAATAAAAATTCTTCTAAAAGTAAAGAACATCGTTGAATTTCGTTAAAAATAAATAAAATGCGAGCATCATTTGGACCCATCCTCGACCGAAAACAACAACCACTTCCAAATGGTTAATAAATAAATTATTACATGAGGCATGCATTCAATAGCGAAAATTACGTCATATAATAAAAATGCATTTAATACATTTAATACGATTTTTTTTCCGGAAACTTTTCATCTTACGTCACATGGTATAATAGTGGTGCGCCTTGCAAATTTGTTTATGTCTTACATTGTTTGATGCAACCCAAATACAGGTAAATGTATGCCTCAAAACTACTATTCAATAAATACATATTATAAAATTCGATTATTCTTAAAAATTAATACGAATGGTACTACTTGATTATCCCGTGGACCAATTTCGCCATATTATACAAATCGCCAAATTATTCAAACTTACATAGTTTTATTTTAAGTAACAAAAGAACAAATAAATTAGTAAAACATTAATAAAAATACTAATAAAAAGTCGAATTAAAAATCACTTGATGACATAACAGACACGTGTACCGTGTTTAATGTCAAGTGAATGTGACATTTACGATCATCCATTTTTGGCATTTAATCTTATACTTTGGCGATAGTTTTTTTGTCGACGGGATACTCATGTAGTGCCATACGAGTACAAATAATATACATTGTAAAAATAATTTAAAAATATTCATGATGGTGTATTAAAATAGAGAAAATAATTCATGACTAAGCTATACCTGTGACATAAAATATAAGCGTAAAATTTCAAAACAGAATGTTTTTCAATACGTAGATCTGAAAGCTATTCCCAAACAGACGGCGCTTTTTAACCTCAAACATAAAGGAAGAATATCCTCCATAGCGTCGTTATAAAACTCCGAAAGATAGCCTCATTTTTAACCTAATCATTTTGTACAAGCTAATTTTCAAGCGTCTACTTAATCTTACTTATCAATCCCGAAAACAGACGTCATTTATTACGACAGCGATGAATGAGGCCATGGTAACCGGAAATGTGCATTCAAACGGAAAAGCATGGCAACGCGATTTCAGAAGATAGCCGCTGTTATATTGATAATATCATTCAATCTTCCGTAACGTGGTAATATATATATTTTTTTTAACAGGGCACTTTAGTATATTGCCAGAGACTGCGATGCCAGAACGGGGGTTCGGGGGCATAGCTCACGGGGGGCTGAGCACCCTGGTATTACAAGAAATTCATAACAACTTATCTATCATTTTGATCCTGTCAGAAGTTTATCGCAATATCATCTTAACTTTCAAAAATTGTAATGAAAAAGAGATTTTCTACCCAACTTTGGATTTTTAAATCATTAATTTTTAATTAATGAACGTGATTATGAGTGTGACATATCAATTGCAATAAATGAATAATAATTAATCTTAAGCATTGACCACGTCAGAAAATGCTTAAAAATATCATTTTATCTTTCGAAAATGTTATCAAACGAAAGAAATTAAAAATGTGTTCCTCTATAATGGCACAGTTTTCTTTTATTAATTTTCACTCAATTGCGAATTAATTCTTAAAAATATAATGAAGATAACAAGGCTTTGAGGTAAGTCATACAAACATCATTTCAAAAGAATTTTGCCAAATCATGAAAAAGAAATTATACTTTTTGAATTTATTCATTTATTTAAAGTTACTGAAATCGTGAAATAATTGCGGTATTTCAGTTCTGGTCTTATTAATTATCTTTCTTGCTTTGTACTTAACTTATCACTTCTAAAAAATATTACTTACAAAATTAAAATAAATTAGATAAAGTATTGAATTTATTACTTAAAGTTTCCTTTGAAAAGGTGTAGGAATTGAATAGATTATGTTTATTATATTTTTTAAATTTTTATATTTTGAAAAGGCATATAAATAGAAATGTACATTCTGTTTGGCTTACTGGAATAGAATTTAAGTTTTTAAAGTTAATTGTTTGGTATATTAAGAGGTAATTCAAGATCTTATTAATTTATTAATGTTTAAAGAAATAAATGTTATCTAATAAAGACATCGTATCTATTTTTAAATACTTCTGCTGTCATTTTAATTAAGTGCATGTAAAGGAATTAAATAAAAATAATTGAGCTTCTTTTCAACCGTAACTTAAATTTTAGTAAGTGATTCACATATATTAAATTTCCTCACAAAAGAAAAGAAAACAGTGTTTTGCCTGTATAATTTCTATACTTTGACAGGTATTTCCCATTCAAAAATAGTTCGTGAACATAACAAATAATAAACCGGATGACGGTTGCACAAACCTTCACCTCATGGAGTTCACTGCTGAAAATTTAGAAATCTTTAAAAGTCAATTAGCATATTCAAATGCAACTGGTCAGCAAAGTCATAACTTGGTGGAAACAACCTTCAGACCCAATTTTAGTGCTTGATCGGTATATTTATCATTGTACACTGGTTTCCAAATATTAAGGAAAAAAAGCAAAAATTGCGATTACCCAAATTGTTACATGTAGATTTTAACAAAACTGAGCCACAATATACAACACATAGTAAAGCATAGAATAACTTTAAAAGAAATTACCAGAGGATTGTGATGTTTCAGAAATGAACACAGTTATAAAACAAACAAAATAAATATGTCAGTTTGGTATATAGAAGAAGTACTTTTAAAATTGAATGATCACCCCTAGAAGTAATACAGTACATACAACGATGTGTGATAATGTCAGTTATGCAATCGATAAGTTCGTTGGGAAGTGCGAGCCATTGCTCTTGTAAAGCAGTTGTAAGAGTGGCAAGGGTCTAAGGAGGTGGATTGCGACAAGCAACACATCTTCTTAAAGCATCCCAAACATGCTCGAAGTCCGGTGATCGAGCTTGCCATTCCATGCGATGAATTGTTTGGTGCTGAAGATTACCTTCCATGATGCGAGCAATGTGCGGTGTAGCATTGTCGTCCTGTAACAGGAAATCATTGCCTATTGCGCCGCATAAGGTCGCATATAAGAATCAAGAATGTCATCTCTATAGTATAGGTGCAGATTCCCAAAATTTTTAAGCAGCAAGTGGTGCCTAAACACCAAATATCTAGTCTCCACTTTGGCTCCTAACCAAAATCTAGTGGCCATATTGTGAAACAAACTCATAAAACGATAGTGTTTATATGGAAAAACTTAAAAAACAAACAAAAAAAAAACTCAGGAATTCAAAATGAAAAATAGTTTAATCAATAAATACACATGGGCAACAAAACACAGACTAGATACAACAAATGTGTATATTTAATTTAATCCTAAAATTCTTGAAACTTTGATATTAAAAAAGTATAATATAAAACGAAAAAATGCAGCGCGAACCCGACCCGATGCAGGACACTACACTCTAGATCTAGATGGAATAAAATAGTGATAAGGGAAATTACAGAGGGTCTAAATTCACAAAACTCGTGATAAATATTCCTTCTATGAAAATTTCGCAATTTACACAGCAAGAGTATATCTAGCGTTAAGTTTTTATTGTGCGAGTTTCCTTTTCTTTTTACCCGACTGCCAAGAATGGTTATGTGTTTGATGCGTATCTGGGTATGTGGATTTCTTTATACTTTCGAAATATCACCTCGGCTGGATGTACTTTAATGAATGAGGTCCCTATCAATTCGTCTTAATCGTCTCATGCTTATAGGGTAGGTTTTGTGTTTATAAATGCAAAATCCGGCCGTAAAATACAAAATAGCGGTAGAGACGAAAAAAATATGCACCATATTGAGTGGCATATCATTGCATATGTCTTTCAAAATGTAGACGATGTTTCATTGACTATTTTGCAGTCAGAAGCTGCGTTTAAATATTACCCAACCTGGAAGTTGTGTAGGTAGGATTTCTAGCTTTACTGCAACTCTAATCTTCATAGACATCTAAAGGCCTCATCAAAACAGCGTTTATAGATAGGAACTAACAATTAAACACAACTTAAAAGTCATCAATACAAGTAAATAAAAAATAGGTAAGTAATATAAAAAAAAGTTTCACATTGATGAGAAATAATTAATAAGTTCGCTTTTTACGCAGTCGAGTTTTTGGACTTTTTAAATTTAATTTTTAATTGTTCTTTTTTTTTTTCGAGTTCGGAATCTTCTATCCTCGCGACTCCATATTCCAAAGCCCTTGAATAATTTCCATCGCATCGGAAACTTTGGACTGTCTCGTGAGCAGATCTGCAGTAAAGGAGTATTTATTTCAACTCTGGATTTCGGACGAAATCTTCGAAGAAATGCTTGTTTTCGCTGGTGTCCAAAGGAGAAGCTTTACCATCAGCGCGCTCATGTGCCGAGCTTCGCAGTGCGCAGAATTATATTCGAACTTAATGTTCGGTAAAAAAGCAGTACATCACAGGGGCAGCGTTCACGACGGAAACTGAGACCACAAAAATTCCCTGAATTTTTATCAAGCTCATACTTGATCTCGGCCAGTGAAAAGAGTTTGCTTTAATATTTGCAAAAGAAAAAAATATATCAAAACTCCGTGACGGGGATTGGGAACGATCTCTAGCGACTAAGACACTAAAAGTTAGTCGCCATGTGACGACACAAACAACGCCTACAAACAAGGGAAATCAAACAACGCTTACTATCGCTTTGGAGGCTCCGGGACGCATTGGTGAAGAGAACATGCCTCCACTGATCAGCCGTTCAGCGGACATGTTGATGTGCCCAGCATAAATGTTCCCTCCGGTGACGTGAGATGAGCAGCACACAAATGGATGGCCGCCTCGCGTAAAGACCACGTTCATGAAGCCTTCTACGCACAGTAGACGTTGATACCAACCTTCCAGTGGCTGCAGCAAAGAAGACTCTAAGATGAGAGGGGGTTGCTGTTCTATTCCTTCGTATACATATCCACAAATATCGGTCATCGGTGCTTGTCGTAGCTCTTGCCGATCTTGCGTTGAAACTTCTGGAAGCCGAGCCATTTTTATGATATTGTTACCAAAGTCTATAAACAACAGAAGTACTCACATTTAGACATCTGTCAAACTCTGCCGGACTTTGACCTGCCTCCAATCTTCCAATATTTCTATATCGCAGTTCTGCGAAAAAATGATACCGCGAGATCATTCTAATGAATGGGCTATCTCTGTTTTCTTATCTCATAATCACAGCGACACCTTTTATGCTTCTCATAGATGACACAATCCGATTGCAGCGCCACTAATTTTCATTTTGTTACATTATTCAGCATCTTTAAGTTAACAACATATGCAAATTTCATACGGATAGGTTTCTTTTTGAACGAGTTATCGCTTTTTTTGTGATTTTTCCTTAATTTTTGGAAGCCAGGGTATTTTCTGCCCCTAAATTTGAGAAAGTATCGAGGGTTAGGTGTCGGAAAAAAAAACAGTGGGAAACCTGACAATCAGTCACTGAAATCGAGTATGCAGGTAGTTTCCACCAAGATATGGCATGGCCGACCACTTGTCTTTTAATATGCTAATTAAGTTTTAACTAAACCTAAGGTTTCAGCCTTGAACTTGATGACGTGATCGTTGTGCAGTCGTCGCCCGATCTATAATAATCTGTTTATAATCTTGGCAGCTAACATTGCAGAAATTCTACTTAACATATCATTATCATTAAGATGTTAGATTTTCCTCTTTCCTTTACTTTAAAATATTTCCGCGTTTTGCTGATACATTGTAATAAATTGTACGGAATTTATTTCTTACTGAGTAACACGAATCCTACTGCGTTTTTGACAATTAAAATAGAACACCCGTTCAAGGAACTTTATTAATTTGCTGCATGCAATAATCTTACTGCATGCCAATTGGAGGTGTTTCATTGGAAATTTCAGTCTCTCATAACCCCTTTGAGGGGTAGTGGAATATATTATATTCCACCTAATTTTAATTCAGATTCGCACCAATCATAATTTTAATTCAGATTCGCACTTTAAAATATTTCCGCGTTTTGCTGATACATTGTAATAAATTGTACGGAATTTATTTCTTACTGAGTAACACGAATCCTACTGCGTTTCTGACAACTAAAATAGAACACCCGTTCAAGGAACTTTATTAATTTGCTGCATGCAATAATCTTACTGCATGTCAATTGGAGGTGTTTCATTGGAAATTTCAGTCTCTCATAACCCCTTTGAGGGGTAGTGGAATATATTATATTCCACCTAATTTTAATTCAGATTCGCACCAGAAAATTTTAATTAACCTTTACTTTTAAAACTTTGTTGAAAAGAATTCGGAAATTGCGTTCTCCTATTTTAAAATAAAATTTTTCAAATTTCCGGTAGGAATTCAACATTACAGACACACAATTGCTTGCCGCTGAAAGGGCTAATACTTTAGCGGGTGGTATCAACAAAAAAAGACATCTAATTTTACGAGTATTGGCGCCAGAATATTTAATTAAAAATTTCTTTTTATAAAGTAAGTTAGAATAAGGAAGTTTTTATTTTCTAATACATTCGTTTGTAAATTCCGGTGTCAGTCCACCATTTCATCATTTTATAAAGTGAATTACTCCACACCGGAAAGGGTTAAGTTTTATTTTTGCCAATGTCACTTATTTTGTGCACAGTAGGCAATTATATGCTAAGCTTATTGAAATGCATCGGTGAAAATGCATATAATACGACGGCTATTTAAAAAACCTTAATTAATATGATGTATGACGTTACTATACCATATTCAAAATTCCGGATGAATGGTTAATATGTAGTCAAATTTGAGTGTACAAAGTTAAAAAAGGGTCCATACAACAGAGCGGTAAAAAAATATACTATCTTTGGATCCCAATAAAATTATTTCTAGGACTAGTACTTTCCAACAACAGCAAGAAAAAAGCTTCGGTTTGAAAGCTACGGTTATAAGACAAATCAATTTTTTAATATCATTTCTTGAAAGTCCGTTAAAAATGAGAATTTAACTAACTTTTCTCGCCCAGGAAAATATTGAGAAAATATTATATACTTATATTGTCTTATATTTTGAACTTTAGCTAAAAAATAGCAGGGTCCGTACGCCTCCTGGAATTTTGCAGACTAAAAAATTCTTCAGCACAGACATTTTCTTATAGAAATTCCTGCTTAAAAGAAGGTAAAATATTGTGCGTTTAACCTAGATTTATTTTTTTATAATCAAATACTGGTAGTTACCCTGGAAAAATTCTCTCACACGTACCCTGAAATAGCTTTGTTTAATGATCATCGCACCGATTGAACAACATTTTACTGACACCTAAAGAAATGTAATCGAAATTACAAAGGAGTTGAAATCCATATAGATATATTGACACCAATAAAATAAAAAATATAAAACATAACAGGTATTCTTAATTCAGAGGCCTCATATATTTCCGAAAATACTAACAATACACCAAATGTAACCAACTTTACCAAAATTCCAACAAGTTACACTGATGAAATCCAAGAGATCGTCTATATATTTAACGACATTAAAGAAATCTGAACAAATAACTAAATTCCTACATTGTATAAAAACATTTTTCACCCAAACTAAAAAAATAAATTATGCAAAAAAATATTCGTCATCATAAAAGAATATGAAAGTCTAGCCAGTGTGTTCAATGACACCAACGAGGATTAATCTTCTAACTTCTTACAGAGTGACCAGACTATGCGGTCGCTGACAACCTTTCATTTTATTTCATCATTTTCATACTGTTTTTAAAAGTCTTGTTAGTTTGGATTCTCTTCATCTGACCTATTCTTATTCTCTCTTTGCCTGTTTTTGTTTGTTTTAAATTTAATTTTTAAAATTTCTTTTAAAAATGTATTTTTTTTTTTTTTTTTACTCCTGTTATTCTGCTCTTTTAGCATTTAAATTTTTTTTTAAACTATAATGTACGGACTCTGAAAGGAGTTTTTTTTTTCTTTCTTTGACGGGGTTTTCCCACGATAGCATTTTCGCCTGTTCTTTTTGGACTGTTTGGATCTAACAATTTTTTTTCTTTCTTTTTACTCTTTACTTTTTCATACTGTTAAAATTTTATAACTTATTTTATTTTAAATTTCTCTATTTACATATTTTAAATGACTAAAGATAATTCTAATGTGGCTAGTAACCACGTCAAAACATTTTTTTTTAATTTTAATTTTATTTTATTTTATTATTTTTTTATGGGTTCCATTTGCTTTGAAAGTCAATTTACCTCTCAACTGGAAGTAAAGTTGTACGCAACTGAGGAATCCACAAAATGCATACATTATTCCATTATTCATGTGTCTTCTCTCTGTAGTTTCTTCTGTTAATTATTGTTAGGGCTGAATAACTTCGTAGGCCCTTTGTTAGCTTTTCTATAAAGCGTTTTTCTCTATTTGGTCTTATTTTACCGTAAAAATTTCGTACACTTATTTTTATATTTTTTATTTCTATATCATTAATTTTATTTCATTTGTAAGGTACTTGTACCCAATATGGACACTGCTCTCAATATGGACACCCCTAATATCTTTAAAAGTATCAATTTTGATCGAGACATGGCTGTACATGTCCGTGAAGAAAAGCAGTTGAAAAGATAATTAAGACTGGAAAGTGCAAAAATGCGCGCTGTTCGTCATTTGGAAGGAAACTTGTTGTTTCGTGGTGCGCTGATCGTAATTACATGTAAGTTTGAATTTTTATTAGATATGGTAAAATTACTTTAAATATTGAAAAGTGGAGAGTTTTAGAAAGCTGACAAAACATATTATCGATTGCTATTGCATATATTGCTTTAAAATGTTTTCTTTGTTTATTTATTACAAGATTGAGTAAAACAATGCCCGATTACCAATGTTGACACCTTATGTCCACATTGGAAATACAGCAACTGAATCTTCATATTCGCAAATTTGTAAAATACCTGTTTAATGTCATCTGAACAATCCTCCATGAAACCTCCTCCAAGAATAAAATCCTCCAAAAAGCCCTTGCAGAAAAATCAAAAGCCTCCCCTCAGTAGGGTATCTGTTGGCGAAATCGCACGTACCAGCGGTATGACTTCCTCAACGAAGGAGTGCTGGCACTGCTTCTTATGCAGTCTTGACGCTGTTACAGACATGCGGCAGATATGTCCATGAGGACTGTGTGGGACTTACCGCCCATGATGAAAAAGTTTTTATTTGTCCATCCTGTGAGGGCTGAGTAATAACAGATGTAAATTCTGCAGACATATGCAATAAAGCTAAGCAAAACCAACTATATTATTTCTTAATATTTTGTAGTAACTGAGGTGCTTTGCATGGGTCTTCGAAGAGCCACAACCGAAAATGAACCCCCCCCCCCTTTCTAAAATGCATGCTCTGAATATATTTACTGTGCCCCCTCCTCCCCTACAATACTTTAAGATATATTTCTTTTATCCCCTCTTCTCTAAAATCCCTTGGAAGAGTGGCTCTTCCATACACCCTGTGTAGTAGGTCAATAAGGAGCCACCTGTCCCTAATATGGACTTATATGTCTATAATAGGGACAAGTGTTTCCTTATATGAACACTTGTAACCATTTTTTGTTTTTATCATTAAAATTAAACCAGAATGATTACAAGGTCGCTAATTTTAATAATGATAGTCAACAGTCCAGGGACACATGTCATATATTTTTGGAGTCCTATGACGTGTTAAAGGGGGTGAAAAAAATCAAATTTCCTTGGGGTGTCCATATTGGGTACAGGTACCTTACTTTATTTATTTTTTGCCGAAAGAAATCGTTTTGTTGTTATTTTTTTCTTTTTTTCTTTTTTTTTTACCTTCTTATGTACTCTTTTAAGTTTTCGCAGTGTAATTGCTGTTCTGGACTTTGGCAGCGATTATATATTTCAGATCTACAAATATCTTACTAATTATGCGTAGCCCATGGCTACAAGGACTTCGAACAACGTTCGAAACAATGCTTCGAACTCATTCCAACCTCCAAGTATCCATTTATTAAATATACCTATATTTTAAAGGACTTTGTAGAAAACACATATATCAAAATGTACAGCTGTGTATGCATTAAGCTTATTTAAATCGCTAATTGCACCTTTTGCAAATAGAATGTTTCTTCATTTCATTCGTTAATCACGTATATCAAATGGTTTATAATTACAAAAAATTTAACTATATATATATATATATATATATATATGTTATATTATTAGATCTTCCTTCGCGATTTCCCTCTTCAATTCTAACTACTCTATATTCATCAATTCCTTATTCTTAAATAATCTCTATCAATAACTCTGTTAAATTCCCTTTAATTTAATATTTAGTTTGCCCAATTTTCTTAAATATTACGCTTTTAGTATTCTTAAATTAAATGTTCCATTTCCGAACATTTCTGGGTATCGAATGTTCTTTTTAGTAGCCATTTTTTCCTTTCCGAGAATTTTATTTTCCCGCGCTTAATACCTCGGTATACTTTTTACTACCAAATCCATCCGCTTATCTGTCAGTTCTCTTTCCAATGACGTATAATGGCGTGTTATCCTCCATTCTTAATTGGAGCACGTGCTACGTTATATTTGTATTACTACGCTCGGTGATTAAAAAGCAGCTCCGGCAGAATTTGTTCGAGTTTCTATTTGTAAACTTTCCACCTAGCTCAGTGTCTGATGCTACGAAGTTTATAAAAGATTTACCTCAACCAGTTCATTGAATCTAGTATTTGTTCGAGAGTAACCATCGATGGATGTTGAAAATATAAGGTGATAAGTCATCGAAATTATCTACGGCACATATCCAGTATTCTAGTGAGACTGCTTATCGATGATGTTTAATAAAAATCTGTGACAATAAAATGCTTCGTAAATTACTGGGATCATAAAATATTAATACAAATAATTAAAAATTCAATAATTATTCACGTATTAGCGATGCGATTTTCGAAGAAATACAATAAAGGGCAACAAGTTTTATTTTACAACAAAACTCCATAATAATTATATTTCTCACCAACAGTTAGCTGCCTCTAAGCTGCTGCTTGATGCTGTTTAAAATATAATGTGAGATGGATTACAATATAAATCGTTTTTGATGTTTTGCCTTTTTGATGAGTTTTATACCATGTCTGTCGGATATTTTCGAATCGTACACCATTCGGAATAATTACAATAAAATAAAGTAATAAAAATCCATTGGCAATAATGTCAAATATCACTTCGAATATTTCGAAGTTTAATTGTGTTGCAAAATTTGCTATTCTGTTATGTCAATGCCGTCTCGAAGGGACAGGCTTTTCCACAGATATATGGCGGCGTAAGAAGGCCTAAGTAAAAAATGAATACATCACGGTCATTCGGCAGTAATATTTTTACTGAAAATCATCAATTCAAAATTTTCGTTTTAGACTTAACGATACGAATAATTTTCAAAAATTAGAAATTTCTTCAAACTTTTAACACTTTTTTTTTTAATTATCTAAAACTTTACAGAATTCGAAGTTAAAACAAAACTGATTGTGAATTTATTTTATTTTTCTATCATGAAAATATTTCTAATTTTAATCACATAATTTCGAGTTAATATTCATTAATTAATGCTTTTTAAAAATTCCATTGTTTTATTTATAATATTAATTTTCAATTATAAAATTTTATTCTTTCAGTAAAATCAAATGCTATTCAAACATAAATATAAAAAGTTACTTAAAAATAAAATGAACATGTTTCTTCACAGAAACTATCTACACAGATTAGATTTTTAAATATCAAAATAAATTCAAATAACATTAAATCATTAATTACTTACTACTATGTAGTAGGAACACTAGTTAGACCGGCTATAGAACTAGAATTGCATTCAGATACTGTAACCATTCCAGCTGGTATAATTTTATTTGCATATATCAGGCTGTTTCTAATCCTTACTAAGAAGGCAAACATTCTGGGTGATCAGTTTTATGAATAGATTTTTTATATAATTAGTAATATAATTACTTAAAATAAACTACGAAAAGTACTTCTAATCCATTCCCAATAGCATCACAACAGAAAAGATTCAAAACAATAGGGATTTGGTGATGCCCGCTGTACTTTGAGGGTTAGAGGAGAAAATCTTCATCCTTCTTCTGTGACGCCATGGACCTCTTATTCTGATAGAGAGAAGGCATGTCTTATATCGAGACGGTGTTGCTTATGTAGCGTGCTGCATAATTAAGAATGCATTAGGAAATCTAGCGAGTTTAGCTATAGAACTAGAATTCATTTATTTACATTCATTTACTATAAACATTCCACCTGGTATCATTTTATTTGCCTGTATCAGGCTGTATCTAATCCTTACTAAGCTGGCAAACATTCTAGGTGATCATCTTTATGCACAGAAAAAGTTTTTATTTATAATAAGTCATAAAATAAATTAAAAACAAACTACGAAACGTATTTGAAACCAATACCCAATACAATCACAACGAAAAAGATTCAAAACAATAGGAAATCGTCGATGCCCGCTGGATTTTGGTGCTGAGAGGACAAAATCTTCAAACTTCAACTGCGACGTCATGGGCAACTTTTTATGGCCAAGAGAAGGGCATGTCTTACATCGAAACGGTGTTGCTTATGTAGTGCACTGCATAAAATGAATTGTCAAGTGCTGGTTCAACTATTCTAACAATAAAATTCCCGCTAATATTAAAGTCCTTCGTCTTTTTGCACATTCCTATGAAAACCGCATTGTGTAAATTCCGATACTTTTCAGGATTTTAAAAAATTTGTCTTTTTGTGTTACTTTTGGATCTTCCGCCACTACACTCTATCTCAAAAATATTGGTACACATTCGGATATGATAATAAAATTGAAAGTAAAAATTAATTGAATAACTTCACGATAATTGTGGGAAATGTAATTTAAATGAAACACTGTAGAAATATTCAAATAGTTACATCATAAGTGTTGCAGACAAACATTTTGAAAAATTCGTCAAATTGTGATCGAAATATATTCCAAAACATATAAATCTGTCAAAATTGGAAATCGAAAATTCTCAATCATCCAGTACATTTTTCTTATGTATACAGGGTGTGTCCGAATAAATGGGCCAAACTGTAAGGGAAGGTAAAGTACACATAAAGAAGTCATTTTGGTATGGTAATGTGGAATCGGAAATGAACAGGTTTGGAGAAAAACAAGAAAGGCGGAGGAAATGAAATCAAGCGTTTTATTGACATAACAATTTCAGTAAGTGCTCAAATGTACCACCACCAATATCGATAATACCTGGTAGCGTCTAGCAAGTGATTCGTGTACCCTTTGGAAGATTCCAGATGTTTCATCTATGAGACATTAGTTGACATTGATGAGGACATACTTGTAAGACTTTCTGTCGTTTAGCAAATGTTCGTGAAACACTTGAAATTTGCGAAAAGTTACGCCAATCACTTGCTAGATGCTGCCAGTGGCACATATGGCAACTTACTGTAATTGTTATGTCAATAAAACGCTCATTTTCATTTCCTTCGCAATTCTTGTTTTTCGCTGAATCTTTTCACTTTCAACCCCACATTGCTATACAAAATTGGTTGATTATGTATACTTCCCTTACAGTTTGTTCCATGAATTCGGGGACACCCTGTATAAAAGAAATAAAAAATCAAAACATGTAATTATTATGTTTCATAAGAATTATTCATACTTAATTTAAATGTTTTGGAGTTTTTTTTTGTTGTTTTTTTTTTTTTTCGAATATGATAGAGACTATATATTAATACATGGAAATTATTCCAGAGAGAAAAATTCGCCTTACATACAATATTTCAAATGAAAATCAAATTTCAAAGTAATTGCTTAAGAGACGCAAAGGCCAACATAGTGAAAAAGATTCCATGCCGGGACTCGAACCCGCGCCATGAGTATAGCGCATTGACGTTCTACCGGCCAAACCACATGGAACGATACCCAGCCGGGAAAATTTCTCACTATTATATGTTGTTTCTCTCTGCAATAATTTCCATGTATTAATATATAGTTTCTATCGATGCTGGATTTAATGAAGTTTCGTGTTCGCCCCATGTCTGTGGCTCACGATACATATTCCATCTTGAGCTGCATCCTAGCCAACACATAATAGTGAGAAATTTTTCAGGCTGGGTATCGTTCCATGTGGTTTGGTCGGCAGAACGTCAGTGGTCTATACTGATGGCCGGGTTCGAATCCGGAATCTTTTTCAGCATGTTGGTCTTTGCGCCTCTTAAGCAATTACTTTGAAATTTGATTTTAATTTGAAATAATGTAATAGAGGTTGACTAGTGCAAATCTTAAAAAAAAATTAAATAAATATTTTTACTTTGTACTGTGGTAAATTTATATAAAAAAATTCACTTCTATTATTTGTTTAATTAAAATATAATTCATATTTTAAATTTTGATATAAACTAGCGAAACATCTAAAAATTTCTAGTTACTGATTTTCGTTAAAGTTTTCAAGTTAATCAATGGCGTGCATTAAATATTGACTTTAAAGTTGTCCTTCGAAGAATTATAAATTTTCTCACTTCTCAGTATAGAATATTCGAGGATTACGGAAACAAAGTTTCAAAATATTTGCTACTGAGTACAGCGAATGGATTGATTGGCATTTTCTAATATGCTCTTCAACTTTTGCAATACTGGTATAAATTGCGTTTGATGTAAATAGAACTTTTAGTACGTATAAGAAATATAGAGAACGATGTCGGTGAGAAACAAAACAACATATGATTATAAAAATAAATTTAAAGCACCAATTTGGTCTTTACAAAAAAAAAATGCAATTTAACAAATTACAACGACCATTTGGAAAACGATTTTTTCAAAGACTAAATAAGACATAAAAAATAGCACGGAGTTGATCATACATTACGTACGCTATGAATTATACATTAACAGTGTTATTACACGTAAAAATTGCAAGCGATAGAAATCGTTTGCGACTCGTACGTATTATCCACCTGAAACTTACGTATTATCCAAGCATTTCATTGGCTGTTCGGAAAAAGGTTTTTCCATCGTCAGATTTCCAAGAAATCTGACCGCCAATTTTAAATGAAATTTATTTCTTAAACTTATAAACATCCCACAATATTACTTTTTACACCATCGTATAGAGAAAAAAAATACTTTTAAATGCAATTTGTTTGAAAGCTGTATCTCAATTTGTTTCTGAGTTATTATTATTTTTTTTGTAGTTTTTATTACTTTTTTGTCATAGTGGCGACACTATGTTGTCCATCTCTGTTGAGAGTAAAGGGAAATACAGATTACTGTATAGACCAATCAAAAACGAATAAAATGATGATTAAACCAATAAAAACCTTCAGATATGCTTTTGATTTCCTACTCTGACGAGGACAATAACCATTTTTCCAAATGGTTAAAACAAATTAGCTTTACTAACTTTTCATCACATAGATTAATATACTTTTTATATATCTCGGAAAACAGTTTTTTTTTTAATAATGCTTTTATTTTGAAATACAGTAAACTCTGTATAAGGCGGAAGTCGATCGGGACCGAAAAAATTTACGATTTAGACAAAAATCCGCCTTAGTCAAATTTAACTTTATGTCTATGGATTCGCAGGGACTTGAAAATCTTTCCGAGTTAGACAGACTTCCTCCTTACTCAGAGTCAGCCTTACAGAGAGTTTATTGTATTTAAATCTATGATTATGCTTTAAACTGAAATTTTTTAAATAATTAAATATTGAAAGCAAATGTTTTAGCAAAGATTTATATGTGAATCTGAGTGTTTTTAGGATTGAAAAATTCCTTATTTTTATAGCTTGATATATCAGCCATAGTATAGTATTATCACATCAAAAAGAAAGATGTAATTTACACTTAAAAATACAAGACGTCGTAGAAATATTGTGTACGGTCGTGGAAAAAAAAGTAACCCCCACCCCCCTACTAACTCTGCTACTAATTATAGTAAAAGAAAGTTACTGGTACCAATCGACTGGAAATAAAGTCTACTTTTAAATGATATAAAATTTGCTTAAGGGCCATCTACAAACCAAAACCATACCAAACTTTATTTTCAATGACAACACCCAATTTTGAGAATATATTTAAAACCTTCGGCTCAAAATATGGCTAGAAACGAAATTTCTATTTATTTGAATGATAAGTTTATGAATTATAGACATTCAAAATTTAGAGCTTCTAATGTTAAATTACATTTTCCTATTTTTATTAATATCTCCTGAAATTATAGTCCTAATGTGATAATTTGGATGTGGTTATAATACTAAAAAACCCAAACACAAATACGTTGAATTTGTAACTAAAACAAAATCGTAATATGAATTATGAATTATGAAATTAATATCCAAAAAAAATATGAATCGCAACCTACATTTTTTTCATAGATTTATATTTATTATGTCCTGCTTAATGCGAATTCTCAATATGAAATTTTTCTTTGGTAGTTTTCGAATTATTATTAAAAAAAACACCAAACTGACGGTTCAAGTTGATGTGCAGAAAAACATAATTTGAAGTAACTATTATTAGAAGTAACATAATCATCCCGTAGCATTTCAACAATCGAGCACCGAACTTTAATTTGGATACAGTCCCTAAAATAGGCTCATTTTAAAATAATTAATTTCTGGGGAACTAATCGTACAAATTTAATGAAAATTTGGATTTTATCTATATGAAGATTGTAGAATTTATTTATTGTGTCAAACTTGGATATTGCCATTAAAAAAAAAACAAAGTTAGGATTGGTTTTGATATGTAGATGGCCCCCGAAGCAAATTTCATATGCATCATTTAAAAGTAGACTTTATTTCCAATTGTTTGGTCCATGTAACTTCCTTCTACAATAATTTGTTTCAGAGTTAGCAGGGGGTGTTTACTTTTTTCTACATAACTATACATAAGTTTCTTTTTATTTACCTATAATTATTTTAGAATTTAAAAAATATTTATGTACCTAAACAATTACTTTTTTCATTTTCAAAATCGTAGCTATATTCTGTACATGATTTCTTTTAAAACATTTAATGTACACATCGCTCAACCGCAAGAAACCTGGCAAAACTTAAAAACATCGTATTTCACAAAAAGAATCAAAAGAAAATAGCATTTTTTAAATTTCTACTGTAACATAAAATTAAAGCACTATAACATGCATCTGTAAAACTATATATAAAACAGTGAAGATTCAGAACAGATAGCCAGGTTAAAGTAAATTTACATCCCGAACCTTTGCTCCCTTTTAGTAAAGGGAATGTGACATATAGCATAATCTAGTCTGTGGAGTTTTTCTGGATAGCTACAAGTTTGACACTTTTTCTGTAGCAAGGCGCATCTAAATCAGACCACAGCCTCCTGAAAACTAGGTCTGAGCGCTGACACCAAAATGGCTGCTGTCCTAGACAGGTTTTTGTAAGCATCTGTACGCTCCCTTAAATTTTCACACCAGCATGTATTAAAAAATTTCTTTGACTTCACTGTAAATCAAAGTATGTGATTTTACTAAAAAATACTTAGTATCATTTCAGATATTATAGCAGTTACTAGAAAATCACCGGTAACGAATCACTGCTAGTAATATTACAAAGGAAATAGCTGTAACTGAATGCTTATTGTGCTTGCATTTTTCTCTGTCCTTTCAATTCCGAAACCTTACACTGCAAATCCCCGAAACACCGAAACATATTTTACTCCATCTAAAAGAAGTTCGCACTTTTTTTTTCAAAAAATAATGAATTGCACACAATTTGTGCATAAAAAGAGAATATTTGTGAATATTTCAAAAATATATACTTTTTGTGCAAATTATGTGCATTTTTATGCATATTTTATAAGAGCATATTTTATGTTTTCAAAAACTGAGCACATTTTTTGCACAAAATAAATGCATATTCGATGTTTTCAAAATGTGTGCACATATTTTTGAATAAAATAAGTGCATATACTATGTTTGCAAAAACTGTGCATTTTTATGCACAACAAATTCCGTACAGTAAAACCTCTGAATAACGGACACCTCGAGATCGTGAAATTTGTCCGCTGTTGGGTGGTGTTTGCTTTAAAGAGCTAAAAATGTATAATTATATTGATATTGAGAATAGAAAAATACAAGTGTCTTTTATTTAGGATTTTCCGTTATGGAGGTTTTACTGGGTATTGCAATTTTGAAAGATGAAAAAAAAAATTTCTATTTTTATTATTAACTTCTGTGGGGTGGGGGGGGGGGGGTTGTGAGGGATTTAACTTCTACTGGATGCTCCAGGAGGAGAACACCCCCCCCCCCAACCTCTACATGAACATTGTTCTTTCTTCATTTTCTTAGTATTTAAATATTATAACTTACTCGAAAATAAAATAAAATGCAGTATGTCTTTAAAAAACGACGAAAATGAAAATTCCGTTCATTAAAATTTAAAAACCGCGGGGAGGTGTGTCACCGCTACTTGGATTCAAGACTGTCTTAACCCACCCAATTCAGATTTGTTTTTAACACATAAACATCAAAAGAAACAGAACTATAAATTAATTTCCATAACGGATTTAAAAGATTAACACCCCCCCCCCCCCAACCGAAAATTTGTAACTGATATTCCTCTTATTGTTAAATTATTTTAACTTACTTGAAAATTATATATTGTCTATGTATTTAAAAATCGGAGAAAAATAAAATTTTGTTTATTAAATTTCAAAAGCTGGGGGGGCGGGGCAGTGCGGCTGTGGCACCGCGACCTGAACTTAAACATTGCCTGTTGAACTCGTTTGAGAAAATGTTTAACACATAAACTATAAAAAGAATTAACAATTAATTTCCTCAGTGTATTTAAAGGGAAAAGCAACCCCTTACCCCCCCCTCCCCCCCTCCTAAGAAAAATCATAGTTGCACTTTCTCTTAGTATTTAATTCTTTTAAATTACCCGAAAAGATTATATTTGCTGCATTTATTAATATCAGAGAAAAAAATAGTTTCTTAAATTTCAAATCATAGGCGTGGTAGGTTTCCTATTCGAGGTACTACAACGAAAATTTAAAACTAACTTCATCCACCCGTTTTAGATAAAATTTTAACAAAAAAAAAAAAAAAAAAAAAAAAAAAAAAAACTAGAAAACGGGAATTTTGCTTTTTCAGAATTTAGTATCGCCCTCTATGAAAAAAAAAATATATATGTGTATATATAAATAGTACAAAAACTATTACAATTTTAAAGACTTAAAGCTCACGCTTTTATTTTATGTAAAATGACGTCATTCGCATCCGCTTAAGAATTCCACATTTACGATGGACTTTTAAACATTTACATTAAAGCATGTATAAGTCACTATCGCAAAATAATACACAAATGCAGCAAAAAGATGCCGTCATTAAAGAAACTCGACAAAAAAAGGCTATCTAATGACTCGTAGGCATTCATTTGTTTTTAAAATTAATATAGACGATTTTAATCGTGACGTCAGTCATGACGTTTTGGATGGAAACTGACTCCAAACAAACGGTTGCTATGTTGTATTTTCCATTTTGTTTGCGTGTTGCAGCTACATCTTATATCTATATCCCACATCTCAGTGTTTTAATATTTGTTATGTACCTACTAGTAACATTTTCCGCAATTTATATTTAAAAGAAATGACGCATAGCAACCGTTTGTTTGGAGTCAGTTTCCAACCAAAACGTCATGACTGACGTCACACTGAAAGCGTCTCCAGATACTTAAAATTAAATATAGTTTATAATGTTTTAACAGAAATTATTCCTTTATATTTTTTCAAAACAGCACGTATTTTAATTACATTTTTTTTCGGTCGTTATGAGAAAATGGCAACAAAAAGATATAATTGTTATTTTTCAACTATTTTCCCTTTACTTTCTATATAAATGGAGTACTTGAGTTGCCAAAATTAAACAAATGGTGCTAAAAACTACAAAAAAATTAATATCTCAGAAATAAATGGAGGTACAGTTTTCAAACAAATTGCATTTAAAAGTACTTTTTTTCCACTACGACGGTATAAAAATTGAAAATGTGCTATGCTTAGAAAATAAAAAAATGCTAAGAGCATTTAATCGCACAATGATACACCTGCTTTGTTTATTGCTAGCTTCTGTAAGGTAACGTTATTTTTTTGGAGACAAAATAAGCTGGGAGAAAGAAATAGCATACCGTCCCGGGGGCTAAAAACTTGAAAATTATTTCCATGAAGGATTTTTTGGGAAAAAGCCCCTCTCCCTTCCCCATCGTAAAATTCCCAACTGACCATTCTCTTAGGGTTTAATTATTTTAAGTTATTAAAACATATACATATATACTGTGTTTTTTAAAAGTGTCAAAAAGAAAATATAGTCAGTAAAGTTTCAAAATTCAAGCAGCACTTTTTCATTTAAGAAATATTTTCATAACAATTGCTCATAAAATCGTAAACCCCACCTGAAATTAAATTTACCTAAAATTTGTTCTCCAAAAATACCCTTTATAATTGTTTATTTCTCTGCAACAAATAATTCAGAAGTTATTCAAACCATTCATTAAGCAAAGAAAATTTCAATAAAGAATTATATTAATCAAGCCATATTTTAATCATCCATTAACCATAGAAAAATACTACTAACAAATTAAGCTTATTAGTTGAAACTTGTGGAATTATAATAGCATCAATAAAGTACGCTTAGTCCTATAAAAAATATCAACGCACAGCAGAATCAGCTTCATCAGCCGTTACTCGCATTTAAAATCGTTAAAAAACACGGCCCCAGTAGCAAGGTATGTATAACGCTCGGTTCCCAAACCCTAGATAAAGAGTTATGTCCTCTGCAGAGGGAAAACATCCGACATAGATCTCCCCACGAATAAATTTAGGGCTTCCGAAATTCTCCAAAGATGACGCCACTAGCGTCTTTCGTCACTTTTATACACAATTCAGTACACACTATTTCATAGTGAAGATACAAAAGAAGTACTGTAATACTAATAACAATTTCTTGGTAAACATACTAAAAAAGCAGCTGTAACGGCTACTAACAATTTCTTAGTGAAGATACAGGAGAAATATCCGTAATACTACTAACCATTTCTTATTGAAGACACAAGAGAAGTATCTGTAATACTACTAACCACTACGTAGTACGCATACTTAAAAAGCACGTGCAATGGCTACTAACAATTTCTTAGAATGTTGACTAAGGAAGTCTATGTGCCGTTTACTAAGCAGGGTTGCCAGTTTGGCATTTTTTAAATTCAAAAATTTCGAATTCTTACCGAAAATTTTGATGGAGGAATTTTTACTTTAAGTAGGTGCAAAGTGTCTGTCATTAAATACAGAAAAGAATATTTTACAGAATTTCTGGTATGAATGCCAATTATTGAAATAAAAAAAAGGCCAACTTGGCAACCCTGTTACTAAGTTTAATGCAGTAACATTGCTTAAGAAGAAGCTGTATTGGTTACTAGAAAACTTCATGGAATCCCAGTAGCCTAGAGATTTTCAAATAGTACTACAGATTTTTTTTTTTTTTTTTTTTTTTTTTTTTTTTTTTTTTTTTTACAGTGTTGTTGAATCTTAGAAAAATAATGTATGGAAAACTTTTAGTATTTATATGTATTCAATTTGAAGGAACGGTACAAGAACTGAAAAAAACCCACCTGCGATAGCCGCCATTTTTGTGATTGCGCTCAGGCCTAGTTTTCAGGGGGGGGGGGGGGGGGGGTTGGGGGGTGCGGTGGTCAGATCTATTCGTATTGTTTCATTTCCCTTGTAAGTAAGTAATATGTGTAGAGAGTACATTAAAACAAGTGTCAATAATACTGAAGACAGGCCACATGTGAAATGAATACCGTATTTATAGGTGTATTTAATGCGACGTTCATCGTTTTAAGCACACAAATAGAGGTTCCGAAGTACGTAACTAAGGCAGTTACAGAAACAGATATTTTCATTTCATACTAGGATAATGTCGTAAGTTCAATTTGTATGTCAATTAAAAAAAATAATTTCATATATAAACTCGGATGTTTAAACGCATTATAAATTTACAGACTTTCACTTTGGTTTATACATCTCCTTGAATTTTGCAGACCGGAAAATTTTTTGCCTTAGATTTTTTTTTCTATAAAAAAATATTGGTAGTTATCCTGGAGAAATTACGATAGCCGTACGAACCATGTTCATTGCAAACAAATGCGTCTTAAAATTTAAGACATGTGTCTGGAAAAGAATTTAAATCACTTCATTGTCTTAATCTGAAAATTCAGTCATAAGTATCTTTTTGTGATCATGGTATAAACGAACAGAGAAATATGTCTGAGTTATCATGAAACGTGTTAATTTAAAGCGTAAGTCGAGCCTGTATTTGGTACTATTCAACAGCCAAGCAGAACACTGATTTCTACGTATATCATCTTAGGCGCCATTATGATCTAAGCACAGAAAGAAATACATTTTCTCCGCCACTGGTTTGGACTAAAAGAAATGCATATTTGTCTTAATATTCAAGGAACGAAAGTGTAAGTCACATTTAAATAAAATCTTTCATTCCTGTAGCTTTGTATCTTATGAATATGAATGGAATATTTTTTAAAGATTCATCTCATTTTTTTTGTAGTTTGACGTTAAATTTTTGTTTTCACAAGCGGTCGTCTTTTATAAGTCTTCTTCATGTAACGGAATGAAATATAATTGTTTAACAATTAAATAACAATGCTTTAATTTCATTCGTTTGTCCTCCGTGAATAAACGAATGAGTGATAAATAGTTTATTCTTCCTTTTCGATACTGTGATGTAAAATATTTTAATTTGTCATTGCTCAGAATCAAAACGTTCGATCATCTCTTATAGGTTTGAAATGCTGATTGAAAAATATCTTGATTCATGGCTCCATTCACGGTAGATGAAGATAGCAGAGATTTGAAATTGTGTTTATTCATCTTGGATTACTTCTGTTTTTTAGTGCTTACTGATTATAAGCACTTGTAGTATATGACATGAATATTTATTTTATTTTTTATTATTATTGTTATTTTTGGAAGCTAAATAGGATTTTTATACGATTATTATATTAGGAAAATATTTCATATTGAAAAAAAGCATAATCTGAAAATTTTCTTTTCATGTTACAGTTTTAAATGTAAGAACTGACACTTTTTTAATATTTATTATTAATAATATTTTAAACTATTAGTGAAAATCCTAAATTTTTGATATCCAACGTTTCAGATTTATTTAACATTTACCAAATTTCTGAAATTTTAATTTTAATTTTTTAATTGGCATATTTATACTTTTAATTTGTATGTAAATATTTTTTCTGCCTTTTTTTTTTTTTGTTCATGATCAGTGTTGCCAGTGGGCTACTTTTTTTAAATTCAGATTTCTCGATTGCCACCACTTATTTGAAACGGTAAAATTCTCTTTGTTTGCGCCTTAATTAATATGTCATTAAATAAGGCGCATTTTACAATTTCAAAAAAGTGGTGCCAATCATGAATCTGAATTTTTAAAAACTAGCCCATCTGGCAACACTGTTCATTATTCAAAATTTTCAAAATTGAGTAATATCAAAACGTTCATTTATAGACATTCTGTGACAGTTATTAAATTACCTTCTATTGCAAACACCTTTACAACTTTTCTGATACAAGTAATTATTGGCTCTAAAAAATAAAACATGATAATTTCGACATAAATAAAAAAGTTGTTTATGCTTGATATAACGTTTATGTATAAAACTGCCTTATTATATATTTTAAAATGTTCATATTTACCTATATAATACAGGATTGAATATATTTTTAATAGATTTATAACTACTTTTTATACTCAAAATGTTTTTCAAACAATTGAGACCAGTATATAGGCAGTCATTTCTTTTCTTTCTTTCTTTTCTTCATTTTTTCTATTTTCTAGGTCAACCTTTTCTTATGCAATATAGAAAATCTCATTAGCTCGTATTCACATAATACAAATTTTACAGAGGAAAAATATGAGTAATATCGTGTTGTTCTATAAATTAGCATACTATTGATATCCATTTTTCAGCAATAGCAGGGGAAATTTTGAAAGAAGATTAATGAATATATTTAAAAGAAAAAAATATACATATTCCGAAGAGTATATAAAATTAGACACCAAACTGGTGTTCATTTTTAATTAAACAATGACAAAGCACCACAAATTAAAAAAAATAGATAAATATCATCTAACACATTTCTGCAACCTAGGATGACTGAAAGCTTGTTTATTTATATGTACTTAAATGCAAAATACAAAAATGACAATTAGATGTTGAGATATGTATATTAAGACAAAAGAAGTTTTGAAACTTGAAATCAGTGTTGCCAGTGGGCTATTTGTTTTAATTCAGATTTCTCGAATGCCACCACTTATTTGAAACGGTAAAATTCTCTATGTTTCGCCTTAATTAAAATGTCATTAAATAAGGCGCATTATACAATTTAAAAAAACTGGTGCCAATCATGAATCTGAATTTAAAAAAAGTAGCCCATCTGGCAACACCAGGTTTGGGGTTTTGGACACCCAAAACTAGTTTTGGACAGGACATGTGGGTTTTACTGTCCAAAACTGTACTAAAGTGTCCAAAACATTAAAAAAAGCAACATTCCACATGTAACCACTGCACACTTATTAAACATAGGAATAAATATAAATATATCACAATATATTTTACTAGCACTTCATTTAATTCTTTGGTAAATGAAAAAAAGTTCAAATTTCTCAAATATCTGTGTAGCATAAAAAGTTCTGTTTCTGTTAAAATTGAGTTACAATAATAAGAAATTCTTTATAATACCACACATGCAGTATAGGGAGGGGAGATTTGCTTTTGTTTCATAAGCTGGTAATCAGTATGCTGAACCTGAACGCCATTTATCAATTATTTCCAGTAATATCTCTCGGGACTTTCAGTAACAGAATCAGAATGTATTCTTCATAAAAATCGTTAGTACTTCCATTAACTACTATTATTTAAATGAATAACATTAAAATTATGATACATAATTAAATTTAATATTTTTTTAATGTAATCACTTTGTTACGTAGGGAAATTAGGTTGTTACTACTAAATTGTTAGGGAGTATAACGTAGGGTAATCAGATTGTTAATACTAAATTGGTATTTTTGTATTGTAATCTTTTTGCCAATTTTTTAAACTTTTAGCATTGTTCTGATAAATACAATTTTACTACAAAATATAGCTTTGGACAGTTTTAGACAGTTTTAGACAGAAGGGTTTTGGACAGTACGGTTTAAACCATGGATTTTACCGTGGTTTTACCGTTGTGTCCAAAACCTTGCCAACCCTGGGCAACACTGCTTGAAGTAATTTTTTTCTGAACGTTATTAAAACAGAATTTTTTTTATTATTATTTATAGTTAAATAGCTCTTGTGACTATTATTATGTTCTGTATACAAAAAAATTCCTATGTTGCAATATAAATTTTTAAAATATCTATATTTTAAATTATATGAATTTTGATTTTTTGGGGATAGGGGGGATTTTCTTTCCAATGTGCGTAAATCTGATGTTTTAAATCTCTTTCGACACTGCACAGAGTGTAATGAATATTTTGAGCATTTAGAGTAGGACAAGATTAAAAATGTACATATATATATATCCATATACCGTAAAAGCCCTCGATTGAGGACACTTCGGGACCGCGGAATTTCTCAAATAATCGGAGTTGTCTGATTTGTGAGGTAAAAATTTACAAATGTGTATGCGTTGTGAATTAAAAAAGTATTCGCTACCTAGATGTGTCCGCTATTTGGAAATCTTCATTAACCTCCATAACGGAAACTCCCGAATAACGGATCTATTTTGTGAACCATAATACGGTTTTGGATTTTTCGTAGACAAAGCACTTGATTAAATCATGGGCAATCTGGGGAGTGTTCCCTCGCCACCAAATTTGATGTGCAATTTTTGTAAAGTTTATATTTGAAACCTGTTTCGAAATTGTACTCAGTATAATAAATATTTAGAACTTTTAAAGTAAGATAAGATTAAAATTTAAATATAAAAAATCTAAATACAGTAAAATCTCTCCATAGCAGGAAGACCGGGAACGCTGAATGTGCCTACTATTCGAAGCTGTTTGCTTGTCTGGGGTAAATATTTATATTTATCTGTAAGTTATAGATTGAAAAAGTTGCGTGTTGGCTAAATAAAGTTGTCCGTATGAAGGTTTTGCAGTAAAATTTCCATAACGGACAATCTGCAATCTGAGAGGACACTGCTATTTAGAAAACACATTTTAGGTAGATTTCGTATGAAATACTACCTATTACATTCTCCCCTATGTTGGAATTTCTGAAAAACTTTTGCAGATCTACACCATCATGACCGTAGAACACAAAAACACCCTCAGTAAAAAACTTTATATATCTATCTATCTATATATCTTCTTAAATTTATCTACAACATTTATATTAACATGTTTTTGATAGGCCCAATTTTTACAGCAAAAACAAATTAAAAACCCATAGCAGTGGAAGAAAAAAAATCATCGTATTAATTGTGTATTCAAATCCAATCTGGTTAGTTTCTGACTCATTTTTAAATTCATTTTTGCTCTCAAACGCATCCAATTGGTAGATTCTCTTATTCAGGAACTATATAATGTACCGTAATGGTCGATATTTTGATAGAGGCAAATGATGTTAATGAATGATGTTTTTGAACCGAATTTCCCCAAGTGATTGTGCTGGAAACGAAAAATATTGTCCTATTGAGTAAATAATTATTTATATATCAAGTTTTAATTAATTGAACGAAAAATAAAAACACAGGTCGCTTATAAATCTTTTCAAAAATTACGTCAGCAAGTTTCATATTTTTCTTTTAAAAATAAATCTGAAAATGTGCCAGAAAATTTCGAGTTGTTGAGTATGGAAAAGTATTTTTTAAAAACTGCCTTAACATGATTCTGATAAAACGATCTCTAATATAAAAAGGAAATAAAAACTCCTCAAAAGCGGCCAGATATAATTGTTAAAGTGGGTTTATCTCTAATCATGATTTAGTTTTTGTTGTTGAAATTAGCACTTAACTTCGAAATCTCCCTGCGCCTGCAGGCTGCGCCGGCAGGGATTTTTTTTATTCACAACATGCATATATGCTTTTACTTCAGAAAAGCAGGCACCTCCGAATGGCGGACAAACTCCGCAGTCCTGAGGTACCCGCTATTTTGATGTTTTGCTGTACATTAGAACCTCGATTATCCGAGGTAATTGGGACCATCTTTCGGATAATCGAGAATGCTTCAATTTTAAGATTAAGGGCAAATATGTCCGCTATTTCTTATTATGGTAACAAATGTTAAATAAAAATAAATCAATAGCAAAAAAGAAACGAGAATAAACTACCTGATTTTTAATTTTGAAATTAAGTACCTTTTACATTTTCACAAGTGTTTGAAACAAAAAATTTTTTGTTGAAGTTTTGATTTCCTTTGCTTTGCAGCTCTACCACGAAGTTTTTTTAGTACTATTGGTTCACCTGTATTATTCTACTGCTTTCAACATAAAACATTTTCATTTTTGCAACATCTCTCTTCAAAACATAACACTAACCGCTACCAATGGCGTATTCTTGAGCTTATTTTCTCATACTCTCAGCCGATTCCACATGATTTATGATTTGAATTTTTTCTTCTATACCTAAAGTAATGCGGTTTTTTTATTATTATTATTTATTTATTTATTTATTTATTTTGGCCATATGATAAAAATGAAAATTTTTACTCTAGTAGAAATATCGTACGGGATCTCAAGTTAAATTCTAAGAAATTCTAAGAAAGAGGATCCAAAATATTTATCTGCAGTTGTGGTTCGGGAAGGACCGTTTGCACACGAGGAATGTGATAGGAAAAAAAAAAAGCTTTAAAAATGGATTTCGGTTAACCGATAGTTTTGGTTAAAAGAGTTTCTACTGTATTTAGATAACTATTTTCTGTTTTCAATCTTGTTATACTACTGAAGTTCAATATATTGATTATAATGAGCACAGTGTCGAAAAAGATTTAAATTATCAAATTTACGAATATTGCATAGCGAATTTTGGATCCCTTAAAATAGGATTGTATGGAGATGGAGAGGGAAAGACCATGGCGAAGTATTTTTCCAGGATTCAACATCGTCAAACATGATTACATATAATGCTTACAAAAAAAATGGCGGCGATGCGAACGTTTAAATGGTTGAAATTCTGACGAAAATGTATCTGAAAAATTAAGACATTTTAATGCTTCTGAAAATTGAAGACACTTAAGTGACTGAATTTCATATATTTAATTTACCGTGTTATTAACCTTAAATTTATTTTTTTTTTGTACGTAAGTAATTTGTTTGATTCATTAATTGAATTTATAAATCTTTTGAATGGAAGTTCAGTCTGGAAATTGATACAAAAAGTTCCGAGAGACGTTTTAGGTTATACGTGCCTTATCAAATTAAATCAGGTACATATTATGTATAAAGAATTTGTAAGAATGTTTCTCAGAAACAAGTATAATATTCTATGTAAGAATGCTTTACCTGAAGATTTCAGATATATGCGAGATAGCGGTGGGGATTGTTAACTTGATACAATAAGTTCAATCATCTATAAAATTTATAATGATCGAATTTTCCAGTTTCATAATAAATAGATTTGTAGTTATTATTTATATTAATTTATTCAATAAATTTGATAAATGATTCGTTTTTGATTCCATTGAGTGGAAGTCTGGTCTAAAGGTAGATATATGTGCTGCGACCCCTGTGTCTATCAATTGAAACAATTAGGGACCATTGGAGGTTTGTTTTAGCTATAAGATATATATGAGTATTAATACATGGAAATTTTTCCAGAGAGAAACATTCGCCTTGCATTACAATATTTCAAATGAAAATCAAATTTCAAATAAATTACTTAAAAGGCACAAAGGCCAACATAGTGAAAAATATCCACGCCGGGACTCGATCCCGGTTCATCAGTATAGCGCATTGACATTCTACCGACTAAACCACTTGGAACGATACCTAGCTCGGAAAATTTCTCACTATTATATGTTGGCAAGGCTACAAACGCAGCACAAGATGGAATATTTATCGTGAGTCACCGACCTGGGACAAACACGAAACATAATTAAATCCAGCATCGATAGAAATTATATTAATACATGGGAATTTTTTTTTCAGAGAGAAACATTCGCCTTGCATACAATATTTCAAATGAAAATCAAATTTCAAAGTAATTGCTTAAAAGGCGCAAAGGCCAACATAAACAACAGGTCCCGGCTTGGAATCTTTTTCACTATGTTGGCCTTTGCGCCTTTTAAGCAATTACTTTGAAATTTGATTTTCATTTGAAATATATATGAGTAATTGGGAAATTTATACTGCCGATATTCATTGGCAGGATAAGCAAAGTTTTCGAAGAAAAAAGAGTAATGGTAGGCCTGCTTGCAGGTCGATACAAGAAGTTTCGAGAAGCATTTTATGCTATGCCTGTCTTATCAAATTAATACAGGTAAATATTGCACATAAAAAAAAAACAGATATATAATCTATCCCCTTAAATTTTCGTTAGAGTAGAGTACATTATTTTTATGTGGGCACTGAGATCGATTGTGAAAAATTTACTGCATTTTTTAGTTTGGCATAAAGAGCAAGCAAGGGAATTTCTTAAAATGCATATAATTATTGCTATGTTTCTTTGTTAAGATAGGGAAACGGTAATGGAAAAAAGAAATATTATTTAAACTTTTTTAAGGATTTCTAAATGGTTCTCAACGTATAATTGTAAAATAATTTGCATAGAACATTTGGTGACTCTTTGGCTGTTAAAAGGACAAATTCATTAACATCAATGTATTAATTTATAATTTAGTTCTAAAAATAGATCTTCCTGTACTGACATATGGAACACACTTGTGTAAGTAATTTCTATTGTTCTAGCGTTTCAATTATTACTTGAATGCGTGTCAAAATGTTATTACTTTTTACCTCCTCACTGACACATTTATACAGGGTGCAAAGGAAAGTCCCTCTAATCTGGAAATACTTGTGAACGGAGATAGCTACAGCTATGCAAGTGAGGTAACGGTATAGTAAAGCGACTACGCCCAACCTAATGTAAACGACCGCAGTGCCTCTAGCGGCAAAATTTGGAAGATAGCCATTGCAAATCGAAAACGAAAAGAGATAGAGCAAAATGTCCAGTTAGAAAGTTTTAGAGCATCAATTAATTAGTACGAAACGACATTTGGTTCACACGGATAAGATAAATCGTCGCCTGTATACCCCAAAATGTCCGACAGCGATTAGCGACGATTCTACTTTGCATATTCACATTCCGGAAATGTAGCCGTGCACAATTGCAGATTGTGACGTTGTACTGTGCTGCAATGTCTGTAAAATTTAATTTCAAATGCATTTAAAATTTTAGATTAACCCTTTCAGGGGCAGAAGAATTCTGTTCGTAAACTGATGAAATAATTGACTAACACCAGATTACTCAAACGAATTTCTTAAAAAATAAAAACCGCTAATTAGTACTTTCATTATTGAAGAGGCTTGCAATAGACGTTGCATGCTGAGAAATGTGTATGCAGAATTACTTTCACGTATACAAACGTGTATCGTGAGCAATGGCAAATTTTTCGAACATACTCAATATTAACTTTTTATCACTGAGAAACAGTTTGTCTTTTTTGTGTGTGTGTGTGATGTTATGAAAATGTATTGAGTACGTATTTATACCATACATTGTGCGTATTTGTTCCTATTTATGACTATTCCATTCAAATGTTTACACAAAATGGAGTGCATCGATTTCGGACATTTTTGGGTATATAGGCGAAGATTTGTCTTATACATATAAACTAAATGTCGTTCCTTACTAACTAAGTGATGCTCTAAAACTTTCTAATTGGAAATTTTGCTCTATCTCTTTTCATTTTCTATTTGCATTGGCTATCTTCCAAATTTCGCCACTAGGGGTGCTGCTGTCGTTGCATTGGGTCGGGCGTATTCGCTTTACTATACAGTTACGTCACTTGCATAGCTGTAGCTCTCTCCGTTCGCAAGTATTTTCAGATTAAAGGGACTTTCCTTTGCACCCTGCATATGATACCATCGTAATTTTTGGAAAGCGATATCACATATAAGGGGGTAGGATACCGTTGAACACGTGGAAAAAGTAAAAAAATATTACTATGTTCTAAGCTTCAAAACTTGTGTAATAAGTCAAAAATAAAAATCAAACTTCATTTAAATATAAAGCTCATATTTAAATTTATATTTAAAAATATATATATACTTGTAAATTCATAAATAAATATTGAAATGATAAGTTTAAAAATATACGATAATAAAATAAAAAAAATTGCGCGCATGATAAAATCTGAAAAAAATATATATAAAGAGAAAATTTTGGTGAAAATAAATACATAATAGAGTTATCTTTATATTAAAACGAGAATGTTTGTAAAAAATATTGACTAAATAAAAAAATTAACAAAAAAATAAAATTTTTCACTTTTTGAAAAATATTTTCAAAGTATAAAAACAGGAAAAAAGTAAAATTTTACATTTTTCTGGTTTTAAGTTGTATATAATACAGAAATGAATATGTGGTAAAAATTTCTTTTGATTGTCATGCATAGTTTTTTAGTAACACTGCGGGGTGTATCAAAATTCAGCTTTTTGAATAAACGCAACCCAAAGTTTAATTCTCCTATGTAGTCTTAATATGTAGTCATAATAAAACTGCCATAATTTGTAAACTAATGAGATTTTTTTAATGCAGTTTTCTGCATATGTTCAGAAATGATTACGGAATCAAAATATGTATTAAAAAAAATTCGAAAATTTTGATGGTTTAAGGGGGGTCCGGGACACATTTTCAAAAATTTTTATTTGAGTTAAAATTTTGAATTTTTTTTGTGATGGTTAACCTTTGTCATTTGATATCATTTGTACACAAAATCGCATGATAAAACTTCTCATAATTAAATAAAAATTAATTTTTAAATTTTATTAAAAAAGTGGGGTAGTTTAAAATCGTTATAACTCGAAATATTGTTTATAGAATTTCAATTTTTTTTCATTTAAATAAACAGAAATATCTATATTTTAATTTAGAGCCAGCATTTAAAAAAATATTAATTTAAAAAAAAAAAGAAAAATATTTAACGAAAAAATTACAAAAAAGTGGTGCAACTTTAAAAAAAAAAAAAAAATCATATTTTCAAAAGTAAATATTTTTTTCAAATATGCTGGCTCAGAAGTAAAGTAAAATAATTGAAAAGGATATGTTCCGAGTTTCAACCTTGTATCTTTAACGGTTCTCGAGTTATAAGAATTTAAATATGAGAAATGGTTAAAAAACCTATCATGAAGAAAAATGCAATTTCACAAGAACTCGTTTTCTTGACAACCATAACTTGAAAGGCGGATTTTGAAAACAAACCAAAAACGAAAAAAATAATATTTCCTGTTCTAATTAAGATAGAAACATGATTTAAGCATCATTTTAAGCAGAAAACGGCAGAGGAATTTTTAATCCAATAAAAAAAAATGAAAATTTGAAGATTTTTGTGTCCCGGACCCCCTTAAAGGTATCCTATCCCCTTAATGTTGTCTGGGTAACATTTCTTAAAGTTTTACAAATTGATACATTGGCGTACGCCATGCTATTGATTTATCCAAAGTTCAATGCAGTAAAGGGAAAAGTATATTTGTGGCACTTCTTGAAATACTCGAAGAAAATTCTGGAACTTCTAACTATAAAACAAACTAATGTAATTCGAATTTAAATTTAGCGTAGACGTTACTGACCAATGAACATTGCATTTGTAAAATTCGATCTTCTAACGGTCTTCCGACAGCTATGTATCTTGAGTAATTGAAGATACGAAATACCAGGTTAACAATTTAAAATTTATAAATTTTTATAAAATGTATTCCTTCACATTTTCCGGTATAAATTTATTTTTGTTTGCAAAGCAAACAAAATTGCATGTCTTCGAACCTTTTGGCAGATACCGTTCAGTTTCTAGACTGAAGAAACAATCCTTAGTAGCTATATTTTGTTAAAATATAATGTTAAAGGTTTTAATTTGAATTGCGAAATTTCTTGTAATTTTGGTATTGCAATTCCGTTACCATACCTATTCAGTTTCAAAAGATTACAGGTTTGATTTTTGCAAAGTTATTGAAATATAATGATTTAACAGTATCTTAAACCATTTTTCTGGCTTTCAAAATTGCTCACAACAATCGAACCTTTAACATCATACTACGTTCAAACATGTTTTAGCCCCCGATATGCTATTTCTTTCTCCCAGCAATTAAAGTGTCGTCTCTAAAAATAACGTTCTGTTGTATAAGCCGGCCGTAAAACAAAGCAGATGTATTATTGCACTGTTAAATACTCTACTGAATTTTTTTTAACTTCTAAGTATCGCACATTTTCAATTTTTATACGGTCGTATTGGGGAAAATAGTACTTTTTAATGCAATTTGTTTGAAAAGTGCATCTCAATTTTTTTAGATATTAATTGATTTGTAGTTTTTTAACGCCATTTTTTTAATTTTGGTAACTCAACAACTCCATTTCTGAAGAAAGTAAAGAAAAACAATTGGAAAATATTAATTATAGCTTTTTGTTTCCATTTCCGCCATATCTACTGAAAAAGAAAAATAATTGCTATTTTACTGTAAAATTGCTATAAAATACGTGCTATTTTGAAAAAATATAAATGAATGATTTTTGGATAAAACATGGAGCTATTATAAATTATATTTAATTATCTATATTACAAACAAGTTAAGGCATATGAATCATTAGATAGCCGATTTTTTTGTCGAGTTTCTTGAGTGACATCTGTTATTACTTTTTTGCGTGTGTGTGTATGTGTGTATTCAGGGATAGTGACTTGGCGTCATATGAATACTTTATTGTAGATGTTCTTTAAGACTGTATCGTAAATGAGGAATTCTTCAGAGGATGAGAATGATGTCATTTTATATAAAATAAAAGGGTGTGTTTTAAATCTTAAAACTGAAATATATTTTGTATCATCTTTCTATTTTTTTTTCATCGTGGGCGACACTAAATTCTGAAAAAGCAGAATTCCCGTTTTCTAGAACTTTTTAGATTTTCTGTTATTAAATATTTTTTATCCATGATTTCAGTTTAAGTTTTAAGGCATTTTTTAAATCATGAGAGTCGCGAAAAATGCAACAGGTTACACACATTTTAAAATCATTATTAGAATTTTATTGATTTTACGTATTCTGTTTGTAATCTGCTATTATACGTTTTACATTTTAAATACAACTTATGGCTTATAGCCAATATTCCTTTAGTGAAATTGTTTTTAGATTTTATTCTCGATTAATCATATTTTTTATCAAGTATTGTGATATTTCTTATATTCACCGCGTTCAACTGTGGAATAGATTTCGTATGAAATACTACCTATTGGGATCTCCCCTATGTTGGAATATAGACAAAACGTTTTGCAGATCTGCACCGATCTTGACCCCTAGAACCCAAAACACCCCCCCCCCCCCATATAAAAAACTTTATCTATCTATCTATCTCTATATATAATATATATGTCACTTTTTTATGGAGACGGTAACTTCCATAATTCTGCACATACAATTAACCCCTTGGGGACGAGCGACAGGTATAGGTGCCGCATGAAGCGCTCAGAATCCTTGTTTTTCTACACCAGTAAAATTTTACTGTAAAATTTGCCTTATTTAATCAGCGCATTTTCTCGATTCAAAAAGACACAAATTTCTGTTTTTAAAAAAACGGTGACTAAAGATTAAAAATTTCGTACAAGGCTCCCGTCCCGAAGGGGTTAAGGGGCATAAAATCTCTGTCAAGATCGTTAATGGGCAAAATCAGACCAAGGGGTGGAAATAAGGAGGAGTTTTATGAAAAACAAAAAACCCTCATATATTCTTAATTATAATTCAAATTTACTCAGTTTAAAGTTTTTATTACTTTTAAAAAAAGAGCCAAAAATTTACGTATGGGAGATTTTTGATAAAACTAAAAATGGGCTCAAGGGACTCAATAATTGGGTTTTGGGGAGAAAAAAATCATAACTTCGTCCATTCTCAAGATGCCAAATCCAATTAAATTTATTATATATCTTCTTAATATTATCTACAATTTTTATAATGACAAGTTTTGATAGGGCCAATGCTTACAACGAAAGCAAATTAAAAATACATCGAGGTTGAAGGAAAAAATATCGTATTAAGAATGTATTCAAAATCCAAACTGCTTATTTTCAGACTAACTTTTAAATTCATTTTTCCTTTCAAACGCATCCAATTGGTAGGTTCTCTTATACAGATGCTATATAATGTGCCATAATGGTCGATGTTTAGGGTTCCGTACTTAAAAAGTAAAAACGGAAACCATTATAAGATCACTCTTGTGTCTGTCTGTCTATCTGTCTGTCTGTCACAGCCATTTTACTCGTAAACTATGGAGCGTGGAAAGTTCAAATTCGGGGAAGTAATAATGACCATTGACTCATATATTTTCAGATTAATAAACATTCATAAATATATTTAGTAAAAAAGTAGAAGGGCTAATTATGCTACTTGAAAAAAAATCTTTTCTTTGTATATCATGTGGGATATCCTGTGAAAGCTTTTGTAACGCTGAACTCAAAAATACATTCCTTTTCATTTTAGGTATCATATTATCAAAGATATTGTTGAAAATGTACCGCAAAAATATGTCCCCCCCCCATCTAATTCCAAATCTACCGAAACTAAAATTATGAAAAAATTAGAGGTAGTAGACGTTAATATAAACCTTGCGGGAAAATTATAGCGATTACCCTAGGTCACATAGTTTTTGAGTAATTAGCATTTTCTATTATACACAAATTTCGATTTATGGGCATTCAGAAAAATTGTCGAGCATCGCTGAATATACCTATCGTTGGAGAAAAATAAAAGCATTGTTGATAATGATTTTCAAAAAAAAAAAATCATTGGTAATTAGGCGAGATATTAACCCTTAAAGGTACGGTCAGTTTGGACATACACAAGGACAGGGGCGGCGTACTCTATGCCTGTATAACAGCTTTTAATGATATATATGTGTAATGTAATGTCCAGTAACAGTATAAAATCAATAAACGTCAAATTGTTAAAAACATACTAATTTAAGGGGTCTCGGGACTCTAAAAAGTGAAAAAAAGGAAAAAAAAGACCATTTTCAGTATTTAATGTCTTAAAATGTATATGATTTTAAAATACAATTTTAATTGGGATGAAAGATATAAGTATGTTCTTTCGTTTCATGTATTTAAAAAATTGCAAGATATAGAATTAGTATTTATAGGGGGCTCGAAACTGTTGGACATTTGTCGAACAAAAAATTGGCATAACCGTTTACGCCAGGATTACAAAATAAATATTGCAACTAGAATGAAAATTTTGGTGCTTACTTATACTTCAGATTGTAATAATTTCCCTGAACTTAAAAAAATTTGTATTTAAAGCATTTTTATATTTTTAATGCAATGTTGCATTTAGCTAGTACACAATTTTGAAATTTTCAACAGTAAAATCACCTAAAAAATATTTTTTTGAACAATAAAAAGGAAACTTTGGTTCAATTTATACAGATTAACATGAAATACAAGTTTTGAAAATTTCATGAAAAAATATTCGGAAGTTTTTGAGGCATCCTGCGCGTTATGCCCCAAAAACGTCATTTGGAAAATAATGACTTTAAAGTTTCGGAAGCTCCGTTTCAGCTATTGAGCGGGTATAATTCTAAAAGCCCAAACTTCTGTTTTAATGGGAATTTCAAGGAAACAATGATAACAAAATGTTCAGAAAAGATAGGAGTTTAACATCTAAAAAAATTAAAATTTCTTAAATTTTGAAGCTTTAAGAGTCCTGCAACCGCTTAATCCTTTCCGGCATAGAGTAATTCTATTTATAAACTTATGAAATAATGAACTGACACCAGAATTTATAAACGAATTTATTAGAAAATGTGAACTTGCTTATTTTCACGTACATGTTAAAAGAAAAATTTTAATTAAATATTCTTTGTGCCTTTTGTCTGTTTTGGAATTAAAATTATGTGTCCGTTTTTTAAGGGCATCGCCGTCGAAAGATTTAATTAGAATGAATCGCATAAATATTGTGGGATTGGCGATAGTTTGCATTGATTGTATCTCTCAATAATCTCGAGTGACTTTAAAAGTTAATTAAACACCTATCTGGAAAAACGCGGCACTGACCAAGGCGGCGTTGCAACTTTGGTACCTCAATTCGAAGCGCGCTTAGCACAATGCCAAATTTAAACTTCGAGCAAAGGTTTTGTTTTAGCTACACTGTAGAAGTAAAGATTATTACTACGCTGAATTTAGTTTCATGAAATGCCAAATGAAGTTTAACTATGTACTACTATGTACTACTTTTATTGCCAGTACCGAATTAAGTTCATCATAAACAAATTAGGATAATATTAAAACAAGAGTTATACGAATAGCTATATTTGATATTATTTAGGTTCCATATCTCTTTGAACTTCCATGGTATAACCGATTACACTTTTCTAATATATACATACCCAACCCTACGTTGTACAGTTTTTTACAAAGTCTTAGTATACTTTTAGCAACGTTTTTATTTAAATTTTTTTTATAATACAAATACAAATTCATATATTTATTCTACGGAACCCTCTGTGCGCGAGTAATGCTCTCACTTGACCGTTTATTTGATAGAGGCAGAATATATTTCAAAAAATGATGTCAAAGTGGGCGTTTTGAACAGAATGTCTCGAGAGGGTTATGTTGGAAACGAAAGATATGGTCCTACTGAAAAATAATTTTTATAAATTAAGTTATAATTAATTCAACGAAAAATAAAAACATAGCTCGCTGATAAATGTCTTTAAAAATCACGTCAGCAAGTTTCATGTTTTTCCTTTTAAAAATGAATCTGAAAATGTCGAGTATGGAAAATATTTTTTGAACATTGGCTTTAACAAGATTCTGATAAAACCAGCTCTTATATAAAAATGAAATTAAAAATTTTTCAAAAGTCACATAAAATTGTTAAAGTGGGTTAATCGCTAAACATGATTTAGTTTTTGTTGGTGAAATTAGTACTTATGTTCGAAATCTACCGCGCTTGTAGAACGAGCCTGCAGGGATTTTTTATTATATACTCCTGGTATCAATACTTTTAGCACAGCCATACACAAATTAGGTCGGACATTTTTTTTAATCCTCTTTCCAGAATTATTCCAGCTTTTTTTTTGTAAAAATGTTAGTATATTAAATGTAAAAAATATATATTTAATTAACAATTAACTCAAGAGCTTACAAAACAGTACACAATCTAAGGCTATATTTGGAACTTATTACAAAATATTAAAGTTGATAGACTATTTCTTAAAATTCTTACATTTAATGACATCTTATTCAATAAATTCTTACAATCTTACATATATATTTCAAGCGAAGTTTGTTTCTAATTTATTTTTCTATATTCTGCTTATTTGTGACTGTTTAAGATATAAAATTACGCTTTTTAAATAACTATTGTATTAGATTATGTTTCAAATGTCCACGGCGAATACTGTATAATTAGATATTTTCTAAATAGTTAAAATGTTTATTAACCTTTTCGAAAAATGGTTATTGTCCCCGTCAGGGTAGGAAATCAAAAGTATATCTGAAGGTTTTTATTGGTTTAATCATCATTTTATTCGTTTTCTGATTGGTCTATACAGTAATCTGTATTTCCCTTTACTTTCAACAGAGATGGACAACAGAGTGTTGCCACTATGACAAAAAAGTAATAAAAACTACAAAAAAAATTAATAACTCAGATACAGCTTTGCATTTAAAAGTACATTTTTTTCTCTATACGACGATATAAAAAGTAATAGTGTGGGATGTTTAGAAGTTTAAGAATGAAATTTCATTTAAAATGGGCCATCAGATTTCTTGGAAATCTCACGATGGAAAAGTCTTTTCCCGAACAGCGAGTGAAATGCTTGGATAATACGTAAGTTTCAGGTGGATAATACGTACGAGTCGCAGGCGATTTCTGTCGCTTGCAATTTTTACGTGTAATAACGCTATTAATGTTTAATTCATGGCGTAAGTAATGTATGATCAACTCTGTGCGATGTTTTATGTCTTAAATTTTAGTCTTTGAAAAAATCATTTTCCAAATGGTCGTTGTAAGTTGTTAAATTGCATTTTTTTTTCTTTTTTTTCATGCAATTTACTTAACATTTATCCATAAAGAGTGTAACCTCTTTTATTGTCTTTTTATTGCGATTTTGACTTACCACATTTTCTGAATTTGACACACCACTGTCAATTTAAAAAAAATGTGCATAATTTTGGCTACCACTATAGTTATTTAAAAGATAAGCATTAAGTATCCACAAATCTTCATTTGATTTCACATCTTCTCTTGCAATAAATTTTCAATTATACGTCGTACTAAAGAAGGATGTAATCCCTGTTCTTTGACACGTTGACTGTGGTAATGTTAAAAACATGTGACAGTAATGTAAACTGTTTAATAATAATATTATTTTTAATTTTACAATTAGCTTAAATTTACAAAATAAACATAATTCATACTATTTATTTATTTTATAGAGAATTTTTTAAAATAAGTGCTGATTACGTGTACACAACACAGCACAGACAATGAAAAATTATATGTCTGATTGTCTGCGTGGTGCAAGTGTGAAATGCACTTCAGACCAGTTCAAACTTTCATATGTATGACATATACAAAAAATTAGTTTTATGCAAGTACTAAGGTAGTTATGTTCATTAACCAGTTATACTGCAAATTGGCTTAAATCGATAAAATAAAAACCCCTATAAAAAGCCACAGCAAATAAATTATGATCACTCAATAATAAATATAATGTATATATTATTATTGTCTTGTATGTAATGCACTACAAATCAAGCATGTCACGATAAGTATCGAGTGTTAAAATTTTGGGAGGGTTGAAATTCTGCCACACTAACTACGAAAAGCACGACCCAAATTTACATCACACATATCATTTCTTTTAAATTTAATCACTTGGGGACGAGCGACCAGTATACGTTCCGCGTAATGTACTCAGAATCCGTGATTTTCTCACCAGTAAATTTTTATTGCAAATTTTGCCTTTTTTAATCAGAGTATTATCCCGATTGAATTAGGCAAATATTTATGTTTTGAAAAACTGGTGATAAAAGATAAAAAATTCTGTAAAAGACGCCCGTCCCGAAGGGGATAAATTTGAGGGGAGCTATGTAAACTGAAAGACAAATTTTAATTCGAATCAAATATGATTCATGTAACGCATTGAGGAAAAGTAATGTTGATTGTACTTCATTCATACGCCGCCGTCCACGAGTTAATCAAGATATTGATTTAGAAAAGAAATTCATTTGAATGGCTCTGCCAAACATAGGTTAGTCACATGACGCCACAATTAACCGTATACATACGTGGCATTCTACTGTTACAATCTCAGCACGTGTTTTAAGTTATATTTGATTTACACTTATACTAAAAATTGCATCAAAATTCCATAATGAGGAATAATTTCCTGAAATAAAATCTACTTAAAGTTTAATCAAGGAAAATAGAATTTTTCTGTGACATTTTCTTTTGATATTTATTGACAGCTTCCGCTCAATACATTTTATGGAAAGTTTTCCAATCGTGAACAATGTCGTTGACAATAAATGATTGACATATGAATGAACTAGCTCTGAATTACTTCACACTGAGTAAAAAGTATATTAAACAAAATATTCTCTATCACTTTTTTAATAAGCATTTTATATTTAATGAAAAGACGAAAAAAAAAACTTCTATAAGAGATACTAAATAAATATAATACTTATTTGTTTTTAGGGTGTCATCAATATTTAATCTTAAAAAAATGATTTTTTTTTTGTTTTTTTATATTTAAAAAGAATTGTGGAACACTAAATCAAACAACACAACAATATCCAAATTAGAACTGGTTTAAATTTTATTTGAAAGTAGGGATTTTAATAACGGATTTTTAATTTTGCATACGATTTTCTCAAAATTATTTGCACTCACTATAAAAACTATTCCCTTAGAGGCAATTTTTTTATATTTTACAAATATATATAAAATGATTATATCGACAATCTATATCTACTTTTGTGAGAACTGAACTATGTAAACTTTAATTGTTGGGGATAGAATGTGTTTCTAAGGTGACATGCATTATAATAAAAACATATAAACTTCTACCACTAATGTATTTTTTACATAAGCCAATAAAATATTTGTAGATTTATATCAAACACACATTTATTAATGAAAACAAAAAAAATGAAAAAAAAGTGTATTTTTAGGTGCGTTCGTAATTATATAAATACGTAGCACCTATAGTCGTCATTCAGTCCGTCTGTTTAGGTGCGTTCGTAATTATATAAATACGTAGCACCTATAGTCGTCGTTCAGTCCGTCTGTCTGTCCGTCTGTCCGTCCGTCTGTCTGACCGTCCGTCCGCATATAATAGAGCAAAAACTACCCAACCGAATGGTCTGAAATTTTAAATATATGATTGTTGTAAAATTTTGTCGAGCCATTTCAAATTTTATGAAAATCGGATGTATAGTTAAATTACAGGGACAGTCAAAAGTTTTTCTTTACATTACGGCCAATGAGAAAAATTATTGCACGTGCATTTTAATGATGTTAAAGCTTTCCGAATGGTCTCAAATTTTAAACATATAATTATTGCGACATTTTGTCGAGCCATTTCAAATTTTATGAAAATCGGATGTATAGTTTAATTACAGGGACAGTCAAAAGTTTTTCTTTACATTAAAGCCAATGGGAAAAATTATTGCAAGGGCATTTTAATGATGTTACAGCATTCCGAATGGGCTGAAATTTTAAATATATAATTGCTGCAAAATTTTGTCGAGCCATTTCAAATTTCATGAAAATCGGATGTATAGCTTAATTACAGGGACAGTCAAAAGTTTTCCGTTACATTAAGGGGAATGGGAAAAAATTATTGCAAGTGCATTTTAATGATGTTACAAACTATGCACTTATGAATTGCAAATAAATACACATTCAGTACAATATGGGGTGCAAAAAATAATTATAAAACTAGTTATAGTACGAACGCACCTCATTTGCCACGTTTGACGAGCAATTTCCAACTTGTTTGTTCTTATAAGGCTGCTTACACAGATCTATTAAAATTTTATTTTCCCAATAGACACCTAATATTTTCAGTGTTAAAGATATTATTCCTGGTTATGAAACTTATTAATGGAATTTATTAATCACTCTGTAAAAATGAAATACGGGTTTTAATCGAATACGACTAAATACTATAAATACATGAGTACAATCAGTGACACGAAGATCGTAAATACAAAATATGACGCATGAAATTAACGGTTAAACCATGACATTTTAGTATCTGAATAGTGATAGAAGTCCTTTACAATTTTAAATGAGATGGTATTTTATTTATACCACATAAACTTGATATTAATTTTTAAAAGACGAAATTGCACCAAAAAGTCTTTGTCTTTATCTATTGGAAAATCAATTTGTTTAGATAATTCTGGTGGCATTCAGTCATTTCAACATTTTAACAACAAAACTGCCTTGCTCCTAAAAAAGAGAATAATTTAAGTAAGACACGATATTAAACGCATCAAAATTTCGAATTATTTAACCATTTAAGTATAAAACAGGTTCATTTAACTTCGAAAGTATATATTCACAATCTGTAAACTCCTGAAAATCTTTTAGATTCGTAAACATTCCGACTCGTTCATATGTGAAAAATATTGTTTCTCAAAATTCATTTTTCGTAATTTTATGCACATTTTTTTTAATAAAATTTATTAAACCTAAGGAGATTTTTGAAGACCTATGCTTTTATAAGTTTTGTTTCTTTAACATTTTGGAATTTTATGAATGTAACTACAATTTTATAGAAAGTATACTAATAGACATCATTTTTTTAATAATTATCTAAATCTATCGGTATTTATTTTTAGATTAAATTCTTTTTTAAAAAAAGTAAAAAAATGTTATTTGTTATTATTAAATAATATATGTTTAATATTCATTCATGACTTGAAGAAATTATCTGCTAAACATTTTTGCGACGTGTACGATGAATTGTATGAAATTGGTCTAGTCATAGATGAGTTTGGGACATAAAGTCAGGATTATATACAGTAGTGTGATTAACTACCTGTCAGCTTCTTTAATATAAACATGAAAAGAAAATGATGCATCACACTTAGATTTTGAAAGCTTTTCCATGTTTACAAGAAAATTGTTACAATATTGTAAGCTTTAAATGCTACATCTATTTTTTTTTAATGGAACATGCATAGGCTATCATAGATCTAGTTACTCTAAAATTAGAATACAACAGTCTTGTGCTGGAATTTGTGGTCATTTTCAATTTAGTCAGTGAAATATGTATGCATACAAATGGATAGAAAATGAATTTATATATAAAAAAAATAATAATAAAAAAATAAAAAAAATACTGGATTTGATACATGCGAAATACATCAATATATAGCTGATTACCTACATCTGCTATTAAACCATGAGTAACAGCAGATAGAATGTATATTAACACTTCTGCATAGAAGGTTTAATCGTTTGGTACAGCAAAACAAATATATATATCCATGGAATGCTTCTTGTATACTCTCGCTGTAGAGAGAAATGCTGGTAATCCTTTCAACGTTAATCACGAATATTCCTGATAAATCTATTCCTATCGGATATAAGGTTTTTCTTCTGAATATATTTGAATACTAGGTGGCTCTGCCCCCTGCAAGCTACGCTCGCCGACCCACGTTCAGACACTGAAGAATCTAAAAGCACGCTAATCTGATCGGTTTTAAAAAGATTAGAGAAGATTGAATTATACTGAAAAAACCTGTAGCGATCTCCCTGTAAACGGGTTTCCATTCAATTCCCTTTGATTGCAAAAATTTAAGGTAGAATCAGTTGCTGTTAAGACATCCAATGGTTGTTTTCGTGTTTGGTTAAAGACGATCAGTTAACCATTTGGAAAGAAGCTAAAATAAAATGAATTAAGTAAGCAGAGTCTTTGTCTCTCGGTATTTTTTAACAGCGTTATAAAACGATTGACATAATACAATTACTAAAATTTGTTGCTTTAACTCCTTCAAGGGCAGTGGTTCCTTTTTGGACCACTTAATTTTAATTCTTAAATGCCACATTAGCATCAGAATATTGGGATGAAAATTTCCCTTTTATTTAGTAAGTGAACAAAAGCATTTTTGTATTTCGAAATTTGTTTGTAAATTCTGGTGCCACTCACTGATTTCAAGATTTAACGAATAGAAATGCCTTGTCCGTGAAAGGGTTAAACGCATATTAATGTATTTATTATTTCAAAGTTTCCTTTCCCTTTTAATATTCACGTGTAAATGCAATTTTCAGGACATAATTTTCAATATTTTCCTGCCTTTCACACGTACTCATTTAATAGTAATTTTGAAGGTTTTTTTTCTGTTTTTAATAGTCACGTGAAAATAAATTTTTGCTCGTTAGGAAATATTATTATTTGCGCTGTTTTTAAAATTGAAAACAATCTCTATAATAATGGCCTAAGTCGTGTGACTATCATCAACAGCTCCAGGCGGATCCCTTCTCTTTTTATATTCCAGGCGGCCATTTTGGTACTTCAATGTTAGCCAGACACAGGTGTGATAAGTCGTCGAATATTATTCTATCCCCATTATTTCGTTTATATTATAATAGTGCAAGTCATATAACTGCCATAAACAACGGACTGATTCCTTCGCTTTTCATAAGAAAAGTTTCCATTTTGATTAAATAATCAAAATTACTTTTTCGAATAAAACTATATAAAAGTTACCATGATCAAAAAGAATTACTGGTACTTTTATGATAGCCAGGTAAAAATCTCGCCAATAGCTTTTTTTTTAACTCGCCAGTTAGCATTTTTTTATTTTTCGAGTGGTAAATTAAAACGGCGCTACTTGGTTATCCCATCGACCAAAAATCTGTCGCCAAATTATAGGATTAAATGCCAATAATGGTTGATCGTAAATGTCAAATTCACTTGACTTTAAAGAAGTTACACATCTTCACGCCATCAAGTAATTTTTATTTCGGCGTTTTATTTGTATTTTTATTAATGTTATACTAATTTATTTGTTCTTTTGTTATTTAAAATTTTAAAAAATGTCAATTTGTGTAATTTGGCTATTTATATAAATTGGCAAAATTGGTCGACGGGAGAAGTAATAACATTAAAACGTTGCTTTGAAGTGGAAATTAAATCTCATGATTTGTTGCATGGTCTCATACGCACCGGGTTTGGCATGATTTTTTTTTTTTTTTTTTTTTTTTTTTTTTTTTTTTTTTTACGACAATTTGGCGAAAACTTCGTTTTCAAATACCTGTTACATATGTATTTTTAAATTATTTTCTGTTATTTTTAAAATGAAATAACAATAAATAAAAACAATTATTTAATAACTATAGAGCAAAACAATTTATAACATTTTTTGTAAATAAAAAGAAAATAAATTCAAATAAACATTTATTAATAAATAAGCAACAATAGCCGTGTACCATGTCAGGCAAAATAACGCCATTTTGGCGCCAATTAGGTACCCCGTTGCGTATATGACATCTGTGTCTAATATTTTTCTTTTCGTTTCGTTTAAAAAAAAGATTGAAGTAAAAGCCATTTATTTTAAAGGTTTCAATTTTAAATGAAAGTTTTGTATTAAATAAAATGATAATGAAATACAAATTGAATTCTGAATAAAAGTAACATGATGCATTTCTTAGCATACATTTAAGGAAGGCCAAATTCGTCGCCAAATTACTTTAAAATACCCTTTTCTAAAATATGAAAAAAAAATATCTGTTATGATTAAAATTTGAGTTGCCATCAGTAGAAAAAAAGTATTTAAAATTAGAAAAAAATTAATATTTCGAAAACTAATTCTAATTTTAAAATTCTAATACCAGTTTTCAGATCTGTGGATCAATACGGATTTTTGGTGTTAAATTCATCGCAAAGTATTCCATATTTTAGGAGAAATCGCCGTGAAACGTAATCAGTTGTTTAATCAGTGGTTTCATAGAACCGTTACATAAATTCGTTTCAATTCGATTCGTTAGGATTTTATATAAATAGGGTACATGTGCTTGTCGCTATGTTTTGACATGAAACGTTAAGCACTGTAACAATAATTCGGTGTATATGTAAGTGATTTTATGTGAAATTTTAGTCTTTTAACAGGAAATTTCTATTTTGAATAGAAGTCGCGATTCTTCCTTTGAATAAACGGAAAATCTCCTCGGTGACTGTTAGAAATAGAAATATTCCATCCAAAACAGACAAAACATATCGCTCACACGCAAGAAAAGTGACACATCGCGGCATAAGTAAATTTGGCATCATAATTAAAACATGACTTTACTGTAATATGAAATTATAGATCTTAGTTCTGCATGCATGAATGAAAACATGCATAAAAGCTTAAAACCGTTAAGAATGAAAACAAAACAAAATGAAGACAAGAAGAAAAGGGTATACAAGAAGCATTTCATTGTACCAAATGATTAAACTTTCAATGCAGAAGGGTTAGAATACATTTTTTCTGCTGTTACACATGGTGTAATAGCAGATGTAGGTGATCATCTAATGTATTTTGTATGTATCAACTCCCGTATTTGTATAGTATTAAAATATTTACTTGCTTAAAAGACGTTATAAAAACACATTAAAAGTAAATTAAAAACTCTTTATTTACATGTTTCAACTGATTTTCTGAGTCGTCGTTAGAATGTATAGTAGAAAATTACAAATGCATAATGAAAAATGAAAAATGGAAAAAATCATCGAAAGTAAACAAGTAATCACGTAACGCGCCATATATATTCGCGATTTCTCGTGTTCCCTCTATGTCGCGATGCCGTAATTTATCCAACCATTCAACCCATAAATTCGGGATATGAAAAGATAATGTATCGTTACAAACTCCTGAACCTCTTAAATAAATTTCAGTGGACTCTCTTATGAATAATTGTAAGTAAAAATTAGACCTATAGATGATGTTACTCTCGTTAAAAAGTATGTTAATGTTCTCTATATGATTTAGCCGGGATAAAGCAGTATTACCTCTATTGTATTTTATGTCCGCTGTATGTTCTTTACATCTGATATTGAATTTCCGTTGGGTTATACCTATAGAATGATTTTTTATTCCTCCCTCCCAAATAAATGGAATCATATAAACTTCTGAGAGGTCATCTCTATTAATCGGATCAATTTTAGTATTTAAAAGTATTCGTATTTTTATTTTCGAAAGACATCCTAATGTTACCGAAGTGATTACTGAATGCGAACATATCGTTCAAGCGGCTCCTAGAGATCATAGAGAAGAATTAAGGAATATTATTTTTAGAGCAGCTAATAAATTTAATAAACGTTCTAATACTCCTGTCAATATATCATACTGATAAAAAAATGAAAAACTGATTAAAACCATCAAGAGAATAAGATCATACAACGATATTTCCATAATCGAGACTGATAAATCTAATCGCTAAGCTATCCTTAATAAGAAAGAGTACATTAATAAAATGCAAGACTGTATCGATAAAATGAAATGTAAAACCGTCAAGCATAACCAATTACGTAAAATTTGTGACAAAACCAAAGAGATCATTGAAAAAGGAAAATGTCTGGATTTCATGAAAATTAAATTGAGGTAAAACAAACTAGCTGTCATACCTAGATTAGTGGGTAAAACGAAAGATCATAAACAAGATTGTCCTCTTCGCCCGATTGTGACAAAATGCCAAGGTCCTACCTACTTCTTAGAAAAAGCATACGTTCCCCTACTACAAAAATTGTTGCCTCCTTCCATATTTACAGTGTACTCTACTACAGATTTCGTTGAGAAAATCAAGAAATTCAACATCTCTGAAGACTGTATTTTAGCAAGTTTGGACATTGTTTCGCTTTATCCATCCATAGATACAATAGAAGTTACCGAGAACCTAGAACATTTTATCGATAATGCAGAAACCTTTGATCTGCCCGTGAAGAACACTTTAAAGAGTGGTTTACACTTAATTATTTCAAGTAATTTTTTTTATTTTTGATAATGTTATTTATGAACAATCATGTGGTGCTCCGATGGGATCCCCAATATCTGGCCTTCTGGCGGAATTTAAATTACGCCATCTCGAATCTAAAATTTTGAGCACTTTTGAGGTAGTTCCTTTAGTATGGTTACGTTATGTAGACGATATTTTTATTGTTTGGCGAGATAATATAGATGAGTTAATGATTTTCTTACAACAGTTAAATGAACTTGACAATAATATTAAGTTTACTTTTGAAATAGAAACAGGGGGAAAATTACTTTTTTTAGATGTTGAGTTACAGAGAAAGGGGAATGAATTAATTCGTTCAGTTTACCAAAAACCTATCGCAGATTTAAACGTTATACCTTCCGATGCATGCACCCCATTGCCTTACAAATTATCCACCTTCAGGTTCCTAATAAATCGTGCTTTCAGGATTTCTTCTGATATAAATCTTGGGGATGAATTAGAGATAATTAAACGTATTGCTACCCGTAAGGCATGGTGACGTCACGGCGACGTCGTTGTGAAGTCACACTGTGATTTTGTGACCGTCGATGTGACGTCATAGTGACTAGAATGCGAGGTCGTTATGGCCGTTTTAGAGATCGTTTGTGACGTCACATTGTGACCCCTCTGTGAAGTCACGGTGTGGCAAATTTGTGAAAAGTGTGTCATTTGTGACTATATTGGCCATTAACTTTGTGACGAACCTGTGACGAAAGTGACAATGCTTTGAAGTCACACTGTGACCAATTTGTGAAATATGTGTCATTTGTGACGAACTTGTCATAAACACTGTGATTACAAATGAAAATCAAATTTCAGATTAATTGCTTAAAAGACGCAAATAGTGAAAAAGATTCCATGCTGGGACTCGAACCCGGACCATCAGTACAGCGCACTCACATTCTACGGACTAAATCACATGGAACGATACCCAGGCTGGAAAATTTCTCACTATTACATGTTGGCAAGGCTACAAACGCAGCACAAGATGGAATATTTAGCGTGAGCCACCAACATGATGCAAGCACGAAACTTAATTAAATCCAGCATCGATTGAAATTATATTAATACTTGGAAAATTTTCCAGAGAGAACCATTCGCCTTGCATACAATATTGCAAATGAAAATCAAATTTCAAATTAATTGTTTAAAAGGCAATTTTAATTTGAAATATTGTATGCAAGGCGAATGTTTCTCAATGGAAAAATTTCCAATTATTAATACAGTTTCAATTGATGTTGGATTTAATTAAGTTTCGTGTTTACCCCATGTCGGTGGCTCATGATAAATATTCCATCTTGTGCTGCGTTTGTAGCCTTGCCAACATGTAATAGTGAGAAATTTTACATGCTGGGCGTCGTTCCACGTGGCTTAGTCGGTAGAATGTCAGTGTGCTATACTGATGGCCCGGGTTCGAGTCCCGGCATGGAATCTTTTTCACTATGTTGGCCTTTGCGCCTTTTAAGCAATTAATTTGATATTTGATTTTCATTTGAAATATTGTATATAAGGCGAATGATTCTCTCAGGAAAAATTTCTAAGTATTAATACAGCGATGAATTTTAAAATAAATTTTTGCTGTAAATATAAATTCTTATCTTTTTACCGTACTTTTTAGCAAAATATCGCTATTTTGAAGTCCTATTCTTCTAAAACATTTTAAAATTTTCCACTTAAAAAACAATGCTTATCAACTGACATATTTTTTTTATTAAGTTCTATGCTTGATATTGAGTTCAAGCTTGATATTTAGAATGTGTAAGTTTTTTAATTTGTTGTGATTTGTCATTGCTTTATTAAATACGAACATGGAGACTAACGGATATTAATACAACTATTATATATAGGGCGGCATGATAAGCAATATTTATTTAAATTTTTTATTCCCGTGTATATTGTATTTGGTGAATATGAGCTAAATAGATTTGGTATGTTTTATAGGAAAAGACTGATCTGGGAAATAGAAAAAAAAAACGAGTAAGAAAAATCATGCGTTAAGCATATATTGTAAAATACTTTCCAACACTTTCTGAATGCTTTAACAAGACATCGTAATTTAGGGAAATGTCCTAAATAAGATAATTAAGTAAACATTTTAGAAAACGCATAAAACATTTGAAAAACTGATTTCAGCAGTTACCGTCCATAGCCAAATATGTTTCCAATTCTTTTGAACAGCCCTGTATTTGATCTGTAGGTTGATACACTGAAAAAAATGAATCTATCAAAAAGGAACCTATGCTTTCTCTATTTTGAAACATCACATGTTATCAAACTCAAACAAACGAATAGTTTTGTACCCTGTAATGGTTCATTTCATTTATGGCGTCATAAATGATGTTTATTAATGTAAATATTAAATTGTGCACAGCATTTTAAAAATAATTTAAAAGTGCTTGGAAATAATGCTCTTAAAAATATTCGATTTCAGTATCTTGTTAAGAATTTTGCTATTTTTGTTAATAAATAATCAATTAAACATTTCTTGTTAAGAACTTTGAACGGGAAATAAATGTCAGTACATTTTTACTGTAAATCTTTGGGGGTTTTTTTGGGGTGGGGGGCAGTACATAACGATTCATATTTGATAACAACCATGGAATAAAAAATGAGTACATTTGTTTCTCAACTTTGAGTACATTTGGATCGGAGCTATTTTGAGTATGTGACGCATTTAAAATTGAGTACTTTTTACTTAATTTTGAGTACCCATTTTTTTTAAGTGTATATATACTATATAATGGGAAAATTTAGTTTAGCAAGAAAACGCCTAACAGGTTGAAATTCTTTTTCAGCAATTTATACTAATGTAGGGAAACATACTTGAATACTTTTGTACAACCCTGTAGTTTACCTGGAATCTTTATTACACGCCACTATTTAGTTAAAATTTAATTCAAACTAGGAGACTCTCAAAACTGCTGAAATCACATTTCCAGAAATTATAATATATAGACGGCCATGTATCCAATTCTTTACGTGACCCTGTATATCATTTTATCTATATTCTACAAACATTTCTTGGTAAATTAAAGGCAGTTCAGCGAAAAAAAGCATAACTCATTTTAAACCACCTTTAAGCAATTTGCGCCCATACCCAGTAATCCTTACGAATACTTTTGTGTAGCCTTGTATAGGAATTATAGCATTTATGTACACCATATACTACGCATAAATATAGTGAATCATAAAAGCGCATATCATAATTAAAAATACATTTCCAGCAATCATCGCTAATGAACAGTACTTCGGATACAATATAGTATCTGAAATATTTTATGTGTCCCTGTAAATGATATATACGTATTATTCGTATTATACATGAAATAATTTATAGTATATAAACCTCAGCGACATATATCAATTTCATTATATATGAAATAGATTAACTTAATTAAAGGATGCCGCAAATAATTCCCTCCACCCCTATATCATTATGCATTTGAATTCCTATTTTAGCCCTGTAAATGAACAATAACTATTCTTTGCATTGCATAGTCAACATAATGCATATTTTAGTGAACTTCATAAATGAATATAAATTTTATTCTGTTTGAAAGCGTGCGTAAAATCATTAAAAATCATTTCAAACGATTTTTTCCCATAGGTCGTAATGTAACGGAAAACTTTTGGCTGTCCCTGTAAATGAACAAAGCATGCTACAAGCTTCTTTACAAATAGGTACCGTGCTATGGTAAACGTCAATAACATCCAAAAATTTCAGGGCAAACCGAGTATATTTTCGAGAGTTAGAGTGCGGACAGACTGCTAGACGGACAGACGGAGAGACAAACCGAAGTCATAAGCACTTTTCAACTTGTGTCCTATATTATGTATCCTCTATTATATGAACTTTAAAAAAATATATTCTAAAGCAGTTTAATTTATAACTTCCTATCAGGCATGAAAAACACTTTATTCCAATGCTTAAATATCATATTTTACTTTTTAGTGCCAATAATTACGCGTATCATAAACGTAGAAAATGAATTTACAATAGAAGAAATTTTAATAACCGACTCAGATTGTCTATAATTAAATGTTTGATTAAAATCACAAACAGAAAAAATGCTTACATACAATTTAAAAAAATAAATATACCAATTTGAAAAACACTAAAAATAATAATTAGCATTTATAATTGTACTATTAAACAACAGCAAACTACAATAGATAAATTAAATGCATTATTAGATTTAACAATATCTCAAAAATATTTCCATATGGTATAAGGAATTCCTATTATTTTATAATTTTGGCAAATGTTAAATCTGAAATCATTGGTTTGAAGATTTAGGATTTTAAAAGATAATTTAAAATATTATTAGCACTAAAAGAAAATTCTTTCAAATGTTTCACTACTGTAATATGTAAAAATACATTTTCCCAGTATAATGTTAATATTTAATCTGAAACAGTTTCGTAATCTCATGATAATCGAACGTCACATTTAACCCCAAAATACTAATAACTATAAGTGTTAGTAATCAAAAAATAGTAAGAAGCCGATAAAATAATTCCAAATCATTGTCGTTCCATACATTTTCAATCTCAATTAAGAGTAAATTAATGCTTATATTAATTTCAGTATGAATGTAGGCATTAATCAGTCTCTGCGCAGTTTTTTTTTTTTTTTTTTTTTTTTTTTTTTTTTTTTTTTTTTTTTTTTTTTAAGCGATGGCAGATTAAGATTTTTTCTTTACAGTTATCGAATTGGAAAATATCGCTTCTGACAGTTAAAGATCGGTCTCTTACAAATATAACATAAAACTATTTAACTCATACTATACAAATATGGAATAAAATATCTAAATTAAATAAGACTTACATATATATGTTTCATTAATATCCGTGTATCCTAAAATGGTCATTTCCTTATCTTAAAGTGTTGTAGACGTGGTGGTATTCTAAAAACAGTGAACTATTTACCGCGTCTTCTCATATTTATTTTTCTGTGGGCAGACGATTTCCAAGCAGATGTTCTGTTACAGATTATTTGTTTTACTATACAAGACATGTGGAACATGAATGCGCAGTAATTTTCTGAAAGTATCGTTAATTAAAATTTGTATTTGAAGAAATCTCCAATGTATTTAACCTTTTCTTTTTATCCGTACCAAATAATTCAAGTTAAAATGTATTGTAAAGTTCCTTTTTTCTAAATAATTATAATAATAATAATCATAATTAGAGTTTATTAGATAAAACATTGTTTAAATTTTTAAAAGGTGCAAAAATAAATTTAATGGTAACAACGACCCCCCCCCCTTTTTTTTAAGTACAGTTTGTTTTGCACAAATTTTGTATATTTCTTATATTTTCGGAAAATGCTAATTTTATTTAAAAAGTCTGAAAGAAGTAGAATTTATGAATTGAATACAAATTATAAAAATATTCTAAAGCCAGAAATGCATAGATGACTAAATTCTGAAGACTCTTTCTACGTGCTCATTAAAAGGTGCAGATTTAACTGTAATAGAAAATTTTTAGTTTGAAACCTGGTCGGTAAAAAAAGAAAGAAATAAATAAATTTGCTCCCAGCAAACTAAATATGTAAAGTGTATAAATTTAATATTCCTAATTCTAAATATATTATCGAAATGCTAGATAAAATTGAAATCATGAAAAAGTATACATTCACTGTCTTAGATATCAAATTGTTAAAATATAGCCTGAAAATTTAGTTTATTAATGCTTGTATCTTGCACTTTATTTATTATGCACCCCCCCCTCCCCTTTAGTGACAGAATTTACCATTTGCTATCCATTAATATATTTTCATTCCTTATGCCGCTGTAACTCGTGACTGTTTAAAATATTTCTCTTCATTTTCAAAGATTTTTGAAGTTCATATTTTTGCCACACTGTGACTTGCAATATGGTGGTTTTTTGTCACATATGTGACGTGACGTACGTTACATAGCAGTGACACACCGCCCCCTGAATACTAGGCCTGAGCGCTGGATCAAAAATGGTGGCTGCCGAAGGCGGATTTTTTTTCAACGTGTGTACGGTCCCTTAAATATTCCTACCAATAATTTTTTGAAGTATTTTCCGATTCATTTTTCTGAGAATAAACAAGGTTGAGAAATCTTTTATAAAATACTGGTGTCTACATTTAAGGGACCGTACCTACGCTAAAAAAAATCCGCCTTCGGCAGCCGCCATTTTTGTGTCATTTTTGTGTGAACGCTCAGGCCTAGTATTCAGGGGGCGGTGAGTGACATAACAGTGACGTCACAATTTTTTTTTATTGCCAGAAAAATATAATTTTACAATAAATAACATGTTTTGAAGAATTTTCGTAATTTTTTAAAGTTTTCTAAGAAGTTCACATCTCAGTCACAATGTGACATCACTGAGTGGTGGCATTTTGGTCACAGATGTGACGTGACTACAGTGACTTACAGTGACGTCACAACGACGTCACCGTGATCATGCATGCTATGAGGGTAGTAATAATGGATATCAGGTAAAATTAATTAACAAATTGATTCAGAGCTCCTTTGATACTTCTAAAAATAAAAATAAAACTATTAATGAAGTTACTATGAAAAGGGTTGTAGCAAATTATTTCCCGGGTTTCTTTGAACATATAAAAAATCATTTAAGAAATTTTGGCTTATGTTTGATCGCGAAACCGCCTCCGAAATTAAAGATGCTTTTAAATACTAAAATTGATCCGATTAATAGAGATGACCTCTCAGGAGTTTATATGATTCCATTTATTAGGGAGGGAGGAATCAAAAATCATTATATAGGTATAACCCAACGAAAATTCAATATCAGATGTAAAGAACATATATCGGACATAAAATACAATAGAGATAATATTGCTTTATCCCGACTAAATCATGTAGAGAACATTAACATACTTTTTAACGTGAGTAAAATCATCTATAGGTCTAATTTTTATTTACAATTATTCATAAGAGAGTCCATTGAAATTTATTTAAGAGGTTCAGGAGTTTGCAACGATACATTATCTTTTCGTATCCCGAATTTATGGGTTGAATGGTTGGATAAATTACGGCATCGCGATATAGAGGGAACACGAGAAATCGCGAATATATAGGGCGAGTTACATGATTACTTGTTTATTTTCGATGATTTTTTCCATTTTTCATTATGCATTTGTAATTTTCTACTATACATTCTGACGACGACTCAGAAAATGAGTTGAAACATGTAAATAAAGAGTTTTTAATTTACTTTTAATGTGTTTTTATAACGTCTTTTAAGCAAGTAAATATTTTAATATTATATGATTAGAAATGGACGTAATTTTGACTTACTACTCGCACTTATTTACATTTGTCAAATATTTGTTTTTATCTTCTTTTGGGTTTTTTTCTTTTATGAGGTTTGGAGCGTTGGGTAAATTCACCTCCCCACACAATCTACCCCCGCTCTGTAGTCATAAATGGACATCTAGCGTAATAAAGTGATTATCCGTATAACATCACTTATGAAACTTTTGTATAGCAAGTTACTCTGAAATATTAGTGAAATAAAAAGCAAAATGAATTTTTGCGAGGTGTGTCACTTTTCTGCGGGGTGAGCGATATGTTCCTTTTCAATTGAGAGAAAACGGGTAAATTCCAGTTAAATTCTCATGACATTTTGACCTTTAATCAAGTCATTGAACGCTGCCAGTTTTTGTAGAACACAGAACATTCATTCTATAATGGTGAGTGACAAGATTCAAAAATGAAATGTGTAATTAGGTAGAATGTGTAATTAGTTTGTAATTAGGTAGATATGTTGTTGAAATACTCTGAATTAGATGTACAGGTTTTGGTTCAATTTGGTTCATACTTTCGGAAAATATGTCAATTTCATTTACGTCATAATGCTTTTCTATGAATATTCAGGTGATTTTTAAATTTGATCATTCATTAAAAAAATGACGCATTTGGATAATTGATTTAAATATTAATTTATGGATGCTAAAATTTGCCAATGGAGGTCTTAAATTAATCCGACTTTTTTGAAATTTTCTTAGTACATATATTCCTATGGCATTTTAGATTCCCAGCATTTTAAATTATTTATGTATTTTTTTATGGAATTTCATACAATTGTTTGAAAAATATAAAAGATTTGATCTTTTCAATTTTATGTTTTTCCTGTTGTAATTAAATATTCTTTCTCATTTATTTCACGTCAATAAAAAAAGAGAATTTATAAAAATAATTCATTCATGGTAACTTTTCGGAATACGGAAGATTAAAAAAATAAGTAAACATATAAATGATTTAAATATAATATACCGAATCTCCGATAATCGAATCATCGGTAAAGGATAGAGTCAAACATGAACGGTGGTAGCAACAACATAGTTTGAACTGAATGTAGGTACTATTGAAGACTAGTCAGAATAGTCAGGCTATCTCGCGAAATCTTTGTCAGTGGATGTAATAGACGCTCTCAGTCGTGACGTCAGATATGACGTTTTGCTTGGATACTGACTCCAAACAAACCGTTGTTATGCTGTGTTTTCTATTTTTACTATATTTTATAGCCATATTTTGCAGCTATATCTCATAGATATATGTTTTAATACTTTATATGCAGTGGTAACATTTTCTACAATTTATATTTAATAAGATATTAAACATAGCAACCGTTTGTTTGGAGTCAGTTTCCAAGCAAAACGTCATGATTGACGTCACACTGAAAGCGTCTATTACGGTTACATGCGGAAGAAACCCTATACCTAAGAGATTTCCGACGTACTTCAATGGATCCGTGTACGCAAGGTCGAAACCATTTCATAGAGTATCACAGAAAACCACTGTTTTAATTTTTTTTTAATATAACAGTATATAAATATAGAATTGCGATCTGCTAGTAAGCATTCTTTAAGGGATTTTTTGTATGCAGAGTAATTTTAAAAATGTATATTAATGAAATGCCATGTGAGGAAAAATAATTATGCGCATAGAGCATGAAAATTTAACGAATTTTTTTGGTGTGGATGGGGTTCTTCCATCAACAGCCTGGTGATAAAGCGATACTTGAAATTTAGAGGAATTACTGTCAATTTTTAAATGTGGAAACTTTATCTATAGCGGAATGATGGATTTTTCAAACTGTTATATAAGTATGCTGACGTTTGCTAATTTGTTACAATATGTGATTACAAATATGCGATTTAAAATGTGCCATTTCAAAATTGAAATTTGAACACATTTGTACAATCAAGAAAATAAATTTTAAAAAAGGTTATGTCCTCTACCCTGCTTCAAAGAGTCTTGTAAAAATACAACTGGTACTAACCTATTAGTAATAATGTGTATTAATTTATGTTGTTCCTTAAATTTACTTAGACGATCGTCTTCATATTGAAATTGCATCACACGCTGTTATTCTAACACGGACATCTATTTTCGATCACACATTTTGGTTTCCAATAAATTGTACGTTAGGAAACCAAGCGGTATACATCCAATAGTAGTTCAGGAGTTATGAACGTTTAGAGTTTGGTACTCCTAATTGTAAAAAAAAAATCACACATTTGAAGAGTCTAGAATTCAATTTCAGTTTAAAAAAAATATATATGTGTTACATTTCTGTTCTTTCAGAAAATCATTTGCAATATATCTATTTTTTTTTTTTTATTAATGTTTGAAAAAAATATTAATGGCAACCTATAAATTTTTTAACATAAATAGATTTCTATGAGCTTGAGTGATTTCAAAAATGGAATTTCAAAATTACTTATGATAAATTGGTATCGTGAGGTAACGTTTTGCTGAAAAACCAAATATGTGGTTAAAGTTAGATGTTCCTATTTAAATGCTTAGAGTTTGACGTGATTTCAGTATGAAGCAATCCTCTAAGCAAAGGAAAGTATATCATCTACTAATTATGGAGAGTATATCATTAATTAGTAGATATTGCTACGAATCATTTTATACGACGACTTTAGGCAGAATTAGTATGGTACAATATTTTTTTACCTTTGTACATTAATATTCCATTTTATTATTTATGTTTTCTAGATTAACATTTGTAGTTATTTATTTTAAATGTTAGGTATATTTTTGTAAATAACTCTAAGTTTTTGTAACAGTAACGCAAGCAATATTTACAGTTGTAGCAAGTCTTTGAAATATAATAATGCTTTACAAATGATCAGTAAATGTGATGTGATTATTAATATATTGTCTATAAATATCGTTATTAATGTCCGGATTAAGCGAAAATGCGAATGGGAAATACATATTTTGGCAATATTTAAAAAAAAGGCAGAAATAGTTAAAATAATAATTAAAACACCTACTTCTGTTAATTTCAAAAATAATTAACATAATAAATTTACACTATTTATTTATTTAATTTATCGTTTAAAAAATTCTTGAGAAACAAGGTGGGGATTCAATTTTCATTTAGTACAACTTTCTCTATTAGTTCTTAAATAGCTAACATAAGACTTTCTTAAGAATGTTCCATTTAAATGTGAATAATGTAAGTACCGATTTAAAAATGTCTCGCCAATAGTGAAACATTCATATGAAATTATCGCATATGTAATAGAAATGCGTTTTATAAAAAAGGTTTTACAGATTATGTGCGGTTATTTTTTTAATTAAAATCAAAATCAAAATAAATGATTTATTATAATAACCAAAACACTGCAATTAAATAAATTAATTATTCTGCAGAGAAAAATGGATTTTATGTATTTGTTTCGAAGTGTGTTAAGATAAGCTATTATGGAGAGCGGACGGCTGATGGGTACAATTAGGAACACTGAATCCGATTCTGAGATACCAAACTGAAAACGTACGACAATAAATGAATGCACATTCTTCTTCTCTTTTTATAATTAAAAAAAAAAAAAGATTAAAAACTAGCACCGGAAAAAAACCCTCAATATATTTTTAATTAATAAAATTATAAAAACTTGTGTTCCCATATTTTGTTTTATTTTAAGTTAAATCGAGTTGCCTAACTGTTTTCGTGCAGTTAAAGAGGTAAAATTATTGTAACAGAATGACAATTTTCCAATGCGCTCTGAGACATTAAGAATTTTATTAAATATCGAAACGTTAGCTTATGTTTAGTTAAACGTTATTAAGTCGTTTTGCACTGGGATTGAAGACAGTCGCATAGTGCAAAATTTTAACAGTCATCCTCAACTTAATTCATTTTTTAAAACTATTAACTTACACCGCATATAAATAGTTAGAGCATATAAGTAATTTACAGCTTATGAATAGTTTTAAGGATTGTAAACTATCTCATGAAAACGATTGAATTAGTAAGTTGGTCAGTTAGCTCGCAAATCATTAGTAGAAGTAATTGTAAGCGGTAAAATAATCCAGTGGAGGAAAAAGACGTCAGTGATGATGTGTGCACACGCATTTTTTTTTTTTTTTTTTTTTTTACAAATCTTGTATGTTTAGTAAGTTAAGATTTACATTATTAAACCACCTTTAGCTGGCCATAATTAAACTGACTGTAGCCAGTTTGTTCTGCAGTATAATCTAACGGAGAGAAAAGGATTACATGAAAAAAAACCACACATGCTTCTAGCGTTGACTTTTGGAACTAAATTTGCTTATTTCGAATCTCTCATCCCCCGTCTTGTTTAATCATCCCACAAAATTTAGCTACATTCTCTCAATATCGTGCTCCAGAACACGCTGAGTACTGTGAGTTTTATTAAAGCAACTTTTTATATTAAATAAACCAGAATAATCATTTATCATTTGTTTCATTATCTCAGCAGCACTAAAAATTGAATGAAACAAATTATGTGATTTCCTTGAATGTCTGACGGTAGTCTTTTCAAATGATTTATATATATATATATATATATATATATATATTTAATTACCTTAAAATGCAAAAACACTATAACTCAGAAAAAAAGGTGTACGTCTGCAATATTTAACAATAAAAAAATTTAAAAAAACATGTAAAAGACAGGTAAAAAACAAAAACACAGGCAAAAAATAGTCTGTTCTTCTTCAGTGGGAGGACAGACAAAACCTAACTCCACCCCCACTGCTAAAAATCTGCAGGTTTCTGAACACACGTCCAACCTGCACCCAATACAGAAAAAAAGTATTGTCATTTCAGTAACTAAATTCAAAAAAGCTAATAAAAACCAAAATTAAGCAAAAAAATAAATAATGTAAACAAAGCATAATTTAAAAAACAAAAACAAAAAATCTTTAATAAAATAATCTTTTAGAAAATTACTTAATAATTAACAATTTAAATATAAACAAATTAAAATGCATAAATGCAGATGAACGTGCACCCTCCCAAACCCGCAAGATAAAAATCTTTTCAAAAACATGAAAAACAGCAATACCTGTATAATGTTCCTCACCTGTTAACAAGGAAATATTAATTTTACGTAAATTAAATAAAATTTACGGTGAATACGGTGAATTTACGGTGAAAAATAATCAGTGAGCAGCTTCATCGATGCTACTCATTTTTAAAGTAACTGACTCATCATGAACAGATCTAATATAGATATAAGTTATTGAACTGTTTTCTTTATCAAGGATGTCAGTCAGGGAACTCTTTCACATTTTGTCGAACCATCTCCCAATTAATATTTGTATCGTGTGCGAGTTTTCCCTTCATAAGGTAAGGAATGCATCCCAACCTTTTTTTTAGTGCCCCTTTGAAAGAGTGGTCAGTTAGTTTTATACACCAGTTTGGTGTGTCTTTATCGGACCAAGTTTTAAAAACTGTTTCGAAGTTTGCGACACAGCCAAAAAAATACTCATTGTCTCAAATTTCTAGTATGTAATCTAAGAACAGTATTTTTCAAGAAAACAATTATTACAAAACTTTGAAACTTTTTATCAGTAAGTTCCGAGATTTATTTTTGATACAGATAAAACAAATTTTTGGTGCAGTTAAACTGTACTTTTTTTATTCAATCTGACAGTGTCTGTTGCATATTATTTGTCATCCTGTCGTGAAATCCATTCTATATGCTTATATACATCAACTTTCCATATATACAACAGCAATGAAAATATTTTTTTCTTACAAATGAGAGTAATAGTAACTAATTAGAAATCTCCCACATTTCAAATTCATCTAAAACTTTTTCGTTTATTCAAAAGTTTCCTAACTTTGTAACTAACATAAATTTAATTTTTGAATATCTCACAGAAATGAATACGTAATAGACTCTTCTCTGAAATTTAACGTTAATCAAAAATGGTTTATTCTACTCATTGTAAAACTTTTCCTATAAGGTTTTCCTTGCAACTGAATACAGTAAGCAATAATATGATAGCTGTGTTCCTTAAAAACAGACAATAAAAAATATTTAAATGAGGATCTCAGTTTCAAAACTCGCCTTACCCAGAAAATCAAATTTTGGGAAACCGCGAAAAACCTCTGACTGCGGTCCATTTGTTCTCAATGTGAACCAACATTTTACGATGACAGAAATACACGAGCAAATTAGTTTTTTTTTTTTTTTTTTTTTAGAATTGCAAATTAGAGCTTTTTTTCGATGCAGGTTAGGGAATAGAATAGATTTATAGAAAAAACTACTTTTTTTTCCTTTTTTTTTTAATAAGGCGAGATTTGAAACTCACGTCCTCCAATTTTCCTTCAATAAATGGTGGATAATATGACCCAAAAGAAAAACTGAACCTGAAGTATAGTACACTATTAACTTCCTGTGTTCATAAGGCTGTGGTCAGCCTTGTCCCCGATTCTCCTCGCTAATTTTGTGCGCTAAATTCATACGTATATTTAAAATATTTCCCGAGGAAATTAAATTTTTTATCTTGTTTTTTCTGCATAATAGTCTTAAAAGATCTATCTGTTTTCTTAGTTATCAAAATACTTCTAAAATGTCTACTTACTTTTGTTTGCAGCAATAAAATCTTACTTACAGCTTGTCAGCTTGTAACACTTAATCTTACTTACAGCTTGTCAAGTTTTGACACATACTATAACGCGAGCAAAAATTGTGTGTGTGTATGTAAATTTTATCTTGAAAACGGCTCTAACGATTTTGATTAAATTTTGCACCCCACCGTTTTCGGGCACGAAAAGACCATTGGGATGGGTCTCGTGTTCGAGAAAATTCGACTAGTGGGTCATTTTGGGTCATAATGGGTCAGGGTCAAGCTAATTATATCTAAAGAACGGCTCAATCGATTTTGACTAAATTTTGTATCTAACCATTTTTGGGCACGAAAAGACCATTGGGATGGGTCACGTGTTCGAGAAAATTCGATTAGTGGGTCATTTTTGGGTCACTGTGGGTCAAGCTATTTTTATCTAAAAAACGGCTCTAACGATTTTCACTAAACTCTATATTCTACAGCTTTGGATTACGAGAAGACCATTGGGCTAAGTCACATGTTCGAGAAAATTCGATTAGTGGGTCATTTTTGGGTCACCGTGGGTCAAGCTAAGTTTATCTAGATAACGGCTCTACGATTTTGACGAAATTCTGTAATCTATCGTTTTCGGGCACGAAAAGACCATTGGGATGGATCACGTGTTCGAGAAAATTCCATTAATGGGTCAATATGGGTCATTATGGGACAGAGTCAAGCTTATATCTAAAAAACGACTCAAGACATTTTCACAAAATTTTTTAATATGCGGCCGTTTCTGGCCATGAGATGACCATTGGGCTATGTCACATGTTCGAGAAAATTCTATCAGGGTGTTATTTTGAGTCACAATGGGCCAGGGTCAAGCTAATTGAATCTAAAAACATGCTCAAAACATTTTGACCTAATTTTATATTATACCGTTTCTGGGCATGAGAAGAGAATTGGGCTAACTCATATGTTCGAGAAAATTCGATAAATGTGTCATTTTGGGTCACAATGGGTCAGAGTCCAGCTAATTGTGTCTAAAAAACTGCTTAAATTATTTTAACAAAAATTTTGTATTCTATCGTTTTTGGTCTCGAGAAGACCATTGGGCTAGGTTGCATGTTCAAGAAAATTTGATTAGTGGGTCATTTTGGGTCACAATGGGTCAGGGTCAAGCTAATTGTATTTAAAAAGCGCTTGAAAACATTTTGACCAAATTTTGTATAATACCGTTTGCGGACACGATAAGACCATTGGGCAGGGTCGCATGTTCAAGAAAATTCTATCAATGGGTCATTTTGGATCCTAATGGATCTGGATCAAGCTAACTGTATCTAAAAAACGGCTCAAAATACTTTCACAAAACTTTGTACTACACCGTTCCTGGACAAGATGAAATCATTGGGCTGGTTCGCATGGTGATGATGGGTCGGGGTCAAGCTAACGACATCTCAAAAAGGTTCAAACAATTTTTACATTTTTTTTTGTTATACCGTTTCACAGTATAAAAAGACCATTGAAATAGCTCACATGTTCAATAAATTTCGGTTAGTGGATTTTTGAATCAACGTGGGTCAAGCTTATTTTATTTAGAAAACGACTAACGATTTTCACTAAATTTTGTATTCCATCGTTTTCAGGCTCGAGAATAGCATTGTATTAGGTCGCATGTTCGAAAAAATTCGATTACTGGGTCATTTTGTGTCACAGGTGTCAAGCTAATTGCATCTAAAACAGCAAGAGTGATTCAGTGGGAATAATATATCGAGATAAACACAAAGCTAATTTTGACCGAGCTTAGCTCGGTCATTCCTGCTAGTAAAATATAAAATTAGGAATATATTTTAGAAATAGATTGACAATTCAGAATAAAACATTTATCATTTACGAAGATTAAAACGTTAAAAAGATGTAAAATATTAATTTCCTGAGGAGGTATTTTAAATACACTAATTCATTCTATGCCCATAGGTTTAACATTAGCGAGGAGAACTGAAGTGCTGTTAAACCAACCCAAAAAAACATATTAACTATGCGTCCATAGTGACTCGAATCATTCTGAAGCTCGATCTAAGACATTAACACGTAATGACATATGAGTCAACGTGAATCTTGTTTTTGATAAAGAGATCTCGATTTACTTTATACAGTGTACCTTTTGTTAATAATTTTAATATAATTTATTATTTACTTCACATGATTACCATATTGGTGACTCGCCTATGTTGAATTAACGAACAAATTATTTTCGGATTTTTCGCATATTTACGGAAAAAATTCTCTTATATAGTTTACTTTCAGACTTCTTGATGTAGATTACAACAAAAAAGAAAATTGAAATATATACGATGCATATTGTTAACGTCCTAATTCTTCGGATGATTATCTCTGTACTAGAAATGAGCTAGTTATCTTTAGTCTCGATTACGAAAACTTATGTAATGACAGCCTGTTTGGATTTAAGCCACGATCAGGTCGAATAATTATTATTAGTGAATATATCATTAGTGAGCATTATTATTATTATTATTATTATTAGTGAATATATCATTAGTGAGCATTATTATTATTATTATTATTATTAGTGAATATATCATTAGTGAGCATTATTATTATTATTATTATTATTATTATTAGTGAATATATCATTAGTGAGCATTATTATTATTATTATTAGTGAATATTATTATTTTATTATTAGTAGTGAATACATCATTAACGAATATTATTATGATTATTATTATTATTAGTGAATACTACATTTTATCGAACTTTTTTCTCTTAACTGGCAGTTGAGGTAAATGTTCACCATGACCGATAGACATTTCAGAATTTCGTTTACTTTACGAATCTAACAATACTAAACAACTCAGCCCCGTTATAGCTAAGATATTTTTTTAATGTAGATTCTTTTTTAATATGCAGATTACCCATAAAAGAGGCAAAAACGCCAAATTCGATTATAGAAAACTAACATAATAAAAACAATGCCCCCTCACTTTTTTGGTTTCATTAATTATAACTAAAATTAGTTACCGTCATCATTCGGAATCTTTTGACATACAGTGTGTTAAAATAATAACATAATTATAATCCCCTGATATTCAAATGACAGAAAATCTGATTTTGGAATTATATCTAGAGAAAAAATCCATTATTTGGCCAAATTCACAATTCTTCATTCAGATTATATTAAAATAATTTAAATTTAAAGTGAATCATTATGACTTTCTGAATAGCTAATGTTAAATTAACATTTATTATTATTTATTTGGTTTAACTTTTATTATTAGAAAAATCCTCTTTTTGTATGCATCCAGAATTCGTCATCCAGATTACATCAAAAAGGAAATTTCAAGCGAAGTAGAACACATTGTTGACTTCCTAAGCGCATAGGCAGATTATTTCTGCGATCGAAGTGACGCAAATGAATCTGAAACTTGATAACGTCTCAAACTCCTTACTTACCCTCTGTTATTTCCCCGAGGAGAAAGTTTCTTATGTTAACATCCAATTTTGTGTTTATTTTGTATTTCTATGTCAAATATTTCGATGTCAGATATCCATGGGATTTTATTCCCAGACTCAATACAAGATAAAAGTTATTGTTTAATAATAATTTTTTAAAAATCTAAATGATGCAAGAAAGCTTTAGATATAGTTTAAAAAAAAAAAAAAAAAAAAAAAAAAAGACTAGAAACAGGAATCCTGCTTTTTCAGAATTTAGTGTCGCCCCCGATGAAAAAAAATATGTATATATAAATAGTACAAAATGTATTTCAATTTTAAGACTTACAGCACACGCTTTTATTTTATGTATAATGACGTCATTCCCATTCGCTTAAGAATTCCACATTTACGATCCACATCTACAGTAAAGTAGGCATAGGATGTCACTATCGTGAAATAATACACAAATGCAGCAAAAAGATGCCGTCATTAAAGAAACTCGACAAAAAAAACGACTGTCTAATGATACATAGGCCTCCATTTGTTTGTAATAATAATATAAATATTTAAAATTAAATATAGTTTATAATAGCTCCATGTTTTAACAGAAATCATTCGTTTATATTTTTTCAAAATAGCACGTATTTTAATTACATTTTCTTTCGGTTGTTATGGAAAAATGGCAACAAAAACATATAATTAATATTTTAATACTATTTTTCCTTTATTTTCTGCAGAAATAGAGTACTCCCGTTGCCAATATTTAAGCAAATGGCTCCAAAACCTACAAAAAAGTTAATATTTCAAAAATAAATGGAGAAAAAAGTTTTTAAACAAATTGCATTTAAAAGTACTTTTTTTCCCAATACGGTATAATAATTGAAAATGTGCGATGCTTAGAAGTTAAAAAAAATTGCTATAGAGTATTTAATCGTACTGCTTTGTTTCACGGCTGGCTACTGTAAGGTAACGTTATTTTTTGGAGGCGACACAAAATAAGCTGGGAGAAAGAAATGGCATACTGTACCGGGGATTAAAAAAATAGAAAAAAAAACCCATGATAAACATTAGCAAATATTTTTATAATGTGTATTTTAATATTATAGTGGGCCTGCGTTATATTTGGTTGCTAATCTACTGATGCATATTGTATCTTTAATACTAAACATTTTAACGCAGTGCTTCTCCTGTTTTGAATGAATATTTAAAGTTAGAATAAGACCTTTAAATTAATAACAAAATACCACAATATGTTAAATTAAATTATTAAAATCAGCACACCACTAAATTAAAATAAAATCAGCAAAATAGTATATTTTTATAAATACTGTGTTTAAAACTTCAATTCATTAATGAGAATAAGAAATATCTCAAAATACACAATATGAACTTTAAAATTTCACCATTTTACTTAAAAAACGATAAAGATATTAATAGTACAAGTTAAAAATATACATTATATTTAAATTTACTAGTACATTCGGCCTGCGATCCCGCGGCCATCGCGAGGGGATATTTTTATTTATTGCTGTTCCATTCATTTAAATACGTCATTTCGTTTGAAATGGGAGATTCTATAATTTTTAGTGTGGCTGGAAGTAAAAGTAGCAGTGCATTGGATTGAACTTATGTAGAGAAAAATATTTAACTGCAGTTCCATTTATTTTAATTCGTCTTTTTTTCTACAAAAGTTCAATCCAAGTCACTTTTTATTCTACTTCTAGCTACCCAAATAATTATAGACTCTCCCATTTCAAACGAAGTGACATGTTTGAATAAATAGAACAGCTATTAATAAAAATAATCTCTGACGATGACCGCGAGATTACAGGCCGAAAGTACTAGGCAATTTAAATAATATGTATATATTTAACTTGTAACATCTTTATTATTATTTTCTTTGTCGTCTTTTAAGTAAAGCGCTGAGCTTGTTATTGAATCAAGGTGGAATATTGCATTTTTTCTTATGATTTAATTTTATTATTTAAAAACATATATTTTTAATAATAAATACTATAACATATTTATTTAGCATGAAATAAAGTCATGTGACTATATTTATTATTAAAATATACTTAAAGAAAACATTAGTATAAGTTTATTAGAAACTATATTTTATTATAAAACTAGGTGACGCATCCGGCGTAGCCAGAGAGCGTGATAATAATCTTAAGTAAATTTCAAATTTGTATGATTTTATATCTTTAGCCCGATTTTGTGTAGATCATATATTTTTAAATGACAAATTCGCGTTTAGTGATAAAAGCGCTCGTAAAAGACAATTTTTGGTTTTTCACGTAGAGTCTATAAAAATAGACTCTACGTGACATTCACGAAGAACTATGAAAATGGTTTTAAAAAAATAGTTCTTGTTGTCCGAACTCTTTGAAATTTTTCAAATTTTCATTTTCAACATCCACATCATTTTTTCATTTTCAACATTTAATATTTTAAAAAATATATACGATTTTATAACACGATTTTCGGAGTGACAAATATATTAAAGGAACCGACGACGGGTAATCAAAGCAAAAAATTGTTTGTCCCTGTTTTCAGTTTTCATCGTTCTGAGACCCCTTAATACGACCGGCAGCAAAATGAAGAATAGATATAAAATTTGGTACAAATCTCAACAATTTTCATAAAAAAATTACATATTAATGTACCCATTAACATTTTTGGATTGTTAATAATCACTCATTTATATATTAATAATTCGATTTTTCTCTGCAAGTGCCAAGTTTGTGTCTTTGCAATATTGAGAAATTTGACAAACATTTAAACTTATGGAGTGCATAACTCATGACGTATAGCCTGAGATAAATATGGAAATAAATGAATCTGAAATACACTTTGATAAGTTATTTTCATTACTTTGCATTAAGAAAGCATAAAAATTCACTATTTATATTATATATGTGAGAATCTTTCGCGCGCTGGGGTATTTTTTACTTCCAAATTAATCCTCACCCAAATTGACAGGACTCTTTACAAAATCCCTTTCATTGATTCTTCTCGCTTTTGGCCGTGACGGGCTTTCACGCGTACCTGCAATTCACTCAATGGGCAGAGGGCGCGCGACGTCATCATTTTGTGTTACTGCGAGATGTGACAGTGGAATTTTTCCTCAAAATTTGTTCGATTTTTCACCTGCCAACATCCTGCTGACTGGTAGCTGGCGCTAAGGTATTTTTTACTTCTAAATTCATCCTCTCCTAAATTGACAAGGTTCTTTACAAAGTCACTTTCATTGATTCTTTTCGCTTTTGGCCGTTTCTCCCAGGGACTGCACTAAAACTCAAAAGCATTTGCTGGGTTTCCCTGGGTGGCCATCCCGGCCATCCTTGGTTTTGGCCGTAACGGGCATTCATGCGTACCTATAATTCACTCATTGGGCAGAGGGCGCGCGACGTCATCATTTTGTATTAATGCGAGCTTTGGCAATGGCATTTTTCCTCAAAATTCGTTCGATTTTTCTCCTGCAAACATCCTGCTTACTGGTAGTTCTTCGACAGTAATTTTCTATTCCAATTTTCTTCACGATCATAACGATGATTTTATTTACATCTTAAGACCTGAACGTATCCATGGAAATGTGGGAATGATTTTCTATGACGTGCTATTTATAAAGATATGAAGGCATACGTTGACTCATTATTTCGTAATGGAGAAACTCCATATTTTTTATTCAAACGCCTGTGTCATTTCACCCCACGACCTGCACCAACGTCAACATAATAAATCGGCTGTATATTGAATCATAATGTGATTCACGACTGCGATACTACACTAAATCTGTAGGCGTTTAAATAACTTCTAGTAATGCATTATTCTTCGATATAATGTTTCGCACACTGTAAAAAAAAATCTGTGAAGTTACTAAAGTTTTTCTAGGAAACTGGGATTCCTAGAACTTTTCATGTAACGGCAACAACAAAATTTCATGTAACAAACACACTTTTGCGCCAAAAATCAAAAAATCTGTAAGGTTACTAAGAATTTTTTTGGAAACTGGGATTCCGAGAACTTTTCATGTAACTGCAGCCAGGGTTACAAATAAAAGTTTAGTAAGATTACTGAAATTTTAGCAGATTCATTTGTAAAGTTACAGATTTTTGTAGCTTTACAGAAACTAGTTTTGTAGATTTGCAGCTTTTTTCGTACAGTTACAGTTGAAAGTTTTGTAAGCATGTAACTTTACATCTGTAGACCTACATATTTTTTTTTACAGTGCAGTAAGCACGTCAGATTGTCTACAATTTCACATACATATATTTTAATACAAGGAGATAAAACAAAAACAAAAATCCCTTTCTTTCTTTCGAACTTAAATTAATTTAAAGTCTACCGTCCACTAAACGCAAAATAAGTAACACAAAACATCCGTAAACTTTGCACAGTAACAGAGGAATCAATACCAGAAATAAACCACACACATATGTAAAGGACTTTTTATGCATCAACCTAAAAAAGACTGTTTATTTGGTTTAAACAGCGTTTTTAGGTGCGTTCGTAATTATATAAATACGTAGCACCTATAGTCGTCGTTCAGTCCGTCTGTCTGTCCGTCCGTCCGCATATAATAGAGCAAAAACTACCCAACCGAATGGTCTGAAATTTTAAATATATGATTGTTGTAAAAGTTTGTCGAGCCATTTCAAATTTTATGAAAATCGGATGTATAGTTAAATTACAGGGACAGTCAAAAGTTTTTCTTTACATTACGGCCAATGGGAAAAATTATTGCACGTGCATTTTAATGATGTTAAAGCTTTGTGAATGGTCTCAAATTTTAAACATATAATTATTGCGACATTTTGTCGAGCCATTTCAAATTTTATGAAAATCGGATGTATAGTTTAATTACAGGGACAGTCAAAATTTTTCTTTACATTAAAGCCAATTGGAAAAATTATTGCAAGTGCATTTTAATTATGTTACAGCTTTCCGAATGGGCTGAAATTTTAAATATATAATTGCTGCAAAATTTTGTCGAGCCATTTCAAATTTCATGAAAATCCGATGTATAGCTTAATTACAGGGACAGTCAAAAGTTTTCCGTTACATTAAGGGAAATGGGAAAAAATTATTGCAAGTGCATTTTAATGATGTTATAGACTATGCACTTATGAATTGCAAATAAATACACATTCAGTACAATATGGGGTGCAAAAAATAATTATAAAACTAGTTATAGTACGAACGCACCTCATTTGCCACGTTTGACGAGCAATTTCCAACTTGTTAAATTTATCTTTTCCTATTAAATTTACAGGTATATTTATTGATAAAAATAAACTTTGTTGAATACATGAGTAAAATAATTCATTTTTTAATAATTTAAATTAAATAATTACAGCCATTTATGTAAAAATTTTAGATAATATTAAATTTAGACGTATATTAGTAAAATCAATGTCTTATATTCCAATAATAAAATGCTCTACATAGAGAAATATTTATTTTTGAAAACCTTAATCCACAATCCACAATGCTACTACTACACTGTAAAAAAAAATCTGTAGTTCTACAGATGTAAAGTTACATGCTTACTAAACTTTCACCTGTAACTGTACGAAAAAAGCTGCAAATCTACAAAACTAGTTTTTGTAAAACTACAAAAATCTGTAACTTTACAAATGAATCTGCTAAAATTTCAGTAATCTTACTAAACTTTTATTTGTAACCCTGGCTGCAGTTACATGAAAAGTTCTCGGAATCCCAGTTTCCAAAAAAATTCTTAGTAACCTTACAGATTTTTTGATTTTCGGCGTAAAAGTGTGTCTGTTACATGAAATTTTGTTGTTGCCGTAACATGAAAAGTTCTAGGAATCCAAGTTTCCTAGAAAAACTTTAGTAACTTCACAGATTTTTTTTTTTTTTTTACAATGTAATAAAAAATATTTGATGTAGTTTCATGAATATAATATACTTTCCCATGACTATTTAAAAACATTTCCTTGGAATACTTGTTATTTTGGATGTCAGGTTTTTCTGTTAGGACACTACATGAACAAGTGCGATATTTTATTGAAAATAAAAGCTTTTTATAATGTTTTCCCCTGTATGATTTGACATTTAGCAGTTGAGTCTTTACACCTTTCAAGAACTTTGTGTGTTGTCACGTGGTACTTCTCTGAAACTGCCATGTTAAAAAAAAATAGAAGGGACACTAAAATAAGACGAAATACCTATTTAAGAGCTTTTTAGACTTCTGAAAATTATGATATTATAGTGGACAGTAGTTTACAAATGTCGTCAACCACTAAAACATATAAACAGCCATCAGAGCCAGTAAACAGGCTTTTTTTTTTAGCTATGTTATAACACGCATTATTTTTAAGGGGGCAGATCACGTTGACGATTTAAAAAAATGATGGTTTTTTCATAATGGATAACTTCAAAAGTTACAAATCCGATGCAAAAAGAATTTTACAAAAATACTAATTAGAACAAAATTTATGGCTAAAAATATCTTGCATGAAAATATTTGCTGTAATGTTATGAGCCAAATTTGAAGCCGTTTTTCTAAAAATTTATTTTTTGGTATTGTGTGCATTCTCATTAAAAAACTAATTATCATAGAACCTTGAAATCATGTATATTTTTTGGTTACATGTGTTAGTTTATGCTGAACCTCAATTTAGTCTGATTTTTGTGACATAAAATTGTGTATTGAAAAAATAAGTGTAAATTTTTTTTGGCGAAATTTAGTTAATATGATTAGAAAAGCCATTAATTATGCTAAAGAATTTGAATATACTTTCAAATTTATATTCAGGGAAAAACATATTTTTTTAAGTAACAAAATATGAGCCGTTAAACTTATATCTGTAGTAGAATTTGTAAAATTGTGCACGCAAAATGCATATTTCAATATTAATATTTTTCAAAAGTCACTTTTGCCGTTATGATTTAATAAATTTATATTACTATATATATGTGTATTTGAATATTTTATCAAACCATAAGCAAGTGCGAAAGAACTATTGTTGCGCTTTATTAATTGGTTAAGAAACTACAGAGTTTTTCGTACTGCTTTAAATGCGGTCATTTTCTGTCTGCTCAACGTAATCTGCCCCCTTAAGGGGGTCCGGGTACGTTTTAAAATATTTTTTTTTATTGAGTTAAAATTTTGAAATTTTTTGTGATGGTTAACCATATCATTTGTAAAAAAAATCACATGATATAACTTCTCATATTTTTTTTAATTAAAAATTAAATATTTATTAAAAAAGTGGGGAAAATTAAAATAGTTATAATTCTAAATATTATCTGTAGAATTTCAATTTGTTTTAATTTAAACAAACAGAAATAAATAAGTTTTAATTGTGATTCAGCATTTTTAAAAATATTAATTTAAATAAAAATTAAACATATTTAAAGTAAAAATTTCGAAAAAAATGATGTAACTTAAAAAAAAAAAAATCATATTTTCAAAAGTAAATATTTTTTTTCAAATTTTCTAAATCAAAATCAAAGTAAACCGATTGAAAAAGACATGTTTCGAGTTTGAACCGTTTATCTTTAACGGTTCTGGACTTATAACAATTTAAATTCGAGAAATGGCGAAAAAACCCATCATGAAGAAAAACGCATTTTTACAAGAAGTCGTTTTCACGACAACCATTGCTTCAAAGCTAGATTTAGATTTTGAAACCAAACAAAAACGAAAAAATTAATATTTCCTATTCTAATTAAAATAGAAACATGATTTATGCGCCATTTTGAGCAGAAAAAAACAGAAATGTTTTTAATGCAATAAGTTTTTTAAAAAAATTGAGGATTTTTGAGTCCCGGACCCCCTTAAGGTGAACGGGTAAGCTCTATCTCTGCCATTTTAAAATACAAAAACTTTATGTACATTTTTCTCAGAAATGATGAAATATAGAGGTCTAGTATTTTTAGAGTAGTTTGAGTAACATACTTTACATACTTTAACAAACCATTTTCTTTCTAAGTGAACCTAAAATTAATTATTAATTATTTATTGAAAAGCATTTTTAAATTATTTTTGGTAAGATTTCACTGGATAATATAAATAATTCCCAACAAATCATTAAATTCCTGTGTTAAAGTATACAATATAACATAATAAAAGTATTAAAAAAATGAGTTCTTAAGTTTAATAGATATTGAATAAAAAGAACACAAACATGAAAAATCTAGGATTTGAGAAAAAGTCAATTAAAGATTTAAATGGCCATTAAGTTGTGAAGTACTCTTAGAAAGATGAATAATTCCTACACTTCTTTTTTTTAATATATAAACATGTGTGACACATCGTTCTAAAGATAAATGTTTAAACTATTTAATGATATAAAAAATTAAATATCGATTTTGTCCCAAATTTTGCTTACCTGGTCCCCTTAAGTGACTATACTCAAAGTTAATAATGCATCTTTTTAGGAATTTTTTATAATACGTTTTTTGTGTCTCAAGCGAATCTTATCGTTTCCTGCCATTTTCTTGTAGATCCAAAAAGCGGATGTAATGTGTTGATTTAAATATATCTTGTTACACAATTTAATTAAAAGGAAACAGGTGCTTATTCAATAGAATTTGGATTTTTTAAAAAATGAGAAATTAAATTTTCTCTAGTGCTTTTTTACATGTCAATCTCTTGTGCAATTCTGATTATAGGAGCCAACACCATCAAAGGATTTCTCTACATTTAATGTCGTATTTTCTATTTTCTTTTCAGTAAAAACTATTTTGCTGAACATTTTAATATTTTTTTCTTGACCTATTCATAACTTCACAATTATAGATAAATTCATCTGCAAGCCAGTATCCTCAGTATGGTTAAGGGGACCTTCTACATTAGGAGACAAAAAAAAGCTCTTTTTTAGGCTTTTTTTGTAAGAAAACTGCATGGTGAATCTTTTTGAAATTTTAACAGTTTATTGTACATATCTTAAGGTTTACACAAGAATTTTGTTATTAGATTTTGTTGCTTCTACTGTAAGTTATAAACAAATATGTTAAACCACATTTTTTACACGGTGGGCAAGATTAAAAAAAAAAAAATCTACTCAACGGATCATCTTGATTTTTTTAAATTAAACTTGTTTAATTGCCTTCGATATGAATTAATGCTTTTACTAAAATTATTTTAAAAAAAAAAGTTATTAACAAATAAGAACGAAATTTTTTAACATTTTTTTTTCAATCAGCCAGTACATAACCTTTTAAAAATAAATTTATGGTTTCCTTTAATTTAACTAGAAGCTATACTCACGAAGTTTACGAAAAAAAATTATTTTTGTGTTTCAGATAAATCTACAAGGCACTACTATCATGTCCACCGTCAAGATGAAATTTTCCAAATCAGTTGAACATATTTCTTTATGACTTGGAGTAGAAGCAACAAAATCTAATTTAAAAAAAAATTCTTGTGAATACCTTAAGATATGTGCAATAAGCTGTTAAAATTTCAAAAAGATCCATCATGCAGTTTTCTTACAAAAAAATCATAAAAATGGCTTTTTTTGGTCTCCTAATGTAGAAGGTCCACCTAAATGTTTTATATATTATCAGTATCTGAGGTTGTTAAAAATTTTTTTTTAGATTCAAATACTTCTTGTGATTTTATTTCTTGTGTGATAACTCAAAGTCATTTTTGCTCCATTAGATTCAACAAGTAACAGAAAAAATAAATTGGTAATATTAAAATACTGTAACTAGAACCCAATTTTTCAATGTCCTTTTATTCGACTATATATCTTGAATTCTTTTCTATTCTTAAAGGATATCTTCCCAATCCACAAAATTTTCTTTTAAAGTTTGACTGAAATCTTAAAGAACTTTTTATGTTATTAATTGCTGCAAGACATCTGCATTTTCTCAAATGAAATATTTTTGCAAAATTTTCAATATTTTCAATCTATTTTATCTTTGCTAAATTCCCATGATTTAAGTTTTCTCTTTAGAGCCCCACATATCAACAGCAAATGAAATTTTCATTCTGCATGCATAAAATTAAAACCCAGACGCTTTATGTCCCATGTTCACTGCCGAGATAGACTGTTAAAAGTAGAAATTATTTATATTCCATAATTTGAAACACTTAAATTACAAATAAATAAATAAATAAATAAATATTATATTAGATTTGTTCAAAAACATTTGTGAAGGTTTTTTTAGAAAAAAAAACAGTTGGTTTAAACCATGGTTAAAAACTATTCCTTTAAACCGTACCAAGCCTGATAACAAAGTAAAGCTTTATAATTTTAGAATAGAAATGGAAATATAATTCTTTTTTTTCGTACTATGGATATATAAACAGTTCAGATTTTATAATTTACGCATATTTTCACACAGTAATGCAATTTGATAAAATCTTGCTGTGATACTTTAACTGGTTCGCTATCAGCGCGGCAAAGAGGAAATCCCCACTCGTCCTAAAGTTCTTGAGTAAATCGGGCTATTTTTTACCCGAGTATTTTTAAATATTCAAATTAATGTGTACAAAAAAAAGTATAGAAATTCAGGATTTCATTGAAATAATTTGATTTCATCATATGATATTATTTGATATTCTTTATGACAGCGAATAAGCTATATTTAAGTCGGATAAAGATACTTGATACAAAGCCCGATGCAAAAACCGCTGGCAACGAAGGGGATTAAAAACCCATGATAGCCTGACAATTAAGGAAACACTATGATCAAATTTAATATTTAACTACTTATTTAATTTTTTAATACATGCATTTTTTCAGCCCCACGGGATTGCACAAAAATACTAAAGCGAAAGCTGAATTCACGGAGGTGGTCATCTCCTTTAATACATGCGCCATTATTTGTAATAATGTGCGCAGACATTAATTCTCGAACAAATAAGTAAGAAGTTTATTTCACTTACTTTCCCTTTTGCAACAGAACATAATACACATAACGCATGGCATAAAATAACATGCAGTTTATAACATAAAAATGCTTACTTTTTCTTCTTAGAAAACAGGACGAAGGAAAGACTCATAAAAATCAGCTTGCAGTGCACTGTTCAAAGAAATCAAAAGAGAAATCGGCATAAAACGGTTTTTGTACAATGTAAACGAAACTTTAGGACATGGATTATTACCCTTGTAACATAAGTCACAAAGTTTCAATTTTATATAAATTCTTCTTACCTACTTAATAAAAAAAGAATCCATTTATTCAGACTAAAGTCATAAAAATTTTATTTTTCCAGCTATCAAAGTTTGCGTAAATGAAAAAAGAAAGAAATCTTATTATTCAAGTTTCTCCAATACAAAAGTTTACAATTAGTTTATCAGAAGCTAAATGAAACATTTTTTTTTCATAAAAAAATAAGAGTTATTTTTATCAAAATAATTTCAACGTTTAAAAAAAAAACAAGATTATATTTACACTGCAAATTATTAAGAAATTTGTTAAATCTATAAAATAACTACATTTTTATATTCGAAAGTTTCAAACTTGATTTACACTATTTTAGGGTTCCAATAGACCAAGGAATTTCTCTAACATAAGGTCAGAAAAATACCAGTATTGACTTAGAGTAAAAACCACCGAAATGTATAATTTTTATTGATTAATTAAATTTCGAGATCACAAGCGATAAAAAAAAAATGTCATAATAGAACTTTTTTATTCAAATTAGCGCCATTTTGTCAAAAATCCACTTTTTAAACTAAATGTTGATCGAAGCTCTAGAGAATTTAATGCCGTTTTATAATTATGTGACAAAATTTGTTTCAGATGCTTGTGACTGGAGTATAGCATTTCATGCGACTGGAAGTTCACTCGGCTCGAAACTGCAGGTACTCTTTATTATACAAGGTATATTATTTAACTTTTTTATCTACAAAAATTTGTATACAGAGTGGTTGAAAAGGTCATGTCCAAACGGCCCGTGTGGATGCGTGAGGTCATGAGGAGCAAGAATTACGTTAGAACTGGGATTCGGAAACGCAAACATTTTCCGCACTGAATTGTAACATCACGGTCAAGGTTATGATGCAATTGCACAGACATAATCACGTTTCCGACCCCCAGTTTCTTTGTAATTCGTGCTTCTGATGACATGACACACAATCAAGTGCCGTTTGGACATGAAGTTTTGAAGCCCTCTGTATATAAGTTAACTCACAATAAATAAAATGGAAAACTCCGAAAAACTGTATCTTTTCTTTGTAACTGAAAAAAAGAACTAGTTCAAAAATTTAAGTTCCAAAGAAGTAGATACAAACTTAAATGGGCATTCTCTATACTTAGTATGATGGGAAGCTTTGCAATTAGCACCCACGTGTATAACTCCAATGGTGTTTCTAAAGGAAAGAAAATAGAGCAATCGCCCCTTGATCGATGATAAAAGGTCTCCAAGTCGTCAATTCTTATCCAGTTTTAAGATTTTCCTAATCTCTTAGAACACACTGTGGGAGATTTACCGATTCTAGCTGGCCTAAAGTCGATTTTTAAAAGTTTATACTAACATAATTATTTTTTTGCCTGAATAGTTAGGTCGTTGTACCCTGCTATTGGTTTTGGTACAAATATACTTGTATGGTCCATGGACTAGTTCAAAGCTGGTGCTTCTTAGTTGGGAATGAATAAATAATTTTAGTATAGTTGTTTAATCTATTACTTGAAGGGAAATAAAATATACTGCTCGATTATGGACGCTTCCGAACAAAATATGCATTTTATTTAAGGGGTCTCAGGACTCTTAAAATTTGAAAAAATGAAAAAAAAGACCATTTTCAACATTTAATATCTTAAAATGTATTTGATTTTAAGACACAATTTTAATTGGAATAAAATATATAAGTGTGTTCTTTCATTTCATGTATTTAAACAATTATAAGATGCAGAATTAGCATTTACAGGGGTCTCCAAACTGTCAGACATTTGGCGAGCAAAAAATCGGCATAACAGCTTACGCGCACGATTACAAAATAAGTATTGCAACTAGAATGAAAATTTTGGTGCCTACTTATACTTCAGACTGTAATAATTACCCTGAACCTAAATAAATTTGAATTTAAAGCTTTTTTTATATTTTTAATACAAAGTTGTATTTAGCTAATGCAAAATTAAAAGAATTTCAACAGTATAATCACCTGAAAAAAAAATTGTTTTGAACAATAAAAAGGAAATTTTAGGTTCAGTTTATACAGACTAACATGAAACATATGTTTTGAAAATTTCATGAAAAAATATTCATAAGTTTTTAAGATATCGTGCGCGTTATGCCCAAAAACGTCATTTGGAGAAAAATGGCTTCTAAGTTTCCGAAACGACTCTTCAGCTATTGAACGTGTATAAATGTAAAAGCCATAACTTCAGTTCTAATAGGAATTTCAAGGAAAAAATTGTATCAAAATGTTCAGAAAAGATGGGAGTTTAACATCTAAAAAAATTAAAATTTCGAAAATTTTAAAGCTTTAAGAGTCTTGAGAACCCTTAATCCGATTTATGTCCGATTTGGCACATATATCAGCTGTTATTTCATATGTAATGCCGTAAAACACTCTGTTTTTTTTTTTTTTTTTTTTTTTTTTTTTTTTTTTTTTTTACAATTTTTCATTTTTAATATAGAAAAAGTTATATGATAAAGCAAGATTATGCTTAATTTTTGATGCCATTAAATAGTTTAGCTTATTACCTTTTCGTTTCATTTTAATTTGTCTGCCTTTATCTGCCTATTCATTTTTTATAATTGTATTTAGCTTATTAAGTCTAAATAAAAAAAATTGAAATTTTAGTTCAAGTACTATTTTCTTTTTAATAAAGTCAGCAGAATTCATGTTAGTCATATAAATAAACTTTAATACCATTATGCAACCTCAACAAGATTTAAAATTTAACGAACCTGTGCATTTGATTGAAAATGTTTTGTTTATAAAGGAAAATTACAATAAAGAGCACATGAAGTTTTGCAAGCGTGAAATGTTTAAATCTATGACTAAATTTGAACAAAAGTTGCCAGTTCTATATAGATATCTTAGGATAAATTGATGTAAAATATATCCCTTGGCTGCATATTACGAGTGGTTACAAAATTGAACAAGACAAATTCTCCAAATTCAGATTTAATACAATGCAAACCATAATGTATATATTTTCCCATTATGTCTTATGATTCCCATTCTTTACATAAGTTTCCGCTGTGCAGAGATAAATATGCAATAGAATATACAACACAGAAATTTTTATGAAAGCTGTCGAATGTTTTTCTCGTATCTTATATTTTATAGATTTTAGAAAAAAACAAAAAAAAAAATTATGATTTTTTATTATAATAATAGAAAAATAGTTTTTGGTTTTTAGCTTCCATGCCATTAAGAATGTATCATTAAGATTACCAAGAAGAACGTAAAATCATACGTCAAGCAGATTATGAAACAATTTTCAACGCATTCAGAAAACTATAATAAAACTTCATAGTTTTATAAAGAGAAAAACGATGTCTAAGTAATAATCTGTAAAATGCATAACACGTTTGAAAACACAATTTCAAACTAAGTCGAAAAAATAACTGAAAATTTTTCACATCCTTGTATATGAAAAATGGATTTATAATATAATGCATAATGTGTTAAAATTTAGAACAGATAGGGAACTCATAGCACAGTTGGAAATTCCGCTTCAGCTATTTCCGTCAAGAAACGGAAATGCACTTCAACCTGTATAATATTTATTGAATTTATACACACTAAGTAGTATGCATTTTTTTAGTTATAAAAGCGTTCCACAAAATAAAAAGTACTTCCAGTAATTATTGTTCATAGAGAGAAATATACTGATTTATTTTGTGTAACCCTGTATACGAAAGATGAAATTATGCACATCATATTCAACAGTAAGCATCTTATAAACACCTCGGAGATATGTATAAATTAAAATATGCTTGAAATAGTGTAGCATGAACAAAATACACCAACGATTTTATCCATAGATCTTAATGAAACGTAATTCTTTTTAGTGCCCCTGTAAATGATCCGTAAATTCTATCCATTACATTTTCTACAGCAAGCATCTTGTAGTGCACTTCATAGGTATGTATAAAAATTTCAATGCATTTGAAATTATGAAACATCATTAGAAACCATCAAATGATTTTCCTCCTATAGGCTGTAATGTAATGGAATTATTTTGCATGTCCCTGTACCGGAAATATGACAGCTACACGCTTCATTTTGAATACAGAACATGCTACAGTGAATATCAATAACATTTTTCAATATTATGACAATGTGACTTTATTGACGCCAAAAATAATTTTGACCAGCTAGAATCGGTAAATCTCGTACTTTCGTACGGAGCTTAAAACGGATATATTTAAATGCTTAGAACATACGTATACGTTTTATTTTTTATTTTTCCTAACATACCAGAAAAGTTATATAAAATTTATATAATGTATAAATGTTAAAACAGCAGTGTAGCGGGCCGTGGGTACAACTCTAGATCCGCAAGATTTTGGTCATCAGGTTGTGTAAAAAAATCCTGAATAAATGTTTAATTAAAAAGTGTCATGAAGTAGTACTCTATGTCTATGCAATACTTTGCATCCATAAATCGAGATAGAATAGATAAATTCAAGATTAAAAAGAAATATTTCTCCAATTTGTGTCCTTCGGAAAAAATCGCTTTTCTGCGCCAATAAACCTGTTTTAAAACTAAAAGCGTGTTTTATACTTTATTTTTTTTTTGTCTTTTTATTTGATTGCATTTATTGAGTAACATATCTGCCTCAAAATCTTGATTTGACTTTTCAATAATGAGCGTAAACTCTGGTTACAATAGCAACTGACTTTTTTAGAGTAAAAAAACGTGCTTAAACTTTTTAGTTTTATTTGCTAATGAATTTTTATAATATTTAGTATACATTAATATCTTATTTAAATTTTTAGTATAAAAATTGCGAATAATATAAAAAATATATATTTTTTAAATTAGAATAAATACTTAAGAAAAACTTAAGTTCACACAAGGATGCAAACTGAAATTTGAATTATCTAAGAGCAAAGTATTTTCCATGTGTTTATTCATTAGAGGATATAATATTACATTAATTCTATCAAACGATAACCTCTGTTAAACTTAATTCATTTTTGTATATTAACATTTAGAATTCCTGTAAATAACTGTCTAAAATATTTTATAATAATCAGTATGTGGGAAATATATATTTTAAGCAGTTTAAATTAAATGTATTTGAATGCTATTTACTATAATACATTGATCTTTTATTTATAATTTTATAATAAAATCAAGCTTAAGAATCAAAGATTACATTTTTTTCCTGTTGCTGAAAATGCTTAAAGAAATGTTAAAGTTCAGACATCTTATAAACTAAATTTTGATTTTGGTAAAGAAATAATGTTTTAATTGGTCACATTGTGGCAGTAATAAATTATTAAAAGGGTAGCATTTTATTTATCGGGAGAGAATTAAAGATTGTTAATACAGCATTAAAAAACAAGCACGAAGTCAGTTTATAAAAAGAGACAGACGAGTTCGTTTAATTAATACAGAAGCTATGTTTTGAATGTATGATTTAAAAATTTGCATTTTCATTTCATTAATATAAAATTATATTAATCTTATAACGTAATGTCTTTACTTTTTTTTCATACAGCTGGATATAATTCACTAATGACTGTGTATTAAAATTTAGAATACTTATAGGTGACTACCCAAACTATTTTAGAGCAGCAGAGTGTTTGTTGAATAAAATATATTTCATGCATTAAAATTTGCATGTTAAACACTGCAGATAATAGCTGATTTAATGATTTTTTTTGTAAATTCGAAAAACAATAGAAAGCTGTACTTTTTTATCAGATAATAAAAATACTTAAAGAAAGTTTAAGTTCACGCACCGATAAAAGCTAAAGTTTTGAATAATCCATATGTCAAATAGGGATTCTCTAATGCCATTACTAAAGCACTCTCTTTATTTATTTACACATGGTAATCAATCATATAAGGAGTGTCGTTTTATTCATCGGAGGAAGGGGTATATATCTCAAGCTACGACTTTGTGATACATGCAAGAATTCGATTAAAAATGGCGAAAAAGCGAGGTGATTTTTATTAATTCAGAAATTGTTTTTTGATTGATGGAATCACAATACTGTGTTTTGGTCTCGCATATTAATATACTATTGTTTTTATTATAAAATAACTTTGTGATAAATAAATTTATGGTTACTTTAGAAATATATTTAAAAGAATGTATAAGTTAAGTAAAACATATATAGATATATTACAAAAAAATATTACAAATCTTTATTAAAGTATTTTCCCGCATATTCACTATTTTCCTGTCTCTTAATAATATCTTATTAATTATTTCTATTTAAACACCTTTTATTTTAAAACGCGTATTATATTATTATTATTCCAATTTCTAATATAAAAAGTATTTTTCCTTCATAAAAATATTTCTTAAGGCTATTACGTTTCCCAATACTAAAATCGAGACGCAAAAGTATTTCGAACGTTTTTATTTTACAATTTTCGTTTTATTTCTTATTTTATTCTAAACTTCTCCCTTCGCGCTCTTTTCAGCAGAGAAACCTATCATTACGAAATTGAAGCGTTCTCGATACTAATTTTGCTTGCTCTGATTGGATTATTTGGCTGTCGCCGATTCCTGATTCGTTCAGATCTACCCGTAGTGTAACTTTGCGCACAGAGTCGCCATAAATTGGCTCACATGAAGTTCGGAGCTCCCTTTTTGTCGTGTTTTTGATTGTTAAAATCAGTCACGGCTGCTTGGTGTAAAGTCAACGTACTAAATTGAATGGTCCACCCTCTAACAGTGATTTTATTAATACCGTTGTAAAATCTTCACAAAATGGTTTTTGTGGAAGGTAGTTTCGTGACATGAAATATAAAAAATAAACATTATTCTTTTCTAAATGAGTGCCTTTTCATTGGGAAAATCTTCAGTAGATTCCTTTTCATTATGTCATCATTCGCTGCGCGCCAATATTCGACTGCATCCATATCTTCAATTATCGTAAATAGTGACAACCTTTTAAAAACCCAGCGAGATCCCTTCAAAAACCGGTAAAATCACCACATCTCTCTATATATGTATATATACACGGTGTCCCAAAACGACCGCATAAACTCTGCACAGCTAGATTCCTCGTTGGGAGTACATAAAAACTGCCCAAAGAAGCGTTCCTGTACGATCCATAGTTTACGAAAAAATACGAAAAACAAAGTATGACGTCACTGCTGGTGCAAGAAAAAAAAACCCCTTTATTGGACATATCAACAACAGTATTTGCATATATTTCCAGACCATAATGTTTAAAACGATCGCCGCGCATATCGCGTCATGCATGTGTGCGCGCCATGGAATGACGTTAAGCCGACGTCGAACTCGTATTTTTAAAAGGCTGCATCTTGCAGCTACAGGTAGTCTTTGTATAGTGGACATCTATTCCATTCGTGACTATTGCGACATGTACCTGACTTTAAATAGTGCACAATTGTGTGTTTAAACATTATTGCCTGGAAAGATATGCAAATACTGTTGTTGATATGTCCAATAAAGTGTTTTTTTCTTGCACCGGCAGTGCCGTCATACTTTGTTTTTCGTATTTTTCTCGTAAACGATGGATCGTACAGGAAAGCTTCTTTGGGCAGTTTTTATGTACTCCCAACGAGGAATCTAGCTGTGCAGAGTTTATGCGGTCGTTTTGGGGCACCCTGTATACATACGTATAAATGGGATTACTTCCTGAATTACCTGATTTTATTAAATGAATGATATATAAAAATATTTATTAAGAGATTTAAATCATATTACTTACATTTATCTCAGATTTTCCAATAAATGAAGATCTTTACCAAGATCATTTGTGAAATAGATACGAGTGAATTCTGTTTACAGACGTAGAAATAAATTATAAAAAAAAAAAAAAACTAAAAAAAAACTAAAACAAAAAATTATATGCAAAAAAATTTATAAGGTACTTTTAAAATCGAAACAGAAATATGTCTGCCTTAATGCAATGTAGACTTACCTAAAAATGCAAAGAATACTAAAGTATGTAATTATCATTTTAACTGAGTTTTTTTTTTTTTTTTTTTTTTTTTTTAAGCTCAAACTTGTAAGCAAAATTATAAAGCACAACATTTTGTTTCCTATTGAAATTCTTCAACAATCCATTTTCTTGAACATGTTAAGCTAATTGTATTATTTTCATACTGACATAATCATTTATTTTACACAGGTGAGGATAAAGATAAATATTTCTACGTCAGAGAAAATTATGTTTAATTTGTTCAGTTACATTTCGCAATTGAATCAAGAGGTTAGCCACAGGGTAACCTGTACTATTTCAGCAATATTCATTTTGCACGTTTTATTTTCGAAGTGAAGAAATTGGTGTGATCAAACTTTACTTTATTGGAGTCATTAGATGAAGGAAACTCACACACGAGCAAAAGAAACAAATTAATAGAAATTTGATTAAAACAAGTGCGAAGGACTTATAAATCATTTCCGACAATAGAACATTTATGTATTTCAACTCTAGCAGTGAGATATCTTAATTAAAGATTTTAAATCCGATTTTTGGCAGCTGTTTTTAAATACTTAATCAAACTGTTTTTAAATACTTTATCAAAAGTAAATATCGTACTTGAGCAACAGATCTTGATCTTTTTGATTAAGCTCGTGAAACATAAAAAAAAAGGACCAATCATTTAAGAATGAAAAGAGTAATCTTAACTTTATAAGAATGCATTTTTCAACGATAAAAAATTAATACTGATTTTCAATGGTTCATAAGTAACATTAATGTATTTATACTAGATTAGATATAAGAAACGCATCTATACTGTATAGTAATGTCGAAGAAATATAAAAACTTTCTCTTACTAGGGTGCAAAGAGTATAAATCGCCGAATATAATCGCCTATTTTGACGAGAGTGGTATCGTTGGAAAGGTGTTGTCATGGGTAGTAAAAAAAAAACTAAAAGAGTCATTTCGAAATGATCCGTCTTTGAGATATCGAACGATTTATACCTTTAAATTTATTATTTTTGCTGTTTTAATGGTATCCTATTAACTTTATTATTTTACTTATGTTTAGGAATTAAGTGTGCAAACAGAAAAAAAAAATGAAGAGAAATTAAAGAGTATAAATATATTGTTTCTTTTGTAGTGTGCGTGTTTGTTGATGCTGGACATCAGTACTGTTCATTGTTGGTATTGGTCTTCTATATATAAATGTGAAAAAGCAATAGAAATTGACGCCAGCAACATTTTAGAAATGGATGCCGGTCGCACTTGATCGAGACCTTCTCTGGTAAGTTGAAGCATATCTGCTTTACTCACTGCTTAAAAAATGCATTTTCATAATTAAAATATAATAGTATTTATTTCCAACTGCTCATAAGTAGCGTTATTCAACTTGAACTAGATTAGATATACGAAGCGAAAAAATATTACATTTTGATGTTGAGGAGATATCAAACCTCCTCTAGTATGGTAGTGAGGTCACTGAATTCTGAAGCGGTTGCGACGTGACTTATCTGTTGCGTTACATTTTGATTCGACGTTGATATATCCATTTCTGCCCTTATAGAGAAATATTACACCGCTATCAATATGAAAATCAAGCTTTATACGAAAAAGGTTTTCTTTAAAAAATATAATATAATTAACGACAAACTTCTCTCCGTTCTGATTTAAGTAAATTGTAAATCATGAAAAGTGGTTCAATGATTGATTAATTATTAATTTCAGCCATGATTCGAGTAAAATAATACAAATATAACTATTAGACGTATTTTGGTTTGAAATTTTGTAAAATATTTTTTCCGTGATGAACAAAAGTTACATAATTTTGAATATAAATGAAAAGTCTATATTGTTTTATGCAAACATATAGATTTTGACTTCTATTGTTGTGATCAATGTTCGCGTTTAAAGAATAATAAAAGAAGTTTTTTTCTTATTCATCATGACTTTACCATATCCTTGCCATGTAAATCGAAAACATTTACATTAACACAAATATTTAATTTTAAACATTTTAAAATTTCTCGGCTGACAATCATGCATGTGGTATCATTGTCATTAGTATCACTGCAAAATAAATACCGTAGTACGCAGAGTTACGAATGGCAATGCGAACCCGTCGAATTAGTCATTCATACCCTGCATTCATTTAAATTGTCTTGTATCCTTTATGCTCCATTCATTATATGTTGACTAATGAATTTGAAAGCATACGGAGGTGATATTACTTGAAAATATAGTAGCTAAAAGACACATATGCTGGAATAAATACATTATTTTATTAAAACCTATATTATTCGTGTAACTGGTAGTGATTGTTACCTAAATTGACTAATATTTTTACCTAAATCTAAACTACTAATAGGTTAAGTTATCGTAGAGAAATAAAAAGATTCTGGCTAGCCTTTCAAGACATTATGTCGCTTCTGACATGAATTGTTTGGTAGGAAACGCCATCGCCCCTGCACTGTAAAAAAAATCTGGAATTCTGCAGATGTAAATTTAAGGAAATCTGTATGCTTAATAAAATTTTATCTGCACACTATACAAAAAAAGAAAAAAAAAAGATGTAATTCTACAAAACCAGTTTTGTAAAGCTACGGAAATCTGTAATTTTACAAAAGAATCTACTAAAATAACAGTAATCATACTAAAATTTTATCTGTAACCCGGGTTGCAGTTACATAAAAAATTAAGAGCTATTTTTAATTCACGTAGAGTAACTATAATTCTCGACTAAAAAAGTTCTTTTTTTTCACTTTAAAAGAAAGCAGGTTTTATTTTAAATTCTGAAAATTATTGACAAGCGCTCTTTCCAATAAAAGAGTGTTTGTTCAGAAATTCACGTAATTGTCGGACAAAGTTGTTAAAAAAATATATTGTTTGATAAAAAAATCCTTACAAAGCGAAAATCGAGCAAAGTCGCGCTTTTAAAGAGTACTTTATAATAGGGTAGTTATATTTATACGATGTCGTCAGATTTTTTTTTTTTTTTTTTTTTTTTTTTACAATGGTAATTATTGCTTTTAAGAATTAGTTTTAATATTATTTTCGTGGAAACGGAGAGAAATGAATTAAATTAATTTTAATGAAATAAATAAAATAAAAACATTTTTATTTCATGTTAAAATGCTTTAATGAAGTTGCAAAATAGTTGAGTTTTAGAGATTTTATATTTTCAGTTGGTAAAATAAATATTGTATTATACGGCCGAAAAGAGACTTGTGAGCATGTTTGCAGTGTGTTTGTCTTACTATTATTTCTTTATAACCATTTATAAAAATCATGATTCTGTTTTTAGTTCATTTTTTCTAAAGACTTTTGTTTTTAACATACTTTTGAATGTGACATAGCACGAAGTTAAGTTAATAATATACATAAATAAAAAAAAAATAACTACTGTTAATTATCATTTTAAAAAGGAATAATTATAGCGAGTATAAACTTGTTACAAAAATAAGTCATGAAAGATAAATCTGAGATTTACTTTAAATTTAAACCGTAAATTTAGAAAAGTCTGATGGTTTAAGAACAAACAAGCGCTTTATTTCTAAACATTTAAACATGTGTCTACTACTTTGTACCTACTGTATATTTACGTAGTTACTAAATAAAAAAAGTTCAAAAGTTGCATTTTTGTAAATTTTGCATCTAATTTAAATATTTTCTTCACATAATTAGTGCAGTTAACTATAATATTCACACTAAAACGTATTACATATTATACTATGAACAAAGATTATTTTTAGTAAATTAATCCATTTCCGGATTTAAGAATAATAATTGTGCACAATAATTGTAAATATTAAAATCCATAGAAAGGGAATTAAGATACAGCCTTTCATATAAATAGGAAACAGAATTGATAGGAAAGATAGGATATAGGATAAAGATAGGATTGATAGGAAAGAGAATTGATATTATGAATCCTTATTTTTATAATACTATAAATGTCAATGTGTGTCCGAAAGTTTGAATGAAGCCTGCGTCTAAACGGATGAATTAATGCTTTTGCATTTTTGGTTATAAATGGATTACAACCTGGAAATGAACATAGGCTATGTTTAATTTATTTTATTCAAATATTTTGCTTAATAATCCAAAATTTCATTATTTTTCCTACTCAATGAATTGACATTTTTCGGATAAAATTTAACCATCTTCCTTTTTTCGTTACCAAAAGATAAAAACCAAGAATAATATTTTAATTTCTGATTGAAAGATTAAAACGGAAATTTTCAAGTGTTTTTAATAATACAAGGGGCATGGATATGGAGTATGTGCGGAATGAAGGCAAATCTGACGTCTTATATGGAATATAAAACGGATATGCTTTGATGGTGAAATAAAATGAGATTGTGTTATTGTATTAATTCTTATTATTTAAAGAAAATTGTTATCAATGCTTACGGTTTATCGTCTGCGCACGGTTAACATAAAGATTTAAATTTTAATTTAACATTTAAAAATAAAAATAAAAACTTTTGAAGAGCAAATGGATAGCAAATGTAAATAATATGCACAGTAAAATTATCAATGTCAAATATGACGTAATGATTAGCAGGAAATATGTATTTTCATTCTTAAAAAGTTAAAAATTAACTAGATAGAAAGGTTATGTTCTATAATCGGGTTCGTAGTCAATTTGCTTTTTTTAAAGAAAGACATTTGTTGAAAAAATAAATTCATTGTTGTAAACAGGTTTGTTTTTTGTGTAGTAAAGGCTTAATACTATTCTAGATGATCATTTCTTCGCCCACCTTTGATGCAAAGTATGATTGTAAAACATATAAAAAAGTATCATCCGATAATTTTCTTGCCACAGATGCCATATACTCACCAGGTTTGGCGCGATCTGTTTTTGACACCAAGTTAGCGAAAACCTCGTTTTCGAATACCAATTACATGTATATTTTTAAATTATGTTCTATTACTTAAAAAAGGAAATAGCATTAAATTTTAAAAAGTTTCATTAATTTATGTAATTTTAAAAGAAAATTCAAGTAAATAAACAATTTATTAATAAATAAACAACAATAGCCGGGTTACCATGTCATGCAAAACAATCTATTTTGGCAGCAATTAGGTACACCGGTGCGTATATGACATCTGTGCCATTTTCTTATTACTTCATGATGTAAACAGACATCCTGGTTCAGCGTATAAACCTGAGTTATGTCAATGATCCTGTAATAAAGAAATACCTTAAATTACTCATACTAGCCACCCTTGGTGACCAGCTTGGTCTCCCTTAAAATTTATGTTCATGCTAAGCATTCCATCATGTTACTTTTATTCATAATTTAATTTACTTTCGGAAAAAACGGTCAAATGACCTGCCAGAATGCTGTAAATTTTTAACAGTGTATTTAAAGTCAAATAAGGTGAAAAAGCTTTAAAAGTTTAATTTATAAATTTGCTTATTAAACAATATTCGCACTAAAAATATATTTTAAATGAACACATTTAATTTAAATACTAAACGGGGAAAAAGTCGATTTTACTCAAAAAAAAAAAAAATCTTATCGAATACAAATATTATATTCATATTTTACATTTAGCAGTCTATTTAAAAATATTTATAATTCATATTTTTATCATATTTTAATACTAAAGTATTAAAACCCTTACCACAATCTCATTAAAGACGAAATCTTCCCGAAATTAACGTTAAAATTCTAAGCTTTTTAAAGCAATTAATCAAACAATGCCTATTTGAAACAAACATATTTGTTCAAAGCGTTGCACTTCTGTCCAACTGTAGCGCAGTCGTTAGCGTACACGGCTCATAACGCTGGGATGGCTTTTTCGATTCCAACGTCGGCAAATTTATTTTTTCTAGACTTTCTTCAACTGACAGATATTTTACCTCATGTAACTGAAAAAAAAATAACGCATATTCCTCCATTAACGGAAAAATACTGGCAACAGAGCTGCCAGTATAATTTCCGTGAACTGAAGAAAGTATTTCTGAGAGTGTACAGTTTCTACATATAGGCGACAATCCGAGCAAAAGTTAAGCATAATGCTGTCTAGTAGATATTATTAATAATCAATTGGTACAAATCATATTTTTAAATAATGATCTTCTGTCTTTAGGGAATTAACAAAGATATTCCAATATTTTTTTCGAAATACATTTCACAGAAATAGAACTGTAAATTGATCGTCCGATGTGTAAAAAATATAATTGTTAAGCAATTAAAAAATTCCTGCATACAATCAAAATCCAATATTTTTAGTGTTCCGTAATTAAAAAGTAAAAAACGGTATTTATTCAAGCTTATTATTTCAATATATTCAATTATTTCAAGCTTATTATTTTATGCTTATTATTTCAAGCATGTAATAAATACCAAAAATAATTTTTCTGGACGTCTCCATCCTGTTTAAATTGATATAACTCATGAAGTTTATTGTTAGCAATAACTACCTGAAACACTGATCCAGTATTAAAGGTACCATCTGTGTTTGTCTGTCCCAGTCATTTTACTCGTGAACTATGGATCTTGGAATGTTCAAATTGGTTGAAGTAATAAATGCTATCGACCCACATATTTATATATACCTAACTACACAAATATATTTAGAAAAAATGTAGAGGGGCTAATTAAATTACATAAAAAATCTTTTATTTGTATATCGTTTGAGGTATCGTGAGAAAGCTTTCGTAATGCCGAACTCAAAAATACTCTTCTTTTAATTTTAGGTATTATATTTTCAGAGATGTCGAAAATGTAATGCAAAAGTATGTTCTCCCCTTCTATTTTGGAATTTCTGAAACTAAAATTATGAAAACATTAAGGGTGGTAGAAGTTACCTTGCAGGAAAACTATAGCGATTACTCTAAGTCACATAGTTTTTAAGAAAATTATAATTCAGTTAGACACAAATTTTCATTTGCGAGTGTTCAGCAAAGGGATTGAAGAGGACTAGAGGAACCTATCTTCGCAAAAGTACAAAAGGATTGTTGATTTTCGTACACAATTGCCGGTAATTAACCGAAATATTAACCCTTAATGCCACGGACTGTTTTAACATACATAAAGGTACGGGCAGTGCATACATAAATCTATACACCATCGACTTTCAAAGCCTAGATAACAACTTTTATTGAGAGATTTGTATAATGCAATGCCCAGTAGATGTATCGAAGCATTAAACATCAAACTGTTAAAGATAGACTAATTTAATTAGAATTAAGGACATAATTACTACTGGATTCAAGACTAGTTTGCGACGAGTGGCTCTCTCAATACACCACCCGTGTCTTCAAAGATTAACTAAAAACCTATCTGGAAAATCTTTGTACGGACAAAAGTGGCATTCCATCTTTGCGACCTTCTTTTGAAGTATTTATTTTGTTTTAGCTACACTGTAAAAAGAAAACATTATTAGTACGATGAATTTGGTTTTGTAAAATGTCAAATGAAGTTTAAATATACACTACTTTTATTGTCAGTAACGAATTAAGTTCATCATAAACAGATAAGCATAAGATTTAAAAAAGGTTTATAAAGAACAGCAATATTTGATACTATTTAGGCCTCATAACTCATTGATTTTTCATAGTATATCCATTTACAGTTTTCTAGTACATACCGCTGTACGCAGCACTACGTTGTATAGCTTTTTACAAAGACTTATTATTCTTTTAGCAACGGTTGTTTTGTAATAATACAGTTACTAATTAATATTATTTTTGTTGTACGGAGCCTTCTGTGCTCGAGTAATACTCGGACTCGACCGTTTATTAGGATTAATATAACTATATTTAATTAACATAGACACAACATTTTTCTTTTGTCAAATGATCAATATAAAAGAGTTTATCTTCTGCTGAAACTATTAAAAAAACTATATAAATTGCTTCAATAGTTTTTCAGAGAAAGGTGTATAATTTCAGTTCTTTAACATGTGGTTTTGGAATTCTTGTTTTCCCAATAATCTCAAACAAATTTCTGTAAAAATAATATTCAAACTGGCGCTTGTTTCCTTCATACATTTGCGATTTTTAAAAAATCAAAAACAGGTAGCCGACGAATGTTTCTCAAAATTCTCCATGATTCGTTTCATTCACTCACATCTCTGTCCTTTGAGTTTACTCCTTCTACGAAGTTGTACTTTGTACTGCAGCATTTTCGATTTGAACAATTTTTACTTAAATATTAGAATACATTATTTCAAGCATGTAATAAATACCAAAAATAATTTTTCTGGACGTCTCCATCCTGTTTAAATTGATATAACTCATGAAGTTTATTGTTAGCAATAACTACATGAAACACTGATCCAGTATTAAATTAAACTTTTCTATGAAAATTTACTCTGCATCGCTGTCTTTTGGGAATTCTATGACCAATGTATATTAACTGCAGTGTTGAATGTATGAAGCAATCAATAAGACTGTCTTTCAAATCTTTCCGTTGAAATAACATTGGTTTTTGTGTATGTTACAGATATGCACCATAGTGATATAAATAATTAAATTCTCAAAAGGAAAGTAACTGCAATTTAAATTTGTGTAGGAAATTTAAAAGTAAAACCAGATCTTTTGCTTATTTAGGCAACTAATGTTTTTAATTTTCGTATAAAATACAATCATTTGATGGCATTGTTGTTCCACTGTTTACAGAGAACTGGTTTTCAAAGTTTTGATTTTATCGAACGTCGATTTTAACGGCGATTCTTCAACTATCTAGATAAATATTCCAGTCAATGTTTGGGTTTTACACCTGAGATTCTTATAGTATTTTCCTACAAACGAAATTTAATTTAAAAGAGAAATCTGTCATTTTTCTAAAACTTCATCCTCAAGACATTTTATTTATACAGTAATACCTCGACTTACGTCAGCAATTCGATCCAAGACTTTCGACGTAAGTCGAAAATGATGTAAATCGAGGTTGGTTTAGATAATCAATAAAGGATAAGTAACATAAATTCATCAAATTTTGATCAATATATTCTATTGTATTTAGGGATTATACTACGCACATTCATATTAGCAAAAGAAATGCGTTTGCAATAAAAGAACTTGGAAAACACCAATAAGTTATTACTTACAATTTATTGTTATACTGGTTGGCATGTTGGAGTATTTGAGCATGTGAAAAAATCTTGCAATGAAGTTCAAACCGACAAAATTTTCTTTTTCTTTCTTATCAGTTCTTTTTAACAGCAGAGTGAGTTTTATAAGTTTTTTCTAGCCTTTGCTATTCTTTTCTCGTTCGAATAAAACAAATAAGATGCCTAAAATTCTCATTTTTTCAAAATGTTTAGTCTTAAAGACGCCTAGACAGATCTAGTAATTTTAGGTTTGTCACTTACTTTTTCTATTTGTTCTTCCCTATCGCGTGACTGCTACGGGAAATTTTCCCCTCGTTGAACCAAAAGTCTTTAAAAAAATTCGAACTGCGTCTTAATTAACACGTCAGCCACGTCAGCCACCGGTGGCTGACACTGAACTTTCCGTTTAAAACGCGTCATTCACCGATGGCTGACGTCTAAAATATGATATAAAACTAAAACATTATATATTATTTTAAGTAATTACTGAAAATTTATTTAAAATTTACCTACCTTTTCTTTATTACAGGATTATACTTTCTTAAAAATTACTTAAAACATTGTAAATTTTCCAGCGCTTTAGTGTCAGTCACTATGGCACTCAACGTGTTAAGGAAAAATCCTTTTTCGAGACCAGACGACGTAAATGCAGTGTGACGTAAATCGAGGGGACGTAAGTCGGGGTACTACTGTATTCCTCTCGGGATAAATGCATATCAAAGTGATGAGTCATTTTGTGCCTCATAACGTAGACCTTAACCCTTAAATGCATATGGTATCGTTTATGATACAATAATTGTTCCCTATTTATTGGATTTTTTATTCACATATTCCGTATTTCCACCAGAAAAATAAAAAAGAAAATTTCACTCCATTTAATAACAGCCATTTCGTTATTAAATAAACCAAAATTTACCATTTATATTTTCTGGTATGAATTCCGATTCTCTGAATTATGAAATTTCGGGAACGCATTCTACCCTATGCATTTAAGGGTTAAAGGAGCAAAAAATTGTTTTAAGATTTTAGAGGGATAAATTGTTTCATATTTTAGAGCCATATAATATTTTATTCTAGTATTCTAAATAACTATCGAATTTCGGGTCCAAGTTTTCTTACATTTAAGGACAGATTGCTTTCCACATTAGAAGTAGGTACCTTAACAACAAAAATTAAGGATTACTGATATCTAATATTTTATCCTTGAATAATATATGATAGTTATTTCTCGCACTATTAATTTGAAAATATAATATAAAAGATTTTTTGAAGACTTTCGAATAAAATTGTTCTTTTACTGCAATAGCAGTTATTAGAACTTAAAGTGGGATACACAATCACAATACGGGTTAATCAAGACAATACTGTTTACCCGTTTAAATATGTCTGGTTATTTACGGGTGCCAACGGGTTTTTAATTATACCCGTTGATATAATGCCTGGTGTGTAACGCAGGTGAATTGAAAAATATTTCAAATTTTTTACATCTAGTATATTTTCTTGCATTACCTCCTTCTGCGCCATAAAGCATTTTTCACACATTCCGATTGGGAAGAGTTCCATATCCTGTTTTGATTTTTATGGCGATAAATGTTTCGACGTGGTTGCTGCGATTGGATGATTGCCTTTGGGGTTGTTTTTTTTACTACTGGAAGGGACGTTATGTGTTTTTTTGTATTTTTTTTTCGAAAAAATTTATAACTTTTCGTTTTTTAAACGGTATTTTTCTGTATATGAAATATTATGTAAATATATGTTTTTGTGTATTTTAATATGTTTTAAGGTGCATTTAACATTAATGTATATAATGTACTGCTATGCTTTCATTTCACATAATTAATAGATAACAAATGAAATATATAAAATTATAAAAAATATATATAAATATATAGTATTTATTTAAAGGTGTATATATTATGCATTTCTATATGTACATCTCTATGTATCAGGTGTAATATACATAAAAATAATACATATTTATATATATATGTACTTATTTTCTTAACATATCACATATATAAGGTTAATTAAATAAATATATGTTTATAAATATTTAAATACCATTTTACCAGCAATCTAGAAAAATTTGGTAATACTAAGCTAAAATGGCTTTTGCCGCCATTTTTGATTCTTTCGCCAATCGTGCCAACTAGAAGATGATATGGAACTCTTCCCCTCCTATTAATCACATGTTAACGATTTATCTCGACGATTTCATAATTTATAGCAACATTTTTTATTTAAAATCGTTTCTGTGTAGTGCGTAGTTCGATTATATGCCTGTTAAATTTGTATTTCCTTTATTTACTTACTTATCTCTCTGCGTAGTTTTAATTTTCTTTACCATTTAATTTCCGATCTTTACACGGAAAGAAACAAATGCTTAATTACTTAAATTGTTTTACTTGCAAATGAATAATTCTTCATTAATCAGGTTGCGCGTGTTTTTTTAAATAGATTAAAAAATTAATGATTGAAAAATATTTTAAAAACTGCAAAAGAAACTGCCACCGGAGATACTGTTTACAAAGAAAATTCAATTAAAAGTAGATTTTTTCTTTCCATTTGAATATGTAAAATTCGGGAATTACGATGTTAAGACATATGCATAAATGAAATTGATTGTTTAGTTATAACGACATAACGCCTGCGTTATTCATGTACTTCTTTTGCTTTATAATTTATAATTTAGATATCTTCCACGCATGGATTTGTACAACTGGTTTTCTTCAAAAAAAAAAAAAAAAAGTTTTAAACAGTCATTTTAATTTTCCAGATTCCAATAATTTTTTACAATTTTCGCCATATGATATGAACTTTTCATGGAAAGGTTTTATTGAAGAGATGAAAAATCCCAATGTTAAAGTAAATTTTATATCCAGTATTTGAGTTTGAAAACATTCACTTTTACTTAATGACATACGATATATTTTAATTTTCACATACTGCAAATATAAACATATTTCGTTTGTTATCAGTATGTAAGATATTACTTTCTAAGGGAACCTAACCCTTTTTAAGGTTCTGAGAATAACATGGAAAACTTCGAACGGTTAGGCCGAAGAGTGCGACATTGGTTTGAGTTGGGTTGGGTTGATTTTTGACGGCCAGTTTTGTACACGAGGGATATAGGCCCTAGGGGGAGTGCCTTCCGTGGAGGTCTTTCTAAGGGAACCTAATCCGTATTAACGCATGGAAATCCACGGTTCGAAGAAAACCACGAAAACTCCGAACGATTAGGCGAACGGGCGCGATTGGGTTAGAACCCAACAGACATTGGTTTGAACTCAGCACTTTTTCCCTACCAGCTTTGACAGCAGAAAGCTCATCAGCTCTTACCCTCTGATGGGCAAGAAGATCTGTGAAAGTGGAAAATCTTAACCCTTTGTAACCTAACAACTCCGATTTGAAAAATTCTTACACAGATATTAAAATGCATCATTTTAAGCATGGGAAAAATAATTAAAAAAATCCAGAACAGAAAAATAAAATTTTATTTGGAAAAATGGGTTTGTTGCATGTCTGCAACATCTTGCCAAGTGGCACAAAAAATTAACATATTTAAAATTTTAATTTACCTGGGAAATTTTGAAACAGTTGTTAGTTGTGTTGTAGCAAAGTCCCACACCACATTTTGCACAAACAGTTTGAGTAAAGCCTTTACAATCAGGGTATTTACAACATATTCTTTTTTTTTTTGCCCAATATGGCCAGTGCCTAATATCGTCTGGGCGCATTTGTTTTGGTGGAATATGTTGAGTAGGCGCTCTATGCTTTTTCTGTTTAATTCTTTTTTCTACAAGACCCTTCCCTTATTTGCTAGCTTTGGACTTGGTATCAATTTTACAGAGGGGGGGGGGGGGAGATCCCTAACTTACCCTATAGCAATTAAATAATATGAAAACACTTTCCCCTTTTCAATAATTTTGCTCTTCTGAAAGAAATGCAACTTAAATAACCATTAGAAGAAATTTTCGATGCTCTTTCGATAGTTTAAAAAAATCCATTACAAGGGAAGACATGGCGCGTTTTTGCAGATCTGCAACAAACAAAAGTTTACATTTATCTTATACATATTGTAAAATTCCTAGCTCGAAAATGGTGTTTACATAAAGAATTTAAACTTACCTTTGTAAACAATACATTTGTAGACGTCTGCAGACTTTTTTAACTGCGCTATTTCAAAGCTTAATTCAGCAAAAACCACGTGTAGCTAGTCAAGTGATAAACCAAACTTTGGCGGAAAAAATAAATCAGTATCGCCATCCGTTGCGAATTTAATGAAATAATTATGTTAATAGTAGTGTAATAGAATAGCAACAATCAGCAAAATCGTCTTTTGAAATTTACTGTTGAAATAATAATGACGTTTTGGGTATGTTGCAGATCTGCAACACGGTGATACAAATTGTTAAGCATTGAAATATGTATAATTGTGAGAAAGAAATTTATAATATAAAAAAAAAACAAGATCTTCTGGGGTAACTTTTCGCAACATTTCCACAGTGTACTACATAAAGATGAATGAATGAAATTGATATGGCAGCAGTTAAAAGGTCATTCTTTTGCGATTGGAATCGTGCATCAAAATCCCTTTAAGTCATTATACGGAGCGCCTCCTTATATAAGGTATCCAGATGAGCAAAATATACCACTTTTCAATACGTTCAGATTGTCCAAGTCTTTCTGCCTAAGAAAAAAACGAGAATTTTTTATCGTTAACTAAAAGTTCATAGTGCAGTTTGTGTAGGACTACCATCCGTATGTTTTATGAGTAATATTAAGGACAGCCAAGGATTAGCACAGCATCTGAATTGTGTTTGGGGGCATTCAATAAAAATGGAAAAACTTTCTAACGGAAAAAGAGGGATTTCGATCTATGAATCTCATCCATTTTAACTAACGGTTCCCTTTCAGTTATAACGCGTGAGACACGTGGTCTTCTATTCGAACCAAAACTGATTATCCCGAGCCTGGCCCGTTGTACATTGGTCGGGCCAAATGTAAATATTACGGGCATGGCCCCTGGTACAATGATCGAGCCAAATGTAAATATCACGGGCATGGTGGCTAACCTGGCACAGTAAAGGCTAACGGGATTACTAATAAACGTTTTGTGGTATAGCTATCACAATTATTACATCAGGTTGTAAATACTTATCAAATATTCCAGAAAATTAAACCTGTTGTATCTTACACGTGTATTTAGATTCGGTAAGTGGCGTGAGTTTGGTACAACTTAGGACCTAATTGCCGAACCGTGGAATGGCTCGAAGGCTACGCGATCTTGTTTACGTTTTGGGCTAAGGCTGTAGAAACGTAAATCGTAGGATAAGGGTTATCTTTTAAATCATTTAATGAAAGTAATTAGTATAAAAGCAGCAGCACATAAATAACAATATGGGGATGTAAGATTGCGGTAAATCTCACACATGTAAATGCAAGCTAAAATATTCAGTAGGAATAAATGAAGAAGAACTAAACATTTTGGAGTATCTAAATCTAGAAGTGCTGTTTAGTAAAACTGTTCGACCTTACTATGATAACAGAATTCCATCAGCCAAAGGAATGGAAAACATCAATGTTCAGAATTTTTAAAAAAAATGTAATAGTGAAGTATTAATTCCAATGATTCGGAATCCATCAAATTCAGGGGAGCCGCCAAAATCCAGGAAGATGTAAGATCTGTGATGAATTCAATGGATGGCCGGGGAGAAAATAAATCGAAAACCCCGGCCCAGAAGCTTTTGGATTCGTTGCCATCCGTTATATATAGCTAAAATTGTGTGTACCCTACCCGAAACCCCCTAATGCTCATCCACCCGGAACTGCAACAATTCTTCCTGGAGAAATATGTCTGAATTCAACACTGGGTAAGATATCGAAACAGACAGTCTATGCGTGGTAATTTTTTTCCGCAACTACGCCTAAACAGTGTTTCTGAAATTGATAGCCAAGCTGAAAGTATTGGAAAACCTGGCTGTCAAAAAGATGATCCCTTTCAAAACTTTCTAAAACCTGAGTTTCGTTTTTGGTTGGTTTATTTAACGGACAAAATAAACTAAAAATAGGTTAAAATTAAGAAAGTTTTATTAGAACACTCTATTCCTCCCTCCCACACATTCCAAGAACATTTTAAACATATTAACATAAAAAGCAATACACATATATACGATTAAGAAAGTTTAATCATATATCTTTTCTTTGTCTTTAGGGAACAGAGCCCACCTGAACTCCCTCTTTAAGATAATTTTTAAATGAATATAAAATAAACAGAAAAAAAATCTGTGTTGCATGGAAGAGTGAAAAAAATTTAGTTTCCTTTTGCTTTAGCTTTTAACTATTTTGTTACTAGAGATTTTCTTCTTTTTTAAATCATTAGCGAAAACGATAATTAAAATTCAAAATCCAGGGATGGCCTATGACCCTCCTTTCTCCTTTTACTGCTACTCATAATCATATTTTATTATAATCCTTATCAGTTAAAAATATATAAATAAACAAAGAAAAACAGAAATCAGCCGTACCTCCTATGTTAGCGAAATTAAGTGCAACTAAAAACAAGAACGCCGAAATTTGGCATGATTTAAAAATATAAATAAATAAAATAACAATTGAAAACTCATTGTTATTAGTATTCCACTTAAGTTATTCCTATTCTGAATAAGTCCCCATGAAAAGACTTTTAAAAAAGCATTACAAAATTACGAAGAAAAATAATGTAATTAATATAGCAACTGTAAATGTGTAGTCGCCGATTTTAAAATTTTACTTCAAAAAATTCCAAAAACTTAAAAAAAGATACTGAGAAAACACTGCAAAAAATTGTTTTAATTTGAAATCCACAAATCATCGATACTTTTAAAACTATTTCACGCACACAAATATGTATGTCTATGCATGCATATATGCCTTTTATAATTGTCTAACGGATATATTTTTTAACTATTTGTTTTAGTGGTATAGTCCAATAATGGCCGGATTTGAATCCTCGGGTAAGACATGGATATATTTGTAAGTGTTTGTTTGTATTAATATAACTATGTAATGGAAAAGAAATAAAAATTGTTGTGACTTGTTCTTGTTCCTGTGTATAATAAGGATCAGTCGAGGAGAAAAGCCATAGTTGCTATAGGCCATAAAGCAATCTACGCTACGGTGGACTTCAATGTCAATGTCAATAGTCCAATTGACGAAATTTTTGCTATTCATCATATCAGAAACCATTCCCGTTAAAATAATTATTTTTGTAAAAGTCACGAATTAAAAAAAAATTTATATGGAGTGCGTGGATAAGTTGTACTTAGAAAACTTTTCCCTATTCTGTAATAAATACAGTAAAGAAAATTTGTTTTTACCCGATCAAACTTTACCTAGTTACAATACTTTGACCTTTTTTTATTTTTATCATTTTCTGGCTCAAGAAACAAAAATATGAGTTTTAAAACAGTATCCTGAGTTCTTTAATTATTTCATTCAACAAATGCAACAAAATAGCTTGAATTTTAAATAATAAGTGCATATATACGCACACATGTATATGTAACATCATTTTTTTATATGCAAAGTCTGTAAATTATCTTTGATTCAGTATTATTTTTATTATTTTGAATTAACATTTGATTTTAATAAATTCATAGTACCAGAAAAAATTAGTAAGTAAAGAAGATATTAAAATTATTTCTTTTAGATTTGCGTTTCAGCTCTACTAAATCTTTTGACTCATGTTAAAGCCGATCATAAAGATGGCTTTAGAAAGTTCAAAAGAATTACTCCCCCAAAGCGATATAAGTAAGCGGAAAGGGGGAATCTTAAATGGGAGAAGTAACCGCAAGATTAAAAGCGAGGTCACATCAATCAAGGTCATGTACCACGTAGCGGATGCAGTGTGAACTACAGGTAGATGCCTAACTGTTTTCTTACTCACACCACTAAAATTGTAAAGTTTTTTTTCACCTTGATTAATAACTGAAGTGTTTGTGATAAGGCGAAGAAAACTTTGTGGTGTCAAGTGCATCTGGATGGCCCTCTCGTTACGCCATTATTTTGCAATACATGTGGCAAACAAAATTCATTTCCATGTGTGACTAAAGTTTTAGAAAATATGCGCTACGCTAAAACCCCGCGTATGTGGATTATCACTCCGTCCACAAGATGGCGCAACTGTGTTAATTTACGCCCGATTCCAGTATTAAGTTTGTACGCTTACTTATATCGCTTTGTTACTCCCCTTAATTTGAGAGCCTGATCCAGAAGGATAGATGTTCAAAATAAAAATACTTAAAACTGATTTTTAAACTTCTTCCTTAAAAAATGTTCTGAAAATGTATAATTTCCGTTACCTGTTAAAATCCCTCACATTCCTGAGCAAATGTTAAGTTTAATCGTGTCAATGTTTAACTTAGAGAATAATAAACCCTTCAACTATTGCAAATGCTAAAGTACAAAGAATTTTATTTAATGTATAATAAAATTCAGTGTCTTGTCGGGTTACAATCTTTAATAAAAATCAGAATATTAAAAAGCCACTTTTTGTCTTAACTATATTCTATTAATAGATTTAGGCGATAAAAAATTAATTCTATCTAATTTAAATATCTGACATGCCTGCTGACGAAATCAGCAGCCTAATTAGAACACTAAATTAACGCTGTTTTTTGCATGTGAAAAAGGACTGCAGAGAATTAATGACGTCACTAATCGCATGTTCTCGTGCTGAATGTAATTTTATAGATTCTATAATTGCTTACATTCATTTAGTAATATTATAGAACTTATAAGTGGTTTAACATCGATAGTTAATTTCAACATTATCTCATTTCTCCTATGCAAATGTAAAAAAAAAAAAAAAGAAAAAAAAAATTCTTGTTGTGAAAGTTTAACTTTACCTTTTCGAAAGGTTTATTTTAATTTGTGTGCTTGCAATTCATTTATTTTATAAAAACATATTACTCCTGAGATATACATCTCAATACATTTTAGTAAGCTACTCGTCAAAACATACAGCATAATGAACACATTCAAGTCTGTCACCGGTGGCTATTATATATTATCTTGCACCACTATTTTAAAAAAATAAATTTTGTTGTAAATTTCTCTTGCGCATTTCAAAGTATATGTGAAAAATTTTTGTTTTAAGGTGTCTCAGTACTCTTAAAGCTTCAAAATTATTGAAATTTTAATTATTTTATATTTTAAACTCCTATCTTTTCTGAACATTTTGATATAGTAATTATTTCCTCGAAATTCCTATTAGAACAGAAGTTATTGCCTTTAGAATTGTACCCGCTCAATAGCTGAAGCGGCTTTTCCGAAACTTTGAAATAATTTTACTTAAAATGACATATTTGGGCATAACGCGCAGGATATCTCAAAAACTTCTCAATCTTTTTTCATGAAATTTTCGAAATAGATATTTCATGTAAGTCTGTATAAACAGAACCTAAAACCTCCTTTGTATTGCTGAAAAGAATATTTTTTTTTAATGTGATTAACCTTTTGAAATTTTCTAAATTGTACATTAGCTGAATACAACTTTGTATTCAAATTATAAAAATTCTTTAAATACAACTTTATTTAGGTTCAGGTTAATTATTAGAATATGAAGTATAATTAGGCATCAAAATTTTTATTCTAGTTGCAAAATTTATTTTGTAATTGTTCGCGTATTCTGTCATACCAATTTTCTGCTTTACAAATATCTGACAGTTTGAAGCCATCTATAAGTATTAATTCTGCATTTTGTAATTTTTTAAATATATGAAACGAAAGAACATACTTTTATCTTTCATATCCCTAAGAAGTGTGTTTCAAAATCATGTACATTTTAAGATATTAAATATTAAAAATTGTCTTTTTTTTTATTTTTTTTATTTTAAGAGTCCTGAGACCCCTTAACTAAGAAATATCCCTTGGCAACCTGATTTCAAATGTAATTGCCTTACCTGTACGTACTGCATATCATTAGAGTACGTCAGCGTATTTAATGTTCTTCCAAGTCTCTTCTACATCAGACAAACTAACGAAAATGCGGATGTGTAATTCGATAATTCTTTTATGTAAAAAATCACATTGCATTCTATTGTTATTTAAATAAGCTATAAAAAACTAAATATTTTACTTTAAAATGATCTCCGTGGAGTGCAATCGCTAGGAATCTTGGTCAACAGTAAACAACTCCTTTCCTTTTTTGATCATGGGGCTATGCGCCATTAACCACGCTCAGGTGGTTAGCCTAAAATGGGACCACCAGTATTTTTTCCCTAGCAAAATGGGTACTCATAGTATCAACCAAGGAAGGTTAAAGTTTGACATTCCTGATGACATCCATTTTTGATGAGTGAACATTTGGCAGTCCAAAGTCGAACTTTAGAACTGTAGCGTTGTTGTGCAACACGCTTACCACTAAGTTAATCGGTTTTTAAAATGTGCTTCAAATAGTTTAGCCAGATTTAGCCAAATGCACACCAGATTTAGAAGCAACATTATTGTCTTAATATCATGAATGAGACATTTTCTCAGAAACCTATGTTTCCATGTACATTTTAGGCATGCCCGTAGGAAGACATACATTGAAAATATTTTAGCATAAAACTATTTTTTATTATCTTTGCGAATGCTGGAAGGATTCGAGAAAACAATTACTATAAATTTATGATTAATTTTTACTTTAATTTGGCTGCTTACTTATTTTTAGAGTGTTTGCGACCTGAAATAACGTGAACTTTAGAAAAAAAAATATTCCATTATTTTTCCCCATTGTCTGTGAGACCCAATACAATGCGAAAATGGTAAACATTTTTTTTTCTCCCATCCTCTCAGATGTTTCCGGTTTTCGCGACAAAAAGTGGCAGTCACAGGCATAATAAAATTTTCGCTTTTTTTTACCTTGAAATTCGTTTATCCCAAATAAAGGAAAAATTTTAAAATTCTGTTTGTATTGTTTGAAAACAGAACATAAAAGTTAAGGATAGAGACTCAAAACAACTCAGACATTGTAAAAATTTCCCCTACTTTATTTCATTTTCTCTGATTTTTTTAAAGTTTATAGGAACAAAAGTTACATCGAAATTATAAAATGTCCACCCTTTTCCCGTGAATTTTCATTATTCTGCCCTCTGATTTTACGAGTTCAGGGGACTTGAAGTTAAGCCGAAGTTTAGTGGCTATAGTGCATAAACGTAAAGATCTTTTAAAATTCTTGTTAAGATATGCAAAAAATATACAAGATAAATATTTGTAATTGAAAACTATGTCTTTAAAAAGTTATTCATCATTTTACGTTTAGAATAGGTATTTGTGCATATACACTGTAAAACCTTTATGTAATGTTATCCAATTGGTGGTAACATGCTGCCGCCTATTTTATGTAGTTAATTAACTTATATAATGGTGTAATTTAACCCTTTATCTACTGACGGTACTTATAAGTACCACTCACTTTAACCCCTTCGGGATGAGCGTCTTTTACAGAATTTTTCACCCTTAGTCACCGAATTTATAAAACAGAAATTTTTGCCTAATTGAATCGGGAAAATGCTATTATTGAACAAGGCAAAATTTAAAACATAAATTTACTTGTGAGAATAATCACCGATTTGGAGCACATTACGTGGCACGAATACCGGTCTCTCGTCCCCAAGGGGTTAAACTTTAATGAAATAGGGAATATTACTAATATTCTAATGATACTTTGCAAAAACACTCTTTTAACTACACTTTATCCGGATACATAGCAGTAGTAGTTCTAGGTTTTTTATTTTAGTGAAGAAGGAGGCTATCTTTCAAACAGTCGATGTGTTTTGTGCCGACATTTTGTACAGATTGTCACGTTCTTCTTTTTATTGCTGCAGACACAGTAAAGGATACAAGATAAGAGTTGGATTCTTTTATGTGTTCATTATGATCTTAGAATACAATTTGACTAGCTAGTTTAGGTGAACGGTGTATGTATTTGATTTAACAGTTGGATTACTCGGTGGTACTTATAAGTACCGTCAGTACACTGGGTGTTGGAGAAAAACTTCTTGTTTACTTTTCGTCTGTGTAATTATCCCTCGTTTTACTCAGCTTTAAAATGTAATTACTAAAAAGTAGTGTAAAAATAATTTTCCTGGTATTTCTATTCTATTTCATTACACTGGTCAACAAATTTGAACTTTTGCTCTGTCCTAAAACAAAAATTAGTTGTTTTTTATGCAGGTTTTTGTGCTGATTCCGAATCTAGTTTTAGATTTACTCCAGCACGTCAAGTCTGTGACATATTTGCATATTTCAATTTATGCAAATTTAGTAAATTTTATACAATTATTTGCAAATTTAAGGTATAAAGCAATATCAGACAGGGTTTTTTGTTTTTTGTTATGATTACTACGTCATTTACTTCACAAAAACGATTTTCTGAGATTATACTGACATGTGACTGTAAAATATTGTACTTAATTTGCATATTTTTCAAGTTTTTCTAATAATGTTTCGGGACGTTCAAATATTTCTGCCGCACGAGTACGCTAATATGTTTATAAACCAGTTTTTTGAGCTGATTTCAAATCTTGTATCTGTTTTCTTCTATCACGTCTAGTTTTTGAAAAAGTGAAATTGTAGTTTTTGGTAAAAAAAAGCCAGAAATAGCTTTTTATGATGCTTTGTATGATAAAGTTCAACTAGTTAGGATAGATTCTACTACTTATTTTTTTTCGATTATATAAATTTATGTTTATGTCTCTGATATGAATCTGACCCTGTTCACCTTCTTGTCAATGAATTACACACCACAAAAAGCATCTTATATCAAACCTGTATTAATGCCGTGCAAAAGTAGAAATTCCTCTTACTCAAAAACTAGACATGACATAAGAAAGCAGACTTCAGATTTGAAATCAGCACAAAAATCTAGTCTAGAAAAACATTACGTCAATTCTGTGGCAACTATTTTAAAGTTGATAGTGATGTAAACATTACACCATTGAAAAATATGCAAATTAGGCTTAATAACTGATAAATAAATGTTAAGAATATGCAAATCGTGACATTTATCTAAAGCAAACAGTCAAGTAGTCATTATCTAGAAAACGTAATTAGATATGACATATACTGCATCTAAAATTTGCATAAAATAGCACAAAAAAGCTTATATTTGCATAAATTTAAATATGGAAATTCCTCAAAACCTGGACCCCCTAGAGATAAACGGAAAGCATATTCGGAATCAGCGCCAAAACTGATCTAGAATCAACTAATTTTAGTTCTAGGACAAAACCACTGTTGTCCAGTTTTAATATATTTTTTTTTTTATAGGAAATCGAAAAATTTGTGGCATCGGCTCTTTTTCGCTATGCTAGAAATGGCATATGTAAATTCATATATTGCATATGTGGAGATGCGAGAGAACATGTAGTCCTTCGAACATAGACGTCGCAAAACTAAAGGAATGCTAACCGGATCGAAATCTTAAGAAAAAAAAAAGTTTTTTTTTAACCCTTTAAGGGGCATTTTCAATGCTAAAGTTTTGAAATAATAATGAATGGTACCGGAAAAATTATTTATAAATCAGAAAAAGGCTATATTTCACATACTTATTAAATCGAAAATATATTTTACCACAATTCTCATGACATTTGAAATACCTTGTTAGTTTTCTGTAACAATATTTTAGTCATAGTGTACTGACGGTAATTTAAAGTACCACTTTAATTAATTACCTCTAAGGCGTTAAATTTATCACGGTTGAGTATTTTTATATGTTTATCCTTTAATTTTCATTTTAGTAACTGAAAAAAAAAATACAGTCGACCATAATGCAATAGATAAATGGTTAAATTATTATAACTGGTGTAATATTACACATCAGTGTAACGTAACACGAGTCATATCGGTTAAATTACTCAATAAAATGGAGATAGCAAGGCTGCCACCAATTTTATGGAGTAACGTTACATACATTTTTTATAGTGTATAAACATAAACACTAGAAATAGAGGGACTCACCTACCTTGAATTGTTATTCATACACACACACATAAACTGCTCAAAATTTGTGGCATAAGAAGTTAAAAGAACCATCTTTCGCTATAAAGAACTGGTGTGGTACTGTTTCCCTAATGAAAGGTTGGCTGGTCTCCAAAATCCGTTTTAAGAGCAATGATTATTCTTAAAGTTTCGTGTTCAGTTAAAGGATACTCTCATATAGCAAGTGTAATGGCCATTTAACCCTCTCGCAGCGCAACCTGAGATTTTCTGGGGGATGCATTTTTCCTTCTAATTAATCCTTCTTGATTATTCCCACCAGTTATTATTATTATTATTATTATTATTATTATTATTTGTAAATTTTCCCTTATTTAATCGGAGCATTTTCCTGATTAAATTAGACAAAAATTTTTGTTTTCAAAAACAGGAGACAAAAGAAGTTATTTCAATTATTTTCAAGCTATTTTAATAAAATAATTATGCAGTGAGAGGGTTAAAGTTGAGCCATATGTTACTACACCTTATGAATGTCTTTTCTGTGGACTAAACAATAATGTTAAATTAAAAAAATTCCAAGGATTTCTCGTTTTTTTTTTTTTGTTTTTTTTAATTCTTACATAACCGGTAACAGAAACATACGTTTGCAAAATTTTTAATGTTTGTAAATTCATTACTTACAATGCGCATTTTGAAAATTAAAATTAAATTTCATGTACAATTACAACAGATTAAATGTACCTTTTTAAGACCACTGGATTAATTTTGACACAATTATTCTAATTGGTAAATAAATCATATTAGATGTAAATTTCCAACTGGGCGAAAAATGTCCGGACCAGGATTCGAACCAGAGATCTCCTGGCTGAAGCCGCCAGTGCTCTTCCATCTGAGCTATCCTGGACGAATCTTGTGGAACTTTCTCACCCAGCTAACCTTAATGATTATAGCATCTGGTCTGAAACCTGGTTCAGCTCAACAGAATAAATCACAGGTAATGGAACTCCAGAAAACGCTGGATACGAAATTACACTGGATTAATTTTAACACAATTATTCTAATTGGTAAATAATTAAGACACTTACTTTATTTATTTATTTAATTTCAAAAATTACTTTTGTAAATTTCTCATATGTATATTCCTTTAACAATAAAACACTATACATTTTTTTTAATATGATGGTGCCTGTTTTAAAAAGATATAGCTTTTACGTGATATGATTTAATAATATATGGCTTATTAAATACATGATTGTGATAAACAGAGTTACGATCATATGTACCACATTATGTACCTATGTATATTTTGCCTATATTATCTATAAATGCTTAAAGATTAACAAAATTTATGAAAAGTGCATATTTATCTGATATGTTTTAAACTAAATTTATAATACATTGAAAAAAGATTAACCGTTGATTTTTTTTATAGCTCAATCGTATTTCATGCCCCAAACACGGGCAGAAAAAGAAATAAATTATTCTACAGATAGTGTGCAACATATGCGAGGAGAAAGAGCGAACGGCTGAAAGGATAACTAGTGAATTATTTTTAAACAATTACTGCTTTTCTTACACGCGAAACTTATATATATACTGAAATTAAATAGTTCTTACTCTGTTTTTAATGAAACAATCCCAAAAAATTGACACCGGAAATATTTGCAGAATAGATTTTTCCATTATAAAATTAAATTTTTTTACAACATTCATCAACGACGTCTCGCTGTCCGATCAAGTTACCTAACCGCATTTTAGTAGTTAGAGAATTCTAAAAAAATAAAAAAATAAAAAATAAAATAAAAGTAAAAAATGCAATTTAACAAATTACAACGACCATTTGGAAAATGTTTTTTTTTCGTACGCCATTACGTACGCCATGAATTAAACATTAATAGTGTTATTACACGTAAAAATTGCAAGCGACAGAAATCGCCTGCGACTCGTACGTATTATCCACCTGAAACTTATGTATTATCCAAGCACTTCATTGGCTGTTCGGGAAAAGGCTTTTCCATCGTCAGATTTCCAAGAAATCTGACGGACAATTTTAAATGAAATTTATTTCTTAAACTTCTAAACATCCCACAATATTACGTTTTATATCGTCGTATAGAGAAAAAAATGTACTTTTAAATGCAATTTGTTTGAAAGCTGTATCTCAGTTTGTTTCTGAGTTATAAATTTTTCTTTTGTAGTTTTTATTACTTTTTTGTCATAGTGGCAACACTCTGTTGTCCATCTCTGTTGAAAGTAAAGGGAAATACAGATTACTGTATAGACCAATCAAACAACGAATAAAATGATGATTAAACCAATAAAAACCTTCAGATATGCTTTTGATTTCCTACCCTAACGAGAACAATAACCATTTTTTCAAATGGTTAAAAAAATTATTCTGTATCGTCCTTAAAATATGTCACATCGGTACGCAACTTGTAGCATGAATAGACATCAGAAGACCGTTTACGCATGTGCCAAACCGAACTCACGTCGCGTAGTGTAAAAGTTTAACTGTCTAGTAGAATTTAATCCATTTTTCAAAACTTACGTTTTATACAGAATATGACTTGTCAGATATAAAAAGTGTCTAAAAAATACACAGTTTGATTAGTGCCATGATTATAGTCATGGCACTAATAAAACTGTGTAATTGTTCGATCAGTTGCGTGCATGAGATGAGCAGAGGGAGATGGAATTTTTCAAGTAGGCCACTACCCACATATACAGCATTTCCGTCAGAAAAAGACGAAAAATACAAATTTCAAGATTGTGTTAAAAGTGTGTTTTCCTTTCAACCCGTTGAGTCACGTGATGTTGTTTTCGTGCATCTGAATTGTCTACGTCACGAAAAGAGTCGATGAGAAGTCACAGTAACCTGCATGTGATGGGTGTGCATCTGTTTTTGAGCTGCTCTATGACGTCTCTCTATGGTCCGATTGTGAAGTCACATTAAGACAAATTTGCGTAAACTGTGACATTTGTGACGATTCTGAGTCCTACAGGGTAACAAAATTTTACCCGAAGATAATCCTAAAATTTTTGATCGGCTTTTATTTCTTCCGATCCAATTTGAATTACAATTCGCATCGTTTCGAGTAGTGCGATTTCACTCGATCCCGACCCGATGTGGGGTTTGGAATCCTGCATTTGTCCGAGTAAACAGATTTTATCAGGAATCGGTACTATCCAGTCCAGGCTCTGTTGGCTGAAATTTCGTTTGCTTCAGTTTGTCTGCGTGGAAGATTGGGGAGTTTTACTGAAAAATTTCAAGCTCCCTACAAGAGCCTTAGCGAATCGACTTCAATTTTTCTAATTAAGGTCAAGTTTAGTATAAAATTATACCAGATAGAGATTATACCAGAAACGGATATGACCCGTGTTTGGTCGGCTGTAATTTTCCTCGATGTTTGGATAAGAATCTTGCATCTAAAAAACGCTTCCTGATAATTTAAAAAAATGCATTAATCACATTTCTCAGTGCTGCATAATAGTATTTTCGGATGCTATAAATGCTCATTTAAAGATTTTAATTCTCAATAAACATATTTCCAGATACAACAGGATTACAATTATCATCAAAATTAATATTATTTTGTTACATTGTAAGTACATCTTTAACTACGCTGCTTAAAATGTATAACCAAGAATTGATAGCCTACTCAAAACCAGTATCCGTGTTGAAAAAACTGAAAAGTACACAAAAAAATTTTCCGGAAAATCATTGGCAGCAATTGAAATCTTATTTTTCTAAATAATTCTTTAAATCTGGAAAATATATGGTTTTCTAGGGTTTCTAAAAGTAACCAAAACTTTTCGGAATCATGAGTATCTCGGAAGAGGATATTCTATGTTTTCCATCGTGGTTATATGATTTTTTTCTTAAATTAAATATAAGTTGTTATATTTTATAGTATAAAGTATTGCATCCACAAGTTAAACCAGCAAATTTCGGATTTGTACAATTTCACTTTTAAAACGTAGTTTATCTCTTTTGACAAAATAAAGCCTGCACATTTGTACAGGATTTTTTATTAATTAAAATGATACTTTTTTTCTTGCATGTATAGAAATGACATTGTAATAACTTTTGTACTTTATATATTTACATGATTATAAAATTAACATGTATGCATGTTTACAAACACAGTAACAAAATTTCTTATAATCTTGCAGTGATACATTAACTAGTTCGCTAAAAATGCCCAAGCAGTTCCAAATACACTCGTGTCCAAAATTAAGGTCACAAATATAAAATCTGTAAAAACTGGTGAACTTTTCACTGTGTTGCGATAAAATTTGGTACAGAGGTATATTGCAATAGTAGAAAGAATGTATCACCATAACAGTATGGAAAAGATTTTAAATGTGAATTAAGAAACAGGGTTTATCAAAAAGTGTTAAATCATGAATAATAAATAAAGCATTTATCTCGGGAAAGGTGTGCATAATAAGGAGTGTGACCACCGTGCACCGCTATACAAGCCTCACAACGAGCTCTCATGCTAATTATGAGGCTGTCAATAATTTTTTGTGGCAACAAAGCCCATTCTTCCAAAAGTGCGGCTTTAACTTCTGGCGGGTACTGGGAGGGGGTTACGCTGTGCAATGGCTCTTCCTATACCATTCCAAACATGTTCAATAGGATTGAAGTCCGGAGACCTCAATGGCTAATTCATACGTCGAATATCCTCTTCTTCAAGAAAATCATCAACAATGTGATCTCTGTGTGGCTTTGCACTATCGTCCATAAACATGAAGTCCGGGCCTACAACACCCCTTAACAACCTCACATAGGCTTCGAGGACCTCCTTCTAACCGCCCTGTGTCAGTCGTGCGTGTCCCTTTCACTGCATCCAACAGGTGAGCACGGTTGTTGTGGAACCGAAGACATCAGTCTTGGTCACAACAAGAAGGGGGCGTGTTCTTCTCAGTGATGAGTCGAGATTCGCCACGAAGAGTGAGTCTCGTCGATTCAGCATTTGGAAAGATTTTGGAGCTCGCTATCATCCGTTTAACGTAAAATAAATCGACAGATTTAATGGCAAAGGAATCCTTGTATAGGGCAGCATAATGTTGGGTAGTCGTACGCCACTGCACGTCTTCTATACGGGTTCTGTCAACGCACTTCGCTATAGGAATGAGGTCCTTGAAGCCTATGTGAGGTTGTTCCTTGGTGCTGTAGGCCCGGACTTCATGTTTATGGACGATAATGCGAAGCCACACAGATCTCACATTGTTCATGATTTTCTTTAAGAAAAGGATATTCACAGTATGAACTGACCCTCAATGTCTCTGGACATCAATCCTATTGAACATGTTTGAGATGGTCTAGGAAGAGCCATTGCACAGCGTAAGCATCCTCCCAGAACCCGTTAGAAGTTAAAAGCCGCGCTTTTGGAAGAATGGGCTTTGTTGTCACAAACATTTATTTGCACCCTCATAAACAGAATGAGAACTCGTTGTGAGGCTTGTAGAGCAGTGCACGGTGGTTACACTCCATATTAAACTGACCTTAAAAGATATAAATGATTTAACTCTGATTCATGCTTTAACACTTCTTGATATACTGTGTTTCTTAATGTACAATTAAAATCTTTTCCTTATTGTTATGTTGCTATATTCTTTCTCCCATTGCAATATACATCTGTGCCAAATTTCGTGGCCACGCAGTGAACAACAGTTCATAAGTTTTTACAGATTTTATGTTTGTGACCTTAATTTTGGACATGCGTATAACATAGTTAATGTGCGAAAAAATAATATAAATTCTGTGTTTCATTGAAGTACTTTGTTTTAGACATATCATGCCACTTAATACTCTTTAAAAATGCGACCCTGAAGTCGAATAAAAACAATGATGCCAAGCCCTATGTAAATGTACTGTGAGAAAAAGGGGTTAAAAACCCACGATAGCTTAAAATAATTAAACACTATGTGAAGATTTTAATATCTAAACTATTTATTTAAATATTTAATACATGTATTTTTTCAGCTATACATTATTACAAAAGAAATTATGAAGCGAAAGCTGAATTCCTGCATTTAGTGATACTCGTTACTACATGCTTTATTATTTATTATAATGCGCAATTAATTTAATACCGGAACAAATACAAAAAAATTTATTTCAGTTACCTTTTATTTGCTATCAGAATTTAGAGTAACACAAAACATCAAATAACATACAGGCTATAACCTTTAAAATGCTTATATTTCTTCTTTTCAGACAATCTCAGAATGAAGAAATAGGCATAAAAATCGACCCGGAAACCCATGTTGAAAGAAATTACAAGAGAATTTGGTACAATACGGTTTGTTGCACAGTATAAAGGCAACTTTATGACCTAGATTTTCCCCCCTGTAAGTTATGTCAGTAAGGTTCAGTTTTATATAGCTTCTTATTACCTACTTAATAAAAAATAATCCATTTATCCAAATAAAAACAATTAAAACTTGATTAATTTGATAATCAAATTGTAAAAAATTGAATAAGAAATCTAACTTATTACAAAAGTTCAAAATTGCATTATGAGAAGCGTCGTTTTTTTAATAGTAGTTATTATTAGTTAAAAAACTACAGCATACAAAAAATTACCACTAAATTACGTTACTTTTAAATCGCAACTTTCGGAACAAATTTGTAACATCTATAACGAACTACATTTTGCATTCACAAGATGCCAACTTCACATACACTATGCAATATCTACACACGTTGAATTGTGCGTTCCCGCGTACACATATACTGATAATTTTCTCTTCAAGCAAAAACTGAACAAATGAGAAATAAAGAGTAATAAAAATCGGTGAGTAGTTTACTGTTTAAAAAATCAAAAGTCAAGACAGCATTACACTGCTTGCTGTACAGCAAGACAATACTATTTTTTGACATGAATCATTAGTTGCCTCCAGAAAGCTAGGACAACAAGTTCTAGATTATTAGAGGTTCTTCTTACCTACCTGATAAAAATAATTGATTTATCAAGATTAGGATCTCCAGTGACTTCATAATCTCGCGATTGGTTTGATTATAAAAGCAAAAATAAAAATCAAAAGAGCAATATTTTTTTACGTACATTTTTTTAAAAAATAATAATGTTTTAAATTAGGATGATCAGAAGCTGTACGTAACTTCTATTCTTTGATGTGACTTTCAATATTTAAATAATTGCGAAAAAAAGAGTATTTAAAAAAGTGTACAAAATATTGAAAGCAGTGTAATCAAACAAGAAAAACTAGTATGTTGTGGCCATCACAAAACTTTCTTCTATCTCATGTATGCCAATACTTCAAAATTCACTATCTCAGTGCCAAATTAAAGGGCAATCTGTGTTCATCATGCGAATTCTAAAAATATGAAATTCCGTGCATTAGTTCTCGAGGTATGACTGTCGCTGAAATCGTGTAAATCTAGCAAAATGCAGCATAGCAGCGCCACCTATTGGGTTATTTACACCAGAACCTAATTATCACCAACTTATGTCAACGTCTAACTGAATATGAAGTTTGGGGAAAATTCGTGCATTAGTTCTTGAGATAGAGGTATTGCGCAAATCATGACAAATGCAGCATAGAAGCGCCACCTGTTGAAAGATTTGCAACAACACATAATCAGCAGCAATATTAATCAAGTTATACTTAAATCTGAAGTTTGATGAAAATTCGTGCATTAGTTCCTGAGATAGAGCTATTGAGGAAACAGTTTAAAATGCAGCACTGCAACGCCACCTATTGGGCGATTTACACCAACACGTAATCACCACCATTTCATATGAAGGAATAACTAAATCCGAAGTTTGATGAAAATGTGTGCATTAGTTCTTGAGATAGAGCTACTGCGAAAATAGTGTAAATCCTGCAAAATGCAGCATAGCAGCGCCACCTGCTGGGATATTTACACCAAAACTTAAACAGCACCCATTCATGTCAAGGACTAACGGAATCTGAAGTTTTATAAAAATCCGTGCATTAGTTCTTGAGATACAGCTTTTGCGGAAATCCTGCAAAAGGCTACATAGCAGCGCCACCTGCAGGGCGATTTACACCAAAAACTAATCAGCACCAATATATATCAGGGACTACCTGAATATAAATTTTTATTAAATTCCGTGCATTAGTTCTTGAGATAGAGCGCCCACAAAATTTGTGTCGCATACAGACAGACAGACGGACAGACAGACAGACAGACAGACTCACAGACAGACATTTTGTAAAAACATGTTTTTTGGAATCTCTGACTCATAAAACCTGTAAATCCGTCGAAAACTGGAATTCGAAAATTTTCATGAAACCAATACTTTTTTCTTGTAAAGACAGAAGAAAGTAATAATGATAACAAAAACGTTCAAAAATAAATGATCACAAGTCATAACTCCAGTACTAAAAATTGTTAGATAAAATTGTTTGCTCCAGTTTCTTACTTTTGAATTTCTAGGGTCCTATTATACAGTGTTAGGCTAAATGATTCATCGGGCTTCAAAACACTGAGTATTGATTGATAGGCATACGACTTACAAAGACGGGTGATGCATGAAAACATACATACACTCACCAAGTTTAAAAGCCCTCCACGTGACTTGCGTGCAGAACACATCACTGCTGCTGTGACCGACATTGTCATAAACATGCTATTGAACGTATGGGCGGTACGGAATTACCGTTCGTATGGGTATCAGGTGACTAAGGCGCACGCATTGAACATTTGTTGTACGTACTAGAGACTTGTATATATCTATTCATGTATCACCCGTCTTTGTACGCCGTATACTTATAAATAAGCAGTCTTTCGAAACCCTATGAATCATTTAGACTAACTCTCTAGTTTAATTTTCTTCATCAGCTTTGTAGATAATAATTTTAATTAAAAAGTTGTGAAGTCTCCCGATTTTTTTAATACGGCTATTTCCAAATCTTTTCCTTTAGATTGAACATAAGTCGAAATTTTGTGCAATTGTGCCAACTATCATAACTTGTTATTTCCCATCGAAAAGTATAGAAAACCAATAATAAATAGTCACTTCTAAATTATTTTTAGGGTTCCGTACTTAAAAAGTAAAAACGGAATCATTATAAGATCACTCCTATGTCTGTATGTCCGTCTGTCACAGCCATTTTAGCCGTAAACTATGCAAAGGGGAAAGTTCAAATTGGGGGAAGTAATAAAGACTATCGACCCACATATTTCCAGATTACACAAGCCTGCAAATTTTGTGTTGTGTCATATTGCTTAGCTTTTGATAATTGATTCTTACGTATTATGTAGCGCTGAATCCGAAAATGGCTTTTATATTTTACCATCACGTCAGGATTTTTTGCAAAATTTTTACATTTTAACTTTGAAATTTACGATTTCCAAAACGGTCTGACGTGATGGTTAAAAATGAAGGTTATTTTCAGATTTAGTGCTAAAAAGTTCATAAAAATCAATTATCAAAATTTAAAAAACACAACCATCACTTCTAATTTATAGAATCAGAATTTTGCTATTTTTTTACTTTGAAATTTACGATTTCCAAAAAATCTTGACTTTATGATTAAAAATAAAGGTCATTTTCGAATTCAGCGCAATATATATATATATATATATATATATATATATATATATATATATATATATATATATATATATATATCAGTTATCAACAGTAAAGAAACACAACCATTTCCTGCATCTTTCAGTATCAGATGTTCTCTACTCTTTGTCTTTTTACCATTGAAATTTACGGTTTGCAAAAAATCCTGACGTGATGGTCATTTCCGGATTCAGCACTAAAAAATAAATAAAAATCAATTATCAAAAGTTAAACAACACAACCATCGCAGGCTTGTGTTATTAAACGTCCACAAATATATTTAGGAAAAAGTAGAGATGCTAATTAACTTACTTAAAAAAAAAAAAAAAATATTTTCTTTGTATATCTTATGGGGAAACGTGTGAAAGCTTTCGTAACGCTGAACTTAAAAAAAATTATTTTAATTTTAGGTATTATATGTTCAGAGATAGCGTCGAAAATGTAGTGTAAAAATATGTCACCCCCCCCCCCCTATTTTCGAATCTGCTGAAACTAAAAGTATTTAAAAAAAAAGGGGGAAGTAGATGTTAATTTAAAAGTTGCTGGACAATTATACAGTTTACCCTAGGTCACATAGTTTTTGAGAAAATCGAATTTTTCCGTTACACTCAAATTCCGATTTGTTGGCATTCAGCAAAGTTGTTTAGGAAAGCTGGAGGTACCTATCGTGGCAGAAGTATAAAAGCATTTTTGATAATGGTTTTCGAAAAAAATCGTTGGTAATTAGCCGAGATATTAACCGTTAAAGACAAGGACGGCTTGGACATACATAATGACTGTGGCGGCGTACTGTATGTACCAACTTCTTTTAAATCCTAGATAACAACTTTTAATGATATATTTGTGTAATGAAATGCCCAGTAGTAGTATAGCAATAAGGAGTAAAGCAATAAACGTCAAATTGTTAAAAACAGACCCATTTAATTAGAATTAATAACATAAATACTATGGAATTCGCGACTAGTTTGCAATGAGTGGATCTCTCAATACGCTTTCCTTGTCTTTAAAAGTTAATTAAAAACCTATCTGGAATAACGCGGCACGGACCCAGGTGGCGTTCCATGTTTGCGAACTCCTTTCGAAGCGGGCTTAGCACAATGCCAAGTTTAAACTTTAGACAAGGGTTTTGTTTCAGACACACTGCAAAAAGAAAAGATTATTACTACGCTGAATTTAGTTATATGAATGCCAAATGAAATTTAAATATGCATTTCTTTTATTGTCAGTACGAATTAAGTTCAACATAAACAGATTAGGATAAGCTTAAAAAAAGAGTTATACAGAATTGCAATATTTGATATTATTTGGGCTTCTTATCTATTTGAACTTTTATGGTATACTTATTCATACTTTTCCAGTATATACAGCTATATCCAGCCCCACGCTGTATAGTTTTTTACAAAATCTTATTATTCTTTTAGAAATGATTTTTTAAATAATACAGTTATTAATTCATATTTATCGTACGGAACCCTCTGAGCGCGAGGAATACTTGCATTTGACCGTTTATATATTTCAAGATTCCTTTTTTATGAATTACGCAATTTGGTAATTGCCAAACGCTCTAGGCTTAAATTATACCTAGGCAAAGTTATAATTCATATTGTGATTTTTATTTTTAAAAGTATGTGATAAAATAATGGGTTTTGGATTTTGAAACACAAAAATGGTGCATAGAAATAATATATATACACTGAAATTTCATTTCAAGATTCTCTCATTTCTTTAAAAAATGCAGTTAGATTTATATACATCTGGCGTACAGCAATCTATTAACGTGAATATTTTATGCATCATACTTTATTGTATTTCTACAGCACCGTTGTCATGAAACACATACAGGATATTTTCATATATACTTTTCATTAAACCATAAGTATGTTTGTATGAAAATTCCTACCTTCCACACAACTTAACTTCCGCGTGTCCGTTTAAAACAAATCTGTGCGTCTTTGTTTTCACGTCAAAATTTCTACTTGGTCAAAATTGATATTAATCTAACGAAAAAGTACCATATTTCCTATTGGAAACTTTGATTTTATTTAATCGTAGAACTGTGCAATGTTGTAATTCTATGCTTCTGTCATACTTTAATTACTTTGATAGGCTCTTCAAATATATTTTTTTTTTGTTCAAAATTTTAAACATCCAATGGGTTATCTAGGATTAGCTACTCCAATAACTTCCAAAAGGATATAGTTGTGTTGTCTCTATATGTTTTCAATAGCGCTATTTCCGGTATTTTTTCATTAGATGGACACCAGTCGCAATTTTGTACAATAGCACGAAACGTGGTAATCTGTCATTTCACATCGACAAGTTTTTAAACCCAACTATAAACAATCACTTAAACTTTCTTTTCGCGATTTCTTTATTTAATGGATAGGATATTTTGAAAAATAGATTAAGCAATTTGGCAACTGGCAAACAGTGAATACTCTAAACAGTTTTTTAATCTAAGAAATTATAATATTACAACAAACAATAATATACAATAACCTTATACGAGTTACACCTGTTTCCGAAAACCGTTCTTTATTTTTCGAAACCTGAGAAAGCGATATATTTTCGAAATTTAAAGAAACATTTCTAAAAACTTAAATTTCTTTTGATGCCACTAATTTTCGGAAAGGCTCTCGAAAATTATTTATACTGTATTAATCAGTTTTCTTATCCTGAAATATAAGTTTTTCGGATACAACCCATTGTCAAGTAGGCATTTACATGTACAACAACCATGTTTTACAGGCAAACATGTTAAAATGACAGCAATAAAATTAACTAAAAATTAACATAAAATCATTTAAGTATTGCGTGGTAGCTCAATAATTTATTTCCAGTGTCATTTCTTAATGTTAATTTAACATAGAAAAGCCAATTGATCTCATAACTTTTTCATTTTTTTCTTCCCACATTTTGTCCTTCATGACAAAATAATTTTATCCTTTACTAATTCTAATGATATTATAAATTTAAAATATAAAAATGTTTGCCTAACTTCAGGGTCAAAATGGATGATAAAATGCCTTTACATATGGGTGAATTATAACCCAGAGAGTAACATGGGCTAATTTTTATTTACATTATTCAAATATTTTTCTTAATAATTCCAAATTTAGCTTTTTTCATTGAGAATTAACGGACTTTTTCCTATAAAATTTAACGTTTTTTCTTCATTGTTGCAAATAATTCAAAAGTTGTAATAATAATTTATTTAATTTTAGTTGAAAGATTTTCACGTGAAAAATGAAACTGGAATATTTTATTTTTTTTTTAAGAATTAAGATGAATATGGCGTCATTAGGGAAATAAAAAGTACATTTTCAAAATAATTTTTTGCTTTCTTCAAGTTTATGTTGTAGTAAAAAGTTTCAAAATAATAGCTTTTTTTTACAGAGGTATAGGCTTAGTGAGGAATTACACAACTTAAATTTTAAAATGTTTTTTTTTTTTTTAAGTGTGTCGAATAATAAAAAAATTATGTATTAAAATTGAAATCATTTACATACTAATGATTACAGAAAATAGCACATTTATTTAATACTTTTTTGTAAATTAAAAAAATAAGTTTACGCCATAATCAAAAGCCATAAGTTTACGTGGGGTAACAGGGCCATGATTTTACCATTTGTCTCTGGTATTTCTGGCAATTCAGCTTCAAAAAGCTAATGTTCATTTGAATTATAGTCTGAACTTTTGTAAATGTGTTCAGTTAGGTTCCCTCTATAAGATAGACATGCGAAAATTTATATTTTAATATTTAAACATAAAAAATTATGCATACTTCATCTTTTTTTGTTCATGGATCCAGTTGCCAATAAAAATGGGGTAAGTGGACGAGGAGGGTCTATGTGCCACACGTGTTTATTTTTTTAAATATGGGATATCAGGTTCTGTTTGAAAAAAATGTAAGCAATGTAAAAAAAAAAAAAAAAAAAAAAATTAAATTAGGCAGATCATGTAAATTATATATCAACTAATGAGTGTTGTAAGGAAAATCTTTGCTGTCAATGTGTCTAAAAAACACTAAAAGTGAAAATATTAGATTTATTTATATCGAAAACATAAAAATTAATTAAGTACTTATGTACTTTAGTATAGGTAATAAGTATAAAAGTTACATGGGTATTTTAAGGAAAAAATAACAAGGTAAATCTATGAACAAACGGCTACGTAAGTACTTAAGTACTCCATCTGTATCCTATAATTTCAAGGTTTGGCTATCTCGCTTTCAGGGACAAGGTATTTGTATTTGTAAAAAGATGAAATAATTTACATACACCAGTATTTACAAGAGAATTTATTTGTAAATAAGCAAAAGTATATTTTCGCGTACTTAATGAAGGTGAAATTTTCATTATAAAATTCCGGTGCCAAAGTTGGAATTACGTATTAATATTATGTGATGCCAATAATGGCATCACCGTCCTTCAAGGAGTTAAGAAATTTGGTTTGATACCACCCAATATTCCTTTTTTAAATTTTATTATGTAATTTTAATAAGGTATTCTATAATTTTCTTTATTGTGATAAAAAAACAATGGCGAAATTTATTTTCCGTAGTAAGAGAAACTCAAAAATATTATTTATAACTATTGGAGTAACTGGATTTAACATGGTCCTGTTACCCCATTCTTGAAAAATTAATGGGGGTAACTGGGACACAGGGCTTACATTTTAAACATGAAGTAAATATGCATAGATACCTAATAAATTAATGTAGTTATATGCCTAATCTTAAAAAAAAAGATTGTTTAATAAAAGTACTTACAGTATTTTAATAAAAAGCCGAGGAAGCTCAAACAAACTGACGTTGTTTTAAAAAAAGAAGCGTAAATTTTACAGAACCTATCACAGCAAAGAGAGAGTTATGACTGAGTTAACACACGTTATTTTAGGAAGTAGAGATTAAGGTGCATTGTTCTCAAAAGCTAAAACTTAAAAAAAAACATCAAAATTTTTTTTATATATAAAATAGCCTACGGCCCAGTTACCTCGTGGTTCCAATTACACCAGCTAACTCTAATTGTCTAATCTAAGAAAAAAATTTAACCCCTTCTCACTCTCGTGATATTCATAGGCTGTGTCTTTTACTCAGATTGTTTGATTACCACCAGTTTCATAAAATAGTGTAACTTGCATTATTATGGTATCATTTTATAAGTAATTAAATAAGCTGAATATTTCTTTTCAAAAAAGTGGTGCAATTAAGCAATTTGAATTTTTAAACCGTAATTTAATGCGACAGTTAAGAGGTTAAGGACAGTTTAAGTTCACATACCAATAAAAGCTAAAGTTTTGAATAATCCATCCGTGAAAAGGATTTTCTAAAGCCATGACCAAAGCACTCTCTTTATTTATTTACACGTGGTAATCAATCATTGAGGGAGTGGCATTTTATTTATCGGTGGAGATAGTGATAGGAATAAAACCTCAAGCTACAATTTTGTAATATGCGCAAAGAATTTTTTTTTAATAAAAATGGCGATACAGCGAGATGATTTTAATTAATACAGAAACAATTTTTTGATTAATGGAATCGTAGAAGTGTATTTTAGTCTTGTGTGTTAATAAACTATTGTGTTTATTATAAAATAATTGTGTTATAACAAAATTTATGATTTATTTACAAATATTGTTAAAAGTGTGTGTAAGATGTATGTCTAAATGGTGTTACTTCATGAATGACCTTATTTTAGTAAATGAATGATTTAAAAAAAAGCTTAAGCAATTTAAATCAAAATGTTTACTTGCAGATTTTCCAATAAATTGAAACCTGCAGCAAAATCATTTAAAATAGGTATGGATAAATTATGTTTCTATCATAGAAGTAGAAATATTAATTAAACTATTAAATGTAATGAACTTTAAGTTTCAAAAAAATTAGAAGGTTCTTTAGCAATGAAAAGAACATATATACCTTAATGCATAGTAGATATCCTTAAAAATGCAAAGAGCACTAGTTTACTATACCTGTTTGACTTTCTTCAAGTAAATTGTTTTATTTTTATACGGATTTAATTATTTTCTTTTCAAAGGCCATATACAGGGTGTTCCGTTAAAGGGGTCCAATATTAATAGGGGTGATAGAGGAGATCACACGGAGCTTAAATCAGTATATAATGCCTGGCCGGATCTCAATAATTTTCAAGTTACAGCAAATAGAATGAAAAATCGGAAATTTGTAAAAAAAACCCTCATTGCTAAATTATCGATAATGCTACATAAAAACGAAGCACATATTTAGAAAGAGCAGAAAAAATCCTACGAAATGACATAAGTTGTTTTAGAATATTGAGAATTAATGGCGAGTTACAAGCTCTGAAACAGTGAAAAAATACAAAATCAAATATTTAGCAAAATAGTTAATCGTTAATTCCAAAAATGCAACTCTACCTACATCAAGGAAAATGTTATAAAATTTGGTCCATTCCGAAAGCTTTCGAAGAAGCTGACAATAAACCATATCAGTTTAATTGTATGGGAGAAATCAAGCAGTTCCCTAGTTACAACTCTGTACTGTTGCACGCTCGGAAAGGGCGAAACTCCCCCCATGACGATTGTAAACACCCCGTTTTAATATCTTTCAATTATACATTTCTGATCAACCTCTATCAATACCCTTTCATTATTCAGTCTGGTCAAGTGAATGACATATTGTGCAGCTCTCGCCTTGTCTTAAAGCAAACTCCGTGACTGCTGCGTTTCCTCCATGAACTTTCAGGATGATGAAGAAGAAGTACTTTTTATGCAAATTTTCTATGTGTATAGGAAGAAAAGTGTAATAAAACAGCAGTCATCAGTGGGCGTTATGTTAAAGGGAGGCTGTTGTAAGTGGGATTGTAGTAAGTTGATGTATAATAATTATGCCGGAATACTCTAACGAAGAATATGCGGACATGCATCTGATGTACGGGCAAGCTCCTGGAAATGCATGTCTAGCACAGCGCATGTACCGTGAGCAATTTCCAAGGAGACGTTGCCCAAGTTCGAAACTCTTCATAAAAATCGATAGACGATTACGGGAGACTGGATCGTTTAATACAGCAAGCATTGATGCAGGGAAACCTCGACATGTACGAACACCTGCAATGGAAGAAGATGTACTGAATATTTTTAAAGATAACCCCTCCACGAGTACACGAGCTGCTGCGTCTGAAGTCGGTGTTTCTCACCAAAGTGTGTGGCGTGTTCTGCGTGCAGAAAACATGCACCCCTTTCATGTGCAGCCGGTACAACTGTTATCAGTAACAGATTGTGCTCAGCGGACAGAATTCGTACGCTGGTTGCTTAATGTAACAGAAAATAATCCACAATTTCTGGAAAATATTTTATTTACTGATGAAGCAACATTTACGAGAGAGGGCGTGGTAAACACGCACAATATGCACACATGGTCATATACAAATCCGCACACTGTTTTCCCGTCGAACGCACAACAAAAGTTCAGTGTGAACATATGGGCAGGTGTCCTCGGCGATTATCTCATAGGACCGTATTTACTCCCAGATGTACTCAATGGCAGTACGTACTTGGTTTTCCTACGGGATATCTTACCGCAGTTACTGCAAAATGTGCCAGCAACATTGCGCCACAATATGTGGTTTATGCACGATGGCGCACCGGCACATTTTTTCATAGGTGTTCGCAATCACCTCAATTCAACATATCCTGGGAAATGGATTGGACGCAGTGGACCTGTTGCTTGGCCTGCACGCTCTCCAGACCTCAATCCGTTAGACTTTTTTGTTTGTGGACACCTTAAATCGCTGGTGTATGAAACGCCTGTGGATACACCGGAGGATTTACTAGCGCGAATCGTTGTCGCTGCAGGAGACATTCCCAACTCCGTCGGAGTTTTTCGGCGTGTTCGCCAATCTTTACGACGTCGCTGTCGGCTGTGCGATTCTGTTAATGGGCGCAACTTCGAACACCTATTATAATAATGTCCGTTCGTCTGCCTTCCGACATTGAACTGTGCAGCGCAGGCCAGAAGACTATGCTTCACATATGTCATAAAGTACGTGGAATGTAATTCTTTATTTGTCATTTTTCTTTTATTTTCAACACTTTTTGGCACAGTATTTTGTAAGTCACAGACCGTGGTGTACTCAAATTGTAAATTACAAAGTTTGTATGAATTAATTTAAAATTTAGTGTCTTTTTTAAATTTATAATTAATAAAATTATTATGCTATTTGTTATTATTATTTCCTATCATAAATTATGATGCACATATACATACAATAATTGTCCATGTAAAACATGTACTGAAACTTCTTGCATAGTTACAAATCGCAATATTTTTAATTATTTCCGAATTTTCACCACCAGTTTAATTTTAAAGAATTTAACTTAAGCTTTATATCAATAAAAGACCACTTTAAAATGTAGACTATTATTGTAAAGTTATTTTGGTTCATTCAACTCTTGAATAATTAAAAATGTTGCATCTCAGAAGAAGCATGATCGAAAATGTATAGTTGAGGGTAATTAAAAAGGCGGTGTTTCCAATCGTGATGGGCGGAGTTTAACCTTTGCTAGTGTCAAAGAAAGCGGAGTTGTAACTAAGAAACTGATTAATTTCTCTCACACAATTAAACCGATATGGTTCATTGTAAGCTTTTTTGAAAGTTTTCGGAATGGACCAAATTTTACTACATTTTCCTTGTTGTAGCTAGAGTTGTCTTTTTGGAATTAACGATTAACTATTTTGATGTATATTGGATTTCGTACTTTTTTCACTGTTTCAGGGCTTGTAACTCGTCAATAAATATTGCTATTTTAATACAATTGATGTCATTTTGTAGGTTTTTTTCTGCTCTTTCTAAATATGTGCTTCGTTTTTATGTAGCATTATCGATAGTTTAGCAATGAGGGTTCTTTTACAATTTTCCGAATTTTCATTCTATTTGCTGTAACTTGAAAACTATTGAGATCCGACCAGGCTTTATATACTGATTTATGCTCCATGTGATCTCCTCTATTACCCCTATTAATATTGGACCCCTTTAACGGAACACCCTGTATAGACAGCTATCTTGCGGTTTCGAAGCTCGCTATATAAACATTTGTAACGTAAAATGATAATATATCTACATGATATGTTAATTAGTTTTTTTTGTTCAGTTATAGTGCTTGCACATGAGCAAAATAAACCAAATAATTGGACTTGGATTCAAACTGGTTTGAACAGTTTTATAAATTCTTACCCGCAATAGTGCAATAATAATTTTAGACATTTCAACTTTAGCAGTGCGATTTCTGTAAATATTGATTAATACTCTGATTTTGAAAACTTTTTTTAATCACATAAAAAAAAGGAATATCTTAAGTGGACCAAAGTTCTCATTCCTGTCGCTAGAGCGCGCCAAACAGAAAGCACCAAACTTTTAGCAATGAAAGAGCTTATAAGTGTGCACTTTTTAATGATTGAAATTTAATATTGATTTCCAACGGGTCATAAGTAACATTAATGAGCATGTAATAGGACGAAATGAACTAATATTGCACTGTGATGTTGAAGAAATATCAAGATTTTGCTTTCGTATGGCAGTGAGATAATTAAATTCTGAAATCGTTGCAACGTGACATGACTGGCGCGTTGGATTTCGAATCGACGTTACATATGACTATATTATATATATATATATATATATATATATATATATATATATATATATATATATATCACAGTATGATGAGTTTCAACTCCACGTGTAAACCAGCCGGTTTTACGCATTGTTCCCCAAATTATCTTATACCGTTTATACTCCACCCACGATAAGATGAGTGATGTCTTTGAAAGTGATCGATGGTGATGTTACGTAGGAAGAACGTATAAAAAACATATGTTAGAGGAAATACATCCTTCTATATATAAAAAAAAGTTTTGATTTGGAAATGGACCAATGACAATCTGCGTAGATATTCCGGGTAGATCCACATCCAATTTGAATGCTTAAGCATGGCCTTTCATCGTTAATATTAAAAAAAACTGTTGCATACAAAAATATGAAAATCGGTGGTATTATAGAGAAATGTTTGATAAACACGCTGATGCTAACAGTTTTCAAATCGAAGAATTATTTTAAGAGATATTTAATGCTAAATTTGGACAAATCGTTCCATTAAAAAAGTTTTATAGGAGCAAAAACTATACATGAGAATTTAATCATCTTTAGATCATTTTATACGCTATACGTTCCCGGTGTGCAGATTGTATTTATTTTTCTTATTTGACTCATTTTTTGAGGTTTTATTTCAATTTTAAATTCACATTTTCAGCATTTCGAGAGATATTTTTTACAAATTTTAGAAAATGTTATTAATTTAAACTGTTGCCAGTTGTATAAACAGCACAAACAATAATGTTTACTTCAAATTAAAAATTTATTTGACACGTGACTATTATAAACAGAAAATATAAAAAGCAGGAACTCATTGAAAATTACGTCATAAAAATTATAATTACACGTGAATTTTAAAAGAGACAGAATATTGTAAAATAATAAATTCACAAACATGCGTTAGAAGTCTTAAATAGGAGAATTTACGTCACATTACACTTATTATATAAAATGAACAAAAAATAATATTGCTAAACAGTTTAAATTTAAAAATTGCTCGAGACATTTATTTAATATTTTAACATGATCATAATATTTCATTTCTAGCAAAAGTATTTTTATGTGAATATTAAAAAGAAAAAGAAAAGTTTGGTGAAAATTACGTCAGATTATATTTCTCAGATTCAAATTATAATTCAATCTTCCGAAATCTTTTTAATGCCGATCAAATTATCGTGCTGTTAGAGTCTGCGGTGTCGGAACGGGGGTTGACGAGCATAGCTCGTAGGGGGCAGAGTCCCCTAGTTATTTATATAAAAACTAAATTATTCGCGTTACTAGAGTTGGTTGTCAACCTAATTAACTAATAAAAGAATATAAATTATTATCGTTACTCATCAGCTAACTTATGATGGGTAGACAATAAATTCTGACCCGCGCAATCATGTAGCTGTTTGTGACATGAATTGTTTGGCATAAAACGTGATTGCAGCTCCTAGTATCTGGATTAGTTGAGATATATTAGGGCATTTTTCAGAAATCTATTATGCGCAGCATATGTGCTTGCACCAGAAATTTGAAAACCTATTGTAATACCATATTCCTTATGTACAAGTTGCTGTACTGTTAAGTTTTAGTCTCATAAAATGCTTTACACTGCTTAATGTGGTACTTCTTGAAGCATTATTATATGTTTTTTTGTGCTTTCCTATTTGAATATAAAGCACTTCGAAGTTTTCTACATCCTGGCAAGATTTGTATGTGGAATTTAAAAAAAGGACAGTATGAGGTAATTGAAAAATGTAAAGCTCTAGAAAATTCCGTGTTATGCCAAGTGATTTTATTTATTTTTATACAGAATTATTTAAAACTACATTCATTTTTAAATGCGGGGGTAAAAAAACATAACTGGACGAAAACTTGTGCTAGCAGATCTTTAGATGGAAAATGTATGTGTATAGATGTACAGGGTGGTTATAAATAAAGTTAACCTTACACTAAGTGCAAAATTACTTAAAAGATGACACAGTATTTAAAAATGTTAAATTATTTTAATACCTTAGTATACTTTCAACTATAAAACATAGTCTTCTTCGGAGGAATATAAGAAATACAACAGTTATTGATTGAACGCCTAATTTTCAAAATCCACGTAGATGGTGACGAAAGGAGTGAAAGTGGAAGTTAATTTATAGATCCGGAAACATTGGGAAAATAAAATAAAACATGGATATAGGGAAGTGGAAGATTACTTGTTTTTTTTCTTTCTTTAAGCAAACTGAGCCAAATTCTGGGTATATTGTAGGATAAAACTTCATTACAAACTGTATTTTCTTTAGTAATAATTTCTATTGATTCGTGGATAATTAAATCATGATAATTCTTTGAGGGATATATAATTTTTGCGTTTTCGAAATTAACTTGTATATTCTTGAATACGTCTAAAAGTTATAAATTTCTGGAGTTTTCACTCGCAGGTACAGAGATTATACTAAGACCTCAAATCACGAGTGGGAATTTTAACATGGAAAGATGTAATACTTGACAAACGTGACTTCAAGCTTCAAAATATATTTATTAATAACCTATTGCGCGTTAAAATGTTTTTAAATGCTTAATATGATGTGAATCGTGGAAAATGACTGGATTTCGAAAACGCAAAAATTATATATCCCTCAAAGAAGTATCATGATTTAATTATCCGCGAATCAATAGAAATTATTACTAAAGGAAAATTATATATCCCTCAAATAATTATCATGATTTAATTATCCGCGAATCAATAGAAATTATTACTAAAGGAAATACAGTTTGTAATAACGTTTTATCCTGCAATATACCCAGAATTTGGCTCAGTTTGCTTAAAGAAAGAAAAAACAAGTAATCTTCCACTTCCCTATATCAATGTTTTATTTTATTTTATTTTCCCAATGTTTCCGGATCTATAAATTAACTTCCACTTTCACTCCTTTCGTCACCATCTACGTGGATTTTGAAAATTAGGCGTTCAATCAATAACTGTTGTATTTCTTATATTCCTCCGAAGAAGACTATGTTTTATAGTTGAAAGTATACTAAGGTATTAAAATAATTTAACATTTTTAAATACTGTGTCATCTTTTAAGTAATTTTGCACTTAATGTAAGTTTAACTTTAACTTTTAAAGATGATTTAAGCATTTCTATTTATTTATTTACTAAAGTTAACCTGTTTAGATGTACGTATGGTCCATTCTGCTTGACAGATATCTGTGAAACTTGAGAAATACGTTATATGAACCATGGGAAAAAGAAATCTGCAATGAAAATAATAGTTCAGTTTTCGACAGATAAATAGCGGTTTTTATCTACGAGAAATGACGTTATGAAAATTTGGTGGAGGGAGTTTAAAAATCCAGTAGTGGCTGTCATAAATTCATTCTGCACCATGTCGTCAGAGAAGAAAGAACTAGCGTTACTGGTGAAGTTGTTATATCAAAATGACAGTAATTTTTCACTCAAGATGGTGCATCAGCTCACATAACCCGAGCAGTGACGGCGCTGCTTCATACCCACTTTGTAGATGATCGGTTAATTTCAAGAAGTTTTCCGACAACCTGGACTGCTTGTTTTCCGGAATCCCTGTGACTTCTGGTTGTGAGGATTCCTAAAATATCGTGTCTATGGAGGAAGCATGCGGACTCTGGCTGATTTGAAAGCAAGTATAAATCGTCATGTTGCTGTAATTGATCAAGAAACCATTAGCGCTACTGTTGAACACGCTATAACACTCTTTGAATATGCGCTTGACGCAAATCGAATGCACATTAATTATATGCTATGAATAAATAAAGTTTTATTTTTCTAGATTGAGATTTTCGGTCTGCATGAGCGCACTTCTCATTTGGTGGTGGAAATTTGAACTACTTTTTTATATTGTACATTTCTTTCTCCGTGTGTCACGGTGTTCAGCGGGATGGTTCACTTAAATGCAAAACTCCAACCATATTACAGGAACTAAAAAATTTATTTAACATTTTTTAGTAATAAAAGGCAAAATAACTTAAAATTATTAAATGGCAGAGACAGAAAATCCGCATATAAGAGGCACGCCTGAGCGTGACCCCAGACCACTAGGTCTTACATGTTTGCAGCTCGAGATCAAAAAGTCCAGTGGGTGATTTCATAAGAAGCAAATAACACTTGGCGCTATACATCGCCAAAATTCAAACATTAGCACCGTGACCGAATAGCAGACAAAGGGTTTTATTCGCGGAGCAAAAATGGTTGCGAGAAATAACAGTTCTACATATGAATTTCTCAGCGAGCCCACAAATCCTGGGAATGATTATCTAAACCAAATGATTACGTTAAATGCTTGCAACATATAATCGCGAAATGCCAAGAAAGGCATCTGGTAAAAAAACTGACAAATAGATTTAACATACATGAAAAGTGATTTAAAAGACCGCATCTAATTTCGATGAGAGAGGCGAGAGAAAAACATCTGGAGGTGTTTATATTACAGACCGGCATTCGTTTGAATAACTGTTACTTAAAATTGCAGACTGCTGCCTGAGAAAAATGCCGAGGATCAAGGGCATATTAAGAATTGCTTATCTATGCGGTGGGCAAAAAACCGATACAATTAAATGAAGATATATTGATACCAGCAGCTGTGCTTTATTTTTTATTTATTTTATTTTATTTTATTTTATTTTTGCACTGGATGCAGTAACGAACAGTTCAATGAGAAAGGGAAAAAAAGTAACTGAATATTTAAGCGAAATGAATCAAAAATGTTTCAGAAAGGAGGAAAATAGTTTAATAAACATCCGTGTGGTTTTAAGAAATGAATTTAAATATATTTATCAGTATGAAAAAAAAAAGGGGGGGGGGAGATAACATGCATTCAAAGTAATAAGGTTATGTTTTAAATTAATTTTGAATAAAAAGAGAAATATGTGACAGAAATCTGTTACACCGTGGTCCGTATAACGTATTTTCCAAGTTCCGTCGATATCTGTCTACAAGAACGGACTCTACGTAGGTTAAAACAGAGTAACTTTAAGTATAACCACTCTGTATTTTTGACCCCTAAATTTATGAGACAGAGATTACATTTCAAATAGTTTCTTTGTCAGCATAATACGCTTCGACCTTTTCAGACAGTAAATTTTATTTTTTGTTATAATAATCAAAATCCGTACACATTAGCTGTGGGAACGTCATTTTTTATCTAAAGAACATTCTAAATGTAATGGCTCATTCCATGAAGGCAAGTGAAATATTTTTAATTTACTGAGTTTAGCAATAATTCTCGGCATAAAAGGGAAAGTTTTTATTTTTTTTTTTCATAGAAAACAGATAAAATTGTACTTGACATTTTGAACATTATTCTCCAATTACTTTCCAAAAAAGAGGCGTTTGTTCAGTAATTGGAGTAATTATCGTTAGATACTTATTTTGAGAAATCATTTATTGATTAAAAAAGTGCTTACAAAAGGAAAATGGACAAAAATCCTATTTTGAAACGTATTTAATAATAGGGTAGCTAAAATTATAAGCTGTCTTTAGCTTTTATTTAACGAAATTAATTATTGCATTTAAGAATTAGATATCGTATTTCTTTTAGTGGAGGTAGAGAGAAACGAATTATGATGATTTTAATATAAAAAATTAGAAAATAAAACATTTTTATCCCCTGTTACAAAGTTTTAATTCAGTCTGCCTCAAATGCAAACTTCATATGTTTTAGAGATTTTATATTTTCCGAAAAATATAGTACTGTAAATGGTTTGAAATGTTATACTGTACGTTAGAAAAAAAATAATAAAACTATAGTGAATATTTTTACTCTAAACGTTTAAAGCAGTGTGCTTCTTTTATAAATAATATTATTATTTTTTATAATCACCCCAAAACATTATCCAATTTATGAAAGTTTTAATTATTTTTAACGGGCTCTTTCTTTTCCTTACACGTAATTTTCTCTAAAAGTGACATAGAATTAAATTAATATTATAGATAAACACAAAAAAAAACACTTCTGTTAATTAACAGCTTAAAAAAATGAATAGTTATGGTGCATATAACTTTGTTATTAAAATCAATACAAGTTAAGTTTAGATTATTATTGGAGATTATAATTTTAAATGATAAATTTATAAAAGTGTTGTGGTATATAAAAAAACCCGAACTTACACTTTCTATCTAAACGATTTATAAAAATGTGCCTATTATTTTGTATCTACTGTATTTTTACGTAGATATTAAATAAAAAACTTTTAAATCGTGGTTTTGGTAAAAGTTGCATCGAGCAGTAACTATTTTTCTGATAATGAGTGCAGTTAATTGTATTTTTTATAGTAAATTGCAATACATACATTAATATCTTTAAAGGTAATTATTTTTAAGTTAACTAATTACTTGAATCTGAGAAATTAATTAGAAAAAAACAAATTCATTAAATTACATATAAGAATTTTTGATTATGTACGCTAAATCTAATTAAAAAATAATTTAAAACAATGTATAGAACATTATGAAATCATAGAAAAGGCATCAAAATAGTGTCTTATATGTAGATCGGTAAGTTTTTTTTTAACATTGTGTATGCACATAATAGTGCATATTTATATTGCCAAGCAAATGTATACTTATATAATTTCTTTATAATATAAACCACTTTAGAAATCGTATATTTGAAAATCGCACTTAAAAAAAAAAAAAATTGCGAATTTGGTGGTATATTAAATAATGGATTTTTGTTTTATTTTTTACTGAAATGTTTTTCCTCGTCATCTAGGCCTTCCATACTCTTAAAAAAAACTGTTGTTAAAACATGAATACATTAAAATGATTCTCAGTTTTTATTACTAAAATAGGCATGCAATCAATTCCACTTCGGATTTAATTAAAAGGATCGCAGATATCAAGATTGGGGATAATACAATTCTTGCAAGTTTTGACATTAAATCTTTATATCCATCAATAAATGTACAAGAAATTAGGAATGTCATTGAAAACCATATCAATAGCAATTCATTACAGAACGACAATATTAAAACCACACTTGTATCAATTTTGAATTTATTTATCAATAGCAACAACTTTGTTTTCAACGGAAATTATTATAAACAAACGGATGGGGCCCCTATGGGATCTCCCATCTCCGGTTTATTAGCTGAACTGAAACTAAGGCCATTAGAGAAACAGATTTTATCCACCGCCGAGTTAAAACCTGAATTATGGATTCGTTATGTCGACGACATTCTCATAGTGTGGAATCATGGCCTTTCGAACCTGGAAATTTTCTTAAAGCATGCTAATAGTATTGACAACAGAATACAGTTTACATTAGAAATAGAAAAAAATGAATCTTTGCCTTTCCTAGATGTTGAACTCATCAAGAATAAATTAACACGCAACATAGATAGGAAGGTTTATAGGAAACCATGTAGATCCAACAATACAATATTTTATAATAGTACAGTTCCAATTAACTATAAAAAAGCAGCCTACAGATTTTACGTAAAGAGAGCATTCGAAGTATGTACTGATGCCTATATACAGGAGGAATTAACTAAGATCAAAACAATCGCAGCTGAAAACGGTTACCCGAGAAAATTTATCAATAAAGTAATTAATGAGTTTAAAAGCAGGAACTGTATAAATAAATTACACAGTTTTCAAAATTTTGTAGTATTGATTACGTTCCTCAACTTTATGAGAGAATTAGGTTTGCATTAAAAAAATATGATATAGCAGTAATAGCTAAACCTCCAGCTAAACTGCAAAATCTAGTTCACAGAAAAGTTCATCCGGTAAATTCATATGACAAAGCAGGAATTTATATGTTCCCATTCAGATATAAAAATAATAATAGAACTTTTACATACATTGGAATGACAACCAGAAGGCTACAGGAAAGGTTGAAAGAACATATGGCTGGTATAGGAAACGGGAAACCATCTACAGCTTTAGCTCGGTTAAATTTAGAAGCTGATATTGACATCCTTTTTAGTAAAGCAAAGATCATCACACATACAAATCAATTTAACACATGCATTTTGAGATAGTCTATTGAAATTTTAACGAGAGGTAGAAACACTTGTAATGATACATTGTCCTGTCATATACCGAGCATTTGGTTTGGTCTACTTGGAGTCAATGGAATCTTTGGATTGGAATGATCAATGTAGCTGTATGGACTCATCCGTCTTCCCCCTCCCCCCTCTTTTTTACAGTTTTTGGAATCGCCCTGCGTTATTTATAGCGGTATGCATTCTGCAGGTCTTCTTCTCATTTTTCACCCCATTGATGATGACCAGGGTTTGGTCGAAAGCGCTCGTGAAGTTTTTTACCATCTGATTATTGGTTTTAATGTTTTAAAACCTGTAAATTATATTTTTTAGCACCTATTTTAGTAATAAAAACTGAGAATCATTTTAATGTATTCATGTTTTAACTTAAACTATTAAGGTGAATGTGTTGTTTCTCTTACATATAGTTTTCTATATATATTTAAAAACTGCTGTTTTTACGTTATAATACTGACAGCTGTGGTGTCAGTTTATAGCCGTAAAATAAGCAGTAATATATTGTCTTATAAATGATTTAAATCATATATTACTGTTTAACGGTATATTACTTGCTTATTTTACGGTTTATTATTGTTAATTTTACGGTTGTAAGCTGGCACTCCTGCTGCCAATACCATACCGTAAAAACAACTTTTTTTTTTACCAGTGTACCTTTCTCACATGAAAATGACAATAAGACACGTGAGAACTAATCTTTTTTTAATGTACTTAGAGTATAGTAACATTTTACCAGAAAGAAGCATACTTTTATAGAGACAGCAATTTGTGACACAGTTCATATTTAAAACTACATCCTCACTTATTTAGGAAGCGACGACAGTGGAAACACCACATGTAAAAATGCTGCCATTGACGAGTGTTTTCCCCAGAAACAGAGATTTCAACACATTTCAGCTCACAGGCTATCAGAACCTGAGAACTTATGTGCCTGCCGTGTGCTGTATGTACGTACGCATGTACGTAACGCGATAACTCTTGATAGAAATATCCCATTTGCTTCAAATTTTTTTCTAGTTTTATTCTGATAAGGCGCCTCTCTGATTAGTTTTGGGGGTTCATTGGTTAAAGATAAAGGGAGAAAAGGAGGGTTAGTCCACAGTCCACACTTCTTAATTCAGATAAATGTGTTTTTCATGCAGAATTATTCGATTTGCTCCAAATTTAGTATACCGGTTTATTATGTTAAGGAGCTTCCTTGATTAGTTTTGGGGGTTCATTGGTTAAGGATAAAAGGGGAAAAGGGATGTTAGTCCACCCCTCTTAATTCAGATAAATGGGTTTTTCATGCTGAGTTATTCGATTTGCTCCGAATTTGGTATACCGGTTTATTACGTTAAGGAGCTCCACTGATTAATTTTCGGGGTTCATTGGTTAAGGATAAAGGGGGAAAGGGGGGCTTGTCCACCCCCCTTAATTTAGATAAACGGGTTTTTCATGCAGAATTATTCCATTTGCTCCAAATGTGGTATACCGGTTTATTATGTTACGGAGCGTTCCTAATTCCCTTTGGGGATTCATTGGTTCAGTATGAAGGGGGAAAAGGGGGGGGGGGGGCTAGTCCACATCCCTTAATTAAGATAAATGGGTTTTTTTGGAGGATTATGCGATTTGCTCCAAATTTTGTATACCGGTTTATTATGTTAAGGAGCTTCCCTGATTACATTTGGAGGTCCATTAGTTAAGTATAAAGGGTTAAACGGGGGCTAATATCCCTTCACCTTTTTTTAGGATCTTTATTCTTTAAAATAAGAGTATAATATACAATTAGTGTGAATAGTCTGTGAGCTCAATGCCATCAGTTTAGCTGAGCACTTTTCTTTTTTATTTACAGTTTTATTAATAGTAAAACTATAAATTGATTGTAAAGTCAAGTTAGCAAATTTAAGATGCAAAGAAAGCCACATGGAAATCATTTGACAGTGATCTACAGTCCTGTGAACAAAGTTATCACCCACTACTATTTTTGTCGTAAATCATTAAATTGAAATTCTGATTAGGTGGTTGCATGAATATGAAAATGGAAACAATCTTTCAATTTTTTAATATCAAGAGTATTTTGACTTCTTATTTGGATTATTCGATAAATTGCGGCTTCCATTAGCAAACGGTAATTTTTTTGGCTAAGCAATTGTGGTGTTTAATTTCGATTAAGCAATTACTGAGCAATTACGTTCGGGAGTTATGCTGATGCTGGTTTAAATTTTCGAACGTCCTAATGTTAAATTCATTTTTAATCGTTACAAAAGAGACTGAAATACCGGTATTTTTTAAGCATAACTGAAAACATTTTCGACGGAATGAGGTGTAAGTGCATAAGTAATTCACTAATGCCACTTCTTAAAAAAAAAAAAAAAAAAAAAAAAATTAAGCAAATAATTACAACAAATTCTATTGCTAAATGTACCTATATTAGAAAAAAAGACAGTACGAAATTAGAAACATGTAATAAAGAAGTGAAATTTAAATTTCTCTCTCGCTATTAATTTTTTTTTTTTTTTTTTTTTTTTTTTTAAATAAATAAAAAAAGTAATTACAACAAATTTCACTGATAAATATCCCTATTTTAGAAAATCAATAAAAAATTAATAACATGTGATAACAAAAGATAAATTTAAACGACATGAGTATTTCTCTATAGCTATTTTTTATTTCTTTCAAAAAGTTAAAGAAAGTAATTATAATAAATTCCATTGCTAAACATCCTTATATTTCAAAGAAAATTAAAAACGTAGTGAGAAAGAGAGATTTAAAAATGCATAAACAATTCTCGTTCGATATTAATTCTTTTAAAACATTAAGGAAAGTGACTAAAAGACTCCCCTGATAAATTTAAATATATTAGTAAAGGAAGCGTCGTGGATTTTATTTTCATTTCTTGTATAAATTCAAGGAATCTTTATATTTAAAATTTAGTGAAACACTTTTCTTCTTTTAATTAAATAGAAATAGCAAGAACAAAGAACGCCAAATGTTTTTTTTTTCATCTCACAAAGGGTATTTTCACAATGTTACTGATAAGTAAGGAAAATTGTGTAAAGTATGTGCACATATATAGACAACTCGAGGGTATATTAGAAACAAAGAGCTATCGAAATTCTTCGAATTCCTCGGCATTACGAATGTAAACATGCAACTGTTTGCGATTTCTTTTATTCAAAACAAAATATCTTCTGAAATTCTTATTCAGTTGAATTTTGCTCAATTTTGTAGACAATTTAATATTAATATGATATATGCTAATTAGTAAAATCAAATTCAAAGTATCCTGATATTGAATAAACGCAATTACATTTATAAAACTTCCAATACTTATAGTTCTTTTTGTTTGATTACGCTTGGAAATGTTAAGTAACAGTCTGCTTATTAATTTCGATCACCTGAAAAATAATACGATTAATGATAAATGCAGCATATATAGAAAGAAGCAATTGTTGTAGTCATTGTCGCATTGTAAAAAATATCAACATCTGCATCGATCTAAAATAAATAAGTTTTAGTTGAATCAAGACTAATGATGATTGTTCATTATTCCTTATCAAATACATTTAAATCACCTATACGATGTAAAAAAATTTATAAGGTTACAACGATTTTTTTTAGAAAATAGAATGCCTAGAACTTTTTTATGGAACTCCAACAAAAAATTCATGTAACAGATTCACGTTCAAACTGTAATATATATATATATATATAATTAATATTACATGTATAGGGTTCCATCTGTATTTAGTATAATGGTTACAGTTATAATTTGCTACTAAATTTATTAAATTAATTATTGTAATAGGATTAGATGATGTTTTGTAATAATATTATGGCTATATATATCTGCAAGCTTACTAAGAATTTTCCAGGAAACTGGGATGCCTAAAAGTTTTTATGTAACTGCAAAGAAAAAAAAATTAGTAACCATACAGATTTCTGTAGCTTTAACAAAAACTAGTTTTATAGATTTACATCTGTGTAGTTACAAAATAGGTTAGTGATTAAAATTATTCTACATTTTTATTTGGGGTTATCCTATGTTTCAACTTCTATTAAACTAAAAAATCACAATAAAAAATTTGTAATTTAATCGATTACAACGACCATTTGGAAATTTTTTTTAATAAAACGTTTGTAAAACGCCGTGGCCAGTGGATTAGAGCCCCTCGAGAGATGCCCTTTTACTATCAATCGATTAAACATTAGATTAAATATATAGAGAAAACTATATGTAAGAGAAACGACACATTCACCTTAATACTTTAAGTTAAAACATGAATACATTAAAATGATTCTCAGTTTTTATTACTAAAATAGGTGCTAAAAAATATAATTTACAGGTTTTAAAACATTAAAACCAATAATCCGATGGTAAAAAACTTCCCGAGCGCTTTCGGCCAAACCCTGGTCATCATCAATGGGGTGAAAAATGAGAAGACCTTCAGAATGCATACCGCTATAAATAACGCAGGGCGATTCCAAAAATTGTAAAAAAGAGGGGTGGAAGGGGGAAGACGGATGAGTCCATACAGCTACATTGATCATTCCAATCCAAAGATTCCATTGACTCCAAGTAGACCAAACCAAATGCTCGGTATATGACAGGACAATGTATCATTACAAGTGTTTCTACCTCTCGTTAAAATTTCAAATAAAGAATTTCGTTAACAAAAATAAAATGCGAGCATCATTTGACCCCATCCTCGACCGAAAACAACAACCATTTCCAAATGGTTAAAAAGGTTTAAACATGTATCAGACTCCGGAATAATTAAGAGATGTTGGCGTCGATGAACAACACATAAACTGTAAATAAAAATCTGTAATTCTACAGATATAATGTTACATATTACTGACATATTATCTGTACACTGAACAAAAATGCAAATCTACAAAACTAGTTTTTGTAAAGCTACAGAAATCTGTAGCTTTACAAAATAATCTAATAAAATTAGACTAATCTTACTAAATTTTATCTGTAACTCGGGTTGCAGTTGCATAAAAAGTTCTAGGCATCTCAGTTTTCTAAAAAAAATTCCTAGTAACCTCACAGTTTTTTGATTTACGGTGCAAAAGTGTATTGTTGCCATTACATAAAAAATTCTAGGAATCCAACTTTCCTAGAAAAATTTTAGTAACTTTACAATTTTTTTTTTTACATTGTACGTACATACTTCTAGATTAAACATTTCAAAAAGAATTAATTTTTCTCTCAAATAGTGCATTAAGAATGCTTCTTATTAGAATTATAAAAAAAAAAAAATGGTAAAAGTAATACCTTTTTTCAGATCCAGTTTACTTCAGCAACTACTAACTGTTGAGAGAATAATAGAAATACTCATAAACATTTGTAATATCTTATTGTGATTTATTTTCCAATTATTTAAAATCACTTTTTAAACTTCTTTCTATTTTAATCAATATTTCAAAATAAGCAGGAAAAAAGTAGTGAATGTTTGTGAATTTTTTAAGTATGGTAAAAGGTAATCAGTTTTCTCATTAAGATGCAATTTACGTGAGAAACTAGTAACTGATGAATGAATAAATGATACGCTTTTAAACATTTCTAATATCTTGTTAGAATTTATTTTCCTGTTTTGGAAACCAATATTTGAAAATTAACAAAAGACTTACTTTTTAATATTGTAAAAATAATGCCGTATTTCATTAAGTTCCAATTTACTTGAGAAACTAGTAACTAATGAAAATGGATGAAATGTTGCTAAAGATTTCTAATATCTGGTTCGGATATATTTTTCTGTTTCTTAAATCAAAAATTTTCTATTTTATTCGATATCATTTAAAAATAAGAAGAATAAATAAAAAATTGTTTATTAAAAGAATTATTAAAAAAATATATTTTAAATAATGCCTTTTTTACTTAAAATCCAATTTATTTGAGCAACTTTTATTGATAAATGAATGAATCAAATATGCTAAACATTTCTATTATCTTATTCTGATTTATTTTCCTGTTTCTGGAACCAATTTTTAAACATTTTCCTATTTGAGTTAATATTATTTGGAAATACTAAGAGAGGTAAAATATAATTAATATAAACATTTTAAAAAATGTTTAACTTTAGCTTGAATAACAATCTAAATAAATAATAATTTAGTTTTTAAAGAAGATTTAAATATTAATTTAAAAATATTCTGTAACTAAACCATTCCGAATAAAAAAAAAAAAAGATGCCAATTTAAAATGCCACATGATAAAAAAAGAGAGTTTGGAAATGTATACATATTTTATTATTTCGTGTATGCCACGCAGTTTTACTTTTCACTCTTTATTTAATAACGGAGTTGCGCTTCATGCATGAGTATTTGAGATTTTAATTGTTTCCGACCATTGATCCATAGATAAAATTGTTTGTTTGCTAATTTGTATTTAAATTAATTAACTATTAAGCAATACATTCTGAATATAGAACAAAATTTAACACAAACTATACAATTTACGAAAACAAAATCTGTTTAAAACGCTTCCTCACTTTACTTTTTCTGATAATTTCGCTTCCGAATGAGATATTAAAGGTATTGATCAGTCAAATCTAATATTCCCCTGACTAATATTAAACCGAAAGGCGTAGAATTTGTATTTTTCAGTGGTGAGATACCTTAGAGCGTGTCAAAAAACGAAACTCTATTTTAATAGCTATTAACTCTTTTTTAATAGCTATTAATTAAATTTGTTTCTGTAGAAACATTTGAAAAGAAACCCTATGCAAAAATCTACTTTTGAAGAGATGTTATGACGAAAACATTTTGAGTTCTTTTTACAATATGATCAACGGATACTTTAATCGCTATTGTCAATTTTTTGAAAAAAACTGATTTTGATTATTCCGCGCATAATTTTTAATTATTGGCTGAATAGAATTTCATGAAAATTAACCTGAGGATATAAACCGTATATAGTTGCAAAAAATGACTTACTATTAAATTCACCAAGTACGAAATATAAATATTATGACTATTTTTATTTTTAAAAAATCAAAATTTAGACATCATTTCTTGCTTTTTTTGTCTAGAATTAATCATTATAAAATAATAAAAACACTTGATTCTAATCAGCTTACGTGCATATAAAATCGATATTGAAACATAAATCATGTATTTAAAATACCCGACGTTTCGAACTTTACCTTAAAGGGCAGTTAGTTCTAAGTCCCTATAACTACCTTGTTAAATTAATGTATCTTTTCTCAAAAACTACCAAAGGTATTCACTTTAAATTGTTTATATACATATTAAGAATATTTTCTAATAATTTGATATCAACTTTATAAACAGATATTGTTTAGTTACTTAAAAAAAATCAAGGATAAAAACCACTTTTAAATAACAAAAACTTGATTTTTCCATAGGAAAACTTTTTTATAAAACTTTTGTACAAATGTTTGTAATAAAAATTCACTTCAGATTGATCAGGGATATGTGTGAAATGTTTTGGAAAGATGCAAACAATAATATGTAGTAGTTTCTATAAAAAGGTACATCGAAGTTCAAAAAGCAACATTTTGAGAAAATTTACTTTGAAGTTTTCGTGTGTAGTGTTTATGTACGTTGTAAACAAACAGAATTACTTAAAAAAATAACCTCTTGTTGCCGTGGAAATAAATGTAATATACCATTCGAAAGGAGAAAATAAAGGATACAAAATATTAAAATAAAAATAAACAAAATGGCTTTTTTCACGCATTTGAACTTTCATAACATAAGATAATCACATGTGAAAATATAGCAATCCATACTAGGTTCACATTTAATGCAATTTCTCTATTTAAAAAAACCCGACCTCTTAAAATATCTCATGAAATTAATTTCTTTAACTTCTTTTTTTCTGTGTACTCTTCTTACAAGTATAACGCTTTCTTTTTGCTTTATCAAAACACTTCTAAAATATATTCGAGGATGAATATATATATATAAAGGTTTCAAGGGTAATTAAAAAATATTTATTATCGATAGACAGAAAACAAAAAAGGGAAATTAAGAGGTATACTTGCCGATCACTTTTGATATAATCACCAAATTTATTTAGGCACTTTTCTAAGCGCAGGACCAACCTGTTTAACCCGGTTTGGTAGAAATCCGGTCCCTGTTCTCGACTGCTGTTTCCAAATCACTGTCTGAAGAGAGCTTTGTTGGAGATAAGTGTTACTTCAATTTCGGAAAAGTGAAATAGTCACTGTATGGCAGAGTTAGGTGAATTTTTAATCTCAATTATCCGCATTGAAATTACAAGTTAATTGCATGCAGCTGATTGTAGTTAGACACATTCAAACGCAGAAATTTCGCACACAAAATGGAATGGGGGCAGTTCCGACACCCCTCTTTAGAATTATATTGATTGGTGTTCTATTGGGACTATTTATTATGGATCAGATAGGGGCCAAAGCGGGGTCCCTCGAGGACACCTTGGCGGTCCTTTCTGGGACACGTGTGATGGGGAGTAGTGGTCACGGACACGTACCCAATAGTCTTACAGTGCTGTAAGAATTTTTTACGGCATATAATTTTAAATATAATTAATTACACGCAATTAAATTGTAATTACATTGAAGATAATTGCAGTTACGAATTTGCCCAACAGTGCTGTATGTGGGTAACTCCAGATTTTGCACTTGAACATTTGCAGTAATTTTTGAACTTGAACTGCTTTATGGGTCCTGGCATTATCATGCAGTAGGGTGACACAATCACTTAACATGCTAAGGTGTTTGCGTCGGATGACTTCAAGTAAAGTATCAAAGTGTCACAAGCGAAACGCTTTGCCATTTCAATTGCTCTCGCGCATTTGAGAGCTTACATACTCACTTGCACAACTGTTGTAAGACAGCTAGAGCCATCTGTCTCACTTCTGAGGGAAACAATTCCCTCCACATTGATTAGTTTTCAAATGCTGCTGCTTGTAACATTTTTTTTTATCCTCCCTAGATCTAAATTATATATTTGAAGAGTTCAAATATTAAATGAAAGCAATGATAAATATTAAGTGAAGTCTTAAAATAAATAAATCTTTTCAAAATGTTCTTTTATTTTTGTCAGAATTTTCTATGCGAAGAGGTTCATTCCTCAGTGATATCTCAAATTCCTCTCTCTAATGTTAAACCTACGGACATAGAATTCATTCGTATTTTTTAAATTTCTAAGATGGAAATTAAAATTTTTAACTTATTTTTTTCCATGTACTCTTCTTCAAGAATATCTCTTTCTTTTTTTATTTGAGAAAATATTTATGAAATGTATACTTAATTTTATCTGAAGGTGTAAAATCTTACTCACAGCTCACGCTCTACTTTAAGATTTTATAACATAAAATATTAAACTAAGTATTTGTTTTAGAAATATATTGTCAGAAGGAAAAAAAAAAGAAAATCTTGCATTAGGCATAAAACATGAAACACTTACCTACACTACCAGAATTTTATTAAGAAAGTTTATTATTTTCCTACAGTGAAATGATATGTCTATTGGTTGTCCTAAAATGGACTGACTTATTTTAAAATTTAATAACTTGCAAATGGTGCCAGCTATTAAAGAAATTCTTGCAGGATGTTATATAAGATGTCAGGAATTTTTTTTTCTTCATACACGATTCCCGATTTCAGTTCAAAATAGCAGCATTAGGTGACATCTATAGGCACTAAAAACAGGCCGATTTTGTGGCCTATCTCTTCTCTCAGTATTCATGCGAAAGAAAGAGGTTATATATCTTGAGTGGTTCTTAGCTGCCGATGCAATCTTGATTTTAGTGACCCAATCAATATATTTAACAGCCTTCTTTCGAATCAATACTGGGAGATGAGAGAGGCCAAAGCGTAGACCTGTAACCAGCGCCTACTGTTTGCAGTGCCATCTACCCTTACTATTTTGAAAGGAAATCGCAGTATAAAACTCCTGACATCTTACATATCCTTCATGCAAGATTATTTTAACCCCTTCGTGACGAGAGCCCTTTGCTTAATTTTTAATAGTTAACCACCGGTTTTTGAAAACAGAAAATTTTGTGTAATTGCATCGCGAAAATGCTCTTATTAAATAAGGTAAAGTTTGCAATAAAAGATAACTGGTGAGAATAATGAGCGATTCTGAAAACCATACGTGGCACGTATACCGGTCGCTCGTCCCCAAGGGGTTAATAGGGGTCATCATTTGCAAGTTATTAATTTTTAAAATCAGTCAGTCCTATTTAAGACACTCGATATGTAAACAGTTTAAATAAAATGCAACCGTTTTTTCACATGGGTCATAATGTAAATGAATTATTTTGTGTGTCGCTGTAAACGAACTACAAATCGTACACATTTCATTTTCAATAGAAAACATTCTGCAGTGAGCATGACTACTACCAAATACTAATTAGCATTCTAACAATATTTACCAGTGTGACAGCGCGCAGAGACAGGCGTCAGATAACAAGCAGATAGATAGACGGCAGATAGATGGACCAACAGACATAAAAACTTGTGAACTACATTCGAAAGTGTTAAAAATAGACGTCTTTTCAGAAGACTTCACAGAAAAATGATGTTAAAAATATCGATTTTCTTGGGATATATATATATATATATATATATATATATATATATATATAGTTTAAAATTTCCAAAAGTAATTTCAAACATTACCACAAACTGTAAACTTTAAATGAAGTACAATATTAACTAAACCATACAAGAAATTTTTTTAACATAATGAACTATCTCTGAGAAGCACAACATAACCAACTTAAACTTGAACAAAATCAACCTAAGAAACAAGACAAATAACAAACTAACAAAAGATGGAGACAGGCTGCGTGTCTTATGACACGCAATGCAGGGTTAAAACTGTTTTTATGCATGAAACATTCCCCAGATTTACCTGTCGAGATCATACAGAAAAAAACGAAAGAAACAAGATCAAAACCAGATTAAACAAAATGAAATTGACCGACCGAAATCAATCAATTTCAAAAGTGATCTGTTTCCTCTTCACTTTCCACACTAAACCACACTAAACCACATGCTTCAAGTAAAGGTATCAGCTCACTTCTCTTCCTGCAAGTTCTTAGATAATTATACGTCATATTTTTGACCAGACTCACAGGATAACCCTGTTTCACAGCAATTCCGTACCATTTAAGCATATTCTCTCTCAAAATGTCTCTATCTGATGTCAATCGGTTTAATCGGTTTAAACCGTTAATATAAATATTTCCGAATATCGATATATGGACATTTGATTTGAAATTCAATATTGCAATTATTTTAAAGTTAAAGTTTTCTCTTTTATCATAAACCGATGTAATTAAATTTCTGTTTTCTAATTTTAGATTTACATCCAAATAATTTGAATTATAAATATTGTGATTGCCGGAAAGTTTCAATTCTAACTTTTTGGATAATAGTTAAAATCATCTTTGGCCTTCATTCCGTTTAGCTCAATAATTAAAACATCGCCTATATATCTTAACTGATGATGTCTTTATGTAAGTCACTTTTATTTTCATATATATCTAGATACATGTCGGCAAATATTGAACTGCATCCCCCCCCCCCTAGGGACATCTTTAATCTGCTTGTATACCGTATTGCCCTCATATAAAAAAAATTCTGGAACTGCCAATTGAAACAAATTTTAAAATTCGCTTAAATCTATGTATGCATCACGTGATCTTATTTTTGTACCTTTTTTTATTTTTTATAATTCTCTCTCTCTCTCTATATATATATATATATAATGGTAATCCACCCCCACATGTTTAACATTAAAGCTAAAAATTGGACGCTTAACTGACTACACTTTTAAAAATCATAATGCTCATGTTACCCGAGAGTGCGGTATACACATCAAAATACTATATTTTGCTATTAATCTTTTTACTACTTGTACGTATTCAAGAAATTTTTACATCCATATTTTATGAAATACGTTTTTTCTTCTTTTAATTAAAAAACAATAACAGTTATACAGATCAACAACAAAGAATTTCAAATTCATTAATTCTTCTCATAAATGGTATTTTCAGAATGTTACTTTTATCTTCAAATAATTGTGGAAACTATTTACACATAAATAGACAACTCGAGAGTGTATTGAGAACAACATTTTATCGAAATTCTTAGAATTCCTCGGCATTCAGAGTAGAAACATACAAGAATTTGCAATTGCTTTTATTTTAAATGAAATATTTCCCTAAATCCTCATTAATTGAATTCTTGTTTAATTTGGAAGATAAATTAATATTGAAATGTATGTTATGAGTAAAAGCAGAAAACAAAAGGATTCCGGTTAATGAATATTTACATTTCTAAAAGCTTGCATACCTTTAGTTTTTACTTTTTTATGAAAAATGTTAAATAGTATTTTTTTAAAGTTTTATTTAACTACTTTTGATTTTTTTTTAATGATAGAGTATCTTAACAATGTAAAACTGTGTTTTCCAAGCTTTGGGCTTCCATGAACCAGTTATCGGAAAATTTTTGTTTCTGCTGCACATGCACATGTAGCACTATTCGCTGTAATTGTTAAGAAAAAATGTCTGATAATACAACCCTGCGATGTTTGTGGTGTTTAACTTATGAACTCTATATTTCAAAGTCAAGATTCTTATGTATTTTTTAACGGTGAATCCGAAAATGAACTTTATTTTTAACCATCACGTCAGGAATTTTTGCAAATCGTGAATTTCAATGCTGAAAAGTTAAAAAAAAAAATAGAAAACATATGATACTGAAAGATACAGGATATGGTTGATTTTCTAAACTTTTGATAACGATTTTTATATATTTTTTAGCATTGAATCCGAAATTGGCATTTATTTTTAACCATCGCGACAGGATTTTTTGCAAATCGTAAATTTCAATGGTAAAAGTAAAAAAATAGAGAACATCTGATACTGAAAGATACAAGAATTGGCTGTGTTTCTTAACTTTTGATAACTGATTTTTATATATTTTTTAGCGCTGAATTTGAAAATGACCTTCATTTTTAACCATCAAGTCAGGATTTTTTGTAAATCGTAAATTTCAAAGTCAAAATATAGAAAAATTCTGATATTATAAAATTGGTGTGATGGTTGTGTTTTTTAAATTTTGACAATTGATTTTTATGTACTTTTTAGTGCTAAATCTGAAAATAACCTTTATTTTTAATCACCACGTCAGAATTTTTCGCAAATCGTAAATTTCAAAGTTAAAAAGTAAAAATTTTGCAAAAAATCGTGACGTGATAGTAAAAAATGAAGGCCATTTTCGGATTCAGCGCTACAAATTACTTAAGAATCAATTATTAAAAGCTAAGCAATATGAAACAACCCAAATTCTGCAGGCTTGTGTAATTTTCCCTTCCTTTTCAATAGCAATGTTTCTTTTAAATTACAAAACACAGGAGCAATAACCTTAAGATTAAACACATAAAACACTTTGTATTATATTGACTCAATTTAGACATGGAGCCAACTTTGCTTTTGTCTTGCAACAGAAATTAAAAACCCTTTGTTTCGAAAGAAATAACTGGTAGGATATATCTGTATAAAACTAGCCACTTGGGCATTAAAAAATACAAAATAGAAACATCTTTTCCTAGCTTAATTCGACGCGATCAAATGCACTTCTGTAACACGTTCACGTTAACGTGCATCTCCTGTGGGTCACGCTCTACTGTCGCATCAGGTTGTGTGCATCACCGGTGGGTCACACTCGACTATGCTATAGACGGCGTGCACTGCAGGTGTGTCACACTTGAATATTAGAAAATTCAGTAGCAAAAACAATGCATTATTATAAACTTAATACATTCACGACGGGAAACGAGAATTCTCGTTTTCATTCAAAAATATCATTGACTAAGATCATGGCTTCTAACTTACAGAAATGCATTTATATCATGTTTTCTATTTATGCATTTGTATCATATTTCTTTAGATTGTAAGACATTTTATATTAAATTCGCACGCATGTAGTCAATAAAATCATGTCTCTAAGTAATTTGCTTACTCTATACGAACTTTCAGACATTCACAATCAACTCTGCTCGTTATAGTCGGGTTCAATCCAATTAAAATATGAGAGGTGCGGGTCATTACATACAGTGTCTGTATAAGCGACAGTTCCGCAGCGACTGATGAAGCGAAATATGAATTCGAGCGCCATCTCACAGCGAAAAACATGAATATCTGCGTCAGCGTGAACATGTTAAACTCTTCTGATTAAATAATGACAGTAATAATCAGTGTTGAAAATTTAGCGGAATCTCTTAACTGAAATATACAGTACAATTTTCGAATAGATACTTGTTTTAATTGCAAAAAAATTCTACTTTCTTCTGGTAGATGACGACATTCCATTCTCAATCGTTAATTTGTTTAAATTGTATTCTATCTTTATCAGATAGATGGTGCTACTGCATATTTTCTTTCTTACGATTGGTTAAAGAGTTAACACGTTAAGCGCCACGTCAGCCACCGGTGGCCGACAGCGAACTTTCCGTTTAAAACGCGTCATTCACCGATGGCTGACGTCTAAAATATGATACAAAACTGAAAAAAAATGCATTGTTTTAAATAATTACTGAACAAATATTTAAAATTTACCTACCTTTTATTTATTACAGGATTATACTTTCTTAAAAATTTCTTTAAACATTGTAAATTTTCAGCGCTTCAGTGTCAGTCATCGTGGTACTCAAGGTGTTAAATGATTGGAAACATAACGAACTTTTTAAGGGGTTTCAGGTGTTTTACTTTTTACCTGGTGGTGCAATTTAGCTACATGCCACATTCAATTTTTTTTCTCAGTCTGTATAAAACATAAATGCATAAAATTTTTAATATAGGCAGCATAATATATCTTCTATTTAAAATAATTTTTTTAATACTCTATATTGAAATTTTATTTTAATTTTTTATGTTTAATTTTGATAAAAAATAAAAAATAATTTTTTGACTTGCATACACTGCGCGCAAGAATGTAACAAAACTATTAGTTCAAGAGCTCCCAAAATATTGATAATGATGTAAAAAGAATATATATTGAACGTGTATTTCATTTGTACGCGATTTATTTATTTATTTTATTTGAAATTTAAATTTAAATTATAAAATTTTGAAAAAAATTATTATTTTATTAAATAATTGCCAATTTTAAATAATCAATGCAATTATAGTACTAAATTTGAAGTATAAGTTATTCTTTACCTTAAAATGAAGATATTTACCAAGTTTCATGCAAATTGCATTATTAGTTTGTGAAAAATGCTACGCGCAAACATAAAATTGAAGAAACAATTTAAAATTTTTTTATCAAAACTAAGTATAACAAAATTGACAAAAAATTTCAATATAGAATATTAAAAAAAAATATTTTAAATAGAACAGATATTAGGTTGTCAATATTAAAAATTGTATGCATTTATGTTTTATAGCGACTGAGAAAAAAAATTAAATGTGACATGTGGCTAAATTGCACCGCAGTTTAAAGATAATACTCCTGGGGCCCCTTAAATTCAAGACGGTTTGGCTCTGTTCTTTAAAAGCAATATAAAACTCTATCCTGTTGATGGTCATAGACGATGACTAAAAAGTTGTTTATTTCAATTTAATTTTAATGTTTGTATGGACCATTCAGTAAATTTGTGATTGTTTATTTTCATGCTAATATTCATCCAAATATATTTCGATAAAAGTAAGATAATATTTTTTTTTCTCCGATCTATGTTAACCATCCATTATAATAGAAACTGTTTATACTTTTAAGAAGTGTGGTTGATATTTTGAATTAAAACAAAGTCGCTAAATTAGTCATCATAATAGTAATGTATAGTAGGGTGAGCCGCAAAAAACTTTTTTTCGATTTTCGATGATGGGTGTGCGGAAAAGTTGACACTCGTGGTACTAAGTTTACACAAAAAATTTGAGATTTTTTGAACAATTCCTTGATTTGTCGCAAATGGCTTGAAGTTTTGCTCAAATGCTGATTTTTGAAATTTTTTAGCAAAAGTTTTAAAAATGTTAAATTAAATTTATTTCAGCTGAATTTTCTGGAAATGTCATGAATGGTGTACTAAATGTTTAAATAAGCTGCGATTATGTATTAATTAACAGTTATGTCTATTTTGAATTAGGCGATTTTTATAGCCTTTTCGCGTAAAAGTGATCAAAAATTGTAAGTATTGTTTAGTTCGTTCGCCGGTTTCTCTTTTTTGTCTTTATTATGGTCCTCGCTCTTCCTTCTGTTTTTCAATGCGATCAGAGTCACATATTTGTATGACGGGCCATAGCACGTCTTGACAGCAATTCTGAAAGAAGAAGAGGGTGTGGAGCAGAAACCAATGAAAACTCAATCATCATAAAGATGAGGGAGGAAATAGGAGATGGGAGAAAGTACGAGATGGGATGTTAATTATTTTTGTGCTCTAAAATACATATGTTCTCAGAAGATTCAAATAGTGGGAACTTTGAAGCAGGCAATTCCTCTGAATCAGAATTTGAACCAGGGAGGGCCTTTAAAAGCAGACACTCCCATACGTTTATCCCTTTCTGACACAGTGTTCGTCACATTTAAAACTTGTATATGAAATAGCAAAATCATTATATAATTTTTAAGCCAGAATAAAGCCTACTTTGGAAAAAATTAAGAACTGCAACATTTGATATGTATTATTCATATGAACGAGCATCTATTCCGACACCGATATCAAATGTCTAAACTAGATGGTAGAACCACTTGACCCGAGACCTTTACCAACCCAATCAGAGCTAGATTAATGTAGTACTGAATTCTTCAGCTTTTTGCATTTCTAATGTCTATGAAAAAGGAATAGGTTCATAGAAAGTGACACGTACATATGCTCACGCCATTGGTGATATTTGCTTCGTCTTTCGACGGTGCCGCTTGTCCCTTTTTTACTAAGAAGATCGGTTTATCTTTTCTACCATAGAATAATATGTTTGTAATTTTACTTCCTCGAAGATCTTCCTCCTACTATATCTTCTTTCTAAGTTTCTTTTTCTGTCTCCTGATTTTGTTTTTATCGATGACGAGATCCTTATTAACTGTTCTTACAATTTCTGCATCCTGAAGCACAGAAGAATCTCAACTCAATTTACTTCAATGATATACCAGTTCTAAATACAGCGAACAAAGTGTGAGAAAGGGACATGCGTTTGAGAATGTCTGCTTTTGAAGGCCCTGGTTCAAATTCTAATTCAGACGAAATGCCTGCTTCAAAGTTTCAACTATTTGAATCTTCTGAGAATATCTGTATTTTTGAGCAGAAAAGTAATTAACATCCCATCTCGCAGTTTCTCCCATCTCTTATTTCCTCCCTCATCCTCATGATGACTGTTGCGTTTCCATTGGTTTCTGCTCCACATTCTTCTCTCATTCCAGATTTGCTGTCAAGACATGCTGTTGTACGTCATCTAAATGTGCAACTCTGAACGCATCGAAAAACAGAAGGAAGAGCGAGGAACATAATAAAGACAAAAGAGGAAAACCGACGAACGAACCAGACAATCCTTACAATTTTTGCTCACTTATACGCAAAAAGGCTATAAAAATCGCCTAATTCAACATACACATAACTATTGAATAACACATAATCAGAGATCATTTAAATATTTCGTAAACTAAACATGACATTAGAAGTAAATTGAACTAAAATAAATTTTATTTAACATTTTTTTAATTTTTACTATAAGAGTTCAAAAATCAGCATTTCAGCAAAACGTCAAGCGATTTGCGGTAAATCAAGAAATTGTACAAAAATTCTCAAAATTTTTGTATGAACTTAGTGCCACAAGTGGCAACTTTTCCGCGCTACCCATCATCGAAAATAGAAAAAAAAAATTTCCGGCCCAGCTGCATAGCCGTCATAATTAGGACTGCCCAACAGAATTTGAATTAGTTGCCGTCTATTGAGGATTAATACCGGAAATAACTTTTCCTATTTTAAATAGAATTTTAGTATACTATGTATTTCATACACAAATTATAAGTTGTATTTACTAGTAATACATAAAACCTTTCTGGTGGTAATTGCTAAAACTGTGTTTTACACAATAGTTTGTTTATGTAACTTATAATATTTAGATATTAACTAACTTCTTTGACTCACAGCTGCCAACTCTTTTTTGTACCACAAAAATTTAAAAGTTAATTTTAGCTTTTATTAATCGCCGTAACCTAAAAAAATTTTTCTCGTACAAAAAAAAAAAAAAAAAAAAAGTAAGAATTGGCAGGTATGCTTTCACTGTATGAATAATCCAAGCTTCTCAATAACATTCTGATAATGTTGGAAAATACTTCATAATAAATACACAATGTAATGTTTTCCTTTCTTCCCCCTTGATTTACATTTATTATTTATTATTATTTTTTTTTTACTTTGTGTATTCTACACTTTTCCTATTCATAATTGTTGATTATAATATTATAATCAATATTACTATCGTTTTTAATATTGGCTTATAATATCAATTAACCTTTATTTATAGATGTTAAATAGATCGTTAAAAACTTAATTAAAATTTTGTTTTTGGAGAATTTAAAATGTTTAGAAGTAAAACAGCTGCATTAATTTAATTCCAGCATATTAGTATTTTGTTTCACTTAAATCCAATATTCACTTTAATTTTCGACATGTTTGTACTAAGATTACTTCAAGTCGCAATTTGATGCTTGTGAACTTTGAAAATTAGCTGTTTTATCCTAAATTTTAAATGAAAACCTTACGAACGTCAGTTGTGACTTGCATCTTGAAACAGATTTTTAAACTGGATTCATTTTTGAAGAGTAAATTGTTTTCATAATCTGAAGATTAAAGTTTATAACGGAGAGTTCAAAATGGGAAAAGTTTAGTATAAGTTTTCACGAATAGGATTATTTATTTATCATTTCCCATTTCTCATTTTAATCAAAGTTGAGTTTTAGAAATATTTTGTTTATGTAAAGTATGGGTAGTGTGAAAATGGACAGTAGAAAAATCTTTTTGCAAAAAGCATTTTAATCCTTTCAAGAACGATATTTTTGGGGAGAGTGGAGGAATTACTTTTAAGTTTAAACTAATTGGATGTATCAATCCCAAAACTTTCTTCTATCTAAGACATCTTAATATTTCAAAATGTAGTTACAAATGCCAATACTTTAATTTTATTAGTTTAATACTATACCAACGTTCACTTTCATCTTACGTTTCTGCTTTAGTTAATTAATCGGAAAAAAACGAGTTAATCTCGATCGTGATATTTCTTAAAATCAATAGTTTTCCGTTATTCCGTTGCACAACAGCTGTTTGCGAATAGCCGGTTTATCGTGATGCGAAGTCCCCGTCGCTTTACGAACCGCCGGTGTGCAATAGAACATCGAAAAAATATATATATACAAAAATCGCTAATACAATGCCCCCTTTCGGCGAAATATTTCCAAATTCAATGAGGACCTGCTTAGCATAGCCAAAAAATACACAAAATATTTGGTTCAATTCTATACAAAACTTCATACACTTTTTGATGGTACAATGATGAAAATGACACAAAAATAGCTATTACAGCACCCTCTTCCGTCAGAATTTTGCCAAATTAAAGGAGGTCCTTCTTGCCATGACCAAAAACATACACAAAATATTTGTTTCAATTCTATTCAAAACTTCATACACTTTTTGATGGTACAATAATGAAAATGGCACAAAAAATTCTATTACAGCGTCCCCTTCCGTCAGAATTTTCCCGAATTAATGGAGGTCCTTCTTGCTACTGCCAAAAACATACACAAGAATTTTGGTTCAATTCTATACATAATTATTTACACTTTCCGATGGTAGAATTATGAAAATGGCACAAAAATCGCTATTAGCGCTCCCCCTTCGGTCGGATTTTTTTAATTTAAGGGAGGACCTGGTTGCCATAGCCAAAAACACAAAAATGTGGTCCAATTCTATGTACAACTTCATACACTTTTTGATGGCACAATGACAAAATACGGACACACGGAGAGACAGACATTTTATATAAACGCGTTTTTTGGAGATTTCTGATCTCTAAAACTTGTAAATCCGTCGAGAACCGGAAGTCGAAAAAAATATCGATTACAATACTTTCTTAAATTGAAGATAGAAGAAAGTAAAAATTAAAAGTATCTATCCAAATCACAAGCGTTAAAACCGAAATTTGATGAATATGTCATTTAATGAAATGTAACAAATATATTCATTTGACGTTCTATTAAAATGACAATAAGATAAGGTAGAATTTTTGAAGATTTTTGTAAAATATTTAATTACAATAATATTAAATAGACTTTAAAATCTTCCAGTGTTGAAAAATTATCGGTTTTGAAAGGTAGGATGAATGCACTTTAAACTTAAAGAATGAAAATTATGTTTAAAATAATTTAATCGACAACGCCGGTAACAGTTTTGACCCTTTATCTACTGGCGGTACATATATATATCATTAAAATAACTTACTATAAAATTCATTTAATACATCGATTAGTAGTAATACAGTTTAGAATGAGTTATAGATGCATTACTTTATCTTGTTCCAAAAGCATTATTGTTTACACAAAACAAAAATATTCTTAAATGGATGATTTCTTTTTCTTCTGCATCTTTTCACATTTCTTTGCGTTGGAGGGAGGGGGAAGGGAATTTTTCAATTCGGAAATTTTTCTATTGTAAGAACATTATATTTGTACATTTCCTAATTCTACAAAATACTAAGAAAAATATTTAAATTAAAAGATTTGAGTGGGGTTATAAATATTGCATAAAATCTCTATAATTTCAAATTTAATTAATCCTTCTAAATTCTTCAATTCTTCTAAAAATTTTCTAAAATTTATTAAATGATTATGTAAATCTTCTAATGTAGTTTCAACAATTCACGATAAATGCTTTAGAAGATAAAATTTTCATGAATTCATAATTCAGCACATAAAGGGTTAAGGAAACGTTTTATTTATATTTTACTACTAAATGGTAAAACATAAATAAAGATATTATAATGTATGTTTAGCCATGCATTTCTACAGGCAGACAACAACAAACGTAATTTTTAAGACTAATAAATATCAATTTAAATTTACCTGTATTTTTAAATTCCATAGGTTTTTAAAGTGTTACAAGAAATTTTGCTGTGTTCATACGAGCTGTTATGGAGTACTGGATGTTTAAAATGTCCGAAGTACAGTAGAACCTCGATTATCCGAAGTAAATGGGACCGACCCTCTTTCAGAAAATCGAAATTTTCGGATAATCGAAAATGCTTCAATTTTAAGATTAAGAACAAATATATGCGCTATTTCTTATTATGGTAACAAGTGCTTGATAAAAATAAAGCAATAGCAAACTAGAAACAAGAATAAATTACCTGAATTTTTATTTCGAAATAAAGTATCTTTTATATATTTCATAAAAGTTTGAAACAAAGTTTTGTTTGTCGCAGTTTCGGTTGCATTTGCTTTGCAGCTCTATCACGAAGCTTTTTTCAATACTATTAATTCACCAATATCACAGTTTTTCTGCTGCTCCAATCATGAGAAACCTTTTGCAAAACACTCAAGACCTTCAGAATTCCTACTTTGTTAGTTTCCTTCGCCTCCTATACCACATTCACACATTCCGGTTCTCTTCTAGTTCACACCGCAGTTTACGGGAGCTCAAGATAAATTCAAAGGAATTCTAAGAAAGGGGATTCAAAATTTTTATCTGTAATGTACTCGTGGTTCGGAAAAGACCACTTGCACACAAGGAATGTGATAGTTAAAAAGAAAAAAAAAAGCTTTAAAAATAGATTCGGTTAACTGAGAGTTTCGGTTAAAAGAGTTTCGGATAAAAGAGGTTCTACTGTAATAGAAAAACGCAATAAATCAACATGTATCGGTCGGGCAGGCAATTTGCAAATTATATTCACTGTGACACGTGATTTCATATGACACAAAAACAAGTGACGAACACTTGAGCACGAAACTCTTGAGAGTTGGGGACGTTGCTGTAAATAATTCCACGGAGCTCTATGCATATTGCTTGTACAATCTAAAATTAGCATAGCATCACACCTGATCATTTATTGTGAACTACCTAAAATCACGTGCTTATAGATGAAATTTTAAATATCTACAATCACGAATTTTATCGAGCCGCAGAACTCTGCCAATTTACATGTTAATCTGCACCCCCACCACATAGCACTATGGTGCTATATAGCAGCGCGGTATCCACCCAGGGCACAATTTTTTTTAATCACGCTTGACTTGTTTTCGTACATTTGAATCATCGGATGTAAAAATGAAGCGGAAAAAAACTACTAACAAATAAACAGGTTATGAAAAAAAAAAAAAAAAAAAAAAAAAAAAAAAACTGGCTTTGTTCTGAAGTTATATTTATGTTTCATATGATCTAATTATCCTTAACAAATATGCAAGGCCGGCACAGGCGACTATTTTTATATTCTATGCCCCCCCCCACCCCCACTATTTTAAGAAAATAAATTTTGCAGTATATTTCTCTTGCAAATTTTGCCAAAGTGTGCGTAATTTTTTTGGTTTTTTAAAAGTGATGCGAGATGGAAAATAGCCGCTTCCGACAGCCCTGAATATGAAAATTTTGTCATTGCAGCATTAGTATATCTTAAGCTACTCAAATATTACTTTCACTACTTTTAGATATTCATGCAATGTAAAAATTACGTAAACAATAACTGAACTCAGAGGGCAGTATAGAAAAGAAATCTTTACTGTGATTCCGAGAAAAAGCGCTGTATTATACGCAATAGATTTCCAGATGAATAAATATTCAATTTTCCTCTTTCAACTAGGAACGAGGTGAAAGAATAATCAAGGAAAAGTTTCCCAATGTCCGAACTTACAAAAATTACCGCTTTCTAGTTTAGTTCCACTAATTCTAAAAACTTAGGAAAGGAGCATATTATGAAATTTTCATGTTCTAAAATATTTGTGAAAAGCGAGAATGATGTTCGCATGAAAGTATGGTACGCAGTTAATACTTTGAGTCTTCTTATGTATTAACCCTTTCAAGGGAGGTGGTTACACGGTGCGACCAACTAATTTTAATTTCAAACTGAAAAATGGCACCAAGAATTTGCTATTATAATGAAAGCTTATGAAGATAGGAAGACATTTTGCCGATGAGCCAGGAAACTATGTCCTCATTCCAGGAAACTGAAGATGTGATGTTGATGACAATGTGCGGTTCCATGGGTGGCAGTGATAGGATAAAAAAAGGGGGGGGGGGTCTAAGGCTTAGGTTCTTGATTTCAACAAAAAGATAAAAAAAAGTAAAAAATCAAATAAAAAATTTGCTTAATAACTAACAAATTTTTGATCAAATACGGGGAAAAATGTTTGCAAGAATTAAGTAAAACATAAACTAAAATGATATTGCCTAGTACCCCAAAACAGCCGACGCTCCCGCGGGTGGGCGCAGTAATATAGTCTTCAAAAAGACTCTTTTCAATACCATAACAGGGTAACAAAAACTGAGATGACGTATTTCGGCTGTGTCTAAAAAATAAAATCCTTTAAGTGTATAACATTAAATCTAATAATGGCCGAAAATGGGGCAAAAGTCTCAGCAGCGCATGCTCAGCAACCACCCGGCATATGACTCTCAAGCTCGAAATGAAAGCCAAAAAAAAAAAAAGAAAAAAAAACCAACTTAATATCTTTCTAAGAAATTCGTTCGTAAATTACGGTGTCAGTCAATCATTTCATCATTTTATTAGCCCTCGGTATGTTATTTCTTTCTCCCTGCTTGTTTTGTGTCGTCTCCAAGTAAATAACGTTACGTTGTATAAGCCAGCGGTAAAATAAAGCAGATCTATAGCAATTTTTTAAACTAAGCATCGCACATTTTCGATTTGTATACTGTCGTATTAGAAAAACGTACTTTTAAATGCAACTTGTTTGAAAACTATATCTCCATTTATTTTTACAATATTAATTATTTTGTAGTTTTTAGAGCCATTTGCTTTATATTTCCAACGGAAGTACTCCATTTCTGTAGAAAGCAAAGGAAAAATAGTGCTAAAATAGTAATTATATACACTGCTCAAAATAATTAAAGGATATTTGAAGTTTTATATAAAATAAAGATATAAACGAAATTTTTTTTTGCCGAAAATAGAAGAAGAGTATCACAAATGCAAATTTTTCTGGTTTTCAAACTGCGGAGTATGCAAATTTCGAGTTCGACGTCAAAAACGTCGCTTCAGCGGCAGCGAATGAAATTTGACTTTCAACTGGATAAAAGAGAATGAAGACAAGGACGATCGGCATTCAGTGATTGCTTTGTTTCGATGAGTACGATGTCTCAGCGAAGTCATTTGACAGATTCAGAAGCTTTGAGAATTGTTGGTAGGTTAGAAGGGGGCCAAACTCAAGCCGAAGTAGCGCAAGCCATTGGAGTGTCACAAAGTGTCATTTCCAGGATCTGGAACCATTTTTTTGAGAGTGGATGTGCAGGTCGAAGACCAGGGCAAGGTCGTAGACGGGCAACAACGCCCAATGAAGATCGGTATTTAGCGTTAACAGCTCGGAGACACCGAACCATGAACGCTACTCTTCTCCAACAACACCTTCGCTCGGCTACAGGCACCACGATTTCAACTCAGACTGCCCGAAACCGGCTCCATGCTGTAGGTCTGTATGCTCGCCGACCGATGGTATGTGTTAGATTAACATCAAGGCTTCGTCGCGACCGCAGGGAGTGGGCAACCGAGCATGTCAACTGGAGGAGAAATGAATGGAGCAATATTCTGTTTTCTGACGAGTCCCGTTTTTCTGTGCATCCGGATAATAGGCGTATTTTCATCTGGAGGGACCGTGGCAGTAGGAATAATCCTGCGTTCGTGCACGAAAGTGTCAGATTTGGCGGTGGAGGAGTGTTGGTGTATGGTGGCATCTCCATTGACGGGCGCACTGACCTCTATATCATTCGACATGGAGCTCTGACTGGTCGCCGATATAGGGATGAGATCCTCAGACCTATTGTAGTCCCTTACGCTGCAGCAATCGGAGATAACTTCATTTTAATGGACGATAACTGCAGGCCACATCGTGCAAACCTGGTGGAGGATTTCCTTTTCGAGGAAGGAATCGTTCGAATGGAATGGCCAGCGTGTTCTCCAGACATGAATCCAATCGAGCACGTTTGGGACGCTCTAGGAAGACGAGTTTCTGGCCGCCAACAACCCCCACAAACTCTCCAAGAACTGGAAAGAGCTCTTCTGGAAGAGTGGGGCAGAATACGCCAACTCGTCATTAATAGCCTCATTGAGTCCATGCCTCAAAGGTGTTCAACGTTGCTGGCCGCCCGTGGAAACCATACCCCCTACTGAAAATGATTTTCTTTGAAGAAAACACCCTTTCTTATTCTTTTTTTCTCATATGCACAAATTGTGCTTTTTTCCTTTAGTACACAAATGCGCAATAAAATGCATTTTTTTCTGCCAAACATGTGTAATTTATTCTCATATAACCTACTATGTCTGTCGACCATGTATCAATCAGCTAAACAGTTTACCAGACACAAAATCCACCTAAAACTGCGATATCCTTTAATTGTTTTGAGCAGTGTATTTTTGTTGCCATTTTCTCATAACAACCGAAAGAAAATGTAATTACAATACGCGTTATTTTGAAAACATATAAACGAATATTTCTTTTAAAACATGGAGCTATTATAAACTATATTTAATTTTAAGTATCTATGTTAATGTTACAAACAAATGAAGGTCTATGAATCATTAGTTAGCCTTTTTTGTTGAGTCTTTTAATGACGGCATCTTTTTCGCAAAATAATACACATTTGTCTATTATTTTCCGATAGTGATGTCCTACGCATGTTTTACTGTTGATATTTAAGAGTGGATCGTAAATGTGGAATTCGTAACGGATGCAAATGATGTCATTTTACAGAAAATAAAAGCGTGTGCTTTAAGTCTGAAAATTGAAATATGTTTTGTGCTTTTTATATGTACATGTACGTTTTTTCATCGGGGGGGCAACAGTAAATTCTGAAAAAGCAGAATTTCTGTTTTCTAGTATTACTTCTTTCTTTGGTTCCTTACAAAACCGCATACGTGAGAGGTAATTATTAACCCCTTAACCTACAATGACGGGCATAGCCCGCGTACGATGATCTAGCCAAATGTAATTTCTTCTTACCACTAAAATTTCACAGTAAATATAGTTTAAATTAATCGTCTGAACAGGTAATCAGCATTGAGGGGTTTCCTAGCTGATAACAGTTTAACACCCAAACTAGGAAATTGAAATGTCTTATGTTTTAATGAGCCATTAGGATAAAGTTAAACTGTAGCTATGCTACTAGAAGAGTAAAAGAAGTTAACAAGAGGAAATAAGGAAGTTTAAGAAGGAAAGGAATAAGATTGAGTTTTAAAATAAAAACTTAAGATGAAAGAAAATTTACGATAAATCTTAAAAAATACAAGAATCTTAAAGTATGTAAAGTCAAACTGTAGTTGCTTAACTACTATAAGGAATTTAGAAAGTTAAAGTTTTAATGAGCCCTTGGGATAAAGTTAAACTGTAGCTATGCTACTAGAAGAGTAAAAGAAGTTAACAAGAGGAAATAAGGAAGATTAAGAAAGAAAGGAATAAGATTGAATTTTAAAGTAAAAACTTAAGATGAAAGAAAATTTACGATAAATCTTAAAAAATACAAGAATCTTAAAGCATGTAAAGTCAAACTGTAGTTGCATAAATACTATAAGGGATTTAGAAAGTTAAAGTTAGTACTGTTCAGAGAAACTCTCACCAAGCATGGAAAAGAAAAGCTAGGGTGGCAAAGACCACATTATCCTACCAAAAAAGGGACTAATCAGGGCCATACATTATTTTTAAAAAGTTTTACAATTTTTTTGGTCTCTATAGTACATAGAGAGGTTTTTTTTTTCTTTTTTTTTATATAAGAAAAGAAAATATAAAAATATATAAGAGGCAAAATATAGCGTGGAGAACTCAGATGTTACTGAGTGTCCATAATTATGGAAAACCTGGGCCGTTTCCGATGGTGGGGTTCAAAAGCGTCATAATCCGGTAGCTCCGCTACGATTTCATTAGGGAGGTTGAAAACTTTTTCATAAAATTTTTTGGTTAAGTCGTTTTTGCGCTTACGTAAGGTAGTAGTTTTTAGGTCTCTTCGGACCGTGGAGTTGCGAAGATAACGAGATGCGTTACGGACAATACGCAGGTTGGAATTGTGCAAGCGACTAAGGGAGTCCATAGTGGTCTTACATGTGAAGCCCCAGACCAGACTGGCATAGGTTATGATGGGAAGGATGCATGAATTATAGAGGATTATTGAATTTATTGTGGACAGACAAGGTTTTACTGTTAAGGAGAGGTTTTATAGAGTTAAAGGCTCCAGCGACTTTACCTCTAATGGATAGAATGTGCTTTTCCCAAGTTAAGCGACGGTCCAGAATGACCCCAAGATACTTAGCCTGGTCTGACCAAGGGATAACAGTGTTATTAATAATGATTCTGCTAGGGAATATTAGTTTGCAAGAGAAATATACTGCAGTAGTTTTAGTTTCATTTATGACAACGCGCCAAAGCATACACCAGTTCATGAAGTCATCAACATGAGTCTGTAGGTAACTGTATAGAGTATACGGGTGGTGTGCCGAAGCATAAATACAGGTGTCGTCCGCATAAAGAGCGAGGTGAGTGCGCATGTAGCGTGGGATATCGTTAAAGAAAATGTTAAATAAAAATGGGCCCAACACGCTCCCCTGGAGAATGCCCGCTAGGATAAGGAGAATAATAGAAAGAATGTTGTTTATGCGGACTTGAAAAGAGCGGTCGCAAAGGTACGAATATATTAAATGTATTATTCTGGGATGAAAACCGAGCTGAATTAGTTTGTAAATGAGGCCCATATGCCAGACCTTGTCAAATGCCTTTGCGACATCAAGAAAGATGGCAGCTGCGGGAATTTTTGCATTGAGTTTCTCGCTGAGAAACTCAACAACCCTAAGAAGCTGGTGTTGTGTCGAGTGTTTTGGGCGAAAGCCAAACTGCTCGGGCATGAGAATGTTGTGTTCTTGAATGAAATCCTGCAACTGGGTACGAATGACACGTTCCACAACTTTACTGATTGAAGGTAGCAAGGAGATAGGTCTGTAATTAGTGGGGTCTGAAAGGTTAGTTCCAGGTTTTGGAATAGGAGAGATTATAGAAAGTTTCCAAGGTTTAGGGAAGTAGTTACATTTTAAGATAGCATTAGTGAGGTCAGTGATATAGATTATGCAATTAGGAGGAAGGTTTCTAAGAGCAGAGTTAGTAATTTTATCGTATCCTGGGGTTTTACGCTTTTTGAGTTTTTAATAATATTGTGGATAACAATAGGTTGAATTTTAGGGGGGGGGGTAGAGAGGGGGGTAGCCAAAAAGTTCCGAACTGTCTCGTTAACATGATCAATGTGAGCTTGGTTTGCAAGGGTAGGATTAGGAGAAAATTGGGTGGCATAAGAATTAGCAAGGATGTTAGCTTTTTATTGGTCAGTGTAAGCAGTAACATTATTAGTTGTGACGGGGGGAATGGGAGTGTAATGTTTATTCAGTTTGCGTTTAAGAATCCAAAGAGAGTTGTCCTCGCAAGATAATGTTTTGAGAAAATTGTTCCAATTTTTCTGTTTTTCTTTGTAAAGACAGTTTTTAATTTTATTGTTTAACCTATTGAGAAGGGGTTTAATGGAGGGGTCTCTTGAATTTTGAAATTGTCGCCGGAGCCGATTACGCTGTTTGATGAGGTTGTAAATACAGCGGGGTGGGACGAAGGCAAAATTATTTTTGAAGGTATTAAATGTAGAAAAATTTTGAGCATTAGTGATGTGAGAGTTGAGATGTTCAACAGCCGCATCAATGTCATCGGTATTGTTAATTTCAGGGAAGGTGATGTCCTGAGAATTAAGTTAATTAGTGAATTTATTCTAGTCAATAGCCACGGAAGGGGGGGGGGGAGAAAGAGGATTAATAATATCTATTTTAAAGCAGACAGGCAGGTGATCAGTGGAGAGATCATTAATAACTGAAGAGTAGATAGGGTAGGGAAGATTTTTGGAAAGAGCAAGATCAATGATAGAGTCCCGGGCACCAGGCACGTTGGTATTGTGTGTTGGTCTGGGTGGTGCATGAAGATTTAATTTTAAGTTTTGGACTAAATTGTGAAGAGAGGCACCCCGCCGAGAATTGCCATGGCAATTCCAGCGTCTGCTTCTGGCATTGTAATCGCCTACGAAAAAGCAGTGGTGATGTTGAGAAAAAAGCTGTGTAAGACTATTAACAGGTAAGTTACCAGTGGGTGGAGCATATATAGAAGCTAATTTAATATTGATATGAGGAAGTTGAATATTTATACTGGTATACTCAAGGTCATTAAAGGTGTGGTTGTGCGATTGGGAGTGTGGAAGATGGTTTTTGATGTAAATAGCAGTGCCTCCTCTGTGCGTACCATCCGCACGAGGTGTATGGAATAGCCTGTACCCAGGGATGTTAATATTGAAAGTGGGGCTGAAAGTCTCTTGTAAGAAAATAACATCAATTTGGGGATGTTCGTGAATAAAGAGTTTAAGTTCGTTAAGTTTATTTTGCAAGGAGTTACAGTTCCAGGAAAGAAAAATTAATGAAGAAAAGGTAGAAGAGGAATTACTCATCATTAAATGTGTTAAATTCCGTGGCTAAAGTTTCTATAGCACTCATAAGGATGAGTATTTTTTCTATTGGATCTTGTATATTTTTAGTTTGGTTAGCAATATTTTTGAAACATTGGATGAATTTGTTAAATTTCAGGAGCTCTTTCATCTCCTTGAAGGTCTTGAATATTTCTTTTAAGTCATTAGCATAATTAGAGCTAGTGGGTTTTTCTGGTGTTGCATTTTGAATGTCATTTGGCTTATTTGGTGTAGTGTTTTAGGAGTTTGGGTCTTGGGTGGGAGAAGGGAGCGGAGCCGGGGCTTCAGTAGGTATTTCTTCTGGTTTTTTGGCCTCTGGCTTACGGACATAGTTATAAGTAGATAAAAGTTCCGCCATTGCATTCGGAATGATTTTAGGATTGTCTTTACGGACGTTTTTGGGGTCCTGCTGTTTCTTGTGAAACTGGGGGGTTTTGGGGCGACCGCGGTAGGTAGCTACGTGCTCACCATAATAATTTGAACATTTGGGGATGATCTTTCCAATTTTATTGCACTGGGGAGTTAGATGCTCTTCCGAGCATTTGGCGCATTTTGGCGGCAGGCGGCAAATCTCGCTGGAATATCCAAATTTTTGGCAACGGTAGCATTGCTTTACGATGTTAGTGCCTTTAAAACGATCAATTTCTACTTTAATGTAGCAAATTTCGTGAATTTGGTAGATTTCTTCGAATTTTTCACGTGGGAGAACATTGACGACGTAGAGGGGCATTGGTCGACCGGTTTATCTAATTTTCATCATCGAGGCTCTATTAGCCACGAAATTATGTTCTTTTAGAGCTTCAATTATGACCTGGGGGTCAGTATATGGGGGAATTCCCCTAATGACGACTTTCCAAGGGCGCTGTTCCGCGGGGCTCAGGGTTGTATAAGGAATTGTTTTAAAATCAAGATAGTCTTGGGTTTTACGGAAATCTGCATCGGTTTTACAGTGGATTTTAAGTAATTCACCGTCTAGTTTAATCAAGGGATTGCTGTCATTTAGTTTTTTAATCTCACTTGCAAGTTCGGTCCACTTGCCTTTGAACTCAATATAGAAGGGATGAATTTTTAGTTTTTTAGGGACTACTTCAGTAGTGGAGCTACCGGCTGACTCTCTCTGAGGGGGCTGAGAAGAATCCATGTTATTTTCATCTAGATATTTTTCTGAAATATTGGCATATTTATTCTTTAAGGGAATAGTAGAGGTAAGATTATTTCTTCTACGTTTTAGTGTATTAGCAGGGGTGAAGCCGTCATCTGAGTTCACCGCAATTGCCTTGAGTTTTGTTAAGATGTCAATTAGATCATAGTCATGATCATAGATAAAAGTTTTAAACTCTCTTAGTTGACTTAATTTTAGGGGGTCATAATCTTGCAGGAATTGCTGTACAATCAATCTTTGTACTTCATCTGCTACTCCGGGAAATTCCATATACGCAGCAGCCAAATCTGATTTCTCCTCTCCATTCAGGATGCGGAGTGCATTGTCAGAACATTTAAATGGGTCCTCAGTCCCCATTATTGACGTCGGTGAACCCTCTATCGTTCACTACTTTCATGCATCAAGTTCAAGAAACAGTCACCTATTCGTACGAACTAGCTACTATTAGTGTCACTATCAGCACCACAACTCATTAGATAATACTTGCGAAAGATCCCGAACGTTCTTAAAACATTGAACTGGAAAAATAAACGATCAGCACTGAGAAAACTCGTCTGTTCTCTCCAAGAGTTACCAACCAACTATCCTCAAATTAATCGTCGAAATTCCATGATTAAACAAGGCGAAAATCTCTATTAAATTTTAGTGGTAGATATGGATTTGCCAAACCGTAGGTTAAATCGTATGTTAAAGGGTTAAGAGAGAATTTCATGCCCACTGTCAGTTTTAAAATAATTAACACTGGTACCGGAAAAATAGTAATGAACAATTCAATATATAACTTAACAATTTATTTTAGGATATCCATATTTGTAAATTTCAAGTCGCTTCCTGCAAAAGCTATCAGCTCTGATAGCTTAATGAAAACGCAAAATATTAGTACACAATGGCTCTTCTATCAGTATTGCCAGTGGGGTATTTTTTTATGAATAAAATTTTACTGCTCCAGAAAGGGTTACACGAAAATAAATTTTCGTATTGTTTTTTCTTTTTCAATTTTATAATTACATTTAAAAATAGAAATAGAAAACTTGATATAAGTTAATATGTTATTTGTAGAAATATCCATGTTATACAATTGATTGTTTATGAATAACTGATTTGCGGGGAAGACAACGAATATGATGGGAGTACCTGAGGCTTACTTTTAATTTCAATATATTCTAAAAAAATCCAGAAGACGTTTACTCGCAGATATTTATTACTCTACTAAACTAAGCGTAGTTGAAAAAAAATTTAAGATTTCTACATAAACAGTGATATGAAATTATGCTTTGGATACATCATTTATTTCATATAAATAGATCACAAAACGAATATAATATTTTTCGTTCCATTTAAAAACATGAAAGAAAAAAATATATAACTTCCAACCAACTTAAAATTTTCCGCAAATTAATTTTTTTCTTTTCCAACAATAAGTCAATATCTTATTTCGAGTTAAAGATTTGAAATAGAAATAATAAGTTTGTGTTCTCCATATTACATTTATTTGCACAAAATTTTGTTTGTTTGTTTGTGTTTATGACGGCGAATTATCAACACGAGGGATATGGGCCCTACGGGGGGGAGTGACCCTCGTGGGGGTCTTTCTAGGGAACCTAACCCGTTTTTACGCTTGGAAATCCAAGGTTCGAAGAAAACCACGAAAACTCCAAACGATTCGGCCGACGGGCGCAATTGTGCTCAAACCCAGCACATCCTGTCTATCAGCTTCGAGAGCAGAACCTCTCGGCCACTGGCGGGGTATTTGCACAAAAACAAATTAAGAGAATAATTGCATTTAAAAACTGATATTGAGACATACCTTCGAATACTTTAAAAACAAATTGCAAGTTTTCGTTGCTATCAACTTGAGATCAATATATCATCGATAGTCGATTATACCATTAACCATACTAGATTACATGGAGGCAAACATAGTGGATTTGGATCATGCCTTTCACATTTGCAAGATATTCAGCGGATTAAAATAGAAGTTCCTAACTAAATTCAAACGATATAATAGGCAGGAATCCGGAAATATCTTAAAAGAGTTATTATTGAAAAGTACGCACATTCCTTATAGGAACACCGTATCATATAACAAGAAGAATATGCTTTTATACATTTTAACCATCTCAACAAGACAACTATACAACTTGATTTACTTTATATTTATCACTTTAAGGTCCAAGTAGCTATCACAAAATAGATATTTTAATATTTTCGTCTGGTTTTTTTCCGGTTACCAGTTTTTATTAGTGTTCAAAAGTATCTTTTCGTATCTTATCAACGTAAATGAAAGCGTTCATTGGGTAACTGTTACAATTTTTCGATTTAAAATTATCTCGTATAAAAACATTTTTTATTATAAATTGCATTTATAATATTTACAATTGGTCATTTATTAGACACAATTTCATTCAAGGTTATTTTGAACAGTGCAAGAAATTAAGACAGCACAGCATCATATATCGGTGATATCTGGAATTAACACAAGAAAATATAGAAAAAAGTTCCTGAAATAACTGATTACCTTTTTTAAAGGATAAATTCAACAGATGTCACCATTTATTGAATTTTAAAATGTTCATTTCATTTTATCTTACACTGTATAAAAAATTAAGTTTTATCAAGGTCATATGCATTGGAGGTAATTGTCAATAAACTATGTATTCTACTAATTTATTAAACTTTAATGTTGTAACCAGTGTTGCCGATTAGTAATAAACTATTTTTTAGCCGTAAACCTTACTTAAAACAAAATATGATTTTTTTAAAATATTTTTCCCATGATTTATTTAAAAAATGAAAGCCGAAAAACATTTTTACAATGATTTTTGAAATATCAGGCATTTAAGGGTTAAGCATTCCGAATTCTAACCAGTAAGTTTTAATAGTTATTATTACTTTAAAAGGTGACAAATATTCCATAAATAAAATATAAGAACGTGCGGGATCTTTTGCAAGTTTTATCTAATGAGTTGTGGTGCTGATAGTGACATTTAATAGTGGCTGGTTCGTACGAATAAGTGACTGTTTCTTGGACTTGATGCATCAAAGTAGTGAACGATAGAGGGTTCACCGACGTCAATAATGGGTACTGAGGACCCATTTAAATTTTCTGACAATGCACTTCGCATCCTGAATGGCGAAGAAAAATCGGATTTGGCTGCTGCGTGGATGGAATTTCCCGGAGTAACGGATGAAGTACAAAGATTGATTGTGCAGCAATTCTTACAAGATTGTGACAACTTAATAATGAGACTTTTAAGCAAAGATGACTACCTGACAAATCCTCAACACAAGACTAGTGTGAGTAATCTTCTCAATAATCTTATGTTTTTGTTGAATGAGCCATTTGACCCCATAAATTAAGTCAGTTAAGAGAGTTTAAAACTTTTATCTATGACAATGACTATGATCTAATTGATATCTTAACAAAACTCAAGGCAATTGTGGTGAACTCAGATGATGGTTTCACCCCTGCTAATACCCTAAAACGTAGAAGAAATGAACTTAAATCTACTATTCCATTAAAGAATAAATATGCCCATATTTCAGAAAAATATCTTGATGAAAATAACATGGATTCAACTGAACCTCCTCAAGGAGAGTCAGCCGGTAGCTCCACTACTGATGTAGTCCCTAAAAAACTAAAAATTCACCCCTTCTATATTGAGTTCAAAGGCAAGTGGACAGAGCTTGCAAGTGAAATTAAAATCCTTAATGATAGCAATCCCTTGATTAAACTTGATGGTGAATTACTTAAAATTCATTGTAAAACTGATGCAGATTTCCGTAAAACCCAAGACTATCTTGATTCAAAAACAATTCCTTATACAACCTAAGCCCCGCGGAACAGCGCCCCAGGAAAATTGTCATTAGGGGAATTCCCCCATATACTGACCCCCAGGTCATAATTGAAGCTCTGAAAGAGCATAATTTCGTGGCCAATAGAGCCTCGATGATGAAAAGTAGAAAAACCGGTCGACCAATTCCCCTCTACGTCGTCAATGTTCTCCCACGCGATAAATTAGAAAAAATTAATTAAATCCATGAAATTTGCTACATTAAAGTAGATATTGAGCGCTTTAAAGGCACTAACATCGTTAAGCAATGCTATCGTTGCCAGAAATTTGGCCATTCCAGCGAGATTTGCCGCCTGCCGCCAAAATGCGCCAAATGCTCAGAAGAGCATCTAACTCCCCAGTGCAATAAAATTGGTAAGATCATCCCCAAATGTTCAAATTGTTATGGTGAGCACGTAGCTACTTACCGCGGCTGCCCCAAAACCCCACAGTTTCACAAAAAACAGCAGGACTCCAAAACCGTCAGTAATGGTAATCCTAAAACCATTCCGAATGCAATGGCAGAACTATTATCAACCTATAACTATGTCCGTAAGCCAGAGGCCAAAAAACCAGAAGAAATACCTACTGAAGCCCCGGCTCCGCTCCCTTCTCCCACCCAAGACCCAAACTCCAAAAACACTACACCAAATAAGCCAAATGACACTCAAAATGCAACACCAGAAAAACCCACTAGCTCTAATTATGCTAATGACTTAAAAGAAATATTCAAGACCTTCAAGGAGATGAAAGAACTCCTGAAATTTAACAAATTCATCCAATGTTTCAAAAATATTGCTAACCAAACTAAAAATATACAAGATCCAATAGAAAAAATACTCATCCTTATGAGTGCTATAGAAACTTTAGCCACGGAATTTAACACATTTAATGATGAGTAATTCCTCTTCTACCTTTTCCTCATGAATTTTTCTTTCCTGGAACTGTAACTCCTTGCAGAATAAACTTAACGAACTTAAACTCTTTATTCACGAACATCCCCAAATTGATGTTATTTTCTTACAAGAGACTTTCAGCCCCACTTTCAATATTAACATCCCTGGGTACAGGTTATTCCATACACCTCGTGCGGATGGTACGCACAGAGGAGGCACTGCTTTTACATCAAAAACCATCTTCCACACTACCAATCGCACAACCACACCTTTAATGACCTTGAGTATACTAGTATAAATCTAGAACTTCCTCATATCAATATTAAACTTGCTTCTATCTATCCTCAACCCACTGGTAACTTACCTGGTTAATAGTCTTACACAGCTTTTTTCTCAACATCACCACTGCTTTTTTGTAGGCGATTACAACGCCAAAAGCAGACGCTGGAATTGCCACGGCAATTCTCAGCGGGGTGCCTCTCTTCACAATTTAGTCCAAAACTTAAAATTAAATCTTCATGCACCACCCAGACCAACACACATTACCACGGTGCCTGGTGCCCGGGTCTCTATCATTGATTTTGCTCTTTCCAAAAATCTTCCCTACCCTATTTACTCTACAGTTATTAATGATCTCTCTTCTGATCACCTACCTGTTTGCTTTAAAATTGATATAATTAATCCTCTTTCTCCCCCCCTTCCGTGGCTATAAACTGGAATAAATTCACTAATTATCTTAATTTTCAGGACATCACCTTTCCAGAAATTAATAATACCGATGACATTGATGCGGCTGTTGAACATCTCAACTCTCACATCACTAATGCTCAAAATTTTTCCACATTTAATACTTTCAAAAATAATTTTGCCTTCGTCCCACCCCGCTATATTTACAATCTTATCAAACAGCGTAACCGGCTCCGGCGTCAATTTCAAAATTCAAGAGACCCCTCCATTAAACCCCTTCTCAATAGGTTAAACAATAAAATTAAAAAGAGTCTCTACAAAGAAAAACAGAAAAATTGGAGTAATTTTCTCAAAACATTATCTTGCGAGGACAACTCTCTTTGGATTCTTAAACGCAAACTGAATAAACATTACACTCCCATTCCCCCCCGTCACAACTAATAATGTTACTGCTTACACTGACCAAGAAAAAGCTAACATGCTTGCTAATTCTTATGCCACCCAATTTTCTCCTAATCCTACCCTTGCAAACCAAGCTCACCTTGATCATGTTAACGAGACAGTTCGGATCTTTTTGGCTACCCCCCTCAAGATCCACCCCCTAAAATTCAACTTATTTTTATCCACAATATTATCAAAAAACTCAAAAAGCGTACAACCTCAGGATACGATAAAATTACTAACTCTGCTCTTAGAAACCTTCCTCCTAATTGCATAATCTATATTACTGACCTCACTAACGCTATCTTAAAATATAACGACTTCCCTAAAACTTGGAAACTTTCTATAATCTCTCCTATTCCAAAACCTGGAACTAACCTTTCAGACCCCACTAATTACAGACCTATCTCCTTGCTACCTTCAATCAGTAAAGTAGTGGAACGTGTCATTCGTACCCAGTTTCAGGATTTCATTCAACAACACAACACACTCATGCCCGAGCAGTTTGGCTTTCGCCCAAAACACTCGACACAACACCAGCTTCTTAGGGTTGTTGAGTTTCTCAGCGAGAAACTCAATGCGTAAATTCCCGCAGCTGCCATTTTTCTTGATGTCGCAAAGGCATTTGACAAGGTCTGGCATGTGGGCCTCATTTACAAACTAATTCAGCTCGGTTTTCATCCCAGACTTATACATTTAATATATTCGTACCTTTGCGACCGTTCTTTTCAAGTCCGCATAAACAACATTCTTTCTATTACTCTTCTTATCCTAGCGGGCATCCTCCAGGAGAGCGTGTTGGGCCCATTTATATTTAACATTTTCTTTAATGATATCCCACGCTCCTTGCGCACACACCTCGCTCTTTATGCGGATAACACCTGTATTTATGTTTCAGCACACCACCCGTATACTCTATACAGGTACCTACAGACACATATTGATGACTTCATGAACTGGTGTATGCTTTGGCGCGTCGTAATAAATGAAACTAAAACTACTGCAGTATATTTCACTTGCAAACTAACCTTTCCTAGCAGAATCATTATTAATAACACTGTTATCCCTTGGTCAGACCAGGCTAAGTATTTTGGGGTCATTCTGGACCGTGGCTTAACTTGAAAAAAGCACATTCTTTCCATTAGGAGTAAAGTCGCTGGTGCCTTTAACTCTATAAAACCTCTCCTCAACAGTAAAACTTTGTCAGCTCACAATAAATTAATTCTCTATAATTCTTGCATCCTTCCCATCATAACCTATGCCAGTCCGGTCTGGGGCTTCACTTGTAAGACCACTATGGACAGTCTTAGTCGATTGCACAATTCCAACTTGCGTACTGTCCGTAACGCATCTCGTTATCTTCGCAACTCTATGGTTCGAAGAGACCTAAAAACTAATACCTTGCGTAAGCGCATAAACGAATTAGCCAAAAAAATTTATGAAAAAGTTTTTGACCTCCCTAATGAAATCGTAGCGGAGCTACCGGATTACGACGCATTTGAACCCCACCACCGGAAACGGCCCCGGTTTTCCATAATTATGGACACTCAGTAACATCTGAGTGCACCACGCTATTTTTTGCCTCTTATATATTTTTCTCTTTATCATTATTTATATTAAAAAAAAAAACTCTCTATATACTATAAAGACCATAAAAATTGTAAAACTTTTAAAAAATAAAATGTATGGCCCTGATTAGTCCCTTTTTTGAAGGATAATGTGGTCTTTGCCACCCTAGCTTTTCTTGCCCATGCTTGGTGAGAGTTTCTCTGAACAGTACTAACTTTAACTTTCTAATTTCCTTATAGTAGTTCTACAACTACAGTTTGACTTTATATATTTTAAGAGTCTTGCTTTTTATTAAGATTTACCGTTAACTTTCTTTTATCTTAAGTTTAAACTTTAAAATTCAATTTTATTCCTTTCTTTCTTAAACTTCTGTATTTTCTCTTGTTAACTTTTTTTATTCTTCTAGTAGCTTTGCTACAGTTTAACTTTATCCCAATGGCTCATTAAACATAAGACATTTCATTTTTCTAGTCCGGGTGTTAACCCCTTCGCGACGGGAGCCTTTTACGAAATGTTTATTACTTTGCTACCGGTTTTAAAAAACAGAAGTTTGTGCCTATTCAAATCGGGAAAATGCAAAAATTAAATAAGGCAAATTTTACAGTAAAATTTTACTGGTGAGATAAACGAGGAATCTTAGGCCTATTTCCGGCACGTATACGTGTCGCTCGTCCCCAAGGGGTTAAGCTGTTATCAGCTAGGAAACCCGCCAATGCTGACTACCTGTTCAGTACCTGTTCATAAATAAAATAAGATTATTATTCAAAATTTCCTGGTGTGAATTGAATATTTCTAAATAAAAAATGCCCCAGATGCGGCAATACTAGTGGCGTTTCATCGCTTGTTGTCCACCCATGATATATTTCTTATGCAGGTAGCACACTGAGGCCACAGAAGCAACATGAAATTCCACTTAGGAGAAGAAACAGATCGAAAAAAGGAATAATGATGTTTCTAACCTCTTTTTCCGCTAAATTTGAGCAAGATGTTGCATGTGTTGCTTCCGCGTGCAGCCTTCCTTAATTTTCATACACACTATGTCCAAATGTCACCAAATACTTTCCAATTTAGACGTTTTTTCGATTATCTAGAACAGGCACACATAACCTGCGGTCCGGAGACGTTTTATGTGCGGCCCGGGACATGTATTCATTAATCCATATATCTCAAGTTAATGGAGATCTGCATAAAAGATAATTTAAGATTTACACTGTTGCTTTATATATTTTCACAATAAAATGTGTCTTGTTATTTATAATCAAAAATAAATTTTAAATTGTGTTCAAACATCCTAAATGAGGTTTGCTTAGTCAAAAGTTCTTTTTACTTCTAGTGCTATTTGGGCTACAGTGCTGCATACATTTCTTAACCGCTTCGTGATCAACCTTCTTTACATAATTTTAATCTTTTACTGTCGGATTTTTTTAAATATAAACTTTCGCCTAATTCAATTCCGGAAATTATAGATTAAATAATGCTGAAATTTCAAAATTTTAGATTGTTTTCGAGCAGGTTAGTTACTTCCACCCAGGGAGAGGTTTGGCTCGCCTACCTTATGCCCGACCGGCCTTGGGGTGTTTGCTCACTTCACCCCGGCTATTTATACCTTTTTCTCCCCATTTTTGGTTCTTTCGACCGGCGGTGCTTAGGCATCTCGGTCACGAAAATTCATATCTCAGATATATAGTTAATTTTGAAGTTACTTGTTATTTTTAGCTTTTAATTTTAATCTTAACTTGTCCCCATTTTCGATCACTGTCAATGCCAAAATGCAATTTGCAATATCGGTGTTCTTTTGATGTCTAGTACCACAAAGATTTTTTAAAGGCTAAACGGTTTGTGCGAAAGCCGAAAGACCCGCAACCTGTAATGCGCACTAGGCTTGGCATCTAAATCAGTGAGCTATGTGGCCCCCTTTGTTTGTTTTTTTTTAAGGTTTAGAGTTAGATAGGCTTGGCTACCTTATGCTTTAGCTTTCCTGTGCTCGTTTGTACCCTACTACCTTTACATTCTCCGTTTTTGCCTACGCCAGTCGGTGAAATGACATCGAAGTATAAGGCAACCAAAAAATTCTTGGATACCTTATGCCCCCCTTTTTCTGGACGTTATATTTAACCTCATGCTTCAAACTCTGGAATGGCCCTCGGAACTCCATCAGAGCTTCCAAATTATACTTTTAGGCCGTGCATTGTTTCAAAATTCATCCTTAGTTCATTTTCATATTTAGTTGGAGGTTACGCGCGGCGGCGTTGCACGCCGCGTTGGCGCTCCTTAAGCACCGCGATGCCATGTCATAAAGCTGAATTTCCAATTAAAAATTACTGGTAGGAATAATCAAAGATTCTGAGCACATTATGCGTCATCTAGAATAGTTAATTTTTGACACTAATTAAACATTGTTCAAAATTAATCAAATGTGAACAGTATACTTCTGTATTTAAAGAAAATGTATTGAGCAAATTACGGATTTATTAAAGTCAATCTCCTGATTTCTTTTCTTCAGAACTTGAAAACTCTGCATTGTTATTATCATTATGTTTAATACTTATTATATAGGTAATAGCTTATTAAGAGTATTGTCGCGAATAAAATTGGCACCAAAAACATTTTGTACTACTATTTCCAAATAGCAATCTTAGTGGCATATTTCTACATTTCCAATAGAAATCTACCACGAACGAAGTATATTGTTTGGAAATAGTGATGGTAAAATTTTGTTGGTAACAATTCTTCTGTGAGAAAACCCCTAGTTATATTATTATCTTTGTTGTACTAATTTTATTATCTTACTATTTAAATTACGCTTTTCTTGCATTATTATATAAGTGTGTTGTGTCCCGCATAACGCGATAAACATATGTTTGCGGTCCGCGAGAAGAAAAGATTGAGTATCGCTGATCTAGAACTAGTATGTTGTGACCATCACAAAATTTTCTTCTCAATAGAACAAATCGTTTGCAAATAAAATTAAATGACAATCTATTACTCTTGCGATATAGCTATAGTAAAAACCGTGAAAAACAGAGCATAGCAGTTACACCAGTTGGGCATTTCATTACACCCAAAACTAATAAGGCTATATTTATGTGAAGTTATAACAGAATATGAAGTTTGGGGGAAATTCCGTGTATTAGTTCCCGAGATATACTAGCGCGGCTATCATGAAAAATACAGCATTTCAGCCCCACTTGTTGTGCAATTTACAGCAAAATATAATCAGCGTCTATTTATATCAGGGTCTAACAGAATATGTAGTTTGATGAAATTATGTGAGTTACTTGAGATAGAGCTATCGCGGGATAGCAGTGCCACCTGTTGAAAGATTTAGAACAAAAGCTATTCAGTATCAATTTATGTAAAGGTAAAACAGAATCTGAAGTTGAATCAAATTCAATGCAATAGTTCTTGAGATAAAGCACCCACAAAATTTATGGCGCACACAGAGAGACAGATACAGAGACAGACAGACACACAGACAATCTCACGAACATAAATTTTCTAAAATAGTCAAATCGCGAACGACGTCAACGTTTTCACGAATACAATACTTTCTTCTTGTAAAAATAGAAGAAATCAAAAGTACTGGTGGGATTCTTCTACTTCGGTAATGTAAAAACATGTTTGGATTATTTTTTTCAGTGTCACGACGACACAAGAGACTTACAAAAAAAATTACTATCACACTCTTTCATAATCTCTAGCTGCAAAGAATAGTTTCAGAGGACCTGTTCCACTTTTCTGTACGTTTGTGTTAAGAATAGCCAGTAATTATGGAAATATAAATATTTCTATAAAAATGTGAAAAAAAATACTACATGTTTTTCTTTATAAAATTCATTATATAAAGACAAATTTTACGCCATTTTCAGAAATCTTGACAAAATGCATTAGAAATGTTTATGGAATACGAAAATTATTATTTTTAATATTTGATAGAATATGAGCATATGTATAAAATATTTTTTACTGCGCATAAGCGAATGTGCATATTTCTTTTATTTCATAATTTAGTATCCAATTATATAAGGTAGCTAATAATAAAATTCTAATCCAATAGTGGAAAACGTCAGGAAGATAACAATGATGTATTGTTTTTTTACATGCATGGAAAATTCATTTTAATACTTAAAATTATTATAGATGTATACCCATTATACATATTCAATCTCTTATTTGAAATAATACAGTAGGTTAAAATATAGTTTTTGCATTATAACAATACAAGTTTAATTTTCTTTATGTTAAAATGATTAATGTTAACTTTATATATTCATAAATTCAATAAATCATGTTCTATAGTAACTAATCTCCTAAGTTATTAAAAAGAAACAAGAAAACATGTAGTTTATAAATAGATAAAAGCTGAACTTTAAAATAATCCAAAATAAAGAGCATTTTCCTTGATAACTTCCTCATGGTAATCAATCATTAAAAAATCAATCATTAAAGCCGCATGAAGCAATTTTAAACTTTACGCATAGAGTCTTTTATAAAATAGTAAAATAAGTCAAAAAAGAATTTAATTACTGTAAAAGTCCTGTTATGACTGATATTTGATAAATTACCTTTTAATCTTCAATTTATATTATTATTCTAAAAATGCATTATGTCACCGTGTGATCTTAACTGTGTTTGCAGTGTTTTTTTTTTTTTTTTTTTTTTTTTTTCACAGAACATTCATGTAATATAAAGACCTTTTTAAAAAACAGTCATAGAAAACAAATATTAATGTAAATATCTATGATTTATTAGTTAATTGTCAGATATAGTAACAAATATCTTATAAATAAATGTAATATGTAAATAGCACATGTATACGATAATTCAGTATGCGCTAAGTATTTCAGAACGCACATTATAGGAAAAATAAGAACGTGCACATTACAGTTATAAATCCTTTTCTGTTGTATGTTATCATGTCAAAACCTAGACTAAGTGAGGAAATAAAGAAGCATGATGTCATTGTCACATTGGCTGAAAAACACTCTGATTTAGAGACTGATGCATTTTTAAAACTTTCCTGGTTATTCATCTTTAAAGCAAGGAGCGAACGGAAGCCGGGCAGCGGACAAGTGTGATGTGGCAATCGTTTCATACAAAGGGTAATGTTGATGGTGATATGACATTATTAAGATGTCAGAATTCGTTATTCTTGAAGATTTAAAAAAAAAAAAAAAAAAAAAAAAAAAAAAAAAAAAAAAAAAAAACACGAATATGTACTGAATTAAAAATTAAGATTCCGTTATTTAAAAGTCAAAATTATGTGAGTATGCCCCATATATATTTTTTTCTTTTTCATCGGGGGTGACATTAAATTCTGAAAAAGCAGAATTCCTGCTTTTTAGTTTATAATTTTTCCTCGCGTAATTCTAGTACCTACATATTTGAGGGTCAATAAATAAGTTAAAACAAAATTTCTAATCTGAGAAAAGATCATTTTGCATAAACCTTTAATTTTTTTTAGTTTATATCTATATTATAAAGAACAAACGTATCTGTGTGTAACGCTGATGCCATTTTGCGAATGGCAATTTTCGTTACATTTTCTGACCATTTTTAAGAATATATATATGTGTGTTCAAGAGAGAATGTGTGTTCATTCTTTTGAGTTAATAAAACGGAAAGAAGGAAAAACATTCGGATAAGAGCTATAAAAGAAATTACCTTGATATCAAGATTTAATATTTAAAAAATGTATAAAAATGTAAAATAAAATTCCAATAATAAAAAATATATATTATAAATCGTTAGCTGCACCAAGTTTCACATTTAAGTTTTTAGAGATCGAGACAGATAAAAATAAAATTTATGGCAGCTTTTAAAGATGGTGTAATGTAAAAAATAAATAAATAAATAAAAATAAATATTTTTTTTTTCAAAAAAAAATAAATAAATAATTAGGCCTTAGTAAGTAAAAATAAATTCTCTATCCGGCATTTTTGGTAAATTTCTGATAGAAAGCAAGCATAATTAGTTGTAAATTATAAACTTAAAATTATTTCACTTCATTGAATAGGTTAGACTCACAGCACTATCTAACGTCTTAAACAAATGGGAATCACTTATGTAATATAGAAATTCGTAATTCCTCATTCACGTAATTCGTCATTCAATAATTACTTTAAAGGCAACTAATTAAAATTTTTCTTATGAAACAATTAAGTTATTTACCGTCAAATTTTGACGGACACTATCTAGTGATTTCTATTTTTTAAATTTATATGTATCGCGTGCCAGCTCTATTCCGAAATAATAATAAAAATTAGCACTTAAAAATTTAAAACTGTTCAAAATTGGCCACCAACTAATTTTCCATTGCGAAATTAAAGCTTCATTAATAAATAAATAAAAGAATAATATAAAAAAAAGCTTGAATTTAAAATATCTGTTATGGGACAATTTAAATTTTTACAGAGCTGAATTGGGAAAAATATGTGTTTTTAAATGCAATTTGTATGAAATAGATAAGTTTCGGAATAGAGCTGCTAGGCAACTATTAAAATAAATGTGAAAAAATAATCTATATATTTAAAACACAGGACAGTTCTTTTAGACATCTCCCTGAATGTTTTATAGAACCAATTTTACTAATTATTTTTTTAATAAAAATTGTTCATTTGTAGATGTATCCACACTAGTTATTTTTCTAAATATTCCAATTTTTATATTTTTAATTTAATTTGAAAAGTTTTTTTATGAAACTTCTTCAAAATGGTAGCAATCGTATTACTTCCGCTGTGGCAGAAAAAAAGAAATAAGCTGGTTTATTTATCCTTATTGATGCCATTTTAACATTAGAATTAAAAATAATTGTCTTAAAAAGTTTGAACAGAAAATGACGCCACGCTTTAAAAAACACGCAATTTCCCTCATAAAGCTATGTTAAACTTAAATATAACATTTCATTCCGCTGATACCGAGTTTCAGACCTTTGGCGTAGTGCTTCAATAGTGCATTTTTAGGGGTCCGTACTTAAAAAGTAAAAACGGAACCTTTATAAGATTACTCCTGTGTCTCTGTCACAGTCATTTTACTCGTAAACTATGGTACGTGGAAAGTTCAAATTGAAGGAAGTAATAAAGACTATTGACCCACATATTTACAGAATGTTAAACAATTACAAATATTTGTATTTAAAAATGTACGGGGCTAACAACGTTACTTGAAAAAAAATATATTTTCTTTGTATATCGTGAGGGGTAACGTTTGAAAGCTTTCGTAACGATGAACTCAAAAATACATTTCCTTTAATTTTATGCATTATATTTTCAAACTATCGTCGAAAATGTAGTGCAAAAATGTGTCCCTCCTCCACCTTTGATGAATCTACTGAAACTAAAACTATGAAAAAATTTGAGGTAATAGACGTTATTTTAAACCTGCAGGAAAATTATAGCGATTACTCTAGGTCACATAGTTTTTGAGAAAAGAGCATTCTTCCGTTACACACGAAATTTTGATTTGCGGACATTCAACAAAGATGTTAAGGAGCGCTGGAGGTACTTTTGTACTATTGTAGATAATAATTTTTGAAAAAAAAAAAAAAAAACACACACACACACACACACACACACAAAAAAAAAAACCCTCGGTAATTAGCCGAGATATTCACCCTCAAAGACACGGACGGTTTGGCTGTAAATAATGACAGTGGCGGCGTACTCTATGTACCAACGGCTTTTAAAGCCTAGATAACAACTTTTAATGATACATTTGTGTAATGCTGTGCTCAGTAACAGTATAAAAGAAATAAACGTCAAATTGTTAAAAACTGACTAATTTAATTAGAATTGATCACATAAATACTATGGGATTCGGGACGGGTTTGCATTGAGTAGACTCCTTAATACGCCTCCCGTGTCTTTAAAAGTTAATTAAAAACCTATCTGGAAAAACGCGGCACGTGCCAAGGCGGCGTTACTACTTTACGACATTTTTTCGAAGTGCTCTTAGCAAAATGCCAAGTTTAAACTTTGAACAAGATTTTGTTTTGTCTACAATATAAAAGAAAATGTTATTACGACGCTGAATTTAGTTTTATGAAATGCCAAATGAAGTTTAAATATGCAGTACTTTATTGTCTGTGCCGAATTAAGTTCTTCATAAACAGATTAGGATAAGATTTAAATAAGAGTTATACAGAATATCAATATTTGATATTATTTACGCGTCATATGTCTTTGAACTTTTCTGGTATACAGGTTTATAGTTTTTTACGAAGTCTTATTTTTTTTTTTAGTAACGACTTTTTTAATAATACAGTTAATAATTGATATATTTATTGTTCGGAATCCTCTGAGCGAGAGTAATACTCGCACTTGACCGTTTATTTAAAAGAGAACAATCCTTTTCTTTGATAAAACTAAATATTTTACAACGAATGCATCTAAAATACATCCTTTTCTGGAATTTGTACTAGGCGGTACTGTGATTAGAACCTTAAATCAAAAGAATGAGTTTTCACATGCAATGTTGTAGCTAAAAAACGTGACTTCAAGTTTAAAAATCTGTCTATATTATAAAGGACAAATGTGTCCGTGCGTAACGCTGACGTTATTTTGCGAATGACAGCACTTGGCGATTAAATTTCGCTTTTGAAATTTTTGATACTGCAATTTTTTTTTATTTTAAAATATCGCACATTTTCAATTTTTACACCGTTATACAAGGAAAAAAATCTACTTTCAAATACAATTTGACTGAAAATTTTATCTTCATTGATTTATTTTTTATGGCTATTTAAATAATTTTTAAGCACAACTGTTTTGAATATATCTCCATCGCGTGCAGGCTCCATTACGAAATAACCCATTTGCACTTAAAAAATTATAAATAGTTCAGCATTTCTTCCTGTCTTAATTTTTCATAACGAAATTAAAATTTCATCAATCTATTTCGTAAAATGACTGTCTGTTTCTATTTTACACACTCTCAGAAAAAACTGTAAATTTATGAGCGTTTGCTCTTCAATTGTCACGGGCAACAGCCTTATTTGATGTAAAACGGTCTGATACATTAAATAAGCTGTCTTATCTCTTAGATACTTAGAAAATTAAGGGAAATCCACATATTTTTACAGTTCTAGCCCATCTATTAGCAAAAATACGGATTGGTTATTGGATATGATTTTCTTTTTTTTCGTATAACTGGAATCTCTGCTGCCGGCGCTGCCCGAAATTTTACAGGGATATTTTTGTGTGTGCAGCTACTCCTTCTAGAATAGGGAACATTGGGCAAAAAATTAACGCTCGTATCCGCTTGGATCCGAAGATGTCAAATGTGGTGGTAAATTTTTAAAATTTGAATTAGTTTTCAAGATATAAATTTTTTCGTTATTTTTAATAACATTTCTGTAATGATGAAAATAAATTGCTCCATTTTTGTTGGTCAAAGAGAGAAAAGGGAAAATTATATGTATTGTTAAATATCATTGATTGACATCATTTTCAAATTGAATTAACTTTTATTTGAAAAATAGTGAAAATAATATTGCGATTGAATTGTATTTTTCAAGAATATTTCAAGAAATACATTCTTATTTTCATATATTCAAGTTTCAGGAATCAGTTTATTTTAGAAAGCAAAAATTCATTTGTTGATTAGAATATTGAAGAAAAATTCTGTTGACGTCAAAAGAAACAAAAAACCGTAAGTTATTTTTATTTAATTTAAAGAATATAGAAGTATTTCTTTAAAATAGCGATTAAAATTTTTAAGAATCGGACGTTAAAAACAAAATGTTTTGCAGAGAAAAAAGATATTTCTTAAAGCATTCATTTTTATTCATAAATATAAAATGCTTCTGAATAAATTCATTAAAACAAAGTCATTTTTGTATAAGTTGACCCAAATGACATCATTTCTACCAGCTCCGAAATTCGAAGCCAAATCATGGAAGAGTGAAAAGCTTTTGGCTAATAAAGTTATAGAATATGTAAATATTTTTGGGAAAGTGTTTGACTTAAATTGTAAATATAATTTGTTATTTGAGATATTCTCTATACTCATACTCATCTATACTTCCTATTATAAAGAGGAAAAAATTGTTTATTTGTCGGAGGTAAGCTCTGGAACTACCGAACCGATTCCAAAAGTAATGATATCAAAATGATGGTGTTAGTCCAACTTAGAACATAGGCTATATCTTATGTTGGTGCCTCTACCCCAAAGAGGGTGCAGGAGCAAAAAACGTTCCAAAAATGCGATTTTTGCGTTACTCAAGGGCCTAGAAATATGAAATTTGGAATATTAGTTACTTATAAGATATAAATTATGTCTAAGAACAGTTCTTAAACAATTCGAAATTTAAAACGGGTGAGAATGCACAAAAAGCGTTCTAAAAAACGTTCTAAATGGTAGTTTCTACATAATCTCAGGAAATACCAAACCGATTTCAAAAGTAATTGTATCAAAATGATGGTGTTAGTCCAACTTAGAACATAGGCTATATTCTATGTCGGTGCCACTACCCCAAAGGGGGTGCAGGAGCAAAGAACGTTTTAAAAACGCGATTTTTGCGTTACTGAAAGGCCTAGAAATATGAAATTTGGAATATTAGTTACTTATAAGATATAAATGGTGTCTAAGAACAGTTCTTAAACAATTCGAAATTTAAAAGGGGTGAAAAGGCACAAAAAGCGTTCTAAAAAACGTTCTAAATGGTAGTTTCTAAATAATCTCAGGAAATACCAAACCGATTTAAAAAATATTGGTGTCAAAATGATAGTTACAACGTTTGCTCCAAGATAGGCTATGTTTTATGTCGGTGCCACTACCCCAAAGGGGGTGCAGGAGCAAAAAACGTTCTAAAAATGCAATTTTTGCGTTACTGAGGGGCCTAGAAATATGAAATTTGGATTATTAGATACTTATAAGATATAAATGATGTCTAAGAACAGTTCTTAAACAATTCGAAATTTAAAAGGGGTGAAAATGCGCAAAAAGCGTTCTGAAAAACGTTCTAAATGGTGATTTCTACACAATCTCAGGAAATACCAAACCGATTAAAAAATAATGGCGTCAAAATGAGGGTGAAAACCCTTGCTCCAACATAGGCTATGTTTTATGTCGGTGCCACTACCCCAAAGGGGGTGCAGGAGAAAAACGTTCTAAATTGCGGTTTTTGCGTGACGGAAGGGCCTTGAATCGTGAAATTTAGAATGGTAGTTAGTTATAAGATATCAATGATCTCTATGGACATTTCCTAAAAAAAATCGAAATTTAAAAGGGGGGTCAAATTGCGCAAAAAGCGTTGTAAAAGACGTTCTAAATTGCAATTTCTATGCAATCTCCGGAAATACTGAACCGATTTCAAATATAAAGGTGTTAAAATGATGGTGACAGATCTTGCTCCAAGATAGGCTATATTTTATATATATTTCCACTAACCCAGAGGAAGAACAGGAGCAAAATGAGCGAAAAGCGCTCTAAAAACTTTCTGAATGCTGATTTGTCACCAATATCTCAGGAAGAATCAAACTGATTTCAAAAGTAATGTTATGAAATTGATGCTGACAGCCTCTGCTCTAACATAGACGTTATTTTAAGTCGGTATCACTATCACCTAGACGTTGCAGGAGCAAAAAAGCGTTCCAAATTTCGATTTCCGTGATCGGTAGGGGCTAGCAACTTAAAATTAGGCAAGGTACATATGTATTACATATAAATAATCTTTAAGAACAGTTTCGAACAAATTGGGAATTTAAAAAGGGGTGAAAATGCGCGAAAAGCGTTCTAAAAACGTTCTAAATTGCGATTTCTACTCAATCTCTGGAAATTCCAAAGCTATTTCAAAAGTAATGGTTGCAAATCAATGGTGACAGTCCCTGCTATAACATAGGTTATATTTTATATTGCTGTCACTACCATCTGAGGGTTGCAAAAGCAAAACATGTTCTAATTTGCGTTTTTTGCATAACTGAAGGGTCTAACACTTTGAAGTATGGCATGTTATTTACTTACAAGATGCAACTGCTTTCTATGAACTGTCGAAAGAAAATTTCAAATTTAAAAAGATGAGTGATCGAAAAGCGTTATAAATTACAATTTTTATGTAATCTTTTCAATTACCAAACCGATTAAAAAAATAATGATAACAAATTGTTGGTGATAGAACCTGCTCAAACATAAGCTATATTTTATGTCTGTGCCACTACCACCAGAGGGTTGCAGTAGCTAAAAACTTTCTAAATTGCGATTTCTGTGATACTGAAAAGGCTAGAAACTTTAAATATGTCATGGTAGTTACTTATAAAATATAAATGCCCTCGAAGGACTGTCGAAAATAAATTCGAATTAAAAAGGGGTGAAGTGAAAGCATTCTAAAAAAGTCCTAAAGTACGATTTCTACGCTATTTCAGGAAATATAAACCAAATGTAAAAGTAATAGTTGCGAATCAATGGTAACAGTCACTGATCCTACACAGGCTATATTTTATGCCGATGATTCTACCACCTGGGATTCAAAGGAACAACAAACGCTATAAAAAAGGCCTTTAAAAGCTTTCTAAATTACGTTTCTGTGGAATATTAGGAAATAACAAACCAATTTCAAAATTAATGTTGGCAAATTAATGGTGACAGTTCCTGTTTCAACATAGCCCTTTGTGTTCAGAGAGGTGGTAGGACTTGGAATTTGACATGATGGTTAATTTTAAGATGTAAGAAGATGGTTTCTAAAAAATTCAAAACTTCAAATGAATACTGAAATGAGCGTATTAATTGAGCATAAATGTTTCAAAATTATTTTCAAAATTATTATTTATTTAGTTTTATTTCGTTTTATTAATTTAAGTCTCATTTCTGCCTTATGCAGTGTAACAATGATATTTAATCAAACTGTGTTTTAAATAGTAATTTTTTTAAATTATTCCTAAAAGTAATAGGTACCTTTTAATAAAATAAAATATTACCTTTTAATAAAATAAAAATTTAGTTAGTACCTTTTAATAAAAATTAGACATATAACTATCACTTGGCATATTTCAAATATTACGCGAGCAAAGCCGCGGGGTTTGCTAGTATTTAATAAAATTAATGCTATAATTGCTTTCTAAATTTACATTAAAGTTAAATTACATTTTCGGCAAATAAATCTAATGACCTCATGCAATTGAAAAGCAACACAACGAGTTGCTACTCAACTAGCTTTAGTAACAAGAAAATCTATACAAGAGGAAGTATAAATATATGGAAAATATATGGAAGTTTGGCTTAGATATTTTTTCTGTATGATTCAGAATTTCTACAGATTTCTATGTTCATTGCACACGAAAGAGGGGCCTATTCATTACACGGAATCGCACAGTATACATAAGAAAGTACGATATTATAATATTTGATATGTTCTATATAAAAAAAATGTAGAAAAATAGTACCGGAAGATATGCAAAGAAAAACATATTATTAATATTTTATAAATCCTGAAATAATTTATTGCATTTATAATTTCTAAAATCTTGTTCATTAGCTGCTATCGAGCGGGTAAAGATTACAAAATATTATAACAGAATGTCTATTTTATTATAGTCTATAACGCACATTGGAGCGTAAGTTTGTAGTAAAATTATAAATAAAAAAGACGATTAAAAAAATAGGAGATCAAAATTACTCGAAATTTTCTTTAATTAACATTAAAAAATGTGGTAACATACACATAGATATTACACTAAAATAAATATATTTTTGAAAGTCTATAATAGTAAATACGATTTCTGTTATTGCATATAGGAAACCAAATAAATAATATTAAGTTCATACATATTTTCTTTCAACGGAATGCAAGATGAACTGGATCATCTACCAAGTGATTTGTATTTGATATTTTCAAATAATTCATTTCCAAAAATAATGATTCGCAGGCATAGGTAGAGTGAAAATTTGTCAAAATCTAAACATTTGTACAAATCAGGTAGAATATCATGATTAATTTTTTTCCTTAAAATGCCTGAAAACCTTTCTTTTCGATATTCTCCTAATTTTCTCTGAATTTGCATGCCTGCCAAACTTTTTTTTTTCAATTCATAAAAATATAATTTAAACCAGAAAAACTATTTTTATTTAACTTTTAACTATTTAATTTACTCTCTGTTATTGTATGGTTATTTAATGATTGCTTCAAGTAAATCTAATTTCTAATTTTATTATAGCTGAAAAAAACTAAGGATGGCGGTTATGAAATTTCTGGTTTTATTTCATCGAAAAAACCGTATGGTTGGCAGTTATGAAATAAAAAAGTCCCTTTCAGCTCGGCCTGCAGGCGGAGATAGATTTCGAAGTTATCTGCTAATTTCATCAATAAAAAGTAAATCAAGATTAGGGATGCAGCTAGTTTAACAATTTTATCTGGCTGATTTTGGCTAGTTTTTAATTTCATTTTTCTGTAAGAGCTGGCTTTATCAGAATCCTGTTAAGGCGGTATTCAAAAAAGTATTTTTCCACGCTCAACAACTCGAAATTTTCTGATACATTTTCCGACTCATTTGTAAAAGAATGAATTTTATGAAACTTGCTGAAGTAATTATTTGAAGAGAATTATAAGAGACCTATGTTTTCATTTTCGTTCACTCACTTAGAACGTGATTTACAAGCATTTATTTTCACAGTACAAACACTTTTTCCTATTACATCACTATCGCTTCGGAAAATTCTGTTCAAAATGCCCACTTTGACAGCATTTTAAAAAATACATTCTACTTTTATCAAAAAATTGACCAATACGGCACATTATAAAGTTTTTGAATAAGAGAACCTGCCAATTGGATGCGTTTGAGAGGAAAAATGAATTTAAAAATGACTCAGAAAATAAGCAGTTTGGATTTGAGTACACCCTTAATACGAAAATTTTCTTCAACTCCTATTTTTGTTTAATTTGTCTTCGCTGTCAGAATTAGTCCTATCAAAAACTTGTCAATATAATAGTTGCAGATAATTTTAAGGAGATGTATAAGAAATTTAAGCGGACTGAATATCTTGTGAATTGACGCAGTTATAATTTTTTTTCTTCCTCATTACCCCTTTTTTTTTGTTTTTAATTTTTGTTTTTGCAGTAAGAGTTGGTCCTATCAAAAACGTGTCAATATAAAAGTTGTAGATAGTGTTAAGAATATTTATAATAAGTTTAATTGAACCTGATATCTTGAGAATTGACGAAATTATGAACTTTTTTCTCCCTAAAGCCCAACTTTTCTCGTCCCTTGAGCCCAAATTAAAATTTATCAAAATTCTTTGATACATAAATTTTTGTCCCTTTTCCTAGAAGTAATAATAACTTTAAACGAATTTGATATGTATTACAATTAAGTAGGCAAGAAAATGAGGTGTTGTATCCAAATATAGTAGTGCGTGCAATATTGTGTACGCTATCTTACACTAATCAACAGAAAATTGATACAAATCCTTATCTTTTCGCTTCTTTTTGGGAGCAACGGATTTTGAGCTCATTCTATCGACCATAATTTTCAGAATTTTGAAGCTATGATTTTGAGACTTTCACAAAAGTTGCTCTATATACTTAGCTAATACATTATGCATATTATATTTTGATTGCATTCGCGCATGCGCAGTGAAACATTTTTTATTAAACCTGCTCATTTTTCATCCAATTTTTATTTATTTTTTATTCTGATTGCAGGATATTATGTACAATGTTGTTTATCATATTTTTTGAAAAGAATTTTCTTTTATAATAAGAACTCTGCAAATTATAAGCAAAAAACTCGGCGAAATTTGGGGCTGTTTTTTATAAAATCTTAATTTCTCTACCAGTATGCATGCTATCCTCATAAAACTGAGCACAGTATATTAAAATAAGCCACTTTTTAATAATCTCGAGTTTGAACGCTTTTGCTACATTAGTTTTTACAGGGTTATCCAAGAGATATTCGTTCTTTTTCAATTTGTTGACGGCCCCCTATAGGGTTTAGAGAAAAAAAATCTTCGCTGAAATATATGACCTATACTATTCTGTCTACACACCTACAGTTTCAGGTTAATTCCTTATGTATTTTTCTGATACATTTTTCCGATGTATTTTTCTGTGTATGATATTACACAATTTTACATTCACAAAATGTAAAATAACCTAATAATTCATTTTTCAAAAATGTGTCAGAATTCGTTGGATTTTATAATTATTATTTGATGTAATTAGTTCTAATAGTATAGGGGGAAAATGTAGAAAAAATAGAAATGAGTCAGGTATATACAGATTGTCCACGTATAACCTGACCGACTTTTATTTTCGCAACCGTTGGTCCTAGATGTATACTTCCAATTACAAAAATGGTTTAAATAAGGTAAAGAATTATTTTTAAAGCTATTTGGGTCAAGAAAAACATTTATTAAAAAATACGAAATTTAAATTTTTATACGGTCCCGCGGTGCTATATGTGATATTTACTAAAAATTTACTGTGACACTAACAAGTAAGGCAAAAAAAAGTCCCATTCATATAACATTAAAATTGACCGAGTTATAAAACTTTGAAATGCATGACTTATACTACTTTTTTGCACATCAAAACAGAGGATTTTGACCATGCTTTCAGGGGTCGTGTATAAAGCACTTAAACTTATTTCAAGGTATCGGAGCTTTGAAAGAAATCCTACAAATATTGCGATTAACTTTTATTAGTTAAGTTTCAGATTACTTAAAATAATTGTATTTTAATATATGTTTTATTTTGTAAGGACTTGAGGCTATGATTTCTTTTAACAAAATTTATGTTATTTTCATAAGGTTTTATTTAACTTGCTATGATCGTCTTTCCAGTTTAAAATTTGTACTCTAACTTTAATTTACTTTCAAATGTCCGATCGAAGTTAAATTTTACATACTGAATTAAATCCGATGACAATGCATTATTATTATGATTTTCAACTTTTACCATCTTATACATACTTATATTAGAGGATAACACAAAAAAATTCGGATAGATTACCGTCAAGAAGTTTAAGTAAGAGTTTCAGATTAGATAACATAAACCTGAGATGGTTGTGTTTTTTAACTTTTATAATTATATTTTATGTGTTTTTTAACGCTAAATCAAAAAATTACCTTCAGTTTTAACCATCATGTCAAGATATTTCGCAAATCTTAAATTTCAAGGTTAAAAAATAGTGAAAAATCTGATACTATAAAATAGATGTAAGACTTTTTATTCAGTTTAATTTAATTTAATTCAACACTTTATTAGATTTTTTGGCTTATACTGGGTTTTTTACAGCTACATAGCTCGGGGGTCCGATGTGGCTGGGGGGGGGGGATCAGTTTTAACTTTTAGCTTTTTAACTTTGAAATTTGCGATTTGAGAAAGTTCCTGACGTGAGAGTTTAAAATGAAGGTCATTTTCGGATTCAGTGCTAAAAAATATATAAAAATAAATTTTCAAAAGTTAAAAAACATGCCACAACCAAACATTTGCAAGACAGTATAGTCTAACAACATTTTAAAATATGTATCATTTTGTAAAGAATTGAGGCTGTTGTTTTTATCCCTTTATTTAACAAAATATCTGTTATTTTTATCCTCTTATAAAGTTCAGTACAGATTATACATTTTGCAGTAATATGTTAGAATGATTAAAGAATTCAAATTTATATTGCAATGCTAATTTTACTCTCAACCATTTCTTTAATATATCTGACGAAATTATATTTCTACTAAATTTTTGAATGACCCTTAATATGCAGGAAAAAATATACTCCAACTTTAAACAGCTATTACCTGGTCAATTTTAACCGTAGAATAAATGGAACTTTTTTGCCTTACTTGCCAGTGTAACAGTGAAATTTTACTAAATATAACTTATAGGAGCAAAGGGCCGTGTAAAAATTTAGATTCTGTTATTCTTCACTAAATTGTTTTTTCGCTTCAGACTTTTTTTACCTTAACCCTGCACATAATTTTGACCATTTTTGTAGTTGGAAGTATGCATCACGACCAACGGTTGCGAATATAAAGATCGGTCAGGTTCTATGTGGAAACACTGTATATAGAGAGATAGGAACATTTCAAAATTGCGTATTTTTTTAAAAGGTAAACTGGTTAATTTACTTAATACGTTTATTATTTATTGTGATTTTAATCGATGTAGAAATAATTTTGCTTGACATACTAGAAACTGGATGATTTAAGTTATATAACAAAATAGGACGTGACATGTATCAGATTTTTTCAGAACAAATGTATCAGAGTTTGTTAGCCTTTATAATTTTTATTTGATTTAATTAGTTGTAATAGTATAGGGAATAATTTAGATAGGAATGAGTCAGGGATACATATAGAGAGGTAGAAATATTTCAAAAGTTCTTGTTCTTTAAAAAGTTATACAGGTTATTTTACGCAATACGCTTATTATTTATTGTTATTTTAATCGATGTAGATATAATTTCGTTCAAAATACTAGATTATTTAGGTAGTATAACAAATAAGATGTGCCATGATCCAACATTACTATATGCTTTATAAAACAGTACTACTTGTTTTGGAATGTACATCTTTTTTCTAAGATTACGTATATCTCACTAAATTTTCAAAATTTAATTGTACGATCTGAATTGTTTTTTATACCGTTTACAAATCTCATTAATCTGAAAGAAAAATTCTAACAGCGATAATTTCAATCGATAGTTTTGTATATTACACTTTTCGTGATAACCATGCATTTAAAAAACACAAAAGCAGCCACAAAACAAGGATTTTGTTTTCCATTTAAGCACTTTTTATTTGGAAATTTAATGAATGAATTCAATTCATTTAGAATGTAAATTGTATTTAATTTAAAAATTTATTACTGAAATGATAAGAGCAGAAAAACGAAAATTACTGAAAAGGTCGAAATTAGAATTTCTCATGTTTTATTATTCAAGCAGCATCAAAAAACGAAATCAGGTAAATATGCGTTTCTCTTTCAAGGTTTGTCACCAGTCTTTTCAATTGATTTTTTTCTTTTGTGAAAATCTGGGATTGCTTTTATCTTCATTGAAATTTTAGAAGTATCTACGAATGATAATTGAAAAGGGATAAGGAAAAAATTCTCTCTAAATAATAATAAAACATATTTTATTTTAATTTTCTTAAGCCTTTATTATACATTTTTCATAAGTTAAGAGCAGAACAAAGGATATTATTGAACAGACCGTAATCAGAATTTTGCATTTGTTTTATTATCTTAGCACTATCATAAACCGTAGAAAAATAATTATGAATTTTATTTTTGAAGATTCTGCAGCAGTCTTTTCAACAGACATTTTTTTCAAAGAGAAAATTTTCAATCCCTTTTCCTTCATCTTTTTCTTAATTGCGGCATTCAGAAGAAAAATCGACTATCTCCATTTTAAGTGGCTTTTTTTTAAACAAAGGAACATTGAAAATTTTCTATATGCAGTCGGAACTCGTTATCACGACACCCGGTTTTCACGCCACTCCGCTTATCACGTCAGTTTTTCAAAGTCCCAATTTTCTATATATGATTTTAATGTAAATAAACTTTCGATTTTACGTCGTTGAATAATTTTCAACTCCGGATATCCCGACGGTTTAGAAAAATTGTCCATTTTTCATAATCCATCTTATAAGTACGGAAGTTAAGCGGTAAGAAATGTCTTAGCCAAACTTTTCACAAAAGTGTCTAAAATACCCATTCAGATAAATGAGAAATTTTACTTCAATACTTTATCTAAATAAATAAACACATACACTATGAAAGAGCCACTTAAGCTCCAGATAAATATAACAACCTACTCGCGGTCTTTTTGTTCTGGTCGGGCGGCGCTTTCTTGTGGTATACAGCGTTTTTCTTCCGACTAAAACCGAAGCATTAAATTGCATTGAAATGCTCAATGTAACATCCATTTCTGAAACGAATATTGATTACAATTCAAAGCATAATATTGAAAAAATTAATTATAAGAAAGCCATCTAGGGATAAGCAAACCTTAATTCATCAATATTTCATGTAACAATAAAAAAGAGAAAAACAAGTCGTCATAAATCTGATTTTTATTCTTTTCAATTTTTTTGCGTTTATTTTGTTTAATAATAATGTTTTATTGCTTAAAACTGCAAAAGCAGTTATGAATTTAAAATGATCTTAAATTAATTAAAAATACAGCTTTTTATAAACACATTTTTCTCCAACTCCGGTTACCGCCACACTCCGCTTATAGTGACACTTTTTTCTGGTCATTAAAGTGCCGGGATAACGAGGTTTGACTGTATTTATACGGTGTTAAAAAGTTACCTTTGATTAAAAGAAAATTAATGAGTTCAACCAAAATATCCTGCGGAAAAATGTGTGGAAAAATGAGTAAGAAATGTCTTAGCCAAACTTTTCACAAAAGTGTCTAAAATACCCATTCAGATAAATGAGAAATTTACTTCAATACTTTATCTAAATAAATAAACCCATACACTATGAATGAGCCACTTATGCTCCAGACAGATATAACAACCTACTCGCGGTCTTTTTGTTCTGGTCGGGTGGCGCTTTCTTGTGGTATACAGCGTTTTTCTTCCTTCTGAAACCGAAGCATCACATTGCATTGAAATGCTCAATGTAACATCCATTTCTGAAACGAATATTGATTACAATTCAATGCATAATATTGAAAAAAATAATTATAAGAAAGCCATCTAGGGATAAGCAAACCTTAATTCATCAATATTTCATGTAACAATAAAAAAGAAAAAAAACAAGTCGTCATAAATCTGATTTTTATTCTTTTCAAATTTTTTTGGCGTTTATTTTGCTTAATAATAATGTCTTATTGCTTAAAACTGCAAGAGCAGTTATGAATTTAAAATGATCTTAAATTAATTAAAAATACAGCTTTTTATAAACACATTTTTCTCCAACTCCGGTTACCGCCACACTCCGCTTATAGTGACACTTTTTTCTGGTCATTAAAGTGTCGGGATAACGAGGTTTGACTGTATTTATACGGTGTTAAAAAGTTACCCTTGATTAAAAGAAAATTAATGAGTTCAACCAAAATATCCTGAGGAAAAATGTTGTATAGATACAATACTTTTTACAGTTACAATAACTTTAACAGTTTATACTGAACATTTTAATTTCAAGGAGCTAATCGATTCATGCACTGAAAGGCTTAATTATCCTTATTGAAAATGGATAAACTAAAGTTGCTATCAAGAGAAAAAAAAACTATGTTATTTATTTCTTTTGGTGAAAAAAACCAAATAAAACGACATTTTGATGTATTTTATATCATTTCTAGATTTTCCTATCTAATGTATAAAAATGAAAATTTGCCTGTCTGTCTGTAATTCTATGCACACAGTTTGGAAGCCAGAATTGGGAAGTGTTACGTACATGTGTATTAAAACACGACCGAGTCAACTAAAGTAATCCAGAATCGAAATAATTTATAGTTAATTTTTAATTAAAAAAACAAGCAATTTAACAGCAATTTCCTATCAAATTTAAACATTTTTCGTTATAGCAGTTGCCAACAATTAAAAATACATAATAAAATTCTTACCGTAACAATTGCTTTTCTATTGGAAGATTTCCACGTGAAAAATAAAAAAATGAAATAAATAGTTTGAAGAATTAAAAAAAAGGGATTAACAAAATTTATAAATTTGTAAGGTACCGTTTTTGATAAATACTATTATGTTTTTATGGTATGTATTTTTAATAAGTTGATAATAATGTTAATTTATTTGTTTAGTCCTCCAATAACAAATTAACGGGTTTTTTTTCTTAACTTCTAGCTATCAAATAATTCTCTGTTTTATTAAAGATTCAGCATTGCTCAACCAGTTTACTCAATGTTTCCAGAAAAGGACCAACGTTATCACATTCTTCTACATACACAGTGTTTCCAAGTTTTTGATAAATTGTCCAAGCCTGCTAATTTAAGTAGTGACTTTTAAAATAATTATTTCTATGTTTTTTTATCGCAGAGGAAAGTGTTGAATGTCAATTTCAGTTATTTAATAGCGAATATTAGGTCAATCTTATGGTTAGTGATTGACATTGCTTATGAATTAAATCCCACAAGTTGCACCAGCAGGCCTGTCAGCCTTAATTTTTACTGCAGTCGATAAAAAGTTTTTCTTGTTTTTATCATTTGTAAACTTTGTGATTCACATCCCTTCTTTTGAAGATATGTTTTGAAAGTCTTAACCTACAACTAGACATTTTAGTTTGTATTTTTTTAAAACATAGTATAACTTTGTTGCACTTTTTCTTAGTCCCCACGCGGAAGAAGTTTCCTAGACTCACGATCACCACTCGCAAAGACTTCGAAAAAATGTTCTTTTATTTTGATATGCCGCCACCAAAAAAAAAAAAAAAACGTGATATCGGGCAGGTTGCGAGAAGGATTATCAAAAAGATTGCTAAACTTATTCAATTAAAATTAACGAACAATTCAATTACAAATTATTTACATATAAATAAAACATTGTTTACATTTAAGAGCTCGGATATAGGTGATCCGGCTCATTACTGAGTTAAATATAGCAAGTACATTCTCGCACTGGATTAACTTATTAAAATACTTTATTTCCACCTTACACTATAGTAACTCATGAATTTTTATCAGAGGGTCAACCTTGACCTATCCGTTGCGCCAGCTATCTCTTGGTCTAAGACAGAACTACTCTTTCTCTCTCAGCGACTCCTCTCCAAAAAACAACTTTCGGATTTTTTTCTCTGCCACCAGAGACCCCCATCTCTAATCTAAAACATCTCCCCTCTCAAGGCATTCACTATCTATCATATAGGAGGTTTCTTTGTTTCTCTGGGTCCTACGTACTTGAATAGCAAGAGAAACTGCAATTCATTGATACAACGGGGATTATTCGTATAATGGGATGTAACTGTAATGTTTCGGATCAACTTCCAGATAAGGAAAAATATTTACCTTAAAACAGCATACGCAGAAATTGATACACGTGAAATGCAATAGACACGTAAAAGATAATATCAGTAATATTAAATAATTATCTGCTCAGTAGCGTCAAAAACCTGACAAACTTTATTCTGTAATTCATTTTCTGTTTACTAAAAACGCTCAATGGGTCCTTCTTACCCTTATGTATCCACAGGATACATTTTTCACTATCCATGTAAAATTATTTGTCAAATAATATCAAAAAGGGCAATTTAAGAGAAAGATTGTAAGAAGAGGAATATATAAGATGTGCATAAATGAATATACCAACTTTACAGGACTATTAAAAGAAAAAGATAAAAGTGCAACATTTTTGTTTATCAGAAATAAAAAATAACAGTTAAAAGTTTAAATTAAACTCAGTTAGTAAGTGTTCAATGTAAGCCCCTACAGAAAAACGAACGATATCGAATCGGTACGATAACTCATCCCACAATTTTCTCAGCATAATTTTTTTGTTGGTACTCCATGAAAGATCAAGTTTTTGTTCCATCTCTAACAACTATGGTTAGGCTAGGCAGCCTAAGAGAGACTGCTCAGGGCCAGCTAGGCCTGCCCCTTAGAGCTTAACGTCTCTCCCGGTATGTTCCCCGACACGTTGGGGCTCGTTAGTAAATCCAGCCCTGTCCGGCCGTATGCAGACGGACAAACACAAAATGCTCAAGGGGCGACGCTCACCCGCTAAGGGCGTCTATGCACCACCGACCTCAGAACCCAGAATTTATTTGTAAAAGAACAAAGTGGGATTACAAAAATAAGTCGAATGCCTTCCCGCCAGGAAAACGCCTACTCGCGACAGAGGGCGGGAATATAAGAACATTTAAAGTAAAAATAAAATAAAATAAATATTAATAATAATAATAAACATCACTGATCCTGGCCCCCGGGGTATGAACCCCTCTCGCGACAAGGGGCGGCAGGAAGGGAAAAGAATGGAATGCGTGGCACAAGTAAGATGGCATGAGCAAATACTCAAGCGTCCATTGGAGATGTAATGATTTGCGTGACACAAGTAAGATGGCACGAGCAAATACTCAGCGTCCATTGGAGATGTAATGCTTTGTGTGGCACAAGTAAGATGGCACAAGCAGATACTCAAGCGTCCATTGGAGGTGTGTCTCTTGATAGAATGGTCAGGTCAGAAGCACGAACAGAGGCTCTTGCGATCGTAGGAAACCACACATTGATGAGTAGGAGAATTTACTGAAGCCTACAAAGAGGACTGGATTCTGGTACTGTTTGAAGATTGATATGGTGGCAGTGAGACTGGATAAGCAGAACCAGGGCTTAAGTTAAGTTTGTTAAGTATGTAAGGAAATTGTGAATGTGTTTTAATTTGTTGAGTAGGAGGGTGCGGGAAAGGACGTTTTGGAGCCAGTTGACTGGCAGTATGTCTGGACGTCTCAAGTGCCAGCGTTGCGTGAGAGTACAACTGTAGTACGGGTGACTTATAGTGCCATCTTCACCGCAGACGCAAGTGGCAGTGGATCTTATTTTGAAGCGGTCCAGATATGCCATGAAAGGGCCATGTCCTGTTAAGAAGTTAGTGGTGTAGGGTGTTAAGTTATATAGTGTGAGAGAAACTTTAGGAATTAGCTTATATGTGTGCCTACCCTTTTTTGAAGTATCCCAGTGCTCCTGCCATCGCGTCAATATCCTTGCTCTAAGGACCCTTTTGACGTATGACTGGGGCACTGGGAGGTGTGTGTCTATTGTTTCTTTCTGTGTGGCCTTCTTCGCTAGGTTGTCTGCTAGTTCATTGCCAAAGATACCTTTGTGAGCCGAGACGTGACCTAGTGAGATACGATGTAGGAGATTCTTAAGTTTTAGTTTGATTTGCAGTACTAGAGGATGTTTTGTCCTGTGTGCCTGTATTGCCTGCAGGCCTACAACTATGGTTGATGAATTTTGTATACGTACATCAGCAGCCATTCAAAGAGTCACACCGGAGATGCGGAAAATCGTGTGGGATGAATTTTCGTACCGCCTCGATATGTTTTGTGTTTCTGTTGAGGCCTACATTGAACACTTATAATTGTGTAGAATTTAAACTTTCAACTGTTATTTTTTACTTCCGTTGAACAAAACAATTGTATTTTTTTCTTTCTTTTAATAGGCCTTAAAATTGGGATATTAATTTATGTATTATGTATTAACGAAGTCATTATAAGAGACCTGCCACTAAATTCTTCTTTGCCTTTAATGCATTAATAAAAATTGTAATTTTGCATGTTATGGACCGAAGAGAAAATGGTGGGGGTTCCATATTACTACCCCTTTAAATACTTAAGGGGGTAGGATACCTTTGAACACGTCGAAAAAGTAAAAAATATCACTATGTTCCAAGCTTCAAAACTTCTGTAATAAATCAAAAATAAAATTCAAACTTCATTTAAATGTAAAGCTCGCATTTAAATTTATATGTAAAAAATCCCTGCCGGACGGCCTACAGGCAGAGGTAGATTTCGAAGTCAAATATACTAATTTCACAAACAAAAACTAAATCATGATTAGAGATAAATGCACTTTAACAATCTTATCTGGCCGCTTTTGATGAGTTTTTATTTCATTTTTATATAATAGCTGGTTTTATCAGAATCATGTTAGGGCGGTATTAAAAAAAATACTTTTCCATGCTCAACAACTCGAAATTTTGTGGCATAATTCCAAATTCATTTTTAATTTAAAAAAATATATATATGAAACTTGCTGACGTGATTTTTGAAGAGATTTATAAGCGACCTGTGTTTTTATTTTTTGTTCAATTAATTAAAACTTGATATATAAACAATTATATTCTCAGAAGGACAATATTTTTCGTTTCTAACACAATCGCTTCGGGAAATTCCGCTCAAAATGCCCACTTTTACATCATTTTTCGAAATATATTCTACTTCTATCAAAAAATCGATCATTACGGTACATTATATAGTTTCTGAATAAGCGAATCTACCAATTAAATGCGTTTGAGAGCAAAAATGAATTAAAAAAAGATTCAGAAAATAAGCAGTTTAGATTTGAGTGCATCCTTAATACAATGATTTTTCCAACACAATCCGCTTCGGAAAATTCGGTTCAAAATGCCCTTTTTAACAGCATTTTTAAAAATATATTCTTCCTCTATCAAAAAATCGACCATTACGGTACATTATATAGTTTCTGAGTAAGAAAACGTACCAATTGGAAGCCTTTGAGAGCAAAAATGAATTGTAAAATGAGTCAGAAAATAAGCAGCTTGGATTTGAATACACTCTTACTAAGATGATTTTTTTCTTCAATCGGTATGTATTTTTAATTTGTTTTTGTTGTAAGAATTGGTCCTATCCAAAACTTGTCTATATAGATGTTGTAGACAATATTAAGAAGATATATGATAAATTCATGGGGATTTTATATCTTTTGAATTGACGGAGTTATGGATTTTTTTCTTCTTCAAACCCCCTTTTTGTTTTCGTTTTTATTTATTTATTTTTTTTTTTTTTGCGGTACGAATTGGTCCTATCAAAAACTTGCGAATATAAAAGTTGTAGATAATGTTAAGGAGATTTATAATAAAATTAATTGGATTTGATATCTTGAGAATTGACGAAGTTATGAATTTTTTTTCTCCCAAAAACCCTGTTTTTGTGCCCCTTGAGCCCATTTTTAACTTTATCAAAAATCTGTGATACATAAATTTTTGGCCCTATTTTTAGAAGTAATAAAAACTTTAAACTGATTTGATGTGTTCAAAAATAAAGAAATTATGGGAGGGGGGGTCTGTTTTCACAAACCCTCTCCCTATTTCCATCCCCTTGGTCCGATTTTGCCAATTAACGAACTTGACCAAGATTTTATGCCCTTGATTTTATGTATCAGTTTGGAAGAGATTGGTGCAGAATTACGAAAGTTATCGTGTCCAGAAGAAAGTGATATATATATATAGATAGAGATAGATAGATAGATAGATAGATAAAGTTTTTTTACTGAGTGTGGTTTTGGGTTCTAGGGGTCATGATCGGTGTAGATCTGCAAAAATTTTTCAGAAATTCCAACATAGGAACGATCCCAATAGGTAGTATTTCATGCGAAATCTACGTAAAATATACATATAGTTGTAAATTCATAAATAAATATTTAAATGATAAGTTTAAAAATATATGATAAACAGAGAAAAAAATCTTGCGCGCATGATAAAATCCGAAAATATGCATATAAAGAGGAAATCTTGGTGAAAATAAATGCATAATCGAGTTACCTTTATACTAAAACCAGAATATTTGAAAAAAAATATATTGACTGAATTAAAAATTTAACAGAAAATTAAATTTTTTCACTTTTTAAAAAATATTTTCAAATTAAAAAAACAGAAAATAAAATAAAATATTACATTTATCTGGTTTTAAGTTGTAGATAATATAGAATTGAATATGTTTTGAAAATTTCTTTTGATTGCCATGCATAGTTTTTTAGTAACACTGCGCGCAGTATTAAAATTCTTCATTTTGAACAAACGCAACGCAAAATTTAAATATCCTATGTACTCTTAATATGTAGTCTTAATAAAACTGCCATATTTAGTAAACTAATAGGAATTTTTTAATGCGGTTTTTTGCATATAGTTCAGACATTATTACGGAATCAAAATATTTATTAAAAAATTTTCGAAAATTTTGTAGGTTTAATGGTATCCTACCCCCTTTTAATATGAATATCATGTTTGTGATTTCCTAATAATTTATTAACATTAAATACATATTAGAATTGACTTATATGTACATAAAAATTCCACTTAAATAAACATTAAGAATTTGTCATCCGAATAGTATTTAAAGGAAATTTGAAGCGAAGTAAAACACATTGTTGTTTTCCTAATCTTTTAGTAAGATTATCTCTGTAATCAAAGTGACGCGAATGAATCTGAAACTCGATAACATCGCAAACTCCTTACTTACTTACTTTTATTTCCCTAAGGAAAAGAATTCTTGTGTTGACTCCCAACTTTTCGTTTATTTTCTAGTTCTAAGTCAAATATTTTGATGTCACATATTGATCGGAAATGTTTCCACATTCAGTAACTGATATAAATCCTTGTTTATTAATAACTTCTTAAAACATAAATGATGAAAGCTTTAAAGATGAATGTTTTAAAGAGAAACATTTTAAAAGACAATGTTTTAAGAATAAGAAAAGGATAAATTTTATTCATATAATCGATTTAAGGATATTGTCCATCACGATTTTTTTTTAAGTCGAAAAATGTAGGACAAATAAGCGAAGTACAAAGCGCGGAGCAAAATTGTATGTGAAAACACACCAAAAGCAAAGAAAGAAAGATTTTTTTTTTTTCACCACCAAATAGACAAGTTTAACACAAACAAAAAATCTCGATACAAGTATAGATTACGAAATGCTTTTCAACGTTTTCAAAATACTTTAATAAATATTTACCGTTTATTAAGGTGAAAAATGATGTTCAAAAGAAGGAATTCCCAAAGCATATTGAAAAACCCGATTTCAGAAATTACAATTGATATTAGGAAAAATAGCCGAAATTTATTTGCGGCATCACATGTCTGGCTCATGCATTATCTAATGTTCTAAAAAATACTGGCAGTGTCCTGGACTTCCCAAGCAGCTGTCTCGATTCGATGCGTGCAAAAGGTTTCTCAGCACCGATAACGGGGGTTTCAAACACCAGTGTTTGAGCGTATCCCCAGAGGAAATAGTTGAGGCAAGTGAGATCTGGTGATCGAGGGGCCAATGCACCCGACCACTCCACTCGATCCACTATTGGCCATTCGTTGCATTCAGGTTCAGAGTCACGTCGGTGCTGTAACTGGCGGGGGGGGGGGGGGACAATCGTGCTAAAACCATGTGGGAAAACGCACCGCAGTGGATACTTGTGTGTCCTCCAACTGGTACGGAAATATTTACTGGAGAAAGATCAGATAGTCTGCAGCTGTCAGATCTTGCAACATGTACGGGGTGGTCCCCTACGATGCCGGACCATACATTTACCAAAAAACGTCTTTACGCTGCATATGTTGTTGCATGTAGTTTCACCTCCGGCTACACATGAGTGTTATGTGAATTGTACATTCCATCAGGTCGCCTCATCAGTGAACAAAACGGTGTGTGGGAAACAGCTATATATTGTATGCATCTGTAAATACATACGTGCAAAGGTAAATCGGAAAGCAAAATTTCCTTAGTCCAGTAAATGCACGCGCTCGATGTGATCCGAGTCCATGTCGTTGCCATGCACGATCTACCAGATGCCGAGGGATCACTTGTTTGACATGCTCTGGGGCAAAAGTGGAAATCATGCGTAGATACTCCAGTTCCAACTGCTAAAAATTCAGAATAGATTAATGTTATAAAAAATAAAAGTAAAAATAAAAATAAACAAAAATAAAAAATAAAAAATAAACGTATGGATTTGAAACGTTATACTATTTGCTTCAATCATTTAAATATACTGGAATTTTTAGTGATATGCAGACGCTGAAAGATTATTAATTTTTAATTTAAAACTATGCTTTGAAAAACCATTTGAGATAAATTTGATTTTCATAAAATTTTCTGTGCTTTATATGAACAACTTGTCTATATTGTACAAATATAAGGTTTAGATATTTCAAGCAAGCATTTTAACTCTCGCTAGAATTCTAATGGGGCGCCTCATATTTCAAAATACCCACGTAGAACGAAGACTATTCAGTTACGATCAGACTTTTCCAGAAGTAAAATAGATAAAATATTTTGAAACATTTGAGTGAAACCGGTAAAGAACTTCAAATATTCAAAAGAAGGGGTTTCAAAGTTCAAAATATTTGTACTTTTACCATTCTCTCTTTTCTTCGTAAATTCAATAGAAAGAAAATGTTTTGTGGCATTGTATTATTTTGAAATTCAGCGATAAAAAAAACAGTGTTTATGATTTAAGAATTTTATTTTTATCAATTTAAAGGGCGGAATATGTGACATGTTTATTTAATAAATGCCTTCTATTTATAGAAAGAATTCGATATAGAAACTTAATTCATCAAAATTTTATATGCACATAAAAAATCATGCGGACAGATTCCAGTTCCAACTGCAAAATTTTCGAAATAGATTAATGTTATAAAAAATAAAAATGAACAAAAATAAGCAATACGAAATAAAAAATAAACACGTGGAATTGAAACGTTATACTATTTATTTGAATCATATAAATATATTTGAATTGTTAATGAAATGGAGACGCAGAACCATTATAAACTTTTAATTTAAAACATCATATAAAAAAAAAAAACATTTGAGACAATTTGATTTTCATCATATTTTGTGTGCTTTATATGAAAAACGTGTCTATATTGTAACAAATATAAAGTTTAGATATTTCAAGCAAGAATTTTAGAAATTTTCTTAGTTCTCTCAAGAATTCTCATGGGACGCATCATATTTCAAAATACTCACGTAGATCGAATACTTTTGCGTTATAAAAAGAATTTTCTCAAATAAAAAAGAATAGAAAATGTTTTGAAATCTGAGAGTGAAATTTATAACAGACTTCATATTTCTCAAATGAACGGTTTCTATAGCTTGAATTATTTATACTTTTTTTCATTCATTTCTGATTCTTCTTTATAAATTTATCGAATGACAATGTTATTTAGTATATAAAACTGTATTGGTCAAAGATTGAAATCAATGTTAATGGTTTATTAATTTACAAATTTAATGTTTGATTGATTTCCAAGATAAAAATAGAAATACATATTTAATAAAATAATTATATTAATAGAAAAGCTTTTAAAATTCATTAAATAAGCGCATTTGGAAATTTCGGCATTCCTTGATTTCAATATAGAGCTGCTAAAGGAGATCACCCCCCGCCCCCTTAAAAACTTTCAAACCTACACACACAAAAATATCCTGTAAAATTACGGGCAGATGCCGGCAGCAGAGATTCCAGTCATATCCCGAAAAAAAAAAAATCCATATCCAATTACCAATCCGTATTTTTGCAAACAGATGGTCTAGAACTTTAAAAATATGTGGATTGCCCTTAATCTTCTTAAGTATCTAAGGTATAAGGCCGCTTATTTAATGGATAAGACTGTTTTTCATCAAATAAGGCTGTTGCCCGTGAAGATTGAAGGGCAAACGCTCTTAAATTTACAGTTTTTCTGAGACTGTAGGTCTTTAAAAATTTTTTGTAATTTTTTCTTATACTTGAAGGGTATTTTTTTGTACTTGGGTAACATTTTGAATATTTCAACTTTTTTTGTAATAAGTAAATCTTAAAAATATTCTCGCATCATATTGCAATCTAGTGCAAGTAATAGAGACGACCGTATAGGAGCTCTACCTAGGAAAATTCATGGTAGTTCCAGAAAAAGGCTTACTATATGTTTTGGGGTAACTGAATCCGAATTTTTAACTTCCCACCAAAATTTCCCCCAGCAACCCCCACAAATTTTGGTAAAATGCCCCCCCCTCCCCAAAAAAAAAGGTTTTTATTAAATAAATCATTTTTTTATTGTTTTAGGGGAAAAGTATCTGGAAATTCAGAAAGTAGACAAAATTTGCAACAAATTAGATATATGACAATATGACTTAGGATGAAGGGGAAGGGGGATCTGCCTCGGAACATGCGCGCAGTGCTACGTGAACTAAGTTGCGCAATTCCACTTAACCACTCACACGTTTACATTCGAACTCACATCTCCCCTCCGAACTTTTTCTATAAGGTTTACTTTAAGTTTTTTGGGTCGCTGAAACCGAATTTTTAACTTCCCCCCCAAAATTCCCCCCCCCCCATAGTTGTTTTTAACTTAAATTTCTTATTGTTTTAGGGGAAAAGCATTACGAAATTCAGAAACTAGACAAAATTTGCAACAAATAGGATATATGACATTATGACGTAGGATAAACGGGGAGGGGGAGGGCTGCATCTAAACATGCACTGCGGCGCTACGTGCACTAAGTTATGAAGTCCAGGCAATAGGAGATTTTACCTGTCAAAATTAATACTGTTCTGGATTTCGACTCACTTTATGTTTTTTGGGTCGCTGAATCCGAATTTTTAACTTCGCAACAAAATTTCACCCGGCCACCCCCGCAAAAATTTATTTTTTGAAAAAATTTGTTTTTTGAGAAAAGGGCGCGGAGAATGTTCCGAGGCAGTCCCCACTCTCACCGTTTATCCTACGTCATAATGTCATATATCCTATTTGTAGCAAATTTTGTGTAGTTTCTGAATTTCGTAATGCTTTTCCCCTAAATCAATAAGAAGTTTAAGTTAATAACAACTATTTTGTGTGTGTGTGGGGGGAATTTTGGGGGTAAGTTAAAAATTCGGATTCAGCGACCCAAAAAACTTGAAGTAAACCTTATAGAGAAAGTTCGGAGGGGAGATGGGAGGGCGAATGTAAAGGTGTGAGTGGTTAAATGGAATTGCGCAAATTAGTCCACGCAGCACCGCGCGCATGTTCCGAGGCAGATCCCCGTTCCCCCTCATCCTAAGTCATAATGTCATATATATAATTTGTTGGAGATTTTGTCTACTTTCTAAATTTCTAGATACTTTTCCCCTAAAACAATAAAAAAATGATTTTTTAATAAAACCTTTTTTTTGGGGGGGGGGGGGGGGGGGCTTTTTACCAAAATTTGTGGGTGTTGCCGGGAGAAATTTTGATGGGAAGTTACAAATTCGGATTCAGCGACCCAAAAAACATAAAGTAAGCCGAATTCCAGAACTACCATTAGTTTTGCTAGGTAAAATTCCCTATTGCCTGGACTAAACGCAGAGTTAAACTTTACAAAAAATTTAAAAAAAAAATAATTTTTGCTTATTTATCGCTTTTTAAAAGTACTTTAAATGAACAGTTGTAATAAAGCAACATGGAATTGCATTATCCCTTTATTAAAGCAGATAAAAAATTAAACATTCCAGATTCAACATCCTGCTATCCTTACATCCCATCCTCCTGCCTTCCGTTTCCTCGAACACACACACACAAAAAAAAGAAAATATAACCAAAACTATCATGTGAAACCTTTCTATGGAAAGATAGTAAAAGACTCTCCCTTTCGTACTTTATATTCGAAATTTACATACAAAATATCACTGCACTGTAAAAAAACGACATTTTCACAGTACAAAGTACTGTTCATCTCGCGCACAAACTCGATCACAGTGAATGTGCTGTATCTTTCTTTGGTTTCCTGACTATATTAACATGGAAAATACAGTAGTTGCGTAAAATTACCAGCACAATGTGCTGGTAATTTGGACGCCAGAAGTTTGTGCTGTAAAGAAATGCGTCCAAATTGTCAGCACATTGTGCTGTTAATTTTACGCAACTACTGAATTTTTCATGTTAATATAGTCAGGAAACCAAAGAGAGATACAGCACATTCACTGCGATCGAGTTTGTGCGCGAGATGAACAGTACTTTGTACTGTGAAAATGTCGTTTTTTAATTAGGTGGCTATAATTAATAAATTAGGGGGCTAGACCGTATGGTCTAGCCACCTAATTTTAATTCAAAACTGCAAATGGTATCCAGAATATTTTAATAAAATTTTGCTTTTGTAATGAAAGTGCAAACTAGCGGATTTTTATTTTATAATATATTCGTTTGAAAATTCTCGTGTCAGTCAATTATTTTATCATTTTACGAGCAGAATTCTTCTGCCGCGGAAATGGTTAACCATTTTTCATCAAATTTAATTCTCATCCATTGATCTGATTAACCCTTTGAGGGGCAAACAATAATGTCTCTGTATTATTGAATTCTCACTGGAATAACAGAAAAAGTTTATTTTAAAATAAGGAAAAGGAATTTTTCAACATTTCGCTTCCAAAGTTATATAAAATTTAGTTAAAAGTTTCTGGCGAGAATCTCGTTTAAATAAGGTGGTATCACACCGTCCCTTAAGTAGATAAATACGATTTTGATGAGCTGTAAAGTCAAATTTAAAGTTTTAAATTTACATAGTTGGGAGCGTTTGAAGATTTTAAACAAAGAAAATAAGGTTAAAGTTTCTTTTTTTCAACAAACATATATTTCTACATTAGTTTGTTTATACATATATATTACTATAGATAACAATGAAGTTTATTTCTAGTAATACGAATCTAGATGACTGCAGATCCATCAAGTGTTTGCTGTGCCCAGATTCTATAGTATTTATATCTTTAGATATCAGTGATTTGTGTACGCAAATTATATAAAACAGAACACAAAGAAGGCCAATCTTTTTACCTCTATGTCTTGGTTGGAAAGGAAAGTGGTGGCTGGCTTTCTATGGATTATGCTTTTGTAAGAGGTTTTTTTTTTTCTTCACAAGAAACCTAAAGGAGTTTTTATCTGTCGTAATTTACTTTAAAAAAATTAAATTTCTATTAGATTTATAAGTTAGAAAACAATTTTCGGTAACTTTAATATGCGAATATAGATTACTAAAGCAATTTTCAACTTTTAACTACTTTTTCTTAATGCCTGGAATATGAGGCGCTCCACAATTAACAGAGACTTTATTAATTTATTACTGAATAATAACCTTTAAGTCAATATTATTAATATATGTTCTACCATGTCAAATAACACTCATCTCTAATCCCTAATACAAAATATTTATATTGATAATTAATAAAACATTGTTTGACAATCAATGAAACGTTAATTCTTTTTTTCCGATCTCTAACCTAAATGCATTCAAAAAGTTAAGCTACATTTTCTTTCTTATTATCAACGCAAGAGAAAGTTACGAACGGAAGATAAAAAAAAGCAAATATTTTGAGATTTTGAAACCACTCCTATGGGATGCAAGAAATTCGTTATAAATTTCACTCTCAGTTTTCAAAAAATAATGTTTATGTTTTGCTTAAAGAAAATCTTGTCATAACTCAATAGCTTTTGTTTCGTTGGACTGTTTTAAAATATGACGTCTCCCTATGAGCATTCTAGAATAAATATTCTATTTTCTAAAGCGAATACTTGAAATATCGCAAAATGATAATTTTTCTTATTTCCAAAAGTGTTTGATATAAAGCACCAAAAGTGTAACGGAAAACACACTGGTTTCAAATAATATTTTGAAGGATTTTTTGTTATTAATTTAACAAGATGTATAAATATTTAAAATTTTTAATGCATACTCTTATATATTTTGATAAAAAGGGCAGGTCACGTGTTTTTGTCCACAATTGTTAGGCCTAATTATTAGGCACAATTGTTAGGTTAAAATAAATGCAAAATGTTTCATGACAGATCTGTCGCAAGGAGCTATATATATATATATCTGTAGAAAAAAAATTGGATTTTAAATTCGTTGCTATTTCTGAAAAGAAGATTTTGTAAAAATGAAGTTTGTTGTAAGCTTTCTCATAAAGCGCTCACTGGAACGTTAACATTCGCAAATCTTTAAATCATTCCAAAAATAGCATATTTTTATAAATATTTTAAATTATTAACGTATACGCTTATATATATGAATAGAAAAGGCGGGTCACGTGTTTTTGTACACAATTGTTAGGCTATCATTAATGCAAAATGTTTCATGACAGATAATACGCAAGGAGTATAAATATATATCAGTTAAAAAAAAAAAAAAAATTAATTTCGCTGCCATTTCTGAAAAGAAGATTTTTGAAAAATGAAGTTTGTCGTAAACTTTCTGATAAAGCTCTCACTGGAACGCTAACATTCGCAAATCTTTAAATTATTCCAAAAATAGCATACTTTTTCAGTACCACATGTTTATTTATTTTGGGGGTTTCTTCAAATAACACAAATAACACTAGAGCCCAAAACCACCCTCAGTAAAAAACTTTATATATCTATCTATGTATATGTATCACTTTCTTCTGGACACGATAACTTCCATAATTCTGCACCAATCTCTTCCAAACTGATACATAAAATCAAGTAGCATAAAATCTCGGTCAAGTTCGTTAATGGGTAAAATCGGACCAAGGGGACGGAAATAGGGAGGGGTTTTGTGAAAACCGAAAACTCCCATAACTTCTTAATTTTTGTACATATCAAATCAGTTTAAAGTTTTTCTTACTTCTAAAAATAGGGCCAAAAATTTATGCATCACAGATTTTTGATAAACTTAAAAATGGGCTCAAGGGGCGCAAAAAATAGTGTTTTTGGGAGAAAAAAATTCATAATTTCGCCAATTCTCAAGATATCAAATCCAATTAATTTTATCATGAATCTCTTTAACATTATCTACAACTTTTATATTCACAAGTTTTTGATAGGACCAATTCGTACCGCAAAAAAATTAAAAACGAAAACGAAAAGGGTGTTTGAAGAAGAAAAAAATCCATAACTCCCTCAATTCAAAAGATATAAAATCCCCATGAATTTACATATATGTTCTTAATATTGTCTGCAACAGCTACATAGACACGTTTTGGATAGGACAAATTCTTACAGCAAAAACAAATTAAAAACACATAGCGGTTGAAGAAAAAAAATCATCTTAATAAGGGTGTATTGAAATCCAAACTGCTTATATTCTGACTCATTTTACAATTCATTTTTGCTCTCAAAGGCTTCCAATTGGTACCTTTTCTTACTCAGAAACTATATAATGTACCGTAATGGTCAATTTTTTTATAGAGGCAGAATATATTTTAAAACATGCTGTCAAAATGGGCCTTTTGAACCGAATTTCCCGAAGCGGATTGTGTTGGAAAAATCATCGTATTAAGGGAGTATTCAAATCCAAACTGCTTATTTTCTGACTCATTTTTAAATTCATTTTTGCTCTCAAACGCATCCAATTGGTAGATTCGCTTATTCAGAAACTATATAATGTACCGTAATGATCGATTTTTTTTTGACAGAGGCAGAATATATTTCAAAAAATGATGTCAAAGTGGGCATTTTGAACGTAATTTCCCGAAGCGATTGTGTTAGAAACGAAAAATATTGTCTTACTGAGAAAATAATTGTTTATATATCAAGTTTTAATTAATTGAACGAAAATTAAAAACACAGGTCGCTTATAAATCTCTTCAAAAATCACGTCAACAAGTTTCATATTTTTCCTATTAAAAATGAATCTGGAGTTATGCAAGAAAATTTCGAGTTGTTGAGCATAGAAAAGTATTTTTTTGAGTACCGCCCTAACATGATTCTGATAAAACCAGTTAATATAAAAATGAAATAAAAACTCGTCAAAAGCGGCCAGATAAAATTGTTAAAGTGGGTTTATATCTAATCATGATTTGGTTTTTGTTTATGAAATTAGTATACTTAACTTCGAAATCTACCTCCGCCTGTAGGCCGGGCTTTTTTTGCAGTTAAAAAGGAAACCTCACAGCATGATTCAAAATTAATGTTAATATCAAAGTTTTTAAAAACGTTTTTTTTTTTTTTTTTTTTTTTTTTTTTTTACAGAATTTTAAAAATTCTTTTCAATATTTGAATAAATTTATTAAATGTACCTTTCTTCATTATTCTTTCTTCATGTTTGAAATCAACATAAAATTTGAAAATTTGTCAAATATTAACATTATTCTTTCAATCTCTGTCCAGCCGCATTTTACATTGCTAATTCGTTTTCTCTTTCTATTGAATTTATAAATAAGAAAGCATGCGTCAGTGAGGAAAATATTATAAATATTTTGAGTTTTGAAACCACACCTTTGAGAGATATGAAGTCTGTTACAATTTTTACTCGGAGGTTTTAAAACTTTTTCTATTATCTTTTGTTGAAGAAAAATCTTATCATAACTCAATAGTATTCTTTTTACGTGACTGTTTTAAACATTTCACTCCTCAATAGAATTCTAAAGGGACCTAAACAATTTCTAAATCGCCTGCTTGAAATACTAAAAGTAGATATTATTAGAATATTCAAAAGTGGTTAACATAAAGCACATAAAATTTAACCGAAATAAAATTTACTTTAAATGATTTCTTTAAATAAAAAATCACAAAAGTTTCTAATTTCTTCGCTTGAAATATCGAAACCAATAATTATACAATCAATTATCGAAAAATGAATTTTCTTAAAAATACATAAAAGTTAGTGGTAGAAAACACCTGAAAATTTATTGGAATCTAATTTGTCTCAAATGTTTTTTTTTTAAGATTTTTGTTTAATTAAAAATTATTAATCGTTTCTATTCTGTATTTCATTAAACGCTTTCCATGATTAAAAAAATAGAATATTTTCTTTTAATTTCAATTCTTTATTTATGTTGCGATTTTATTTTTCAAATAACACTAATCTATTCTGACTCTTTTTAGGGTTCCGTGCTTAAAAAGTAAAAAGGAAACCATTATAAGGCCACTCCTGTGTCTGTCTCCTTGTCACAGCAATTTTACTCGTAAACTATGGAGTGTGGAAAGCTCAAATTGGCCGAAGTAATAAAGTCTATTGGCTTACAAGTTTATAGATTATTAACTATTCACAAATATAGTTAGAGAAAAATATAGAGGGGATAACTAAGTTGCTTGAAAAAAATCTTTTCTTTATATATCGTGTGAAAGCTTTCGTAACGCCGAACTCAAAAATACATTTCTTTTAATTTTAGGTATATTTTCAGATATATCGGTAAAAATACAATAAAAAAATATGGCTACCTCTATTTTGGAATCGCTAAAGTAAAATTATGAAAAGATTAGGAGTAGTAGAAGTTAATTTAAACCTTGCAGGAAAACTACAGCGATTATCCTAGGTCACATAGTTTTTGAGAAAATCGCATTTTTCCGTTACACACACATTTTGATTTGCAGGCGTTCAGCAAAGGAGATCAGAAGCGCTGGAGGTACCTATCTTTGCAGAAGTATAAAATGATTGTCGATAATGATTTTGGAAAAATTGTCCGTAATTAGGCGAGATATTACTAGGTTGAGCAAAAAGTTCTGGGAAATTTGTGAAAGTTGCCTTGTTAAGCGGAAATTAACAACAAAAGCAACACGGACTATTCTTCAAAGTAGAGACCATCACAGTCCACGACTTTCTGCCAGATTCCGGATTTGTTGGAAGTACCATGGCGGCTCCTTGGAATTGAAAAACTTTTGACATGCTTCTTCAAATTCATTAAAGGATTCAAATCGACGGTCCTTGAGAATCGGCTTTCAGAATCGTTAGACATTTTCACCAATAATGCTGGATCAACACACGCAAATCATATCCTTCAATGGGCATTTTGAAACCGAAATTCCTGTACTCCAATAGATATACCACTAGTACTCCTACATACGATACAAATTCTGGTAAGTATTAGATTAAAAATTTCCCAGAACTTTTTGCTCAACCTAATAACACTTAAGGGCACGAACAGTTTGGGCATACATAAAGACACGGGAGGCACAACACATTAAACATGTGAATTAAAAAAAAAGAAAAAACATGCTTATACTTTACATATTATTGAAATATAGTGGAAATTTAATAACAGTTGAAGAGCTAAGTGGAAGAACATGTTAAGTAACAAAAATTGCATTTGAAGAAATTTGATGTGAAAGTTTTTGTTGTCAATTTTAATGATTTATTTTCTGTTTGATACCATGTCTTTAAAATATTAAGAGGTGTGGTACTAAACTCTATCAAAAAAACTTATTCATGTTTAATTTTTAAATATAAAAAAATATTAATTTTACTTGCATTATTAAATATTAAAATATTAAATATTAATGAATAATGTCTTAAATCTTCAAGGCTAAATAGAACTTTGGTATTTCAGCTTTACCATGTGATAGAATACCTAATAACACCTTCGTCCAGAAGATAAAATAATTTTTAAGAAAATGTAGCATAACATGTTCTTCCAATCAGCTCTTCAATTATCCACGAATAATTTAGAAAATTTTAATGTTAAAAAAGTCATTAAAAAATGGTGTATTTCTATTTACGGTTATTATGTGAAACATTTTTCTTTACCTTAAAAAAAAAAAAAAAAAAAAAAAAAAAAAAGCAATTTAACAAGTTACAACGATCATTTGGAAAATGGTTTTTTCAAAGAGTAAAATTTAAGACACAAAAAATCGCAATTACGTACGCCATGGATTACATTTTTCAGTACTGTAATTTTTTAAACTTCTACGGAGCTGGTCATACATTACGTACGCCATGGATTAAACATTAATATTCCTGGGCCAGTTTTAAATGAAATTCCATTCTTAGACTTCTAAACACCTCACAATATTACTTTTTACACCATAGTATAGAGAAAAAAATTGTACTTTTAAATGCAATTTGTTTGAAGACTGTATCTCAATTTGTTTCTGAGTTATTAATTTTTTTTGTAGTTTTTATTACTTTTTATGTCATAGTGGCAACAGAAGTATGGATTTCTGTTGAAACTAAAGGGAAAAGACAGATTACTTTATAGACCAATCAAAAAACGAATAAAATGCGGGATTCAACTATTAAAACGCTTCAGATATGTTTTTGATTTCCAACCCTGACCGAGGACAATAACCATTTCTCCAAATGGCAACTTTTGATATTTTGAAAAATTGGTTTAAACGTTTTCTTAGTATTATCCAGAATTCTCAGGAGGTGTTATAGTGTTTCAAAATAATCAAGTAAAACAAAGCTATTGAATTCTGATAGTGTTTCTTTTCAGAAAGGATGAAAAAAAAATTCATTTCAGCGTGGGAATAAAATTTGTATCGAAATTTATGAATTCCAAACAAGTGGTGTAAAATTCTCAAAATATTTTTATTTTTTCTGTTTTCACATTTTTCTGATTTATAAAATCACAAGAAAGAAACTACAGTATAACTTTCTGAAGAAGGTACAATATTAAAAGAACAATATTAACGTTGCATTGATTTATCAAGATATATGACAGTTAATTAATTGTTTCTTTTGTTAGAAGGGATTTTGAGTCCTATAACAAGAACTTAATTATTTAAATATTTGATATTTCTTCTCAGAATAATGTAGAAAAAGTCAGTTTTCAACTACATAGATGTAAACGAATTAAATTTATTTAAAAAAAATAAATTAGCAAATAAAATTTGAAAATTATTTTAGTTTTCAAATTAGATGATAGTGGACATTTTAAATAATCAGAGATTCGGAACTTTTAATAATGTAAAAAATAAACTCTCTTCAAAACCATGTGATTTTTTTAAATTTCTGTTAAACTATGCTTGTTTATGTATTTGTTAAAGATTTTTTAAAGACGTTTATGTATTTGTTAATTAATAACACACAATTGTCACAGAAAAAAAATTACAGGTTACCAATTGGCAGGAAAATGTCTTTATTTCAATGTATGTTAAAAATAATCTTAGAGGAACATCTTCACACTGAAATTATACACAACTCTGAAATTTTCAATACGAATACCTAATTTTAACATAATACTTTTTTTTTTCGAATAAATTTACTTTAGGATACAAAACGGAAAATCATTCAGTCAATTAGATTCAGAATTACGAATATTTAAAATTTGGAACTCCTAATGTTTAAATTCATTTGTAATCATCACAAAACAGTTTTGCGAATGGTTTTTAAGCATAACACAAAAACTACTTGAAATAAAGAGCTGTAATTTTGGATTCTTATAACTAATGTTTCTAAAATTCGATTTCTTTTAAAATATTTATAGGTTACTGCTTGACAGAAATAAACATCTTATTTGGATAGCTGGATTTATTCATTATTCGGTCCCTAGTTCACCAAGAACCGCCATATTTTCACATTCATACATTTTATACATACATTATATACATGCATAATATACAGGGTGTCCCAAAAATGACTGATGGATTTTAAAATTCAATAACTTGCAAGCGGTGACAGATATTTAAAAAATTCTTGCAGGAGTGTTATGTATGATGTCAGGAGATATTTTTTTACAGTGATTGTTGATTACAGTTTGAATTTCAAACAATAGATGGCGCTGAGAGCAATAGGTGCTCAGTCCAGACCCGAAATTTGGTACTTCGGGATCCATTCAATGCATTTTAATCTCCATTTTTCCCATGGAAGAAGAGAGAGGCCGAAAAATTGAGCCTGGATTTAGCGGTTATTGCTTGCAGCGCCATCTGTCGATGCTCTTTGTAGCTAAAACTGAGAATCACAGCATAAAAACAACTGACATTTTACATAGCACTCCTGTAAGAATTTTTGTTATATCTGTCACCGTTTGCAAGTTATTGAATTTTAAAATCTATCAGTTTTTTTGGGGGACACCCGGTACATAAATATACATACATTTTATGTATGAGGACGCGAGTTTCAAAACTCGTCTTATCGAAAATTTAAAACATCGTGTTTTCTCTATCAATCTATTCTATTGGTAAGCCTGCAACGAAAAAAATATCACAATCAGCAGAAAAACTAGTTTTATTCTGTATGTCTGTAAAATCTTGGTTTCCAATGAAAGCCAATGGACGTAATCAAACGTTTCACGAGATTTACGAAAATTTGATTTCGTCTTCATACATATAAGAATCATAAATCGTGCTAGTAATTTAAAATACCGTCCAAGTAATAGGGTAACGTGAGTATTAGAATTAATAAAACCAACCGTCACATTGAAGATTAAGTGGGTAAATAGTACATAATAGTGCATAAATTAAAAGAATACGTTGTGTATTTACGATACCACTATCACGTTTGAACCGAAAGTAAACTTTGTCGGTAAAAATGGATATAAATTAATCAAAATTAGGTATTTTTGGTGACAGTTTTAGACTTTGGTACAATTTCAGTATGAACACGATTCTTCAAAATTATTTTTTAACATGAATTGAAGAAATACATACTTTAAAGTCGATTGTGTCTTTAACTTTTTCATGAAATATTTTCATGATTAAAATGTATAAGACATTCGATTTTTTTTTTCTTTTTTGTCCATTGTCCGACTGTTTCGAATTTTAAGCACAAGAAGCTATCTGAGTAGGAAATTTGAAAACAACTTTTAAGTTCCTTAGATAAAACAGCAGAAACAAATAATTTGACTTTAATAAGGATTGTAAAATTATAAATTTAGACTAAGCAAGGCTTTAATTTATGAGTGTTTACAAAATCTTTACAACTAACTTAATAAAACTTAAGTGTTGATGTCTTCTTTCAACTTTACCGAGATGAAAAATTTCGGAATTACTAGAACTGTTACATTGTAAGTGGTTTATGTTATCTGGAGCACTTTTTATTACAATTCACATATGCAGACACTTTCCCACAAACCACAACAGAACGGAAGAATGCTCCACATTCTAAATTCTCAGGTCAATAACTTTAAACAGATTCGTTTATGTCTGAAAGTTGAATACACGTTCGATGAATTTTAAGTAGAAGGAAACTGCTGTGCATGGAATTTTAAAACAATTATTTTTTTCGCAAATCATATATCGGACAGAAATTGTCGAATGTAGTGTATTTGGAAAATTTGTATTTTTTACTTCCAATGACGTTTTAGTTTGGGCTATTTTCGAAGGCGTTAATTAATAAGTTGCTCGTAAACTAAATAAAACGATTGGTATTTAGTGCAATATACTCTTCCTTTTGAATTTTTCAACATGAAATTAAATGAAACGTTTTTCCAGAATAACCATTATTGAGAGGAAATGTTTATTGAATGCTTCCACCTGCTTTCGAAAATATTTTTTAAAAGTATTTAAAAAAATTGAGTTCTATTTTTTTTCATTATATTAAAAAATAATTATTATAGATATGTTTTAAAAGTTAGAACTACATATAAAATGACTTTATACTCATAAATATTTTCATTTTCAAACTCATAACATACTTCAATAAAATGGTGTGAAGGAAAGCATCAAAACTCAAAATTTAAACCAAGAGTTTTTATTCTAAAATGTATTTTATAATTTTGGAATGCATAACATATTTTCATTTTCCATTTGAAACATTTTATGCGTTATACATACTTTGAAAAAAAAAACATCTTTTTAATTCCAACCTTCACTAAATATGATGAATTGATGACAAATTGAAAGCAACTTTTGGAATATTTTTCAATTTAAATTCTGGTGAAAAAAAAAAAAAAAACTTTTACTAAAGCTGCTTAAGACGTGGAAGGGGGAAGGAAGGAGAGGATCATATTATCACGCTTCATTTAACAAAGGAACTCTTTTAATTAAAATGTCTTTTTTAATATGTTTATTTTTAAAAGACTACTTTTTTGGTTTGAATCATCCATTTTTTCCATTTAAGCATCAAAAGATTTTCTTTCCCTTTAAGGGAGTTTTATGATCCGCTCAATTTTATAGAATCGTAGAAATGGAGGGAAAGTTAATGAAGTATTCAAAAATTCACTAATAAACTTAACTTTAAAATTCAAATGATGAGCTTAAATTTGTATTATCTATTAAAGAACGTTTAATATATATATATATATATATATATATATATGTGTGTGTGTGTGTGTGTGTGTATGTATATGTTACGGTCAATTTGATAAATTTGGTTATTATTAATCATAACAGCATATTTTGGTAAATATGATAAATATTGCATATTAGTCATATTTACCGGTTAATATTAATAATTGCCAATGAAGATCGGTCTATATGATTAATTAAGCATAGTAACAAAGATGTCTTTTACTGGAACCTGTACTATCATTATTGAATGACGGTAATAACAAAAAAAATTTTAAGAGACAATAATACTGAATGACGTGTGCTGTTAATAGGACGCCAAGGTAGGTGGATTTAAAGATAATCATTGTTATAATTACTGAATCAATTCGGGGAAAATTTTAAACACTGAAGTAATGAAAGAATAAATAATACAGTTTTAATATGTACACTTCGAGTAAAGAATATTAAGAAAAATGTAGCATGAGTAGAATGTCTTTAATTTTGATTCTATTAAATTAAATTAAACATGTACTAGTTGCAATTTATTACATTTACCAATTTTCATTGATAATTATTATAAATGGCAAGTTAATTTGATAAATTGTCATAAATTAATCATATTAACCGGTTTATTTGGATATTATTGGGTAACTATTAACAACAACCGGTTATCATTAATAATTACCGTTTAATACAACTGCCCGAAACATAAATATATGTATATATATATAGATTTCTCTCAGTACTATTTTGGATATTGCGCTTTTCAGCTAGTACTGTTTTTTTTTTTTTTTTTTTTTTTTTAGATAGTCATTCGATTAGAGGGGTGGGCTTATTTCGATCTGCGCATAAAGCACAAAAAGGAAATCGATTTCTTTTCTCTTTCCTACTAATATGGTTTCGAATTTTTGAAAAAGAAAGGTGCAGAAAATCTAGAAAAATATATAGCATAAAAAAAACTTTATAAACTTCAATTACTCAAACAGCGTTTGAGAGATGTACACGAAATATCAGTAGAAATATACAATTGCGCCGAAGTTTAGAATATATATTTGTATTACCACAAGATATACTTTAATTCTGAAGGAAAAACGGTACAATTGGCGACTAATACCTTTCTCTTAAATAAGTTAAAATGTACCGAAATTTGAAACAATCAAACTGCATTACAATAAATTTTAAACCAAATTATGTAAATAAGAAAAATCTACCTAATTAGAAATATGATAACATAAATAACTTACCGAATTATAATAATGCAGAATTAAAATTAAATAGACTTTTAATATTTCTTGATTCTTATTAGCTCACACATTTTACCTCACTTGATTTGCTCACACATATATATTAATGGAAATTCATGAAAATTAAACTTTTTTTGAAAATTTCAAACCTAAGCTGCAATATGTACTTTCTAACCATAATACACCAAAAACAACATAGTATTACATTATTATATAGTCAGGTCATGCATTGGGTTTTTGAGAATATTGGCTGTGGATCTTTTATCGTTTTCCTTATTCAAAAAGAATTTTTCACATTTCAGTCAAATAATTTTACTTTTAAGTCATTTTAAATTTAAGGAAAAGCACGAATATGAACGCATGAAATACCCATTAGGCTGTTTTGGACAAACACTGTAAAAAAAATAATAATAATAAAAAAAAAATCAGGAAAGTTCCTGAAAAATAATGGGCAGCTAATGTGCCAAATTTATACAAGTAACATTTCTGGCAAAAAACTGAAAACATTTTTAAGAATTCAGAAAAGTTAATATTAAAAGCCAGTAACGTTCCTGGAATATAGTTGGAAGGTTTCTCAATTCTTCAGAAAGTTTCCAGGTTCAGACCAGTTACGTTCCTGGAATATAGTAGGAAAGTTTCTCAATTCTTCAGAAAGGTTCCAGGCATTGGAAATTAGTTTAGGTACGCCTTAATTAATAACTGAAGCGGAATCGGTAGGCCAGATCAGGGGGGTGCCATTTGCCTCTAGTTTCGGTATCAAGGTTTCCGTACTTATGACGTCACCGTGCGTGCTAAGGAGAATTCCCGCTCCAGAAACGAGAATATTTTTGCATTTAAAATTGAATTTCTGCTCAAAAGACTTTTTGTTTTTGGTCAAAGGAGAGCATATTTCTTCAAGACAGAACATTTTTCACTAACGAAAATATTTTTTTCGAAGAATAGAGCGATTATAGAGGATTTTTTCCCTTCAAATGAAACAGTTGTGTGTTATTATTATCATTACTATTATTGTGCTAAGGTGAGTTTTTATTGCTTGTTATCTTTAGTTCATCATTGAAATTTGATGTATGTGTGTGTGGGAGGGAGTGGAGGGGGTAAGCATGTACTGTGATTTCCCTTGACGCGCAGGGCAGTTTGCCCACACACGAAGCTTAAACTGCTTCTACGAAAGAGTGATTTTCAATCACTTTTCCTAAATATTACCCGGTAGATATTTCTCAGATTTCGTTAATGAAACATCAGATGGAAAAGTTTTAAAATAACGTATTATTTTTAGTGCTTTGCTTAAAAATGCCTAGTATTATGATATATCAGCATGTACTAATAGTCCGGATAAAACAAAAAATGTTTCGCCTCATACATTACTGAAGAATTCTGATTTTTTTTATTTAAATAGATTATTTCGTGTAAACGTGCACAATGGTGAAATTTCCGAATTTGTTCCGGTCACTTTCAATCGAGTGAATGTTGTAAATAAAGTCATTGAAAATAGTAGTGATGCAGATAATTTAAATATAAATAATATGTATATAACACTAGTGAAAATAATAATTACGATACATCTAAAAAAGCGGGAAATCTCAAGAAGTATGAAAATAATATTGAAGACGAAGAATTTTCATTCACCATACATTCCGTAAATTGCTCTTTTCAGAAGCCTAGATATGTTGCTGGTTATACGGAAAAGAAAATTTTATAAATTGCATGACAGTTTGACAATTAATTAGGTGAATCAGTTGAATATGCTACAACCAATTCCTTCGGACGAATCGATATACTTTCAATGTGATAAATACATCGAAGCTGTAAAACTGTTAAAAAATATTATTAATCAAATTCACCGCAGCTCACTTTGGAAAGAATTTAATGTTATTGAAAATGCTTGCAAAAAAATTAAATTGGTATTCCCAAACAGGCACAGAAATATAATAAAATCATTTGTGAAAATCAGAACTTTCATTCAATTGAGACAGATTAAGAAGCTGTTTCCCTCACTCGAAAAATCGCATCCTATGGGACAATTTCTCTATGCACACGGAGTGACCACAAGCAGCGAGTCGCTCCCTATTGGCTACGAGGTGAAATGGCGCAACCTTTAGATATAGTAACCTTGGGCCAAATATCCTCATAGATTAACATCCAAGATCGGACATTCTCATAGAGCGTAATGGTAATGCGATTGCGATCGTAGCGCCCTTAGTGACAATGGGGAAGAAACTCCCCATCCTTGTAGTATGCTTATTATTGAGTATCTACCTTATTGTGATCTTTCTTTTTTTTAATGTTGCATGTTTACGTTTTCGATAGAATCTTACACCGATACATGAACATAGAATAGACATTCTATTTTATATATCTAATATCTATTCTATGTTCATGCACGGATATATGTTTTTTTTTTTTTTTTACATTATTAGTGAACGGTTTTAAGTGCAACGAATACTAGGTAAAAATTTCGTCTTGAATGCTACATATCAAAGGCAATGGTGTAACATAAAAATATACGAAATGTTGAACTCTACAAGTCTCAGAAAATTTCATAATTATTCCCCTTTGGCAGGAAAATTTTTATAGCCCGTGTTTTATAAATTTATGAAGTTTAACGTATTAAACAGTCGTTATAATAATCTTTTAAAATTTATGCATTTTCACTTCCTTACAGATAAAAAAAAAAATATTGTTTTTAATGTAAATAACGTACAATCAATTCAGTAATGTTTATAATATTAACATATAAGAAATAATAATAATATTATTACAGATAGGGAAAAATTCCTTTCGACAAATTTTTAGAATTGTATAAATCTAAAAGTTAAAAATAAATAGAAGTACTGACATTACACTCAATAAAATTTTATTCGGTATGAATAAATTGGCACAATACCTGAATTTGATTTTTTACAATTTAATCTTATAAACCTTCATATCTGCATTCTTAACAGAATTTTCTGGCGGCTTTCTTTTATATTATTAGTCTAATTATCATTTTGTAAGTTAAAAATGAGCAGTACAAGTACGGTAAAAAAAGGCAGCTAAATAAATAAAGCAAGCATGAATGGAATATCGTCTGACACCTGTTTCGTTTTAGTAAAGAATAGATATTCAAACCATAGAGGATAAACATATTTCTTCAACATAGGTAAATTTCGGAGGTTTGTTAGTTCTTTTCCCTTGCCGATAGTGACGCTAGTACTGTTGCCATTACAGATTTTGCCGTAAATGTCCCATCTTGGTCCTTAATCTATGGATATCCTCGGCGTCAGTTATAATGTCGACACGTTTGGTGGCAACAAGCTTGCTCATAGGAAAGAGATAGCAACCAATTATAAACGTAGGAGGGTAGCGCACTTTGTAGGATGATTAAACAAAGCGGGATACTAAGGATACCGGAAAAATAAAATTTATTTCAAAAAGTCACCACTAGATTACATGTGGCGCTGATTTTTCGTGAAATTCTTCATTCTATCCTATTGTTTAATCATCCTGCAAAATTTGGCTCCATTCTCGCAATTAGATCCCGCTACAGATCACTTTGAGTATTGTCAGTTTAATTATGGCCACCTTGTATAATATGTTATAGAATATAGTTTTTTCTGCATAGATTTTGAAATACATTTATCGTTAAAAGGATAACTTTAACTACTTTATATTTCGAGATAGTCAGATGACTGGTTAGTTGAAAAATGTGAATTAAAAAATATAAATACTTTAACGGATAATTAAAAGTATGTTTCGGGTGCAGTTTTTTTCTTTTCTTTTCATCTTTTTATGATTTAATGGTAACAGTACCAAAATAAAACACCCCTCCTGTATTAACTATGCCTGTAATAACAGTAGAAGAAAAGTATAGACTATAATCTATTAGAAATAATATCTATGCTTAATGATAATTAAAATAAAATAGGGTAAGCCTCAGATTCTTCGTTAAAAAAGAATAAAATTCTGTAAGTTAAATTTTGTATTAATAATAAGCTTTTAATTGATATTCAACTTAAACTTTAGTACAGCTCATTATACACCTTTTTGATGTATATATATATATATTTTTTTATATATAAAAAAATAATCAAATTCCTTCGTGGCAGATAATTCTTACCCCTATTTTAGCAAAAAAAAGACTATTTTCATTTACCATCTGATCTCCTGACAACGTATAATAAATTTATAATTATTATCTATTATTCTATTTCTTTATTTATCTGTATTTATGCTTTTGTTTAGGGAATGGCGGGTATAAGATAAAATATGATTTGAGAAAATTTAGATAAAGATTTATTATTATGTAACTGATGAAGTAAATATGATAATGAATGATAACATTATAAATAAATTAATTAAATTGGGGATCATATTCATGAATAAAATATTTCATCAATTTAATCATAAGAAGAACATCAATGTAAAGCTTGTAATACAATTAAGATGATCGGTGTAAAATTTGTTAATTTTGAGTTTGTTCATTTAATTCCATTATTTTCTTTTCGTGTAGCCATGTAAATATATGTAAATAAATTTTCCTTATTCTAATTCTACTATACTAATTCTACCATATTCTTAAATATGTGTTTTATTAATTATTAGCATTATGCATGCCTTTCTTAGGTAAGTGGAATTATTGAAATCTAGATTTTAAAATAATAAATGAATTTTTTTGCAGCATTTTTCTAATTTATTTTTTTTCTTTTCTTGGAAAACTTTGGATGATCGCCGGGGTTTTCAAAGGGAAACAATCTACGTAAAATTCTTAGCTCTACTTTAGCAAAAAAAAGACTATTTTCATTTACAAAAACACGACGCGATATTTTTTTATTATTTTATTTAGGTAACCTATTTCTTAAAATAATTTTTTAACTTAGATTATCATCGTAAGCCAAGAGCCAATGGTGCTTTTTATTCACATATATATTACAGGCACTTATTACTGTTAATCTCCTCTACGTAACCCAAAATAAATCATGTATTCTGTCTTGAAATGTGGCATTTTATTTAGGTAATCTATTTCTTCATGTATTTTTTTTTAAATGCTTAGATCAGAATAGCATTGTAACCCAGAGCCAAATGCGCTTTCTGTTCACTATACAATATAAAAAAATATGCACCGTTACTTCATTAAAATTGGTGTCAACATGGTACCTCCAATTCTATGGAGTAATTTAACTTACATAATGATGTAATTTAAACTGATGTAACTCCTGTAATATTATACATTAGCGTAGCGGAACACCAGTTATATCGGTTAAATTACTCAATAAAATGGAGGCAGCAAGGCTGCCAATTTTATAGAGTAACGTTACATTTTTTTTTTTTTTTTATGATTATCGAAGGCTAGTTCCATGAATTTTTGTAGTGAATTCACATAGCTGATAGCTGCTATGCTTGTTGGCCACCATTATTTTTGTAAAGTTTGCTTCTTCTTATTCAATTAATGAGATATGTCGAATAAAATAAGTCACATTTTTCGTTCGAAAATACTGGTAGCAAAAAATCGTAGCACGTGACTTACACAACAAATACTCATGGAATTAGCCTAAGCAGATCTGGAATATTCTAGCACTGCCTGGAAAAATAAATTATTAAAATTCCTCTTTTAACGATGAATCTATTTCAAGACCTATAAAAAAAAAAAAAAAAAGAGTTTTTAAAAATGATGCTTAAAGAAATTTATATTTATTTTCTCTTATTTTACATTTTATAAGACATATATTCTCAGAAAAAAATAAACTTACAATTTAAACCTTCATTAAAGTTGATGGATTGGCGTGATATATAAAGGAACTATCTATCGGTAGAAGTTACAATTAATTTTTAACAAGGAAAAAAGGAAAATTCAAATGGGGAAGCGTGTTGTCACGTTTCATTTAACAAAACATATATTTTAATGGATATGTTCATCTTTAACTTAACTATCTGAAGTAAGAAACATGAATTCTAATTTAAGTACTTTTATGCCTGGTTTATTCCATCTATTCATTTTTTAATTATCAGACTTTCTCTTTCCCGTTCATGAAAGCGATTTAATACGCCCAATTTAATAACACGTTAGAAAGGTACAGAATTTTCAAAATGGCAACATTTAAATCGCTGCTGAGAGAGCATTAAGATATTTTGGAAAAATGAAAATTTAAAAGTATCTATTTGCATTCTTTTTATCCTTATGCAAGTTTTCTTAATGTGAATTCATGAGTGTAAAAGAATCGTTAATTTCAGAAACCTACTAAGTTAATAATTTCAAGTTTAAACATATTTCATACTATACACGCATGGAACGTTACTTAAATTTTATAAACATAATTCACACTAGAATGTTTTAAGCGGACGGCGGATGTTTAAAAAAAATTCTTTTAATTTTCATAATAGATTGAAATTTTTATGCAAATATACATTTCACCATAAGTATATAGAACACCTTAAAAGAAATTTCCAAACTTATTATAATTTTAAGATCTTTTAAAAAAATTAAAAATTTTAAAACGAAATTTTAAAATGCTTCCTGCGTCTTAATTTTTTAGATATTTCCTTGATTTTGGATTTTTATCAAGCTATTACACGCTATTACAAACAAATCTGCGTATCGATTTTTTAATCCCTTAAATAGTTAATTTTTTCGAGATGCTTTTCTGAATTCCATGTCGATTTTTATCAAAATTCTGCGTCAAATTTAATTGTCTTAATTAAGTCGAATTTTAAAATGTATACACATTTTCTTTTTAAGCAATATCAGGATTCTTCCTTATCACCTTATAAATTTTATGAATTTTAATCAAAAATTAATTAACAAGGAGCATTTCAAAAATTCAAAAAAGCTGAAACATAAGTATTGAGAAAAACAGATTGAAAGTATATTAAAAGTCCTGAAAATTGTTTGTGAACAAAATTAAAACATTTGAAACGATGCGTAAAATATTTACACCTACATGCGCGTTTTCCACGAATGACGTATTACAAATTGGAGAGTAATAATACACACAAAAAGATATGTCGATTTCTTATCGATCTTTGCTCAAATAAAGGTCCACTCTTAATTTGTAATTTATTTAGTAAAACAAAGACATTTTTTTTAATATTCATTTCTAAGATACATATGCTTTTTAAAAGGGTAAGGGTTAAAAGATCTAAAATTTCTTAGAATGTATCGGGTGTCCCAAAAATGACCGACGATTTGAAAATTCAATTAAAGAAAAACGAAGGGTGATAGAAATGTACGGTTTGCTGCATTCTGCTTAGGTAACCAGTAGGACTGGGCGATATAGAAATTTCTTAAATCGATTTATCATCCATCTAACATCGCGATTTAGCACTTCGCGATTTAAGAGATTTTACCATTTAGAATATGGAAGCCTAGTTTTTAATTCTTAGTAACAAAATACGGTCTTTTTGCACCCCCCCTCCCCCCATCCTGTATTATTTAGTATACTTAGCTTTAAATTTTTCATATACCTTTGAAAAGAGGTAATATTTTATAGATAAAAAATCTTTGAATGCCTCAAAACACTCATTTTTTTCCGTTTTAAAAAATAGTGACATATTTTTATACAATTTATAAACTCATTCTTTAAGAAATATTAAAAAAGAAAGTTTTTTTTTTTTTGGGGGGGGGGGGGGCTGACATATTATGGCTTCTATAATATAAATTTCTTAATATGAGTGGGGGGGCAGCTTCCCCTACTTTACCCAAATAGCATATCATTCCTAATAAGATACACACTCTTTTCTTTTTTTACAGATACAAAATTAAAAACTTATTGTGATAAAAACAAATCAGATTCAACGAATTCGATGATAAATTTAACTGTGCATTTACCATGAGAAAAGCGTAAAAAAAGTGGGAATGTATCAGAAAAAATGTGCACTTTTATTTCTTTTTAACTTTTAGATTATAATAAAAATTTTTTAACATAAATGATGACATTCGTATAGTGGATGCAGAAGGATTGAAAGTGTGACCCTTGGAGCACATTTCTGAAATCGTTGATTTTTTTTAGAGTTATATTTATCGAGTTGATTTATTGCGAGTGTTGGTACCCTGTAAGATTAGTAATAAAATAAAATCTTAAAATATATTAATTTTTAATGATAACAAAATGTCAAAAAAGCAGAAAATCGCAGATCTGCAGAAAAATCTAATGAATGCCCCTCTACCACTCCCCAATTGCGCTGAAAAAATCAGGTTACTTGACTCATTACAGAACTCTTTTTAATAAATTACAAAATAATAATAAATTAAAACCTAAATATTCCAATGTTAACAAACATATGAAAATTAATTTTTCATGAAAATAATGCATAAAAATATAAACTAAAAATGGATGAATTTGGATTTTAACCTCAAGACTTTCTTTCTTTTGAGACATAAATAGTGAATCAATTTCAGCAAGATGCTCATTCCATGCTCATTCCATTGAAATTGGATGTCAAATCCGATGCATGGCTATTTTAAAATATTTTAATTGCAGAATATTAGAAAATAAAGAATATATATTAAAATATTACCGAAACATGTAAAAAAATAATTTTTCCTTAAAAGACTGCATAAAAATAAAAACTGAAATTCGATGTATTTGGATTTTAAATATGAAACTGTATTCTTGTTTTTCACCAATAAATACTCAATTTCAAAGAAAAAATCTTATTTTAAAAAAGTTATTTCATGCGGAACACGGCCAAATCGAAATACACCAAAGCAATGCAGTTCTGAACGCTGTATTCCGCTATCGAAGAATTTGTTGTTACCATGGCAACAAGGCATTCCATTGAATTCATATCGAATGAGCTCAGAATCGGAGCCAATGAGCAAGATTGTACTGGCGAATGAGACCTACTCCATAGCATTAATCTCCTTCCTTCGCATGAATGCTGAGTGAAGTCAGTTTTGGTCTCGGCTGAGCGCCAACCGCTGTCAGCGCCATCTATTGTTTGAAATTCGAACTAAAATCAAGAATCACACTAAAACAACTCATGACATCATACATAACGCTCCTGCAAGAATTTTTTTAATATCTGTCACCGTTTGCAAGTTATTGAATTTTAAAATCGTCGGTCATTTTTGGGACACCCGGTATCTGCCTAAATAAAAATCTTTTCAACCTGAAATCCCTTCTGTTCAAAGTAATTTTCTATAAAAGATTCAAAACTAACAAAATTTCAATGATTTAAACAGACATTTCAGAAAACAAACGTAGCGCACTTAGTGCGTAAAACGTAAATAAGAAGCTGTGGTAGAGAGTCATTCCTTTTGTGATTCATTGAAAAAAAATTAAACAATGGAGCTATGAAGATTAAAGGAGACGACATAAATGACATCACTTGAAGCTGTCCCACCCCTGCTGCGTGAAGTCAGCCGCGGGTAAACAGAAGAACAACAACAATAGGTGTGAAGAACACGTTAACAATGCTTTCTCTTCGTTCTTCTGGGTGGGGTTCAACCCGAGATACCCATTTATTAATCAATATACATATAACAAAAATTTGGAGGGGGGAACGGGTACGGGGGGGAACGATAAAAATACAATTTCAAAGTGTTATTAAAAAAATAGTATTATTACAATACTTGCAGCAGACTGTTTTAATTACGCAGTTTTATTGCATATTTGTTAAATTTTTGTTTTATAAATGAATCTTAATTTTGTTATAGTATATTAGCCGGAAAACCTGGTTTACAAAGAAATATTGTAAATGCTAATTGTGTGTTTATTAGAACATAAACTAGCCGAACTTTGCTCATCTAAACGCTTCCATATTGCCAATTATTTTTTATCATTTTTTCAAATTTTAAGTGAAAAACACAATTTTTACCCACCGTCCTAGAACGGGCATTTACACTAGTTATTTATAACTATTGGGGTAACTGGAACCATCATGGTCCAGTTAGCTCTGATATCCATTCTTGAAAAACGTATGGGATAACTGGGATATCGGGCTTACATTTTGAAACATGATGTAAATATGTTTAGATAGCTAATAATATTAATGTAGTTATGTGTCTAATCTTTGAAAAAAAAAAAAGATTGTTTAATAAAAGTACTTACAGTATTTTAATTAGGAAGAAGAATGAAGGTGCATTCTTCACAAAAGCTAAAGCTTAAAAAACATCAACGGTCTTTTATAAAATAGCCTATGGCCCAGTTATCCAGTGGGTCCAGTTACCCCAACTAACCCTATGGGAAAAGATGAAAGCATGATAAAAGATAAGAAACTACAAACTTCATATTATTAAATGTTTCAATATACACCAGTTTTACTTATTTTTGTTCTATATAAATTTTTATCACTACGCATTTTCACTTAAACTTTATTTCTGCGTGTGATTTAACAGAAATTTCCGTTGTCCTATATATATATATATATATGACAGCATCATTCTATGTCCGCATAATCACTTAACGAATTTTATTGGTTCATTTACGCCCTTACCGTGTATTCGAATATACCTACTCATTCTATTTTTTTTCCTTCTGTAAAAAATAATGTCATTTTTTTCTGCCACTGGAGATGATCGTCAACTTCTTCGTTTGAAGTTCTTTAATTTATGTATACAAGGTGTATCTTAAAAAGCGGGTGAAACTTACGGGGTGATAGAACGCAGTTATACCCATGGTAAGTAGAACTCACGGTAGGGTTCACGCGCAGGTTTCGTTTTCTCCCATGACATCACTGGAACCCATCCCCGATCTTGGAGTAACGCACTTTTCACTTTGTATAAAGTTTTCCGTTCATAAAAAAGTATGATATATTTATTTAATATCGTGTATGGAATATTACTGAGATGAATGGCATTTGGAACATTTACTACTGAACATTTTCAAATTAGAGTTGATATATATTTATATGTTTTATTATTTAGAATTTTTTTTAAGTGCCAATCTTCTGTTTACATTTAGATTTTGGAAATATTAACTTTCGATACAATTATTAATATTTTATTTAAACACGTCTGAGAAAAAAGCAAAGAGTTTTTCAGTTTCCTACTTTTTCGGTTCTATTTCATTATTTTAGATACAATCTTTTCAATATAATATTTTACAGTTTAGAGTTAATTCAAAATATGTTGAGAAAAACAGGAAAACTTTCGCTTGAATTCATAAAACTTTGCGAGAAAACACTTATAGTTATGCTGTATATCTTCAAATATATATATGTTATACATTCATATATTATGAAAATGTATATATTTATAAATTTACAAACTTGTGATTTAACATTCAAGAAACACAGAACTGGTGTAAAAATGTTTTCCAAAGTTATAGCTTTTCAAAACTCTATCACTACATACTTTAAAATACACAATTTAAAAAATAATGTAGTTCTTTCAGAGCAACTTTGGATAAGTGTAACAAAAGGTTTTTGGAATTCATAAATATTTTTTAAAAATATTTAATGGGTAATTTTTTTATATACAATAGTTCTAAACTTTAGGTACACTGGCAGGTCGTGTCGACAGACAATTAAACGGGCCTGCCGGGCCGGGCCGACAAAAAAATTAAACCGGACCGCCGGCCGATAAAAAATATATATATATTTAAAAAATTAAATTAATATAAAAATTCAAACGAAACCGATAAAATAAGAGCCTTTTTCAATGGATATGACTTTCGCGAAAATAAGTATAACTGTGCTGCACTAGCCGACGCGAGTTCTGCAACATCTATACAGAAATGTAACATTCTTAAAGGTAGTGATCGGCATCGAAAAGTTACATCGTGTTTGATCCCGGGCTTAATTTTTTCAGCAGACTCATACCGAGTCAAGATCAGGCTTAATATATATATATATATATATATATATATATATATATATATATATATACTGGTGGAGAAAATTAAAGGATGAGTCACAAAATGCCAATTTTCATTCACGCGAATACTCAAAAGGAAGTAATATAATTCGAATAATTACTATCCCTGAAGAACAGCTAGTCTATATAACATCTCATTCAGGTCACACATGGTCACAAGGGTCACAGTCTCTACGGCGAAACAAAAAATAGGAAATTCCATACGTCTCTTTTATGATTCTCAAACGACTACTATATGTGACTCCACTGACAGATCACTGTGACTGCTGCTTTGTGGCGAGTCACCAGGTGACTTTACAATGTCGTTACATTGAGACTCTCGTATGACTCTCATCTGGAGACTCAATTTCAAAGTCATTGTGAACGTTGCATTATGATAAATCACCAAATAATGTCACATTAAAGTCACATGGTGACTTTCTGTCACATGACTTTGTCGAATGGTGACAGAGACCCTACTGTGATGTCACCACTGTAAAAAGTCACCATGTGACTTTATTTGGTGATTTATCATAATGCAACGTTCACAATGACTTTGAAACTGAGTCTCCAGATGAGAGTCACACGAGAGTCTCAATGAAACGAGGTGCGAACCTGGTGCCAGCCGCGAATGCCTGGTGTCTTCTCAAATGTGCGTCAGTTCCTATCCAGCAGGTGTGACGTGTGCATTACGACTTGCTGAAGATATTTTGAGTAATTTCTTTAAGCATGCACATTAATTACATTACTGTTAATAAAATGCTTTCTGAAGTATCTCCTCTCATTCTTGTGTTAATTCTTTAATTGTGAGAGTGGAAAAATACCTTTTAACTTCTCTCCGCTTGCGTTGCGACTATATATTTATGACGAAATTTGCTCGTATAGCTTCTATCACCCAGTAAAGCTTTGTCCATTTTCTCAGATAACTCTGTATTTACTACTTATAATACGTTCTACCACAACGAGAGCAGAAGACATCCTCCTGCTATTGAAGCAGCGGTACATCCTTTTGCGTTTGATTGAAAAATCTATTGCTGTTAAACCTGATGCGTTACTTTCTTTTATTATTAATAATTTTTCCTTTATGAAGTATCTTTTCTTAGTACAATCACTGGAGACTTTTTAAATTCTTATTTTTCTCACGTTGTAAAGTTGTGAATAGTGCAGAAAATGTTCACACTGTAAAAAATGTCGCTAAAATTCAAACTTTAAAACAACTTGAGAGTTAACGGAATAAGGCACTTTCTGCGAACGTACAAAATATTAGCGTTTTACAAAAGGAAAAATTGATTTTGGGTTTAAACATGTTGATGGTCTGTGCCATGTTTATAGATTTGTCATGTGTCCTTGCTCTTTTATAAACCGCATAGCAAAATAATAATGTGCGTTACATTTTTTTTTTATGATGAAAGTTTTTTAATACTTCTCTTGAAAGAAATATATTTTTTAATAAGAGAGAGTACTTCAAAAATAGTCAAAATATATCGAATAGTTTTTAATAAAATAAAAAAAGTAATATTTTTATACATGTAGATAGGCGATGTTTAAACAAATCGTATACGAGATTGTTCAACGCGGTTACAATATAGGAGTTCCAGGAGTTCCTGTTAACGAATAAATTTTTTTTTAATGGCTTATTGACCCATGCTCATTTTTCCTTCGTTTTCATGTTTTAAAAATGCTAAGGCTATTTTTTGCGTTTGAGATTGTTTAGTTTTTAAATTACTTTTATAATTCTTAATTGCATATATTTCAGTTGTGCTAAAGTGACGCTGAACATTCCATCCCTTTTCCCTCTGCGTAGAGATAAATGGAAACACGTACCCTGATTTTCCTTCTGCGCAGGGAATTTGTTGTTGATATTATTTTGCTTTACCAGTCGAGTTTGTGGATCTCGATGAGTGTGTACTGTGATCCTAAACAGATAATTTATGTGTAAATTTGTGAAAACATTCAATTAAATAGTGTGAAAAGTTAGTGTATACAGTCTGCTGCTTCATTTAAAAAACCTTTACGGTGCAGAGATAAATTTTTTGTGTGTGTGTGTTTATTTTATTTATTTATTTATTTATTTTTTTTTTTTTTTTTGTACGCGATCTTTATTTGGTGTGTAATAAAATTATGTTAGAAATTACCATTATGTTTATTATTACCATTATAAAAATCAAATTAGATTAACAAGTGTCCAATTTAAACGTTTTTAATTAGAGTAAAAAATCTACTATTAGGGATATCTAATGAGAAATTCGTTTCAGTAAATGTAAAAAAAAAAAAAAAAAAAAAATGAGCTGACATGTAAGTATTTAAAAAAGTAGTAGAAAAGTAGTTTAAAAAAGTTCCTAAGATTTACAAAAAAATTTTTCTAGTTTTTTTTTTTTTTTTTTTTTTTTTTTTTGTTAAATAATTAAATGTGCCGTTAAAAAAGATTATGTTTTCAAAATGTGCTTTTAGTCGAAAATTAAACGCAAAACAGTAAAAAAAAATTACCTTAATTCATTAAACAAATGTTGAAAATGTTCTTCCTCGCTTTACAGTATTATTTTGTGTTTTCCATTTTCAAAATTTTATGACACTTTTTCCAAGAAAAAACATCTTTCTGAATTACTCCTTCATTAAACTTGATAAATCGGAAACAGGAGAAAAGCAGCTTTTGGAAAGGTGGCAATTAATACCTGATGATAAAGATAAAAACTCTAATGCATATATTTATTAGAAAGTGTAACGTATTTTCTCTCTCCATTAAATAATAAAAAAAACTATTTTCAGGAATATATAAATATTTAATCTGTCTACAGGAAATTAAAAACAGAAATTTCTTTTTTAGAACTTTCATGCCTGGCTGTTACTATTGACTCAATCATTTAAATGTCAGACTTCTTTTATTTCTATTTAAGTAATGCTATATGATATTGTCAATTTAATAGGACATTAAATATGTACGAGAAATTTATGATGTCATAATAAAAATGTTACTAAGAAGTGGGACTGTGAGATCTTTTATGTAAAGTGTCCATTTGGAAAAGGCTCTTTTAATCTATTTTCCTTTTATGTAGGTGTAGTTGGTTGTTTCATAATGCTATTAATATACAGAAATCTGTTAATATACGCAGTAAAAATTCTACAAAAAGAGACCGATGTTCCTTAATATAGATTAATATAGATTAATTTAACCACGAGGATATACAATAATCTGTTCCGAGTTACCCATGAACTGAAAAGCGGTTTTTATTTTCGGAAACCTCAAAAACAAATGAATTTTCGAAATTTAAAGAATAGAAGCATTCGTAAAAAAAAAAAAAAAAAAAAAAAAAAAAAAAAAAAACAGTTTCCTTAGCTGCCACTCATTTTCTGAAATGTTGCAAAGTAGTTTTTATAGCGTATTAGCAGTTTTCTCAACGTAGAACATACATTTATTGCATTCTATCAATTCTCAAGTGAATATGAATATTTTCATGTTTGTTACTCTTTCATGTATACATTCAATTATGGAGCTGAAAATGTTTCATTGAGAATTGATAGCATTCTGAAAACTACCTTAAAAGATAAACTCCGAAACATTTTCGAAAATCGGACAAAAACAAACAAAACAATAAAAGCCGTTGCGTACTGCAGTACTACGACGGAAGTTTAACTTCCACAAAATTCAAAACCAGCAAAAGAAGTTTTACTTTATGTCATATCGCAAACCAACAATTAGTAGTCGATCTGTATTAATAGATGGCAGCACCATACACCGACAGTCTGGAATTGTAAGGCTTTGCATGTAGCCGAGAATATTCTACGCAGTTGTAAGATGTGTTTTGTTCTGAGAGCTGCGTTCAGCAGCTGCTGTAAATAATGTAAATAATAAACTATAAGTAATCTTATAGTTATGCATTCTTCCTTAGTTAAGAGTAATTAGTTAATAATAAGAGAGTGCGGCGATATAAAAGTGGCGACGAAATGGGATTTAACCCAAACTGAAATGTTGTGATTTTTTTTTTCAAAAAAGAAAAAGAGAACGGAAAAATGACCGATAAAGAAATAATTTCTCTGGGGGGACGCTTAGAAAAATATAATGCGAAATTTCCTTGGAATATTTACGTTGAGAAAATTGATTTTTATTTTTCAGCGAATAGCATAAAAAATGATGGGATGAAAAATAATATATTATTAAGTTCTGTTGGAACATCTACGTTTGCTGTTTTACGAGATATTATTGTTCCGAATACGCTGAAAGAAATCAATTACGAAGATCTTTTAAAGAAAGCTAAGGATCATTTTTCACCACGCCCTAGTGAAATTGTGGAACGATTTAAGTGCCAGAAACGACTAAGGAATGAAGGAGAGTATATAGCCGATTTCGTACGAGATTTGCGTCGGTTATCCTAATATTGCAACTTCGGAAATACGCTTAATGATCGCCTGCGTGATCAGTTGGTGTTTGGGATTCAGGAAGAAAAGATACAACAAAAATTACTGGATTGTAAAGATTTAACGTTCCAAACAGCGGTGGAAATAGCTGAGTCATTTAAGATAGCTGAGGCTGGAGTGAAATCCCTACACATCGGAGATAGCACGACTGTCAATCAAGTGCGTGTTTCGATAGGAGAGAAATCAAAAGTGGAGAAGTTCGCTCATGCACCCAAGCCTAAAGAAGATAAATTCGCGCCTGAGAAACCGTGTTACAGATGTTCTAAAAATCATAATCCCAAGTTTTGCCCTTTTGAATCTGAAAAATGCCATTTCTGCCATCGATTGGGGCATTTAAAAATTTGTTGTAATAGAAAATTTGGAATGAAAAGTGAGAAACCTTTTAAGAACAGAAAAATTAAAACTGTTCAGGAAGAATATTGTTTAAATTTTATGGACGACAACTCCAATAAGGTGTCATGGATTAAATCGGTTAAAATAAATGGTGTAAATATACAATTTGAAATCGACAGTGGTGCGGCTCATACTATTGTAAGTAAAAGTGTTGCTAACAAATTGTTCTCAGGTTAGCTGCCTTTAATTAAATCTAATATTAAATTATAAACTTATACTAAAGACTCTTTAACTGTTTTGGGGGAATCAAAAGTAAATGTTGTTGTTAATGATTATTGTATTCCGGATTTAAGAATATTAGTAATTAAAGAGGAGGGTCTGAGTCTAATCGGAAAAACTTGGTTAAAAGCATCAAAATTATTTTGGCCTAATGTAAATATGATTAAAAGGATTTCGAAAGATGATTTAATTAGAAATTTTCCTAATGTTTTTGCTGACGGGATCGGGACGATCAAGGGTCCTGTCGTGTCAATAAAATTGAAAAAAGATGCAAAACCAGTTTTTCTTTAGTCTCGACCTGTTTCTTTTGCTTTAAGGAAAGCTACTGATGTTGAATTAGAACGATTAACTAATGAGGGTATTTTGAAACCTGTTGATCATTCAGAATGGGCTAGCCCTATAGTAATTGTTCCTAAGCCTAATGGTTCTGTTAGAATATGTGGTGATTATAGAACAACAGTTAATGCTAATACTGAAAATGATAATTATCCTCTTCCTAGAATGAAAGAATTGTTTTCTAAATTATCAGGTGGTAATTTTTTTACTGTTTTTGATTTAAATGATGCTTATTTACAACAACCTGTAGATAAAGAAAGTAGAAAAATTTTGACTATAAATACACATAAAGGTTTGTTTAAAGTGTTACGATTAACATTTGGGGTAAAATGTGCTCCGGGTATGTTCCAAAGAAAAATTGAACATATTAAAAAAAAAATTGAATATGTTGGTTTATTTTTAGATGATGTTATCATTAGTGCTAGTAATGAATCAGAACATTCTGAAAGAGTTGAAAATGTTATGAAAAGCTTTTCTGAGCATAGTATAAGATTAAATAAGGAAAAATTAAAATTTATGGTTTCGGAAGTTTCTTATTTAGGTCGTAAAATATCTCAGGAAGGAATTAGACCTATTGCAGAAAAAGTTAATGCTCTTTTGAATGCTCCTATTCCAAATAATATGTCACAATTGCGTTAATTTTTAGGCTTAATTTCTTATTATAGAAACTTCCTGCCTAATATTTCAGATGTTTTAGAACCTTTACATAGATTATTAGATAATAATGTAAACTGGACATGGTCAGAAAAGCATGAAAAAGCGTTTCAAAAAGTTAAACAATTATTATGTACATCTCCTGTTTTAGAATTATATGATGTAAACAAAGATATAATTATAAACTGTGATGCTTCTGAATATGGCATAGGGTCAGTTGTAAGCCACATTTTTGAGGGTAAAGAGAAACCTATTGCTTATGCTTCGAGAACTTTAAATAAAACTGAAAGAAAATATGCAATGATTGATAAAGAAGCTTTATCTGTAATGTTTGGTGTCACCAAATTTCACCAATATTTAGCTGGAAAAAATTTAAAATTATAACAGATCATAAACATTTAATTCGATTGTTTGATCCTGTTAAAAAGGTACCTCATACATTATCACCTAGAATGCTGAGATGGTCGTTAATGTTAGCTGGTTATGATTATACAATTGAGTATCGCGAGGGTAAAAATAATAAAAATGCTGACGCATTAAGTAGATGACCTCTCCCAGAAACTGTAAATATAGTGAGTAATCCTGCGGAAATAATGTTCGTTTCAAATAATGATAATTGGCCTATTACGTCTAAAACTATTGCAAAGTGGACAACTGAAAATCCTGAAACTAAACAAATTTTAGAGTGGGTGTTACATGGGTGGCCGAAAAAGGTTAAACCAGAAGAATATCAACCATATATTTGTAGAAGGGAGGAAATATCCTGTCTAGAAAATTGTCTATTGTGGGGACATAGAGTGATCGTACCAGAGGAAGGCCGTGAATATATATTAAAATTACTGCATTCTGTTCATCAAGGTATATCGAGCATGAAAGCGAAAGCTAGGGGGGTAGTTTGGTGGCAAATATGGATAAAGAAATTGAACAAATGGTAAATTCTTGTAATAGATGTCAGATGTTTGCGAGGGATTGCCCCAAAATGGAACCCTTGAAATGGAAATATGCACTGCCCTGGGAAAGCATCCATATAGATCATGCCGGTCCTTTTGAAGGTAAAATGTTTTTAATAGTAGTCGATTCTTACACTAAATGGTTGGAAGTAGAAGTAGCACCCAGATCAGATAGTAAAACTACAATTAAGGTATTAAGGAGAATTTTTGCTACATTTGGATTACCTTTTGAATTGGTCAGTGATAATGGTCCCGCGTTCACAGGTGATGAATTTGAGGAATTTCTTAAAAATAATGGAATTAAGCATACGCATATTCCACCTTATCATCCGTCTTCGAACGGACAAGCGGAAAGGTATGTGCAAACTGTGAAAAATTGTCTTAAAAAGCTAGATAAAAGTGACATAACATTGTCAATTTCACGATTTTTGTTAGAAAATCATTCCACTCCTCATTCGGTGACTGGTAAAACTCCTGCTGAATTAATGTGTGGAAGGCCAGTTCGAACAGCCCTTCACTTGGTATTACCATCAAAACCTAAAATACAGCAACCCCTGCACAAATATAAGCTTCATGATTTTGTTTTTGTTAAAAATTTTGGGAAAGGGGAGAAATGGGTAAAAGGAAAAATTATGAAATTATTGGGGAGTAGATGGGTTTTAGTAAATAGATGTGACGGAATAATGTGTAAGCGTAACGTTGATCAGTTGAGACGAAATAAAGAGATAAGTGGTGAAATACCAGAGAGAGTTATAGAGATGAATCGAAATGATAAACGAATGTCAGACAAAGTTGAAAATATGGGACATAGGGGTAAAAATTACAGTAATTATGATAGGTATGAAAGGGCTAACCAAAACCGTTTTTCTGGAATTAATGGGAAAATAGGCAGCTTAAAACAGCTTAATAACAGCTAAACATAACTTATAAAACAGCTTAATAATGATAATAATATAGAAACAAGCCAATCTCAGCCTTCGCATGATATTGTAGCAGGTACAGTTGTGAGTAATAAAAATGATGCTACGACAGATAAAACTGTAAAAGATAATTTGACTAAAAACAATGACGAGGACTGTAAGAAAAGTGATCCAGTTCGAAGAAGCCAAAGAGCAAGAATGCCTGTAGTTCGTTTGAACTATGAGGGGAGGGGTGTCATATCGCAAACCAACAATTAGTAGTCGATCTGTATTAATAGATGGCAGCACCATACACGGACTGTCTGGAATTGTAAGGTTTTGCACGTAGCCGAGAATATTCTGCGCAGTTGTAAGATGTGTTTTGTTCTGAGAGTTGAATTTAGCAGCTGCTGTAAATAATAAACTATAAGTAATCTTATAGTTATGCATTCTTCCTTAGTTAGGAGTAATTAGTTAATGATAAGAGAGTGCGGCGATATAAAACTTTATAATATGGAAAAACTGTAAAAAGTTTTCCATATACACACATACACACAGATATATATATAGTGTGATTTAGAAAGATTGAAACGATAGCTTATTTTCTTAAATATTGTCCGTAGATACTTACTTCCAATTTCAAAGTTTTAAAAAAAAAGATGCAAAATTTAATGACGTATGCTGCAACTCCATGAGAAAATTATGACTATTTGAGAAAATACAAAAACTAATTTTTTTATATACTGCCCCAATAGTGTCCTCATCTGTCAAAATTTCCTATATCGGCTCATCAAAACCTATTTCAACGCACTCTTTCATTCATTCTCGATATAGTTGTAACATGGGGTTGTCTAACGACAAACAACATAACATAGTTACAGCTAATATTCAAAATACTAGAATAATTGAGAAAAAGTAATAAGAAAAAAATATTTTTCATTTATTTATTTTTGATACTAAGTAAGTGCAATTAAATTTCTTATAAATTAAATCTGGAATGTTTAGATAAGATTTCAACATTTACAAAATATAAAATACAGTAAAATATATTAGGTATACAGCTTTCTGAAACACATAAAAATATTGGAATAAAATATAGATTGGTTCAAAATATTAGAATAATTTATTTTACGCAAAAATATTACCTTATGAATATGAAGTAAATGGTAGTTAATATTTTATAGCTTCCCTTTTAGCTTTCATAACAGCGTACAATCGATCTTGCATACTATATATAAGATGTTTAAAAACATTTCTATCAATATTAGCCCAAATAGACTTTATACGTGCCACTAACTCAGTTTTACTTGAAAGAGGATTTTCTTGGAGCTTTTTCTTCATTATACACCATAAGTTTTCGTTGGGATTAAGGTCTAGTGAGTTTGGTGGCCAAGGAAGTACCTTAATGTTGCGTTAGCGGAACCAATTCTTAGTTGACACCGAGTTATGCGCTGCGCTAAATCTTGTTGAAAGATGAAATCATCTTCAAATAAATCTTCTTCTGCTGGTATCTCGTAATATACCAAAATTTCTTGATATATCTGAGAGTTAACTTTTTTGTAGATGATCCATAACTTTCCAAATCATTCTGCACTTATTTAACCCCAAACCATGGAACTAGCAGCAAATTTTACGGAACGTTTAAGGCATTCTTTATCAAATGCTTCTTGCTTCATTCTCCAAACTCGAATACCTTGATTACCATATGAAACACAAAACTTACTTTCATCACTAAATAATATATTTTTACAATCTTCTTCGCACCATAAATGACTTGATCTACACCAATTTAATCTTATACGCTTTTGTTTTGCAGTCATGAGAGGTTTTGTTTTCGGTACACGAGATTCAAACTTAAATTTATAGAGACGTCTGAATGTTGTAGATGTAGAAACTTCAAATTCTTCTTCTTTCCATTTTCAGTATAAGAATCGCACATTTTTAAAACGGTTTTTCTTAACTATACGCTTCATTTTCCAGTCCTAGCAGATGTTTTTGTTTTTCGGCCGTCATTTCAGCAATTATTTTGAAAATTTCCATTTTTTGAATATTATATTAATATTTTACTAACGCTTGATTGCGAACAATGTAAATAATTTGCTATATAACATTGATTTTTACCATGTCGATACATATCAACCATACGAAGTTTGATAGATTCAGGAATATCACTCACACGACCGACTCGACTTTAAGACGAAAAAGCAAACAAACTACAAAAGGAATACTCATTTTAAATGAAATCGTCTGAATTTAATCCACGCTATCACCAGTTATGAATTGGTGATAATTAAAGGAGAATTAATGTGAAATATTTGGTACTTTTCTAGTAGCTGGGCGAGAGTTTTATGCATACATATTTATGTATATATGCATGTATGTATATATAATTATAATATACATATATATATATATGTGTGTGTGTATATATGGATGCGTATATATAAATATATGTATGTGTTTATTTATATGCATATATAACACTGGCGCCCGGCTAACCGAAAAGTACCAAATATTCTAATATTTTGAACCATTTGAATAAATATTCTAATATTTTGACTTTTCAAAATAATTTTTTTTCAATTAATGTTTTAAAAATGATATTAATTTTAAGATAATAAATAAGTTTAATCAACAATAAGTTCTTAATAAAAATATCGTTTACATATTTGCATTAAAAGACATTAAATTACCAAACGATATTTTCAATTTGTAAAAAAAAAAAAGTAATTATTCTAATATTTTGAATATGATCTGTAATTCGTCGTCAACTGCATCGCTTTCAGTAACTTCAATGTTTTCGCCCATTACTGCAGGCTAAATTTTACGCCTTGACTTTTTGAAAGTTTCATGTTTTGCCTCACCCGAAGCTAAAGCAGTAGCAAAGATAGCGTTTTAATAGAAAACTGTCCTTGAAAATGTTTCACATCGGAATCCTATGTCCCTAAATTCTGTACAGATTTCCGTCTGTAGTGTGACTTGACGTTCTGGATCACCATTTAATCCATCTGCTGAAGCATGGGTCTGACGTTAGGAGTTAGAGCCTACTGAAATTTTACCAGACACTATGTGATTTATACATTATCTGAATGACTTCCCCGGTTGTCCAAAAACAAAATTGCGTTACTGTGTTCAGGCATTTTCAATTTTTCAAAATTCTTTTTATCAGCTGAAACAAAGTCTTTGAAGTACGAGTTTTAAAACAACTCTTGATTCATCCATGAATTTGATTATGCTACATAAATCACAGGGCAGTTTTTCTCACTTTTTAAGACGTAGTATTTTTTGACTTCCCTATCACAAAAGTTTTATTTTGTGACGATCGAATGATTTGGAGCACAGCAATAGTGTTAACAAATCTTTAATTTTCTTAAAACATTTTACACTTTCTCATGCCCACCAGTAATTGTCGAATTTGGTAGGCAACACCTCAAAAGGCCGGTCACATTTCCATTATACATTTGACAAGCTGACAGTTCATTTTCAGATACAGTAGACTTGAATTTAACATTTCATCATTAATTACAACATCCGCAGTTTCAGCTTCCCAGAAATATCTAATTTTCTGATACCATGGAAAATATTAAAGGCTATTAGAGAATTTGCAATCGGCATCAATGTTCAAATCTCGTTGAAACTATTTAGCTTTTTCAACAACCATGGGACCAGATAATGTTTTCGTCCTCTCTTTTTGTTGAAAACCAATTGCACAAGACCGGATCTAGTTGCTCTAACTTAAGTTTTATTAAAGTTTGCCTGTCACTGAAATTTTGCAAAGATTCTGATTCGTTCAAAAAATCTTTCAGCTTGACTTTGATTTTTAATATCGTAAATCTATGTCATATCATTTCATATTGTTTTGCCAACATACTGTATTTTTAAGTTTGTTTTCGAGCTCAACCAAACTGAGAGTCAGATATTTTTCTTTTTGAAGACACGACATTAACGTTAGTATGCATGTCACTTACCAGTCACTATAAAATCACTCACAGTATCTACAAAATACTAAAACACGACACGTTAATTCGACGCAAGCCGACGCAAGTGACTATCGGTCTGACTATCAGACTGAATAATGAAATGTAAACAAAGACAGGAACAGGAAAACTCTACTGGGGAGCCAACCAAAAAATGGCAAAGGCAGAAAACCCCCGGCAGAAAAATCCCCTCTGCCAAATACAACTGGCAAGGGAGCAGCACCAGAAAACCAACGGCGTTAAATAACAGAAAAAAAATAACAATGAAAAACAATAATTAAAGTCATTTACAGGTTTGACATATGACTGTATAAAAAATAATTGTATACAATGTATAGAGTCATGTGCATAGTAATGCATGCTGTAACAGAGAAGAAAAAACGTGAAATAAAATCTTAAAGTTGGCATACAAAATATAAGCAGACATAGAAAGTCCTCCAAAGTCAAAATCAGAACTGGTATTTTATAAAAGAGAAATGTTTGTTAAGTTCATTATATATTTGTCTAAGTTTATTATAATTTGATCTTGACAGTAAGATATTCCAGGTTCATATTCCAGCTCAATGTGCGATTCCGAACAAAATCAAATGAGACAGGCATAAGTGGACAACGTCCGAAAAGGTAATGTTTTGGATCACCGATGCTACCACATAAACACTTATCGTTCTGGCGCTTGCCCAACTTAAACAGATGACTGGGAAAAGCCCCATGAGACGGGATAAAATATGCAATGACTCGAGAGTAGTAAAGAAATGAGGTGTCAACTGTTTTGATTATACTAAATGTATCCCTGCCTTTATCACTGTATGTCCAATCATTCTGCCACAATTTAACAATGTTCTCTTTATAATAATGTTTTACAAATGAGACAGGAATTGGTGCGGCTATCTCAACGTCATAAATTCCCAATTGGATAACTGATTTAGCGAGAGAATCGGCATGCTCATTGCCTCTGAAGCCGACATGTGATTTAATCCAGCCAATGTTGACGATTTTATTCTTCAACAAACGCAGGTTGTATATATATTGTATAAAATTTCATCAATCGGGAAAAGATTTCTAAGTGCCGTGACTGAGGATAGACTATCTGTATAAATATGGAATGTACTATAAGTAGAGTCTCTACACCATTCTATAGCTAAATCAATGGCCGTAAGTTCTGCCTGAAACACAGTATTAAAAGATTGCAATTTAATTCTCTTTTCTAGTAAAATTACGTCTGACATAAAAACCACAAAGGCAGCGCCGACTCCCGTTGCATCTTTGAGCCATCAGCGTATAATACAGGATGTGTATGATGTGGGACACTTTTAGTAATTGGACCAACAAAATTAATATAGTGTGTATAATAAAAATATGGATAATCAAAGGTTGCAACTTTTTTAGCTAAACGATCTGATGAGACATGGGTTTCACCTATCCAATCTGCCTGTCATTCCTCAAAATATCATAAAAAAGAGCCAACTGCTTTAATTCAGTCTCAGTTGGTGGTATTCCTGATAAGACACACAGAGCAGCAGTTGAAACTGATCTATAAACACGTATTATGGATAATAAACAAAGTCTTTGACACGAAGATAGTCGCCGAATACCATGGTATCTAAGATCATTGAACCAAACCTCGTAACCATACGATATTTGCCTTTTCAATACAGAGTTGTACCATATCTTAAGATATTGCAAAGGTAAGCCTTTATCACGTATACGGGTCCTTTGCATGCTGCAACTAAAGTCTTTTATTTTCTCACGTACCATGTCTAGGTGTTCCAACCAATGAAACCTGCTATCCAAATAAAAACCTAGATACATTAAGTTATCCTTAACTGAAATACTCTTCCCTTCAAGCTTAAATATAGGACGTCGTTTTTGAGTGTAAATTTCCCGAAGAGCATGGCTGCAGATTTCTCCGCACTAATGGTTAGACGTAGTTCGCGGCATATCGAAGCAAATATACTAATGCTTTTATTGACTGTATTTTCCAAGGCAGATCTAGTATCAGCTCCTTCAACTGTAGCCGAGTCATCCGCATACGATATAATTCTATGACTATGTTGCTTGTAACGTTTCAAGATCCTGTCTGCTACTATCATCCAAAGTAATGGTCCCAGGCAAGAACCTTGGGGACAGCCGCGAAAAACTCTAAACCATCGTATGCCACGAACAAATTTAAAACAAATAAGTCGATGGGTTATATAATTCTTTAATGAAATTTTTAAATATTCAAAAATTGGAAGATCATCTATCAGAGCAGCTAAAACAAACCAGTCCATTACATCAAAGGCGCCTACTATATCGAATGACACCAATGCGCAATATTTATGAGTAGATAATGATTCCTTTATAAGTTTCCGTAAAGCTGCAAGAGCTGAAATCGTACTCCGACTTTCTCTAAAGCCATGTTGACCGTCATCTAGGTAGGACATAGACTCCAGCATTGTAATAGTACGAATATTAATTATCCTTTCAAATACCTTTGCCAAAATTGGCAATAAAGTAATGGGCCTGTAGGACTTAGGTTGTCTTGGATCACGGTTACGCTTGCGAAAAAATACAACTGTACCCTTTTTCCAACATTTTGGAAAGTAACCAAACTTAAGGCAGGTATTGAAAATTGAGATCATAAAGGATGTAAATTTCTTACAAATATTTTTAACAATTAATGCATCAATCTCTTCATAACCAGGAGCTTTATTATTGTTCTGCTTGCTTAGTATAAAGAACAATTCACGTTTTGTAATAGGGATGAAGTCTTCTGAGTCTTCAAAATTGATATCGCTTATAAATTCAAAGGTTTCTGAAGGTTGTTCATTCACCGCAAAATGCTCAGACACAAGATTTTCTGCTACATTGTCGTAGGAGGCAAAAACGTGTGAATTTTCAAGAGTATTAAAAACAAGATCTGTTTGCGAGGTTTTCTTTTTAGAAATAAACTTATACAGACTACCATAAGCATTGTCCGTTTTTTCACAAAAATTAAGCCATCCTGAACGCTTCGCTTGTCTAAGATTTCTTTTATATTTACGTCTTGCTTGGATATAATTTTCCTTGTAAATAGCCACATCTAGATTTTTCATATATCGTTTATATAGAGCATTTACTCGGTTACGTTCAGACCTCAAGGCACTATCGTACCAGTTAACTGTAGGTTTATGTTGAAGCGTGCCACGACGAAAGCATAAATTGATTAACAACTGCAATAATTCTGTAAATTCATCCATCCATATGTAAACAAAGACTGATGGCAAGAGCGAAGAGCGGGAACTGAACGTGAACGTAAACAAAGACATAATGGTGGCCTTTTAACAGGTGTTGCGCCTGCACGCTGGCCGATGCACCATGTCCGACGCAACGTCTATCTCTCACGCCTTCCGATGTTTTGCGATCGATATGAAATTGTATTTCTTTCCAAAAGTCGTGCCGGATTATGCAGCATGTCGGTCCTTAAGATGCCGGATTAGAGGATGTTTACTGTATATATTGATGACAGGTGAACCGATTTTCATTTGCTTAAAGTTACCCAGTACTCATGCACTGATTCTGAATAGAGATCATGACCTGAAGTACACTGTAAATCAAGACAAACAAGCTGGTGATTTTAAAACTTGGCCATGTTCATTTTATGTTATTGTTAGATGTTAACATTTAAAATCAACGCATTTAAAATATCGCTGGCCAAATGAATCGCTAGTAACAAATATTAAATCATAATTATTGTTATTTGATTCAAAGATAAATTTTATGTTAATTTGTAATAAGTTTTAACTTTAACAGATAGAAAGTTTTTTTTTCCTCGCAAAATCAGCTTGCCCCAATTAGAAATAAACGACATAAACATTTCTTAATCTAAAAAAATAATATAACCACATACGAAAGTCTGCAATAACTTCTAACTTTAAATATACAATAACTCTCCTGAGATATGTATGTTGCGGCCAAAGTCCGAAATCAGCCAGTTCGCGAATTGGCCGACGAGTTTGTGAAATAGCTAGATGCTGTCGGCCAGATTGTGAAAGGAATACAGGCCATCGGCCAGTTTGTGAAATAGTTAAAGATGTGTGACTAAAGTTAAAATAAAAAGTCCTGAGTTGATTTTGAAGATCTGTGTAATTTCTAATTAATCGATCTCAACATTTTTTTTATTGAAAGCTGTTCAGTTGCAGATGAGCTGGCACAAAATATTTCTTTAATTTTTTTAAATTACAATAAGTTACCCAATATTATCCAATAAGATACCCATGATTCCGATAAGTGTATGTTACTTTTATAAATATCAGGAACCAATATGATTTTCACATTTAAAGAGGCAATTTTAAAAAACAAATTTCTTTTCCTGTCACTGATTTTTTTAAAAATTATTTTTTATTATTTTCCAATGCCAAAATTATTATAATTTTAATGTTAATGCTGGTAATTTATCATGTTTGTGTGAGACACACGTTTGTTGAACATTAAAATACTTACATGAGAATTGGTAGCATCCAAAAGCCTATTTTCTAGGATGAGAAAACTGAATAATTCTTTTTAAAAGTACTTGGATACACTTACTTCAGGAACACGTTTTGTTTTAATAAACGTTTCTTTGAATTTTAGAATGATACTGATTTCTGAGGATTTCTTTTTATAGTAAAGAACGCTTTTTTTTTTAATCGGAAGTAACTAGGAAGCAGTGTTGCCAGTGGGCTACTTTTTTTTAATTCAGATTTCTTGATTACCACCACTTTTTTGAAACGGTAAAATTACCTTTGTTTTTTGCCTTAATTAAGATGTCATTAAATAAGGCGCATTTTACAATTTCAAAAAAGTGGTGCCATTCAAGAATGTGAATTATAAAAAAGTAGCCCATCTGGCAACACTGCTCGGAAGAGGTTATTATATGTTTTCGTTTGTGGTTGACCGTCAAAATAATAATAATAATAATAATAATAATAATATATATATATATATATATATATATATATCGCGAACGAGCAGAATTCTTTTTGTTAACCCCTTGGGGACGAGGGACCGGTATTCGTGCAGCGTAAGGTACTCAGAATCTGTGATTATTCTCACCAGTAAATTTTTATGGGAAATTTTGCCTTTTTAATCCGAGCATTTTCCCGATTCAATTAGACAAACATTTCTGTTTTAACAAACCGGTGATTAAAGATAAAAAATTCTGTAAAAGACGCTCGTCCCGAAGCGGTTAAGCGAAACGGTAATTTATGCTAGTTCTAAGAAGATCCTTTTCACTTATATTCATAATCCGCTTTAACCGAGTTATTTTCTTCTGATGGACTGATGGCTTCTATTATTATGAAACAACCATTATAAGTACAGTGATAGATGGAGATGAAAGAGCAGCCGTAAAAGTTAGAACTCTGATTTTCTAGTTAGATTCTGACAAGAAAATCAGAGTTCTAACTTTTTACGGCTGCTCTTTCATCTTCACCTAACACTTCATTTATAATGGCTGTTTCACAATAATAGAAGCCATCTGCCCATCAGAAGAAAATGATCCATTCCAAAGGTATAAGTTCCATTTAAAAAACTATTTAATACTTTAAAAAGAAAGAAGAGGCTACACCTGCAATTTTCATGACTCTAATAGAATCACAAACCTGCCAATTTATACGGTTTTGTTGCATCTAAAATTTAATACAAATTTTCGCCTGTTGACAATTGTTAGATTTCGGCGATTGAATTAGGCAAAATGTACTAGTAAGTTTTAGTGGTACGAAAAGATCTTAGAAACTGGTAGCTATGCAGTATCGTAATACTGCAGCAAAATTCACATTCAACAAACAAAAAACTATCAAGATCTTTTTCAAATAAACAATTTCATTCCACATTTTCCTTAAAAGTAACGGAAATGTGCGTCAAAGAAATGTTACTAGTACAATAAAAATTAATGAATAAAGGGAAAATTTATATTTCATCTCCTTAGTGCGTGCCGATATGCGGAAATCCGGTTTACCCGAGTTTTTTGCTTTTCCAAGGTGAGCTTGGTCCATATTAACTCGGTTAATCGGGAGTTTATTGTAATAATTATAACGGTTGATTGAAAAAAGTTGGCTTTTGGCTGTTGGCTTTTTATTTTATTATTTGATTTTGGCTTAGCAAAAATCCGGTAACATCAACATCTACTCTATGAAAAGGTGGATTCCAATAAATATTTTTTTCCAATTACAACACTGAGTGCACGTACATTTAGAAAACAAATATGGAAATTTTTGTATCCTAAAGCAGTGATGAATTAGTTGCTCTCACTTTAGTTAACCCCTGAAAGGCGTTGGGATATAATATATTCCACTTAATTTTAATTCCTGTTCACCACATTGACACCAGAATTCTAAATTAAAAATTTCCTTATATAGTCTACGTGAAGAAAATCATTTATCTTATTTTTAAATTAAATTGTTTCGAAATCCTGGTGTTAATCAATCATTTCAACATTTTAGCAACAGAAGTACCTTGCCCCTGACAGCGTTCATATTGCTTGGCATCATCTGTAATTATATGGAAAAATGCTGGTAACTTTCATTTGGCGCCGTTGTTGGAGTGTTTTGTTCTGCTAAAATATGCAACCCTAAAAGCGTCATTTTTTCTGTCAGTTTAATTTTGATTACCTAGCCATGAGGCCATGAAACGCACCGCTTTTGAGAAAAAAAGAAATCTGATACATTGTTTATAAAGAATTGTTAGCTTGTTAATTACGTTTGATACGCATCGCCCTCAAATAAAACATATTTTACTGTAAAAAAACTATCACATAAAATCTTCACTTTACACTAAATTCAAATTTATAAAATAATAACATTTTTTGTTGTTCATACATTATGTTCAAACATAATGTAAAAACTATCGCACAAATTCTGCAATTTATATTGAATTCAAATTTATAAAGTAAAAACATTTTTTTTTATTTTAAAAAATAGTATAAAAAATGAATAGGAAAATACCTTTTAGCAACAGCACTATTAAATAACTTATATATAGTATTAGCGTATGGCACAGCATCTTAAATTGTAAATGGTTTAGAGTGATTCCGGGATTTATGCCGCACATTTTTTTGAACACAAAAATGCAGTGGAAAACAATTTTCAATGTATCAACTCCATAATATATCCATAGTTACAGTATTACATACTAGTAGGGTAATTCCGGGATTTATGCTGCATATTCTTTTGAATTTGTGCGTAAAGTCCCATGATGGGCATAAAATTAAAAAAAAAAAAAAATCATGCTGTGCTATTTAATGTTAAATACACAACACGTGTACTGCGAAAAAAAAATTGAAAACAAATAATTAATATTTTTTAACAATTTTTTTCTAAAACATTACACTGCGGCGTTTCACCCGTACATTCAGCCTGAGACGCTGCACTTGTGCAGTAGTTATGCCGCGCTTGTAATGAAACTGTAATGAAATTGCTTGTAAGAATTTGATGAAATTAATAACAAAAATATTCAAAAAATATTCACATCCGGGCTATAATTAACTATGTAAGAACAAAAAGAAACTAAATGAGTACAATGAAACGTATTAGTAGATTCAAATATTGTTGCTTACTTTCATTTAATTGTTTGCTTACTTTCATTATTAAATTTTTGACTTATTTTTATACATTAAATTTTTATTCCTATTTCAGCAACAACGTAAGATCAATGTATTAAAGAGGGAAAAGAAAAAAAAGTAAAATTGTGTTTACATAATTTATTTGTTAATAGACTTGATTTTTCGACCGCAATCTACACAAAAATTGCCGGAAGAATGCAGTCTTTGTGTAACTATATTTGATACATGATGCAATGAAGCCAATTACACTTCTTTTTTGGAGTAGTTTTCTAAACATACCTTGCGCAGAACGTCTGCGTTACACGTAACCTTTTTTTTTTTCATTATTATCATCTTGACTTGCATCTTACTTACCATTCTTACTTTTTATTTTTCCCCTTGGTTTTAGTAAACTTGATAACATGCCTAACTTGGTTAGTCTGTGCAAAAAGAAAAAGGAAAAGTTAATAACACTTAATCATCCCATACAAAATAACTTGTGGCATGTATACCGAAATTGCAGTGCGGCATGTATCCCATTTTGCATGGTACAGACGTCGCACATCACAGTTACCTGCAATCGCTAAGGAAAATGGCGTAACTATACACAGTACTCTATACAAACGCTACACTTAGTTTTTACTTCGAATCCATGCATGCATTTAGTAATTAGCGTATGAAAAGTATTTAAGCATAACGTGTTTAAATATTTGGATAGAGAAATCATGCACTTACATCCAAATAAGGATTGTACAGCCACAAGTAAATATCGAAATGGGGTTCACGCTGTACATTGGTTAAAATAATCTCATTGCGCCCCTATACTGCACATTTGACAAACATCTATCGATAATTACAAGAAATACAAGGGGTTCGGCATCTATCCCGGATGCGGCGACTCTGCCGGGGTTACTCTATCAAAAAAAAACATAGTAAAATGTATTAATATTTTTGCATGTGCTTGTAAAATCTGTATGCATTCTATTACCTATGTAGAGAACACCATATTATCTAAAATAATATTTGAATTTTCGTTTATCATTTACATGATTTTAGGAGTCAAATATTATAAAAAGCGTCCTGGATAAAAACACCTTTTATTTTAACCTTCATTAAACTTTATAAATCGGCTGCAAAGGAAAAGCAATTTTCGAAAAATCTTGCAATTAATTTCTGACGTGAAGAAAATGTTATTCTAAAGCCGTTTCAAATGGGGAAGCTTGTTTTCACGCTTCATAAAACAAAACAGCTCATTTAATGAATATGCTCGTTTGTAACATATCTATTTGGGAGAAAAAAAATGAATTTTAATTTTACTACTGTCATGCTTGATTTGAGCCACCTGCTTTTTAATTTAAGTAGAAAAAGTTTTTTTCCCTTTTACGAAAGTTATATGATAAGATACGCTTAATTTAACAGTATCTTTAATAGGTTTACCGAAAATATATGATGTCAGTATTTAAATATTAGTAGTATGCATAACTTTAGTAAGATAAACATAAAGTTTTATATTTTGCGGTAAATTTGTAGAAGGCTTTTTTAACTATTTTCATGTTCGAGTAGATTGTTCTGTGTGGCAATTGTTGCTGTCCTGAAAATAAAGTAAGCATCTCCCTACTCTTACGTGTAATTTTAACAAAATAATATGGGTACCAAATTTTTAGAAATAAATCTACATGTTATTAATTTTAGAATAACTGTTAGGAATAAATCCAATTCAAACGGATTGGATGTCGTAGTGAATATACGAATTAAACTTTTTTAACTGAATATACTTTGTTTACGTGTATATAAGAAAGCACAATATACTTCCTGAAATATGGAATCTATCACATTGAGTAGTAGTATGTAAATTTCCATCTTTTCATACATTAAACAAAATGATATAGCAAATCTATATTAAAGAATTCTGTAAAGTTTTATTTAAATAGTCAAAATTATATAATACTCTAAATTATGCCTTAATCAATAACTACATATTATTTAAGAAGAGGAAGTACCTGTAAATTTGTATTTTGAAAGTAACGAAAGAAAAATGAAACTATAAAAGTGTTTTTATTAACTTCAATTCTGTAACATTAATGAACAATATCTTTACAAGGTCAGTATTAAATATTCTGACTTAATACGCATTTTAAAGAGCCTCATTTGCATGAAATTAAATGCATACTTGAAAGAGGTGTGTCCATGTGAATTCATTTCATCGTAGAGATTCTAATTAAACCTTTTAGCAAGATTTAAAAATGCGTATGTTAAACAAATCAAAATGTACTCCGTGGATTACTGAACCTATCATATTAAATAGTGTTAAGAATAAAAATATTTGCATGTAACATTTGTTTTACTTAACCCTTTCGCGACGAGAGTCTTTTACAGAATATTTTAATCTTATATTACCGATTTTTTGAAACAGAAATTTTTGTCTAATTCAGTCAGGAAAATGCCCTGATAAAATAAGGCAAAATTTACGATAAAAAATAACTGGTTGGAATAATCAAGGATTGTGAGCACATTATGGACTCGTCCCCAAGGGGTTTAACTAGAGCATTATCCTGATTATGTAACTAAAGGTAAACTTTTAAAAATGAGTGGTGCAAATCCATTAAAACTTGTGTAAGAGACGATGGTCCTGAAGGAGTTAAACTGGGTCAATGACATAGGCCGATCGTTGTGTACATGTAACTTTTTAGAAACCCCAAAGCAAAAAAATTATAAGCTGTAAGGTATGGAGACTTTGGAAGCATTCGTGCATAAAAGAGCGACTCACAAAACTCCTCTCTCATAATATAGACTTGAATATTGCCTTGGAAGGAGAAGCTATGTATGAAGGCCCTCCATAATACATGAATGTCATGAAATGGAATACTTGCCTGTCTATAAAGTGAAGGATGATTTTATTCTTTTAAATCACTACATATGTCACCTGCAATAGAAACTGTTTAAAAATTTCTCCCTATAGGATTCTTTAAAAAAATGGATCATGGACTAAAAAAACTGCGAAACCGCACTTCACTGTCATCTTTAGGTCATGAAAATGGTTTGCCATCAACGGTTGTGACAATATTTTACCTATAAGAGGCGATATTGCATATTGACACTTCCACTTATGTCTTATCTGACCCCAGGACATTTAAAAGCCAGTCCGCATCATTTGTCGTTCCCACGGATCCCCAACAAGCAAAATATTGACGTGTTGTAAAATCGATTTATTTCAGTTCTTCCACATGTTGAACTTTACACCGATATTTAAGAGATCGCTTTACACGTTCGAAAGAAATTCCAGTTCATCATGAATTTGAACGAGCACTACTTTTAACAATTGCTTACGTTGCCAATTGTGTGTCCGCATTGACGTTTTTGGGATGAGAGCGTTTCCTCAAACCTTTTAATCACTATTCAGTATTGTAACAATCATCAGTCGCTTTCCACTTTTATGACCCAGGATCATGAAATAACCGCAAAGCAAAACTCACCGGTTGTTCCCATTTAAATATCATTACAGCTAATAAAAATTTACCATGCAAAGATAACACAGCAGTTAATGATTAAATTGTATCGTATTTTCTTTAAAAAAGAAATTTCTTTAATCTTCGAAAAAAAATTGAAATCAAGAGCGAAGAACCATTGCCAGCGAAATCTGAGCAATACCTTGGGTCTTGATGTTTCACAATAAACTCATCTTCTTGTATAACAAATAATATCAATACTTTCGGCAATGTATTAGTAGAATTACTTTCAAAAGTGAAACTATTATAATATTTTTTTTCATTATACACAAAACATTTCACATATTGCAGAGCATTTCTGTGATAACTGCATCTTTTTATGGTACATAATTTTATAATTATTAAGTTTTCAAAAGTCTTCATTAAACTTTATAAATCGGCTGCAAAGGAAAAGCAATTTTCGAAAAATCTTGCAATTAATTTCTGACGTGAAGAAAATGTTATTCTAAAGCCGTTTCAAAAGGGGAAGCTTGTTTTCACGCTTCATAAAACAAAACAGCTCATTTAATGAATATGCTCGTTTGTAACATATCTATTTGGGAGAAAAAAAATGAATTTTAATTTTACTACTGTCATGCTTGATTTGAGCCACCTGCTTTTTAATTTAAGTAGAAAAAGTTTTTTCCCTTTTACGAAAGTTATATGATAAGATACGCTTAATTTAACAGTATCTTTAATAGGTTTACCGAAAATATATGATGTCAGTATTTAAATATTAGTAGTATGCATAACTTTAGTAAGATAAACATAAAGTTTTATATTTTGCGGTAAATTTGTAGAAGGCTTTTTTAACTATTTTCATGTTCGAGTAGATTGTTCTGTGTGGCAATTGTTGCTGTCCTGAAAATAAAGTAAGCATCTCCCTACTCTTACGTGTAATTTTAACAAAATAATATGGGTACCAAATTTTTAGAAATAAATCTACATGTTATTAATTTTAGAATAACTGTTAGGAATAAATCCAATTCAAACGGATTGGATGTCGTAGTGAATATACGAATTAAAATTTTTAACTGAATATACTTTGTTTACGTGTATATAAGAAAGCACAATATACTTCCTGAAATATGGAATCTATCACATTGAGTAGTAGTATGTAAATTTCCATCTTTTCATACATTAAACAAAATGATATAGCAAATCTATATTAAAGAATTCTGTAAAGTTTTATTTAAATAGTCAAAATTATATAATACTCTAAATTATGCCTTAATCAATAACTACATATTATTTAAGAAGAGGAAGTACCTGTAAATTTGTATTTTGAAAGTAACGAAAGAAAAATGAAACTATAAAAGTGTTTTTATTAACTTCAATTCTGTAACATTAATGAACAATATCTTTACAAGGTCAGTATTAAATATTCTGACTTAATACGCATTTTAAAGAGCCTCATTTGCATGAAATTAAATGCATACTTGAAAGAGGTGTGTCCATGTGAATTCATTTCATCGTAGAGATTCTAATTAAACCTTTTAGCAAGATTTAAAAATGCGTATGTTAAACAAATCAAAATGTACTCCGTGGATTACTGAACCTATCATATTAAATAGTGTTAAGAATAAAAATATTTGCATGTAACATTTGTTTTACTTAACCCTTTCGCGACGAGAGTCTTTTACAGAATATTTTAATCTTTTATTACCGATTTTTTGAAACAGAAATTTTTGTCTAATTCAGTCAGGAAAATGCCCTGATAAAATAAGGCAAAATTTACGATAAAAAATAACTGGTTGGAATAATCAAGGATTGTGAGCACATTATGGACTCGTCCCCAAGGGGTCTAACTAGAGCATTATCCTGATTATGTAACTAAAGGTAAACTTTTAAAAATGAGTGGTGCAAATCCATTAAAACTTGTGTAAGAGACGATGGTCCTGAAGGAGTTAAACTGGGTCAATGACATAGGCCGATCGTTGTGTACATGTAACTTTTTAGAAACCCCAAAGCAAAAAAATTATAAGCTGTAAGGTATGGAGACTTTGGAAGCATTCGTGCATAAAAGAGCGACTCACAAAACTCCTCTCTCATAATATAGACTTGAATATTGCCTTGGAAGGAGAAGCTATGTATGAAGGCCCTCCATAATACATGAATGTCATGAAATGGAATACTTGCCTGTCTATAAAGTGAAGGATGATTTTATTCTTTTAAATCACTACATATGTCACCTGCAATAGAAACTGTTTAAAAATTTCTCCCTATAGGATTCTTTAAAAAAATGGATCATGGACTAAAAAAACTGCGAAACCGCACTTCACTGTCATCTTTAGGTCATGAAAATGGTTTGCCATCAACGGTTGTGACAATATTTTACCTATAAGAGGCGATATTGCATATTGACACTTCCACTTATGTCTTATCTGACCCCAGGACATTTAAAAGCCAGTCCGCATCATTTGTCGTTCCCACGGATCCCCAACAAGCAAAATATTGACGTGTTGTAAAATCGATTTATTTCAGTTCTTCCACATGTTGAACTTTACACCGATATTTAAGAGATCGCTTTACACGTTCGAAAGAAATTCCAGTTCATCATGAATTTGAACGAGCACTACTTTTAACAATTGCTTACGTTGCCAATTGTGTGTCCGCATTGACGTTTTTGGGATGAGAGCGTTTCCTCAAACCTTTTAATCACTATTCAGTATTGTAACAATCATCAGTCGCTTTCCACTTTTATGACCCAGGATCATGAAATAACCGCAAAGCAAAACTCACCGGTTGTTCCCATTTAAATATCATTACAGCTAATAAAAATTTACCATGCAAAGATAACACAGCAGTTAATGATTAAATTGTATCGTATTTTCTTTAAAAAAGAAATTTCTTTAATCTTCGAAAAAAAATTGAAATCAAGAGCGAAGAACCATTGCCAGCGAAATCTGAGCAATACCTTGGGTCTTGATGTTTCACAATAAACTCATCTTCTTGTATAACAAATAATATCAATACTTTCGGCAATGTATTAGTAGAATTACTTTCAAAAGTGAAACTATTATAATATTTTTTTTCATTATACACAAAACATTTCACATATTGCAGAGCATTTCTGTGATAACTGCATCTTTCTATGGTACATAATTTTATAATTATTAAGTTTTCAACAGTCTTAAGACTTCTGGATTATCCAGTAGTTTTTTCATGCTATTTAAGATTTTTTAAAGTAAACAATTAATATTAATGACTAATTTTATTTAATTTTAACACCTGTTTAACATTTAACTAGTTTATCAATAAAAAAATACTGTAACTCAGTCTTAAGCAGTTCATAAAAATCTAGATAATAGCTTATCCTGTACTTACCGGAAATCTAGCATTAATTGATAACTATGAAAAATACACCAGTTATATCGATGAAGATTCTGTAAGTGATAAAAGAACTAACTGTAAAATAATATTTATTAACTTTAATTTTCAAAAATAATTTAAGGATATATTTACATGGTGCACCTTGAACCTTCTGACTTGTTACAAATTTAGAAAAACCTAATTTACATCTTATTAAACGCCGAGATGTAAAAGATGTATCTATGTGACTCGGGGATCTCGTAAAGTTACTAATTAAACTTTCAACTAAATTCAGTTCCTGTGCTTGTATAAAACAAAAAAGAATATGGAAACTATCAAATTTATATCTTTGTGTTAAGCATAAAATATGTGTTGTACTCTACAATCTAACATTCAGAAAAAAAAATGATTCAGTTTATTTTACTTAAATTTTCAAGGTAGCGCAGATGTAAGAGAGTTTAATAAACTCGTTACATATTTTTTAGTGTTATTTAAGAAAACATTTAGGTAGATAACGAATGTTAAAGAGTAATATATAGTTTTTAATTTTATTAATGTTTTTAAATGAAATATTCTGAAAATTTCTTATAAGATATTGTTACGCATTCTTTATACAATAAAAATTAAAAACAAATGCCTGTAAGAAAGCATATATTGATAAATAATTACACAGTATTGGCCATTTATGGTGGTGTAGAAGCTAAAAAATGAATTCGGTAATTTTATGAATTTTAAAGAACAGGGATTAATAAAAGAATTGTAAAAAATATCAAAGTATTTTTATTAACTTCGATTTACTTACATGAATTCTAAAAAATATGCTTGCAAAGTTTGTCTTAAATTTACTGGCTTATTAACAATTAACAGTTTTTTTCTCATTTACATGATATTACACTCCTAACTGTAACATATATGCCTATTGTCCATTATCATTATTGTCTATTATTATTGTCCATTATCCATTATTCCTACACTGTTAAAAACCTGTAGGTTTTGCTGCATTGTCACTCCACAACTTTTATAGAAAACGATTACGTGACTGTGGCCGGGATTCAGTTAGATTTTTCGCTGTTAGCGAAACGAGATTAACCAATCAGAAAATTCGTGTATTTAAAACAGCGAAATGTACGCAGAAATGCGGACTTTTGATTGGCCAGTCTCGTTTCGCCAACAGCGAAATATCTATCTGGACCCCGGCCTATATTATGGAACACACTCATTGATCAGAATAGAGATATTCTATAAAAGCGGTGGAGTGACTATGTAGCAAAAGCTGAAAATTTTTAATAGTGTAAGTGAAAATGATATAAACTATATCAAGTTTCTTGAATCCTTAATTTACCGTATTGTAATAAATCAGATAAATTAATTCATAATAAAAAATTCCGTTTAAAATTACTTAAAGGTGTCTTTATTAAAATATATACATCGTACAACAAGAATATCAAAACCAAGTACTTTCGAGCATCTGGCGTGCTCATAATAGCCCACCAAGTAATAAATGAATGATCTCGACCTCTGGTTTTTAATGATTTTAATCCAGATGATGAGCACGTCAAATGCTGGTCAGTACTTGATTTTGATAGTTTGTACAATGTATGTATTTTATTCAAAAAACTTTACGGAATTTTAAATGGATTTTTTTGTTTTTACGAAATAATTTATATGATTAAAGATACTAGTAACTTTGGAACTAAATATAAAATCCTTGCATGTACAAGAAGCTACAATTAGTGATTAAAAATAGAAGCTATCATAATAATTACTTTTTGTTAAGTATCAAAAGCTTTTGATACATTCGGCTGTCCTGTGAAAAGCATTTCATTCACTTTATTTTATTTACATTTTCATTGTAATAAGGATGTAACAAAAATTAATTTTCCGCTTACATAGATTTTCCGCGCAATTTAAAAACGTTTTAATACAGAAATTTAATGTTAATGAATAACTTACATATTTTATCCTTTTCTAAACGTTTTTTAAAGAACAAATATTGGAAATTCGTATTAAGAAATTTTGAATCTTCAATTTTCCGATATAAATTTAGAATTGTTTCAAAGCAATTTTTAAATGTTCTGACATACGAGTTGGAGAAGTACTTGCATGGAATTCATTATGTAATAAATTATATAACATACGAGTATGTCTAATTGACTCTATGTAATCGTAAAGTTAGCAATATTTTTTTTTTACTAGATACTTTTTTGCGTGAGTGGCAGTATATATGGAGATAATAATAATAAAAAAATTAAACAAAAAATTAAAGAGGACATAATTCACAGTTAAATGGCTATATTAGGTTTGTGCACGACAATTTGAAAATTAAAATACGTAGGGTTCCATAATATTTAATGATTATCCTTCATTGAATGTGTATAAATTATAATACGTAGGAATTTTATCTTTTTTTTTCGTATGATATTAAACAATATTGTTAGTGTTGTAACTTTTCCCTTATGAAATATTTAGAAGAAATTCATTTGAATGAGATGCAGCTACTAATTGTATGATCTGTGTCAATATTAGTGGATGTCGTTGCAATGATTGTAATCAAATTTTTGAAAAGCATATCTCACTTCAAATATGCCACAACTCAAAACTTGGGACTTTTTGAGTCATGGCTGTCTTTATAATTGGTTTTAAGCCTCTATAAATCCCATATAGTACACTGTAAAAAAAAAATATATATATCTGTAATTCAACAGATGTAAAGTTGCAGAAACCTGTATGCTTGCTAAAATTTTACCTTTACAGTGTACAAAAAAAGATGTAAATCTACAAAACAAGTTTTTGTAAAGCTACAGAAATCTGTAGCTTTACAAAAGAATCTACTAAAATTACAATAATCTTACTAAAATTTTATCTATAACACGGGTTGCAGTTGCATAAAAAGTTCTAAGCATCCCAATTTCCTAAAATATTCTTCTAACCTTACAGATTGTTTGATTTACGGTGCAAAAGTGTAACTGTTACATGAATTTCTGTTGTTGCAGATACATAAAAAGTTCTAGGAATCCCAGTTTCCTAGAAAAATTTTAGTAATTTTACAGATTTTTTTACAGTGTACATGATAGTGCATTGAAAATCCAGCCATCAGGTGTGTTCGCAATATGGCCACTGACTCTTCCACAGCCCGGAAATAGTTTTTCGGATTTCCTGTAAACGGAGTTTTTTGAGCTATGGCACTTTTCAAGCAAGGGTGCGATATAATGCCAGTGCATCTGCCATATTTTAGTAATATAAATAAATCTGGTAATAATATAAATACAATGTTTATTTCTTGTTGAATGAAATTTTATTTAATATATGTTAAACATTGTTATTCGTAATTTTTTTTATTTAAATAGGAAAAGGAAGTGTGTTTCTTTCTTGAATTCCTTGAACATTTTTTTCCCTATTGTAATAACTAGAAACATTGCACGACCTTAAGATTTTATAAAGTTATTGAATAAAAACATTTATAATCTTTCTCTCTCGTTCAGCCCCTATTCTACCTCGTCCTCCCCTCAACTCTCGATATGGTATAAGGAACTTAAAATTATTTTTTTCAGGTCTCATGCTGACAAAATCCGAAGAAACAAGATAACTTATGCACTGTGCCATGAAGGTCTTCTGAAATACCCATAACACATTCATAGTTTTTTGCATTTGAATTTTCACCCTAATGTGCACATATATATTATTTTTCAATTTCTCTTACATTTATTTTTATACACATGATTTAACTTTAATTATGTATCTATGTATCTATATATCTATATCTATATGTGCGTAGAATCCAGGTGTGTAATTCGGTATAAAATAATATAATACATGAATTAATTAATTACATACAGTGCAATCTCTGAATAACGGTTACCAGTAGGACCGATAAAAAGTGACTGCAATTCAGAGGTGGGTGTTATTCAGAGGTTTCATTTTTAAAAAATCATAATTGCATAAATTTAAATAGAAATACGCAGTCATTTTAGTTAATTCTCATTGTTTTAATGCATAAAAAAAAATCAGTTATTTGCAGTTGCTTTTTTTTCTGCAAATATCCTTCTCCAAAGAAATAATAGCCTGAGTTGTTTTGCTGTTCAACTCATCATCATTATGATTTAATGCAAAATTTTTGATTTCACGAAGGTTCGTAAAAAATTTAGTATATTTGTTAATACTGGAATTTTAGGTGATCATATAATCTCTTCCATATTCCCTTCCTCATCACTTTTCTCTTCCTCTCTACTATCTTCCACCATTTTCTGTACAATTTAAGAAAAAAAAAAACAGACTAAAATACGGAAATTATACTGGCAATCGAGACGCGAGTACTATTTCTGTATTTTAACGGAAAATTTCCCCCATAAATTCCAGAAAAACGGAATTTTTTATGAAATTTATGGTGAAAATGTCCGTTAAAATACGGAAATAGTACTAGCGTCTCGATTTCCAATAAAATTTCCGTATTTCAGTCCCCCTTTTTTGCGTTGTATGAATCAAATGTAGCAGTAACTGCCAAATCCTTATGCAGACACACAAACGTACTGGCGTTGTGTTAGTTATGCTTGCGGTTCTAAGAATATTATCTAAATTTTCCCCATCATTATTATCTTCATTTTCTATGTCTAGTTTGGGAAAAGGATTAAGTGTTCAAGAGATTAAGCAATACTTTGTTAACAAATTAAGTAAATTTTGTTTGATCTGATTCAAATTGTGGTTTGCAAATAAATATGAAATTGTATCAGAAACTGTTTAAAAAAAATTCTCCTGACTTTTGAGCGACAGTTGTTCAGAAATCCTTATTTAGAGGTTCTTACTAATTTCAATGCTCTGGAATGTGTTTGGTTCCATCAATATGTGGCCGGTATTCGGAGGTTGTCGTTGTTTAGAGGTGACCGTTCAAGGAGGTTTCACTGTATATATTAAACTTAAAAAAATATTTACAATTGTTATCCGCATTTCGTTATACATGACCTAAACATAACTCAATTCTATTCGTCGTCAATATGAATCTTAAAAAGGAACGTCCTACATCTCTCCACACATCTGCTTCTTACTCGTTCAAAACCCAAAACAACTCTGCCCGACAAAGACTCGACAAATTCCTTTTTTTCTCTCACGTCACTTCAGTTCGCGTTCTCTTATCGTTAATCACGCCTCCATGCATTCAGACTGTCTGTAGCGATTATCTATTAGGGAGGAATATCCGGTTGTCGAAAAGGCAGCTGCCCATAACCTAGTGGAAAGGTATTAGGCCTTCCCCCACATTTGTATATACATATATAGCCATTATAAACAAATACAGATTAACATCAACAAATGTCAACCTAAAAATTATAAATTAATTTATTTAAATTAAAAATTATGCATAAACCATTAAAAATTTCTTTGAAGCAGATGAAGAGCAACATGGAATTGAAAAACAGTGAACATTGGAGAAATGGAAATATTTGAGGAACCAAGGCAGAATCATGCACAAATTACCTTGATAATCCCAAATAACATGTACGGTTTCATCTTTGTATTATCCATAACAATATTTTAAAAAAAAATGTAAAATAAGCGTTACCACACGCAATAAATAATAAAAAAAAGTAATAACATAAGATTAAAAATAAAGGGAAAATATAAAACTATAATGAAAAAAAAAATGATGGATTAAAATGGATTAAAAAAGAAGCATGTTACCAGTTGAACAGCCATCCATGACATAAATGAAACAGCATAAAAGGTATAAGAATTAATTTGAACATGTTGCCAAAAATATTTAAGTAAAAATCTTGAGTATATGCATGGGGTAAAAATGTATAATGCAAGCAGTTTGAAATGGTAAAATTACCGTATTTTTACCAATGGAACAGTTATATATATACTGGGTGTCCCAAAAATGTCTGATGGATTTTAAAATTCAATAACTTGCAAATGGTGACAGATATTAAAAAAATTCTTGCAGGAGTGTTATGTAAGATGTCAGGAAATTTTATGCTGCGATTCTCACTCTTAGTTAAAAATAGTATCGATAGATGGCACTGCAAACAATAACCGCTAACTCCAGGCTCGATTTTTCGGCCTCTTTCTTCTTTCATGCGAAAAAGGGAGAATAAAATGTATTAAATGGATTTTGAAGTACCAAAAATCCGGTCTGGACTGAACACCTATTGCTCTCAGCGCCATTTATTGTTTGAAAATCGAACTAAAATCAAGAATCACAGTAAAAAAAACAAAAAAAACTCCTGACATCATACATAACACTCCTGCAAGAATTTTTTTAGTATCTGTAACCGTTTGGGAGTTATAGAATTTTAAAATCCATGAGTCATTTTTGGGACACCCGGTATATATATATATATATATACATATAAGTGTGTGTGTTATTTATTAAAATATACATATATATATACCCAAAACTTCTAGAATAATGTAAAAGAAAATCGCCGTTTGAAAAGTTCAAAGAAGTTATAAACAATTTAGAAAGCGTTTAACACAATTGAAATTCAGATATAAGCAATTACCTCTAATAACTAGAAAGAATTTCAAATAAATTTGTGAGTCATGCTTTTGATCTACCGATCTGTGTAAACGGTATGTATTGTGCTACATTTCAGCTGTAAAAAAATTTCCTTCATCGATTTCTATCAATAGAGGGAAATGCACTCGAATAATTTCTTGCAGCACTATATATTATCTACAGGTTTTCATACACGCCTCATATTGAACTAAAATTTATTCAGAGAAAGAAACGCATAACATAATTCAGAACATCCTTATGAAAATGACCATTCACAGACGGCAATGTATACAATTTTGTGCTTACCCTTATATATGAATTTATTAATATTCCACAAACGTTTCTTCGTACACTCCATACACTATATGGTCAAAGGTGACCAGTCACTTGCGATTTTAGAAGTTTTGTTAAATATCTAGAAAAATACATGAGGAATTAACCTGAAACTCCAGGTGTGTAAACAATATAGTATAGGTCATATATTTCCGCGAAGATTTTTTTTATCCGAAACCCCATAGGGGACCGTCAAAAAATCGATAAAAACGAATATCTTTTGGATAATCCTGTAAAAACTAATGTAGCAAAAGCGTTCAAACTGGAGATTATGATTAAGTGGCTTATTGTAATAAACTGTGCTCATTTTTATGAGGATAGCATGTATACCCGTATAGAAATTTTTTTTTTTTATAAAAACAGTCCGGAATTTTGCCAAGTTTTTTGCTTATAATATGCAGAGTTCTTAATATAAAAAAAAAGTTCTTTTCAGAAAATATGACAAACAACATTGTACATAATACCCTGCAATCAGAATTAAAAAATAATTAAAATTGGATGAAAAATGAGCATGTTTACTAAAAAATGCTTCACTGTGCATGTGCGAAAGCAATCAAAATACTAGTATGTTGTGGCCATCACAAAACTTTCTTCTATATAAATCACGTCAATTAAATCATTTAAATAGTAAAAGAAATTATATCAATTTATTCATATAAAAGTATACCTGAATTTGAAGTTTGATGAAAATTCGTGCATTAGTTATTGAGATAGAGCTGTAGGGGAAATTCTAAAAAGTGCAGCATAGCAGCGCCATCTGTTGAGCGATTTGCACCAAAACACAAACAGCACTAATTCCGTATTAAGGTATACCGGAATCGGAAGTTTGATGAAAATCCGTGTATTAGTTCTGGAGCTAGAGCTACTGTGGAAATCACAAAAAATGCAGCACAGCAGCGCCACCTGTTGAGCGATTTATACCAAAAGGAACAAAACATCAATTCATGTCAAGGACTAACTGAATCTGAAGTTTGATAAAAATCCGAGCATTAGTTCTGGACATAGAGCTATTGTGGAAATCGAGAAAAATGCTGCATAGCAGCGCCACCTGTTGAGCGATTTACAGCAAAACCTAAACAGCAGTAATTCATATCCAGGTATACCTGAATCTGAAGTTTATTGAAAACACAAGCATTAGTTCTTGAGATAGAGCTACTGCGAAAATCACAAAAAATGCAGCATAGCAGCGCCACCTGTTGAGCTATTTACACCAAAAGGTGAAAAACGTCAACTCATGTCAAGCACTAACAGAATCTGAAGTTTGATGAAAATCCGTGCATTATTTCTTTAGATAGAGCTATTACGAAAATCGTGTAAATGCTGCAAAATGCAGCATAGCAGCGCCATCTGTTGGGCGATTTGCACCAAAACATTACCAGCACTAATTCATATCAAGGATTAATTGAATCTGAAGTTTTATGAAAATCCGTGCATTAGTTCTTGAGATAGAGCTAGTGCAGAAATCGCGAAAAATGCAGCATAGAAGCGCCACCTGTTAGGCGATTTACACCAAAAACTAATCAGCACCAATTAATGTTAGGGACTATTTGAATATAAATTTTTATTAAATTTCGTGCATTAGTTCTTGAGGTAGAGCGCCCACAAAATTTGTGTCACATACACACAGACAGACAGACTCACAGAGTCACAGACAGACATTTTGTAAAAACATGTTTTTTGGAATCTCTGACCTCTAAAACGTGTAAATCCGTCGAAAACCGGAAGTCGAAATTTTTTACGAATCCAATACTTTCTTCTTGTAAAGATAGAAGAAAGTAATAATATGCATAATGTATTAGCTAAGTATTTAGAGCAACTTTTGTGAAAGTCTCAAAATCATAGCTTGAAATTTCTGAAAATTATATCGTCGATAGAATAAGCTCGAAATCCGTTGTTCCCAAAATGAAGCAAAAAGATGAGGGATTGTATCAAATATATGTTGATTAGTGCCAAGATAGCGTACACGATATTGCACATACTGCTATATTTTGATACAACCCCTCACCTTTTTGCTTCCTTTTGGGAACAACGGATTTCGAGCTTATTCTTCGATGATAATTTTTAGAATTTTCAAGCTATGATTTTGAGACTTTCACAAAATTTGCTCTGTATTATACTTAGCAAATACATTATGCACATTATATTTTGATTGCATTCGCGCATGCGCAGTGAAACATTTTTTAGTATACCTGCTCATTTGTCATCCAATTTTTATTATTTTTTAATTCTGATTGCAGAGTATTATGTACAATATTTTTTGTCATATTTTCTGAAAAGAATTTTTTTTAATTATAAAAACTCTGCAAATTATAAGCAATAAACTTGGCGAAATTTGGGACTGTTTTTATAAAAACCTTAATTTCTCTACGAGTATACATGCTATCCTCAATAAAAATGATCACAGTATATTCTAATAAGCCACCTATTAATAATCTCGAGTTTGAACGCTTTTGCTACATTAGTTTTTACAGGGTTATCTAAAAGTCATTCGATCTTTTTCAATTTGTTGACGGTCTCCTATTAGGTTTCGAGAAAAAATCCTCGCGGAAATATATGACCTATACTATATTGTTTACACCCCCGCAGTTTTAGGTTAATTCCTCATGTATATTTCTAGATATTTAACAAAACGTCTTATATCGCAAGTGGCCGTTCACCTTTGGCCATATGGTGTATAGATTAGCTGAAACTTGCATAAATCAATGAATAACACCTTAAGGAATTCAGCTTCATTCACACTAAGGCTTACTAATTATTTTGGTTACCCATGTGTATGATCAAAAGAATTTATAAACATAACGTAATATGCAAAAATGTCTTCAAAAATCAAAAACCAATCCAACGCATTCCAACTGATAACGCAGTTCCAGTATTTGTCGTTCATAGACTGTACTGTAAACGAATCTTATGTGTCCCTGTGAATGAAAGTTAACTATTATACACATTATATTCTACAAAAAGCATCTCATAGTGCACATTAATAATGTACAGTAAAACCTCCTTAAAGCGACCACTTTCCGCTTTAATAACAATTGGTTGCTCCGACAGGTGGTCTCTTAATGAAGGTCATGTTTAAATCTAGATTTAAATTGTTGAAAAAAGGTAACAATTAATGTTACTTAAAGTTATTTTTCACATAAGGAAAAATATCAAAATTTAAGTATCAAAACAAAAGTTAATTACGTAAGCACACATAGTTACTGCAGAGTTTAAAAAATGATGATGTTTAAATGATGAAAAACATTGATGTTTGCTTTGATTTTACGGTTTTATCATTTATAATTTTTTTTCCAAGTCCTTTCGAAGTTCAGTAAATAGATACATTTTTTTTTTTTTTTTTTTTTTGGACGGGAACAAATAATGAAGATTTTATTGTTTTTTTTTCTATTTCTTTGAGAGTTTCCCGACAGAATAGGGCAAGGGAGTTTATTGACCGTCATTCTTAATTTGTCATCAGAGTTAAATTCATTGCCTACAAAGGCACAAAGGAATTTAAACACTTAAATGTTACTGGAATTTAAAAAAAAAATCTAAACTTAGTTTAGAAGTTTGATGAATAATGTACTCTCCGGAATTTTTTTTCCAATAAAACCTTCTTCAAGCGACCAGGAAAAAAACGGAATTTGTTTAATTTTTTTCAAAGAAATTGGTCGCTCAAGGAGGAAGTTCAACTGGCATGGTCTCTGAATGGAGGTGAAATTAGTTTGAAGTATATGTGAATAAATTTCTTTCAATGAAAAATGGTCGTTCAGGGAGGTGGTCGTACAGGGAGGTTTCACTGTACTTGATATATGACACTGTTAAAAATTTCTATACAAATACTGAAAAATAAAATGAGACTCTCGGTAAATTTACACTAGTTCTCGGTTAAATGCTGTTAAAATTTCTCGGTTTTGTTATAACCTGTAATTCGAAATACACAGTTTAAAAATTATTTTACAATCTTATTACAAATTGCATGTATTATAGAAAGAAAAATTCTTTAAAAATTGTTTTATGAAAAATTAGAACATTTTATGCGGGGAAAATTCGTCTCTGCGGAATTGACGGGGATTTTTATCTACAATCACTTTACAGTTGTTTAATTCACCATGTGTGTGAAGCTTGATAATATTATCAGTAAATTAAAAATATCTCCCGGCTCAATCATAAAATACATCATTCCCATACAGTAGTAATAGCTACTATAGCACAGCCAGTAATGTTTTCGTCGCCATCACAGAGGGCTCGGGATCAAATCCAGAAACGATTAGAAATAATTATTGTAAAAATTAAATGGCACTTCACTTCAAATTCCCTCGAAAATTTCAAATTCTTGGGTGTTCAAAAATTCACAAATTTCGGAAAATAAATTATATTACTATCATTAAAAATAAATAAATTTACAGAGTCTTGTGTTTCCCTGCGATTCCTGTGTAAAATTACAGTAGACTCTATATACACTCATGTCCAAAATTATCTTTACATGCTTAAATTCACAGATTTCTTGAAAACTGTGATTTATAATTTTATGAATTTTTGTGGAATCATAAATAACATCATAAAACACAAATACAAATTTAAAATTTACGATAACTGCATTTTATATAAAGCTGCTGCATGAAACATTAAAAAAGTGCAATAATATGTGACAAGCTGTGTTTAGAAAAAAAAAAAAAAATATAGCTGTAAAGATAAATTTGGACATGAGTGTATTTAACGAAGATTTTATCTGTTATTTAACAGAATCTGTTTTTCTAATTTCTGTAATCTTACTTAAGACTTAAGATATCGGATTACTTGTACATAGTTGCCAACCCCACCACTCCCGATTTTTTTTATACCAGGATATTCTAACAAAAATGTTCGCTTTATTGAATTGCAGAAACTGTGCGATTGCATTAAACAAGTATTTCTGTATAAAAAATCTGGAATTTGGCAACTATTCCTGTAGATTCTCTGTAACTTCACAGTTTTTTTTTTTTTTTTTTTTTTTTTTAACCATTTAAAAAAATGGTTATTGTTCTCGTCAGGATGGGAAATCAAAAGCATATCTGAAGGTTTTTATCGGTTTAATCCGCATTTTATTCCTTTTCTGATTAGTCTATACAGTATTCTGTATTTCCCTTTTCTTTCAACAGAGATGGATACCTTCTGTTGCCACTATGACAAAAAAGTAATAAAAACTACAAAAAAATTAATAACTCAGAAACAAATTGAGATACAGCTTTCAAACAAATTGCATTTAAAAGTACATTTCTTTTTCTATACGACGGTGTAAAAAGTAATATTGTGGGATGTTTAGAAGTTTAATAATGAAATTTCATTTAAAATGTGTCGTCAGATTTCTTGGAAATCTGACGATGGAAAAGCCTTTCCCCGAACAGCCAATGAAATGCTTGGATAATACATAAGTTTCAGTTGGATAATACGCACGAGTCGCAGGCGATTTTTGTCGCTTGGAATTTTTACCTGTAATAACACTATTAATGTTTAATTCATGGCGTACGTAATGTATGATCAACTCCGTGCAATTTTTTTATGTCTTAAATTTTAGTCTTCGAAAAAAATATTTTCCAAATCGTCGTTGTAAATTGATAAATTCCTTTTTTTTTTTTTTTTTTTTTTTTTTTTTTTTTTTTTTTTTTTTTTAACAGTGCACTATACTTGAAAAAAAATTAACATTAAAATGCGTTTCAAGCATTTTCCCCGTAGACCATTGCGTAACCGAAATATTTTGTTGACCGTGTAAAAGAATGATAAAAATTTACATTCCATATTCCACAGAAAACATGTCTCGGTGCACTTGCTTTTGCAACACTGTCTGTTTTTTAATTAAAGAATGTTTAACTTAAAAGGGAGTATTCTTTAATCATGATTAAATTTAAAGATGTATAATTCTCGAGGTATAGTAATTAAATGTACAAAAGAAAGAAACATTTTAAAAATATTTCTTCTGCAAATAGAAAATGTGTGTTTCTCTGTTAAAATTAAAATGAATTTAATTTTTTATTTCAATGTAAAATGCTTTTAAGAATCATTAAGAATTGATATTATTAAAAACATTGACATTTACATTGCTTTTAAGATCATTTAGTAAGTTATTTTTCGTAAAAAGGTTGATAACAAATTCTACAAACAAAACAATTAAAAAAAAATAATTAAAAAATATATCGTCTGAAAAATGAATAAATATTTATTACATGAATGGATTTTTATTATTTTAGAAACTTATTCCATATTTATAAATATTACTAATAAATAAAAATGAAAATAAATATTAATTAGATATGATATACAGATGGGTGACAAAATAATACGAACACCTATAACACCAATGGCGTACGAATTGCAACTCTTCCATAAATGTTCGAAGCATGAAGTTCCCTTTGGACAGTTCTTGCTGAAATGAATTCTGGATATGACTATTTATATATGACACTATCTGAGATAAAGATTGCCTGCGCTTTCTGACCGCTATGGGGGTCAACTCTCTTTTATCCCTCTCAAAAAGCTTTCTTTTCCATCCACTGCTGTACTTCGCAGACGACAATTTAGCGCATTTCGTGTACGCTGTCATAACGGCTGACACAGTACTCCTTGGACACCTCAAGTAATTAGCTGTTTTCGTCACGGAGCAACCAGCGCACCGCATTCCAACAACCATTCCTTTTTCAAACTCTGACAAGTCAGACATTACTGAGTTTCCCAGAGCGTATGGTAAACGCATGCAACACCTATGACTGATATTGAGCGACCTTACCTTTCATAACCACTAGGTGGCAGAATTGAGTGCAAAGTGACATGCACGTCCTGGTCCTTTGAAATGGACCATACCTTTTTCATGGGTGTTCGTATTATTTTGTCACCAATATGTAACTATATGAATTACATAATGAATTTAGATATTATATAAATTTACTGTACGAATATTAAAAGAACCCCATAAAATGTCTTTGTTTCATCTTAAAAAAATATGCTAAATATTAACACGTCCACAAAAAAGAACAGTCCTGTTTGATTGAATTGTTGAATAACTGTAAGACGGTGCCAGTTTTAACAAATTAATTATTCTTCCTTCGTGAATTAGTTGCTACTACATTGGAAACTTGCTTTCGCACCGCTGCAAATTTATCAATTTTAATGGAAGCTTAAATTAATTTCTTTTATCTACCATTATAAAGATGTATAATTTTTGAGATGAAATAATTGATACTACAGCGAGAAAGATTTAAAAAAATATATTTATGTGGTTTATTTATTTATCAGGTTAAAGTATTATAGCTTTCGGCTAAAGCTAAAATGTATTTATCACCTTTAAAGTTGAAAAAATATTAAAAATGCTATTTTAAAAATAATTGTGACTTGATAGTATTATATTGCTATATAATTAGTAATTAACAATTTTTAATGGATTACGTTTTGAAAAGTTATAAGCAGTACCAAGTCGAATAATAAAAGTGTTTAAGAAAAAAAATCACACTTAATGAATACCATTATAATGCTAATGAAATATTTATCACATAAAAAGTCGTATTTTTAAAGCTTGATATTTATTGCTAAAGGTAATAATATATATTCAAATTATGGTATTTTTAAGAAAAAGTATGTGAATCCTAATGTTGTTTTAATAGGTTTTAACAATATAGAATTAATTGCGTGTTTGTGTAAACAAAAAAGAATGACAGAGATAATAAGAGTAAGTAAGAATAATGGATTTGCTATTGCTTTTATTCTTAAAAATGTAGTCATTCGCAGATTCCCACACTGATAAAAATATCGAAAAGTTTTAACCACTGATTTTGTTTTTGTACTATCTTTTCTTTAGATTTTTTGTAGTAAGAGTGATCTTATTTTTAACAAACATTGGATTTACATTTTAGGGGTTCAGTTACTCTTTGAACTAACTATATATATATATATATATATATATATATATATATATATATATATATATAAATTCAATCATGTTACCCCTCAAAAATATAGACACATTATTAGTTTTTAAATTTTTTAAAAAATATAATTCAATTTTTACGAAAAAATTATTCTCGCCTGTATTGCGCGCATGACATTTCTCACTTAAAATGTTAAATCCAGCCAATATTTTTTTTGTGCATATATAATATGTTCTCAAAAAGTCTTACAATAAGAAAAGTATAATGTGTACTTCCCGAGGAAAAAATTCTTTTTCCAAGAAACTCGAAAAATAGAGTGTTGTTTCATGCAAAAATAGTCGTGAATTGTAAACTTAAGAAACTTAGAACTTAAGAACTTAAGAAACATAATATAAGATCATTTTGCGTCTCAATATGTTTAACACAGTTCAGAAAACAATTTGCGAAATTCTATGCAACCATTTTTCATAAATTATGTGCGCAATGACCAAAATCGATGTTTTGAAGAAATTGACTTTAAAGATTTAATCACCTCTTCATCATATAAAAATAGCTCAATGTGTTTTTTACATAACTTTTCTTGTAATGCAAATCTTTTAAAATTAGGTTTGCTTTTAAACGTTCCTAAAGAATCCTATTTAATTATAAGTTATTAAAAAAATAATCACTTTTAGACGCTTTAAAAGGTACCTGACCCCTTAAGTAAATAAAAGCGATTTTACATTATTTTTTTTTATTTCACAAAACAACCTTTTTTTGAAATAATCCTATTTTTTTAATTACCTCTGAATTTTTTTTAATTACTGCTGATGACAAATGAAATAAAAGTAAGTAAAAAATTGTCGGAAATTGGCACTGCTTTAATTCTTAAGAATTGCACTGTTTTAATTTCTGTAGGCATTTGCGGTCTTGATAAGTGCCATTTTATTTTAAACACGCTGAAGACTTCCACTTTAATTGAACTAAAGGGAATTTATAAAATATTTAAATAAAACATTTTTTAAATAACTACCGACAATTATCGTGATATTTTTATATTTGGATTGCATCCACAACGCATTATGCAGTACAATTGGAGAATTTTATTCACAAACTTTCATTACCGGGTTCTGTTCGGGAAAATGTAACAAAAACATTTACTAAAAAGCTGTTTTAAAAAAATGCATTTAACGTAACGTGTCAGAAACAGAAAAATACGATTTATTGCTTTAAAAAAATAGATTTCGAGGTTTCAAAATTAAACCTTTTTTTTGAAAATTATACTTCCTAAAAATGCTTGTATATTAGTAAAACATAAATTATTTTAAAAAGTGATGCCTAAAGCCATATCTTGAAAGAAAGCCACAAGGCTATCTTTTGTAATTATGAAGGTAATATAATTTATTTAAAAGCGAATTTAAAAATAAACTTCAAAATAAATTGTATAAGACATAAACACAAACTGTAAAATTTAAAATCATTTTTGTCTTTTCAAAATGAGAGATAATTAGTTTTCTTTAAAACGAAATAAAAAATTAAATACTTCTTGAACAATTCACTAAATCTTCATGTTTATGAATAATGATATTTACATTGGCGTTAAAATAATTTATTAAAGGACTTTTTTTCAAATGTTGTAAAATTTGAGTGTATATTGTCTGTAAAATTAATACTGCTTCAAAAGTCACTGACTCAGAAAATGTCTCACAAAGTATTAAGTAAAATTTATTATTTAATTTTTTTTTCCAGATTGGTAAGTTTAATTTATTTTTATGATGCGAACTAAAACCGATAAGAAGTAAAAATGAGAAAAAATATTTAGTTGGTAATTTAAAATGCCAAAAGTTTTATAAAATAATAATTAGTTTTTTTCTCATATTTTCTAGTTGGGTGATTAGTTTAAATCCATTCTAAAAAGAGAACTATTTTGTTTAACAAACAATGTTAATTCCAAGGCAGCAACGGTTTGAACAGAACATTTTATCCTCTTTTGAATTTGATTCTAATATCTCTGAAACTTGTTTTGGCCATTATCTACCATTAGTTGCTACGACCTCTAAGTCTTGCCTTTGCTAATACCTACCAATAATTGCTACTACCTATGAAACTTGCCTTTGCAAATACCTACCATCAGTTGCTACTACATCCGAAACTTGTTTTCGCAATGTTGTACATTTATAAATTTCAAAGGTGTTTAAAATTTAAAAAAAAGATCCTTCTTCATTCTGCAACATTCTGAAGACGTATAACATTTGAGAAATAGTTATTAAAAATACAAAAATAACAAATCTTTTTAAAATAATTCATTCGTAGATAGCTTTAAGTCGTATATATTTTTCGCGTAAATTGAAAGTTTATTTCTTTTATATGCTAAATAAAGGATAAAAAGCTCTCATAAAAATCATAAAAAAGCAATTTTTATAAACAGTGATATTTGAAATTGTTAAGTGACCTTTTATTACGGTATTTTGTCAAAAGTTAAAAAAGAAATCATACAAATAAAACAGTTCTAGTAATAGTACACTTAAAAAATGTTGTCAGAAAAATTAAACAATATTTAGTACGCAAAAGAATTTTGGTTGTTTAGAAGCTTATTATATTTAAGAATAGAACTAATATTATATGAAAATGGAAATTAATAGTACTTTGAAATGAATTTAATCATTGTGAAGGATTTAAAAGAATTAAATTTATTTTTCTGTCTAGAATTTGGCGTGTTAAATGAAGATGTAAGTGGAAGAACATGTTAAGTTACAAAAATTACGTTTGAAGAAATTCGAAGTGAAAGTTTTTGCGGTAAATTTTAATCATTTATTTTCTGTTTAATACCATGTGTTTAAAATATTAACAGGTATGGTACTAAACTCCCATAGAAAACTTATTCATATTTAATTTTCAAATATTAAAAATTATTAGTATTATTGACATTATTAAATATTAAAATATTAAATATTAATCAATAATCTCTTAAATCTACAAGATTAAATAGAATCTTAGTATTTTAGCTTCACCATGTGATAGGATACCTCATTACGCTTTCATCCAAAAGATTTTTTTTGTTTTTGAAAATGTAGCATAACATGTTCATCCACCCAGCTCTTCAAATATGAACGCATTCACTGGAATAGAAAAAAATCATTCTTTCATGAACCTTATAGAGTCTTCATGACTGGAGCGATTTTAGCAAAGTGCTCAGGAATTAGTTGCTAATATCTTTAAAACTTTCTTTCGTACCGCTGCCTGTTTATCAAGTTTAATAGGGGCATAAATTAGGAGAGAATTTTTTTTTTTTAGCATTTATCATTCTGAAAATATAGGACGCTTGAGATGTAGTAATTGAAAGTGCAAAGAAAAGAAGATAAAAAAAAGTAATTCATCTCTAGACAGCTTCGTATATCTTCAGGCTAAAGTGAAAATGTATTTCAATCTTTAAATTGAAATAAAAAATGATATAGTTGTTGTAACCTTTTAAAAATAATTCATTGTAGGCAGCTTAAATTCAGTTCGGAACAATGTATCACTTGGCTAAAGCTAAAATGAATTTCTCTTTAAATTCGAAACAAAATGGCTAATGCCTATAAATATGTGTATTAAGTGTAAAATTGCAAACATTAATGATTTTTCGCACATTTAAAATTAAAGTAGAGAGGTAAAGCGTTGTTTCATAACAGTCAAAGAAAGAAAAAAAAATCAATATATACAAAATAACAATATAACATGAACTTAACATGTTATTTTATCTTTGATCTTATTATATTATTCTTATTCTTATTATTTAATATGAAACACTTACAAAGATATTTAAAATTTCAGTCACACTTCCAAAACTTTGTATTGTAAAATTGAATATTCTTCCTTCTATATTTTCAACAAGATTCGAAGGATTTTTCTAGCGCCTTATATATATATATATATATATATATATATATATATATATATATATATATATATATATATAAGGCCAGTTCAGAAGGATTTCAGAATCGGTTCATTGTTTTCATAAGATTGAGATTCGAAGCACGAATAGAGCTTAAGAATGACAGACAAAATAGAGTTACCAAGAAAATGACAAGCTGAAGTATTAAATTGTAACCAACTTGAAAAGGATGTAACTTAATTTTTCTAAATATTTTCTGGTTTGTAGATACTCGTAAAATTCAAATACTCCATCGATTTTAATGATCCTCTGTCATTGTCCTTTTTCAATGTTTACTATATTACCTTTTGCAAAAGGTTTGTAAATTTAGAGCTGTGGTACTCATTGTGTCGTATTCATTTTTAGGGTTTCGTTCATCTGATCACACTTACACACTTGTTTTTTAATTGAACAACGTGTTTGGTATATAAAGAGAAAACATATTTTTAATTTTAACTCAATCATTCATTAAATTTAAAATACATATGTTAAAACGGAATACAGTAGACATAAAGGTTTAAAAATAATTTAATAAACTCAGCGACTACTTTCGTACTCTCAAATATACTGAAACATTTTCAAGGTCTGTAATATTAATTAAATTATTTTCGCATAAAATTTGAAATATGTACTTGATGAACAAATATAATGAGATATCAAGTACAGCAAAGTTGGTTGTTTTAGTCCAAATGATCTTCTATATACAGTGGCGGTCAAAAGTTTCCGGCCAGCATAAATTTTTTGGTTAATTTGTAAGTATACACATATGGAGAGGAATCTCAAAGTGATACTTATACACATTATTGACATAACAGTTAAGAACTTAGTTATGGAATAAAAATTAAATATTAATAAATTTAATTGACAAAATTAATTTCAAAAGAAAACGCGTGTTCTCAAAAGTTTCCGGCCACCTTGGCAAGTTTGGGGAAAAAATGGTGTTAGAAAAGAAAATAACAATGATCAACAACATTTACAATTAGTATTTTGTATTCATACATTTAGTATAAGTACATACAATAAGTACTGCGGCGCAGCAACATGGCATCGATTCAATGAACAGTTGTAGATCAGCAGTGTTAAGTTTTTTCCACGGTTCTTGCAATTTTTGTGAAAATGCTGCTAAATTGGAATATTTATAATTCCAAACACGTTTTCAAGTTAGTTTCAAAGATTTTCTATTACATTCAGATAGGATGATTAGACTTTCCATTTCAAAAGCGAAGTTTTTTTGTGCGAAAGCCACTACCTGACGAGTTTTGATGTAAGTTTTTGGTCGTTATCATGATGAAACAAATAGTTGCGACCACAATTTTTTCTCTAATAAGGCAGCAAATGATCTTGCAAGATATCCTTATGCAATGCACTATTCATCTTGCCGCGGATTTCAAATAACGGACAAGCGCATTTTCCAGAAAATGCTCCCCACAGCATAACATGTCCTCCGCCGTGCTTCATTGTAGGAATAATATATCTCGTACCTTATCTTTTGTTTTTAGGTCGTCGGTTGTAATGTTTTTTATCACTCACAAAAAGATTGAACGTCGATTCATCTGAAAATACTACTTTTTTCCGGTTTTCACTTGTCCAGTCTTTGTATTCCGTGGCAAACGCCAGTCGGGGCCTCTGAATTCTTTTACTTATGAAAGGTTTTTTAACACCGATTGTTCCATAACGTTCTACGTCACATAAGCATCTTGACACTGTAGATAGACTTGTTTCAGCAATAACCATAACACCATAAATCACTTTTAACACCATAAATGGCGTGGAATTGCAGCGGCATTTTTACGCGGGTCATCAACTGCTTTTCTTCTTATAATTCTATCCACAAGAATAGTCGTTTTCAGGAGTCCCCCAGGACCGTGGCAAGTTCCGAAGGCCATGATCATCTTTATATATTTTTTTAAATATCGTTTACACCAAATTTTCCGATCGACAGCTTTGCCGCAATCTCACGAAAAGGTTGTCTCTTTAGCGACAAACAAATCTCTCATTTAGGAACAATAAATTGTTAAACTTTTCATTTTTTAATTTAATTACATTATTCACCTTGATTAATTAACTAACTTGGCCAAAAAACACTTTAGCGATAGCAAAAACACCATGAATGACGAATGGCCGGAAACTTTTGCACACGCGAATTTTAAATTCCTCCCCTTTGCATCAAGTATCTTAAGTAACCAATAAAAATGATCACGTGATCAGAAGTAATTTGCTTATTCCTAAATTTTGGAGCAATTGAACTTCGTCTTCGCTAAAACTTTCTGTGAAACAAATAAAAAAAACTAACTGGCCGGAAACTTTTGACCGTCACTGTACATGACACAGTTTCTTAAGTAAATCACGCTTAATATCATTTATCATCATAATAATCATTTTTATAATATCATTATAGCAAAGATTTTTTGAACAAGCTACTCTAAATTTTTGAAAAACAACCGGAAGGGACTAATGTTTTTAATTAGTAATACCATAAAAATATTATGCGAAACTTTTTTGAATTTTAATAATTGATATATTTAAACTGAAGCATTATAAACAGAAATATGGAAATAAAATAATAAAAAATGCTCCTATAATAGTATTTAGTTTGTAATAGTTTATTAAAAAGCAATTTTTTAAATTATTCATAACTCATGCTTTCAGTTGCAGCTTTACGGGTGTGCAGAGAACAGTTGGGCACTCATATTTTAAGACTTATGACATTGGTACATACTAATGTAGAGAGCTACTGAAGCAATTTTTATAGAGGTTAATAGGTTTGGTTGTAACTTCTTAGTTCGGCAAAAAAAATAAAGTTAGAAAATGTAATAGTGACGCGTTTTTTTAAAGGAAAAAAAATCGCATGCTAAAAAAATAATTAACATTGATATACCTCTTCTACGAGAACTAATGAAGAGATTTAAATACTTTTTTATAGATTTGGCATTAGCTAAATAATAAATGGATGATTCCGTAAAAGTTAAATTTTTTTAAAAGCAATGGATCTGCTAGTAAGAAAAGGAAAACACATTTTTCTAGTTTACGAAATCGTGATTTTTTCCCCTGCCGAGCAAGCAAATAATAGTTTAGCTACTTCTAAAACTATTTTTTAGTACTGTAATCGCCTCAGTAATTCCTAAAAATGTATATTAATGTCAGCTCTATAGATGTGTTTTGTTTGTTTGATTTTAAAATCGCTAAATTATTGTATTCGTACTATGATTTCTTTTCCTAAACTATTCACTTATATATTTTCAGAAATAGAGAACATTAGAATATGGAATTTATAATTTATTTTAGAAGCAACTGCCAAAACCATTAAAATAAGCATTGAAATCACTTCAGTCATTCCAGAGAAAATGTTACATTCATTATAGAAATAACTATATATATATAGGGGAGACCGGGTAAGATGACTATGATAACATTTTTTGTTGTTTATTAATTTATTTTTAAGTATAGTAAAATTAATTTTACATGAACTGTTAGAGCATTCCTTTGTCGTATTAAATATATTACCTTTTCATTCTTCAAATAAATAAAATAAAGGATAATTTTATTCAAAGCTGGAGTAGCACAGTTGAAGTTTATTCCAACAGAGCGAAAAATGTCCCGACCAGGGATCGAACCTGGATACTTGGCGTGCCGTGCCAATGCCTTACCTGTTAGGCTATCCGGACCAATACCTGGCTGACATAATTCACTGTTCATTCTGTTGGAATAAACTTCAACTGTGCTACTCCAGCTTTGAATATGATATAATCCAGTTGAAAAAATATTCGTTCCCTTCATTATGGATAATTTTATTTTTTCATAACATTAACAAATCGTCATCTTGTCCCAGTACTGGGGCAAGATAACTATTGCCTTTGGGCAAGATGACAAGACTGAAAAAGGTTGAACATATTTTATCTTTTGAATATGTTACATGGTTTAACAAATGACAACTGTGTGTTTACGTCTTACAAAGTATCAAACTAAGCATAATGCATTGTAACGTAATGTTAAAGTGTTTAGTTGCGCAGCTAACAATAGTCACAGATAAAAACACCATTTTCGCAATTGGAATATTCCTCATGTCACCACTCTTGGCATTTACAGCACTGGATCCATTCTTCTGTTGGTGGGTCACAATATTCCTCGTCACAAGCAGGACTTCTGAAAACACCATCCTTTGAAGTTGATGCAACAGGACTGTTTGGCCTGGATTTAATAAACATAGGCCTACAGGAACTTAGTTTGAGTTTTTTACTCCCTTTTTAGCTTCACGAGCTTCTTTTCTCTGTGTTTTTTAAACGTCCCAGTTCTTCCTTCTGCTTTTCCCTTTATTCTAACATTTCTTTAATAGGTATGCTTGTAAGAATGCTTGCTCAATGTTTTTCTTTTTCTTTTTTTCTCACATTGTGTTGCTTTTGGCAATGGTTTGAAATAAAAAACACTAACAGGCTTCTTTGGTGCATCGGAATAAGCATTTGTCATAAGTTCTGGTTCTTCTCGAGGGTTTATACAATGGTTTTTTACCAGGTCTGAGGACGACGAGTTCGTCATTTTGCTCCGGACTGCCTGTTTAAAAATATTCGTTTTCATTGCCATGAAGTAAGGAGATTAATTGACATTTATTCATAGTAATTGGTAGCATTTAAACGAATTTACTCATAAATATTAAAGAGAAAGGATTATTTACACAGACTTAAAAGTTATAACGTGGCAGCGATAAACAATCAAAGTTTCACAACTAACACAAAAATGGTGATTTCAGTGTCTCTATACTATTGTTTAACGAACGGCCAATAGGAGAGCCAGTAGTGTCCGGTTGATTCTGCCACCTAGTGGAAAACGGAAAAATTAAGACATTCGTCATCTTGCCCCGGTCTCCCCTACACATCATAAAACTTAATCGCTAAATTGCAACATATAAAATGGAAAAAAAAATAATTTCTTTAGGAATTATCTTTTCTTTCAGCTTTTGCAAGAAAAACATGCCCAACTTACCTGGAAGTGAAGTATAATGGAAATTAAAGGCCACAAAGTATATAGCTGCGCGTTGTGAGCACCGTATATAACTAATATAATACCTTGTTTGAAGCCTTATTAAGGTAAGCTGGGGTAACTGGACCCACGAGGTAACTGGGCCATAGGCTATTAAAAAAAAGTCCTTCCGGCCAGTGCCGGGAGGAAGAGGTAGCTTTCGTAATCCTTATTTAAAAAAAGCCAACTTATATCATGCAAACACACGAAGCTCAGTTTAGTGGAAACCGAATATAGGAGATTCAATACTAATTTTTTTCAATATAATGAATGAGAATTTCGCGAAATTAGTCAGCTTTATCCAAGCTGCTTTTCTTTAAAGTAACTTATATTTGGCTGCCAAATTTGGCAATTTCTTAAAGTGCCTGTCATTTTAAGACAACATGGTGGATGAGGCTAAGCAGTGAACTTGGTCCAGAACTTAGTAATTGCTGTGCACATGCTCACTCACATCGGAATCGGTTAATATATAGGAGTGCTGTCGCATGCAAAAATTCAGATTTTTCAAAATGTCACCCACAATAGAAATTGAAACTGCTATATCTGAGCCATTTTTTAAGGTAAAGACAAACAAAAAATACCCCTGAATCCTTATATCAAGATCAAATACTTAAGAAAGAAACCTTTTTCAATTTCTAATTTTTTTGCACCTCACATTAAATATATATATTTTTTTTAATTTAATGGCCGCCATTTTGAAACAAGATGGCTGATGAATCTGGCCAGCTAACTTGGTCGAGGTGTTGATGTATACTATCCACATGCCTTCTTACATCGAAATAGGCGAATACGTGTGTTATCGCGTAACAAATACAAGATCGTTTCAAAATGTTAGCCATGCTAGAAATTCAAAGTGCTATAAATCAACCATTTTTTAAGATATCAACAAAAGAACAAATTTTCAGAAACAAAAACTGCTCCGGAATCTTTGTATCAAGGCCAAACACATAAAAAAAATCTTTTTCATTTTCCAATTTTTTAATACCTCATTTTGAATTTTAAATTTAATTTTTTTAAAATGGCAACCCTTTTGAAACAAGATGGCGAATGAAGCTGGCCAACGAACTCGGTCGAGACATTGGTATGTACTATGTACAGACTAAGTTACATCCAAATAGGTTCATAAATACGCCTGTTATCGCGTGACAAAAATCAGGTCGTTTTAAAATGTCAGCCACAAGAGAAATTCAAAATGCTATTACTCAGCCATTTTTTTTAGATATAGACGAAAGAAAAACTGTTCCGGAATCTTTGTATTAAGGTCAAACACATACAAAAAAAATCTTTTTCATTTTCCAATTTTTTGGTATATTTTATTTTTTTTTTTTTAATTTTTTTAAATGGCCGCCATTTTGAAACAAGATGGCGGATGAAGCTGGCCAACGAACTCGGTCGAGATATTTGTATGTGCTATGTACACACCAAGGTACATCCAAGTCGGTTCATAAATACGCCTGTTATTACGTGAGAAAAATCAGGACGTTTCAAAATGTCAGCCACGCTAGGAATTCAAAATGCTATAACTCAGCCATTTCTTAAGATATAGACGAAACAAAAACTGCTCCCGAATCTTTTTATCAAGGTCAAACACATAAGAAGAAAATATTTTTTCAATTTTCAATTTTTGGTACCACATTTCAAATTTAAATTTTTCTTAAAAATTTAAATGGCCGCCATTTATAAACAAGATGGCGGGTGAAGCTGGCCAACGAACCCGGTCGAGACATTGGTATATACTATGTATAAACGAAGTTACATCCAAATCGGTTCATAAATACGCCTTTTATCGCGTGACAAAATTCAGGACGTTTCAAAATGTCAGCCACGCTAGAAATTCAAAATGCTATAACTGAGCCATTTTTTAAGATATAGACGAAACAAAAACTGCTCCGAAATCTTTGTATAAAGGTCAAATACATAAGAAAAAAATATTTTTCCATTTTCAATTTTTTGGCACCACATTTCAAATTTTAAATTTTTAAAAAAAATTTAAATGGCCGCCATTTTGAAACAAAATAGCGGATGAAGCTGGCCAACGAACTCGGTCGAGAGATTGGTATGTACTATGTACACACCGAATTACATCCAAATCGGTTCGTAAATACGCCTTTTATCGCGTGACAAATTTCAGGACGTTTCAAAATGTCAGCCACGTTTGAAATTCAAAATGCTATAACTCAGCCATTTTTTAAGATATAGACGAAACAAAAACTGCTCCGGAATCTTTGTATAAAGGTCAAATACATAAGAAAAAAATATTTTTCCATTTTTAATTTTTTTGGTACCACATTTCAAGTTTTAAATTTTTTTTAAAATTTTAAATGGCCGCCATTTTGAAACAAAACGGCGGATGAAGCTGGCTAACGAACTCGGTCGAGACATTGGTATGTACTATGTACACACCGAATTACATCGAAATCGGTTCATAATTACGGGAGTTACAGTGTGACATAGGTCAGATATATATATATATATATATATATATATATATATATATATATATATATATATATATATATATATATATCAATTTTGAACGGAGGGTGGTTTCGGGGTCTGTGGGTCATGATCGATGAAAATATACCAAAAATTTTTGAAATCGCTTTCCTCCGAACGGCTGCAATAGGTAGCTTTTTTGTAAAGAAAGCTACCTAAAACGTTGATGTCTTTTAAGTTTTAGCTTTTGTCAACATTGCACCCCCATCTCTACTTCTTAAAACAACATGTATCAACTCAATCATAACTCTGCCTTTGCTGTGATACATTGCCGAAAATTTAGGTTTCTTTTTTTAAAAACAACGTCCTTTGGTTGAACTTCCTCGGCTTTTTATTAAAATACGGTAAGTACCTTTGTAATTTTTCTTTTTTTTTAAGATTAGACACATAAATATATTAATAGTATTAGGACTCTATACATATTTACTTCATGTTTCAAATGTAAGGCCGTTGTTCCAGTTGCCCCATAAATTTTTCCAGAATGGGGTAAGTGGGACATGTATTGGGGTTAACTGGACCATATGGGATCCAGTTGCCCCAAAAGTTATAAATATCTTTTTGAGTTTCTCTTTTTAAGGGAATTAATTTCTCCATTGTTTTTAGGAAGCTTTCTTTACAAAAAAGCTACCTATTGCAGCCGTTCGGAGGAAAGCGATTTCAAAAAATTTTGGTATATTTTCATCGATCATGACGCCCAGACCCCGAAACCACCCTCCGTTCAAAATTGATATATATATATATATATATATATATATATATATATGACCTATGTCACACTGTAACTCACGTAATTATGAACCGATTTCGATGTAATTCGGCGTGTACATAGTACATACCAATGTCTCGACCGAGTTCGTTGTCCAGCTTCATCCGCCGTTTTGTTTCAAAATGGCGGCCATTTAAAATTTAAAAAAAAAATTAAAACTTGAAATGTGGTACCAAAAAACTAAAAATGGAAAAATATTTTTTTCTTATGTATTTGACCTTTATACAAAGATTCAGGAGCAGTTTTTGTTTCGTCTATATCTTAAAAAATGGCTGAGTTATAGCATTTTGAATTTCTAGCGTGGCTGACATTTTGAAACGTCCTGAAGTTTGTCACGCGATAAAAGGCGTATTTATGAACCGATTTGGATGTAATTTGGTGTGTACATAGTACATACCAATCTCTCGACCGAGTTCGTTGGCCAGCTTCATCCGCCATTTTGTTTCAAAATGGCGGCCATTTAAAATTTTTTTAAAAATTTAAAATTTGAAATGTGGTACCAAAAAATTGAAAATGGAAAAAAATATTTTTTTCTTATGTGTTTGACCTTTATACAAAGATTTCGGAGCAGTTTTTGTTTCGTCTATATCTTAAACAATGGCTGAGTTATAGCATTTTGAATTTCTAGCGTGGGTGACATTTTTAAACGTCCTGAATTTTGTCACGTGATAAAAGGCGTATTTATGAACCGATTTGGATGTAACTTCGTTTATACATAGTACATACCAATGTCTCGACCGGGTTCGTCGGCCAGCTTCACCCGCCATCTTGTTTAAAAATAACGGCCATTTAAATTTTTAAGAAAAATTTAAATTTGAAATGTGGTACCAAAAAATTGAAAATTGAAAAAATATTTTCTTCTTGTGTGTTTGACCTTGATAAAAAGATTCAGGAGCAGTTTTTGTTTCGTCTATATCTTAAGAAATGGCTGAGTTATAGCATTTTGAATTTCTAGCGTGGCTGACATTTTGAAACGTCCTGATTTTTCTCACGTAATAACAGGCGTATTTATGAACCGACTTGGATGTACCTTGGTGTGTACATAGTACATAGAAATATCTCGACCGAGTTCGTTGGCCAGCTTCATCCTCCATCTTGTTTCAAAATGGCGGCCATTTAAAAAAATAAAAAAATAAAAAAATTTAAATGAGATACCAAAAAATTGGAAAATGAAAAAGATTTTTTTTGTATGTGTTTGACCTTAATACAAAGATTCCGAAACAGTTTTTCTTTCGTCTATATCTAAAAAAAAATGGCTGAGTAATAGCATTTTGAATTTCTCTTGTGGCTGACATTTTAAAAACACCTGATTTTTGTCACGCGATAACAGGCGTATTTATGAACCTATTTGGATCTAACTTGGTCTGTACATAGTACATACCAATGTCTCGACCGAGTTCATTGGCCAGCTTCATTCGCCATCTTGTTTCAAAAGGGTTTCCATTTAAAAAAAATTAAATTTAAAATTCAAAATGAGATATTAAAAAATTGGAAAATGAAAAAGATTTATTTTATGTGTTTGGCCTTGATACAAAGATTCCGGAGCAGTTTTTGATTCTGAAAATTTGTTCTTTTGTTGATATCTTAAAAAATGGTTGATTTATAGCACTTTGAATTTCTAGCATGGCTAACATTTTGAAACGATCTTGTATTTGTCACGCGATAACACACGTATTCGCCTATTTCGATGTAAGAATGCATGTGGATAGTATACATCAACACCTCGACCAAGTTCGCTGGCCAGATTCATCAGCTATCTTGTTTCAAAATGGCGGCCATTAAATTAAAAAATATATATATATTTAAAGTGAGGTGCAAAAAAATTAGAAATTGAAAAAGGTTTCTTTCTTAAGTATTTGATCTTGATATAAGGATTCAGGAGCATTTTTTGTTTGTCTTTACCTTAAAAAATGGCTCAGATATTGCAGTTTCAATTTCTATTGTGGGTGACATTTTGAAAAATCTGATTTTTTGCATGCGACAGCACTCCTATATATTAACCGATTCCGATGTAACTGAGCATGTGCACAGCAATTACTAAGGTCTCGACCAAGTTCACTGCTTAGCCTCATCCACCATGTTGTCTTAAAATGACAGGCACTTTAAGAAATTACCGAATTTGGCAGCCAAATATAAGTTACTTTAAAGAAAAGCAGCTTGGATAAAGCTGACTAATTTCGCGAAATTCTCATTCATAATGATTTAGTATTGATAAAAATTAGTATTGAATCTCCTATATTCGGTTTCCACTAAATTGAGCTTCGTGTGTTTGCATGATATAAGTTGGCTTTTTTTAAATAAGGATTATGAAAGCTACCTCTTCTTCCCGGCACTGGCCGGAAGGACTTTTTTAGGTAGCTTTCTTTACAAAAAGCTACCTATTGCAGCCGTTCGGAGGAAAGCGATTTCAAAAAATTTTGGTATATTTTCATCGATCATGACCCCCAGACACCGAAACCACCCTCCGTTCAAAATTGATATATATATATATATATATATATCTGACCTATGTCACACTGTAACTCTCGTATTTATGAAACGATTTGGATGTAATTCGGTGTGTACATAGTACATACCAATGTCTCGACCGAGTTCGTTGGCCAGTTTCATCCGCTATTTTGTTTAAAAATGACGGCCATTTAAAATTTTAAGAAAAATTTAAATTTGAAATGTGGTACCAAAAAATTGAAAATTTAAAAAATATTTTTTTCTTATGTGTTTGACCTCGATAAAAAGATTCGGGAGCAGTTTTTGTTTCGTCTATATCTTAAAAAATGGCTGAGTTATAGCATTTTGAATTTCTAGTGTGGCTGACATTTTGAAACGCCCTGATTTTTGCCACGTGATAACAGACGTATTTATGAACCGATTTGGATGTACCTTGGTGTGTACATAGTACATACAAATAACTCAACCGAGTTCGTTGGCCAGCTTCATCCGCCATCTTGTTTCAAAATGGCGGCCATTTAAAAAAATTTAAAATAAATTAAATTTAAAATGAGATACCAAAAATTTGGAAAATGAAAAAGAGTCTTTTCGTATGTGTTTGACCTTAATACAAAGATTCCGGAACAGGTTTTGTTTCGTCTATATCTAAAAAAATGGCTGAGTTGTAACATTTTGAATTTCTATTGTGGCTGACATTTTAAAACGACCTGATTTTTGTCACGCGATAACAGGCGTATTTATGAACCGATTTGAATGTAACTTGGTCTGTACATAGTACATACCAATGTCTCGACCGAGTTCGTTGGCCAGCGTCATTCGCCATCTTGTTTCAAAAGGGTTGCCATTAAAAAAAAAATGTAATTTAAAATTTAAAATGAGGTATTAAAAAATTGGAAAATGAAAAAGATTTTTTTTATGTGTTTGGCCTTGATACAAAAATTCTGGAGCTGTTTTTGTTTCTGAAAATTTGTCCTTTTGTTTATATCTTAAAAAGTGGTTGAATTATAGCACATTGAATTTCTATCATGGCTAACACTTTGAAACGATCTTGTATTTGTCTCGCGATACCACACGTATTCGCCTATTTCGATGGAAGAAGGCATGTGGATTGTATACATCAATATCTCGACCAAGTTCGCTGGCCAGCTTCATCAGCCATCTTGTTTCAAAATGGCGGCCATTAAATTAAAATATATATATATTTAAAATGAGGTGCAAAAAAATTAGAAATTGAAAAAGGTTTCTTTCTTAAGTATTTGACCTTGATATAAGGATTCAGGAGCATTTTTTGTTTGTCTTTATCTTAAAAAATGGCTCAGATATAGCAGTTTCAATTTCTAACGTGGGTGACATTTTGAAAAATCTGAATTTTTGCCTGCGACAGCACTCGTATATATCAACCGATTCCGATGTGAGTGAGCATGTGCACAGCAATTACTAAGGTCTCGACCAAGTTCACTGGTTAGCCTCATCCACCATGTTGTCTTAAAATGGCAGGCACTTTAAGAAATCGCCGAATTTGGCAGCCAAATATAAGTTACTTTAAATAAAAGCAGCTTGGATAAAGCTGACTAATTTCGCGAAATTCTCATTCATAATGATTTAGTATTGCTAAAAATTAGTATTGAATCTCCTACATTCGGTTTCCACTTAATTGAGCTTCGTGTGTTTGAATAATATAAGTTGGCTTTTTTAAAATAAGGAATATGAAAGCTACTTCTTCCTCCCGGCACTGGCCGGAAGGACTTTTTTTTTTGCTTGCAATAAAAAAAATTACATAATACTTCATTAAAATTACACAATAAAATTTTTAAAAAGCATGTTGGTCGTATGAAACAAAATTTCTTAAGTGTGATAGCTATAGCTCGGAATTTTACGATACGGTTGAAGAGACGTACATAAGACAAAGTGAGAGTATTAGAAAATTTTCAAAAAGAATAAAAATTAGTTCTGTTCGAAATAAAAATATGGTTAGATTCTCCACAGGTTTATTGAACATATCAAACTTGCATTGTGGTAAATAAAAAAGACAATGAGATCTTAAATACTTACGTAACTATTTGTTCATAGATTTATCTTGTTATCTTTTCCCTTAAAATACCCATGTAACTTTTATAAATATTACCTATACTAAAGTACATAAGTACAGTAGAACCTCTTTTATCCGAAACTCTTTTAACCGAAAATCTCGGTTAACCGAAATCCATTTTTAAAGATTTTTGTTTTTTACTATCGCATTCCTTGTGTGCGAAATCCATTTTGAAAGCTTTTTTCTTTCTTTTATCAACTATCATATTCCTTGTGTGCAAACGGTCCTTTCCAAACTACGAGTACATATAAATATTTTCGATCCCCTTTCTTAGGGTTCCTTTGAATTTAACTTGAGCTCCCATAACCTGCGGAGTGGAATGAAGAAAATGAACAAATTAGCAATTCTGTAGCGTTTGAATGTTTTGCAAAAGCGTTGGCATGGCTGGAGCAGCAGAAAGCCTGCGATACTGGTGAACTAATAACCTTAAAAAACTCCGTGATAGGGCTTCAAACAAAATCAATCGAAACTGCGGCAAACAAAATATATTTTCAAACCCATGTGAGATATGTAAAGGGTACTTAATTTCAAAATTAAAATTCAGGTAATTTATTCATGTTTCTATTTATTTATAGTTTTATTTTTATTAAGTACTTGTTACCATAATAAGAAATATTGCATATATTTCTTCTTAATCTCTAAATTGAACCATTCTCGATTATCCGAAAATTTCGATTTTCCGAAAGAGGGTCGGTAACAATTACTTCGGATAATAGAGGTTCTACTGTACTTACTTAATTTTTATGTTTTTTGTATAATTAAATCTAACATTTTCACTTTTATTGCTTTTTTAGACACATTGACAGTAAAGGTTTCCCTTACAACGCCCTTTAGTTGATATATAATTTACATGATCTGCCTGGTTTAATTTTTTTTAGTTGTTTACACGTTTTCAAACAGGACCTGTTACCCAATATTAAAAAAATAAATAAATAAATAAAATAAAAAACGCATGTGGAACATAGACCCTCCTGGTCCACTTGCATCATTTTTATGGAGCAACTGGACCCATGAGGAAAGAGAGATGAAATACACTTTTTCTTTAGATATTAAAATGTAATTTTGAACATTTCTGTCTGATAGAGGGAACCTAAATGAACACATTTACAAAAGTTCAGACTTTAATTCAAATGAATATTAGGCTTTTGAAGCTGAATTGCCAGAATCTCCAGGGTCACATTGCAAAATCATGGCCTAGTTGCCCCAAATAACCTTATATTGATTACATCAATATAATCACAGGTAAGATTTTTCGCTACTATAAACAGTACTCGAATAAATATTTATTTCGTGAAGCGCGTTTTCATTATATCAGAATTTTTTACTATAAAAATGACATTAAGTTAATTAAACCAAAAAAGCATTAAGTTAAATGAGCCAAAAAAGCATCAAAGATAAAAAAAAAATAATACTTAGGACCACCCTGTAAAAACATGTTTACTGATACTGTACAACACGTTTACTGATTTTTGTAAGAATAGCACGTACACTTTTGGAGGTACAGTGATATGTAGTTGAAACGATATAGTGCAATTGGAATATAAATATATTAAACATTTTATGAAATATGAGTAGTTGCATGAAATAATTTTTATCTGCGCTTGCGCGAAGGATAACAAAGATTTTTTTTTTTTTAGATAATTTGATAACCAACTCTATGGAGCAACTCATAAAAAAATAAATTTGAATATAATGAAAATTCAGAAAGATATCATCGATAGAGTGAGATGATTATTAGTTTCTCTCTAAAAACAGCTGAATGATAGGGGATTTTCCACAAATTGTCAATTTTAATTTAATTTTATTTTTAATTTTCATTTTTTATTGATGCTTTAATTCTTCTTGGATAATCAATCACACATACAAGCCTGTTCCATGGTAAAAAGAAGTATCAAAATAGAAGAATTTGTTCGAAATCTACTCACTGATAGTCATTGAATACTTTGTGGAAAATCACTTATCATTCAGCTCGTTTTTGAGAAAAACTAAAAATTGGCTCACTATATCGACGATATCTTTCTGAACTTTCACGATATTTGATAGGATTTTTTTTTTTTAATGAATTGCTCCATAGAGTTGACTATTAAATTATGTAAATAAATCTTTGTTATCGTTTGATCATGCGTAGTTAAAAAGTATTTTATACAACTGCTCATAATTCATAAAATATTTAACCCTTTAAGACCGGAAGATTTTTTGGTAGAAATTGAAAGTTTGGGTGGTTTCCCCTTATCGATAGGACCGTATTTCATTGAAAAAAAATATTAAAAAAATACCTCATGTTAGGTTATGCCAAGAGAGGTCCCGCACAAATGTGCGGGTTCGGGTTTGATGCAGCCGTTTTTGGGCTAAATCTACACAATTGTGTAGTTTGGGATTATGTGTGCAAATATCTAAAAATAAAAGTTTAAGCAAAAAAAATTGTTGTTTATTGAGATAATTTTCATCAGCCACAATGAAAATGTTTGAAACAATTTTTGTTTTTGGACAGACCACTACAATTTCATTTTCTGAGATGTGCTCAATGCTCGCACCCCTCTTAAGAGCCGTTGACAAATGGTATGCCCTTCACTCCGTTTGGATTGTACCTGAGCCTTCAAATTTCTTTTTTTTTTATTTTTTTCAGCAGCGGTATTTTGTTGAAATACCGATCGAAGAAAATAAAACTAGGTCTGAACTAGAGTAAGGACTACAGCAGGTCCTAAGCCCAAACCCTTGTGGACTAGATCTGTACTATCCCACTGGTAAACTACAAAATTTAAAACTATCCCAGGTGATACTGTTACGACACAGTGTGGTTTGTTTTTTATATACTGCTTTACTGAAGCACGTCCTAAAAAAAGGAATCGTCTGCTCATCTATGGAAATTTTTCCCTAATCTCCTGGTAAATTCAAGCAGACACTACGGAATCTGTCAAACATTTACTGAACTTTCCATAATTTATTATTTATTCCTGGCGGCTTACTTGCTGTGTCGACAAAATGGAATGAATTTATCAAACTTAAAAATTTATCTCGTGATATGCATATAACTCATATAAAACTTATAAATCATATATGACATTTATGACTCAGAGCAGAAACATACAATTTGTTACATGTGCATATTATATATCTAATACTATCAATTTTAAATAGACATCATGAATATTTTAAATAGAAATCATGAATAGTACAAACCTATTAATTAAAAACTAATCCGGTTTAAAAATGTAATTAATAAAAAAAATTGCTAAAAGCATAGGTTTTAAAAAAATCACTAAAAAATAAAAAAATTATATATTAGGAATTGTAACCAAATTTTGGAATCGGTAAAACCCGGACACGCACAATTGTGCGGGCCATTTGTTTTTCGACATTTGTAAAGCCTAATTAAATTTATCAAAGACAAAATCAATTAAAATCATGAATAAAGTATATGAAAAGAAAAATTAAATTTAAGCAAACATTAAAAATCATATTTAAAAGAAATTACGACAGTACATACTTTTTGTTTATTGCTGTCAGATGATATAAACTTTTTAAAAGCAGAAAATCTAACCGTGTATTTTAGTTGGTGCCCCCTAGTTGTGTCTTATCAAAACATCTGAAGCCAATTAACTCATATAAATGTGCAGATTTGGTTTTAAATCTCACAAAAACAGGAAATAGTCATTCTCTTTTACTTTAGTATCACCCGCACAATTGTACGGGTCACGGCTTAAAGGGTTAAAATATTTTTATTCCAATTGCACTATATTGTTTTTACTACATTTTGCCAATTTTTCTGAAACTGTCTTTAAATTCGGTTGAAAACCCTGCATGATATAATTTAAAATCATACATGAATTTTTTTTATCTTTTAAAATAAATTGCTATATGTCCATGAATATACGCTCTATTTTACAAAAAAAAGTACCCATGTTGTACAGTATAAATATATTCATATTGTGTAGCGATAGATCATTGCGTGCATTTTTATGTACAGGATAATCCCAAATATTATTAATTTTCTTTGATTTTTTTGGTCCCCTAATTGCCTCCTTATCAAATCGACGTTGATAAATTTGCGGACAAACATTATCTTCATAATCCTGAAATTCAAGAAGAATCTGACAAGTATATTTCTAAATATTTTAAAAATGTCTAAAATTGAAAGTGTCCGGTCATTAATGGCCATATAGTGTATATCATATACAGGGTGTCCCAGAAGTAATGGGACAAACTTTAAGGGGAGGTAGGAGACATCACAAGGATTCAGATTTGCACAGCAACCCAGGGTCGGAAACGCTTTCCTGTCGCGGTAGTGACGACACAAAACACAAGAAAAACAGGATAAGAATAAGAGGAGAAATATGTTTATTATCCTTAGTACATCAAAAAACTAAGAAGAAGGAACATTAAAGGGACAACGATCGTCATCAGAGTAGGTGTTCGAAATTACGACCCAGGGTCGTGGGGTCGTGATGCATGGAAGTGCATCTCCGACGTATGGAAGATCTAATGTTCTTGAAAATACTGGGAGTGTCCCGGACTTCCCCAGCAGCTGCTACGATGCGTGCAACAAGTTCCTCAACACTTTCCAGCATTGTTCCCGCATTTTTGCAGTACTAAGAATAATAAACATGTTTTCTCTCCCTGTTCGTGTCCTTTATTTCTTGTGTTTTCTGTCGTCACTACCGCGACAGGAAAGCGTTTCCGACCCTGGGTTGTCATGCAAATCTGAATCCTTGTGATGTCCCCTATCTCCCCTTAAAGTTTGTCCCATTACTTCTGGGACACCCTGTATATTATAAAGCAGGAGGCCCTAAAAGTTTTGCCCGCGTAATTTCAAAAACTACCCGAATTTTGTTTGGGGATTAAACCATCTGAAAGAGAATATCCCCGCGGTTGTTTATATGTATAATATAATGGTATAACTACGTTTTTTATAATAAAATTTCGTATTTATTGTTATTTCGGACGAAAAGAATGTCATTGATTGTATTTAGGCAAATAATTAAAATGGCTATATCAGTTAGAAAAGTATCTAAACATATCGCAAAATAAAAGAAAAAAAACTGTTATTGGTTTAATAAAAAAAAAGAAAAAACAAAAACCCTTTTAATGAGAGATAATATAAACTAAAACACGAAAGGAACATTTCTAAAACTTAAAAATCAATTTCATTTCAAAGATGCAATTGATACATTATTTGGCTGTTTGTTGTTTGCGCCAGGTTAATAAAAGTGAGTTTGAAAACTTGATGAAATATAGTCTGACTAACATTCTTTATTCTTTCTTTATTTACAATGTAATTATCAATTTAATTATTTAATTTTAATAAATTAATTTTAATAAATTATTTATTTAATTTATCCAAAAAGTATCATGTAGTTGCATATTTAAACTTTCGTGTAAAAATGTCTGCCATATACACACATATGGTAATTTTATCATTTTAATTTCAGAGATTTAAAATATTTTTCAGGAATACCATTACTATGGAAACATGCTGTTTTGTTTTCCACAAGCATGTGAATTTTATTGCCTCGAACTTAGATCAGCGAATATTCTGTTCTTTCTGTGCATTCTGTTATTCTTTTAATATATTGAACATATTGCAATTTTACTTATAGGAATATTCACGGCTAAAGTTAGGATCTAAGAATATTCCTAAGAATATTTCTGCAATTATACGTTATAACATTCTGCAATAAAACTTGCTTACTGAATTAAATTTCAGATATTCTTTTTAATTCCTAATTTCTTTTTAGCCTTTTATGCTCGACTTTCTTCTGCGTAACAGATTTTTTTAAAGGTTTTGTTAAACATATTGGATTAATCTTCTGTCACTCGTGAATTAGCGTATTTACTACATTGTTGGATTTTTTTTTATATTTAAAAAGAACTTTGGAAGGCGAATCAAATTACTTTAGATTAGAGAGATTTTCAAAGAGCGACTACTAAAAATATGGTTTTTAAATATGAAGCAAATGAGAAGCAGAAAATTTACAGTTATTTATTTTTTATTTTAAATTATTTTACTCTCACCAAAGTAATACTTTCAATGTAGGTAAAAGACTTTATCATTCCAATGATGGCAAATGGAATAATGTTTGTCAACTGATCATTTCAGCTTAGATTAGATAAGAAGCAATTAACTCAAATTTCGATCATTATAAAGCAAAATCTTCTGACGCACACTCTAGCATCTAAACTTAGCAACAAATTAACAGTTATTTTCATAAACTGTGTTAGAAAATAGCAAACCTATTTGTTTTTCCGCTATATTATTCTCTTAAATTTTTTTTTTTTTTTAAATCTTCGGTTCAACTAATCGTTAAAATGCATATTACTAAAAATTTTGCATAACTAACTTTATTCATTATTGTCCGTTCAATTTAAGGTATGGCCATTTGTTAGTGAAAGATTTATAATTGAGGCGACAAAAATTTGACATTATTTATTGAAACGTAATTTGGCAGATAATTAACTTTGTTTCATAATTAACTCTGGTACATGCGTAAAAATCATAGTTGCATCACTTCTAATGTTTGTCACCAACACTTACAATGGAGTCGATTACGGTAGTTTAGAAAGACTTTATTGGATGCAAGAGGTTCATTTTTTCTACAAAATTAAAACCCCGAGTTTTCTTCCCGGGTTAGCGGTTACATGATTGCAACTGGTCAACAAAATGAAAAGGCATTGAAAATGACATTATTTTATTTTTATTCAAACAATTCAGCTTTTAAAAACGGACATTTTTATGCTTCATTTTCCTTTTAGAAATGAAAGTTAAACACTCTTTTTTTTTTTGTCTGCAAATTTTTAATACATCTTTGACGGTATTTACTTTGCTAAAATTAGAAGAGGGAAAACAATAGTTGGAGAAACGACATAAGAGGACATTTATTACGAAGTATAACCTAACATTCAGTGAGATTCCATTTAAGATACCAAAGTCACATATGCGCTAGCTGAGAGACCAGGAGTTCAAGAAGTAACACGCGAAAATGAACCACCCGGTCAGTATTAACGCTCAATGGTCAATCTCTGTAATTATTATAATGCTCTCTATTAATTTAGTAGTGACAAAATAGAGAACATTTTAATACCTGTTCTCGCAACGGTTTCATTTTCTTACCAAAATACAGTTTAAATGATCAACTAAAAGAATTGCTTCTTAATTGCCAAAATTTTCTCCACCGCAGAATATAATAAAATATTGTAATGGCTTTCGCATAGTGTTCTTGACCATATGACTTTTTAGAATCACGCTTCGAATGTACTCGTGCACAATCTGGGCACAGCTTACTCCATTTTTGCTTCAACCGATTCAGCAAGCACATGTGATAAGTCTCCAAATATTTTTCTATCGCCATCATTTCATGTATATTATAATAGTTCAGTCATCAACAGCTATAAACAAATACAGTCTGATCCCTTCGCCTTTCATATGAAAGTTTGGCACAGATGTCATATAGACGCGATTTTTTCCCCGACGCCAATTTGGGGAAAGCATGTACATCATAAACAACAACTTCCGGCTTACCATATCAAGCAATATAGCGATACTTTGGCGCCAGTTAAGTACACGTTGCGTATATGACATTGGCATCAGAAAAAAATCGCGCCAATATGGGGCCGTATATGACATCTGTGCCGAAAATTTTCCATTTAGATTAAAAAATCAAAAATGTTTTTCGAATAAAACTACACAAAAGTTGCCATGGTCGCAAAAAATTATTGGTACTGTATACGCTAGCCAGGTGCAAATCTCGCCAATAGCTTATTTTTTTTTCAAGTGGTAAACTAAAACATTGATTTGAAGTTGACATAAAATGTCGCGTTTGACGTAATTTTTTTTTTTTTTTTTTTTTTTTTTTTTTTTTTTTTTTTTTTTTAACGACAATTTGGCGAAAGCCTCGTTTTCGAATACCAGTTACACATGTACTTTTGGTACTACTTAGTTATCCCGTCGACCAAAAATCTATCGCCAAACTATAAGATTAAATGACAATAATGGTTGATCGTAAATGTCACATTCACTTGACTTTAAGCTAGTTACACGTTTTTTCGTCATCAAGTGATTTTTATTCCGAAGTTTTATTTGAATATTTATTAATGTTATACTAATTTATTTGTTTTTTCGTTACTTAAAATAAAAATTATGACAATTTGTATAATTTGGCGAGTGGTTTGGGGATTTATACAATTTGGCGAAATTGGTCGATGGAATAACTAAATAGCACCGTATTTATTAATTATTTTCTATTATTTTCAAAAGGAAATAAAAAAATAATTGATAACTATGGAACAAAATAATTTATATAATTTAAAAAAAGAAATAAAAGTAAATAAAAATTTATTATTAAATAAACAATAGCCGAGTACCATGCCAATCAAAATAATGCCATTTTGTCGTCAATTTGGTACCCCGGTACGTATATGACATATGTGCTAAATATTTTTCTTTTCGTTTTATTTATTTATTTATTTATTTTTTTAAAGAAAGAAGTGAAAGCCTTCAATTTTAAATGTTTCAGTTTTAAATGGAAGTTTTGTATTTTAAAGTGAATGAAAGGATTATATATTAAATGAAATTAATGAAATATAAAAAAAAAATGCGACTTGGAAAAATGTTTGGCAATTTATCACCTGCGTCTCGCTAACATAAAAATACCGACTTCTTGATTTCTCTATCAGAGTCCTTCGATTTGGCGAAAGATTGTTCAAGTAAATTGAATTATGAATAAAAGTAACATGATACATTTCTTATTATACATTTAAGGGAAGCCAAACTGGTCGCCAAATTAGTTCAAAATAATAACCTTTTCTTAAATATGAAAAAAAAAATATCTGTTATGATCAAAATTTGAGTTGCCATCATTAGAAAAAGTATTTAAAATTAGAAAAAAAATTAATACTTCGAAAACTAATTCGAATTTAAAAATTCTAATACCGGTTTTGAGATCTTCTGATCAATACGGATTTTTTGTGCTAATTTCGTCGCAAATTATTCCATATTTTAGGAGAAATCGCCGTGAAACATAATCAGTAGTTTAATCAGTCGTTTCATAGAGTCATTTCATAAATTCGTTACATTTCAGTCGTTTCATAATATCCGTTTCATAAATTCGTTTTATTAGGATTTTATATATAAGGTTAGTTGTTTCAACTGCGACATGATTTTACAATGTGACTCTGGAGCTTCTGACAATTCAGCTTCAAAAAGATAATGTTCATTTCAATTAAAGTCTGAACTTCTGTAAATATGTTCAGTTAGGTTCCTTCTATCAGACAGAAATGCTCAAAATTACATTTTAATATTTAAAAATATAAAAATATACGTATTTCATCTTTCTTTCCTCATGGGTCCAGTTGCCCCAAAAATGGGGTAACTGAACCAGTGGGGTCTATGATCCACACGCGTTTTTATTTTTTCATATCGGATATCATGTCCTGTTTGAAAAAGTGTAAACAGCTTAAATAAATTTAAACCAGGCAGATCATGTAAATTATATGTCAATAAACAGCGTTGTAAGGAAAACCTTTGCTGTCAGCGTGCCTCAAAAAAGCACTAAAAGTGAAAATATTAGATTTATTTATACCAAAAATATAAAACTTAATTAAGTACTTATGTACTTTAGTATAGATAATAAGTATAAAAGTCACATGGGTATTTTAAGGGAAAAATAGCAAGATAAATCTCTGAACAAAAGGCTACCTAAGTACTTAAGTACTTTATCTTTATTTAGGGGTCGCATTATATATGGAAAACTTTCTTGTTCCTTAAAGAAAGTTGCGATGAAGATATTATTTTCAAAATAGTGGTAGGGACGATAAAAGATTCCCTATAGCATAGCTGCCAACTTTTACGCTTTCCTCTTACCACTAAAATATTATAGTAAATGTTGTCTTAATTAATCGTCAAAATCTTATGATTAAACAAGACAAAAATCTCTATTAAATTTTAGTGGTAGAAAGAAAGCGTAAAAATTAGCAGCTATGCCTATAGAATGCGACACCTGTGTACAGTACAATTTCAAGGTCTGGCTATCTGGCTTTCAGGGGCAGGGTACTTGCATTCGTAAAATGTTGAAATAATTTAATGACACCAATATTTACAAGAGAATCTATCTGAAAACATGTAAAAGTATATTTTCGCGTACATAATAAAGGTTAAATTTTAATTATAAAATTCAGGTGCCAATGTGGTTATTAGGAATTAAAATTAAGTGATGCCATAACGGCATCACCGCCTCTCAAGGGGTCAAGAAATTTGGTTTGATACCACTCAATATGCTTTTTTTTAAATTTCATTACGTTATTTTAATACGGTATTCTATCATTTTCTTTATTGTGAGCAAAAACCAATGGAGAAATTTACTTCCCGTAGTAAGACAAACACAAAAAAAATTATTTATAACTATTGGGGTAACTGGATCCAGCATGACCCAGTTACCCCGGATACATGTCCCAATTACCCCATTCTTGAAACATTTATGGGGTAACAGGGACACCGGGCTTACACTTAAAAAATGAAGTAAATATGTATAGATACCTAATAATATTAATGTAGTTATATGTCTAATCTTTAAAAAAAAAAGATTGTTTAATAAAAGTACTTACAGTATTTTAATAAACATCCGAGGAAGTTCATTGACGTTGTTTTTAAAAAAAGAAACGTAAATTTTTGACAACCTATCACAGCAAAGACAGAGTTATGATGGACTTGATACACGTTGTTTTAGGAAGTAGAGATAAAGGGGCATTGCTCACAAAAGCTAAAACTTAAAAAACACCAACAGTTTTTAATAAAATAGCCTATGACCCAGTTACCTCGTGGATCGAGTTACCCCAACAAACCTTATAGGGTAGATTTGAACTTTGAATTTTTATTATATAGCTTTTAGTTGCAACCGGAAAAAATTAATAAATATTTTGTACAAAATCAATAATCCTTTTGTATTCTTTATCAAAGTCCTTTATGTGTGAAACACATTTCTTGGTACAATCATGTCGTATTAGACGATTGTGTTCTATAAAAAAAAGTATGTGTCTATGTTGTCGCGATTCTCTCGACATTCTCTCTTAGACTGATTCCTTATTCTTTTTACTTTTGAATGGTTTAATATGTTAAAAAATAAATAAGCATGAAAAAGTCTTAATCTGTGAGGATTTTGATTGCTTGATGATATTTTCAAATTCACAATCCAATTGTCTGTGATGTCTTAGCGGACACGCCGGTTCAGGCCAGTTATGTGCTGGAATGCACCAACATTTGAAGAATCGAATCCAGCGTGTCTGTCTTGACGTCAGAGACTATTGGATTGAACACCACGACAATGCGCCCGCTCACGCGCCGCTCGCCGCCGCCGAAGTTTTGGATAACTTTAACATGGCAATATTGCCGCAAGCTCCCCTACAGACTCTACCTTGCTTCCAGCGAATTTTTTGTCCCCGGTTCAAGAAAGACCTGAAAGGGGAGTGATTTCAGTGGTCCAGGCAGCTTCGATGAGGTCCCTTAACAGCCTTGCCCGCGAAGACTTCCAGAAAGCCTATGAACAATGGAAAAAACGCTGGCAGCGGTATGTTGATGCCCGAGGGTCATATTTCGAAGAATTTTAGTTCTCTGTACAAAAATATTTAATAAATTTTGTATTCTCAGACCTGTCTTGAAACTTAGTGAACACATCAAGATTATCGCACTATATTATCAAATTGACTAGATTTCTATTTCTTTTCAATACTTTATACGCTGTAATTTAATATTTTGGTGTAGCTGTGGAAATGTGACTAGCAGATTCGCTTCAATAATGCTCGTACTCACTATTTATCTCAGCCTAGAAAACCTGGGTCAAACGCTCACATGCTAATAATTATTGATGGGTCGTTCCATATAAAATGAGCAAATCAGCTGTGGCTGACATTTCACAGATTTTAATGAAATTCAGCATGTAAGTAGATCATATATATTTATGAGTAACTATAAAAAAAAAATAGATTTCAGGATTTGTTTTAAGTACGTATTAAAATTTACATTACAAGTTGATTCAAAATCGAGGTTTTGTTTACATGCTTAAAATTTCAATTTTGATAATTAGCCTTAGAAATGGAAAGATTATATTCAAAATTAAGGTATAATTTAAGGTATGGCCATTTGTTAGTGAAAGATTTATAATTGAGGCGACAAAAATTTGACATTATTTATTGGAACGTAATATTACAGACAATTAACTTTGTTTCATAATTAACTCTGGTACATGCGTAAAAATCATAGTTGCATCACTTCTAATGTTTGTCACCAACCCTTACAATGGAGTCGGTTGCGGTAGTTTAGAAAGACTTAATTGGATGCAAGAAGTTCATTTTTTCTACAAAATTAAATCCCATAGTTTTTTCCCGGGTTAGCGGTTACATGATTGCAACTGGTCAACAAAATGAAAAGGCATTGAAAATAACATTATTTTATTTTTATTCAAACAATTCAGCTTTTAAAAACGCATATTTTTATGCTTCATTTTCCTTTTAAAAATGAAAGTTAACACTCTTTTTTTGTCTGCAAATTTTTAATACATCTTTGACGGTATTTACTTTGCTAAAATCAGAAGAGGGAACACAGTAGTTGGAGAAACGACATAAGAGGACATTTATTACGAACTATAACCTAACATTCAGTGAGATTCCATTTAAGATACCAAAGTCATATATGCGCAATCTGAGAGACCAGGAGTTCAAGAACTAACACACGAAAATGAACCACCCGAGCAGCATTACCATTCAGTGGTCAATCTCTGTAATTATTATAATGCTCTCTATTAATTTAGTAGTGTCAAAATAGAGAACATTTTAATACCTGTTCTTACAACGGTCTCATTTCTTACCAAAATACAGTTTAAAGGATCAACTAAAAGAATTGCTTCTTAATTGCCAAAATTTTCTCCACCGCAGAATATAATAAAATATTGTAATGGCTTTCGCATAGTTTTCTTGACCATATGACTTTTTAGAATCACGCTTCGAATGTACTTGTGCGAAATCTGGGCACAGCTTACTGCTTTTTTCTTCCACCGATTCGGCCGCCGAATTGGGCTCTGTTACTGACAATGAGCCTCTGTGCTTTGCACTTTTGTATTCCCCCCACTCTAACTAATAAAATATCTAGTTCTGGGTCGGAAAAGTTTTCCATATTTTCTCTTGTGTGAAAAGTCGCGTTTCAGATGTAGTGGAATTTAAATGACGTATTGTAACAGTTTGATATACAATGCGTCTCAAAAGTATATGGGCAGGCGATTTTATTAAACAACAGTTCAAAAATTGGATCAATAATCTCGAAAAATATAATAAGCATGTAGAATCATAACATAAGTTTGTAACAACAAAGAGATACAGTATAAGGTTTACGGAATTTTTGTAAAAAAATTAAAATCAAAATAGGTTGTCTCAAAAATATATGGACTTTTCGAGTATTTTGTATTTAAATTCAAATTTTGAGCCCATCCCTTTGAATTATCTTGAAAATCCTATTAGGCATGCTTCGAAGAAATTTCTGGAGAATGTGGGACTGTAAAGAGAACTAACTCTGTCCTGCTAGTTACTTTAATTCCTAAATAGTCTAAAATTCACGAATATATGCTCACACCTCTCGTGCAAGTACTCCCTAAATGTTTTCGATTGGATTCAGATCTCGACTGATGGTTGGCCAGTCTGTAACAGTCATTTGATTCTGCGTAAACCAAGCTGTTTTTGAGTGAGAGGTGTGAATTGTCGCATTGCCCTGTTGGAATTTCCAGTTTTCCCTTCCTAAGATATTTCCAATTAGAAGTAGATTGTTTTTGAGGACATTTTGATAATCCTCTGAGCACCTTCGACCATTAGGAAAAGCAATATTCATTTTTACGTTGAAGTAGAATGCGCCACACACCATGATAAAAACACGTTCTTGTTGTTGAGTAATGAACTCGTGAGATTCTCGTCGTAGATCATACCAATAGTATTCCGAGCCATCAGAACCATCGAAATTGAATTATGTTTCGCCACAGAAGAAAACATTTAACAATTCATTCGTCCAATTTATGTTTTTTAGCCCAAAGAACGCGAGGCTTTCTAAGGTGGAATTCAATTTCAGCATGGATGTCCGACACATTCTGCAATATTATGAAAATCGCTTGCCTGTATGCAATGGTGATCAGTAGATCTCGAAGTAGGAAACCCTAAATCCCAAGGAAATTCAAGAAAGGACTGCTATTGGTTTGAAACGGCTCGAAAAATCATTCTATCTTGTCATTGAGATGGTTTTCTTCGTCGATCTGAAAGCTTTTTTGCAATAGCATTGTCACCTTTCGATAAAATTTCACAACCACAGATCATCTACACTTCATCTGTTTTGCAATATCGGAAACTTTTAATATTTTGGACGTCAAATTTTGGCTGTATCAGCTGCAGAGAATTGAACACTGCCAAACATTTTTCAGCTATTCGACAATTGAAAACGAGCAGGGATTTTATATCTCAAAGTGGTTACATTACATGTACAGAAAGCAAAATATGCAATTTCTTTTGATACAGTGGTAATAATAGCAATTCTTTTCATTGTCCATATATTTTTGAGACAGGTTTTTCTTATTTTTTTTTTCTTTACAAACAACCTGTGCAATAAGTCTGATATTTCTCTATTGCAATAAACTTATTATAGTGTGATATTCCATATGCTAATTATTTTTTTCGTGATTATTGCTTCATTTTTGTTTAACTGTTATTTCAAAAAATCGCAAATTCGCCTATCCATATACTTTCGAGACGCACTGTATATATTATTTTCTTACTTAAATATGCAGAATAGTTTAGATCCTTTAGATTGACATTGTCTCGAGAAGAACTTTCCCATATATCGTAGCCTTTTATTTATTAAGTAAAGACTTGTTGCCGTAATTAACACTTTTCTTAGGAGAAACACTATTTTTTGTTTGTTTGTTTGAGTTCATGCTCGGAGTTATGCTGTGACATCAGTGATATCTTAAATTAATAGATGCTAATATACCACAGATTGTATCGCCAAGTATTTATTATCTGTACCACCTGTATTAGCTGTATTTATTATCTGTCTTTATTATCTGTATTGATTCTGTACTACCTGGCATAATGTCATCGCATTTATGTTATTATCTGACCTTGTTCACTCATCTAAGCTATAATAGCCTAGATGCTATTATGGCTATACCCAAGCCTATTCTACAGTATAGTATTTCGTCCCATACATATACATTGATCAAATTAATTAAAGGATATTAAGATTGTGGATGGATCTTGCGGTGGAGAATAGATTAGATTATTGATGCAGTATCAACAGACGAGGCAGGCTATATGAGAAAAAAATACATATGTTTGGCAGAAAATGCATGTATTAAGCATTTGTGTACAAAAGAAAAAAAACAAAATTTGTGCATATGAGAAAAAATGAATTTATACCTTTGAGGTATGGAGTCAATGAAGAGCTGGGGTATTCTGTTCCACTCCTCCAGAGGAGCTCTTTCCAGTTCATTGAGAGTTTGTGTGGGTGATAGACGGCCTTCAACTCGTCTGTCTGGAATATCCCAAACATACTCTATTGGATTCATGTCTGGAGAACTTGCTGGCCATTCCATTCGTATGATTCCTTCTTCGAAAGGGCATCCCCTACCATGTCAGCACTATGTGGCCTACAATTTTCGTCAATTAACATAAAGTCATCTACGATTGCTGCAGGGTAAATAATTGCAAAATTTCTGAAGATCTCATTCCTATATCTCTCCATTTCGAAAAATGTAGAGGTCGGTGGGCCCATGAATATAGATAGTAGATGTCAGTAAAAACTATCATACCCACACCGTCAAATCTTACACTTCCATGCACGAACGCAGGATTGTTTCTAGCGCCACGTTCCCTCCCACTGAAAATACACCTATTTTAAGGATGAACAGAAAAACGGGACTCGTCAGAAAAAAGAATATTGCGCCATTCATTTCTCCTCCAGTTCACCTGCTCTGTTGCCCACTCCCTGCGGGCACCACGGTGCCTTGCTCTTAACGTAACACATACAATTCATTTGCGCGCATATATACCTACATCGTGGAGCCGTTTTCGGACAGTTTGAATTGAAACTGTGGTGTCAGTAGCTGAGCGAAGGTGTTGAAGAAGATTTGCATTCATATTTCTGTGTCTCCGAGCCGTTAGTGCTAACTTTCAATCTTCATTGGGAGTTGTTGCACGTCTATGAAGTTGCCCAGGTCTTCGGCCTGCATCTCCAGTCTCCAAAAATGGTTCCAGATCCTGGAAATCACTCCTTATGAAACACCAGTGCCTTCGGCATACCTTTAGTCACCGATCATCAACTCTAAAAGCTTATGGTTAGGTTAAATGAATTTGTTGAGACATCGCACTCATCGAAGCAAAGTGCTTACTGAATTTTGGTCATTGTTTTCCTCTTTGTCTTTCAGTAAGTGGAAAGCCAAATTTCGTTTGCGGCCGCTAAAGCGTCGTTTTTGACGTCAAACTTAAAATTTGTATACACCAAAGTTTGAAAATGAGAAAAATTTTGCATTTGTGTTTCTTCCATTTTCTGCCAAAACAATTTCGCTTGCAGTTTTATTTTATATAAGGCTTACAATATACTTAAATTTTTTTAACAGTGTATATTTATATATACGTATAATATTTTGATTTAAATGATTATCATATTATAGCATATAACACTAAAATCAATTAATCGAACATTTTTTTTCAAGATTATTTATGCTCACAAAAATCTCTTTTGAAAGTGACAACATTTTTTATGCGATTTTATCTAGTATATAAAAAATTAAATCTGATTTTTTTATTTTGTAATTTTTGAAAATTTTTAATAGGAAGCAAGCATTTTTCTTAGGAAGCAATTTTTTCTCAAAAACAAAATAATAGGATACGAACTAGACAATATGCACTAGATGTATGTTTAATTTACACACAAAATCACCTACAACTTAACAATATAAAGTTTCATAGAAAATTAATTTCGTTCTTCATTTGAAATTTTTTATATGATTTTTAAAATAGAACTTTGCATTAAACTTTCAATTTTTATTATAATACATATAAACTTTCAATTTTTATTATATAGCTTTTAGTTGAAACCGGAAAAAATTAATAGATATTTTGTACAAAATCCATAACCTTATTTTTTTTCGTAAAGGAAATTTATCTCTGAAACAATTTTCTTGGTACAATCGTGTCGTATTAGACGGATTGTGTTCTGTAAAAAAAAAGTACTATATGTCTATGTCGTCGCGATTCTCTCGACATTCTCTGTTAGTCTGATTCTTTTTTCTTTTTACTTTTGAATGGTTTAATATGTTAAAAAATAAATAAACATGAAAAAATATAAATTTGTGAGGATTTTGTTTTCTTGATGATATTTTCAAATTCACAATCCAATCGTCTGTAATGTCTTAGCTGACGCGCCGGGTCAGGTCAGTTATATGCTGGAATGCACCACCATTTGAAGAATCGAGTCCGGCGCTCCTACCAAGACGTCAGAGAGTATTGGATTGAACACCACGACAATGCGCTCGCTCACACGCCTCTCGCCGACGCCGAAAATTTGGCTAAGTTTAACATAACATAACATAATACTTACATATACTATAAACTTATAACTTATACTATAAACTATACTATATTAACTAACTTATACTTAAACTTATACTATAAACTTAGTTAACATAATATTAACTAAGTTTAATACTGCCGCAAGCTCCCCTACAGACCCTACCTTGCTTCCAGCGACTTTTTTGTTCCCCCGGATAAAGAAAGACCTGAAAGAGAAGTGAATCGACACGATTTCAACGATCCAGGCAGCTTCGATGAGGTGTCTTAACAGCCTTACCCGCGAAGACTTCCAGGAATCCTATGAACAATGGAAAAAATGCTGGCAGCGGTGTGTTGGTTCTCAAGGGATTCGATTGGGGGTTGATTCGAAGAATAAATTTTGTATTCTCAGACCAGTCTTGAAACTTAGTGAACACACCCTGTATATCGCACTATATTATCAAATTGAGTAGATTTGTATTTCTTTTCAACTATATACTCCGTAGTTTAATATTATGATGTAGCTGTGGAAATGTGACTAGCAGATTCGCTTCAATACGGCTCGTATTCACCATTTATCTCTGCCTATGAAACCTGGGTCAAACGCTCACATGCTAATAATTATTGATGGGTCGTTCCATATAAAATGAGCAAATCAGCTGTGGCTGACATTTCACAGATTTTAATGAAATTCAGCATGTAAGTAGATCATATATATTTATGAGTAACTATTAAAAAAAAAATAGATTTCAGGATTTGTTTTAAGTACGTATTAAAATTTACATTACAAGTTGATTCAAAATCGAGGACTTCCAGGAATCCTATGAACAATGGAAAAAATGCTGGCAGCGGTGTGTTGGTTCTCAAGGGATTCGATTGGGGGTTGATTCGAAGAATAAATTTTGTATTCTCAGACCAGTCTTGAAACTTAGTGAACACACCCTGTATATCGCACTATATTATCAAATTGAGTAGATTTCTATTTCTTTTCAATACTTTATACGCTGTAATTTAATATTTTGGTGTAGCTGTGGAAATGTGACTAGCAGATTCGCTTCAATAATGCTCGTACTCACCATTTATCTCAGCCTAGAAAACCTGGGTCAAACGCTCACATGCTAATAATTATTGATGGGTCGTTCCATACAAAATGAGCAAATCAGCTGTGGCTGACGTGTCACAGATTTTAATGAAATTCAGCGTGTAAGTAGACCATTTTTATTTATGCGTAACTATAAAACAATAGATTTCAGGATTCTTTTTAAGTACGTATTAAAATTTACATTAAAATTTGATGCAGAATCGTGGTTTTGTTTACATGCTTAAAATTTCAATTTTGATAATTAGCCTTAGGAATAGAAAAATTATATTCAAAATTATTTATAAATAAGAATGAATAATAAATAACAAATTGTCGTAACTTTTTAATTGTATTTTTATTCCATAATGAGAAAAAAAGAAGTAATGAAAATTTTTGAGTGATAAAGGAAATATATTTATAACTCGTTTGAACATGAAGGAAAGCTCTTACAGGTTTAAAATTACTTGACGTTATAGCTAAAAGAATATATTTTAAATAACGAAACTTTCATCTTGCCTTTTTATTCCTTAATGAGAAAAAAAATAAATAGTAAAAAATGCGGAGGGAAAAAATCAATGTTTCTATCTCTTGTTTGGATGTGAAGGAAAGCTCTTTAATTTTTAAAATTATTTGACTTTATATATAAAAGTACATATCTTAAATATAGATTTTTTTGTTCGTGCTTTCAGTTTATTTTTGCGTGAAGAATATTTTAAATTAGAGTAGAAAAATTACTGAGTTGAACAAAGAAACATAATTTAATCCTGTATCAATGCAGAATGCAGATGGCAGCACTAAATATATTTTTCTTGAAATCGTTCGCAATATTGTAAAAAACACACAAATTTGAAATGGAATGTAATAATTATTATACTTTTAACCCGATTTTGTTATGTTAGGAATCAAAAGCAATCTTGAACTTTTTTTAAGCATATCATGGGATTATTGATCTTTACGTCTATTCAATATTTTTATCGTCTAATTTTTCCTTTATTTAAATTTTTAAGCATATAAAAGAGAGAAATGGGATTTTGAATAAGAATGGGATTCTTAATATGTAACACTATATCAGGCATCAATTTCACAGATGTTTTTGAATTCCTTTGATTTTTATAACGTTTTTAATTTTCTCAAAATTGACAAATTTTCAGTTTTTACAACTAATTTAAGATAATTCATAGCTTTACAAAATTATCATTGTAGAAAAATATGAAGGTAATTTTCCAGAGGTTAGAACATTATAAAAAGATTTTAGTTTATGTTAAATAGTTTTCAAGATATGGAATTTCAACCTTACAACTTAGAACGATTGCAGACATGTCACAAGTTTTTTAAATGCCCAGACCTTCTAAAATATTTCATTTTTTGTTGAGATATTTTGCATGCTGAATATGAACTGAATCTCTGTACCAAATTTTATTAAAATCGGTTACTATGTGGCTACGACTTTTTTTTTCTTTTTAATTTTGTTCATTTTGCGTGGAATGACCCCAATCTGAGTTGATTTGAGTCGCGTATAGTCCAATTAAAATAATTGGAAATTTCATCTGAGCGTTCGACCGAGCTTTTCTAGGTTGATGTACTTGGAAAATACGAACATAATTCTTTTACTCACCATGTTCCTCAATTTAGAAAACCTAGGTCGAACGCTAAAATGATATTCACGATACATATGATTGGACCTGGCCAATGCGAAGACCAATCTTAATGGCGTATACCATTTGAGCGTTCAATCGGCTTTTAATAGGTTGAGGTAGATGGTGAATACGAGCTTTAGTCTTTCTTATTACTACGTTAGTAAGGAAATGTTTTATATGCAGTTTAGGTTCTGTTATTTACTAAATTTTTCTTGTGTGCTTTTATTTTGATAGATTCCGTTTGCATAAAACCTTTGAAGTTCCTTTTGATTAGAGATTTTGTATCGATATGCCTCCAGATGAGCACAGGCATGCTCCACAAGGTTTTCAAAATCGATCCTTCAATTATTATAATTCAATGACTGCTCAAAGACGCATTTCTAGTTACTGTTTGAAAATGTTTAAAGAATTCCACCCAAAGGAAACTTTCTATATATAATATCAATGATTTTTTAATTTACATTTTTATAGCAAATTTAATATTTTGAATTATATTCTTAAATTTTAAGAACCATTTTTGTATAAATTTTGTAAAGAACAAATATTCTGGTAAAACCCGTACCCTCGTGTGCCAAGCGTCCCAAAATTGGGACGTTTTTATTTTGTCATATAAATCAGCATTTGTTTTATTTGTGCATTTTTTTTTTTTTTTTTTACCAATTTCTCATTTATTCCACACCATTTACTAACCGCTAGAGAAAATTTGACGCAAAAAACAAATTCAAGCACTAATTGCACACATAGCAGCTGATTGTAATATGCGTGAAAAATAGTATCATGATTTAATTTAGTTAACAGGCTGATTCAATTAGCCAGCGATTTAAGTAATAGGCCCATAAAGGACTAACTCCAATAACTCAAATCATCTAAAGCGTCGAATATGGGATGCCGCTGTGACGACAACATTTTTCGTTGAAACTATTTCGCTTCCCATATTGGATAATTCAGTTTTGTTTATTTAAACGTGGTAAAATTTCAATATTCTTCTCCATGGGATGGAACGCTACCTTAAATTGAACCGTAGAATCTCTTATCATACAAATGATTTTTTTTAATATGAATGACTTTGTGACAGTATTTCCGTTTAAAGTTATCGAGAATTGCTTAGCCCTTTAGTGCGGACCTTTGCACATATATATGCAAACAACACTGTTTTCAATTTAATAGATTTTTTTAATTCCCATATACCTAATTCACACCAGGATAATAAAATAACAATATTTCTTTAATTAAAAATCCGACATTCCGTTTTTAAATAAAACGAAATTAACCATTAAAGCGTTCTGTTGTAAAGTCAGATTCTTGGATATACGTAATTTCTAGAACGTATTCTATTATGGGAATTAAAGGGTTAAAGGTTAAGTTTTTATGAAATAAATAATTATATAAAATAAGGTATTTGTAGACATTCTTATTAAAGTATTTACTAATTTGAATTATTTTAGCTAAAACCAGCCACACGGCAGCAATTTTTACTTATATTGCAGATGTGCAACATAAGAAAAGTTTGACGTATTATATGAAAAATATATCTATGATTTTTTTCCATTATTTTTCCTGTGCAATAAACCTTCCAGAGTATCATATATATTTTTTTCGAAACAAAATAAAAAATCGCGCATTTAAGGGTTAATACCGATACAATTGACTAATTTAGACGATCCAAAAAGTGGGATAAACATTCAAAATGAAGGTGAGGAGTGTTAACTAACGGTGCGTAAAAGATTACGTAAAACATTCATTAAAAAATGTAGGTCACATACGTTTATAAAATTATTTCAGTGTTTTAATTTTTTTGAGCAATTTATAATTTTGATTATTTATACTAATGTTTACTTATTACTGCCATTCGTAATATTCGTTCATCTTTTTGAAAAAAATTACCGCCCGTTATAAATGTATTTTTTTATTTAAAACATTTCTGTTATTATTATTTTTTTCTTTTTTAAAGGAGGTAAAAATTGGAAGAGATTGGCAATCAAATTACTCTAAGAACACAAAAATATTTTAAATGTGAAAGTGCATGGGAAAAACCAATCGACTAAAAGAAAGCAGCATAATAAAAATTACAAATTTATCATGCAGATACTTCATGTTTTAATAAGAAACATTTTTTTTTTCAGTGGAAAATAAGAAAAGAAAAAATTAGTGTCAGCAAGTCATAAAACAGAATTTTTCACTTGTAAAATTGAACCCCCCGCCCCCCTACAAAAAAAAAAAAAAAAAAAAAAAATCATTTACATTTGTTAAAAAGTCTAGGTATCGGCTTGTAGTTTGCACCAGATAACTACTTACAGTGTCAGGCATATTTCTTTTTTTAATTAAACAACTGGTTAAATTTTATTTCAAATTTTCTTGCTTATGAAAATTAAGTTTTTTGGTGCACAAACTCTGATAAGATAATTTGTAATTTCTAACGAGTTTATGAAATGTAAGCAGATTTATAAGACTTTTTGAATGTTTGCTTTTTTCTTTTATCGCGAAGAAGTCCGCATTTTTAACTGGTGCTTTTGGTGTAAACGCGACCTCGAGGCCACAACTTGTTACATATGTTTTTTTATAAATTCATTTAATCAGAATATACTTATGAACATATTTGCACTACCTTTTTATCTATTGCTCACAAGAAGTACGACATTTTAAATTTTATGGTGTAAAATGCATTTAGATACTACAAATTGATATTTTTTATGTATTTTTATGAAAATATAAACTGATTAATTTGACACGTTGTATACAAGCATGTTATACATATCCGATTTTTTTTTTTTTTTTTTTTTTTTTTTTTTTGTATAGGAAATTTATTTTTTATTGTATTTACTAATTTCCTTTTCTTTTATCGCAAATTACACCTTAACTTTATGCCATACAATGTTTTGACAGAAAAAGATTAATACTTTCAACCGCCTCTGATTAGGAATTAAATTAAGTGCTATTTATTTTAAACGGGATAAAGTTTCAAAATTCTTCTCTCATCTAAAAGAGCCTCAAAATAAACGGTACCCTAGAATTTCGTTTCAAGCAAATGATGGATTAAGACAGATGACTCTCTGACGGAACATCAATTTAAACAATTTTAGAACGTTGTTTAGTGTCAATAAAAGTGGTTAATTTGATAGATGCCGGGGATAGAATAAAGTGGCAAAATGAAGGAGGGTTAACTAATGATGCTTAATAAATACGTAAAATTGTAAATTGAATTTGAATCGGCTTTTTCGTCAAGTAATTTTTAAATTCAAAGTGTGGTGTAACACAACTTTAGAATTTATTTCGATTTTTTTCTAATGTATTTCTATAAAGAAATATGCTTGAAAATGCCTTGAAATACAAATCCTGCTAAAGACAGCTTTGATAGAAATTAGCGTATTACAACTCATATGAAAAATTGCAACTCATATGATTTAACAATTATGTATTAAAAATAAATACACTATGCTAAAAGGTACACACATTAAAATACAATAAACATCAACGTTCCATTTCGCATATACGAACATATAATATTCGAATATTGAGTGAAAAAATGTTTCTTATTTTACATTTTCTGCATGCGGGGGGTGGACCGCAAAAAGACCGAGCGCCGACTACTAACGTTCTGAAAAAAGAAGGGACTACTCTCAGGTTAAGAACTTTGCATGGACCACATTTACTGATTTTTTTTTCTCATCCATAAAAGGCGCTTTTATTTTACATCATGCATTTTCTCTGACATAAATTGACTAAAAGAATTTTTAATATAATATATGGGGTAAATATATTAAGTATTGGTATTTTTGAAAGTTATAAAATTTCGAAATTCTACCCATATGAAAGAATACTGCCTGGAATTAATCGGTAACGATCAAACTTCGTTTCAAAACAGATGATGGATTAAGATAGATGGCTTCCCGACGATATAACAATTTAAACACTTTCCGAATATATTGTTTGATAGTTATTTTGAAGCATATGGTGTTTTTGGTAAAAAAAAAGCGTGATTTTAAAAGGATATATTAAAGTTTAAAATGTTAGTAAAACTGTAGATCGTAGAAAAATTAAGTACTCCAATCAAATTTTTTTCTAAATATACACGATGTTCCAAAGTTCAACCCATAAATTAAGAGGGGTGATAGAAGTTATAAAGAGGATGAAAATGTGCCATAGAACATGGGGTCGCAAACCACTTAATTAGTCACAAATACAGAGTGTTTTACACTAACTGTAGTCGGCTTGACGGTAATAATTTTGCGAAAAATAAAAACATTGCAATAAGATTGCAACAATATGTACCTCGTTTTGTATGAAATGTGATAACATCACAAACAGTTCTGGAAAAACAGTATACTCAAACAATCGATGTTGATGTTACCGTATGAGCTGATAATCACAGTCCAAAATGTGGAGCGTCAAGTGCTGGCGCGTATAATGGAAAATTCTACCATTTTTTATGTTATGATATTTACAACAAACGTGAGCTGAGCATGCCTATTAGTCTCTCTTAGGCTGCCTAACCTTCCCACCTATGCGAACTGATATATCCGTTCACTAAGCTGCAGGTTTCACTGCAATAGAAGAATTATTTCAATTAATATAATTCTACAAATATAATGAAGTTTTAAAATATTTTGTTATGAGTAATACTCTCAAGGTCTATATTCTGATATGTAATTAAATTTTCGATGTCTTGTTGGAAAAATCACCTTCTTTAGATTAAAAAAAAAAAAATGCAGAGAAAACAACATTAAAATTTTGCCCTTTTGCCCGGCGATCAGAGAGTTAAAAGTTTCATTATAATATACTTCAATTTTCTTCAAGTTATTACCGTCAACCAAAGTGCGGTTAGCTTAGGATATCCTGTATTTGTGATTAAATAAGTAGCCCGCGACTATAGTATAGCAACTATAGTTCTATAGTAAGTTTTCATTCTCTTGATGCCTTCTATCGCCCCTCTTAATTTGTCGGTCGTATTTTGGAACACCCTGTATATTTATATATATATATATAATTGTAGAATACTTCACGGTTAGTAGATCATGCTCGAGTTCTTAATTTTCGCTTATAACTAGTTATTATTTCAAATGTGAATGGTTTTGTTCAATCAACTGATATTCATAAATTACTTCAATAATATGCAAAATTTAAAGCCAACGTAGGCCTTTTACAAAAACTAAATTTTTCTGTGTGGTATTACATTATCAAAATTGGGATTTGTGGAAAATAAATTACGGCTTAAAATTGTATCTAAGCTATTTAAAATGATTTTTGGTTCGTCTTCTATTTGATTGTAAAAAATTTCAATATTTCCATCTTGTTAAGAATCATTTATGATTCCTTTAGTGTCTAATTAGTCAAAAGCACTCTAATTTTTATAATAAGCTTTAATGAAGTCCTTGAAAACTAAAAGAAAAAAAATGAACGAATCAAATAAGAGAAAGAAAAAAGTATACAAAAAAAAATGGAGGTTTCAAACATCTCTCTGATCAACTCACTAATCTCAAAGTGTATACCCTGCGATCACTGCACCTCATACACGCCGCTTGCACATCCCACAGAAAACAAAACAAAAATGAAATCGGCTGCTTCTGCTATGTTTTTCATTCGGTCAATCTGATAATGACATTCTCATTGATCTAAAATGGAATTTCGAGAACTGAAGTTAATAAAATTTCACTCGAACTTTTTTTTTCGTATTTCGAATTGTTCGGCAACTGGCGAATTCAAGAACCAAGTTTCTATTCTATTAGATGTACTGACGCCAAATATATTGAGCGAATGTTATGATCATCGAGAATATTTTAAATAAAACACCAAAATTAGTTATAAATTGATTTTCAATTCATATTATCATTGCTATTATGAAAGGAAGAATAGTATAAAAAATGTTTAAAATGTCAAATATGTCAACATTCATGAAATCTCTGAAACATTTTATGTACTTATTTACCTTTATTATTTTTAGTTATTTAATCTTATTTTTTATTGGTGGGAATAATGTTAAGTTTTGGAGTTACTTCCTTTGAACAGTGGAAAACGTCATAAAGAAATTCCTTAGTGTGAGATAAATTGTCAATGTGTAAAAAGAAGCATTAAAAAAATGGAAACTGACAGAACACATTTTATTTCTTTTTTAGAGAATATTTTTTTGGTTTTAAAAAAAGTAGATAGAAAGTTAGAGAGGGGTAGCAAGAGAGCATACATTAAACCGTTATTTATTTATGATTTTTTTAAATTAAACTAAGAGGCAAACTGTATTATGAAAAATCTGTAAAAATTGTTGTCCGTATTCGAAAAGAATTTTTAACATATTATCCAAAAAACTATATTCCTTTCACAACGGACTTTTTTAACGTTGCCCGAAGTACATAGATAACTTCTAGACGGGTGCCAAAATACAGTTACTATTTTATTGATCATACATCACTTCTAAACAATGCATAATTGGAATTTTGAATGTCATCATATACGTAAAATGCTCTGATGGATGAAATTTCTTTAAAAACTGTAGCTTAATTTAGTGAAAATTTATAACTTTTAAGGGGGTCCGGGACGCAAAAATCTTCAAATTCTGCAAAAATATTTTATTTCAATAAAAATTTCTCTGTTTTTTTTTCTTGGTTAAAATGATATTTAAATAATGTTTCTATCTCAATTAGAACAAAAAAATATAAAATTTTTAGTTTTGGTTTGTTTTCAAAATTTATCTTTCAAGCAATGGCTGTCATGGAAACGACTTCTTGTAAAATTGCGTTTTTCTTCATGATAGGTTTTTTTCACCATTTCTAATATTTAAATTCTTATAACTCGAGAACCGTTAAAGGTAACGGGTTCAAACTTGGAACATTTCTTTTTCAATTGTTTTACTTTAATTTTGATTCAGCATATTTAAAAAAAATATTGACTTTTGAAAATATGATTTTTTTAGTAAAAGTTGCACCACTTTTTTTTTCCTTAAATATTTTTTATTTTTTTATAAGTTAATATTTTTAAAAATGCTGTATCAAAATTAAAACTTATATATTTCTGCTTATTTAAATGAAAAAAAAAATTGAAATCCTATAAATAATATTACGAGTTATAACGATTTTAATTTACCCCACCTTTTTTAAAAATTTTAAATTTAAAACATGTTCTAAGAAATTATGAGAAGTTTTATTATGTGATTTTGTTTAAAAATGATAAGGTTAACCATCACAAAAAAATTCAAAAGTTTTACTCAATAAAAAAAAAAAAAAAAATTCAAAATGTGTTCCGGACCCCCTTAAAATAACTTTCAAGCATAAAAATTATAAATCTACCTCACAAATGGGCATTCATTTGCTATAATAACGTAAAGTAAATAGTGGAACGGCTAACACAATTAGAAATGTATTGCACAGGAAATATCAAATAAATAACAAGAAAGAAAAAAAAAACATGCGTCAAGTATAGTTTATTAAATACTATCCAGTACATTCAGAATAATGTAACAAAACTCCGCCGTTTAATAAGATGGAAGATAATGAAGTCTACGTAAAAAATTTGGAAAACTCATAACACATTTAAAATACATAATTTCAGCAATTCTCATATACAGCTAAAAATTATCCGAGTACATTTGTGAAGCCCTGTATATGAGCTATAGATTTGTATATATACTACACACTAGTATGCAATATTTGGTTCAGTTAGAAAACACATAACACATGTGAAAATTCCCCTTCAATAATTTACTTCAATAAACGGAATTGTAGTTGAAATATTTTGTGCAAAACTGTATATGATCTGTAGATTCGTATGTATACTACATAGTAGGCTAGCATTTAGTGAAGTTAGAAAACACATAACACAGGTGAAAATTACTCCTCAACATTTTACGTCAGTAAATGTAAATATACTCAAATTATTTTGTACAGCCCTGTTATTGAGTTTATACACATAGATAGTCCGAGAGCCGGCAGCACAGACAACCACCTCATCGAGTTGGAGGCTGAAATTCCAGAATTAGCTAAGACTCGATTCCCATATTAAAACTCAATTGGTCTGCCAAGTCATATCTTTGTGGAAAACACCTAAAAACCCGATTTTAGCGGTCGACTCGTGGGTTTACCATTGTGTTTTCCTGAACCAAAAGGTATGAAAACACGGCGGACTGGGAGCAGGAAAACACAATGGTAAACCTACAAGTCAACCGGTAAAATCGGGTTTTTAGGTGTTTTCCACCAAGACATGACTTGGCAGACCGATTGTGTTTTAATATGGGAATCGAGTTTAACAAATTCTGGAATTTCAACCTCCAACTCGATGAGGTGGTTGTCTCATGATTCGTACGACTCCTTGAATTTTGTAAACCAGAAAATTTTTCGGCACCAATATTATCTTATAGGAAATCTCTTCTTAAAGGAAGGCGAAATTTTGCGCGTTTAACCTACATTTCTTTTTCTATAAAAATATACTGGTAGTTTTCCTGGTGAAATAACGTTATCCGTGCGAGCCATGTGTTTGTGCTGCCGGCCCTCGGTCAAAGAGTAATATGAAAAAAAAATGGTTACATTTAAAAACGCATACCTAAACTTGAAAAGCATTTCCAGAAATTATCGCTCAAAGATTGTACTGTAGCAGAATTGTTTTGCCTGTCTCTGTAAATGTATGATTAACCTTGTGAATAGCTTCTTCTATAGAAAACATCTTGTAGTGAACATATATGACATGCAGTGAGTCCATAAAGTCTCTTTCCAAGTACAGGCGTTAATTAAATACAATGCTGAACAAATGCAAACTTGAAAAAAGTATTTTATTTTAAGATGCAATTATTAAAGTTTTTTTAACAGCAATCACTGAACGTTTATATGCGTACCATTAGTTGCGTGAAGAACATGAAGGCGATACTCGATTTCCAGCCACGTCCTCTGCAATAATGTGTTATCAATTGTTCCGATGGCGTCTATGATCCTTAGCTTCAGGTCAGCGGTACCCCGCACCTTTATTCGGTATACACAATCTTTAACATATCCCACAGAAAGAAATCCAGGGGCGTGATATCAGGTGAACTATGTTGCAATCAATGAACCTTTATATACGTACCATTAGCTGCGCGAAGCACAAGGCGATACTCGATTCCCAGCCATGTCCCCTGCCACAATGTGTTATCAATTGTTCCGATGGCGTCTATGATCCTTTGCTTCAGGTCAGTGGTACCCAGCACTTTTGTTCGGTATACATGATCTTTAACATACCCCAACAGAAAGAAATCCAGGGGCGTGATATCAAGTGAAATAGGTTGCAATCAGTGAACCTTTATATACGCACCATTAGCTGCGCGAAGCACAAGGCGATACTCGATTTCCAGCCATGTCCTCTGCAACAATGTGTTATCAATTGTTGCGATGGCGTCTATGATCCTTTGCTTCAGATCAGGGGTACCCAGCACTTTTGTTCGGTATATACGATCTTTATCATACCCCTACAGAAATAAATCCAGGGGCGGGATATCAGGTGAAATAGGTTGCAATCATTGAACCTTTATATGCGCACCATTAGTTGCGCGAAGCACAAGGCGATACTCGATTTCCAGTCATGTGCTCTGCAACAATGTGTGATCAATGGTTCCGATGGCGTTTATGATCATTTGCTTCAGGTCACTGGTACCCCGTATCTTTGTTCGGTATAGACGATTTTTAACCTACCAGCACTGAAAGAAATCCAGGGGTTGGGTTGGGTTGATTTTTGACGGCCAATTATCTACACGAGGGATATAGGCCCGGGGGGGAGTGCCCTCCGTGGGGGTCTTTCTAAGGGAACCTAATCCGTATTAACGCATGGAAGATCCACGGCTCGAAGAAAACCACGAAAACTCCGAACGATTAGGCCGACGGGCGCGATTGGGATCGAACCCAGCACCCCCCGTCTACCAGCTTCGAGAGCAGAACCTAGAAATCCAGGGGCGTGATATCAGGTGAACTAGGTTGCCAGGCTATTGGGCCATCTCGCCCAATCCACCGCCCTAGACATGTTCCGTTAAGGATATTACGAACATCGCCAATCCCATTTGGTGGTGTTGGCCCTTGCTGGAAAAAGACGTTTGGTTAAAGATTATCCATATCCAACTGTGGTGCCAAAAATTAAGTTAAAAGGTCTAGGTGCACACCTGCAGTTATTGATTTCTCTACGAAGAAAAATAGACTTGGTTCTTCCAAATGTTATCTAAAATACACAAAACAGAGGATAATAAAAACTTTAATAGTAACCTGAGTATCTATAACAAATTTCATTTTCATCTCATCAAAAAAAAAAAAAAAATATATATATATATATATGGATGCAATGTATCCTCTGAATAACGGTTACCAGTGAAACCGATGAAAAGTGACAGCTATTCAGATGTGGGTGTTATTCAGAGTTTCAATTAAAAAAAAATCATAATTACATAAATTTAAATAGAAATACACAGTCATTTTAATTAATCCTCATTGTTTTAATACATTAAAAAAATCAGTGATTTGCAGTTGCTTTTTTTCTGCAAATATCTTTCTCCAAAGAAATAATAGTATGAGTTGTTACACTGTAAAAAAACGACATTTTTACAGTACAAAGTATTGTTCATCTCGAGCACAAACTCGATCACAGTGAATGTGCTGTATCGTTCTTTGGTTTCCTGACTATATTAACATGGAAAATACAGTAGTTGCGTAAAATTAACACCACAATGTGCTGGCAATTTGGACGCCAGCAGTTTATGCTTTAAAAAAATGTGTCCAAATTGCCAGCACATTGTGCTGTTAATTTTACGCAATTACTGTATTTTCCATGTTAATATAGTCAGGAAACCAAAGAAAGATACAGCACATTCACTGTCATTGAGTTTGTTCTGACAAATCTACAGTGTTTTTTTTTTTTTTTTTTTTTTTTTACAGTGTAACTGTATAAAGCTGTACAACTCATCATCATTATGATTTAATGCAAAATTTTTGATTTCACGAATGTTCGTAGAAAATTTGGTATATGTGTTAATCTATACTCCTATTATAAAGAGGAAAAAATTGTTTATTTGTCGGAGGTAAGCTCTGGAACTACCGAGCCGATTCCAAAAGTAATGGTATCAAAATGATGGTTTTAGTCCAACTTAGAACATAGGCTATATCTTATGTCGGTGCTACTACCCTAAAGGGGGTGTAGGAGCAAAAAACGTTCTAAAAATGCGATTTTAGCGTTACTGAAGGGCCTAGAAATATGAAATTTTGAATATTAGTTACTTATAAGATATAAATTATGTCTAAGAACAGTTCTTATACAATTCGAAATTTGAAAGAGGTGAAAATGCACAAAAAGCGTTCTAAAAAACGTTCAAAATGGTAGTTTCTACACAATCTCTGGAAATATCAAACCGATTTAAAAAATATTGGTGTCAAAATGATGGTGACAACGCTTGCTCCAAGATAGGCTATGTTTTATGTCGGTTCCACTACCCCAAAGGGGGTGTAGGAGCAAAAAACGTTCTAAAAATGCGATTTTAGCGTTACTGAAGGGCCTAGAAATATGAAATTTTTAATATTAGTTACTTATAAGATATAAATTATGTCTAAGAACAGTTCTTAAACAATTCGAAATTTGAAAGGGGTGAAAATGCACAAAAAGCGTTCTAAAAAACGTTCTAAATGGTAATTTTTACACAATCTCAGGAAATACCAAATCGATTTAAAAAATATTGGTGCCAAAATGATGGTGACAACGCTTGCTCCAAGATAGGCTATATTTTATATCGGTGCCACTGCCCCAAAGGGGGTGCAGGAGCAAAAAACGTTCTAAAAATGCAATTTATGTGTTACTGAAGGGCCTAGAAATATGAAATTCGAAATATTAGCTACTTAGTAGATATAAAGGATTTCTAAGAACAGTTCTTAAACAATTCGAAATTTGAAAGGGGTGAAAATGCGCGAAAATCGTTCTAAAAAACGTTCTAAATGGTGGTTTCTACACAATCTCAGGAAATACCAAACCGATTAAAAAAATAATGGTGTCAAAATAAGGTTGTCAAAATGACTGTGTCAACACTTGCTCCAACATAGGCTATGTTTTATGTCGGTGCCACTACCCGAAAGGGGGTGCAGGAGCAAAAAACGTTCTAAAAATGCAATTTTTGCGTTACCGATGGGCCTAGAAATATGAAATTTGAAATATTAGCTACTTATTAGATATAAAGGATTTCTAAGAACAGTTCTTCAACATTTCGAAATCTGAAAGGGGTGAAAATACGCGAAAAGCGTTCTAAAAAACGTTCTAATGGTGGTTTCTACACAATCTCAAGATATACAAAACCGATCTAAAAAATAATTGCGTCAAAATGATGGTGGCAACCCTTACTCCAACATAGGCGATGTTTTATGTCGGTGCCATTACCCCAAAGGGGGTGCAGGAGAAAAACGTTCTAAATTGCGGCTTTTCGTTACGGAAGGGCCTAGAATCGTGAAATTTGGAATGGTACTTAGTTATAAGATATTAATGATCTCTAAGGACATTTCCTAAAAAAATCGAAATTTAAAAGGGGGTCAAAATGCGCAAAAAACGTTGTAAAAAACGTTCTAAATTCCAATTTCTATGCAATCTCAGGATGTACTGAACCGATTTCAAATATAATGGTGTAAAAATGATGGTGACAGATCTTACTCCAAGATAGGCTATATTTTATATCTGTTTCCAGTACCCCAGAGGAGATGCAGGAGCAAAATCCGCGAAAATCGTTCTAAAAACGTTCTAAATGCCGATTTGTCGGCAATATCTCAGGAAGAATGAATCTGTTTTTAAACGTAATGGTAGGAAATTGATGCTGACAGCCTCTGCTCTAACATAGATGCTATTTTATGTCGGTATCACTATCACCAAGACGTTGCAGGAGCAAAAAAGCGTTCTAAATTTCGATTTTTGTGATCGGTATGGGCTAGAAATTTAAAATTAGGCAAGGTACATCTTTATTAGATATGAATGATCTTTAAGAACACTTTCGAAAATATTGGAAATTTAAAAAGGGGTGAAAATGCGCGAAAAGCGTCCTAAAAACGTTCTAAATTGCGATTTCTACTCAATCTAAGGAAATACCAAAGCTATTTCAAAAGTAATGGTTGCAAATGAATGGTGACAGTCCCTGCTATAACATAGGTTATATTTTATGTTGCTGTCACTACCATTTGAGGGTTGCAAAAGCAAAACATGTTCTAATTTGCGTTTTTTGCACAACTGAGGGGTCTAACACTTTGAAGTATGGCATGGTATTTACTTACAAGATGCAACTGCTTTCTAAAAACAGTCGAAAGAAAATTCCAAATTTACAAAAATGAAGTTAATGAAAAGCGTTATAAATTACAATTTTTAAGCAAACTTATAAATTACCAAACCGTTTAAAAAAATAATGATGATAAATTTTGGTGATAGAACCTGCTCAAACATAAGCTATATTTTATGTCTGTTCCACTACCACCAGAGGGTTGCAGGAGCTAAAAACATTCTAAATGGCGATTCCTGCGATACTGAAAAGGCTAGAAACTTTAAATATGACATGGTAGTTACTTATAAAATATAAATGCCCTCGAAAGAACGTCGAAAATAAATTCGAATTAAAAAGGGGTGAAGGGAAGGGAAGGTGCGAAAAGCATTCTAAAAATGTCCTAAATCACGATTTCTATGCAATTTCAGGGAATATAAACCGATTATAAAAAAATAGTTGCGAAAAAATGGTAACAGTCTCTGATCCTACACAGGCTATATTTTATGCCGTTGATTCTACCACCTGGGGTTCACAGGAACAACAAACGTTCTAAAAAGGGGCTTTAAAAGCTTTTTAAATTACGTTTCTGTGGAATATTAGGAAATAACAAACCGATTTCAAAATTAATGTTGGCAAATTAATGGTGACAGTTCCTGTTTCAATATAGCCCTTTATGTTCAGAGAGGTGGTAGGATTTGGAATTTGACATGATAATTAATTTTAAGATGTTAAAAAATTCAAAACTTCAAACGAATACTCAAATGAGCGTATTCTGCCTAATGCAGTGTAATAATAATGTTTAATCAAACTGTATTTTAAATAGTAATTTTTGAATTATTCCTAAAAGTAATAAGTACCTTTTAATAAAAAATACCCTTTTAATTCAAATAAAATATTACCTTTTAATAAATTAAAATATTACCTTTTAATAAAATAAATTATTACCTTTTAATAAAATAAAAATTTAGTTAGTACCTTTTAATAAAAATTAGACATATAAATATCACTTGGCATATTTCAAATATTACGCGAGCAAAGCCGCGTGGTTTGCTAGTACTGGAATATTTAGGTGATTCTATAATCTCTTCCATATCCCCTTCCGCGTCACTTTTCTCTTCCTCTCTCCTATCTTCCACCATTTGCTGTATGAATCAAATGTAGCAGTAACTGCCAAATCTTTGTCCAGACACACAAACTATTGGCGTTTGTGTTAGTTATAATTGCTGTACTAAGAATATTATCTAAATTTCCCCCATCATTATTGTCTTAATTTTCTATGTCTAGTTTTGGAAAAGCATTAAGTGTTCAAGAGATTAAGTAACATTTTGTTGATATATGAAGTAAATTTTGTTTGATCTGCTCAAGATTATGGTTTTCAAATAAATATGAAATTGTACCAGAAACTGTAAAATAAAATTTCTGTTGACTTTTCAGCGGCCGTTGTTCAAAATTGCGTATTTAGAGATTCGTACTAATGTTAATGCTATGGCATGTGTTTGGTTCCATGAATATGTGGCGGTATTCGGAGGTTGTCGTTGTTTAGAAGTGACCGTTCAAGGAGGTTTTACTGTGTATGAATTTTTGAAGTTGGAAAGAGACTTTGTGGACACCCTATATTTCTATTTGAATATATTTCAAAAAGAGTAAAATAATTAAAATAAACTACTAACGACATTTCTTTATTGACCATAATGAAACAAACTTCTTTTGAGTGACTCGGCAAATTCTACAAACTTCGTTTTCAAAACCGAACATGAAATGTAAAACTTAAATAACATATATATCAATCAACCGACCATCCGAGTTTTTTTAAACGAGTTAAAACGCAGATTGACACACAAACCTATTTCATAACATTTTTAGATATGCTGCACGGTAAATTGAAATGTCTGAAATTCAGACATATAAGTGTCTGAAACGGAGTGTTCAATTTTCAGACATTTTAAAGTGTCTAAATTTTTAAGACGCTTGTATGTGTCTAAATTTAAGACACTTCAAATGTCTGAAATGCATCCATGTTTGACCACCTTTAATTTCTCTGCAAAAGCAGCCATTTTTTCGGAAAGCCTTATACACAGAAAAAAAAATCCTTCAAAATATAAAAATTGTACCGCCAATCAAGACGCCAGTACAATTTACGTATTTTAATGAAAATTTTCTTCAATTTCTGGAAAAATTTATTTATTTATTTATTGGAAAATTTCTGTATTTAAAAAAAAAAGAGAGAGAGAAAGGTACACATGTATTTCAATACAGTCTCGCACATTTTACATGATTAACTACTTTTACTCAATTTACAACAACATCGTAACATATACCTTAACAACATTGCACCTACCCGTCGCCGGATACGAACTCGCAACCTTATGGTCTGTAGACTATGCGATAATCCCTCTCGGCCACGATTTCACAGCTAGGAAGTTCAAATATTGTTAGTTACTTGTGACTCACAATTTATTTTACAGAAACGGTAAATATTTTGTCTATCTGCTTATAATTTTGAAAGATTTCACACATCTTCTCTCTAGAATTTTGAATATTTTGCTTTTCCTGCAATGTAAGATTAGCAGAAGGTTTATCTACTTCTACCGAAGAAATTTTCAGAACAGAAATATTATTGTTAATACAGATGACAGACGTTATTTTTGAAATATTAAAATATTTAAAATGTTTTAACAGTGCATATGTATATATATTACACATATATTTAATTAATATCTATATATATTTAATTCGGGCTTGTCCCGTTTCAGTTGTGTGTTTGGGGGGGGGGGAGGGGCGTAATTCAACGCCCATTAAAAATAAAATCAATTTTTCATTAAAAAAATGCATATATTTTTGCCCAAAGCCTGTGTTTAATGTTAATGCGAAGGTATGTGTATATAAAAGTGTGTGAAGAAATATAGTGTTCTATTTTTTGATTTTTCTTTCTTTCTTTTTTTTTCAGATCGGTTGAATATATGGCAATTTTTTTTTTTAATTGGACTCATTAATCCCTATATATTCCATATTCCATATGCCATATATTCTGAACAAAATTTCTCAGTTATAAATATTGTATATAATTTTTCTTCAAAAATAATAAAAACCAGTGTTTTATAGTTGCGCAAATAATTTTTATCTTCCTTTTTTTCGATCGAAATACAGGTTAAAAGTTTTCGATGAGACTAATTTTCTTACGGTAAAATGAGATCATTCCTGAATTAAATCAATACTCAATGATTAGCTAAAATGTTATGTAGTAAAAAATTTCAGAAATATTCTATATAATTCCAAAATAATAGTTATAACGAACTTAAATAACTTCTCAAAACACCATCAAACACTTAAATGCGCAAATTAATAATAAGTTCGATATTTCTTATTCAATATATTGAATAAGAAATGTATAGATGGCGCCACAGTTTTGAGATATATTCCAGTTATTTTTCTTTTGCGAAAATTTCGTAATTAAACTTGATATTTTCTTTAAATTTCAGAGGGAAATAGAATCAGCATACACTTTGGATACCACACAGATTCAGTGGTGCATCCAGAATTGCGATTTGGAGGGGACTAGCATATTTTAGAGGCAGTGTTATAGTTGTAAAAAAAAATGCAAGCGTCGTAACAAACTGGAAAGTTTTGGTTGGTGTAATTCTGAATGCTTTTAAAATGTTAAATAATGAAATACTGTACTGTACTAATATATACTTTTGTTTTTGCGATTTTTTTTGTGTGTTTCCGTATTTGGATAATTTTAAAGTGTGTTTGCAATCAAACAATTTAAAGTTTTATTATTAAATTATCAAAATATTATAAAGGTTAAAGTGTACAAAAAGTTGCACTGGATCTTAAATTTATAATTAAGTAAATAGTTTTTTTTTTCTAAAGTAAATCTTAAAAACATCAATTAATTAGTTTACTTAAGTATAATTAAGTAATTAATGTTTATAATTAAGTAAATTTTAAACATGCTATAATTTCGAATTTCATAATAAAATTTAAAAAAGAGAAAAAAAATGTGCGACAAAATTAATATCTTTTTAAAAATTCCGATTTTTTAAGGATCTATTAAAAAATAATTATATTCTTTCATAATTTAAAAAAAATAATATCTAGTCTAATCTGTAAGAGGCTTCAGCCCCCTTAACTCCCCCAGTAGGTGTGCCAATGCACTAGTTTCAATATAAATAAATAAATCATGTTTAATATACGTGAGTTTAGAAAATTCTGATTGCGAAATATGTGGATTTGTCCTTGAAAGATTATATTATACCTTTTAAATGGAGAAATATGCAAAAAATGGAAAATTTTCTGGAATTTACGGAAGTAAATTTATATTAAAATACGTAAATTGGCGTCCCAATTGGCAATATAATTTCCATATTGTAATGGTTATTTTTTACAGTGTATAAAGCTTACAAAAAACAGTGAACAATTGATTGCCTATAGCAAAACTTGCAGGGTGATCAAAAATGGATGCGATTCAGATGTTTTAAACGTCTTAAATTCAGACATATACACGTGTCTTAAAAATTAAGACACTTTAAAATGTCTGAAAATTGAACACTCCAGTTTCAGACACTTATGTGTCTGAATTTCAGACATTTCAGTTTACAGTGTTTATACCATGATCATATAGTAAGACACTTAAGTGTCTTAATTTCAGGCACCTATGATGTCTGAAATTCCATATTCAGACACTTAAGTGTCTGAATTACTCTTTCAGTCACATATGTGTCTGAATTTAAGACGCCCTTATTTGCAGTGTGGATAGTATCAGCAAAAGGACCATATTAAGGGGTCTCAAGAGTGTTAAAATTGGAAAAAATAAAAAAAAAGACCATTTTCAAAATTGAATATCTTAAATTGCACTGTCAGAAAAACTTGTCAATATACACTAAATTATTTCTAATTTTTTACAAATAATTTCCGTGCTACTAGAAAACATGCTTTATCCGTGAATTCTCCCCGAACGTATAAAATAGAGGGAGAAATTCCGTTCATTCCTATCACGCATGTGTATTGAGTCTATTAATAATAAAATCGAATTTATTTTTCAAATGAAAAACCAAAAATTATATAAATTAAGATTTCTAATTTAATTAAAAAAGACAAAAAAGTTTCGAATTTCAAAATAAATAACAACTACTTTTCTCATTCATTCAAAAGTACTCACAATTTATTTTTTAAAGTTGATATTTTTTTTAAGTTAAATGAAGCTGAATTCATAAAGTTGTTTATAAATAATTATTCGCATTGAAAATATACTTTAAATAAACACATTTAAAAGATATTGTAATTAAGAAAATTAAATGGAAAAAAATCGATAGTATTCAAAAGAATCTTATCGAATAAAAATATATTATTCTACCTGCAGCAATCTACCTAAAACTATTTAAAATTCATATTATTATAGTATATTAATACTGAAGTATAAAAACCCCAGCCACAATCTCGATAAAGACGAAATCTTCTCGAAATGAACTTCAAAATTAAAAGCTTTAGAGAAATTGATCCAGCCATACACGTCTGAAGAAAACATATTTACTTCAAAGCATTTCGCAGCTGTACAGCTATGTCTCAGTGTTAGTGCGTTTGTCTCGTAACTTTGGATTGGCTGGTTCGAATCCAACGTCGAAGGCTTTTACCAAAGCGATATAAGTAAGCGTACAAACTTAATACTGGAATCGAGCGTAAATTAACACAGTTGCGCCACCTTGTGGGCGGAGTGATAATCCACATACGTGGGCTTTTATCGTGGCGCATATTTTCTAAATCTTTAGCCACTCATGGAAATGTGTTTTGTTCGCCACATTCATTGCAAAATAATGGCGTAACGAGAGGGGCATCCAGATGCACTTGACACCACAAAGTTTTCTTCGCCTTATCACAAACACTTCAGTTATTAATCAAGCTGAAAAAACTTTACAATTTTAGTGGTGTGAGTAAGAAAACAGTTAGGTATCTACCTGTAGTTCACACTCTATCCGCTACGAGGCGCATGATCTTGATTGATGTGACCTCGCTTTTAATCTTGCGGTTACTTCTCCCATTTAAGATAGGACGCTTACTTATATCGCTTTGGCTTTTACTTTTTCCCAACTTCCTGCAATTGACGGATATTTTACTTCCTGCGACGGAGGAAAAAAAACGGATATTCGTCAATTCACGGAAATATGCCGATTTCTGTGAAATTTTTCGTGATGGAAGATTTTCCGTGAATGAAACAAAGCTTTTTTTTGAGAGTGCATATATGATTTAAAAGCATAATTTTTATTGGTATGAAAGATATATGTATGTTCTTTCATGCCATGCATTTAAAGAATTTTAAGGAGTTTTATATTTTTAATACAAAGTTGTATATAGCTAATACAAAAATTTGAAAATTTCAACAGTATAATCATCTAAAAAATCTTTTTTTTAAACTATAAAAATTAAATTTTATGATCCGTTTATACAGAATACCATGAAACATGTTTTGAAATTTTCATGAAAAATTATTCAGAAGTTTTTGAGATATCCTGCGCGTTATGCCCAAAAACGTCAAACGTCATTTGGAGAAAAATTATTTCAAAGTTTCGGAAAGCCGCTTTAGCTATTGAGCGGGTATAATTCTAAAAGCCACAACTTTTGTTCTAATGGGAATATCAGGGAAACAATTACATCAACGTGTTCTGAAAATATAGAAGATTAACATCTAAAAGAAATATTAAAATTTCGAAAATATTGAATCTTTAGTCCTGGGACCCCTTAATAATAAGAATATATTACCAATAAGATAAGATTAACCATACGTTAATCCATTTTGGTGCAAAATTAAAAGATATAGTTTCGTTTTATGTTGAACATAAAATTAATGTGCAGTTATTTTAATTTAGGTATAAATTACGTTGCATCAGAATATACTCGAAATCGTATTTTAATTTAATATATATATTTTTAACTATCACATTTAAAACATTTCATTTCTGTTCCGAAAAACACTTTTTCTGACATTAAATTGATTAAATAATTTTTTAACGTACGCTATTGGGTGAGTAAATTATGCGTTCAATTTGAACGTGATAAATTTTTGAAATTCCCCACTCGTAAGAGAGGTAAGTACCTCAAATTAAACGGTGTTGTGAAAATCAATTTCAAACAAGTGGCGGATGAAGATTGATGACTTTCTGACGGTACGTCAGTTTAAACAATTTTCGAACGGTGGCGGATGTCGATAAAAGTGGTTATTTTGAAAGATCTGAATAATAAGGTAAGTGAAAAATTGTTCTTCATGAATACGTAAAATATTACACTTAAAAAAATGTAAAATTCTTGAGATATTTTCGGTGCTTAAATCATTCGAAGCCACAATATATTTATAATTTTAGCAGCAATATCTACTGCATTAAATTTATTCTATTTGTAACCACTTTACGGTGCCGATAAACTAAATTTACCATAAAAGTAATTTTCATGATTTCGGAAACGATCTGAAATTTTAACAAATTTACACACTTTTGTAAAATGAAAAAATACTTTCCATTAGTGATGTACTTTTTTATTTAATGTTATTTAATATATATATATGTATTTGCGGTAAAAAGGTGATGTTTAATAATAAAAATATTCGCAAGCAATTAACATGTTTGAAAAGAAAATCATTTGTTTTACAAAAAAAAAATATTTGTTCGTGTAATTACAAACATAAACAAAAGTACAAATCCCCTAGAATAAGTTCATTATACAGATTTTTCCCTTCTTTTGTGGATTTATTTAATTAGAAACAGCACAAAAGTGAGAAACGGCACACAAAAAAGTGAGCAACAGCACTTGCAAGTAACTTAAAATAACGACTAAGTCAATCAATTTCTTTAAATGATAAAAAAATTAAAGATGTGAAGGAACACTATTAAAAGCATCTTTGAAATTCATTTTTTAAAGTATCTTCTTTATCGGTTCAACTAATTTTGTTTAATTGACCACAAAGCTCTCCTTATATTTAAATGGCAATTTTTTTCTAATAAAAATGAATTAATACTACTTGGTGCGGAATGCCCCGAAACAGGCTTTTAAAACGGGTATGTGATACGCACAGGCAACTTCAAAGTACTTCTCATCAACAGCTATACACTTCAGTTAGCAAACGGCTTGACATTACTTTACTAGCATCTGGGAATCAGACAGTACTTTATCATTTAAACATTACATTAAACATTTGGATGAGAGAGTCTTCATTGCGACCGTCTGGACACAGCTTCTTTAATCTTAGATGCACTCTTGAATGATTTTTTAAAACCTTCATAGAAAACAATGCTCTTTTCTCAGAAACCTTCTGGAAAATGTTTTTCTACTGAACCTCCTATGGACAATAAAAAGGACAAAAGTAAAGAATAAAATAAATTTATTATCCATATTATCCATATTTTATTATCCATATTGATTTTTTAAAACCTTCATAGAAAACAATGTTCTTTTCTCAGAAACCTTCTGGAAAATGTTTTTCTACTGAACCTCCTATGGACAATAAAAAGGACAAAAGTAAACAATAAAATAAATTTATTATTTATTATCAAAAGTTATGACAAAAAATGTTCTACATAATCGCCGTGTATTTTGAGGCATTTGTCATATCGGTGACCGAGCTTTCCGATATCCTCTTCGAAAAACGTTGCCGCTATTGATGTGAGGTGACTCTGAACGATGACTTGAAACTCATTAATCTATAAGATTTTGCATCCTAGCCATAACCAGTTCATTAATTCACTTATCGTAAACCAAATGTTTGTTCCAAACCATTTGGTTAACTCGTTGAACAAGGTCTTCTGTTACAACATACTTGTGTCCTTGTCCTCCTTCATCGTGAACGTCGGTTCCACAGTCTTTAAATTTCCGACACCATCCACGCACAAAACCATCACAAAGACAGATTTCCCCATATACTTGGATCATTCTTCGGTGAATTTCTGCAGCACTATCACCTTCTGCTGGAAGAAAAGTGATAACAGTAATAACACGCACTTGGCTGGGCACTAATCCTATACCAGCCATGTTTACGTGCTTACAGCACAGATCAAAATGACGTAATGGCGTTGTTAGTAGCAGAGGTTATACTCAAGAAGATAGACAGTCGCCCACCTTGCATTATTAACTCGTATCACTTGTCTGGCTGTTTAGCGGCTCGATCGGAGGTTGAAAAAATAATTGCCCTCGTTCACTGTTTCTGCTGGTGGTCTGTCTAAACGCTGACAAAATTTAATATTTGTATGTTGTTTTTTAAACGTCGTTTATGCTTTCGAAAAAAAGGCATGACTACAGAACTCCGACATGAATTGTCTTTAAAAAAATCCTGTACTGGGATATACATCTTTCTCACCACATCTCTCGTCGCATGTGCGTCTATGACACTGTAAAATAGTTTCTCATTCATACAATTTGTGTTCGAAATAGCAGCATGCTCTTCGAAGATTTTGATCTTAGTAGTATATTTAACTTCCTCTGTTATACAGGGTGCGTTCTATAAGTAATGGAAGGGATTTTATTGTGAAGCAACTGTAAATCGCAACACGTTCCGATCGTTAGGAATAGATTGAGAGGAAGCGTGTCGTCGCAACGGGCAGAAACTCAACTTGCTAATAAAAGTGGTTGGCTCAACAGCGTTGATTTTGTGAACTTCGTCTCAAAACCGTATCACGACGAAATCGTTTTCGCCGCAAAAGATGTCGTCCAAAAGAAATTTATCCCTCCAGGACAAACCGTTAACGCTGTCTACTACGTGTATGTTCTCGAAAAAATGAGAAAAAGGGTCATGCGTGTGAGAAAGGAGGTCGCCGCTACCAGAGTTTTCTATCATGACAATGCTTCCAGCCACACCGTTTTGCGCCTCCATGAGTTTCTGACAAAGCACAATTTAGAAACGCTGCCACAGCCCCCTAGGATAAATACCCTTTTGTAGATCATATACTAAGCTGTAAAAAATAATTCAAGTTACCATTATGGTATATAGGCAACAGTCGTTTGCAGTGAATTTTAATAAAGTTTTATTTCAAATATAATGAAATTGCTGTAAATTATTGGAAATAAAAAAACACTGTAGAACAGCGTTTTTTAAACTTTGGGATCTCGGAGACCCCTTTTGATATGATATGCATCTGGGGGATCCCCAACAAAATTTTTCTTAATGTAACGTAAAAAGAAAAAAAAATTGTTTTGATGATATAGACCATATTTATTTTTCACTTCAGATACTCCGCACTTAGATGTTGGAAAAGTCAGTTGCATTAATAAGAAAATTGGCAATCTTTTTAAGACAGTTAAAATATACATACTACTATTTCCCATGAGAAGGATACGGCTGTTTTCTTGCTGCGAGAAGTGTAATGCCTGGTTCAATAATCGAAACATGTATTCGCAAGTCTGATTCGATATTCAATTGATTTCTATATTTGTTTTTCATGTGCACAAAGCTGGAGAAATTTTTTTCAAGCAAATATGTTGCACAGAAGGAAGTAAATACATGATAGCTTTATCTGCTAGATCTACATACGTATTTCTCACGAAAAAAACAAAAATTAGAAAGGCTATTCACTTGGAAAGCAATTTTCATGGAACCATCGTATGATAATTCGTAAGTTGTTCCGTCTCTAAGAATGTTAAGGATCCAATTTCACTAATGTCTTGGAAATGAAATCGATCCCTCATCCACTCATTTTCTGACTTTGATGGGGGAAAATAAAGTAGGAAAGCTTCTTTGAAATTCTTCAGGTGTACAGTGAAATTTTCAACAATATGAAAGGAACTTGTATCGTCACAGTTTCGCCAGAGTCTGTAAGCTCGCGAACCACAGTTTAAGAAACGCAGCTGTAGAATATAGAATAAGAGGCGCAAAGCATTTATTGTTCATTTTTCAGGTACACACAAAATAATAATGTTACATTATCGCCTATGGGAAACAAATCATTTGCAGTGTATCTTACCATGTTATACTATTTCAAACACAATGACAATTTACGTGCATTTCTGAGCTGCACTACAAGGTGATTATTGTGAAATATAGAGTGCATGACATTAAATTTTAATTCCAGGAGACAAAAAAGAATTTCATTACAGTACTTTATACTAGAGATAAACCTCAGAAGTGTGTCGTCAGATGACGTTAGTTGTGTTACGCGTATCCTATCTGAATAAAGTTTTAGCATAATATGTGGTATGTATCTGTAGACAGGGATATTAATTATTTCAAATCGCCATATATGCTCAGCAATGCCGAAAAGTAAGTTCAAATGTATTTTTCTTTTTATAACTAAACTAGAGTAAATGCCCGTTCTAGGACGGTAGGTAAAAATCGTGTTTCTCACATAAAACTTGAAATAAGTTATTTAAATATTCATATACGACAATAAGGAAAACTGACCTGAAAAGTTAAGTCCTGAGACTGATTATTGCATGGTTATCTGGGGTTTTGAAAAAAAAATTGTAATCTGATGTAAAAAAGATGTCAAAAAAGAGGAGTGATTACAAATCTGTCTAAGATAGTACAATGAAACAGATATAGATTGAATGCAATATCAGTCCGAATAGCTTTTACTTACTTGTATTGTAAGAAGTATAAAACACATTTGGTATTTTCCATTATCGCAACAACATGCCAAAATGAACTCTAATGGGCCTTTTATTTCAACTCTAATGGGCTATTTATTTCAACTCTAATCGTGCAAAGAACATTTATCCACACAAACCGCATGTATAAAATTTACACAAACATACTTTACATAAATTTTACATGTTATAATATTTTACACAAACCGTGCCAAATATTTTAATTTGCTATAAATTGAACGTGGATCAAATTACTATTATTTTTATTTAATTGTCACCCCACCAAATTTCTTAATGTGCTATTTTTAGAATCGAAAATAATTATTAATAATTTATAATCGTATAATGCGATATAGAAAAGGCATACTCATTTTCTTATAAATTGTGATGTTAACCACCGGTTAGAGGTGCAATCTAGAATCACAATTTTGACTAATATTGGAAACCCTTAACCAAAACTCTGAAAATGTGGGCAGGGTATGAATCAATTTATTCTACGATAATTTTGGCTGGATTTGTCCTAAACCACGGCTAAACCCGGCAACGCTTATTCTGTGATTTACGGCGAAATTAATTCGAAATTGTATAATCCAGTACGCAATAGTGATAACTCGCATATATTACTGATGCTGAGATAGATTTTACCAATTGGCACTCATTTGATGAAGAGGAAGCTGCAATAAAATTATTTCAGGATTTATTTGCAATTATACAAAAAAAATAGTTTTTATTTAAAAAAAAAAAAAAAAAAAAAAAAACCATCTTCATTCAAAAAGTGAAATGTTTACAGCAATTCTAAGAAATATTTACAATTTCATACCTGCAGTTTAAATTGAGCTTTAGTTTGTTACATTATTATATAATATTTCTTTTTTTGTTTTGTTTTTTTAAGTATATATGTATATATATTTTATAAAATATTCGTGAAAGTCTGTCATTTTTAAATGTTATATTTTTTAAATGCTCTCTTTTGTATCAACAATATATATATATATATATATATATATATATTTTGCAAATGTTAGATTCTATATATGAATATCCTTTTGTGCCAACTATTACGCTTGACGACATTGGTGTTTTTATAAGAGAAAATGGTGCTACCGGAGAATTCCCCTCTGCTTGGCAGGATTTCAAAAATCGACAAATTGGGGATATCTTAATTGCTTGTGTTATAAAGTAATCCCGATAAACAAATGGATGCCATTCATTTCGAATTTTTAATAACTTACAGTTCAGAATTTTCGCGAATTTCCCGTTAAAAACATCACGGAAGTAACCAGATGCAGCAAACTCATTGTGCAGCAATCCCTAAAATCCGCTAAATTCGTTAAATCTGCGATCACTAACGCGTGTATGAGTGCTACGCGCCCATGAAAACAACAACAACAACAAAATCACTGGATGCAGCAAACTCCATGTACAGCAATTTCTAAAGTGCACGAAATTCGCGAAAGCCGCGATCAATAAAAGAGTCAGCAATCAGTAACCTTCATCAACATAAATATACAATGTGTTTATGAAAACAAGAAATAATAACCTTGAGTATTTATTCAATCAACAATGTTTTCCTCAATCATCCTTGTCGGCCGGTGTATAAACGTTTGTAAAATCAGTTGAAACTGATCTGATGTACTTAAGTATGCATCGCAACATTTTTTACACTGCTTGTTTCCCTTTAAATATTATGACGTCACCGTCCAATAGCGTAATTGTTATTTAAATTAATGAGAGAACAAATAAAACATTAATACATTTCTGAAATCGACTGCTTTTTCTGAATTCTTTATTAAAACATTAATTCATATTACATATAATTCAGTTTTTAAGAAAGCAATTGATAATATGCAATCAAGGTATATAACCAAGACAAAATATTCAATAAATTCTCCATTTTTTAATTTTTTAATTAACAACTGAAAACTCAGGGAAAATTACGTTTTGTTGGCAGAATCATATATGTATATTTTTGTTTTATCAATGAAAAAATACATTTCAAGCTAAGCATAACATCATTTTCACCAACGCAAACTTTTCACTCGTACTTCATATACGCACTTTTATGCTTAACCACCATGAATTGAAATAAAAATCTATTTTCTGTTTAATGGTAATGACAAAAAAAAAAGGGGAATCAATAAAGTTATAATGAATAAAGATAAAATAAATCCAATACTTGCTATTCTCGTGACAGCACAATAAAGACGAAATTTTAATCGCTTATAAAAAGCAATGTACACGTGCAGAAATATATTTACCGAAATTTAACCTGCAAATTCACTTGTCTGCATATTTTTCACTATTTCGCTTCCCTCTGCAACCATGAAAGTAATCTTTTGTTTCCCATCCATTGCTTGGATGAGTTTGTCTCGGAATCGTTACATTGCGTTTCATTATATACACATGTGGGGTGCAACGAATATATATGTCATATACAAAAGAATTAGAATCTTATCGATTTTTGGTGCTGATTGCTGAAATTGGGTGTTCAAATGTGCTATGCGTTTTTCATTTCGATACATTTATTTACCTTTTTTAATAGTGAAGTTTCAGCACAGTATTTTGAAAGTGTTTCAGAATCTATCCGTGACGAATATTTTTTTTTCGTTTTTGCTGTAATTTTTATTTATCAATGCGATATTACTGCAAATGACTCTTTAATATTTCATAACATATTTTATCTGAATATTTCTGGTATAAGTGATTTAAAGACTTTTATTCTATGTCAAGTGAATGAATGAAGTGTTTTCCCTTATTCATGTGGTACATTTTCAAAATTCTCGCCCAGAATTCAGAAAAATGCATCAATTTAATTGCTGCTGTGGAACTTCGTTTCCAACAAATGATAGATTAAGATGGATAGCTTTCTGACAGAATGTCAGTTTAAACAATTTTCGAGCGTTGTTTGATGCCGATAAAATGGGCGATATTTAGGTACAGAGTAATACTGATAAAACGAATAATATTTAACTAATGGTGATTAATGGCAATCGAAAGTTAAATTTTAAAAAAGTAGAAAACGTATTTCGTAGAATTATTTCTGTATTCTTGTCTAGGGGAATTTTGAAATACAAGACGAAGCACTTGGGTTATAAATTAATGCCATTCGTTCACATCATAATTTGCACCACTAATTGGCAGAATCTATATTCAGCTACTAATAATTTTCAACAGCTCGGTGTTAACCAATATTTTGATTTTTAGAGTTTTGCACGTTTTTAGGTGCGTTCGTAACTATATAAATACGTAGCACCCATAGTCATCGTTTGATATGTCTGTCTGTCCGTCCATCCGCCCAACCGAATGACCAGAAATTATAAATTTATAATTGTTGCAAAAGGTTTTCGAGTCATTTCAAATTTTATGAAAATCGGATTTATAGTTTAATTACAGGAACAGTCAAAATTTTTCCGTTACATTACGGCCAATGCGAAAAAAATATTTCAAGTTAATTTTAACGATATTACAGCATTTCGAGCAGAATGAAATTGATATGCACTTATGAAGTGCACTAAAATATACATTCAATACAGTATGCGGCGCAAATAATATTTATAAAACTAGTTACAGTACGAATGCACCTTATTTGCCACATTTGACGCATAATTTCCAACTTGTTATTAGGTAGCTTTCTTTACAAAAAGCTACCTATTGCAGCCGTTCGGAGGAAAGAGATTTCAAAAAATTTTGGTATATTTTCATCGATCATGACCCCCAGACCCCGAAACCACCCTCCGTTCAAAATTGATATATATATATATATATCTATATATATATATATATATATATATATATATATATATATATATCTGACCTATGTCACACTGAAAGTCTCGTATTTATGAACCGATTTGGATGTAATTCGGTGTGTACATAGTACATACCAATGTCTCGACCGAGTTCGTTGGCCAGCTTCATCCGCCATTTTGTTTCAAAATGGCGGCCTTTTCAAAATTTAAAAAAAATTTAAAATTTGAAATGTGGTACCAAAAAATTGAAAATGGAAAAATATTTTTTTCTTATGTATTTGACCTTTATACAAAGACTCCGCTGCAGTTTTTGTTTCGTCTGTATCTTAAAAAATGGCTGAGTTGTAGCATTTTGAATTTCTAGCGAAGCTAACATTTTGAAACGTCATGAAATTTGTCACGCGATAAAAGGCGTATTTATGAACCGATTTGGATGTAACTTCGTTTATACATAGTACAGACCAATGTCTCCACCGAGTTCGTTGGCCAGCTTCATCCGCCATTTTGTTTAAAAATAGCGGCCATTTAAAATTTTAAGAAAAATTTAAATTTGAAATGTGGTACCAAAAAATTGAAAATTGAAAAAATATTTTTTTCTTATGTGTTTGACCTCAATAAAAGGATTCGGGAGCAGTTTTTGTTTCGTCTATACCTTAAAAAATGGCTGAGTTATAGCATTTTGAATTTCTAGTGTAGCTGACATTTTTAAACGCCCTGATTTTTGCCACGTGATAACAGACGTATTTATGAACCGATTTGGATGTACCTTGGTGTGTACATAATACATACAAATAACTCAACCGAGTTCGTTGGCCAGCTTCATCCGCCATCTTGTTTCAAAATGGCGGCCATTTAAAAAAATTTAAAAAAATTAAATTTAAAATGAGATACCAAAAAATTGGAAAATGAAAAAGATTTTCTTCGTATGTGTTTGACCTTAATACAAAGATTCCGGAACAGGTTTTGTTTCGTCTATATCTAAAAAAATGGCTGAGTTATAACATTTTGAATTTCTATTGTGGCTGACATTTTAAAACGACCTGATTTTTGTCACGCGATAACAGGCGTATTTATGAACCGATTTGAATGTAACTTGGTCTGTACATAGTACATACCAATGTCTCGACCGAGTTCGTTGGCCAGCTTCATTCGCCATCTTGTTTCAAAAGGATTGCCATTAAAAAAAAAATGTAATTTAAAATTTAAAATGAGGTATTAAAAAATTGGAAAATGAAAAAGATTTTTTTTATGTGTTTGGCCTTGATACAAAGATTCTGGAGCAGTTTTTGTTTCTGAAAATTTGTTCTTTTGTTTATATCTTAAAAAGTGGTTGAATTATAGCACTTTGAATTTCTATCATGGCTAACACTTTGAAACGATCTTGTATTTGTCTCGCGATACCACACGTATTCGCCTATTTCGATGGAAGAAGGCATGTGGATAGTATACATCAATATCTCGACCAAGTTCGCTGGCCAGATTCATCAGCCATCTTGTTTCAAAATGGCGGCCATTAAATTAAAAAATATATATATTTAAAGTGAGGTGCAAAAAAATTAGAAATTGAAAAAGGTTTCTTTCTTAAGTATTTGACCTTGATATAAGGATTTAGGAGCATTTTTTGTTTGTCTTTATCTTAAAAAATGTCTCAGATATAGCAGTTTCAATTTCTAACGTGGGTGACATTTTGAAAAATCTGATTTTTTGCCTGCGACAGCACTCGTATATATCAACCGATTCCGATGTGAGTGAGCATGTGCACAGCAATTACTAAGGTCTCGACCAAGTTCACTGGTTAGCCTCATCCACCATGTTGTCTTAAAATGGCAAGCACTTTAAGAAATCGCCGAATATGGCAACCAAATATAAGTTACTTTAAATAAAAGCAGCTTGGATAAAGCTGACTAATTTCGCGAAATTCTCATTCATAATGATTTAGTATTGATAAAAATTTGTATTGAATCTCCTACATTCGGTTTCCACTTAATTGAGCTTCGTGTGTTTGAATAATATAAATTGGCTTTTTTAAAATAAGGAATATGAAAGCTACCTCTTCCTCCCGGCACTGGCCGGAAGGACTTTTTTTATTTTTCATTCATTTCAAAACGAAGAAAAGCTATCTAATGGGGATTAATGTTTTTTGAAAATTAAATTTAAATAATGTTTCAAAAACGCATTTTGTTGAATTTCAGTATTCCTCTGTGTGGAAAACTGAAATATTGGACGAAGCACTTGCGTTATAAATTAAAACACTCCTACACTTACTGCATTTTATTTTATAATCCTAAGTTTTTCACAATGGTGTTTGCATTGTAGCTTTAAAATTTTATGTCGCCAATTGTTATAGAAATAAGTAAGTGGAATTTGGTGTAAAGCTTTTAACCTGATAAACAATAAAACTAACACAAACTCTTGTTTGTGTAATTATTTATCAAATGAAACTGTAACTAAACAAAATTATTCTTTGAATTAGAAACTGAAATCAGCTTTTAAAAGCACCGAATAAAAATAATTATGTACTGTGAAAACGAGTTAATTCAACTTTTCGGACCCATTAAGTTTTAAAAATCAAGGACCACGGACAAGACTAGTAAGGCTATGGGACAGATTATTTATATGCAATGATAATATTTTACTTTTTAATTATTTTTCATTTATTGTTTAGTTTTATTAAATCGCATTTCCATTATAACATATTCACAACTGCAGTTATTTTTAATTATTATTCTGTGACATCGTTTTGTACTTTTCTTTGAGACTGATTACACTGCTATATTATATGTATTTGCGAACGTGTATACAAATTATTACATACACTACATGGCCTTTCATCACAGGGCAATTTCAATTTTAAACATTTTGTCAAATATTTAAAGTTATACTTATCGATTTTTTCTGGAACTTCAGGAATACAAAGATTATGTTTGATCTCATATTTATCAACGTCGATTTGAGAAGAAGGACAACAAAACATCCAAGGAAAATAATACTATTTGGGATCACCTTGTAAAATAAAATGCATGAAATGATATATCGCGAAAGCATATAAATATGTGTATAATGTACAATTTGTGTATTCATTTGCGTAAAAATAGCACGTATATTCATGGAAATATAGCATTTTTTTTATTCAAAAAAATCTTGTATGTTTTTTGCTTATATCATGTAGAGTTTTCAACCAAATTTCATGCCAGTTTCACAAAATTGGGCAATATGTATTAGAAAAAATATAGTGTAAATCGAATATAAATATTTTAAACATTTGGTAAAATATGAGCAGTTGTATGAAATATATTTTTTATCTACGCATGCGCAAAAGATAAGAATTTTTTTTTCATGAGTAAATAGTCAACTCTACGGATGAAATCGTATAAATCAGACAGCCAAATATCGCGAAAATTTAAAAAGAGTTCGGCGTTAGAGTGAGTTGATTTATAGTCGTTCTCTAAAAGCATATGAATGATAAGGATTTTTCCCAAATTATCATTTTCTACCCGACCCGAAAGGTTATGTGTTTCACGCGTATCTGTGTATTTGGATTTCTTTATACGCTCGAAATATCCCAAAGGCTGGGTGGATTTTAATGAATGCGGTCTCTATCAATTCGTCTTAACGGCCCGATTGTTATAGACTAGGTTTTGTTTTTATAAATTCAAAATGGCGTTAGAGACGAAGAACAAAATTACGCACCCTATTGAGTGGCCTATCACTGGATAGGTCTTACAAAATGAAGACGATGTTTCATTGACTATTTTACAGTCAGAAGCTCCGTTAGAATATTATACAACCTGGAAGTTGTGTATGTACAATCTCTAGCTTTACTGCAACTCCAAACATCATAGACATCTATAGACCTAATCAAAACTGTGTTAGTTAGGAACTAACAATAAACACCACTTAAAAGTCATTAATATAAGTAAACAAAAAAAAATAGGTAAGTAATATAAACAAGTAATATAAAAAAATATATATTTTAAGTCAATTCCTACTTAGATCAATAAGAGAATTTTTTTTCTTCCATTCTTCTTTCCTCTTGAGTGGCACTTAAAGTGTCTTGATCAAGAAGAGGGTTCTCTCGGTCTTAAAATACCTTTATCAAGGAGAGGGCTCTCTCGATTATTGAAAATTAATTAATTTAATTTAATTAATGAATTAATATTTGAAAAAAACTGGATTAACATCAAGTGCCATCCACTACAAGTTAAAAAAAATTATTTGAGCTTGATTGGATGAATAACAAGTATTTTATTAACGATTGAAAATTTGAACAAGATATATATATATATATATAGCGAGAATGTGAGCTAATAGTAGGAATAGTAAAAAAATAGTTTCACATTGATGAGAAATAATCAATTAGTTCGCTTTTGCGCAGTCGGGATTTTTGATTTTCTAAATTTAATTGTTTATTATTAACTATCTTTCAGCATAAAAGTTAGCATTTAACGAATGTCAACGAGTAGATTTCGGACAAATGCTTCGATTTTGATACATCTTTATACTTGGAATAAGGTCGAAATAGTGGTTTTTTAAGAAGAACTAAAGAATTAACAAAAAGTTAAAATAAAAAAAAAATTTAAATTAAAAATGTCAATAATATATATATATATATATATATACGCTCACTCTATCTCCGATGTATTTCTGAATTTTCACGATATTTGACTGGATTTTTTATATGAGATGCTCCATAGAGTTGACTTTCAAATCATAAAAAAAAAAAAAATCTTTATTATCATTCGCGCATGCGCAGATGAAAAAGATTACATGCAACCGCTCATATTTCCTGAAATATTTAATATATTTATATATTAAATGCAGTATATTGTTTCTACTACATTCTGCCATTTTTTTTTTTTAAACTGGCGTTAAATTTGGTTGACACCCTGCATGAAATAAGCAAAAAACATGCGAGCATTTTTTAAAAACTTTGTAAAAAAAAATCGCTATACCTCCATGAATATAAGTGCTATTCTTACTTAAATGAATAAACCTATTGCACAATATCCAAATATTTGTATGCTGTAGCGATAGACTATTTCGTGCTTTTAGTTTTACAGAGTGATCCCACATTATCATTGTTTTCTTTCATTTTTTGTTGACTATGTAATTGTTCTCCTTATTAAATCGACACTGGTAAACATGAGGTCAAATAAATTCTTTCATCTCGAAGTTCCAGAAGAATGCGACAAATTTATGTTAAACTATTTCATAAAATGTCTAAAATTGAAAGTGTCCGGTGATTAATGGTACATTGTATATACATATGAATTCACTCAGAAAATCCAATCAGGATACATATTTAATTTACTTTTCTTAATAAATCTATAAATATACGTTTGATACATATTACAGGTATCTATAGAAAAAAAAGGAACTGTGGATGTTTTGTTATTTATGGATTTTTCTGTATTATTTTCCGAATGCTTAAAATAAAACTCATCTAACATCTTTTTAATTAAATGTGCATTAAAAAGCTCCTCAATTTTTAGCTAATTGTAATCTACGACCATTAATGAGAAATAAACATTAGTTAATTTGCCTTTCGTGAAAAGAATACGCTAAAATAAAAAGGTTTCTATAATACCGAATATTGACAATCATGTGGGGAAAGTGTTTAAAAAGTACTTTTCTGGAGCTCAATAGTTTCCAATAGCTCAAACAATTACATTAAAATAAACAAATTATTATTCAGATTAATTATTGTGATATTCCACTGTCCAGTGACAGATGTTTTTGTCCTATTCCAAAATCCGATAGGTTTATTACTAAAGAATCTGAAAATACTCTTTAATCAGTCAAAGGCAGATAGATTATTTATTATAGCAAAAATACGCACATGAATATATATAAGAAGACTTAAAAACAAATTTGAAATGTTGCAGGAACACAGCTTATAACCAGCCAACATCAAACTGCCTAATATGCCTTTAAACCTGTTACACATGGCAAAATATTATAAGAGGAAGAAGTTCTGTACATGTCGTTTGCAACATTTATAATGTAACTAGTTGTGTTCATTTCGTTGTATATTGTTTACCAATCTCATACTTATTAAACGGATTCCGTATATTTTGTCTTGCGCTACAAAATAAAAATATTATTTAAAATTTGCGCTTAGAACCTAAGATTATCCTATAAATAGAGGAAAATAAGAAGCATATTTCACACCATTCAGAAAAATGCTGAAAAATCTAGAAACGCGAAAATATGCTGAAAATGTTGCCATTTAAGAAGATTAAATAAAAAAAATCCAATTTAACAAAGCACAACGACCATTTGGAAAATGATTTTTTCAAGGACTAAAATTTAAGACATAAAAAATAGCACGGAATTGATCATACATTACGTACGCCATGGATTACATTTTTCGGTACTGTAAATTTTTTAACTTCTACGTAGCTGGTCATACATTACGTACGCTATGGATTAAACATTAATATTCCTGGACCAATTTTAAATGAAATTTCATTCTTAAACTTCTAAACATCCCACAATATTACTTTTTACACTGTCGTATAGAGAAAAATTGTACTTTTAAATGAAATTTGTTTGAAAGCTGTATCTGAATTTGTTTCTGAGTTATTAATTTTTTTTATAGTTTTTATTACTTTTTGTCATAGTGGCAACAGAAGTATCCAACTCTGTTGAAAGTAAAGGAAAATACAGATTACTGTATAGACCAATCAGAAAACTAATAAAAAGCTTCAGATATGTTTTTGATTTCCTACCTTGAACGAGGACAATAACTGTTTTTCCAAATGGTTAATAAAAATTCTCTGATAGAAGAAATTTGTTAAGAACTATGGATTACAAGTTTACAATTTTTCAAGTTTAAGGAGAAAATTATTTCGTGTGGTGTTGAGCTGCGAATAAAAGTGAAATAGTAAAGTATAACGGAGTTCTATATAGAATGCTTGGTTTTATTGGTATGCTTAAAAAGATCACTAACCTATCTAGAAAAGCAATAGTGATTGTCGTATAGGAAAGTTTATTTTATGTATTTTTTAAATATATCTTGATACATTGAATTAAAAAATATTAAAAATAGGTTTTTTTTCTGTATGACTATGTAAATTTAACCAGTAGTCTAAGAAACTACTTTTTTATTGCAGTGGATTACAACTACAAGTAATTTATTAAAAACTACCTGTATCCGGTCACGCGTTGCTGTGGCTCAGTCTGGCTAAATTGAAAAGAAAGAAAAGAGAAAGTGCACGTTTCTAATATGTTTAATTTCACAATACTTGTGGGTATACAATATTTTTTATTGTTACATTGTCTGTGAAGATATAGAGGTTGTCTGATTTGCCGATTCTAGAACACGAAACATATAATTGCCCGTGTGAGAAGCAATTCCTGTCTAGATCTAAACCGCAGAATTTTAAAGCTTGGACCTAAGCTTTGTTGATGGATATTACAAACGTTAATCAAATAGGTAATTGCAATCTCTTAAATTGAAATTGCGCATCCATTGGAATCAAAGGAATGAGAGGAATGAGGACATCTTCACCTTTGAAAGGTCCTGTCAAGATTGTTGCTTCTACGAAGTTGTTCATTATTTTACTACACAAGCCGCGTGCCGTTGCAAAGATTTGGCTTGTAAATATTTCACAAGATCATAATCGGCAGGCCGATTGCAGTACATGCGGTAGCATCCCTGGCACATCGAGTGAATTAAAAAAATATGTGCCGAGTAAAACTTATGGCATAGAGCTCACAGGCTATCCACTCTAATTATATATTATTCTCTTATTTCAAAGAAAAATAAATTAAGGGGGCCCCTGTTTCCCTCTTTTATACTTAACAAATGAACCTCCAAATCTAATCAGGGAAACACCTTATCAGAATAAACCAGTATACCAAATTTGCAGCAAATCGGATAATTCTGAATGAAAGATCCATTTATCTAAATTAAGGGGGGGGGGGGATTAGCCCCCGTTCGCCCCTTTATACTTAAGCAATGAAATTCCAAAATAAATCAGGGAAGCGCCTTATCAGATAAAACCTATTCACAAAATTTGAAGCAAATTGAATAATTCTACATGAAAAACCAAGTTATCTAAATTGAGGGGGGGGGGGGGTTAGCTCTCCGTTCCCCTTTGCACAACTAATAAAACACTAAAACTAATCAGTTAAGTACTTTATCAGAATGAACCTATTTACAAAATTTGAAGCAAATCAGATAATTCTGCATGAAAGAACCATTTATCTAAATTAAGGGGAGATTACCCCCCCCCGTTGCCCCTTTTATGCTTAACCAATGAACTCCCCAAACTAATCAGAGAAGCGCCTTATCAGAATGAACGTATTTACAAAATTTAAAGCAAATCGGAAAATTCTGCATGAAAAACCCATTTATCTAAATTAAGGGAGGATTCGCCCCCGTTCCCCTTTTATACTTAACCAATGAACTCCCGAAACTAATCAGAAAAGCGCCTTATCATAATGAAACTACTTACAAAGTTTGAAGCAAATCGGATATATCTATCAAGAGTTATCACGTTACATACATACGTACATACAGAACCTACGGGCACATTAGCTCTCAGGCTTTAATAGCCTGTGAGTTAAAAATAAAAAAAAAACACGAACTAAAAAAATAAAGAATAAATAAATATCATAAAAAATACTGGCGAAATATTTCAGTCCCTCCAAAGGGCATAGTGAGGCGAGATGCATAATATGAAAGAGTGATCAAAGGGTTTTCTAATGATATACAATATAATGGGTGTCGAAAAATATTAAAAAAGTGCCCCCGGGGATGAAATTATATAGGGGAATGCGAGGTTCATAATAGTAATATAAAAACACGCGCACATTCAAATACAACGCATTTGGTGAATTTCAAATAAATCGGTGAAGAACTTTCGGAGATTTAAGATTTCGTACAAACGAATATTTACATTTTTTTAAAATCTAGAAATGTGTTCCCACGGGGGGAAATGGGATAAGGGGGATGGTAGGAGCATAATAAGAAAGAGTAGTCAAATGGCTTTGTAATGATATGTCATACGACGTGTGTCTGAAAAAATTTAAAAAGCGCCCCCTGGTGATGGCGAGGAAATTGGAGGAGAGAGGAGCGAGGTTCGTAATCTATATAAATAAAAATGTAAGTGTTCGTTTGTTCAAAATCGCTAATCTCCGAAAGTTTTTCGCCGATTGCTTTGAAATTCACGGGTTGAGTTGCATCTAAATACGGAAGTGTTGTTACATACTTATTATGAACCTCGCTCGCCCACCCCGCATTTGCCACCCCCCAAACCAGGGGGCGCTTTTTATTTTTTTTCCAAACCTATCACGTGATAAATCATTAGAAAGCCCTTTGACTATTGTTTTATATTATGCACCTCGCATATCGCTCTCTAACTTTCCCCACGTGGGGGCACATTTCTATATAAATAAAAATGTAAATGTTCGTTTGTACTTAAACCTCCGAAAGTTCTTCACCGATTGCTTTGAAATTCACGGATTGCGTTGTATTCGAAAACGCGCGTGTTTTTATATACAGGGTGACAATTATTGAACTATATGAAATAAAACGTAAATTATTTAAAAGCTACTGAGTGCACAAACTTTATTCAACACGTAAACGTCACTACATATGTTCGGATTTAGGTTATGACATGTCCGATATGGCTGCAATTATTGGCTATGACGTGGCGCAGATGAATCGCAAAATTCTGCATGACCCGCAGAAGTGTCGGAACACCGATGCTGTCGATGACCTCCTGAATGGCAGTTTTTAGCTCAGATATGGGTTTGGGGTTATTTCTGTACACATTGTCTGTAATGTAGCCCCACAAAAATGAGTCAAATGTGTTCAGATCCGGAGAGTAGGGCGGCCAAGCGTGTCCCATTCCAGTGGCCTCTGGGTACCCGAGAAGCAGAATGCGGTCCGCAAAGTGCTCCTACAGGACACCAAACATTTTCCTGGTTCGTTGGGTTCGAGCTCATTCTTGCATGAACTACATCTTGCCGAAATCAGGGTCACTTTGGATAATGAGGATGAAACCTCTTTCAATATCCTTCACGTATTGTTCAGTAGTCACGTGTCGTCAAAGAATATTGGACCACTTATTCCGTGACTGGACACTGTACACCACACATCGACCCATTGAGGTAGAGAGACTTCTCGATCGCGAAATGCAAATTCTCAGTCCCCAAATCCGCTAATTTTGCTTATTGACGAAGTTGCGTACAAGTTGCGTGCGGATGCGCATACCGATTCACATCATTACTTGCGGCCAACCACGAAGTTTGAACTTCATCATGCAAACTGTTCAGAAGTTATGACGGTTTAATTTCATATACTTCAATAATTGCCACCCTGTACCTATTACGAACCTCGCTCCTCCCTCCTCCTATTTTCTCGCCACCAACAGGGCGTGCGTGTTTTTATATTGCTATTATGAACCTCGCATCCCGATCTACAATTAGTGCAATTAGTGTGAATAGCCTGTGAGCTCAATGCCATACGTTCAACTCGGCACATATCTTTTTAATTCACTCGATGTGCCATGGATGCTACCGCACGTACTGCAATTGACAATCGGCCAGCCAATTATGATGTTGCGACATATTCACAAGCCAAATATTTTCAACAGCACGCGGTTTGTGTAAAAAAAAATAATGAGCAACTTCGTAGAAGCAACATTCTTGACAGGACCTTTCAAGGATGAAGATGTCCTCATTCGTCGCATTCCTTTGATTCCAATTGATGCGCAATTTCAATTTAAGAGATTGCAATTACCTATTTGATTAGCGTTTGTAATCTCCACCAACAAAGCATAGGGCCAAGCTTTAAAATTCTGCGTTTTAGATCTAGACATGAATTGCTTCTCACACAGGCAATTATATGTTTCTTGTTCTAGAATCGGCAAGTCAGACAATCTCTATATCTGCGCAGACAATGTAACAACAAAAAATATTGTATACCCACAAGTACTGTGAAATTAAACATATTGGAAACGTGCACATTCTCTTTTCTTTCTTTTCCATTTAGCCAGACTGAGACACAGCAATGCGTGGCCGAGTACAGCTAGTAGGTATGTAAAAACACGCGCGTTTTCGAATGCAACGCAATCCGTCAATTTCAAAGCAATCGGTTAAGAACTTTCGAAAGTTTAAGATATTATACAAGCGAACATTTACATTTTTATTTATATAGAAATGTGCCCCCACGTTGGGAAAGTTAGGGGAGCGAGATGCAAGGTGCATAATATGAAACAGTAGTCCAAGTGCTTTCTAATGATATATCACATGATGGGTTTTGAAAAAAAAATTAAAAGGCACCACCTGGCGGGGGTGGCAAATGAGGGGGGAGCGGGTTCATAATAAGTGTATAACAACACTTCCGTATTTTGATGCAACTCAACCCGTGAATTTGAAAGCAATCGGTTAAGATTTTTCGGAGATTAACGATTTTGAACAAACGAACATTTACATTTTGATTTATATAGATGTAGTTAACTACAACTACACCTGCATGGTTTGAAACGTAGCAATTACAAACTACTTCACTACTTTCAAATTTTGCGAAAATATTAAAAGTACACTCGAAATTTAGTACACCAATAAATAAAACAGACAAATCATAAATTGCCAAAGTTAAAAAATAACTATAATCGGATGCTATAAAATAGAGGAGATGGCTATGTTTTTTAATTTTTTATAATTAATTTTTATGTACTTTTTAACAGTGAATCTGGAAATAACCTTCATTTTTAAGCATCACGTTAGAATTTTTTTGCAAATCATAAATGTCAAAGTTAAAATATAGCGAAAATCTAATACCATAAAACAAATGTATTTTTTATTTTATTTTATTTTATTCAATTCAATAACTGATTCAATTTTTTAACTTATACTGAGATTTTTGCAGCTAAACAGGTGATGGCTCGTATGAGATGGGGCAGGAGATTCAATTTTGAGTTAGAATTTTTTAACTTTGAAATTTACAATTTGCGAAAAAGCCTGATGTGATGGTTAAGAAGAAGGCCACTTTCGGATTCCGCGGTAAAAAATACATAAAAGTCAATTATCAAAAGTTAAAACACAACAATCACATCTATTTTATAACTAAAAATTTTCGCTATTTTTTCTTTTTTTATATTTAAAATTTACCATTTGGAAGAAAAAATTACGTGATGGTAAAAAAAATGAACGTCAATTTCGGATTCAGCAGTACAGAATGCATAAGAATCTATTACCAAAAGCTAAAAAATTTGGCACAACAAAACTTTTGCAGGCTACAGTAATCTAATAACATTTTTAAATATGTATCATTTTGTAAATAATTGGAGCTGTTAATTTTCATCATTTTATTTAACAAAAATTCTGTTTTTTTTCCATATATGTTTATTACAAATTCTATATCTTTCATTAATATGTCAAAATGATTAAATATTTCAAATTTATATTGCAATATTAATTTTACTTCCAGCCATTTTTTTAAATATATCTGACGGAATTATTTTTCTACTAAATTTTTGAATGACTCCTAATTTGCAGCAAAAAATATGCACCAACTTTAAACAGCTCCGTTAATTTTAATCGTGGAATAACAGGACTTTTTTTGTCTTACTTGCCAGTGTAACAGGAACATTTTACTAGATATAACTTATAAAACCGTCGACCATACAGAAATTTAAATTCCGTTTTCTTTTTTTTTTTTTTTTTTTTTTTTTTTTAAGAAATGTTTTTATTGGCTCAAGTTGCTTTTAAAATATTTCTTTATCCCATTTAAAACTTTAGGAATTAGCCATAGGACACAGTTAAGAGTGTATACCCTGTATATTAAAAAAAATATTTTTCAAATTTTAAGTATTAATTTATATAGTCATTCATACTATATATTAATTAAAAATAATAACAATAAAGTAAAAGAAAAGAAAAGAAAGATTGGAATTTTCTGTCCTAAACGATTTTTAAACATTGTAGATTTAGGTACTAATACAAGATTAGTTCCTATCTATTTTGATGAACAGTTTTAAAAACTTTAATACCATCTCGTAAATAAATACAAATGAAATTGCCTTGTAATTTATTATTTTAGAGTGCTGCACTTTTGTGTTTTCAATTGTTGTATTTTGTAAGTCATGTATCTTAAGAAAAGTTTAAGCAAAGGAGGAAAAAAGGAAAATTTTAATTTAAACCTTCATTTAACTTGATAAACGAGCTGTGGGGGACAGCAAATTGCGAAAGTAGTTGCAATTAATTTTTGGAGAAAAAATACTCTTTCAAAGCCGCTGAAGTCAGGGAAATTATCCTGCATCATTTAACAATAAAAGTCATTTAACTAATGTGATCATTTCTTGTACGTCTATTTCAAAATTTTTAAAAAGGGAGGAATTAAATTTTTTTATCGGTGAAATATGATAGTATTCCTTTTCAATATCAATTTGTTTTTCAACTCATATTCAAAGGGAATTATATAATATTTCTAATAAAGTAAAAGCTTAATAATTATGACACAACTTTTTTTAGATTTTTCAAAGCTATACTAATAAAATAACAAATGGCTATCTGTGTGTGTGTGCTGCGATGGCTAGCAAAATCTACGAGACGTACAAGGCTGAAAATTTTTGTAAGGAAATTTAAAGTCCTCTCCTGGTTTACCTGATTTTCAGAATTTTAAATTTCTAATAATTAGTTGAGAATTAATTAAAACCCCCAAATTAAAAGAAAGGAAAAGTATTAAAAAAAAGCATAGATTTTTATCATACCACGGGATATTTCTTCTAAAAGTTGAAGAGAGGGCAAGGGATTAATAGAAAACAGCGCTGCAAGGGCTATACTGGACCTTTTCATAAAGGGCTGTATCTTAAATTCTTCTGGGCCTAAAAACTCGAAAATTACACTATTTTATGGACAACCTGTATTCTTTCAATCAAACGAAATCAATGAGTAAGAAACTTCTCGCTTATATTTTTGCGAATTTCCTTTCATTGTACTGAAAAAAGAATATTTCGCAATAATACACATATCGATTTCTCATATATTTTTTTTTCGAATCGTATCATTTAAAAATACATGTAAAAATATTTTTCCTTCATTTTGCAACGTAGCTAACAGAAATTGTGAAGAAAGAATTATATATGCAATTTAAACACTGTTTGCACCATTAAAGTTTTTAAAAACTAATTTATGTAGTAAAAAAGGTATAAAATAATATTTTTCAATTCTTTTTATCAGTAGAGATGGGCAAAACTGTTATTTTTAATTAGAATTCCATCGTACTAGTAAGGGTATCGTATTTAGCACCGTATTAGGGAAAAAAACCTAATTTTAACAACAAAAAAATTTGAATCATATTCAAGTCCTTGAAAACCGTTCTTGTTTGATATTTTATTTTGTAATTTTATTACTTCAGAGCTATTATAAAAGTTTTTTGTGAGAAAGAATGTTTTTTATTTAAATAGCCTTTTTCAGGATGGTTGTTTATTGTTAATTTCCTTAAAATACTTTTAATTAGCAGTGGAATATAACCACAGCATCATACATTTATTAAACCAGATTCCAGATTATGCAACCAACATTATCCTACATTTATGTTGTTGCAGGTTCCCAGCAGAATTAGGAAATATAAACACAACTTTGTGAAATCATCTGTAGATAAAGAAAGAGGACACAGGATTCTTCTCTTTTTACAATTTTTAGTTAGCATTCAAAATTATCTTTGTTTTAAAATATCTCTAGTTGAAACGTCACATAGTCTCTAGCAGGAGTTTCAATATTTTAGGATGAAAATTCATATATTCAAATAAATAAATTACTAATATATATTCATATGATTTTTAATTTCATCATTTAATAAATATATCATATTTATTCGTATATTTTCCTTTCGGTCTTTATAAAATATCGTGTCTACGTTCCGCCGCTAACTAATGATTTGCCTGAGTTGAAAGATATAATTTAACAAGCTACTGCTTCCATTACTCCGGACTCGTTAACCGAAGTGTGGGAAGAATTGGACTTGAGTTTGGAAGTGTGCCATATAACTAAAGGTGCACATATTGAACATTTATAAGAAAAACTAAGTTTGTTTACCTTAGACTTCATGTATTATTTCTTGTAAATAGTTAACCTGTTAGTGTAAAATGCAAAAAGTTAAACTGTTAGGATGTACCATTGAAACCGGGACATTCTTTTATCGACAACCTATATTCTTTCAATCAAACGTAATCTTTGAATAAGATGCAAAAAGTTAAACTGTTAGTATGCATCATTGAAACCTGGACATTCTTTTATCGACAACCTATATTCTTTCAATCAAACGAAATCTTTGAGTAAGATGCAAAACGTTAAACTGTTAGGATGTACCATTGAAACCGGGACATTCTTTTATCGACAACATATATTCTTTCAATCAAATGAAATATTTGAGTAAGAAACTTTTCACTGATATTTTTTGCAAATTTCCTTTAATTGTACTGAAAAAAGAATATTCCGCAATAATACCCATATCGCTTTATCATATAATTTTTTTTATTCGTATCGTATCATTTAAAAATACATGTAAAAATATTTTTCCTTTATTTTGCAATGTAGCTAACAGAAATTGTGAAAGAAGAATTATATACACAATTTAAACACTGTTTGCACGATTAAAGTTTTTAAAAACTAATTTATGTAGTAAAAAAGTTATTAAATAATATTTTTTAATTATTTTTATAAGTATAGATGGGCAAAGCTGTTATTTTTAATTAATGTTCCATCGTACAAGCAAGAGCTAGGTATTAGGGGAAAATAACCTAATTTTAATAACCAAAAATATTAAATCTTATATCCAAGTCCTTGAAAGCCGTTCTTATCTACTGTTTTATATTGTAATTTTTGTAATTTTATTATTTCAGAGATTTTATAAAGGTTTTTTGTGAGAGAGATGTTTTTGTACTTGAATAGCATTTTTTCGGATGGTTGATTATTGTTGATTTGCTTAAAATATTTTTAATTAGCAGTGGAATATAACCACAGCATTTATTAAAGCAGATTCCAGATTATACAATCAACATGATCCTACATTTATGGCATTGCAGGCTCCTACCAGAATTAAGAAATATAAACACAACTTTGTGAAATCATCTGTAAATAAAGAAAGAGGGCAGATAATTCTTCTCTTTTTGCAGATTTTAGCATTCAATAGTATCTTTGTTTTAATATCTCTCCAGTTTAAACGTCCCACAGTGTCCAGAAGGAGTCTCAAAATTTTAGGTTGAAAATTCCTATATTCAAGTAAATTTAACACTAATATAAATCGTTCTGAAGAAAATGTTGCGTGTAAAGCTACAGGCATTTGCAGGTAGGTTGATACTCGTATGTTTAACTTTTCATACATAGAATACAATTTTTGAATTTTTTTTTTAATATTTCGTCTGGTGTTTGTATTATTTATGATTACGGCCGATTATCTGCACGTTGCCTATAGGTCCGAGAGGATTGACCTCCGTGGGAGTTTTTCTAAGGGAAGCTAACCCGTATTTAAGTATGGAAAACAAGATTCGAAGAAAACCAAGGAAAATTCCGAACGATGAGGCGTACTCATGTAGTTGGGTTCGAACCCAGCACCTTCCGTCTACCAACTTCGAGAGACCTCTCGTCCACTGGTGGGACAAGTATAATTCGTCTAAATAGTAATTAAAAACCATTAGGAACATTGGGAAGTCATGAATTTCATCCTTACAAAGGGAGCTTGTGCTTGTGCATCTTCGGATATTCCGCGATCTTTCACGCAGATAAAAACAAAGCGTTCGTTTTTTTCAACATTTTGAAATAGCCATCTCTGGATTTGTTATAGAGATACTAAGAAAAGAAATGATAGTTTTTGCCTTATTTTCTCGATCCCAACGATACCTTTCTTTCTAGGAAATATTTATGTAACCTTTTTACTGGGCATTATTTCGTTTTTCAGTTATACAAAAATGTCGTATTCGCTTCCAGAACACACAAAAAGAGAAACAATATCCATTTATTTTGGGGCACTTTTCATTTTCTAATTGTGTGTATGTTATTATTTACTATTCCGAATAAAACAATATTTTCCAAGTCGGATAACTTTAATCTTTTCTGATTCCCTTTCAAATTTTCTGTTTTTTTTGTTTTAACCATTTGGAAAAATGGTTATTGTCCTCGGTCAGGGTAGGAAATCAAAAAGATATCTGAAGCTTTTTATTAGTTGGATCTCTCATTTCATTCGTTTTCTGATTAGTCTATACAGTAATCTGTATTTTCCCTTTACTTGCAACAGAGATGGATACTTCTGTTGCCACTATAACAAAAAAGTAATAAAAACTACAAAAAAAAATTATAACTCAGAAAGAAATTGAGATACAGCTTTCAAACAAATTGTAATAAAAAATGCATTTTTTTCTCTATACGACGACATAAAAAGTAATATTGTGGGATGTTTAGAAGTTTAAAAATGAAATTTCATTTAAAGTTTGTCCCGGAATATTAATGTTTACGTTACGTATGTTACGTACGTTATGTATGACCAGCTCCGTAGAAGTTTAAAAATTTACAGTACCGAAAATTCTAAAACAGAAATTTCTTTTAAAATTTGTTCATGATGGGTCGAGGAATGTTATGTTTAATCCATGGCATACGTAATATATGATCAACTCCGTGCGATTTTTTATGTCTTAAATTTTAGCTTTTGAAAAAATCATTTTCCAAATGGTCGTAATTTGTTAAATTGCTTTTTTTTCTTTTTTTTTTAAGGTAGATTGTTGTCTATGTTGGTCTATGTGGTCTATGTTGGAATTTCGAAAACTTTTTTGCAGATCTACAAGGATCACGACCCTTAGAACCAAATCCCTACCCCCCCCCCCCAGTCAAAAACTTTCAAAAACTTTACATCTATCTCTCTATATCACTTTTTATGGACACGATAACTTCCATAATTCTGCACTAAACTCTTCCAAACTGATACATAAAATCAAGGAGTAGAAAATCCCGGTCAAGTTAGTAAATGGGCAAAATCGGAACAAGGGGCTGGAAATAGGGAGGGATTTTGTGTAAAATGAAAAAAAACCCATAACTTCTTAATTACAATACATATCGACTCAGTTTTAACTTCTTATTACCTCTAAAAAATGGGCCAAAAATTTATGTATGACAGATTTTTGTAAAAGCTAAAAAGGCCGAATCAAGGCCTATCAAGGGCCGAAAAAAATAGGGTTTTGTGGAGAAAAAATTCATAACTTCGTCAATACTCATTATATTAAATCCAATTAAATTGATTATAAATTGTCTTAGTACTATCTACAACTTTTATATTGACAACTTTTTGATAGCACCGATTCCTACTGAAAAAAAAAAAAAAAAAAAAAAAAAAAAAAAAGAGGGGTTAAAGAAGAAAAGAATCGATAACTTCGTCAATTCACAAGATATCAAATCTATATATTCTTAATATTATCTACAACTTTTATAGTGACAAGTTTTTGATAGGACCAATTCTTACAGCAAAAACAAATTAACAATGGAAGTAGGTTGAAGAAAAAAATATCGTATTAAGAATGCACTCAAACCAAACTGCTTATTTTCTGACTAATTTTTAAATTCAATTTTCCTTTCAAACGCATCCAATTGTTAGATTCTCTTATTCAGAAATTATATAATGTGCATTAACGGTAAATATTTTGACAGAGGTAGAATATATTTTAAAAAGTGATGTCAAAGTGAGCATTTTGAACCCAATTTCTCGAAGAGATTGTGTTGAAAATGAAAAATATTGTCCTACTGAGAAAATAATTGTTTATAAATCAAGTTCTAATTAATTGAACGAAAAATAAAAACATAGGTCGCTTTTAAATCTCATTAAAAATCACATCAGCAAGTTTCATGTTTTTACTTTCTAAAAAGAATCTGAAAATGTGTCAGAAAATTTCGAGTTGTTGAGCATAGAAAAATATTTCTTAAATACTGCCTTAACATGATTCTAATAAAACCAGGTCTTATATAAAAATGAAATAAAAAACTCGTTAAAAGCTGCCAGATAAAATTATTTAAAGTGGGTTTATCTCTAATCATGATTTAGTTTTTGTTGGTGAAATTACTGCTTAACTTCGAAATCTACCTGCGCCTGTAGGCCGATTAATTATTATTTTTTTTTTTTGACAGAGCCATGCACAAAAGTTTACAGTTACAATAATTATTTATTTTAAACAATAATGAGGATTCAATAATCAGTTTTAAACTGACAATGGTCAAATTACTATCTTGAGCAATTGCTATCTTGTGTGTGGGAATTTCTATCTAATTCTATCTAATCTAAATCTATTCCCAAGAAATTCACTAAATTCAAACACTTACAGCTGCGTACAAACGCTTACAGGTAAATGGCTACTCCGGAATGCTTCCCATCAGATCACAAAAAATACCGAACTTAGCACTATAATCTGTCTCTGAAAAAAAACAAAAAAATATTACTTTAGAGTAGTGCTGCACAACCTTTTTGCCAGAAAATTGTTTGCCACCACAAAAAATTTAAGAGCAACATTTAAATTATTTAATATCAAAGTTTCTATCAATTAATTAGGAAAATTTTTCTGGATAAAATACTGGTACACTTGGTGGCCCGCGGGTCACAGGTTGTGCACCCCTACTTTAGAGTAATGTATAGCACTAAGAAGAGTTTTCAAATTTCCTTTTTTTGGTATACTGAGTTTTAATATCTTACCAAGGTATTGGAGCTCTCAGTTGAAGATTCAACACCAAAAAACAGTTGAAAATGAAAACTGCAAATTTAGCTCGTGACGGGAATACGAAACTCTCTTATTATTCTCCAAAAAAGACTGGTATGGGACTAAATTTGATTGATCCAACATCTACCACCGCAATTATACCAGCTAGACAACCACATGTACCGAATTTTCATGTTATTGGTCGAATTAATCGTGAAAACCAGATTCCTGGACACTTTGCAAAAGTTAAAAGGACTTCAGGTTCGTACACGCACAAATGTTAGAATCAGGATAACACGTTCACAGGCAAAAAAAAATTCATTTTACCCCAGGCAGACTACTTTTGTAAGAGAGTAGCTAGACACTGATAACACCATAGACACCATAACGGAAATATCAGAAAACAAAAATAACAGCTAATTTAGTAGCTTCGGGGAATTAAAAAAAAGATATTTCTAGGTGATCGATTCGTGCTCGTTTTCATCTTTTCTGTTTTTTCTACAGTTTTAAATTTTATCTCCTTTTTGCCTACTAAAATAAAAAAATATAAAATATGTATAAAAGAATACCAACTTATTTCCGGTACATCCCTTTTCAAATGATATCTTTGGTTAAAAAATATGCAAAAAATTGACTTTGCTTTTTTTTTTAGTGCCTTGAAGATACTGTTTCCAATTTAATAACATTGCGTTTTGGATGTCATTTGGCGTTTTAAAAGAATGTACGCGTTTTGAAATATTTACGTTTTTCTAGGAACATTTGGTCAGAGATTAAAGATTAAGGTATACAAATTAAATATGCAATCAGTATAACTGTAGCCTTTTTGTCATTTGGAAAGATTTTCGCTTTCTAAATATAAAATACTTTGAGGCTCGTTTGCGAAAACAGACTGGAGCATATGGAGTACGCCAATTGTAGGGGAGATGGGGGCACATGTGAACACGGGGCAGATGTGAACATCGCAATTTTTCAATAGTTATTATAAGTTTTTATATTTGAAAAAAAATTACTAAAGATGACAGCACCTGTAGACATATGGTAAAACATTTTTGAAGCTCTTTGACATTTTGTTTATCCTCTGTAGCCAAAACACTGTTTTTAGATCTCAAAAGTAAAATCTTTGTTCCAAGGTGATAAGCGAATAACTTTATTTATTTATTCATTTATCTGAATTTGAGTGTTTTAACATATAACTATACAATACTAATAAATATTTTTGATAAAGTTTTTTTTCCTTCTAAAATTGAGAAATGTTAATGATTTATCAATTTAACAGAAGCAGCAATGTGGGGCACTTGTGAACAAACTAGTTGGGGGCAGATATGAATAGTACATAAATGCCCCAATAATAATTCTGTGAGTCTGTTCCTTTCAGTTAACTCAAAATTTAAAAGTTTTAATTTCTTTTTTAAAATTGCTTCTTTATTTTTTTTATTTTATTGTAACAATACCTAATGAATCATCTAAGCCTCCTCCCCACCCCCTGAATCTACTTATTTTCATTTTATAATCTTTTCCCTAAATATATCACCAAGAAACTAGAGAAACATATATAAAGAGGTTTCTTTATGGTGAATTTAACAGGTAATATAACTAATGATTGCAATGACAAATGAATAACAGAATAAAATGCATGTTAAAGGATATTTTTTCTTTGTGTTCACATGTGCCCCACGTGTGTTCATAATTGCCCCGCTGATGGGGCACATGTGAACATTTTTTTGAATTTATAAAACTATTAAAAAAATGTAAGAAGAAATATGCAGGTGATTTTAAAAAATACCATGTGTAAAAGAAAGTTCTGTTTACTATATTGAGTAGTTTTTGTTTATAGAAATTAATCCAGTTATGAGAAAAAGCTATATTTATGAGAACTGTTCACATGTGTCCTCATCTCTCCTAAGCTGATGAAGGCAGTGAGGTTCCCATCTGTAGGTTCGTCTGGATAGATTTTCATTTAAACATATAAAAACATACAAATTCTATGCTTGTTTGTAAAAAGAATCCAGAACGTGCGTAGCTCTCCCGCTATATGCTATCGATTTCAGTGGGTACTCAACTCTAAGTTCGTCTGTCTAGATTCGCATTTAAAAACATAAAATCACACAAATTCAACACTAATTTTATTTTGAGCTAATGTAAAAGTTTAATAATTTATTTAGATAATTTAATTTTGAAGTTTTAAGACTTACAGATGAAACTCTAGTTACAAGCAAAATGCTATTGGATGTAAACTTTGTTATATAGCGACGCAGTTGGGAACCGATGAGGACAGGTAGTAATAAGATTGTCGGCTACAAAAATGAAAACAGTTTTAGAGGAATTAAACGTTATGTTGTTTTTCTACCATAGGGGCTTTGGCATTTTTTTTTAAAGATTTGCGGAAATCACGATTCAAAAAGAGATATTTGTTGCTATATGATATAAAGAGCTATGAAAACAAACCTAATGAATTTTTTCTCTTGTTCATATATGAATTTACGTATATATAAACATTATACATACATAATAACTATCGAAAAAAATTCATCTGTACATGAAACAATGAATAGGTTGGAATAAAAAATGTTTAAAATTATCCTTCTGTCACCAAGGTCATTTTCTCTATCTAGCCAAGACCACTATACTGGAAAAGTGCCGATGTTTCGACCCTATTTCGACCAATATTGTTAGGATTTTTACATTAAAATATCACGCACCTAGGGCATTTGTAGGCAATCTAAATAATATTTAATACTGAATATTTGTAATGTTTTTTCTTTTACTAATACAATAAAGAAATGCTTAAAGAAATTTGTATATTTACATTGGAAAGGGCAAAATTCATAGTCTTAGGAATACTAGAGATTTAATCTCTTAAATCAAATATGCAACATTATAAGATTACATCAATTAAGTGCATTACGTGTATCGTTGATAATAAGGTGAGATTTCTATGCCTGTTTTAATCTGCTGTACTTTTCCTCTAGATATAGCAGGATTGTTTTGAATTCGAACTGTCGATATTTATTTCAGTATACAATTTTATAGAAAGTGTCAAAACATGTAATTTGTTTGCAATTATATCTTACATAAGAATATATAAACAGATATTCCGTAAAATCTTGTTACAGCAAATCGCTGGATAGCACTGATTAAATTCGCTATAACGACAAATTCGTTAAAGTGAATATTTTTATAATGAAATATGCCAATATAAATTTTTACCAATCCATATAATATTTGTTAAACTAGAAAATTCGTTGTAACAAGAGTCTACTGTACTTAAGTGCATAATTATGATTTCCAAACTACAGTTGTATGACAATATTAAAAATTCCATTTATTTATATTGACATTAAATTGGATTAAAGATTCCTTACGTCATCCCTTCCACCGAAGCTATAAAGCAGGGGTTCCCAAACTTTTAGATCGAAGTAGTACTAAATAGAAGTTAATACTTCCTCGTACCACCAGGTGACAAACTCAAATCTAATACAGAAAAACCTGTGTAAACGGAATATGTCTAATATTTTTCCAGGTTTTGTGCTTCCGGCTGAGGAGATTTTATTGATTTACATGATTATATTATTAAATTGGTGCTCATATTGACTTTAATATCTTTTAGTGCATATAAAGTGTATCATTTTCGGGTGACAAATAAAGATATATTTAAATATAAAACTACTGCATAGCTTTGTTAAACATGGAAAATATACACATTTGAAGGCGCCTTGGTCACGAATTTTTTGTTATATGAATACTACGTTTATATCAGTAGTAAAATACACAAAAGAAAATTTAATAAGCTAATAACCTACATAAGAAATTTACATACCTTCTGAAAGTAAACTGTTTATTAATGCGATATCGAAGTTTGTTGAAATAACTAATATACACACAAATAATAATGTAATAGAAGAAAACATTTTTTAGGGGTGTACGAAAGGTCAACTCAACATCTACCCAATATTAGTTCCATTTATCTAAAAATTGTAATCCAAATTACATGCAAAACATTGTCAAAGCAGTAACAGAGAGCAAATACCACGGAGCCGGTCAACTGACAAATCAAGAAAGGGGAGGGAGGTGCGATTGAGCCGCTTTTTGATTTCACATGCTGTAATTTTTATTTCCTTTCACGTACCAGTGTGAGACTTCTGCGTACCAGTAAACAGAACATCACGTACCAGTACTGGTATGTGTACCATAGTTTGAGAACTCCTGCTATGAAGTTTTTATAGCATCCATAGTTATTATAAGGGATGGTACGTAGATTGCATCTTTCATGAATTCCTACTAAATAAAGTTTAGAATTTTACTGAATTAAATATATATATATATTACCGCATACACAATTGCAGCTCATATGCTCCGTGTTACATTAGAAAGTACGGTAGTGAAGTATTTCAAATTTGGATGTCATATTTAATGCATCCGAAGTTTGGTCGTATTATTAATTTTATTGTTGCAGTGTGAATAATTATGTATGATGTGATAGCAATATATTTAAAATGCAATAATAAAGCCTTTTTGTGGTAAAATTTAGGTAGGCAAAAAAAGTGTACAAAGAAAAGTGCACAAAATCCGAGCGTATTTGGCACTACTGATTGTGCATAAAAAGTATAAAATTTAGGTAAGCAAAAAAAGTGTAAAAAAAAGTGCACAAAATCCGAGCGTATTTGGCACCACTGATTGTGTATAAAAAGTACACAATTTAGGTATGCAAAAATAGTGTAAAAAAAGTGCACAAAACCCGAGCGTATTTGGCACCTCTGATTGTGCATAAAATGTGAACAATTTAGGTATGCACTTTTTGCACACAATTCAGTGTGCACTTATTATGCATAAGCAGAGGTGCCAAATACGCTCGCTTTTTGTGCACTTTTTTTTACACTTTTTGTGCAAATTTATCTAGCTGGGTTATGGAAATAAAATATATGTTTTGGTATACGTTTTGTGAAAATGGGTAATGTGTCTTAATCACGCTCCATTTACTCCATTCCTATAACCTTTAAAATGACCACTAGATCTTAAAAGATAAAAAAATGCATCGGTTAAAAGCTTATTGCTATTCAAATAAAGTATCTATTTGAAATTTCAAACTCAATGACAAAATGAACTTAATTCTCAAATCTGATTTAAGTCATTGCTTCGTGCAATCATATCTTATGTCTACATTTTATGAAGTATGTAAACTTCCACTTTCAGAAATCTTTAATATGAAAGTCATGACGACAGTAATAATGACCAAGAAACAATAATAATTCTGTCACGAAGTTTTAAGCCTACATATATGTGCCGCAAGATGTAATACAACACATAAATAAGAACTTGCAGATGAAAATTATTTCTCACTAGCTGTTACCCGTGACTCCGTTCACGTAATATTTAAAGAAGAATAAATGCATCAATTAAGCAAAAAAATCGATAAATTAAAGCATATACACTTAACCGTTTTATCACATTTTGTAGTAGAAATACTTCTGATGATCCCAATTTGCATATTTTATCTATATATGTCAAGGAGCTAGTACACATATTTAAGCGCACAAATTTAATATGATAAAGTATTTACAAAGTTATGTACAGGTTTATTACAGACGCGGTTGACAAAACGCACGACCGTAAGCATGGGCAAAATAACACGACCGTAAGCATGGGTCTGTGCTCACAATGGGTTTTGGGCAGTATTTAACAAGAAATATCTGCTGAACACGCTACTTTCTCACAAGGGAATCGTGCAACGTGGCTAATCATGCAACGTTCTGAAAAGTGCTGACATAATGATTTCACTTGTGATATAACTTTTGCTGAGTTTGCTCCATTAACTGCAGAATCAGCTTGTTTTTAAGCGTGAGCTGTTTAGATGACTTTTAACGCACCACATCCATCGGTCAGTGACACATATAGTTTCCTTACTCGACACTCGGCCATTTTGATTGCGGGAAGCTCTCTGACCGCTAGAAGTAACGCAGAAACAGCAACGCATAACAACACTAACACTATATAAAAATTGCAAAACACTACACAAAATATAAAACAATATATAAACAGTAACTACTAAGAATTCAAAATATACTACACAAATAAAAAAACTAAAACGATACCGCTTAATTCTTTATATTTCTGAGTTGTATAACTTTAAAAAAAAAATTCATCAAAATCTTAAGTAAAAAAAATTAAGTGTATTAATACTTCGTTAAGCTTTATTATATTCACATATGCTTCTTCAAAAAATTCAAAATTTAAACAAGAAAAAATTCACTCCCTGATGTTGTGTGTTTTTTTTTCACATCTTTGAAGACTGTCTTCTGAAAAAAAAATTCATCTGTCCTAAATTTAAGTGAACTTAAATTTCTGCTTACGTCTTTAAAAGATTCAACTTTAAAATATTCGTCATCATCTTTAAACACAACAAAAGAAACTATATCTTCGTTTAACTATCTTGCTAAAGCTAAAATAGTCTTTTGTGTTTGAGTTTGTTGGATTTTTTAAGCCACAAATATAAACAAAAAGTAAGTAAAAAGAAAAAAAAGATTAATTTAAACATACACGAGACTTGGGAGGGGGGGGGGGTCTTAAAATTAGATGTAATTAAATTTTGGGAGAAAAGGTATTTTCCTAAAGTCGCTGAAGCGAGGGAATTATTATGTCTTGTTTAGCTATATCCGTCTTTTCCAAAAATTGTTCATCATTTCGCATATATTCACAATGAAATATAAGAAAGGAATTATATTTTTCAAACAGTAAAAGGGGGGAGACTTTTTAATTTTATTTTCTTTTCCCTTTAAATAAATAAAACATTTTATACAATATATCTAATGAAACAAAATAGTAAAGATATTTACATCTTGATATCCGCTACGATTCATTTTCATCAAAACACGAACTTTTTAAGCTCTGGATATGTTACATTCTTTAATAAAAGATAAAATAATTATGTTTGTTTTTCGAATTTTAAATGTTATTCATTTCTTAATTAAACAAAAAAACTTGCAATATGAAAAATTTATTCTATACTTTTCATACTTTTCATCTTTTAAAATTCTATATACTAAAATAATTTTATAGTTTTTCAATTATCCATATTTTGTAATTCTGTATACTAACTTAATTTTCCTTTCTTTTTTGTCAAAAATAGTAAAATGTATGTGATATCTTGTTTACAGACATATACTTTTGAAACGGTAACAAATCCTTTTTCTCATTATTATTCTCTATTTCTCCACAGAAATTATTTTTTAGGTATGCTTTTATTTCGCATTCACTATTAAAATAGATTCAGTTTAAATAAATTCTGTGTTATTCTTTTGTATTTTCTTTTTTTTTTACATTTTGTAAGCTATTTATCTTAAGAAAAGTTTATGAAAAGGAAAAGAAGATTATTTTAATTTAAACTTTCATTTAACTTGATAAACGAGCAGTGGAGGGCAGCAAATTGCGGAAGAAGTTGCAATTAACTCTTAGAGGAAAAAATACTCTTCTAAAGCCGCTGAAGTCAGGGTAGTTATCCTGGCTCATTATAACAATATTCTTTCTTTCACTAATGTACTCACCTTTGCTTATCTATTTCTTTTTTCTTTTTCTTTTCTTTTCTTCTTTTTTTTTATCAAAGATTTTTCCTCTTAATTTTAAGTTTTCTTTTAATCTTTGAAATATAATAACCCTTTTTAATATTAATTTATGTCACTTTTTATATTAAAAAATATATATATTTCTAATACAGTAAATTGTTAGTAATCATGAAACCGCTTTTTAAAACTAGTTTTTATTATCAGGTATATATCTTCAATATTACATCTTTAACACGTTGAGTAACACGCGAATTCTTAGGGAATCTAGAAAAATGTCTACTCACATTTCGTGATACTTGAGAAGCAAAACCGTTTTTATGTTTACCGCGTTTCAATAAAGTTCATTAAAACCCATTAATCATATAATCCTGTAATAAATAAAAGTTAAGTAAATTTCAAGTAAATTTTGATTAATTACTTAAAATAATGTAATTTTTAAAGTTTTATATCGTATTTTACGCTATCAGTCACCAGTGACTGAATAAGCGGAAAGTTCAGTGTCTGTCACAGGTGAGTCTCGTGCCACTCAACGTGTTAATATTTAAAAAATGTCGGGATGAAAGGTAGAATTACATGAGACTGTCTTCAAAGCTATGATTTTATAGTTCTATCTTTTTTTTTTCTTTTGTAAATGTTTAGATGAATTAAAAGAAGCATCATAATAATTTAAAGGGTACCCTCTGACAGTCTTGCAAAAGCACAAATTTGTAATGTTGTTTTCACTGTATTTTATTTTAAATGCTAAAGAAAGATGATCCTATTAACGCTTATATAAGTTCACTAAGCTCCAGGTTTTACTGAAATATAAGCATTATTTAAAATGTTATAATTCTATTGATGTAATGCATTTTCAACACATTGGATAATGATATATATATATATATATATAACCATTAATTAAACATAACCTACCACCATCAAATATTATGAATTAAAGCTGTAAGTAAAAAAAAAATTAATTTATTATAAGAATTATTATGAAAGAAAAAGAAAAAAGTGGTCACCGACAAAAAATGGAAAAGCTTATACATTGAATTACGTTGTCAAGGGCACAGAATTCAATGATATAAGCAAAATGGTTGTTTTCTGTGAGAAAAATAAGCTAAAGCTAAAAATTATTTTCCCCTGTGCCCAAACAACCATTAAAATCAAGTGAATTGATTAAAAATGAAAACCGAATAGAAACAAATAATATGAAATGGAAGAATCAATAAAACCTATATAAATATTTATAGGATATAAAATATAAATAATAAACACCATACCGATTAATATTTCAGTATTTTACAAATATCCACGCACATGGCTACCAGAATATCATAAAGATTAAGGTGAATAAAACAGTTAGGAAATCACAATATATATATGAATATGAATGTAATCCTTGAGCCTTTTAATCATTATCCAATGTATTGAAAATACATTAAATAAATAGAATTATAATATTTTAAATAATGCTTATATTTCAGTAAAACCTGGAGCTTAGTTAACTTATTTACACGGGCTTGTCAATGAGAGGGTTAACCGTGATAACAGAGCAACGGGAAGGATGAAATTCCGAAAATTGCTGCAATTAATTTTTAGGGGACGGAGTTATCCTACCACACGAGCTGACGCTCAGCAAGTTATGGTGTCTCAATTAAGAACATACGTTCTTAGACTAATATGCTCAAAATTTCACCTGTATTACCGAATGAAAGAATAACGACAAGCATAAATTTTTATTTTTTTTAAATCCCTGAAATATACTTCTTTTTAATATGAATTTATTTTTATCTTATACTTAGAAGAAACCTGGTGATATTTGTAATACTTTAAAGTTTTAATAATTATGGCTCCTCTTTTTTATTATTATTAAATTTACCTGTAAGCTATTTTATAATTATTCAAAACTTTAAGCAATTTTGTTTTCAATATTTTCTCTGACCAGGTTTAAATTTGTAGAAATAATTTTATGTAGCTATCGCTAAAATAGGCGATTAACATTTTATATATATTTATCTTGCAGAAGGAAACCATTTTTTCTACCTCGGACCATTCTAGAATTGCGGTTCATCAAGTAGACCTTAAAGCACGTTCATCGTTCCATCTCATAAGTAAAGAAAAGCATACCATGTATAGTAATTGGGGAAAACGTGTAGATTCTCATACTCAAATTGTGAGAAAAACAAGCAAACATAGATATTTGACTGGACGTTATGTCTTCCCTGAATTTAGCATTAAAAGAATAGGCTTAAAGTGTTAATCTTCATACTTGTACTAAACACTAAAAAAAAATCATTACGAATACCTAATTTTGACATCTTATTTACATATTTCTGCAAGTTCTAACCTAAGATATCAAACGGAATTTCATTCGCTGTAGTGCTCTAAAAATAATAAACCTTTAAAATTCGGAACTCACAATGTTAAATTCATTTCAAAACAGATTGCAATGAGAGTTGTGTTTTAATTATAACTCAAAAACAAAATGGAAAGGCCTGTAACAATGCATTCGCTGTATTCGTAACATTGCCACTGCTCGGAGCATTGAGCGCGTTAACAAGCCATGCCACCTCTCCGCCTAGCTCTAAAGGAAAGAACGTGCAGCACCGTACAGTCGCTTTACAATAACATCACTGGCATTACTTGTGAAGATACCTTGTATATATCAGTTTAATGTATGTCAAAAAATGCATGCAATTTACATAAATTAATAATTATATGCTCAAGAATGGAAAAATGTTTTTCAATTTCCTATAAAAGGTACATATCTTACATTTTAATCGATTCCTTCCGCATAACAATCCATTGTGGTGAGTTCCTGAAAATCAGATAAAAAAATGGCACCGTTATTGAAACGATTCGATGCTTTCATATAAAAAGGGGAAACACTGCTCGATTGCTTTCTATCAGAATAACAGTACATTGCAATTATATCTCCTTACAAATGAAGGTGCACTCGTAAATGTGTAGAGCACAACATTAGCATGGACAGCGTTCTTGATACAACCTAAATAGAAAATTCACTAACGTGGTTTTTATTCTCGTACGCAATAGAAAATTAAAAACCTCAAACAAACAAAACATAAAGCTGATGCCCGTTGGCTAAAAACAGAAACGATTCTTTTCAGGTTAGATATCTAAATAACAACAACAAAAAACAGCCAATAAAAAAATATCCTACAGTCACAACAGAAAATAGAACTGAAAGGAAATCCATTGTCCAGTCTATTGAGTGGCACCGTATCAACATGTTGCCGCCATCAATGTCAGACATAAATTGGCAAATATGACTAGAATTGAACGGCATGAATTCTGTTTTCCCTTCCTTTTGAACAAAATAGCATTAAAAGGATTTGAAATATAATATAATACGTAATTTTGAATGAAGAAATGCTTTTTTTTTCTTGTATACATGAATAAATAAAATTTTGAATGTAAGACAGGTTCAGTCAGTCCAAGCCCAAATACTAATATGAAAATTGAGTCCGCTTTATCTTCATCTCCTACGTGTGCGACACATTTCGTCACATATAAGTGTTTTGACAAAACAGAATGGAGATGGGAAGGAAAGGTAAAAGTATTTTAGGCGTAAAGAAAGCGCTATTGCACTGGGTTCCGGAGCCCAGTATTTATGAGCTCCGGGGAATTCCGACCAATATTTAAGTATTTACTGAAAGCAAAGAAGTACGGAGCTGGGCTCTGGTGGTCTCCGGCGCAAATTAAGCCCGGAATAGAACGATTCAAAAGCGACATATTCATGTTCTACTATTATATTTCCTAAGATACCACTGTATGTAAGTATAAAACATTTACATTTGATAATGCTTACATTGATTTTATTAATGTCCAACGCTCCTCGTCCCGTCCAGCAGTAGAAATAATATTTAGAGAGTAGCTGAATTTATGTAAAACCCGATTAAGTATGTCTTGTATCGCCGTGTCCGTAGAAACTATATTGTTTTATAAAACATCCAAAGTTGTTTAAATATTTCGTACTATACTGCATGTTTTACGAATCCCAATCGTGAAAAGGTAAGGAATTTACTGAGAAAAAAAAATCTGCATAGTAACCACATTGCTCACAATTGTATTTAATAAGAGCAAGACCAAAATTAAAAAGTCTCTAGTAGCAGTATGTAAAATTTGGATGCAGTCTTTACTGATAATAAAATAAGATACATGTTTTTGGAATAGTTGTGTGAAATTGGACGAATCTGTCTTAGACACATTATATAAAATGACCGTAAAAATGGGCATTAGATCTTAAAAGGTCCAAAGGACATCACTGAAATGGTTATTTATACTCAAATAAAATAATCAATTTCAAATTTCGAAAATAATAATTCGAACAACGTAAGTTCTGTCATCTGATTAAAGTCATGCTTTCATAAATTATATTATTTATTTATGACCACATTTGCTAAAGTGTGTAAACTTCCATATGCAAAAAAATTCAATATAATCGTCAACAACATTAATAATGAACAAGAAAGAATAATAACTTTGCCACGATTGTCAACACTACATATAATCGCCAGATGTTACACAGCATTTAAATAAGAAGTTGTACGTGGAGATGAATATTCTGTCTCACAAGCCTCGTTTGTCACTTGGGAGAATGACATATCCTTATGTTTCTGTTTGCATAATTGTGGCAACAGATGGTTCCATTGTTTTATAAGTTTCTATACTTAAGTTACTTGCATACAATGCTTCACTTATTTTTAAATTTAAATTTGTAAATTTTGTCTCATGTGAAATAATAAAACGCTTACATTTTTAAATTTTAAAGTATGCAATTTTTGGCAACTGAGTGACTATTCTTTTCAATCACCGAGAATATGCGTTTAGATTTATAATAATAATAATAATAATAACTAGTAAATCTGCAGATCAGGAGCCTCAACGTCATCTTTGCAAGTCATTGTTTTTTAACACTCATTGCGTAATATTCATCTTCCTACAAATCGCTTTTTAAAGTTTTCAAATTACATACCGGGTGTCCCAAAAAGGACTGACTGATTTTAAAATTCAATAACTTCCAAACGGTGACAGATATTAAAAAAATTCTTGCAGGAGGGTTATGCATAAAGTCAAAACTTTTTTTACAGAGATTTTCGATTTTAGTTCGAATTACAAACAATAGATGGCGCTGCGATCAATAGAGGCTAAATTCAGGCTCGATTTTTGGTACTTCGTGGCCCGGATAATACATTTCCATCTCCTTTTTCTGCATGGAACAACAGAAAGGACCAAAAATCGAGCCTGTATTTAGCGACTATTGCTTACAGCGCCATCTATTGTTTGTAATTCGAAGTAAAATCGAAAATCACTGTAATAAAACTTTTGACTTTATGCATAACCCCCCTGCAAGAATTTTATTAATATCTGCCACCGTTTGGAAGTTATTGAATTTTAAAATCAGTCAGTCCTTTTTGTAAATATTTATAAGAATACAAAATACTTCGTAAAGTTTCAGAAATTAAATGTGTTAAACAAGTGGTTATACACTGATGTTCTGAAGTTCTGATGAGCTGCTAATTCTGGTAACTTTTTAAATCAAAAATTGCATTTCTTCAGGGGGGCTGTGCCCCCTGAACCCTCCGTAGTTTATTTAAGTTTACATTCGTAATTTTTTATTGATTGTGCGGATGGTTATAGTATATCATAGATTTTTTTTTACGCTGTGATTTATAAGGATAAGCATAAGTTTTTTTTTAAATAAATTAATAAATTTAAAATTTAAAATAAAATCCTCATGTTAATAGTACGCAAACGATAAATCGTGAAGTTACGCCAAAAATGTAACCTTAAAATCCGCTACATTCGACCGAAATACAACGGCGTGCTTAAAAAAAGAAAGAAAGAAAAGAAAAATATTTTTAGTAATACAGTTTTTAATTCATAATACGATGAAATGCTACTTTAGAATGCTTAAATATAAGCAGATCATTTTCATTTTACAGAAAAAATGCACGGATGAAGTCAAAGAATTCGGTCCCTGTTCCACGTGCTTGTTTTGTTTGGACCAAATGATGGCATTTAAGTCTGGGCGATAACGCACATCATATTGCAAACTTTTTTTACGGCATACTGCATCTCCATCTATCTCTTTCCTCCGTAAATAATAGTTCATTTTATTTTAGCCAAGGTCTTTTTATTCCAACATTTTTTTTTTTTTTTTTTTTTTTTGATAAATGACGTCTAATTCATCTGCTATTCGTACTTACTCAAAACCTTTTATCTTGTTATATTAAGAAATACTTGAGAGTTTTCTTTTTATTCCCAATATGTCGCCATATTAATATTTTTATTCTTAATTTTTTTTTTCATTTTCCTGTTTCACGTCAAAATCTTTCAATTGAAAATTGTTTAAGAGAAAATATTATTCAGGGTTTTGATTTTCTTGGCAACGATTAAAGAAACATTGATAAATTTTATGAAAAAATGTCACATTATTCTCTATGAAAATAATGAACTTTTGTATTTTTAAGAAAAATATTTCAATAAAATAAATAAAATACTGCCTATTTTTATTTCTGGGGCTAAAATTCATCTATATGCAAAAATACAAATGCATTAATTCATCCGTTTTGACGTTGGCTTTACTGAAACATTATAGACGCATTTATACTAATATTATTAAGACCAAATTCGTTTCTAGGCAACTGATGAAAGAAAAGGTAAAAAATGAAATATGTATTATGTCAAATTGATAAAACAAAATGCTTTATATTATTGGAAAACATGCATAAAGTTTCCCTAAAAATTATAAACCTAATTTAAAAAATCTCGCAAATATATTGACATAATTTCAAACTAATTGGAGTAATTTAATAATCTTATTTAAAAATTTCAGCATCCAAAATTTACCATTTAAATCCATTTTTTATATGAGCCATTTCTTTCAACAAATGAAAATTTGAAAATCGTCTGACTTGCCATAGACAAGCATTACAGAGCAAAATAAAATGTTCTATATTTCCCGAACGAATGAACCAAATTTAACTAAAAACTATACAACTAAGTCCGAGTACCTCATCAACATGCCCAATTAATTTCAAGCCGATCGGATGCTTTTTGCGGCAGTTATCGCGGAACAGACAGACAGACAGACAGACAAACGGAAATCAAAACTTTTCGTGTCTCCACAGTAAGCCTTCACTGACGTTTCGGCAACTAGTAAATCTGCAGATCAAGAGCCTCAACGTCATCTCTGCAACTTATTATTTTTAGCAAATTTTGCTTAATATTAATATTTCTACAAAAACAAAATTTAAACTTTTAAATTACACAAACATTTATAGAAGGAGAAAAAAATATTTCGATGGTTTCAGACATTAGAAGCGTTAAATTAAACACGTTGTTATGTAATGATATTCTGAAATTCTCACGAGCTACTTATTCTAGTAATTTTTATATAATAAAGCAAATTTCTTCAGGGGGGTGCGCCCCCCCCCCCTTGAACCCTCCGTTGTGTAATTTATTTTGCATTTGTAATTTTCTATTGATTGAGTTAATGATTATCCTATATCTTAGATTCATTTTTACACTGCGATTTATAAGGATAAGCAACAATTTGGTCAAGCATTTTACGTTATCCTAATATCCATACAGCAGTATTTACTTGCCTGCTAACCACAAACATCTGTATCTAATGGATAAAGAACTTTTGGAAATGTAAACTGAGACATCTAATTTAGAAATCTAATAATAATTTTGATTACCATTCTGCAATATTTATATCTAAGATCTAATCTAAATATCTAAAAATGTACTCGATAGCATTAACTTACTAAAATCACCCTAAAGTAGGGGGAGTTCTAAACCTAACGGTTAATAATTCACCATCGTGTCCACTTCCAATTGACTAAATAGATAAACGTGATATGGCGCCGTTAAGTATTTTCTGTGATAGCCTTTTAATAGTATCCACATTTAATTTAAAATCGTGATGTTACAAACACCGTTGAAATTTGATGCACACCTGTGTTCAGGTCAAATTACGAAAGGTTAACTAACCTTTTATTTCCCTTAGCCGGGCATTTTGTTTCATTTTTCGTAATAGGGATTATTTTAATAATTTATTTTACACTCTACAAGCTGTTACACGGGACGTTGTTCACGTAGCATTAAAATAGAGATAAACGCATTAAATAAAACATTTCACTCACCACCAGACATGGCAAGTCTCAGGCTTTTTGCACAACACTATTACCTTACAGAAAATGTTGTTCTTTTAAATCGCGCAAATGTTTCAATTAAATAAAGTAACATTTTTTGTATTAAAATACTGGTATCCAGAACGCCAGAGGCTTGGCAACCCTGCTCCTCTTAATAGAAACATATATAGTTAACCAACACTTTATCACATTTTATAGGAAACAATACGGAATTTCTTATTTGTATGGCTTTACATATACCTCAGTCATAAAAATGTAAAATTTTGTGCCAATTAATATACGCAATTGCGAAAATGAAATCGCAACCAATGAGAAAAGAAAGGCCAAGTAAAATCGTGTAAATCGAGGAATCTTTCTTCGTAGTGTGGGAAAATACCACTACAAAAATTAATTTAGGTGGTATTTGGTGTGAAATGTTTATATGTATTCATTCCTGTCCTATTTATCTTTTTTATTATTTGTAATTTGCTGCATTTTCCCTTTGCACGTGAAAATCTTACAAATTAAAATGAACTCTTTGGGAGAAATTGTTATTCCCTTTTTTTTTTTTTTTTTTTTTTTGGCAACAATAAAGTTTATAAAGTTTAATAGAATAATGTCAGTTTATTCTGTATGAAAATAACGAACTTTTTCCTTTATAATTAAAATAGTTGAATACATAAATAAAGATATTATTCTATATAGTATATAAATACTATTTTCATTTCTGCGTTTAAATCAATCTATATGCAAATATCTATACAAAGGCATTCATTAATTCATTCCTTTTAACTTTGATTTGACTTTAAAAACCATACATACTTTCACATTTATGATATTTTTAGATGAGATATAGTTGCTACGCAACGGTTAAAAGAAAAAAAAATGAAATATAAGTAAATTCATAAAATAAAATGTTTTATATTATTCGAACACATGTATAAAATTCCATCATAAGATATACACCTAATTTAAAAGCTCTGACAAATGTTTTGACAAAATTGCAAACTAATAGGAATAATTTACTACTCTTATTTAAAAATTTCAGCATCAAAAATTTACCATTTAAATCCATTTTTTATATGAGCCATTTCTTTCAACAAATGAAAATTTGAAAATCGTCTGACTTGCCATTGAAAAGCATTACAGAGCAAAATAAAATGTTCTATATTTCCCGAACGAATGAACCAAATTTAACCAAAAACCATACAGCTAAGTCCGAGTACCTCATCAACATGCCACATTAATTTCAAGCCGATCGGATGCTTTTTGCGGCAGTTATCGCGGAACAGACGGACAGACAGACAGACAGACAGGCAGACAGACAAACGGAAATCAAAACTTTTCGTGTCTCCACAGTAAGCCTTCACTGACGTTTCGGCAATAAAAACTGCACATATGTTTTCTTTTTAGCGATAGGATATATGTTACTTTCGGTTGTTAAAAAAGCACTGTTATAAAATGTTATAAGATACTCTGATTATGGATGATACATTTAAGTATTAGTTTTATTTATTTAAATTAAAAAGAGCATTTGTAAATACAAACCAATCCACAAACAAATAAATGAAGTTGTGAAAAACATAAATAATTACGATTTATGTCATATTTTGTTTTTAATTTCAATATGAACGTTTTTATTTAAAATAATTATATTTACTATTCCACTCCATTTATTGGAAAATAAAAAGTTATTTGAAAAGAATGTGCCAGGAATGATCGAGAAGCAAATAAAGAAAATTGCAAAGATATAGCCAATTGGAAATATAGTAGAACCTCGATTATCCGAAGTAATTGGGACCGACCCTCTTTCGGAAAATCGAATTTTTCGGATAATCGAGAAATATATGCAATATTTTGTATTATGGTAGCAAGTGCTTAATAAACATAAACCAATAGCAAAATAGAAACAAGAATAAATTACCTGAATTTTCATTTTGAAATTAAGTACATTCTACATATATCACAAGGGTTTGAAAAAATGTTTTGTTTGTCGCAGTTTCGATTGTCTTTGCTTTGAAGATCTATCGCGGAGTTTTTTAATATTATTAATTCATCCGTATCACAATCTTTCTGCTGCTCCAGCCATGCCAAACCTTTTGCAAAACATTCAAAAGCTTCAGAATTGCTAATTTGTTCGTTATTTTCGTTCCACTCCGCAGCGTATGGGAGCTCAAGTTAAATTCAAAGGAACTTTAATAAAGGGGATCGAAAATATTTATATGTACTCGTAGTTCGGAAAGGACCGCTTGCACACAAGGTATAATGTAGTTTAAAAGAAAGCTTTCAAAATGGATTTTGCACACAAGGAATGACATAGAAAAAAAGGGGGTTCAAAAAAGGATTTCGGTTAATCGAGAGTTTCAGTTAAAAGAGTTTCGGATAAAAGAGGTTCTACTGTATTAAAAATATTACCCGGCAGCGTATTTTTTCTTACTTTATATTTGAGGTTGGTACAGTTATTTTGAATTTTTGGTGAATTTCGTGATGCAACCCAGCAAACACATACCTTTCGGCACACGATCGGACCGCAGCCGGCAGTGTCGTTTAAGTGTCGGCATGGGCACAGTCATTTCGGTGAATAGTCGGCAGCATGTCGGCAACTGAAACATAAAAATCTGCTTTTTCGACTGCCGGTTACCGTAATCGGTCCCCTTATGGTTATATATCGGCAAGCGACTTACACCGCCAAGTAACGCAGGACCGATATGTGATTTCTGATAGTGGCCAGATTAGATTTGCCAACATCGGTCCGAATTTGGAATTTTTAATCTTAGCCGACATTTTTTTTTTTTTTTTTTGTTAATTTTGTTTGAATTTGAATTTTGATAAGATATGTATATTTCATTTATTTCATATGAAATTCTAACAGTGATAAACAAAAAAAATATTTCAAAAATAGCTTATATATATATATATATATATATTTAAGTATTGCGCGGCAGCGCAATACTTATTTATTTCCAGTGTCACTTTTCAATGTTAATTTAACATGGAAAAGCCTATGGAGATGGTAACTTTTTCATGTTTTCTTCCCACCTTTTTGTCCCTGATCCCACTCATGTTTTATTCTTTACTAATTCTAATGATATTATAAATTTAAAGTGTAAACAAGTTTGCCTGACATCAGGGTCTAAACAAATGGTGAAATGCCTTTGCATATGGGTGAATTATAACCCAGAGAGAAACATGGGCCAATTTTTTTTTACATTATTCAAATATTTTTCTTAATAATTCCAATTTTCGCTTTTTTCATTGAAAATCAACGCACATTTTTCATAGAAAATGTAACATTTTTACTTCATTGTTGCAAAAATTTCAAAAGCCGTAAAATTATTTATTTTTAGTTGAAAGATTGTCACGTGAAATATTAAAGTGAACTAGTTTTTTTTTTTTCAAAAATTAAAAAGGTGAATATAGCGTCATAGTGGAAATAAAAAGGATATTTTCAGAATAAGTTTTTGCTTTGGTCAAATTTATATTTTAGTAAAAAGTCTAATGGATAGCTATTTTTACGCAGGTAGCGAACTTAGTGGGGAATTACATAACTTAAATTTTAAAATGTATTTTTTTCACGAGATGAGAACTATTTATACCCCAAGTTAAACTTAGGTAATAATTTTCTGATGTATTTACATCACCCCTTGGGAGAGAACAAGGTTTAAAAATTTAAGTAGAACTTTTATTTTTTTATTTATTACTGTATCACAGCTATAATATTGTTAAATATTAGCAGTAAGGATTCAACACAATTTACATTTACAATCATAGCGTTCCTGAGTGGGAAATAAAGTATCTAAATTTAAGTGAAGTTAATTTTTTATGTTTTGATTATAGATTTTTTACGTTGAGATTAGAAGTTTTTGTCCAAACTACCGCAACCTGCGTTACCACAGTGCTGAAACATTTTGAATTACATATTGGTAAACTGCATCCCACATTGTGATGCAATACCGCATACATCAAAGCCTGATGATAATACTCTCTATTAATTTTGAAATGCGTTCGTCTGAGTGCAGTAGTTATTAAAAACTTGACATATTAAAAAAAATGAAGAACAAATTAAAAAAACAAAATTTATTTCCTACATTGTTTAAGACCATGAAGGGACAGATATTGAGTTATTTCATTCAATTAGTTCTACATTTAATGTTAAATTTTTGTAACAAATTAGTTAAGCCAATTGAAGATTAAAAAATAAAAATAAAATTCATACAATATGATACTTAAAACACACTAAAAAATTAGATTCCGTTCAAATGAAATCGAAATAAATCTTAGACATTTTTTTAAGTTTTGTATTTTGCATGCATCTTATCATTTTATGCACAATTGTCATAAACATAATACAAAATCTGCAATACAAATATTTTCAATTAAAAATGGAAGAAGTCTAAGATTTATTTCGATTTCATTTGAACGGAATCTAATTTTTTAGGGTATTTTAAGTATCATATTGTATGAATTTTATTTTTATTTTTTAATCTTCAATTGGCTTAACTAATTTGTTACAAAAATTTAACATTAAATGTAGAACAAATTGAATGAAATAACTCAATATCTGTCCCTTCTTAGGCTTAAACAATGTAGGAAATAAATTTTGTTTTTTTAATTTGTTCTTCAAATTATGTTTTTGTTTATATATATATATATATATTAAAGCTGTTATTGAATTCATTTTAAAAAGGCTTACAATTATTTGAATCATCAAAAGAGTTTCTTAAATCGCCCCTTAAAATTATTATTCGTTAAAAACTTAATCGTTGAAAAGAAAATCATAAATTAATTATTTTCTAACTATATACTCATTTTAAAAGCAATAGCTGTGTTTCTCATTTTATTTAAAAATCAAATTATTAAAAAAAGTGTTTAAAATTATTTTACAAGCTATAAAAATATAAAAAAACTACCCAACTTTTTAGCATTAAAATTTAAAAGAAAGATTAAGAAATTTCCCACTTCTAAAAAATTATTTACAAAAAAAAAAAAATAAAATAAAATAAAATAAAATAAAAAAAACAGATAAATTAATATTTCTATTTTATTTGATGATTAAAAAATGTTGATAAGTAAAAGAATCATTTTTGCTACTTAATCACTAAAAATATATTCTACATTAAATCATCAAATGATAAAAAATGAACTCATATTTTAATTAAAAGTGATTAATTACCAACCTCTTTTTTTTTTAATTATCTTTTCTATGTTACAAGTATATATTTCTACAAATATATATTTCTTGAATTAACACATTTAATTACATTATAATTCTTAAAGAGAAAATTTTATAAACCCCTTGAGGGCGGTGGGATATATTTTATCCCATCGACTATTAATGAAGATTTACACCAGAAAAATTTTATGAAATTTTACTTTTCTAACTTTGGTGGAAAAAAGTCGTAAAATTGCTTTTCCTTATTTTGAAATAAATTTTTTCTAATTTTCCGGTGGGACTTCAGCATTACATAAACGTAATTGCTTGCCCCTCAAGGAGTTAAGAGAAAAACCTCTGAAAGTCACTTATTTTATTGAATAAGCATTCTTAAATTTATAAGAAAGATTCAGAAATATCACCCATTAAAAAATTATCTTCCAAAAGAAAAAAAATGTAAATTAATATTTTTATTTTATTTTTAAATTAAAAATATTGATAAGTAACAAATTAATATTGCAACACACTCATTAAATATATGTTCTACTTTAAATCATCAAAACGAGATAAAATGAATTCTTATTCTAATTAAAAGCTAATAATTACTAACTTTTTATTTATTAAAATAAATTTTTCCATGTTAAAAAAATATATTTTATAAAATAACGCGACGCTTGTAATTACATTATAATCCTAATAAGAAAATTTAATTAACTAAACAAGACCTCTAAAAATATTTTTTTAATACTTAATTATTCTTAAATTTATATATATTCTTAATTATTCTTAATTATATCTATATCTTGATTAAACTTAAAATTATTCTTAAATTCCTTTGCTTTAACGAATTCGCTAAGATATTTATTTCCTTCATTTAAATATTAAATTAACTTTTAAATAAACGCGCGTAAGAGACTTATAAATAAATAAATAAAAAATAAAAAATAAAATAAAAACACTTCAAAATTCTAATTTTCCCATCTACCATTTACCTTTTATGACAAACCATTACGTACCGATAGGACTTCCCCTTATTACCTCATACAATCCTCCCCTGATCAAGTCTGTGTGGCCAAGTGGTTAAGGCATCTACTTCCTGTCCTTCGGTTCGCTGGATCAAACACAGCCCCATTTAGCCACGAAACACGTTCTCCTCAAATATGCATTCCGCGATGGCGCCATCAAAACAGATTTTTTTTCTTCAATTGGTGCTGGTGTCGGGCTGCGACCGGCATTCGTATGGATAGCTATCGGCGTGCTGTCGACATACTGTTTTGCCGATACTGGACCGGCTCTGCGCCTATCTGTCGGGCGTCACTCGCCTGGCGTGTGGAAAAAGATAAGGAACCGGTACGGCAGCCGGTATCGTGCCGATACCGTCGGTAACGGCAAAGCGGCTGTCGGCCGATTGTTTACCGATAGCTCTGTGTTTGCTGGGAACTTTTAGAATTTTTCGCTTTTTGTTGCAGTTTTTTTTACTTTCGTAAAAAGTGTCTTTATGCTCAATATAATATATTTTGCGCGATTTATAAATTTTTGGAGATTTTTTATGCTTTTTAGGGTCCGTACTTAAAAAGTAAAAACGGAACAATTATAAGATAACTCCTGTGTCTGTCTGTCTGTCTGTCACAGCCCTTTTACTCGTAAACAATGGAACGTGGAAAGTTCAATTTGGGGGGAGTAATAAAGACTATTGACCCACATATTTACAGATTTACAAATATTCATAAATATATTTAGGGAAAATATAAAGGGGCTAATTAAGTTACTTAAAAGAAAAAAATCTTTACTTTGTATATCGGGTGGGGTATCGTGTGAAACCTTTCGTAACGCTGAGCTCAAAAATATTTTCCATTAAATATTAGGTATTATTTTTATTAAGTTATGGTCGAAAATATAGTGCAAAAATATGTTCAACCCCATCTAATTCCGAATCTACTGAAGCAAAAATTATGAAAAAATTGGAGGTAGTAGACATTAATTTAAGCCTTGCAGGAAAATTATAGCTATTAACTTAGGTCACATAGTTTTTGAAAAAATCTTATTTTTTCGCTACACAAAAATTTCTATTTACGGGCATTCAGTAAAAGTTTTAAGCAGCACTGGAGGTACCCATCGTAGCAGAAGTATAAAAGCATTGTTGATCATGAATTTTGGGAAAAATCGTCGGTAATTAGTCGCGATAGTATCCCTTAAAGACACGGACGGTTTGTACATACATAAATGACAGGGGCGTCGTACTCTATGTATCATCGGCTTTTAAAGCCAAAATAACAACTTTTAATAATATATTTGTGTAATTCAATGCCCTGTAGCAGTATAAAAGCAATAAACGTCAAATTGTTAAAAACAAACTAATTTAATTAGAGCTAATCCCATACATACTATGGGATTCGTGACTAGTTTTCATTAAGTGGCTCTCTCAATACACATACCGTGTCTTTAAAGGTTAACTAAAAATCTACATGGAAAAACGCGGCACGGACCAAAGCGACGTTGCAACTTTGTGACGTCCTTTCGAAGCATGCTTAACACAATGCTAAGTTTAAATTTTGAACACGGGTTTTGCTTTAGGTACACTCTAAAAAGAAAATTTTATTACTACACTGAATTTAGATTTAGGAAATGCCAAATGAAGTTTAAATATGCACTACATTTATTGTCAGCACCGAATTACGCTAATTTTAAACATATTAGGATAAGATTTAAAAAAAAGAGTTATACAGAATAGCTATATTTGATATTATTTAGGTTCCATATATCTTTGAACTTTCATGGTATATCCATTTTTACTTTTCTAGTATATACAGCTGTGCCTAACAGAAATTTGTGTCTTCTTGAATCGAGAAAATTCGCTGATCAAATAAGTCAAATTTTACAGTAAAAGTTTACTGGTGAGAAAAAACAAGTATTCTGGGTGCTTCATGCGGCACGTATACGTGTCGCTCCTCCCCAAGGGGTTAATAGATGCATGCATTTTCTAAAGACGAATATATACGTCCGGTGCAGATAAGGGGTTAAAGTGAGATAAAAAAAATAAGTTTTAAGATCCGCTTAAACCTATCTCATCCTTTCTGTTTTCATGAACTACAAAAAATTTTGTTTCTTGTATATTTTGTTTCAAATTTTGTTATAAATTTTGAAATATGTTTTATATCTGTTTAAAATATACATTGTTATAAAATCGTGTTCTAATTTATTAATTAAAAATTCGATAAACAATCCTTGAGTATTTTTGTGTGTTGATTTCGTGAATCATGCAAATGAAGTAAATTCATCTTAAGAAAAAATTAAGTGAAAAGAACAATATATAGTTTTATTTTAAACTTTCACTAAACTTAACAAACGGACAGCAAAAGGGAAAAAGTTTTATTATTTAGAATTATTATTTAATACTATAAATATTTTTAACACTTTTTAACATAGTTGAAAAGTGTTTATAAATTCGGTTTGTCAGTCCGTCCGTCTGCGTTTATTAACGCTCTAATTGCCGTAAATATACTCGGATTTTCATGCAATTGATATATGTTAATGATGTTTAACACCGCATGTCCGGTATCGAATATGAAGTGTGTAGCATTAATAGTGCCTTTAAAAGAACATTCAAAAGAATTCCGTTACTTTATAATCAATGGGGAAAAAATCGTTTTTAGTGTATTTCAATGCCATTAATACATTACGCTATTTCAAATGTATTGAAAATGATATAAACCACTGATCTGCATGGGGTATTTCGCATGTTGTATTTTGAAAAGTTCTTAATAACGTTTAAAATATTCAGGAAAATTCCTTATTTTTATACATTTTTTTTTTAATTCTTGTGTGATAAATATATGTCATAATGAATATAGTGTGCCTTTGAATGGCATTTAACCTCTTAACAGCCGACGAAATCTTGCGCGATCTCCAGTGCCTTACTTAAATCGCATATTTCTGTAATTATAGAAGGTGTATATTAGTTTTCTGAAATAACAGTAAGAAAATGCACATGTTATACTGTTATATATAATGGCTTAGGTAGTGAAAATTGCCTCGCTGTGATTTTAATTCGCCATCCCTTTAACAGATGCATGCATTTTCTAAAGACGTATTTTATATGTCCGGGACAGTTAAGGGATTAAAGTGAAATAAAAAAATAAGTTTGAAGATCCGCTTAAATCTATCTCATCCTTTGTACTACAAAAAAATTTGTTTATTGTCCATTTTGTTTTAAATTTTTTTATATATTTTGAAATATGTTTTATATCTGTTTAAAATATACATTCTTATAAAATCGTGCTCTAATTTATTAATTAAAAATTTGATAAACAATCCTTGAGTATTTTCGTGTGTTGATTTCGTGAATCATGCAAATGAAGTAAATTCATCTTAAGAAAAAATTAAGTGAAAAGAACAATATATAGTTTTATTTTAAACTTTCACTAAACTTAACAAACGGACAGCAAAAGGGAAAAAGTTTTATTATTTAGAATTATTATTTAATACTATAAATATTTTTAACACTTTTTAACATAGTTGAAAAGTGTTTATAAATTCGGTTTGTCAGTCCGTCCGTCTGCGTTTATTAACGCTCTAATTGCCGTAAATATACTCGGATTTTCATGCAATTGATATATGTTAATGATGTTTAACACCGCATGTCCGGTATCGAATATGAAGTGTGTAGCATTAATAGTGCCTTTAAAAGAACATTCAAAAGAATTCCGTTACTTTATAATCAATGGGGAAAAAATCGTTTTTAGTGTATTTCAATGCCATTAATACATTACGCTATTTCAAATGTATTGAAAATGATATAAACCACTGATCTGCATGGGGTATTTCGCATGTTGTATTTTGAAAAGTTCTTAATAACGTTTAAAATATTCAGGAAAATTCCTTATTTTTATACATTTTTTTTTTAATTCTTGTGTGATAAATATATGTCATAATGAATATAGTGTGCCTTTGAATGGCATTTAACCTCTTAACAGCCGACGAAATCTTGCGCGATCTCCAGTGCCTTACTTAAATCGCATATTTCTGTAATTATAGAAGGTGTATATTAGTTTTCTGAAATAACAGTAAGAAAATGCACATGTTATACTGTTATATATAATGGCTTAGGTAGTGAAAATTGCCTCGCTGTGATTTTAATTCGCCATCCCTTTAACAGATGCATGCATTTTCTAAAGACGTATTTTATATGTCCGGGACAGTTAAGGGATTAAAGTGAAATAAAAAAATAAGTTTGAAGATCCGCTTAAATCTATCTCATCCTTTGTACTACAAAAAAATTTGTTTATTGTCCATTTTGTTTTAAATTTTTTTATATATTTTGAAATATGTTTTATATCTGTTTAAAATATACATTCTTATAAAATCGTGCTCTAATTTATTAATTAAAAATTTGATAAACAATCCTTGAGTATTTTCGTGTGTTGATTTCGTGAATCATGCAAATGAAGTAAATTCATCTTAAGATAAAATTAAGTGAAAAGAACAATATATAATTTTATTTTAAACGTTCACTAAAGTTAACAAACAGACAGCAAAAGGGAAAAAAGTTTTTCCAAAGCACCGGAAGCCAGTGGATTCATCGTGGCTCATTTAAAGTTATATGTATCTTCACTAACGTGTACTTGTTTTGCACATACACCTGAAGATGAAGAAAAAGTGAATGAAACTTTTGATTGTTTCATATGTGAAATATAGAATTAATATTTAATACTATAAATTGTTTTTAACACATTTTAACATAGTTGACAAATGTTTATAAATTCGTTTGTCAATCCGTCCGTCTGCCGTTTATCAACGCTCTAATTGCCGTAAACATACTCGGATTTTCATGCAATTGATATATGTTACTGATGTTTAACGCGACATTTTAGGTATTGAATATGAAGTGTGTAGCATTAAAAGTTCTTTTACAAGAACATTCAAAAATTTCCGTTGCTTTATAATCAATGGGAAAAAATCGTTTTTAGTGTATTTTAATGCCATTACCACATTACGCTATTTCAAATGTATTGAAATTGAATAAACCATTGATCTGCATGGGGTATTTTGAAAAGTTCTTAATAGCGTTTAAAATATTCAGGAAAATTCCTTACATTTATCCATTTTTTTTTATTCTTGTGTGATAAATATATGTCATAATGAATATAGTGTGCCTTTGAATGGTATTTAACGCCTTAACAGCCGACGAAATCTTGCGCGATCTCCAGTGCCTTACTTAAATCGCATATTTCTGAAATTATAGAAGTTGTATATTAGTTTTCTGAAATAACAGTAAGAAAATGCACATGTTATACTGTTATATATAATGGCTTAGGTGGTGAAAATTGCCTCGCTGTGATTTTAATTCGCCATCCCTTTAACAGATGCATGCATTTTCTAAAGACGTATATATATATATGTCCGGGGCAGTTAAGGGATTAAAGTGAAATAAAAAAAATAAGTTTGAAGATTTGCTTAAACCTATCTCATCCTTTCTGTTTTATGTACAACAAAAAAAATTGATTATTGTCCATTTTGTTTTAAATTTTGGTATAAATTTCGAAATATGTTTTATATCTGTTTAAAATATACATTCTTATAAAATCGTGCTCTAATTTATTAATTAAAAATTTGATAAACAATCCTTGAGTATTTTTGTGTGTTGATTTCGTGAATCATGCAAATGAAGTAAATTCATCTTAAGATAAAATTAAGTGACAAGAACAATATATAATTTTATTTTAAACGTTCACTAAACTTAACAAACAGACAGCAAAAGTGAAAAAAGTTTTTCCAAAGCACCGGTAGCCAGTGGATTCATCGTGGCTCATTTAAAGTTATACGTCTCTGCACTAACGTGTACATTTTTGCACATACACATGAAGATGAAGAAAAAGTGAATGAAACTTTTGATTGTTTCATATGTGAAATATAGAATTAATATTTAATACTATAAATTGTTTTTAACACATTTTAACATAGTTGACAAGTATTTATAAATTCGGTTTGTCAGTCCGTCCGTCTGCCGTTTATGAACGCTCTAATTACCGTAAATATACTCGGATTTTCGTGCAATTGATATATGTTACTGATGTTTAACACGGCATGTTAGGTATTAAATATGAAGTGTGTAGCATTAAAAGTTCTTTTACAAGAACATTCAAAAATTTCCGTTGCTTTATAATCAATGGGAAAAATTCGTTTTTAGTGTATTTTAATGCCATTACCACATTACGCTATTTCAAATGTATTGAATTTGATATAAACCAATGATCTGCATGGGGTATTTTGAAAAGTTCTTAATAACGTTTAAAATATTCTGAAAAATTCCTTACTTTTATCCATTTTTTTTATTCTTGTGTGATAAATATATGTCATAATGAATATAGTGTGCCTTTGAATGGTATTTAACCCCTTAACAGCCGACGAAATCTTGCACGATCTCCAGTGCCTTACTTAAATCGCATATTTCTGAAATTATAGAAGTTGTATATTAGTTTTCTGAAATAACAGTAAGAAAATGCACATGTTATACTGTTATATATAATGGCTTAGGTGGTGAAAATTGCCTCGCTGTGATTTTAATTCGCCATCCCTTTTACAGATGCATGCATTTTCTAAAGACGTATATATATATATGTCAGGGGCACTTAAAGGGTTAAAGAGAAAAAAAAAAGTTTGAAGGTCCGCTTAAACCTATCACATCCTTTCTGTTTTCATGAGCTACAAAAAATTTTGTTTCTTGTCTATTTTGTTTTAAATTTTGTTATAAATTTTGAAATATGTTTTATATCTATTTAAAATATACGTTCTTATAAAATCGTGTTCTAATTTATTAATTAAAAATTTGATAAACAATCCTTGAGTATTTTTGTGTGTTGATTTCGTGAATCATGCAAATGAAATAAATTCATCTTAAGAAAAAATTAAGTGAAAAGAACAATATATAATTTTATTTTAAACGTTCACTAAACTTAACAAATGGACAGCAAAAGGGAAAAAAGATTTTTCCAAAGCACCTGAAGACAGTAGATTCATCGTGGCTCATTTAAAGTTATACGTCTATTCACTAACGTGTACTTTTTTTTTGCACATACACCTGAAGATGAAGAAGAAGTGAATGAAACTTTTGATTGTTTCATATGTGAAATATAGAATTAATATTTAATACTATAAATTGTTTTTATCACATTTTAAGATAGTTGAAAAGTGTTTATAAATTCGGTTTTTCAGTCCGTCCGTCTGCCGTTTATCAACGCTCTAATTGCCGTTAATATACTCGGATTTTCATGTAATTGATGTATGTTACTGATGTTTAACACGGCATGTTAGGTATTGAATATGAAGTGTGTAGCATTAAAATTTCTTTTACAAGAACATTCAAAAATTTCCGTTGCTTTATAATCAATGGGAAAAAATCGTTTTTAGTGTATTTTAATGCCATTACCACATTACGCTATTTCAAATGTATTGAAATTGATATAAACCATTGATCTGCATGGTGTATTTTGAAAAGCTCTTAATAGCTTTTAAAATATTCAGGAATAATTCCTTACTTTTATCCATTTTTTTTATTCTTGTGTGATAAATATATGTCATAATGAATATAGTGTGCCTTTGAATGGTATTTAACCCCTTAACAGCAGACGAAATCTTGCGCGATCTCCAGTGCCTTACTTAAATCGCATATTTCTGAAATTATAGAAGTTGTATATCAGTTTTCTGAAATAACAGTAAGAAAATGCACATGTTATACTGTTATATATAATGGCTTAGGTGGTGAAAATTGCCTCGCTGTGATTTTAATTCGCCATCCCTTTAACAGATGCCTGCATTTTCTAAAGACGTATATATATATGTCCAGGGCAGTTAAGGGAATAAAGTCAAATAAAAAAAATAAGTTTGAAGATCCGCTTAAACCTATCACATCCTTTCTGTTTTCATGAACTACAAAAAATTTTGTTTCTTGCCTATTTTGTTTTAAATTTTGTTATAAATTTTGAAATATGTTTTATATCTATTTAAAATATACCTTCTTATAAAATTGTGTTCTAATTTATTAATTAAAAATTTGATAAATAATCCTTGAGTATTTTTGCGTGTTGGATTTCCTGAATCATGCAATTGAAGTAAATTCAGCTTAAGAAAAAATTAAGTGAATAGAACAATATATAATTTTATTTTAAACGTTCACTAAACTTAACAAACAGACAGCAAAAGGGAAAAAAGTTTTTCCAAAGCACCTGAAGCCAGTGGATTCATCGTGGCTCATTTAAACTTATACGTCTCTTCACTAACGTGTGCTCTTTTTTCACATGCTCCTGAAGATGAAGAAAAAGTGAATGAAAAATTTTGATTGGTTCATATGTGAAATATAGTATTATATTTAATACCATAAATTATTTTTAACACTTTTTAACCTAGTTGAAAAGTGTTTATGAATTCTGTTTGTCAGTCCGTCCGTCTGGCCGTTCATGAATGCCCTAATTGCAGTAAATATACTCGGATTTTCATACAATTGATATAGGCTAATGATGTTTAACACTGCATGTTCGGGATTGAATATGAAGTTACAAGAACACTCAAAAGAATTCCGTTACTTTATGGTCAATGGGGAAAAATCGTTTTTAGTGTATTTTAATGCCATTACTACATTACGCTATTTGAAATGTATTGAAATTGATATAAACCATTGAATTTCTCTCAGGGTTTGCAAGTTTTGACAATGTGGCGCTTTTATCCGGTTTTAACCATAGTTTTAACCGTCATGTTAAAAACCCGTTTTAGACATAGTTATTGACAATGACTGTCTAAAACCTAATATTGAGTCCAAAAATTGTTTAAAATTATTTTTACAACAACATTAAATTTGTAATTTTTCATAATTTTTACTTTTTGACATTTGAGCAAACTTTTTGACAGTTTTAGACCTAAAAAATCACATACACTGTATAAAACTCAAAACACGATATTGGTTCAACAAGTTGCTTAGAAAACAGGAAATAATTCTAAGCTATAAATATAGAATAAAAAATAATTTAAAGTATCTTTACACTGAAAATAAATCAAATAAACTAATCAAACTATTAAATACTTTAATTTTAAAAAATGAAGTACATGGTGAAAATACTTATACAATTTAATGTATGAAATTACATATAAATGATATACATATTTTTATATACTTTTAATGTATTCTAAGCTTTTTTCCATGGAGCATGCAGTAGCAAAAAAGTACATTTGATGCCTTTTGTACTCCAAGTTTGTTTCGTAATTTGGAGTGGAATAATCCAAAATTTGAAAATATCCGCTCAGTTGATGCTGAACTACATACGTACCATGAACTGTATGAATTCACTTAGAACAACAGGTTTTTTTTTTCAAGCCTTTCCACTATACCGTTTCTGGAACATCCTGAGCTGAGAAGAAACTTTTAGGGTATGGCTGAGATTCAGCTTCAAAAATAATGAAAACGTTAGAAAATTTGGCTTTATTTCAAGCTGCCATGTTCGAGCTGCTTCCCTCTATTCATCATTTACAAACTTGAAATAATATGCTCAAATAATATATATATATATATATATATATTAAACAGGGACTATTTACAATGTATAAAAATAAAATTTAACATATATAAATTGTTCTAAATAATTAAACTGAAACTAATATAATAAAATGAATATATATTATTTATGTGTAAATATTGAAAATAGCAAATATCTTCTTTTAAGTTATTGATTTAAAGAATGTTTAATAATATTGATTTCATATTATAAATCCATTTACTCAGATAATATTTGTGATGCAATTGTGGTTTATATCTAATGTTTATGCACAAAAATAAACATTTAGAATCATTAAAAATCTAGGTACTTATGATCGGTCATTGAGTAGTGGTCACTTTAGCTTTACAAAGCTTTTTAGGTAGGTTTCGTATGAAATACTACCTATTACATTCTCCCCTATGTTGGAATTTCTGAAACTTTTCTGCAGATCTACACCGATCATGACCCATAGAACCCCAAAACACCCTCAGTACAAAACTTTATCTATCTATCTATCTATCTATCTACCTATCTATCTATCTATCTATATCACTTTCTTCTGGACACTATAACTTCCACAATTCTGCATAAATCTTTTCCAAACTGATACATAAAATCAAGGGCATAAAATCTCGGTCAAGTTCGTTAACGGGAAAATTGGACCAAGTTGATGGAAATAGGGAGGGGTTTTGTGAAAACCGAAAAGCCCTTATAACGTCTTAATTTTTGTATATATCAAATCAGTTTAAAGTTTTTATTACTTCTAAAAATAGGGCCAAAAGTTTACGTATCACAGATTTTTGATAAAATTAAAAATGGTCTCAAGGGGTGCAAAAATAGGGTTTTTGAGAGAAGAAAATTCATAACTTCGTCAATAATCAAGATATCAAATCCAATTAATTTTATTATAAATCTCCTTACAATTATTTACAACTTTTATATTCACAAGTTTTTGATATGACCAATTCGTACCGCAAAAAAATTAAAAACGAAAACAAAAAGGGGGATTGAAGAAGAAAAAAATCCATAACTCCGTCAATTCACAAGATATATAATCCCCATGAATTTATCATACATCTTCTTAATATTGTCTACAACATTTATACAGACATGTTTTTGATAGGACCAATTTTTACAGCAAAAACAAATAAAAAATTCTTAGCGGTTAAAGAAAAATTAATCTTATTAAGGGTATATTTAAATCCAATCTGCTTATTTTCTTACTCATTTTTAAATTCATTTTTGCTCTCAAACGCATCCAATTAGTAGATTCTCTTATTCAGAAACTATATAATGTATCGCAATGATCGATTTTTTGATAGAGGCAGAATATCTTTCAAAAAAGTGGGCATTTTGAACAGAATTCCTCGAAGCGATTGTCTCAGAAAAGAAAAATATTGTCCTACTGAGAAAATAATTGTTATCATGTTTCAATTAATTGAACGAAAAATAAAAACACAGGTCGCTTATAAATCTCTTCAGAAATCACGTCAGCAAATTTCATATATTTTCTATTAAAAATGAAACTGAAAATGTGCCAGAAACTTTCGAGTTGTTGAGCATGGAAAAGTATTTTTATAATACCTCCTTAACATGATTCTGATAAAACCAGCCATTATATAAAAATGAAATAAAAACTCGCCAAAAGCGGTCAGATAAAATTGTTAAAGTGAGTTTATCTCTAATTATGATTTAGTTTTTGTTGGTGAAATTAGTATACTTAACTTCGAAATTTACCTCCGCCTGTGGGCCGGGCCGGCAGGGATTTTTTTTAGCATAAATTAGATACCAATTTTTTTAAAATAAATTCACCACTTAATACAACAGTGATAAAGATATTACGTTTTAAAATGAATTTAATTGTATTTTTAATATTTTTAGCCCTTTTTCCTAGTATGACATTGACAAATAATTTGAATTATGATTTATAATTTTATTACAACTTAAATACAGTACATAACTAAATAAAAATTATTTATATATTTAGCATGTAAATTATTTCTTAATCAGGTTTTAGCTTGATTTAACATAAAATTTCGCTAATGATTGCTAAAAAAATGTGTACAAGGTTTTTGTCACTTTGTAACACTTTTTGACACTTTTCGTCAGTTTTCACGTGTCATGTCAAAAACCCATTCCTGATCCTCTACAAGATGGTTACTGTAGAGTAGGGCGTTCATAGCATTTGTCGTTCATTTATAGGGACACACAAAGAAAATCGATTAAAGAAGAAAATCGGTCTTTGAACAATAACTGCTGAAAGTGCGTTTTCAATTTTGGTATGCGCTTTTAAATTTAACTAAATTTTTGCATCTTACTCATTGTGTATAATTTCTATACCTCGTATACAGGGATGAACAAAAGAATTCACGTACCATTCTTTTTATTATTGGAAACTGCTGAAGTCGAATTTTAACTGTGGTATGTATTTCCTAACTCAACTAAATTTTTTCATACATATAATTTATAGATAAAAATCTATATATCATATACAGGGCGCTGCTCAATGAATTTGGATAATTTTCCGAATGTAGATAGGAGTTTCTGAAATTGGATTTTCAAATATGTTAATGGGTTCCCAAATGATTCAATTAGACATCCTATTTCGGCTTAAAAACGGTGAATTTTTCCATGCATTATTCTTAATATGTTGGAAAGTGTTTCATAATCGCTACTTGATGCATGATGCCCCTCTACATTTTTCCTAACTATATTTGTGAATGTATAATAATATGTAACTATGTGGGTCATTAGCCTTTATTACTTTCCCTAATTTGAACTTTCCACGTTCTATAGTTTTCGAATAAAACGGCTGTGACAGACAGACAGACTCAGGAGTGATCTTACACTGGTTCCGTTTTTACTTTTTAAGTAGGGAAACCTAAAAATGAATGAAAGATTAGGTTTCCATATTCTTTAAATACGATATTCTTTTTAATATAAATTTGTAATTATTCTTATACTCAGAAGTAAGTATAGTATAATATTTAAAATAAAATAAAATCTTATTAATATCGCTACCTCTTTTTTAAAGATATTTACATGTTTTTACTTATATTCTGAAATGGTTTTAGTTTCATTATATTTTGTTACAAAGGTTAAAACATGTGTCTTATTATTTTAAAGTAGTGATTTCCAAACTTTTTTTGGCCGTTCCCAACTAAACGTGTCTAAAATGTTGATTACGCACTCCCTCCTCCTTCGTAATATATAATTCGTATTATTTAAATCGAACTATTATTATAAAACCGTAAAGAAGATCGATAATGTCAAGTACAGCAGCATGATTTAAAAAAAAAAAAAACTTAACTTATGAAACAGGAAAAATTTTATCAAAAATATGATTTTGATAGAATTCTGTAAGTACAAACAATGTATGTATCTTCGCCTTTAAACCAAGAAGATTTTTGATGTTCCTTGCAAGTCGGCTTTTTTATCTTAAGGGGACAGTGGACGTTTAAAGTATTTTTTGTAATTTTTCCCTTTATTGTGCGGAAATTTTGCATACATAATTATTCATACAATTTCTAAGTAAATTAATCAATTTTATTAAAATATGTGTGTAATTAATCAAGTTATTAATTAAAATATGTTAATTAATCACTCTAATTAAAAATGCTCCATGCTCATTTAATTTTGTTTTAGGAACCTACGCTTTGTTAAATGGCAAATTTATAATAATGCAAAAATGTTCGTATGTTTTTTAATTTTGAAATGATCATTTTGGAATAGTACATAATCTAAAAATATTTTCTTCAAAATCTTTGAAACAATCTTTTATATATATACCTTTAAGCAGGGCTCTCCTAAAAAGGGGGTACTTCTTCGTTATAGCAGTACCCTATTATAGTTATGCTAATGTCGCAGCTACGATTTTGTAAGGTGATCGCCAAGATTATACATTTAAATATATACACATATATATAAATATATACACACCCCCCTCTCAAGCGGTTCGCATCAAATGGTGGTTCTCGGGTTCACTGAAAAGGTGATTAAAAAACTCCAACATATCGATGAAAGTACAATCACTTATTTATTTAGGTTCAAAAACAAAGGAAGACATCTTATAAAAATGGAGCTTCGGATATGAATCAATACAGAAGGACACATTACGTATCTCGATGTGTATAAACAAATTCGTTTCATCACTGCTACGCATCGTCACAGCAAAGAAGAAAAAAAAGGAAAACAACAGCGGTCCTTTAACGAACCTTCCAGTCAGGCGGTCAGGGGCAAACTCCCAAATAATGCGTACTGAACTCATATGTCTTGGAATATTGTATTATCGCCAACTAATCAAGATTTTAACGCCTATATTACAAAGACAAAGCATTGGCGACAGGATTAGCAGGCAAATTACGTAGCAGCCCCGCCTTTCGGCGCAGCCACAGGATGTTAAGCAACCCTACATGTTTCAAGACTAAGAGCGACAACAAGTCTCGATTATGTTTACAATAAAAAAACAGATTGCAGTTAAATGTGATTGAGTAGTCTTTAATCAATGTATGTGAACTGTAGAATGCATAATGATAATTGAAGATATAATTTATAACTGCAATTTCAATAAATACATCTTTTCTTTATTTCATTTTTTTTTTTTACCCGTTAAGTTCTAATAGGAAATGAGAGTAGTTTATTTATAGCGCAAATGAAATACGTTAAAGAAAAATGAACGGTTAACGGAAAGAGCAGCTGTACGGAGTTAAATATGATCGTGATTGCATTCAAATAAAAACCGTTAGGAATGGAAATCTAAATAAATAATCGAGGATGAGAATTTTGAATAAGGGAAACAAAATATCTGAAACCATAAATCTTTATATGTATTGAGAAATTTCCTTGTGAAAGGAAAAGAAAAAAAAACTATATGAATGTAGAAGTATGAATTGTTTTAGGAAAAAGAATTACTATAATGAATTTACTTGTTTAAAGTGGATTTTGTGAAACGGGAGGTGAAATTGATATGTTGCAGATAAATCTGCCACACCCCCCGTCTTATATGCATAATATATACGTAATATTGCGTTTTATATGGCATACAAATGTCATACACGTTTTATACACATGTCATACATATGTGCCAGATGCGTGTCATATTTGACTATCACTTATACATATATGTTATGAAATGGCATATACATCATATGACTATGCTCTCATATGTGTCTTATAATTTTGGTCGCTTGGCGAATCATTTTAGGGAGCCGCTATACAAAGAAGTACCAAAAAAGATTTATATTTTGCTCCTCTCAACTCAAGAAAATCACAATTTCAGTGGTCTGCCTTTCAGGGATTTCTATCGATAATATTAAGAAATATATCAAAATTCATTCAAATTTATCAAGCTTTTATTTTCCCCTTAGATTCACAATAAGTTTAAGTAGAACCCTCTCTCGAGACAGAAAGTCCTGTGTTTATGAAATATTTATTTGAGTCAAATATTGCAAAGTTATTGTAAAACAAATTTAAATTAATAAACAGCCTAAAGATTATGGAATATTCTAAAGTACCGTAAAAACCAGGGAATGTAACCATTAAAATGTTTAAAAGGTATCTTTTTTTTCCTCTTCTTTTCTTTAAGCATCTATATTTTTTTTTCTGTATGTGGTTGTAATTTGAAATTTGAAATTAAAATTATGATGAAGTTCAATAACGTCTTTTCTTTCGTTCATTAAATGTTGCTTGCTTTGCAAATATTTTTAAACTACAACTTTAGCTTTTCCCCAAAATAGACGAAAATGTTGGCAGAATATGTATTATTGGCTATTCTGAAATTTCCTCTCTCTGAAGCGTATGTCCTTTGCCGTGTTTTTCTTTGTTAGACTTCGTAAGCTATTCATCATAAGAAAGGATTAAAAGGCTATTTTAAGTAATGCCTTTATAAATGAGTAATGGAAAGGAACAAATTTTGAATGTAACTGCAATTATTTTTGAACAAAGGAATATTCTTCTAAAACCACTAAAACCAGGGAAATTACCGTGGCCCATTTAGCAATATACAGCAGAATCCTGCTAATCCGAACTATTTGGGACCGGAGCTTGTTCGGATTTTCCGAAATTCTGATAAAAATCGAAAAGAAAAAGGTACGTTCTAAAAAAATGTACGTTTTAAGTAATCAGTAGTACAGTAAAAATACTATAATCCGGCACGACTTAGGGAAAAAATAGTATTCCTTGTTTAATCACTCCTGATGTTTATAATAATATAATGGAACATCAGAATGAGGATTTACATAACAACCCATTACAAACGGTTCAAAATCGCGAATCTATAAATAGATCAGTCACCACATCGACGAGGTGGAAAGAAGTAAAACATTTCTGTAGATAATTTGCAAAATCAAGCTGTTGAAAGAAAAATTAAAATTTTGTCATCTGAATTAAATAGTTGTTGCATTTTAGATTTTTTTTTTATATTGTGCTGGCAAACAAACTGATATTCAGAAAATTTTAAAGACGTCTTGTACGAGTAGGCGTATAGTGCACATTTTTATTTTATATTCATGTACATATATTATTACTTTTGCATTACTGTGTATATGTATTTTTTATTCTGTTCAGTTTTATTGTATTCAGTTAATCTCTTCAAGTACGATTTTTGAAAATTAAATCGATTCCGATTGACCAGAATTTCGCATTAGCGGAATTCTACTGTGCATCCATTTACTAATGTGTTCATCTGTTACACATCTAATTAGAATAAAATATATAAAACGAGAGAACATTTTTTATGTAGTGAAAGATGAAAGTTTTTTTATTTTTTTAGCAGCAAAGTCCTATTCCTTTCACTATGAAGATTTTACCATCTCCATAAAGTTATCACAGACGTTCGTACTATTGTCACCACAGCTGTTATGTTTCAAAATATCACTTTATGATGATAGGGGCGACTAGCGCTTTCACTTCTAGTGCTTCCACACCAGTTCTAAATATCGCACACTATAAATTAAAATATAAATAAAATGTACTTGAAATCAAAAACATATCTGAAGCGTTTTATTAGTTGAATCCTGCATTTTATTCGTTTTCTGATTGGTCTATACAGTAATCTGCATTTTCCTTTTACTTTCAATAGAAATGGGCACTTCTGTTGCCATATGACAAAAAAGTAATAAAAACTACAAAAAAAAATTAATAACTCCGAAACAAATTGAGATACAGCTTTCAAACAAATTGCATTTAAAAGTACATTTTTTTACCTATACGATGGTGTAGAATGTATTATTGTGCGATGTTTAGAAGTTTAAGAAGGAAATTTCATTTAAAATTGGTCTAGGAATATTAATGTTTAATCCATGGCGTACGTAATGTATGACCAGCTCCGTAGAAGTTTAAAAATTTACAGTACCAAAAAATGTAATCCATGGCGTACGCAATGCATGATCAACTCCGTGCGATTTTTTATGTCTTAAATTTTAGTCTTTGAAAAAATAAATCATTTTCCAAATGGTCGTTGTAATTTGTTAATCTTTTTGTTAATCATTTTTTTTTCTTTTTTGCCAAGTCATCATAAAAGACGACTTATCCTGATTTTTTTATTAAAGCATTTATTTGAATTAACTAATAAGAGCATTTCGATTCATATTTACTATTTTCTTTTCTTTTTATTCTGGTATATAATTTTAATAATGATTTTAAAATATTATTATGATTTATAATTTTTATTTCTAGAATTTCAAGATTAAGTCTATTATCCTTAGAATTATTAAATCAAAATTGATATATTAATGAATTATAATTGTACATAAAAATTAATTAAATCTATTTAATATAATATTATTTTTATGCATTTGTAAATTTCCCCGTATATGAAAAAATATTTTATTCAACGTCTTAATAATGTACTGACATTACAAAAATCTAAACTGTTTAGAATATTGTTTAGATGACTGAATTTTTCTTTTAAATTATTCGATGTCTTTTCTATTTTACACTAATAAAACAATTTATTTTTTGTTCCTAATAAAAAAAAATGTTAAAGATATATCCATCATGATATATGTTGCTTTTCTTCTTTCCCAAAACATCATTTTTTTTTATTTATTTATTTTTTTTTTTAGTTGATATATCTTTCTCAATAAAATGTGTAAAAATATTAATTATTTTCTTTTTGTATAATTTAAATATTTTCCTTTACTTAACTTTACAACGAAGAACAAATATTGAAATATTACCTAACTAGCTGACCAGCCGGACGTTGCCCGGGCATACTGTCATTGAAAAATATAACAGTGCAGTGGACTTCATAAAAAAATACTGTATACTATTTACTTGGCATATATGTCATATACGCACCACGTTGGCACGATTTTTTTCTGATGCCAATTTGGCGAAAACCACGTTTTCGAATACCAGTTACATATATATTTTTAACAAAAGGAATAACAATAAATAAATAAAAAGTTTCATTAATAATTATAGATCAAAACAGTATATAATTAAAAAAAAGAAAATAAAAGCAAATAAACAACAGGATTCGGGTTACCATATCACGCAAAATAATGAAACTTTGGCGCCAGTTAAGTACACCGGGCGTATATGACATGGCGTCAGAAAAAAATCGCGCCAACGTGGCGCGTATAGGACATCTTCGCCAAAATGAAACGTTCAGAGAAAATTATTACACTCACTTTTAAAGAATGAAAAGGTCAGGGAAGTTCTTACGGTTGAACCTAAATGGAACATCGGTATAAGATCGAGGCTTGATATATGGCAAATTAAGATCTGTGAAATGCTAATGTGATGCATTTTATAAAACGGTTATTAAGCCTATTTTGGCGATCGCTTATGCTGTATGTATGACGGCGTTCCCGATCCAAGTCGATTTTCTCTTCTGAATTTCGCATCTTCTTCACTTTCAAGCATTTGCCGAGCTCTTTTACGGACATTTCTAATCATATTTTGAAGCTCCATAATTGCAGCGAAACGTCAATAAACCCGATTTACCTCAGCCTAAATCCTGCCGAAAGACTTTTACACAATAATCAATGAGATGCGTTTCATTCGGGCGTTACCATTAAATAATTAAGAAATAATCACAATTTCTGTGCCACGTACGATAGCGTAATATATATGTAGATTTTTTGTATGTTTTTTTATGCTAACAGTTACAATTTTGCTTTTCGTTTTCATTGTCAGAAAGACTCATTCGTTTGAAACCAGGACAATTTATTTTATAATCTACTTTTACGCTTCCATTTCTTTACAAAAATAACCGTTAAGCTCAGATTTTATTTTTATTTTACTACTAAAATTAATCCATAGTCGACAGTTTGATTTATTTTTCTATTCTTACATGTTATTATTACTTAATTTTATACAATTTATTTTATATTAAACATTTATATATTTCTTAGTTGCAGGTAATAAGAGAATATTTGTTTTAGACTAGTTTGTTAGAAAGTTTGAAATATGTTTTACATATAGATGCAAAATGCAATCCTTTGAAATTGTCTACTAATTTGTTATTTTAAGGTGCTACATTTTGTATTTTCGTTTGCTGAGTTTTAAAGCCATACGTATCAACAATACCTATCTAAGTAAAAAGATAAAAGATTACATTAATTTAGAGATTCATGAAACTTGATAAACGAGCAATTTCAAATTTAGCTGCAATTAATTTTCTGGGCAAAAATGTGTTAACCAAAAGTAGCTGACTCTAGGGAAATTAACATGTGTTGTTTAACTGTATACGTTTTTTTCACAAAATTGTTCTCTTTTCTAACATGTATTTAGAAGCGATTACATTTGGTTAAACAGTAAAAGACTAAAGTCTTTTTACTTTCGACTTACATTTCCTTTTACATTACAAAAACAATTTACACAATACACCTAAGAACACAAAATAATAAAGATATTTGCATCATGATATCTGCTGTTTCAACTTTTCTACAAAACACTAGCTTTTTTTCTGGGCTTATTTTACTACCTCTAGTAAAATATCAACTGATTTTGTTTGTTTTTCGATTTTTTAAATATTATACATTCCTTAATTTCACACAAAAGAAATTTTTAACGAAAAATCAATTTTATGCTTTTTATCCTTTTCTTCTATTATTGTTTTACATACTAAAAGAGTTTTATATTTTTTCAAATATCCAGCTTATAGAGTTCTATATACTAACTTAATGGTCCTTTCTATTTTCTCAAAAGTAGTGAAATGTATGTGATATAGATTCCATTAGACACATATTCTTTTAAAACGGTGACGAACATTTTATAATACTTGTAATTTCAATTTGTCCACAAGAACTATTTTCTAGGTCCGGTTTTAATCTATTTTTACTATCAAAATTGATCCAAATTAAATAAATGTATTTATCTTCATAATTTAAAGTATTAATTATTCTTTATTTTTAAAACATAAGAAAAAAAATAATAAAGAATAACTTAACATTTCTTTTGCAAAACCATTTTATCCTTTATATTTTTAGGTACTGAATAAACTATATTTCCTATCTAAGATAAAGACAATGAATTTTAAAAACTTTTCACATCATCTCGTTTTAAAATACATTTCTTACAAATTGTCTTCTAATTTCTTATTTCAGAGTTTTATTCTTTTTTGTTTTCATTTTTGGATTTTGCAACCCATTTATCTTAAGAAAAATGTAAGCAAAGGAAAAAAAAAAGAAGATCATTTTAATTTAAACCTTCATTTAACTTGATAAACGAGCAGTGGAAAACAGAAAATTGCGGAAGTAGTTGCAATTAATTTTTAGAGAAAAAAATACTCTTTTAAAGCCGCTGAAGTCAGGGGAGTTATTCTGCCTCATTGAACAATATCCTTTCACTAATGTGCTCATCTTTTGCACATCTAACGTTATTTTTTTAAATTTTTCTTTTAATAAAGGAAATAAAATTTAATTTTTTTTTTAATCGGTGAAATATAATGCCATTTTTTTTTTCCTTACATTCAAAAGAAATTATATTTTTCTAATACAGTTATATGTTAATACTCATGACACCAGATTTTAGTAGTACTTTTTTTATTTTTAAACACATCTTCAATATTAAAACATTATCGCATGGAGATGCACATTTCTCTGAAATTGCCATTATTTCATAATTAAGTCTTTTGTGTGTTCTTTTGTTTGATTATGTACGCCATGTATCGGTGAATAAAATGAAACATCATAACTATTTAGGTCGTCATTAAACTTGATAAAAGAGAAATGGGGAGTTATAAATTGCAAAAGTAGCTGCAATTTTTTTTTGGCGAAAACTATCCTACCACATACGCGAAAGCTAGGCGAGGTATGATGTCTCACTTAAGAATATACGACCTTTCACTAATATGTTCATATTTTACACATATAAGTTTATGGGGTTTTTTAATCTCTGAAATGAGATATTTATTCTCATTTTCAATTTATTTTTCCTCTGGTACCTAGAAGAAACCTAGTAATATTTATAATAATGTAAAATCTTAATAATACTGACAACTCCTTTTTTTTAGATTTTTTTTAATTATTAAATTTACCATTAAGCTATTTTCTAATTATGTAAAATTTTAAAAATAAAATTATAAAACCTTTGTCTTCAATAATTACAATGAGCATTTACAAATTAACATAAATATTTTTATGTACTTTTGTTAATAAATGCTATCAAAATTTTATATTCATTTATTTTTTAGAAGGTACTAACACTAACTAATCTGTTTTTATTCTTAAACTTCTCAATATTCTAGAAAGGTGGTAGCCAAGTACTCCGAAAAGATCTCAAGTTGAATGTATTTTTTTATATATCTAGAGACAAAAATAGTCTTTTAAATTAGTTCACAGAAAAAAAAATACTGTCAATGAATACTATCTTATCAATGTATAGATTAAAATTTATGAATGCAGAACTGCTAGATACCTGAAAATAAAATCTATTTTAGTCTTTTTCGTCTTATCGAATAAAATTCTATGGTATTTCTTTTCCGAAGACCATGAAGTTTTCCATTTAAGACAGGATTTCGTTATAGACACTTTATGTTTTCATATGTATAGCGATGTATCTATATTTACATATGTAACATATAGGGTAATTCCGGGATTTATGCCACGTATTTTTTTGAATTTGTATATAAAGTTCCATGGTGGACATAAAATAAAAAGAAAATCATGCTGTGCTATTTAATGTCAATATACAACACATGTACTACGACAAAAAATTCAAAACAAATAATTAATATTTTTTAACATTTTTTTCCTAAAACATTACACTGCGGCGCGTCACTCGTACATTCAGTCTGAGACGCTGCACTTGATCGGTAGTTATGCCGCGCTTGTAATACAAATAGATTAAAATTATAAAAAATGCAAAAAAAAAAAAAAAAAAAAAAAGAAAAAAAAAGAAAAAGAAAAAAAAATGCAAAAGCAAAAAAGGAATTTAACAAATTACCACGACCATTTGGAAAATGAATTTTTCGTACGCCATTACGTACGCCATGAATTAAACATTAATAGTGTTATTACACGTAAAAATTGCAAGCGACAGAAATCGCCTGCGACTCATAGGTATTATCCACCTGAAACTTACGTATTATCCAAGCATTCCATTATGTGTTCGGGAAAAGGCTTTTCCATCGTCAGATTTCGAAGAAATCTGACGGCCAATTTTAAATGAAATTTATTTCTTAAACTTCTAAACATCTCACAACATGACTTTTTATATCGTCATATAGAGAGAAAAAATGTACTTTTAAATGCAAATTGTTTGAAAGCTGTATCTCAATTTCTTTCTGAGTTATTAATTTTTTTTTTTTGCAGTTTTTATTACTTTTTTGTAATAGTGGCAACACTCTGTTGAAAGTAAAGGGAAATATAGATTACAGTATAGACCAATCAGAAAACGAATAAAATGATGATTAAACCAATAAAATCCTTCAGATATGCTTTTGATTTCCTACCCTGACGAGGACAATAACCATTTTTTCCAAATTATAAGTAAAAATTTTCAAAAAAAAATATTCATATCTGGACTACAATTAAGGATGTACTAACCAAATGAAACTAAATGAGCACAATGAAACGCATTAGCTGATTCAAACTAATAATTGTTTCCCTACTTTCACTATTAAAATTATCGATTTATTTTTTTACATTAAATTTTAATTGTTATTTCAGCAACAACGTAACATCAATGTATTAGAGAGGGAAAAGAATAAAAGTAAAATTGTGGTTGCATAATTTATTTGTTAACCCTTTCAGGATTGGCGTCTTTTACACAAATTTTATTCGGTTGCAACACTTTTTTAAAAGAAGTTATTTTTAATTAAATAGTCATGAAAATGCTATAATAAAAGAACACAAATATTAATTTCTTTTTTACTGGTTCCAGAAACAAATTCTGTATGCTCTTTTTGAAGGCGCTTATATGCACCCTTGATCCGAATGTGTTAATATACCTGTTTTTTTCGACCACAATCTACACAAAAAGTGTCGAAAAAGTACAGTCTTTATGTAACTACATTTGACACATGATGCAACGAAGCCAATTACACTTCCTCTTTTTTGGAGTAGTTTTCTAAACATTCCTTGCAAATAACGTCTTCAATAAGCGTGATCTATTTTTTCATTATTATCATCTTGGCTTGCATCTTTCTTGCCCTTCTTATTTTTCCGTTTTTCTCCTTTGGTTTTAGTAAACTTGATAACATGCCTAACTTGGTTAGTCTGTGCAAAAAGAAAAGGAAAAGTTAAATACACTTAATCATACCGTACAAAAGAAGCGGCATGTATACCGGAATTGAAATGCAGCATGTGTCCCATTTTGCATAGTACAGACGTCGCACATCACAATTGCCTGCCATCGTTAAGGAAAATGGCGTAACCATACACACAGTACTCTATACAAACGTTACACCTGGTTTTGACTACGAAATCATGCATCCATTTAGTAATTAGCGTATAAAAAGTATTTAAGCATAACGTGTTTAAAAGTTTGGACAGTAAAATCATGCACTTACGTCAAAATAAGGATTGTACATCTACAAGTAAACATCGACATGGGATTCATGCTATACAGTAATTAAAATAATCTCATTGCGCACCTATACTGCGCATTTGACGAAACATCTATCGATAATTACAAGAAATATAAGGGATGCGGCGATTCTTCCGGAGTTACCCTTTATTCATAATATATTCATTTATTCAATATCCAAAAGAAGAATTTCTATCTTAACCCTTAAATGCCTGAATTTTCAAAAATTATTTAAAAAATGTTTTGTGGCTTTCTTTTATTAAATAAATCATGGGAAAAAATACTTTTAAAAATCATATTTTGTTTTAAGTATAGTTTAAGGCGAGAAAACTGTTTGTTACTAATCGGCAATACTGGTGTTTAATTGACAAAAATAATTTTCCTTGATAAAATTTTATATTATTAAACACACAAGAAATTTAAGAACTATGATTATTTAAAAAAAAAAAAAAGTACTTGCTCACTGGAGAACAAAATAGGGTATTTTTCAAGCTTCCAAACAAAACAAAAAGAGCATGTATCAACAATTGAAAAAATAAATCTATCTTTATTCTTAAACAGCACAAGTGTTGAAATCTAAATGTTGAAAATCAATTTAATAATATTTTCAGAGTGTATTTTATTGGCAGCATTAGGCATGTATAGGCATGATAGCTTCAATATTATTCTAATAATATTTTAGAAGCCTAAATTGGGTATGTTGCCGAAAGGCAACACTTAGCATTTAAGGGCCAAATCCTTGAGTTCTCGATGACTGATAAATATGAAAAGTGACCGTGGTGACAAATACTCGTAGACTAAGAACACTTTTAGAGACTTTTCTCTTAATGAAATGGAATTTTGGACTAAAAAAAAAAAAATCTTGGTCCAGTTTATAATCCCGTGCGTCCTGCGGAAAGGGGTCAGTGGTGACAAATAGTCTAAGAACACTGTTCTAAACTTTTGTCTTAATAAAACATAATTTTAGAGCAAAAAAAAAAAAAAATCTTGGTTTAATCTTTAATCCCGTGTGACCTGCGGAGATATAGAAGATCCAAAAAAAGGTGCATGTTAACTAATTGTATAAGAACAAATGCTCTTCGATATACTTTCGATGAAATGCAATATTACAGTAACAAAATTCTTGTTTCAATCTTAAATCTTGGGGGTCGCCGGAGACATAGGAATTGCGAAAAGAGTTCCGTGGTAACTAAGAGTTTAAAATCCACCGTTCTAGAATATTCAATTAATAAAACATAATCTTGGAGTAAAAAAGTAATGCTTTAATCGTATATACCGGTTGTCCACGGAGGCATAGAAGATGCAGAAAAAGATTCGCTAAAACTAGTGGTTTAAGAAATATTAATATATAATAATCGCTTAATGAAACTCAGTCTTGGTGTAAGAAACTTCTCGGTTCATACTTAAATCTCGAGATCCGCGGGGACAGAGAAGATGCTAAAAGGGGTTCATGGTAACATATGTGTATAAGAACAGTTGTTCTAGAATATTCTGCAAATGAAACATAACACTGGAGTAAGAAACTTCTTGGAGATCTATTTGCGGATTGTTTTCCATTGTACTGAAACAAGAAGAGTTCGCAATAAATCACATATAGCAAATTTCTCATATATTTCTGTACGAATTATAACATTAAAAAATACATATACAAATTATTTTTTTATTTCGCATTGTAGCTTATAGAAATTGTGATTGAAAAATTAGGATATTAATTTTAGCACTATTTGTCCAATTTAAATATTTTGAAGAGATTTTGTTATTTTTATTAAAGAATATTTTTTGTTTCTTCTCTTATTAGTAAAACTAGTCGTTGGGGGCCACCGTATTACTTACCCATCATGGATATGCATGCATAATATAAAATATGAAAATAAACATATATAAATTATTTATAAAATGCATTGCGATTCCAAAATAAAATTTAAACGTATATTAAAATATTTTTAATGCATAGTAATGCTCTATTACTGAACTGCGGGTACTACTTGATTATCCCGTCGCCCAATTTCGACAAATTATATAAATCGCAAAACTACTCGCAAAATTTTACAAATTAACACAATATTTCTTTTAAATAACGAAATAACAAATAAATTAGTAAAAGATTAATAAAAATAACAAGCATGTGATTTCCGCGTTTCTGCAAACCAGTATATTCTTAGAGAAAATGATATTTGATTTAATCGAAACATTTTTACGATTTAAAAGAACAACATTTTCTCTAAGAATATACTGGTGTACAAAAACGCGGAAATCACATGCCTGAAATAAAACGTCGAATTAAAAATCACTTGATAACGTAACAAATACATGTAACGTGTTTAATGTCACCTGAACGTGACATTTACGATAAGCCATTATTGGCTTTTAATCTTATAGTTTGGCGATAGTTTTTTGGTGGACGGGATAATGAAATAAAAGGAACATCCTTAAAACTCTAAGAATAATAATCATATTAAATAACAGTTTACTGCGTCGAATTAAGCGTCTTATTTGCAATTAAAATATGTCTTTGAATTGAAATTTTAATGAAATACAGAGTCATGAAAAATCGAAGAGTGTAAAAAATAGTATTACAAATATCTCGGCAAATAATTATCCGATCTACTTCAGTCTTTATGCAAAATTTATGTTTTTTTATGGTCTTTTATATTCACCCCTTAAAATAAACAATTTCGAATAATTTTATATACCTTTTATCAGAACGAATATTTCGAGAGTACGAAAAAAATAGTTCCGAATAAGAGGTTACTGATATTCAATAAGCTTCTTCCCATTATTACATACTAAGCACACACCAAATTTCACGTCTCTATCTTAATTTGTTCGGGAGATAGAACGTTTACAGACACACATGTAGACAGACGGCATTTTTTTTCTTCTAAAAATATGTTTTTCGGAATATCCCGAGTCTGAAACGTGTAAATCTGTCATTTTTTTTTTCGATTTTGAAAACGATTACAAGACTTACCTTATACTACGTATGACGGTTAAGTAAAATAATACAAATGTACAGTCGAAAAAAAAAAAAACATGCATTTTAATCTGCGTATTGTCACAGATATAATGAAAAATAGTCACTCGACTTCCCTCTATGTGCGTTAAAACAAATAAGCTTAACAATTATACTAGTTAGATTTAATACTTTACCACATTCTGAAAATTTCAATACGAACACCTAATTTGGACATCACATTTTTATATTTTAGTAAATTTTATATTAGGATACTCAAGGGAAGTCATGAGGTGAAGAAGTTAAAAAATTATAAAGGTTTAAAATTTGGAGCTCCCAATGTTAAATTCATTCGAAAACGTAACCTCTACTGTTATGATTGTTGCAAAGACACTGTCTTTTTACTTTCTTCTATCTTTACAAGAAGAAAGTATTGGATTCATGAAAATTTTCGAATTCCGGTTTTCGACGGATTTACACGTTTTAGGGGTCAGAGATTCCAAAAAACATGTTTTTACAAAATGTCTGTCTGTGACTCTGTGAGTCTGTCTGTCTGTCTGTCTGTCTGTCTGTCTGTCTGTCTGTGTGTATGTGACACAAATTTTGTGGGCGCTCTATCTCAAGAACTAATGCACGGAATTTAACAAAAATTCATATTCAGTTAGTCCCTGATACAAATTGATGCTGATTAGTTTTTGGTGCAAATCGCTCAACAGGTGGCGCTGCTATGCTGCCTTTTTTACGATTTCCGCAATGGCTCTATCTCAAGAACTAATGCACGGATTTTCACGAAACTTTAGATTCTGTTAGTCCTTGACATGAATAGACAATTTAGAGATTTTGGTGCAAATCGCTCAACAGGTGGCGCTGCTATGCTGCCTTTTTTACGATTTCCGAAATGGCTCTATCTCAAGAACTAATGCACGGATTTTCATGAAACTTCAGAGTCAGTTAGTCCATGATATGACTTGATGCTGGTTACGTGTTGGTTTAAATCGCTCAACAGGTGGCGCTGCTATGCTGGATTTTTTACGATTTCCGCAATGGCTCTATCTCAAGAACTAATGCACGGATTTTCCTGAAACTTCAGATTCAGTTAGTCCTTGACATGAATAGACATTTTATATATTTTGGTTCAAATCGCTCAACAGGTGGCGCTGCTATTGGGCATTTTTGCAATTTCCGCAATAGCTCTATCTCAAGAACTAATGCACGGATTTTCATGAAACTTCAGAGTCAGTTAGTCCTTGAGATGACTTGATGCTGATTACGTGTTGGTGTAAATCGCTCAACAGGTGGCGCTGCTATGCTGGATTTTTTACGATTTCCGCAATGGCTCTATCTCAAGAACTAATACACGGATTTTCCTGAAACTTCAGATTCAGTTAGTCCTTGACATGAATAGACATTTTATATATTTTGGTGTAAATCGCTCAACAGGTGGCGCTGCTATTGGGCATTTTTTGCAATTTCCGCAATAGCTCTATCTCAAGAACTAATGCTTGGATTTTCAACAAACTTCAGATTCAGGTATACCATGATATGAATTAGTGCTGTTTATGTTTTGGTGTAAATCGCTCAACAGGTGGCGCTGCTATACTACATTTTTCAGAATTTCCGCTATAGCTCTATACAAGAACTAATGCATGAATTTTCACCAAACTTCAAATTCAGATATATTGTGATATGAATTGGTACTATTTAAACGATTTAATTGACGTGACTTATATAGAAGAAAGTTTTGTGATGGCCACAACATACTAGTTCTTATTGTTATTAGCACCTAAAAATGTATGTAAGTATTATTATTTTCACATTTCAATGTTATTAATAGAAGTTTTGAATAAAAAAAGGAAAAAAATGATAGTATCTTATTTCGATTTTAATTTGTTGAAGAGCATTTCTCTATATTTCTAATAAAGATTAAACCTGCTAACTGAAGTATCAGTTGGACGGTTAAAAATGAATAATTTTCAATGTGTTAAAAAAATAATAAAACATTCCTTAGAAAAAATCTCAAATTGTTCAATGCTTTTCAGTCCTTTAATTGAATGAAATATATTTTTTTAATAATACAACCTATTCTGTTCCTGCTAAATACAGAAAATTATTCTGTGGTATTGCAAAATGTTAATCGTTTAATAACAGATTAACATTTTTTTAAGTTTTTGACTTATAGTATATAAAGTTAAATGCACTAAAACTCTCGTTAGAAGGGAAATATTGTAGGATGCTTACTTAGTTACATAATGGCACAGTTAGGTACCCATACCTGCTCACGTCCCACTAATATTCCGTAATACGGGATTTAATTTAACATAGATTTAGCATGTTTTGAAACAGAAAATTTATTTGATGAATTTTATTTATTAAATTTCAAGTTTCTACGTGAAATTTATTTAGTTTCATTTCTTAAACAAATTGACGGTTCGAAATGTATGAAACCTCAGTCATATTAACCCACATATTACGGAAGATTAGTCGGAGCTTTGCACCTGTGGGTAACGGTAGGGATATTAATCGGACGATTCTCAACGGTAGAGCAAAAATTTTTTTGCTGAAGCGCATAATTAGGTGTTAGGATCCTTTTCGCACCAAGATTAGTTGGTTTGTGATTTAATGTATCAGGCTTCCAGGAATTTTGCTGTGAAGCTAAATATCATGTAATATCGCATAAATGTAATAATAACTTTTAAAGTACTGCAATAAATATTTTAAATGAGACTTTTAATCAATATTAGAGGGACCACTTGCATAGTCTCATGGATTCTAGTTTTGTGAATATCCTAAATAAAATATGAAATATTACAACAATACATAAGTTACGTGTATTATGTTTTTATTAATAATCAGATCCAACTCCTCTTTCATTTAAAAAGTTGTACTTTGCCTCTAGATATAGCAGAACTGCTTTGAACAAAATTTCTATATTCATTTCAATGCCTAACTAGTTAGAAAGTATCATTATTTGTAATTAGTTTGCAATTAAAAACTTACAAAGAGTGATTCAGATACACTATATGGCCAAAGGTGACCGGTCATTTGCGATTTTAGACGTTTTAATAATATCTAGAAAAATACATGAAGAATTAACCTGAAACTGCAGGTGTGAAAACAGTATAGTACTGGCCATATATTTCCGCGAAGATTTTTACCGGAAACCCCACAGGGGACCGTCAACAAATTGAAAAAGAACGAATATCTTTTGGATAACCCTGTAAAAACAAATGTAGCAAAAGCGTTCAAACTCGAAATTATTAATAAGTGGCTTATTGTAATATTCTGTGTTAACGTTTATGAGGACAGCATGTATACTCGTAGAGGAATTGAGGTTTTTATAAAAACAGTCCCAAATTTCGCCAAATTTTTCGCTTATAATTTGCAGAGTTCTTAATATAAAAAAAAGTTCTTTTCGGAAAATATGACAAATAACATTGTACATAATACACTGCTATCAGAATTAAAAAATAATAAAAATTGGATGAAAAACGAGCAGGTTTACTAAAAAATGTTTCATTGAGCATGCGAGAATGCAATCACAATATAATATGCATAATGTATTAGCTAAGTATATAGAGCAACTTTTGTGAAAGTCTCAAAATCATAGCTTGAAAATTCTAAAAATTATCGTCGATAGAATAAGCTCGAAATCCGTTGTTCCCAAAAAGTAGCAAAAATATGAGGGGTTGTATCAAATATCTATTGATTAGTGCCAAGATATCGTACACAATATCGCGCGTACTACTATATTTGGATACAACCCTTCATCTTTTTGCTTCCTTTTGGGAACAACGGATTTCGAGCTTATTCTATCGACTATTCTATATTTTCAGACTTTTCAAGATATGATTTTTAAACTTTCCAACAGTTGCTCTATATACGTATCTAATACATTATGCACATTACATTTTGATTGCATTCGCGCATGCGCAGTAAAACATTTTTTAGTAAACCTGCTCATTTTTCATCAGTTGTTTACTATTTTTTAATCCTGATTGCAGAGTATTGTGTACAATATCGTTTTTCATATTTTCTGAAAAGAACTTTTTTTTTATATTAAGAACTCTGCAAATTATAAGCAAAAAACTTGGCGAAATTTGGGACTGTTTTTATAAAAACCTTAATTTCTCTACAAGTGTACATGCTATCCTCATAAAAATAAACACAGTATTATTACAATAAGCCATTTATAAATAATCTCGAGTTTGAACGCTTTTGCTACATTAGTTTTTACAAGGTTATCCAACAGATATTCTTTCTTTTTCAATTTGTTGACGGTTCCCTATGGGGTTTCGCGGAAATATATGACCTATACTATACTGTTTACACACCTGCAGTTTCAATTTAATTCCTCATGTATTTTTCTAGATATTTAACAAGACGTCTAAAATCGCAAGTGACCGGTCACATTTGGCCATACAGTGTATAGATATTCAAATTAATAAGATTATATTGCCTAAATTAGCATTGTATGTTCATATTATAAAATTACATTTGATAATATTAACATTAAACGTTATAGACGTCCAATGCCCCTCATCAATTGCAGCTACTGAATTTATTCCACAGTAGATTGAGAATGTCTTACGTCTCAGTGTTTATCGAAACAGTATTGTTTTATAGGTCATACGAAGTTGTTAAAAGAGGTCGAAGTCGATTGCATATTTCACGAATCCCTACTATGAAAAAATCACGATTTTACTGAAATTATGAATAACAAATTTTTGCATAGTAACCGTCTTGATCACAATTTTACTTTACATGAGTTAGGTCGCATTTAAGAGCTATTGGTACTATATAACGTTCGGGTGTCTTCATTAAATGATCTGAAGGTTATTCAAATAAATTTATGTTTTAGGAATAGCTGTCTGTAATTGGGATTATCTGTTTTAATCATCCTGTATGTTATGATCGTTAAAAAGGACACAATATCTTAAAAGACTAAACGGACATCAAAAGCTTCTTGATATTTAAAAAAAATAATTTATTTCAAATGTAACACGAACAACTTAATTTCTCACATCTGATAAAAGTCATTCGTTCGTATAATTTTTAGTTATGACTACATTTTCTGAATTCTTTAAACTTTCACTTTCAGAAATTTTCAATATAAAGGTCAACAATAAAAATAATGAACAGGAAATAATAATAATTCTGTCACGAATTTTCGATGTTACATTTAAGCGCCAGATGTCATAAAGAATTTAATTAAGAACTTCTACTTAGAGATGAATATTCTGTCTCATAAACCTCGTTTGTCACTTAGTAGAATGATATATTCTAATATTTCTATTTGCATAATCATGGTAACGGATGTTTCCATGCTTTTATGAGTTTCTCGCTTTAAGTTACTTGCGTACAGCGCTTCAGTTATTTTACTTAACGTAGTTATATCTATATAGAGACTTTTAAGATTAAAATTTAAATTTAGGCTCGTCTCAAATAAGAAAACTCTTATATTTTTAAATTTTTAATGTATGCTGTTTTAAGCATATTTTTTCCATCGCCGAGAATATGCTATTAAATTTATGATAAATCAACCTTAATATAAAAAAAAAATACTTAGATCTTTGTTTTCGTTTTGCTATTTTTGGCTCTTGTAAAAACACTGTTACAATAAATTATAAGCCAATCTGATAATGGATGATTCTTCAAATTAAGTGTTCGTTTTTTTAAGATTTACTTTTAATTTTTGAAAATACACACACTTTTAGTCTTTGAAAATACAAAGTAATCCACAATTCAAAATTTGAATAATATAAATAATTACATTTGAGATAATATTTTCTTTGTAATTTCATTACAACGACTTAAAAAATTATATTTACCATTATTTTCCATTGGATAGATAGGTATAAGTATTAAAAAATGATGCGCACGCGATAATGGAAAAGTAAAAAAAATAAATTGCAAAGATATCGCAAATTTTGAAAACATTAAAAATACGCCTCCTGTGTAAATTTTATTTAAGCAAGAATTAGTGAAAAAAATATTTTTTAATCAAAATTTCGACAAAAAAAATGATTAATTTTATTCTTTTATTATTCTAGAGAGTAAATAATATTTAGATATGGCACATATTTTATGCTGAATCAGAAAAATATTCCATATGTAAAAACACCATACACAACAGTTGTAGAAGACTAGCTACTCCCTCATAAAATGACTCTAGTTTTTTTTAAGAAAAGTATTTTGTCGGAGAATAACACGTTTCCATGAAAGCGACCTCAATCTTTCGTTTTTGTTTAATTTTCTTTAGCGTGTTTGTGGCTTTCGAAATATGCGGTTCGTAGATTTGGCTGTAGTTTTATGCTAGTAAGTCTTCAAAATGGGATTCAAATTTGGTGTCAGTGGATTTGGAAAAAGTCTTATGTCACTGAAGAAAGCAAGACTCTTGTTTTCTGAGTTTTGACGCTTGCCACGTGGCCTAAGCAATTTCGAGTCTCGAGTTAACGGAGAGAATCAGCCATTCTGCTAAGAAACTGTTTTTCGCCATACTCGATAAAGTTGTGCGGCATTCATGGTTTTCTAGAATTTGTTGACACGTACACAATCTTGTTGAGTTTATTTTGGCTAATGGATTGTTTTCAGTGGCATTAGTGTTCGACATCGCAGCCATTTTGGATATCATCTGAGCAGGAAGTTTTCGGTATTTAAATTAGTTTTCGAAATCTTAGCCATTTTGGATATCATTTGAGCAGCCAGTTTTCCGTATGTAAATTACAGTCATTCAGGGTAAGTTTGATCCGCATTTTCTCTATTTTCATATTCCACACTCTTATTTTAAGAGTATTGTTGCAACTAAAGGCATAAAAGAGAAGAAATGATCTTAAATTATTGTTTGACTATCAAAAATTAAGGAATAATAAGGATAAAAGCAATAAAAAATGAATATTTAGCCTGGTTCAAAGTTACCCAGCCATTTAGATTAACTTTGCACCATATGATAAATATTATCTAAAATAATTCATTATAAAAAAAAGTATTACAGTTAGGAGAACTTTGAACCCCCAAAAATGTTTTCAGATATGTAAAGACTCCGAATTTACATTTCCCAACATCACAAGATTTATCTAATTTATGATGTTACAACAAATATCAGGCATAAGAAAAGTGGAAGAAGAGAACAATGAACATTTAGAAATTAAAAAAAATCTGTTTATTGTTCATATAAAACACAAAAATGCAGTAGAAAACAATTTTCAATGTATTAACTCCATAATATATCCATAGTTACAGTAATATATACTAGTAGGGTAATTCCGGGATTTATGCCGCATATTTTTTTGAATTTGTGTATAAAGTCCCATGGTGGACATAAAATTTAAAAAAAAATCATGCTGTGCTATTTAATGTTAAATATACAACGCGTGTACGGCAACAAAAGAATTCAAAACAAATTATTAATATTTTTTAACAATTTTTTTCTAAAACATTACACTGCGGCGCGTCACCCGTACATTCAGTCTGAGACGCCGCACTTATGCGGTAGTTATGCCGCGCTTGTAATAAGAACAAAATCAAATTATAAATAAATATATTAAAAAAATATATTCATATCTGGACTATAATTAACGATGTCATAACAAAATGAAACTAAATGAGTACAATGAAACGTATTAGTAGATTCAAATTAATAATTGTTGCCTACTTTCTCTATTAAAATTATCGACTTATTTTTTTTTACATTAAATTTTAATTGTTATTTCAGCAACAACGTAAGATCAATGCATTAGAAAGGGAAAAGAAAAATGTAAAATTTTGTTTACATAATTTATTTGTTAACCCTTTCGAGACCGGTAGCTTTTACACAAATTTTATTCGGTTGGTACCACTTTTTTAAAAGAAGTCACCTTTACTTAAATAATCATGAAAATGCTCTAATTAAACAAAGCAAATATTATTTTTCTTTTTTACTGGTGCCAGAAACAAATTCTGTAAGCTCTTTATGAAGGTGCTTCTATGCACCTATGGTCCCAAATGGGTTCAGAGACCTGTTTTTTCAACTACAATCTACAGAAAAAGTGTCGAAAAAGTACAGTCTTTATGTAACTTCATTTAAACACATGATGCAACGAAGCGGATTACACTTCCTCTTTTTTTTTGGAGTAGTTTGCAAAGAACGTTTGCGTAATCCAATTTTTCATTATTATTATCATCTTGACTGGCATCTTTCTTGCCCTTCTTACTTTTTATTTTCCCCTTTTCTCCCTTGGTTATGGTAAACTAGATAACATGCTTAACATGGTTAGTCTGTGCAAAAGAAAAGGAAAAGTTAATAACACTTAATCATCCCGTACAAAAGAAACTGCGGCATGTATACCGGAATAGCAGTGCGGCATGTATCCCATTTTGCACGGTGCAGACGTTGGCCATCACAATTACCTGCCATCGCTAAGAGAAATGGCGTAACCATACACACAATACTCTATACAAACGCTACACTTAGTTTTGACTTCGAAATCATGCATGCATTTAGTAATTAGTGTATGAAAAGTATTTAAACATAACGTGTTTAAAAGTTTGGACAGTGAAATCACGCACTTACGTCAAATTAAGGATTGTACTTCTACAAGTAAACATCGAAATGGAATTCACGCTACACACTGGTTAAAATAATCTCATTGCGCACCTATACTGTGTGTTTGACGACCATCTATCGATAATTACAAGAAATACAAGGGGTGAGGCATCTATCCCGTATGCGGCGACTCTCCCGTTGTTACTTTACTAGTATTATTTAAACAAGAATAAAAATTGTCGAATGTATGAAATGACAAATTTGAGTAGCTCCGCCCCGAAAAACGCCCTTAAATGAATTGAATGTATTTTACAAATATTTGTGAAAATATTTATATGTTATATCTAATGTTCACTTTCGGCATTTATATAAAATATACGTGCAAATATGGGAAATTTTTGACAGTAGCACCTATAATCAGTAAATTATAAACATCAGTATAACTTTGAGCCGGCTCAAAATTACCCCGAAAATGTGATAAAATGTTAGTGCCTTCTTATTTTACATTTTATTAATTATTAATAAATAAATAATCACAAAATACTATCATATTTACAACATATAGACAATAATATGTCTGATAAATGAGTATATGGTTACTCACTAAGGAAATTTAATTGGATTACAACAACTTCAAAACAGCATTCAAAAAAAATCCCTGCCGGCCCGGCCTACAGGCAAAGGTAGATTTCGAAGTCAAATATACTAATTTCACAAACAAAAACTAAATCATGATTATAGATAAATCCACTTTAACAATTTTATCTGGCCGCTCTTGACGAGTTTTTTTTTCATTTTCATATAATAGCTGGTTTTATCAGAATCATGTTAGGGCGGTATTCAAAAAAATACTTTTCCATGCTCAACAACTCGAAATTTTCTGGCATAATTCCAGATTCATTTTCAATTAAAAAAAAATATGAAACTTGCTGACGTGATTTTTGAAGAGATTTATAAGCGACCTGTGTTTTTATTTTTTGTTCAATTAATTAAAACTTGATATATAAACAATTATTTTCTCAGAAGGACAATATTTTTCGTTTCTAACACAATCGCTTCGGGAAATTCCGTTCAAAATGCCCGCTTTGACATCATTTTTTGAAATATATTCTGCTTCTATCTAAAAATCGATTATTACGGTACATTATATAGTTTCTGAATAAGCGAATCTACCAATTAAATGCGTTTGAGAGCAAAAATGAATTTAAAAACCAGTCAGAAAATAAGTAGTTTGGATTTAAGCGCATCCTTAATACAGTGATTTTTCCAACACAATCCGCTTCGGTAAATTCGGTTCAAAATGCCCTTTTTAACAGCATTTAAAAAAATATATTCTGCCCCTATCATAAAATCGACCATTACGGTACATTATATAGTTTCTGAGTAAGAAAACGTACCAATTGGAAGCCTTTGAGAGCAAAAATGAATTGTAAAATGAGTAAGAAAATAAGCAGTTTGGATTTGAATACACCCTTACTAAGATCATTTTTTACTTCAACCGGTATGTATTTTTAATTTGTTTATGCTCTAAGAATTGGTCCTATCCAAAACTTGTCTATATAGATGTTGTAGACAATATTAAGAAGATATATAATAAATTCATGGGGATTTTATATCTTTTGAATTGACGGAGTTATGGATTTTTTTCTTCTTGAAACCCCTTTTTTGTTTTCGTTTTTAATTTTTTTTGCGGTACGAATTGGTCCTATCAAAAACTTGTGAATATAAAAGTTGTAGATAATGTTAAGGAGATTCATGATAAAATTAATTGGATTTGATATCTTGAGAATTGACGAAGTTATGGATTTTTTTCTTCTTCAAACGCCCTTTTTGTTTTCGTTTTTAATTTTTTTTTTTTTTGCGGTACGAATTGCTCCTATCAAAAACTTGTGAATATAAAAGTCTTAGATAATGTTAAGGAGATTTATAATAAAATTAATTGAATTTGATATCTTGAGAATTGACGAAGTTAGGAATTTTTTTCTCCCAAAAACCCTATTTTTGCGCCCCATGAGCCCATTTTTAACTTTATCAAAAATCTGTGATACATAAATTTTTGGCCCTATTTTTAGAAGTAATAAAAACTTTAAACTGATTTGATATGTACAAAAATTAAGAAGTTATGGGGGGGTTTCTGTTTTCACAAAACCCCTCCCTATTTCCCTCCCCTTGGTCCGATTTTGCCCATTAACGAACTTGACCGATAATTTATGCCCATTGATTTTATGTATCAGTTTGGAAGAGATTGGTGCAGATTTACGAAAGTTATCGTGTCCAGAAGAAAGTGATATATATATATATATAGATAGATAGATAGATAGATAGATAGATAGATAGATAAAGTTTTTTACTGAGGGTGGTTTTGGGTTCTAGGGGTCATGATCGGTGTAGATCTGCAAAAATTTTTCAGAAATTCCAACATAGGAACGATCCCAATAGGTAGTATTTCATACGAAATCTACCTAATTAGCTTGAAAACAGTACTTCACAAAAGCGGTTAGATGATGCAATTAATAGCGCATAATATTCTTGTGAAGAATTTGTCGTCTTAAACTCCATATATCTGAAAACAGTTTTAAGATGATTATTCACGTAGCATCGGTGATTTATGAAGCAGGATTATATTCACCTTTTTAGTATGAGAAAGGGCATATAGCCAGTTTATAGATGACATCCAGATGGTCCGGAAAAAGGAGTTTTTTTTTATTTGCAGGGTCCGTACATATCGAGAGAATACCGGCAAGTAGCAGCCGGTGCTGGAGAAGGACAAGCTACATTTTATGTTTACAGATGCACGATCAGGAACAGAATGATGTCGTAATCACATTTTAGAGCATTGAGTTATTGGCGAGCAGTAATTTACAAAACTAGCAAGTCAGTAGTAATCTGGCGAGAATTCCATTGAAATGAGACATGTGTTCAAAACCTTTAATGTATTGTCAATGAGGAGGGGAAAAGGGCAACATATTAAATTTTAACGCCAACGGATAATCGAGAAAATATGGGCAACCGAAAACCACAAAGTCGCATTTTACAGGGGGTTTGCCAAACCATGGGAGTAGGCGCGCCGAGCCGTTTGAAGGCATATGCAATTAAAATAAGATATTGCAGACAAAATTTAATATAAGAATTTATACGTTGGAAAGAAAAGATGCAGATATAGATGCACAGTGAAAAATAAACAAAAGAAGAATGAGAAAGATCAGGGGTAGCAACTAAATTAAGCATGCAAACGTACTGTGCGAATTGTTTCTATGCGAAATAAAAATAGAATGTCACTTTTAATGTACGACTGCTTTTTGCGGTTTTTGAGAATTAAGAGTGTGAAACGAGAATGTATTTCTACAGGAAAAGAGCGATGATTTTAATTTGTGATTTTAAGACAGATTTAAAATATAGGAATTTAGTAAAATAACTTTATGTTAAAAAAGGGGGGGAGTAAAGGAAAAGTGTATTAATAGAATATGGGAAGGAAATAACCTTCACCTATATCTCCCCCTTATCCGAAAATGACTATCGCGGACAGCGGTAGCAAAAGAAAAATAACCCATGTATCATCGCAAATAAATTACATATAAAAATACAGTAAATTATTTTCTGTAGGGACCCGGCGTAATAATATTTACGTTATAAATTGTAAAATGAGTAAACAAAGCATATATATATATATATATATATATATCATGTCTCCATTTCGCATGCATGCAAGCATGCATGCATGCTCCTTAGAAAAATTGGTACCAATAAATTTTCAATGTCAATTACCTGAGCTCAGTCCGACTTCTGGATAGCTGTAAATAAGTGTGCACACTTTTTTTTGTTATTTCAAATTCCAGAAGATGATAATTTTATAAAATTTGTAATCTATATTCAAATAAAAAGCAATTCTTGTGATTGCTATATCAGTTGGTTATACTCCAACTTCAAATACAATTCCGAGACATGATGTGTAAATAAAGACAAAACAACACTTAAGTAAAGGTAATAAAAAAAAACTGGAAGTGTTAGGCACTGTACCTTTAACTCACCTTTTATAAAAGTGATGGTAATGACAACAGAAGGAGAGAAAAATGAGAAATGTGAAAAGAGGCACTATTAATTGTTGAAGATTGCAGGTAGTCACTGCCCTGACTCCTTGAATAAAATGTGTATGTGTATTGTTAAAAAACCTACTATAAAGTAAACTGTAACCTAATAAGTTTTTACATCTATACCTTAAAACAAAAAAAATATGTAAATTAACCTATCATGTAGCCATACAAATATAAAAATGCATGAAAAAAATTATAAAATTTATTATGAATGACACATGTACAACAGGTGATACATAAGAGAAAGGCATTGTGTATGTGCGAGCGCAGCCTCAATTAACATATCTTGAAGATATAACTGGTATACACCAGGAGAAAGCTGCATGTCTGTAATAGAGTGAAAGGGAGAAAAATGTACACCTTTGCATTGTGTAATAGAAAAATTCGTGAAAAGGAAACCCATATTCACATCAATTGCCTTGTACCACAAGAAAAGTAATTAATGCGAGAGAAAAAAATGTGAATTTTTATACAACTGTCATCCACAGATAACAATCTCATTCGCGTAGCATGCTGCCACAGTGAAGAAGTAGAGCCCTTGTAAAATCAAACACCGTTGTAAACAAAAACTTTGAACTTGTTGCATGCGAAGCAGGGCTATCGCGATACTGTGGAAAAACAAAAAAATAAAAGATATTTTTTTTATAACGAAACAAACAACCACTATTTGATTTTTAAAAAAAAAACAAAAAGAAACAGGCTAGCAATAGAATCTTACTGCATGTCGTAATAATTATTAACTTATATCATGACTCAAAAATAGGCTGCCAACAGACTAAACAGACAGTATATGTGTGAAGAGACACCTTCTAACCTCCAAACCAGCCACAATGAACTAATGTGTTATTAACTATGAACTACTTGTATTGTATTTAGACTGTCTGGTTAAACTCTAAACCAGCCACAATGAACTAATGTGTTATACACTATGAACTAAAGTGTTATACGCTATGAACTACTTGTAATCTCACATGAACAAAATTGTGTAAATATACTCATGAACTAAGTGTAATCTCACATGAACAAAATTGTGTAAATATACTCACATGAACTACTTGTGTTGAAAAAAAATATATATATACTGTCGAATAGATCGTTAGCAAAGCGTTAAAAGAAATTTAAGTGATCGCGCACAAAAATATAGCTAAATGTGCTGTGACAACAATTTATAATATTAAAATACAAAACTGTAAAACTTGATAGGCTTCTATACACTTGATGTTTAGGCTAGAATCATGTTAAAACAAACGTGAAAAATGTAAATAAAAAAAAAAAATAGCTCTAAGTAGTGATCACAAGAAACGCTACAAAGTGTATGTATCTATAACAGATTACGTGTGAGAAAAATTGCAAGTTTCATTTTAAAATTTTAAAATAAAAGAAAAGTGTAAATGTTGTAATAGTGATGCCAATTCTAGTGTATACATAAAAATTGTATCGAACTAGTGAAAATAATCAATCACAATAAATTTATACTCAAAAATGTCAATTTTCAACGACATCCTGTCACATTTCATGAGGGGAAAAAAATCATGCATCGAGTCAACATCCGTGTCCAAACAAACAAATTCTACCAGTAAGGCAAAATGTATGTGAAAAGTAATGTACAACATGCAAGTTATTTCATGTAACAAAATACTGAACGCATGTGGAAGCAATGTCTTTAAAAATGTAAGCAATCAAGGAAAACAAATTACTTTTAAAAAGAAACATTTAGTTAGAAAAAAAAATTGCCTAATAAAATAGAACTGCCACTTTCTATCTTAATGACAATGTACACAAACAGTGAGCAAGTATGTAGAAAAAAATACGAGAAGCACATAAAATCATGATTAAATCCAACCATGGGGAGTGTTAACTTTGAACTCTAGGCAAAATAATTCTTGCCAAAATGAAGTGTAAATATGTGTATGCATGTAAAGCCAGGTCGAATATAAAACCACAACAAATATTTACAAGCGTTGTAAACAATTTTTACAGTGAACAAATTATGAATTTATATGCGCATATAGAATTAATGTGAAAAGAGCGAGACTGTGTAGATTTTTTTTAATGCCATGTCTAAGTAAATAAACTTAGTAGTGCACAACATTAAAAAAAACTGATAAACTAGAAAAGTGTGGAATAAGGATATACTTAAAAATAATATATGATTTTATGAACTCTGTAATTGAAATTTAAAAAAAATCCCCGTTTTTGCACAGACAAGTACGTTGGCCATCTTGCCAACGTACAAAAATGAAGAAAGAAAAAAAATATGACACCATGCTATCTCTAGAAAATAGCACAATGCAAGATAAACCCAAAGTAACTAGAAAAAAAATACCCCATTTAATTATAAACCAAAAACTGTGATCTCACATCAAGAAATGTGTGAAGGTATGTAAAAACTCGGCAAACACTTGATTTTAAATGTTTACTGATACTGCCATCAATTTTAAAACGAATAAAAAGAACTAAAAATTACTTTTTCTCATATTATAATCTGTATCTAGGATGACTCGATCATGCATTAAAACTATTAAGAGGATAACATGTGACGGTATGAGATAAAATATAAAGAGAGGCTCTTAGATATTACACATAAGATTTCCAAATATGTAAATGTAATTAATTTACGAAAGTATTGTAAAATGCAAATTAAGAAATGTCCCCAAAAAATTAGTAAAATCAAGTGAAAAGTTTACTATACGCAAACAAAAACTTAAGTTAATTGCCTCATTCACCATTTCTCCAAATTGTACCAGTGCAACACATAAGTTTTATTTTAAATATAATGGTACAACGTGATGTGCCAATTGTTGTATATTAAATCTTATCAACACTTAAAAATATATATATATATATATATATCATATATACACAAATTATAAAATGAAACAAAAACTTGATTACATGTATATGGGTTATTCTCTGTAATAGTGCAAAAAGTGCTTCCCAGCCATATAAATGCTCTTAATTTTATTACATTTTTATTTATTTTTATTTTTATTAGAAGATCTAAACATAGTTTATTAGGGGCAGAAAGTAAAATTTAAAAATAAATAAATTTAGTATTTAAAAATATAATATATATCAGGCAAACATCATTCCCTCACCTTTCCCCGACCTGTACTACCATATTTTATTGCCTATTTCTTTCCATCCAGAAATAAAAATAATTAAAAATACCCTAAGCAAAATAAAGTTCTTATTTGATACATTACAAAAAATAATAAAAATATTAATTTTTACTATTATTATATAGTCTACTCAATCAATTATATGTTTCCCCATGTTAGACCATCATTCCCTCACACATTGCTATTATCTCAAATATCTACCACTAATGAGCAGTAGCAGTCTAGCATTCTTCACAGAGAAGAAGCTATTTTGAGCACTTGTCAGTCCAGCAACATAAATTGGTGGTGTAAGATTTTGTTAATTTTACAGAATTTTTTTTTAGTCAGTATATCCGGAAGCGTTTTTATTAGCAGTCATTCCCTCACACAGAATATTCATTTTTTTGTAAATATCAAAAATTTTAATTTTATCATACATTATATATTAAGTGTTTCTCTTAAAGGAAACAGTTTGGATTTCTTCATAATTTTGTATTTTTCCCCTACAACTAGTAAAAATGTCTTATTTCATCATTCCCTCACTTGTCATTCCCTCACATTTTTTATTTTATTTTTTCCACAAATTTTTATTTTATTTTTTTTGTTAAGTAAAATTTTTAAAACAATTTCTGTTGCTATTAAAATCTTCAATAATTGTCTGATTTCTTACCATTTATCTAATTTTTATGAAAATTTACATATGCATCATTCAAGTCAGACTGCTGGCCAAATTTGCAAGTATTGTAGAGAACAACCCATATACGTAAAAGAAAACACACAGTACAATTTATCTAGAAGTTTTCTCTACTATTTTTTCTTTTCTTTTGAGAAAATGCACAAATTATAATAAAAAGTATGTAATTATAGTGAAAGATGCCTTTAAAATCATGTTTTCTTCTAACCTCTGCATTCATTGTTGTGCAGACATCTATGCATAGCATTGATTTTCCATAATTTTAAGGTTAACTTTATAATCTAGCAACTCTCTCTATATATATATCTATATATTTTTTATCAGAAAATAGAAACTGTGTTACTTAAAAACATTTAAAATATGGTAGTGCTGTATAATTACTCCAAAAAAATACAAATTACCAAAATATTGCTTATAAAGAAGTTTTAGATAAAATGTAATGTGACAGACACAATCGATTAAAAACAAATGCGAAACGAAAAAGTAAACAATGAACTAGCATTATTATTACTTTCTCCATTTATATAATAGTCCCAATTTGGATGCAATTCACTGCCGTAAAACAATAAAATTATTTGTAAATTGCCTCGATGTGTGTGTCACATTTACAATGTTAAAACTATCTTAAACCAGAAACTAAATGAAATGAAGTTGGATGATTTTCATTTTTTTTATACCATACCACATCATTAAAATGAAATCTATAGAGCATCATAGACAAATATTACCGCATTACTACTACTAACAAAAATAGAAGAAAATGTACACTAAACTAATAATCTTACCATTATAGTTTTTTTGTTTTTAAAGTAATGAGGAATTAAATTTTATTTATGTCACCTCCTCATTATAGTAGATGATCCAAGCAATTATTTCTTCTGTTTCCTTTTTTTTACGCTAAGCGGAAAAGAAGAAAACGAAAAAAATGCGAAAAGGAAAAAAAAAAAACTTTTTTTTTTTTTTTTGTGAATACTTTCTTTCAAAAGAAGAAAATAATATTTTTACAACAGATTTAAACACCGCAAAATATCTATTAGACATATCCACAATAAAATTACTGCATATAGTATATATTTTGAAAAGCAAACTGCTGACAAACCTTACAGCAGTATATTTAAGATTAAGAAGTTTAGCATAAAAATACACTTAAATGAAAAAAAGGAACACTATATCAATTTTAGTTTGAATATCTATATTATATATATATATATATATATATTGCGACTAGTTTATGCCGCATTAAAAAAATGCACCAATGTTAATAAAAAAAACAATAAACTTACCTTAAAGAAACTAAATAATAAAAAAAAATGTAATAATACGTGTAAAAAGATCATTCTCTTTATATATATATATTGAGAGGATGATTCTCCAGATAAATATTATTGATAGATCTTGTGTCCTTCCTAATAGCACAAGTCTGGATACGCAGCTATATGGAAAAATATTTTTTTTTACAAGTTTCTTTCCAGATGCGTCCTTTTCACATTATTTTAATTAAAGTGGAATCTTGTTTTTTTTTTATTTATTTTTTTTTTTTATTTTTATTTTTTTTTTTTTACAAATATAACGGAACTTTCACTTCTAAAGTTTTGATATACGTAGGAAGTAGCAGGTCTTTTTTGTTAGTGAAAAAATATATTAACGAATCACATATTTCAGCATATTTCTGGCTGGCGAAAGAATATTGTTTAAACGTGCGCCGAAGAAGGAGTAATTCCCTACTATACACGGAGGTCTCTCTTGAATGAGTCATGTGAGAACAGCCAAAAATTATTTCCTCTTTTCTTGCCGGTACAAAAGGCGTGCACTGGCGGGAGTAGGATCCCGAGATCCGCGGCATGTCGAGGTGTGAGGTCCCTCGATCAGACTCGAAGCTTTCGCCGGGAGTACTCGAACCACATTCACGGGAAGATGGATGGTCGATGGATCGTTTGTTCTGTAATTGTAGCTAAAAAACTCCGATATCTGTAGGATACTTGAGACACAAAAGGTTAAATTCCAAACTTCCATATGCAGGGAAAATCCATTAAATGTATTCCTGTGATTCAACACAGGGATGGTGTTTTAATAATCCAGTCATAAAAATTTGTTATTGTACGCTCTTTTGCTTACAAGAAGAGGAATTGAGTCGCTGTGGTTGTTTGAAAGGCTATGCCAAAATTAATAATTGCAAAAAGATCAATTATCTGTCCCTCTCCAGCAATCTCTCGATAAGTCCCTGATGCACCAATTCTTGTGAAATACTTTGGCGTCTTCAACTCCTGGTACATCTGAAAACAGTTTTAAGATGATTATTCACGTAGCATCGGTGATTTATGAAGCAGGATTATATTCACATTTTTAGTATGAGAAAGGACATATAGCCAGTTTATAGATGACATCCAGATGGTCCGGTAAAAGAATTTTTTTTTATTTGCAGGGTCCGTACATATCGAGAGAATTCCGGCAAGGAGCAGCCGGTGCTGAAGAAGGGCAATCTACAGTTTATGTTTACAGATGCACGATCAGGAACAGAATGATGTCATAATCACATTTTAGAGCATTGAGTTATTGGCGAGCAGTAATTTACAAAACTAGCAAGCCAGTAGAAATCTGGCGGGAATTCCATTGAAATGAGACATGTGTTCAAAACCGTTAATGTATTGTCAATGAGGAGGGGAAAAGGGCAACATATGAAATTTTAACGCCAACGGATAATCGAGAAAATGTGGGCAACCGAAAACCACAAAGTCGCATTTTACAAGGGGTTTGCCAAACCAAGGGAGTAGGCGCGCCGAGCCGTTTGAAGGCATATGCAATTAAAATAAGATATTGCAGACAAAATTTATGATAAGAATTTATACATTGGAAAGAAAAGCTGCAGGTGTAGAGACACAGTGAAAAATAAAGAAAAGAAGCATGAGAAAGATCAGGGGTAGCAACCAAATTAAGCATGCAAACGTACTGCGTGAATTGTTTCTATGCGAAATAAAAATAGCATGTCACTTTTAATCTACGACTGCTTTTTGCGGTTTTTGAGAATTAAGAGTGTGAAACGAGAATGTATTTCTACAGGAAAAGAGCGATGATAATAAATTTAATTTGTGATTTTAAGACAGATTAAAAATATAGGAATTTAGTAAAATAACCTTAAGTTAAAGAAAGGGGGGGGGGAGTAAAGGAAAAATGTATTAATAGAATATGGGAAGGATATATCCTTCACAGTTGCTAATTTATTTTCTAAAATAAAGTGTAGAAATCCCAGTTTTGAACCTTGCTAACAGAGCTCAGTTCTGCAGTTTATTTAGTCTTTTGGAGTCAAAAATATTGAAAAATAGGAGGTGGTGCAAAGTTACACCCCATGGTTCAAAGTTACCCTGAATGACTGTACTAGTTTTCGACTTAGTAAATTTTCATTTTCATATTTTTCAGAGTTGGCTGACGAAATAGGGAGAGTATTTAGTTCAGAGTACAGTGTAGACCAAATCTACAGTATTTTAAAACTTTATATATATGTCTATCCCCCTATCAAACGTGGCGGCAATGATGGAGTTCGCTCACAGTTTCCTAATATTCGTAATTAAGATGAAAACGTTTAAAAATAATTTTTGTTTTACATATAAATTTTAACAACATAACAGCTTTATCGTTAGGCTTGTGGCCGAACATTTATTTATATTTTTAATCTGCTTTATCTTGGATTTTTTCTGCATATTCAAGCTTTTGGTAATAACTCCCATTTTCTAAACTGTACAAAATATTTTTATAAATAAAATTTTAAAATGTTGTAAAAAGATTGACCTTTTTCAGTCACTAAAAAAGCTTATAACTGAAGCTAACCATTAGAGAAGATAAAACAGAGGAGATACTGCTAAAGAAAGAAAAAAAAAGAGATGTATATTCCCAGGAAAAAATAACTTTTTAAAATTACCCAATCCACAAAAAGTAAAACCACAAAACAAATACATATGAGAAACGTGTTTTAAACTCCTCACTTTCCATAACCGTTTTACTCGTATTTTTCAAACGTATAATTGTTCGCTTATACGAAAATATAAAAAATCAAGAAAAACGTTACATTATAAATAAAAGAGGATAATCCTATTTTAAAAAGTGTAAAAAAACTTATTAAATATATTATTAAATATTGTTAAATATATTTTTATACATTACTTTTTAAAGAATATAAAAATATTCATGCTGTTTGAAAAAAAATAAACAACTTTATAAAACTACCTAATTAATAAAGCTTAACTTTAAAAACATTTCAAAAATCTATCAAAAGATTTGGTGAACAGGATCATTCTAAACTAAAAATAATATTTATTTGTTTGAATATAAATATTTAAATATTTGCATTTAAATATTCCACAGGAATTTAAACCCCTTACTTTTCAACGTTCTTTTATTTTCTGTACGCATAACTGCTCTCGTGTAGATAAAATTAAATGTACACAAGATATATATCACATGGATTAAATTAAGCAGCTTAATCATGTCAGAAAAAATGTAAAAAAGATCAGTTTTAAGTTATATTTACTCAACAAGTAAGGAAACAAGAAAATGTGGATAATTTACTAAACACATTCTTCTGTGTGCTTCTTAGTTTTTGTTTATTATGCAACATTGCGAGTAATTTCATTCAATGAAAACTCAAATAAAATAAAATACAACATAAATATTAAGCCACAACAACACTTCTGTTTGAATGGTTCAACTGTGACTATATCTGGTACCAGATGTTGCAATGCATTTATTTAAGAACTTGTACCCGAATATGAATATTCTGTTTCCGCAACATCTTTTGTCGTTTCAAAAAATGATGTGTCTCTATATTTAGATCTGCATAATTATGACAACAGATGTTTTCATGCCTTTCGAAATATATGAATTCAATATAATACTGTGTAACACCTCGGGTATTTTATCTAACACATATTTTGTTAAATAAATCGTTTTAAAGAGGTTAGTGAGTCAGATGCCAAAAGATGTTTCCATGCCTTTCAAAATCTATCGATTGAGGGTAGTACTGGAGGGTATACGGAGGTATACGCCGTATACCTTCTGGATCTTTATAAGAAGCTCCATATACTCTCTGTTCGTCAAATAAAACTATAGCGTGTACTATAGGCATGACGTTCATGGTTTTAGCCTATACCCACTGCCTATAGCGTATACCCTACCCATTGGGGGTTTTTTACGACTACTAGGGGACTCTGCCCCCTACGAGCTACGCTCGCCAACCCCCGTTCAGGCACACCAAAATCCAAAAAGCACGCTAATTTGATCGGCTTTAAAAATATTCAGTTAAAAAAAAACAGAAAACAGTAGCGATTTCTCTGTAAACGGGTTTCCATTCGTTTTCCTTGGATTAGGGATTTTAAAGACCAAATCTCCGTATACTCTCTGTTCCTCAAATAAAACTATAGCGTATACTATAGGCATGGCGTTCATGGTTTTATTCTATACACCCTGCCTATAGCGTATACCCATTGTTTTTTTTTTTTTTTTTTTTTTTTTTTTTTTTTTTACGACTACTAGGGGACTCTGCACCTACAAGCTACGCTCGCCAACCCCCGTTCAGGCACCCTAAAATCCAAAAAGCACGCTAATTTGATCGGCTTTAAAAATCTTGAAAAAAAAAAACAGTAGCGATTTCTTTGTAAACGGGTTTCCATTCGTTTTCCTTGGATTAGGGATTTGTAAGACCAAATCTGCTGCTGTTAAGATATACAATTGCTGTTTTCGTATTTAATTAAAAAATTAGTTAAACATTCGAAAATAAGCTAATGTAAAATAAATTAAATAAACAGTGTCATTATCTCCCGGTATTTTTAACAGCGCTATAAGATAGTTCTTTTAAATAATTCATTTTAAATGTATCGTTTTAAATCTGACGTAATTTACACCAAAGTTTTATTTCTCTTATTAATATTCAGGTGAAAATACATTTGTTGTTAGAAGGAAATATTATTTGCGCTGTCTTCGAATTCACGATAATAGTTGAAAAGATTATCTCAAAATATATCGCGCAAATATATTTTTAATTTAAATTGTTTTGCCATATTTTCTTGCCATTTTAAATATGACATAATTTCCTCCATTTACAAGTTTAAACGCATACTTTTTTTTTTAAGATTTTGTTTCTCTTTTAAAATTCAAGTGTAAATATGATTCTTATGACGTAATTTTCAGCTTTAAACATGTAATCATTTAATTCTAATTTTAAAGTTTTTTTTTTCTGTTTATAATAGTCACGTGTAAATACATTTTTTATTTGAAGTAAACAGTTTGCGCTGTTTATACAATTGGCAACAGTTTAAATTATTAACATTTTCTAAAATATATAAAAAATATCTCTCGAAATACTGAAAATTTGAATTTAAAATAGAAATAAAACCTCAAAAAATGAGTCAAATAAAAAAAAAATAAATGCAATCTGCACACCGGGAACTTATAACGTATAAAATGTTCCAAAAATGATTAAATTCTCATGTATAGTTTTTGCTCCAATAAAACTTTTTTAATGGAACGATTTTGTCCAACTTTAGTATTAAATATCTCTCAAAATAATTCTTCGATTTGAAAACTATCTGCATCAGCGTGTTTATCAAACATTTCTCTATAATACCACCGATTTTTATATTTTTGTATGCAACATTTTTTTTGAAATTTTAACGAAGAAAGGCCATGCTTAGGCATTCAAATTGGATGCCGATCTACCGGGAATATCTACGCAGATTTTCATTGGTCCATTTCCAAATCAAAACTTTTTTATATATATAGAAGGAAAACACCGTATCGACAGTGCCTGATTTACGGCAGGGCATTCGGGGCATGGGCCCCAAAAAGGCTACTGAAGGTTTTTCAATTATTGTTCAAAATCTGATGTGGTTTCAATATCTAATTAAATTTTACATCATTCTTTTGTGTCCATATTCTATTTTTATAACATTGTATATTTTGTCTGAAACATCTATTTATAATTATTTTATTATAGCGAGTATTTTCTTTAATCTGTATCACTTTAAAAATGCATTGTATTTTAAATTCTTATTTAATCCTGCTCCTGTTTTCGTCAGATTATTTGGAGTTGGTGAGCGTAGCTTGCAGGCAGTAGAATCTTTAATATTTCAAATAATTGTAGCTTGGTGTTGTCGAAATTTTATTATTAGTTGTTGCATACTTCATCATTCCAGACTTGTACAGGTAAAGATAATAAACACCACACAATTTATTATAAAACGCGCACTCATTTAAATTTCATAATTGTGAGATAATTATGTAAAAGTAAATTAATGATTATCATATTTAATTTTGAATGGATATTTTAAAGTAATTATTAAAGTCAATAATGGTTGTTTTAGTAAGTACATTTTTTCATTTTTTTTAATCAATCCCCCTCTAAGTATCGGTGCAAGGGGGCCCCCGTAAGCATTTGTGTCCAGGGCCCCCATATTTGTAAATCAGTCCCTGTGTATCGATTAAATATAACACCGCGTAACACCTCAGATATGTTATCTAACATATATTTTGTTAGATAAAACATTTTAAAGTGGTAGGTAAGTCAGATCTCCCCATGTCTTTCTAAATATATCGATTCAATATAATAATGTATAATACCTCGGATATTTTATCTAACAAATATTCTATAAAGTAAAACGTTTTAAAGGGGTTAGTTAGTCAGATATCGAATTTCACTAACTAATGTTAAACCTATGGGAATTCTATGCATTCTTATTTTTTAAATATCTTCTCAGGAAATTAATATTTATGACTTCTTTTGCTGTGTATTCATTTTAAAGGATGTCACTTATTTTCCATTTTTTTTAAATTTATGCTTAATTTAATGTATTATGAGATAAAGTCGTATTAGCAATGGGCAAGTCTTTAAAACTTCGGATAAAATTAAGCATATATTTTAGAAATACATTTACAACTAAAAAAAAAAAAAAAAAACGCGGAAATTGTACGTTAAGTGTGGCAAATGAGGTGCGTTCATACTATACCTAGTTTCATAAATATTCAGATCTTGGTGCAATAGCTGTCTTACTCTTATGCAAAAATGCACGAATACAAAATTTATTGCGATCATAGATATTAAATTCAGTAATACGGAAATAGTAGGATTTCATCTTAAATGGGACTTAACTTAAATCACCATGGCAAACTAGCACCATTATCTATAAATGATTTCACTGAGTTAATTACGTATGATAGGATTTAATACAATGAAGAAAACTTTTATTAATATATTTTAAAGTTTTGATTTGATTTCCCTAAAATTTGAAATGATTCGACAAACTTCTGCAAAGATTATATATATTAAATTTCAACCATTCGGTTGGGTAGTTGGGTCATTGTTATATGCGGACGGACAGGCGAACGGATCAGACGGCGACTATAGGTGATACGTATTTATATACAGTGAAACCTCCCTGAACGACCATTTTTTCATGAAATGAAATTTATTCCCATAGGCTCAATACTAATTTTACCTCCATTCAGAGACCATCCCAGTTGAACTCCCTCCATGAGTGACCAATTTCTTTAAAGAAAATGAAACTAATTCCGTTTTTTCGTGGTCGCTTAAAGAAGATTTTATTAGAAAAATAATTTGATCTCATTATTCATCAGACTTCTAAACTAATTTTAGATTTTTATTATTCCGGTAACTTTTAAGTGTTTAAACCACTTTGTGCCTTTTATAGGCAATGAATTTAACTCTGATGACAAATTAAGAATGACAGTCAATAAACTCCCCTGGCCTTCTCAGTCATAAAATTCTCAAAAAAATGGATAAATTTATGAAATCATCATTATTTGTTTCCATCAAAAAAAAAAAAAAAAAAAAAAAAAAAAAAAAAAAAACTGCATTTATTTACTGACCTTTGAAAGGACTTGGAAATATAAGTTAGAAAAGATAAAACCATAAAATCAAAGTAAACGTCAATTTATTCATTTTTTAAACTCTTCAGTAATAACTTATGTAATTAATTTTTTTTTATACTTAAATTTTTATCATTTTTCCTAATGTGGAAATAAATTTTAGTAACATTAATTTTTATCTTTTTTCAATAATTAAAATCTAGATTTAAACATAACCTCCATTAAGAGACCACCTCTGGTAGAGACCAATTTTTTATTGGAACGGAACGTGGTCGCTTTAGGGAGGTTTTACAGATTACGAACACATGTATGAGAGAAAGAGAGAGAGAGAGATGGCCTTCTAGAAGAATACAGAGAAGAAAGAAGTTTAAAATATTAATTTCCTTGTAAAAAATATTTTCATGTGAAAGCCTTCACTTGTTCTAGTTTTAATTATTATTTATTAGTAATCTATTTATTATGTAATTAGTATTACTACTTATTATTTCTTCTTTCGCAGGTTAAGCTTCAGCGACAGGAATTGAGATCGACTGAAAAACCACCTTAAGGTCAAAATTTAATTTAATTTTAATTCGAAACGAAAAAAGAGTTTATAAATTGTTTTTTGTTTATTTATTGTAAATTATGTGTATTTATAAATCACAAGTATTATTTAATCATGATGTTGTTCTAAATCATTTATATATATTTCCCGTCTGTAACTGTATTTGTAAAATTTGTTGTACCAATCATTTTAATGTAATTATTTTTAATATATCCAATCATATAAACGTAAATATGTTATTTCCACTTTAAAATTAGATTTATTTTACTTATTTATTTTTTTTCGCTTAAAAAAGAACATTTATACAAATGTTCCATTCTCACAGTTATGACTACAGCTGTTACATACTATACGTAATATTTTACTTTAAATTACCTATGTACGATGCCTCGGGATTCTTACTTAACATGAATTTCCGTAATAATAATTTTTAATATTAAATTATAAATAGATTTTCATCTATAAATTACAACCTTTTATTTTTTAAGTTAAACAATTCTTTTAAAAAGAGATATGGAAATTTTGACATTTACTAAGGAATATCTCCAAATCTCCACTTTCAGAACTTTTTAAAGCAATAGGTAAGAAATTGTTAAATTTTTGAAACATCTTCTATAATAAATTAAGCAGTATAGTCCTACTACAATATTCCACGATGTATGTGTATGAATGTTTGTACATTATTTTTTACATTTGTCGAAAATGTCTATTTAGGATTAAAAAATTTATGACACATACAAATATACATACATATATACACAAAAATCTCTTTTTATGGCTATGCCTTCCCTATTAGTCGTTGAGCCAGGGACCCGTGTGATTTCAAGACAGAGGACATGGTAAGCCATACATTTTTGAATTTACCACAACATACAACATCAGCATGACATTTATCCATGATACTTTCAAAATCAGGATAGCTAATGGACACCATATTGGAAAATGTCCGCCATTAAACAGGGTAATCCGAAAGCTTTTCTTGGTTTTACATGCTGTTAAATTAATAAGTATAACAGCTATATCAACATACGGTTTTTTGTATCTTAAAGAGAAACCTCCCAAGTATTGTTACATAAAGCTACAGTTTTGTAGCTGTCGCAAGTCAACAGTATTGCCAGATTTTCTGAAATTTACGACACTCTAAATTATGGGACTGATTTATAATCTTAAAAAAATATATTTCTAAAATAATTCTATTTTCTATTGCTAATGTATTCGTTATTCATTATATAATTTTGTTCTCGGAAATATTGAAAAATAATTTTCGAAATTTGTACTTATTAGTAAATCTGACAACACAATGTTTCTTCTGAAATTTCTGTAACTTAAACTAGAAAATTATTAAAGGTTTAGGGGGGATGAGGGCACAGGTGAACATGGGGCACTCGTAAACATCACAGTTTTATAAATAGTTTAAGTTAAAACATGAATACATTAAAATGATTCTCAGTTTTTATTGCTGAAATAGGTGCTAAAAATACAATTAACAGGTTTTAAAACATTAAAACCAATAATCAGATGGTAGAAAACTTCCCGAGCGCTTTCGACCAAGCCCTGGTCATCATCAATGGGGTGAAAAATGAGCAGAAGACCTTCAGAATGCCTACCGGTATAAATAACGCAGGGCGATTCCAAAAAACTGTAAAAAGGGGGTGGAGTGGGAGGGGGGAGACGGGTGAGTTCATACAGCTACATTGATCATTCTAATCCAAAGATTCCATTGACTCCAAGTAGACCAAACCAAATGCTCGGTATATGACAGGACAATGTATCATTACAAGTGTTTCTACCTCTGGTTAAAATTTCTATAGACTCTCTCAAAATACATGTGTTAAATTGATTTGTATGTGTGATGATCTTTGCTTCACTAAAAAGAATGTCAATATCAGCTTCTAAATTTAACCGAGCTAAAGCTGTAGCTGGTTTCCCCTTTCCTATATCAGCCATATGTTCTTTCAGCCTTTCCTGTAGCCTTCTGGTTGTCATTCCAATGTATGTAAAAGTTGTATTATTATTTTTATATCTGAATGGGATCATATAAATTCCTGCTTTGCCATATGAATTAACTGGATCAACTTTTCTGTGAACTAGATTTTGCAGTTTAGCAGGAGGTTTAGCTATTATTGCTATATCATATTTTTTTAATGCATACCTAATTCTCTCATAAAGTTGAGGAACGTAATCAACACTACAAAATTTTGAAAAATGCGTACTCTTTTTTATACAATTCCTGCTTTTAAACTCATTAATTACTTTATTGATAAATTTTCTTGGGTAACCGTTTTCAGCTGCGATTGTTTTGATCTTAGTTAATTCCTCCTATATATAGGCATCAGTACATACTTCGAATGCTCTCTTTACGTAAAATCTATAGGCTGCTTTTTTGTAATTAGCTGGAACTGTACTATTATAAGATATTGTATTGTTTGATCTACATGGTTTCCTATAAACCCTCCTATCTATGTTGTCTGTTAATTTATTCTTGATGAGTTCAACATCTGGGAAAGGCAAAGATTCATTTTTTTTCTATTTCTAAGGTAAACTGTATTCTGTACCTTTGGATTGGAATCTTTGGATTGGAATGATCAATGTAGCTGTATGAACTCATCCGTCTCCCCCCTCCCACCCCACCCCCTTTTTACAGTTTTTTGGAATCGCCCTGCGTTATTTATACCGGTATGCATTCTGAAGGTCTTCTTCTCATTTTTCACCCCATTGATGATGACCAGGGCTTGGTCGAAAGCGCTCGGGAAGTTTTTTACCATCTGGTTATTGGTTTTAATGTTTTAAAACCTGTTAATTGTATTTTTAGTACCTATTTTAGTAATAAAAACTGAGAATCATTTTAATGTATTCATGTTTTAACTTAAAGTATTAAGGTGAATGTGTCGTTTCTCTTACATATAGTTTTCTATATATATTTAATTATAAATAGTTATTATAAGTTCTTTTATTTGAACTATTATTAAAGATGATAACATCTCTAGACATATGGTAAAAAAATTTTGAAGCTCTTTGAAATTTTGTTTGCCCTCTGTAGCCAAAACACTGTTTATAAATCTCAAAATTAAAATCTTTGTTCCAAGTTGATAAGCGAATAACTTTACTTATTTATTCATTTATTTTAATTTGAGTATTTTAACATATACTATGAATACTAATAAATATTTTTGATAAAATTCTTTTTCTTCTAAAATTGAGAAATGTTAATGATTTATCAACTTAACTCTAGCAGCCATGTGGGCAGTGTTGCAGATAGCCAAAAGTCAATTTCCCCAAAATTTTTGAAATTTTCACCAAAACAGTACTTTTTTCCGCAAAAGTCCTCAACTCAGTTTTTACTCAAAAAGGGATTTTTTTTAATTTTTACCACTCTAAAAAATATTTAAGTAATTTAAGTTCAAAAATTAATATAAGCATCAATTGATTAATAATATCAATTAATTAATATAATAAATCAAGCGTTTTTTTTGAAAAAAAGTACCCATTTACAAAAAATAAACTGTTAAACTGAAGAGAATGAGAGATATATTTTGCAGTGACACGTTATTTTACATTTGTTTTTAAAAGTATTATCTAACAATGTTGGACTATTGTTACATTAGCTCCATAGCTTTTGACAATCTCTTATCAATTGGGATTTGAATTAATCCGAAGTGGTATGCTGTTTTAATTTTTTTGTCATCTTTATACTGAAGTACATAATCATAATGCAAAGTATTTTCGTTGTATCAATCGATGTGCTTTTGTATATCATAAGAGAAAAATATCTCTTTCCACATGTTTAAATATTTTTTTTTAAGTACGGCGAAAGAATTTTTCGTATAAGTCCTGCAGATTTAGTCACGTGCAGGTTTAAGCTGTTAAGACTTTAGAGTCTGATGCATCTGTAATATAGTAAACAACGAACACGACCACATCCAAGAGAATAATGATTGATATTTCCGATTTCTGGATTGTATTTTCGTTTTTAAAATCAAAATTGAGTTCGAGACAGATCCAGTTTTTCTACAGAACTAAAAGAAATCTTTACGGAAAATAGTTTTTAAAAAAAATCCCCAAGTTTTTCCCCAAAATTTCTTGTAGTCCCCAAAAATTTCCCCACGAACTACTTGTCACCAAAAAAATTCCCAAGAGGTTCAAAATTCCCCAATCTGGCAACACTGCATGTGGGGCAGTTTTGAACAGACTAGTTGGGGCAGATATCTCACTCTATCCCTTTCAATTAACTTTATGAGAAATAATGTCAGTTCCGTTATATATAATTTTCCTGAAGTAGAAGGTATTTTCATCACGCAAAGTTGATTTTGTATTGAAGCTTCCGCAAACACATCTTTCAGAAAGTACACAAAGAGTAACAAGCTCGTTTACGTTCAATTGTACTTTAAATAAATTTAATGTTTTCTAAAATGCAATAAGTGTTACGTATTACTTTACAAAACGGTTTACATCAATATTTTTTATGCATTGTTAATACAAAAGTATTACCTTGAACAACTTTGCAAATTTTTTCTATTACATGTGTTCTAAACTTGCAATGATGGCTTAATTACATCTCTAAAACAGTTGTGTATATGATACTGTGAATGGAGATAGATATAAGTAAAATTTAAAAAAAATAAAATTTTTAAACTGATAATTATAGTAAAATCCCGATTGTAACTACCCCTCTTTCAAAAGCAGGTTAGGGGAAGGGGTGTTATAGTCGAGATTTGTTTTTAAATAATTAAAAAACTCTTCTTTATCTATAATTTACATGTAAATAAGGCAAATACAGCATTGAGAATCTTTCGTATTTCGGCAGATTTCCGATAAATAGTATCTAAATGCCCCCTCCCTAAAATTTCCTTCAAACAAAATCCCCTTAGCAAAATTTAAAAGTTTTAATTTCTTTTTAAAATAGGTTCCTTATTTTTTTTATTTTATTGCAACAATAATTAATGAATCGTCAAAGCTCCCCCCCCTCCCCCCCAAATAATGTACTTATTTTCCTTTTATAATCTTTTCTTTAAACATATCACCCAGAAACTAGAGAAATATATATATATATATATATATTTCTTTATGGTGAATTTAAAAGGTAATATTAGTATTGATTATGATGACAAATTAATAACAGAATAAAAAGCACATCAAAGGATATTATTCCTTGTGTTCACATGTGCCCCATAAGTGTTCACAACTACCCTGCTGATGGGTCACATGTGAACAATTTTTGGAATTTATAAAACTATTTAAAAATGTAAGAAAATCTACACAGGTGATTTAAAAAAATTACCATGTGCAAAAGAAACTTCTGTTTACTATATTGAGTAGTTTTTGTTTATAAAAATTAATCCAGTTATGAGAAAAAGCTATATTTAGCGAACTGTTCACATGTGCCCCCATCTCCCCTACTTGTTTTGAACAATATAATTTACTTTTCAGATGCAAAAAAAAAAAAAAAAAACAAAGATGAAGATAGGTATGAAAAAACTTTCCATGGAAATAGTTAACATTAAAAAAGCAACTAACATGAAGCCTAACATTCAAAAACAAGAATGGACAGCGGAGATTTAAATTCAGCACCTCCATCAAAAACTGCAAGGATAAACTGTACTATCAATGAATGTGTAATTCATTGTTTCGATGACAACACAGAGGTGGTGAGCCTTAATTCTTTGGACTCATGGTACACCCTTCTGAAAGCTGCAGAGATTCGCGATCATGATTTCATACTGGAGCGTGCAAAAACTGTTAAAGTAGGAGAAAGTCCAATAATAAATTATCACCTTAATGTAGAAGAATTTTCCCAATGAAATAAAAAATCGAAACGATTAATAAGATATCTGTTGACAAGTTACACGAAGTAGATCAAGCAGCAGTTGCCAATTCATATTTTCACACAGCTCTATTTTGTACCCTGGATTGTGTGTGTTTCGTGATAAAAATAAAATAAAAACAAGCCTTGGAACAAACCACGTGAGAATCTTGTGAAGTGTATTGACCTACGAGCTTGTGTTTCAGTTAAACCAAGTGCATTAGAAAAAAAATATATTAAAATGCTCGGTCTTTTATGTATTAAAGATTTTGAAGTGAAATATCATTGACCATGATACAAGAAGTACACCTTTAACAAACTAGCATCGACAGCACATACTGACCCGGAAGGCACTGTAGAAGAAGATGAAAATAATTTTAACTCAAATACTGAAAAAATAGCCTTTAAATATTTATTAGGCTATCTGGATAATTTGCTAACTAATCCATGTGTTGTTTGATTCATTTGTATGACAGACCGTTATGTTAATTGTTTTAAAGATCATGGAATCTATGAAATAAAAGCCCACACAAAGACAAATATGCGGAGAAAGATTACAGGCGTATTTGGTTCACGTATTAACTTTGTTATGAATGACAATAGAAAACCCATTTTGCATCCAGAGTCTTTATCAATTGAATAACGAGTAAGTCAGAATGATAAACTGAAAAGTTAACTCCAGTAAATCCAGGTATGTACTTCAAAGACGGATATAAGAATAAAAGCTTTATAACTCTGCAAAGACATTCAAAAAGTTGAAGACATCATGCCATAGCCACCATGTATTGAAAAAATAATGAACATTGAATCACAAATGCCTGAATCTGTTTACATATTTCTTCACACATTACTCCGTGGTACATGGAAAAACATTTGAATACACGAGTGATGTCCATTACCTGCAGAGAAAAGTGCTATAAATTCTCAAAAGAACTAGTCGCAGAATCCAATAAATTAACGTGCTTCCAAGAAGAGGTAATACAATACTTCTATTTCACGCATGCCTTGCTTTAGTGTCAGGATTTAGAAATATTATTAGTATTTCTATAGATACTGATGTAGCAGTTTGTACACTGTTTGCTTCAAAAAAACGAGTTCAAAACTACAAGGGGTTAATATTTATCATATGTGGAACCAATGACAGGGTAAAGTACTACAACATGCGTCAGATGCATGAATTCTGGGTAGTGACGTATGTAATGTGTTACCTGGATTGCATTCACTGTCAAGGCGTGAAACATTAAGTGCTTTCGCAGGGAAGGATAAAAAGTGCTACCTACAAAATAATAATTCAGAACGCTGAATACCTAGATGCTTGAAGTACCCTTGATACTCAGGCTGACGTATCAGAGGAAACAAAGAAACAGCTTGAGTCGTACTGTGGAGCATCGCCTGTCGCCATGTGGTAATACACTCTACCTTCATGTAATGCGAGCTAATTATCATGCTCTTGTGTAGAAGAAATGCCTACAGGCTGATCCTGATCATCCATTCCCAGATAAACATGGTTGGATTTCTTGATCAGGCATTGAGAGAATAGTTTACCTAGACGTCCAGTTTACTGACAGTCCGCCTGCTCCTGAAGCTGTTTTGGAACTAATGTCACGTTTTTGTCCAAGATCATGTGTCATGACATCATGTGTGTGTATTTTTAATAACCTCAGATGTACAAGGATGTGCAGAATACAGAACTGCTCAAACTCTGACGATGAAAGTGATTTGGACACAGCAACCGATAACGGTAGCAGTGAAGATGACTAAGATTTCTCTTATTTATTAATTCTTAAGTGTCCGAGTACAATATTTTCATAAGTATTATTTCTTGAATTAATGTACCTTATCCACGTCAAAATAATATGCATTAAATTGCAAAACAAGAGTGGTTTTCTTTCATGGCAAATGTCTTTTAAATTGTTTATCCAATTGAAAATCTCAATAAACATAATGTTAAATATAATGTTAAACATAATACTAAAATAAAATCTTAATAAACATATAATTTGTATAACGTTTTATGTACACCAATATTTGATTTTTCCGGTTTTTTTTTTATTGAAATCTCTTTATTTATGTAATAACTGAAAAAATAATCTTACGCATCCATGTGTGATCTATCATGTCCATCTTTTCGATATAGCGTCTATAAGATACCACAAATTTCATAGTATCATCATGAAATGAACACCTTGGACCATCGTAAATCTAAAGAGGTATATATCATCAAGTCCTCAGGGATGAAACCAAAAGCACTAATTTCGGCTTATGGCTCAACGACTATATATTTAAACTAAAAATTCCTATGTTCCAGTCTATTCAAATACAGTGTAGTAGAAAGTGAAGTAAAATACCGTATAAAATGGTGTGACCTTATATCTCAGTTTTGACTTAATTTGAGCAAAGTTAATTTCAGAATTTTTTTAAAAATTAATTTAAATAAAAGATTATAAGTACTATTCACATTTCTATTATTCTTTGGATATTTTTATCATAAATTGTGTGTTGTATTATACGACAAATAATAACCAATTTTAACTTAATACACAATATCAAAATATTTAAGGTAGATGTTTTTGAATTATTGTCATTCTTTATTATTATTATTATTATTATTATTATTATTATTATTATTATTATTATTATTTTATATAATTTAAGATCTATTGATGAAATTGTAATTACACTGCGTATTTATGTATGTATTATGATTTTAATTATTTTTTTAAACGTACCAATAAGGATATCTTTATTTGTAAGTCAAATTATATTTTCCATTGGCGTCCTGTATTGAGAAGTTCTGCTATAATAAAGTGTTTGATTAAACGCATTCTTACGATAAATATCTAATGATTTCTTTAATCGATTTTACTTATTAACGAATATGTTTCTTTAGCTATTTGTCTATTCATTTTTTTTTATAAAATTGTGTTAAATACTCATTGAAAGAAAGCTGTAATCCAATAAACAACAGTAAAATGTATCAAGACGTTCGGAGATTATTCTATTTCGTAGGAAATATTCTAGTTTCACTTTTATGCGCCAGATGTTGTAAAGAATTTAACTGGTAACTTTAACCGGAATACGATTATTTTGTCTTTCAACATCTTTTGTCACGTAGAAAAATTAGACTTCCTTCTGTTTCCATTTGCATAATTATGTTAACAGATGTTTCCATGCTTTTGTGAATTTCTCTCTTTAAAATACTAGCGTACAACGTCTCAGATATTTAGCTCTTCTAATAATAAAAAGAAAGAAAGAATGTCAATTTTTAAATATATTTTCATGTAAAGAGTAAAAACATTTATTTTTGAAGTTTAATACTAATTTTCTTGTGCTTGACATGGGAATTTGAAATAGTAAAGAAAATCTCAATAATAATTAGAATTTAACAGAAACTACTACAATCATTAGTTATACAGTAAAACATTTTAAAATGTAACCTAGTTGTAACAGAAACGTCCCTTAATCGTCAATTATTCATGGTCAAGTATAAAATATTTAATGCTATTATACCTCATAACTCAGAAACGTGTCTAAAACACATACACAAAAAGTGTACAATAAAATCGCTCTTAAAGGCTATGCGTTGTCTCTATGCCTGACATATATCTATACAACAAATTCCTATGCCTCAGTCCCCTCAAATGCAGTGTAGTAGGAAGTGAAGTAAAACCGTATAACCGGGTGTATCCTTATATCTCAGTTCTTACTCAAAAGTGAATTCCAGATTTATTTTTTTATTATTTAATTAATTTAAATAAAAGACTATAAGGATTCACATTTCAATTATTATTTGAATATTTTTATAGTAAATTATATATCGTATTATACTACAAAGAATAAATTATTTTATCTTAATACATTATCAAAATATTTAAGTTAAATGCTTTTAAATTATTGTCATTATTTTATTATTATTATTACCTTTTATAATTTAAAATCTATTTGTCAAATTGTAATTACATTGTATATTAATTTATGTGTATAATCGGGTTTAACCGTATATCTCAGTTTTGACTAAATTGCATATTATACCACAAATGATAACTAATTTTAAAATAATAAAATTAACAAGAATAATTAAGGTAGATGTTTTTGAAATATTGTCTTTCTTCTTCTTCTTATTATTATTATTATCTTATATAAATTAAGATATATTTGACAAATTATAAGTACATTGCGTATTTAGGTATGTATTATGATTTCACTTATTTTTTTAACCATACGAAAGATGATATCTTTATTTAAATGTAAAAATATCTGGTCCATGGACGTTCTATATTGAGAGCTTTTACTATAATAAGGTATTCGATTGAATTCATTCTTACGATAGATATTTTACGATTTCTCTAAATCGATTTTAGTTAACAAGGAATATGTCTCCTTAACTTTTTATTTTTTTTATATATAAAATATTGTTAATGTCCTAAATACTCATTGAAAGAAAACGCTAATCCAATAAACAACAGTAAAATGATAAGCTCCGTGATTATTCTGTTTCGCAGGAATTATTCTAGATTCGCTTTTATGCACCAAATGTTGCAAAGAATTTAAATAATAACTATAACCGGGATACGAATTTTCTGTCTCGTCAACCCCTTTTGTCACTTATAAAAATAACACTTGCTTCAATTTCCATTTACATAATTGTGTCAACAGATGTTTCTATGCTTTTATGAATTTCTTCCTTTAAACAACTAGTGTACAACATCTTATATATTTTGCTTAAAATAAATTTCTTATAATTAAAAGAAAGAAAGAAAGTGAATTTTAAAATTTATTTCCGTGTAAAGAGTATAAACACTTATTTTTGAAGTTTATTACTGATATTCTTGTTCTTGACATCGGAATTTGAAATACTCAATAATAATCAGAATTTAGCAGAAACTACTACAATCATTAGTTATACTGTAAAACATTCTAAACCTAACCTAGTTGTAAAAAAATCATCCCTTAATCACCAAATATTCATGGTCAAGTATAAAGAATTTAACGCTATTATACCTGATAAGTCAGAAAAATGTCTAAAACGCATACACAAAAAACGTACAATAAAATCGCTCTTAAGTACCTAATTTTACCTATATTTATACAACAAATCTCTATGTCTCAGTCCCTTCAAACACAGTGTAGGGGAAAGTAAAGTAAAACCGTATAATCGGGTGTATCCTTACATTTTAGTTTTTACTCAATTTGAGCAAAGTGAATTCCACTTTTATTTTTTTTTATTACTAAATTATTTAAATATAAGGCTATGTATTCACATTCCTGTTATTCTTTGAATATTTTTATAATAAATTATGCACCTAAGAACAATAACTAATTTTAACTAATACATATTATCAAAATATTTAAAGTAGATGTTTTCTAATTATTGCCATTCTTTATTATTATTATTATTATTATTATTATTATTATTATCTTTTATAATTTAAGGTCTAATTGTCAAATTGTAATTATATTGTATATTTATTTATATATGTGTGTAATCGGGTGTATCCTTATATCTCAGTTTTGACTCAATTGCATATTATACCACAAATAATAACTAATTATAAATTAATAAACATTACAAAAATACTTAAGATATAAGTTTTTGAAACATTATCTTTCTTCTTCTTCTTCTTCTTCTTATTATTATTATTATTATATATAAATTAAGATCTATTGGTCAAAATATATGTACATTGCGTATTTAGGAATTTATTGTGACTTTATATATTATTTTTTAAGCATACCAAAGAGAATATCTTTATTTTAAGGTCAAATTATCTGTTCCCATGGATGTCCTATGTTGAGAATTTTTGCTGTAATAAGGTATTTGATTAAACGCATTTTTACGATAAATTTCTTACGATTTGTTCAATCGATCTTACTTAGTAATGAATATGTCTCTTTAGCTTTTTTTTCTTATAAAATTTTGTTAAAGTCCAAAATACTCATGGAAAGAAAAATAACAACAGTAACAATCCAATAAACAACAGTGAAAAGAACAAATAAGTTCCGTGATTATTCTAATTTGCAGGAATTATTCTAGATTCGCTTTTATGCACCAGGTGTTGCAAGGAATTCAAATAATAACTATAACAGGAATACTATTATTCTGTCTCGTCAAGCCCTTTTGTCACTTAGAAAAAAAAACACATCATTATGTTTCCATTTACATAATTATGTCAACAGATGTTTTCATGCTTTTATGAATTTCTCTCTTTAAAATATTAGCGTTCAACGCCTCAGATGTTTTGCTTAAAATAAATTTCTTTTAATGAAAAAAAGAAAGAAAGAATCTCAATTTTTAAATATATTTTCCTGTAAAGAGTGAAAACATTTATTTTTGAAGTTTAATATTAACTTTCTTGGGCATGACATCAGAATTTGAAATACTCTAAAAAAATCTCAATAATAATTAGAATTTAACAAAAACTACTAAAATCATTAGTTTTACAGTAAAACATGTTAAAACGTCTCTGGGTTGTAACGGAATCCTGCATCAATCATCAAATGTTCATGGTCAAGTATAAAGAATTTCCTGCTATTATATTTGATAAACTGGAAACATATCTAAAACGGATTTTTTCCTTATGATTCCGTTTTAGCAGGTTTTGCAGCATTGTTTCTGCATCCAGGTTGTTTGACTATATTTATTTAAATCTAAGAAAATATTGCATTCGTGAAATACAGTGGAAATAATCTAATTTAAATAAAGACATATACTTTTTAGATACACTTAAAAATTTACAACAAACGGTGAACTCATTCGATCGCTTTCCCAGTGGCCGAGAGGCTCTGCTTGCGAAGCTGGTAGACTGGAGGTGCTGGGTTCGATCCCAATCTCGCACATAGGCCTAATTGTTCGGAGTTTTTTTCGAACCTTGGATTTCCAAGCGTAAATATGAATTAGGTTCCCTTAGAAATACCCCCACGGAGGGAACTTTCCCCCTTAGGTCCTATATCCCTCGTGCTGATAATTGGCCGTCATAAACACAACCAACCAGAAATCTATTACATAAACGTAATTTATCGATATTCTGATCATATCATTACTCATATAATGGTTTGAATAGAATTAATTTACGGTTAAGTAACCGTTTTTTTGTTTTCTTTTGTATATATATATATATATATATAAATGGCCGAATTACAGCACTGTCAGAAAAATTCGTTTTTATACTCTAAATTATTCATCATTTTAAAACAAATAATTTACGTACTAGTAGAAAACGTACTTTTTCAGCAAATTCTCCCCAAAAGTAAGAAAAAGAGGGGGAATTTCCATTTATTCCTTTTGCGCAAGCGTATTGGTGAACTCATTCGATCGTTTTTATAGAAAACGATTACATAAGCGTAATTTAGCGCTATTCTGACCATGTTACTGCTCATATTATGGTCAGAATAGAAATAATTTACGATTATGTAATCGCTTTCTATAAAAAAGTTTGAATTATAGGACAATTTGCTACACAATATTATACAGTGTACATAATTTCTAGGATAGTTCTTGTGCTGTTAATAATACGATGGATTTTATTTTATTTTGTGGGATTAAGCATCATCATTTATTGGTCGTCATTCTCTGAACTGCATAAACTTTCATTACGAGATATCTGTAATCATATGAGCAACAGTAAACAAAATAAATAAACCATCATAAAAATCTACTTCGGAAATTCAGCATCGGTCCGGAGCAACCCCGTATTTTACAAAGCATTTACAAATCAACTTGCAGCAAAGGATTAATATTCTGTAAAATCTTTCTCATTGGTGAAATAGAAGAATATATAGCACATCTTTATATTTTGATTAAAATAATTATGACAAAAATTGTTTAGATACTTTTCTGAGTTTTTCTATTTAGCCATTAGAATTTAGTACCAGAGTTATTTTATATAATATAGGTGTCTACTAATAAAGTAGTTAAAGATAAATATTACATTTTTTCCCTGTGAAACATTAAAACTTTGTTTTTTTAGTTTAATAATACGATTCGTTTACCCTATAAAGCCTATAAAGTTTTAAATTTGTAGCCCAACGAAAAAGATCTCTTAAATTTATTTAGAGATGTGTTTTATAACATGAAAGATATTATTTTATGTACCTTATTTTATCGTACATCATTTGCTTTATTAGAAAATATAAAATTCTTCAAATATAATATCTGAATTGAAAATACAAACGATAAATAAAACACACAACAATTTATTTCTTTTCACTTGATCAAATGGTATTTAAAAAAAAAAAAAAAAAAAAAAAAAAACCTCCTATTTTTACATAATAGTTCTAATTTATGTTCGATATTTGTTACACTTTGTTAAATTTTTATTAAATTACAGTACTTTACAATTACATAAATACAATTTAAAGAAAGCCAATATTTGAATATTTGAAGCAAAAAAAAAATGAAATTTTAAAACTGTTTTTGAAAAAAAAAATTACTTCATTAAAAAATAAAATATCTTCAGCAGACACTTAACATAATAAATTAAACACCTCAGTGACGCTTATGGCACATGAAAATCCTGCATCTGTCCGGGTATTCCGATTTTACCAAACCCTATCCGATCCGCGGTTCAGTTTGCGTTTGGTTTTGACATATCGTGTTGAGTTCAAATACCTTTCGATATTTGGACTTTTTTCAAATGCGCAAAAACTATGTATTTGACTATTAATGTTTGTATATGCGTTCATTTTATATACTAAAAGATAAAATTCCTATTACAAATATAATTGTAGACTACCTTTTCATAATTGTATTAAAATATGCATTAAATTTTATCACTTCTGGTTTGAGTCAGCATCGGGTTTGAATATTTCGTGTTCGGGTAAGGTACAACCTGATGAGTGCAAGATTTTAAAGTAAGTGTGAGAAAAAAAAAAAGTTTCCTTTGAAATGTCTACTTACACTTAAGAAGGGAAAATGTCAATGAAATTTTATTTATTTCTTTGATTGTGCATGTCCATATTCATCGTGTATTCTTTAAGTATCAATTATTATTCAGAATTCTCTGAAATACGTAACATTACATTATGAGAAATCTCCAACAGAACAAGAAACAATGAGAATAATAAATAACCCAATATAATAACTTTACTTCTGATATTCAGGTCGCTTTTATGCGCCAGATGCTACAAAGTATTTAAATAACTACTTATATCCCGAGATGAATATTCTATCTCATCAACTTCTTTTGTCACATAGAAGAATGACATATCTTTAGGTTTCCATTTGCGTAATTATGGCAACAGATGTTTCCATGCTTTTCGGATTTCTTGGATTAAACCATTATCAGTCAGCGCCCGAGATATTTTATTTAATAGAGGCTTTTATTAGGAAAGACTTTTAAAGGGGAAAAAATGTGGATATTTGGTGAACATAAAAATAATTGATAATAATATATATATATAAATAAATATTTGGAAATAGGAGATTTCGAATTTGCGGTTCCATGAAAAATATCTGTATTTAATACAGGTTTCTAATAGGAAAGACTTTCAAAGGGGGGTAAAATGTGGATATTTGTGGAACATAAAAATAATTGATAATAATACATACACACACACACATACACACACACACATACACACACACACATATATATATATGTGTATTTGGAAATGCGGTTCTATGAAAAATGTCTGTAAATACTTTTAGAGAGTCTCTTTACTGCGTTTTTTACGCACTTTGTTTGTTTAAACCACATTTTTAGATTGAAAAAATATACATATATTGAGTTCAAGGAATGTAGTCTCTGAATTGAACCAAAATAATAACAAAATCTGAATTTAATTACTTGAATTTTTATTAATATTGCTAAGAATGCGTAAAACGAATAGAGTGAAAGATTATCCAGTCCAAGACGCGAACCTGTGCCATTGGTTCAGCACACCAACGCTCTGCCAACTGAGCTACCGGAAGGATACCTAGCCCTACACCTTTCAGTCCTATATGTTGGTAAGGCAGTAACCGCGGCACAAGATGGAACAACCTCATGAACCACAAACCTATGTCAAAACATACCTTCTGGATATTTTTTCACTGTGTTGGTTTTACGCCTTGTTATTAATATCAATAAAAAATAACCTAATTAAATTCAGATTTGCTATTTATCGTGCATATTTCATCTTTTTCATTATTATATATATAACTATTTATGAAAAAAATACAAGTCAGATGTTGAAAGACTAATATCGAATGCGATGAATAATCTCGAAGCTGCCGCTGTCCTACGATGAACTTCCATTCTTCGCCGCTGCCCTTCGACTAGCCATTCTAAATCAGTGGTAAACACTAAGCAGTGTGAGCAGCTTGATGGGACTTTCTGGTTAACGTCAACTCAGAAACAGCTTTCTTAATACATAATAGTGTTTACAATACTTTAAATTAGATACTTATTATGTTTTATGAAATTATTATATTTTTTTAATATTAAATTATTATATTTTAATGTAAGCAAAAATTTGAATATCTAAAATAAAACAAAAGTTTTTTTTTTTTTTAATTTTTATGTAATTTAACCCGTAAACATTAAAAGAATAAAATAAGTATAATAAATTAAGCAATACGGAGCTGATGTGAAAAAAAAAATATGTTCAAAAAAAGCTTTTTTTTTTTTTCATTTGTTTTAATATAATTTTTAAGACCTTTAATATAATAAGCTCTGTTATATATATAAGAGAATTTTAATTCAATAAACAGCAGTAAAAATAATACATAAACTATATTAATAATTTTATTTTGAAGGTTCTGCATCGCTTTCTTGCACCACGTGTTACATAGAATTTAAATAAGAACTTGTACTTGGAGATGTCTATTCTGTCTTCTCAGCCTCTTTTGTCGCCACGAAGAAAAACATATCTTAATGTTTCCATTTTCATAATTTTGACAACAGGTGTTATCGTACTTTTCGAAGATCGTAGATTAACCCTTTGTAAGGCGATGAGATGTTTTTTATGCCACTTAATTTTAATCAAGATTTACACCAGAAATTTTTATTAGGATTGTACTTTTATAATATTTGTGAAAAAGCAGCACTAAAGTTGAGGACATTATTTCCTTATTTTCAAATTCAAATGATTTTTTTCGAAAATTCCGGTGTGAATGAAACATTACAGGAATAAAATTACATGATCTGGAAAAAATTAAGCAAATAGCATTTAGTGTCTGAGGTGTTTTATGTAACATGAATTTGTATTAGTAAAATACTTATAAATATCAAATCTTGAGTTTAATTTCATGTTAAATTAAAGGTTTTTATTTTTTAAGATTTATTCTATAATTTTGAGTTAAGATATTTCGCTTTTGAGCGTACAACATTTTCAAAAATATGTAAACCTTTATTTCAAGAGAGCTTTAATTTAATAACCAGTAATAAACATTTTTCAGATTATTGATTATTATTATTAATTATTTTTAAAATCTGAATAAAGGGGACCGGGAAGGACATCTGTGCTGCACAGACTTGGTTTCCTAGCGTCAACAATCCCTCTCGGACAGTCAAAACTGTAAAAAGAGTCTTAATAATAATTATGTTTAAGAGGTTAAACATCTCTATTCTACAACAAATATTACAGATCATTTAAGACTGTACTGAAATCCAAACTGGTTGCTGACTGAAACATTCACAGGGTCGTGTATAATCTGACACGTATTAAAACAGCAGGTACTTTTAATCAAGACAATCAAACTGAATAGCGTGTTAAAAAATAAAAAGAAAGGATCGTTTAGAATATAGTTTGAAAGGCGATGATATTTTTTATACCACATAATTGTAATAAATATTTACACCAGAATTTTTAAATAGAATTTTACTTTTATAAATTTTGTGAAAAAGAAAAATACTGTTGTAAATGTTATTTCCCTATTCTCAAAGGAGTTTTTTTTTTTTTTTTTTTGTCGAATATTCCGGTGTAAATTCAACATTACAGAAATAAAATTACTTGTTCTTGAATAGGTTAAACAATTAGCATTTAGTACCTGAGATATTTTATTCATCAGAAATTTCTATTAATAAAATACTTACAGAGATGAAACTTTGAATTTATTTTCATGTGAAATTAAAAACTTTTATTTTTAAAGATTAATTATGTATTTTTGTGCTAAGTTATTTCGCTCTTGAAAACACAACATTTCCTAAAATAAATAAACTTTTATTTTAAGAGCGTTTTAATTTAATAACCAGCATTAAAGTTATTCAGATTCGATTAATTATAATTATTAATTATTTTAGGTGCGTTCGTAATTATAGAAATACGTAGCACCTATATTCTTCGTTCGGTCCGTTTGTCTGTCTGTCCGTCTGTCCGCATATAACAGAGCAAAAACTACCCAACCGAATTGTCTCAAATTTTAAATGTATAATCGTTGCAAAATTTTGTCGAGTCATTTAAAATTGTTTGAAAATGGGATGCATACTTTAATTGCAGGGACAGTCAACTGTTTTCCGTTATATTACGGCCAAAGGGGAAAAAAATATTGCATGTGCATTTTAATGATGTTACAGCCTTCCGAATGGGTCTGAAATTTTCAATATATAATTGTTGCAAAATTTTGTCGACTTATTTCAAATTTTATGAAAATCGCATGTATAAGTTAATTAAAGCGATAGTCAAAAGTTTTCCTTTACATTACGTCCAATGAGAAAAATTATTGCATGTGCATTTTAATGATATTACAGCCTTCCGAATGGGCTGAAAATTTAAATATATAATTGTTGCAAAATTTTGTCGACTAATTTCAATTTTTATGAAAATTGGCTGTATAGTTTAATTACAGGGACAGTCAAAAGTTTTCCGTTACATTGCGGCCAATAAGAAAAAAATATTGCAAGTGCATTTCAATGATGTTACAGCCTTTCGAAAAGAATGAAATTGATATGCACTTATAGAGTGCACTAAAATATACATTCAGTACAATATGGGGTGCAAAAAATATTTATAAAACTAGTTATATTACGAACGCATCACATTTGCCACGTTTGACGATCTATTTTAACTTGTTTTTATCTCGATAAGGGGGACCGGAAGGGACATTTGTGCTGTACAAACTTGGTTTCCTGAGCAATTCCTCTCTGCCAGTAAAAACAGTAAAAAGAAAGTCCTAATAATAAATATGTTTCAGAGGTTAAACTTCTTAACTCTGCAACAAATATTTGAAATCATTTAAGGCTGTATTGAAACCCAAACTGGTTGCTGTCTGAAACAATCCCGTACTTGCACAGTGGAGTACTTTCAGTAAAATCCTGGTCAAAATTAATTTTTATATGTTTTACAGTTAAAATCATTGCTGTTGACTTACTATTAGTAAATACACTTAATTAATGGTATATACACATAAAAATATGTATTTAATTTAAAAAAGTAAATATAAAATAAAAAGTTTGCTTAACTTTTTACTGTTATACTGTTATACTGTTTATTGTTCAGGAAATAAATTGTTGATAGAATTGTTTTACTTATAAGTAATTTTTGATTAAATGTGGTTAATTTCACTGTATGTAAACTTTTATTCATTTTTATTACCCAATTATATAAATTAATAATGTATATTATCAGCAGTTATTAATATATAGTAGAGCGCCAATTATCCTAACAAGTCGGGAACGGCCCTAATTCGGATAAGCAAATAATCGAATAAATGGACAGATAATGCTTCAGATAATGGACAGATAACAGGGATGCTTCTGACTATATTAAAATCTTCACACGTTCTCTAAGCTTAGGACTGGCAGCGCCAGTTAGTGCTGGCATGTTTAATTTTTTTTTCTCTTTTTATCAGTTTCTCAACTCGAGAGATTATAATTTAAGGAAAAAAAAAAAAAACTTTTGATTGTTGCTTGCTTCAACGAAGAGATTTGTTTCAATGCTGCCATATCTCTAATTCTTCTTAAATGCGTTACTTGAATAAGATCAGCGTTCTTCTGCCGTACGAGCCATTTCATAGCTGTTTCCAAAGATTCAAAGGCTTCGTTATTTGATGGACCCGGGTTATTTTCAGAGTATTCATTCGCTTTCATTTTCTTCAATTTCATTTTCATCATGAATCTCATCCACATTCTCATCCTCATTTAAAATCTGATATCCAGGGTCAAGTACTTCACTATTTAACCACTCGTTAATTTCATTTTTTTCATAGCTTAAGATTCTTCCCATATCCTTTATTGATTTACATTCCTCATTTTCTCATCCACTATCAGTTTTTCCTTTATTTAAAATTTCATTCCAAGCCAATGGGTAATTGGAAGCTCGGTTAAAAAAACTTTGGGAGAAATTGGGTGTTCGGATATCTGGAAGTTCCGTTAAAAAATCTTTTTTGAGAAAAATAGGCTATTCGGTTAATTGGGAGTTCGGTTAATTGGAGTTCCGATAACCGGCGCTCTACTGTATATATTATTTGCATTGAATATTTAGCAAAATTGTGTCTCTAAAGTTGAGTTGTAGTATAGAGATTCTGGATTTTGAGTGTTTTTAAGAGATTACGTAAATAATTTATATTTTAAAATGGCAACTATATGAGGAAGATTTAAAAAAAAAAAATGGTCTTCAAAACTATAAGTAATACGACCATACTGGTACGGAAAACCTCGGTACACATTTGCAAAGTTATAAATCTAAAACAATATACCTAAATTAGAGATAACAAGAAAGAAAAATCATGCGTCAAGCATACATTTATGAAGTATTTTCCAACTCATTCAGCATAATGTAACAAAAGTGCATAGTTTAAAAAATTAAAATATTACGCCTAATTCAACCATATGGAAACGCATAGCACATTCCAAAACCCAATTTCAGCTGTTCCCATCTACAATCGGAAATTATGCGATTTTTTTCAGCAGCCCTGTACAGTATATATAGATGTGTGTCTACTAATTGCATTCATACAAAAATTTAGTTCCCTTAAGAAACTCATATACTTCAGTTGAAAATTCCACTTCAGCGATTTCCTCTAATAAGGAGAATGGTACGCGGATACTCCGCGTACCATTCTCTCTCCTCCGCATTAGGGCAACCCTGTATATGAGGTATAGAATTTATATATAATGAGCAACATGCAAAAAATTTATTAAATTTAAAAGAGCATACCGATTTTTAAATCATACACTCCAGCAATTATTACTCAAAGACAGTATTGTAACGGATTTATTTTAGTATTGTAACGGATTTCTTTTGTGTGTTCCTGTAAATGAATAAAAATGCTATGCATGCACTGTCCTAAAGTGGCTGTAGTGAAATTCAGTAATTTATATCAGTTTCAATACATTTGAAATAGCGCAATGTCATTAAAATACTCTGCAAACAATTTCCCCCCCACATACCATAATGTAATGGAATATTTTTGAATGCCCCTGTAGATGAACCATTAATCCTACATACTTCATATAAAATACCAAACATGCTTTGGTGACTCTAAATAATCTTTATCAATTGCATGAAAATCCGAGTATATTGACGGCAGTTAGAGCGTGGAAAGACGGACAGACAAACCGAATGCATAAACACTTCTCAACTTTGTTGGAAAGTGTTAAAAAGGCTTAAAAAGATCGCATTTTGATTTTTTTTAATTATTTTATTAAAAATAAAACTGCTCAGTTCACAAATTCATGAAGCCACAAAAATATACTTTTAAGCATAGTTAAACATTAAAAGAAACTTGAAACGTAACAATGAAGCACATCTTCTAGCATAGAAACCTCCTCTTCACGAGCCACAGGATATGAATCATGCATCTGAAATTGACATAATGCACCAGTATGTACTGGTGACAGACAAAATGACATCCCGACATAATGACATCAATGCACCAGTTAATCAGCAATTAAAAAATACGCTTTTTACAATTGTTTAGCAAATTTTAATATTTGCATTTTTGGCCAGATTTTTAGATTAAATACTCAACTGTGGGTTGTGTTTAATCTTCACATATTAAAACAGCAGGTACTCTTATTTAAGACAATCAAATCGAATAGCATATTCAAAAATAAAGACAAATAATCGTTTAGAAAATGCTCTGATATAGTACGTTTTGAACCAAATTACGGAACACGACACTCTGAGTAAGGTCAACATGAGACGAAAAACGCTTGTGAAGCTATAACAAATTTATCACAAAATGAAAAATGTAATTTGATTCGCAATCTTTCCACTATCTATGATTGACAATTTCATGCTTTTAACTTTAAACATGGGTCCATTAATGTGTTCTTATTCAATTGTGGTATGTTTTTTTTAATTTAATTAATTTTTTGCTTATTGCATGTGTATGTATAAATTTGTTAGATCGCATAATAGTATAATCGCAAAAGAATTCAAATACCTTTTTTTATTGGCGGAAAATGCTGATGGAGAATTTTGAACTGTGGTATGCGTTTCTTAATTGAACTAAGTTTTAACATACTACCTTACATGAATCTATAGATCATATACAGCGTTGTATGGTTACTTTTCTGATTATAGAATTGAATATAGAATTTCTTATTATTGATTTCTGAAATTGGTTTTTGAAATGTGTTAGGTGTATTACAAATTGTTTACTTAGATATGGGTGTGACAAGTAGTGATTTAGCTTTCGAGTAGGCCTCCTTACCTAGATGAAGATTGTTTACTTAGAAATCATCTTTTGTCTTATTAAAATATGTTTTAATATGGTAATTCGAATGTGTTTTAAAGTGTTGCAAAATATATAGCTTTACACATGATTTTTCATTCTTGTTATTATTTTTTAAGATAGTACCACATGATCTGTATCCACATACATAAAAACTGTTAAATTCGTTTTAAAATTAACTTACGCATTCAATTTGTTTAAACGATCCATACCCAACCTGCAACATGCGGAATGCTTGCTGTACATGTTTTCCAAACTCTTATGTCAGGCTAGAGACACGCCGAAGTATATATATTTATATGGGAAAACAAAATCCTCTCTAGTATTTATAATTATTTTTAAATTATATTAAGCCATCCGAAATGGAATTTCCTTGAATGAAAAAAGAAACTTTATATGTCGTTCTATTTGATTTATAAGAGTGTACAAAATTTGAATTATTCTATACCAATCAAAATTTATTTAAACTTTAATCTGTACATTTTTCATTTTAAATATATGAAAAGTTTTAGCATTGGGCAAAAGTACGATATGTTAACCCCTTGGATGCATTCGACGCTTGAGACTAGCCATTCATTTGGCCATTGAAGTCTATTTTTATATTCTATTCATACCAGTATTTAAAGGAAAATATTTTTGTAGGATTTTTCTCTTGCACATACTGTCAAAGTGTATATGAAAGATATTTGTTTTGAGAAAGTAGTGCGAGATAGAAAAAAAATCCGCAAGTGGCAGCCCTAAGTCCGTAACCTAAGGGGTTAAAGAAAGTCTCAGGGCTTTATTTATATCTTTTAAAGTTGGAAATTCTACATTTTTAGATTATTACATTTTGTCATTAATGTATTTCAAATAGAGAAAATAAAAATATCGTTCGATTGTTTTGTTGTATCACTTTCGAGATCTTATTAATTGAATATGTATAGTGTAGCCCGCGAGAAAAAAAAGGTTGAATGTGACTAAAGCATCTTTATTAGATTTTTAAAAAATGAATTAGAAAAATATATACTTAAGTATTTTCAAGTACTTATAGAACAAACTTAAATTAGAATTTGAACAGTGCTATGAATTTTTTTACTATATTCAAAGTATAATTCAAAATATTGCATTTTAAAGAAAGCCAAAGTTTGGATATTCTAAGTCAAAAGACCACCGCTACTTAGCGGAAAGAGCGGTCAATGGTCACAGTATGTATATGAATATGACCGGTATTTTTCTTTTCAACGTAGCATACATGAAATAACTGAATAACGCAGATAACGAAGGTTTCCTCTATTTCTTTCATTAATGTTAAATTAAATAGACCATCCCGAAAGATAGCCTTCTAACTTGATTGAGGAATAATTTTCTCACTAATCGACCTAACAAAGATAACTTAAAAAAGTATTATGCATTTCTCAATTATTTTTTCTGGGATAAGTATTATATTTAATATTATTTTCTAGGAGATTCAAAAGGATAAAAAATGCTAACTACTATGTATATTATAAAGGGCAAACGGGCTTAACGCTGACATGATTTTGACGGTGGCAACAGCAGACTGTTAAATTTTGCTTATATTGCAATTATTTAAACTTCTAAACAACGGATATTTTCAACTTTTATACCATCAAATAGATATAAGTGTGTATTTTCAAATGTAATTATTTTAAAATTCTGTAGCAATTTGTTTGAAAACTTTTTTTACGGTCTTAAAAATAATTTTCGAAGATGATTTTTCTTTTCAAGATCCATCTCTATTGCGTGCAGATGATTGCAAAAGATAAATCCGCTTGCTCTTTAAAATTTTAATTGCTATTTTTCATATAAAGTAATTTTTGTTATTGTTTCGGGTATTATACTTTATTTGTATATTGTATATATATTCATATTATTATACATTATTGTATATTATATGGTATATATATTATAATGTATATACATAGGTATTATAGTTTTCAATTAATTTTTTTCACCTTTAGACCAATGTCAGACGGGCGTCTTTTTTGCTGCTTTTTTGCTTACGTATTATCCATTCACAATGCTATAGCATAGAAATTAGTCAGAATATATAGAAATTCGTCATTAAACAGTTAATTTAAAAGCAACTAATTAAAAGTTCAAGAATTTTTCTAATGAAACATTCAAGTTATTTACCGTCAAATCTTGACGGGAACTATCTAGTATTGTTTTACGTTGCTTAGTTATAGAATAATGGGACAGTTCTATAGTCAAGTGAACCTGAATATGAAAGATTAGCAAATTCTTAGCAAAAGATTCTAAATGTTCTGCCGAGTGGATTTTTATGTGAGTTGCAGTGTAATTATATTATTTTCCAGCACGGTTTTAGAGTATTGCATTTCGTTCTACGTTGCTTATTTATAGAAATATGAAGGAAAGTTCTATAATCAGGTGAACTAAATAATGAAAGATTAGACTCTGTAAAAGATTTTGCTGAGACTTTCATTGTTTGTTAATTTTTCGGGAAAGGTTTTCGCATATAACATACCACCCAAAGTTGCTCAGTTATAGAAATACGAGGGAAAGTTCTACAATCAAGTGAACCCTATTACGACAGAAAAGCCTTTTTTTAAGATTTGCTGGATGGATTTTGATGGGACTTGCACTGTTAGATAGATAATTTTTCAGCGATGGTTTCAGTAATTGCATATTGTTTTATCATTCATTGCCAGATACTACTGTAAATGATCAATTAAATGTGTTGGTAATTAATAGCGCAATGGCGTCGGTATATTTTTCAGCGGTGGGGAAGGACACTCCAGGTAAATGTCCATATCTATATTGTAAAGGACAAACATATCTGTGCGTAACGCATATGTCATTTTGCCAATGGCAACACTTTGAAATTTGAAATAAAATTTTGGTTTTACAATTTTTTCTACTGCAAAGTTTTAAACTTCTAAACATCGCACATTTTAAATTTTCACACCGTCGTATAAGAAAAAACAATGCTCTTTTAAATGCAATTTGTTTGAAAGCTGTATTAATTTTTATAGTTTTTAATACCATTTTTCTTATCGTGGTAACAAGAGTACCTCATTTCTATTGAAAGTAAATGTAAAATAGTCGAAAATAGGAGATACTGTATCTTTTTGTTGCCATTTTCTCATAAAACCTGAAAAAAAATTTGAAATATAAATATGGGCTATGTCAAGAATATTGTATGTTATTCCGTGATAATGACATCATATGTATGCTTTTCTACAGACGAAGTTTAAGACTGGATTGCTTTAGCGGATGCAAATGACTTCATTTTATAAAAAATCGTTTATTTTAATTCTTAAACCTGAATTATGTTTTGTAAAAGTGCATCATTTTCACAGCCCAGCTGCTTTGAAATTCTTCACAGGTGAAAATGTTTCACTTTTGAAAATAATGTAATCAAAATCAGACACTGATAAAACGCAATGTTTTACAAAAATTTAGACTGTCTTTATAAAAGAGAGTTGACATGCAAATAATAGCGATTTATATTACAGAAATTGATGATTCTAGCCTGGATGGATTTGCTTCGCCGAGTTAGACAGGCAAACAAATAATTCGTGGTTTAAAATAATATCATGTTCCTGAAATTTTTGTCCAAAATTCTCTCGAATAATAAAATTTTACTGCTATTCTTTAGGACATTTTACTATTCTACTAATTTCTACTACAAAAAAGTTATCTACTACATTCTACTAATTTTATCAAATAACATAATTTGCTTAATTTAATTTTTCCTAATTTTATATAATCTATGTATGTAAGTAACACAAGTATGTTTTTTAGTCATCTGCCCTTATCTTTCTGCTGAACCAATTTTACTAATATATATATATATATATATATATATATATATATATATATATTAACTGAAAGCCCTTCATTTGTAGATGTGATCGCACTAACTGTTTTTTTTTTAAATATTCCCACTTTTATATTTTAATTTTAAAAGCATTTTATGAAATTTCTTCAAAATGGTGAAAAATAGATAGATTTCATTATTGCAGACAACAGAGATATAATGAGGTATTTTTATCTTTATTCAAGCTATTTTCTGATAAAAATTCAAAATTGTTGATAATAATTGTTGTATAGGGTTTAGTGTCGCAAAATCCCATTAAGAGCAGAATATTATATTAGGGGCATAATAACGGAAAATGACATACTGGTTTTGAAAACACGCAATTTTCCTCATAAATATTCTATATTGTTTTTCCTTCTGCATGTGTATTGATACTAAGTTTCAGACACTAGGCGAAATGCTTATTTAAGTGAAAATGAAGTCATATTTAAAAGAAAACGATCATTTTCTTAGATAAGACTAAACATTTTAACACAAATGAGGTTAATAAAGATAAATTATGGAAATTTTTACTCTCCGGAATTGGGATTAGAATCTAAAGTAAAGAGAGCGTTTGGTCACATAAAAGATGTTGCTGACAATTGTGACTTCAATTTTCGAGTTAAAATGATTTTTAATTGATCAAACAAAATACATTTTTTTTAAAATGATGAATATGGATATGAGAAGAACGTATGCAAATTTTGAGAAGGTGGAAATTGTTGAAAGAAGAGTTAAAAAGACCGCTTCATGGCCCCCGTTCAGGAAAGCATCACTGTACTGAAGATTTTTGACACAGATCAGGATGATTTTGTTTATTGTGTTGGTGATTCATGAAGTAACATTATATGTACGTTCCATTATAGATAAGATTGCAAGGCCAGTTCTTCAGATGAAAAAGCTAATCCAAAAGTTGTAAATAAGAGATTTTATTCTTTACCAGGTTCGTAAAAATCGAGATTCCCGACTATCAATAGCCGGTGTTGGAGAACGACCCTCTACATTTAGTCTTTACAGAAAAGGGGGGGGGGGGTGAAAAGGGAAAAACTATTAAAAGAATATGCGAAGGAATTATCCTTCACAATCACTGCTGCTGTGATACCTTAACAGAAATCGTTAAAATCGCTTAATCTATTGAACGCATGTACGGAACTGGATAAACGTTGGAATGGTGCTGGTTGACTAAGGGAGTACGCATTGAACATTTGTAGTATGTACCAGAAACTGGGTTAATATATGTATCTTTTCATGTATCATTCTTCTTTGTATCTCGTATATTTGTCAATAAACTGTCTTTTGAAATCCGATGAATTATTTAGGATAACTCTGTGTTTTAAGGACTTCAATGTCATAGGAAAAAGATAAATATTTATGTTTTGAGACATTCTTTTACGTGTCCGGGGCTCTGTTCTCGCGGTCTAGCCGTTGGGTAACGTTGTTCTTTAATTTTACATATAATAAAGAAAAAATATATATACCTTAAAAAAAAACAGTGTTGTGTGAATTCATTTTATGCTAAAAATATTTATTCAAAAAAAAAAAAAAATCATTGAAAGTAAAATCCCGATATACTCATGTTTTAAACCCGTAATTCGTTTATGAAAAGTAAAATACAAGGTATCCAATAAATTAATTTAGACAATATTTAAATATTTTATGATACACGTGAATAAATCGGTTTTTAATGACATTTGTCTAAAATGCTTCTTTTTAATCCCGCAGTAGCTTAATTGCATTATTAAATGTGTCCATCTGTGTTCTCTTTAGTTATAATATTATTATGTAAAATTTCGTGAAATGCGTAAACTTTCATTACAAGAAATCTTTAATCGGATAAACAACGGTAAAAATGATAAATATGATAATTTTGTTTCGGAGAATCTAGTACGCTGCCTTTCGGCAACAGATGTTACAGAGCATTTAAATAAAGACTTCTACCAGGAGATGAATATTCTCTCTCATCAACCTCTTTTGTCACTTAGAAGAATGGCGTATCCTTATGTTTCCATTTGCATAATTATTACAACAAATTTATCGCGCTTTTCTCATTTTGTTTTATTAAACCTTTATTATTGAACGCCTAAGATATTTAATCTGTGGTTTATTTCCTCAAATAAAGATTTTTAATTGGAAATACAGTTCCATTTTATCTTACTAGAATAGAAATCTTTGTAGTCATAAAAAAAAAAAAGAATGTGTATTCTAAAATCAATGTACAGACGTGAAAAAATGTATAAATACCCCTTACTAACTCTGAAACTAATTATAATAGAAGATCATTACTGGTGCCAAACGATTGGAAACAAAGCCTACTTTTACATGATGTATATAAAATTTGCTTACGGGGCCATCTACAAATTAAAGTCAAATCAAACTTTTTTTTTTCTAGCAACTTCTAATTTTAAAAATATATTTTCAATATTCGGTTTAAACTATGCCTAGAAACGAAATTTCAAGTAATTTGGATGGCAAGCTTTTGAATTGCAAACATTCAAAATTGAGAGCTTGTAATATTAAGTTACATTTTAATATTTTTATTAATATCTATACTATATTTATAATAATATGTATAATGATTTCCTAAATCCACATTAGGAAATTATAAACCTAATGTGGTAATTGTTTGTGTGGTTATAATACTAAAAAATCCAAACATAAATACATTGAATTTGTAATTTTTTAAATTTTATAATATGAATTGTGAAATATTCGAAAAAAAAATGAATTGCAATCGGCATTTTTTTTTATAGATTTATATTTTATATGTCCTACTATATAACAGTTCTAAATTTCGAATTTTTCTTACAAGTCGTTTTCAAATTATGATTAAAAAACTTTTAAATGATGGTTTAAAAATATAGGACGCGGCGATCTCTGACCAATTGCCTGTGGATCCGATTACTTCAGAATTGTGTTTTTACTATGGAAGTTAACTAATGAACTTTACTGTGATACTTTCCTTATTATTTGTTGCATATGTTACAAACGATACCTACCTTAAGATTTTCATGATTTTAGTACCACTGTTTATGGCTATGGTGACAAGTAATATTCAGCAATGGCATCATTTCTGACAATTATACACTTTTCACAGTCAACTATTGAGCCTAATATCATAGATTATCATGGAAGACGATAGTATTCCAGTGACGCAGCCTTAAGCCTAAAATCGTATCGTATCGTATCGTAGAATTCGTAGATGGGGGAACTCATATATACAACTAACTCGACTTCAAAGAAAACCCGAAAAGCCGGCTTTCAATAACTCAGCAAATAAATATAGCGTTTATTATTCTGATTTTTTTTAGAACAGTCTTATATCTGCAGTTTAATTCTTTTCTGAAATTTTTACATTTTACGTGCAGTATATTTTGAGATCTAAATAGCCATTTTTAAAGCGAAAGCGATGGAAGAAGTTCCTAAAGTCAAAATCTGGAAAACGGCTCGGGCGATTTTCTTTAAATTGATATATAATATGATTCTGTTTTATGTGAAGTGAATAATTTAACAGCTGTTTCCGGAAAAACTCTAGTTTTCATTTTATTTCACATTTTTCCCTCCGAAAATGACATGGGCGATCTTATTAAAATTAATATATAATATGAATCTATTTTAGATGAACCGAATAAGATCATGTTTGTTTCCTGGAAGACTCTTATTCGTTATATAATAAGCATGAAAAATCTGACTATATTTTCCCGCTATTTATGGGAATTTCACCGAAATTGCGGCTCCGTATTCGTGTGCATAATTTCTTCTGTTCAACTTTTAGGGGAGTGTTTCGGTACCTTCTGTAGCTCAGTAGGTTAAGCGCTGGTCTTGCAGTGAGGTCTGTCCTCTTTGAAGCAGTAAGCATTTTTTTTTTATCCTTTTTAAGTAAATTTGATTTTATGTTTCTATACTAATGCATTTGTTTATTTTTATTTTTTTCTTTAAGAGTTTCACATATCACTATTTTGTGACAATTTTTCAAACAATAAAAAATAAAGGCGGACTCTGTGTAAGCCGGAAATCTGCCTACCGCAGAAAGACTTTCAAGTCCCGGCGAATCCATTGGAAATACATTAATACGTGCTCCGTAAGCTGGTACACTGTAAAAAAAAATCTGTGAAGTTACTAAAGTTTTTCTAGGAAACTGGGATTCCTAGAACTTTTCATGTAACGGCAACAACAAAATTTCATGTAACAGACACACTTTTGAGCCGAGAATCTAAAGGTTACTAAGAATTTTTTTGGAAACTGGGATTCCGAGAACTTTTCATGTAACTGCAGCCAGGGTTACAAATAAAAGTTTAGTAAGATTACTGAAATTTTAGCAGATTCATTTGTAAAGTTACAGATTTTTGTAGCTTTGCAAAAACTAGTTTTGTAGATTTTCAGCTTTTTACGTACAGTTACAGGTGAAAGTTTAGTAAGCATGTAACTTTACATCTGTAGAACTAAAGATTTTTTTTTACAGTGTATCTGCCTAACGCGGAAACAGAAAGGTTTTTAAGGTCCGCCGAAAGCCAATTTTTACATAAGACGGAAAAAAGAATATTTTAAAATCGAAAATTGTATTTGTTCAGTCTACAACAATTTCTTTTTATTTACAATTTTTAACACAAATGAATTTCTGTTCTTCTACGGTACATAAATTTAAATTATGCGTTTTCAGTTTTTCCATTAAACTTATAATAAAAAAAAGAAAAAATAACAGGCCGTTATTCTACCATTACGTTTTTAATAATAATAATAATAAAAAATACATGCCGTTATTCTAACTGTAAATGGAAGACTACGAGATTTTAAAAAAAATGTCATACATCCAAAATTTAAAAAAGTAAATTTTTAAAAATCATATATATTTTTAAATTTTTAGGATAATTGAAATAAAATTTAAATTGTATAGTTTATTTATATGTATCGTATTTCAACCCGTTTCGCTGAGGAAAATACGAATTTTTATGTGTAAAAAACTGTAAATAAAAGGAAAATGTCGATTGAACAAATAAAAATGCGTACATTTTTCTCTTTTACTTTTCATTAAATTCATAAAGTGGTAACTTCATACTTTAAACTCTCTCTAAGCGTAAAAAAATAATAAATCAATGCTCAAGCTCATGTTTTTTTTTTTTTTAACAAAATTAAGAAGTATTACTAATTAATACGGTACTGAAGATTACAAACGTAATCTAGTAAAATCAATCCCGTTTACATTTCTGAATTATTGAAATTAGTGTTTGGTGGTGCTGCCATCTGTCTTTCAAATGTAAAAATATTATTTCATATAACGCCTCTCAACTACATCTGCAATTTCAACGCTGTTCTTAACTGCTCTGCTCAACAAGCGCAAAACGTTTTGACACATTTACAAATTATTTTTGTAACGGAAAGGTATAAAATTAGAAAGCCTGGCCATGGAATCGATTTGGAATTGAACTGTTTTTTCCATTTTTTGATCCATCAATTACCTATTGAGTCATAAGAAATTTTGATCACGTGACAAACACGTTTTTCGCCCGCTCTTGAGTCTCTTTCTTCCTTCGCGCGGAAATTCGGTTCAAAACACCCACTTTGACATTATTTTCTGAAAGATCTATTGCGTTTGCTAAAAAATGGAAAAAACAGCTCGATTACATAGTTTCTGAACAACAACACAACCTAGTTTCACGCATTTTCCAACAAAAATAAATTAAAACTTATGTCAGAAAGTTGCCCTTTTGGATTTGAGAACACCCTTAAATACTGGTAAATAGGCCCCCAAATATTTAATTTGGGTCTCGAAAATTCAGATTAGTACCAAGCTTCAATATCTTTTATGAACAGCAATTATATTTAAGAGATTTAGTCATTTATCGTTGCTTTATCATGATATCAACGAGATTACATTTTGGCAAGGTCTTGGCGATTCAATGTTACCAGTTCACTTTGGCAAATATTTCTTAGAGTTTAATTTCATTTGATGCTGTGGAAGATTGATGTTTTCGCACATTTGATTGCACATTTGAACTGTTGCTCAGTGAAAATGGATACTCAATTATTATGCAAAAAAATTGTAGGTTAGAATTTGATTTAGAAAGATTTATTTAGTTTTATTAGTGAGCAATTATTGTACTTTAAATGAAAAGGTTTAAAGAGTAATATTTCTTGATATTCTTCATAAAAAAGTAAACTTTTTACGTAGTAAAATTTAACAAAGCTTTATATCTATGAAACAAACCATAAAAAAAATTCCCATTTTGTATACAGGTATGCTTTTTTAAGAGAGAAGGGGGGGGGGGGGATTAAAGGTGAATGGAAATCACGATTATGAGTTCATACTTTTGGTCTTTAATTTTTTTTTATATTTCTATTATTAACCTAAAAAAAAACAGCGATATCAACATAAAAAACCCTTAACGGGTTAAAAGTTTTTAACGCAGCACTTTATTTTATTTCTATAAGAATTTTAAATATGGAACTTAAAAATAATGATATCAAATTTTAAGTGATGCTATGCTATTAATTAATGTATATATACATACATTTATATTATTTATTTCATCATTTTATTTTTGTTTTACTTATAATTGCATGTGTAATAATTATGTTAAATTTAAAAGTATGTATAAAAATTTATTCATTGATGCTTTATCAATCACATCTTTCATAAATTCAAAATATGAGTTTTAAAAGATATGATATCAAAATTTAAGTGACACCTTGATGTAGCTTTAAACAATTTGTTTTAAAATTCAATTTCAATTGTTTTCGGTTTGGCTAAATATATTTACACATGTAACCAAAACTTTTGATTTACCAATATACTGTTAAAAATATCACTCTCACTGAACCTATACAACGCACTATAATGTACTTATATGAAAAATTTGATTTATCTTTTGTGCCACGCTATCCAAAATGAAAAGTAAAATTTATGTAAATGATTTTTGTGCGTCATTGTATCCAAACTAAACGAAATGTATGCAAATGGATAACATAATGCACAAAAATCATTTACATAAATTTTACTTCCATTACTTTCTTACTACTCCTTACTTTCTTACTATTTTAGTTCCATATTTAAAATTCTTATAGCAATAAGATGAAGTGCTGCGTCACAAACTTTTAACCCGTTAAGGGTTTTTATGTTGATTGGATTATACCTTTAGATGTTTTTCATAAACTAATAGAAAAACCACTGTTATAACAGATTAGTATTTAACTGTGACACAAAGCAAACTCATTACAATATGGCAGTTGGAAGTGGACTCAATTACAGAAATTTCCTCTTGCTGGCAATGGTTAGTCATATGGCATCCGAGTTCGTTTTCATTCTTAAGTTGCGATCTATCCTTGATTTAAATTATATGCATGTTAAAAAAATTGTTACATGAATTAAACGGTTATTCTGGTCTAGAATTTTAATGAAATCTTTTTTTTCGCATATTCTTAAAATTTAGATCTTTAAGAATATATCCTCGAGAAAATATTTTAAAATTCAAATAATTTACGGAGCTATTTTATTGACGCAGCAACTAAGCCCGTCACGCCGCCGGAACAAAGCCGGCGGACAATGCCCCACTGTCCGGTCATTTTTGGTATTATAACGCTTCAACTCATCACTAATGGAACCATGTGTAAATCATTAAATTCAGCACTATGCTTGACATCTGCACATAAAACATTTATTTTTCTCACTGCACTACATTACTGCGTTTTTCTTAAAACTACTTTTTTCAAGATGGTTGACATGATATGTCAAGTTCTATTTAGCCGGTTTACTTCAAATTTTGTACCAACCTACAATGTATAATTTTATATCGCTCCTACAGTTTTTGTATCAAAGGAATTTATTTTATTTTATTTTTTAATAAAAATTATGAAAAAAAAAAACAGCCGAAAAATGCCTTTTTTTCACACAGCTGACATTTTGAAAAAAAAAAAAAAAAAAAAGAAAGAAAATCGTTTTACTTATATTGGGGCTATAAAGATATTCTTATTTTTTTTTATTCTTAGTGGATTTTTTTCGTTGTTGTTTCAGATGACAAGAAGAGTTGCAATTGTATCACAACACACCTCTTTTTTTACTCCAACTTTACCAGCTTATAACTTTTTTTTTTTTTTTTTTTTTTTTTTTTTTGCATGTTTTAAAAATATTATTAAATATGTTATAAAAAAATGAATAAAAAATATATACCGTATATTCTCGTGCATAAGTCGACCCCCCAATTCGTAAGCAAAATTTTGTAAAAAATTGAATTTTGGTGTATAAGTCGAACCACATTTCTAGTAGTATGTTGAAAAATGATTTGTAATCGATGATAAAAAAATAATAAATTTTCATTAAATTAGTAATTTTTTTTTTTACGTTTCTAATCAGATCTTTAAAAAAAAAAAATCAACGTTTTAAAACTGTACAATTACCTAAAACCAAAGAAACCTATTCACATCAACTGAATGATACTTAAAAAGAAAAAATTCTTTCAAAAGTCTATTCAAGCCTTTTTTACAAGGGTAAACAACTTCTTAGACTGTTAGCAAAATTACAGTATTTCTTTGTATAATTATAGTACTTCTTTGTATTGCAGGATTTTTAAGAGCGATATCTAGAAGCATTATCAAGTTGAACTCTTTTTAAAGGGGGATTAAAATGATGAAAAGAATGCCCTGTATTGAAGGACATTAGAGAAAAAATGGGGACAGACGCACCTATAAACAGGGACATTAATATGGAGCTCTTTTTGTCAATCACAGTTAATCGATTTTATTATCTCTCATGTGATTACTTAAAAGACTTGTCCATTCGTCGATTATCTGCGATTTTTTTTTTCTTCCTGGTGTATAAGTTGACCACACATTTTCAACTCCCAAATTTTGTCTAAAATTTTTCGACTTATTCACGAGTATACACGGTATATATTTAATTGAGCTCGACAGAACGCCCAAAATTTAGGTCTCTAGACCAGAATTCCCCTTGAAATAGCATTGCGCCTTATAGGACGCCGTCGATTTCGGAAAAGTACACTTAAAAAAAAAAAAATAAATAAAAAAAACACTGCTGCATTTGCATTGCTAAGCAACGCAGAACGATGTTTTATCTACTGAAGTTTCACTAAAAATATATCGAACAGACAGTACAAGTATTACAAAAATCTGTTCAATAAATCCGATCTTATAATCGGACAGGATGCCAGGCGATTTGTATTTATAATAAAATGGACTCTCGTTAATCCGTCTCCGTTGAAGACGTTTTATGAGACAATTTGGTTTTCCAAATCAACTTCTTTTGTAATTAATCTTAAAACAATCGCTGAGTGCGCACTACTCCTCGAATAAAGCGAAGACATTTTTGACAATTTGACCAGGCAGAAGAAAAAATGGCTACGTATATTTTTTCCTGAAAAGCAATTTTGGTGTAACTTTAGTTATTCAGAAACAAACAACTTGTTGGTGGTAGTGATAAAGAGAAAGAAATATCCCACCATTAAAATCGCGAACCTTTGAAAATCATCTCGATATTCTCACCTATCAAAATGAGACGAAACAGACCAAATTTTCGAGTTGTACAAAATAGGAAAAGCGTCTAAAAAATATCATTTCTTCAACTGTCACAAAAACAAATTACATTAATTAAATTATGTAAATAATGCAGTTTAATTGCCCTATATTCTTTGTTCTTACGCTTCAAGGACATTCAAGCAACTTTAACCAGAATTTTTCTAAAGTAATAATTGCCTTATTTAATGAAAATAAACCTTACTTTCAGATATTGCGACCAGTACTTTACGAAATTTCTGGTTATTAAAACACTTAAAGTCCACTGATCTCCTGATATTGTTTGTCCTGAGAAATTCATTCTTTTGTATTATGAAATTGCCATTAACTTGTTTTTTAATAAAATTTCTAAATAAAAAAAATAAATTATTTCTTTTGGCATAAATGTGGTATTTATTAATGTTTTTGTCATAACTGATTTAAATTTATTCGACCCAACGGATTATTAAACACATTGCAAATGAGCTGGAGTGTACGGAAAAACGCCTCCTTCGGAAGTACACACTTACGGGATTTCGCTGTACAAAGTAAATACAATAAGTCATTTAAGAACTTAAATATTCTATAAATATGTTAAAAAGTCTAATAATAAGCCTAAAAATACATTTTTTTTTTAAAATTTGATAACGTTACCACTTAGTAATTTTATCACAGAATGATGGCAATTTTGAAATATTTCTTAAATGATAGTTTTATACAAGCCTGTGATTGTTGTTTTTTAAAATTTTTAATAATCGATTTTTATGTATCTTTTACATCTGTATATGCAAATGACATTCCTTTAGAACCACCACGTCAGGATTTGTCATAAGTCGTAAATTTTAAAGGTAAAAAGTAAAAAAATAGCGAAAATCTGATACTAAAAAATACAGGGGATGTTTGTGTTTTTTAACTTTTGATAACTGTTTTTTATGTATCTTTTAGCACTGAATCAGAAATCGATCTTCATGTTTTACAATCATGTCAGGAATTTTCGCAAATAGTAACTTTCAAAGTTAAAAACTTAAAAAAAAGAAAATATATATATATATATATATCTTCTACTATGAAATAGATATGACGATTATGTTTTGTAAATTTTGATAATTGATTTTTATGTAGTACGTTTTAGAACTGAATCTAAAAAAAGCTTTCATTTTTAACCATCACGTCAGTATTTTTCGCAAATCGTAAATTTCAAAGTTAAAAAGTTAACGAAAACTAGCGAAATTCTGATTCTACAAAATAGATGTAAAACTTTTTTTGTTAAACTTAAATTTATGTAATTAAATAATTTATTCAATTATTTCGCTTATAATGGGGATTCTTACAGTTAAAAAGCTCAGAGGTCCAATGGGGCGGAAGGGGTTCACTTTTAACTATGAAATTTTAAGTTTGAAATTTACGATTTGCGAAAATTTCTGACGTAATGATTAAAAATAAAGGTCGCTTTTGGATTCAGCGCTGAAACATGCATAAAAATCCTTTATCAAAAGTTAAAAAACACAAAAATCATATCTATTTTATAGTATCATATTTTCGCTATTTTTTTTTTATTTTAACTTTGAAATTTATGATTTACAAAATATCCTTATGTGATGGAAACAAATGAAGGTCATTTTCCGATTCAGGGCTGCAGAATACGTAATAATCAATTATCAAAACTTAAAAAACATGAAACAACCCACATTTTGCGGGTTAGTGTATTAGTGCCCTGTTTCATGATTTCAGACAATCGAAATCAATTATGTTTTAAAATAAAAAGTACTATTCATAAATCTTCATAAGCAGTTTAAAAAATATGTATAAGATTATTGTTATAGACTTCCTACTTCGAATATTCAAGATTTCATATAATTCATCTCTGCTGTTTTTGTGTTCGTCATAGAAGTAGACGAAATAGTTTCCCAATATTTGTTCACAGAGGGCACGGACACTGATTGACACTTCCTAATATATTTCCTAGGTTTAGCAATTCCTGCACGATTAAATCAATATTTGAGTTCCTGAAATTTTCTTGTACGTATCAGTAAGAAAATAAAATATGCCTTAAATCCTTAGATTTTCGGTGTTACATAGTTACTTCAAAAATATACATTTCAAACTATTACTCCTAGATAATTTGTAATATATAATATAGTAGACTATATTTATATCTATTTAACTCTATTTGAATGGGTATCCAATAACACTTTTTAACCCTTTAAGCGTCCTACACAATTTTCCCTTCATGCTTAACGATTCATAAAATAGGAGCTATGAAAAATATTGGTATGAGAATTTTTATTTCATAGCCTTACATATTTATTTATCTTATTCACTTGAAAAAATTATCTTTAACACTAGAACGGTATGAATATGTTTCGCTTCAAACCAGAAATTTGATTATGAAATAAGTTTAAAAGATACAAAGAAGGAAAAAAAAACGTTACATAATAAAGTTAAACAGTTTTAAATCAAAATTCTAATGTGAAATATTTTTATAAAACTTGACTAAAATTTCCGATAGTTCTAGTGTTAATATAGATTTTGTGTTAAATCAGCCTTCGATTCCAAAAGCTGCGTGACGGAAAAACACGGTTAGGAAGCTTAAAGGGTTAAAAGACTTTGATTTATGGTTTTTCATTTGTAATTTGCAGATAGAAACAAATACAGTAAACTCTCTATAAGGCGGACTCTGTGTAAAACGGAAATCTAACTCGGAAAGATTTTCAACTCCCTGCAAATCCATAGAAATGGAGTAAAATTTGTCTAAGGCGGAATATTTTCTACTGAGGAAAAGTTTCTTGGTCCTGATCTATTCCGCCATAGACAGAGCTTACTGTACAAGTCCTTTTTAAAACTTTATGCTTATTATGTTAAGGGGGTAGGATACCCTTAAACCCTCAATATTTTCGATTTTTTTTTAAAATACATAATTTGATTTCGTAATCATTTCGAAAAAATATGCAAAAAACTGCATTAAAAAATTCCCATTGCTTTACTAATCATGGCAGTTTTATTGAGACTACATAGGATAATTAAACTTTGCGTTGCGTGTATTCAAAACGATCAAATTTTATACTGCGCGCAGTGTTACTAAAAAACTATCCATGGAAATCAAAAGAAATTTTCACCACGTATTCATTTCTGTATTATCTACAACTTAAAACTGGAAAAAGTAAGATTTTATTTTGTTTTTGTTTTTGCACTATGAAAATATTTCTAAAAACGCGAAATATTTTAATTTTTTGTTATTTTTTTTTAATTCAGACAATATTTTGTACTAATTTTCTGGTTTTATTATACAGATTAAGTATTTATTTTCACTAAGATTTCCTCTTTATATACATAATTTCAGATTTTATCATGCGCGCAAGGTTTTTTCCTCTTATTATCATATATTTTTAAACTTATAATTTCATTATTTATTTATGAATTTACATATATATACATATTTTTAAATATGAGCTTAACAAGCATCCCCCGACTTAAGTAAGTAATACGTTCCGTAAAGTTATACATAACTTGAAATTTACGTAAGTCGAATTTGTAAGTTGCTTAGGTATATTTTGCCTGTATATTTTATACATTTTGTATTTGTTCTATTTGTTGTTTTTTATTTGTTATGTATTTGTTGCTTGTATATTTTGTAAGAAATTGCAATATTTATTTTAATTTAATTTAATGATTAATTTAACCGATATAACGGGTGTGTTACGTTATACTAATGTCTAATATTACACCAGTTATATCAGTTTAAATTACATCATTATATAAGTTAAATTACTCCACAAAATTGGAGGCAGTATGTTACCACCAATTTTATAGGGTAACGTTGCATAATTATTGTACAGTGTACGAGCAAAGTCATTAATTACAAAGTACATTAATTAAAACTTTAAAAAGGTGTCATTTGCCACCATTAGAAATAGTGTTAAACAAGCCTATACATTGCATTTAACACGCTACATCGTACAGTAATTTCGTCTTTAAATTTCAAAACGATTGTAGTGTTTTAGCCATATTACAAATAGTATTTTAAATATCTCAGAAGCAGTGTTTTCCGAACATTATATTTCTTAGCCCACTTAGACTTATCTGAATTCAACAATGCATTCACATACTGTGATAATGACATTATCATGATAATAATTATGATAATAAAAATAGGAATAGAAAAAAAAAGTTTCCATATTTTATTTCAATTTTCAACGTTATAGAAATGCTTCTTTACAGTGTAAAAAGAAAGGAGTAATATTACACTTAATTTTGGTTTATGTAATGCCAAATGAGGTTTAAATGTACTCTGGTTTAGGTGCGAGCACAGAATAAAGTGTTATGATACACTCAAAATGGTTTAATTTTAACCTTTTAAAGAAATTGTGAAAACCGAACACCGTTTCGGATGTAAAGTTTTTAAACGACATATGACACAGTTCACCATTTTGAAATCCGGGGTTCCCGAGCTCTGAACCTTGTGTGAGTTTCAATATGTTTCTTAGTACGGATTACTGATTAAAAAACAGATAACAGAACCTCCGTTGCAGTTTTTGCAGAGTTGAAACTATGTTTATTCTAATTTGCTTGGACTAATTTACTCGAAATCCAGCCAACACCGGGGCTGAATATAAAAAAAAGAAAGTGACGTACACGTCACCTAGCGTAAGTCCAGATGTAACGAACGAATGATTTGTGTTCTTTGTGAAAGGAAAAACGTCTGTTACTCTGTATCATTGGAATAAATTGAATAACCCATATAAGTTTCATAAAAGAAAGCTCATGAAATAATAAGTATATACATTTATTTATTGGCTATTTGGTTACGAACAGTAAAATATATTTTTAATTGTGTATTTTTACCCTTGGTTTCATCGTGCATATTAGTTGTAAATTAATTGAGCTAAAACAGCTTTAAAGTATGTAGTACGCCTGTATATTGTGTTATATGTACAAATTTGAACAATATAGCTTTTCACTTGATCGTAATTATTGTTTGTTTGATTACATAAGTCAGGATATAATAAATCTGTTTTCCTTGCACTTGAAATTATTTTTAAACTCCTACTTTTGAGATACATACATATATTTGTTTTATGTACATATATTTTTTTAATTGATACATAATACTTGTAAAATAAGATTTAATAGATTAGATATTTCAACATTATAAAAAATTAAAATTACTTATAAAGTAAACATGTAAAAATGTCACTTTCGTACAGAGTTTCGAAATATTTAGTCTTGATTTTATATTGTTCGATTTTTAACTTTTTTTTTGTTTCCAAATTCCAAGTTGATATAAAGTTGCTACTAGACACCACAACTTACCACAAAAAATTTTGGATTTTTAAAAAAATGTTTAGGTCTCCCGCACAAGGCCTAAAGTTTAGAAATTTTACTTAAAAAGTAAAGTTTTACAAAAATTAAAAAAAAACCAAAAACACTTTTTCTCTAAATTGCAAGTTAAAATTCCACTAACAATAAGCACAAAAAGCGATAGAAAATATATTTCAAAAACTTAGCACAACATTTAGGTCTCCCGCACACGGCCTAAAAGTCGTAAATTTCAGCCAATTTTTGAACATTTTTCAGTGCTTTGAAATTTGTGTTGTTGCTGGTTTAAAAATTAAATGTAACTAAAGCCTCGTTAGGCTTGATTGGAATTATTGAAATAAGTGAAATAATAAATCACATTTCAATACGTCAAGCGTCAACTTGAAGCAATGGGATGGGGGAAGGCCAGACTCTTGCGCCACGGTGACGCGACACCTATGAATCACCGCGCAGACTTGTCAGTAGTCGTCTGCCCGCGAGTGAGCATTACGGTTGTGTTTTAGTGCGATAGTCTTGTTGTAAGAATCAATTGAGTGAGTGTTGTTGTTGTTCATTATGAGTAAAAAACAGCATCTAACTAGACAAACTACCGAGAGGCCGGTTATCGGGCAACCTATTGATGTGAGTGAGTTTAATGTTCTGCCAACCAAGATGGATGTTTTGAAGTATTTTGAGTCGGTACGCATTGAAATGAAACAAGAGGAAATACATCAGCCTGCAAAGAAGGTAATTGCGTTAAGAGTTGCTTTAAAACTTGAGGAAATATGGAAAAGAGCTTCAGATCCTGTTTGTGGCACCAAAAACACAAAATTTATGGTTTTAAAACTGCATGAGCAGCTTGAGAAAATTAAAAAGTGTTCAGGGCCTAAAAGGAAGTATCCTAACTCCTACAAAGATGCAGTAACTAGCTTTCAGTCAAAAACTGAAACTGCATTGTTTGATATTTGTACTTGCAAATGTGACCTCAGCAACTGTATTTGCTCTATTGACAAAAAAGTCCCGGCACTAGAACACGAGTTTTTGCTCGACCAACGTGGTCCTAGACTGATGTTGATTGCAGAGTGTGACAAAAACGAGACTAAAAAGCTTAAAAAGCGATTAGAAAGAAAATCTAGGTCACAAGCTTTAATGCAGGTAGTTGTAAAAAAGACTGAGGATGAAAACTTAAAATCTGTTGATAACATTGATTCTGATGATAGTACAGATGATTCAATGTCTCACACATCATGTCAAGATAGTGATTTTGAAATAAATGTACTTGATACGAGTCAAAAAAGTGTTTCAAGTGTAGAAGTAAAACAAGAACTGCCACAACGCTTGTCTTTGTTTTCACGAGCTTGTGACCGCAGGGGCATTTCTAGTAGAGCTGGAGCTCAGTTAGCTACTGCCCTTTTGCGAGACTTAAATGTCGTTACTGCGGAGAACCAAGAAGCAGTAATCGACAAATCAAAAGTAGCACGTGAAAGACTTAAGTCTCGTAAAGAAGTAAGCTCAACTCGAACCTCTGATCTGTTGGCCATTTACTTTGATTGTCGTAAAGATGAAACCATAACAAAAGAAATTGTAGCTGGTTAAAGTGTCCGAAAATCTTTAATGGAAGAACACATATCTGTTGTTGAAGAACCTGGATCCAAGATCCAAATATTTCGGTCATGTAACTCCCATAAATGGTACAGGAAAGGAAATAGTTACATCACTTGTAAAGTATTGTGAAGAAAAAACTGTCGATCTTAAAAAACTAAAAGCTATTAGTTGTGATGGTACGGCAGCAAACACAGGCACTTCAAATGGAGTTATCACCTTATTTGAAAATAAAATACAACAGCCACTGCAGGCAGTTGTGTGTCTACTACATTTGAATGAATTACCATTTAGAAAAATTATGGTTGCTCTTGATGGGCCAACTTCTGGACCTAACACATTTAGCAGGCCTATTGGTAAACAACTTCTAAGCTGCCAAAATTTGGATGTTGTCAATTTTGTTGCAATTGAAAGCAATATACCAGAAGTTCATCTTAAAGAATTGAGCACAGACGAAAAGTTTCTGTACGAAATATCCAAACCCGTATCAATAGGTACATGTACAGAAGAGTTGGCCAGATGAAACCCCGGAAACATCTCGCACGCCAGGTGGGTTACCCTGGCAAATCGAATCCTTCGTTTGTATGTAGCCATGGATGATCCGACCCCTGAGCTGAGAATGCTTGCAGAGTTCATAATGAAAGTCTACATACCATCATGGTTCTCAATTAAGTGCAATCCCAAAATCCCGCAGGGTTCCATTAATTTTTTTAAAATGATTCATTTCAGAAATTACTTGGAAGACGAGCTAAAACATGTCGTCCATGCAACGTTACAGAGAAACGCATTTATAGCTCACCCAGAGCATGTTTTAATAGCTATGTTGTTTGATGAACGAAAACATATTAGAGTCTTGGCTTATAAGAGAATCCAGAAAGCTCGTGAAACAGAAAAGAAAGGGGTAAGGATATTTAACCCCCCTCAGATCAATTTTAATGCTAAAGACTATATAGATATGATTGACTGGCAAACCTCTTCAGTAGAACCCCCTCTTGTTACCGATATGAGCCTAGAAGCGTTACAGTTAATTGCGGAAACGGGAAAAGGTGGAAGGGTTGAATTTACAATTCCTTCTCACACTCAAGCTGTGGAACGAATTGTGAAAGAAGTCACAGAAGCTTCAAAGCGAGTGTGTGGGATGATCGAAAGAGATGGTTTCATTCGTGCCAGACTGGAAGATCGTAAAGAGCTACCTACGTTCGAGACCAAGAGCCAGTACAAAACCTCAGTGAAGGATTAAAATGTAAGTAAGTGTTTGTACTACTTTGATTTTTAATGTTTTTAAATAACATCTTTATCTTACTGTCTTCCATATAATATTTCAAATTCATTGGGGATCATTTCTATAATTTTGTAAAAATCTGTAGGCCTACGTAAATACTGTATATAACTTTCGTTTCAGGTTTTGAAGACAAGATGAAAGGACGAATATTTAAAACAAGTCAGTTAATTTGAAATAGAACAAGAAAACTGCGCTCATGTTCTATGAAAATACATCAGCAACATTTTGTACTTATATACTACATTTTATTCAACGTTATAATATTTTATACATTTGTAATAAACAATAGTAATCACAAATAACGATAGAGTTTATTTGAACACCTTTATCAAACAATTTACATCGTTAAACTATCTTTTTTAAGGTATACAATATTTATATATTATTTATGTAGTATGTATATATATATATATATATATATATATATATATATATATATATTTATATATATATATATATATATATATATATATATATATATATTTATATTGTGTCATTTTATGCCTCCTGTAACAAAAATACACTTAAGTATGGTGTTTTTAACGAAAAAAAAAATGGTTCACTTACACTAAAAATTACGAAAGTTTCGTCAAAATTAACAAACTTTAGGCCTTGTGCGGGAGACCTGAATGTTGTGCTAAGTTTTTGAAATACATTTTCTATCGTTTTATGTGCTTATTGTTAGTGGAATTTTAACTTGCAATTTAGAAAAAAGTGTTTTAGGTTTTCTTAAATTTTTTTGTAAAAATTTACTTTTCAAGTAAAATTTCTAAACTTTAGGCCTTGTGCGGGAGACCTAAACATTTTTTTTAAAAATCCAAAATTTTTTGTGGTAAGTTGTGGTGTCTAGTAGCAACTTTTTATCAACTTGGAATTTGGAAACAAAAAAAAAGTTAAAAATCGATACACCCTATTGTACATGCTTTAAGTCCCACGACCTTGAACTGACTTAAAGGAATATTACAAAAAAACATGGTGTTATAAGTTCATGTTTTAGCAATACATTCTTTCAATTCATATTTGTATTTTTTCTATTATTAAGGTTCATCTGATGTTTTGTAATTAACACTTTAAGACACGTATTTTAATAATATGTAAAATACTAAAATTGTTTTAAATTTGAAAGTAAAAAAATTATTTACCATCTAAAATGTACAGTTTTTTCTTGTTCAGCAGTTATGCTGTAAGGATAATTAATATAGTAATTAACTCTATGTCCTGTATTTGGCAATAATAATAATATTGCTTTCATTAAGCTTTAACTGATGTCAGAGAAATTGTCACATAATTAGTGCGAAGTGGTCTGAAAGACCGCTCCATCGAAAGATGAATAAGAGACGTGATTAACTCATAGGATGGTGTTTTTGTACTAAACTTTTTGTACAGGACTGTTATAATTAAAATTCGCCTATCCAAAAGTCTCTGGTGATAATACTAAAGTTCCAAACGGAACAAAATTTCGGTAGTGTTTGTAATTAAACTGAAAATTGGAAGTTAAACTATAAAAATTGAAAATAGTCGCGGTCTGAGAGGCCGGTAACATCAGTTAAAGATTAATAACCAGTACCGTAGCCAGGATTTATTTTCTGTGAGTGCTGAAAATTTTGTATTTGAATGGAAAATTTATTTTACTTTATCCTAAAGAAGAACACTGTCGCTTGAATACATTACAAATTTTGACACATTTGAATTAAAATTTGAACACATATAAGTCTGATACATTCATGTTCATTTTATCTCTCTCTTTTTTTGTTTTTAATGTTTAAAAGTTAAATTTAAAGCTCTGTCAAAATAGATAAGTAAAGGGACGTTGGAGGGGGGGGGGGTAGGGTTAAAACCCCTCCAATAGCTAAAAAAAGTGCAATAATTTTTGGTTATTTGAATCGTTAATTAAACACATTAGCCTTTTTAATGAAACATAACTAATGTCAGTATTATTAAATATAATTGCAATAATATTTATTCATTGCAGTTTATTAACTGAAGCGGCATTCACATGATTGTGTACCACATGCTATGCAAAGTTCGCCATCTTCAATTATGCCGTATACGTTCATGAATGATTCGATTCGAATCGAATTCGAAGCTCCAAGCACAGATGCCGATCACATGATATCCTCAATTATACGAAAGATCTGCTGGGAGAAATCTTTGGCGTTTGCCCACTCCGTCGAAGTTTGTTGTTTCGTTCTATTCAGTGTTGAATTCTGAATGTTGAACAAAGAGGGACAATTCCGCCCGGAGCAACGAAATCCGCCCCCCCCCCTCAGAAAAATGTGTAACTTTGTGTTTTCAATTGTCAAAAACTGTTCCCTCGGAACTCTATAATGCCCCCTCCCCCCTTAGCCATAAGAGCCCTCTCGGAGAAAAATGCCTGAATTAAACACTGATTTTACTTTCTTTGACTATTATTTGTCACTCTCAAATTTGCCAATGTGGAGAAATTTCGTTGTTTACCAAAACTAAAATGTTTAAAATAAATGTTAAATTGAGATAATAAATTATAGCAGTTAAAAAAATGTTTAGCGTGAACTCTTTGCGTGAAACTATTTATTGTAAATTATGGTTGCTTTAGATTTAAAATGTAATCTTTAAATTGTTTTTCATTATACTGTTAAAGTGTTAAAGTGCAAACCAAATAAGCAGTAGTGTGACTTTTACACCAGATAAGCAGTAGCGTGACTTTACACCAAAAATGGTGGCAACAATGTTGCCACTAAAAGTGGTGTTTGTTTACACCATTTGATAGCTGATGGCTCATTACACCAATTTACAAGTGGAATTTCATTACACCACTTGGGGTGGCAACATAGTTGACACCGTTTTTGGTGTAAAGTAAGGGAAATCTTTTTTACAGTGTACGTATTCAAATATTAAAGCAAAACAATTGTTAAGAAATATTACATTTTTTTAAAACTAACTATACTTTTGTATTACTCTGCATATACATAATTCACTTTAACGTTGAATAAAGTATGTGTGTTTTTTCTTTTATATATCGTCTTAGCTAAATTGAGGTAGACTAAAGTGGGCGAGTTCTTTAGCAAATTTTTGCCTTGATCGATATTTCTAACTGAGATCATTGCATTAACCCTCTAACTATCATGGTACGATGCGTTCTAGAAATTCAGTAATTCAGAGAATCTCAATTCTGACAAGAAAATTCTAATAATAAATTTCGCTTTATTTAAATATAGAAAATATTGCTACTTTTAAATTTCTGGTATGAATCTGGTATATCCAAATTAAAAAATCCAGCAAATTCGAAAAACTGGTAGCATATATGCTACCATGGGAATTATAGGGTTAAAGCTTACTTGAAACAAGTGGCATATCTCCCACATTTAAAACAGATGTATGCCTTGATCTTGGAAACTTTGCAGCCTTCAGTTCCCTCTTTACATTAAAAACGAATGACTGGGCGAGTTTCAAGAATGTGGCAATCACTAAATTGAATTGTTCTTCAGACAGTGAGCCAATGACAGCATGACTTTTCATTTCCTCTGTTAGTCTAGGCCCTGACATGTTTACATGTAACAGGAAAAAATTGTTACCTATGATATACAGGGTGATATTTCACCTATAACTTGTGTTCTCAAATATCTGTCGCACCCTGTATATATAAGTTATATCTATATATATAAATATATATATATATATATGGTTATGTATAATTTATGTTTAAATATATAATTTGGAACTAAAAAAATATTCTGGACTTTCTTTTGACACAAATGCGTTACTAATCCTGATTCAGAAAAGTAAAATTACAATGGGAACTCATTTATAAACATTTTCAAATATTTATAGACAACACCATCCAAACCGTATTTTTTTTTTAAGGAAGTATTGCTGCATATTTTTCACACCATATTTAAATTTCGAAACGGCTGAACCTTTCTTTATCCTGACTTTAAGAATAGTAAGATCTATAAATTAAAAAAAAATTATAAGACAGGCAAATATATTTGTGCTAGGCCAGGATGATACTGAAAGTGTACCATCAGCATAAAAAATTATATTAAAAACACCTTTAAAATCGGTAGCTTGCATTCAAAATAATACATTGCGTTAAAACATAAACAAACAAATTGTGTACTCTTCCTAGCTGGAATTTGGTTAAAAGTAATCTAACAATAAAAAAAAAGAATAAATAGGTATTGCATAACGAAAAAGAACTCCAGTCATAGGATACTTAACAATTTGTTTGTCGATGCTTAATGCAATCAATGTCTTTGCTATATATCGAGGCATATAAAACTTGCAAATCCCTTTCAATAATTTATATGTATAATGCGGACATTGTAGAAATAAGAATAGCATGTGTATATTTTTTTAATTTCCAGTGAGCATATTGTCACACATTTTACGATGAACACGATTTATCCAAAACTTTCTTCTTAAAAATGGCACCAATATTAATTTTTATGAGATTCATCATTAAAATGTACTAAGGTACAGTAATTTGAAACACACCAAAAATAGTGTAGATGTCAAAAAATTTAGTAATACACATACTCTAAACATAAATAAAATATCCGTACAGATGTAAAATGATATAAAAATATTTTCACCTCCCTTACTAAAGCGCCTTCAGTTAATGTTTTTTTTTTTTTTTTTTTTTTTTTTTTTTGTGTGTGTGTGTGTGTGTGTGTGTGTCACATTTCGCGCTAGTTATTGCCTTTGAAAATTTCCCTGTCACTTTTCCTTATTTTTAAAATGTGTCCCCATCTACTGTCAATTGTTGCGTGAACGATATCATTACGTATTTCAGACAGTGTTGCCAGTGGGCTACTTTTTTAAAAATTCAGATTTCTTGATTGGCACTAATTTTCTGAAATGGTAAAATTCCCTTGTTTTTTCTTTAATTAATATGTCATTAAATAATTTTACTATCTGAAAAAAACTGGTGCCCATCAAGAAAACTGAATTTAAAAAAAGTAGCCCACTGGCAACACTGATTTCAGATGTCGCTGGGATTATTTCAATGGCTTCATTGAGTAATGCGTAATTTAAACTTTTCTAGTTCGCTAATTTTTTCGAGATTTTTTAAAGACATTTCAAAGACAATAACTAGCGAGAAATGAGACGAAAAACAACACTAACTGAAAATACCTCAGAAATGGAAGTCAAAATATTTTTAAATATCCACACTATTTTTGGTACATTTTAAATTAATGTATCTTCGTATATAATAATGCTATATGATGTCTGTAATAAATTGGTAGAACACATACATCTTATGATTAATATATGATATTATAAAATAATATATTTATAAACTATTACATTTCATTTTACTTCCGATATATATAATTGCTCTTGCAACAAATCAATTATTGTTGTTAGGAAATATTTTGCACTTGTGATAAGGTAATTGGTAACTGTTGCTTGCAAAAAATATACCAAACACCTGCTTGTGCAAATAAATAAATAAATAAATAAATAAAATGAAATAAAAGATAATAATAATTAATCGTTTCCGCTGAAATCTTAACAATTAAAAATTATATAGTAGAAATATCTCCTATAGGTTCAAGTACAGTTAAAAAGGGCACACAATTTTTTTTACCAGAGATATTATGAGAGTGAATTGTTGTTTTTTGCAGAGATTCAATTTTATATTTTTTAATTCAATTATTTTAAATATCAATTTTTTTAAATAACAGCACTTGGAATGTATACAAATAGAATAAATTTTGAAATTATCATTACATTTTCACGCTTATTTATTTAAAATATATTGAACTAACAGTAAGAGAATAAAAATCGAGACTGGTCATATCAAGAAAAACACGACTCTTCAGAGTCGGAACTTTTTCTTTACGACAAAATTAACATCTATTTATTTGGATCGCATAAGTCAACCCTTTCTAATACGACAGGATTGTGCCATGAGCGTCTCTAGACAACTAAATTGAAAACATCTAAAGTTTTCATAGATTTCTATTATACATAAATACCTGTTACATTTTCCTGTTTCAACTAAAGAGCTATATTTCTTTTAATGTAACATTAAAATTAATATCATACAGTAAAAACTATATCGAAAATTTGAAATGCAAAATTGAGTTCTTTACCTGTGAACCTTTCTATTAAATAATAATGACTATTCTATAAATTACTTTCTCCATGCAGTAACAAGTAAAGATTAAAAGTTCCATTCTTCTAGTAACAAAATTTTCCGAGTTACCTAACTTTAAATTTTACGAATTCTGCATGTTTTCCTGCATTAAAAATAAAATAAAAATTCCATAAAAAACTAAAAATCCATAAAACTGAAAATATCATATCTTGGCAGTTTTGGTAGTATAATATATATATCTAGATAGATATTGTTTTATTTTATAGACTATGGCAAAATTATTTTCTATACAAGATTATCTCTTTCTCTCCATGTATATATATGCGTGTGTGTGGCATTAAGAAAAATTACTTGGTTTCTTTTCTCAAAGTTAAATATGTTCACTAAAGTGGGTACTGAAAGTTTCTATCTTTTTTTTATAATGAGATTTCATCCACATTAGTAGATTAAAAAAAGAGTCTGAGATTATAAATTTGTAATTAAAAAGGATTTTTTAGAATAATCAAAATTTTACTTGCGAGTTAATTTTGCCAGACAAAATAGTCTGAATGTAAATATTCAATTTGTAATATGGACTACATGCATGTATGAAAACACATATCCATCTTTTGACATAATTTATTAATCCCTGTCACAGGGAAGCCAAAAGCAGTGTATTATTCTCAGACTATTAGTTTGTCGGGTGGCCGCCTTGAATAGCAAGTCTTTGCAGCTTCACTCCTGTGTTCAGGTGGGAAACAGGCCTTTGTAGCATGGGTGGTTGTTCAAGTTAATAATATTTTGTATACTTCACTTACTGTTAGTCACGTCCCATCCAATATGTAAATTTTAATGATTATTTTAATTTCTATTCGAAAAATTTCTATAAGACGTTATTTTCGAGTGAATATCTTCAAGCAGGATGTCGCAACAATTTACCTGCATAAATGCAGAATTATCTACAGGGAGAGGGGGGGCATTACAATTTGCCAAATGACATGCATAAACTCTGACATTTATGCACCTTTCACGTGAATTATTAAAGTGAATTCAATATTTCTTAATGGTTGCTGGTTCAGAAATAAATTATAAACTGATCACTCTAAAAATCATTTGTTCTAAAAATCTATAAGTTGTTCGTTTAGCCAAATAAATAAATAAATAAAAGAACAATAACTATACTATGTCGCAAACAACAAAAAAAAATGTATTTTTTTTTCCTCGAGAATCTTTGAAGACATTTTCATATTTTTTATATATATATTATATTTAAACAAATGTTTTGACAGTAGATAAATTATAAATTCTTCATTCGGCAAGAATTAAAAATAAAATATGCAATAATTACACAATTTCATAAGCATTTTTTTTTCGTTTAGCTACTGCTAAAAATATTTTAAAAAGTATTACAATCGCTTGGATAGTTCTCGGATAAAGGTATATGAATGTGTTCTTTTTTATGATATGAATTATTTCGATTAAAGAAACGTGTAAGTAATGTAATTTATATTATATTTTTTTGTCGAGCTAATAGTTTAGATAATTCGGATGCTGTTAAAATGTATTGAAATTGCTTCAGTAAATAAAGAGATAAGATTACAACAATGTTATTTGTTTTAAAATATGATTTCCTACCTCTTAAAGCTGCAAATGAAAGCAAGTGTTATGAACACAGCATACGATTCAGAAATTTTGAATTCATTAATATATTACAAATTGAATTCTAATACAGTTGCATATTAATATTTTTCATTTTACACATTTATTATTATAATGGTTTAGTTTAAAGATATCAATCATTAAACTCGAAAAATATTTAGATATTATACTTAGGGAATTGATAATTGGAGACATTGGTCACTTCTTAACGTTCTCCTAAACTTTATGTAACTTTTTTTTTTCTTGACGACATTTTGAAAATTACCTTCTTTAAGGATGTTTTATTTAATAAAATAAAGCACGTGTATGGAAGATCATTTTTGCTAAAGCAACAGCTTTTCGTGGTATCTGATATCACATGATATTTGTTTATACAGTACATAATTTCAAATTTGTGCGAAAATAGTTTTTTTTATCAGTACAGATATTGAGAATGTAACCAATTCTACGAAACTACTGGATCATTCCAGGAAAAACAGACAAAATATCCTACACGTGACACTTTTATAAATACCTATATCCATTAATTTATAATTTGTTAGAATATAAACTGCACATAAAAAAAATTCTCTAGCTTTTCATATGAGCATAGTTGTTTTAAGTTGAGGATACAATAGCAAAGGATAAAACAGCAGCAATATGTAGAAAAGCTGTTCTACATGTGATAAAGAAAATGGATGTTAAATAATTTTTGATCGTTTCAATAGAACTCAATGCTTCGGTTTTAGTCAGATGAAAAACGCCGTATAACCACAAGAAAGCACAGCTGAGCACTAAAAAATAACAGCGAGTAGATTGATACGTCTAACTGGAGCTTAAGTGGATCGTTCATAGTATGTGGGTTTATTTATTCAGATAAAGGATTGAACTAAAATTTCTCATTTATCTCAATGGGTATTTTAGACACTTTTGGGAAATGTTTGACCAAGACATTTCTTACCGCTTAATTTCCGTGCTTATAAGATGAATTTATGAAAAATGGACTATTTTCCTAAACCGTCGGGATAACCGGAGTTGAAAATTACACAACGACGTAAACTCCGGAGTTTAATTATATTAAAATCACATATAGAAAATCCGGACTTTGAAAAACTGACGGGAAAAGCTGAGTGACGTGAAAACAGGGTGTCGGGATAACGAGGTCCGACTGCACTAAAAATAAGAAAAAACTAGATTTTCATATTAACATAGTTGTTTTAATTTAAGGGTATATTACCAGTATTAAAGCACTAGTACAAACTAGAAAAGCTTTCCAGTCGTGACATGGAAAGGCCCCACTAGGCTTATTTCTTAAAAGGTTTAAACCATTATGCTTAAATACCACTTATCTAAATTCACAAAACTTTTATAAAAAGCAACATAAAAATAATACAGAAAAAATAAAGAGGATCTTTAAATTCGATGCAGAATTTAAAAGTTATGCATGTCAACGCGTAAGAAAATACTTCCAAAAATTGAATAACATCATTTTTCAAGTCAGTTAAAATACATTCGTTTGGCATTTTCTTGGTGTCTGTATTTTCTCTGTCATTGTTGAGCTCGGTTCGTGCTTCGAATTTCAATCTTCTGAAAAACAATAAACTACTTCTAAATTCCACCCGAACTTCTCCTTATATTATATTCCTGTGAGAAACACTAGCAAAATCCCTTGAGTATTGTTGAAAACATAGAAGGAAGAATATTGAATTTAAGAAAAATGTAAAGTTTTGTAAGTGTGACTAACATTTTAAACACCTCTGTAAGTGTTTCATCTTATATGTATGTAATGAAATCACCGAAGAATATAACATGTTGAATTCATTTTGTTTGTTATTTTATACATTTTGAGGTATTCCTTCTTTTCATTGTTTCTTTCATATCTTTATTTCATTTCTTTACGATTTTAAAACCACTATTTACTTTTTACTTTAATTTAAAGTGACCAAACAATCATTATCTATTACAACATTATACGTAATCTGTACATTTATACGTAAGAGATTCTTTTTAACACTTTCCAACAAAGTTGAAAAGTGTTTATGAATTATGTTTATCTGTTCGTGTACATGCTCTAACTCACGTAAATATACTCGGATTTTCATGTAGTTGAAATACGTTAATTATAGAATGTTCGAAATTGTATATGAAGTGTGTAGCATTAATACTTTATTTACAGGAGTGCTCAAAAGAATTCCATTACATTATGGTATATAGTGAAAAATCGTTTGCAGAGTATTTTAATTACATTAAGCTATTTCAAATGTTTTGAAACTGATATAAATCACTGATGTTCTCTACAATATGATTACGATAGAATGGGGCATTTATAGCATTTGTCGTTCATTTACAGGAACACACAAAATATATCGATTACAGTACTTTCTTTAGGCTATAATGACTGTAAGTGCGTTTTCGATTTTGCTATGCGCTTTTACATTTAACTAATTTTTTGCATGTTACTGATTGTTTATAAATTCTATACCTCGTATACAGGTCTACACAAACGAATTCACCTACCGTTCTCCTTGTTAACAAAAATTGCTGAAGGGATATTTTCAACTGAGGTATGTATTTCCTAACTTCTCGAACTCTTGAAAAAAATAATGTATGAACTTAAAACCAAAATAAGTACATATCAATGTTCCTAAAAATATCAATTTTTAAAGATTTTTGTAAAAGACACACACAACAGGTACCCTTTACTTCACGTAACGATACAACACAATTTCGATTTCTTGAAACATATGCGACGTTAAATTGTCTACGGATGAATTATTTTTAAAAGATTCTTTGTATTTTCAGTTACTCATTTCGAAAATTAGGGGAGACTAGGGAGGGTTGACCATAGGCGAGGCTTGACCCATTCTTCAGTTTTCATATTTAAAAGAATTTCAGAATTTTGACAATTAATGGCAACCAAAGCTACTAAAATGCCTAAACGATAGTCTTTGTTTCACGCAGATAATTGAAATAGGTGTGGAAAAGTCAATTGTAAAGTATTTTCAGCTTCAGAAGTGTATTTTTTAGAAACATTTTGTAAGATTTTCTCAGATAAAATGTATCATAAAAAATTAAGTAGGTGGGTCTTAAGTAATGCAGAAATAATAAACTTTCATTTAAAGCATAAAGATTGTATAAATATTAAACACCACTTATCTAACTTCACAAAACTTTTATAAAAAACAACATAAAAATAATTCAAACAGAGAAATGGAAAATGATCATTAAATTTGATGCAGCATTTAAACGGTATGCATGTCAATGCGTAAGAAAATACTTCCAAAAATTGATTAACGCAATTTTTCAAGTCAGCTACAATTTAGTACTTTTATTTGGCATTTTCTTGGTGTCTTAGTCCAAGAACCGACAGCACAAAAACCTATGTTATTTAGCACCAGAAAAAAAAAAAAAAACTTTATTTGATGGGAGAGTAGAAGTAGTGGAATCTAATGATCCATGTCTGCCGGAAGTCAAGTGGTGCATAAGCCAAAAATTAATACCACCAGTGGTTCACTCGTAGGTTTATCATTGTTTTTGTCCTACAAACAAAGGTATGAAAACATGGAGGATTGTGAGCAGGAAAACACAATGATAAACCTACTAGTGAACCACTGGTGGTATTAATTTTTAGCTTATGTACCACTTCACTTCCGGCAGTCATGGATCATTAGATTCCCCTACTTCTACTCTCCCATCAAATAAAGTTTTTTTTTTCTGGTGCTTGATAACATAGGTTTTTGTGCTGTCGACTCTTGGACTATCTCTATTTTCTCTATCATTGTTGAACTCCATTCGTGCTTCGAATTTCAATCTTCTGAAAAACAATAAAATATTTCTGAATTCATTTCGAACTTCTGCTTATATATATTCCTGTGAGAAACACTAGCAAAATCTCCGGAGTCTTGTTGAAAACAGAGAAGGAAGAATATTGAATTTTAGAAAAATAAGTGTGACTAACATTTTAAACATCTCTGTAAGTGTTTCATCTTATATGTATGTAATGAAATCACAGAAGAATATAACATGTTGAATTCATGTTACATTGTAATTTTATATATTTTTGAGGTCTTCCTTCATTTCTTTTTTTTTTTCATATCTTTATTCTATTTCTTGCTGATTTTAAGACAACTATTTACGTTTTTACAAAAGAATGATTAACTATTACAACTTTATATGTAATGTACACATTTATAGATAACAGATTCTTTTTAACACTTTCTAACAAAGTTGAAAAGTCTTCATGAATTCGGTTTTTCTTTCTGTCTGTCCTCGCTCTAATTCACGTAAATATACTCGGATTTTCATGCGATTGAAATACGTTAATGATGCTTACCATGGCGTGTCCGAAATTGTATATGAGGTATGTAGCATTAAGACTTCATTTACAGGGACACTCAAAAGAATTCCATTACATTATGGTACATACATGGGGAAAAATCGGTTACAGAGCATTTGGATGACATTAAGCTATTTCAAATGTATTGAAAATGATATGAATCACGGAATTTCATTACAAGATGATTACGATAGAATAGGGTATTCATAGCTCTTGTCGTAGATTTAAAAGAACGCACAAAATATATTGGTTACAGTAGTGTCTTAGAGCAATAATTACTGGAAGTGCGTTTTCGATTTCGGAATGCGCTTTTACATTTAACTAATTTTTTGCATTGTTTATCAATTCTATACATCGTATACAGGACTGCGCAAAAGAATTCCCGTGCTATTCTCCTTATTAACGGAAATTGCTGAAGGGAAGTTTTCAACTGAGATTTGTATTTCCTAACTGAGCTAAAATTTTGCATGCGTGTAGTTAACAGATACAAATATATACATCGTATACAGGGCTGCTCAAAGAATTTAGATAATTTTCCGATTGTAGATGGGAACTGCTGAAATTGGGATTTTGAAATGTGTTATGCGTTTTCATATGGTTGAATTAATCATAATAGTTTAACTTATTAAATATTGAAGTTTTGTTACATTATTCTGAATGTGTTGGAAGGGTGTTTCATAACCTGTGCTTGATGCATGATTTTTTCTTTCTTGTTTAATATTTCAAAAGTGAAACATATGTAAGTTTCAGGCGAAAGATTAAAAACGCTAAACTGATTTTAAGCTGTGTACAGATGAATAATTTTTAGAGTGTTACAGAAAGTATCTGATGTTTTAATTCAATTTAAAGAGTAAAATACATTTTCGCTTTAGCCGAAAGATGTACGTCTTAAAAGCGTCTACACATGAATTATTTTTTAAATATTCCTTCTCATTTTTACTTCTCATTACTTCATCTAGAAGGTTATACATTTTCAGAATACTACATTTTAAAAAAAAGTCTGTTTTAATTTATGCCCCTATTAAACTTGATAAATGAGCAGTGGTTCGAAAGCAAGTTCCGAAGGTAGTAAAGACTAATTCACGACGGGTAAAAAGTACTTATCTAAAATCGTTCCAGCCGTGAAGATGCTGTAAGGTTCATTAAAGATTTTTTTTTTTTAATTTACAGAGAATGTTTTAATATTTGCCTCCATCTTTACAAGAAGGGAGTGTTGGATTCGTGAAAAATTTCGACTTTCGGTTTACGACATATTTACACGTTTTAGGAGTCAGAGATTCCAAGAAACATGTTTTTACAAAATGCCTATCTGTGAGACTGTGACTCTTTCTGTCTGTCTGTATGTATGTGACACAAATTTTGTGGGCGGTCTATCTCAAGCACTAATGCACGTAATTTACTTAAAAAAATATATTCAGTTAGTCCCTGATAAAAATTGGTGCTGATTAGTTTTGGTGTAAATCGCTCAACAGGTGGCGCTGCTATGCAGCATTTTTCACGATTTACACAATAGGTCAATTTCCAGAACTCATACACGGATTTTCATCAAACTTCAGATTCAATTAGTCCTTGAAATGAATTGACGTTTTATATATTTTGATGTAAATCTCTCAACAGGTGGCGCTGCTATGCTGCATTTTTTGCGATATCCGCTATACCTCTATCTCAAGAACTAATCCTTAGATTTTCAACAAACTTCAGATTCAGGTATACCTTGATATGAATTAGTGCTGTTTATGTTATCGTGTAAATTGCTAAACAGGTGGCGCTGCTATGCTACATTTTTCAGAATTTCCGATATAGCTCTATCTCAAGAACTAATACACGAATTTCCATCAAACTTCAGAAATACTTCGATATGAATTGGTGCTAAATTGATGTAATTTCTTGTACAATTTAAATGATTTAATTGACGTGATTTATATAGAAGAAAGTTTTCTGATGGCCTCAACGTACTAGTTTTAAGATGGAAAAGTGAATTTAATATTTAAAATTTCTCTTCAGTGGTAAAATTTATATCAAAACAGCCATTTTCATTTTTAGCTATTAATAGTTCTATTTTTACATATAGAATAATCTGCTAAATTAACCAAATTTTGTTTACGTAATAAATATTACTGTTACTGGAACTTGTTTTTTATATGTGAAATTATTTTTTTCTATCCTTTTTGAAACTTACCCTATAAAATGATCTTAAATAAAGAGGAAATATCACCTTACCTAATTATACCAATTTTTAATAATTTTAATAAGCGCAGCACTTACGTTTAAGCACTTACTTTGCTTAAAGTAAGTATAAAATAGATTTTCCCTTTGGCCGAAACCTATTCGTCTTAGAGCTACGTATAGATTAATTGTTTTAAAATGTGCCTTCTCTTTGAATTTTCAATTACTATATTTTCATTATGTCAATTAATTACTACACTATCATTACTTCAATTAATTGTTACATTGTCATTACTCAAATTAATTACAACATTGTCATTAATTCAATTAATTACTACATTATCATTACTGTAATTACTGCATTCAGCATTTTCAATACTCAAGAAGGAATAGGCGTATTGATTGACAAATCCTCGTATATTTTCTTTATTAAGCTGATTTGCATGATTAAACAAATATTTTTCACATTACTGAAAGAATGAAATCGGATGTATAATTTTAGATTTGCAATGTTGCTTACTTTTCCTGTAAATATATAATATAGTTACTCATACATCTAGTACACTGTAATCTATTTAAACATATTATTGCATTCCATGTACTCTATTCGCGTAAATATAGTCCGATTGCCATGATATTCATAGATGTTATTGGGTACCACTATTGTAAGTTCGGTATTGAGTGTGTAGCATTTACGTTTCTTTTACAGGACATTAAAAAAAATCCTTTACATTGCGGTCTACCGGAAAAATTCGTTTGCGCCGTATTTTATTAATATTACACTATTTTAAAAATACTGAAATTTATATATATCAATGAGGTGTACCATACGGCGCTTACTATAGAATATGATGTGCATAGAATTTATTGTTCATTTACAGGGACACACAGAATAATTTTGCTATAGATAAAATTGAACAATAATTGAATTACTGACACCTGTAAATAATAATTTCTGTCAGTGCGTTTACAGATGTGGTACACACATTTTTGATTTGGAATAATTATTTAAATATTACTTGGTGTATATATATGGTTTGCAGCCATATATAAGATGTGAATATATATGGCTGCCCAAAAGTTCTCAAGTGCATTTCCGTTGGTTCACGAAAATTGCTGGGTAAAAATTTTCAACGGTGCTATTCATTTAACTGAACTAACTTTTAGCATACTATGTAGTATACATACAGATCGATAGATCACATATAGAACTGCACAGACTAATTAGATATATTCTGACTATAGATGTTATAACAGAAATTTGGTTTTCAAAATGTTACGCTTTTTCAAGTTGTTTATTTAGACATCCTCTTTCACTTTAATAAACTGTGAAGTTTTGTGAAAATATTCTGAATCTACTGGAAAGTATTACCTAATTTATGTTTGATGCATGATTTTTCGTTCCTGTTACTTTTTGCTGAAGGTTCAGTTTTTGGTTTGCTACTGCCGAACTGCTAAAAAAGTATCGAAATCGCTTCAATTTTTCTGGTAAGAAATCTACATCAATGTCTTTTTTAGTATGTGATTTTTTTTCAGTTACAGTTACTCTTTTTATTTCTTGGCGAACGAAGATTTTTTAGTTTAGCCGTTGCCTAAGGTATTAGCATGCAGTAAAATCGCTTCAGAAATTCCCAAGAAAAGGAAACATCAAGGTTCTAACAGTTGTCCTGTTATTTTCAAGTCCCCCCCCGCGCATACGCTTCAAAATTTAATTTAATACTTTGTTTGTGTTAATGCTGTGCGTTTCCCCAGTTGGGTTGCTAAATTAATTCTAATATTCAAAAAGGTATCACTTGTACTTCTACCCCCTCTCACATTTATTTAATATAATTTTTAAAGCACTAATTAGCGTTAATGAAAATAAATCAGTAATTCGATTTTACTATTCAACTTTGAGACATTTTTCTCATATGCATTCGTCCTTTAGAAAACGTTAAGCTTTCGGTTGATATATCAAACCTTTTAGAATGACAGATGCACATATTCTCACGATATACTCTAAAATGCAGGCCGTTAAACGCATATGAATTATAAAACTACATAATAATTCTCTGATTGTTCCAATTTCTCTCCTTTTAAAGCGGCTTTTATGAGTTCACATTTTTCGGCCTGCCTCAACATACACTATCTGATGCATTTTATGCCTGACGGGCGCTCTCGTTTCCCAGCCTTTTGTCTGTAGTCAGGATATTTCGGCTGAAACTTAAAACACACATTTATAAAGGACATATGTCTCTCAGCACTTCCAATGTCACAAGAATGCACTTTTATGGGAACCCTAAAAAGCCTCTACATGTTCAACTGTACAAATGATTGACCACATATATTTGGCTAATCTTTTCTCGGCCAATGCTTTGTCTACACTTGTGCAGGCGCAAAAAACTTGTATATTGGGGGATATTGTTGGGGATATTGTGTCACGCCAAGCAGCATGAAATCTAACTGCGAAGTACTCACTTCGCTCTTAACCGCCAGAATGTTCAGCCGTCAAGAACAGGTTCAGCCATTTTTTTCTTCTGCATCTTTTCTGTACATACCCCCTTCAACATTCTCTTGACTATGTCTTCATGATAAAACATCATTGGACCGGACATTGGAGTTTTTTGTCATATTATGATAGTGGCTTATCTATAAAATAATTGTGGAATCTCCGCCATAAATGTCATATGTTTTATAATATGATTTTCACCTCTTAAATCTGCAAATGAGAGTAAGTATTATACACAAATCATTCAACTGCGGAAATTACAATTTATTATAATTTGAATACTAGTCCAGATATATTTTTAATTATACGCACATTTGCTTTGCATATTTCTCCTAATAATATGTCAGTTTAACGAAAACAACGATAAAACTTGAAAAATAATCACATATTATTTTTATTGTGTTTTTATTTAAGTCCCTTAGTCATTTCTGATTGTTCTCCTAAAACTTAGGAGAGCACGTTAAAAAAACTGTTCTGTAATAATTTTATGAAAGTGAACATCCATAAACGTACTTTTTTTTAACAAATCAAATCGCGTAGAATGGAAGATCATTTTTGTTAAATCGCCTTCTTTCTTGGCACCTGGTATCTAGTTATATTTGTTTATCAAGTATCGTTGTGTGAAAAAAAAAAAAAAAGTAAAAAACCCCTACCGACTCTGTAACTAGTTGTAATAGGAGAAAATTATTAGTTCCAAACGATTGATATGAAGTCTACTTTTAAATGATGTATATAAAATTTGCTTAGGGGCCATCTACAAATTAAAACTATACCAATTTTTTTTTAATACCAACACCCAATATTGACAATATATTTTAAATCTTCTGATCAAACTGTGCCCAGAATCGAAATTTCAAGTCATTTGGATGATACACTTTTGAATTATAAACAATCAAAATTTAGAGTTTCTAATGTTAAAATTACGTTTTCATATTTTTATTAATATCTCCTGAAATTATAATAATAATGTTATAATTTTTTATGTGGTTACAATACTAAAAACCCAAACGTAAATACATTGAACTTGTAATTTTAATTTTTTATGTTATGAAATATGAAATAATTATTCGAAAAAAAATGAATTGTAACCTACAATTTTTCTGATAGATTTATATTTATTATGTCTTGTTTAAGCGAGTTCTCAATTTCTAATTTTTCTTACAAGTAATTTTCGAATTATAATTTAAAAAAGTCAAAATGATGATTTATGATGTGATGATGTGCAGAAAAGCATAATTTGAAAAAATTATAAATTTTGTATGTTATGAATTATGAAATAATTATTCGAAAAAAAAAATGAATTGTAACCTACAATTTTTCTGATAGATTTATATTTATTATGTCGTGTTTAAGCGAGTTCGCAATTTCTAATTTTTCTTACAAGTAATTTTCGAATTATAATTTAAAAACGTCAAAATGATGGTTTAAGATGTGATGATGTGCAGAAAAGCATAATTTGAAAAATTTATATACTACTCATTTTATTAAAACATTTGGGCTTTCGATAGTCGAAACACATTAAACGAGTGAAATGGTCCTATTGGCAAAAAATAATATATTGATAGAAGTGACATAGTCATTCTGTAGCATTTCAAATATGGAGTACCGAACTGCAATTTGAATACAGCTCTTAAAATATTCTAATTGCTTAAAATATGCAATTTAAAATAATTATTACCTCTGAAACTAATCGTGCAAATTTCATGAAAAATTATATTATTTGAAGGGTATAGAATTTATTTATGGTGTCAATCTTGGGTATTGCTATTGAAAAACAAAAATTAATTTGGGTTCATTTTCATATGTAGATGCCCCACTAAGCAAGTTTTATATACATTATTTAAAAATAGACTTAATTTCCAATCATTTGGTACCTTTAACTTCCTTCTACAATCATTTGTTGCAGAGTTAGAAGGGGTGTTTACTTTTTTTATTTTTTCCACGACTGTACATATCTAAAGTTTTATTGGAAAATGATTTATTTATTATTACAGACCTTACGAATGACACCCTTATTTTATGCGTACGAAATTAATTACTTTTCTTTATTAAAATATTTTTTTAATGTGTATATTTACTATAACCCCTTTTAACACGTGGATTTTATTTTATTTAAGATTTCAGTTAAAAAAGATAAGTTTGTTTACTCGGAAAATGATTGACAAATAAAACAAATATAAGTATACGTAAGAGTAATAAGTCTTAATTACGTCCAATAATAACCATGTCACAATATACATACCAAACGGAAAAGTTAAAACGTACATTATAATATTTGTTTGCTTAAAAGACGTTACTAAAAACATTAAAAGTACATTAAAAACCTAAATTGACATGTTTCAACTCCTTCACTGAGTCGTCATCAGAATGTATAACAGAAATTTCAAATACAATGCATATGAAAAATGGAAAGATATCAACGAATACAAACAAGCAAACATAAAACGCCCCTTACATTTTCGCTTTCGCTCGTGTTCCCTCTATTTCGTGACTCCACAAGTTGCCCAACCATTCAATCCATATATTCAGAAAGCAAAAATATAACGTGTCGTTACAAAACCCTGAATCTCTTAAATAAATTGAAATGGATTGTTTGGCGAGGGAATATTGAGGATTTAATGATTTTCATACAGCAATTAAATGAACTTGATATAATATTAAATTTACTTTTGAACTAGAAATAGGGGGAAGATTACATTTTTCAGACGTTGAGTTACAGAAAAAGTGGTGTGAGTTAACTCCTTCAGTTTACCGAAAACTTATCGCGGATTTAAACGTTATACTTTTGATGCATGCACCCCAATATCTTAACAGTTATCCACCTTCAGGTTCCTAATTAATCGTGCTTTCAGGATTTCTTCTGATATAAATCTAGGGGATGATTTAGAAAAAATTAAACGTATTGCTATTGATAATGGGTATCAGGTAAAGTTAAATCACAAATTTATTCAGAGCTCCTTTGATAAAATGTGCACGGATACTTCTAAAAATAAAGCTGTTAATGAAGTTAATATGAAAAGTATTGTAGCAAATTATTTCCCGGGTTTTCTCTGAGTATATAAAAAATCCTTTAAAAAATGTTGGTTTATATTTAAGCGCGAAACCTTCTACGAAATTAAAGATGCTTTTAAACACTAAAATTGATCCTATTAATAGGGATGACCTCTCAGGAGTTTATATGATTCCATTTATTAGGGAGGGGGATTCAGAAATCATTATACAGATATGACCCAACGTAAATTCAATATGAGATGTAAAGAACATATGGCGGACATAAAATATAACAAAGGTAATACTGCTTTATCCCGGCTGAATCAAATAGAGAGCATTACCATACTTTTGACGAGAGTAGAATAATCTACAGGTCTAAATTTTATTTACAATTATTCATAAGAGAATCCATTGAAATTTATTTAAGAGGTTCAGGGGTTTGTAACGACACGTTATCTTTTCGCATCCCGAATATATTGATTGAATGGTTGGACAACTTGTGGAGTCGCGACATAAAGGGAACACGTGCGATAGCGAAAATGTAGGGGACGTTTTATGTTTACTTGTTGGTATTTGATGATATTTTTCCAGTTTTCATATGCATTGCATTTGAAATTTCTGTTATACATTCGGATGACGACTCAGTGAAGGGGTTGAAACGTGTCATTTCAGGTTTTTAATATACTTTTAATGTTTTTAGTAACGTCTTTTAAGCAAATAAATATTTTAATACATGTTTTCACTTTTCCGTTTGGAATATATAATGTGATATGGTTGACAAATAGTTTTGATATCCGACACATTGTACAATTTGTACGAAAATAAATGTGTCATAGTAAATAAAACAGCCCTATTTTCACTAAACTTTTATAAACAACAAAATAAAAATAATGTAAAAAGGAAAATATAACAGAATCATTATAGTAGATACATAAATTGAACGTTATGTGTGCCGGAGCGAAAGAAAATGTTTAGAAAATTTGTATAATGTGTATTTTCAAGTCAGTTACAATATAATACTTTATTTTGGCATTTCCTGGGTGTATCTGTTTTCTCCGTTCGCGCTTTGAAACTCAATATTACGATGGGGGGGGGGGGGGAATCTATTTCTGAATTCCTTCTGAAGAGCGCAGTATATATGTTCTTATGAAAAACAGTAGAAAATTCCATCCTATATTGTTGAAAATAGGGATGGAAGAATATTGAATTTGAGAAAAATTCAAGGTTTTGAGATTACGACTAACATTTTAAACACCTCTGTTATTGATTCATCTTATATATATGTAATAAGATCACAGAAGAATATAACATGTTGAATTCATGTTATATTGTTATTTTATATCTTTTGAGGCTTTTCTTCTTTTTTTTCCTTCATATATTTTTTTTAGTTATTACTTGACGATTTTAATGATGAGTTTAAACATAATATGCCGCGAGACTCGGGGTGTATTACATAAAACTAATATTTTTTACATGTATTTTTAATATTTTATCACGTTTTAAGTAAATACTTTTACTTTGTTTTTTACTTTTATATTAGTCAAGCCTTCACAGTAATGTTTTATTGTAGTGTTTTGATTTTATTGAAAACAACTATTTACTTTTTTTACTTAAATTTAAAGAGACCAAATAATTATTGTCAATTACAACTTTACACGTAGTATATACATATATACATTGTAGCTTCTTTTTTAACAATTTAAAAAGAAATACACTTACGCTTTAGCCGAAGGATTGATTGATTTTAAGCTGTCTCAAAACTTAAAACTCCCTTTTGGCCTGTTTGACACTGAATTGATTTTAAACTGTCTATAAATGAATTATTTTTACAGTGCTACAAAGTATATCCAATTCTTTATTTTAATTTAAAGAGTTAAATACATTTCCACTTTATACAAAAAACTTACGACTTTAAACTGTTTACGCATGAATTATTTTTTTAATATTCCTACTCATTGTACTTTCAATTACTTCATCTAGACATTTAGATATTTTCAGAATGCAACATTCTGCAAAAAATCTTTTTTTTAATTTATGCTCCTATTAAAACTGAAAAACGAGCAGTGGTCCGAAATCAAATTCCAAAAGTATTAGTAACTAATTCACGACGGGTAAAAATTATTTTTCTAAAATCGTTCCAGCCGCAAAGCTGCTATATAGTTTATTAACGATGTTTTGTATTTTTCAGTGAATGTTTCTATATTTAACACCACTTTTTTCAGACTAAAAAATAAATTTCATTTTTTTTAATTTCTTATCAATTTTAAATTCATATCGTAAAATGCTATCATTTTCCTTTTAACTATTAATAGTGTACTTTTACTGATATGTACTTTTTTTGGAACTTTTATTATACGTGGAATTTGTTTTTAGTCTTTTGAAAAAATATCCTGTTATATGATACATAAAGATAGTGGAAATATCTGTATACTACATAATTATATCAATTTTTAATGAATTTAATACGAGCTGTTTACTCATTACTGAATGTAAGTATAAAATACATTTTTGATTTGGCCGAAACATATTGGACCTTGAGCTGCATATCGATAAATTATTTTTTAAATGTTGCTTCTCTTTGCACTTTCAATTACTGAATTTACATTACTTCAATTAATTACTACATTTTTATTACTATAATTATTGTATTCAATATTTTCCTTTACTCATACAGGGAACGGGCGTATTGATTGGCATCTCCTAATATAAATTTCTTGATGTAGCATATTTGCATGATTAAATATATGTTTGACTTCCTGAAGTTTTCATGTATATATCAATGAAAGAAGAAAAACTGCTGTATAGCTTTAAAATGTCGGTGTTGCTTTCTTAAAAAAAAAAAAAAAAATATATATATATATATATATATATATATATATATATACAATATAGCAACTCATAGATACATGCGTAAATACACTATTATACATTTAAACAGACATATTATTGCATTTCATGTGCTACATATTGGTGTAATTTTCTTGTAAAGCATTTTAAAATTTGTAATGTTTTAACCTTTTTATAATTACAAGGGTTACCGCTTTTACCTTCCTAAAACAGGATTTTTCTTATTTTTTTTTCCTTTTCAGTCCAGTTGAAAGACATATAGCCTGAATTACGCAATACATTAAATTATAATAACAAAAATAGTAAGGGGGAAAAATGCTTTTCTATTTTCATTCTGTTTTCAATAGAATCAATATGCACCATTATGACGAGATATTTAAACAAAGAAATTGTCAAAATAACCAAATAATAATTAATATTTTAAAAACTTTTATTTATACGTTTGTATCCCTCTGTTTACTTAACTTTAACATTGAATAAAGAAATTGTACTACTGGTTATAGATAAATATACCTTTTTTACTGGGTCTAATTGTGATACAACCCAAATTTTTTTACCGAAGATTTTACAGTCTTGATCAATTTTCCTAATCATCTAAAGAGTTGCATAGATTTGAAAATTTCAAAAAATCCATTTTTTAAATTAGTTTTTTAATTTAACAGTACAATATGTCTAGAATATTTTCCCAAAGTTTGAAGCTAATTGGAGTAAAAATATAGAAGAGAAATTCCTTCCTTTCCTTTGGAAATTCCCTCTCATTAGACTTGTCTTATTTCTATTGTTTTTGAAATCGGTGCACGCGATTTCTCAAAAACTAATGCACCGATCTTTTGAAATTTTGCGCACTCCTTCAAAATAGGATTGACAAGTGATTGAACGAAAGATTTTTTGTTTGCTCAATTACAACTAATTTTACAAGGCTATACGAAGTGTAAATTTTACTAAACTTTTCACTGTTTCTAATACAACTGCAAAACTTCAAATTTCAATTGTTATTTAAATCATTTGTTAATCTTTCAGGGACAAGGTTCTTCTATTCGTAATATGCAGACATGAGTGAATGACACAAGAATTTACAAATAAATTTATTTCAAAATAAGCAACAGCATTTGTTCACAAACTCAATAAAAGAAAAATTTACATTCCAATATTCTGGTGCCAAAAATGAACCGCCACCCTTGAAGGTTTTAAATCACGAGCTGTACTTAACTAGTAACAGAAAAATTTAGTTTTTGGATTTCAGATAAACCTATCACGGGTTATCCTGATCACCTGGAGAATACTCCGTAAGCCAGGTCCCAAAGGCTGAATTTGCAAAATTTTTGAATGAAAATTTTATAAAATATTGCTCTTTTATATGTTCTTAATACTTTGAATAAAATAATTTATTTGTTTTATTGAAAAAATAGAGAATATATGCCTTTTTAACCTTCGAAACCCATGTAACTCCTTAAAATAAATACCTGTTATGATTTTTTGCATCAGATAGGCACAAGCAGTTCATTCGTTAGACATGTTTTTCTCTGATAAGCAGAGCATATCATAATGAGGTAACCGAAATACCATTCTTGCGTTCGAAAACCTTTTTTAAATTTATAAATATGCACTAGTAATCTTAATCAAATATTCTTATAAATTTTACTTGAGAAAAATTTATTTTCTCTTCGTTTAAATTTACTAATCAAATATTCTTATAAATTTTATTTGAGGAAGATTTATTTTCTCTTCTTTTAAATTTACTTTCTTTTATTGGTGAGACATTTGTGAACGCTCATAGTGGAGACAGGATACGTTTTTGGTTTCCGTTCGTCCATTAATCTGATTGTCAGTCTGTTCTGCAATAATTGCCGGAAAAAAATAACATTAACTTGTAAATAAGTAAGCATATTGGTGAGTTACCTGGAATTAACTGTATAGTTTTTAGTGGTATATGATTCATTGGTTCAGAAAATATAGAACATTTTCTCTTGCCACATAACGTTTGCCTATGGAACTTCAAACGAAATTCAAATTTCCATTTCTTGAAAGAAAATGGTACATTTGACTAATGGATTATGATTTTAAATAATAGATTCTATAATTTCTCAATTAAAGTACTGTATTATTTCTATTAGTTTGAAATTTTGTAAATGCGTTTGTCAGATTTTTTAAATTAGGTGCATAGCTTTTGGTGGAATTTCATCCACGTCTTCCAATGTTACAAATCATTTTCTTTTATCAATTTATTTGTTTGGCGTGATACATATTTCATTTTATTCTTTTCCTTTTATCAGTTCTCTAGCATTTCTATTTCACAGCCTACTAGCTAAAGTATCCGACGTTACCCGGAATGTTAAGAATGTTTGTTTTGAAAAATCAATTTCAAAATTAAACATACAGTATAAAACAAACAACAAAAAAAGCAGGAATGCCATCTTTATTTCAGTTCTTCGCTAATAATAAGCTCTAGAGACCTAAACCTTTGTAGAAATTCTAATATACACGCATACACACACGTATTACGTATATAGAATTAAAAATTGCAAAAACAAATTCAGAGAAATTAAAAATGTTAAAATATGCCAATATTTCCATAATCGAATTTTTATAATGTTTCAATACCTTTTTTTCAAACTGATATGACGTTATATATTCGCCTGCTGATGCCCATTATATTTGTATTTCCAATATGATGTAATATTACCTTTTTTAAAAATTCGTCAGACTATTTATTTCGTTTTCATTTTTCACGTGGAAATCTTGCAATAGAAAAGTTATGACGTAACATTCACCTTTTTTAAAATTCGTCAAAGTCTTTACTTGATTTTCATATTTCACGAGGAAATCTTGCAATGGAAAAGCAATTGTTGTCGTAAGAATTTTATTGTAGACTTTTAATTGTTGGTAGCTGCTATAACGAAAATTGTTTAAATTTGATAGGAAATTGCTGTTCATTGGGTGGTTTTTTTTTATTAATTTAGAATTAGCTATAAAATATTTCGATTTCGGATTACTTTAGTTGCTTCGGCCGTGTTTTAACCCTTAACCGGGAACGTGAAAATCGCGTGCACAAACAGAACACTTAATAATTTACCATATAGTGAACTTAAACATTTAATCTTTAATAGTAATGCATTAACAGGACCAATTTTTTAATATAACTGGATAATAATAAGTTTGAAATGTCGAGAGAGAAAATATTAAGGACAGATATGTAGACGCAAACATCTCACAGATGTACGTTTCTGGTTAAGTGTTAATACACATGTGCGTAACATTTCACAATTCTGGCTTCCAAACTGTGGATTTGTATAGAATTACAAACAGACAGACAAATTTTCATTTTTATATATTAGATTAAAAAAAAAAACTCTAAAATAATCCCGATTACAAAAGATTAAGTCTGTCTGAGAGAAATAAAAGGTAGTTAATCTTTTGTAATCGTATCTGCAACGTAGGTTTGCGTCGAATATGAACGTTGTTAGTAATATTATGTTTTTAAACTGAATGTAGATAATAGTAAAACGCAATCACATAAAATATTTTGTAGTGCCAAATCATTTTTGCTATTTAGTCAGTCGGGAAGTGGATACAATAATGATGATTATTTAGTAGGTTAAAAGTCTTCAAATATTCTGTTTATGGATGATTTTAGTATTTTATTGCTATAGAGTATAATAGTATGTATTTAGATAAGGTTTGATTTCTAATTATTAAAGAATTTTCGTCAAAACTGTTTTTCGGAAAGAAAAATTAAAAAAAATTTAGATTTCTAAATTAGATATAATTTAGATATAACAGATTCAGTTTACATTATCACTATTGTCTGAATGATACTGAACAATTATTTAACGATTTATTGAACTTATTGAAAGATTTTCCCATAGTTACGAAAACAGAAATAAACATCCAAGTAAAATAAAAAAAATAACTTGCGTGATTTGAAATAGAACATTAAACTGAATGATGGCATTTAGATCATAGTTTGTAAAATTTTAAAATATTTTTATTTATTTGTTTTGAAAATGATTCGAGTAGAGTCTCGAAACATGTAAACAATCGAATAAAACTATTTTTCCTGTTTTTAAAGTTTTAATTTTACACCTTTTAGCAATTAAAAGTAATGTATTTAGTTTACATTTCCATTTTACAGGGATAATTCAATTAAAGAAGAAAATACTTAAGGGTCTCAGGTCTAAGGACAGAAAGCCTTAAGATTTTCGAAATTTTAATTTTTTTAGATGTTAAACTCCTATCTTTTCTGAACATTTTGATATAATTGTTTCCTTGAAATTCCTATTAGAACTGAAGTTATGGAGTATTACATTTATACACGTTCAATAGCTGAAGCGTCGTTTGGAAACTTTGAAGCCGGTTTTCTCCAAATGACGTTTTTGAGCATAACGCGCACGATATCTCAAAAACTTATGAATATTTTTTCATGAAATTTTCAAAACATATGTTTCATGTTAGTCTGTATAAACTGAACCTAAAATTTCCTTTTTATTGTTCAAAACGATATTTTTTTAGGTGATTATACTCTTGAAATTTTCTTAATTTTGCATTAGCTAAATACAACTTTGTATTAAAAATATAAAAAAAGCTTTAAATACAAATTTATTTAGGTTCAGGGTAATTATTACAATCTCAAGTATAAGTAGGTACCAAAATTTTATTCTAGTTCCAACACTTATTTTGTAATCGTGCGCGTAAGCTGCTATGCCGATTTTTTGCTCGAAAAATGTCTAACAGTTTGGAGCCCCCTGTAAATGCTAATTCTGCATCTTATAATTTTTTAAATACATGAAATGAAATAACGTACTTATATATTTTATTCCAATTAAAATTGTATCTTAAAATCAAATACATTTTAAGATATTAAATGTTGAAAATGGTCTTTTTTTTTCTTTTTTTTTCAATTTTAAGAGTCCTGAGACCCCTTAAAGAAAAAAAGTTGACAAATGATTTAGATTCCACGCCCGTTGTCCGATTTGTAGTAAAATGAATACGGAATAAATAGTAGCTGCTCTAAATTAGCAAAACATTTTACAAAAAATAATATACAAAGATTTGAAAAAGGAAAATGAAAGAGGATCATTTAATTCGATGCAGCATTTGAATAGTATTCGTGTTCACACGCCACAAAATACTTCGAAAATTTGAATACTGTCTTATTTACAGTGAATTACAATTTAATACTTCATTTTGGTATTTCCTCTATGTCTCTGTTTTCCCTATCATTGTTATGCCATATCCGTGCTTCGAATCTCAATCTTGTGAAAAATAACGAATGATTTCTGAATTCCTTTCGAACTGCGCCGTACATATTTTATTGTGGGAAACGTTAGAAAAATCCAGTGGGACTTGTTGAAAACTGAGATGATAAATATTGAATTTTAAAAAGGTAGAAAATTCTGTGAACAATTCTAACATTTCAAGCACCTTCGTAATTGTTTCATCTTATGTGTATATGAAAAGATGGGAGAAGGAAATAGCATCTGGAATTCATACTATACTGTTATTTTATATATTTTTAGGTTACTGTTATTTTATATATTCAATCAGCACATCATGGTTAATTTCTTCTTTTTTTCTCAGCTGTATTCACATTTTTTTTAAGTTACTCTAAGGGATTAACTTCTTCGTCCTCCGTACTTAGCGAATTCTCACTGCTGAAAAAGAAGGTGCCTTGTAAAACCAGTTCAAGGTCATTGAACACCATAAAAGGTGTTTAAAGAAAAAATAAGTTTGAAATGTCCAGAAATATTTTGAGAAATGGGGAGAAAAAAAAATTAGATCACAAGAAAAAGTTCGTTAAATAGAGAATGCACTTCGCTATTTAGAGGTTATTTTATGAAGAAATTCGAAAAATGTTCTTGGTTCCAAGAAAAATTTCGCAAAATAGAGGTCCGACTGTATTAAATAAGTAATTTTTCAAAAAGAATTTTTTTATTATTCTTTACGTTCATTTTACACCATTTACTATAATTAAGCATAATATTGAGTTGAAAAAAAATTCAGGCATTAATGGATTAATAATTAAATTCATATCCAAATACAATTCATTTTCATTTTCATTTTTACTTGTTATTATTTCTGTTCTAACATACAGAATAAGCTACTAAGATAACCAAAGCTCTCGTAAATAATAACAATTAATTAATTTTTCTTACAATTTTTTTTTAAATGTGCCAGTTCTTTAACTTTTTTATTTGTAAAATTTACTTTTTTACTTTTGTAAAAAAAAATTAAATTATTTTTAAATTAGGCAAGTATCAGTAAGTTATATATATAAAATTTTTAATGATTTTATAAAATATTTTACCTTTTATTTAACGTAAGGATGAAATAATTTTTTTATTAAGCAGATAAATATACGACTTCAAGTTGTGTATGGGCGAATTATTTTTTAAAGATCTGCTCTTTGTATTTTTAAATGCTACACGTAATACTAGAAGTTTATATATCTTCTTATTATTGCATGATGAAAAAAAAAAGTTCACTTTTAATTTACATCCTCATTAAAATTCCTAAATTGGCAGCGTTGCGAATGCAAGTTTCAGGAAGTAGCGGCACAGGCAAGTTTCAGAGGTAGTAGAAACTAATAGTAGGTAGTTTAAAAAGGCAAGTTTCAGAGGTAGTAACGATTAACAGTAGGTAGTGGCAAAGGCACGTTTCAGAGGTAGTAGTAAGTAATTCTGGAGAGGAAAAAAGTGTTTTGTAAAAGTCGTTGCAGCCTTGGAGTTATCATGTCTTAAGTGGTCTCAGGTCTCTTAAAATTGGAAAAAAAGAAAAAAAAGGACCATTTTCAACATTTAATATCTTAAAATGTATTTTATTTTAAGACACAATTTTAATTGGAATAAAATATATGAGTATGTTCTTTCATTTCATGTATTTAAAAAATTATAAGATGCAGAATTAGCATTTACAGGGGGCCCCAAACTGTTAGACATTTTTCGAGCAAAAAATCGACATAGCAGCTTACGCGCACGATTACAAAATAAGTGTTGCAACTAGAATGAAAATTTTGGTACCTACTTATACTTGAAATTATAATAATTACCCGGAACCTAAATAAATTTGTATTTAAAGCTTTTTTATATTTTTAATACAAAGTTGTATTTAGCTAATGCAAAATTAAGAAAATTTCAACAGTATAATGACCTAAAAATATATTATTTTGAACAACAAAAAAGAAATTTAAAGTTCAGTTTATACAGACTAACATGAAACATATGTTTTGAATATTTCATGAAAAAATATTCATAAGTTTTTTAGATATCCTGCGCATTATGCCCAAAAACGTCATTTGGAGAAAAATTGCTTTAAATTTTCCGAAAGGACGCTTCAGCCATTGAACGTGTATAAATGTAAAAGCCATAACTTCAGTTCTAATAGGAATTTCAAGGAAACAATTATATGAAAATGTTCACAGAAGATAGGAGTTTAACATCTAAAAAAATTAAAATTTCGAAAATTTTAAAGCTTTAAGAGTCCTGAAACCTCTTAATAAAAAACAGTACTTTCAACAGTACTTTTATTAACAGTACTTTCCATGGAATGCATGCAAATTATCACCTCTATTAAAAGGGAAAAAATAAATTGAATAAATAAATTATTATCTATTTTTTTTTTTAATTTGGCATATTATTTGTTTTTGTTCTAATCATAAAAAATAGTTTGAGCTTCTAATGAGGGGAAAAAAAAACTTTTAGTTAAGAAGTTTTACATCATTACCTGAGTGCTCTATTTTTGGAAGTGTATTAATCTCACAATTTGTGCATAATTTGAAGAAAAAAATCTCATTAAATAATTTTAAAGCCAATGCAATATCAGTATTCATAAACACATGATAGTTTTGGTATTTGTGCAAGATGTATTCAATCCTTTATTTCATTTAAGAAAAATATCCCTGTTTTTAAATAGGAAAGAAGGCATTTACTTTTTGCGATTTTCTTCTATATCTTAACTAATTTATTTTTTATTTAAATTTTTAGTTTCGTTTTGAAATAATTTATGTTATACAGCGAAACCTCCTACAACGGTCACTCCGAACAACGGTAACCCCCGAATACCGGTCATGTTTTAGTGTTACCGAATCTCTTTCATAGAAATAACATTACACTAAACCTCTGAACAACGAATTCCGAACAACGGCCACCCCCAAAGCATTTTTTTTTCAAATCTACCCTTTTTCTCACATTTTTATATAGTTGTCAGTTTTGTTGTTGTTGTTGTTGTTGTTGTTGTTTTTGTTTGTTTGTTAATTTTAACTGCAATTCTGTGGAATTAAAATTGTAATTTAATGACAAATTTCTCCAAACCAGGAATCCGAAAATACAGAAATAATAGTAGATGATGCTGAGTTAAATGATATTTTAAATAGCGTCAGAATGACCCTTAAATCCACCGAGTACGTGAATGTAGATAATGATTTGGCAGTTACTACTTTTAATAGGATAGAAGAACTGATAGAAAGCAAAGTCAACGAGAATAAGAGTGACGACGAGAATCAATGAGAAGATAATATGGAATTATCACAAAATTGTAGCGTACTATCATATTCAGATGTTCTTTTTAGCTTCAGAGAAATTAAAAATTTTGCGCTCACTCAAAATGATAACGAAATGTACAACAAATCTGTGAAATGATTATGCATTTAGAGAAAGAGATATGCTTAAAAAACGAAAAAGTGATTTCATCAGTAAAAATAATAGTACCGTATTTTATAAAAGAAACGCCGCGGCGTTTAAGAGTTTAAAAGTTAATTTTTTTCCAAGTGCGGTGTTTACCCCATGTGCGGCGTTTACGATTTTTCTTAAATACCAACTGAGTTTCCTTAGTTTAAAAAATCATAAAAATATTTAAAATCGGATTTAAATATTTTAAATAAAACTTCAGACATCTTAAGATATTAAAAACGAGGAATTTTACACTACCCAGAAAACTTTGATTAAAGTTAGGTCAATATGACGCTGTCGACAAAAGTGGCGTTCCGATGGATGCGGCGTTTACAACGGGTGCAGCGATTACGATATTTTAAAGCTTATTCAAGCCAATTTGAGGAGTGCGGCGTTTCTTCCATAAAATACGGTATGTATTTTTTAGTGGAACCTCTGAATAACTGCAATCTCCGAAGTACGGTCACTTTATCATACTCCCAGTGGTGGCCGCTATTCAGAGGTTTTACTGTATCATAATTTTTAAAAATAGCTTGATGCCTTCTTGCAAGCGATATTGTTTATGATATATTTTATAATAATTAACATCCTATTAAAATATAGCCATTTTTAGAAAATCTAATTAAAAAATAAGTTTAATTATGTATCCTCGAAATTAAGTCGTTTTATTAAGTAATAAATCTTACGTTCCTTTTTCCTGATCCATTAATCTAAATGCACTATTTATGAAACAGCCTCGTCAGCAGTTCTTTTCCTTATATTTTCTCAAACAGGACCCATTGGTAAAATTTTCTAAATAACAATTTTCTTAATATCGACTAATCTGGAATATTGCGTTTTGTATACAATGTGGGTTACAGACATTTCAATAATTGGGGCAATTAGTTTAAAGAAATAAGTTATATGAAATTATTTTTTTTTCTAAAATCGGTTGTTAATTAAAATGTGAGACTTCTTTCTGTATGTTGAAAATAAAATGCTTACACCACAAAAATTAAAGAAAATATAGTACAGTAATAACAAAATCATTGTTTTTAATTTAGTTTGCTTTTACCAACATGTTAATATTTATAAAGAGGAGGAGGGGATTGTACTTTGTGTCAATGTATTAAAAAGACAGAAACAACGTATTTAAAACACAAATTTAATATTTTTAAAAAAGCATATAGCTATTTCGAAGCCTCTGATGTCTAAGGCCTCATCATCAGTGCTTATAAATAAAAGATAAAATTAAAATAAATTTTATGCCACAGTTTATTTTAATTTTATCTTTTATTTATAAGCACTGATGATGAGGCCTTAGAGGCTTCGAAATAGCTATATGCTTTTTAAAATTATTTACATTTGTGTTTTAAATACGTTTTTTCTCTCTTTTTGATGTTAATATTTGTTTTATTCTAATATTGGTCTATGATAAGAGTTATGAGATGGGTTATTTTTCGGTAGTATTTGGTTTTTGTTTAAATTTTGGAACAAATGGAATTTCTTCCTTTCACATATTTAAAAAATAATTAATATATATACTTAATAAGTATTTAATTTTTCTTTTCTTTTTTAAATGTTATTCATTCATCAAGCACTTCTCATACAGCAGTTACATATTTTTCTTTTTTTCTGGCTCCTTTATGCTTCGGTAAATCGCTTACTTCTCAAATAGATGGTAAGTTGCATCGCAACTGGATAATCCATAACGATACCAACATTGTTCCATTGAATCTTTAAACTCTTTTAACAGTGTTAAAAATGGGAGTGGCATTCTTAATAATAAAAGCAATATAAATTTCGGAACATTTTATTACTTATTCTTATTACGTATGTCAAATTATTTGGATAATTGGAAATAATTATTTTTAAAATGTTTCTTTTCTGATATAAAAATCTGCCTCAAATGGCTTTTGCTAAATAAAAATATAAGCCTAATACAGTAGAGCGCCGATTATCCGAACTCCAATTAACCGAGCTTCCAATTATCCGAACACCCTATTTCTCTCATTTTTTTTTTTTTTTAAACCAAACTTCCAGTTTTCCAAACAGCCTATTTCTCCTTTTTTTTTTTTACCGAATTCCCAATTATCCATTGGCTTGGAATAAAAATTTAAATAATGAAAACCTGGTAGTGGATCAGAAAATAAGGAATGTAAAAACAATAAAGGAGATGGAAAGAATCCTAAGCTATGAATAAAATGAAATTATAGAGTGGTTAAATAGTGAAGTATACATGGCCCTGGATATCAGATTTTAAATGATGATGACATTGGGGATGAGATTCATGATGAAAAAGAAATTAAAGAAAATGAAAAGCAATGCGCTGAAAATGATCCAGGTCCATCCCATAACGAAGCCTTTGAATGTTTGGAAACAGATATGAAATGGCTCGAACTGCAAAAGAACGTTCATCCTATTCAATAAGAAGAATTAGAGATAGGGCAGCATTGAAAAGAATGTCTTTGTTGAACCAAGCAACAATCAAAAGCTTTTTTCCTTAAATTATAATCTCTGCAGTTCTGAAAATGATAAAAAGAGAAAAAAAAGTGAAGGATAAAAATGTAAACAACAACATTTTTTTTTTTTTTTTTTTTTTTAGGCAAAAAGAAATAAAAAACAATTTTAACCATACCAGCACTAACTGATGCTTCCAGTCCTAAGCTTAGATAACGTATGAAGGTTTTAGTATAGTCAGAAACATACCTTAAATTGTCTGTCCATATATCCGAACTTTTGCTTATCCGAACTAGGGTCGGTCCCGACTTGTTCGGATAATCGGCGCTCTACTGTAATTGTTAAAAATTTGATGTGTTTTACTGAAAATCATTAAAGAATATATAGTACAGCAACAAAATGAATACTCGAACCTCCAATCTGTTTACTGTTGGATGAAACCGTGAAAGATCTCGCGATCGCAGCGGCCGTCCGAAGTGTTAAACTCCTCTAGTGTTGTTACACGCTAGTCGATTTCTTAAACTTTCGAATAAGTAACTATAATGATAGTTAGATGATTTTCTAAACCTACGGAACGATTGAACAATGTAAGGCTTTTTGGTACATTTCTGAGTTGTGTAGCAATTTCACATACAGGCAAATTGCAGAGACATTAGGGAGTCAATAACAAATTTAAAGTTTAATAGTTAAAATACTATTAAAGAACTTAAAATTTAATTGAAGTTAAAAAAATCAAGGAATTAAAATTTTAACTGTAGTTAAAAACTATATATAATATAAGTACAAAAAATATTTAAGAAAAAATAAATAATATATAATTATAAAGAAAGTAAAAAAAATATAAATAAGTGCTGAACAGTGCTGAGCAGCAGGGCGGCATTGAGGAGTTACCTAGTTGTGATCAACTTAACATCAATCTATTCTTTGAATGTCTTGTATAATTGCGAGCGATTGGAAAAAAAAAGCGCAATTTAAAACTACTTAAGAAGTAATTGACAATAAATTTAATGAAAATCAAAAAATTATAAATTTATAAAAAATATATAAAAGATTAAGAATTAAATATTAGATTTTTATACTTAAATCAAGATAAAACAGTAGTGGCTTAACAGTGGCTTAATAGTGTTTGCACTTTGAGGGGCTTCCGAATTTGTCAGCAACTTTACGCCCAGTCTATTCATGATTGTATTATAATGAGTGAGCCATTGGTGTAAAAATTCTAACTGTAGTATAATACTACTATAAAATTTTTTAAAAAAGAAAAATAATAAAAAATGGAAAAATACTTTTAAAAAAAAGTGGTGTTATATAGATGAAATTGTAAGTCTTAATGGTTAAGAAGACAATCGATGTGTTAAACTTATAGAATTCGGTTACTAAATTTTTACGGTGAGAACTTTCGTGATCTGATCTATTACTGTTCCAGTCAATAACTGAAGGCAAGGGACCTCCGATGGGTGCGCACCGCATTTTCGCGACACATAATAATAATAGTAATAATAATAAATAATAATAATAATAATAATCTTATTACATCTGCCAACAATACTCAGGTAATTGAGTCAGGATAATTGCTTAGTTATTTTTAAAAGTTTATGTTGCAAAGAAGAAAAAAATCTTAAATGCACTTTTGATTAATTAAAATATAAGACTAATATTTGTTTAAATTTTATTACAAAAATATTAAAGGAAGGAGAGCACAGTAGTAAATTCAATCGTTGAACCATAAAGCTGTTTCACGCTGAGGGAAAACCGTGAATGCATTTTTAAGAATAAAAGTAATGGAAAATTCCTGACCATTTCTTACTCCTATTACATCTGCCAACAATATTCAACATTACATGTTTTTCAGAAAGACTCGCTTTCCAATTTATAAAATATTAATGTATTCTTTAAGTTTTCTTTGAATATAACTAATAAGTACACTGTCGCTAAATTTGGAGAAATACCGATTTAGAATTACCCAATTTTAAAACTTAAAAAATCCAAAATTAAAATACATTTTAACGTTTGTTTGAATACGCATTTCAAGGAAATATATGTTAATGAAGGAATACATGTAGTGTGGATTTATTTTATTGCATTTTTTTGCGATATCGATTCGGATATTTTGCTGTCGGGATAACTTGAATTCATATAGTTCGTTTTTAATTATAATACCAATATGTACTGTAGAATTTATTTTTCAAAGTAAGAATGATATCAGTTTTTCATTGTACATTACAGCATATTTAATTTTAAAATACAAGTTTTTCATTTCGTATTTATTGTTGTTGTTGTTTGTTTAGAGAAACACATAATAATTTCCATATTGCTATAATCTATTGAGAAAAACGGGTTTAAAATACATACTCATTAAAATACAGTAATTTAAATAGATATTATTACCTTTACCCGTAAAGAACAAACTTAAAAAATGACTACTTACCTTTTATGATAATTATTTCCTTATCTTTCAGACGGCATTTCTTAAGTGTACATATTTTTAAACTGTTTTATGATAAAATTTTGTAATTCTTACAACGTTTCAAAAATGTCTCCCATTAAAAGTTTTGTGATCAAGAGTATGTAGCAGTTCTCGTAAATATATGATTTCATAGTGATTTGTAAAAGAGCTTTTTAACATTCTTTTCAATTTTAAGAGAGAAACACATTTTAGCTTCGACTGAAATACTTACGACCTTAAGCTGTCTACAGATGAATAATTTTTTAAATAATTTTTTTCATTGGTTGCTTCAATTACTTCATCTTTATAACGGTAAAAAATAAAAAAAAAAAAAAAAAAAATCCCTTTTAATTTAAAACCCCATCAAAATTGATAAATGGGCATCGATGCGAAAGTAAATTAAAAGATAGTAACAACTAATTCACGAAGGGGAGAAAATCGCTCTGTTAAAATCGTTGTTCCCTTGGAGTTACGGAAAGTTTCATTATTATTATTTTTTTTTTTAATGAATATGTTATTATTTAAAAACTCTTTCTTAAGAAAAAAGAAGAATGTGATTTTTAAAAAATTCATTTTAAATCTCTTGGAGTTAGAAAAGGCATCATTGAAAAAAATTATATTTTCAATGAATGTGTTAATATTTAACGCATCTTTCATAAGAGAAAAAAATAAATGTGATTTTTCAAAACTTATATTAATTCATATCTATTTATTATTTATTTTCCTTTTTATTATATATTAGTTCAAATTCATAAAAATAAATAAGCTTCTAAAATAATAAGAAATCATTCAAATAATAAATATTTATTCACAATTAATAAATATTTGTTTTTTTAACACTTTCCAACAAAGTTGAAAAGTGTTTATGAATTCGATTTGTCTGTCTCTCTATCCCTCCGTGCTCTAATTCGCGTAAATATTGTTCTATTGTCATTAAATTCATAGATGTTAGTGTATATAACTATGGCTTGTTAGGTATTGAAAATGAAGTGCATAGCATTTATGGTTTATTTACGCAGACACTGAAAAGAATTCCGCTGCATTACGGTCTATGGTGAAAATTCGTTTGCCGTGTATAATAATTACATTACACTATTTTAAATATACTGAAATTTATATATATCATTGAAGTGTACTACACGGCACTTATTGTAGATTTTAGTGTGCATACAATTTATTGTTTTACAGGGACACGAAAAAGAATTTGGTTATAGATAAAATTGAGCAATAATTGAACTACTGAAGCCTGTAAATAATAATTGCAGAAAAAGTGTTTTCAGTTGTAGTGCGAGTTTTTGATTGTTTTTTTTAATTACTTAGTGCGTATAAATTCTATAGATCGTATGTAGGGCTGCACAAAAGTTCTCAAATACATATCTGTTTATGCACGGAATATTGCTGAATGTAAAATCTCAACTGTGTATCCGGTTAACTGAACTAAATTTTGCGTACTATGTGGTATAGGGGAGAGTAGTAGTAGTAGTACACAGTGAGAAATGGTACACAGTGAGACAGCAGCCATTTTGACATAAGGTAAAGCCAGGAGAGTTCGTGCGATTGGAGAGATCGCGCACAAAGAGATTCGACGGAAAGGAGTAGCGTGCGCGCGCAGCAACTCCAGGTAGTTGTACAGCAGCATTAGTGCAGTGTCTACATGAATGTGCCCATTGATTGCACCGAGCGTCTTGAATAAAGCATTGCTATTTTGTTTTGTTTTTCCAAAGTAAGTGCTTGAATTTTCATAACTGTTCGTCAGAATTTTTACAGAGTGTCAGTAGTGCAATATATTTTAATTTTAAACGATTACTTATAAGCTACTAATGTAGACTAAGCATGCAAACACAAAAAATTCAATTTAGAAGTTGCCATGTTTAAATAAAAGGCTGCGCAATCTCTTCTACCAAAATAGAAGAGTTTGTGAATCTGTTATTTAGGAGAGATCACTCATTTCCCCATAAGTTTCAGTGCTAGGAGAGATTATGCAGCTTATTGGTAAATATTCATGAATTGCAAATTACGTGTAAAACATATGAATGAACCAATTTTGAAATAATTTTCGAAAAACACATAATTATCGAAACTAAATTTTGCAACAAATTAACTAGCTAAAAAATACTTTTGCAGATAAAAATTTTGTTAATAAAGTAATAATACAGTTGTTATTAAATTAATTTTATGCAATTATTTTCGTTAATAAATTAATAATATATTTGTTAATAAATTTATTATATATTTATATATATTTTTTAATTTATGAACAATTAATTTGCTAATAAATTAATTTTGTTAACTATAATACAATTTCTAATAAACACCTACAATGTTTTGGTAAAGCTTTCACCCATTCCAAGTATTTTAATGCCATCGAAATAAAAAAGAAAACAGAGTGCAACTAATATTACTAATCCACAAATTATACCTGAAAAAAGTCTTAAGAAAGATGCTGAAAAAAAAAAGTTGAACGTAAGATTCTTCCACAAAAAGTGGGATAAAAAAACGAAGGTCAAAGAGGATGAGTGCATAGAATGTCTGGAACTGTATAGAGACAATATGGACCAGAGACTGAATTGCTTGGGGAAGGTGATGCACGAAAGCTGCACTATTTACAACAATAAGTACAGCGATTGTGGACGATGACAACTTCGGTTAGCAAAATAAATACATTGGAACTGTGGAAATGAAAATGAAGTAATTTTCAAGTTAAACATGTTATTTTTTAATCTTAGTAGGGCTTGCCTTCTCTGATTTTTTTAACTATTGTTAAAATTCTTTCTTTTTTTTATTATTTAAATTTTAGGTTGAAATATTCACTACTAATACAATAATATTTACTCACCAAAAATTTACAACAATGTCATTTAAGTGTTATTATTATTGGTAACAATTTAATTGTAGTTCTTATTAATAACAATCTCCTTTAACCATGTGCGCAATTTATCCTACCCATATGCGCAATCTTACCAACACTGTAAGGAGAGATTGCGCAAAATAGTTTCCTGGTTTTATCACTGCTGTTCTATTAAATTACAGCATAACAACAAAATAACAATGGAAATGCATAAAAAACAAATGAAGTCAAAATTATTCATGCATAGTTTAGCAAAAGATTAATATTTAGATATTTTATTATTATCCTTTTGAAATGTGTGTAGGCTCTCCTAGTTTTACCTTATAGTTATAACTTTTTCTTCTATCTGGCACTGACACATAACCACCTCATCTTATGCAACACGTGGATGTAGTTTCGTCACTTCGGTTACTCGTCCAACAAAATAGTAAGTAATTCTTTATTTTACAGGGGTTAAAGTTACATAAACGTCCATTTTAGAGTTTATTTCCTTCATTATGGCACATATTTACTTAACCAAACCTAGCTAAATACAATGATAGACTATGACGACAAAACGACACAAGCATTCAAAGCGATAAAATTGATGATGAAACAGATGTGGTATCCATTTTGTTACAACGTAACGAAAGTACATAGTGAGACACACAGTTGTGGTACACAGTGAGTCGTGTCTCACTGTGTACACAAATGGTTCTAGACGATTCTTATGACGACGATGAATGATTTATGTTTCAGGAACTAGAACAGGAGCCTGCCGTTCGTGCTTATGTTCTTGTGGGATTTCATAATGTGTTCTATGTAGGAAAAATCTTAACCTATAAGGATGAAGATGGTGATTTTGAAGTTTATCTTCGAACAGTGTGAAAACGGCAGGCTTCATGCATCATGTTACAGATATGGCATCTGTTAATGAATCAGACACTTCTGTGGTACTGCTAGAACTACAATTCATGATAACAAAACAACTTTCAGGATACCATCGGTTTCCGATTTCCTTCGGATATTTGGATGTTCTTTTCGCTACACACTGCCATTGGTAGGCATACTCTTAAACCTTTATTTAAGAGGGATAACTATAGTTTAATTATCACAATCCATCATACGTATTAAGTTAAGCTCAAAATGTGTTAATAATTGTTAATAATATGTTTACCTGTAACTATTGAAATTTTCCTTGCATTATTACTATTGCTCTAGCAAAACTACTCGACCCCCAAAGTGTCAGATTAAACTTCAGGTGATAAACACGATTTCTGGCAATAGTTAACACATTATTACACTGAAAAAAAATTATGGATAGAGTGTAAAAATGTATGATTCATGAAAATATATACAATGTCTCACAGTGTACCATTTGTGGAGATATTTTTCGGACTGTTTATTTTAGTAGCAGCAATTGGTTTTTCAAATCTGTTAAGAGTTTTCTAAGTTATTTATTTAGACATCATACTGCACCTTAGTAAACTGTGAAGTTTTATTACAGCATTCCAAATGTGTTGGAAAGTGTATCATAGTCTATGCTGGACGCATGATTTTCGTTATTTTTTAAACATATTTTAGGTATACCGTGTCTGAAACTATTTCATTTCAGAATTTTTCCTCTAACTCTTGAAAAAAATACTCTATGACCTTAAAACCAAGCCTAGCACACATGGATGTTCCTAAAAATATAAATTCTTAAAGATTTTTGTAAGAGATTTTACACTTTACTTCACGTAACGATGAAACACATTTTTTGATTTCCCGAAACATATGCGACTTTATGTTGTCTACAGATGAATTATTTTTAAAAGGTTCTTTCAGTTTGTATTTTCAGTTACTCATCTCGATGGTTAGGAGAGACTGAGAAGGTTGACCACAGGGTAGAGTAAGACCATGGGGAAGGTTTGACTCACACTTCAGTTTTCATATTTAAAAGAATTTCAGAGTTTTGTCGATTAGTGGTAACCAAAGCTACTGAAATGTCTAAACAATAGTCTTTATTTCAAGCAGATAATTGGAACAGGTGTGAAAAAATTATTTATGAAGTGTTTTCAGCTTGAAAAGTGTATTTTTTAGAAACATGTTGTAAGATTTTCTCAGATAAAATATATCATGGAAATTTAACTAAGTGAGTTTTTAAAGTTAGTTAAGTGAGTGATCAAATCACTTTGTACAGCATGTAGACAAATTTCACCAAGATGAAGCCAAAGCTTTCGGCAACTAGTGTTGCCAGATCGAGTGTCACTAAATGTGGCTGTTTAAAACGAAATTTTTCACCTGTGACTTGAATTCTGTCTACACAGGTTTGTTTACTTTTCACATTTTCCTAAATATTTTTAATACTAATTAAACCATGTAGCATAAAGTTATTCTACCTTTTTAAAAACTGATTCCATCTCCTTTCAAATATTTCAATATAAAAAAAAATGTGTCAAGTCTCCCATATGTGGAAAGCCTTGACCCATTATTTTCTAATGATTAAAATGAATCATTTTTCAAGTTTCTTATATATTACACATATGCCGCTATTTTATTTTGATAACTGATTGTATAACGGATAAAATGATGCATGGAACTTTAATCTAGCTTCAGTATTTAAAAAATAAATAATCATTTTGTAAAAATTGCGTTCCTGTCTCCCATATTATATATTCATAATGCTGCATGATGAAAAGACTTCTGTTTTAATTTATAGTAGGAGAGCTGTTGAACATTTTTGAGTAGGTATTTGAGGCACCCTGAAAATTTGTGCAGCACTTCTTTTGTAATGCCTGAATACAAAATCGAATGTCTGGCTGAAGGTTCGTGGCCCAAAACCTGTGCCAGACACGTGTCAAGTGCCATTTTTTGACACTACCCCCAAAAAAGTATTTGAGGCACTCTGAGATTGAAACAGAATAATATTTATACTTAGAAAAAAATATTTTGAAAATGGCAGACACTTTAGTCGGCACAAAAACTGTGCCAGACACGTGTCAAGTGCCATTTTTTGTCTGGCACAGGTTTTGGGCCACGATCCTTCAGCCAGACATTCGATTTTGTATTCAGGCATTACAAAAGAAGTGTTGCACAAATTTTCAGGGTGCCTCAAATACCTTCCCTAAAATGTTTAACAGCTCTTGGACTATTAAAGACCTGCTAAAACGAATAATTGGGCAGTGTTTTATATTATTACTTTTACTCATAAATAACAAACTTGATATTTTTTTTATGATAAATTTCCCATTAGCTTTCAGATGGCACTTACAAAGTGTACATTAAAAAACTGTTTTATGATAAAAATTTGTGCATCTTATAACGTTTAAAAAAAATTTAAATACAGAGTATGTAGCAGTTTTCCTAATTTAATATGACTTCAGTGTTTCTTCTTTAGTGATTTGTAAAAGAGCTTTTAAATTTTAAATTGCAATTTTAAGAATGATATACATTTTAGCTCCGGCCGGAAGACGACTTTAAGCTCTCTACAGATGAATATATTTTTTAATAATTTTTCTCGTTGTTTGCTGCAATTACTACATCTTCAAAATTGTGCATGATAAAAAAAAAGCCCTTTTAATTTAAATCCCCATTACAATTGATAAATGGGCATCGATGCGAAAGCAATTCTCCAAGACAGCAGCAACTAATTCAAGAAGAGAAGAAAAGTGTGGACTAACGAAAAGGTTCATTAAAACATTTTAATTCTTATCTATTTATTATTTATTTTCATTTTTAATATTAATTCTATTTATAAATATAAATAAGCTTCTAAATTAACAAAAAAATCATTCACTAATAAATATTTATTCATTTTTCAAAACATTTTTTAGGTATACATTTTCAGCAATTATTTCATTTCAGAAACTTTTCCCAAATTATTGAAAAATACTCTGTGACTTTAAGACCAGAGCAAGTACATATTAATTTTTCTAAAAATGTCAATTCTTGAAGGTTTTGTAACATATTTTTTCCCTTTACTTAAGTTAAGAATTAAACAAATTTTCGATTTTTTGAAACATACGCGACTTTAAGTTGTCTTGAATTATTTTTAAAATGTTCGTTCAGTCTCAAAGTAATATTTTCATTTGCTCATCTCGAAAATTATATATCTTCAGAATGCTGCATGGTGAAAAGATGTTCTTTTTTAATTTAAGACAGTATTAAAATTAATAATTGGGCTGTGTTTTATATTTAATATAAGAATGAAATACATTTTAGTTTCAAAAGAGATATACACGACTTTAAACTGTCTTCAGTTGAATCATTCCTAAAATGTTCCTTTTCTTTTTAGAAAAACCCTTTTCAATTTAAACCTTCCATTAAAATTTAAAAACGGACTGCGATGCAAAAGCAAGTTTCGTGGGTAGTGACAACTAATTCAGGAGAGAAAAAACAGAACTTTGCTGAAACCGTCAGAATTAAGTCTTAATTTTCACTAAAGGTGCAATTTAGCTTCATGTCACATCACATTTTATTTCTGTTTACCTATAAAATACAAATGTATACAATTTTTACTACTAGAAGCTTAATATTTGTTCTATTTAGCATAATTATTTCAATATTCTGAAGATGATATTTTACTTCTTTTTTAACATATATTTAACTTTGATGTAAAAAAAAAATTCTGACTTGCATCTATTGCGCGCATCATTTCTCTTTCTTTCTAACCGATGACCAGGCCCCTACCTGCCGGTTCTCCCCAGCTGAACGGGTTTGATGTGTGGTATCGGGGCGGTGACCGTCTTATCACCACGTAGTGTCAATAAATCTGACGAGAGTCTAGATCTTCATCCTATCGACTGTGCCTACTGCTTAGATGTGACCTTAGTTAAAACGGTTACTTAACATTTTGATCTTGTTGTTTTGTACTTGCGCTTTTCTACACAAGTTGGCATCGTAATTTAGAACCTTGATCAGGTGACGAGACCTTCACCAGGCAAGGCACCTCCAGAAGTATAATTCACAGGTAACTTGGAGAACTTTGCACCCACGACGGATTTTACATGCACCAGGCGCCATTAGCGTAGATGGCGGACATCGACTGACTCCAAACCGATGACCAGACCCCTAGCTGCCAGATTTCTCTAGCCGAACGAGTATAGCTGCCAGGCATCGGGGCGGTTGTCCGCTTGGTCACCGCATGGCGGCCATCCAGTCGACCAATGTCCCGGCTGACCTAATTGTAGAGCCTGTAATAAGATCTGGCAAAGCAAATTATATGAAATTTGGCAGACATTTTCATTTTTATGCTAGAAATAATTTAGATTTCATTTTTTGTATTCTAATTGAATTGGTTATTTAAAATTAACATTTTGCCAAAAATAAAAATTATAAGATTTTCAAATTTAAATTTAAATTAAATTACCTTTTTATTTGCTTAAAAAATAAAGTAAACATTCAAGGTGCATAACTTTTAAAGCATTATCAATATTATTTGGAACTCCATAAACATTAGTTTTGCTAATGTCTTGCGCGCAATGGATGCCAATCAAAAAATAATCTCATTTTTTAAAACCGAAATTAAACATTAAAAGTATGTAAGAATGTTAAGTTGTAGAAAATTAATAGAATTATGCTACTTGGAACACAGAGTAAGCTGTCTGTGTTTAATTTTATGGATTTAAGTGTTATAGGGAATCAGAAACAGAATTACATGTGACATTAAGTTGAATTGCATCTTCAAGATTTTTAATGCACTTTAAATACAATTATATTTATCGACGAATGGGTTCATGTTTCACAGATCTGTTTTAAAAGAAAAAGCATGGATTCTTCATTGTTATTAAAAAATTTAATAATCATCTAAATATTGCTTATTCTCATTTTGAGACATTTTTTAGTTCTAATGTTAAATATATATTCGCTCACACACACAGAAATAAACTTTGTTTAACACGTTTTCCTTTAATTCAATCGCGATAAATTTTAAGTATTCTACGGGCATTCCATAATAACTGACAGTAAAATCATAAAAAATCAATAAATATATTTACATAAAAAAATACATCATTCTTCTTCAAAACAACTTCCCTTAGATGATATGCAACGGTTCCATCGTTCAACACACTTTTCAAAATAAGTAGAGAAGCCGTTTTCAGGAAGCTGCTTCAAAGAACCGTACAGCCTACACTTCTAAAATAACTTCAGAATCTGTTGTTGAATCTGTCAGAATCACTTGTTGCGTACTTGATAAGGGATCAAAATTATCCAAATTTCCTAAAGATAGTAATAACAGGTTATGAAACTTGGGTGCATCATTTTGAACCCCTTATGAAGCCTGCAACAAGTGATTCCGACAGATTCAACAACAGATTCTGAAATTATTTTAGCAGTGTAGGATTTTTTGAAGCAGCTTCCAGAAAACGGTTATTCTACTTGTTTTGAAAAGTGTGTTGAACGATGGGACTGTTACATATCATCTGAGAGAAGTTGTTTTGAAGAAGAAGAATGTATTTTTTGATGTAAATGTATTTTTCGATTTTTTTTATGATTTTACTCTCAGTTATTATGGAACGCACTTATATTTGGATATGTTTTGTTGACAAAATTTCTACGGTATTTTGTAAAACAATGCCTCGTTAAATACGTTTCACGCTAGTTCAAATATAAGTGTTCATCGTCATACGAAATTTTAGAGATTTGTTTTGATTTTCAACAGTTACTATTTAATTTTTTATAATTAAATTTAAAGAGCGAAATACATTTTAGCATTACGGGAAAAACATACGACGTTTAGCTGTCTACAAATGAATGATTTTTAAAGTGTTTCTTTACTGTGTATACTTCCAATTACTTCATCTTGGAAGGTTATAGACCTTAAGAATGTTGCATGGCAAAGAGAAAAAATTCCTTTCAGTTTAAACTCCCATTAAAATTGATAAATCGTTATCAGTGCGGAAACAAGTTTAAGAGGCAAGAGCAACTTATTCATGGGAAAATATTATACGGCTAAAAATGTTGCAACTATTTAATTATCAAGTTTCCTTAAACAAAATCGTTCTTAGTTAAAATTATACATTCAGTTTCCAAAAAGAAAAAAAAATCTTTGATTAATGCGTTTTTCTTTATTTCAAGCACTATTTCTTAACACTTTAGTGCGCACCTTTGCATATATTAAAACAGTGTTTTGAATTTAATAATTTTTTTATTCGTATCTATTTAATTCAAACCAGAAAATTAAAATAGCCATATTTGGTTTAATTAATAACAGACATTCTGTATTTAAATAAATCAAAATTAACCATTGAAACTTTCTAGTGTAAAGTCAGATTCTCTGGAGTACGTAATTTGTAGAACGTATTCTATCATGGGAATTAAAGGGTTAAAAGATAAGTTTTATAAAATAAATAATTATATAAAATAAGGTATATGGAGACATTCTTATTAAAATATTTACTAATTTGTAATATTTTAGTTTAAAATAGCCACACGACAATAGTTTTTAATTATATTGCAGATGTTCAACACAAGAAAAGTTTGACGCATTATATGAAAAATGTATCTCTGATTTTTTCCTTATTTTTCCAGTGTAATAAAACTTTCAGAGAATCATATATAATTTTTTCGAAGCAAAATAAAAAATCGCGCATTTAAGGGTTAAGTATTCTATTTTTGGATAATTTTTTTATACGGTTTCTACCACATTTCAGAAAAACAATCCCCCCTTCAAGTAATTTTCAAGTGTAACTATAAATCTTTAAAATCGTATGAAATTTTAGTAATTTGTACAGTACCTACTATTTTTGTTATAATTTAAAGTGTGAAAAGCAATTTATCTTTAGCATAAAGACATACGACTTTTAGCTGTCTACAGGTGAATGATTTTAAAAATGTTCCTTCTTTGTGTAATTGCGTTGCTTGACCTGGAGGGTTGTACATCTTAAAAATATTGCATGGCAAAGGAAAGAAAAAATACCTTTTAATTTAAACTTCCATTAAAATTGATAAGTTGTCATCGGAGCGAAAATAGGATTAAGAGAAGCAAAAGCAACAAATTCATGGAGAAAAAGTGTTCGGGTAAAACCGTTGCATCCATTTAGTTATCAAGGCTAATTAAACAAAATCGTTCTTAGTTCTGAAAGAAAAAAAAACTTTTATTAACACCATTTACTTTATTTCAAGCACTATTTCTTAATTATTTTTTTGATTTTTCTTCTTTTTGTAAGATTTCTACCGTATTTCAAAAAAAAAAAAAAAAAAAAAAATCTGATGAAGTAATTTTCAAGCCACAGTAAATATAAGTATTCATAATACTATGAAAGTTTACTGATTTAAACAACAGCTACTATTTATTTTTTTATTTCAATTTAAAGATTGAAAAACACTTTAGATTTATCCGAAAGACATACGACTTTTAGCTGCCTACAGAAAAAAAAAATGATTTTTAAAATGTTCCTTCTTCGTGTACATCCCATTACTCCATCCGGAGGGTTATACAACTTAAGAATGATGCATGGAAAAGGAAAGGAAAATCCTTTTTCATTTAAACTTCCATTAAAATTTATAAATGGTCATCGGTGCGAAAACAAGTTTAAGCGACAGTAGCAACTAATTCACTAAAACAAATATTCGCCTAAAACCGTTGCAATCATTTAGTTATCAAGCTTCATTATACAAAATCGTTCTTAGTCCTGATTAAATTTATAGATTGAACTTCCAAAATGAAAAGAAAAGTTTGAATAACACGTTTTATTTTATTTCAAGCGCTATTTCTTAAGTATTTTGTTTTTTGATACATTTTATTTGTGGGTGTCCTACAATATATCGAGAAAAAATTACATCAAGTAATTTTCAAGCAAGTGTACATAGTCGTATAACAGATTAGTAAATTTTACAGCAGCTACTATTTTGTTTTATTTCAATTTAAACCTTTTAGGAGCAATGTACTTGTACTCGTAAAAAGTTGAAATAATTGAATGACACCAGTATTTACAAGAAAATTTATTTGTAAACAAGTAAAAACATATTTATGCGTACTTAATAAAAGTGAAATTTTCATAAAAAAAAGTCGTGTGCCAATCTGGTATTTAGGGAGTAAAATATATGATGCCATAGCGGCATCACCGTGCTTCAAGGGGTTAAAGAGTGAAATAGAATTTATCTTTAGCCGAAAGACATATGACTTTTAGCTTCCTACAAATGAATGATTTTTTAAATGTTCCTTCTTTGTGTACTTCCAATTACTTCATCTAGAATCTAGAGGTTTATACATATTAAGAATGATGTATGTCAAGGAAAAGAAAAATCCCTTTTAATTTAAACTTCCATTAAAATTGATAAATGGTCAACGGTGCGAAAGCAGTAGTAACTAATTCGTAGAAAAAAAGTGTTCGGTTAAAAACGTCCCAGCCATTTAGTTATCAAGGTTCATTAAACAAAATAGTTCTTAGTTCTGATTATAATTATAGATTCAGCTTCCAAAAAGAAAAGAAAAAACTTCGATTAACAGGTTTTACTTTACTTTAATCGTTATTTATTACATATATATTTTTTATTAGTCTTTTTTTTTTTTTTTGTAAGATTTCTACCGTATTTCGAAAAAAATCTCCCATCAAGCAATTTCCAAGCCATTTTAAATATAAATATTTATAATCATAATTTTACTGATTTGCATTGCTACTATTTATTGATTTTTATTTCAATTTAAAGAGTGAAATACACTTTACATTTAGCCCAAAGACGTGCGACTTTTAGCTGTTTACAGGTGAATAATTTTTAACCCTTAAATGCCTGATTAAAAAAAAAATCATTTTAATAATGTTTTTCGGCTTTCATTTTTTAAATAAATTATGGGAACTATACTTTGAAAAATCATATTTTGTTTTAAGTATGGTTTACGGCTAAAAAAACTGTTTGTTACTAATCGGCAATACTGGTCTTTAATTGAAAAAAAAATAATTTTCCTCCATAAAATTCTATAATATTATACACACAAGAATTTTAGAAACTATGATAAGGAATAAATTTTACTTGCTCACTGCAGACTAAAATAGGGTATTTCACAAGCTTCCAAACAAAACAAAAAGAACATGTAACAACAATTCAAAAAATAAATCTATCTTTATTCTTAAACAGCACAAGTGTTGCCATCTACATGTTGAAAATCGATTTAATAATATTTTCAGAATGTATTTTAATGGCAACATTAGACATTATAGCTTCAAAATTATTCTAATAGTATTTTAGAAGCCTAAATTGGGTATGTTGCCGAAAAGTAACACCTGGCATTTAAGGGTTAAAATGTTCTTTTTTTGTGTACCTCCTATTACTTCATCTGGATGGTTATACATATTAAAAATACTGCATGGCAAATAAAAGAAAAATCCCTTTTTATTTAAACTTTCATTCAAATTGATAAATGGTCATTGCTGCGAAAACAAACTTAAGAGACAGTAGCAACTAATTCATTAAAAAAAAGTATTCGGCTAAAACCGTTGCTTTCATTTACACTGCTCAAAAAAATTAGGGGAGCAAGCAAAAAAGTGACGAAAACAGTGCAAGGAAGCCATGTATGGGCATAAAAGGTTAGTACACGTATATCAATGCGCAATACAGAAAAAAAGACGCAAAAATTGTAAGGGAGCTTTTATTCTTTGAAAAGATGAAAAGAACATGGAAAGATAGTTTAGGGCCACAATTTGTTTTCATGTAAATGATTAAAAAAAAGTATTGTTTAGAAATGATGCAAGATTTTTAATATGGCGTGTGGTCTCCTCGAACAGCTAAGACTGCTGCACACCTGTTTTCCATGGATGCTATGAGGTTATCGATAAGAATTTGGAGAATACTGTTCCACTGCTCAAGAATTGCAATCTCTAAGTCCTGGACAGTAAAAGGAGGCCTTGGTCTCGCAGCAATGCGTCATCTGAGTATGTCCCAAACATGCTCGATCGGATTTAGGTCAAGAGAGCATGTTGGTCTTTCCATACGCTCTATTGATTTAGCTCCAAGCATGATAACCACAAGACGAACTGTATGAAGTTTGGCATTATCATGCATGGAAAAAAAGAGTTCACTAATTTCTGCATCATAAAATACGACATGAGGTCTCAGTATCTCGTCTGTATAACTTCGGATCGTCAAAGTGTCATTCCGAATGATATGCAGGCCCGTACGTCCACCTATGCTGATTGCAGCCCATAGCATCAACCCACCTCGTCTGTAATGTGATCTTTCATGAACGAATGTGGGATTATTTTGAGTGCCTCTTTCTCTCTATGCCAAAACACATCAGATGTCACATCCAGACTGAATCGGGATTCGTCTGTAAAGAGAATTTGACTTGCGACAACGTTGCTTCCAAACTCGATATTCAGTTCCCCAACTTCTTTGGGCTGCACAGTGGCTTGAGGTCAACGGAATACAGAACATTGGCTTACGTGCATAGAGACCACCTTTATGAAGCCTTTTCGGACTGTTTGGCTAGACACCCTTCGTCCTGTGGCCAAGAACAACTGTGTTTCCAGCTGAGTAGCATTGTCCTTTCCGTCTCGACGAGCTGTTAACAGGGTATATCTGTCATCAGTTTCTATATTAGCACATTTTCCACCATGCACTTGTCGATGACTACCATTCCATGTGGCTTGGAATCGATTCCACAGCCTTTCATGGACACTTCTTGCGACTCCAACAACGTACACTACATTTCGTTGTGTTTCCGCAAATTCAACTGTCCCGATAACACACTAAGTAATGTATTGCGGTATATCATGTTGTTGTGATATTTTCAAGCCACTTTTTCTCAAAACACAAGCTGATCAATTGAATTTTATAACTGAGGCAGTGAAACGGACGTTTCTTCAAAATCCCGATTTCTGCACTTGTCTCCTTTTTCTAGTTTTTGACGTCATAAACTTTAATTTACATGTGAAGTTTTCTTTATTTGTTTTCTACAACACTTTAAATCATGGATGTTTTATTTTACGTTAGTTATCGGTGTAAATATTTGCGTAATTTCGTTATAACCATGTGCTGACCTAATTGTTTTGAGCAGTGTAGTTATCATGGTTCATTATACAAAATCGTACTTAGTGCTGAATATATTTATAGATTGAGTTTCCAAAAAGAAAAAAAAAGTTTGAATAGCGCGTATTATTTTACTACAAGCGCTATTTCTTAAATATTCTGTTTTTTGGATACGTTTTATTTGTGGGTTTTCTACCATATTTCAAAAAAAGAAAAAAAAAACTCTCACATCAAGAATTTTTAAGACTGTGTAAATATAATTTTTCATAATCGTATGAAATTTTAGTAATTTGTAATGCAGCTGCTATTTGTTTTTTTCCTATTTTAAAAGTGATATACAATTTATCTTTAGCCGAAAGACATGCGACTTTTAGCTGTCTACAGATGACTGATTTTTAAAATGTTATTTCTCTGTGTACTTCCAATTACTTCATCTGGAGGATTATACATCTTAAGAATGCTGCATGGCAAAGAAAAGAAAAATCCCTTTTTATTTAAAATCCCATTGAAATTTATAAATGTCATAAGAACGAAAACAAGTTTAAGAGGCAGTAGCAACTAATTCATGGAAAAAAGGATTTGGCTAAATCCGTTGCAGCCACTTAGTTATCAAGGTTCTTAACACACAATCGCTTTAGGTTCTGATTATAATTATAGATTCAGCTATATATTCAGCAAAAAAGAAAAAAAACTTTGATTAACACGTTTTACTTTTTTTAAGTTCTATTTCATAAGTATTCTGTTTTTGGATTAGTTTTATTTGTAAGTTTTCTACCATATTTCGAAAAAAAAAAATCTCTCATCAAGTATTTTTAAAGCCACTGTAAATGTAAGTGTTTATAATCGTATGAAATTTTAGTGATTTGTACCGCGCGGCTATTTATTTTTTTTTTATTTCAATTTAAAGTGCGAAATACACTTTATTAGCTTTAATCGAAAGACATAAGACTTTTAGCTGTCGACAGATGAATAATTTTGTTTAAAGTGTTCCTTATCTGTGTACTTCCAATTACTTCTTCTGGAGGATTAGATAAGAATAATTCATGGCAAATAGAGAAAAATCCTTTTCAATTTAACTTCCTTTAAAATTGATAAATGGTCATCGGTGCGAAAACAAGTTTAAAAGGCAGTAGCACCTAATTCATGGAAACAAGTATTCGGCTAAATCCGTTACAGCCATTTAGTTATCAAGGTTCATTAAACAAAACCGTTTTTAGTTCTGATTATAATCATAGATTCAGCTTACAAAAAAGAACTTTGATTAACACATTTAACTTTATTTTAAAAGCGCTATTTCTTAAGTATTCTGTTTTTGGATACGTTTTATCGGTAGGTTTTCTACCATATTTCGAAAAAAAAAATCTCTCCTCAAGTAATTTTTAAAAAAACTGTAAATATGTTTACAATCGTATGAAATTTATTGATTTTCAGCGCAGCTGCTATTTATTTTTTCTTATTTGAATTTAAAGAGTGAAATACATTTTAGCTTTATCAGAAAATAATACGACTTATGTGTCTACAGGTAGATGAATTCTTAAATTTTCCTTCTCTGTGTACTTCCAATTACAGTAGAACCTCTTTTATCCGAAATTCTTTTAACCAAAACTCTTGATTAACCGAAACTCTCGTTTAACCGAAATCCAATTTTAAAGATTTTTTACTATCATATTCCTTGTGTTCAAAATCCATTTTGAAAGCTTTTTTTTAACTATCACATTCCTTGTGTGCAAGCTGTATTTTCCGAACTACGAGTACATATAAATATTTTCGATCCCCTTTCTTAGAGTTCCTTTGGATTTTACCCGAGCTCCAGTAAGCTGCGGAGTGGAACGAAGAAAACGGTCAAATTAGCAATTCTGAAGCATTTGAATGGTTTGGAATGGCTGGAGAAGGCAGAAGGAATGTGATACTGGTGAACTAATAATATTAAAAACGCCGTGACAAGCAGAGGCAATCGAAGCTTCAAAGCAGAGGCAATCGAAACTGCGACAAACAAAATATTTTTTCAAACCCTTGAGATCTATGTAAAGTGTACTTAATTTAAAAATTAAAATTCAGGGGATTTATTCTTGTTTCTATTTCTATTGCATTATTTTTATTAGGCACTTGTTACCATAATAATAAATAATGCATATATTTCTTCTTAATCTTAAAATTGAAGCATTCTCGATTATTCGAAAATTTCGATTTTCCGAAAGATGGTCGGCCCCAATTACTTCGGATAATTGAGGTTCTACTGTACTTAATCTGGAGGGTAAGAATCATAAGAATGCTGCATGGTAAAAAAAAAAAAAATCATTTTTAATTTAAACTCCGATTAAAATTGATGAACGCCCATCGGTGTAAAACAAGTTTAAGAGATAATAAGATCTAATTCACTGAAAGAAAGTACTTTGCTAAAACCGTTGCAGCTATTTAGTTATCATGATTCATTAAACTAAATCGTTCTTTTTGAAAATTGTGCTCATATTAACTACTACATATGAAGAGGGAAAAAATAAGTTAACTTTTTTTTAATCTTTATTTATGTTTTAAAAATGTATTTTTAATTTTGGTTTTTATTTTCTAGTCTTTTAAATTATTTTCCTAATTGAAAAATTAGCTTGAATGGCTTTTTTTTTGCAAGTTGTGTTATTATTTGCATAATTATTTCATAAAATATAGTTACATATATTTGTATAACTTGCATGTATCTTAGAAATATGGGAAGTCATATTTAGAAAATGTAGTTTAAATGAATTTTTTAAAAAAGATGGTAATGGCCTTTTTTATGTACGGGGCGATATTAATAGGTCTTCCCTATGAATACACGTAATATTTTTATTTTATAAAGCTTAAAGAATTACTAATTTATTGCTTTGAAACAACGGTATTTATTAAGAAATAAATTTTCAATTTAACTTTTTGGCACAATTTTATAGTTGAATATATTTTATTTTTAGCTCAATAATGATTAGGGATACTTCTTAAAACTAGAATCGTCGTCCTAAGTGACAGAGTCGCCAATGTTACTTTAATTTGTTTAAAAAAGTAACATTGCGTGCATTATATATTATTGCCGAAACGTCAGTGAAGGCTTACTGTGGAGACACGAAAAGTTTTGGTTTCCGTTAGTCTGTCTCTCTGTTAGTCTGTCTGTCTGTTCCGCGATAACTACCGCAAAAAGCATCCGATCGGCTTGAAATTCCCTGGGCATGTTGATGAGCTCCCCGGATTTAGCTGTATAGTTTTGGGTTAAATTTGGTTCATTCGTTCGGAATATACAGAACATTTTATTTTGTGATATAATGCTTTTCTATGGGAAGTCAGACGATTTTCAAATTTTCATTTGTTGAAAGAAATCGCTCATATGAATAATAGATTTAAATGGTAAATTTTGGATGCTGAAATTTTTAAATAAGAGTATTAAATTATTCTTATTAGTTTGCAATTTTGTCAAAACATTTGTCAGAGCTTTTAAATTAGGTGTATAACTTATGATAGAATTTTATACATGTGTTCGAATAATATAAAACATTTTATTTTATGAATTTACTTATATTTCATTTTTTCTTTTAACCGTTGCGTAGCAACAGCATCTCATCTAAAAATATCATAAATGTGAAAGTATGTATGGTTTTTTGAAGTCAAATCAAAGCAAAAGGAATGAATTAATGAATGCCTTTGTATAGATATTTGCATATAGATTTATTTAAACGCAGAAATGAAAATAGTATTTATATACTATATAGAATAATATTTTCATTTATTTATTCAACTATTTGATTATAAATGAAAAAGTTCGTTATTTTCATACAGAATAAACTGACATTATTCTGTTAAATTTTATAAACTTTATTGTTGCCAAAAAAAATGAATAACAATTTCTCCCAAAGAGTTAATTTTAATTTGTAAGATTTTCACGTGCAAAAGAAAAATGGAATAAGCAAATAAAAAATAAAAAAAGGATATATAGGACAGGAATGAATACATATAAACATTTCACACTAAATACCACCTAAAATAGTTTTTGTAGCAGTATTTTCCCAGCACTACGAAGAAAGATTCCTCGATTTACACGATTTTACTTGGCCTTCCTTTTCTCATTCTTTGCGATTTCATTTTCGCAATTGCGTGCATTAATTGGCACAAAATTTTACATTTTTATGACTGAGATATATGTAAGGCCATACAAATAAGAAATTCCGTATTGTCTCCTATAAAATGTGATAAAGTGTTGGTTAATCATATATGTTTTTATTAAGAGGAGCAGAGCTGCCAAGCCTCCGGCGTTCTGGATACCAGTATTTTAATACAGAAAATGTTACTTTATTTAATTGAAACATTTGCGCGATTTAAAAGAACATTTTCTCTAAGATAATAGTGATGTGCAAGAAGCTTGAGACTTGGTTTGTCTGGTGGGGAGTGAAATGTTTTACTTAATGCATTTATCTCTATTTTAATGCTACGCGAACAACGTCCGTGTAACAGCTTGTAGAGTGTAAAATAAATTAAATTATTAAAATAATCCTTATTACGAAAAATGAAACAGAAAGTCCGGCTAAGGGAAATGAAATGTTAGTTAACCTTTCGTAATTTGACCTGAACATAGGTTTGCGTCAAATTTCAACGGTATTTGTAACATCACGATTTTAAATTAAATGTAGATACTATTAAAAGAAAATCACAAAAAATACTTAAAGGCGCCAAATCATGTTTATCTATTTAACGATGATGAATTATTAACTGTTAGGTTTAGAAGCCCCCCTACTTTAGGGTGATTTTAGTAAGTTAATGCTATCGAGTACATTTTTTGATATTTAGATTAGATCTTAGATATAAATATTGCAGAATGGTAATCAAAATTATTTTTTTATAAACAAAATTTATAAAGGTATCAGATTTCTAAATTAGATGTTTCAGTTTATATTTCCAAAAGTTCTTTATCCATTAGATACAGGTATTTGTGGTTAGCAGGCAAGTAAATACTGCTGTTTGGATATTAGGATAACGTAAAATGCTTGACAGAATTATTGCTTATCCTTATAAATCGCAGTGTAAAAAGAAATCTAAGATATAGGGTAATCATTAACTCAATCAGTAGAAAATTACAAATGCAAAATAAATTACACAACGGGGGGTTCAGGGGGGCAGAGCCCCCCCTGAAGAAATTTGCTTTATTATATAAAAATTACTAGAATAAGTAGCTCGTGAGAATTTCAGAATATCCTTACATAACAACGTGTTTAATTTAACGCTTTTAATGTCTGAAACCATCGAAATATTTTTTTTCCTTTTATAAATGTTTCTGTAATTTAAATAGTTTAAATTTTGTTTTTGTAGAAAGATTAATATTACGCAAAGTTTGATAAAAACAATGAGTTGCAGAGATGACGTTGAGGCTCTTGATCTGCAGATTTACTAGTATGGTAGATGTTACGGGATCGGCATTATTTATTTTTGTTCAAAATCACGCGATCAGAGATGAAAAATGTAAAGAAAAAACAATTGACTTGAAATGACATTTATTTTTTGTTTTTGCGCGTTCACATGTTATTGTCGCTGGTTAAAAAAGAAAAAGGGACAAGTGTTGATGTATTCTGTGGCAACTTCTTATATTTTTGTAGATTCAAGTAAGAAAGAAAATAAATGCTGGTAGCTTGTTTTTTAGAGTTATTATTACTAAGTTTTGAAGTTATCTCACCGTAGGAGTTGTTCCATAAAAACTACAACTATACGAGCACAAAGGTGCTAATGTGAGTATGGTTTAAGTTTAAAATATAAAGTTTATTAAAAGTCTTTCATTCGTAGAATTTAAAAGTAAACAAAAATCTGCTTTGCGTGGTACGTTTTGTGGATTTTTTACATTAGTGGCGTCCGCCGGTACAGGACCTGAGTTTAAACAAGGTTATCTATCACACGTAGTTTAAAAGGTGTTAATAAAAAAAATTAAATGAAATAAAGATTTTCCATGATGTTTAAGTTGGTTAAAGGTTTTAAAAAGGAAGATTATATCTTCGTAGCCGAGCAATTAGGTGAAATAGCAGCACCAACGGCTTCACTTGTGGCACTTAAAGATTTAATTTTGAATTGTAAGGCATATAAAGATGATCCTGAATTTGTACAGAGCGTTTTAGAAAATGCCGTTTCAGAAAGAAAGGAAAAGGAAAAATTAGAGAGACAGTCAAAGGAAAAAGATGAAGCATTGAATATGGAATTACAAGCAAAGATTGAAGGCAAAAAGTTAAAATTGGCGCACGAGTTAGAATTGGCGAAACTTCAGTCAGCAGTAAACAGCCAAGGTGGAGCTCTTAATCCAATTAACGATAGTTATGCAATGAGAAGAAAGTTTACACTGCCTAAATTAGAATTCAGAAAGTTTGGCGGTGAAATAATAGACTGGTTACCGTTTTGGTGTCAATTTAGACAAATTGATGAAGATACAGAAATAGCACCAGAAGATAAATTTCAGTACTTGGTGCAAGCAACAGTTGCCGGCTCCCGAGCAAGAGAAGTGGTAGAGAGTTTCCCGCCAAGTGGCACTAATTACGCCAAGGCAATTGAGAGTTTAAAAATCCGTTTTGGTAGAGAAGATATATTGGTAGAAGTCTACGTGAGAGAACTACTCAAATTAATAATATCAGTACAAACGAAGGGAAAATTCTCGTTGACATCGTTATATGATAAATTGGAATTATATTTACGAGCCTTAGATACATTAGGTGTCACAACTGACAAATGTGCATCAATTTTATATCCATTAGTTGAGTCCTGTTTTCCAGCAGAATTTCTAAAAGCGTGGAATCGCACGAACATATCGTCTGAGAAAACTGAGGCACAGGACAGATTAAATAGTCTGATGCAGTTTTTGCGAACTGAAGTAGAAGGTGAAGAAAGGGTGTCACTCGCCGTAGCTGGTTTTGGATTAGCTAAAAGTGAAGACCGTAAATATGTCGCAAAAAGGAATCACCGTAATTTTGAACATAAAACCGGTAAAACTTTGACAGCGGCAGGTCTGTTGACTACCTCTTCCGTAACAAAGAAAAAAGGAGTCTGCATTTTTTGCCAGGGAAGAAATGCAAGTTCGGAATGCTTTTCTGCGAGAAAATTAAACTTAGCGGAAATACAAAAAATCGCCAAGGAGAAAAGATGCTGCTTCATATGTTTAGTACCAGAACATACCGCTAAAAGATGCCGAGCGATGGTGAAATGTATTATTTGTAATAAGCGGCATGTGCCATTACTATGCGATCAACGTAAGTCATCCGGTAAAGATACTCAAGAGGGAGCTGAGGAGAAGTCTAAAAGAGATGAAGTGAATATGACAAATATTAGTAAGAAGAGCGCCAAAGTGTTCTTGCAGACCTTGAAGGTGAAGCTAGTTTCTGAAAGTAAACAGAAGATTGTTCGTTTATTGTTAGATTCAGCATCACAGAAATCGTATATATTAAAAAGTGTGGCGGAAGAAATGAATTACAAGCCTATTCGGCAAGAAAAGATAATACATTCTCTGTTTGGCGACATTACTACTCAAGAATGCCAACACAACTGTTACAAAATAAGAGTTAGAGATTTGAGCGAAGAATTCAGGTGTAATTTCGAAGTACGAGATCAAGTTAGCATATGCGGAGATATTCAACCCGTTACACAGGGGCCATGGTTACAAGAATTAAAGGAAAGTGGCATCATGTTAAGTGATGTGAGTCAATGTTGTGGTAGTATAGAAGTTTTAATTGGAGCTGATGTTATGGGGAAAATGTTAACTGGTAAAAGAAAAATATTGTCTTCTGGTTTAGTTGCAGTGGAAACATATCTTGGATGGACATTAATGGGAAAAGCACCATGTGAAAAGCCATATTCATCCGAAAACTTGGCGATGACAGTAACATCAATGTTTGTAAAAGAAGCGGATATCTCAAACCTATGGAGACTTGACTTAATCGGAATTACAGATCCCATAGAGAAGAAGTCAAGAGAAGAGATAGATCGCCAAACTAAGGAGCATTTCTTCGAAACAGTAAAAATAAACGATGAAAATCGGTATGAGATTTGTCTTCCTTGGGCTGAGGACATAACAACACTGCCAAATAACTTTAAGTTGGCGATGAAACGTTTGGAAGGCATCACCTCAAAGTTAATCGCCAAGAACATGTTTCAACAATACGAGAATGTTTTTAATGATTGGATTAACGAAGGTATTATAGAGGAAGTTCCTTCTTACGAAACGAAATCTTATGGGAATTACTTGCCGCATCATTCAGTCATAAAAGAGAGTAGTACTACAACCCCGATCCGTCCTGTATTTGATGCGTCAGCAAGATTAGCAAATTATCCATCTCTGAATCAATGCCTACAATGTGGACCCAACTTGATCGAGCTCATTCCAGATGTTCTTCTACGCTTTCGAGAAAGAAAACTTGGTGTAATTGCAGATATTAGGAAAGCTTTTTTACAGATCAGCATTTGTGAGAAAGATAGAAATTTCCTACGTTTTTTGTGGTGGAAGGACTTAAAGGAAAAGAAATTAATGACATTCAGGCATACCCGAGTAGTATTCGGTGTGAAATGCAGTCCATTTCTTCTTTCATCTGTCATTGAATATCACATCCGAAGGGCTCCAGATTTCTCTGAAAGTTTTAAAGATAGATTGTTGCACAGTTTTTATGTGGATAATGTCGTAACCAGTGTAAATAGCGAAGAAGAATTGAAACATTTCATCGAAGATGCGAGGATGCTCATGGCGAAAGGCAGTTTTGATCTAAGACAGTGGGAGTACACAGGTGATCGCCAAGAAACGCCAAACACGAATGAAACTAACGTCTTAGGACTTGTTTGGAATAAGGAATCCGACATGTTGAAAATCAACCTAAGTTGGCTACAAGATTTTGACACAGAAAAGATCACCAAACGCAGTATGTTGTCAGCTGTGCATAAAATATTTGATCCCTTTGGTTTTACGTCGCCAGTCATGATTTGTCCGAAAATAATGTTGCAAAAAGCCTGGAAATTAGGTTTTAAATGGGATGAAGAGATAACTGGTGAGTTACGTAAAGAATTTTTACTATGGTTTCAAGAGCTAACAGTTTTGAAGGATATAGAGATCCCAAGATACATGAAAATGACTCCAGGAAACATAGAAGCGTGTGCACTTCACACATTTGTAGATGGAAGTAAAGATGCTTACGCAACAGTTATATTCCTTAGAATAGAAATTGGAAGCCAAGTCGAGTTAGTTTTTATAGCAGCCAAATCAACAGTTGCACCTTTGAAGAACGTCACAATACCAAGAATGGAATTATTGGCGGCAACTATGGGAACTCGTTTGGGGCAAACTATCGTAGATGCCCTCGGTTGGGAAAAGATGAAGAGATATTATTGGAGTGATTCATCTACAGTACTCGCTTGGATATCCAGAGATGTCAATTGGTCAGTATTTGTGCGAAATCGAGTTCTAGAGATCAGAAGATTAAGCAGTCCTTCATCATGGATCTATGTGCCAAGTGATAAAAATCCTGCAGATTTGCTAACTCGTGGATGTAAAGCGAGACAGCTAGCTGCCAGGAGATGGTGGGAGGGTCCAGCTTGGTTGAGAGATTCAGCAGAGTTTGAAAAATATACGAACTCTAGTGATCAAGACTATGACGAAGATGAAATTCGGAAGGAACGAATAAAGTCAGTTTCCATGATAACGAATTCTGATGTTAAACAAGATGGTTGGTATTACAGATATTTCTCGAGTTATGTAAAAATCATACGGATGGTCGCATGGATATTACGTTTTAGGCATAACTGCAGAAGTACCGAAGTGAAAAGAGGAGGAGACCTGACGTCATCTGAATTTAAAGAAGCTGAATTAAAGACTCTACGTATGATTAAGAAAGAAGCGTTTTTTTCCCGAGAATGATAACAGATTGAGAACTTTACAAACATGGAAAGATGAACAAGATATAATTCGACTGGAGACTAAAATAACGTACAGGAAAGACAATGAAGATTTTCTGAAACCTATAGTCCTGCCAGCAAAACATGAAGTTGTAAAACGACTCATATATCATGTACATGTAAAACATTGTCACGCTGGATTACAGATTCTACTTAATTTATTGAGAGAAAAATACTGGATACTTAATGGTCGTATAAATATAAAACAAGTGTTAGCACAGTGTGTTGTCTGCAAACGCTTCAGTGGGAAGAGTTTATGGAGAGACAGTGCGCCTCTACCGGAAAATAGAATAAAGGATGCTAACGTATTTCAGATCACAGGTGTAGACATGGCGGGTCCGTTAAACTTGAAGAAAATTGAGAAATCTTGGATATTGATATTTTCCTGCGCAATATACAGAGCAGTGCATTTAGAGCTAGTGACCGCTGCTTCGACTGAGGCATTTTTGATGGGACTCAGACGATTCGTAGCACGGAGAGGAAGGTGCGCTGTCATTTATTCTGACAACGGCACAAACTTCACTGGATCAGCTAATTTATTGAAAAGCCTAGATTGGTCACGAATACAAAAATACAGTTCTGTTAATGCTATTGATTGGAAATTTAATCCACCAACCGCAGCGTGGTGGGGTGGCTTTTGGGAAAGGCTTATCAGAATAATGAAAGATCTTCTCAAAAGAGTATTAGGTCATGCTTACCTCACTTATGAAGAAATGAACACAATTTTGACAGATGTGGAAAGTGTAATAAATGCAAGACCGCTAACATACCTTTCGGGAGACGCAACTGTGAAACCTATCTCCCCATCTATGTTTCTGCAGAGTATAGAAGAATGCAATCTTTCAGACCTGGATGTTGTGGAACAAAAATCATTAAGCAAGATATAGTATCGGCAGTCATTACAAAAAGAATTGAAGGATCGCTTCAGGTCCGAATATTTAGGTGCATTAATTGAAAGAGCAAGGAACAAACACCAAGAGCAAATTATAGCTGTAGGGGATGTTGTATTGATCGGATCTGATAATAAAAAGAGAACTGATTGGCCTTTAGGTCGAATTACAGAACTTATACCTGGTAGAGACAAGAAAGTTCGACTCGTAAGAGTTCAAACATCACAACATGAGCTTTTACGACCTATACAAAGAATATATCCACTAGAGATAGCTTCGTCTACTGACTGTCCGAAACCAAAGATTTCTCACAATCCAGTGAAAATACTTAACAAAGCTACAATTTTGGATGTATCCTCAAGCAAGGAATCTCCTAGACACAGCAGGGCTGGAAGGATACTGAAAATTCCTGAAAGACTGAATTTATAGCAAGTGACTTTGTCAATTTCTCTACGTTTAAAATTAGTTCTGATTATACAAGGTAATCAGAAGGTGGGAGGATGTTACGGGATCGGCATTATTTATTTTTGTTCAAAATCACGCGATCAGAGATGAAAAATGTAAAGAAAAAACAATTGACTTGAAATGACATTTATTATTTTGTTTTTGCGCGTTCACATGTTATTGTCGCTGGTTAAAAAAGAAAAAGGGACAAGTTTTGATGTATTCTGTGGCAACTTCTTATATTTTTGTAGATTCAAGTAAGAAAGAAAATAAATGCTGGTAGCTTGTTTTTTAGAGTTATTATTACTAAGTTTTGAAGTTATCTCACCGTAGGAGTTGTTCCATAAAAACTACAACTATACGAGCACAAAGGTGCTAATGTGAGTATGGTTTAAGTTTAAAATATAAAGTTTATTAAAAGTCTTTCATTCGTAGAATTTAAAAGTAAACAAAAATCTGCTTTGCGTGGTACGTTTTGTGGATTTTTTACAGTATTCGCGAACAAAAAAAAAAAATGTTTCTTATACTGCGAAAATATGGTATACGCACGAACGGAAATGTAAACTAACCTCTTCAGAATTAGCCGTGATTCTGAAAAGCGGTCCTTATCTTTAGAAACATTAGAAACCAATATATTTTCGAGATTCAAATCAGCATTTATAAGAACAAAGTTTCTTTAGCTGCCACAGATTTTCGAAAACGTTTCCGTGTAGTTTTTATGTTGTATTAATCAGTTCTCTAAAAACCGTGTTATCAGTTTTTAGAGTGTTATTCATTATTTCAATAAAAATTTTCAGCTGCGTAATTGAGTTTATAAATGCAAAACTAACAAAATAATGCCAATTTAAATTTATTGCTAAAACTGTTAATTTTTTATGTTTATCCCTAAAACACGAATGTTGAACATGAACATTTTATTTTAGAATCAATAGCATCCTAAAAACAGTTTTTCGGACTTAAGAAAATTGATTCAAACAATATAAAACTACCCAGATATGTTTATGATAATCAGTGGTAAGGAAACAAATATTGTTTGTATAAATCCTTTGTTAAATAGCGAAATATATTGGGTTCTGAGATTTTTAAAGATAAATAAATCTTTGGAATTTATGAATAATACGCAAGAGATTATTGCATATTATCGCTTCTGGTTATATTATATTTCAATGATTAAAGAACACTTGTCTTTTTTTTTTTCGCAGTGTATTAAAAGTATAGTTGTAATTTCTATAGTGTTAAAAAAAGAAATGTTTCTTGATCTACTTTTTAAATTTCTTACGGTTTACGAAAAAATAACTTCTAAAGATTTACCCGAGATAACGGAATTCCTTTAACTGTAAGAACTATTGAAAACAATATATTTCGGAGATTTAAAAAAGTGAAACAAAATATTTGAAAATGTTTCCGTAACGTTAAATCTTTTAGGATTTATGGATAATACGCAAGAGGTTATTGCATATTATCGCTTCTGATTATATTATATTTCAATGATTAAAAAACAATTGTCTTTTTTTTTTCGCAGTGTATTAAAAGTATAGTCGTAATTTCTATAGTGTTAAAAAAAGAAATGTTTCTTGATCTACTTTTTAATTTCTTACGGTTTACAAAAAAATAATTTCTAAAGATTTACCCGAGATAACGGAATTCCTTTTAACTGTAAGATCTTTTTAAAACAATATCTTTCCGAGATTTAAAAAAATGAAACGAAATATTTGAAAACGTTTCCGTAATGTTAAAGTTGATATAATTAAATAATCATGTTCCCTGTACTTTAAAATATTTATTTGAGAATCCCTAATCTCTGTAAAACTATTTCTGCCATGAAAATTATGATGTTCCATCAAGCATAAATCTTTTAAATGAATGAGCTTGCATTTAACAGTTTTCTGGAGTGGGATTTATTTTATTTTATTTTTATTTTTATTTTTTTTTATTTATTTTTTTTTACCTTGTCCCGCATTATATAATTTTATACTTAGTTTTAGCTTTAGCCGTTATTGTTACACAATTCTTATAAAATAGTCGGATGTGGCGGCAATCCCCAAACTTTCTTCTATCTCATACATATGCTAATATTTCCTGAAAAATAAGGCATATTAGTACCGCCGGTTAGGTGATTTACATTAAAATTTAATCAGCAACATCTTATGTCAAGTTGTAGCTGAATCTGAAGTTTGGTGAAAATCCGTGTATTAGTTTTTGAGGTAGAACTATTGCGGAAATCGTAAAAAAGATCTACATAGCAGCGCCACCTGTTGTCGATTTACTCCAAAAACTAATCAGGGTCAATTTACATGAGGGACTAACTGAATCTGAAGTTTGATGAAAATTCATGGATTAGTCCTTGAGATACATTTTTTGCGGAAATCGTGATAAATGCAATCTATCAGTGCCACCAGTTGGACGATTTCCACTAAAAACTAAACAGCGCTGATTCATATCAGGGACTAACTGAATCTGAAGTTTGGTGGAAATTCGGGCGTTACTTCTTGAAATACAGCTATTGCGATATTCATAAATAATGCCGCATAGCAGCGCCACCTGTTGGGCGATTTACTTTAAAAAGTAATTAGCAACAAATTATATCAAGAACTAACAGAAACTGAAGTTTTATTAAATTCCGTTCATTAGTTTTTGTGATAGGGCGCTCACAAAATTTGTGTAAGACATACACAGACAGCCAGGCAGACGGGCACACCGACAGCCTCACAGACATAAATCAGAGTACACATTTTATAAAAACTTGTTTTTATGCTTCTCTGACCCATAAAACGTATAAATCCGTTGAAAACGGGAATTCGAAAATTTTCATGAATCCAATACTTTCTTCTTGTAAAGATAGAAGAAAGTAATAATATGATGCCTTCATTTCAAAATCTGTGGTAGCAAAAGAAATATTCTTTGCTTAAATTCTTAATTAAATCGCAAAAAATTATTGGTTTTTGATGTTTCTAAAGATAAAGAACTCTTTTAGGAAACGTAGATTATACGGAAGAGGTTATTATGTATATTTTCTGGTTTAGTAATATTATGTTTTCCTAGATTGAAATTTAATTATATCCGTAATTTTTAATTTTAGCTTTAGTCGTTTATGTTACAGAATTCTTTAAAAAAGAAAAAAAAACAATATGATGACTTCTTTGCGAAATACGATTTTATTAGTCTATACATTTAGAAAGTGTGTTAATATAAAATTTGTAGCAATGCGGAAATAACCAGTCATAATAAACAGGATTATGCACACTGAATATCAACTATTGAGCACGATGACACCACGTGATTGTCGAGTGTTTGGAATAACGGGTTCAAGAGGTATCAGGTTCATATCACGGTTCAGTCTTGGATGCCCGTACCTTTTCGGATTCAAATTTGAACAGCAATCCTGCCCGGACATATTATCCTATCTTGATGAAATATAATTAAGTATAGTCACCTTACGATACAATTAATTAGTATTTTGTTCATGATTCAATCGAGATACCAAATGTTCTGAAAAGTTTTCGACATCATATAGTGGCAAAATTTTAGCATCACGTTTTGGGAAAACGATGAACCAAATTGTATTTAGATGCCTCTCTACGTGCATTAAATTATTTAAGCTTTATGTTTCTATCACGCAAGTTGGAAAAACATAACTTTTAATTTAAACTTTCACTGAAGTTAATAAATAAGCAGCGGCGTGAAAGTAAATTTGAGAAGTAATAGCAACACACAGAAAAGAGAAAAAAAAGTGTCTAGTAAGCTCTTGCTACAGTGGATATTATCATGATTCATTAAACAAGATCGCTCTTTTTAATGAATGGACTCATATTAAATACATTTAGTGGAGAGGGAAAATAATTAAAGTTTTTTTTATTGCTATTCCTTGCTTATATGAAATACTTTTATCCTTCATTTTTAGTTTCATTTTTTAATGGTTTATTTTACACATTTATTTATTTTTTCAATGGGATGACAGCTTTTATTTTTACAAAAAAGGGTTTATTTAGAGCCTATTTTTCGAAAACTCCTTTTTTAATTAGGAAAATATCATAAAATGTATATTTAGCAGATGTTCAGTAAAGTAAAACAAAATATTTGTCTTTAAAGAAGCATAAAAAAGGCAATTTTTAACTCTTTTGTTTTCAGTTATTTCACTTAATGCTTTATGCAAACTCATTTTTAAAAATATATATATATTAAAGAAGTTAGAAAAAATAACTGCTAAAAACATGCAACAAACTGTCCGGATATTCAACCGTTTTTATTGAAAATGATAATATAACCGTAATGCTTCTCTTTTTCTGACCAATGAGAACACTGCAAATTATAATCAAGTAACCATTATCAATACACCGTTAAAATCTTGCAGCAAATTGTCCAGTCATTCGAAAGTTCTTATTGAAAATGATTACATAACCGTAATTAAACTATATTTTGACCATATTATACATCATATTATGGCCAGAATAGAGTTCATTTACGGTTGTGTAACAGTTTTATAAAAACGGTCAAACAACTGGGTGGTTTCTTGCAAACTTTTAACAGTGTAGAAACGGTTAAATGACTGGGCAGTTTTTCTGCAGATTTTTAACAACATAATTTCAGGTAAGCCGACTAAAATTTTTAAGCAGAAAATTATGTACAATGGGACCAAGAAATTGTGAATAGTAGATAAAATTATAGTTCCAATTAATTCAAATAAAATGTTATACATCAATGTTTCACTCGTTGAAATATACAAATATTATCATAGATTTTATTTCAACAGGCAACACAAATTAAAAAATATATAAAAACAAAGAAAATACGAATTCCCATCAATTGGGTCTCACTGGTCGGCCACATTTTATATTTATAAACGATATGTGTTTGTGTTCTTTGCGCAATGCTAGGAAAATGAGGATTTTGATTTTTATCAACCAATTTGTATTATATACCATACTAGGGGGCTCTGTCCCCCTATTCGCTACGCTCACTAACCCTCGCGTAATCCCTTCGCAATTCCGTTTGGTATCGCGAAGATTACGCAATCTTCGCGAAGATTAGGATTAGCAATCCCTATTTTCTAGCTAATCCAAGCCGTAATTGTTTCGCGTTTCCATTCTGGATCATTTCGAGATCCCCTATTTTCTATGCATTCAATTTTTAGAAAACACTTGGTGAAAACGCGCTCCTCCCCCAACTCCTGACAATTTTATTTCCTTATCTGCAAGCACATATCATTAGTGCTTACAGAGTTTCATAATTATAAGAATTATTAAATATAAAATCATTAAAATAAAAAGAAAAGTACCCAGTTAAATTGATGGCATTGAGCTTACACGTTATCCACACTAATTGTATATTATACTCTTTTTTTTTTAAAGAATAATGTACCTCGAAAAATAAATTAAGGTGGGGCATCAGCGCCCCCCCCCCCCTCGATTCACATCTTTATACTTAATAAATGAGCCTCCAAATCTCATCAGGCAAGCGCCTTATAAAAAAAAAAAAATCGGTATAGCAAATTTGAAGCAAATCGGATATAAAAACCCATTTATCTAAATTAAGGAGAGGTTATTAGCCTCCCGTTTCCCCCTTTATACTTAACCAATGAACCTCCAAATCTAATCAGGGAAGCGACTTATCAGAATGAAACTAGAAAAAAAAAATAAAGCAAATCGGATATTTCTATCAAGAGTTATAGTGTTACGTGCATGCATACATACGTACATACAGAAACTGCAGGCGTAATAATAATTAAATAAAACCACATACCCTTCCTCATAAAAAATAGCAGAAGGCTATCGAAATGCAGATGACCCCCCCCCCCCTCCTCCTTTCTCATTATTTAATGGATATTATCTTATTTCTGTAAAAATCACTTTTGCCATTGATCACTGAAAAAAAAAAAAAAACCCACATAAATCTATCAAAATGCAGAAAATTCTTCCCTTTAACCGGCCATCCTATCTAAATTCTCTACTTTCATGGTTTTCGCCACGTACAATTCCTGCTAAGAAAAGTAAGAAAGCTTTGACCAATGAGACGGTAACTACGCAGATTTTCATATCTCTTGCTGTTTATCTCAGTTTCAAATCGCTTTTTGTTCTTTTCTTTATATATAGAAGGACTTATGCATTCATATATTTTAAATCTCTTAAGGCAGTAGACATTTAGGAATCGATTAAAAATATATCAAATAGTTTTTTAATTAATTATTAAAAAGTAAAGGCTAATGCTTTACGAACATTCCTTAGTAAGAGAGCTTATCGACGACTAGTAATTTTCGAGTTTTTAACGTTATGGAAGTCAACTTTTAACATCTTCGACGGTTTTTATGTTTTTTAAAACCTTTTTCATATATTTTAACACATTTTGATAAGATAAATCACAATTTGACATTTGTATGTTTAAATATTTTATCATGGAAGTCATTTTTTTCTTCGGTGCGTGTGTGTGGCTTGAAAGAATGAAAAATGACATAGTAATGTTGAAAAGCAGGAAACCAACGTTCAAAAATGCACAAATAATACATAAAAAGCCACAAACAGCTGTTTGGAATCTACTAGCGAGATTCATCTTCAGTGCAAGAGAGAACAAGGCACAGCGTGCTAGAAAAGCAAGGCTGGGCAAAATAACAGAGGCTTATATACCCGATACAGATAGCGAATGCGCCAAAGAACAGCTAGTAGATTCGAAACAGCTGTTTGCGATTTTTTATGTATTATTTGTGCATTTTTCAACGTTGGTTTCTTGCTTTTCAATATTGTTGCGCAAAGGCTTTATTTGCTACTTTTATGACATAGTAATGATTTTCATTTCACCTTATAAAAAATAAATAAATCGAGGAATGTTTTTGTTGCAGTTTGAGTATATAAAAGCGCATATATTTTAAATATTACACTCTTCATTTTTTATTTACAATTTGTTTCTACTTTTTTAGATTTCAAAATCCGTCATTACTGCAATTTCCCAGCCATTCATTTTGTCCGATGCTATTGACACATATTGACTCTCCGTCGGTCGCAACTCTGGGACTCCTATGACCGACAGGCGCCTGTTAGAAAATCATCATTAGCAGTTAATTGACTCAGTTCTAACGCTTTTAAAGAGATCAGTGACTTTCATTAGGATCTAAAAATAGACAATATTTCAAATTTGAATGAAAAAACCTCGTTTATTACACTCAAAGTGAGTAACTTCATGCACTCTATTGGCGGAGATGAGAACGAAAATTATTGTGCTTACCTGTCACGCTTACAGCCAAGAAAAGATGGTTAAATTGACTGTTCTTACAATTGTACGCGTTGTAGAGAATATTTGAAAATTTATCACCCGTGTGTGTGTGTGTGTGGGGGGGGGGGGGGGGGGGTAACGGAAAAAATCCTAAAAATATAAAATGTTGTATTGTCTTCTGAAACACGCCAGTGAACACAATATTTATGATTGTGGCATATGAGGAATTGGGTTAAAAACGTATTACGAAATTCCTTCTTTACATACAAAAAACAGCTTGGGGGTAAATAAAAGAATGTAATAAGTTGAAAGTGTACATCCTATTGCCTTAAAAATGATAATATAAACAAGTTAATATCTTGCGATAATCATTTTTACGTTTGAAAATATCATATATATTATCTATTTCAACTTAACTGGTGGATATGAAAGCATGGTGTACGTTATGTACACCGTGTAAATAATAATAATAGTAATAAATAAAAAAAAAACATGTTAATTAAAAAACAAGGTGCCAAACATGCTAATTTTCCAATTTTTATGGTATAAAAGTGTAATACGAGAATGTAATTGCTGATATCACGTGATCACGTAATATGTTTACAGTCAATATTTACACATTTAAGTTTTTTTTTTTTGTTCATTTTACCTAGTTTTCTAATCATCCAGTTGCATTTTTTACTTCGAAACAAGGTCCTTTCATTCTATTCTTGAAATTATTCGAATCCAGTAATTATATACGAATAAAAAAATAATTTCATAACACGAAGTTACGTAAAATGTAAATAAATAACCCAATATGGACTATTATGCATTTATTACACAATTAAACATTTTTTTCACTTTGTTTCTCTTTATTGTTTCTTTTCGGATAATGCATTTAAATTATCATTCTTCAGTTAACATGACAACATCTGGCCGTTTGATAGCAAAACACTTTAAGCGCGGGAGATAAATGCAACAGCACGAAAATTTAATTTAATTATACGGTTACCCGTTTAACCACATTGGTTTAGAAAAGTTATTTCATCTAGATTAATTCTTAACAAGATTAAGAATTAATAAATAGCATAAGAATTATGAAAAATGCTTTGATTCGGGAGGAATGTTGTGAAATAATGTTTTATGAAGCAGTGGAAAATGTTATTTTTAATTTTTAATTTATTTTGAGCTCATCTATAGTTTCAAGAGCTTTCAAATTTAATTTCTTCTCGGATAATACATTTAAACTTGGAAAAGTCATTTAATCTAGATTAATTCTTAACAAGATTAAGAATTAATAAATAACATTACTGTAACAATTATGAAAAATACTTTGATTTAGAAGGAATGCAGTGAAATAATGTTTTATGAAGCAGTGGAAAATGTTATTTAAATATTAAAGAATTTTAAGCACATCTAATGTTTCATAAAGCTTTCAAATTTAATTTCTTCTTGGATAATGGATTTAAACTTGGAAAAGTTTTTTCATCTAGATTAATGCTTAACAACATTAAGAATTAATAAATAGCATTACTGTAAGAATTAAGAAAAATGCTTTGATTTAGAAGGAATGTTGTGAAATAAAGTTTTATGAAGCAGTGGAAAAAGTTATTTTAAATTTGAAATTTATTTTGAGCACATCTATAGTTTCATAGAGATTTCAAATTTAATTTCTTCTCGGATAATACATTTAAACTTGGAAAAGTTATTTCTTCTAGATTAATTCTTAACAAGATTAAGAATTAATAAGTAACATTACTGTAACAATTATGAAAAATGTTTTGATTTAGAACGGATGCAGTGAAATAATGTTTTATGAGGCAGTAGAAAATGTTATTTAAATTATCAAGAATTTTGAGCACATCTATATTTTCATAAAGCTTTCAAATTTAATTTCTTCTCGGATAATGCACTTAAATTTGAAAAAGTTATTTCATCTAGATTAATTCTTAACAACATTAAGAATTAATAAACAGCATTACTGTAAGAATTATGAAAAATGCTTTGATTTAGAAGGAATATTGTGAAATAATGTTTTATGAAGCAGCGAAAAATGTTATTTTAAATTTTTAATTTATTTTGAGCACATATATAGTTTCATAGAGCTTTCAAATTTAATTTCTTCTCGGAAAAGGCATTTAAAGTATCATTCTTCAATTAACAAGACAGCATCTGGCCTTGTGATAGCAAAGTACTTTAAACGTGACCCACAAATGCAACAGAACGGTAATTTCGTTTAATTATATGGTTACCCTATTTGCCACGTTGGTTAGTGAAAGTTGTTTCATCTAGAATAATTCTTAGCAAGATTAAGAATTAATAAATATCATTACTGTGAGTATTATTTAGTATGTTTTGATTTAGGTGGAATGTTGTGAAATAATGTTTTTTCAAGCAGTGGAAAATGTTATTTAAACTATAAAGCATTTGAGCACATCTATATTTTCATAAAGTTTTTAACTTTATTTTTTAATAATAAAGTTCTCAGAGATTTGTTATTAGATGTAGTGCAGCCATGGGTAATTGGCTAGTTACATGGACTTTCGTAGTATAAGTCAGATGATAACTGTTATGTTTTATGGTCACCTTATTTTCGAAAAGTTTTCCTCTCTTTATTCAATTAATGAGAAATCTCCGATAAAATAAGTTACATTTTTTCCGTTCCAAAATACTGGTAGTCAAAAATCGTAGCAATTTGAACCTACAAGCCAAGTAAGATTTCTGATAAATATTTAATGGACGCGTGAAACTTAATAAACGAGTATATGGGGGTTTTTCTTTTTATTTTCGTGAATTGGAAGTATCAGCACTGCAAATAAAGGCGTCTTAAATTAAGATACATATGTGACTGAAAAAGAATTTCAGACACTTAAGTGTCTGAATCTGAAAATTCAGTCACAATATATGTCTTAATTTAAAACACCTAAGTGTCTTACTATGATCATAGTGTACACGAACTGATAAAAGTGTCTAAAAAATCTGCAAGTGTCTAATTTTAAGACACTTGTAACTCCGCTCCGCATTCACTAGGGGGCACTCTCAGTTGCGCATGCGTCTTCCTTTCGAACTCGATGTTCGTTTGTAATTCAAACTGAATGCTTGTTTTTATGTACGCGTACATTTTAACTAATAATTTATTTTGACTTGATTGTTTTTTGCGGAATGTGAAGTTCCGGGATTTAATTTCTATCGACATAGTGGTACTCCGTATTAATATTTATCTATAAAACTAATACAGTGTTCTTCATCTCGTCAAATTTGTAAAGAGAACTGTTGTCTGGCGGGCTATGTTTTCAGGATAGAAATTTTCCATCCTTTTAACAGAGCTAGCCGGATGTGCAAGGAGATTTTATTTTTTAAATATCCAAGTCTGCCTAACTAACGGATACTAACGTAGCCTCCAATCCGGACGTCCTCTGGGCGAATGTGCTTTTGGAATAATCAGACCTTTTCCCAGGTAAGTGGGGTCTTAACTATGTATTTAAAACTCTCTGTGATTGTTTTCTCTTTAAATGAAGACCTCACACGAGTCTATAGCTTTATTAGTTCCTGAGTTATGCCAAAATATGTTCAAAGCATTTTGCCTATGGTATTTCCATGTTAAAATTTTATTTTGCTAATATTTAAATTTCTACTCTTCAAATCATCTGCAATCATATTTCTGTATTATTTTCTATCCAATGTTATCTTTAAAATAAATTTTGGTGTTTCTGCATGGTGTATATTAGCGGTTACTGAATTTATTAATTTTACACCTTCCTAAGCCTTTTCTTATGTAGCCATTACTTTAAAAATCGCAGTGACATCGCCTGTTGATTGGCTCATACTTCTTAATTACCATCAAGATTACCTTAATAGTATTTTTTGGTGTAATTATTACTCTGAAGTACCCTTTTTAATTATTTATTTACGTATACAATATTTTTATAAGCATTTAATGCGGCAGCATTTGTAATGTTTACATCGATTTTTACATTTCTGATAGATTTATTATGTGTTATGTACTGGAATTCAAAAGCATTTATAGTAAACATTCCTGTTAATAGCTGCTTTTATTTATTATTTATGCTTTTCTTGTCTAATGAAGTTTTCTTCTGCCTCATAGTGTGTACATCATAAATTTTAAAAAAGAATATAGTTCGAACATCCTTCCATTCATTGATTCCCCCATATATTTAATACAGCGAATTACTTGTGTTCATTTATTTATTTTAAAATGTTTTGACTGATAAAACTCATTAAATCCGGTCATTCTAATTAAAAGATTTCCCTTTGCTATAATTTTAGTGTTTCCGAGTATTTTAGAAATATCCCATTTGCCATACTGAAAATAGTCAACATATAATCTTTTTATGATTCAAAAGTCAAAACCACAGCTTCACAGTTTGAACGGAAATTGACGTCACTAATGTAGACGTTGAATCAGAAACAAATTTGTTGATGTCAACAAAGATTTAGAAAAAGGATCTCGCGTTATCTGTAGTCACTTTGTTAAATTTTAATGATTATTTTTAGATTCTTAAATTCATGTAATCATGTACCGTTAACGTAATTGTAAGAATGCGGTAAAAATATACAGATATATTTCATTTGAAATAATTATATAATATTGATTTTTTGATTACTTTTAGTTAAAAAGTAATTTGAAATTAAAAATGAATACAGAGTAAAGAGGTAGATTTTTATAAAATATTTATTTGCATATAGCTAGATTTTGCACTTAAAACTGACACGTACATTTATCGAATCATAATACAGGGTTGGACTTTTTCCAGAAGGAGGGCCTGATTAAAGCATGGGCAGACCCCCCCCCCCCCTCCCTACGATTTTACGTGCTCCAAATTCGAAATGGATTTTTTTAAAGCTTATATTTTAAATGTGTTTCAACATTGTATTGATTATAATCAGCATTTTGAACTTTAAAAGTAGAATTAGATTAAAAAGTAAATAAAAAATAAATACAGTAAAAACTCTCAATCGCGGCCACCTCGCGAATTGAACGCGTTTTGGAACGTTGAATTTGCCTGCTATTCGATTGTGTTCGCTTTTATGAGGTAAAAAAAATGTATTTATCTTGAAAAAGTTCAGTGTTCGCTGAAGAAAATTGTCCTATGAAAGTTTTGTTGTAAAATCTCCATAACGGACACTCCTACATAGAGGACACAACTATTTAAGAAGCACATTTTTTATTAACAACATGCCCATATTTTATATTTTTTACCTCAGAAAAACAGACACTTCCGAATGGCGAACAAATTCCACGGTTCTAAGGTGCCTACTATTGAAAGGTTTTACTGTATTGTGACAAATATTTTAATTTTTAATCTTATTCTACTCTATAAATTCAAAATATTGATTATAATCAGTACAAAGTCGAAAAAGATTGCAATTATCAGCTTTATGAAAATTGCATACCATATTTTGGAGCCCCTAAAATTAGGCTGTGTGTGTGGGGGGGGGGGGGGGGGAGTAGGGCAGAATAATGGCCATATACTTTTCCAGGATCAACGTGGTCAAACATGGCTACGTATAATGCTTTAAAAAAATGGCTGCGATTCAGACGTTTGAAGTGTCTAAAATTCAGACGCAAAAAGTGTCTGAAAAAATTCAGACATTTTAAAATGTCTGAAAATTGAACCCTCCGTTTCAGACACTTAAGTGTCTGAATTTAAGACATTTCGATTTAGAGTGAGTATATTATTTTTAAGACTTAAAAATCGGTTGAGAACATACGAACGCCTATTGGGTCAGAATTATATAAAAAATAGTTCTTATAATTAAAAATTCCTAAAACAATGTTTATAAAACTTAATTCATGTACTAGGTACACTAAACTGATTAAACGCTTTTAAAAATAAATGACAATTAAACTGTTGGTTGGCAGTTTAAAGTCGGCTGCTGTAGTTGCGGTAAAATCTGTAATAGTGATACCGTTCCTTTCGCCTAGACTTTAGGATATTGGAGCTCCGCCTGCGTTCGTGACCATTGTTTCCTTGAATCAAAAAGTAAAGTCAACTATGTATTTAAAAAAGAGCTTCTGTGATATTGGATTAAACTCTTAGGGGCTGTACAAATATAACATTATCACTTTAGTGAGGAGGAGGTAGGGTGTATGGTACTTGATATCGTAAGACCTCTGCAGGGAGAGTGGTTTTGTCTTTTGATATAGTTATCATTTTTTATCTAAACAAAATTTACTTTTTTGGCAACTTTTTCTTTGCATCTGTTATCTTTTTTTAAAGTCTGTTATATATTTGTATGAAAATGCAAAGTTGTTATTAAAACCATTAAATGATTATAAAATCATATCATCCCAAAATATAAAATATCCCAATATTCGTTATTAATATTCTTCTGTCATATGCACAAAAAATTTCTTTATTAAAGAAACTAGGTTCGAAATATACTGGATATTTTTACTAGTAAAAAATGGAGAAGAATGTTGTCCACCTGTTTTGTTTATAAGAAGTTCTGTTTACACCCGTGCAAGGGGCAAGTGCAAGAAGACAATATTACCGTTGAATGCATCATGTAACAAAAAGCTATTAAATACTTTTAAATAGTAAGTATTTCTTTAAAAAGTTATTTTATAAAAAGTTATTTCATATTAAACAGTGATATTTTATTAACTTCGTCTTTTCATTTAAATCCGACAATATATGAATAAAAAATGTATAATTGTATCAGTATATCATTGCAAACGTACAAAAAGAAAAAGAACTAATAAGAATTGTAAAAATAAATAATTTTTGTCATAACACTGATAACGATATTATTAGGGTAATGAGGGGAGTTCGGGGAATGATAACGTATGATATCGTAAGGGGAGGAAGAGGTTCAAAATTGCAGACAAGTTGATAACGTTATATAAGTACATCCCATTGAATGGTGGTGGGCAATTAAATACACCAATTAATTTCAAACACTAAATGCCACAATGCCACCGGATATTTGGAATCAAAATTTGCTTTTATAATGCACGTGAAGAAGACTTATTTCAAATAAAATTGCATTGTAAATATTGGTGTCATTCAATTATATCAATATTTTAGCAACAGAAATACTTTGCATTTGAAAGGTTTAAAGAAGTATTTATGCCTTCCGCAGTATAAGGAAGGTACAGTCGTGGAAAAAAGTAAATACCTCCTACTAACTCTACAACTAATCATAATAGAAGAAAGTTACCAAGAAGAAAGTACCAAACAATCGGAAATAAAGCATACTTTTAAATGATACGTATAATACTCGATAGGGGCCATCTACAACTCAAAACAAGAGCAAAATTTGTTTTTTGCAATTGTAACACACAATTTTGACAATATATTTTAAATTTTCGGTTCAAACTATACCTAGAAACGAAATTTAGTTAAGAAGAAAGCACCAAACAATCGGAAATAAAGCATACTTTTAAATGATACGTATAATACTCGATAGGGGCCATCTACAACTCAAAACAAGAGCAAAATTTGTTTTTTGCAATTGTAACACACAATTTTGACAATATATTTTAAATTTTCGGTTCCCACTATACATAAAAACGAAATTTTAAGTCATTTGGATGATAAGTTTTTGAATTATAAACATTCAAAATTTAAAGTTTCTAAAGTTAAATTACATTTTGATATTTTTATTAAATCTCCTGAAATTATTAAACTAATGTGGTATTTTTTCGTGTGTTTATATTACTAAAAACCCAAAAATAAATACCTTTAAATTGTAATTTTAAAAATTTTGTAATATGAATGATGAATTATGAAATTAATATTCGAAAAAAATATATATTGCCACCGATAATTTTTTAATACACTTATATTTAATATGCCCTGCTTTATACGAATTCCTAATTAAAAAATTTTCTTCCAAGTAAATTTCGAATTCTGATTAAAAAACCTCAAAATGATGGTTTAAGGGTCTGTCTATCATGTGCAGAAAAGCATAATTTGAAAAAAAAAATATTTTACTCAGTTTTTTCTTTATATTTGAACTGGTAATAGTCGAAACATATTAAGTGAGTGAAATGGTCATATTGGCAAGAAATAATACATTAATAGCCGTGATATAGCCCTTCTGTAGCATTTCAATAATCGAGTACCGAACTTCTATTTGTATACAGCCCCTAAATACACTCTAAATTGAAATGTCTGAAATTCAGACACTTAAGTGACTGAAACGGAGTGTTCAATTTTCAGACATTTTAAAATGTCTGAATTTTTTCAGTCACTTCTTGCGTCTGAATTTCAGACACTTCAAACGTCTGAATCGCAGCCGTTTCATTTTGCAAGCATGATACGCAGCCATGTTTGACCACAATGAATCCTGGAAAAATATTTGACCATGGTCCTGCCCCTCCACCCCCATACAGCCTCATTTTATGGGCTCTCAAAATTGGTATGCCATTTTCGTAAAGCTGATAATTTAAATCTTTTATCGACATTGTACTGATTATAATCAATATTTTGAACTTCTATAGTAGAATAAGATTAAAAACAAAATTTTTTTTATCTAAATACAATAAAACCTCTCAATAGGGGGCTACTACGGAATTTGTCCGCCATTCGTTGCCGAGGTGCCCTTGATTGAGAGGTTTTACTGAATTTAGATTTTTTTTTAAATTTATTTAGTTTATAATCTTATTCTACTTTAAAAGTTCAAAATATTGATTATAATCAATACAATGTCGAAACAAATTTAAAATAAAAGCTTTACAAAAATTGCATGTTTAATTTGGGGCCCCTAAAACCGTAGTGAGAGGATACTGCCCAGTTTTCCCATTATTTAATCAAGTGCTTCATCTACAAAAAGTCCAACCCTGCATTATAAGTTCGCTAAATAGAGGTGTCCGGTATTCGGGAGTGTCCGTTATGAAGGTTAATGAACATTCCCTAATATCGGACACCTTTATTGAGCGACAACCTTTTTTAATCCACAACCCAGACATTTGTTTATTTTTACTTCACAAAAGCAGACACCTTTGATTATCGAACAAATTCCGCAGGCCCCAGGTGTCCGCTGTTGAGAACTTTTACAGTATTTCGATAAATATATATATATTTTGTTTCTAATCATGTCCTACTCTAAAAGTTCAAAATATCATTATAATCAGTGCAATGTCGAAAGATTTTTTTTAAAAAAATTACGAAAATTGCATCACAATTGCGAAAAATTTGCTTTACGAAAATTGCATGACAAATATCCCCCCCCCCCCTCCCAACACACACACACAAAAAAAAATCATATTATAGGATGCACGATCTTTGAATATCTCGAAACGATAAAAAACAAAGCATTTTTCAAGGTACCAAAACGCAAATAATATGCAATTAAGATCTTTTTTTCCCCCTTTCTGCCTCAAATATATATTCATAACTATAATATTATCCAGAAAAATAAATATTGTATATACAAAATTAATATCTAAATTTTAAATGTAAGCCGTCATATCACTAATGCGTGAATTAAAATCTAAGTGCTGCACGCATGATAAAATTCTAAATTATGCATATAGAAAACAATTTTTGAACAAAATAGAATCATAACACACCTAATATACACATTAAATAAAAAATATACGCAAAAAATTTGGTTTAAAATTCAATTTCAGCACAAAATAAATTAAAAAAAGTAAAATATTTCAAGTTTTTCAAGTTCAAACAAATAAATAAACAAAATATGTTTGGGTTTTTTAGCATGTAGACTATAAAGAAACGCATATTTGTTTATTTTTTTAAAAGCTGCGCTTACATAGTTTGAAAGAAACAACAAAAGCACAAACTTCAAACTTGCTAATATGAGAAAACGCTTTTTAAAGTTTCGATATCTAACGGATCTTCAACTCTCCGTCTATAAATGATTATAACTCAATTTTGAATGGGGTTTTTTGCATATTGTTGAAAAATTTTAAAACATTCGGAATAAAACAGAAACAGAAAACTGATTTTTTGAAAGGTTAAAAGGTCCTGTGCCCTCTTAAAAATTAAGTCTTCTTTAAAATTTATATTTACACATGGGCAATTTAAAAAAAATATAGATCAGATGATAATCACAAGAGCTATTTAACTATCAATAAATAAATATTATATTTTAATAAGATAAAGAAAAAATTATTTCCAGTTTGAAACTTTGTCTTAAATCTGCACATAATCAGTAAAGCTTAATAAAATAGCTAAAGAGATAAAGTGTAATCATTCTCTAAATCATTAGAGTGTTATTGACATTATATATTTTTTTTTCTCCTTCCAGTGTAGCGATGCCAGATGAATCATCGGCGGGTTTTGCTTACTATAGGAAAAATCGAATGATATGGTTGAATAACGGCGTTGAATGGATGTTCAAACTGTATAATTTTAAATACTTATAATTAAGCATACATAATATAATAATTAAAAACAGTTATTAAATTGGGATGGTTGCTATAAAGACATGGGCATTCCAGTACATATCACATAATAAACCTTTGAAAAATATAGAAATCGAATGAAACCAAAGTAAACATTAACAAATGCTGTTCGAGAAGAAGGCTTAGTATTGCGTAAGTCAATAAATTCAATAACTGCAAAAAACATCCTGTAGACTCATTAAAACTGATTTTAAGGATAACATTGGTTAGAAAATAATATAGAAACATGATTGCAGATGTTTTTAAGAACAGAAACTTAATTATTAGCAAGATAAAATTTTAACACGGAAATTCAACAGACAAAATGCTTTAAACAAATGTTGGTATAACTCAGAAACTAATAAAGCTAGAGACTTGTGTAAGGGTTCCATTTAAAGAGAAAACATTTACGGAGAGTTTGCAATACATGGTCTAGGTCCCACTTACCTGGAAAAAGGTGTAAGGTATCCAAAATTATACCCGCACAGGGGGCGTCAATTTCAACTGGTGGCTAGGTTAATGATCCCTGAGGGAGAAATACTTGGATCTTTTAAAACGAAAATTCCTGTATACATCCGGCTAACTATATTAAAAGGGTGAAATATTTTCACTCTTAAAATAGAATCTGCCAGACAAAAGTTTCTATTTAACAGATTTGACGAACAGAAGACTAATAACACTGTATTATTCATAAAATGATTACGAATAAACACTAAGTCGATACGAATTAATCCACAGAACTTCACAATCCACAAAATATGAATAAAGTCAAAATAAACTTTCAGTTTGAAATTGAATTACAACGTACATTAGAACGAAACACATCTAAAACGCATGACGCATGCGCAACTGAGAGTCTTTCTGGTGGTTATAAGGAAGAACTGAAGAAATATTTTCCCTCCCAGTATGATGAAATTGAATCAATTATGTTTTCTTTATGTCTGATAATTAAAAATGAATGATATTTCTTTTCTTACAAATGGCTATCGAATAATTTTACGTTAAGGGAAAATGTTACTAAGAATTTTACTTCAGAGAAACCCACCCTTCTTTGAACATTTCGTAGAAGACAATTTTAATTCTTTTCTTCTTTTGATGTTCATATATTTCAAATTTATCTCAAACGGTGTTTGTGTGTGTGGGGGGGGGGGGGGGAAGAGTCCATTGAGAAAAAAAAGTTCTCTATTTTCAAAACTGTCGTTTGAAACTTATTTTTGAACGATTACTATCTCTTAATTGTTAAATTTTTAGATGCGTTCTTAATTATATAAATACGTAGTACCTATAGTCGTCGTTCAGTCCATCTGTCTGTCCGTCTATAACAGCGCAAAAACTACCCAACCGATTTGTTTGAAATTTAAAATATATAATTATTGCATAATTCTGTCGAGTCATTTCAAATTTTATGAAAATCGGATGTATACTTTAATTAGTACAGTCAAAAGTTTACCGTTACATTACGGCCAATGGAAAAAAATTATTTCAAGTGCATTTTAATGATGTTACAGCTTTTCAAAAAGAATGAAATTGATATGCGCTTATGAAGTGCAGTAAAATATACATTCAGTACAATATGCAGTGCAAAAAATACTTATAAAACTAGTTATAGTACGAACGCACCTCATTTGCCACGTTTGACGTGCAATTTCCAACTTGTTATATTTATTTTTATGTTGATATCTTTAAAAATTTCTTGCACAAGGAGTTCTGACAAAATATTCTTAGTTTGCCTATTTCATGTTTATGTTCTGCATTTTAGAAAAGCAGATTACGCTGTTGACCCCAGTCACACCTGTTCCAAAATTTTGCCCCTCCCTAAATTTCTTTCTACCGGTACATCTCTTAGTATTTAGAGGGGAGGGGGGTTGATCCTTCCTTGGAAATAAATATATTTTGTGAAAAGCAATTACTGATTTATTTATTGCGTCAAAAGTAACTTAGTCCCAAAACTTTAGTAAGCGATCTATTTTAATTTTCCAGATGTCCCATGATCTAATCAAATTACTTTTTTTAAATAAAATAATACCAAATCTAATGGATAAAAATATTTTAAACATCCTTTATCCATTCGAAAACAATTTTCTGGTAGTGCTGGCATACAAATTGCAATACATTTATACATACAGTTATCACACATATGATACAACTGTATCGCATTTAGACACTTAAGTGTCTATATTTCTAAATGTCTTAATTTCAGACATATCACCATTATTCAGACATTTTAATCAGCTCATTTATGCCATGATCATAGTAAGACACTTATGTATCTTAAATTTAGACATCTGTGATGTCTGAAATTTCAAATTTAGACACTTAAGTGTCTGAATAACTTTTTCAGTCACATATGTGTCTTAATTTAAGACGCCTCTATTTGCAGTGTAGCCTGCTCATTTTAAAATAATTAATTTCTCTGAAACTAAACGTACGAATTTCATGAAAATTTTAGACTAATTGAAGGGTGTAGAATTTATTTACACTGTAAAAAAATGCGACCAGTTTTCCTGTAGGAATCGGAAAAATAGTTGCCCTTATCGTACCGGAAATTTTTTCGACCCAGCTCGGAATAAAATCCGTAGAATACCGTTTTATTGACTATTTCCTTTTTTTTTACGGATTTTATTCCGAGCTGGGTCGGAAAATTTTACGGTGCGATAAGGGCAACTATTTTTCCGATTCCTACAGGAAAACTGGTCGGATTTTTTTTACAGTGTATGGTGTCAAACTTGGGTATTGCGATTAAAAAAAAATAAAGCTTGGGTTCGTTTTGATATGTAGATGGCCACCTAAGCAAATTTTATATACCATCATATTAAAGTAGACTTTATTTCCAATCGTTTGGTACCAGTAACTCTCCTTTACAACAATTTGTTGCATAATTAGTAGAGGGTATTTACATTTTTTTCCATGACTGCACGTATATTATATCCTAAATTCACACACACTTTCATAGACGTATCACAAAACGATTGAATTCTTTGTAATTTGATAAACGTTTCACTCTGAGATTAATAAAATGTATAATTTATTATGGAAGTTTATTATGAAAATTTAAGTATACTATTAAGAAAAGTGATACATTATTTTATACCTACGTTGTTTTAGACTTTTTAGGTGCGTTCGTAATTATATAAACACGTAGCACCTAAGTCATCGTTCGATCCGTCTGTCTGTCTGTCTCTCTGTCTGTCCGTCTGTTCGCATATAACAGAGCATAAACTACTCAACCGAATGGTCTGAAATTTTAAATATATAATTGTTGCAAAATTTTGTCGAGTCATTTCGAATATTGTGAAAATCGGATGTATAGTTTAATTACATGGATAGTCGAACGTTTCCCGTTACATTACGACCAATGGAAAAACTTATTCCAAGGGCAATTTAATTATGTTACAGCCTTTCGAAAAGAATGAAATTGATATGCATTTATGAGGTGCAATAAATATACATTCAGTAAAATATGCGGTGCAAAAAATATTTATAATACTAGTTACAGTACGAACGCACCTCATTCGTCACGTTTCATGTGCAATTTCCAACTTGTTTAATCTATAAAACAACACAACATTCTTTATGTTAGAAAAAAAAAATAATCAGTCTCAATCAATAAATTGAACATGGTCGCTATTGAAAAATATTGCAACTGTGCGTATATTCATATCACGTTAAAGTTCTGTTTTAAAAACGATTTCTTTGACTGTCCATATAAAAATAGGATGAAGAATTCGAAGTATGGAATTTAATGGTATTTTTGTGCTGCAGCTAAAATATTATCCACCTAACACAACATTTATTAACAAAAACAAAAATGTTCGCTGTCTTCAATATGAGAAAGTGTTTTTTATCATCGAAACTCAATTTCCTTAGAAGATAAATGAATCTCAAAATATTGAGCGAAGTGAGAGAATAAATTTACCTGAATGAAAATCTAACATATTAAAAGTTTATTTCAAAATAGGAATTCTCAAATAAAGTTCAGTTATAATCAATTATTACGTTAATAACAATATTACTAAATATTACAATATGTAAGTTTCAATGAAAATGCAAACAGATACGTCATTTGTGTTATTCTGAATAATAAACGGGCGGTAATTCGTCTCATAATATAAGATAAAAGAAAAAAAGTAGCTAAATATATAAATTCAATATGTACGCTTTTAAAAATATAGGAAATGTATCTACATTCAAAACACATTAAGGATATTTTTTGTATTGATTTCCTAGAATGTCTAAAAAATAGGATACAAAACTCAAGTGTATATTTAATGATATTTTCATGTTGAAGCTAAAATATTACCCAGCACATTTAGAACAAAAACAAAAATTTTTACCCTCTATATATAAGTAAATGTTTTTTAGCATCGAAATCTAATTTCCATAGAAGATAAATGAACTTCAAATCACTATTGGGCGATAAGAGTGAATACATTTAATTCAGTGAAAATCCAAAACATAATGAAGGTTTATTTAAAACAAAAAAGTTCTAAAATGAATTTCAGTATAGTAAATTATAACGATGGTAAAAATATTATTAAATATTACAGTACGTAATTTAGAAGGAAAGTATTTTTATAATGGTGTTTTCGTGTTGAAGATAAAATATTACACATCAATGTCTAAACAAAAACAAAAAAGCTCACAATTTTCAATTTAAGCAAATGATTTTTTTTTTAGTAACGGAATCCAATTTCCACAGAAGATAAATGATTCTCAAAATACTATTGGTCGAAGAAAGTGAATTTACGTGAATAAAAATTTAAAACATAATGAAAGTTTATTTCGATATAGAGAATATTCGAATTTTAATTAAGTCAATTATTACAATAGTAACAATAATATTAAATGCTAAAAAAGGTAAGTTTCTATGAATAATGATAGATATACGTCGTTTGTGTTGCTATGAGTCTTAAAAAGGAGATCCAAATGCTAGAGTAGCACCTAAAATTTGGGATCAAAGTTTTTCTTTTATTATGCACAAGAAGAAGAGAGTTCACAAATTTTTAAAATAAAATTTTTTCGTAAAGGTTGGAGTCCTTTATTCATTTGAATATTTTAGCAACATACTTACTTTGCGTTTGAAAGAGTTAAAAAAGTATTGATTCATTCCGCAGTATAAGCAAGGTACATGTATCCCTTCTTAAATTTAGAAAACTGTCATATAAGTACCATAAAAATGATTGCATTCTTTATAATTTGATAACCTTTTTAAATAGTCTTTCAGAATTTATTAAAATATCTGATTTCATGCTTATTATTTAAATTTAAATTTATTATTATTTATGGTAATACATTATTTTATAGCTTCGTGGTTTGAATCATTTTTAACCTAAAAAGCGTCGCACCATTCTTTATGTTAGAAAAAAAAAATAATCAAGCTCAATCTATAAATTTAACATAGTCGCTATTTGCATGCATTGTACTTATGCCTATATTCAGGATCTATTTTGAAAACTACTTCTTTTTCTTTCTAAATAAATATTGGTTAAAAAATTCTAAGAATTTATTTATTGGTGTTTTCGTGCTGAAGCTAAAATATTATCCACCACTCTCTAAATAAAAACAAAACATCTCACAGTTTTCAATATCTGTGTTATTCTGAGTAATGAATGGGTGGTAAACAGTCTCATACTATACGATAAAGGAGAAAAATAGATCAATATATAATTCAATATGTACGATTTTTAAAAATATAGGAACTTTATCTATATTCATATCACGTTAAAGATCTGTTTTGAAAACGACTTCTGTGATTGTCTAAACAAGTAGGTAAGTGTGATCACAGATCGCACAGATATTTTCGTTTAATATTCCTTTCGAAACACTTTAACCTTTTGCGAAATCTGTTAGTTCCAAATTTCGCAACCAGGGGGCGTACACTATTCTACACAAACCTCTATCCGAACGAAACTCCGTTTTACAACCTAACCGTAGATATATTAGTCGAGGGGATCGGGCCTATAGCACCCGAGATAGGTAGGCGCCCCCTGGCAGTAAAAAGTGGAACTCAAATATGTAAGGCTATGTGCATAATATGAAAGAGTGGTCAAAGGGGTGTCGCAAAAGTTAGAAATGTTCTCACCAGGTGCAATGGGGGGAGGTTAGAAAAATTGCTTAAAATACACAAGTTAGAGCCCGGTGGTAAATAATATAAGATTTTTGAAAATTTTATGATTTTTCATGTGATCGCAAGTATTCTGCTATAAGTATGCAAAATTTCAAGTCTTCAACTTAAATAGGGGCTCAGTTAGAAAAAAAGTTTAAAATACACAAGTTAGAGCCCAGAGGGTTAAATATAAGACTTTTTCAAAATTTTAAGATTTGCCGCTTGACGTGAGGTGTTCAGCTATAAGTATGCAAAATTTCAAGCCTCCAACGTATATAGTTTCTGAGCCTCTTAACCTCTTATAAAAGTTTAAGACCCTTATTATTTTTATTTTTTTCTCCTCTTTTAAAGACCCCCCCCCCTTTTTTTTCGATGTCCCATTTTAAATCTTGACGGGATTTTTCTTTTTTTTAATCTGCATTTTAACTGTAATTTATTTTTATTCCTTATCCTCCCCAACCTAACCATGTTTTCTCCATGCATCCAAAATTTATTTTTACCAAAACATACAAATATATATTTATTATTCCCGTTTTTTTATGTTGTGGCTTTTTTCCTTTTGTTAATTATTTTTATTTTATTTATCATCTCACTCATCATTTTGTTCTATATTAAATTAAATTTCTCCCAGCTCCTATTTAATTTCACAGCCCCTGTACAATTATCCAGGTTAAGTCCGCTGCAAGTTGTACGTAGTTAGGTGTTCAAATTCGGATTCAAAACCCCTGTTTTCATTTTCTTCTCGGTGTGTGTGGGATATTTTTTTCCCTCTCCCCCTCCCTTATTTTTTATTTTTTTTTATTTGTTCATTTGTTTATTTATTTTTTGGTTTTGCCTTTTCTAAATTTTCCGTCGCATTCATTATGGCCCTGTTTCTTTTGTTATATTTTTTTAATTTTATTTTTAAATCTATTTTTATAATTTTTTCAATGTCATTCTACGGAATTCATTTTTTTTTTCATTCTCACAATTCTTAGCAAAAAGAGAAAAAGAGAAAAAAATGGTGGAAAAGGAAAGAAAATAAATAAAATAGAATGTAGTAAAATAAAATTATAAAAACATTTGACATTGTCTTTAGTAAGTTCTCCTAGCAAGAATTACCTCCCCTTTCCCTCTTTCTCGATTATAATTCCATTAGTTTTAATCAACGTCTTTTTTTTTTTTTTTTTCTCCGAGAATCTTTTGATAGTCACTTTTTTTGAAAGACATCGAATCTCTATTGTATAATAGTTCTTAACCTCTTATAAAAGATTCCGATCCTTATTATTTTTATTTTTTGCTCCTCTTTTAAAGCTCTCCCCCCCCCACCCTTTTTTTTCTCGATGTCCCATTTTAAATCTTGACGGGATTTTTTTTTTCATTTTAACTGTAATTTATTTTTATTCCTTATCCTCTCCAACCTAACCATGTTTTCTCCATGCATCCAAAATTTATTTTTACCAATACATACAAATATATATTTATTATTCCCGTTTTTTTATGTTGTGGTTTTATCCTTTTCTTAACTATTTTTCTTTTATTTATCATCTCACTCATCATTTTGTTCTGTGTTAAATTAAATGTCTCCCAGCTCCTATTTAATTTCATAGCCCCTGTACAGTTATACAAGTTAAGTCTTCTGCAAGTTGTACGTTGTTAGGTGTTCAACTTCGGATTCAAAACCCCTGTTTTCATTTTCTTCTCGGTGTGTGTGGGATATTTTTTCCCCCTCCCCCTCCCTTTTTTTAATTTTTTTTTTTATTTGTTCATTTATTCTTTGGTTTTGCGTTTTCTAAATTTTCCGTCGCATACATTATAGCCCCTTTTCTTTTGTTTTTTTTTTTAATTTTATTTTTAAATCTATTTTTATAATTATTTTTTTAATGTCATTCTATGGAAGTCATTTTTTTACATTCTTACAATTCTTAGTAAATAGAGAAAAGAGAAAAAAAAATGGTGGAAAAGGGGAAAAAAAAGAAAAAAAATTAAAATAGAATGAATTAATAAAATATATAAACATTTGACATTGTCTTTTGCAAGGTTCTGCTACCATGAATTACCTCCCCTTTCCCTCTTTCTCGAATATAATTCCATTAGTTTTATTCAACATCTTTTTTTTTTATCAGTGTATTTCTTATATAGTTTCTTTATCAATTTAAATTTTCCCAGCATCTCCCATCTAATTTCGCTTTCTCTGTGTTTCGTCCAGGAACATTTTCTGCTTCGTGTAATCCTTGTTTTCATTTTTTTTTCTTTCTTTTTTCTTTAATACTTTAACGTTTCTTTGCACACAAAATTATTTCTTCCCTTTTGTCATTGTTTTTTAATGCTTTTTCTTTTTCTTTTTCTTTGGTTCTTTCTTTTCTTTTCTTTTTTTTTTTCACTTTACAAACATAATTTTTCGGGCTTTCATTATTATTATTATTATTATTATTAATTTAATAATAATATTCAAATCACGTATTTTTTCCCTTATTTTCTCATTTTCAAATCTGTTTTGTAATAGTCTGTAGTTAGTTTTTCGTTCCGAATTCTTATAGTTTGTGGTCCTTTAATTCCCCTTCACTTTTTCTTTTCATATTTTCCACCACAAACGTACATCTTATTCTGATTAATTCTTCCGCCCGATCTGAGACTGTCGTGTGACGCAACGCTCACATTTCATTTTTCTTCACCATTCTTCTCTCAAATTTTCATAATATACACATTACAGAGTATTTTTTTTTCTTTTTTTCAATCCTCAAATAGTCGTTATTTTAGCCATTTCCAAACTAAATGTTTTTTTTTGTATTTCCAATTCAGACCACACACCCCCCCTTTTTTGCTGTTTTTTTTTTCTTTCTTAAATCGTTTAAACATAAGTATCTCCGGCACATGTGATGGCTGGCATCCAAAATGGCACCAATTCTCCCCCTCATATTTCAAAATTCAGCATGCCACATGCCTGCAGGGGCCGTTCGCCACCGGTGACGGGGGGTCTCGGTATCCAAAGGTCGATTTCTTGCGTATTACATTCCACATTTATATAGTTTCTCTGTACGTCTATAATGTCTGAAGCTTCCTCGGACTCTGACTCTTCAGTCAAAATATCGCTGCCAGTGAGAGCTTCACTCAGACGCTGCATAAGCGTCAGCGCTGTCTCTAGGATGACCGTCGAGACAAAGATTTTTGCTCTCGTGACGAAAGCTACAAAAACCCTTACCAAGATTAAAAATGATAAAGGTAGCTCACTCAGCACTGGAGCGCAAAACCATATAAAAGACTTACGAAAGACTCTAGAAGAAATTCAAACTATAGAAGAACACCAACAGCAAGAGCTACATACACTACAGAAAAATTTAATACAAATGCAGGAAAGTAATCTATTTATATAAAATCCAAGTCTCTGTGTGTCCCTCACGATTCCGGAAGGACCACCTCATTGAAATGAGTAATTGTTGAAAAATACTAATGCAGGGTTACCATAGTAGCGCCAAATGTTGGTTAACTTGGCAATAGCTGGCTGATTTGGTGAAATTCCCATTTAAAACTATTAATCTTTCATAAAGGATGTCACCAAAATTTAATTTAAACTCCGCTCTTTTAAGATATTTTTTCAAAATCTATGGGTGAGAATGTAAAGTACATCTTTACATCTTCCTCCCGATGCTACTAATAAAATAACCGCCAATAGACGACGCTGTACTGTATGAGCTCCTAACTGCGCAATTTTAATGTGCTTTGGGTACTTTTCCAGTATAGGTGCGTTGGCGAAAAAGGAAATTTGGCAACATTTTCCGGGAACCTATCCACTGCTCCATTTTATATACACACGCATTTTTTTTTCGATATTTATACGATTAAAAAAGCCATTTCTCTAATTTTATACAGAAACAGATGTAATTTGTACATAAAAACATGAATAATATACATATAAAATAAACATATAAAAAAAAACGCTCATCAAGTTTATTTTCATAGCTGTTTATATGATCTGACAACAAATCTCAATATTTTTCCGTTATATGGACACCATGCCAAAATGTATGCGGTACTTTTTCGTTATACGGACAGCATTGTCGCCAAGTGCAATAGTTGGCGCAAAATGAAAATCACGTGAATTGAAACATTTGAAAAATAAAAGAAAAAACATTCTCGATAGTAAAGCGGGCATTTTAAAAATATAACATTTGAAAATTACAAACTTTTACGAACTATTTTATTAAATCACAAATATATACTTAAAATAAGTGAACAAATAACTGTTATACAATAAAGTAATAAAATAAAAAATCATATTAAACTGCTGCCATAAAATTATAAATATCATTCAGCATTGCAGTAAACATTTCATTTTTTGAACGAAGGCGTCGCCACATAAAATCTATGAGATACGACTCTAAATGATGACGAACAGCTCCCGATGTCTTTTGTTGCGCCATTTTGCGATGCCCCATATTCTCTGAACATTTGGAGTATGACATCCAGTATTAGGATCGACAAAATTGTATTTGTGATTTACTGTGAAATGATCATAACCAGCACTTAGCAGTTCATCTGTTTTATATCCTTTCCGGCAATCTGTATAAATAATACAAGACTTTCATCTACTTCTATATTTTTATTAGGTCCACCAATTTTTCTATTTGGTCGTGAACATAAAGATTTGCACAAACTTCTCTCGAATAACTATTCCATTGCACTGTTGTGTTGTGGTTCATTTCAAGTTGCAGCTCACAAAACTCAATCGATGTCAACTCTTTGCATGATAAATATATAAACCTCAAAGCATTAAGAAAAGTCACCCGCGATCCTTTAAACCAAGTTTTTTGTCGTATTCCTACGGTTTCTTCGCATGATCGTAAGCTACAACTCAATGTCGGATTTTCAGAACTCATCCATAATTTCATTTTATGATTTTTTGAACACAATCTTTTATTATGCAGAATTCCAAATTCCTGAAACAGTTTTATTATAACTTTCTCATCATCTGGTAATTGCCAAATGATAAAATCTATCTCAGCATCAGCAGTAAAAGTAAACTACAACTTTATATAAAAAAAAACCTTTTTTAATTCGATTAATAGCAGATTAAAAAGCTTTCCAAGGTTAAGGTTAAACAATAATCATTCACGTGATTCACGTTTCATAAATAACAAATCACAATGTTTCGCATGGTTTACAATAAAAATCTACGATCAGGGTTGAAATAATTGGCGCATTAGCATACATTTTGGCATGCTGTCCGTATAACGGAAAACGTATGCTAATGCGCCAATTATTTCAAAATGCTAAAATATATTTGTAATTTTATGCCAGCAGTTTAATATGAGTTTTATTTTATTGCTTTATTTTATAACAGTTATTTGTTCAATTATTTTAAGTATATATTTGTGATTCAACGAAATAGTTCGTAAAAGTCTGGAATTTTCAAATGTTATATTTTTTAAATGCTCACTTTAGTACGACAATATTTTTTCTTTTATTTTTCAAATGCCTCCTCAATTCACGTGATTTTCATTTTGCGCAAACTATTACGCTTGGCGACAATGGTATCCGCATAACGGAAAAGTACCCAAATCTCACTTTCTGATGCCCAAATTACACCAAACTTTTTTTAAAAAACGCCAAAGCCCCTACAGTGGAAAAGTATCAAACTGTCTATTATTTTGCGCTATCTGTGTTATAGTTTACACTATATGCAAGGTGAGTGGAGCGAAGAGTTTAAACATTAAATATTAAAGTTTCGGCACAGATGTCATATACACGACGGGTACTTAACTGTCGCCAAAGTGTCGTTATTTTGCTTGATATGGTAACCCGGATGTTGTTGTTTATCCTGTTGATGTTTTCGCCAAATTGGCGTCCGAAAAAATCGCTCAGCACAGATGTCATATTCGCCCCATATTGGCGCGATTTTTTTTTTTACGCCAATGTCATATACGCAATGGGTACTTAACTGGCGCCAAAGTGTCGTTATTTTGGTTGATGTGGTAACCCGGATTATGTTGTTTATGCTGTTGATGTTTTCGCCAAATTGGCAACCGAAAAAAAATCGCGCCAATATGGGGCGAATATGACATTTGTGCCAATCGCTCCAATATGGGGTATACTATATGACAACTGTGCCAAAGTTTCTATAAAGCAGTATAAGACTAAAAATTAGGAATAAAATAAATGCAAAATAAGACTAAAAAAGAAAGAAAAATCATGCGTTAAGCATAGAATATGAAACACTTTCCAACACATCATGAATGCTTTAACAAAACTTCGTTATTTAGAGAAATAAGGTAAATAAGTAAACATTTTAGAAAACGCATAAATTTTTTTAAAAATTGATTTCAGCAGTTACCGTCCATAGCTCATAGTATCGTTATTACATGCCACTATTTAGCTTGAATTTAATTTAAACTACTTTTAAAGCTACTGAAATCATATTTCCAGATATTATCATCCATAGACGGTTATGTATCCAATTCTTTGCGTGACCCTGTATATCATTTTATCTATATTTTACAAACATTTCTTAGTAATCTAAATGCAGTTCAGCGTAAAACTGCATAACTCCTTTAAAAACGACCTTTAAGCAATTTATTCTCATACTCAGTAACCCTTACGAATTCTTTTGTGTAGCCCTGCATATGAACTGTAGCATTTATACACACGGTATAGTATGCATAAATGTAGTGAAACAGAAAAGCGCATATCATAATTAAAAATGCATTTCTAGCAATCATTGCTTATGTACGTACAATACTTCGGAGAAAAGTTTCTTGGCGAGAAAGAAGTTTGCCAACGTATTTTCTGGCAACCTATTTACTGCTTCATACTCACAAGCAATTTTTTGCACATGTATACAATTTATTTAATGTAAAAAAAAAGCTATTTACCCATTTTTATAAAGAAACAGAAGTAATTTTTGCACAGATGTCATATACGTATCGGAGTTGGCGTGATTTTTCTCTGACGCCAATTCGGCAGAAATCTCGCTTTCGAATACCAGTTATTTATATATTTTTAAATTATTTGCTATCATTTTGAAAAGGAAATAACTATAAATAAATAAAAGTTTGAATAATAACTATAGAACAAAACAGTTTATATAATTTAAAAACAGAAAATAAAAGTAAATAAACGATTTATTAATAAATAAAAAACAATAGCCGGCAAAATAACACCATTTTAGCGCCATAGGTATCCCGGTTCATATCTGAAATCTGTGCCGTAATTTTTATATAAAAAAATATTATATATATTTAGAAACGATTTTTTTATGTATATAAGTGCATATATAAACAAAAATAAAAGTTCATTAGATTTGTTTTCATAGCTGTATATTTTGGCAACATATCTCACTTTCTGATGCCCGAATTACGCCAAGCTTTTTTTAAAAATGCGCTATAATGGAAAAGTACCTAAATAAATAATTAACAGAAATAACCAATTATACAAACTAAAGCTTTTTATTTCGAGATCAAAACTTTGTTTTTAATTTCGATTAAAAATACATATATCCTTGGATAACTTTAGTTGAAATTAGGTTCATGGCTTAATATCTCATTCCATAAACCTAAACAAACACAAGTGATTCATTCATCGTGAACCATAACAAATATTAAATCATTGAGGTAATCATTCACAAAGTAAGTTCTCCAACAATCAATGGACAATATTCTAATGACGTCATAGTAGGTAAAATGGTGGCGGTATCATTTGTTTATGGTTTGAAATCGCAAAGATTTAATTTCGCAATGTCTCTTAGTTACATTATTTTATTGTCATATTTATGAGATCAGAACAAAAGCATATTTTTTCATTATTTAGTTATTAAAAACGGAAAAAAATTATAAATGTGCATGATTTGAAAAATTTAATAATTTTCTTTCTTAATACTAAAAAATAACATCGGGAAGTAACAGCGAGTTTAAGTTAAATAAGTTTAGTTGTTTAATTCTGTTGTAATATTCAAAATAACTGTATTTATTAGATTTCAGTAAACAACATCAAGGCCCAATTAAACTTTGAAGTTAGAGGAATTACAATGTCATTTCAGGACCTCTCTTTTAGAGAAGCTTTTCTAATTCCACATATACATGGAAACTCTTCAGTGTTAGAAATATCATTCCCAGTACTGACATAACATGAGAACGGCCTGCAATTTTACACAAGTTTTTGAAAACTACTTTATATCTGAAATTTTACTAAAATCTGGTTACTTTTTTGATGTAGAGGCCCACACTATTAGAATTATGACAAGTTGTAGCCAATTTTGCCAGAGTCGTAACCAAGATCGTGAAGCAGACACATATAATACCATATAATACCATTTCATGAAATCGTATACGATAATTTAGTAGTTTTTACCTTACTTCAGGTGTGTAATTTATTTATTTTTAAGGCTTAACAATCTAAATTGTCCAATATATGAATTAAAAAAATATAAACAAAGACTGAATAGACATGACCGCAAAAATCCTCAAATCTGCAGAACACTTGGAACCAAACTGTGCAGATTAGTGTTCTTCTACTGTACACAGTTTTTCATAAATGTGTTTCGTTCTTAAAATGTGTTATTTTCATCTATCACTGCGGAACAAACGAGAAAACTAATATTCTTGCACATGAGTTGTATATATCTTTATATCTAAATTTCCGTCATTTTTGACGGGTTGCCTTTCTAGTGTCAAATATAAAGAGCAACACGAGTCCTAGAAAGCTCAAATAAGACACTGCTTGACCACTATCCCCAGCGCAAAAGCCATCGAAGATGCCAGATCCAAGGCCTTGTCCCAACACTCCGAAATTCTTAAGCAAGTAGCCCATGCTCATTTGGCACTCAGGAATTAGTACCATTCGCTCTCATCACCGAGTCACAGTACCACAGATATTAATGGCCCCAGCATGTCGGCTCCTAGCCAAACATATTCATCAACACATACAGAACCCACGCGACCAACCTAACCACAAGCTTATCGTTGTCAGACACATCTCATCAGATGCTAACAGGATGTCGGGTATAGAAATTCAACGACGAATAACAGCAGCCCATATCTCCTTCCCAGCATCCATCTTCTCCAAAACCACCCCCTTCAGGATGCATCTGGAGATCGAATGTACAACAGAGCGAAATAAGAACGTCCTCATTAGAGATATCCAGCTTCACAGCGACCTGAATCGACATTTCACCTTTATCACAAAACCCATTGAGAAGCAGAAGATGATTCTACTTGGAGTTCCGTCTAATTATGGTAAAGAACATATAACAGACTCAATTCTAGCCCGATACAATGCTCATGAAGATGAGCTTTTATATATTAGAAACACTGCCGGCAGATCACCTGGGCTAGCCAACTGATTAATAGTAATGCCTATCCCTCTAGCGCGCCTTATCATCTCGGACGGCAGTCTCCTGGTCGGTTTCAAGCATTGCCATCTTCGCCCGCACACCCACATACAGCGTTGTAGGAAATGCCTGATTTTTAATCACAAGGAGAATCGTTGCCCCAACAGTGCTTTCTGTGAGACGTGTGGGGAAGAGCATCCCTCTAATGAATGCCAGAACACACCCTGCTGCATTAACTGTAAGCAATTTAACAGACGCCACCACACAAGGTTCAACATCAGACACAAAGCCTCTGACCCTGCCTGTGAGACCTTTAGACATGCCTATAGCATGGAGAGACAAAGGTTGGACATCATATTCATGCCATCACGTAGAGAGCAACTACCGCCTTCGCAACAGACCTACCCTGCACATAACTATGATCAAACTCATCAATCAATGAATCACCTTAGAGGACCACCACCACATCCTTCGGGTGATTACCAACTAGAGGTCTGCACGGGCCCGGGCTTGGCCCGAGGCCCGTACCCGGCCCGGCCCGCGGGCCGGGCCGGGCCGGGCCGGCAGAAATAGGACAATTTTTTGAACGGGCCGGGCCGGGCCGACAGACAAAATTAACGGGCCGGGCTGATAAAAAAATTAATCGGGCCTATCGGCCCGATATAAGAATTCAAGCGAAGCACATAAAATACGAGCTATTTTCAATGAATGTGATTTTCTCGAGAAGTATAAATGTGTGTCGCCGATGCGAGTTTAACAACATCAATACAGAAATGTAACATGTCCATCGTAGAGATCGGCATCGGACAGTTACTAGATTGCTGAAAAAAATTAAACCCGGAGTCAGACGACTCGTACCGGGACGGAACTGGTCTTAATCGATCCTAGGATGTGTAGGACAGGCATTACGTTTTGTAAAACAAAGTATTAATAGTGATAATGAACTTATGTTAACAGTATCTTTGGAAATATACCTTAAAGTGGTTCTCATATTCACTGCTCAACAATGTGAGACTTTCAGAAGCATTTTCTGACTCATTTTTAACTATAAATGTATAAAAGCAGGCCTGACTATTGAAGACATTTGGAAACGAATAGCTTTCTCCATAATTGATAAATTACTTACAGAGATAACAGAGATTCTTGTCACGTGACTGTACGTTTTTCTCCTTTCCTGTGCTATCGCTTCCGGAAATTTGTTTCAAAACGCTAACTTTGGCTGTATTTTCAGAAAGATATATTGCTTTTATCTATGAAAAAACGGCATTTACATAGTTTGTGAATAAGAATACCTGCCAATCTTACGCGTTTCCGGAAAGAAATGAATTCATAAATGTGTCGAAATGTAGCTCCTTTGGACTTGAGAAAATGAGAGAAATATTTTCACAAATCTACTTTTTATTATACAGCTTCAAAAGTTATCATGTTTTAATCCTTTATTCTCTACTCCATTAATCTTTTAATGAATCCTTATTTGAATTTTGAAATATCTGTAGAGACGATGACTAAAACACTGTAAGTAATCGTTAATGTTTACTATTGTGTGTTTTATGTTTTGCGAACACATAGTAATCTAAAATATACTGTAAAGTGTTCCCATAAATATGTATGTAGTATTCATTAAAAGAATCTGAATTGTATGTCAAGAAAAAATGGATTTATTTTGCAGAAATTGAGTCGGGCCGGGCCGGACCTGTTTTCACTGATTTTTGTACGGGCCGGGCCGGGCCGGGCCGGGCCGAGAACTGTAAAAATGCAAACGGGCCGGGCCGGGCTCGGGCCGAACTTTCAATGTTTACACCGGGCCGGGCCGGGCCAAGATAGCTTTCGTTCGGGCCGGGCCGGGCCCGGTCCTGGAAATTCCGGCCCGTGCAGACCTCTATAAGAAAGTGCTTTTTTAATATCAAAATTCCTTTTCGCTAGCAGATAAATCAATCTCAAAATAATATTGAGGGAAGAGAGAATTAGTTGTCTGAATGAAAATCTAAAACATAATGAAAGTTTATTTCGAAACAGGAATTATGAAATAAATTTCTGTTATAATCAACGGTAGTAACGATATTACTAAATATTACAATTTGTAAGTTTCAATGAAAAGGCATACATATACGTCATTTGTGGTATTCTGAGTAATACATTGGTGGAAAATCATCTCATATTATAAGATACTAGCAAACTCCGCGGCTTTGCTTGCGTAATAGTTGAAATATGCCAAGTGATATTTATATGTCTAATTTTTATTAAAAGAACTGATACTTTTAGGACTAATTCAAAAATTACTAATTAAAACACAGTTTGACTAAACTTCATTATTACACTGAATTAGGCAAAAATGAGACTTAGCTTAATAAAAAGAAATTAAATAAATTATAATTTGGAGAATATTTTGAAACTTTTATGCTCAATTAATACGCACATTTCAGTATTCATTTGAAGTTTTGAATTTTTTAGAAACCATCTTCTTACATCTTAAAATTAACCATCACGTCAAATTCAAAGTCCTACCAACTCTCTCAACATAAAGGGCTATGTTGAAATAGGAACTGTCACCATTAATTTGCCAACATTAATTTTGAAATCGGTCCTATCGGTTTCCTAATATTCCACAGAAACGTAATTTAGAAAGATTTTAAACTTCTTTTTTAGAAAGTTTGTTGTTCCTGTGAACCGCAGGTGGTAGAATCATCGGCATAAAATATAGCCTGTGGACGATCAGAGACTGTTACCAATGATTCGCAACTATTACTTTTGTAATCGGTTTATATTCCCTGAAATTGCATAGAAGTCGTAATTTAAGACTTTTTTAGAACTCTTTTCGCACCTTCCCTTCGCTTCACCCCTTTTTACTTCGAGTATATTTTCGGCAATCCTTCGAGGGCATTTATATTTATAAGTCATTCCATGCTATATTTTAAGTTTCTAGCCTCATCAGTATCACAGCAATCGCAATTTAGAGAGTTTTTTGCTCCTGAAACCCTCTGGTGGTAGTGGCACATACATAAAATATAGCTTATGTTTGAGCAGGTTCTATCATCAACAATTTGTCACCATTATTTTTTAAATCGGTTTGGTATTTAATAAGACTGCATAAAAATTGTAATTTAGAACGTTTTTAGAACGCCTTTCGCTCACTTCATCTTTTTTAAATTTGAAATTTTCTTTCGACTGTTCTAAGAAAGAAGTTGCATCTCGTAAGTAAATACCATACCATATTTCAAAATGTTAGACCCCCTCAGTTGTGCAAAAAACGCAAATTAGAACATATTTCGCTTTTGCAACCCCTAGATGGTAGTGACAGCAACATAAAATATAGTCTATCTTGGAGCAGGGACTGCCACCATCAATTTGCAACCATTACTTTTAAAATAGGTTTGGTATTTCCTGAGATTGAGTAGAAATCGCAATTTAGAACGCTTTTCGTGCCTTTTTAAATTTCCAACTTTTTCGAAACTGTTCTTAAAGATCATTTATATCTAATAAATATGTACCTTGCCTAATTTCAAGTTGATAGCCCCTACCGATCACAAAAATCGAAATTTAGAACGTTTTTTGCTCCTGCAAACTCTAGGTGATAGTGACACCGACATGAAATAGCATCTATGTTAGAGCAGAGACTATCAGCATCAATTTCCTACCATTACTTTCGAAATAAGTTTGATTCTTCCTGAGATTGCTCACAAATCGGCATTTCGAACGTTTTTAGAACGCTTTTCGCGCATTTTCACCCCTTTTAAATTTAATTTTTTTAAAGAAATGTTCTTAGTGATCATTTGTATCTAATAAATATATACCAAGCAAAATTTCATGAGTCTAGGTCCTTCCGTAATTTAAAAATCGCATTTTTAGAGCGTTTTTTGCAACTGCATCTCCTCTGGGGAAACAGACATAAAATATAGTCTTATCTTGGAGCAAGAGTTGTCACCATCATTTTATTTTATTTTATTTTATGCCTAAGTGGAGCAAGATCACCAGATCACTGGGATCTGGTGTAGACCTTATTTGCTCCACCCGGTAAGTTCCCCGACATGCGGGGATTCACTACACATAGTTCCAGTCCTCGGACAAAATGCACATGCCAACGAGGGAAAAAAATTTTGTTTTTTACATTAACACATAGATATACATAAAAACTAACCGCTGGAGCACAAAGCTCCTACGCGACAGGCAGCGGTGGGTTGATCCTGGAGATAAAAGTCCATTAATCAAAAAAGAAAATTTGAGGATTGTATCATGATTCCGGACCACATCGTCCAGATGGTATGTGCGCCGGAGACCTGCTCCTGCACGACAAGGCGCGCTAGGACTGCCAGGAGCTCGACAAAGGCTCTAACGCGACAAAGGGCGAGTCTCAGGAATGCAGATGCAGAACAGCTAGGAAGTAAGATTGGTCAGGTCCATAAGGAAGTGAAATATTTCTGCCAAATGGCGGAGTAGTCTTGGGCGAGATAAGATGTTTTTGAGCCAAGTGTCTGGGCGGGTGTTAGGGTACCTAAGGTGCCAGGCCTCTGTGAGTGTGCAGAAAAAATGATAATGATCTGGGGACCCAAAAGCCCCACACTCGCAGGGGTCCGTGCCAGAGCGTTTGAAATAATTGAGGTATGTTCTAAATGGACCATGACCGGAGAGGAAAGCTGATGTGGGAGGGGAAAAAGCTAAGAGATTATAGGAGACTTTTTGGATTAAGGAATAGGTGTGCCTGCCTTTACGTGAGGCATCCCAGTAGAATTGCCAGTCTGAAAGTATGTTCCTTTTAAGGAAACAACGAACATAAGATGGGAGAACAGGAAGGGCAAGATCTATGTTTGGACGTGAGGTGGCCTCCTTGGCCAGCGTGTCAGCCAGCTCATTGCCAGCTATGCCGATATGAGAGGTGACATGGCCGAGAGAGACCCTATGGACGAGAGTTTTTAAAATTAATTTAATTTTGAGTACTAGGGGGTGTTTAGACCTATGGGCGAAGATTTCTTGCAGGCTGGAAAGGCTGTCACTATAAAGATGAAAGTATATAGGTTGAGGATAGAGAGCAATCCATTCCAAGGCCCGGAGGATTGCAAAGAGTTCAGCTTGGAACACTGAATTGTCATCTCCAATCCTGCATGCCCACCGATGAGCCACAAGGCCGTCTATGAAGACGCAGAAGGATAACGCCACTCCCGTCTCCGTGCGCGACCCATCGGTGAAAATGGCTGGGTTATTCGAGGGGTATAAGAATGCTTATTAATATTTACTTGAAGATGGGATGTCTCATCCGCCGGATGCATAGTCCAGCTATAGACTTTCCTTTGTAAATGTATGTTTGAGAAGAGTGCTGACTGTGTTGGTTCGTGTTCTAGATGTAGTATTCTGTTTTTCTGGTATTCGTAAGTGAGTGTTAAGTGTATGGGTGGAATACCAGTAAGTACTGTGAGTGCATCCGTGGAGATAGTTTTGTAACCTCTAACCATCTGCAGAAGAAATATCCGCTGGATAGAGGCAAGTTTTGGCTTAGCCAATTTGGTTAGCGAACCTCCCCAGACGCCCACACAGTAGAAAATAATGCGTTCAATGATTGTGTGGTACCAAGTTTTTAACACGCTGGGCTTGATGCCCCAAGTTTTCGATGTTAATTTGCAGGAGTTATGGTAGTAATTTAAAAGTTTAATTTTAAGTGCTTTGATATGTGGAATCCAGCTCTGGTGTTCATCAATGGTTATGCCTAATAATTTAAGAGTTGGCATATGATGAACGCTAACCCCATTGACTCGCATAACGGGTTTACGTTTGAGTTCTCTTGGTTTAATGAAGGTTAATACTTGGGATTTTCCTGGTGAGAGCTGGAGATGAAGATGAGCCAACAGCTGGCAAAATGCAGGGAAATTGCCTGGATCGCCGCCTGCAGCTCGAGATCCAGACGACGGCGGCCCGAGAAAACAAAGTTGAAATAATCCGCGAAGGCATAAAGGATGAAACCTAATTTATCTAATTCTTTTAATCGGACATTGGCAATAAGTAGCCAGAGGATTGGTCCCAGGCACGAAACTTGAGGGCAACCCTTTTCTAATGGGTGCACTGATGTGCCTGATCCCCAGTTGATAAGGATGGTGCGAAATTTTAGGTATGTTGCAATGGTTCCAGCTATGTTGCTCGGGCAGCCAATTTCACGTAGTTGTAACAAGATGTCTCGCCACTCTACATTGTCGAAAGCACCTTTAATATCTAAGGAGACAAGGGTTGTGTAATTTCCTTCAACTATGCTAAGAGTGCAGGAAGTGAGGATTGCAAACAAAGCCTTGTCACGTGATCTGCCCTCTCTGAAGCCGTATTGCCTGTGATGAAGTAAGTTATTTGATTCAAGAAAGTGGTTAAGCCGAAATACGAGTAATTTTTCTAGTAATTTACCTAGGGATGGAAGTGGACAGATCGAGCGGTAAGACGAGGGTTCAGAGGCGACTTTCCCTTGCTTAAGGAAGTATACTACTTCCCCTTGTTTCAGAGTGAGCGGGAAGTAGTGGTGGGTGAGGCAGAGATTAGCCCAACGCATGAAAATTTTGGGAATTACATGGAAAGTTAATTTCAGAATTTTAAAGTCTATACTGTTCGGACCTGGGGCTTTTTTGTCATTAAATGTTCGTAGCGCTGTAGCTACCACAGCTTTTGAAAAGTGTTTGTCGGGAGGTGCATCAAAAGTAATATCAGTGTTATCTCCTGATGGATATGCGGAGGGACCAAAAAGGCATTTGGTGAGGTGCTCCATGTTTTCCTGTCTGGATGATCGACTGGGTGGTAGTTCGAGCTTGATTTCATCAGGAGTGAAAAACTTACCCGTGAAAAATTTTTGAGCTGTTCCAAAAGGGTCTGTTTGATTTGTGCAGAACTTATGCCATGCAGCGTTTCTCGCATTCAGAACACAGCGCTTATATTTAGAGGAGAGAAGTCGATAATTGGCACTGAGGTCGCGATAGTAATCCGTGTTAAAATCTTCTGTTTTCCTGAGTTTTTTAAGTTTTCTCTTCAGTGCCGTGAGGTGATTACGTTTAATTTGGAGGTCCAAAACGAAAATGTTTGCTGCCTCCGAGTGTTCTTTTGTCTAAAAGAAGCTTTCGCTACTGTTTTCATTGTTTCTATTAATTTAATGGTAAAGTCGTTTAGTTGTGTGGTGTTTGTTACTTCTTTTAGGTGTTGAGTTAGGAGTGGTCTGTGTGTTTTAATAACTTGTGTGAATTTACGAAGGTTACCTCTAGTGGTATGAACCTTCTTTGTGATGTGTAAAGTGGTGTTATTTCGAAAGAATACCTTATGTAATTATGATCTGAGTCATTGTGAACATCTGAAACTTGCCATTGCCAAATTTTTTGAAGTGTTGGGGGGTTTACCAAAGTATGGTCTGGAAAACCCTCAGCTAGTTTCTCTCCTTTGCTGTTAAATTTCTGAAAAGTAGGAATTGTGTTGTCTATGTTGGCAATGACAAGTTTTTGAGCGACTAGATGTTCCATGAGGCATTCCCCACGGGCGTTTTCGCTATCATAGCCCCAGAGTGGGGATGCAGCATTGAAATCACCATCACGAAGGAAGAAATCCCTCTGTGTAATGAGGTGTTGCCACTCCTCGAGGGTTTCCTCGAAATCTGACTTAGGTGCTGCGTAAGTCGAGCCAATTATGAGTTTACCTTCCTTAGCAGTAATTGTGGCAAAAGTGCAATGTGTGCCTGTGTAAAGATGTGAATAAATAAGATTAGTGTTCTGTATGACGAGATGGGCACTCTTAGACGTGGACGGGAAGACCGCCTAGGATGTAGGTATATCCGTGAGTATGCCCTCTTTGTTACAGTAAGCGTCTTGCAAAAGAGCTATATCAATGTTTTCACTGATAAGATAGTCTCTCAGGGTTACATTTGCTGCTTTGCAATGGTTTAAGTTAAATTGAAGAATTTTGATGTGGCCGAAAGGGGGATGATCCCTTTTAGGGATCGTTAAGGGCGAATGAGACATTGACAAATCTAACTGAGAGGATATTAAACAAAAATAAAATATTAAAAGCGCCTACCTGGCTGTTCTGCGATCGGGACATTCTCATGAAAGAAGGAACGGTGTGGTCCCATGAAAAAACCTGCTGTGTTGTCATCTGGGCATAGATCCCGGGGATCGGCTGGAAGACTTTGGTACCAAGGTGGAGCCTGGGGCCATTGAGACTGAGGTTGGTAATAGAGGTCTGCACGGGCCGGAATTTCCAGGCCCGGGCCCGGCCTGGCCCGAACGAAAGCTATCTTGGCCCGGCCCGGTGTAAACATTGAAAGTTCGGCCCGAGCCCGGCCCGGCCCGTTTGCATTTTTACAGTTCTCGGCCCGGCCCGGCCCGTACAAAAATCAGTGAAAACAGGTCCGGCCCGGCCCGACTCAATTTCTGCAAAATAAATCCATTTTTTCTTGACATACAATTCAGATTCTTTTAATGAATACTACATACATATTTATGGGAACACTTTACAGTATATTTTAGATTACTATGTGTTCGCAAAACATAAAACACACAATAGTAAACATTAACGATTACTTACAGTGTTTTAGTCATCGTCTCTACAGATATTTCAAAATTCAAATAAGGATTCATTAAAAGATTAATGGAGTAGAGAATAAAGGATTAAAACATGATAACTTTTGAAGCTGTATAATAAAAAGTAGATTTGTGAAAATATTTCTCTCATTTTCTCAAGTCCAAAGGAGCTACATTTCGACACATTTATGAATTCATTTCTTTCCGGAAACGCGTAAGGTTGGCAGGTATTCTTATTCACAAACTATGTAAATGCCGTTTTTTCATAGATAAAAGCAATATATCTTTCTGAAAATACAGCCAAAGTTAGCGTTTTGAATCAAATTTCCGGAAGCGATAGCACAGGAAAGGAGAAAAACGTACAGTCACGTGACAAGTATTTCTGTTATCTCTGTAAGTAATTTATCAATTATGGAGAAAGCTATTCGTTTCCAAATGTCTTCAATAGTCAGGCCTGCTTTTATACATTTATAGTTAAAAATGAGTCAGAAAATGCGTCTGAAAGTTTCACATTGTTGAGCAGTGAATATGAGAACCACTTTAAGGTATATTTCCAAAGATACTGTTAACATAAGTTCATTATCACTATTAATACTTTGTTTTACAAAACGTAATGCCTGTCCTACACATCCTAGGATCGATTAAGACCAGTTCCGTCCCGGTACGAGTCGTCTGACTCCGGGTTTAATTTTTTTCAGCAATCTAGTAACTGTCCGATGCCGATCTCTACGATGGACATGTTACATTTCTGTATTGATGTTGTTAAACTCGCATCGGCGACACACATTTATACTTCTCGAGAAAATCACATTCATTGAAAATAGCTCGTATTTTATGTGCTTCGCTTGAATTCTTATATCGGGCCGATAGGCCCGATTAATTTTTTTATCGGCCCGGCCCGTTAATTTTGTCTGTCGGCCCGGCCCGGCCCGTTCAAAAAATTGTCCTATTTCTGCCGGACCGGCCCGGCCCGGCCCGCGGGCCGGGCCGGGTACGGGCCTCGGGCCAAGCCCGGGCCCGTGCAGACCTCTAGTTGGTAATCACCCGAAGGATGTGGTGGTGGTCCTCTAAGGTGATTCATTGATTGATGAGTTTGATCATAGTTATGTGCAGGGTAGGTCTGTTGCGAAGGCGGTAGTTGCTCTCTACGTGATGGCATGAATATGATGTCCAACCTTTGTCTCTCCATGCTATAGGCATGTCTAAAGGTCTCACAGGCAGGGTCAGAGGCTTTGTGTCTGATGTTGAACCTTGTGTGGTGGCGTCTGTTAAATTGCTTACAGTTAATGCAGCAGGGTGTGTTCTGGCATTCATTAGAGGGATGCTCTTCCCCACACGTCTCACAGAAAGCACTGTTGGGGCAACGATTCTCCTTGTGATTAAAAATCAGGCATTTCCTACAACGCTGTATGTGGGTGTGCGGGCGAAGATGGCAATGCTTGAAACCGACCAGGAGACTGCCGTCCGAGATGATAAGGCGCGCTAGAGGGATAGGCATTACTATTAATCAGTTGGCTAGCCCAGGTGATCTGCCGGCAGTGTTTCTAATATATAAAAGCTCATCTTCATGAGCATTGTATCGGGCTAGAATTGAGTCTGTTATATGTTCTTTACCATAATTAGACGGAACTCCAAGTAGAATCATCTTCTGCTTCTCAATGGGTTTTGTGATAAAGGTGAAATGTCGATTCAGGTCGCTGTGAAGCTGGATATCTCTAATGAGGACGTTCTTATTTCGCTCTGTTGTACATTCGATCTCCAGATGCATCCTGAAGGGGGTGGTTTTGGAGAAGATGGATGCTGGGAAGGAGATATGGGCTGCTGTTATTCGTCGTTGAATTTCTATACCCGACATCCTGTTAGCATCTGATGAGATGTGTCTGACAACGATAAGCTTGTGGTGAGGTTGGTCGCGTGGGTTCTGTATGTGTTGATGAATATGCCTGGCTAGGAGCCGACATGCTGGGGCCATTAATATCTGTGGTACTGTGACTCGGTGATGAGAGTGAATGGTACTAATTCCTGAGTGCCAAATGAGCATGGGCTACTTGCTTAAGAATTTCGGAGTGTTGGGACAAGGCCTTGGATCTGGCATCTTCGATGGCTTTTGCGCTGGGGATAGTGGTCAAGCAGTGTCTTATTTGAGCTTTCTAGGACTCGTGTTGCTCTTTATATTTGACATTACTTTCCTGCATTTGTATTAAATTTTTCTGTAGTGTATGTAGCTCTTGCTGCTGGTGTTCTTCTATAGTTTGAATTTCTTCTAGAGTCTTTCGTAAGTCTTTTATATGGTTTTGCGCTCCAGTGCTGAGTGAGCTACCTTTATCATTTTTAATCTTGTTAAGGGTTTTTGTAGCTTTCGTCACGAGAGCAAAAATCTTTGTATCGACGGTCATCCTAGAGACAGCGCTGTCGCTTATGCAGCGTCTGAGTGAAGCTCTCACTGGCAGCGATATCTTGACTGAAGAGTCAGAGTCCGAGGAAGCTTCAGACATTATAGACGTACAGAGAAACTATATAAATGTGGAATGTAATACGCAAGAAATCGACCTTTGGATACCGAGACCCCCCGTCACCGGTGGCGAACGGCCCCTGCAGGCATGTGGCATGCTGAATTTTGAAATATGAGGGGGAGAATTGGTGCCATTTTGGATGCCAGCCGTCACATGTGCCGGAGATACTTATGTTTAAACGATTTAAGAAAGAAAAAAAAAACAGCAAAAGGGGGGGGGGGTCTGAATTGGAAATACAAAAAAAAAACATTTAGTTTGGAAATGGCTAAAATAACGACTATTTGAGGATTGAAAAAAAGAAAAAAAATACTCTGTAATGTGTATGTTATGAAAATTGGAGAGAAGAATGGTGAAGAAAAATGAAATGTGAGCGTTGCGTCACACGACAGTCTCAGATCGGGCGGAAGAATTAATCAGAATAAGATGTACGTTTGTGGTGGAAAATATGAAAAGAAAAAGTGAAGGGGAATTAAAGGACCACAAACTATAAGAATTCGGAACGAAAAACTAACTACAGACTATTACAAAACAGATTTGAAAATGAGAAAATAAGGGAAAAAATACGTGATTTGAATATTATTATTAAATTATTAATAATAATAATAATAATAATGAAAGCCCGAAAAATTATGTTTGTAAAGTGAAAAAAAAAAAGAAAAGAAAAGAAAGAACCAAAGAAAAAGAAAAAGAAAAAGCATTAAAAAACAATGACAAAAGGGAAAAAATAATTTTGTGTGCAAAGAAACGTTAAAGTATTAAAGAAAAAAGAAAGAAAAAAAAAATGAAAACAAGGATTACACGAAGCAGAAAATGTTCCTGGACGAAACACAGAGAAAGCGAAATTAGATGGGAGATGCTGGGAAAATTTAAATTGATAAAGAAACTATATAAGAAATACACTGATAAAAAAAAAAGATGTTGAATAAAACTAATGGAATTATATTCGAGAAAGAGTGAAAGGGGAGGTAATTCATGGTAGCAGAACCTTGCAAAAGACAATGTCAAATGTTTATATATTTTATTAATTCATTCTATTTTAATTTTTTTTCTTTTTTTTCCCCTTTTCCACCATTTTTTTTTCTCTTTTCTCTATTTACTAAGAATTGTAAGAATGTAAAAAAATGACTTCCGTAGAATGACATTAAAAAAATAATTATAAAAATAGATTTAAAAATAAAATTTAAAAAAAAACAAAAGAAAAGGGTCTATAATGTATGCGACGGAAAATTTAGAAAACGCAAAACCAAAGAATAAATGAACAAATAAAAAAAAAATAATAAAAAAAGGGAGGGGGAGGGGGAAAAAATATCCCACACACACCGAGAAGAAAATGAAAACAGGGGTTTTGAATCCGAAGTTGAACACCTAACAACGTACAACTTGCAGAAGACTTAACTTGTATAACTGTACAGGGGCTATGAAATTAAATAGGAGCTGGGAGACATTTAATTTAACACAGAACAAAATGATGAGTGAGATGATAAATAAAAGAAAAATAGTTAAGAAAAGGATAAAACCACAACATAAAAAAACGGGAATAATAAATATATATTTGTATGTATTGGTAAAAATAAATTTTGGATGCATGGAGAAAACATGGTTAGGTTGGAGAGGATAAGGAATAAAAATAAATTACAGTTAAAATGAAAAAAAAAATCCCGTCAAGATTTAAAATGGGACATCGAGAAAAAAAAGGGTGGGGGGGGGGGGAGAGCTTTAAAAGAGGAGCAAAAAATAAAAATAATAAGGATCGGAATCTTTTATAAGAGGTTAAGAACTATTATACAATAGAGATTCGATGTCTTTCAAAAAAAGTGACTATCAAAAGATTCTCGGAGAAAAAAAAAAAAAAAAAAAAAAAAAAAAAAAAGACGTTGATTAAAACTAATGGAATTATAATCGAGAAAGAGGGGAAGGGGAGGTAATTCTTGCTAGGAGAACTTATTAAAGACAATGTCAAATGTTTTTATAATTTTATTTTACTACATTCTATTTTATTTATTTTCTTTCCTTTTCCACCATTTTTTTCTCTTTTTCTCTTTTTGCTAAGAATTGTGAGAATGAAAAAAAAAAATGAATTCCGTAGAATGACATTGAAAAAATTATAAAAATAGATTTAAAAATAAAATTAAAAAAATATAACAAAAGAAACAGGGCCATAATGAATGCGACGGAAAATTTAGAAAAGGCAAAACCAAAAAATAAATAAACAAATGAACAAATAAAAAAAAATAAAAAATAAGGGAGGGGGAGAGGGAAAAAAATATCCCACACACACCGAGAAGAAAATGAAAACAGGGGTTTTGAATCCGAATTTGAACACCTAACTACGTACAACTTGCAGCGGACTTAACCTGGATAACTGTACAGGGGCTGTGAAATTAAACAGGAGCTGGGAGAAATTTAATTTAATATAGAACAAAATGATGAGTGAGATGATAAATAAAATAAAAATAATTAACAAAAGGAAAAAGCCACAACATAAAAAAACGGGAATAATAAATATATATTTGTATGTTTTGGTAAAAATAAATTTTGGATGCATGGAGAAAACATGGTTAGGTTGGGGAGGATAAGGAATAAAAATAAATTACAGTTAAAATGCAGATTAAAAAAAAAAAAAATCCCGTCAAGATTTAAAATGGGACATCGAAAAAAAAAGGGGGGGGTCTTTAAAAGAGGAGAAAAAAAAATAAAAATAATAAGGGTCTTAAACTTTTATAAGAGGTTAAGAACTATTATACAATAGAGATTCGATGTCTTTCAAAAAAAGTGACTGTCAAAAGATTCTCAGAGAAAGAAAGAAACAAAGAAAAAAAAAGCATTATCACCCCTTTTAAATTTCGATTTTTTAAAGAACTGTTCTTAGACATCCTTTATATCTAATAAGTAACTAATATTTCAAATTTCATATTTCTAGGCCCTTCAGTAACGCATAAATCGCATTTTTAGCAAGTTTTTTGCTCCTGCATCCCCTTTGGGGTAGTGACACTGACATAAAACATAGCCTATGTTAGATCAAGCATTGTCACCATCATTTTGACACCTTTATTTTTTTAATCAGTTTGGTATTTCCTGAGATTGTGTAGAAACCACCATTTAGAACTTTTATTAAAATGCTTTTCGCGCATTTTCACCCCTTTTAAATTTCGAATTGTGTAACTGTTCTTAGAAATATCTAATAAGTAGCTAATAATTCAAATTTCATATTTGTAGGCCCTTCAGTAACGCAAAAATCTCAGTTTTAGAACGTTTTTTGCTCCTACTTTGCTCCCTTTGGGGTAGTGGCATCGAAATAAAATATAGCCTACCTTGGAGCAAGCATTATCACCATCATTTTGACACCATTATTTTTTAAATCGGTTTGGTATTTCATGAGATTATGTAAAAACCATCCTTTAGAACGTTTTTTAGAACGCTTTTTGTGCATTTTCACCCTTTTTAAATTTGGAATTGTTAAGAAGATGATCTTAGACATCATTTATATTTTATAAGTAACTAATATCCCAAATTTCATATTTCTAGGCCCTTCAGTAACACAAAAATTGCATTTTTAGAACGTTTTTTGCTCCTGCACCCCATTTTGTATTAGTGGCACCGACATAAAATATAGCCTATGTTCTAAGTTGGACTAACACCATTATTTTGATACCATTACTTTTGAAATCGGTTCTGTAGCTCTAGAGATTACCTCTAACCAACACACAATTTTTTCTTCTTTATAATATTAGTACAGAAAAGAAAAAGTAGCTGAATATATAAATTCAATATGTATGTTTTTTAAAAATATATTTACTATATCTATATTCATAGCAAATTAAGAAAATTCGTAATGATTTCCTTGAATGCTTAAAAAAATAGTATAAGAAACTCCGACTATTTATTTAATGGTATTTTCGTGTTGAAGTTAACATACTACCCACCACTCTCTGAAAAGAGTGATGAGAGTGAATAAATTGAACTCAATGAAAATCTAAAACATAATGTAAGCTTATTTGGAAACACAGATTTCTAAAATAAATTTCAGCATAGTCAATTATAACTATAGTAACAATATTACTAAATATTACAGCATGTAATTTACAATGAAAATATTTTTATAATGGTATTTTCGTGTTGAAGATAAAATATTACACATCAAAGGCTAAACAAAAACAAAAAAGCTCACCATCTTCAATTTAAGTAAATGTTTTTTTTAGTAATGAAATCCAATTTCTATAGAAGATAAATGAATCTCAAGATAATATTGGACGAAGAAAGTGAACTTACGTAAATAAAAATTTAAAACATAATGAAAGTTTATTGCGAAATAGAAAATATTCGAATTTTAAAATTAATTTTATTTAAGTCAATTATTATAACACTAACAATATTACCAAATACTAAAAAAAGTAAGTTTCTATGAATAATGATAGACATACGTCGTTTGTATTACTATGAGTTTTAAACTGGAGGCCCAAATGCCAGTGTAGCACCTAAAATTAGGGATAAAAATTTGCTTTTATTAAGCACATGAAGCAGAGTTTTCCCATCTTTTCATATAAAATTTGTTCGTAAATGTTGGAATCATTTATTCATTTGAACATTTTAACAACATAATTACTTTGCGTTTCAAAGACTGAAGAAAGTATTGGTTCATTTCGTAATATAAGAAAGGTACACGTATCCCTTCTTAAATTTACGCAAACTTTCTTATAAGTACCATAAAAAGGATTACATCTATACTCATATTATAAAGAGGAAAAAATTGTTTCTTTGTAGGAGGTAAGCTCAGGAACTACCGAACCGATTTCAAAAGTAATGGTATCAAAATGATGGTGATCGCCCAACTTAGAACATAGGCTATATCTTATGTCGGTGCCACTACCCCAAAGGGGGTGCAGGAGCAAAAAACGTTCTAAAAATGCGATTTTTGCGTTACTGAAGGGCCTAGAAATATGAAATTTGGAATATTAGTTACTTATAAGATATAAATCATGTCTAAGAACAGTTCTTAAACAATTCGAAATTTAAAAGTGGTGAAAATGCACAAAAAGCGTTCTAAAAAACGTTCTAAATGGTAGTTTCTACATCATCTCAGGAAATACCAAACCGATTTCAAACGTAATGGTATCAAAATGATGGTGTTAGTCCAACTTAGAACATAAGCTATATTTTATGCCGGTGCCACTACCCCAAAGGGGGTGCAGGAACAAAAAACATTCTAAAAATGCGATTTTTCCGTTACTGAAGAGCCTAGAAATATGAAATTTGGAATATTAGTTACTTATAAGATATAAATGATGTCTAAGAACAGTTCTTAAACAATTCAAAATTTAAAAGGGGTGAAAATGCACAAAAAGCGTTCTAAAAACTTTCTAAATGGTAGTTTCTACATAATCTCAGGAAATACCAAACTGATTTAAAAAATATTGGTGTCAAAATGATAGTGACAATGTTTGCTCCAAGATAGGCTATGTTTTATGTCGGTGCCACTACCCCAAAGGTAGTGTTGGAGCAAAAAACGTTCTAAAAATGCGATTTATGTGTTACTGAAGGGCCTAGAAATATGAAATTTGAAGTATCAGCTACTTATTAGATATAAAGGATTTCTAAGAACAGTTCTTAAGCAATTCAAAATTTAAAAGTGATGAAAATGCTCGAAAAGCGTTCTAAAAAACGTTCTAAATGGTGATTTCTACACAATCTCAGGAAATACCAAACCGATTTATAAAATAATGGCGTCAAAATGATGGTTAAAATTCTTGCTCCAACATAGGCTATGTTTTATGTCGGTGCCACAACCCCAAAGGGGGTGCAGGAGAAAAACGTTCTAAATTGCGGTTTTTGCGTGACGGAAGGGCCTTGAATCGTGAAATTTAGAATGGTAGTTAGTTATAAGATATCAATGATCTCTAAGGACATTTCCTAAAAAAATCGAAATTTAAAAGGGGGGTCAAAATGCGCAAAAAGCGTTGTAAAAAACTTTCTAAATTGCAATTTCTATGCAATCTCAGGAAATACTGAACCGATTTCAAATATAATGGCGTTAAAATGATGGTGACAGATCTTGCTCCAAGATAGGCTATATTTTATATCTTTTTCCACTACCCCAGAGGAGATGCAGGAGAAAAATGAGCGAAAAGCTTCTAAAAACGTTCTAAATGTCGATTTGTCACCAATATCTCAGGAAGAATCAAACTGATTTCAAAAGTAATGGTAGGAAATTGATGCTGACAGCCTCTTCTCTAACATAGACGCTATTTTAAGTCGGCATCACTATCACCTAGACGTTGCAGGAGCAAAAAAAGTTCCAAATTTCGATTTTTGTGATCGGTAGGGGCTAGCAACTTAAAATTAGGCAAGGTACATATTTATTACATATAAATGATCTTTAAGAACAGTTTCGACAAAACTGGAAATTTAAAAAGGGGTGAAAATGCGCGAAAAGCGTTCTAAAAACGTTCTAAATTGCGATTTCTACTCAATCTCAGGAAATTCCAAAGCTATTTCAAAAGTAATGGTTGCAAATCAATGGTGACAGTCTCTGCTATAACATAGGTTATATTTTATGTTGCTGTCACTACCATGTGAGGGTTGCAAAAGCAAAACATGTTCTAATTTGCTTTTTTTGCATAACTGAAGGGTCTAACACTTTGAAGTATGGCATGTTATTTACTTACAAGATGCAACTTCTTTCTATGAACTGTCGAAAGAAAATTTCAAATTTAAAAAGATGAAGTGAGCGAAAAGCGTTATAAATTTCAATTTTTATGTAATTTTATCAAATACCAAACCGATTAAAAAAATAATAAGAAATTGTTGGTGATAGAACCTGCTCAAACATAAGCTATATTTTATGTCTGTGCCATTACCACCAGAGGGTTGCAGTAGCTAAAAACTTTCTAAATTGCGATTTTTGTGGTACTGAAAAGGCTAGAAACTTTAAATATGGCATGGTAGTTACTTATAAAATATAAATGCCCTCGAAGGACTGTCGAAAATAAATTCGAATTAAAAAGGGGTGAAGTGAAGGGGAGGTGCGAAAAGCATTCTAAAAAAGTCCTAAATTACGATTTCTACGCAATTTCAGGGAATATAAACCAAATATAAAAGTAATAGTTGCGAATCAATGGTAACAGTCTCTGATCCTACACAGGCTATATTTTATGCCGATGATTCTACCACCTGTGATTCACAGGAACAACAAACGCTCAAAAAAAGGCCTTTAAAAGCTTTCTAAATTACGTTTCTGTGGAATGTTAGGAAATAACAAACCAATTTCAAAATTAATGTTGGCAAATTAATGGTGACAGTTCCTAATTAACATAGCCCTTTATGTTGAGAGAGGTGGTAGGACTTGGAATTTGACATGATGGTTAATTTTAAGATGTAAGAAGATGGTTTCTAAAAAATTCAAAACTTCAAATGAATACTGAAATGAGCGTATTAATTGAGCATAAAAGTTTCAAAATATTTTCTAAATTATTATTTATTTAGTTTTATTTCGTTTTATTAATTTAAGTCTCATTTCTGCCTTATGCAGTGTAACAATTATTAATGAAACTGTGTTTTGAATAGTAATTTTTTTTATAATTCCTAAAAGTAATAAGTACCTTTTAATAAAATAAAATATTACCTTTTAATAAAATAAAAATTTAGTTACTACCTTTTAATAAACATTAGACATATAAATATCACTTGGCACATTTCAAATATTACGCGAGCATAGCCGCGGGGTTTGCTAGTTCTTTATAATTTGATAAACTGTATAAATATGCTTTCAGAAGTTAATAAATTATCTGATTTTATGTTTATTATTTAAATTTAAATTTATTATTATTTGTGGTAATACATTATCTTATAGCTACGTACGTCGTTTGAGTCATTTTTAATCTAAAAAGTATCGCACCGTTATTTATGTTAGGTAAAAATAATCAGGCTCAATCTATCAATTTAACATAGTCGCTATTAAAGAAATGTTGCAAAACTGCCTATATTCACATCACGCTCGGGATCTACTTTTAAAAGTACTTATTTTTCATTAACACATATTGAACAATTGCACCATGAAATATAATAAATAAATACACAATCTTGCTCAATGGCGCACAAAATACGAACTTTAATAAACTAACATTTAAAATCTACGCTTCGAGCTGTTTCTACAGCCGTCTTCAGGAAAATATGATGGTAAAATGACTCAAGGTCAAGTTTCGACTAATTATTTCTTGCACAGGAAGCTTTTGTCTCTGAACTATGAGCTATTTTACCATCATATTTTCCTGAAGACGGTTGTAGAAACAGCTCGAAACGTAGATTTTAAATGTTAGTTTATTAAAGTTCGTATTTTGTGCACCATTAACCAAGATTGCGTTCTTATTTACTTCTTTTTCTTTCTAAATAAATAGTGCTTACAAAGTCTAAGAATTTATTTATTGGTGTTTTCGTGCTGAAGCTAAAATATTATTCACCACTCTTTAAACAAAAACAAAAAAAAAAATTCTCAGTTTTCAGTATAAGAAATATATCGTTTGAGTTATTCTAAGTAATAAACGGGTGGTAAATAGTCTCATATTATAAGATTAAAGAAAACAAATAGCTCAATATATAAATTCAACATGTGAGATTTTAAAACATATACGAGGGCTTTTCGAAAAGTAAAGATACAATGCCGCATACACACTCAAAAAAATCTTATTTGATAAAATGTTTATTACGAATTATTTACAGCTATATACCTTATTTTTCAACATAATTATCGCCGTTGTCCAAGCATTCATTTAGTCTGGGTACAAGCTTCTGTATCCCATTGTCATAGAAGTTTGCCGCCTGTTGTCGAAAACACAATTCAACTTCAATTTGATCTCATCATTGTTGTGAAAGTTTTGCCCTGCAAGATGTCTTTTCAGGTAAAAGAATAAGTTGAAGTCACTGGATGCAAGGTCCGGACTGAATGGCGGATGGCTTAAAACTTACCACTTGAATTTCATCACCCGCTTTTGTATAGAGCGTGAGGAAGTCGAGTGCGTAGCCGAGCCCCTTCTTTTTGTGTTCTCCGTTAACATTTTCGGAACTCAGCGTGCACACAACTTAAGGTACTCTGAAATCACTGTCACAGCTTCATAAAGAGTTGTCATAGATACTTCAGGTATGATTTTATGCAACTCTTTCATTAGGAGACGCCTATTTCCTCGAATCGCTTCCTCCGTCCTTTGAAGAAGGGCATCAGAGATCACAGATGGTCTACCTGTTCTGGATTCTTCATGAACATTGGTCAAACCACTAGAGAAAGCACAACACCATTTCATTACATATGTCGATTCATAATGTTCCCATAGACAGAAACAATTTCTTTGTTAATTTTGGCTGGACGCTTCCCTCTTGCATTAAAAAAAAAAAAAAAAAAAAAAAAAACGTATGACGGATCGAACTTCACTTTTGGCGGGATTTTTAATTGACACAGCCATTCTAAGCATTTTCTAAACGAAACAGGATCACCATAAAATTAAATAATGACTGCAAGGGAAAAGTCAAAGGTTTAAGGTTACAATCTGTGTTGCCAACGCACTCATTAAAATATTTTTTCCTCTAAAGTCTACATTGTATCTTTACTTTTCGAAAAGCTCTCGTAGCAAATTTATCCATATTCACATCACGTTAAAGCTCTGTTTTGAAAATGACTTCTTTGACTGCCTAAATAAAAATATGATAAAAACATTCGAAGTATGGTATTTAATGGTACTTTCGTGTTGATGCTAAAATGTTATCCACCACTCTCTAAACAGAATAAATAAATCTCACAGTTTTCAAAATAAGAAAGTGTTTTTTAGCATTGAAATTCAATTTCCATAGCAGATAAATCAATCTCAAAATAATATTGAGTGAAGAGAAAATAGAAATTTATCTGAATGAAAATCTAAAACATAATGAAAGTTTATTTCAAAATAAGAATTATCAAATGACTTCAGTTATAATACATTATTACGTTAATAACAATATTACTATGTATTACAATATGTAAGTTCAATGAAAAGGCATACATATACGTCATTTGTGGTATTCTGAGTAATACACTGGTGGGTGATTTTCAAAAAGTGCAGTGTTTTACTGTCCTTTCTCATTTGCACAGAAAAATAGTTAAATATCATAACTTTAATTTTGCGTTTTAATTATCATGTATTTTAATGATAATTTACAGATATATTATTATTTATAAAAAAAAATTAAAAATATATTCTTTTGTAGTCAAAATGTCATTACCATAGGTTGTTCCAACAAGCAATTTATCAAGTAAAGATTTCACTAAGTTCTATTTAAAACAGATGGTTATAATTTTTTAAATGCATTTTTATTTATTAAGATGCTACAAATTAAAAAAAAAACATTTATTTTCATAAATTAAACTTATCTATAATTCTTAATAATTTTTTTTTAAACCGTGTCCTAAGAAAGAGTGCCATTACCATGCTTTTGACCAAATATTCATCTGGAATTTTTTGGAGAGGCACATGCCTTTTTGTCAAGGCAAAAATAATCCTTAAAACACAACTTGTTATCAGGTTTAGGTGACAGAGTAAATAGTTTTATAGTTTCAATAAAGCAAGAAAGGACTTTGAAGATTTTTGTGAGTATTTTTTGTACGCCATTGCCGTACCCACTTCTAATTGATTATTAAGTGAACTTTTATTCCTTAACCTGCTATTATTATATAAGATATAGAAAATCATTGTATGGACTAGGAGATATAATGACTGCCATCTATGCCTCGGGTAAAATAAAAATATTTTGCTTAATGTGTCATTACCATAGATGTCATTAACGTGCTTACTTATGTCATTGTCAAGTTCATTAAAAATTAAAAATTTGTTTAAAAATGTTAAATTAGTAGTTTTTGTCTCTGCTGATGCTAGTATATTAATGTTTATGAGGTAAGGTAATTATTTACAAAAAATAAAAACTTTCTGATTATTTCTAAAATTTTGATTTTGCTATTACAAAACATGGACAGATTTTGAAAAGGAATCTGGTGGGAAATCGTCTCATACTATTAGATAAAAGACAAAGTTGCTGAATAAATAAATTCAAAATGTACGCTTTTAAAAATATAGGAACTGTATCTATATTCATTGCACATTAAGGATTTTTTGTAATGATTTCCTTGAATGTCTAAAAAATAGCATAAAAAACTCCGAGTGTTTGTTTAATGGTATTTTCGTGTTGAAGCTAAAATATTACCCAGCACTCTCTGAAATAAAAAACAAAAAGTTTCACCGTCTTCAATAGAAGTAGATGTTATGCTTTTTTAGCGTCGAAATCCAATTTCCAAAGAAGATAAATGAATCTCAAAATACTATTGGGCGATGAGAGTGAATAAATTTAACTCACTGACAACCTAAAACATAATGAAAGTTTATTTCCAAACAGAGATTTCTAAAATTAATTTCAGCATAGTCAATTATAACGATAGTAACAATATTACTAAATATTACAGTACGTAATTTACAACGAAATTATTTTTATAATGGTATTTTCGTGCTGAAGATAAAACATTAAACATCAATGTCTAATCAAAAACGAAAAGACTCACCACCTTAATATAAGTAATCCATCATCAATATAAGTAAACGGGGTTTGTTTAGTAACAAAATCCAATTTCCATAGAAGATAAATTGATCTCAAAATACTGTTGGGCGAATAAAGTGGATGTATGTGAATGAAAATTAAAAACCTAATGAAAGTCTATTTTGAAATAGCGAATATTAGAATTTAAAATTAATTTCAATTAAGTCATTTATAATAATATTAACAATATTACTAAATACTACAAAAAGTAAGAGTTTCGATGAAAAAAGGTAGATGTACGTCGTTTATGTTACTACGAGACTTAAACTGGAAGCAAAAATTCCAGAATAGCACCTAAAATTAGGGATCAAAACTTGCTTTTATTATGAACACGAAGCAGAGTTTTCAGACATTTTCCAATAAAATTTGTAAATGTTGGTGTTACTTATTCATTTCAATATTTTAGTAGCATAATTATTTTGCGCTTGAAAGAGTGTGACTCTTACACAAATTTTATTCGTTTGGCACCACTTTTTTAGATAACGTTACTTTCAATTACTGAAATTCCAAAATGCTCTAATTAAATTAAACTAATTTTATTTTCCTTCATTACTGGTGCGAAAGGCAAATTTATCAAAGAAAAAACTTCCCGAAACAGACTCGGGCTTAGACCGCAAAGTATGAAAAAGCATTGGATCATTCCGCAGTATACGCAAGGTAGAGTCGTGGGAAAAAAAAAGTAAACACCCCTTACTAACTCTGCAACTAATTATAATAGAAAAAATATACAGGTACAAAACGGTGGTAAATAAAATCTACTTTTAAATGATGTATATACAATTTGCTTAGGGGACCATCTAAAAATGAAATTCAGAGCAAACTTTGTTTTTTTCGATGGCTACAGTCAATTTTGACAATATATTTTAAATCTTCTGATCAAACTATGCCTAGAAATAAAATTTCGGTCATTTGGTTGATAAGTTTTGAATTATTGACATTAGAAATATAGAGAATTAGAAATGATGACATTAGAAATGACATTAGAAATTTATTAACCCTTTCTGTACCAGTAATGCCAAATGAAATCATGACTTTCACGATTTTGTTCTTTTTTATTTAAAAATAGCGTCTCATAGATTCTGTTTGCTGTCATTCAAAAGACACTTTTTTTTTGTCTTTTCAGTAGTATTTTTTCTTTCCTCAATAGATGGTAGAAGAGGTTCTAGAAACTGAAAAATATGGCTTGATTTTCTTTTAAAACGTAAACGTATGGCATTAAAAAACATATTATTCTCACTTTTATCTTTTTTTATTACAATTTTCTATATGTAAGTTGTAATATATATGAAGTACATATTTATGTACTTATAATTCAACAAGTGTATTTTTATTGTAGTAACGATGATATAACGATGACGGTAAATATACATGATTCCAAATGGCATCACTGGTAGTAGGTAGATAGTTACAACCTAACTCTCCATTTTGATTTCTTATCTGATTTGGTAGTTTTTTAAAGGAAGACATTTTCCTTTACTATTTATCATGCCAAAACGAAAAAAGGAGCTTGTATCATTAGAAAGAGCCATTTATTTACTAAGAAATGAGGAACTTTCTGATATAGAAATTGAAAAATATGACGAAGAGGACAGTGAAAGTGCACGAAATCTATCAAATACAGATGAGACATTCAATTCAATTGTCAGTATTCTTGTTCTATATACAAGTGATTCAGTCGTTCCTGTTACTATTTTTGTAGGTAATAAGTATTAGAAGTTGAAGTTGAAAATGTATATCAATAAGAAGATAAGAATATTGAAGAATTCCCTGATCAAGAAACAAAGAATTCAGAGTACAATGCTAACTCAAATAAAAAAAACTTTCAAATTTCTGAAGAATAAATGAGTAAAAAAGTTCCTGTATCAATACGTTGGGAAACTAAAGACCATACACCATTTGACACAACATTTAGAGAAACTTCTTCATTGCCTCCTGATGAAAGTTTTAGTATTTATGATTACTTTAGATTATTTTGTGATGCAAAAATAATAGATAACTTAGTGTATCAAGTGGATGAGAGGTTCCGCTGGCAAAGCTCATAGGCGGGAAATGCTGGTTCGAAACTGATCGCGCCCGTCGGTCTAACTTTTCGGAGTTTTCCGTGGTTTTCTTCGAACCTTGAGTATCCTTATCTAAATACGGGTTATGTTCCCTTAGAAAGATCACCATGGAGGACACCCCTCTCTCTCTCGTGTATATAATCGGCTTTCCGGAACAAATCCAACACCAACACCCCATTAGTGCATCAAACAAATCTCTATTCTTGCCAAAAGTCTGGAACTTCAGTAAGTACAAGTGTACATGAAATGGACATTTAAAATTCAATACATATTAAAAATTGAATTTATAAATTTTTTCTTTTGATTCCAATGATGACAAATGGCATCATGAGCATTTCATATGCAATTTTTGTTTACAGTCCTCAGCAAAAGTTTAGACACGGGTGATTTTTAACCTTTAAATAAAAAATACGATCACTTGGGTTATACAAATGACTGTACTTATTTTTAAATATATTTGAAACGTTTTAGGACAGAAATAACTGTTTTAATGTAGGATATCATTTAATGTAACTGAAAAAAGTGAAATTTGCATATTGCAAAAGTTCAGACACTTTTGTGATTTTTTGGCAATTGCGACGGAAAAACACATATTTCAAACTTATGACGTCACATACATAAAGTATTTAAGTTCACCTCGCGATAGCATCGGTTAGTGAAGAAGCCGCGAGCAAGAAATTTTCAATCAGATTAAGTAATTAAAGCATGGAAGCTGGAATCGAAAGGGGAGACTGTTGCAGATTTGCAAAGTTGCAGAAATTTCAGCTACTTTGAGCCAAAGCTTGACAGCCAAAGAAGTCTGTCTATTAAGTACTTTCTAAGGGTGACTCTTTTAAAGCAAAACATAGATCTGGAAGGACTCGTGTGGCCAGAAAACGAGATTATAGAAGGATCCATAAACTGGCATCTAGACAAATGATGACTGCTAATCGCATTAAAAGTGAGTCAGAGCTTTCTGTGTCAACGGATAATTTCGTAGATGCATTAAAGAAAGATGTACATTAGTTTACATGAAAATGATAAAACAACCAGCCTTGAAATCTCACAACAAATTGACCTTTCTTTCTGTCGCGGAGTAATTCTTTTTATAAACTGATGAAATAATGGACTGATACCAGAATTTATAAACGAAGTTATTAGAAAATATGAAATTGCTTATTTTCACGTATGTTATAAAAGAAAAATTTTAATTAAATATTCTTGTCACTTTTGGAATTAAAATTAGGTGTCCTTTGACCTCGAAAGGGTTGATGATTTGGGCCTCACTTTGTTTTAATTCTCAAGTATCTCTGGAGTTTCTCAATGGTCGCCAAGCTGCGTAAGACTACATACATACATTGGAAAACAATTTACAGCCATTTGGTGAACTTTTACCTCTTCCAAAGTATGTATTTGAGCAATATAATGCATCTATTCATGTTGCATACAAATCAAAAAATTGGTTTAACTCTCAAAATATTACTATTTTTGACTGGCCCGCGTGTAGCCCTGATCTGAACCCAATCGAAAACTTTTGTGGCATCATATCTCATACGGTTTATGCAATTTTTTAACAATACTCCTCTGTAAATGAACTTCGATCAGATGTTGAACGTGTTTTGTACGAAATAGACTCCCAAGTGATGCAGGATTTAATTTCTTCGATGGAAAGTCACATTTTTGCATTAATAGCAGACAATGTAGGTGCATATAATAAAACACTCATACTACAATATATATTAAAACACACATACACACATAAATAACGCCTGCATTCAACAATTAAAGGTATATATAAATATTATACAGACATACAAACAATAAATACAATAAACCCAACTGGAGTGAAAAATTAACCAGAGCCAGGAATCGAACCCGAGACCACAGTATACAAGACTGCTGCTCTAAACACCGAGCTACTCCGGCCGATGCCTGAGTCTGCAATTTCTCACTAATAAACCATGTTGGGGAAGTCACCAGCCATCTATACGACAGCCTTGGATGACCGGACAACGATGAATAGATTTTACTATTACATCGATCTACGATAATTATAATAAAACACTCATACTACAATATATATTAAAACACACATACACACATAAATAACGCCTGCATTCAACGATTAAAGGTATATATAAATATTATACAGACATACAAACAATAAATACAATAAACCCAACTGGAGTGAAAAATTAACCAGAGCCAGGAATCGAACCCGAGACCACAGTATACAAGACTGCTGCTCTAACCACCGAGCTACTCCGGCCGATGCCTGAGTCTGCAATTTCTCACTAATAAACCATGTTGGGGAAGTCACCAGCCATCTATACGACAGCCTTGGATGACCGGACAACGATGAATAGATTTTACTATCTGGCTATGGTTAATTTTTCACTCCAGTTGGGTTTATTGTATTTATTGTTTGTATGTCTGTATAATATTTATATATACCTTTAATTGTTGAATGCAGGGGTTATTTATGCGTGTATGTGTGTTTTAATATATATTGTAGTATGAGTGTTTTATTATAATTATCGTAGATCGATGTAATAGTAAAATCTATTCATCGTTGTCCGGTCATCCAAGGCTGTCGTATAGATGGCTGGTGACTTCCCCAACATGGTTTATTAGTGAGAAATTGCAGACTCAGGCATCGGCCGGAGTAGCTCGGTGGTTAGAGCAGCAGTCTTGTATACTGTGGTCTCGGGTTCGATTCCTGGCTCTGGTTAATTTTTCACTCCAGTTGGGTTTATTGTATTTATTGTTTGTATGTCTGTATAATATTTATATATACCTTTAGTGTAGGTGCAGTTGGATTTTAATTTATGGATATTTTTCTGTTACCAGACAGATTGTCTATACTTTTTCAACAATGTTAAATTTGTTTTTTTGTCATTATATATTATGTAAAGTGTATAATTTAAAATTTATTGTTTGTGTATGAAAGATAAGTCCACAGTAATATATTACAGTTGAATTACAACAATTCGTTACAAACTTCTCAGCACAGAAGCATAATCGATCATTGTCTAAACTTTTGCTGAGCACTGTAGTCCTAATGATGCCAGAGGGCATAAACAATGCGTGTCTGAAAGGGTCTCCTGAAATAATAATCCTAATGTGACAATTTTTTGTTAAATTATAATATTAAAAACCCGAAACATAAATACATTGAATTTGTTATTTTTAAAATTTTATAATATGAATTATGAAATTAATATTTGATAAAAATATGAATTGCAACCTATTGTGTTTTTGATAGATTAATATTTATTATGTCCTGAATTATGCAAATTCTCAATTTCAAATTTTAGTTCCAAGTAGTTTTCGAATGATATGTAAAAAATGGAAAAATTACGTTTTAAGGGCCCGTGTATGATGCCCGGAAAAGCATAATTTGAAGAAATATATTTTATTCATTTTAATGAAACATTTATGCTGGCATTAGTCGAAACATAAAAGCGAGTGAGATGTTTATATTGGCAAGAAATAATGCATTAATAGAAGTCACATATTCATTCTGTAGCATTTCAACAATCGAGTACCGAATTTCAATTTGGATGCAACCAATAAAATAAGCTCATTTTAAGATAATTAATTTCTCGGAAACTAATCCTATGAATTTCATGAAAATCTGAACTTGGGCTAATTGAAAGGCGTAGAAGTTATTTATGGTGTCAAACTTGGGTATTGCTATTAAAAAATCAAATTTTGGGTTCTTTATGATATGTAGATAGCACCTTAAACAAATTTTATATACATAATTTAAAAGTAGACTTTATTTCCAAACGTTTGGTACCATTAACTTTCTTTTATAATAATTTGTTGCAGAGTTATTAGGGGGTATTTACTTTTTTCCACACGACTGTACATGTATCACTTCTTGAACTTACGCAAACATTCATATAAGTACCATTAAATTACATTATTTATAATTTCATAAACTGTATAGATGATCTTTCTGAAATTAATAAAATGTCTAATTTCAAGTTTATTATTTAAATTTAATTTTATTATTATCTAAAACAAAATTATTTTACAGCTACATGGTTTGAGTCATTTTTAATCAGAAAAGCATCGCTACAGTCCTTGTGCTGGAAAAAAAAATCAGTTTCAATCTATAAATTTAACATAGTCGCTATTAAAAAATATTGCAACTGAGCCGATATTGATATCACCTTAATGATCTGTTTTGAAGAGAATTCTTTGATTGTCTAAATAACAAGTAATATAAAAATTTTGTTTTTAAAGTCAATTCCTACTTAGGCCATCAAAGAAAAATTTAACATAATCCCTTAAGCTAATATTAGTTTTTGTTGCATTAAAATATCTCAATTTGTTGATTTTCTATAAGCAAGTAGGGTTACAATGGAACTCTATGGGAATTTGGCGAAATATTAGAGATATCGCCATGTTGGCGTCACTTTTGAGGACTCATTTTGGCCAACAAATTTGGCGATATATCGCCAAGTTGGCGACAACTTTGGCGGTATTTGGCGACAGAACAGGGTCCACCCCGTATGGTAACCCCTTAATGAAAATACTTTCATTGACCTTCAATAACCAATTGCCGCCATTTTGCTTCCCATGCAAAACTAAAATTAATTAATTAATTAATACTTGAAAAAACTGTATTAACATCAATTGTCATCCAGTGCAAGTTAAAAAAAATTATTTCAACTTGATAGGATGAATAATGAGTATTTTATTAACGATTGAAAATTTGAACAAGATAAATATATAAATATATAAATAAATAAATATAGGGAGAGTGTGAGCTAATAGTAGGAATTGAAAAATAGAATGAAAAATCCGAAGTGTGGTATTTAGTGGCATTTTCTTGTTGAAGCTAAAATATTACCCACCACTCTGTTAACAAAAACAAAAACACTCAGTGTCTCCAATATATGAAACTGTTTTACAGCATCGAAATTCAATTTCCATAGAGGATAAGTGAATCTAACAATAATATTGAGTGAAGACAGAGAATAAATTTATCTGAATGCAAATCTAAAACATGACGTTATAAAGATTATTTCTAAGTAGGAAATCTCAAATGAATTTCCGTTGCAGTCAATTATTAGAATAATTACAATATTACTGAATATTGCAATACTGTAAAAGCACTTATTTTCGCGAGCCATAATTTTCGCTAAAGTGAAGATATCGGTGATTTCGCGAGCTGAAAATTTCGCCAATTTTACACGAACAGAACCGAAAGTTGAAAAATCCCGAAACTACCTAAATAGAACCTAATTTGCATAAGTCATTTAAAGAAAATTTCTTTTGTCCGAAAAGTTCTTTCTATTAATTGTATTATTGTTTTCATTCAAGAAATAGTTGTAAGTATTCAAGAAATTTTTGTGCTTATTTCTTATTTAAGTAACTGTAATCGTTAAATTTTGGATAAGTGAAAATTTTCTATTTTTTTATTATTATTTGAGAGGGGGGGGGGGATATTTCGCAAGGCTTAAATTTTCGCGATTACGACGCACTCGCGAAAATCGCGAAAATAAGTGCTTTTACAGTATATATGTTTCAATGAAATGCATACAAATACGTCTTTTGTATTATTCTGAGTGATAAATGGGCGGGAAATCGTCTTATATTATAAGATAAAAGACAAAAAAAATGCTCAATATATAAATTCAATATATACGGTTTTTAAAAACATAGGAACAGTATAAATATTCGTAGCACATTAGGGATTTTTTGTAATGATTTCCATAAATGTCTAAAAGAATAGGATAAAAACTCCGAGTATTTGTGTAATGGAATTTTCGTGTTGAAACTAAAATATTACTCTCCACTCTCTGAACAAAAACAAAAATATTCACCGTCTTCAATATAAGTAGATGTTATGCTTTTTTAGCATCGAAATCCAATTTCCATACAAGATAAATGAATCTCAAAATACTATTGGGCGATGAGAGTAAATAAATTTAACTCACTGAAAATCTAAAACATAACCAAAGTTTATTTCAAAACAAAGATTTAGTTCTAAAATGAATTTCAATGTAGTCAATTATATTACTAAATCATATATTATAATACTAGCAAATCTTGTGTATGTAGATGTGTGTGTGTATGTAAATATTATCAAAAAATATTCTCCAACAATTTTCACTAAATTTGTATCCTACCATTTTGGAGTACGAGAAGACCATTGGGCTATGTCGCATGTTGTAGAAAATTCAATTAGTGGTTCATTTTGGGGTCATGGCCAGTCAATTTATTTCAGTGAGAATGAAGGTTGAATCAGTTATTAAATTGTTAAAAAATTGGAGGTAAACGAAGTAGCAAAATTGGCAACATATTACCAAATTTGACCATATTTGTAACTATTGGCGACATTGGCGAAATTTGTGCGGGGAAATCGACTTTCAAGATTACCAATGACCAAACCTATTCTGGCGCTAAATGAAAGAATATCGCCAAATTTGGCGAGAAAATTGTTTTTCATACCGAGATACATGATTCAACCAATCAGAGTCCATAGAATGTTCTCGAAAACAGAATTCAACCCATCACGTCACATAGAATTTTTTCGCAACTAATCCCACACATATAATAACGAAGTTCTTATGTCTAACCCTAAAGTCTATGAAGCTAGACAGTGAATCTTTCGATTATGAATGAATATGTATAGATTGATTATGATAAAATTTAGAAATATGTTCATAGTATTAATATTGATAGTTTCTGTAAATAATAATGTTATAAAATAAAATTCTTTATGGCAATAATACAGCGAGAATTTATAGTTATATAGAATTGAATATAAAGGTAATTTTAACCGAGCATCAGTCGGTCTTCCCTGCTGGTATTATAATATGTAAATTTCGAAAAAACAGTTTTAATAATGGTATTTTCGTGTTGAAGATAAAATATTACCCATAGTTGTCTAAGCAAAAATAAAAATGCTCACCGTATACAATATAAGTAAATGTATTTTAGCATCGAAATCCAGTTTCCATAGAAGATAAATTAATCTAAAAACACTATCGAACGATGAAAGTGAATTTACCTGGATGAAAATTTAAAACCTAATTAAAGTTTATTTCGAAACACGAAATACTCGAATTTTAAAATTATTCTTAATTAAGGTAATTATAACAATAGTAGCAATATTACTAAATATCACATAGAGTAAATTTTAATGAAGAACTATAAATAAACGTCGTTTGTGTTACTCTGATTATTAAACTGTCGGTATTACATTTCATCTTGAAAAAAAAAATCATTTCATTATATAAATTCTATGTGTACGCTTTAAAAAAAAATACGAAGTGTATTTATATTCATAGAACATTATAATTTTTTTTGTAATGACTGTCTGAAAGTTTAATTAAAATGGATGAAAATCTCGGAGTATTTACTTAATAGAATTTTCATGTTGGAGATAAAATATTTCAAGCCATGCCTTAAACAAAAATAAAAGCTAATCAACTTCAATCAAAGTAAATGGTTCCTTAGCAAGAAAATAAAATTTCCATAGAAGGTCAATGAATCTCAAAATACATTTGAAAGGAGAAAGTTATGATATATACATGAATAAAAATCTTATTTATTATGAATATTTATTTAGAAATATGTAGTTTTCATGATGTAATTCAATTAAGTTAATTAGTTCTAATTATTTTCTTTTACGTAATAGCATTTTAAACAAAAATAATATTATTTCAGTATGAAAACTATCGAAAAATAGGAATAAAGTTTAAGGGGTCTCAGGACTCTTAAAATTGGAAAAATCGAAAAAAAAAGACCATTTTCAACATATAATATCTTAAAATGTAATTGATTTTAAGACAAAATTTTATATTGGGATGAAAGATATAAGTATGTTCTTTCATTTCATGCATTTGAAAAATTACAAGATGCAGAATTAGAATTTACAGTGGGCTCCAAAATGTCAGACATTTGACGAGCGGAAAAACGGCATAACAGATTATGCGCACGATTACAAAATAAATTTTGCAAGTAAAAGGAAAATTTTGGGTCCTACTTATGCTTCACATTGCAATAATAACTCTGAACCTAAATAAATTTGTATTTAAAGCATTTTTCTATTTTTAATACATAGTTGTATTTAGTTAATGAATTTAGAAATTTTCAACAGTATAATCACCTATAAAGAATATATTTCTAAACAATAAGAAGGAAATTTTAGGTTCAGTTTATACAGACTAACATGAAACATATGTTTTGAAAATTTCATGAAAAAAAGTTCGGAAGTTTTTGAGATATCTTGCGCATTATGCCCAAAAACGTCATTTGGAGAAAATTGACTTCAAAGTTTCTGAAACACCGCTTCAGCTATTGAGCGTGTATAATTCTAAAGGCCATAACTTCTGTTCTGATAGGAATTTCAAGGAAACATTTATGCCAAAATGTTCAGAAAAGATAGTAGTTTAGTATCTAAAAAAATTTAAATTTTGAAAATTTAATAGCTTTAAGAGTCCTGAGACCCCTTAACTATCTCTTTCAATTGAACGCTGTAATTAAAAACTTCATAACAATACCGATGAATATTTCACTTTCATGTAAACATTTTTTTAACAAAAAAATATATATAGCTAGAGGAAATTTCGAAACGCTCAAAATAACAAAACAAAGGTTTATTATTTCTCCTAATAAAATGTGTGTACATAATGCACATACTTTAAATTTTAATTTGATATAAATTAAGTAATTAAAAATGCATTGGTTCAATAGTCATTAGAAACTGTTGAGGCATAATTAATGACCACCATGTAAAATACTATGTTTGTCCCCTGCTGAAATTTATAGAAACAAATATTGATATATAGTTAAAAAAAAAACTATTGAAATGACTTTATTAAAGTATAAATAAACCAAAAGGGAAAATCTCGTAGTATTTACTTTATAGTATTTCCACGTTGAAGTTGAAGATTGCCCGCCACTCTCTGCACACACACACACACACAAAAGAAGAAGGAAAAAAAAAACAAAAAAAAAACACATACTTCATTAAAAGATTGATTCAATGTTTGCCCCGAGATAAGTCGGGGGCATTTTTTCCCTATACGTGCTGACGGTGAAATGGTTTAATGATTCCTTTTGAACCAATTATCATAGAAGATAAATGAATTTCAATGCTATTGCCCGAAGATTATCAGTACATTTACTTCAAAGGCGGTATTTTTTTAGAATTCTTTTAAGACGTTTAATTTGATTTAAAAAAAAAATTACGAATTTATATCGTCTTTTTAATCATTTCTTTACCAAAGTACAAATATTAGAAATGAAAACAATAGATGAGAGAAACATTTTCCAGAGAAAGTTTTTAATCAAGATGGAAGGAATCGTACGAGTACGCTTTTTTCATTTAAATGCATAGTGATGCATATATACGCCACTTTTTATTTAATTCTTAGAAACCAGTATATTTATATACAAATATTAATCCATCATAAAATTACAAAAAATCTAAACTTAGAAATCTATCTTAAAACACTCTTTAATATAAGAGTTAAAAACATAATTTTAAAATAAATATTTTAGGCATTTAAGGGTAAAGTTTTACAATATATATATATATAATAAGGTATTTAGATTCACACTTGTTAAAATATTTACTAATTTGCAATATTTTACTTTTTACTTGTATTGCAGATGCCCAACATAAGAAAAGGTTGGCGTATTATACGAAAAATGTAGCTCTGATTTTTTTCATTAATTTTCCTGTGTTATAGACCTTTCAGAGAATCATATATAATCATTTTGAAACAAAATGAAAACTCATGTACTTAAGGATTAAAATGATTATAACTTTGGTATAATTTACCAGCAGCAGTAGCTAAATATATTTGGTATTTTGTTAAGGAACTAGAAAGCTTCATTTAAGCTTGTTGCGATATTTCTAAGTAATTATAACTTCGTTATAGTATTATTTTTAAACGCGTGTCCACGTCGCTTGTCCCTTCTTTAACACACACACACAGAAAATAAAATCGTCAAGAATTATTTATTACATATATTGTAGCTTATTCGGAGATTCGTAGCTTTATATTACATATATTGTAGCTTATTCGGTATTGGAAAATTAAAAGTCTTGGTTAGATGTGTAAATATATTTAACCAAACCGAAAACAATTAAAATTGAATTTTAAAACAAATTGTTCAAAAACATCAAGGCGTCACTTAAATTTTGATATCATATCTTTTAAAACTCATATTTTGAATTTATGAAAGATGTGAATCATAAATCATCAAAGAATACATTTTTATACATCCTTTTAAATTTAACATAATTCTTACACATGTAATTATAAATAAAACAAAATAAAAAGATGAAATAAATAATACAGCGTCACTTAAAATTTGATATCATTATTTTTAAGTTCCATTTTTAAAATTCTTCTAGCAATAAGATAAATTGCTACGTCACAAACTTCTAACCCGTTAAGGGTTTTTTGAATTGATATCATTACTATTTTTTAGGTTAATAACAAAAAGATAAAGAAAAAAGACCAACGTTAAGAACTCATAATCGTGATTTCCATTCACCTTTAATTCCTCCCCGCCCCCGCTCAAAAAAAGCATATCTCATACTTCAATTGTAAAGAGTGCTGTACTATTTGATTTTTTAAAGAAATTTTTATTATAGGGAGTTATAGATAGGGAAGTATTATACAAAATGAGGGGGTTTTATGGTTCGTTTCACGGATATAGGAAGCTTTGTTAAATTTTGTTATGCAAAAAGTTTACTTTCTTAAGAAAAATATCAGGAAATATTACTCTTTAAACCTTTTTATTTAAGATACAATAACATTGTAATCACAGGAGAACAACGAAGATAGTCTTTTCATCACAGAATTTAGCCCCGAAAGTAATACTCGTTTTGTGGGGCTAGTGTACCCAGCCTGCCGATTGGATGCAGTTTCGATTTTCGATTATAGATGGCGCCATCAACTGCCATTGTGTATTTTATTATTTTCTTTTTGAGTCTCAAAAAAGTGTACCGTAATTACAATAAATATGAATGAAAATAAGAAAAACAGCTGATTAATAAAGATATAGGTTTTTTTTTTATATTCTTTAATTTAATCAAACATAAATTTCTAACAAAATTGCCACATTTTCGAGTAAGATTTAATGATAAAATTTGTGCATTAAAATTTTTTTCTCACTAAAAGTAAAAAAAAAAAAAAAAAAAAAAAAAAAAAAAAGCATCAATTTATGATTTTTAAATTTGGTAAATTAAAACAGGCATTATCATTTGATTTTTGTACAAAGAGATTATATAGACTACAATTTAATATAATATTTAAAATGCAAAAATTTCAACTGAAAAATGCCTTTTTGAAAAATATTAGAATTGCATCCCAAATTTTAAATATTTCAGCATGGAGCAGGAAAAGATTAAAGTTGCATTGCATTTGTAACAATAAATATATATATTATAGGTTAATTCTATAACAATTGTTAAAAAATATTTTTACATACTCATATTATTGAACAGAAGACAATTTGACAAAAAGACTTACAAATTATTTTGCTAGTGAGAAAATAATTTTGAATTATTACGCAAAACATTAAACAGCAAATTTTTAATGATTTTAATTAGCATCATTTCTCAAAACGAAAAAGAAGTACCTAGTCTAATGTATGATATTTTCAACATATATAAAAAATAAATATGACAGTTAGTTAATAACCTTAATAAATAATTGGAACAGTTTCAAGAGATTCTTATTTTAAACTACATTAAATTTTTTATACTCCTTAATATAGGAAAAGTAATATTTGCAGTTTTTTTAACACACACACACATACCTTCCCGGGGAAAAGTTTCTAAATTTAATACTGTTTGGAAAGTTTTTTTTTTTTTTTTTTTTTTTTTTTTTTTAGCAGGCATAAAAAACATACATCAGACAAGAAAAGAGACTGTATATATACGTAATATATATATATATATATATATATACATAATTAAATGTGAAAATACTTTCTGAATCAGTTAATCTGAGATTTTCATTTTTTACGTAAAGATAAGATTCATAATTACAAAATATTTGAAATGCACAGAACAAAATTCATTACTTAAATTTAGATAAAGATTTTTAACTCAACTACATTTACGAGTTACTAAAATCAATGCACTAGATATATTTGCTGTATGATAGTAACACTCTCAAAATATCTAAAGGATTATGAAATAAGATTGAATAACATTTTCCAGTTATCGTTATTTAAAAAATGCTAAATGTATATAGTATCTGTGTTCATTATGAAATGTTACAGTTTAGGTTTCTATCCAAAATATAGATGGCTCCACATTTACCAGCTGCAGGAAATGACACATTCTGTTACTGAAATTTATTTAAAATGAAGTTTTATTTTATTTAGCTTAGTTATAATTGCAATTTAAATTTGTTTAACTTGATAACAATTAAAAAAGTCTTAAATTTTATATAATGATCTAATTGGCAATAAAAAATTACAAAAGAACTCATAAAGAAAATCAAAAGGCACCACTGCGGATTGAACCCGAGATATCGCGCGTATGAAAGCCGCGCTCTTAACCGCTCAGCTAGTGTTTGGATATCTAGCTGTTCCCAAAAGTGAATAAAAATTAAGCATGCGCAGGAATACATTAATAACTTCTTGCGCATTTGCGGTAAATTCTCTTAGAATGGCGAAGAAATATGGTGTCATTTTTCATACCGATTACATAACAAACAACAGTTTTTCTGTAAATAAGTGTTATGTTATTCGCTTTATCACAAACAGATTTATATTATATATTAATTTTAATAAAATCGCGCAGGTCATTTTTGAGGAGAAAAAATGCGAATTATATAAAAAACAAGAGTTTTCCCGGACACAAGTATTATCTCATTCCCTTCATCTGAAACAAATTCATATTATATATCAATTTAAAGAAAATCGGCCGAGCCATTTTCCAGAAATGGAAATTAGGAAATTTATCCTTCGCAAGTACTTTAAAAATAGGTTTCGAGATCTCAAAATATACTGCATGTAGAAATGTAAATATTTCAGATTAGTATAAGACTGCAAATATAAGACTGTTTTTAAAAAATCAGAACAATATGCCCTATATTTGCTGAGTTATGAAGTGGCGGCTTTTCGCTTTTCCTTTGATCTCGAGTTAGGTGTATATATGAGTTCCGCCATTCTTACGATTTTAGGATTAAGGCTGCGTCACTGGAATACTACAGTCTTCCATGATAAGATGTGCCATAGACCTTGCAAATTTAGAATAGCTTTTTTTTATTTGTTTTTGAAATTGACTCGGTAGAGATGAAACATGTCAACAGTCGAATTAAACGTATTTTTACTAGTGTTAAAGTTTTAATTTCACCTTTTAGCATTTGGAATTAATAAATTATTATAAGGTGTTACTTTCTATAGATTTAGAAATGATTATTTTCTTTTAATCTTATTTCATTCCTTAAACCATTATTTTATATTTTGTAACATGTTTAACATATTTATTTAAATAGATATATTTCTTAATTAAATTTCTATGTACAAATATTAGGTTCATTTTCATTAGCCAGGTGTTGCAAAGAATTTAAATAAAATGTTAGTACAGAGAGATAAACATTCTGACTTGTTAGCCTCCTTCCTAGTTTAAAAGAGGGGTGAGTCGTTATATTCACATTTGCATAATTATGCTACAGATGCTGACTTGTTATTATGAATTCCTTTGCGCATAAAGTTACAAAGTACTTACCTAAAACGACTTATTTATATGGTTTTATTACAGATGGATCAATTATCATTACAGAAACACAGTGCATATGATTAAATATCAGGGACACTGTTTTCTGTTTTAAGTTAAAAGTGAAACATGAATGGCTCGATCTATAAATTCAATATGTTAACTGTTGAAAGATATTGAAGTAATATTCCTTCCACTTTAAAGATCTATTTTCAAATTACTTTCTCTTATGGTTAAGTAAAACAAAAAGAATAAGAAAAACTTGGAGTATTTACTAAAGAGTATTTTCATGCTGTATATACAATATTACTCATTCCGATCGAAACAAAAGAAAAAAAAAACACTCTTCAATAAAAGTAAATACTTTTTTTTTGCAGGGAAATCCAATTACCATAGAAGATAAATGAATCTCAAAATACTATCGAATGATGACTTTCTGTAAATATTATTGAATGAAAATCTGACTTAACATAAAAGTTTGTTTTAAAACGACTTATTTATTTTGTTTAATAATTATTATCAATACAAAAAGACAATTCATATCATTAAATATCAGGGGTTATATTTCCTGTTTTTAGCTAAATTTAAAAAAGTATGCATCAATCTATAAATTCAATTTGTTAACTGTTGAAAAATATTGAAACAATATTCATTCCAAATTAAAGATCTATTTCCAAAATAATTTTTTTTTATGATTAAATAAAACAAAGATAAAAAGAAAAAACTTAATAATAATAAAAATAAAAATATTTTCTTACGAATATTTCCTTGTTGCAGCTACATCATTATTTGCGACAATCTAAGCAGAAACAAAAAGAAAAAGAAAAAAGCTCACAGTCTTAATACTCACAGTCTTCAATATAAAAATGAATGCTTTATTTTGGCAGGGAAATCCATTCACCATAGAAAATAAATGAATCTCAAAATACTATTGAACGATGATTTTCAATAAGTAAACTTGATTGAAAAATCTGACTTAATATGAAAGTTCATTTTAAAATACTTACTTCTAAAGGGATAAGGGACCTTCAAACTCATATGAAATTTATTTTAAAATATTTATTTCTAAAGGGATAAGGGACCTCTTCAAACTCATTTTTTTATTTCACTTTAAACAGTATTTAAGGGCACATTATATGCATATTAGTATGCATTTATCACACAAGAAATGTAAAAAAAATGGGGGGAGGATAAGGATTTTTCCTGAATATTTTAAACGTTAAGAAGAACATTTCAAAATGCCCCGTGGGCGTCCCATATCAATTAAAATCCCCAATATTTTTTTTTATGAAAGTTTGGTTTATATATACAAATGATACTATGCATTGAATTTGAAATATAAAGGGGAAAGATTGTATATTTGGATATAAAGGGGAAACAGAAAACGTTTTCAAAATTTTATGAAATTTTCAGCATTTTCGCATCATATTTCGGCAACTATCAACTAGCTTTGTCTTTAAATTCATGAACTAGAGTTGACTTTTCCAATTATATTTAGTTTCAAAAACCCATGTACTGTTTTATGGCATTTATAATGACAAAAAGCTACAGAAAATTCCAAAGCATTCAGAAGGAAAATTATGTGCATAGAGCATTTTAAAATAATGAATACTGGCGAAATTTTTAAAGAGAGAAAAATGAATTTTAACATTTAGTGCAAGTACAAACAAGAAAATATACTTTCTAATCAACTAAATTAAAATATAACCAAAATTTCAATAAGTTTATTGAGTAATTTCATCAAATTAACGGTTTATACATTTTTAATTTATATTTAGAGAAACATAAAGAACATAATACATCGCTCATTAACGACAAAAAATTCGCAGTAATACGAAGATCATTTCAAAAAGTTCCATGAGCATTCCATGACAATTAAATTCCCCATTGTTTTTCATACAAGTTTGATTTATATATACAAATAAAACTGTGCATCGAATTTTATATATTTGAATATATAGATAAGAATTTATTTTTTTAATTTTATGAAATTTTCAGCATTTTCGCATCATATTGCTTTAATTTTTCGAATTATATTTAGTTTAAAAAGACCGTGAACAGTTTTATGACATATATAATGACAAACAGCTACAGCAAATTTAAGAGCATGCGGAAGAAAAATTATAAAAGATGTAGTTCAAAATATTTATAAACAAAGAAAGTTCTCGACATAACATACTTCAATTTCTAGTCTGGGTATTAAGCTGTCATCAGATAGAAAACTCCTTAATACTGCTTACCTGTTCAGCTGATCTCGAGGGCCTTTTTATTAAATAAAATGTAATTAAGATGTTAAAAAATGATCTGATTGCGATAATTCTACTTGTAGAAGATTGTGGAGTTTCATTCTTTTTGGGACCAAAAATATTATTCGAGAATTAGACCAATTTTGTTGATTTCGAAGGTCCCCTGTCCCCTTAAAATGAACATCAATGATATTAATTATTTGTAAGAAACATTGTTTTCATAACATCATCATTTGAAAAAAAAAAAACTTCAGTATGAAAAATTTTGCTTCAAGTTTTAACAAGAACGAAACGTCATGCGTCCAGCATAGATTCTGAAACATTTTCCAACACATTCAAAATACTGAAACAAAACCTTACAGTTTTTTAAAGTGAAAAATGATGTCTAAATAAACAATTTAAAAGCGCGTAAGGCATTCGAAAACCTAATTTCTGCAATTACCATCACTGTCGAAAAAATAACAGATTTTTGTGTGCTACCCTGTATACAATCGATATAGATTTGTATACTATAGCATGCTAAAAGTTAGTTAATTTAAATGAATAGCAGAGTTGAAAATTTCATCCGTGAATAAACGGAAATGTACTTGAGAGCTTTTGTACACCACTGTATGTGATCTATAGAATTTAAAAACAACAATTAATATAAGAAATAGTTCAATTTAAAAACTCTACACACTATATTTTCAAAACCCGGACTTGCCATAGTGATACCTAATAGCATTTGTGAATTTCATGGCAATCGGATTATAATACGGGAGTTACAGCACGGTCAGAGAGACAGATAGACAGACGCAAGATTAACAGACAGAAAGACAAAACTCGAAACAAAAATTATTGACACACTATTCGAGAGCATACGCAAGAGAAATATTCTGTAATATTTGATTTTTTTTCTTTTAAATAGTGGTGCAAATAGAATAGAAAAATAGTCGCCTACGGCAGCCCTGTAAGTTTAAATTCAGGGCAAAAGGTTAAAGAAGCATGTAAAAAAACAATATTTTTTTGCTGCCACCCATTTTCGGAAATGTTTTCGAGTTATTAACCAATTCTTGGTCGATTTTTTTTTTTAATTTTCTATCCTGAAAAAGGACGTATTTATAATTGCTCAAAATTAATATATGTTTTATCATTAATTCGAAATGACCAGATATTTTTGTCACCAAGAAATTTTTTGCTTGGTCGTACACCTAAAATCCCATTCACTGACTCCCCGCTTTTCATATAATGCACTTAATTTTTAAGTAATAATAAAAAATAGACTGATACTATATTTATCAAATCTATTACTTTTCGTCATTTAAGTTCGATATCTGAACACAAAACATTATTTTAAAAAGTAAAAAAGTTTTGAAAAATGATTTTTCAAAGTTACCGTGAAAACAGTATTACAATCTCTCTTTAACAGTACAGACGAAAAATGCACTGAAAGCATTTATTGCAGATTATCTTATTGCTTACTTTGCAAAATAAATAAATAAATAAATGAATAAAATAAAAAATATCCCGGATATTTTTTCTTTCTTCTATCTTTACAAGAAGAAAGTATTGGATTCCTGAAAGCTTTCGATTTCCAGTTTTCTACGGATTTACACGTTTTAGGGGTCGAAGATCCCGAAAAACATGTTTTTACAAGAGATCTGCGAGTGTGTGTGACTCTGTGTGTCTGTATGTGACACTAATTTTGTGGGCGCTCTATCTGAAGAACTAATGCACGGAATTTAATCAAAATTTATATTCAATTAGTCCCTGCTATAAATTGGTGATGATTATTTTTTGGTGTAAATCTCCCAAAGGTGGCGCTGTTATGCTACATTTTTCACGATATCTGCAATATCTCTAACTTCGGAACTAGTGCACAGACTTTCGTCAAACTTCCGATTAAGTTAGTCCTTGATATGAATTTTTGCTGATTACGTTTTGGTTTTGGTGTAAATTGCCCAAAAGGTGGCGCTGCTATGCTGAATTTTTCGTGACATCCGCAATAGCTCTATCTGAGAAACTAATGCACGAATTTTCATCAAACTTCGGTTTCTGGTATACCTTGATAAATATTGGTGCTGGTCATGTTTAGCTGTAAATCGCCCAACAAACTGCTATGGTGCATTTTTCACAATTTCCTCAATAGCTCTATCTCGAGAATTAATTCACGGATTTTTATGACACTTCAGATTCAGTTATACGTTGGTATATATTGTTACTGATTGGGTTTTGTTGTAAATCACACGGCAGGTGGCACTGCTATGTGTGCATTTTGCAAGTTTTACACGATTTTAGTCATAATCATATCTCAAGAACTAATGTACGGAATTTCCCATTTTTAGAATCCTCATGGCCTAGACGGATATTTAATTTTGGCACTATGATAGCAAATTTTGAAGTATTAACATGTGTGAGATAGAAAAAGGTTTTAAAATTGGCATATCCGACTAGATTTTTTTTTTCTCGTAGACGCTCTAACAGATGTCAGGAGTGAAAATTTTCCAAAACATGGCACCGTGCAAAATTCAAGAAAAAAAAAAAAGCACGCAATCTGTAAGTAGTGACGATTTCATCTTCAGCGATGCAATTTTTCTCCTTATCGAAAAGACTTGATCATTCAAAGGAAAATATGCTGAGTGCATTGTAATTAAGAAGGTTGGAGACTGACTCAATACGCATATTTTTCATTCATGTAGAAAATTAAAATTAATTAAAAATTCTTTGATATTTTTCGTACTTCATTTACAATCCTTGCTGTTAAATAACACATTTTTTAGCCACTATATCAACATAAATGGCAATATTACATAATTATTCATCGATATCTTGTTTCTTACAACTCTTTTGTAATTCATACTGTATAAATAAGAATTCTTCACAATATCTTAAGCAAGATTTTCAGAATATGCAATTAAAAAAATCATTAATAAAATGGAAATTTATGTATTACTCATTAATATTCGTTATCCAAATAAAAGTTAACTTGAATAATGTGAAAGTATGTAAACTGCCAGCTAAATTTTCATTCATCTACGGTACCAGGAAAATTTAAATAAAATAAACTGAATTACTTTTCCCCCAATGCTAAAATTCAACAAATATTTAATGCTTAATACAAAGTGTTAAACAGTCCAAGTATAACATTCTATTTAGTTAATGCACGCACAGATATTATACCTAAATTAGTCTTAAATTATATCTAGTTGAGAAGTTTAATTAGTAACTTTACGAGAACATCGAGCTATATGGACACACCTCTTACTACTCGAAGTTTAATTCTATGCAAATGAGGCTCTGCTAAGTATGTAATAAGACAGAGTATTCAAGACTGAGTATGTAAACATATTCTTAGATAACTTTTGAAACCAGAAATTAATAAAAGGTTTTGTAGTTCTTTTGTTACTTACAAAATACACAATATTTATTTTGCATCTTCTTTATTGAACTAACTGGTATATAATATATAGTTATTAATTAATGTCATAATTCTGGCAAGTATTTTATAAGGTATTAACTAAGAACTTCCAGACCTTTCCTAAGAAAGATTTCCAGTATTTTTTCATTGATAAAACGTTTAGAAAATTAAAAAGATATATTTTATTCATCAATATTAATTATCTGCATAAAAAATATCACAAACAGTATGGGATAACTATGTAAATACTTAATTAAATGTTGTATCATCACAAAGAATGTAAATGAAATGGATATTAAAAAACTCGTGGCATTAAGATCCATTAGACATCAGGGATTACAGTATCCGCCCCTATTTCTTTGAACGTGGGCAATGAAGTTAAGTGATATGCAGCATACGTCCCAGTAAGATGATCAGACAGGTTATCTGAGACCCTTAGTGATTTGCTCCAAAGCATGCTGATATTCATTGTATAGACCCTAAAGCGATGAAATCTGAGTGAACTTTGCCCAGCCTTGAATCGGATTATGGACCTGTTGCGTTGCAGCCGAACACGCTGACCACTACGCCGTCGCGCACCAAAATAGATATTAAATCTTTTTACTTCGAATACGAGAATAGGGGAGAGTAGCCTAATTTGGACCACTTCGCTTATTTTCAGGTGTAACTCACTTAATTTTTGGAATATCTGAAAAATATCACTACACGGGATAAATCAATTCATCTACTAACTAAATAAAACTTTAGATCATTATCTTTTTGAAAATCTTAAATTTTATTTTAATTTGAAAAAGTTATCAAATTTGTCCAAATTCAGCAACTGGTGGCCTAAGTTGAACCACCAATCTCCTAAATTGGACCAAATAAAATCAGGTTGTTTTAATGACTAGGGAATATAACTAATTTTATTAAAAGCAAAGTTTGCGGTTACTGAAACAATCAAACAAAATAACAGCAATGAAGTACAATGAAATCAAATATCTGAAAATAAGTGTAATTGTTTTAAATCAAAATGTATTCAAAATATAAATCGAAGTTATCAGTAATTAAGAATAGAAATTACGAAACTAATTGCCAGTTACTTGAATATCATTTAAGGAGTGATGCAAAGCTCACACATGAATTTCGTTTATTGATTTTTTTTTCCCAGCGCACACAACATGGAACCGTATTTGGCAATATGAACACTGAATCATTTCTGCTGTTTTATTTTCTTACAAATCAGGCAAAACCAATCATCATTATTTAGATTTTTATTTCAGATTCTGAATTATTAGACTTTTTTTGCAACAGAAGTTTTCTTTACAGTAGTTCTCTCCTTTCATCATTTCCTTGATAATTGCATTACGCCTATTTTTTTTAAAACTTGATGTTCCATTTGCTTTTATGCTGTGATATCTTCCTTTTAGTCTTTTTTTTTTGTGTTTTTTCATTTCAAGGTTTACTTTATATGGCGAAGATGTTAACACAACGGTTTTTTTTGGCTCCCTCTGTATTTTTTAAAACTAAATTTAGCAAAGTATATAACATTTCTAATGTTTTTTTGGCTTTTGGGGAGGATTTGTAGCTACAGCCTTATTCCAGGTCAATTTCTTCACAACTTACTGTATAACAACTTTTGCTGTCACCAGTTTTTTTTTTTCAGACAGCTTGTCCGTGTCTTTTTCAACATTTTTAACATTATATTATAAAAGTGTTTAAAAAAATATGCTCTATTGAAAAATACGCTACGATTAATTATACGCAAACATTATATATTCAACAGTGTTGAATTCACCCCCCCCCCCTTCTCCCGGAAGGTTTGAAGTTTTATGCGTTTTAATGGCAAAAAAGTGTAATTCCACCCTCCAGAACTATAAAAAGTCTGCCCTTCCTCAGGAAATCGCAAATATCCTCCAGGAAGAAAATGTTTTGAATTCAACTCTGTAAACCAAATACGACGTAGGAATAAAGTATTCAAAAAAAAATAAATACAAATACATACAAGATGCAAGAAATTGCAAACAAAATTTATTGCATGAACATGTAAAAATATTTTTTTGCTCATATAGGCGTAAACTGCATAAAAAATTAATCCAGATATACCCCCTCCCCCCCCCCCCCAAAAAAAAAAAACTTGCATGGAGATAGTAATTCATTATAAAATATTTTAAAAAATTTTTAAATAGTGTACAAAGTGTACCGTCCTCGAAATTCATTACTGAATTTTCAAAATTTATGGTCGCATATCTGGTCCAATTTAAGCAACTTAAATTGGCCCAATTATGGCAACTGCGCCATGTTTTAAAACAGATAATTTCAAGACTAAGAACAAAAACGAAATCAAACAAAGCCGCGTGAGAAATATGCGCAATTAACAGATGAATTTATATATGTATATGAAACCATAACAACTTACCTTAGTTTTAAAGTATTCTCTTACGTTTAGTAGGAAAAAAAGTAGATCAAAACAGCTAACTTTAGGTTTTTTTAAATTGTCTGAAAACAACACGTGGAAGGCGGTTGCTTCTTCTAATCGTGAGTGACGTCATCCTGATGAGTAGGATTTCAGCGGTAGATGGCGTCTCTTCCTGTAATTAACGGCTGAATGGCAATGGTCCAATTAAAGCTGCGGTCCAAATATGGCTACTCTCCCCTATAACAAATAATTTTATACTTAAGACTAAGTTTCTAATGCTATAGCTTCAGTAATACACGTAGTACATTCTAGTTTGTTTCATATACGCAGTTTCTTTTTCATCTAGTTTAAAATTTTCATTAGAATCTTCACGTTGACATGATATTACATATATATAGATTTTAGAACTTTGCGTTTAATATGCAAATATGGCTTTTCAAAATGCGCATTACGCATGCAGTTAAGCAGTTTAAGATTGGCTTTGTACACAAATTATTAGTTTATGTTAAAAACTGAAGTTAATAAAAATAATTTTTAAAGTCATTTTTTTCTTTTCATTTTTTGGATACTTACAAAATACACATTTTTTAAGCTTTTACATCTGTTTTAATGCTGTATATGTGGGGTTCGCAGCCAAAACAGACAATTTTATTAAGAAATGAAATAGTTATGTAAAAGGTACAACAAACTCTGTTTAAACCGCTGCCATATTGAGCCAAGTCAGTACTTCATACATTTTCTCATATACGGCATCTATTTCCAGAGATGGCGAAGTAATACAAGAAACTATCACAGCCATACTGAATCAAGACCATTCTTCAGTATACTGCTCTTTCATCTGTTGTCCATTCTTGTCTAAATATTGCCTAATTGCTATCAAAAAGCGCAGTAGTTAAAATAAGCAGCGATTTCGATCCTTCTAGTGAATTATAAACTTTCGTGAATCGTCAGATTGAAAAACGGTGAATGGTAAATAATATTATTTTGATAGCGTTAATGTAAGATTGAGCAATTACAATACTTATTGCTTGTTTACTATTAATGTTAAGCCGAAGATATATGGTGCACTGTTTTGAAGTATGGAAGTATTTATATTACTATTACAGTGTGTGTACTTAAAAAAAATATAAATATGCCCGATAACAACAGTAATAAATCTGCAAAAATGTTCATTTTAAGCAGGCGTACAAAACATGTAGATGTCCAATACAATAATATGATAATGATAAGTTATTTTATTGTCAGTTCATATATATTATTATTAAAAATTTAATTTAATTGTTTTTAAATTTTGTTTTCGACCTACAGAAACTGTTGACCATAGAAATTGAAGGAATTGCTGCTGTAAGAGAAGGCAAAAGGAAGCAGGATGAGTGCAAACTGTAAAAAAAAAAAAAAAAAAAAAAAAAAAAAAAAAAAAAAAAAAAAAAAAAAAAAAAATCATTGTAGATTTGCCAGTACAATGTATTGTCAATTCGGACGCCAGCAGTTTGAGCTGTTAATTTTAGGCAACTACTGTTATTTTTCATGTTTATATAGTCAATAAATCAAAGAAAGCTACAGCACATTCGACTGTGACCTAGTTTGAGCGAGAGATGAACAGTACTTTGTGCTGTAAAAATGTCGTTTTTTTTACAGTGCTGTTGGAAAACAGGAAGCGATGGAGGATATTAGGAAGCGGTGGAGTGATATTAGGAAGCGATGTAGACAACAGTGGTAAAGATTACTGTTCTGGAAAAACACCTAAAATGAACAGAATGACATTTGTAATAAACTCCAACTGTCATTGCCTTTGTTGTTTAGGTGATAAATTTACCACGGATCGACGAAAAACAATTTTAGATATTTTCTGGAATGTTGAAGATTATTGAATACAAAATGCCTTCATTCGTGATTTGGTGCAAATGAAAAACATAAACAGAGCTAGAGGCTGTGATGGTACTGGTGCTGCAAAGTGTTACACGTATAAATACTCTGTTAAAGATAAGAAAGATACAATCATAATATGTAAAACTACTTTATTTGGTGCTTTAAAACTTAGCTGGGTACATGTTTATAGATATTTGAATAAAGATTGCATTACATCGGCCACTTTAAATATCGAGGAAGGCATAATCCTGGGCACAAAATTAATATTATAGATATTATTGATACATATTATGATAATATTAAAGATATTAACACTGAAAGTCATTTTCTGCGTATCAAAGACACTATTCCAGGAAAGATGATACTGACAGAAAGTATCATCAACCTGATCTTTCGATTCGGAACATGTATGACATGTATGAAGATGAATGTACGGCAAAAAATAAAACCCCTGATACAAAAAAAATCTATTGCAAAGTCTTCAGAGCAAAGATTAATTTACATTTCAATCCACCAAATACAGAAACGTGTAAATTATGTGATGAAGTATCAATGAAGCTTTCTACGGAAAAAGATTAAAACACTAGAGAAAATCTTGAAAACAAACGAGAGCTCCACTTGCTGAATACACAAGCTAGAAAGAGAATGAAAACTGTTGAGATGAAAGTTACTGATGTACATTAGATTTGTAAAAAGCACTTCTATTTCCTAAGCTTTCAAAATACATAGCTTATTATAAAGACTATATATATATATATATATATATATATAACGTGGTATGAATTACTGCAATAGTAATTGTCGAATGCATGTCGTCTTGATGAAATAAAGAGACGAAGAGGTTCTTAAGACCTTTCTAGAATTGTTATAAGACACCTACGAGAGAAAGCATATAAGTCTGAATATAAGAAAATTATCCTATATTCTGATGCCTGTGGGGGCCAAAACAGGAACGTCAAAATGTCTCCTACGCTGTCAAAACAACTTAATAGTATAAACATAACAGCAGAGTCAATTGACCACAAATACACTGCTCAAAACAATTAAAGGATATTGCAGTTTTAGGTGGATTTTGTATCTGGTAAACTGTTTAGCTGATTGATACATGGTCGACAGACATAGTAGGTTATATGAGAATAAATTACACATGTTTGGCAGAAAAAATGCATTTTATTGCGCATTTGTGTACTAAAGGAAAAAAACACAATTTGTGCATATGAGAAAAAAAGAATAAGAAAAGGTGTTTTCTTCAAAGAAAATCATTTTCAGTAGGGGGTATGGTTTCCACGGGCGGCCAGCAACGTTGAACACCTTTGAGGCATGGACTCAATGAGGCTATTAATGACGAGTTGGGGTATTCTGCCCCACTCTTCCAGAAGAGCTCTTTCCAGTTCTTGGAGAATGGTGGGGGTTGTTGGCGGCCAGAAACTCATCTTCCTAGAGCGTCCCAAACGTGCTTGATTGGATTCATGTCTGGAGAACACGCTGGCCATTCCATTCGAACGATTCCTTCCTCGAAAAGGAAATCCTCCACCAGGTTTGCACGATGTGGCCTGCAGTTATCGTCCATTAAAATGAAGTTATCTCCGATTGCTGCAGCGTAAGGGACTACAATAGGTCTGAGGATCTCATCCCTATATCGGCGACCAGTCAGAGCTCCATCTCGAATGATGTAGAGGTCAGTGCGCCCGTCAATGGAGATGCCACCATACACCAACACTCCTCCTCCGCCAAATCTGACACTTTCGTGCACGAACGCAGGATTATTCCTACTGCCACGGTCCCTCCAGATGAAACTACGCCTATTATCCGGATGCACAGAAAAACGGGACTCGTCAGAAAACAGAATATTGCTCCATTCATTTCTCCTCCCGTTGACATGCTCGGTTGCCCACTCCCTGCGGTCGCGACGATGCCTTGATGTTAATCTAACACATACCATCGGTCGGCGAGCATACAGACCTAGAGCATGGAGCCGGTTTCGGACAGTCTGTGTTGAAATCGTGGTGCCTGTAGCCGAGCGAAGGCGTTGTTGGAGAAGAGTAGCGTTCATGGTTCGGTGTCTCCGAGCTGTTAACGCTAAATACCGATCTTCATTGGGCGTTGTTGCCCGTTTACGACCTTGCCCTGGTCTTCGGCCTGCACATCCACTCTCCAAAAAACGGTTCCAGATCATGGAAATGACACTTTGTGACACTCCAATGGCTTGCGCTACTTCGGCTTGAGTTTGGCCCCCTTCTAACCTACGAACAATTCTCAAAGCTTCTGAATCTGTCAAATGACTTCGCTGAGACATCGTACTCATCGAAACAAAGCAATAACTGAATGCCGATCATCCTTGTCTTCATTCTCTTTTATCCAGTTGAAAGTCAAATTTCATTCGCTGCCGCTGAAGCGACGTTTTTGACGTCGAACTCAAAATTTGCATACTCCACAGTTTGAAAACCAGAAAAATTTGCATTTGTGATTCTCTTCTTCTATTTTCGGCAAAAAAAATTTCGTTTATATCTTTATTTTATATAAAACTTCAAATATCCTTTAATTGTTTTGAGCAGTGTATATGCTATTCGGACACTCTTCCCTCTTTAATGACGCAGAGTCTGATAATACTGAAAGAACAAGTCTCAAAAACAACGCATCCTGTCCTTGGGGACTCGAAGGAAACTATTATGAACGTAAAGAAGAAATTTCCAAAATTTGATGTCACTGAAGATAAGAATCTCGAGTTTGTTTCTACTAACAGCTTTGGAACATGCTATCACAAAAAGAAACAACGGCACTCAGAGAGTTTGTTTCGGTTGATTAGATATTAGATTACTACAAGTCGTAAGAAGTTCTCCCTCCATGAGGATCAACCATTTGTCAAAATAGATTTTAAAAAACGGGCTCGTGGGCGAAAATTGCCTTCATTGAGACATGTCAATCTAAATACATTGTACGCGGCCCGTAGAAATATTGCTTTAGCAAAAAATAAAGATATGAATTATTTTCTCACATAAATTCCACCTATTCATGATGTATACTTCAAGAATCTTCCAGTAGATCTAAATATTAGGCTCTAAGATACTTCCACCGGACAAAAAACTTTGTAAGCAGTTAATTAAATCATGTTCTTTCTACATTACAGTTATTTAAATAAAAAGAATATTTTTTTTTCGGATATAAAAAAAATAACAAATATTTTTGTGCCTAGCATAAAATACCTAATTTTATAGCTTCCATATTTAAGGCATAATATTCTGATTTATTATATGTACGCACACGATATATATAGAGTTCAAAAGTTTAATTAATAAATTTACGACGACATCATATCAGATTGACACACCTCTTACAATTATGCTTTTAATTATATGCAAATTAGCTACTAAAAGCGTAATGAGATTAAAGATTGACGATGTAAATATATTTTGAAATCTCGTTAGAAAAACGAAGTAAATAAAAAAGATTTTTGCAGTATTTAACTTCCAAAATACACAATTTTAAATTCGCAGCTTCATGTTCCGAATCACTGGTATATCCTAATTAATATAAGATTTCATGTAAATGGTGTTATAAGTTTTTAAAATAAGTTATTATACATTACAGTTAAATTATCAATAGGTTATTAAAAATTTAGGTATAAACCTTTGAAAAGGCTTAACACGATTTTTTCATCATGAAAACGTCTTAAAATTATAAAGCTGTATATTACTCAATAATATTCATTTTGTATGTTAAAATCATCTATGGGGACGTGCATAAATGATGTCACGCTTGGATGAAAGGGGAGGGGATTCGTGAAATTGTGACAGTTTACACAAGGGGTTGGGAGGGAGTAAGAAGAACTGTAACTTCCAAAGGCGTAGGAACCGGGGGAGCTGTGGCTCCCCCTGGAATATTTCAGACGGGCTCAGCTCCCCTGGAAGAAATTCTCGCACCACATCTGTTTACGATACATTGCTGAATTTAAAAAATAAAGCATACTTTTTCTAGGAAATTCACACAATAAACAACAAAGAGAAGAGAGAGAGGAGGTGGTGAGCACACTTGTTTGTGCCTTCACCCTTTTTCTCCTTATTTATAATACTCCCGATTTTAAAAAGAAAGGGGGCCTTATATAGGTCTACTGCAAATTACCTGCACCGATAACATATTTATAAAGAGGAGGCCTTTAAAATTGATTTGGAGTAGATTTGTAAAGAATTTGTAAGCAAAACAACAGAAAGCACTTTAATTTTTGGTAAATGGAAGTGGGAGAAGCCTTATATTTGAATATTGTATTCGGGATCGGACATAAATTAAGTTTCTATGTATCAAGTATATCTATTAAAAATTATTTTAACTGGATTAAAGAGTTGGTGATCTTTTGATATGCTTCTATTTTATACTTCTGTTTGTGAAACGTGCAACACTATGAAGGAACCCTCCGAAATGAACGAAATGATCCGCGCCACTAGCTTTCCGCAATATGCCCTGGCTCCCCTTGTTTGTACAAAGTTCCTACGCCACTGGTAACTTCACACATATGGCACATTTTTTACTCACATTCTCCATCGGAGGAACAGTCGTAATAATGATTCAGGATGATTTCTATTTTATGATTTAGCATATAATTTTATTTATGTTCATATTAATGTGACAAATGAAATGTGATGGCATTTCCATTTAAGTAGAACAAATATTAAGGCTTCTTTTTAAAAATCGATCTGTTTTAAAGTAGTTTGCCTTTATAAAGTAAAGATAAGATTTAAAGCCAAATATATTACATTTCAAAGTCCAAAATACTACTGTTTTCAGTTGCTTTTTCATATTAATACTTAATATCATATTACTATTTAATTTACAATTATTACAATAATTACAATTAATTATTGTACAAATATTATACAATTGTGTATTAATTATGTTTTTTGTTGTAAACCTTAATCTTATTTCATACGAAATAAGTACACGAATCATTTTTATTGTTATTCTCACAAATGTCATTAATACACATAGTTAAAGTTCAAAAATAAAATTTGAAATATGATCTATAACGTAGTGCTTTGTTTCTGAACTGCAAGTATATCCATGTGATAAGAGGAGGTGTGGGGGTATGGTGAAATGGTGTGGATATACTTTCTGACAAAGGGTGTGGAGGCGGGTGAGAAATATTGGAAAAAGTGCGACTTCATTTATGGACAGCCCCTTAAATAGTACAATGTAAGCAGCTAAATAAATTTTGTTGCGTCAGGAAAAATGTAAATTAAATATATTATTATTTTCTGTTTGGATGCAAGAATATAATAAATATTTTCCTGCGTAACAAAATGTAGTTCATCTGATATCCTCTTCGTTTTACACGTTCTAGTTTGTGTGATACATGCACAGAATTTCTAAATGAAAGTTTAATTAGTATCTTTACGTCGACATCGAATCAAATGGAGACATCTCTTACAATTACGTGTTCAATTTCACGCAAATTACGATCTGCTAAGTGCTTTATCTAACAAGCTTGAAAATTGTGTGACGATGTAAACATATTCTTAATTATGCTGAAAAACTGATGTTAGTAAAAACTTTTTTATCCGTTTCTTTTCGTACTCACAGAATACAAAACATTTTGCTATGAATTTATAATTTAAATGTACCATGCAATTATAAGACTATAACTGGAATGTTTTACGCAATTATTAATTAATTTGTGATATCTTCCTAGTATTTTATTATTTATATTATTTGAATACAAAAATCTCAAAACTGTTTGAGATATATTTGAATAATTGTTATGATTTAAAATCATTTAGAAAATCGAAACATTATGTGTGATGTAGAATCGCATATATTTTTTTTTATAAAACATTCCTTTTCTCTAAATTTCAGTCAGAAATAACATATTTATTTTATTTCAGTTCCCGTTATTATTTTCCTCCATAATATATATATATATATATATATATATACTTGCTACGTATGCCTTTATCACTAAAATAGCTCTCACATAAATATAATTCATTTATATGATTATTACCTGTTACTAGATATCAAACCAAGAAGAAAAAAAAAAGCATAAGAATGAAGATTGACTTTGTATTCAGTCTGCATTTTTAATCTTATTCCGTCTAACGTTAGTTTGAAGTATCTCTTTTGTCTGCTTAAAGGCCTACTTGAGTCATGCGAAAAGACCCTTTCGCTAATGCTATTCCTATGGAAGAATTTTATAAAGATATCTCGGTCGCATTTCAATATTTTTAGATGATTTTTTTTGCAGCGGCTAGCTGAGGTAGACCTGTATGCAGGACGTTTTCTACTTTTTCAATTTCGTTTACAAGTATTTTTAATCAGGACACTTTCATTTTCAGAACCGGTTCCTAAAATGAAAGCATGCTCTTGAAAAAAATCCTCAATGAAAATCGAAAAAGTAAAAAAATGGTATTTTTACATATCGACCTCAGCTAGCCACTGCAAAAAAATCCTCTAAAATATTGAAATGCAACCGAGATATCTTTATAAATTCCTTCCATAGGAATAGCTTTAGCGTACGGGGCTTTTCGCGTGACTGAAGTAGACCCTTAAAGGTCTCAGGACTCTTAAAATTGGGAAAAATGAAAAAAAAGACCATTTTCAACATTTAATATCTTAAAATGAATTTGAATTTAAGACACAATTTTAATTGGGATGAAAGATATGAGTAAGTTCTTTCATGTCATATATTTAAGAATTTGGAAGATGCAGAATTAGCATTTACAGGGGGCTTTAAACTGTCGGACATTTGACAAGCAGAAAATCGGCATAACAGATTAGAAAATAAAATTTGCAACTAGACAGAAAATTTTAGTGCCTACTTCAGATTATAATGATTACCCTGAACCTAAATAAATTTCCATTTAAAGCATTTTTACATTTTTGATATTAAGTTGTATTTAGCTATTGCAAAATTTAAAAAAAAATTCAACAATATAATCACCTATAAAAATATTTCTTTGAACAATAAAAAATAAATTTTAGGTTCAGTTTATGCAGGGTAACATGAAAAATGTGTTTTGAAAATTTTATGAAAAAATATTCATATCGTACGCGTTATGCCCAAAAATGTTATTTGGAGAAAAATGACTTCAAAGTTGCGGAAACGCCGCATCAGCTATTGAGCGAGTATAATTCTAAAAGCCATAACGTCTGTTCTGATGGAAATTTCAAGGAAAGAATTATATCAAAATGTTCAGAAAAGATAGGAATTTAACAGCTAAAAAAAATATAATTTTGAAAATTTTTAAGCTTTAGTCCTTAATATTTTATTTAACTTCCTCGATAGATCACAAATATTTCTAAAACATAAGATATATTTTGTCTTTCTCTTTATGTTCCCAAAACTACAGTAATTACTACAGTCTACTGCTTTTTTATGGACTCCATCGATTGCATCAAATTTAAATCAAACCTGGTCCTGATTAGATATCTACGGAATATTTTTAAGAATTGAACTCCGTAACACTTATTTATTTCTCATTAACATTATTTTGTATATAAAAATATCTTAAATAGTATACAAGCATATATCTAATAGGGTGGATCGAAAACATTTTTCTCACAATTTCAAAACCTACCTATATGGAAATGATGTTCCATTGTATGGAGATTAAGAGAAAAATAATAAAAAAAATTAATTTCAAAATTTAATACTGCCGCAATGGGCTTGAAATTCCGAAAAAATGGAAGAAAGACCTAATTTTGGCCAGATTGTTTTTGACTCAAAATAACTGTTTTAATATTTATCAAAACCTACCTATGTGGAAAAGATTTTCTATTGTATGGAGATTAAGTGAAAAACAATTAAAAAAAATTAATTACAAAATTTAATACTGCCGCATAATGGTTGAATTTTGTGTGTTTGAGTCTTTTTACGGTAAAAAGTCAAAGTATTTTTTGTTCAGCGAAACATACATTTTAGTACTTTTTAATATTTTTTGCAATAAGAGGACATTTACTTGGTTACAAGAAAACTCCAGCTTTTTTAGTATTAATTGAAGAAAAACTAAATAAATCGTCAAAATTACAGTGAGCGGTAAACAGGTTTGGTGTTGAAAATTTGCATGAGGTTTCGTGATTCAATAAAATTTCTTATAAAATTGTCTCTTCTCTGTGGTTCACAGACAGCAGAAGATGCTTCCGCGACTATTTTTACTATTCGTTCTGTAGCTTGAGTGTGGCACGGAAACCCCTTGATAATAGTATTATTGCCTCCGGAATTTACTATTGCTTATGAAATCATGTCGTCACTAAATCGTTCAGTTAGTGGAGGTTCCGTGACATTTTCCCATGTAATCAAATCAATATAATCCATCGCACAAAGATGAAAAGCTAGTAATGTTACTAAAGCCTCGGATGGATTTTCGTAAGATAAATAGATTCGGAGAATTCTGATTGCGATTGTAAGCTACCTTGAGTGGCAAATATTTCCAGGGTTTCTCTTCGATAGACAAATTTCCATTAAGTACAGTTGATCTGTACTTAAGTCTTTCATGTTAGTTACTGCTAGTTAGTGTTTGCAATTTGACATGAATGATACGCCAGGTAGCTTCTCACATCGATCCAACATTTTTCTTATTTCACCAGTGAAGCTTCTGGGGCCAGTCGCGGTCCCGTCCACGTGTGCGAAAAGATGACGTAGTGGAAGCTCACTGGCGTCTAACAGGTGCACAAATCATTGTAGTGAACGCTTCAGGCTCAGTTCCATATTTCGAATAACACCTCCTTTGACAGCAGTGTTAACAGACGTTCGGTCGCAACCGATTGCAACCAACTTTGTTCCCAATGATTTGCTCTCTCTCGGAATTTACAGATAGGTGGCCGATGTACTCGGAACCAAAATCTTTTACCAAGCTTACGTGCTCTTCTATTATGACTTTTGTTCTGTTTTCTTCTAGTGATATAGACCTGCCTTTACGTCCATCGAAGTATAAACCAATCTGGTCATGGTCATAATCTTTTACATCTGACTGAGACGATAGAGTGGTTCTTGCCTTTGTTCTTTCACGCCAAATTTTATTTGTGAACAACGTTCGATACATCGCATTGTGAGTTAATGTCCACATCTTGAAGCGCTGCGGACACTATGGCAGCGCCTGCTCGGTCACAAATGACAAAACGGTCCAATGTTTTGGCTACGGCTGGAAATTGTGTCCCTACATGTGCGACAGTGATGTCGTCAGCGTTTTAGGCCTCTCTTTCAATGATAGATAGTGATGCAGAAATGTCATTATGCTCGCACATACGCCGTTTCAATTTACATCCATTATTTATATTCATATTCAAATCTATTGGACTGGAAGAAACACCAGGCAGTGTTTTGTTTCTCTCCACATAACGCTCTTGGCTTTAGTTATTTGTAATGTGACTTTCCAATCCTGTGACCCGATTACCAGTTTTCTGTCAGTTCGCTGGTCTAATAGAAATTTTCTCTCGTTCATCGGTACTTTCCGTTCTTTCTTACAACCTTCAAACGATTTACAAGTACATATCGATATATCAAATAGAGCATTTGCTTTTTTTCGGAAAGCGTCAATCTAATTACGGTAGCTTTCAATCTCTTTTCTTGTTTTATAGCATTTAAGAAGAGCACGATATTTGTCGTGGTATAATCGAATTTTTCTCAAAATGCTGTAGCAGTCAATTATTGGGATTGAAGCTCGTTTCCATGTCTCTCCTAACTTATTAGCAACTTCTTCACATGAGGAGGAAAGTGTAGATGCATATGTCGTAGGCTAATTGAGAAATCCGGCTCTTTGCAAACAGCCTAGGCTCTTTGCAAAGAGCCGGCCTAATTGGAGAATCCATCTCCCATTTTCCAATTAGCCTGATATTTTTCAGGTTTATTGCAAACAGCCTAGAAAGCGTTAGGCTAATTGAAAAATGACCACTTATTATCCGATTAGGGTGATATATTTAGCTCACAGGCTATCAAAGCCTGAGAGCTTATGTGCCCGCCGATTCTGTATGTACGCGTGTACGTACGTACGTACGTATGTACATAACACGATAACTCTTGATAGAAATATCCTATTTGCTTCAATTTTTTTTTCTAGGTTCATTCTGATAAGGTGCTTCCTTGATTAGTTTTTGGGGTTAATTGGTTAAGGATAAAGGGGGGCTAGTCCCCCCCCCATAATTTATATAAATGGGTTTTTCATGCAGAAATATTGGATTTGCTCCAAATTTGGTATACCGGTTTATTGTGTTGAGGAGCTTCCCTGATTAGATTTGGAAGCTCATTATTTAAGTATAAAGGGGGGAAAGGGGGGGCTATCCCCCTTAATTTAGATAAATCGTTTTTTCATGATGAATTATTAGATTTGCTCCAAATTTGGTATACCGGTTTATTAAGTTAAGGAGCTGCCTTGATTAGATTTGGAGGTTCATTATTTACATATATAGGGAGGAAAGGGGGGGGGCTATCCCCCCCGAAATTTAGATAAATGGGTTTTTCATGCAGAAATATGCGATTTGCAATAAATTTGGTATACCGGTTAATTATGTTAAGCAGCTTCCCTGATTACATTTGGAAGATCATTATTATGTATAAAGGGGGGAAAGGGGGCAATTGCCTCTCCCCTTAATTTAAATAAATGCGTTTTTGATGTAGAATTATTCGATTAGCTCAAATTTGGTATAGTGGTTTATTATGTTAAGGAGATGGCTTGATTAAATTTGGAGGCTCATTAGTTAAATATAAAGGGAGGAAAGGGGGGGGGCTACCCCGCTCCCTAATTTAGGTAAAAGGGTTTTTAATGCAAAATTATTCGATTTGCTCCAAATTTGGTATACCGGTTTATTATGTTAAGAACCTTTCCTAATTAGATTTGGATGTTCATTAGTTAAGTATAAAGGGAGGATAGGTGGGTTAGACCCCCCCCCACCCTCTCTTTATTTAGATAAATGGGTTTTTCATGCAGAGTTATTCGATTTGCTCCAAATTTCGTATACTGGTTTATTACGTTAAGGAGCTGCCTTGATTAGATTTGGAGATTTATTGGTTAAGTATAAAGGAGGGACAGGGGCTAGTGACCCCTTAATTTATGTAAATGAGTTTTTCTAACAGAATTATTCGATTTTGCTTTATTTTGATATACCAGTTTATTACGATATGGCTTCCTTCATTTGATTTGGAGGTTCCATTGGTTAAGTATAATAGGGGGGATAGGGGGGCAATTGCCCCTCCCCTTAATTTAGATAAATGAGTTTTCATGCTGAATTATCTGATTTAGTTTTTTTAGTTAATTTTTTTTCAACCGGATCCGAACTTGAAGATTCCATTTGAAGTCAACCCGAATACCGACCACAACCAGGTTTCGGATTGAGCTCAATTAGAATATTCAGGTTCGGATCGGGTTGCCGGTGGACGGAGATTATTTTGTCTGGCTTGCATCGGGTTATAGTTCTTTGCAATATTTTTGTCGGTTAAGATTTGGTTCGGGACGGGTTTCAGGTTGACTTCGAATTGAATTTTTAGGTTCTGGTAGCGTTGCGTGTCCACGGAAACTAATTTGTCTTGTTCGGATCCGGTTATGGATCTTTGGAATATTTTTGTCTGTTATCAGATTTGGTTCGGGATTTCGGGTTTTTTCAAATGGAACTCTCAGGTTCGGGTCGGGTTGCATGTAGACAGAAATTATTTTGTCTTGCTCGGATCGGGGTACGGTCTGTTATAATTTATTTTTCGGGTTTGGGTAGGGTTATGCGTTAATAAACCTAATAAAAAGAAAAATGCCCAGTTAAACTGATGGCATTGAGCTCACAGGCTATTCACACTAATTGTATATTATACTCTTATTTCAAAGAATAATGCCCCTCGAAAAATAAATAAAGGTATTAGTCCCCGTTGCCCCCCTTTCTATTTAAACAAAGAACCTCTAAATCTAATCAGGGAAGCTACTTAACATAATAAACTGGTATACCAAATTTGAAGCAAATCAGATAATTCTGCATGAAAAAACCATTTCACTAAATTAAGGGGGGTGTTATTAGCTCCCCCATTTCTCCCTGTATGCTGAACCAATGAACTTTCAAATCTAATCAGAAAATCTCCTTATTAGAATGAATCTAGAAATAAAATTAAACTAAATTAGAAAATTTTGCATGAAAACATATTTATCTAAATTAAGGGGAGGGGCAATTCCCCCCCCCTTTCCCCCCTTTTATACTTAACCAATGAACCTCCAAATCAAATGAAGGCAGCCATATCGTAATAAACTGGTATATCAAATTTGAAGCAAATCGAATAATTCTGTATGAAAAACCCATTTATCTAAATTAAGGGGGGTGTATAGCCCCCTTTCCTCCCTTTATACTTAACTAATGAATCTCCAAATCTAATCAGGGAACCTCCTTAACATAATAAACCGGTATACGAAATTTGGAGCAAATCGAATAACTCTGCATGAAAAACCCATTTATCTAAATTAAGGGTGTCTAGTCCCCCTTTCCTCCCTTTATACTTAACTAATGAACCTCCAAATCTAATCAGGGAAGCTCCTTACCATAATAAACAGGTATACCAAATTTGGAGCAAATCGAATAATTTTGCATTAAAAACCCATTTACCTAAATTAAGGGGGGGGGGCTAGCCCCCCCTTTCCTCCCTTTATACTTAACAAATGAACCTCCAAATCTAATCAAGCCATCTCCTTAACATAATAAACCAGTATACCAAATTTGAGCTAATCGAATAATTCTACATGAAAAACGCATTTATCTAAATTAAGGGGAGAGGCAATTGCCCCCCTTTCCCCCCTTTATACATAATAATGATCTTCCAACAGTAATCAGGGAAGCTTCTTAACATAATTAATCGGTATACCAAATTTATAGCAAATCGCATATTTTTGCATGAAAAACCCATTTATCTAAATTACGGGGTGATAGCCCCCCTTTCTCCCCTTTATACTTAAATAATGAGCTTCCAAATCTAATCAGGGAAGCTTCTTAACACAATAAACCGGTATACCAAAGCAAATCGAATATCTCTGCATGAAAAAAAAGGGGGGACTAGCCCTCTTTTTCCCCTTTATCCTTAACCAATGAACCCCAAAAAATAATCAGGGAAGCACCTTATCAGGCTTTGATAGCCTGTGAGCTAAAAATATCACCCTGATCCGATAATAAGGGGTTATTTTTCAATTAGCCTAACGCTTTTTAGGCTCTTTGCAATAAGCCTAAAAAATATCAGGCTAATTGGAAAAAGGGAGATGGATTCTCCAATTAGCCCGGCTCTTTGCAAAGAGTCTAGGCTGTTTGCAAAGAGCCGGATTTCTCAATTGGCCTACGACATGAGCCGGATTTCTCAATTGGCCTACGACATGAGCCGGATTTCTCAATTGGCCTACGATATGAGCCGGATTTCTCAATTGGCCTACGACATATACACTGTTTCCTTACTTCGGTTTTCTTTTGAATGCCATCATACGCACTTTATTAGTAGTTTTTCGTAGGTAAGAAGCATATTCGTTGGCATACCACAGCGAGACCCAAATATACGGCAAATCATGTCTTTTCTCAGCATCGCTATGGTGCACTAATTTTAGAGAGACGAAAAAGATGGAATTTAATTTTTTTTTCCAAATTTCAACACCCTTGTGGCAGTATTAAATTTTGAAATTAAATTTTTTTATTATTTTTCGCTTAATCTTAACATCTTTACCGTATAGTTAGGTTTTGATTAATATTAAAACAATTATTTTAAATCAAAAATCATTTAACCAAAATTTGGTATCTTTCCATTTTTTTCGAAATTTCAACCCATTTGCGGCAGTATTAAATTTTGAAATTTATTATTTTTATTATTTTTCTCTTAATCCCCATACTATATAATATCTTTTCCACATAGGTGCTTTTTGATTAATAAAAAAAAAATATTTTGAGTCAAAAATCATCTAACGAAAATTAGGTCTTTTTCCAAATTTTTAGAAATTTCAACCCCTTTGCGGCAGTATTAAAATTTAAAATTTATTTTTTTTTATTATTTTTGTTTTAATCTCCATACAATAGAACATCTTTTCCGCATAGGTAGGTTTTGATTATTAGAACTTTTTTTTTTCACCATATAACAGCGATCCACCCTAATATCTAAGCAGCTAAATAAATTTTGATATAGCCAACGTATGAATCTGCGTTCGAAATCCTTCTCGGTAACTTTTTACGAGTGCTAGTCTGGTTACCCTGCAACAAAATTCGAAATACTCCTTATTGTCAGAATGCTAACAGGTACTTTTGTGAGACCAATATGAGTATTACGAAATCACCATGTGGTGAGTAGGCACTGACTGACACTGTCTCTCTTCACAATGTCAGTAATATAGATTCACATTACTTAAAGAATTTCGTAATTCTTTCTCTCTAACTTTTTAGGAGTGCTATTCTGGCTGCCCTGCAACGAAACTCAAAATTCTCCTTATTGTCTCCTTATTGCCTAACAGATAATTTTGCTTATATGACATAATTCATTTTCATGCGCACTTTTTTTTTTAATTTTGTGAGACCAATATGAGTATTACGAAATCACCATGTGTTGAGTAGGCAGTGACTGACACTGTCTATCTTCACAATGTTAGTAATATAGGCTCACATTACATAAAAAATGCTCCCAGGCATGATTCCAATACCTTCCTGTAAAGTTGTACGGACTGTACAACTTTTACATTTTTGCTTCGCAGTGTTAATAAACAAATTTCATAAGAATAATTTCCAAGGATTTATTTCTAATAATTACTACAGTCTACTGCTTTTTTATGGACTCCATTGAATGCATCGAATATAAATCGAACCTGGTCCTGATTAAATATCTACGGAATATTTTCAAGAATTGAACTCCGTAACACTTATTTATTTTTCATTAACATTATTTCTGTATATAAAAATATCTTAAATAGTATACAAGAATTAAACAAGTAGCTAATTAAATTTTGATATAGCCAGAGTGGAAAATAATTTTTATAGAATTACTAAAATTTCATTTTCCAAATGAAATAAAACAGCAACATCTTTATGATTAACCAATTTGTGCCTGAAATTTTGTTTTCTCCAATTTGTTGGTAAAATCACTTAAAAATGTTTCAATATGAACCAGAAAAATACTAAAAAAAAATTACGGTACAAAATTTTTGTATTTATTTGGTAAAATGTAAACGTACTAAGTATGGGAATGTACATCATATTTGTAATAGTATAAAATGCATAATTATATGTTTTGTTCAAATTTATATAAAACAAGCTTTTAAATTGTATATTTTGTAGTATAATTAGTATTTTTATGAATTACTAATAAATATGTTTTATTTACAGAGGCTAATAACATTATAAATATTAGTAATAATAAACTAAGAATAATCCTATTTGAAGTTTAAAAACTATTTTTTTCATAACCATCTTGAAAAAGAATATAGGGTAGACCGGGGTACGTTTACGCAGTACACTTTTCCCGAAACGAGTTATAACTGGCACGCCACCAGTAATGATATATTGATGCTGCTCCCTAGTGGGTATTCTCACTCGTTTTTGAGCGTCAGTCGAGCTTCGGTCTAACATGAGGAAAAGATAATCTGTTTTCTGTCAAGGTGAGTAAATTTTGTGTTGAACATATTGAAACTTATTATGAACTAATAATACTTAGTTAAGGATAATCAAATACATGAACATTAGCAGAATTTTATCCTTTTTTGATAACTGTATTTGTATGAACAGAAATGTTATTAATTTTCGTTGCACGTAAAAATAAATACAAACATGGCGACGGGGCGCGTTTACGCATTGACATCGGGCACCTCTACGCATGTTCTAAAAGAAGAAATTACGTAAACATTTACTAGTTTCTGTGGAAGCAGAACAAGAATACAGCAAAGGAAAAAGTATGTAACCAAAAGCTGCAAAAGGGAAAAACTTTGTACACACGGGAATAAAGAAAATAGTGAATGAATCTGAAGACAAAGATGAAAACTGTGTGTGTATTTATTGTTTGAAATCATACAACCAATCCAAAAAAGGACAAGACTGGGTTCAATGTCTTAGATGCAAAAGGTGGTCCCATGACAAGTGTGCGAAAGCAAATACTTTATTTTTTGTTCGTAAAAACTATAACAGTGATGTTTTTAATTAGCAATAAGCCCTATGTTTTCAGTTTAACCTAAAAATGTTCTTTAATAAAGTATCTTTAATTTTTTTAACAGTGTTTTAAGTTATAAATAAAACATTTCAATTTGATTAAATATTTATTTCACTTACTCCTTGGTATCACTTATAATATGCGTAAACGTGCCCCACTTGATGCGTAAACTTACGCAAAAGACCTGGACCTAAAAAAAAAATTACGGTTAAAAACACAAATAGGGCAACAACTGAATACACAAATTTTGACTTATAATAACTGCTTTATAAAATCACAATGTCTAAAATTTCCTAAGTTAAAACATAAAAATTAGAAAATTCATTGAAAAAAAAACCACGTAAAAAAATGTGCCTCGGTCTACCCTACATAAATAACTGTCCCCTAAATGGCTAATAAAAATATGCACCAATTCGGGCCTAGCGCCCTATATTTTATGCGTTACAAAAATGCATAAAAAATAGGCTTGAACATATAATTATACAATTTTTTAAAAATGCGTATTTCAAAGAACTCTACAAACTAAAATTTGTTTATTTATTTGGATAATTGGTAGAAAATACACAAATAAACTTACTTTTTACATTTCACCGTCTTGAAAAATGAAAAATCTATAAACTCCGAAACAAGCCTTCATTTTAAGCAAATAAATATCCATCATATACTGTCATCTTTCGGTAAATTAGAAAATTCATTGAAAAAAAAACCGCGTAAAAAAAAAAAAAAATGTTCCTCGGTCTACCCTACATAAATAACTGTCCCCTAAATGACTAATAAAAGTATGTACCAAGTCGGGCCTAGCGCCCTATATTTTATGCGTTACGAAAATTCATAAAAAAATAGGCTTGAACATATAATTATAAAAATTTTAAAAATTGCGTAATTCAAAGAAGTCTACAAACTAAAATTTGTTCATTTATTTAGATAATTGGTAGAAAATACACAAATAAAATTAATTTTTACATTTCACCGTCTTGAAAAATGAAAAATCTATAAACTTCGAAACAAGCCTTCATTTTAAGCAAATAAATATCCATCATATACCGTCATCTTTCGGTAACAGATAAAGACATTTATAGATAATTATTTCATACAATTTACATGTTATAAAGAAGAAGAAAATTATACAAATTTATTCAAACTCGAAGCGTCCCAAAAATGGTACCCTAGGCATAAAGGGGTAAACAAGAAGTAGTTACAGTTGCTTATTAAAAAGCTGGTGTGATATAATATAAATTAAAATAAATTCTTAATGCACTATAAAATTACTAAAGTAATTTTATGGTGTATTAAGAAGTCCTTTGGACTTATAAAAAGTATTTAATTCGATTACTTCCATATTCTATGTAGTACATTCAAGCTTCTTAAACACGCGTACAGATTTTAAATGCAGCTGAAAAGTTAAATCCATTCCTTTATGATGACAACGTGCGAAACACTAACAACACTTACAATTAAATCTTTATATCCATGAAAATATGTTTTGATAAAAATGAACGTAATGGACGCATGTTCCCCACTGGTCTGTTTTTCTAACACCAGTAAGTTACAAGAATGATCTTCGTAGCAGGTTTGTACAACATTTGCTATAGATATAAAGTTCTACGTTGGTTTCTGCTAAATGATTTAGAAAATTTTTTAGCAATATTTTTTTTAAAACAAGTGGCTTTAGATAAATGTAGCTAATGGGAACACTGAGTAGACGATATTTGGGAGTGTATGCCTTATACATTATACATTTTTTAAAGAAGTTTAGTATACCCTCTTCTTCTCTGTTAAAACTATAACGTACACTCTCTAGCGTATTCTTCTGGCTATAACAAATATATTCTTATTTTTTTGTTATTTTACTACTACACCACTGTTAATAATTGCTCCGTAATTCAGAAGGTACAAGATTGGTCTTCAAAATCTCACTGAAAAAAATCGCCGATCTGGCCATTCAAATGTGATTTATGTCTTCTTTAACCACTTCCGCCGTAAAAGCCGTTCATGCACGTCGAGAAATTTCTGTAAATTTAGTGTTTATGTCGCGTATCAACAAAGATGTTTCTGTTGCATACACTATATGACCAAAGGTGACCGATCACTTGTGATTTTTTATGTTATATTAAATATCTAGAAAAATACAAGAGGAATCAACCTGAAACTGCAGGTGTGTAAACAGTATAGTATAGGTCATATATTTCCGAGAAGATTTTTTCCCCAAATTCTCCATAGGGGACCATCAACAAACTGAAAAAGAACGAATATCTTTTGAATAACCCTGTAAAAACTAATGTAGCAAAAGCGTTCAAACTCGAGATTATTAATAAATGTCTTATTGTAATAAACTGTGTTCATTTTTATGAGAATAGCATGTATACTCGTAGAGGAATTAAGGTTTTTATAAAAACAGTCCCAAATTTCGCCAAGTTTTTTGCTTATAATTTGCAGAGTTCTTAATATAAAAAAAAAGTTCTTTTCATAAAATATGAAAATCAACATTGCACACAATACTCTGCAATCAGAATTAAAAAAATAATTAAAAATGGATGAAAAATGAGCAGGTATACTAAAAATTGTTTCGCTACGCATGCGCGAATGCAATCAAAATGTAATATACATAATGTATTACCTAAGTATATAGAGCAACTTTTGTGAAAGTCTCAAATTCATAGGTTGAAAATTCTGAAAATTATCGTCGATAGAATATGCTCGCAATCCGTTGTTCCCAAAAAGAAACAAAAAGATAAGGGATTGTATCAAATATCAGTTGATTAGTGCCAAGATAGTGTACACAATATTGCATGTACTGCTATATTTGGGTATATAGTACATGCCTCATCTTTTTACTTCTTTTTGGCGAGAACGGATTTCGAGCTTATTGTATCGAAGATAATTTTCAGAATTTTCAAGCTACGATTTTGAGACTTTCACAAAAGTTGCTCGATATACTTAGCTAACACATTACGCATATTACCATTTTGATTGCATTCTGCATGCGCAGTAAAACATTTTTTAGTAAACCTGCTCAATTTTCATCCAATTTTTATTATTTTTTAATCCTGATTGCAGAGTAATGTGTACAATGCTGTTTGTCATATTTTCTGAAAATAACTTTTTTTTTAATATTAAGAACTCTGCAAATTATAAGCAAAAAACTTGGCGAAATTTGGGACTGTTTTTATAAAAACCTTAATTTCTCTACTACTATACATGATATCCTCATAAAAATGAACACAGTGTATTACAATAAGACACTTAGTAATAATCTCGAGTTTGAACGCTTTTGCTACATTAGTTTTTACAGGGTTATCCAAAAGATATTCGTTCTTTTTCAATTTGTTCACGGTCCCCTATGGGGTTTCGGGAAATAATCTTTGCAGAAATATATAACCTATACTATTACTGTTTACACACCTGCAGTTTCGGGTTGAATTCTCATGTATTTTTTAGATATTTAATAAAACGTCAAAAGTCGCAAGTGACCGTTCACCTTTGGCCATATAATGCAGTGGGCAAGCCTCGTACCCCTATTTTTTTAAGTTAATCTTTGTCTTATTTGATGACAGAAATTTTAAATTAAATAAGATGCAGATTACAATTTAAAATTAGTGATGCAATACTCGTCAGCTGTGCAACTGATTCGCAAAGAGTATCTCGGCTTTCGTGGCACGTATGTCCAGTGCAAAGGGTAAAGTTATGTTTCAAAAACAATTTTTGCGCCTGTTTCTAAGACGTTTTTTACTTACGCATACAATTTATACACAGTTGAAAAAAAAAATATCAAGTCTATACCTGTGGTCGACAAATTTTTACAAGTGTTGCGTAGAAACTTTGTTAAAAAAATAGTTCCAATTACCAAGCCAAATCTGCTAACTTTATATGCAGCACATTCTATTGGAACTTATTGTTATCATTATAAAGCTCTTAGGAGTACAAGCAAGCTATAGTAAAACTTATTAATTTTAAAATGTGTAGACTTACAGTTATTGATGTATAATTAACAGGAGGATTAAGATGTTAAATAGTGGAAGCAGATTATTACCCACATTACAAAATAGTTTAAATAATTAAAATGTAATAAATTAAAAAGAGAAAACAATAATTTGAAATTAGAGAATCTACGATAAAAGATTAAGAAAATAAAAATTGTTTTCTTACAGATGTAGAAAACTACGTATTTTTATCTATTAATACTAAAATCTCTGTTAATCATGGAACTCAAAGCATCATATCTTGACGAGTTTTAGTGTTTACACAACGGAATTTTGCTCTGCCCTTCTTGGATTTAAAATAAATTTTTTTACCAAATATCCGTTAAAGGTTGGTTGGTTGTGTTTATGACGGCCAATTATCAACACGAGGGATATAGGCCCTAAGTGAGGGAGTGCCCTTCGTGGGGGTCTTTCTAAGGGAACCTAACCCGTATTAACGCTTGGAAATCCAAGGTTCGAAGAAAACCACGAAAACTCCGAACGATTAGGACGACGGGCGCGATTGGGATAGAACCCAGCACTTCCCGTCTACCAGCTTCGAGAGCAGAACCTCTCGGCCACTGGTGGGGCCATATCCGTTAAAGGAAAATAGGGCATATAAGAGATTAAATTCTTATTTTAATATGTATACAGCCGCTTGCAAAACAAATGAAATATCTTAAATTTATACTTGATTGGTATAGTTTTTGTAATTCAAAGTCTATTTCTATCATCTGTTTTTTAAGAAATAATCGTTATTACTTCTATTTATAATATATTCCACATTTACTTTTATTTATCTACATAAATTTTGCATATAATAATCGGGATAATACTTTTAAAAATTTTGATTTTTTTTTCTTTTTGGCAACAATTAATGCGAAATTTAATTTTTCGGAGGAAGAAATTAACATTTAATGTAAGTAACATATGAAACATTTAGATAAAAAAGTGAAACAAATACTATATGAACTCCTATTAAAAGTATTATGAAACTGAAATGTTTTCATTTTATGTACATAATATTTTGTACAGCTTGTGTGAATATAAATAGGGTGGTTAGAAAAATCATTTAAATATATGTATAAGCCCCTCGGAATTAAATTTGGGATGTGGGACTTTTATGACATGGGTTTGTGAAAGAAGTAAAGAACAACAATTGAGGTCTCACAGTTACGGATTCAGTGATATATATATATATATATATATATATATATATATATATATATATATATATATATATATATATATATATATATATATATATATATTTAATTTCAAGTGGCAACACCCAGTTCTTTTTCATTAAAAAATATCTTCACTGTGAAAAACATAAATGCCATTAAAAAACTAAGCTTCGCAGTGGAAATCGTGATATAAAACAAACAATAGAAAAACAGTTATAGACAGTAACAAGAAAACACAAAAACAAAAATTCTGAATACAAAAATTTTAAGTGGTTGCGCTACATATTGACCGTGGTAGACCATAGCAAAAATTAAAATGTCAGATAATAAATTAATAAATATCAAATTAATCAATTAATAAATATTAAACATCAAATAATAAATTAATAGTATAAATTAGTATATCGTATTTGCTCGCGTTTATCATGTCACACCCACACAACTTGTATGCCACGATCTATATATCTAAAATTTTAAATATCCTAAGACACAAAAACAAATTTAGATATATTCGCGAGACCGTTCCGACCACGAAATGCAAAATAGAGATCGATTAATATGTCAATAATATGTTTTTACAATATACATGGAGCGCGAATTGGTCTCCTCCTTTTGTGTTTAATTTATGCGGTCATTTCCTACTAAGCTTCGTTTTTCGTTCCATTCATGTTTTACTTGACTATTTTTGCGATCTCTTCGGATTTCTCTTCAATTACAAAATCTTCCGTATTTACTGATTCAACTAAATTATAATTTAGAAATACTGATAATGATTGGTTGGGTGAAGTAAGACTTCAATTTTGTCATCTATAAATTTTAGATAGAGCTTCTTTAACATGCTCGTGACCAAACTTTTTGTATTAGAGATGCATTATCATCAGAAATTCTAGCATTTGATTTTTTTCTATAAGCTACTGACAGAACATGAAACTACAATTTACACTAAGAGGTAACTAATGTTTGTTTCTAAACTTTATCTCAACCAGAATCTTGCCAGTAGCCGATAGACATTAGTAACTATTTGTAGCTCTCATTATAGCCACAAATTTTAAACTTTAAAAAATAATTCTCCAATACCCAGACACTCAGTTAAAACTGTAAAATACGTAAGCAAGAAAATTGAGCCAATGCGACCTTTATGCAGTTCATTTTCTACCCGGTTAGACAGTGGACTATAAAAAATTAAAAGGGCAGTGCTTTGAGGAAGATTTTTCCTCTTTAATTTCTTGAACACATTCTTTTAAAAATGATGTTTTCGGTTAACCTAAAAATTCTGTGGAACCTGGTTTGACCGATTTTGCTTTTGTACTTTGCTATTATTGAAGTTTTACTGTACAGACATCCTTCGTCATACGTATAACGCGACTTACGTAAATTCGCAGTTACGTAATAAATCTCGAAATTTTCATTTGAGAACGTGCTTAGCGCGTTTGATATGCAGTTGCATAATTTTGATATTTATCTTATAAATAAAATATATAGATATAAACCACAAACATAATACAGTTTATATATTAGATAGAGTTCTATTTTTATTTGTAAATTCAATCAAATCTATAACTAAACAACTTTATATTTATTGTTAGTTATTCATAGTAGTCATCTAATTCGTGATCATTCAGGATTATTTTCTTTTGTGAGTAGTATTCATTTGTCTTGCTATCAGAAATTCGTGGAGAATAGGTTAAATTAGACTTCTTTAATTATTTCTTATGTTTATAGTTGTTTGATGTAGATTCAAAATTGTTATAAATCAATTCATCAATGTTATATTTATAAATCCCTTATTCCACAAGATATTTGAAAAGTGTTCTTTAAGTTTTGTTTTTATATTTTTTCAAATTTTTATAGTTTATATGCGAGCAAATGCTGTCGCATGATGCTTTATTTATAAAATAATACGGTGTAAATAATGCATATATGTATGTATAAATACAATATATATATATATATATATAACAATTATTATATATATATATATATATATGTATGTATGTATATATTGCAGTTTCTTACAAAATTTTACTTAAGCAACTTAAAAATTCGACTTACGTAAAATTCAAGTTACGTAAAACTTTACGGGACGCATTACTTACATAAGTTGGGGGATGCCTGTGCTACTTTAAGTGCAAAATATATTTTTAAATTCAATTAAAAATAACTTAAGAATGAACGGGTTAAACTTCAAGAAACTTCACATTATTATGATAATAATCGAAAGTTGGACTTTATATCCGAATTATTCAAAAATCAAAGTAGATTTATAAATGATATTTATTAAATCGACAATAATAAAAATGTTTTAAAAGAAAATTCAATTTATCTTCGATTGATAGATAAACAATGAAGATTACGAAATGTACTTTCAAATAAAATAAACTGAACAATTATAGAGTTTATATTTTCGTTTGATGGAAAAAAATGAACATATACCACGACAGAAAATTTCAACGCGTTCAAAAAACTTTGCCAATAATGAAAGAGTATATGCCATGTGTCTTTACAGCTTTTGGATGATAGCCACGATGAGTCGTCGAATGCAGTTAACGAACCGTTCTCTCTAACGACTCTCTTGGGTGAATGATCTTATTCGGACTTTCAATTACTGAGTGCTGAAGCTATGCAGGGTGCCTTTTCTGTCGATAATTATTTTAATAGAAATAAGGTCAGCCGATAGAATTATTCATAATATATGATTAAAATAATCATACAATTAATCAAATAAATAAGTTTTTGTCAAGCTGTAAGTATAATATTACACATATTTTCAAACTTCAATAAAATTTAAGCTATTTTTCTTGAAAAACAAACAATTATCAATTCTAAATCCTAAATTAATTTAAAAATAATTGGGAAGAAATAAGCTGATCTTCGACTCGAAAAAACTTGTGATTCAGTATAGTATTTTAAGTCCGTTGAAATCATTATTATTTTCCAAACACATACTGCAATGGAAATACTATAGTCAGGATTTGTATGTTATTCAACAATTTTGTATAAATAATACCCCTGAGCTAACACTCTATCAGTTTTGAAAATTTTTACTTTTATTTTAAATAAATATATAAAAGTTATAGCCACTTAATAATGTTTATACTGATATAAAATAATACTTTTTTCCGCACCTTTAAAATTTTTGCAATCATTAAATCATATTGTAATACTAATATAAAATAATACAGCTGGATTTTTTTTCATGTGGTTACCTTATGATATGATATATAAATACCCATCTCCAGGGCGCGGATTTGACCTCCAATTAGACAGCCCATTAAAAAGCGTGTCCTTTTCCTGTTCCTGAATCCTACAAAAGCTATGGATTAAAAAACAACTCCCAAATAGTATTTCCTATATTCAACCCATTCCTTGCATTTTTAACTACCACTGTCATATGAATTTATAGATTGTCATATAAAAAGGTAGAGAACGGATTAGATATTTAAACCAGTTTTAAACCAATTTGAAACAAATTTGCAACCTATTCTATAGGTAAATTCACTAAAGAAATGCCGCAGAGTAAAACTTATAAATATTACAGTGATTTAATCAAGCAATAGTAGTGCAGAAACAACTTCTACAATTCCATAAACAGAGGTCCAGCTTTCGAATGCTTGTGTCAAACATTTACATTAAAAAAAAAAAAATTAACTTTCTGGACACCCCTATTCAAAAAGTCAAGTAGAATTCCCCCAGTTTTGTTAACTTTGAAGTTCTATTAAAAGGAAATATTTTATATATTCCATATCACTACATCCAATTATATACTGATTGGCTATTCTTATACACAGTAATGTATGTTATACTTTTGTTTAGAGAGACATACCTCTATCTCAATACTTTATATATAATTCGGCCAACATGATTTATATAGTCGTGATATATAGACCCAACAATTGTTATCTCAATGTACGTATTTCTAATGTAAAACAAATATTTCTACAATTTTTTCAAAAACAATCAATAACAAGTCAATATTTAATAAATATTGGTATTTTATTGTACGTATTTTCCATAAACGCCACATGGCAATAGTATAAACAGCATAACCAATACTGATTTGTTACTAAAGGCAGATTCGTGTGACTTATATAAGTCAACTCTGTGTATTAACCTCATTATGGTGTGTTTTATGAGGTTTTCCCTATCTTATATTTCTGAATCTATAGAAATGAAGTACTGTTTAGCTGACATGCATACACTTACGAAGAGAACCTTACCTGGTCTCTGTCAAAACCATCGAATAAATAATTACGCACCAAATACAAAAGAATACGAATTCCCAAACAAACCCGACACCAGGAAATTATAAAAGAATTATTCTATAATTAATGGACATTAACATAACAGTTCAGATATTAACATAACAGTTCAGATGTTCTAAGTTTTCGATTATAAAAACAAAGCTTTAGCAATTTTTCTAGATTTCCTCATAAACCGATAAAAATAATATTAGCTTTCTTTCGTGCGGTCCTTAAAAAGGCATCATATAAGTAATCTGATACTTTTTTATTTAAAGAAACTTTCCAAAACTTTTATCAAAATAAAAATAATCCTTAAAATACTTGTTTAATCTCTGAAACACAACAAATAAGTTTTGACATTGTTTCCTAAACTTTCGAATAAATATTTGCGTAAAAATATTGTTACTAAGATAATATTTTCGATTGAACATTCCCCTGTTTTCCTAAACACGACACAAACATTTTACTTTCGAAGTTATCGTGTCAAATTTCTGACGCCGCCAAGCTTATTTGTCTTAATTAGCATTTTGCCGTCGATTAACCTCTCGAGGTAAACATAATATTATGGCTGTTAATTTAATACTTAGTTTAAATATAAATTAGAGCATTCTTTTGACGTCTGTCTCATAAGAGTTTTTGAATAATGAGCTTTTAGATCTGCCACGAAATATAAATTGCTGCATTATTTAATTCATGTTAAAATAATCTTAAGGTTGAATATGTTTACATTTTTGGTAAAATAAATTTTTCCACGTAACATTTGGCATGTGTATCTAATATACAGAGTGATTCAAAAGAGATTTCACAATCTATAAAAGTTCGGCACACTGCACCCAACAGATTTTGTATAGGAATCTAATGCTACAATTACATGTTTCAGTGGGAAGAATACAGGGTGTCTAATTCGTTTTCAGTTTTTTTGTTTAAAACTTTAATAATAATGAGAATATTTCAATCAAACTCGAAACAGCCAAACCTTTCTTTGTGTGAAAGTTAAGGAAATCAGGAGAAATGGTGCAAATATCTGCTATACTACTCATTTTCTAAATAGGTTATCTATGATAAATCAGACGATTTTAAAACTTCATTATTCACTGAAAAAAGGCACATGTTAATAATTTATTTAAATATTAAATAATGAGTGTTAAATTTTTTGTATGAAGATCATAAATCAATATGATTGTCTTGAAAGTTTGCCAATGCATGTATCACAAATTCGAAATTAATTCTATTTCTTTTTCCGAAATTGTATGCATCTGTTCGAGAAATATAAATCATTTCATTTTCTCTCTCTTTTTTTAAAATTTTATTTGTATTTGTTTAGTTTTTTATTTTTTTTTATTTATTTATTTATTTATTTAATTATTTATTTATTTATTTATTTATTTATTTTTTTTTACAAATTTTAAATGCATTTTATTTTCTCTTTCATTTAATCGTTGCCTAACAACTGTATTCAAAATGCATTAAATTTGAATTTATCACAAATTGGAATTAATTGTATTTCTTTTTCCTAAATTATATGCATCTGTTAAAGAAATATAAATCCTTTCACTTTCTTATTTTGTTTACAAATTTTAAATGCATTCTTTTTCTCTTTCATTTAATCGTTGGCTAGAAACTTTATTTCAAACCGTATCTAAAAAAGAAAATTAAAGTAAATCTCAATGTTTGGATGCAATATTTTATTACGAAAAACGAAAAGTACAAACATTTTGGAAAAGTAATTTGGATATAAATATTTTAAGAGGAGTTCACATTTGTATAAGAAGATTTTTGCATATGATCTTATTCAATTTCTGCAACAGATTCTGTGGCTTCGTGGAAGAAAAATAAGTATTCTTTTAACGATTGGGAAAAAAATCTCCTGTACAAGTAGAAGTTTAATCCTATACAATTAGAGCAATAAACGATCCTTAAGAGTCTACACTAATTACGCGAAGGAATGTGAACGGTAATGTTAAACGTATGGGAGAGATATTTACGGATAATAATTTAAATATAATCAGATACTCGAAAAATGCAGTAAAATATTAAAATGCCATCGCGAAATATTTACAGATTTTTCGATTGTATTTTAATATTGTTATTTTTTTTTCATACATGCAATCGATATTTTATATTGTGCATTTGTACGTTTTCGATTTTGGTTACAGTTATTTTATATGAGGGTAGTTTCACTTTTGAAACCGGTTTGAAATTATTCTGGAAGGGAAACTATCCTCATTAAAAAAAAAACTGTATCAAAAATAAAAAGTACAAACGCACAATATAACATATCGATCTCGGGTATCTTAAATAAAAAGAAATTTTAAAATATTAAAATGTGACCAGAAATTTGAAAAAAAGCTGCCATGCGGAATAAAGTTAACCCCTTCAGGGGCAAGCACTTCCACTGCTGAAATGTTGAAATGAATGAATAACACCGGAATTTAAGATTTTTTTTTTTTTTTTGAAATAAGAAAAAGCTATGTTTTACATATAAATCGAAAAAAAAAATTACCAACATTCCTGTGCCATTGTGTTAGTTAGGAATTAAAATTAAGTGGTTTTATACACGTACCAACGCCCCTGCAAAGGTTAACTCGAGCGTTTCTTCCCGTGACTAGTGGAAACTCTTAAGAGCCTATACTAGCCACGCGGAGAAATGCGAATGCTAATGTTAATTCTATAGGAGCGTTATTATCAAATATGTCGCTTGGATTTTAATATTTTTAAATGATTTTTTTTTTTTTACATAGGATAGATGAGGGCGATCTACAACCGGGCTAGTCGTTACTTTTTCGATTTAGGTTAAAGTTTTTTTATTATTATTATTTTTTTTTTTTATTAGGATAGTTTAAATTTCAGAACCGGTTCCGGAGGTGAAAGTAATTTGTTAAAAACAATCTGAAACCAAAATCGAAAAAGTAAAAACTATCCCGGTTGTAGATCGTCTTCAACTATATGAAAAAAATCATTTAAAAATATTAAAATTCAAGGGAGATAGTTGAAAATAACGCTCCAATAATCTTTCCATTAGCGTTCGACTTTTTCCGAGTGACTAGTGTAGACTCAGCATAATTACTGGAGATTGAGAGCAGAAAATTAAAGTGTCAACAAAGAAGAGAGGGTTTGAGAAACGCACTTTTAATTCTGAAAAAGAAGTTACAAAAGTAAGACGTTCATCAGAATATCGTTCCATGAAATTTTGTTTAAGCTGACACTGCTAAGATTTCAGGAAGTGTTATATTATCGTAGTACATATATATGTTATAACTCGTAGTATAATCGTAAGTATATATGTATAACTTTTAAAAAAATGTGAGTTGTAAGATATTAGATATTATTCAAAGTTAGATTAATAAGCAATAAGGACTGAACGTTGAGACCTCTAATCTATAGATTTCTTAGTTTTATTAAAAGACTTGAAGCATCTACCAGGAAAACATCATATCAAGAATTTTTGGAGAAAATTTACAAGAAAAACAACGAATACTTTAAATTCATTTAATTTATATGAAATGTACTACATTATTTTTCTGGTATCAATTTAAAAAAAAAAATTCGTAAAGCTTCATATTTTTCTCAAGACGTTATGAAATAAGTTTAAAAGGGAAATTTCACATACATAGGCAAAAAAATTGAACAAGGATAGTTTTCTTTATAATTTTATAAATAATTGTGCTTATGACTCCTAATTCCATGAATACAGGGCTTGTACGTATCAAGGCATTCAGAGGATTTTAGGTGTTTTAGCAACAAACATTTCTTAAAGTACCGGTCGCTTTATCTGAAAATAGAATTTTTTTTTCATTAAATATGGCAAATATTACTTTACAAAAATTCTGGAAAAAAGTCCATGAAGTCCTTGAAGCGTACGAACAGTGGGAAATAATTGTACTTCACCGTCTGAGCAAATCGTTTAAACAACAATGGATTTAACCCTTTCAGGGGAAAGGTACTTGTATTCGTAAAATTTTTAAATACTTGAATAATAACAGTATTTACGAGAAAATTTATTTGTGAACAAGTAATGCTATATTTTCGCGTACTTAATGAAAGTGAAATTTTCATTCAAAAATTCTGGTGCCAAAGTTGCAATTAGGGATTAAAATTAATTGATGCCATAGCTGCATCACCGACCTTCAAAGGGTTAATGATGGACCAATAACCACTCTCCGAAATATGCCAAATGACTGTGAAATTGGGACAGTGAAATATTTTAATGGATAAAAAATAAATAATAAATAATACATGAAATGTATAATATTTAAAAGAAAAATACGCTTTTATCAGTTAATAGTTTAATGTTAAATAATTTACGATTATACTTTAAGAAATACATTTAGAAATCCTAAAACTATAGTTTACATAATGTTTCATATTTTCTTTCTTGTTGTCCTATTTGTAAAAAGTTGTAGAGTAGAAATTATATATTTTTCAATAAATTCACTTGCTTGTGCTTTCTACCAAGCAAAAAAAAAAAAAAAAAAAAAAAAAAAAAACAAAAAAAAAAAAAAAAACAAACAGTGGATTTTATAATCGAGTTTGGTGCCTACGCCAAATGAATATATTGTAACAGAATTTTTGGGAAAAAACATGAATTGCAGTCAAAAAACTGTGAACATTCAAGGTGAACATCGAATGCTTATAAAACAGTGTTTTTTAAAACTATTTTTACTTTATAAATGATGGAACAGTATAGCACCAGAGAATCAATCGGCAACATTAAATTTTAACAGTATTCATCTGCTTATTTCAGGACAGAACTTCTGATATTTTTCAACACGAAAAATACTGTTAAAAATTAGTGGTGACAGTCGCCCAGTTGCTGCGCAGTTGTTCCATCACGGTTTTATAATTAAATTACCATAATTTCCGATGTATAGCCCGCATATCAAACAATTCAGTTTTGACCCAGAAATTTTATTCAGTATTTGTAGACCAATCTTTACCGTGATCTAAAAAGTTACATTTTATTTTTAAAAAATTCTGAGTCGAAACACGATTGTTTGACCCGCGGGCTATGCACCCGAAATTACGGTACATTAAAAAAAAAATGATTATACAAATATCACTACAAATAATTGTTTTTTTAATGCATCCGTGCTTCCAACTCTGGAATGGCCCTCGGGACTCCACCAGAGCTTCCAATTTATAGTTTTAGGCCGTGCATTATTTCGAAATTCATCCTTAGTTCATTTTCATATTTAGTTGGAGGTTACGCGCGGCGGCGTTGCACGCCGCGTTGGCACTCCTTAAGCACCGCGATGTCATGTCTTTTTTTAATGCATCCCTCAAAACTTTCTAAACAATAAAAGTTAAATGCGTCGTGTCTTTACAGCATTTGTATGATAGCCACGATGGGTTCTGGAATGCAGTGAACGAATTTTATTTCCTAAACGACCCTCTTGGGTACATTTATTTCATTCCCACTTTACTGCTAATGGCATGCAGAGTTCCTGTTGGGATAATAATTACAATAATTATTTTCGACAAAGTGAAATTAGCTGATCAAATTATTCCAAGATATATTTAAAATAAACATACCATTTATCAGACAAATAAGTTATGAAACTAAATTAATGTATTCAATATGTTTCGAACAAATTTAACTATATTAATTTTTAATGGAAGGTAACTAAATATTATTTTGAAAAGCTGTAAATATTTCAAAAAAATTTCATATATATTTCGCCTGTAAGTTTGTGTTTTTTCAAATATATGTTTTTGCCTAAATCCGGTTTTTAGTTCTAAACTGAAATCATGCATTTAAAATTTTTTAATTGCAGATTCGTTACAACCATCTTTGTAATATTAATGCTATCGAAACGTTTGCTGATGGTATGTGTTTTTATTATTAATTGCAAATATATGCAGCAACTGTTTGGATTTAATTTAAATTATTAATTAGATTACATTCGAAATTATAAAATTGTTTTTATAAAAATTAGATATAAAAGGACGGACTTATTAAAAATTTTATTAAACTAATAGTGTTTTTAAACAATGTATTTAGCTATATAATATTAAAAGCTTTGCGACAAACGTCTTTTACAAAATTTATAATCTTTTATCACCGGTATTTCAAAACACAAATTTTTGCCTAATTAAATAGGTGAAATTCCTTGATGAAAGGAGACAAAATTTACAATAAAAAGTAATTGGTGGGAATAATCAAGAATTCTGAATACCTTATGCAGCACGTATACGTGACGCAGTTTTGCCAGATTGGGGATTTTGTCCACATTCTGGGGAATTTTTGAAGGACAAGTAGTCCGTGGGGAAACGTTTGGGACTATAAACATTATTGGGGAAAAACTTTAGAAATTTTTTTCATCATTTCACGCAAATTTACTTTTAGTCATCTGACAACACTGGATCTGTTCGGAACTCCATGTTGATTTAGAAAACAAAAATAATGAAATTGGAGTTATCAATCATTATACTTGTGGTCGTGCTCATTGTTTACAACATTAGAGTTTACTGGTATCACAGGGGCATCATGTCACGACCTGATTTGGACTATACCCACCAGTGCGGCAGATTTTCCTAAGTCATCGCAGACAGACATACAAACACATATACACATTTTTCTTTTATTAGTATGGATTTTTGAAAAAAATAAATAAAAGCAATCTTATATCTTTTTTTTTTTTGTTTAAGGCTGGTTAATTTGTGCTTCATGTACTGTCGGTCGAGCTTTTTTCAAGATTTACGACTGCGAACTACAATCACATTGCTACTTTTCTAGCTGGACATTGCTCAATGAATACAACAGACGCCCTAGTTTCCCTTATAAGATATTCGAATGAACACTCTGTGTTTTAAGCGGCGTAAACCTTCACATTATTAAATCTTCAGAAGTTATACGAAACGTTCCTTTTACCGTGCTTTTACAAAGATTTAATTAAAGATGTGGAAAGCAGCTACTTTTCTTGTACTAGTCACAAAAGCACAGTTACATACCGGTTGTCCCAAAAAATGACTGATGGATTTAGAAATTCAATAATTTGCAAACGGCGACAGATATTAGAAAAATTCTTGCAGGACTGTTATGTAAGATGTCAGGAGTTTGTATGCTGCGATTCTCAATTTTAGTTACAAATAGCATCAATAGATGGCGCTGAAAGCAATAACCGCTAGGAATAACCAGACAAAGATCTTTCAGCCTCTCTCTTCTTCCATGTGAAAAAGGAGATTAAAATGTATTGAATGGATCCCGAAGTACTAAAAATTGGATCTGGACTGAGCGCCTATTGTTCTCAGTGCCATCTATTGTTTGAAATTCGAACTAAAATCAAGAGTCACAGTACAAAAACTTCTGACATCATACATAACCCTTCTGCAAGAATTTTTTTAATATATGTCACCGTTTGGAAGTTATTGAATTTTAAAATCCATCAGTCATTTTTGGGACATCCTGTACATACATCGAATGTGCTTTACATTACGATTAGGTACTTCAGTAAGGATGGGCGAAAGAAAAATTAAAACAACGTTTTATAGGTTTAGCCAAATGGAAGCAGATTATGCCAACACCAATTGCGATTCTTTCAAATCCAAACTGATGAGAAATGGTCTAAATCTTGAAAACTTATTGGCATAAGTACAGCGCCTAGAAGATACAGTGTGGAAAACGGCTACAAAATAGTGCTAAAAAATTGAATCCCATAAATGTACAACGATGCTGAATAACAAGATGTCGATCGTAGCGCCATCGTAGTGATTTTAAAACGATAGTCATTCTAAAAGAGACTCTTTTACCTATTTCACGTCATTCCTTAACTAAATTAGCTTATAACAGACCAAAATATCTTATATTTATAGTTTCCGATATTTAACATTCTATAATTTTTGAAAACACAGTGTTTATATTGAAAAAAGCTACGAGATGGCGCTCGTATCAGCATATTGCCGCTGAGCATTGTTGGAGATTTATGCGATACAAGTTTTTAGCACTTTTTAAAGCATTATAGGAATAGCCGTTTTCCACACTGTATCTTCTAGGCGCTGTAGCATAAGCGTACACAGAGCTAACGTAATGATAGGCCAGCACCATCGATTGGCAACAATTTAAAAAACACGCATAAACGAACTTGTCGTTGTAAAATGTATCTCTCACTCTATTCGTTTAGTTGCGAATGTGCATGTAAAATTTTGTCGAATTTAAATGAGTATGCTTTGTAAATGGGGCATTCATTTTTTTTTCTTTTTTTCAAAAAAGTCTTGATTTGTGGGAAAAATGAGTTCAAATTAGTTAAACATTTTTTATAGTGGTAAATTCAAAATTGAAATTTTACTTTTTTGAGAAGAAACTGAGTTGGGGACTTTTTCGGAAAAAATACTTATTTGGGGAAATTTCAGAAATTTTTGGGAAATTGACTTTCGATTATCTGGCAACAGTGACGTGACGCTCGTCCCCAAGTGGTTAAGCTGTTGATATTGCACTGGTTGAAACAACGAGAAAACTTTGTCAAAGTATTAATTATTATATTTTTAATTTTTAAGCAATAATTTTCAAACTAGCATATACTCGTAATTCTGCTGTTTTTTTAACACTTTACAACAAAGTTGAAAAGTGTTTATGACTTCGGTTTGTCTATCCGTCTGTCCGCGCTCTAACTCTCGTAAATATAGTCGGATCGTTCTCAAATTTTTGTATGTTAGTGACCATAGCACGATCCCTATTTCAAATAAAGTTTCTAGCATGTTTAGTTCATTTACAGAGATAGTCAAAAATTTTCTGTTACATTACGGCCTAGGGGGAAAAATCGTTTAAAATGGTTTTTAATGATGTTACATGCTTTCAAACATAGTAAAATTCATATGCATTTATCAAGTGCACTAAAATACACATTCTGTAGAATATACGATCCAAAGAATAGTTATTATTCATTTACAGGGCCACACAAAATAATTCCGTTACAGAACGATATAGTGGTGGAGGGAATTGTTTGCGGCATATTTTAATTATGTTAAATTATTTCGTGTATAATGAAATTGATATACGTCGCTGAGGTTTACTATAACTTATTTCATATATAATACGAATTGCAAAGCATTTACAGGGACACACAAAAGATTTCAGATACTATATTCTGTCCGAAGTACTGTACAGTAGCGATGATTACTGGAAATGCATTTTAATATATGTTATGTGCTTTTATGTTTCACTATATTTATGCATAATATATGGTGTGTATAAATGTTGTAATTCATATACAGGGCTACACAAAATAATTCGTAATGGTTAGTGGGTATGATTGCAAATTGCTTAAAAGTGATTTTTAAATGAGTTATGCATTTTTACGCGGAACTGCATTTGGTTTACTAAGAAATGTTTGTAGAACATAGATAAGAGATATACAGGGTCACGCAAAGAATTGGATACATGGCCGTCTATAAATGATAATTTCTGGAAATGTGGTTTCAGTAGTTTTAAGAGTGTTTTATTTGAATTACATTTTAGCTAAATAGTGGCGTGTAATAAAGGTACTAGGTTAACTACAAGGCTGTACAAAAGTATACAAGTATGTTTCCATCTATTAGTATAAATTGCTGAAAGAGAAATTTCAACCTGTTATGAGTTTTCTTGCTAAACTAAATTTTCCCATTATATAGTATAAATATCAACCTACAGATCAAATACAAGGCTGTTCAAAAGAATTGGAATCCATATTTGGCTGTATACTGTCACTGCAGAAATCAGTTTTTCAAATGTTTCATGCGTTTTCTAAAATGCTTACTTAGTTCGCTTTTATACCTTATTTCTCAAAATAACGAAGTTTTATTAAAGTATTCAGAAAATGTTGGAAAATGTTTCATAATCTATGCTAAACGCATGATTTCTCTTACTTGTTTTTTAACTTGCTTGGAAGTACCGTATAAAGTACATGTTTCATATAATGGGCTCACAACGACAGTAGATCAAGTCCATTAAAAAAAAAAAAAAACAATTAGATATTCCATTTAGTAGGTGCATAAAATCTTTTTTATCTACTCCCACAGTGAATCAAGTCAGTTTTCAGATACCTTCTCATATATGGCATCTGTTTACAGACTTGGTTCTCTGACTTCCGCAATGAACCAAGTCAGTTTTCACATACATTCTCATGTATGGCATCTGTTTACAGAGTGAATAAAACAGATTTTATGCACCTTCTAAATGGACTATATCAGTTTTTTTTTTTTTTTTAATGAACTTTTTCAACTATGGTTGTGAACCCCATTATATGTTGTAACGCATTTGAAATCTAAATTAAAAAATGCAAGATTAACATATAAAACAAATAACCATGAAATTGACAATTTTTTATTCAACCGTAAAAGTCTAAGTTGTGAGATAAACTTGCAGACAAAAATAAACTATTGTGTGATAACAGAATTTATTTCATTAGTGGAAGAAAAAAAAATATTTAATGATAAAAGTTTGAATGTGTTCCAAAAACTTCGTTAACAGATAAATGAAACGTCTTGTGTGTTTTCAGCATTTGGACGATAGTCACGATGGGATGTCGAATGAAGTGAACAAACCTTCAGTTCTGAAACGGCTCTCTTGGGTGCATTTATCTCATTCTGACTTTCCATTATTGAGTGCTAACGCTATACAGAGTTCCAGTAAGGATGATAATTATTTTCTATGAAGTGAGATTAGTTGAGCACATTCTTCCCAGATATCATTTTATTAACTATATCATTTATCACACAAGTACGTCATACGACTAAATTAAGATATTCGATTATGCTTCGAACAAATTTAACTAAATTTTATTTTTAATGGTAGAAAACTAAATATTATATTTAAAAAGTGTAATTATTTCAAAAATAACTTTTGTCGAAATCCTTTTTTTGTTCTAAAATGGAATCACAGATCTTAAATTTTTATAATTTAAGATTCTTTAAAACCATCGTCATAGCATTAATGTTATCGAAAAGCTGGCTTATGTTATGTGTTCTTACTATTGAATGCTAATACATTCAGCAATTACTTGAATTTAATTTAAAATATTTAATTGGTTGGCATTAGGAAATATGGACTCCTTTTTATTAAATTTATGTATAAAAGAAGAGAATTATGCAGATTTTTATTGAACTATGAGTATTTTTGAATAATGTATTTGTTCATATAATATTGGGCTGTTACTATTGCTACACTACATGTCCAAAGTTGACCGGCCACTTGCGATTTTTGATTTTTTCTTAAATATCTAGAAAAATGCCTGAGGAATTATCCTGAAACTCCAGTTCGGTAAACAATATAGTACAATATTTTTTCCCGAAACCCCATAGGCGACCGCCAACAAATTTAAAAAGAACGAATATCTTTTGGACAACCCTGTAAAAACTAATGTAACAAAGGCGTTCAAACTAGGTGCAATACTGTGTATGCTATACTGGCACTAATCAATGGATATATTGATACAATCCCTCATCTTTTTGCTTCATTTTGTTAACAACGGATTTTGAGCTTATTCTATAAACGATAATTTTCAGAATTTTCAAGTTATGTATTTAAGACATTTACTAAATTTACTCTACACATTTAGCTAACACAGTATGCACATTATATTTTGTTTACAATCGGGCATGCGCAGTGAATCATTATTTAGTAAAACTGCACATTTTTCATAAAATTTTTATTATTTTTTCATTCTGATTGCAGAGTACTGTGTACAATGTTATTTGTCATATTTTCTGAAAAGACCTTTTTATTATATTAAGAACTCTACAAATTATAAGCAAATACTTTGGCAAATTTTGGGACCCTTTTTATAAAAACTTTAACTTCTCTACGAATATGCATGATATACTCATAAAAATAAACATAATTTATTATAATAAGTCACTTAATCATAATCTACAGTTTGAACGCTTTTGTTACATTAGTTTTTACAGGGTTTTCAAAAAGATATTCTTCTTTTTAATTTACCTATGGGGTTTCGGGAAAAACTCTTCACGCAAATATATGACCTGTACTATTCTGTTTACACCCCTGAATTTTCAGGAAAATTCCTCATGTATTTTTCTAGATATTTAAGAAAACGTCAAAAATCGCAAGTGGCCTATCACCTTTGGCCATAAAGTGTATTAGCTCAAATACAGGCAATCCTTTGTCAAATTATTAATTATATTATTTTAAATTTTTATTCATTAATTTCGAAACTATTATATACTCGAAAGTATGCTTTTTACGTTATTTAACTTGCAGAATATATTATAAGAAGTACTTGCTTCATTGCTGTAGCGTTCCAAGTAACACTCAGAAACTGAATAATAAAATGCAAGTTTAAAAATTATAATAAATATCCATCAAATTCAATTTTTCGTATTCGTCCATAAATGACTACGATTGTGAGATAAACAAGTAGACAAAAATAACTTGTGTAGGATGCAACTTATATTATTAGTTGAAGACAATGAATGTATTTCATGATAAAAATATGAAAAATTTCCGTCAGAACTTTGTAAACAGAGAATGCAAATGCCTTGTGCCTTTTCAACTTTGGGAAAATAATCACGATGGTTTGTCGAATCTAGTTAACGAACTTTTAGTTCAGAGACTACTCTCTTCGGTGCATTTATTTCATTTCGTCTTTGAATTACTGAATACTGATGCCATACAGAGCTCCTGTTGGGGCGATACTTATTTTCGACGAAATGAAATTGCTTGAGCAAATTATTCCAAGATATGATTTAAAAAAGACACCATTTATCAGAAAATTAAGTCATACGACTAAATTAAGATATTTGATTTTAAAATAATAAAACTTCGTATCAATCATCTTAACACCTTTAGGGGCGGTGGGATATATAATATCCCACCTAATTTAAACAAACTTTTAACGAAATTTTATATTTCTTTCTTGGGAAACGGGGAAGGCAACATTGAAAAATTGATTTTACTTATTTTAAAATAAAATTTTTCTATTATTCCGGTGAAAATTCAATATTACACAGACATTATTGTTTTGATTGCCTAAGAAGGACAGCTCAGACAAGGAAACCAAGTCTGTAGAGCACAGTGCCCCTCCCGTTCTCTTTTATTAAGGTCAGAAAAAAAAATGCTGTTTTCAGCCAGAGCTGAAGCCGCCAAAATCACGACAGTGGGCGGTATGTAAAAAAAAAAAAAACCCTCGTCTGGGCCGCTCCTGACAGTTGAAAAAAAACCTAACGCGACAGAGTGCAGGTGAGAGAAGATAGGAGGAAAAAATTACAAAACAAGATTCGTTCCGCCGAGAAACAGATCTCCTACGCGACAAGGGGCGGATGAATGTGCGACAAAATTACGTCGCGACAAGGGGCAGCTGAATCTGTTGCATGCCCAGGCTACGTAGTTAGTATTGAAATTTCAAAAAGGTGTTTATGGATGTGTTTTAGTTTGTTTAGCAATTTTGACTTGTTACATTTGGCAGTACACCCACAATGATTTAATACAATAGTGTAAATCTTTAAATACATAGGTTAATAAAATAAAAAGTGCCCAGTTAAACTGATGGCATTGAGCTCACAGGCTATTCACACTAACTGTATATTATACTCTTATTTTAAAGAATAATGCCCCTCAAAAATAAGTGAAGGGGGATTATCCCCCATTTCCCCCTTTATACTTCACCAATGAACCTCCAAATCTAATCAGGGAAGCTCCTTAACATAATAAACCGGTATACCAAATTTGGAGCAAATCGAATAATCCTGCAAAAAAACCTCATTTATCTACATTAAGGGGGTTGGACTATGCCCCCCTTTTCCCCCTTTATCCTTAAATAATGAATCCCCAAAACGAATCAGGGAAGCTCCTTAACATAATAAACCGGTATACAAAATTTGGAGCAAATCGAATAATTCTGCATGAAAAACCCGTTTACCTAAATTAAAGGGGGTGGACTAGCCCCCTTTCCACCTTTATCTTTAACCAATGAACCCCCAAAATCAATCAGGAAAGCTCCTTAACATAATAAACCGGTATACCGAATTCGGAGCAAATCGAATAATTCTGCATGAAAAACCCATTTATCTGAATTAAGTGGGGTGGACTAACCCTCCTTTTCCCCCTTTATCCTTAACCAATGGACCCCCAAAATTAATCAGGGAAGCTCCTTAACATAATAAACCGGTATACCAAATTCGGAGTAAATCGAATAAAACCCATTTATCTTATACCCAATCAGGGAAGCGCCTTATCAGAATGAAACTAGAAAAAAAAATTTGAAGCAAATGGGATGTTTCTATCAAGAGTTACGTACAACGTACATACAGAACCGGTGGGCACATAAGCTCTCAAGATTTGATAGCCTGTGAGCTAAAAAACTAATATAAATGTTACTGAATATTAAATAATAATATCATGGATTGCAAAAAAACCCCAATAAAACCCACTTTGATGCATGTTTTATTGGGTTTTTTAGAGTAGGTTTTACTCAAAAAAAAAAAAAACACCCTTTTTTTGGGTAGGTGCGTTTTCTTCAATCCTGTGTAGCAGGATCTAGTGTAAAAATTAAAAGTTTGGCACGGCCTGTAAAAAAAAAAAAAAAAAAAAAAAAAAAAAAAAAAAAAAACCAATTTAATCAGGCCCAGTCCAATTTCTACAAAAATTCAGATTTTTCTCAACATACAATTAAGATTATTTTAATGAATATTACATGAATATTTATGGAAAATATTTACAGTATATTTTGGATTACTATGTGTTCACAAAAAAAAAAAAAAAAAAAAAAAAAAAAAAACATAAAAGCAAGATTAAAGATTACTTAGACTTCATTATAAGACAAATAAAGTATTAAAAACATCATAGCTTTGGAAGCTGTACATTAAAAAGTACATTTTTGAAAATATTGCCCTGTAATTAATTAAGACATTATTGCTTGCCCCTCAAAGGGTTAAAATACAGTTCCAATTTTGCATGTGCTCCTCTGTGATTGGTGTTTACTTTACATCTAGCGCCACCTGTCGCACTCTTTGTAAGCTCCCCTCTTTACCCATTATGTTTATTTGAGACCCTGTCGTCTTACGGACACGTGTTTACAGTACCTGATGATGGGCTGTTATATTTTTCAGCTCGAAAAGCGTCTTGTGCATTGGTTTGATTTTATGGTGATTGATACAAAGTTTCATTATTTTAATTGTGATTTATCATCAGTTTTCGATGCTATTCCAACTATATATCATTTTGCTTCGAATAAATTTAACTAAACTGATTTTTAATACAAGGTTACTATGTATCATTTTTAATCGATTTAAAAATAGAGGAGGATATCAGTTCGACGTCTATGTATTCATTTATTTCATGTATATTCACAGATTAATACGAAACTAAGTGACCTATTCATGTGATTTTTTATAATTAAAAAAATACACTTTCGAATTGGTATCATTTAAATTTCATCACAATTGATTCAATATTCTTTTAGAAAATAATATAAAAAAATGCAATTTAACAAATTACAACGACCATTTGAAAAATGATTTTTTGAAAGACTAAAATTTAAGACATAAAAAATCGCACGGAGTAGATCATATATTACCTACGCATTTTTCGGTACTGTAAATTTTTAAACTTCTACGGAGCTGGTCGTACATTACGTACGCCATGGATTAAACATTAATATTCCTGGACCAATTTTAAAATTTCATTCTTAAGCTTCTAAACATCCCACAATTACTCTTTACACCGTCGTATAGAGAAATAATGTACTTTTAAATGCAATTTGTTTGCAAGCTATATCTCAATTTGTTTTTGAATTACTATTTTTATTATTATTTTTTTTTTTTTTTAGTTTTTAATTCTTTTTTGTCATTGTGGCAACAGAAGTATCCATCTCTGTTGAAAGTAAAGGGAAAATACAGATTACTGTATAGACCAGGCTCGGCGAACCTTTTCACGTGCGCGTGCCAAAAATTCACAAACAATATCTATCAACAATGCAACGTGCCAAACTTATGCAAAAATAATTTTGAAGAGTACGATGTTTATACGAATTATTGGTTATAATATCAGTTGCTTTCATGTATTAATAATTAAAAAATATTAAAAATCAAAATGAGATTTTTCTGTATCAGCCATTAAATGAATTTATTTTTAATTCGTAAATAGGTTTCATTTATGCAGTATGTACTGTAATAAGGGGGGAAAATACCAGTTTTTATTTCATTAATTTTTAACTTTTTTTTAAAGCAAGATCTCGATTATAATTTTCCAAGTTGCATTAAACGATGTGCTAATAATGTATTGGTGTTATTTTCGATGTTGTACGGTCGTGGAAAATGCTCTACATCTGGTTCATATTTTGGTATTTTTACAAATATACATAGTTAAATTGAATTCATATTATTGCAATCACTGTCAAATGAAATTCATTTAAAAATTACAACTTTTTGAATTCGTATAGAAAGGGAAAATGCATGGGGAAAATGCTGCATAGCATGACAGGAAAAGAAAATTATTCTGATGTGTTAATTCATGCAAGAAATAATTGCATTATTTGCGTACTGTCCGTATGTAAAACATTTTTATTGGTTATAACAGAAATAAATAATGTATTTTATCTGTATAACGATTACCAAATTTAATTTTATCGCGTGTCAGAAAAATTAGCTCTGGCCATAGGTTCGCCAACCCTGGTATAGACCAATCAGAAAACGAATAAAATGCGGATTCAACCAATAAAACGCTTCAGATATGTTTTTGATTTCCTACCCTGACGGAGGTCAATAACCATTTTTCCAAATGGTTAAAAAATTCTTTTGCATATTTCATTTTTAACGATTTCATGAAGTGACGTAGCGCTATCCGTTTGCAGGGTTGCCACCGGGGACAATTTATTACTCGTATATCTATCCGGCACTACTTTTTTATACACTTTGATAACATCCGTAGGACAAACATAATACGAAATTTATCTTTTAAAAATAGTGGTGTAAATAGAATATTAAAATAGTCGTTAGTGTTATTCCTGCATTTGACGAAAATGTTTCTATTCAGTGATCGAAGGTGAAATCAAGTAATTAGCGTATCGAAGTCCCTTTTTTTTCGTCAAAAACTTTATTGTTATTAAAAGCTATAAATATTTATTTAAATAATCATAGCCTAAATCCTGTTTTGCAGTCGAAAAAAGAAAAAAAAACATATTCCATGATAAAAGTTTGAATGAGTCCCGTAAACTTCATAAACAGAGATAATATGGTTCGTACGAATACCGTTATTTCTTCAGGAAAACTACCAGTATCTTTTTATAGAAAAAGAAATCTATTTTAACCCCTTCGGGACGCGAGCCCTTTTAAGAAATTTTTAATCTTTTGTCACCGTTTTTTAAAAACAGAAAGTTTTGTCTTGTTGAATCGAGAAAATGCGCTAATTAAATAAGGCAAATTTTTACAGTAAAATTTTACTGTTGAGGAAAAACAACGATTCTGAGCGCTTCATGCGGCACGTATACGTGTCGCTTGTCCCCAAGGGCTTAAACGTAAAAAAATCGCCTTCTTTTAAGAAGAGATTTTCTATAAGATAATACTGGTGCCTAAAAATTTTCTGGTCTGCAAAATTTAAGGAGGCGTGTGAGCCACGGAGAAGGAAATGCGTAGTTTCTTTTCAGCATTTGAAGCTAATAATGTGTTGACGAACCATAGCTAACGAACAGCTCCCTGAAAGGACTCTCTTGGGTACATTTATCTTATTGTGACATTCATTTATTAAATGCCATGAAAGACGTTTATTGTAATTACAATTTTTTCTCGCTGGAAGAGAGGTCGATTGAGGGAATTTTTCCTAAGATATAATTACGATAACCACGCCATTTATTAAAGGAATGTCTTTGGTAAGTTATGAGGCTCATTTCAGATATATTGCAATTACTTTAAGCAAATTTAGGAAAGTTACATTTTTTTAAACTGATGCTATTTAATAACTATAAAAGCTGAAAATATCTTAATATTTCTTGTTATCGATAATGCCAAATTTTCGTGCTATCTTCAAACTAAAGACAATTCACATCTCTTGAGATTTATTACAAAAAAATACGTAAAATATCATCCTTATACGTATAAATTATACATTATGTTGGTTATTATATCGGCTGTATATTTTTAGGGTTCCGTACTTAAAAAAGGGAAAACGGAACCATCACTCCTGAGTCTGTATGTCTGTCCGTCAGTAACAGACATTTCATTCGTAAACTATGGAACGTGGAAAGTCCAAATTAGATGAAGTAATAAAGACTATTGACCCACACATTTATAGATTATTAACTTATAGATTATTAACAATTCACAAATATATTTAGGGAAAATGTAGAGGGGCTAATTAATTTACTTGAAAAAATCTTTCCTTTGTATATCGTATGGTGGTGTGTTGTGAAAGCTTTCGTAACGCCGAACTCAAAAATACATTTCTTTTAAATTTAGGTGTTTTAATTTCAGAGGTATCATCCAAAATGTAATCAAAAACATGCCCTGTCCCCTGTATTTCCGAATCTACTCAAACTAAACTTATGAAAAATTAGGGGTAATAGAAGGTAATTTAAACCTTGCAGTTAAAACTGTAGCGATGACCATAGGTTACATAGTTTTTGAGAAAATCGCATTTTTCCATTATACACAAATTTCGATTTGCGAGCGTTTAGCAAATGTGTTGAGGAACGCTGGAAGTACCTATCGTTGAAGAAGTATAAGACGATTGCTAATAATGATTTTCTAAGACAAATGTCGGTAATTAGTCCAGATATTAACCCTTAAATACTATCGCGGTCTGGACATTCATAAGGACACGGGCGGCGTACTTTTATGTGCCATCGGCTTTTAAAACCTAGATAACAACTTTTAATGATATGTTTGTGTAATACAATGCCCAGTTATTAATACATATATTTATTGTACGAAACCCTCTGTGCGCAAGTAATACTCGCACTTGACCGATTTATTAACTTTACACGATGTCTCTGTTTAGATGTGATTATAAGAAGCAATATTTTAAATTTATCCACAAGTTATTAATTATCTTCAATATTAATTATATAAATTTCTATAACATTTATATAAAGGATTAGATTAATAAAAATGTCCCAAAACTTCTTAAAGAAAGAAAATGAATTACCTTGAGCATATCTAGCATTTGGAGGTTATGTACGACGGGTTATGCAATGTCGGTGAATGTAGACTAAAACAGCATATCTTTTTATCAGGTGCTTCTTGGAACCAGAATTTTCAATATAATTTCATATAAGTTTGCATAGATAGTCTACGTTTATCCTTTTAGAATAACATAATTTTAAATATATGAGCACTTCATTACAATTTTCATTATACCTGATTATTATAAAAAAAAAAAAAATAATAATTCGATCTTACACCATCGGTGAGGTAAATGTGCTAGTAAGTTAACTTTACATGAAATGATAAAGCTTTTATTGTTGTTGTTATTATTATTATTTTGTAAGGTGAACAACATATTTATTTTGCATTTTTAACTAATGAATTAAACTGATATTTCAATTATAAGTCTAACCATTTACTATTTAAATACAAAAGGATAATTATCTTCATTACAAGTTGAGAAATTGCAAAGAAGATATTCCTTTCTTTATCTGCTGTATAAAAATCATACTCACTCCTGTCCACGCAGTGTTGACTGCCTTTTTCTTAACCATTATTTACGGGCTCTTCAACTTATATTTTCAAATATCATTTTTATACCAAGTAGGATATCAGTTTTTAACCCAACAGAATGTCGATCAGAAAGCAAGCCGTAAAAATGTTCTTTTGTATGCTCTCAACGTCTTTATTGTGGAAAAATAAATTATTATTTAATTCATTCAGGGGAAAAGCACTTCCATTCCTAAAATGTTGAAATTAATGAATGGTAACGGAGTTTACAAACAAATTTATTTCGGTAACAAATTTAATAAACAAATTTAATAAATCCATTTTTTTCATTTATAAAAATTCTTGTGCGTTGTGGCGCTTGGGAATTAAATTTAAGTGATTTCATAAACGTATCACCGCCCCTGAAAGGGTTAATACGATGTGCCTAATATTATAATTAATAAGTTTCAATACCTTCGAAATTGTAAAGCTAGAGAAAAATATTAAAACAAAAAAGTGATAAGAAAAACATTTAAACATACAAACTACACAAATGCCGGTATAAATATCCTAGTAAGCGCTTCACCTTATTGAGTAAAGCTAAGTATTTTAACCATTGCCTATAAGTGGACTGTTCAAATTGAGTAAAAGTATAGATATTCTGTTTCAACCAACTAAGCGGTTTTACACAATTTCCCCCTAGTTCAAGAAACTCTGTCGACATTCTCTTTGAAACATTGATGCTCTTAGCCTATTCCGTTTTTCGATTAGTGACAGCTGATGCTTTGCAAGGATCGATTGGGACGATAATTATTATACTCAAAGTGATATATGTGGAGAAAATGTCTTTAAACTGCGATTGAGAGAATAGTACAAGAATATATATTCGCCATGAATTTATAGAACAAAAAAGTCCGTATGTGGCGAAAGATTGAGAATATGCGGAATCGGAAACTATAATATAATATTAATCAGAACTTATATGTACGATAAAAGAAGCATGCTTTATTTTTTAAACAGTACTATAAATAATATCCCAAGATTCAACTTTTACAGAAAATTGGGGAAAAAGATAGATTTTAACGTTTTAGTATTTCGTTTGATTGATAAATAAACAGTATTTTGAATGATAGTTGCAAACAAAATAACAGTTTGCTTAAAACTAGGATTTATTATTTGCGAAAAAACTGAACAGCGAAACGTTGGAACTTATTCCATCTTTGAATGAATGAATGCTAATGCTGTGTAGGACATACAATTATTTATTATACAAACTTATTTTTTACAAGATTACAATAATTTACAAGATAATTATTTTACAAGAAGTGAGGATAGTTGAGAAAAATATTTAATAGATATGATAAAGTAATTACTCGTTTATATACAATTATTCTCGATTAATTTTCAGAAAAAGAGCACGTACAAGGGCTGAAAAAAAATATTTTCCAACGGAAATATAACATTATTATGATAAGCAATCATAAAATAAAGACATATATAACGAATTATATTAATTTCAATAGTGTTCTAAAAATGAACCGTAATATGGTGGGCAAATTCCTTTTAAATTTTCATCAATTGATAGATAAATAATGAGATTCAGAAGAAACTTGCAAACTATAAAATGGTACTGTGTGATATAGTATTTATTTTATTTTTTGTGTTTCATTAGAAAAAGGAACAAATGTCATGATAAAAAGTTTGGAAGATTCCCAAATACTTCCTAAACAAAGAAAGGAAAATGCCGCGTGTCTTTCACAAATTTGGACGATAGCCACGACTGGTTGTCGAATTCAGTTAACGAACCGTTCCCGGCAACGACTCTCGTGGGACCATTTATCTTATTCCGACTTTCAGTTACTGAGTGCTGATGAAACGCAGGGCGCCTGATGGGACGATAATTATTTCACTTGAAGTGAAATGAGTTGAGTAAACTATTTCATAGATATGATTAGGATGATATAGATAAGTATCTAATAAGTAAGTTTTCAGGACGATAACATGCTAGATATTTTGTTATACAAGGGAGTTATGTGTGTATGTAATGTAGCTAATTATCATTTCTCAAAGCTGGTATTATGTAAAATATTATTTTATTCTAAATTGCACTCCTTGTTCTAAAAAATTGTTTAGTTTTTTAATACAATATAAGCGGATAATATTTTATTAAATTGAATAGTGATTAATAAAAACAAAAGACATTTTATTTTTAAAACAAAATTTTTACTGTAAGCTAGTTTACTTTCTTCAATTTACCATATAACGAATATTCTTCGCCACGCTTGCTTTAGAAATAATTCTTAAAACATTAAGTATAATGAAGGAGATGAATTTTTTTTATTTTAATTAACCTATAATTGATCAAGATTGCGTCATTTTCTTCCAAACAAAATACGTGTTGTCTAACTCTAGTATTAATCGTTTATTTTAATTTTAAAAAAAAACTCAGGATTAAAATATATATATATATGACGTATCCCAAACTCTTCGTAAGCAAAGTAAAACCTTGTACATTTCTTTCATTTGGATTACAGCCAGGATGCTGAACAATGCTGAACATTAGGCCAGCATTGCGGGGTTACCTAGTTGTAATCAACTTAACACCAGTCTGTTGTTTGAATGTCTTTTATAATTGTGAGTCATTGGGAAAAGAAAAAGTGTAGTTCGAAACTACTTAAGAAGTAAATGACAATAAATTTAAGGTAAAACTAGATATTTAATTTTTTTTCTTAATGTATTAACAATCAAGAATTAAATGTTAATTTTTTATACTTAAGTCTAGGATACAGCTCGATGTTTTGTCAAATGCGGTTAACAAATCATTCCTTAGTAGAATTTTCCGGTTTGTGACTATATTATTCTGTCTTTTAAAAACTGAGGGATTTATTCATGCAGGGCTGCTTTTAGGGTGATAATTATTTTAAGTGAGCCCCGGCAATACCTGAGATATGATTAACATTGCTACACGATATATTAAATAAATCTCTTTGGTAAGTTATGAGGAGCAACTACATGTTGAAAATCATGGCTTTGACAACCATAAAATGAATAGTAATTTAAACATTTATACATTTAAAGATAACACTAGTCAACAGCCATTTGGTATCGCATTGTAAAATAAACATTTTTTAATGTATTTTTGCATGTAAAATCCGAATCTGCTATCAAAAATTTCCTATCACGTCAGGCTTATACAAAATTTTACAATTTATTTTTTACATACATGGTTTAAATACGTCTTGAAATGCAAATTATAATTTACATTTTGTGGTTAAATAATAAGGAAATGAATGACTATATAGGTTAAAACCTTTATTTGTATGCATTCTGCTGTAAAAGTAACTATCAAGGCATTCCTCACTGTCATCAAGAAATACATCACCCTATTTTGAAAGACAGCATTGTTTGAATTAACATTATGAGCCTTTATAAAACAGTTTCCTCCTCGTATTAGTTCATAGTTTGTGTTAAGGGGCTACTTCAGTCACGCGAAAAGACCTGCTCATTAATGCTATTCCTATGGAAGAAATTTATAAAGATATCTCGATTGATTTCAATATTTTTAAATGAGTTTTTTTGTATTGGAGAGCTAAGATTGATCTGTACAAAGACCGTTTTTAATTTTATGATTTTGACTGCTGATTTCTTTTATGAGGACGCTTTCACTTTCGAAACCGGTTCTGAAAATAAACGTTTTCCATTAAAAATACCTGTAAACAAAATTGAAAAAATAAAAAAAGGCCTTCGTACAGATCGATCTCAGCTATCCAATGCAAAAATAATCATTTAAAAATTTTGAAATGCAACTGAGATATCTTTATAAATATCTTACATAGGAACAGCATTAGCGAATGGGTGTTTTCGCTTGACTGAAGTAGCCTCTTAAGTAATCGAAAAAACATTTTTAAGGATAAATATTTGGTTTTATTTGTATTTCAGACGGTCATTTTTTGTCAAGCATTTTGCATTTATCTTTAAGTATATGCCCTGTATCCATAGCTGCCAACCTTACACTAATCTTTCGTAATATCCAGATTAATTTAAACCAGGTTAACTACTTTTGAACCAGAAAATTTATTTCATGGATCTTTATTTATTTAATTCAATGTTTCTACATGAAAACGTATCTCCTTCCATTTCTTCAAAAAATTTCTGGTTCGAAACGTATTAAACCCGGTCAAATTAACGCACGTATTACGGAAGATTAGTTTGAGATTGGTACCTATGTGTATCTAATAAATTTAACTTGCTTGGGGGAATCTAATTATTCCACTAAATTCAGCACCTTAAAACTAGTTAAATACACCCATTTACAAGCCAGATACTGAAAAATGTTATAATTTCTTGACTAGTGAATTATTGTTGGTGAATTTGTGTAATAAAATAGCATATGTAGCTGTCAAATGATTAAAAATATTAGGCATCGAATATCCATTATAAAGATAGTAGTCAGATATTAAATACATAAAAAAAAATCCCTTAGTGTAACAAAAATCTACATATTCCAAAACACTGCAAAATATAAAATTTAATCTACTTAAAATATCTAACTGAATAATATCATGTGACAAATGTGGTACATTTGAGTAATGTAAAAAGAAAATCATACTTGATAAACTAGAAAGAATACGAACAAAGAAACAGAATGAAAACACCAAATTCAAAATATTTTAATTGACACAAAATTAATAAGGTTGTGAAATACAAGACAAAATAACTGCTTGTACGATAATGTAATTTATTTCATTATTTAAGATGGAAATGAAATATATATTACGATAAATAGTTTTAATGCGTCTCCAACAAAGAAAGTTAAATGCCTTGTGTCTTCCCAGCGTTTCGAAGATAGCCACGATGGGTTATCGAATGCAGTTAACGAACCGTTCCTTGAAACGACTCTCTTGGGAACATTTATCTAATCCGACTTTCAATTACTCAGTACTGATGCCGCTCAGAACGTCTTTTTGGACAATAATTATTTTACTCGGAGTGAGGTCAGTTGAGCAAATTATTCCTAAGATATGATTAAGTGAATCATACCATTAATCAAATTCATTAAGTTTTTAGCAAGATATAGGACTAATTTCGTATACATATATTTACGCTTCAAACTATGTTAATTAAATTATTTTGCTAAAAAAAAAAAGAATTCTAAAAGATAGAAATATAAAAAAAAAAAAAAAAAAAATGTTATGGCAATAATAATTTTTACTAAAAATGATTTAGGCATCTTGTGATTTAATATTTTAAGAATATTTAATTCTACAATTATATCTTTAAATATTTCACAGAGTAGTTTATTGTATGTGTCATACTTCGCAGCTATAATTATGTGTGGGAAATTATTAAATTTAGCTTTATTTTGATTGCTGGGACGCTATTCGATAGCTGCATCTTTTAATAAACGAAAAGGAACACTTTGCGTAATTTTAGTATATGAAGTTAAAATAATATTTATAGAAAATATAGTAATGAACTCTTCAATAGTTCAATTTCTTGAAGACATATTAATGGAGTTACACAGGAATATTTATCATTCAATTATAAATATTATATGTATATTTTATTTTAATGGTTTTATGTTTAAAGATATATATTTTACGCATAAGAAAGTTTGGATTCCAGAGTATACCAACAGCCAATTTCTAGGTAGATTTGCTGACGTCTTTGAATGGCAACAGGGACAATGTAATATTTATTACAGGCCGTCGTTAAGTCATATAAGAGGGACCACCGTGTGTTTATGACTCTTCCCTTCGGACCTAAAGAGTAGACAGAATTTGCATAATTTTATGTGTGTGAATTTTGTTGACTCAAATTACAGGACAGCAAGTGACCCTCCTTAAGGATACGTAATCCAATAGGAATGCATCTGAAATTTTAAACCGGCCCACACAAGGGTAGGACTTTTGAGAAGATTTCAGTGTAGGTTGATAGAATAAAAAAAGAATTCAGAGATGTAATAACCAAAAGGAAGGTGTTCAAGACACTATGTTGCAAAGATGCCAATTCTGATGGACTCAGCTATATAGAGCAGGAGAATTACCAACGCCTAATCAAAGGATGAGTGAACCGAAGATTGCCTCTTAGCCTGGCCGTCCGCGACCCCTCATCTGGCCGCTACGATGAATGAAGATCCGGTCGATATAGTAATCCCTCCCCTATGTCTCTAGACGACGGAATACAAGTCCCTAAAAGGTTCTGACCCTTCATAACCAAAGGTGCAAATTTCACGTTTTACCACAAATATTATTCTATGTCTCTTTTGAGAACGTATGCTTTAATCGGTAAAAATGACCAATGGGGTCCAAACACGTTTTCTAAATTTTTAATTCAAGAATAAACGTTATTCTATGTATTATGACTAATTCAGAATTTACTAGTAAAAGAACTTAGAGAAGTTATGAGATAAAAATACTAGATAAAAATATATACACTGAAGATGTTAATAAAAAAAAGGTATCATATTAAAAGGAGAATTTCTAATGTTAGAAAAATTATGAATAACAGCTCCTAAAATCTGTTTATATTATTTTTTACGTTAAGAATTTTTGTAAATAATTGTAGTTTAAATACATGTAAATAAAAATATTTAATCAAGAGATAACAGTCTCTTCTCTTTTAGTGTATAATAAATTGTGTGTCATTGCTTTTAAAGGTATTTTTCTTTTAGGAATTTCATAGAATTTTCAGGAGCTTTCAAGCTGACTTAGAAAAGTTTAGATAAAGTAATAAAAAGTATATTAATAGGTAATTTAAAAATATTTCTTTTGAAAATTATTGAAAGGCAAAATTCATAAGTAAAAAGGGCCCTCGTAAAGATTCACAACTCATACTATTTTGGTAATTTAATTAATTATTATAGCGCGAATGTTATTGTTATTCTTTCATAATTCGCATTGCCCATTTGCCAGAATTTTATGATTTACGATCACATTCTTACTTTTTTATTTAAGGTAAATTAATATTTGCCAAATCTGACTTGTCATTGGTGTATGATAATGTGAACCAAATTCGTTTATTATAAAAAAATACCAGTTATAAAAGAGTATTTATAACTGTTCAGGATCCTTTGACAAGCCAGGATTTATCATGCCGTGACACGGGCAATTTTACACAAGTTAACCTGGTGTCATTAGTAATTTTTTTTTAAAACTTAGTAAAGGTTTAGTTCGGCCAGTATTTATGACGCCGTTACCGGTCGTGTTGATTATTAACTTAATATAAAATTGGGATTCGTCAGTATTTATGGTTACCGTAACCATTCGTATTAATCATTAAAGTTAATACTTTAATACATGTTAAACGAATTTGGGAAAATTGCGGAAGTTTTTTTTCTCTTTATTAACTAATTGTTCACTTTAATAGTAATTATTTTATTACTTTAGGATTAAAAACTGAACCTAGTAATGACTACATATTATAATGTTGCTTTAAAATATAACTGGTAATTTAAAATAGTTTAATAAATAAAATTTAAGGTTTTCAAAAAAAAGATATAGTGATTGAATTATAAATATATATGAATATATATTAATTTATTTGATTAAGGTTTTAATAAAAAATGCTTCTGTAATGTTCATGTGATGACACACATAGATAAATTTCAATAATTCAGATTAACATAATATATCTTAGTGTTAAAATTTTGTTTAAATATTAAGGATAAGTAAATTTGTAAAGTGCACAATTTATTTTTTGTTGTTGTTGTTGGATCCCAGAAGTCATAGGGAAATACTGGCAGGCATATAAACTATGACACACAAGAGTACATGTAAAAAAGAAAATAATCCATGAATATGGAGCGAAAAAAATGAATTTCGTAAACAAAAATGTATACTGTGTAAACTAAATAATAAGTGAAACTATTTAAAGTCACTTATGATTATGGTTATCGAAATTGGTTAAAAATCAGTGTTAATATTAATATTGCAGATTTGTGTAAAAGTATACAAGCAAAACTTAGGAGACTTACTATAAAGTGAAGGTAAAATAATTACCTGTAAGAAAAAACTTTATATGCTAAGAAACACTTCTCCTTATATATTATTGCATGTGAGTGTATTTATGTATATGTGTAGAAATAATTATGTATTGCAAAAACATTTATCATAATCTACGCATGATAAAGATATGATATGCAAAAATATTCCTTTTAAAGGGTATGCCCAGCAATAAACGAAAATTTAAAAGGAGAAGCGTAGATTTAAATACCTCTGGAATTAAAACCAGAAGACTTTGTGTTTATGACGGCCGATTATCAACTCGTGGGATATAGGCCCTGGGGGGAGTGCCCTTCGTGGGGGTCTTTCTAAGGGAACCTAACCCGTATTTACGCATGGGAAACCACGGTTTCGAGGAAAACCACGAAAACTCCGAAACGGTTAGGCCGACGGTCGCGATTGGGTTCGAACCCAGCACCTCCCGTCTACCAGCTTCGAGAGCAGAACATCTCAGCCACTGGTGGGGCTAAAACCAGAAGGCAGAACGAAAAAAAATTAATTCTCAAAATAATTCAGAGCAATCAATTAAAAATAATACCATGGCTAAACTTCGCGTTGAGAGGACACAGTACCTTTTAAACAACTTTTTCAATTATGAATACTGTATTTTATGTAGTGACATTATATTTAATACTATAAAGCAAATATAATTTCATATAATTTCAAAAAAAAATCTTGTAGAACAGTCTATTGAACTAAAATTTAAATTTAAATTAAAATATATACAGTAGCGCTCAAAAGTATTTTGACAACCTTATATTCTCTGTTATTTTATTTAATATAAAAATGTAAAAGAAAATATATTCCCTATAATTGAGAACACTATGGCTGCAGTTATTCAAATGTATCAACTTTCGACTTGTTTGTTTACATTCGGCTCCACCGAAGAAATGTGACTCCTCCTTAGCTCAAAAGTATTTTGACAGTTAGTTTGCATTTAATTGTTGAAGGTGTCAGTGGCGCTATAGCTTCTATTGGTGTTTATATCTACTTATTGTGATTATTTTTAAATGCCGAAATGTAAAAAATATTGAAGTGATTCTAGATAAGCCGCTGTAAATGCACTTAAGAAAGGTAGACTGCAAGCAGAATTAGCTCGTTCTTTTAACTGGTCTCGTCAGCTTGTTATTACACGGAATAAAGTTTTTAATAAACAGAAATACATCCAAAATAAGCCTCAAAGTGGCCATTCGAAAAAAACAACTTGCAATGTTGACTGTATTCTAAAAATGATATCTACAAGTGATTGTCGTAAGTCCGTTGTAATAATAAAAAATGAATTGAAAGAAAATTACGGCATAGACATACACGTTTCATCAGTCAAACGACGCCTAAACCTCTATGGTTTACATGGCAGAAGACCAGCAAAAACACGTTTGTTATCTACTAAGAATAGGAAGGCTAGAGCCACATTTGTAAAACGGTATAAGCCTTTCAGGGGCAAAGCAATTCCATTGCTAAAGTGTTGAATTTAATGACTGACACCGGAATTTGAAAACAAATTTATTTGTAATTAAGAAAAATCTATATTTCACACACATAATAAACCAATTTTTTTTTAACCAAAATTCCGGTGTCAATCATTAATTTCAACACTTTAGCAATGGAATTGCTTCGCCACTGAAAGGGTAATGCAGCTTTACAAATGCGAAAGGACAAGTAGTTACTTGTCGAAAACCTTACATAGCATCACATAAAAAGAAATTTTTCTAATGTGTTATTTCATGAAAAACATTATATGAGAAATACTATATGTGCAGTCTGTACATGTTAAGCAAAATTTTGTTTGTTATAACAAAAACAAAAATTAATTTTATCTAAAAAATAATTATGAAATATAAATTTTTCGCGTGCCAGAGAAACTGTCGTGCGTGCCATCTCGGGCACGCGTGCCATAGGTTTGCCAACCCTGTGCTATACATTAAGTCATTCTGTTGTGCAGTTTAGATATTTGAAGTCTTAAAGTTAGGAGCTTCTAATGTTAAAGGAGTACCTTTAAAATGGAAAAAAGATCGATTATTAGGCTTTTACTTCGTCAGAAAGGTAATTCTATTCTGAATAAATTGTTACCAATCTTTTAACTGTGCGATAATTATATACTGAGATATTTGGAAAAGTGTACACCTCACTTTTTAACCATTTGGAAAAATGGTTATTGTCCTCGTCAGGGTAGGAAATCAAAAGCATATCTGAAGCGTTTTATTGGTTGAATCCGCATTTTATTCGTTTTCTGATTAGTCTATACAGTAATATGTATTTTCCTTTTACTTTCAACAGAGATGGATACTTCTGTTGCCACTATGACAAAAGTAATAAAAACTACAAAAAAAATTAATAACTCAGAAACAAATTGGGATACAGCTTTAAAAAAAAATTGCATTTAAAAGTACATTTTTTTTCTCTATACGACAGTGTAAAAAGTAATATTGTGGGATGTTTAGAAGTTTAAGAATGAAATTTCATTTAAAATTGAAAAGCCTTTTCCCGAACAGCCAATGAAATGCTTGGATAATACGTAAGTTTCAGGAAATCTGACGAGTCGCAGGGGATTTTTGTCGCTTGCAATTTTTACGTGTTATAACAATATTAATGTTTTATTCATGGCGTACGCAATGTATGATCATCTCCATGCGATTTTTTTGTCTTAAATTTTAGTCTTAGAAAAATCATTTCCCAATTGGACGTTGTAATTTGTTTAATTGCTTTTTTTTTATTTTTATTTTTATTTTTTTTTTTTTTTGATATAAATTGTCCTTGGATAACTGTCATAACGGCTTGTATACATTCTTTTGTCACTTTTTTTCATTCGTAACTTTGGAAATATGCTAAAGTGCGTCAATTCTTTTTAGTTGAATACGGTATATAATAATAAAAAATCTTTAAACATTAACTTCAACTTCCACTTTCCCCACGTTTGCTTACTTTAATAATTTTGCGATTGCAAATTTGCATAATTGTTTGTAAAACATATTGCAATATGCGTAGTTTTTTAATCAAAAATCAAAAATACTTGGCGGAATAAGTAGTAATTTTGAATTAAATTATTGTACGTTTCTAGATATCCATTTTAGTTTTTAAAAAATCCATAGCTTATAATTCATATTGTTTTTGAAAAAATAGTTTTAGATTTTTTCTATTTAAATTCATTTTCAAAATATTATGAATTATAATCTGTAAATCTGATAAAAGAAAACAATTTTTCAAGCTTCAGATATGTGAAATAACTATTTCACCCCATTCCATCAAATAGTTCTTGAGTTATGCATAAAAAACATTTCACATTGCAGTCTGTTTCGCAATGATTACAAATGAAATTAAACTTTTTGAATTAAACTGAAAAGCCCTTTACTTTAAACCTTCTTAATTCCAAACTTTGTGCCCAAATGAATTTTCTTAAAGCATAATTCAACGAAATTAATTACGATGTCACAATTAAATATGCGCATCGAAAATTTCTGAGATTTGTACAATTGAAGTGGTAAAATGCAACCCTAGGTTTATTTTTTAGCAGAAATTGAAAGAAGTCATTATTTCCAGTCAAATGACTATTTTATTTCCAGTTCTTTTTCTGCAGCAATTTTGTGATTAAGATGTATCAGACTCGCTCTTTACCACTTTTTTCTGTACGAATGCAAATGCAGCGTTTTGTTATTTATGTGTTCTAGTTTTACCTTAAAAGAATGCATTACACTTCTTACCTTATTTTTTATTTCCTTTTTCTTCTATTATTTTGTAGATTTCGTTTGCATAAAAAAGTACATCATAATTCGAAAATGACAATTTAATAAGATCTCATATTTTTTTAAAACGATAGTTCTGTGCTGTTTCCTTATATCTTTGGTCGGACCTTTAAGAAACTAGCGTTATATCAGGAAAGTACGTTTCAGGCCATTGACGGTCATCCAATTACAATTTTAATGCAAAATCTTGCTGAAAATTTTTTAAAAAGTTTTCGTGCTCGATAACAAAATACAATTTAAACGTCGTATATTAATCTTAATTAAAAACTTTGCACTACAAGTTAAAAAACTAATATTCAAACAACTCATTTCTGTTATGAAAATAACAAATATGCTTTGTTGTTGTTTTTATTACCCTAATAGAAATATTTGTGTAAGCATTTTGTTACTAACAAAATATTTTAGTTTACACACTGACAGTTTTCTGAAACATAACCCAAACATTTCACTTTCTATGTATTGGTGTCAAATTTATCATTTAGGGAAACTTATTTCGTTTAGTTAGTATATTCCCATCAATTAACTTCCCTAGGAAAACAAAATGATATGGCTTTCAAATTAATTCTTAATTTGAATTAAAATTAGAATGATTTGAATTGCATATCTGAAAAAAAGTTTTTCAATAATGATTTATTTTGATCTTATTTCACTATCGGCATTTGGTGTACTTTGTTATATATTCTATATTATTATCTTTACACAGGGCGTTCCAAAAATATTGAAACGCACTGTATTACACTTCTTACCTTATTTCTTATTTCCGTTTTCTTCTATTATTTTCTAAATTCTGTTGCATGAAAAATGGATATCATAAAATTGATAGTTTAATAAGATCTCATTTTTTTAAATAAAAATGGTGGTTCTGTGCTGTTTCCTTATATATTTGATAGGATTTTTAAGTAACTTATTTTATAGCCGTAAAGTACGTTTCAAGCCAGTGACGGTTTAAGACGGTCTTCGAATTAAACTTTTCACGCAAAATCTTGACGAAAAGTTTTAAAGTCTTCGTATTCGATAACAAACTACATTTTAAACGTAATATATTAATCTTAATTAAACACTTTGCACTATAAGTTTAAAAAAAAGAATACTCAAACAACTCATTTCTGTAATGAAAATAAATATATTTTGCCGTTGTTTTCATTACCCTAATAGAAATATTTGTGTAAGGATTTTGTTACTAACAAAATATTTTAGTTTAAACACTGACAGTTTTCTGAAACATAATCCAAACATTTCACTTTCTATGTATTGGTGTTAAATTTGCGATTTAGGGAAGCTTATTTCGTTTAATTAGCATATTTCCATCGATTAACTTTCCTAGGAAAACAAAGTAACATGGCTTTCAAATTAATTCTTAACTTGAATAAAAAATTAGAATGATTTGAATTGCATATTTAATTTTTTTTTTCAATAATGATTTATTTTTATCTTATTTCACTATCGTCATTTGGTGTACTTTCTTATAGACTCTACTACATTATTATTGTTACACAGGGCGAGCCAAAAAGATTCAAACGCACTGTAGTTTGCAACTGTTGCTGATACATATGCAATGTAAATTGCAAAACTGTTCAAAATAATGTACGTGTTGAAGTTGTTTATGACGGCGATTATGTGCACTAGGGATATAGGTCAGATGATGCCCTCCATGGGGGTCTTTCTAAGGGATCATAACTCGTATTTACGCAAGGTTCGAAGAAAACCACCGAAAACGCCGAACAATTAGGCCGACGGGCGCGATCGGGTTCGAACACAGCACCTCTCAATGCAGTCAATGTACAGAGCAAGGTTTGTGAAAGTCTCAAAAACATAGCTTGAAAATTCTGAAAGTTATCGTTGACAGAATAAGCTCAAAATCAGTTGATCTCAGAAGGAAGAAAAATATGAGTGGCTGTATCCAGTACGTGCAATACTGTGTACGATTTATTGGCATTAATCAATCGATATTTGGCTACAACTCCTCATATTTTTGCTTTCTTTTCGGAACAACGATTTTCCAGCTTATTCTATCGACGATCACTTTTTGAATATTCAAGGTATGTTTTTGAGACTTGCCTCTGTACATTTAGGTAATACATTATGCACATTATGTTTTTATTGTATTCGCGCAGGCACAGTGAAACATTATTTGGTGAACTTGCTCATTTTTAACCCAATATTTATTATTTTTTATTCTGATTGCAGGGTATTGTGTGGAATATTGTTTGTCATAGTTCCTAAAAAGAACAATCTTTTATATTAATAACTCTTCAAATTATAAGCAAAATACCTTGCGAAATTTGGGATTGTTTTGAGATTATTCTTGTTAATGAATCTGTCATTGAAAGCATATTAATTTTCTGTAACATGCTGTTCATGAATATTAAAAAATGCTTTTTTTAAAAGTTATTTTGTTTCTTTTCTGCATGTATAAAAAAGTTATTAACTTTTTTATATTTTATTACTGTTAAGCATGTGAATACAACACAAAATAACAAAATTCTGAATTCGATAGGAATTTTTTGTTTAGTCTAACGTAAAAAGAATACAAGTTAGCAAATACACCATTTTATTTAAAACTCAGTAAAAGTGTAACCAATTTGCCAATCAACCAATTTTTAAATGTAAACTGTTGCTACCACTGACGTCTTTGTTTTTCTGTAATTTCCATAGCTTAGTGAAGTTATACTTTCGCTGCGCTAGAGAGAGCAACTTTTGCTCAAATAGTGAGCCCCTGACTCACTATTCATTCTGATAAAAAAATATAATAAATGGTATACAAATGCTTAGAATAACAATCATACTTATTTCAAATAAACATAAAAATAAAATTTGCTGTATGCTTCAGTTGTGAGATTTATATTCACTATTGGTACAGTTTGATAAACAACGATCCAGAAGCTGGCCGCTCCCTAAAACGAATAAAAAAAAACTTCAACATATATACAAAATTATTTAGCGTATAGTAGAGCACATTAACGGCAGTTAATTACAAAATAATGCATAATATTAATAAAACAGTATTTTAAATAAAAAGTATCTCTGAAAATAATTTGTAAGGAAGCGCGAAAACATTCGTTTTTAAAAACATCAAAGACAATAAACTTCTGCACTCATTTAAAAAAAAGAACTTTTATTCGTTTTACAGAAATGCGTTTGCTGCTCGTTTACAAACTTCGAAAAATTTGTGCTATTTTACTGGTACTTGACCAAATAAATAAAGCTTTATTTTCATTACATAACAAAGCTATATTTTTTAATTAATGTAATATCACAGGAAATTTATTAGCCGGTAATAGAGATGGTAATGTTGCTTACGCTTCCCCGCAGTTACTCATTCATTAAATAGATATAAATAGGTATTGCTATTTAAATTGTTCTGCCCTTCAAGTGTGAATAAAATTGTTTGCGAGAGTTTTATCTAAACTTAAGAATAAATGCATATACATGAATTAGAAATTATTTTATATCAACATTTTCAGTTAATGTATATACCCACGTATAAGGCAAACAATTAATAACAAAAAATAGATAAAATAAAACAACAGGTAAAAATAAAGTGAGCGGGTTGGCTTATAAGAGAGACAAGAAAAAAAAAATCGGAATTAAAAATGATTATTTACATCCAGTGCAACTAATCGAAATCGCTGAAGAACTCTATTTTAGAATATTGCATATGTTACGGCCAATACCCGAAATTGGCCAAAACCCGAACTGGCCGGCCAATTCGCGAACTGGCTAACAACGCTTTAAACTGGCTGGCCAATTCGGGAATTGGCCGGCCAATCCCCGAACTGGCCAGATGCGATCAGCCAGTTTGCGAAGTGGCCATACGCGAGCGGCCAGTTCGCGAAATGCGTATATAGAAACCAATTGTTACTTTTTATAGTCTAACATAGTTGAAAGGGTTTATGAATTCAATTTGTCTGGCCGTCTGCCTGTCCGTGCTCTAACTCGAGTAAAGACTCAGATTGACTTGTAATTGTTATATTATTTAGGTTTATAAATTAATTTCGGTTTTGAAAGTGAAGTGTGTACTATTTTTGGTTAATTTACAGCGACACACAAAAGTATTTCATTACAATATCATGAATGAGATAAGTTTTTCCGGTGTATTTTAATGTCGTTACATTATCTCAATTATAATAAAATTAGTATGCATCATTAAGATGGACAACAAACTGTTATCTAAAGTATATGAAATAAGTAGCAATTATAGTTTCTTTGCAGAGATGCTCAAAAGTATTTCGTTACATTCCAGTGAATTGTGAAAGAACATTTTTAGTGCACTTAAATGATGTCACCCTATTTCAAACATAATAAAATCCACATACTTTACACATGTGGGGAGCAATATGCTTTTTTTGTTGAGTATTGATTAAGTAGCCATTATAGTTCGTTTATAGGGACGCCCAAAAATATTCCGATAAAGAATTATGATATGTGTGAAAAAAATCGTTTATAGGGTATTTTAATGACGTTACACTACTTCAAACATAATGAAACTGTTATACATTACTCATATTCTCTACAACATGTTTTCTATAGATTATTGACTAGGTAGAATTTGTCGTTTATTTGGAGAGTTATTTAAATAATTTGGTTATTGGATTGGCTATGACCCATTATTGCTTGATGTGCGTTTTCAGCTGTGATAGGCTTTTAAATTTTAATTTATTTGTTGTGTATTACCTGGTTTGTAGATCATATGCATGGTTGCATGAAAGCTAAAAGAAACACATTACCGGCTGTGGATACCCATTGCTGAACACTTCGTATACTGGCCAAAGCTTCCCGGCCAGTTCGCGAATTGGCCGGCCAAAACCCGAAATACGCTGTTCATTTCAGGTATTTCGGGTTTTGGCCAAGAATCTCGGCCAGTTCCCGAATTGGCCGGCCAGTTCCCGAATTGGCCGGCCAATTCGCGTATTGGCCAAGCTCCGGGTTTTGGCCGTAACACATACAACAAGTTAAAAAATACATTACATTATTAACTAAAGATTTTATGGAATTTGGCAGGTCTGCCTCTGCATCACATCTCATCATCCTCTCCAGAAGTATACAAACAAAAATGACTACTACAACCACAAAATATTTAAAATTATTATATGTAAATAAATAAAACATAAATGTTTTCGTATCGTATATGGCAATTTTCGTGGTGGCTTCTAGTAAAGTAGCTGTCTCAATGAGACGGCTTAAAAGGACACACTACTAATATATAAAAAAAAAATTGCGTCTCTGTCTCTCTGTCTGTCCGGTTGTTTGTTTGTTGGCGATGACTATGGAAATCTATCGCATGTAGAGATCTGCAAATTTGATAAAGACAAATGACGACACATCTGAATGTATCTAAAACTCAGATTTTTTTTTTGATAATTAGTAGATAAATTAGTTAAAACCCCATCGATCGAAATTCAATTTTCGCTAATTCCCCGGATTTAAGATATCTTATCTGCATGTCCACAGAATCCATTGTTTTTCAAAGACAGGCATTATAAAAGTTTCGTTTTTTCTGCATATAAATTGCAATCTCCATGTGCCCATAGAGTACGCGGAAAATACCAACAGTTTCATATTATATTCCCATATTTAACGGTATCTTTAATATAATTTGTTTTATAGCTATTACTATGTTTTTTTTTAAATCCTTCTGAAGTTCAATTTTACAATCGTTTCTATGTTTTTACGTTTTTTATACTTTTTTAAATTGTGATTATCGATTGTTCGATGGAAATATAATGCAAAAAATAAAGACAAGGAAAAGAAAATTACTTATTTATTCATGGTATTCCCTGATTGAATGGTATCTTAAGTTCCAAAAATACATATTTTTTTTAATTGTTTTTATCAATCATATATACCTTTTTATTATTATTTATGCTTTCGACGATATCATGTCGCGGCGTTTTAAATGAATTGTGCCATCATTTTTTTATTGTTTTTAATTGGTTATTATTGCTAATCTGATATTATGTTTTTTCGGTTTTTATTTTTTTTATTTGCTCTGAGTATTTAATTGCCAATTGTGATAATTCTGGACTATTATTGTGGCAACTTTTTTATTCATGAGCAGATTTAAAAAAATGTGCTGAAAATTACTTAAAAGTCAGCAAACTAAGGTATAAATTTCAAACAAATTTTATTTGAAAGTACATCTTTTCCTGCTCTGTACTATAAAACTTTATGTTACCCGACATTTAGAAGTGAAGTATAACCGATAATAAAATATATAAAAGCTATAAAAAAAACCTTTTTCGGCACATGAGTAACAATGGAATATAGATTTCTGACTGATAAGTCCGTATTAAAAGGAATACGCCTTTTTGGTTAAAATAATTTTATAACAATCTGTATTATCATTATTATTATTATTAAAGATGTTATTCAAAAGTTAAGTAAATCATTGTTTGTGTTTTGCATTATATAAATACTTCTATTTTAATATAAAGTGGAAATTCATACAATTTATGAAATTATATATTTCAAAATATAAGTTTAATTGTTATAATTTACCTGACAATACAACACGAACTACCCGAGTTACACAGAATGTAGATGTTAACCGTTTTTAACTGAAAACTGTAACAGTCTTTTTACGTTCAGTATATATTTTTAGATTGTCCACTAACTACACAAAATGCGTTTTTGGTTCTCTTGTATTAGCTGCATGAGAGTAGGGATCGCGTAATATTTTTCTATTTATAGCAGCATTTTCCATTCTGATTTTTTAAATGCTTAAGTGCGGAGTTGAATTAAATATATGTTTAATTCCTGCATTATTTATTTATTTATTTATTCATTTGTGAAGTTTTATTTCCAGATGGAAATTTTGTTATAGAATATGATGGTAAAAAAAAAAAAAAAAAAGAAAAACAAAACCTGAAGCATCAATTTTATTTATGTGCAAACGGGTTCACTTCAACAATGGAATTACACGTAGATTTAAAAATAATCATGCTTGAAATTTATTTAAAATAATATTTATTCTTTGTTTTGTTTTTTTTAATATTTATTTTCTTGCTTTTTAAAAACCTAAAAATCAGTAAATTAGATGGAGTGTTCAAATAAATTGCACTTGCAAAAAGACTTTTTTCGTATTCGACGGCATAAAAATTCAAATTGTGTAATCATTAGAAGTTAAAACACTCAGCGGTCTGATGTCACCTCAACGGGACATCGGTACATTGTCGTAGTGGTCGTATATAAGGCTCCTACAATTCGGGCTGATTCACGCTGCCCTTTAATTGACGGTAGGAGAAGAATCATAGGCCACGACGCGTGGGCAACAGTCGGCGATTAATCTAAGTGGGAAACTAAATGCTTGATTTCAGGGTAAAGAGAAAGAATATAGATGAAGCATGGTGTGGGTCTCTGGTCTTGACGCCGAAGATATAAACCTGAAAACGGTTAGATTCGGCCCAAACATATCAACGTCTTTTGACGCGCCTGTCAATTCAAACCTGTATTTCTTTGCTTTCGTTTTTACCGTTGAAAATTGCTATCGTTTTAAATGCATAAACATAAGCAAGTGACTTTTTCATTTAGAGAAATGCATGGGTGACGTCAAAGAATTCGGTCCCAGTTCCTCGTGTTTCTTTGCTTGGGCCGAGTGATGGCATTCAAATTTGAACGATAACTTAACTGATATAGTGATAATTTGGTTTTTGTATAACAGTTCAATAAAAATGCACCAAAAACTCCGCCCCGTTTCCTTTTTCTTTTGTTTGAAATATGTAGCATTTCAGGTACTTTATGCTTAGGTACGTTCAAAATGACTATAAAGACAAATTTTACGCATTATTGCTTAGGTAATTATAAAATAATCAATATTTAAATATTCTAAAAATTGTAATGAATGTTCTAAATAATGATTATGAATCCTTATGATTCACTAGAAAAATAAATAAATTTTGGGGGCGGAGGGGTAAGTCGTAAAATAATCTCTCAAAGCTATTTGATATGTAAATTTAATTCTGTTACATTAAATATTCAACAGAAGAAGAAGAAGTAGAATACTTATATAAAAAAATGAGAATTTTGCTGATTCGAATAAAAGGTTTATTTTCAAAAATAAAAATGAGGCGAATATGATACTTGGCAGGCGGTAAAGCTGGGCGTATGCAAACGAGATATTTTATAGAACTTCATTAGCGAGCTGGTGTTTTCGATTGACTGAATTACATTCTAATCGAGTACTTAGGTTAATTTCAGAAATACATGTCAGAATAAAAATGTATCAGGTGCTCCTCAGCAGTACACAATAAAATCAAAAGAAATACCTCTTCAAGAAAGTTTTCAAAAGATACACTACCCAGTATCATATTTGCCTCATTTTTATTTTGGAAAATACATCTTTTGCTCGCATTAGCAAAACTTGCATTTTTGTGTGTGTGTTTGTACATTCTGTTGAATATTTAATGTAACACAAATAATTTAATTGTATTTCAAACTGTATTGAGATTTTATTTCAAAAATTACCTCTTTTCCCTACCTCCGTCTAAACATAAAAATCCTAGCGGTTTGCGGTCATAATGTCAATCCATTTCGAATAACCAAGGTAAAATTTGCGTAAAAATTGTATTTATCGTCATTTTGAATGTACCTAAGCAAAAAGTATCTGTAATTCTAAGTATCTGCAACAAAAGAAAAATGAAAGGGGCGAATCTCTATTGCATTTTTAGTGAGCGATGTAACTAATGCCCTTTAATTGACGGTAGCAATTAAAGGTAGCATTCAACCGGGTTCGAGCGACACCACCTGGTTGATTTGAAATGGATTGACCCGTAAGTAGATTGTTTTTATGTGTATTTATTTGTAAACATGATCTTTTCTTTATGGCTCATCATAAGTAACAATAATAACCCAATCGGAACCCGTACCTCTTACTAGAATTATTCAAAAAACAGTTAAGTCTCACTGATAAAATTCATAATTTAACTTTACATTACAAAGATGTTTATTATCCTAAATTTTTAGAATATTTTGTTTCGTCCCTTTCTGAGATGTTAATTAGTGAAAATTGCCAAAATCAGACTTAACGCAGTTTTTGATGAGCTTTCCAAAGAAAGAGAAAAGTTTTCAGCATTGAACTTTGTAAAAAGAATTAGTCCTGTAAAAGATCTGTGATAGAAAAAATATTTAAGGTGAGTCTGATCTCCTTTATAAAAAATAATGGCAGCGAAATGTGGTGTTTGACCTTTTATTTCTCTGTTTTTTAAATATGTTTTTGACTTACATCCTTAAGCCAAATGAAAATTTTTAAAGAACATAAATTGTACACAATTTTATGCTGAATATTTTGGTTTTTCCTTCATCTTGATACGCATAACAATAAAGCAGTTACAGCACTTTCCGTAAAACACGTTTTTCGCCCAAAAATGGTTTTATAGCTTAATAAAAATGGCCACTACCAAAAAACTATAAGATAAAAAAAATGTAATCATGTTTTTAAAGTCAGAACACTATGGAGAAAACTTGCTTAGATTAGGAAAATAAAAAATTTCGAGCGACACCACCTGGTTGATTTGAAATGGATTGACCCGTAAGTAGATTGTTTTTATGTGTATTTATTTGTAAACATGATCTTTTCTTTATGGCTCATCATAAGTAACAATAATAACCCGATCGGAACCCGTACCTCTTACTAGAATTATATTCGGTTTCCACCACTTTTTTCTAAGCACAATTTTCACTTGTATTTTGTTAACGTGTGCAAGAGAAATATAAAATAGAATTAATTTTTTTTAACTTTGTGATGCAAATTGAATATAAAAATCGTCGTTTGTGGCAGCTCTGTGAATATTCACTGAATACAATAACAATCTTGTGCCCAATCTTACGTGAAAAGCTACCATACGATAATGATTAAAAAATTGAAGAGCAGACATCATCAGATTTTTGCTAGGGTAATAATGATGTCAGCATTAATCATAAAAATGTTTTTGCTTTCTTAGGTAGCAATAGTGATATATTGATTGCAAGATATTTAGATATTACGCAATGTTAAGTGCTTTAATTGTTGGAAGTAAGTGTTCAAACGCGGAGGAAAATGGTCTGGAAGATAAAACATTCTTATAAGTGCTGAATCGCATTTTTGTGATACCTTTCGGGCCCACCTTATCGCTGTTTTTTTTTTCTTTTTTTTAATCAGTTATTTGTTTTACGATTCAGCATTTTGCCGTACAAAACAACTGAAAAAAGAATTAAATATTATTCAAAACTATTAAACTATTATAAATACCCAAGCCATTAAATATATATTTTACATATTTAATACTACAAAGTTAAACATTAATTCACATTTCGAAAATCACTTTGCTTAAAATAAATAAAAGATCGTTGCTGTTTAAAAACCGTTACAAATCTAAAGGAACTATCTTGTTAATTATAAGTATTATTATTTTTTGTTTCAAAGAACTTCCTTATGTTCATAAACCCGGAAGATTCTAGAACAATCTATCTTTCTGTTTTTAATTATAGCAACTCAAGGCAGTTATTTTGTTTAATTAGTGTTGTGTCATGGGATCTTTAACCCGTTTTAACATTTGAACACTGTTTTCGCAATTAGTATTTTAATAAACAGTTTCCGCTGTTCAGTTATCCCGTTCTTCAAGTGCGTTTACGAATAAATTCATTTGTAGTAAGATTTTCTTGTATGTGAACGAAAATTCGTATTGAAAAATTTAATTAGATCTTTAGGGTGTTTAGTTATTCAGCAAATAATGTTTAACCCAGTTGTGCTTGAATTTTTGATTTCTTAAATTTGTTGGTAAAACCACTTTAAAATGTTGCAAGATGAATTGAAAAAATATTTAAAAAAAATTCTCTACATTTTTTTTTATGGGAGTAATAGGAAAAGGACAGTTCTGGGACAGCCGCAGGCGGTGCGGCGGTGCCGCACCGCCTGCGGCACCGAAACCCTCGTCCCCCCTGCGGCACCGAAACCCTCGTCCCCCCTGCGGTCCCTCCTCCGTCAACCCTCCGGTCCCACACCCCCTGCGACACCGCACCCCCTCCGCCACCGCCCCTAGCGGGAAAAAATAAACTTCTGCTCTAACATGAGGGGTGAACGACCCTCTGTTCAATTATCACCTCTCAACACAGTCAATACCCCTCTTTAACAGACATTACCTCCCTAAAACGGACATTACCTCTCTAAACGACCATTTTTAAAACTATATAAATCAATGTTTTTCGAAATTATTTTTTAAAATGATCTTAAACGGTGAAGTGATCAGTGCTTTATGTGCTTGTGTATTGATGTGTATTGTCTTTTTAGTTGTTTATATTTTTACTAAAGTTGATAGACTAGCAAAATAACAAAAATATCAATCTTTAATGGAAAAAAAGAATATTTCTTAGGATTTTTTCTACTATAAGATCAGAATATCAACTTAAATGGAGAAAGTTAAACATATATTTGAATTTTGGATGATTAACATCTTAATGAGCATTATTAATTAAGCAAAACAATGAAAAATATCAATTTTTAATGAAAAAAGATGAATTTTTTCAAGTACAAGATCAGAATATACTCTTAAATGGGGAAAGTTAAACGCGTACATTTGAATTTTGAAGAATCTTTACCTTAATGAGCATTATTAATTAAGCAAAACAATGAAAAATATCAATTTTTAATGAAAAAGATGAATTTTTTCAAGTACAAGATTTGAATATACTCTTAAATGGGGAAAGTTAAACGCGTACATTTGAGTTTTGAAGAATCTTTACCTTAATAAGCATTATTAATTAAGCAAAACAATGAAGAATAACAATTTTAAAGGAAAAAAGCCGATTTCTGTAGATTAATTTCAACTACAAGATCAGAATATCAACTTAAATTGAGAAAGTTAAACATATATTTGAATTTTAAATTATCAATACCTTTATGAGTATTATTAATTAAGCAAAACAGTAGAAAATATAAATTTCTTAGGAAAAAAGCTGATTTCTGTTGATTTTATTCAACTACAAGATCGGAATATAAACTTAAATGGGGAAAGTGATTATTTATATTGAAAATTTTATTTAGTTAAGATTCAATTATATATTATGAAGCTTATCATTATCCTTTTCAATAAAAAAATTAAGCAAAAAGCTGAAACATAAAAATAAGTAACAGTTAAGGAAAAAACAAGCTTCGAATTTTAATAAGTTTGTATAAATTTCTTCTTATTTATAACATGAAAATTGCATGAAATAATTATCTATAAATATCTTTATCTGTTACCGAAAGATGATAGCATAAGATGGATATTTATTTGCTTCAATGAAGGCTTTTTTCGGAGATTAGAGATTTTTCATTTTTCAAGATGGCGAAATGTAAAAAGCTAGTTTATTTGTGTTTTTATCAACCAAGGATCCAAATAAATAAGTCATAATCATAGCTTGCAGAATTTTTTGAAGTACTTATTTTTTAAAATTGTGAAATTATATGTTCAAGTCTATTTTTTATTCATTTTTGTAACGTACAGAATATGGGGCGCAAGGCACGAATGCGTACGAATTTTTATTAGCCATTTAGGAGAGAGTCATTTAAGTCCTTTTCAAGATGACTATGAAACAAATTGTTTTTAAGCCTCAAATATAATTACTCTTAGTTTATTATTAATAATATTTATAACGTTATTGAAATTTTTTCGAAAAAATTTCAAAATTTTTATTTATTTTTTTTTTTAACCTTTAAATTCAAATATATAAAATTCGATGCTCTATTTTATTTATATATATAAAACAGACTTTTATAAAAAATATTGGGGATACCGGTCCCACACCCCCTGCGACACCGCACCCCCTCCGCCACCGCCCCCTAGCGGGAAAAAATAAACTTCTGCTCTAACATGAGGGGTGAACGACCCTCTGTTCAATTATCGCCTCTCAACACAGTCAATACCCCTCTTTAACAGACATTACCTCCCTAAAACGGACATTACCTCTCTAAACGAACATTCCCTCTCTAAACGGCCATTTTTAGAACTATATAAATCAATGTTTTTCGAAATTATTTTTTTAAATGATCTTAAACGGTGAAGTGATCAGTGCTTTATGTGCTTGTGTATTGATGTGTATTGTCTTTTTAGTTGTTTATATTTTTACTAAAGTTGATAGACTAGCAAAATAAGAAAAATATCAATTTTTAATGGAAAAAAAGAATATTTCTTAGGATTTTTTCTACTATAAGATCAGAATATCAACTTAAGTGGAGAAAGTTAAACATATATTTGAATTTTGGATGATTAACATCTTAATGAGCATTATTAATTAAGCAAAACAATGAAAATCATCAATTTTTAATGAAAAAAGATGAATTTTTTCAAGTACAAGATCAGAATATACTCTTAAATGGGGAAAGTTAAACGCGTACATTTGAATTTTGAAGAATCTTTACCTTAATAAGCATTATTAATGAAGCAAAACAATGAAGAATAACAATTTTAAAGGAAAAAAGCCGATTTCTGTAGATTATTTTCAACTACAAGATCAGAATATGAACTTAAACTGAGAAAGTTAAACATATATTTGAATTTTAAATTATCAATACCTTAATGAGTATTATTAATTAAGCAAAACAGTGGAAAATATAAATTTCTTAGGAAAAAAGCTGATTTCTGTAGATTTTATTCAACTACAAGATCGGAATATAAACTTAAATGGGGAAAGTGAAACATAAATTTGAATTTTGAATGAACAACACCTTAATAAGTATTATTAATTAACCAAAACAATGAAAATATCAATTTTTAATGAAAAAGCAGATTCTTTAGAAGAAGAAAAAAATGTTACGTTGTATTTTTTTTTTTTAATTTTGTGAAATTTTGTCTTTTACTCTTGCAAATTTTTTATTTTGTAAACATTTTTGTAAATATATCTAGAAAACTTTGTGAACATGCATATTTTTTCATTCATCTGTTAATTTTTATCTGTTCTTATGAAATTTTTTAAGATGGGGAAGCGTTTTTCGTTTAAAATGTTAGGAGATATAAATAAACACGTCGATAAGTGCAGATAAAAGAATATTTATTATAACAATTTAAGGAATACATTATGAATAATATCCAAATTCATTGTGGTTACGAGAATCATGGGTAACAAAAATTTCTTTACATCCACTGTGTGCCTTCGAAATTTCAATTTTGGGATAATGTGGTAACTCTTGTGCAAATAGGTTGAGTACATAATCTAAATCTCTTTGATTGTTAAATTCTTCAAACGCCTGGTTATTTCTTGAATATCTTCACAAAGTTTACATACAGCTGGTGATAGACTATATGATGCGGTATGCATTTTTGATTCATATTTTCTTGAAAACGGCTTTTGGCAATCTTCACAAGTATAGGGTTTTTCATCTGTATGGATCTGTGTATGTTCTTTTAAATTCCTTTACTTAAAAATTGTTTGTAGAAAATAGAACACATCTGTGAGAGAAATAAATGTAAACAATTAGAATTCTCTTCAATGATATGGATAAAAAACATTTGTTAAAGTACAAACAATAAAATATTTGATTTTAAATTTACTCTAATTACGTTTCATATATGAATTATAGTATTTCATATCTAAGTACTTACATATTTATTATTCTTTAACTCTACATGTGCTAAGAGCGAATCATTCAGATCATCCATTTCTGATAAAGAGGATTGCTGCTGTTTTGATTCATCTTGCTGCAACATCTGTACAATAAAAGAAACATATTTATATACTTAGGAAAGGTTTAATATATAAGTAATCATTTATTTATTTATTTTTATTAATACATATATGTTGTAATGATATACTAAAACTTACTTTATTCACTAACAAAGAAATCGATTCCTCATTTGAATTAAAATCTGGAAATTTATCAGAGTTGCGCACTTAAAGTCACCTTCTCTTCCAAGTTTAACAGTTGAAATGAGAAATACTGCGCTGCTTTTCGAAAATTTATATTATTCTCAATCGTTTTGATCACGTGACAACTCACTCATGCGTACAAATCAGTAGTATAATATATGTTATCAAGAAATTATGTTATAAGAATCTGATAATTATTAGAAAAGTGTGAAGCATAAATCATTCTGTGATATTGATAAGTGATGTAGTAAAAATTCATATAGTTTAGTTTTGAAAATAGGTCATTTAAAATATGAAATGTTAAAATTAAAGATTATATTCATGTAGGCTATGTATCAATAGAACTATAAACACAGTATTAATATATTAAGCAACTTGATGGATGATAATTCAGAAATCTTAGAAGTGTAAGATGAAACATATGATAATTTGATTAATAATATAGACTGAATAACTCGGACTAATTTTAATATATCAAGTGATTGTAGCAATAAGAAATGTCATGTAGGACCAATTCATATAAGGTGAAAATTGAGTATAATCAATTTTTAACTCTATTGCTGTCCTAAGTCTATATCTATCTTAATTGTGTAATGTAAAAATATACAAGGGAAGAATCAAGTCCAATGTCGATAAATATTATGGTATTGGTTTAAAAAATGAAAAATCATCGAATTTCACTGAATCAGAAAGTATAAAAATTTGATTAAACAATGTTTTGAGTATAAAAATTAAGTTCAAATGTGATAAATTATGGAAATTAGTTTGTAAACTCTTATTTTTATATGTACAATCATGAAAAAAGAAAAACATTAATGTGAAATTTCCAGTTAAATAGTAATGTTTGCTAATAAGAAGGGATTATAGAATTTAATTGGGTAGATAAAATTTAGACGGAACATAATAAAATTATATGGTAAACGTTAGGTTTTTAATATGAAATTAATAAAATATAGTTAACTCATGTTTCATTCGATAAGAAATTAAAAAAATTATAAACTTAAAAAAATATACAATATGTATTTTAAAATTTTAGTAAAATCGTTTTGACTTAATGAGATAGAGTCAAGAAAAATCACAAGTTGATATGGCAAAAATAAACGACAAAAGCTTTTTCAGTTAAACAATATTTATTCATCATTTTCAACAGTTATAGGAGGACATATACATTTTTAAAATATACAGATATTCAAATCAAGTTTATGACTTAACAAAGTTTGCATTTTTCATTTATGCATGTTGATCAGATGATGAATAAACTCCCTCTGGAGATAAAAGATAATTTTACAGTGTTTACAACTATATTTCTTAGGGTGAACTTTTTTATGATGTAAAAATTCAACTTCATCGTACAATTTAATGTTGCAGTATTTACATTCATATTCCTTGGGATGAACTTTTTTATGTTTAGTTAAAGCAGACTTTGTTAAAAAAGAGTTGGATCATTTATCACAATCATAAAATTTCTTATGAGATATCTTGTGAATTGTTAACAGACACTTTTGTAATTAATCTTTCCCGCATTGATCGCATTTATATGTAGTAGATGTCCTGGAATGAGTTACACTATGTCGTTTTAAATCACTGCTTTGAATGAATGTCTTTGAGCATATTTCACATTCAAAGGGTTTTTTCACCAAATGGGATATTTGATGTCTGTTTAATGTATTCTTTTTGGAATAGGATTTCTCGCATTGATTGCAAGTAAAAGGTGGTTTTAGTTGTTCTGGTGAAGAGGGTAACATTTCAATGTTCGAAGCATGTGCTTCTTGACTGGGTATAGCTGATTTAATATCCTTTAAGTAAGATTGACTTGAATCTTCCTCTGCTAAAGACATTTCTTGCATATTACTCATTTTAGTTAAACTAGAGAATATAAGCTGACGTCTTCATATAACGAAAACAGCAAACAGTATAAAAAATTCGACTCGTTTCACTCAAAGCTATAAAATTATAGGAGGCGCTGTTGTTTTTTAACTCATAGGATTAGTTTGAAAAGCGAAAAATCGCTGAATTTCGTTAAATCTGAAAGTACTGAATTTGATTAAATAATGCTTTGTGTATAAAAGTTAAGCTCGAATATAGAAAAATCCAGTTAAATGTAATAAAAATAAGGATATTAATTTGTAAACTCTCATTTTTTATGCACATTCATGAAAATATTTTTTAAATGTGAAATTTTCAGTCATTGATTAGATTAAAATTAATTTATTTTTGTTTAGTAATGAGTATTTCTTGAAGTGTGTCTCGTTGAGAGGTTAAAATTCTACATAGCTAGCATCTAAAAGGATGATAAAATCTCAAACTAGTGTAAAAGTTAATCAAATTCGTTTAAATTTGTCTTTTTTCATTAAAAAATAATATTATCCTTTGTTATTTGTTCAATTATTAAAATTCATTAAGGTAATTGTTGTTCAAAAACTAAAATATATGTTTAACGTTCCTCATTTAAGTTGAAATCCTCGTATCATTCCTCTTTAAATTGATATTCTGATCTTTTTCCTTAAAAATCGATATTTTCTATTGTTTTGCTTAATTATTAATATTGGTGTTTAAAATGTTAACTACAGTTCGTTCTGTGATTAAACAAATTTTCTGTTAAAATATTCATATAATTTCAAGTAAAAGCAATTTGAAAGTGAATACATACTATTTAATAAACAAAATTCTCGTATAGGAACTAGTGTTGAAAAACATGTGTTATGTTAAAAATGCACTTAATATTTACATATTGAAGTGAAATTTTTTAAAGTGTGGCTAAGTATGTGAAATGTAGTTTCAGCACAGGTATAGTTAATTCATCTGTTGATAAAATTGGGTATCCAATAATAAATAATTATTCATTAAACTGTAAAATTATACTTGTAATAATGTAAAAATATTGATACTTTCTTTTATACATCTTGAAAAATGATCAAATCGTCAACATATTGATATTTTGTAAACAAGTGACGTAACGCTATTGTATCCTCCTCCCTTCAAGGGGGAGAAACGCAAGATTTTCTTATGAGTTTGAAGAGAGCGTAGATGTAATTCATGAAAGGGGGGGGGGCGGGAAATCTGGTTATTTTTACTTTTAGAAGAACTGATACGTTGAATTATATAATCTTACAGTGGTCTAAAAATAGTAAAATCAATTAGGTTGGTGTAAAAATTACTAAGTGCAAGTTGTGCAAAAATTACTAAGTTGGCTATTTATCTAGAAATATCCACATTTAAAATGTAGTAAAATTAAGTTAATTGGTTTGAAAACTCGAAATTTTATATGAAAATGATAAAATTTAAAGCCAATAACGAATAAAAACGTTGGATAGGTTCAAAGTATTATATAAAGATGTAAAAATCATTATTGTATTAATAAAATTAATCTTTTTCGTTAAAAATTCGATAATATTCTTTGTTATTTGTTTAATTATCAAAATTTATTAAGGTAATGGTGGATCAAAAACTAAATTATATGTTTAAATTTTCCTTTTAAGATGATATCCCTATCTTATAGTTGAAAAAAAAATTCTAAAGGATCTAAAGAATCTGCTTTTTCATTAAAAATTGATATTTTCATTGTTTTGGTTAATTAATAATACTTATTAAGGTGTTGTTCATTCAAAATTCAAATTTATGTTTCACTTTCCCCATTTAAGTTTATATTCCGATCTTGTAGTTGAATAAAATCTACAGAAATCAGCTTTTTTCCTAAGAAATTTATATTTTCCACTGTTTTGCTTAATTAATAATACTCATTAAGGTATTGATAATTTAAAATTCAAATATATGTTTAACTTTCTCAGTTTAAGTTCATATTCTGATCTTGTAGTTGAAAATAATCTACAGAAATCGGCTTTTTTCCTTTAAAATTGTTATTCTTCATTGTTTTGCTTCATTAATAATGCTTATTAAGGTAAAGATTCTTCAAAATTCAAATGTACGCGTTTAACTTTCCCCATTTAAGAGTATATTCTGATCTTGTACTTGAAAAAATTCATCTTTTTTCATTAAAAATTGATAATTTTCATTGTTTTGCTTAATTAATAATGCTCATTATGATGTTAATCATCCAAAATTCAAATATATGTTTAACTTTCTCCACTTAAGTTGATATTCTGATCTTATAGTAGAAAAAATCCTAAGAAATATTCTTTTTTTCCATTAAAAATTGATATTTTTCTTATTTTGCTAGTCTATCAACTTTAGTAAAAATATAAACAACTAAAAAGACAATACACATCAATACACAAGCACATAAAGCACTGATCACTTCACCGTTTAAGATCATTTTAAAAAATAATTTCGAAAAACATTGATTTATATAGTTCTAAAAATGGCCGTTTAGAGAGGGAATGTTCGTTTAGAGAGGTAATGTCTGTTTTAGGGAGGTAATGTCTGTTAAAGAGGGGTATTGACTGTGTTGAGAGGCGATAATTGAACAGAGGGTCGTTCACCCCTCATGTTAGAGCAGAAGTTTATTTTTTCCCGCTAGGGGGCGGTGGCGGAGGGGGTGCGGTGTCGCAGGGGGTGTGGGACCGGAGGGGGGACGGAGGAGGGACCGTAGGGGGGACGAGGGTGCGGTGCCGCAGGCGGTGCGGCACCGCCTGCGGCTGTCCCTGAACTGTCCTTTTCTCACTACTTATGGGAATATGCATAGAATTTGTAATAATATAATGAATTAAGTGGACAAGGGACCTTAAAATCCTTAAAAATAATTTTTTTTATTTTTTGTAAATTTCACCTAATTATTATTCAAGGGTACTTTATATGCATTATAGCATGCATTTATCACAAAAAAAATTTAAAAAAAAATTTATTTTTATGAAAAAAATGTAATTTTACGCTTCGTCTTAGAAATCTTCGAAATGTCGCTTGCGCATTCCATATCAATGAAAATCCCCAATATTTTTTATAAAAGTCTGTTTTATATATATAAATAAAATAGAGCATCGAATTTTATATATTTGAATTTAAAGGTAAAAAAAAAAAAATAAATAAAAATTTTGAAATTTTTCATTTTTTTTCTTTTTTTTTAACCTTTAAATTCAAATATATAAAATTCGATGCTCTATTCTATTTATATATATAAACCAAACTTTTATTAAAGATATTGGGGATTTTCATTGATATGGAACACGCAGGGGGCATTTCGAAGATTTCTAAGACGACGCATAAAATTCCATTTTTTTCATAAAAATAAATTTTTTTACAAATTTTTTTGTGATAAATGCATGCCATAATGCATATAATGTACCTTTGAGTAATATTTAAGATAAAATTTACAAAAAAAAAAAAAAAAAAAAAAAATGAAAAATTTTGAAATTTTTTCGAAAAAATTTCAAAATTTGTAATTTTTTTTTTTTAACCTTTAAATTCAAATATATAAAATTCGATGCTCTATTTTATTAATATATATAAATCAAAATTAAAAAAAAATATTGGGGATTTTCATTGATATGGAATGCGTAGGGGGCATTTCGAAAATTTCTAAGATGACGCGTAAAATTCCATTTTTTTCACAAAAATAAAATTTTTTTTAAATTTTTTTGTGATAAATGCAAGCTATAATACATATAATGTCCCGCTGAATAATATTTAAGATGAAATTTACAAAAAATAAAAAAAAAATTGAAAAATTTGGAAATTTGGAAATTTTTTCGAAAAATTTTTAAAAATTTTCATTTTTATTTTTTTTTTACCTTTAAATTCAAATATATAAAATTCGATGCTCTATTTTATTTATATATATAAAACAGACTTTTATAAAAAATATTGGGGCTTTTCATTGATATGGAATGCGCAAGCGACATTTCGAAGATTTCTAAGACGACACGTAAAATTCCATTTTTTTCTCAAAAATAAAATTTTTTTAAAATTTTTTTTGTGATTAATTTCATGCTATAATGCATATAATGTACCCTTGAATAATATTTAAGGTGAAATTTACAAAAAATAAAAAAAATTATTTTAAGGTCCCTTGTCCCCTTAAAATTGTATGTTTTGTCTAAATTTATATATAATAAGCTTTTGAATTGTATATTATATAATAAAATTAATTTTTTTTATGAACTACTGTAAAATTATATTTATTTCTTTACAGAGATTAATAACGTTATAAATATTATTAATAATAAACTAAGAGTAATTATATTTGAGGCTTAAAAACAATTTGTTTCATAGTCATCTTGAAAAGGACTTAAATGACTCTCTCCTAAATGGCTAATAAAAATTCGTACGCATTCGTGCCTTGCGCCCCATATTCTGTACGTTACAAAAATGAATAAAAAATAGACTTGAACATATAATTTCACAATTTTAAAAAATAAGTACTTCAAAAAATTCTGCAAGCTATGATTATGACTTATTTATTTGGATCCTTGGTTGATAAAAACACAAATAAACTAGCTTTTTACATTTCGCCATCTTGAAAAATGAAAAATCTCTAATCTCCGAAAAAAGCCTTCATTGAAGCAAATAAATATCCATCTTATGCTATCATCTTTCGGTAACAGATAAAGATATTTATAGATAATTATTTCATGCAATTCCATGTTATAAATAAGAAGAAATTTATACAAACTTATTAAAATTCGAAGCTCGTTTTTTCCTTAACTGTTACTTATTTTTATGTTTCAGCTTTTTGCCTAGTTTTTTTATTGAAAAGGATAATGATAAGCTTCATAATATATAATTGAATCTTAACTAAATAGAATTTTCAATATAAATAATGTAAATAGAAACACAACTGAACATTTCCGAAAACTTTTTTACATGAACTAAAACAAAAAGAACTTACTAAATTAGGCTCTCTACGAGTCTTAGAATTTTCTAGGTCCTGTACCAGGATTTTTATAGAAAAATAAATATATGTTAAACACCATTTCGCCTAAGGAGAGATTTTCTATAAGAAAATACTTGTACCGAAGAATTCTCTGTTCTCGTAGTTCCCTGATTGGTACGAACACTGCAAACCTCTAAAATATATGCCTTTTTAGTACTCTGAGTGTGGCTGTTTTGTTGCAAAGTCGTACTTGCGCAATTTAATACAAAAGGTACTAGTAGAAAAGCAAAGAAAATATATAAGTTCACTGCGCCTAAATACAACAACGGCATTGTGCTTCAAATTGTAGCGCAAGAATCGTACACTGCCCCTAAATTCGAGGCCTGAGCGCAGACTTAAAATGCCGGGTACTGAAGGCGGATTTTTTTTAACGCATATATTCCCCTAAATTTAGACACCAGTATTTTACCAAAGATTTTTTTGTCTTGTTTAAGAGGGTCCGTGACACATTTTAAAATAATTTTTATTCATTGAGTTAAAATTCTGAATTTTTTTGTGATGGTTAATCATAACATTTGTAAACAAATTCACATGATACAATTTCTCATAATTTAAAGAAATATATATATGTAAAATTTATTAAAGAAGTGGAGTAATTAAAAATCGTTATAACTCGAATGTTATTTATAGAATTTCGATTTATTTTCATTTAAATAAAGAGAAATATATATGTTTTAATTTTGATTCAGCATATTTAAAAATAGTAATTTTTAAAAAATTAAAAATATTTAACGAAAAAATTAAAAACATTGTTGCAACTTTTAAAATAATAATAATATTTTCAAAAGTAAATATATTTTTCAAATACGCTGAATCAAAACTAAAAACAATTGAAAAAGACATGTTCCAAGTTTGAACTCTTTATCTGTAACGGTTCTTTAATTATACTAATTTAAATACGAGAAATGGTGAAAAAAAACCATCATTAAAAAAACGCATTTTTACCAGAAGTCGAATCCCTGACAGCCATTGTTTGAAATCTAGATTTTGAAAACAAACCAAAACGAAAAAACTAATATTTCTTGTTCTAATTAAGATAGAAACATAATTTAAAAGTCAGTTTATACAAGAAAAAACAGGGAATTTTTTAATGAAATAAAATGTTTTTACAAAATTTGAAGATTTTTGTGTCAGGGAACTACTTAATCTTAGAAAATTAAAGTAGGAAATTTAAAAAAAAAATTATTGTATACAAAATCCAAGGGACCGTACATACGCTGAAAAAAATCCGCCTTCGACAGCCGCCATGTTTGTGCCAGGGCTCAGGCCTAGTATTCAAGGGGCGGCGAATCGTATATAAATGTCATATAATGAAACATTGGAACTTTGAACAACATGCGAAACATTTCAATGCATTTAAAAGGTTTTCTATAAAATAATTTCATATAATGCGCATCGCTCTTTATCAAGTGCTACGCCATTCTCTAAATGCTGCGATTGATCTCGAAGCATGGATTACGATTTCGATTTTTTATCTTTTAAAATCAAATAAATCTATCGTCATGAAGGGTTTGAATGGTCTTTTTCATCTAATTGAAATGAAAACGGGAAAAGTCGACAAGTTTTGCAATTAGAATTGTTCTAGATTGTTATATGCAATTATGTAAGTGACTGTTTATCTTTACAGAAATTTAGTAGCGACGAAATGTCTTCTAAAATTGCGGAGAGGCTTCGAGGAAATATACTATGGTATGTTTATATGGAATTTTCATATATTGCATTAAATTGATGTTTAAAGCAGAAAGCGTGATTACTTAAGCTTTTGCAAATTTCCACACTATTATACATTAGTGTTTTTGGGTAGATTTTGTATGAAATATTAGCTATTGCAATCGCCCAATGTTGGAATTCCTGAAAACATTTTACAGATCTACACCGATCAGGACCCCTAGAACCCCAGACGAGCCTCAGCAAAAATTTTATATCTATCTATATACAGGGTGCCCATTAGGGTGGCCACAAGAAATCAATTTTCAAATTTTTTCGGGAAGACCGCCCAAAAAGTTGCCAATTGACTAGAAAATGAGATTGGCTAAGTTTCAGCTCATTTGGATAATATTAACCCGTGCCTCATTGAGGTTTAATTTTGAAAAAAACGTGATTTTTCGCAAAAAAATGCGTTTTTCCTTCATGAAATGAATACAATTAAACCTAGGAACATAATGCAGGTCTCATTTTATAAAAAAAAAGTTTTGATTTGAACAACCACACACCATTTTTTTCTAAAAATGTATAGATTTAAAAATATGTGCATTTTTCAGGACCAGACTTCACCTGAATCCTAAAAATTGACTTTTTATGAAAACGAAAAAATTTGTAACATTGCATTTCATCTGCTTTACACCTTTTGTTTTTCTTTTTTTTCGTTTTGTGAAGTCCAATAAAGTGTTTGATTAAAAAAAATTCCAAAGAAAAGGAAAAAAAATCGAATTTTAAACTGAAAGAATTGGGCAAAGGAAGTATAGAAATGAGAGCAAATAATGCTCAATTGCATTTTATTATTAAAGTTGTGTTACAAGAAAGGAGGCATAATAAAGAAAATAAATTATTTTCCCTTACAATTGTCACGTTAACACTTTCCGGGACAGAAAAATTCTGTTCGTAAAAGGATGAAATGATGGTCTACCCCGGAATTTACAAACGACATTTTTAGAAATTAAAATCACATTACTTTAACCTTTCATTGTAAAAGCAAAATTTTATTAAAATATTCTTCATGCCGTTTGTAAGTTTGGAATTAAAATTATGTGGTCCCGGCGTGGAACACTGTGCCGGTAAGGATTGAAGTGGTAATGGTTTAGATAAGGTGGCTTATGTTGACTTTTTTTACCAAAGTATTATCTAAAAATGAAAATGCAACTTGATCCGAGTTAAGATACCAAAGGCGGTTTGTCATTCTAGCAAGTGCTTTCTCTGTAACCTATTTATCAAATTTTCTGTAGTGAACAAGTGATTTTATTATTTGCAGGTCTTGAATTGGGGGCTAAAGTGGCAGTGGAAGTATTGAAGCACGCTTTTGCATAAATATTGATTACAAATAAGAAAAGATCTCTGATACCTTCTTTTTCTAAATTTGTTATTGAAAGATGATCCCTGAAACAATATATTTTAAGAGAATGAATGGCCTGTGCCTCCATCCATCTGACATGATTAAAAGTACCAGGTGCTTTGAAAAAAAGTCTTTTGCAGGAAGTCTTTTGCTATAAAAATTAAACAAAGTTGGATAAACTCTTTATAATCATCCTTGAGCTGTTAATTTTTAAGAGTTCCTGTAAGAAAATTTGAAATTTCTTCTGAACTAACTATTTATATCTAGTATTTCATCTTCAGTAACATTTGTATACTTACTCTGGTTTAATTTAGACCACCCAATCAGAATTGTTTTTTTTTAATATCTGGCTGAGGGGCAGTGATTATGCCCATTTTACAATCAAGAAAAGCTTTCTAAATTATGCTGGCGGCATGGTAAATACAGAAGACTTTTCTTTTAACAATTGCTATAGAAAAATGCAGGTTAACTCTGAAGCGACCTGTGTTTACTGCAGTTGTATCAAAAAATATTGCCTGGATTTTACCAACTTCCTCCCACTCTTCAACTGCTGAAAATACAGCTTTCGCCTGAATTGTTCCGATACTATTTTCAAGTTGAGGAACTCGTAGTAACTGTTCTTCATCCCCACAACTAATTAAAACTTTTATTCACTCTACATGTTCTTTATTCAAAAAATGGTGAAGCAGTTTTCCACCCCAGTGAACAACAGTTCTCTCTAAATGGGAATTTTAAAATCTGTTTTTGATAAGCTCAGTTTTTTGTTTACGAAACAGTTATTTGCAGAGTCGATGTCTATGGTTAGCTAGTGGATGTATTCTAAGTCTAGCAGCTTCTCTGGCGTTCAGTTCATTTTGCGAATATTATAAAATAAAATGCATAAAACTTGACAATTACTTAGCTGATTACTGTCGATGATTTGATGAGACATGTGGCCAATATAAAAAATCTTACATTTCTGCCATCATATCAAGAGGGGGAAGTGGTTTACGGAATGTTTTGTCAATTCTAAAAATAGATAACCATAACAGATAACAAAAACAGCCTTGTAATAAAAAGAGAAATTCAGAGGTTCAACTGCAACACAAATCGAGAAGCTCGCTCTTACTAGACACTGAACTAGATAACTAATAATCAATTATAATTCGTGAAATATTTTTAAAGTTACAAAAATTGTTCACTTATTTTTGCCTATTAATAAAAAAGATACAAAAAAAATTATCAAAAGTTATAAAATTTTTAATTTGTCATTTTTTACCTATGTTTCAAAAATGCAGAGTTTGAGGGTATGGTTCACTAGATGTCCTGAAAAATACTAAATGTTCATTAAATATAAGTTTTCATGAGAGTAAAAGTTCAAGGAAACAACAGTTTCTATGAAATAAAACAAGAATCAGGTTTCTAAGACAAATATTTTTCACGTAAGGAAAGAAAAACGACAATTTTTTGCCAAAAATTGCAAATTTTCAAGAATTCAACCTCGATGAGGCATGGGTTAATATTATTTATTTGAGCTGAAACTTTACCAATCTCCTTTTCTAACTAATTGGCAACTTTTAGGAGGGTCCCCCCGAAGAAAACGTTAAAAAAAATTTTCCCCATGTTGCTTGTGACCACCCTAGTGCCCATAATTAAACGACCCTACTTTAAAGTTGTCTACAGACAAAACTATTGTTCATAATGTTGTGAAATATTGTGAAAGACATAATAAAGGTATTTGAATTTGTTTAGGCTAAAAAAAATTTAAATAAAAGTAATTCAAAATTTTGCCACCAGAGGGAGTTTTTTAATAAATTACACATTTAGCATTACGACAGTTTAAAAATGTTATTTATTAACTTAACCTTACTCTACAGACAGCATTTCACGACATTTTCCTAGCTTTTCCATGAATATACTGCGGTCAACTGTGGAACATGCTATCTTACGATCCCAGATGGTACCTGAAAATCATGCAGAACATGTTTGGTTATAACAAAATTTGTTAAAGTATCGTAATGCTAAATATGTAATTTATTAAAAATTGCCCTCTGGTGGCGAAATTTTAAGCTTGTTTTATTTATTTGTTTTCAGCTTAAACAAATTCCCATCCCTTTACTATACCTTTCCCAAAATTTCACAACTTTATGAACATTTGTTTTGACTATAGACAACTTATAACTATATATTGTTCATAAAGTTGTGAAATTTTGGGAAAGGCATAGTAAAAGGATGGGAATTTGTTTAAGCTGAAAGCAAATAAATAAAACAAGTTTAAAATTTCGCCACCAGAGGGCAATTTTTAATAAATTATATATTTTGCATTTCGATACTTTAACAAATTTTGTTATAACCAAACATGTTCTGCATGAATTTCATCATTTTTCGGTACCATCTGGGATCGTAAGATACCATGTTTCGCAGTCGACCGCAGTTCGTTCATGGAAAAGCTAGGAAAATGTCGTGAAAAGCTGTCTGTAGAGTAAGGTTAAGTTAATCAATAAAATTTTTAAACTATCGTAATGCTAAATGTGTAATTTATTAAAAAACTCTCTCTGGTGGCAAAATTTTGAATTACTTTTATTTATAAATTTTTTTGCCTAAACAAGTTCCCATCCCTTTAGTATGCCTTTCCCAAAATTTCCTAACTTTATGAACAACAGCTTTGTCTGTAGACAACTTTAAAGTAGGGGTCGTTTAATTATGGACAACCGGTATGTATCAGTTATTTATGGACGCGATAACTTCCGTAATTCTGCCCAAATTTCTTCCAAACTGATACATAAAATCAAGGGGCAGAAAATCTCGGCCAAGTTCGTTAATGGGCAAAATAGGATCAAGTGAGTGAAAATAGGAAGAAGATTTGTGAAAACAGAAAAAACCCATACCGCTTAGTTATGATATATATCAAACCAGTTTAAAGTTATTATTACTTCTAGGGAAAAGGCCCAAAATTTACTTATTAAAAGTAAATTACGTTAGCCTAAGGCTAATGTCAGACGAACGATTATTTGGACGCTTTTTTCCTTCCTACACCTGTATAGGTAGGCTGTAAGAAGGAAAAAAGCGTACAAATAGACGTTCGTCAAAAATCGTCTGGCTTTAATTTTTCTTGCTTATGTAAGTTTCTTGCTTAATATGTTTTTACAATATGCATAGAGCGCGAATTGGTCTCTTTTGTGTTTATTTTATGCGGTCATTTCCTATACTAAGCTTAGATTTCAATTCCATGTTTTTTTTTTTTTTAACCTTAACTATTTTTGAGATCTCTTCCAATTTCTCTTTAATTACATCTTCCGTATTTGCTGTTTCAACTAAATTATAATCTAGTAATATGGATAATAATTGGTTGAGTGAAGTTAGACTTTAATGTTGTCATCTATAAATTTTAGATAGAGCGTCTTTAACATATCCGAGAACAAACTTTCGGTATTAGAGATGCATTATCATCAGAAATTCTAGAATTTTATTTATTTTTCTATAAACTACTGATAGAACCTGAAACTACAATTTACACTAAGACGTAACTAAGGTTTGCTTCTAAACTTTATCCCAATGTGGACATTGCACGATAAATGAGCAAATATTTTTAAAAAGTCGTGGTCGCATAGTAACCGATTTTAATAAAATTTGATACACAGGATCAATTCATATTCAAATAGAGCTCTGCAAAATATCTTCACAAAAAATAAATTATTTTAGCAGTTTTGGAGGTTTAAAAAACATGTGATAAAGAATGACATATGTGCAATCATCCAAAGTTGCAACGTTTGAAGTTTTGTATCTTGAAAATTATTTAACAGAAATAAATTTGTTTTTTATAATATTGTAACCTCTGAAAAAATATAATTCTGGTATAATTTATATTTCTGGTCTGAATATATTTCTGGTCTGAAAAAATAATATTCTGGTAACACCATGATTAATCTTTAATTGGTTGTAAAAATTGAAAATTTGCGAATTTTGAGAAAATTAGAAACGTTATAAAAAATTCAAAGGAATTAAAAACATCTGTAAAATTGGTGCCTGACGTAGTATTATATATGAAGATCAAATTCCGAAAGTTTGCAAGTTGCCATTTATTTCCTCCATAAGATCAATAAGTCCATTATATGCTGAAAAAAAATTCAAGATCGCTTTTTGATTCCTAACATAACAAAAATGGGTTCAAAGCGGTATTATTTGTTACATACTATTAGCTATTCCTCTTTGAATTCGTGCGCGTTTCTTAAAATATTGAAAAATTTCAAGGTGAAAAAAAATTAGTGTTTCCATCTATTTCTTGTCTGGATTTAAGACTAATATATTATTTTTTGTTCAAATGAATCATGTTTTTTTGTTCTACTTTAATGAAAAATAATCCTGAGGCAAAAATAAACTGAAAGCAAGAATAAAAGTTTCTATATTCGAAATCTACACTTTTATCTATAACATCAAATAATTTAAAAGTTTTAAAAAGCTTTCCTTCACTTTCAAACAAGTGATAGAAATTAACATTTTTTACTATTTATTTTTTTTCTCATTAAGGAATAAAAAGGCAAGAATGAAAGTTTCGATATTTAAAATATGTACTTTTAGCTATAATTTCAAGCAATTTTTAAACTGTTAGAGCTGTCCTTCATGTTTAAAAGAGCAACAGAAATATTGCATCTTTTCCCTCAAAAATTTTCAAAAATATTTTTTTTCTCATTACGGAATAAATGTACAATTACTAATTTACACCAATCTGTTACTTATTATTCATTCCTAATTAAAAATAATTTTTAATAAAGTCTTTTCATTCCTGAGGCTAGTAATCAAAATTGAAATTTCAATCATGTAGACAAAACTCGATTTTGAATCCACTTTTAATATAAATTTTAATACTTAAAAAAATATCCTGAAATCTATTATTTTACATTTACTCATAAATAGATATGATCTACTTATATATTGTTTTTTCATTAAAATCTGTGACATGTCTGCAACAGTTGATTTGCTCATTTTGTATGGAATGACCCAACCAGAAGCTTACCCGTAGCCAATAAACATTAGTAAGTATTTATAGCTATCAATAGCCACAAATTTTAAACTGTGAACATTTTTTTCTGCAATACACAGACGCTCAATTAAAACCGTAAAATACGTAATCGAGAAAACTGCGCCATTGTGACCTTTATGCAGTTCATTTTCTGCCCGGTTAGACAGTGCACTATCAAAGATTAAAAGGGTGGTGATTTGAAGAAGATTTTTTCCCCTTTATTTTATGAACACTTTCTTATAAAAACTAGGTTTTCAGTTAACCTAAAAATTGTATGGAACCTGGTTTCACAGACTTGCTTTTGTCCTTTGCTTTTATTGAGGTTTTCCTGTACTACTTTAAGTGCAAAATGTGTTTTAAATTCAATTAAAAATAAATTAAGCATGAACGGGTTAAACTTCAAGAAACTTCACATTATTATGATGATAATAGGAAGTTAAGGGGTCACAGGAACTTTAAACTTTCCAAAACTCAGCTTTCAGTTTTTATTTATTCTGAATGTTCTAAAATTTCGTAACAATATGCAAAAAAAAAAAACATTCAAAAATCTGCATTATTTCTTATGTTATAATCGTTCATAGATGTTGAGTATAATTGAATGTCCGAAGGTAATGAAATTTTAAAAAGCGTTTACTCATATTAGTAAAATTGGAGTTTGCGCGCACTGTTACTTTAAAAATATGCAAGCTACAGCTAAAAAAATAACCAAACATGTGTTTTTTTTATAGTCTACATGCTAAAACAAAACAAAATCACATATCTTGGTTATTTATTTTTCTGCACTTGAAAAACTTGAATTTCCTTTTTTTAAATTTTGAACTTTTCTTTATTTTGTGCTAAGATTAAATTAAAAAAAAAACTTTTTTTTTATGTTTTTGGTTTTAAATTAGAAGTAGTTGTGGTATGATTCTATTTTGTTCAAAAAAAGTTTTCTATATGCATAATTTAGAATTTTATCATGCACGCAGCACCTAATAATGCATTAGTCAAAAGAATGTTAAAATTTAAAATTTTAATATTAACTTTGTACATGCAACATTTATTTTTCTAAATAATGTACTTAAGGTTATTTACTTTAGGCAGAAAGGGAACAATAAAGGTCTACAATACAGTTTGTGTTTTGGTACTTTGAACAAAGCCATATTTTTATTGTTTCAACAAACTCAAAGGTCTGGTGTCCCCTTAACTGTATAACCGAATTATTCAAAAATCAAAATAGCGTTATAAATGATATTCATGAAATCAACAAAAATAAAAAAAGTTTTAAAAGAAAATTCAATTTATGTTTGATTGATAGATAAACAATGAAGATTAGGAAATGTGCTTTGAACAAAATAAAGTAAACAATTATAGAGTTTATATTTTCGTTTGATGGAAAAAATTAACAAATATCACGAAAAAATTTCAACGCGTTATAAAAACTGCAAATAATGAAAGAGAAAATACCATGTGTCTTTAGTGTATTTGGATGATAGCCACGATGGGTTGTCGAATGCAATTAACAAACCGTTCTCTCTAACGACTCTCTTGAGTGAATTAATCTTATTCCGACTTTCAATTACTGAGTGCTGAAGCTATGCAGGGTGCCTGTTCTGTCGCTAATTATTTTAGTAGAAATAAGGTCAGTCGATAAAATTATTCCTAATATATAATTAAAAGAATGATACAATTAATTAAATAAATAAGTTTTTGTCAAGCTATAAGTATAATATTACATATATATCCAAACTTCAAGCAAATTTAAGCTACTTTTCTTCAAAAAAAAACAACAAAAAAAACAGTTATCAATTCTAAATCCTAATATTAATTTTTAAATAATTGGTAAGAAATAAGTTGCTCTTCGTTCCGAAAAAAATCACGTGATTCAATATAGTATTTTAAGTCCTTTGATATCATTATTACGGGGTTCGTACGGGTACCGTTATTTTCAAAGCCAAATATCGGTTTTTGTTTATAGAAAAATAAATCTAGTTTAAACGCGCGAAATTTCGTGTTATTTAAGGAAAGATTTTCTATAAGAAAATACTGGTACCGAGGAATTTCATAGTCTGGAAATTAAAGGACTCGTACGAACCCTGTATTATTTTCCAAATACATACTGCACTGTAAATATTGTAGTCAGGATTTGTATGTTATTCAACCATTTTGTATGAATAATACACCTGAGCGAACACTCTATTAGTTTTGAATTTTCTTTATTTTTTCTTTAAATAAATAAATAAAAGTTATAGCCAATTAATAATGTTTTACTGATATAAAATAATACTTTTTCCGCATTTTTAAATTTTTTACTATCATTAAATTACATTGTAATACTAATATAATGTACTACAGCTAGATGTTTTTCCTATGGCTACCTTATGATATGATATATAAACAGTGGCGTAGAAAAGGGGATGGCTCAGGGGCTCTATGCCCGTCCCCCCCCCCCATTGAAAATCAAGTCTGGGGTGATTCTGTTCCGAATTGTCCGACAATTTAAGGCATTGGGTGTCAAAAATTTTAAAAAATCATTCATTAGTCCGTAATTCATTAATAGTATTCAGACATAAATATATCGCTAAATTTGACAAATAGTCGCCAAAAAAGTCAATTTTGTCAATTGTTCGCAGACGAAAAATCGCCAATTTCGTGAAAGGATCGCGAAAAACGTGAATTTCGTAAAAGAATCGCGAAAAAACGCGAATTTCGTCAAAGAATCGAGGAAAAACTCAAATTTCGTTAAAGAATCGCTGAAAAACTACGAATTTTTTCAAAGAACCGCGAAAAAATCCCAAAATTGTGTCAAGGGATAGTAAAAAATTTCGCAAATTTTGTTAAAAGATTGTGGAAAAACGCGAATTTCGTCTAAGGATTGCAGAAAAAAGGCAAATTTCATCAGATGATTAAAAAAACGCGAGTTTCGCCAAAGGATCGCGAAAAAAATACGAATTTTGCTGATCGCTGAAGAAACGCGAATTTCAAAGGGCAGTGGAAAAAAACGGAAAATTATCATTGAAGATATCCCCTTCGCCTCTCTGCTGTAACCATTCATAAAAGTTACTGTGAATTTCAGAATTTTTTTTTCTCAGAATCACGTCTTTTTCTTTTACATAAAAATCTTCCAAATATCTTTCAAACAGAAATCAAAATGCGGGTTGAAAAATGGATGTCACCAGACAAAGAAGAAAGACCAAAAACTGCAATATAGTCCTTATCATGTTGTAACATGGCTGTTTAGTCCAACATCAAGAAATTTTAAAAGTTCTATCAACACTTCCAACCTCAATAGCTTCTCCAGAAAGAATATATTCTACACCAAGATGATCAAAAACGTATCTTAGGAACACTATGTATAATTCTCAGCTTTTTGAACTTGCATTTATGAACATCCATGGAGAAATACGAGTAGATGCTGAATCCATTTTGAACGCAATGTCAGCGAAGCGCACTTACCTTGTGTTATGATGCCAAAATTTGTAAGTGCATTTTTCTTTCTTTTTTAAGTACTATGAATGAAATATTTTTTTCACACTCTACTGTGATATTTCACAAAATGTTTACTTTGGAATATTGTGCATACATATTTTTAATTATGAATAAAATTAAATAATCAATTAAATAAATAAATAAATTAATTAATTAATTAATCTACATAACTACTTATTAATTAGATACTTTATCATTCATTGGTTTCCTCAGTTTCGCAGCTATTTTGAAGATTCTGAGTTAAAAATTGTTTGAGCCCTCCCTCTAGCACCCATAATTTTTAAATTGCTATACTACACTATATATAAATATCCATCTCCGGGGCGTGGATTTGATCTCCAATTAGAAAGCCCATTAAAAAGAATTTTAATCATTTTCCTGTTCCTGAATTTTATATTAGTGTGCAGATTAAAACAACAACTCCCAAATTGTATCTCTTATTCACAACCCATTCGGTGAATTTATTATGTACCATCATCACATGAATTGATTGATAGATTTTCATATAAAAAGGTAGAGAATGGATTATGTATTTAAACCAGTTTTATAGCAATTTAAAACAACTTTGCAACCGATTCTATAGGTAAATTCACTAAAGAAAGACCGTAGAGTAAAACTTATAAATATTACAGAGATTTAATCATGCAATAGTAGTACGGAGACAACGTCTATAGCTCCAGAAATAGAGGAACAGTTTCGAATGCGTGTCAAACATTTACATAAAAAAAAGATTCTTAACTTTTAGAACACCCCTATTCAGAAAGTCAAGTATAATTCCTCCAGTTCTTTTTTAACTTTGAAGTTCTATTAAAATGATGTATTTTATCTATGCCATATCACTATATCCAATTATACAAGGTGAGTCTAAAATCATGGGACAAACTTTAAGGGGAGGTAGGGGACAACACAACGATTTAGATTTGCATAGCAACCCATAGTCGGAAACGCTTTTCTGGAGCGGTAGTTACGAAACAAAAGACAAGAAAGACAGGACACGAATAAAAGGAAAAAACATGTTTATTATCCTTAGTACAGCAAAAAACTAAGGAAAAAGAACATAAAGCAGGGCTCCGAAATATTCCGCCAACTGAATACCAATATTATTTTAGAGAAATTTTCTTTTTAGATTTTTCTTACAAACCGCCCCGAAATCACCTTTGAAAGTTAATTCTACAGCAAACCTACCATCAAATTTTCTGTCAAAATTTATTGGTATACAGTTGGCGGACCATTTGGGAGTCCTGATAAAGATACTCATCAACATAGGTGTTCGAAATTATGACTCCGTGTCGTGATGCATGGAAGCGCATCTCCGGCGCATGGAAGATCTAATGTTATCGAAAATAGCGGGAGTGTTCTGGACTTCCCCAGCAGCTGCAACGATGTGTGGAATAGGTTCCTCAGCATTTTACAGCATTGTACCGGCATTTTTGCTGCACTAAGAATATTAAATATCTCATAACTGTCAATTGTTACGCTTTCTTCCTACCACTAAAATTTTATAGTAAATATTCTTTTATTTAATCGTCGAAATCTCACGATTAAACAATACGAAAATCTCTGCTAAATTTTAGTGGTAGAAAAAAGCGTAAAAATTGGCAGCTATGCAATATGTTTTCTCCACCTCTTCGTGTCCTTTATGTCTTGTGTTTTGTGTCGTCACTATCGCGCCAGAAAAGCATTTCCGAACATGGGTTGCTATGCAAATCTGAATCCTTGTGATGTCCCCTATCTTCTCTTAAAGTTTGTCCCATGATTTTAGAATCACCTTGAATACTCATTGGCTATTCTTATACACAGTATAGTATGTTATACTTCTGTTAATTTTGGATTAAGAAGACATACCTCTATCTGAGCGCTTTATATAGAATTCGGCCAACATCATCGATATATCCGTGATATATTATTTCCCCAACAATTGTTATCTCACTGGAAGTATTTATAACGTAAAACAAATATTTCTATAATTGTTTCAAAAACAGTCAGTAACAAATCAATATTTAATAAATATTGGTATAATTGTACGTATTTCCGATAAACGCCACATGGCAATAGTAAAAACAGCACAACCAATACTGATTTGTTACTAAAAGATGTTTCATGTGACATATATAAGCCTACACTATGTATTAATATCATTATGATATGTTTTATGAGGTTTTTCCTATCTAATATTTCTGAATCTACAGAAATGACGTACGGTCTTGTAGGCATGCATACACTTATGAAGAGAACTTTACCTGGCCGCTGCCAACCATCGCATAAACAATGACATACCAAATACAGAACAAGAATACCAATTCCCAAACAAAACTGACACCAGGAAATAAGGATTTCATGGTTTAAATCATGGATTATAAAAACAAAGCCTTATCAATTTTTTCTAAATTCCCTCGTAAACAGAAAATAATAATCAGCTTTCTTATGTGCGAACAGTCTTGAAAAATGCATCACATAATCTGATTTTAAAAACATTCCAAAATTTTTATCAAAATAAAAATAACTATTAAAATACTTGTTTAACCTAAGAAAAATAACAAATAAGTTTTGTTATTGTTTTCTGAACTTTCGAATAAATATTTGCGTAAAAATATTGTTACTAAGATAATATTTTCGATTGAACATTCCCCAGTTTTCCGAAACACCACGCAAACATTTTACTTTCGAAGTTATCATGTCAAATTTCTGACGCTGCCAAGCTTATTTATCTTAATTAGCATTTTGCCGTCGATTAACCTCTCGAGGTAAGCACAATATTATGGCTGTTAATTTAATACTTAGTTTAAATATAAATTAGAGCATACTTTTGCTGTCTGTCTCATAAGAGTTTTTGAATAATGAGCTTTTAGATCTGCCGCGAAATATAAATTGCTGCTTTATTTATTCATGTTGAAATATTATTAAGGATGAATATGTTTATATTTTTAGTAAATTAAATTTCCTACAATAAGATTGGGCATATGTAGTTAAATATACATACAGATTCAAAAGAGATTAAATGAACTATAAAAGATAGGAACCCTACAAAAAAACAATTTTTGTATACGAATCTAATATTACAATCCACCTTACTCAGTGAAAAATACAGGGTGTCTAATTCAAACCCATTTTCAGTTATTTAGGTTATAAGTTTCAAAATAATGATAATATGTTAACGAAATCGGAAACAGGGCAAGCTTTCTTTGTGCAAAAATTAAGTAAATCGCGATAAACGGTCCAAATGGCTGCCATACTTATTTTAATAGGTTATCTATGAGAAATCAGATGATTTTTAAAATTCATTATTCACTGAAGAAAAAAACCCACATACTTAATAATTTATTTAAATGTTAAATCATGGATGCTAAATTTTCGATATGGGGATCATAAATTAATACGACCATTCTGAAAATTTGCCAATGCATTTATTACAAATTCGAAATTATTGCATTTCTTTTCCGACATTGTACGCATCTGTTCAAGGGATATAAATCATTTCACTTTCTCATTTTGTTTGCTAATTTTAAATGCATTCTTTTATCTTTTTTTTAATCGCTGCCTAGTAACTTTATTTAAAAGCGTATCTAAATAAAGAATTCACGTAAATCGCAATATTTGGATGCAATATTTTATTACCAAAATAGAATATTTTCGGATGATTTTTGTATGCTTTTTTTATTGAAATAAATAAGGATTTATTCCGTTAAAATTTATTTTTTGACTTATATGGAATGATCCCTAAAAGTCTTTTACACAGACGGAATCTATAAGAACTTTGGAAATGTAAATTGGATATAAATCTTTTAACCTTTTCGCGGGCAGTGTCCTTAAAAAGGGACACCTAATTTTTATTTTTCTGGCACCCAGAATATTGAATCAAAATTTTCCTTTTATTAACGTACGTGAAAATAAGCAAGTTCGCATTTTTTAATAAATTCGTTAATAAATTCTGGTAACAGTCCATCATTTCTTCAGTTTATACACTGAATTACTCCGTCCGGAAAGGGTTAAGAGGAGTTTACATTTGTATGTTTTTGCATGAAATTTTATTCAATTCTGCAAGAGTTGGATGTGCGTCGTGAAAGGAAAGTAAGTATTTTTTTAAGGATTCGATAAAATCTCCTGTACAAAAGAGTGGTTAATCTAATTAAATTTGAGTTGTAAATGCATCCACATATAGACACTAGTCAAGCGACGAAATGTGAAAGCTAATGTTAAACCTGTGGGAGAAACATTTACAGATTAATATTTAAATATAATCACAAATACTCGTAAAATGCAGAAAAAAAATAATAAATACAATCGCGATCTTTACAGATTTCTCAATTGTATTTTAATACTTTTATGTCATTCTTTTTCATTCCTGATGTCGATATTTTATATTATGCGTTTGTTCTTTTTCGATTTTAGTTACAATTATTTTATATGAGGATAGCTTCACTTTTGAAATCGGTTTGAATTGATTCTGAAAACGAAGATATCGTCATATAAAAAAACCTGTATCAAAAATCGAAAAAATACTGACGCACAATATAAAATATCGATATCAGGTATCCTATATAAAAAGAAATCATTTCAAAATATTAAGCTGCGACTAGAAATTTGAAAAGATAACTCCCATCAGGTTTAATATTAACTCGAGCGTTTAATTCCGTGACTAGTGTAGGCTCTTAAGAGGCTACTTCAGTCAAACAAAAAAACCCGTTCGCTAATGCTAATCCTATGGAAGACATTTATAAAGATATCTCGTTTGAATTTAAATATTTTTAAATGAGTTTTTTTGCATTGAATAGTTGAGATCGATCTGTACGAAGGCCGTTGTTTACTTTGTCGATTTTGTTTACAGGTAATTTTAATGAGGACACTTTCATTTTCGGACCCGGTTTCGAAATTGAAAGCATCCTCATGAAAAATATCTGCAATCAAAATCGAAAAACTAAAAAGCGGCCTGCATACAGATTGATCTCAGTTATCCAACGAAAAAAAAAAATCATTTAAAAATATTGAATTGCGACTGAGATATCTTTATAAATTTCTTCCATAGGATTAGCATTAGCGAACGAGTCCTTTCGTTTGACTGAAGTAGCCTCTTAAATAGCATAATTACTGGTGATCGAGAACATTCAAGTAAATTTAAAGGAAAAACAAAGAAGGGGAAGGGAAGTAATGCACTTCTAATTCTGAAAAAGAAGTTGTAGAAATAAGGCGTTCAACAAAATGTCATTCTATAAAATTCTGTTTAAAGTGACACAGCTAAGATTTCTGGGAGTTTCGAGAAATCTTAGATTTAGATGTTTATGTTTATAATTACATAAAAATATATAGAACTTTAAAAAATGTGAATCGTAATACATTAAATACTATCCAAATATTAATAAGAAATGTGTACTGACGGACGAGGCCTCTGATCTCCAGACTTACTTCACGTTTAAAGCATCCACCGGGACAACTTCATATCAAGAATTTCGAAATAAATGTGTTGTGATATTGTACGGAGCAGTTTTAATTCATTTAATTTATACATAATGTACTACATTTTTTTTCTGGTTTCAATTAAAAAGAAAATTTTTTTGTAAAGCTTCAGATTTTTCTCAAGCCGTTATGAAATTAATTTAAAAGGGGAATTTCACATACATAAAAAAAACAGAAAAAAAAACATTTGAACAAGGATAGTTTTCTTTATGACTTTATAATTAATTATGCTTCTGAGTCCTAATTCCATGAAAACAGGGTTCGTGCGCATCAAGGCATCTAGGGAAGTTTAGGTGTTTTAGTACCAAAAATTTTTTAAAGTACCGGTCTCTATATCTGAAAATAGATTTTTTTTTTCATTAAATAAAGCAAATATTGCATTACAAAAATTCTGGTAAAAAGTCCCTGAAAGTCCTTGAAGCGTACGAACCCTGGAAAATAATTGTACTTCACCTACTAATCAAATCGTTAAAACAACAATGAATTTAACACTTTCAGGGGAAAGGTATTTGTATTCGTAAAATGTTGAAATAATTGAATAACGCCAGTATTTACAAAATTTATTTTTAAATAAGTAAAAGTATATTTTCGCGTATTAAATGAAAGTGAAACTTTCATTAAAAAATTCAGGTGCCAATTTTTCAATTAGGGATTAAAATTAGGTGATGCCATAGCTGCATCACCGCCCTTCAAGTGATTAATGATGGACCAATAACCACTCCCTAAAATATGCCGGATGATTGTGACACTCGGACAATGAAATATTTTAATTTTTAAAAAGTAATCAATAAATAATAAATGAAAAATGAAGAGTACAATATTTAAAAGAAAAATACGCTTTTATCAGTTAATAGTTTAATAGTAAATAATTTACGATTATACGTTAAGAAATACATTTAGAAATTCTAAAACGATAGTTTACATAATGTTTTATATTTTATTTCGTGTTGTCCTATTTTTTAAAAGGTGTAGAGGAGAAATTATATATTTTTCAATACACTCACTTGGTTGTGCTTTTTACCAAGCAAAAAAAAAAAAAAAAAAAAAAAAAAAAAAAAAAAAAAAGCAGTGGATTTTATAATCGAGTTTGGTGCCCACGCCAAATGAATGCATTGTAACAGAATTTTTGGGAAAAAACATGAATTGCAGTCCAAAAATTGTGAACATTCAAGGTGAACCTTGAATGCTTATAAAACAGTGCCTTTTTAAAACTATTTTTACTTTATCAGTGATGGAACAGTGTAGCACCAGAAAATCTATTGACAACGCTAAATTTTATCTGTATTCATCTGCTTATTTCGGGGTAGGACTTCTGATATTTTTCAACACGAAGAATACTGTTAAAATTTAGTGGTGACAGTCGCCCAATTGCTGCGCAACTGTTCCATCACTGCTTTATAATTATTTAATTTTTTTAAAAAAAGATTAAACAAATATCACGACAAATAATTGTTTTTTAATGCACCCCTCAAAACTTTCTAAAAAATAAAAGTTAAATGCGTCATGTCTTTACAGCATTTGTATGATAGCCACGATGGGTTCTCGAATGCAGTGAACGAATTTTATTTCCGAAACGACCCTCTTGGGGGAAATTATTTTATTCCCACTTTAATTATTGACTGCTAATGGCATGCAGATTTCCTGTTGGGATAATAATTATAATAATTATTTTCGACAAAGTGAAAGTTGTTGATCAAATTATTCCAAGATATGTTTAAAATAACCATACCATTTATCAGACAAATAAGTTATGCGACAAAATTAATGCATTCGATATGCTTTTAACAAATTTAACTATATTAATTTCTAATGGAAGGGAATTAAATATTATTTTGAAAAGCTGTAAATATTTCCAAAAAAAAAAATGTCATCTATATTTCGTCTATAAGTTTAGAGTTTTTTCAAAAATAAATTTTTGACTAAATCCGGTTTTTAGTTCTAAAACGAAATCATGCGTTTTAAATTTTGTAATTGAAGATTCGTTACAACCATCGTTATAATATTAATGAATATCGACATCTTTGGTTATGGTATGTGTTCTTATTATTAATTGCAAATATATGCAGCAACTATTTGAATTTAATTTAAAATATTCATTTGATTAGATTCGGAAATATAAAATTGTTTTTATAAAAATTAAATATAAAAGGACGGATTTATGAAGGATTTTAATAAACTAATATTGATTTTAAACAATGTATTTAGTTATATAATATTAACAGCTTTGCGACAAAAGTCTTTTACAATTTTTTTTTAATCTTTTATCATCGGTATTTCAAAACACAAATTTTTACCTAATTGAATGGGTAAAATGCCCTGATGAAAAAGACAAAATTTACAATAAAAATGACTGGTGGGATTGATCAAGGATTCTGATTGCCTTATACAGCACGTACACGTTACGTGGTGTTGCCAGATCGGGGATTTTGTCCCCATTCTGGAGAATTTTTGGAGGACAAGTAGTCCGTGGGGAAATGTTTGTGGACTATTAACATTATTGGGGAAAAAATTTGGGATTTTTTTTTTCATCCTTTCACGCAAATTAACTTTTAGTCATCTGATAACACTCGATCTGTCCGGAACTCCACATTGATTTGGAAATAGAAAATAATGTACAGAAATCGGAGTTTGATAACTCCGATTTTTGTAGTCGGGCTCATTGCTTACAATATTACAGTTTACAGGTATCACAGGGGCATCACGTCACGCCCTGCCTTGGACTATCCCCACAGTGCGCCAGATTTTCCTAAGTCATCACAGACAGATATACAAACACATATACACATTTCTTTTATCAGTATGGATTTTTTTAAATCAGAAATAAAAGCAATTTTATATATATTTTGCTTTTGTTTAAGGCTCGTTAAATTATGCTTCATATACTGTCGGTAGAGCTTTTTGCAATACTTGGGATTGCAAACTACATTTGTATTGCTACGTTTCTACACAGTAAAAAAAAACGGGAAAAATTACAGCTGATTTGGCTGTGAATCGCTAAAAAACAGCGTTTTATTAACTTCACTATCGATTTACAGTAAACTGCTGTTATTTCAACAACGCCAAAACCGCCCCGACAACATTCCAGATGAGATATCTAAAGGCACAGTGTAAAGCCAAAGCAGGTTATTATTAGCGCTAGTAGTGTCGTACGAGTGTTAGAGTCGGTTTACGGTCTGAATGTGTGCTTATTATTGAATTCAAAATGGCGATTTTGGATACTGAAATACAGTTCTGGATTAATATATTTTAAAAATTCAGGGTAAGTTTTATTTTTATGTTTATTCGTATCATTGATTTAATAACTGTATCAAATAGGGCAGTTCTCTTATATAATGTAAGATACAAATTTTGTATTTAAGCACATAATATATAGATATAAACGTTGAGACAGTAGCTTTTGAATCATTTGTATAAGGATTAATTACTTTGTCTTAAATTATAACAAAAGAAAATATTTCCAATTTAGATTTGAAAAAAAATCATTTTTCTTTTTCTTTTCATCATAGGACTTAGTTATTATTTACTTATGTGTCAAAGTACAGATTAAAAAAAAAAAAAATCCTTATTTTTTAGATATGTTTTGCTTTGCTATATAATAGCTTTGCTATATAATAGTGCTTTGCTATATAATTATTTTTCGCAATTCCAATTTTTCCGTTATTTGTATTTTAATATACCTTACTAATCTGAATTATACAATATTTTTTAGTTGTTTAAAAGCTTTTAGTACGCTTTTTGTACTAATTTAAATATTTTTATTTATTTAATGTATTATTATAGTTTATTAAAATTTCAAAAAAAATCTTACGACCTTATGGTCCTATTTTCCGTCGGAGTTATTCAGATTTTATAGATGCTAGTTTTTTACGTGCATTTCTTTTCATTTTTTATATGTAATTTTGAAATAATTTATTATGTGTAAGCTGGATACACTTCTTTATTAATCCATAAAATATTTCAAGAGTTTGCTTACTATTATCGCAGCATTCAAAAGCAGCAGATCGCATTTTGCTTTTGATAATTATCGAACAATAAAAAGTAATTAGCACTAGATGCTGAAATTCGATATGTTGAATGTTCTCCATGTATGTTATACGCAGTATATTTGAAATTCACATAAGGAAAATTCTTTACAATGAGTTACAATAGATTGAAATTTCCGATTTATTGGTTTTTTCGGTGTATTTTCTTATTTTATTTATTATTTTGCTTTATGGTGATGCTAAATTTGTATCTTACACATGTATAACAGAATTTATTATATAACAATGTTATTAAAACAATGATATAACTAGACATAAAGTTAACACTTATAGTGCTCTTAGTTTTTAAAAGATGTCTCATAGTAGACAAAAAAGAAAAAAATTCAAAGTAAACAAACATTGCAGGGCTGGCGGGGGGGGGGGGGGGGGGATGCAAACGCATTTCTACAAATAATAATAATAATAAATAAAATAAAATGAATACAAAATGTATATGTGAAAAAAAAACATACCGTTGGAATGTGGCATTCACCTTGAAAACTATATCGAAATAAAATTAAAACTTGCTAAAAAGGTGCATTTAATGTCACAAATATAAAAAGATGTTAATAAGATGTTGTTACATAATAAAATAGTTTTTAAAAACTTCCAAGATTTCATGCCGAGCGCATTCGATCACCTAATAATCGAATAGCGATAGTGATCGAAAGCGCTCGGCATGAAATCTTGGAGGTTTTTAAGTTTTTAAAAACTATTTTATTATGTAACAACATCTTATTAACATCTTTTTATATTTGTGACATTAAATGCACTTTTTAGCAAGTTTTAATTTTATTTCGATATAAAATAAATAATAATAAAGGCTTAAAAAATTACTGTTATCTTGTTAAAAGTGCTGTAAAATTAACAGCAAAATATGCTGAAAAAATACAATTTTTTGTAAAATCTAAAAAACAAAATTACTGTAAAATTAATTGTAAAAGTGCTGTAAATTTACAAGTTTGCTGTTTACGCGAGAAAAACAAAACGGCTGTAAATTGACAGCAAAATTTGCTGGCACCCATATTGCCAGCATTTTTTGCTGTAAAGATACAGTGATTTTTTTTTTACAGTGTAGCTGAATGATGACAATGAATACAACAGACCACCTAGTTCTCCTTATAAGATATTCGATTGAACACTCTACGGTTTTAAGCAGCGTAAACCTTCTTGTAACTAAATCTTAAGAAATTATACGAAACATTTCTTTTGCGGTGCTTTTACAAAGATTTAATTAAAGATGTTTAAAGCAGCTAGTTTTCTTGTATTATTCACAAAAGCAGAGTTACATACATACATCGAAAGTGCTTTATATTAGGATTAGGTACTTCAGTAGGGATGGACGAAAGAAAATTTAAAACAACGTTTTATAGGTTTAGCCAAATAGAAGCAGAGCATGCCAACACCACCTGCGATTCATTCAAATCCAAACTGATGAGAGCTGAAAACTCATTGGCATAAACGTACGCAGAGTTAACGTAATGATAGGCCAGCCACATCGATTAGCAACAATTTAAAAAACACGCATAAACGAACTTCTCGTTGTAAAATTTATCTCTCACTCTCTTCGTTCAGTTGCGAATATGCATGCAAAATTTTGCCGAGATTAAATGTGTATGTTTTGTAAATGTGTCATTTTTTTCAAAAAATGAGTTTAAATTAGATAAGCATTTTTATAGTGTTAAATTCAAAATTGAAATTTTACTTTTTTGAGTAGAAACTGACTTGGGGACTTTTTCGGAAAAAAAACACTTATTTGGGGAAATTTTCAGAAATTTTGGGGAAATTGACTTTTGATGATCTGGCAACAGTGACGTGACGCTCGTCCCTATGGGGTTAAGCTGTTGATATTGCATTGGTTGAAACAACGAGAAAACTTTGTCAAAGTATTAATTATTATACTTTTAATTTTTAAGCAATAATTTCCAAACTAGTATATAATCGTAATTCTGCTGTTTTTTTTTATTATTTGCTTGGAAGTATCGTGTAAAGTACACGTTTGTTGTACATGGTCGTAAGGGGCTTACAACCATAGTAGATCAAGTCCATTTTGAAAGAAAAAAATAGATAGTCGATCTAGAAGGTGCATAAAATCTTTTCCATCAACTACCACAGTGAATCAAGTCAGTTTTCACATACTTTCTCATATATGGCATCTGTTTACAGAGTTGGTTCGCTGACTTCCGCAATGAAACAAGTCAATTTTCACTTATTTTCTCATATATGGCATTTGTTTACAGAGTGAATAAAACAGATTTTATGCACCTTCTAAATGGACTATATCAGTTTTTTTTTTTCGAAATGAACTTGGTCAACTATGGTTATGAACACATCATATGTTGTAACGTATCAAGTTGCATTTGAAATCTAAATTATAAAATGCAAGGTTAACATATAAAATAAATAAGCATGAAATTGAAAAAATTTTATTCATCCGTAAAAGTCTAAGATAGTGAGATAAACTTGCAAGCAAAAATAAACTATTGTTTGATAACAGAATTTATTTCATTAGTCGAAGAAAAAAATATATTTCATGATAAAAGTTTGAGTGTGTTCCAAAAGCTTCGTTAGCAGATAAATGAAACATCTTGTGTGTTTTCAGCATTTGGACGATAGTCACGATGGGATGTCGAATGCAGTGAAACAAACCTTGAGTTCTGAAACGGCTCTCTTGGGTGTATTTATCTCATTCTCACTTTCAATTATTGACTGCTAACGCTATACAGTATACAGAATTCCAGTAAGGATGGTAATTATTTTCTGTGAAGAGAGATTAGTTGAGCACATTATTCAAAGATATGATTTTATTAACTATAGCATTTATCAGAAAAATAAGTCATACGACTAAATTAAGATATTTGATTATGCTTCGAAAAAAGTTAACTAAATTTTATTTTTAATGGTAGGAAACTAAATACTATTTTTAAAAAGTGTAAATATTTCAAAAATAACTTTGTCGAAATCCTGTTTTTTGTTCTAAAATGGAATCACAGGTCTTAAATTTAATAATTTAAAAATCTTTAAAAACATAATCATAGCATTAATGTTATCGAAAAGTTTGCTTATGGTATGTGTTCTTATTATTGAATGCAAATATATGCAGCAATTACTTGAATTTAATTTAAAATATTTAATCTGTTGGCATTAGGAAATATGGACTCCTTTTATTAAATTTATGTATAAAAGAACAGAATTATGAAGATTGTTAATGAACTATGAGTATTTTTGAGCAATATATCTGTTCATATAATATTGGGCTGTTACTATTGGTATTAGCTCAAATACAGATAATCCTTTGTCAATTTATTAATTATATTATTTTAAATTTTTATTCATTAATTTCGAAACTGTTATATGCTCGAAAGTATCCTTTATACGTTATTTAACTTTCAGAAGATATTATAAGAAGTGCTTGTTCCATTGTTGTAGCGTTCCATGTAACATTCAGAAACTGAATAATAAAATGCAAGTTTAAAAATTATAATAAATAACCATCCAATTCAATTTTTCCTATTCATCCGTAAATGACTACGATTGTGAGATAAACTGGTAAATAAAAATAACTTGTTTAGGATAACATAACTTATGTTATTGGTTGAAGACAATGATTGTATCTCATGATAAAAATATGAATAAGTTCCGTCAGAACTTTGTAAACAGAGAATGCAAATTCCTTGTGCCTTTTCAACTTTGGGATGATAAACACGATGGTTTGTCAAATGTAGTTAATGAAATTTTAGTTCCGAGACGACTCTCTTTGGTGCATTTATTTCATTTCGGCTTTGAATTACTGAGTGCTGATGCCATACAGAGTTCCTGTTGGGATGATATTTATTTTCGACGAAATGAGATTGCTTGAGCAAATTTTTCCAAGATATGATTTAAAACAATTTTGAAATTACACGTCAAACGTGTGCAATTGAATTGCGTTCGTACTATAACTAGTTTTATAAGTATTTTTTGCCCCGCATATTGTACAGAATGTATATTTTAGTGCATTTAATAAGTGCATATCAATCTCATTCTGTTCGAAAGCCTGTAACATCATTAAAATGCATTTGAAATAATTTTTTCTCATCGGCCGTAATGAAACCTTTTCACTGTCCCTGTAATTTGACTATATATTTGATTTTCATAAAATTCGAAATGACTCGACAAAATTTTGCAACAATTATATATTTAAAATTGCAGACCATTCGGTTTGGGTAGTTTTTGCTCTGTTATATGCGGACGGAGAGACAAGCAGACAGACAGACGGACGGACCGGACGACAACTATAAGTGCTACGTATTTATATAATTACGAACGCACCTAAAAAGACACAATTTATCAGAAAAATAAGTCATACGACTAAATTAAGATATTTGATTTTAAAATAATAAAACTCCGTATCAATCACCTTAACCCTTTGAGAGGCGGTGGGATATATTATATCCCACTTAATTTAAACAAGCTTCGCACCACAAACTTTTATCTAAATTTTATATTTTTAACTTGGGGGGGGAGGGGGGTATTGAAATAGAGATTTTACTTATTTTAAAATAAAATTTTTCGATTATTCCGGTGAAAATTCAATGTTACAGAGACAGTATTGCTTGCACCTCAAAGGGTTAAAATAAAATTTCAATTTTGCATGTGCTCCCTTGTGATTGGTGTTTACTATACAACTAGCGCCACCTGTTGCTCTCTCTGTAAGCTCCCCTCTTTACCCATTTTGTTTATTTGTGACATTGTCCTCTTACGGACACGTGTTTACAGTAGCTGATGACGGACTGTTATATTTTTAGCTCGAAACGCATGATGTGCATTGGTTTGATTTTATGGTGATTGATAGAAAGTTTCATTATTTTAATTGTGATTTATCGCCAGTTTTCGATGCTATTCCAGCTATATTTCATTTTGCTTCGAATAAATTTAACTAAATTGATTTTTAATAAAAGGGAACGATGTATCGATTTTAAAATGGGGGAGGATCTCAGCTTGACGTATATGTATATATTTCTTTTATGTATATTCACAGATTACTGTGAAACTAAGTTACCTATTCATGTAATTCTTATAATTAAAAATGGACACCCTCGAATTTGTACCATTTAAATTCCATCACAATTGGTTCAGTATTCTTTTAGAAAATAACAAAAAAAAATTCTTTTGCATAATTCATCATAACGATTTCTTGAAGTAACGTAACACTATGCGTTTGCAGGGTTGCCACTGGGGACGATTTTTTATATCTATCTCGCATCACTTTTTTATAAACTGTAACAACATCCGCATGACAAAGATACCACAAAATTTATCTTTTTAAAAAATAGTGGTGCAAATAGAATATAAAATTAGCCGTCAGTGTTAGCTCTGCAAACTTTATTATTATTAAAAGCTGTAAATATTTTTAAAAATAATCCTAGTCTAAATCCTGTTTTTGCAGTCGAAAAAAGAAAAAAAAACATATTCCATGATAAATGTTTGAATGAGTACCGAAAACTTCATAAACAGAGAGAAGGAAATGCGTAGTTTCTTTTCAGCATTTGGAGGATACCTATGATGTGTTGACGAACCGTAGCTAATGAGCCACTCCCTGAAAGGACTCTCTTGGGTGCATTTATCATATTTCGGCTTTCATTTATTAAATGCTGATGCCATGAAAAACGTATATTGTAATTACATTTTTTTTTCTCGAAGTGCGGTCGATTTAGAGAATTGCCCCTAAGATATGATTAAGGTAACCACACCATTTATTAAAGGAATGTCTTTGGTAATTTGTGAGGCTTATTTCAGAGATTTTACAATTACTTTAAGCAAACTTAGGAAAGTTAGTTTTTTTTAGCTAACGCTATTTAATAACTCTAAAAGTTGAAAATTTCTTAATATTTCATGTTATTGATAATGATGAATTCTCGTGCTATATTCAAACTAAACATTTCTTGAGATGTATTACAAAAAAAAAAAAAAAAAAAAAAACGTAAAATATTATCCTTATACGTATGAATTATAAATTATGTCGGTTATTATATCGGCTCTGTATTTTTAGGGTTCCGTACTTAAAAAGGGAAAACTGAACCATTATAAGATCATTCCTGTGTCTGTATGTCTGTCCGTCTGTCACAGACATTTTATTCGTAAACTATGGAACGTGGAAAGTCCAAATTAGATGAAGTAATAAAGACTATTGAGCCACCCATTTACAGATTATTAACCATTCACAAATATATTTAGGGAAAATGTATCGTGGCTAATTAATCTACTTGAAAAAAAAATCTTTTCCTTGTATATCGTGTGGTGGTATCCTGTGAAACTTTCGTAACGCTGAACTCAAAAATACATTTATTTAAATTTTTGATGTTATAATTTCAGAGGCATCGTCGAAAATGTAATATAAAAATATGTCGTCCCTCCCTCTGTTTCCGAATCTACTCAAACTAAACTTATGATAAACTAGGGGTAGTACAAGTTAATTTAAACCTTGCAGGAAAACTAATGCGATGACCATAGGTTACAAAGTTTTTGAGAAAATTGCATTTTTCTGTTATACACAAATTTCGATTTGCGAGCCTTCAGCAAAAACGTTGAGGAGCGCTGGAGGTACCTGTCGTTACAGAAGTATAAAGCGATTGCTGATAATAATTTTCAAAAAAATTGTCAGTAATTAGCCAAGATATTAACCCTTAAATACACGCACGAATTGGACATTCATAAGGGCACGAGCGGCGTACTGTATGCGCGATCGGTTTTGAAAACCTAGATATCAACTTTTAATGATATGTTTGTGTAATGCAATGCTCAGTTACTAATTCATATATTTATTGTACGGAACCCTCTGTGCCAGAGTAATACTCGCACTTGCCGATTTATTAAGTTTACACTATGTCTCTGTTTAGATGTGATTATAAGCAGCAATGTTTTAAATTTATCCACAAATTATTAATTTTCTTCAACATTAATTATATAATTTTTTATAACATTTACATAAAGGGTTAGATTAATAAAAATGCCCTAGAAACTTCTTAAAGAAAGAAAAGGAATTAACTTGAGCATATCTAGCATTTGGAGGCTAGCTACGACGGGTTATCCAATGTCGGTGAATGTAGACTAAAACAGCATATCTTTTTATCAGTTGCTTCTTGAAACTAGAATTTTCAATATAATTTCATATAAGTTTGCATAGATATTCTACGTTTATCCTAATAATACATACATTTTAAATATATGACCAATTCATTAAATTTTTAATTATAACATACTTATTTTAAAAGAAGTAAAATAACGAAGTCTTACACCACCGGTGAGATAAATGAGCTAGTAAGTTAACTTTATATGAAATTAAAAAACTTCTATAATAATAATAATAATAATAATAATTATTATTATTATTATTATTTTGTAAAGTGAACAACATAAAGTACACTATATGGCCATTATGATCGGGCACTTTCAATTTTAGACATTTTGTCGAATATTTAGAAATGTACTTGTCAGATTCTTCTGGAATTTCAGGATTAAAAAGAACAGGTATTGCCTCATATTTATCAACGTCTATTTGATGAGGGGGACAATTAGGGGGGTAACAAAAAATTAAAGAAAAAAATAATACTTGGTATTACCCTGTAAAATAAAATGCACGAAATTATCTATCGCTACAGAATATAAATAAACAGACATTGTAGAATATGTGTATTTATTTGTGTAAAAATACCATCTATATTAATAGAGATATAGCGATTTTTTTAATTAAAAAAAAATCTTGCATTTTTTTTGCTTTTTACATGCACGGTTTTAAATCAAATTTAACGCCAGTTTCAGAAAATTTTACAAAATGTAGTAGAAACAATATAGTGCAATTGGAATGTAAATATATTAAATATTTTATTAAATATGAGCAGTTGTATGAAATAATTTTTATCTGCGCATGCGCGAACGATAATAAGGATATTTTTACATAATTTAATAGCCAACACTATGGAACAACTTATTAAAAAAATCCAGTCAAATATCGCAAAAATTCAAAAAGATATCGACATTAGAGTGAGCTGATTTTTAGTTGCTCGCTGAAACTAGCTGAATGATAAGAGATTGTCCACAAAATGTCAATTTTAATTAAAAATTTTTTCAATTTTCATGTTTAATTGATGCTTTAGTTCTTCTTGGATAACCACCAGAACGAGCCTATACCATGTTAAAAAGAAGTATAAAAAACAAAGCATTTTTCCATATCTACTCGTTGATATTCACTAAATACTAACTTTTTTCTGAAAGTCAGTGAATAAAAAATGACAATTTGTGGAAAATCCCTTATCATTCAGCTGCTTTTAGAGAACAACTAAAAATTAGCTCTCTCTAACGACGATATCTTTCTGAATTTTTACGATATTTAACTGGATTTTTTTAATAAGTTGCTCCATAGAGTGGACTATTAAATTCCGTAAAAAGATCCTTGTTATTGTTCGCGCCAACGCGTAAAAATATTCTGTTGCATGCTGGCAACGTTTTCATTGTGGAAAATAAATTCTTATTTAACCCTTTCAGGGGCTAAGCACTTCCATTCCTAAAATTTTTGAAATTAATGATTGGCAGCGGAAGTGAAAGCTATATTTCCCCCTCCCCCCATATATAATGAACCGATTATTTTATTTTATTTTATAAAAATTCTGGTGCCATTGTGGCGTTTGGGAATTAAAATTAAGTGGTTTCATAGACGTATCACCGCCCCTGAAAGGGTTAATATGATGTGCCTAATATTATAAAAAGTTTCAATAGCTTCGAAATTGTAAAGCTAGAAAAATATATTTAAACAAAAAAGTGATAAGAAAAACTTTTAAACATTCAAACTACACAAATGCCAGTATAAATATCCTAGTAAGCTCTTCACCTTATTGAGAAAAGCAAGGTATTTTAACCATTGCCCATAAGCTGACTGTTCAAATTGAGTAAAAGCATAGATATTCTGTTTCAACCAACTATGCGGTTTTACACAATTTTCCCCTAGTTCACGAAATTCTGTTGACATTCTGCTTGAAGCATTGGCGCACTTATCCTATTCCGTTTTTCGATTAATGGCAGCGGATTCGTTGCAAGTATCGGCAGGGGCGCGCCGACCCAGTGTGCAAAGTGTGCACCGCACACAGGCGCCAGAATACTAAAGGCGCCAAATATTTTAGGCGAAGCTGAAATATTTGAAATTTTTTTATTTAATTTAAATTTATTAAACTCGAAAGTGGTTTATTTCTGATACATTTATGAATTTATTTTTATTTTAAAAATATATAAAATTTGCAGATGTTTTTCAGCGGCGTAGCTTTAGGAGGGATGGGGGGGGGGGGAGTCTCAATCCGAAAGGTGCCAAGGTGTCAAAAGATCAGTTGAATGTTAACGGCCGAAGGGCGCCACATAAGTTTTAACGGCGCCTTCAAGCGACTGAAATACATTAAAAAAAAAGAAGCTAGAAACTTTACAAATTCGGAAAGGAAACCGCGAATGCCGTGTTTGGCATCCCTGCTCTAGATCAGGCTTTTCCAACCTTTCCGAAAACAGGATGCGCATTGCAGCTGGTGGCAAATATGGATGGACTCCATTATTCAAATGACTGAAAATATGTAACACTTGTATCTTATTGTAGTATTGGTAGCGATAGACATACTGACGATCAGGGCTTAATTTCTAACAAAAAAGTACCGGAGCCCTAGTATTTTGCGGTACCGCTACTAACAACCGTACCGTTTCCCCTCCCCCCCCCCCTGTCACTCCAATCTGCATATTTATCTATCGTACATTATTTGCAAAATTTAAAGCATTTTTTTTTATTTAGCAAAATAAAACTACTATGTTGTGGCCATCACAAAACTTTCTTCTATCTCATACATGTCAATGCTTCAAAATTCGCTATCACAGTGCCAAATTAAATGGCAATCTGTGCTCATCATGAGAATTCTAAAAAGATGAAATTCCGTGCATTAGTTCTCGAGGTGTCGTTGAAATCGTGTAAATCCAGCAAAATGCAGCAATGCAGCGCCACCTATTGGGTTATTTACACCCGAAACTAATTATCATCAACTTATGTCAACGTCTAACTGAATATGAAGTTTGAGGAAAATTCGTGCATTAGTTCTTGAGATAGAGCTACTGCGCAAATCATGAAAAATGCAGCATAGCAGCGCCACCTGTTGAGCGATTTACACCAACACATAATCAGCAGCAATATTAATCAAGTTATACTTAAATCTGACGTTTGATGAAAATTCGTTCATTAGTTCTTGAGATAGAGCTATTGAAGAAATAGTTCAAAATGCAGCACAGCAGCGCCACCTATTGGGCGATTTACACCAACACGTAGTCAGCATCATTTCATATCAAAGAGTAACTGAATCTGAAGTTTGATGAAAATGTGTCCATTCGTTCTTGAGATAGAGCCGAGGATAGAGCTATTGCAGAAATCGTGTAAATCCTGCAAAATGCAGCCTAGCAGCGCCACTTGTTGGGCGATTTACACCAAAACGTAAACAGAATCCATTTATGTCAAGGACTAACGGAACCTGAAGTTTTATGAAAATCCGTGCATTAGTTCTTGAGATACAGCTATTGCGGAAATCGGGAAAAATGCAGCATAGCAGCGCCACCTGTTGAGCGATTTACACCAAAAACTAATCAGCACCAATTTTCATCAGGGACAGAGTTGGGCAGTATCGAAAATACATGTATTTGAAATACATTTTCAAAATACATTTGTATTTTGTATTTTAAACGGACTAAAGGAAAGTATTTTGGTAACGTATTCTGAAATGATTTTTCCAAGTATTTTGTATTTTAAAAATACTCAAAATACATTTCTGTCGATTTCAAGCTGCTTTTTTAAAACCGCAAAATCTAAGATTCACAAAAGCAAAATACGTGCCTGACTGTTTTGTTTCGTCTTAGGATTATAATGAATGCATCTGCTCTGCTGAAGTATTTTTGCTGAATGATTACAAAACGTTCTAGTTTTTATAGTTCTAACGTTGCTATGAGAATGAAAAACTACTGTGTGATAAACAGGAAGAATCATTTAGAGTATTGCTGTGTATTCTATTATTTAAATACCATAGAAATATACTGCAGTTAGTTATTTAGGAGACTCATGAAAGAATGACTCAGCCCCCGCTGGTATGTATCAAGTGAATTAATTATTTGGGATAATACAGTTGCGCTGTATTAGGCGGGAATATTTAAAAAAATAATTTCTGTTGATAATGTTGTTAAAAAGTTAACGCATTATGCATGTGTAAAACAAGGTCTACTTTTATAAGTGGAACTTTTCAAGCCACAACTAACTTTAAAACTCATTTAAAGGTAAGATTTTTGTTTTTATAACGGTTATGCATTGATTGAAACATTATTTTTTTTATAGCTCCTTTGTATTCATTGTATTAATGTTCAGGTGTAATTTACCCCACTCGTGATATTTATTAAATGGAGAATGAATTTTATTACATAAATATAGTTCTATTTATTGATATATTTATTATTACAAATACAGTATGTATGTGTTTAAATACAGTTTTACAATTTAAATGAATGAGATATTCAATACGTTATGAAAATTTAAAGTCATTTTAATAAAATCACTTATTCAAGATTGATGAAACTTTAAGACAGACCACGACGAAGAGCGATGCATTGATTACAGGCACTTGTAATTTATTAAACTCTAAAAGATCATTACTAAAGCTCACTACTAAAAGAAAAAAATAAGAAAAAACATTATTTGGTGTCATTTCCGCATATTATGATATTCCTAGGTCTTAAACAAAAACATTTAGCATGTTGTTTATTTTATATTTCTCTTTAAATTATTTCTTATTTTTTATTCATGTGAAGCACTCATATTTGAGTTGCAGTGATCGAGGCATTAATGAATTATCTATCTATCTATCTATCTATATATATATATATATATACAGACTTCCAACAAAGGGAGTTATGCAATTCGTGTATATCCATGCATAACTCTTGAACTAATGCTACGATTTTCAATCTCGCTCACTCTTCTTCTACTTTTTTTTTTTTTTTTTTTTTAAGAAAGGGTTTAGTTTGAAGGTGACAACGTTTCGATTTCAACAGGACAATACTATAAACCTTTTTTTGGTTTTATAAGCGTTAACTTTCGTAAAAATGAAGCTATCATCACGAAATTTTAATATATCATCCAAAATGAGCGATATTAAATAGCTAAGGGAATTAAGTAAAATGAACGTGAATTACTGTTCTGCACCAAGTAAGTAACCAGATTTTACCCGAACGCACATCAACCAGAGATGTCGTTTGGGTCAGGCGGAAGCTCATTCTTTCATTGTGGGTCGGGTTCGAGTTGGTTTGACCCTAATTCGAGTTCTGGTCTGTTCTAGTTGACACTTGCGGGATGGGTTTGAAACAGTGCTGAAATCGTAAGAAAAAACTCACGGTTTCCTGCGGATTCAGCTCCAGCTGAAAAAATTGCACTTTTAAAATCCTTAATAAGAGTTGTCGGGAGGGGGGGGGATCTATGTTCTTAATATCCTCATCTGAGCAGTCTCTCTTAGTCTGTGAAAACAGAGGTAGCGCTGTAACTTTATTGATTAAACAGAGAGTGTACAGAGCTTCTTAAAAATAATCCAGGTGGTATACGGCGTATATCTCCGTATATCCTCCACTACATCGCTGGTTTGTTAACCTATTTATTTTAAAAATAAACTTCACTATATTGTTTAAAATGAAAAAAACTATTATTTTGTCTAACTGTTACTACGCAAACATACACGGCCCGAAATAACAGGTCTCGGCACGAGCCCAACCCGTAGAAAAATCTTTTTAGCCCGTCCCGTCCTGTACAAAAAAAAAAATAAATAAATAAAATAAATATTGGCACAGCCAGGTATAAAAGCTAAAAGTTCGGCCCGATCCCAGCTCGTACAAAACCTTGATTAACCCGGTCGAACTGAATTTCAACAAAATATTGATTTTTACACCAATATGGTTAAAAATCGTCTCGTATGAGGAATTCTGACAAAAAATACTTATTTTAGCTTTTTTTCATGTTTATACTTTTCATTTTTAAGAAAACATGCTGGACTGCGATATTTATCTTTTAAATGTATCTGTATTTGTATGGAAAAATCTTAGTTATCATTTAAAATCTAATCCACATTCCATGGTGTGGAGACTTAAATATATAAAAAATGCTATAGCATAAAATCTTCCAAGACGGAATCGACAGGAAAGGAGAATATCCATTATAGACAGGTTTCGTTCTTAGCAGGTACATAGTTTTTTGTAAAGGTATTCTTTTCGCGCGTGTTATTATATTCATTTTGCATGGATCAACACATTTTTCAGTTTTACACATGATTCGTCTTAGACAGGTTCTTTTTCACAGTTTCTTTTTCTGTGCTTTAACTTCATTGCCTAGAGATACTATATGTACTATTCTTTAAAAATAATAAATTTAGCAATTTAATTGTAGAATAATGGCGATTTTTAAAAATATACATTTTGTGCAAAAACTGTTGGGCCGTGCCAGATTTTACTGATTTTTGCATAGGCCAGACCGGGCAGGGACGGGCCAAACATTTTCATACGTGTTGGGTCGGGACCGAGCTTGAAAAATTTGGACAGTGCAGACCTCTATGAAGAATGAAGTTCAGAATCTTGATTATCCCCACCAGTTCTTTTTTATTGTAAATTTTGCCATATTTTATCAGGACGTTTTCTTGATCCAATTAGGCCAAATTTTCTGTTATGAAAAACCGATGATAAAAGATTAAAAATTCTGTATAAGATGCTCATCCCCAAGGGACTAAGCCTCGATTCAGCCCGTAAAAAAAAGAAGTCAGGCCCGAATCGGAAAGAATGATGTCGAGGTCCTGACCGGCCCAAGCCTTCAGAAAAACATAAAACACGTGCCTGACCCGGAAAGCGTGAAATCCAGGTCCGGCTCGATCAGAGTGTTCTGAATGAAAATTGGCCTGCCAGGCACGGCCGGTGCAGACCTGTAACCTTATGCCCAGACTTTTAAAATTTTAAATGTATTTTGTATTTTCAATGTATTTTGAAAATACATGTATTTTGTATTTGGATATTTTAAAATTCGAAAAGTATTTTGTATTTTAGGTTCTAAAACTAATGTATTTTGTATTTTGTATCGAAAATGAATTTTCGATGTATTTTGCCCAACTCTGATCAGGGACTACCTGAATATAAATTTTTATTAAATTCCGTGCTTTAGTTCTTGAGCTAGAGCGCCCACAAAATTTGTGTCACACACAGACAGACTCTCAGACAGACATTTTGTAAAAACATGTTTTTCGGGTTCTCTGACCCCTAAAACGTGTAAATCCGTCGAAAACCGGAATTCGAAAATTTTCATGAATCCAATACTTTCCTCTTGTAAAGACAGAAGAAAGTAAAAATTAAATAATATCTATCAGCATACACTTAGCTGTCAACTATTCCACTTTCTAGTTATCACTCCTTTTAAATAGTAATCTTTGCCTAATTTTAATGTTAATTAATTGCAGAATTCTTCGATTAAATATGGTAAGGATTATGATTCGGAAACAGTGTTAACACAAAAAAGGATAGTTTGCAGATACGCATTTTTAAGAAAAAAAATAAAATGAAATTTACCGAAATTAATATTTATTTGCTGAAAAATTGACTAATGTTTTTCAATTTCCTATAAAAGGTGCATATCTTAAACTATAATCGATTCCTTCTGATTAGCAGTAGTAATCTTTTGTGGTGAGTCCCTGAAAATCAGATTAGATTAAAAATTTGACACAGTTATCGGAAAGATTCGGTGCTTTTATACAAAAAAGGGGAAACACTGCTTGATTGCTTTCTATTAGAATAACTATACATGGCAATTATATCTACTTACAAATGAAATTGACTTCGTAAATCTGCAGAGCAGAACCTTAGCATGGGCAATGTTCATGATACAAAATAAATAGAAAAACCACTAACGTGTCTTTTATACTCGTACGCAATAGAAGACAAAAAACCTCAAACTGATGCTCGTTGGCTAAAAACAGAAAATATTCTTTTCAGGTTAGATATGATATCTAAATATTAGAAAAAAAAGCCAATAAAAAATTACCCTACTGTCACAAAAGAAAATCGAACTGAAAGCAAATTCATCGTTCAGTCTCTTGAGTGGCGCCGTATCAACACGTCGCCGACATAAATATGAATGTAATTAATTTAAAATAGGAAAACATGATTTCTGTTTTCCCTTCATTTTGATCAAAATAGCATTAAAATGATTTGAAATAGAATATAACACGTAATTTTGAAGGAGGAAAGGTTTTTTCCCCCCCTATACATGAATAAATGCAATTTTGAATGTAATTGTATTGCACAATGATAAAGCAACATAAGCCCCAGGTTATGCACGGTTCCCATGTAAATTACCGAAAAAAGCACAAATTAATCGGCTACATATAACTGAAACAATAAATAAGTAAAACAGGATATAATTTAAAATGCAATGCTTAAAAAAAATTAAAAGCGCCATTCGATTCCAAACCAATTTAATAGTCACGCCTATCATTTTATGCTTTTACGCATAAAAACGAGCCCATGAATATGTAAGAAAGTTTCATGTTGTTCAGGAGGTAAAAATATTTTTTAGAACAACTTCAAACTGACTTACATTTCATGGAAATTTCAATTGTATTTATTAGATTTGCTTTGAACAAAAAATAATCGGTCAAGTGCGAGTTTCACTCGCGTACAAAAAGTTCCGTACGATAAATTTAAGCGTTGACTTTGTAAAAAACTTGCCATTGTTCTATTAAATATTTATCAATAATTGAATTCAATTGGAATGAAAAAGGGTGACTATTTATCGTTATGATTCGCCTTACCTAAAACAAAGACCTTGTACAAAGTTTAAAGTTGACATTGTGACAAATGCGCCTTGAAGGATGTTGCAAAGTTGCATCGCCGCCTTGATCTGTGATGCCTTTATCTAGAAAGGTTAATTAATTAATATCTGCTAATTATCCAATATCCTTTTTGAAAATTATTATCAGCAATCCTTGGATGATTTCGTGACGATGAGTACCTCGAACTCCCCCTAATTTCCTCACTGAGCGCACGCAAAGTAAAGTTTATGTATAACGGAAAAGTGCGATTTTCTGAAAAACTATATGACCTAGGACAGGGTTGGCGAACCTATGGCACGCGTGCTAGAGTTGGCACGTAAGACAATTTCTCTGGCACGCGAAAAAATAAATTTTATAATTATTATACAGATGAAATTTAATTTCTATTATAATGAATAAAATTTTGTTTCATACGGACAGACTATCACAAATAAGGCAATTATTTTTGCATGAAAAGAATTTTCTTTTCTTGCGATGTTATGCAGCGTTTGCGACATGTATTTTGCCCTTCTGTATGATTTTTATAATGCTGTACTTTTCAAATTAATTTTTTTAGACAGTCCCTTCAGTAAGATGGCAAATGGATCCAATTTATAAAACTATCAAAATATGAATCAGGTATAAAGCATTCTCCATCGAACATACAACAGTAAAAATCTCATCAATAATTTATTGATACAATGCTTAATGCAACTTGGATAATCATAACTAGATGCATAAATAATAAGGTCGAAAATTTCTAAAATAAAATTTCGTATTTTTATTTCCTTATCATAGTGAAAAATATTACATAAATAAATCATATTTACGAATTAAAATTTTAATTTAATGGTTTATTCAAATATGCAGAGAAATAGCATCTGATTTTTTAACTAGCGTTTTGTATAAACATCGTACTTTGCAAAATTATTTTATGTCAAAATGTGGCACGTTACACCATTGATAGATATTGTTGGTGAATTTTTGGCACGCGCACGTAAAAAGGTTCGCCGATCCTGACCTAGGATAATGCTGCTTACTTGCTTAATGACAAAATTATTTTTCGTTTGCGTATTCGGGATAGAACATAATACAGTGAAACATCTCTGTAAGGGCTACATACCGTTCCATCGAAAATTGGCCCTTATGAGGTGTGGCCCTTGAATAGGGGTGACAAAAAAACAACTAAAATAAGGAAATCACAACCTATGTAGGTGAAAAAACTGTTTATTAACATTTTCAAACTCTATATATATGATTGAACACATTTTCTATTGAATTTTGTTTACTTTTCATAATTTTTTCACAGACAATTTTGATTTCTCATGATTTTTTTACTTTATGGAACAAATTACTTAAATTTGCATAATTTATTAATGCCTTAGAATGAGATATTAGTTCATTTATTTATGCTAGCGTTTTTACACACAAGTGCAAAAATTGTGCTTCAATATGCATTCACAGTTTTAGTAAATGTGGAATCAGTTTTTCTAGATAACCTGTTATCCTTTGTGGGCCCACAACAAAGGGTCAAGTTTTCCCTCCAACCCAACCCCTACAGGTTGAAAGATCTAACAAAGTGTGAGGAACACATGTTTGTCGTCCTTCATTGTGTTTCTAAATCCTACCCATCTCCCCCTGCCTTCTTTGTTGCAAGTGCAGTTGTCTGCTGAACTCTTACCTTTTGGTTCAGAAATTCAATACACCTGTTTAAGATTTAAGGCACATGTGAAAAAAATGGCATTTATGAGGGGTAGGTGCGGCCCTTAATAGAAGTAAATTTAGCATTATGTCTATGGGGAAAATGTTCGTTCCTAAAAATATTGGCCCTTAATAGAGGTGGCCTTTGAATAGGGGTGGCGTTTAAAAGAAGTTTCACTGTATTAATTTTCAGCAAAAAAAAAAAAAAAAAAAAAAAAAATATAATTGAAATCAAAAAGATAAAAAAATCCGAAAAAGAAGGAAGGGTTAAGCATGTGACAAGATAAAGATACGTTTTGACAATTATTATATAAGCAGCATAGCGGTTCTATATTTGCTAATATAAAACCAATCGTTCTAGGACGGGGGAAACATTTAAAAATGTACCCCTAATTATGATGTACGTGTGGTAATTGTTTAAATCGCATCTTACAATAAAAAAATTATAATTCGCTCCGTAATTAGAGAAAATATTTTTCTACCTTTATGTATATCTACCGTATTACGAGCACCCCTTTCCTTGTGTCGTGGTGCTACCATTAATTATTTGAACGCATTTATATTTCTTAATTAAAGTTTGTTTGAACTGCTTTAAGTACAAATATAAATAAAGACTAACGCTTAAAAATTCGGGGAGAGATGGTAAAAGCTAATTTCTTAGGAGGTATGCCATTGTGGTGGGAGGTAGCAAGCAGCTGAAGCACCCATTTTTTAGGGATGTCCGTTATTTACATAGCTGTCAACATTCCTTATTTTTAAAGTCAAACAAAAATATTTTGAACAAGAAATTTAATTTATTAAATAAAATAAAAAAGAACCCCATAGAAACAAGGCACATTTCATTAAACAAAATTTCAGGTTCAAAATTTGTTTATTTGACCTGGAGAAAACCCCGGAAGGTTGGCTTGGCAGGTATGTATTTATAGTTATTGATTTTTTTTTTTTTTTTTTTTTGGGGGGGGGGGGGGGTGTAGGGAGGAGGGGTTTGGGTATATGGGGCGCTAAGTGAAGTTCTGCACACAGGCGCCGGATACTTCTGGCGCGCCCCTGAGTATCGGTTGGGACGATACTTTTTATACTCAAAGTGATATCTGTGGAGAAAATTTCCTTAAACTGCGATTAAGTGAATAGTACCAAAATCTATCAAGAGCTTGGAAGAGAAAAGGCGAAGTCGAAAAATCGTTTCTTTGTTTTTTTTATTTTTTCCGTGTCAGATAGATGTAGGCAACACGTAGGTCGTTTTGCCCTGGTTGCTCCTTAGTAAAGTCACAGTGTCGAGTTAAAGTGAGTAGTACCCTATGCTATAACACTACATGCAAAATTTTGAGCTTGGTTTACCAGAACCCCAATTTCGAGATTCGCCTTTTCTCTCCCAAGGTCCTGATATATTCTACATGAATTTATAGAATAAAAAAGTCCATATGTGGCGAAAGATTGGGAATATGCGGAATCGGAAACTTTAATATAATATTAATCAGAACTTAAATGTACGATAAAATAAATATATATATATATATTTTTTTTTATTGTACTATAAATAATATCCCAAGATTCAATTTTTACAGCAAATTGGAAAAAAAAAAAAGATTGATTTTAACGTTTTAGTACTTCATTTTATTGATAAATAAAACAGTATTTTGAATGATAATTGCAAACCAAATAACAGTTTGTGTAACACTAGGATTTATTATTTGCGAAAAAAAAAACTGAACGGTGAAATGTTCGAACTTATTCCGTCTTTCAATGAAAGAATGCTAATGCTGTGTAGGACATATAATTATTTGTTATACAAGCTTTTCTTTTACAAGATTACAATAATTTACACGATAATTATTTTACAAGAATTGAGGACATTTGAGTAAGCTATTTAATAGATATGATAAAGTAGTTACTCGTTTATATACAATAATTAACGATTAAATTTCAGAAAAAGAACACATACAAGGGCTGAAAAAATAAACGGTCAAGTGCGAGCATTACTCGCGTACAGAGGGTTCCGTAGAATAAATATATGAATTTGTAATTGTATTATTAAAATAAAAATCGTTGGTAAAAGAATACTAAGACTTTGTAAAAAACTATGCAACGTAGGGTTGGGTATAACTGTATATATTAGAAAAGTGTAAATGAGTATACCATGAAAGTTCAAAGAGATATGGAACCTAAATGATATCAAATATAGCTATTCTGTATAACTCAGTTTTTAATATTATCCTAATCTTTTTATGATGAACTTATATCGGTACTGACAATAAAAGCAGCGCATAGTTAAACTTCATTTGGCATTTCATGAAACTAAATTCAGCGTAGTATTTACGTATAGTACCTTTACGCGTAGTACCTTTATTTCTACTGTGTAGCTAAAACAAAACCTTTGTTTAAAGTTTAAATTTGGCATTGTGCTAAGCGCGCTTCGAATTGAGGTCTTAAAGATGCAACGCCGCCTTGGTCAGTGCCGCGTTTTTCCAGATAGGTGTTTAATTAATTTTTTAAGTAACTGGAGGCGTATTGAAAGATACATTCAATGCAAGCTATCGCGAATACCACAGTATTTATGCGATTCATTCTAATTAAATCTTTCGAGGGCGATGCCTTTAAAAAACGGACACCTAATTTTAATTCCAAATCAGACAAACGGCACCAAGAATATTTAATTAAAATTTTCCTTTTATCATGTAGGTGAAAATAAGCAAGTTCGCATTTCTAATAGATTCGTTTATAAATTCTGGTGTCAGTTCATTATTTCATAAGTTTATAAATAGAATTACTCCGTGTCGGAAAGGATTAAGTTGTCGCAGGACTTTTAAAGCTTCAAAATTTAAGAAATTTTAATTTTTTTAGGTGTTAAACTCCTATCTTTTCTGAATATTTTGATATAATTGTTTCCTTGAAATTCCCATTTGAACAGAAGTTTTGGCTTTTAGAATTATACCCGTTCAATAGCTGAAGCGGCGTTTCCGATACTTTAAAGTCATTATTTTCCAAATGGTGTTTTTTGGGCATAACGCGCAGGATACCTCAAAAACTTTTGAATATTTTTTCATGAAATTTTCAAATTATACATTTCATGTTAGTCTGTATAAACTGAACCTACAATTTCCTTTTTATTGTTCAAAAAAATATTTTTTTAGGTGATTTTACTGTTGAAATTTTCAAAATTTTGTATTAGCTAAATGCAACATTGAATTAAAAATATAAAAATGCTTTAAATGCAAATTTATTTAAGTTCAGGGAAATTATTACAATCTGAGGTATAAGTAAGCACCAAAATTTTCATTCTAGTTGCAATATTTATTTTGTAATCCTGCGCGTAAACTGTTGTGCCAATTTTTTTTTCGACAAATGTCTAACATTTTCGAGCCCCCTATAAATACTAATTCTGTACCTTACAATTTTTTTTATCCCAATTAAAATTGTGTTTTAAAATTATATACATTTTAAGACATTAAATGTTGAAAATGGTCTTTTTTTCATTTTTTTCCACTTTTTAGAGCACCGAGACCCCTTAAATTAGTATGTTTTTAAAAATTTGACGTTTATTGCTTTTATACTATTACTGGATATTACATTACACATATATATCATATAACGTTGTTAACTAGGCATAGAGGACGCCGCCCCTGTCCTTGTGTATGCCCAAAATGACCGTACATTTAAGGGTTAATATCTCGGCTAATTACCGATGATTGTTTTCGAAAATCATTATCAACAATGCTTTTATTCTTCTGCAACGATAGGTATATTCAGCGATGCACAACAATTTTTTTGATTTCCTGTAAATCGAAATTTGTGTGTAACAGAAAAATGCTAATTACTCAAAAACTATGTGACCTAGGGTAATCGCTATAATTTTCCGGCAAGGTTTACATTAACGTCTACTACCTCTAATTTTTTCATCATTTTTGTTTCAGTAGATTCGGAATTAGATGGGGGGCAACATATTTTTGCGCTACATTTCCAACAATATCTTTGAAAATATAATACTTAAAATTAAAAGGAATGTATTTTTGAGTTCAGCGTTACAAAAGCTTTCACAGGATACCCCACATGATATGCAAAGAAAAGATTTTTTTTTTCAAGTAGCATAGTTAGCCCTTCTACTGTTTTACTAAATATATTTATGAATGTTTATTAATCTGAAAATATGTGGATCATCGGTCTTTATTACTTCCCCGAATTTGAACTTTCCATAGCTTACGAGTAAAATGACTGTGACAGACAGACAGACACAGGAGTGATCTTATAATGGTTCCGTTTTTACTTTTTAAGTACGGAACCCTAAAAAGACTATTTGCCTACGAAAATCTAACATTATTATGATAAGCAATCATAACATAAAGGGATATATAACGAATTATATTAATTTCAGTAGTGTTCTAAAAATGAACCGTAATATAGTGGACGAATTCATTTTAAATTTTCATAAATTTATAGATAAATAATGAGGTTCAGAAAAAACTTGCAAACTATAAAATGGTACTGTGTGATAATAGAATTTATTTTAGTTTTTATGTTTCATTAAAAAAAGAAACAAATGTCATGTTAAAAGTTTGGAAGCGTCCCAAATAATTTCTAAACAAAGAAAGGAAAATGCCGCGTGTCTTTCACAAATTTGGACGATAGCCACGACTGGTTGTCGAATTCTGTTAACGAACCGTTCCCGGCAACGACTCTCGTGGGACCATTTATCTTATTCCGACTTTCAATTACTGAGTGCTGATGAAACGCAGGGCGTCTGATCGGACGATAATTATTTCACTTGAAGTGAAATGAGTTGAGTAAACTATTTCATAGATATGATTAGGATAATAGAGATAAGTATCTAATAAGTAAGTTTTCAGGAGGAAAACATGTTAGATATTTTGTTATGCAGGGGAGTTATATGTGTATCTTTTGTAGCTAATTATCATTTCTAAAAGCTGGTAATATATAAAATATTATTTTATTCTAAATTGCACTTCATGTTGTAAAAAATACTAGTTTAGTTTTTTAATACAACATAAGCAAATGATATTTATTAAATCGAATAGTGATTAATAAAAACAAGACATTTTATTTTTTAAACAAAATTTTTACTGTAAGCTAGTTTACTTCCTTCAATTTACGATTATGCTTCGCCACGCTTGCTTTAGAAATAATTCTTAAAATATTAAGTATAATGAAAGGGATGATTTTTTTAAAATTTTTAATTAACCTATAATTGATCAAGATTGCGTCATTTTCTTCCAAACAAAATACGTGTTGTGTAATTCTGGAATTAATCGTTTATTTTGATTAAAAAAAAACATTATCAGGATTTTAAAAAAATATATGACGTATCCCAAACACTTCGTAAGCAAAGTAAAACCTTGTACATTTTTTGTATTTGGATTACAGCCAGGATGCTGAACAATGCTGAACATTAGGGCAGCATTGGGGGGGGGGGGGGGTTACCTAGTTGTGATCAACTTAACACCAGTCTATTGTTTGAATGTCTTTTATAATTGTGAGTCAGTGGGAAAAGAAAAAGTCTAGTTTGAAACTACTTAAGAAGTAAATGACAATAAATTTAAGGTCAAAATAGATATTTAAATTTTTTCTTAATATATTAACAATCAAGAATTAAATGTTAATTTTTTATACTTAAGTCAAGGATACAGCCAGGATGTTTTGTTAAATGTGGTTAACAAATCATTCCTTAGTAGAATTTTCCGGTTTGTGTCTATATTATTCTGTCTTTTAAATACTGAGTGATTTATACATGCAGGGCTGCTTTTAGGGTGATAATTATTTTAAGAGTTGTCCGGTGATACCTGAGATATGACTAACATAGCTGCACCATATATTAAATAAATCTCTTTGGGAAGTTATGAGGAGCATCTACGTATTGAAAATCATGGCTTTGACAAGCACAAAATGAATTGTAATTTAAACATTTATAAAGTAATCCTATAACAATCGCGAGTTTTAATTATTCGCGAAATAGAAAATGCAGAATATTTCAACATTCGTGAATACTTATCTTTTTTATTAGCGAATTTTGTTTTATAAAATACATATTTTTTAATATAAAAAAATATATTTTTTACAAAATAAGCTCACTTTGTTTTATCAGTTCTATGAACTACGTGACACTGTATATACTGAATAGCCTACTGTATAGCCTACTGTAATAGTCTACTGAATAGCCTACTGTATGGCCTAATTTGCGAGTACTTCAGACCTTTGTGTTGAGGAAAAATATAGATAAGTATATATTTTTTTTTAATGCAGATTTTTTCTTGCTTTTCTAAATTGCAAAAGTTTTATTGCAGGTGAAATATTTTCTGCAAAAATTGTTGGAGAAATTTTAAAATAGAAACAAACTTGTTGAATAAACAATAGAATGCGATCCCTCACTGGTAAGGAGTCTTAAGTTAAAAAAAAAAAAAAAAAAAAAAAAAAGATCGAGGCCACAACTTTTCCTTATATGGAAATTCATAAACAAAACACCTGTTCTGCCAAACAATCGCATATCACTGAATTTGTTCAGCCATCAACTAGCAAATAAACTTTGCACAAAATGTTTATAATTATTCAAATTTATTTACAGCATGTACTTTTTAATGCTTAATAAATGTACTTTTTACGTTTCATTTGCTATTTTCCATTTAAAGAAATCGTAAAACCTAACCCCTTTTTATGCACGGAAAGATAGTCTCAACATTCGCGATTTTTATATTCGCGGAGGTTTCCGCAAACCTAACCCTCGCGAATGTTAAGGGATTATTGTACGTTTAAAGATAGCACTCGTCAACAGCCATTTGGTATCAGATTCTAATAAACATTTTTTTAATGTGTTTTTGCATGTAAAATCTGAATCTGCTATCAGAAATTTCCTATCATGCTAGGCTTTTACAAAATTTTACAATTTATTTTTTACATACATGGTAAAATACATCTTGAAATGTAAATTATAATTTACATTTTGTGGTTAAATAATAAGGAAATGAATGACTATATAGGTTAAAATCTTTATTTCTATGCATTCTGCTGTAAACGTAACTATCAAGTCATCCTACTTTGAAAAATAGCATTGTTAACATTAACATTATGAGCTTTAATAAATGAAAATAAGAATTCTACCCCTATATTCACATTGAGTTAAATAAAATATACATAAAGCACAATTGTACAAAAATGACTTTTAGGTGCATAAATATAATATAAAGAAATTTAAAATACAAATTTAAAATATCTCAAACTACACCAGAAAAACCTAGAATGTTTTCAACCATTACAAGGCCGTAGGATTTAAATGTTGTTATTCGTATCCCTATTTGTACTGAATTAAACTACAATGTTTTGTTCTGGACAATTAAGCGCAAGACGTATAAGTGCAAAGAAAATAATAATTTTTAAATGCCTCCATTTACAAGCCAGATACTGAAAAAAGTTATAATTTGTTGACTAGAGAATTATTCTTGGCGAATTTGTGTAATAAAATAGCATATGTAGCTTCCAAATTAATAAAAATATTAGACATTGAATATCCATTACTATGATAATAGTCAAATATTAAATGCAAAATGCAAAATGAAAAAAAAAATTATTTCCTTATTATAAATAAAATCTAAATATTACAAAACACCACAAAATATAATATTTAATCTACTTAGAATATCTAATGAATATATCATATGACAAATGTTGTTCCTTTGAGTAATCTAAAAAGAGAAAAAATGCTTGATAAACTAGAAAGAATAAGAATAAATAAAAAGAATGAAAAACAACAAATTCAAAATATTTTAATTGACACATTAAATGAATAAGGTTGTGAAATACGTTGACAAAATAACTGCTTGTGCGAAAATGTAATTTATTTCATTATTTAACAGGAAAATGAAATACATATCAGGATGAATAGTTTTAATGTGTCTCCAACAAAGAAAGTTAAATGCCTTGTGTCTTCCCAGCGTTTGGAAGATAGCCACGATGGGTTCTCGAATGCAGTTAACGAACCGTTCCTTGAAACGAGTCTCTTGGGAACATTTATCTTATTCCGACTTTCAATTACTCAGTACTGATGCCGCACAGAGCGTCTTCTTGGACAATAATTATTTTACTCGGAGTGAGGTCAGTTGAGCAAATTATTCCTAAGATATGATTAAGTGAATCATACCATTAATCAAATTAATTAAGTTTTTGGCAAGATATAGGACTAATTTCGTATATATATTTACGCTTCATATAAAGTTAACGAAGTTATTATGCTAAAACAAAAAGAATTCTAAAAGATATAAATATTTAAAAAATAATTGTTGTGGTAATAATTATCTTCAATAAAAATGATTTAGTCATCTTGTGATTTAATAAGAATATTTAATTCTACAATTATATCGTTAAATATTTCAACAAAGTAGTTAATTGTATGCGTCATATCTCGCAGCTAAAATTATGTGCGGGGAATTATTAAATTTAGCTTTTTGTTGATTATTTGGGAACATTAAAAAATATTGATTATTTTATTTCGATAGTTAAGAATGTGGGCATGGAGAAAAAATTATACAATGATATGCCCTAAAATTAGCTGGATATTCGATTCAACTTACATGAATGTACAACTTAATGAGTGTGCTTCATTAGAGATAGTGACACAAAAAAAGTTAAAAGAATCAACTATGATAAAAAAAAAAATAATTAATCATTACATTTTATATTTTCATCAATTAAAAAATTATTATTATTATTATTATAGCTACAAACAAAATAATGGCAATATGTTACAAAGATACCTGAATATAACACATTGTCTGATATAAATATTACTAAATGGTACGAAATTATTATTATAGTTCGGGAAACATTATTTGCATTCTTCAGTTAGAAGTTTCATACAAACTGATTTTCAATTGTGTAAATGATGCTACATAATTATAAAAACATAAGTGTGGTTGCGCCATCGGGGGTCCCAACATTGGACTTCAAGAAAAATGAAATGGATGTTAAAATTATAATTATGGATGTTTATGTTGGAATAATTGACCTGTTGCAATCATGCATAATTGAGCTAAACATAACCTTCCTTTGCCTGTGCGATGTTACGACCCCCCGCGGTCGATACAGCTGATGGATGACCAATTGCGTATTTGAAAATGAACTTGTATGAAACAGTAAATTGAAATGCTGCTGCATTTTGGGCAAATAAATTACAAATTATAGAATAGAAAGAAATAATCACCCGCCAATGAAAAGCAGTTTATTTTCGTTTAAAATTGCTTGAACAATCTAATAGACTAAATAATAAAGAAGAATTTTTAAAGGAAAGAAGAATTAGCTCTGTATAAAACAATTTTCGCTTTTACACCTGGAACTCTTCTCAATTCTACATTAATATCAAATCAGTATTAAGCCGATATTGTTTGCGTTGGCTATATTCGGGCACTATTTGCTTTATCTTGATTATGCTTCGGCAAATATTGGCTAGGGCGGGATAAAAATCCTTCTAGGTCCCTCTTGATAATTCAATAGGGTTGTATTCGGTAATATCAATATTTAAGACATATTGGTATATTTTAATGAAAGTGTTTCAGAAAAGTGCAATACTCTGAAACCCAATAAATCCAGTATTAGCATATTATTAGAAAATAGATGTTTTCGTTCTAACAAAATCCTAGAAACTTAGTACAATGATACTGCTCGGATCAAGCAGTTATCGAAATTGCGACATCACCTCATTTGTAGTCCACATTCCAACCACTGATTGGTTACACACTTAGAAGTAAAGTGCAATAGTGAACCCTCATTAATGTTCTATTTGTTGTAATCCAATAACAGTGATGCTCTATCTGGAATCACAATACAAGTGATTTGTTTTATTTAGTATAATTATATTGTTCAAAATCAATATGTAACGTACATGAAATAATAAATATTTCGTACCATTGAGATTAGTTTCCTTTACAGCAGAAGTAATTTTCGTTGCATGTACTTCATGAGGAGAAAAAATTATATTTAAATAAAAATAAAATTAGGTACAGTTGGCAAAAAAGGGACTCCCTCAAACCGAGAAATTTTAAATTAGAATATTGCCACAGAAAAAAAAAACAGATATATCTATTTGACTAAAAATCATGTTTTTTTTAAATTTATGTTCAAATACATTTTTAGGGGGGTTCTCTTCATGGTGAAATTATACCTAATTCTTAAATTTCCAAACCAATCACTAAGTTTTGAGATTATATTTGGCTTTTACGAAAAATTCAGTTCTATTTTACAACCTTTCGATAGTATATATTAAGTCATTCTGTTGTGTAGTTTTGATATTTGAAGGATTAAAGTTTGGAACTTATAATGTTAAGGGCTCAGCTTTAAAATGGTAAAAAGATCGATTTTTAGGTTTTACTTCATTAGAAAGGTAATCCTATTCTAAATAAATTTTTACCAATCTTATAACTGTACGATAATTATAAAATTACTGAGATATTAGGGAAAGTGTACACACCACTCCTTTATTTCTGATTTAAATGCCCTGCGATAACTGGCATGACGGTTTTGTTACATTCTTTTGGCCCGCTTTCACATAATCGTAAATTTGGAAATATGCTAAAATGCGTCAAATGTTTTTAGTTGAATAAGGTAAATAATAATAATGAAGCTTTAAAATATTAAAGCTTCATCTTCCACTTCATCTAGTTTGTTTACTGTTAAATATGATAAAGATTCAAATCCTATTATGTTGTTTGTTTTCATTGAAAACAAGGCTAGAGCTGAAATGGAGTTAGAAACTGGATCCGGAATTTCTGCAGTTCCGTTAAAAAGATTTCGCAGAAATTTTCCTGATTGTAAAATTTTTCCTCCAGATGTTCAGTTAAAAACCGCAACTGGTGAAATTTTCAAACCTGTAGGTTATGGGGAAGTAAATGTTACTTATGAAAATAAAACTAGAAAGGTAAAGTTGTATATTATAAAAGAAGATCATTTTCCATTGTTATTTGGTAAAGATTGAGTATTTGAATTTGATATTTTTCCACATAATTTAAAATCAGTATATGTGAATGAAGTTGTAAATTATTCTGATAAACTACATGCTTTGTTACATGATTTTTCTGATTTATTTACTGATAAGACTGTGGAAATTAAAGGTTTACAGGCAGAACTTTATCTTGAAAAATGATGCTGCACCCATATTTTGCAAAGCTAGGACTGTCACTTATGCAACGTGCAGCAGTCAATGAAGAACTAACTACAAGACGCAGGTATTCTTGAACCAGTTACAAACAGCAAGTGGGGAACACCTATAGTTCCAGTGGTTAAGCCGAATGGGAAAATTCGTTTATGTGATGATTTTAAAGTAACATTAAATAAATTTCTGAAAGTTGAAAAGTATATTTTACCTAAGGTAGAAGATATATTAGCTACATTAGGTGTGGTGTACATTTTACAAAAAATGATTTAAATCAAGCTTATCTTCAGTTACCTGTAGATAAAAAATCACAATAATTATTGACCATTAATACACCAAACGGATTATTCCAATTCCTTAAATTCCCCATGGGTCGTACTAGTTCCCCTGCTATATGGCAAAGAAAAGTTGAGCACATTTTAAGTGGAATTGAGGGAGTTACAATTATTATAGATGATATTGTGACTACAGGTGAAACAGATGGAATTCATTTACAAAGATTAAAGTAAGTATTAGAAAGATTAAGGGATTTTAACATTAGGATAAATAAGGAAATATCATTCTTTATGGCAGATGAGATCACATATTGTGGTTATAAAGTTGATAAACATGGTATTCATAATACACAAGATAAAATTGGGGCAATTTTAAATGTTCCAAGACCATTAAATGTATCTCAGGTTAAAGCTTTTCTAGGCTTAGTTACATATTATGCTAAATTTGTATCAAACTTATCTACTATTATAAATCCTTTTAATAATTAGCTTAAGAAGAATGTTAAGTTTAATTGGTCTTATAAGTATAAAAAAAGAAATTACTTCTGACGGGATTCTTACTAACTTTAATCCTTTAGTTTTAGCTACTGATGCTTCTCCTTATGATATCTCTGCAGTTCTTTCGCATATGATGCCAGATAACACTGAAAAACCTATTGTGTTTGTATCCAGAACTTTGAATAATGCAGAAAAACGGTATAATCAAGTTTATAAAGAGGTATTAGCTATTATATTTGGTGTGAAGAATTTTTTTTTTTCAATATTTGTATGACAACAGATTTACCTTATTTACTGACAGTAAACCTTTAGTGTCTATTTTTTCTTCTTCTAAAATTATTCCTGTTTTAGCAACTGCTAAAATGCAACAATATGCAATTTACTTACAAACATTTCAATATGATATTCATTATAAGAAAATTACAGAACGCGGAAATGTTGATGCTCTTTCACGACTTCCATTAAGTAGTGAAGATTTACCTCAAAAATTAAATTCAAATGATGCAATTGATGAATTCGAAATTCTTCAAATTAATCAACTCTCCATCTTACATTTAATTTCTAAATCGATTGCTTCAGCTGCAAAATCTGATCCCCTTTTAAGTCAAATTTTTCATCACCTCATTTCTGGTTCTGAAATTCCTAAAAATTTACTTTTTTGTGGCAAACAGGAAGAATTTACTCTTCTACATAGTTGTATTTTTAAAGGATGTAGGGTAGTTATCCCTAAAATTCATAGAAACCAAATCTTAAAAGAATTATACTTTGGGCATTTTGGAATAGTGAAAGTGAAATCTTTAACCCGTAGTAGCCAGGTATAGGCCAAGATATTGAAGATCTTCCACGAAATTGCACTACTTGTGTAAATTTCAAAAATAATCCTCCCAAAGTTGATACACATCATTATGAATGGCCTACAGCTCCATGGAAAAGAATTCATATTGATTATTTTGGTTCTGTTATGGGAAAAATGCTTCTTTTAGTGGTTGATGCCCATAGCAAATGGCCAGAATTTTTCATTGTTCTTAGTAAAACTTCAGAAAATACAATTACGTGTGTCTCTTCACTTTTTGCAGGATACGATTTTCGAATTTCTTGAGTATCATAATGCTAAACAGTTTACATCTGAAGAATTTGAGAAATTTTTGAAAAAAACATGGCGTTAAACATAAGCTCAGTGCTCCATACAATCCAGCTACAAATGGACAGGCGGAGAGATATGCGCAAATTCTCAAACGTGGATTAAAAGCCTTAGCTTCCGAACCTGGTACTTCGCAAATGAATTTAAATAGCTTCCTTTTGCAATATAGGAAGGTGCCTCCTGTTACAAAGGAAGAGAGTCCTGCATCTCTATTTCTAAAACGTCATATAAGAACTAAAATAGATTTGATAGTGCCAAATGTTACAAATTTTGTTCATGATAAACAAGATGCAAAAATGTCGAAAGTTAAAAAAAAAAAAAAAAAAATGAAATTAACCAGAAAGTAGCTGTAAGAAATTATATTCCAGAAGTCAAGTGGAAAATTAGTCGAATAATAGCACAAGAAGGAAAATTATATTATAGAGTTCAAGTTGGTTCGAACATTTGGTTCGAATATAAAAGGCATGTTGATCAAATAACAAGTGTAGGTTCAGAGATTTCTTTAGTTAATGATAAACATTCTGAAGAAAGTGATTCAGGAAATTTCAGAAATGAAAATGCAACAGTGAAACAAGGTGATTTTTCACCAATACAGCCTGGTATCGCAGACCTGCAACCAGTTGATACTGATGAGCCAAATACTCTAGGTCCTACACCAACTGACTTTCATTATCTTGATTCTTCAAGTCCTAAATCAACTTACTCTGAGCCAATACTTCCAAAATCTTCTGTTCCCACTAGTTCAATAGTTGATGCTGCTGAACGTTTAAAAACTATCTCTTCTTCTTCTCCATAGATACTGAGAAGATCCAGAAAGAACAGAAGAGCTCCTGAAAGACTATAATATTAAGGGGGGGAAGGGAGAGTTGTTATTATTTTTCTTCAATTTAAAATATATAGATGGCAGCATCATAGCTCCCAAAATTCATTAGGAATAGATATCAGAGAATTGTTCTTCTCTAGTCGTGTCATGTGACTGACGTCTTGTAAGTGATGTGTTTGTTTGTGAAATGAATAGTAAATGTTTATATGTCTACGAGCTACCTTCATCAATTAAGAGTTGTGTTAATTATTATTAGTTACTTACTAAAGATATAATATTAACTTTAATAATTTTCCACTGAAACGTGATTGAAAATTTTCTTAGTTGTTTGCAAAACAGATGTGCGCTGTGTTTGCAATGTGCGTAGTTTTTTAACCAAAAATAAAAAATACGCGGCGGAATGAGCAGTAATTTTTAATAGAATTATTTAAAGTTTCTAGAGATCCAATTTTGTTAAAAGAAATCAATAGCTTATAATTCATATTGTGTTTGAAAAAAAATAGTTTTAGATTTTATCTACTTAAAACTTTTTCAAAATATTATGAATTATAACCTATAAATCTGTTAGAAGAAAACTATTTGTAGAAGTTTCAAATATGTGAAAACTATATTCTCCTCATTCCATCAAATAGTTTTTGAGTTATGCACAAAAAATTTAACATTGCAATCTGTTTCACAATGATTACAAGGAAATTATAATAGGAGCTCAATCTTTAAAGCTTCTTAATTCCAAACTTCCAGCAAAAGGAATAATTCCAGCTCTTTAAGTATAATTCAACGAATTAAATTCGATGTCACAATTAAATGTGTGCCTTGAAAATTTCTGAATTTTGTACAAGTACAGTAAAATGCAGTTAAAATGCAACCCTAGGCTTATTTTTTAACAAAAATTAAAGAAGAGACCATTTTCAGTCAAATGGCTATTTTATTTCCGTTTCTTTTCTGCAGCAATTTTGCGATTAACCCTTTCGGGTCTGGCGTACTATTAAAAGTACATGTCTTTTCATTGAGTATTATTTTGTCCTAACAATTACTTTTGGTGTTATCTACATATAATAATGACAGTATATGTCTATCTATTTAATATTATGGCTCCATTTATATTTTGGAATTTAATAATAATAATAATAATAATAATAATAATAATAATAATAATAATAATAATAATAATAAAATTTTGCCTAATTTTCTTTGAACCGTTGGCGATTCTTTTATTTTAAACATATATTTATTTCTTTAAATTTAAAATATAGGTTACTTTTCTGAACAAAGCATGTGTGATAAAACGCAAAAAATATAAGAAAGTTGTAATATCTATTAAATCCTGTTGTAATATGATATTCCCAAACGTCTCCAAAAACTCTTCCTCAGTCTATTGTCATATAAATATGCATTGAATAGTACGCAAAATAACTCCATTCGTTAGATTTCAGAAAACGACGTGTTCGTTAAACTTCAGTAAATCTATTTGGATAGCTACCATTCACATTATTTACGTAAAAGTAGTTTTTTTCTCAAAATTGAAAAAAGAATCGGACCTGAAAGGGTTAAAATATATCAGACTCTCTCTTTACCACTTTCTACTCTACATAATGCAAATGCAGCGTTTTGATATTTATGTGTTCTTAGTTTTCGCGTCAAATAATTCATTACACTTCTTACCTTATTTCTTATTTCCATTTTCTTCTATTATTTTTTAAATTCCGTTTGTATAAAAAATGGATATAATAATTGGAAAGTGACAGTTTAATATGATCTCATATTTTTAAAAAAGTGGTGGTTCTGTGCTGTTTCCTTATATCTTTGGTAGGAACTTTAAGTAACTAATTTTTTACCCGGAAAGCACGTTTGAATCCAGTGACGGTTTAACAAAGTCTTACAATTACAATTTTCACGCAAAATCTTGCTGAAAAATTTAGTCTTCATATTCAATAACAAAATACAGTTTAAACGTCGTATATTAATCTTAATTAAAAACTTTGCACTAAAAGTAAAAAATAATTAATACTCAAACAACTCATTTTTGTAATAAAAATAATATATTTTGCCATTGTTTTCATTACCCTAATAGAAATATTTATGTAAGGATTTTGTTACTAACAAAATATTTTTTTTAAAACACTGACAGTTTTCTGAAACATAACCCAAACATTTCACTTTCTATGTATTGGTGTCAAATTTACGATTTAGGGAAGCTTATTTCGTTTAATTGGCATATTTCCATCGATTAACTTTCCTAGGAAAACAAAGTAACATGGCTTTCAAATTAATTATTAACTTGAATAAAAATTAGAATGATTCGAATTGCATATTAAAAAAAAAACAGTTTTTCAATAACGATTTATTTTTATCTTATTTCATTTTCGGCATTTGGTGTACTTTGTTATATACTCTATATTATTATCGTTACACAGGGCGTTTCAAAACGACTGAAGCGCACTGTAGATTGAAACTGTTTCTGATACATATGTAATGTAAATTGCAAAACTGTATGAAATAAGGTAGGTGTTTGTGTTGTTTATGATGGCCGATTATCTGCACTAGAAATATAGGTGCGGGGGGGGGGGGGGGTGTGCCCACCGTAGGGATCTTTCTAAGGGATCTCAACCCGTATTTACGCAAGGTTCGAAAAAAACCAATGGAAAACACCGAACGATTAAGCCGACGGCCGCGATCGGGTTCGAACCCAGTACCTTCTAATGCAATCAATGTACAGAGCAAGGTTTGTGAAAGTCTCAAAAACATAGCTTGAAAATAGACAGAATAAGCTCGAAATCCGTTGTTCCTAGAAGGAAGAAAAATATGAGTGGCTGTATCCAAATATACACAGTATACAGTACGTGCAATACTGTATACGCTTTATTCGCACTAATCAATGGATATTTGGATACAACTCCCCACATTTTTGCTTCCTTTTGGGAACAACGGATTTCGAGCTTATTCTTTGGGCGAACACTTTTTGAATTTTCAAGCTATGTTTTTGAGACTTTCACACACGTTGCTCTGTACATTTAGCTAACACATTATGCACATTATGTTTTTATTGCATTCGCGCATGCGCAGTGAAACATTATTTGGTGAACCTGCTCATTTTTAATCCAATATTTATTTATTTTGTATTCTGATTGCAGGGGATTGTGTACAATGTTGTTTGTCACAGTTCCTGAAAAGAACACTCTTTTATATTAATAACTCTTATTAAAACAAAATTCCTTGTGAAATTTGGGATTGTTTTTATAAAAACTTTAATTTATCTACGAGTATACATACTATCCTTATAAAAAACATAGTTTATTACAAGAAAACTCCTACTAACGTGCTACAGCTTCAACGCTTTTCGAAATTACTTTTTACAGAGTTATGCAATATATAGTCGTTATTTTTCAATTTGTCGATAGTCCTCTATCTGGTTTAGGGAAAACTCTTTACAGAAATACATGCCACCTGCTATGTTGTTTATACACCTGAAGTTTCAGGATAATTTTTCATGTATTTGTCTAGATGCTTAACAAAACGTCTAAAATCGCAAGTGACGGGTCATTATCAGCCATGCATGCGCTATGCGCTAGTAATGCGAATGGTTTAACAAATTACTCACACTGATATCACTTATGAGTATTTAAAAACTAATTTAGCATTAGGAGTTGAAATCTTCTCATCTACATAATCTCAAAACTACTTGATGTAATTGCTTTCTGTTTTGTATCCAAATGTAACATTTACCTATAAATAGAAATATGATGCCCCAAATAATTTTCGTTAGTGTAGAGAATCATATATTTTCTAATACCTTAACGTCTTCTTTTAGCGATGGTGAGAAAGCAGCGAGATGGACACTTGAATGACCGATATCTCCAAAGCAAAGTTAGATATATGTATAATTTTTTCGCACAATTATTTGAATATTTCACTTTATATGTGTGTTAAGTTTCATAACGAATGTTTATTAATGTCATTGTGCTTATTAATTTTTCTTATATCTCGTGTGTGGGAAAAAGTATTTCATTCAGCCAGAACCGAATCATCGAGAAGATGCGTCTAAAATACAAAGAGCTTGATAGATTTACAACATCCAGGTTTACAAACGTGGACGTTTTGAATTTTGAACACCCTGTTGCACTAAAAATACATATTCCTGTTTTTAGTGCCAGAGTGCACGAGATGATAAGAAAAAAACCTAGAAATTTATCAGTTTCTATTAACAAGAAATGTAGGTATTTAAACAAATATTTTTGACAAAATGCATATGTTTTACTCCATGTATTCCTAAGTATTGCCTGTTCTCAATTTTTAGCTTTCAGAGAAAGAAACTTTTGTGTTTCAGCAAACTTCTGCTTTTAACACGTTGATTGCCATGGTGACTGACACTGAAGCTGAAAAAATTTACAATGTTTTAAATAATTTTTAAGAAAGTATAATCCTGTAATAAAGAAAAGGTAAGTAAATTTTAAATAAATTTTCAGTAATTACTTAAAACAATATATATTTTTTTTTAGTTCTATATCATATTTTAGGCCATCAGTTATCGGTGAATGACGCGTTTTAAACGGAAAGTTCAATGTTATTCTGGCTGACGTGGTACTTAACGGGTTAAACAAAAAATCTTCAAAAATCACATCACTTCCTCTTGCCGAAATTTTCAATACCTTTTGCCCTCTCTGTAATGTAACCTTGGAGAAAGGGATTTTAAGTTAATTAAACAAGATATTTAAATTGACAAAAATTAAAGTATTAAAATAATTAAATTAAGTAAAGTTAAAATCTTAAAAGCAAGAAATCCCTCTGTCCAAATACACATTACGGCGGGGATGTAAAGTGGAGTGGCTTATCTGTGAAAATGAAGTTAATTAGAGTTAAAGGCATCCAAAAATTACTATTTATACAAAATCTAATTGTTGAGATCTGACAAATAAAGAAAAAATAATAATAACTTACTCATCCAACTCTTGTGTGTGTGATTATGGAACGAAATAAATCACCAATATACAGATGCAACCACCAATTATTTATTTAAATATAAACTAATGACACTTGAATTCAGGAATGGGGAAAGGGTGGGGGGGGATCGATGTAATTTCTATTATTGAAGATTTAATAAATCATATTATATTCATATTAATTTGTTAAGATGTATTTATCAACTATTCTACTGTCTTTTCATTTTAATATTTTAGGAGTTTCTAAAAAAGTTCAACAGAAATAATAATCTTTCAGATGTTCAAAGTTCAGAATTAACGTTCAGGATATTATTTAGCACTTATGTTCATTGAGTATCATTGTAACAATTGATTAAGATGATATTTGTAGAATCAACCGTACATTCGAGGATTCATAACAATATTTCACAATGAAGATTATTATTAACTTCGAGATGTGGAGCACTGCAAGATAATAGAGTATCGCTTAAATCACAACAAAATCCATATCATAAAATACTGCTGGTCACAAACTAAAGCACTGAGGTATGCTTTTGAAACGATAGTTAAACAACCATTGGATAAAATACTGTCAGAGTTTTTCAATTAGGATGGACTACTTTGTTGGTTCCATGTAGTGAAATTTCTCATCTGCATGTTTCTGGATCATTGACATCGGCAAAACCAAGTACGAGCAATTTTTATTGAATTCGTAAGTTCGTTGTCGTAGCAGTAATTTCTGAAATAGATTTAATTTAAATTATGATGATATCACGAATATTTCCTGCTCCTTTGCATTGATGAAACTCTTCATAAATATTCCTCCTTCTTCCAGCATATATAAATCTCTCTGCCACCCCGAAGATACCGGGGGAAAAATCCCCGAAGCCCGGTAAAAGAGCGTCCTAGCTTGCTTAATCCATCGCGTCGATTGACGATCTCCAGACAAAATTCACTCTGGAATCTGAAAACGGCACTTGATTTAAATCTGAACGAATCCGGAGAGAGCACAAAAGAAGCGTCTTCTAAGAATTGCAGGATTGCAATATCCTCTGAGCGTCTCTTGAAAGAGACATCGCAGAGAAACACTAAAATGGCGTCGATTCTCATGCATTTCCCGATTAGATAAGCACTTCAAGATCGTACTTTTATCAATGGCGGAAAAACTGTCTCGCGCCAATATTTGAATTAGAAAAACGCAGAAAGATATTAAATTGAATATCTCCTAGATTTATTAACGGATTTTTCTGCAACTTATAACAAAATAAAGAGAAAAATATACTCTATCTATTGATTATAGATTGAGTACACAATATTAAAAATTAAAATATTTTTATTTTCGTTGTATTAAACTTGGAAAGAATTTCAATCTATCGCGATCGCGATGTTTCCGATACGTAAACAAACAAGAACGCAAAACTTTGTTTACACAGATTATTGCAATTGTTTAGTATAATAAATCTTAATGAATGATTGAAAAAGATGGAATTTAAGTTTAAGTGAGAAAAATTATTAAAATATAGAATACATATACTTTGAGGAAACTTTAACGTTCTGAAAATAGTTTTCTAGATTTGAAGTTTAGTTTAAAATGATTAAATGTCAATTTTAGATTGAGGAAGATAAATAATTTATAAAATTAAGGATATTTACTGATAGAGATGTTGCATTTTGTAACACTCTCCAGTACACAAAGTTTAAAATAACAGAATTATAGTATTTTAGTCTATATCCTGTTTTTCCTTTCCGATAACACAATATAAATAATAATCAAAATTACTATTTCCTCCACATAGATTTTCTTAATTGTGTCAGAAGAGTTTAGAACAGTCTTTAAAAATTTTTTAAATAAAATAAATTATTCCATATGTGTTAATTTGAATGACAGATAAGCAGCCCATTATCTAAATCCTTCCTCTTGTCGAAATTTCCAGTACCCCTTAACCTCTCCAACGTACAACGTTTAAAATCACAAAATTGTAGTATTACAGTCTTTGTCCTGTTTGTTAGTTTGTGATAACAAAATATATACTATAATCTAAATTACTATTTCCTTCACATCGATTTTCTTAATTGTCTCTCAACAGCTTCGAACATATTTAATTTTTCAATAAAGTAAAATCTGTGCTAGGTGTTAACCCTAGAAGGACTATAAGGGGTCTTTTGGAATATATGTCGGTTCGAATCACAGTTTATAAAATACGTTATAAAGACTCAAAGAAAAAAAAAGTGGAATAAGGAAGTTAAATAGTTTTAAATAAAAATTCTGGTGCGATGTTTTTAATACAAAACTTCAGTTTCCGACCTTTCTTGTGTTAACACATTCACGACGGTAAACGAGAATTTTCGTTTTCATTCAAAAAATGTTATTGACTAAGGACGTGGCATCTACCCTACAGAAAATGCATTTATATCAAGTTGTCCATGTTTTTTTTTAGATTGTAAGACATTTTATTTACGTATCCAGAACACCAATTTACAAAAGACTTTCAGAACAGAGAGGATCTTCTACTGCTTTAAAAATCAGATTTCATAAAAACTGCCCGTCGATAATGTGTTAATTTGAAGTAATGACAGATAACCACGCATACGTGATATAATGTGCATGTAAATACGTGGGAGAGAGGAGTGGTATAGGTACAGTAAAGGTACAGTCGTGGAAAAAAAAAAGTAAACACTCCCAACTAACTTCTCAACAAATTATCGTAGAAGAAAGTTACTGGAACCGAACGATTGGAAATAAAGTCTACTTTTAAACGATGTATATAAAATTTGCTTAGGGAGCCATATACATATTAAAACGAACCATAACTTTGATTTTTTTCAATTGCAGTACACAATTCTGACAGCATAAATGAACTCTACTCCCTTCAATTAGTCTAAAACAATTTTTTATGCAATTCGTACTATAAGTTTCAGAGAAATTAATTATTTTAAAACGAGCGTATTTTAAGGGCTGTATCACAATTGAAGTTCGGTACTCGATTGTTAACCGAGAGAGCTTCCTTCTTGATCCAGCACCTTAAGCAGTCAATTAAGTCTGTTAGATTACAGGATAGCATAAGAAATTTCAAAATAATTAATCACTTCTATCATAGACGGCCCCTTAAACCATCATTTTGCCGTTTTTTAAGCATAATTTGAAAACTACTTGGAAGAAGAATGTGAAATTTTGGATTTCCATAAAGTGAATAATAAATCTGAATCCATCAAAAAAAAAAAAAAAAAAAAAAAAAATGTAGGTTACAATTCATAATTGTTTTGAATATTAATTGCATAATTCATAATTCATATCAGAAAATTATAAAAATTGCAAATTCAACGTATTTATGTTTGGGTATATTAGTATTATTGCTACACAAAAAATTAGAACACTAGGATCATAATTTCAGAAGTTATAAATAAAAATATGAAAATGTAATTTAACATTAGAAGCACTAAATTTTGAATGTTTATAATTCAAAAACTTATCATTGAACTTACTTGAAATTCTGTGTCTAGGCATAGTTTGAACCAAAGATTTGAAATATCTCGTTAAAATTGGGTATTTCCATTGAAAAAAAATGAAGTTTGGATTCGTTTTAATATGTAGATGGCTCCCTAAGAAAATTTTATAAACATCATTTAAAAGTGGACTTCATTTCCAATCGTTCGGTACCAGTAACTTTCTTCTACAATAATTTGTTGAGGAGTTAGTCGGGGGTGTTTATTTTTTTTTTTTTCCACGACTGTACTTTTCCGTTATACGGACACCATTATCGTCAAGCTTACGCTTGGCGATAATGGTGTCCGTAATAGTTGGTGAAAAATGAAAATCGCATGAATTGGAACATTTGAAAAATAAAAGAAAAAATATTGTCGATAGTAAAGTGAGCATTTTGAATATATAACATTTGAAAATTACAGACTTTTACGATCTAGGGCATGTCTATACGAATATATGTATATGGTGTATGGTATATGATGTGCATATATGCATGGTATATATGTATATGGTATATGATGGAATATTACGAACTATGACATTACATCGCAAAGTTTACAATAAAAATCATTTTCACGATCAGGGTTGAAATAATTGGAGCTTTAGCATACATATTGGCATGGTGTCCGTATAACGGAAAAGTACCAAAGTAAAATAATTTCTCCTTTTTATTTATTTATTTATTTTACTTTTGAAATTATTCTTGTTAATGAAGTCTATCATAGAAAGCATATTAATTTTCTGCAACATGCTGTTTATGAATATAAAAAAATGCTTTTTTAAATAGTTATTTTGCTTTTTTTGTATGTAGAAAAAAATGATTAACCTTTTATATTCTAATACTGCTATGCATGTGACTAGAACACAAAGAAACAAACTCCTGATTTCGATAGGAATTTTTTGTTTAGTCTAACGTAAAACTAATACAAGTTAGCAAATACACCATTTTATTTAAAACTCAGTAAAAGTGTAACCAATTTACTAATCAACAAATTTTTAAATATAAACTGTTTCTGTCCATGGCGTCTTTGTGTTTACTGCAATTTTGATAGCTTAGTGAAGTTATTCTTTCGCTGCGCCAGAGAGAGCTACTTTTGCACCAATAGTAAGCCCCTGACTCACTATTCATTCTGATAAAAAATTGAAAAAATAAATTGTATACAAAAGCTTAGAATCACAATTGTACTTATTTCAAATAAATAAAACATAAAAATAAAATTTGGTGTATGCTTCAGTTGTAGGCCTTATTGGTACAATTTGATAAACAGCGATCCAGAAGCTGGCCGCTCTCGAAAACAAATAGCTCTCGAAAACAAATGACTTAGCGTATAGTAGAGTACATTAGCGACAGTTAATTCCAAAATAATGTATAATATGAACAAAACAATATTTTAAATAAAAACGTATTTGTGAAAATAATTTGTAAGGAAGCGCGAAAAAAATCGGTTTTTTAAACACCAAAGAAAGTAAATTTCCGCACTAATTTAAAAAAAAAAAAAAAAAAAAAAAAAAAAAAAAAAAGAACTTTTATTTGTTTTACAGAAATTCGTTTGCTGCTCGTTTATAAACTTCCAAAAATTAGTGCTCTTTTACTGGTATTTGACCAGCTAACTACAGCTGCATTTACATTACATAACAAAGCTATTTTTTATTAATGTAATATCACAAGAAAATTATTATCTGATAATAGAGATAGTAATGTTTCTTACAGTTCCACGCAATTACTGTGTGAATAAAATTGTTTGCGAGAGTTATATCTAAACCTTATAATAAATGCATATGCATGAATTAAAAATTATTTTACATCTACATTTTCAGTTAATGTATATACTCACGTATAAGGCAAACAATTAATAACAAAAAATAGATAAACTAAAACAACAGGTAAAAATAAAGTGGGCGGGTTAGCTTATACGTGAGACAAAAAAACAACAACTAGAGAACAGGAAATTTGCTTATTCTGAATTTAGTGCCGCCCCCAGCATTTCCGTTACTTCATTTTTTTCTGATGGACTGATGGCTTCTATTATTATGAAACAGCCATTTTAAATGAAGCCATTTTTAGGTGAAGATGAAAGAGTAAAAAGTTAAAATCAGTAAAAAGTTAGAACTCTTATTTTCTGGTCAGAATGGGGAGGAAAAATGGCCATAATTTTTTTTTTTTTTTTTTTTTTTTTTTACGGTTGCTCTTTTATCTTCACCTAGCACTTCATTTATAATGGCTGTTTCATAATAATAGAAGCCACCAGTCCATCAGAAGAAAATAACTCGGTTAAGCGGGACTCTACTGCAGTACAATACATATTTCAACTTTAAGACTTAAAGCATACGTTTTATTTTATGTAAAATGACGTCATTCGCATCCGCTTAAGAATTCCACATTTACGATCTACTCTTAAACATCTACAATAAAACATGCATAGCACATCACTATCGCGAAATAATGCACAAATGCAGCAAAAAGATTCAGTCATTCAAGAAAGTAGAAAAAAAAAGCGGCTATCTAATGATTCATAGATACTTACAATTAAATATAGTGTATAATAGCTCCATTGTTTTAACAGAAATCATTTGTTTATATTTTTTTCAAAATAGCACGTATTTTAATTACATTTTCTTTCGGTTGTTACGAGAAAATGGCAACAAAAATATATAAGTACTATTTTAAAACTATTTTTCCTTTACTTTCTACAGAAATGGAGAACTACCATTGCCAATATTAAGCAAATAGCTCCAAAAACTACAAAAAAATTAACATTTATAAAATAAATGGAGATACAGTTTTCAAACAAAATGCATTTAAATGAACTTTTTTTTTTCAATACGATTGTATAAAAATTGAAAATATGCGTTGCTTAGAATTTTAAAAAATTGCTAAAGTGTATTAAATCGTAATGCTTTGTTTTACGGCTAGCTTCTGTAAGGTAACGTTATTTTTGGACACAAAATAAGCTGGGAGAAAGAAATAGCATACCGTACCGGAGGCTAAAAAAAAAAAAAAAACTAGAAAACAGGAATTCTGCTTTTTCAGAATTTAGTGTTATCCCGATGAAAAAAAATATGGAACAGATGCTTTATATTCTCGCGCCGCCATTTTGGATTTCTTCTTGCCGTGAAAACCTCTTTTCCGCCAAGTAGTAAATGTCGCGAAGCAGCGATTTATGCGCATGCTAGGCTTAACGAAAATAAAATGTAAATAATATAAACCTCGGTGTTGCCTTATCGATAAAGATCGCTAATAAATCCAAGATGGCGGCCGCGGGAATATACAACTTCTAAGCCAAAAATATATGTATAGATAAATAGTGCAAGACATATTTCAATTTTAAGACTTAAAGCACACACTTTTATTGTATGTAAAATGACGTCATTTGCATCCGCTTAAGAATTCCACATTTACGAACCACTCTTAAACAACTACAGTAAGGTATGCATAGGATGTCACTATCGCAAAATAATACACAAATGCAGCAAAAAGATGCCGTCATTAAAGAAACTCGACAAAAAAAGGCTATCTAATGATTCATAGGCCTTCATTTGTTTGTGACATTAACTTAAAATTAAATATAGTTTATAATAGTTCCATGTTTTAACAGAAATTATTCTGTTATATTTTTTCAAACTAGCACGTATTTTAATTACATTTTCTTTCGGTTGGAATACTTGAGTTGCCAAAATTAAACAAATGGTGCTGAAAACTACAAAAAAATTAATATTTCAAAAATAAATGGCAATACAGTTTTCAAACAAATTACATTTAAAAGTACTTTTTCACCAATACGACGTTATAAAACTTGAAAATGTGCAGTGTTTAGAAATTGCTATAGAGTATTATAACTACTGCTTTTTTTTTTTTTTTTTTTTTTTTTTTTTTACGGCTAGCTTCAGCAAGGTAACGTTATGTTTTGGAGACGGCACAAAATAAGCTGGAAGAAAGAAATAGCATACCGTACCGGAGGCTAAAAAAAAAAAAAAAAAAAAAAAACATACGGAATTAAAGATGATTATTTACATTCAGTGTAACTAATCGAAAGCTAATTGAAATTGCTTAAGAACTCTTATTTCAGAATATTGCATACAACAAGTGAACAAAATATATTACATAATTACCTAAATATTTTATGGAATTTGACAGGTCTGCATCTGCATCTTATCTCACCAACCTCTACAGAAGTATACAACAATAAAGACTATTACAACCATAAAATATTTAAAATCATTATATATAAAAAAATAAAAAACACTAACCTTATTGTGTTTGTTATACCTTATTAACCTTATTGTTTCGGAAAACTGCAGGGCTTCATAGTAAAGTAGCTGTCTCAATGAGACGGCTTAAAAGAACACAATACCAAAAAAAAAAAAAAAAAAAAAAAAAAAAAGCAATTTAACTAATTACAACGACCATTTGGAAAATGATTTTTTCAAAGACTAAAATTTAAGACCTAAAAAAATCGCACGGAGTTGATCATTCATTACGTACGCCATGAATTAAACATTAATAGTGTTATTACACATAAAAATTCCAAGTGACAGAAATCGCCTGCGACTCGTATTTGGTGTGAAATATTTATATGTATTCATTCCTGTCCTATTTATCTTTTTTGTTATTTTTAATTGACTTATTCCATTTTTTTTTTGTATGTGAAAATCTTACAAATTAAAATTAACTCTTTGGCAGAAACTGTTATTCATTTTCTTTCATTTTCATTAGTTATTATCCACCTGAAACTTGCGTATTATGCAAGCATTTCATTGGCTGTTCGGGAAAAGGCTTTTCCGTCGTCAGATTTCCAAGAAATCGGATGACACATTTTAAATGAAATTTCATGCTTAAACTTCTAAACATCCCACAATATTACTTTTTACATCGTCGTGTAGAGAAAAAAATGTACTTTTAAATGCAATTTGTTTGAAAGCTGTATCTCAATTTATTTCTGAGTTATTAATTTTTTTTTTGTAGTTTTTATTACTTTTTTGTCATAGTGGCAACACTCTGTTGTCCATCTCTGTTGAAACTAAAGGGAAATACAGATTACTGTATAGACCAATCACAAAACGAATAAAATGCGGATTAAACCAATAAAAACCTTCAGATATGCTTTTCATTTCCTACCCTGACGAAAACAATAACCATTTTTCCAAATGGTTAAAAAAGCAATTTGACAAATTACAACGACCATTTGGAAAATGATTTTTTCAAAGACTAAAATTTAATACATAAAAAATCGCACGGATTAGATCATACATTACGTACGCCATGAATTAAACATTAATAGTGTTATTACACGTAAAAATTGCAAGCCACAAAATCGCCTGCGACTCGTCAGATTTCCTGAAACTTACGTATTATCCACCTGAAACTTACGTATTATCCAAGCATTTCATTGGCTGTTCGGGAAAAGGCTTTTCCATTGTCAGATTTCAAAGAAATCTGACGACCCATTTTAAATAAAATTTCATTCTTAAACTTCTAATCATCCCACAATATTACTTTTTACACCGTCGTATAGAGAAAAAAAATGCACTTTTAAATGCAATTTGTTTGAAAGCTGTATCTCAATTTGTTTCTGAGTTATTAATTTTTTTTTGTAGTTTTTATTACTTTTTTGTCATAGTGGCAACAGAATTATCCTTTCCCCCCCTTTATCCTTAACCAGTGAACCCCCAAAACTAATCAGGGAAGTTCCTTAACATAATAAACCGGTATACCAAATTCGGAGCAAATCGAATCATTCTGCATGAAAAATCCATTTATCTGAATTAAAAGGGGTGGACTAACAATCCTTTTCCCCCTCTATCCTTAACCAATGAACCCGCAAAACTAATCAGGGAAGTTCCTTAACACAATAAACCGGTATACCAAATTCGGAGCAAATCGAATGATTCTGCATGAAAAACCTATTTATCTGAATTAAGGGGCTGGACTAACCCCCCCCCCCCTTTATCCTTAACCAATGAACTCCCAAAACTAATCAGGAAAGCGCCTTATCACAATGAACCTAGAAAAAATTTTTGAAGCAAATCGGATGTTTCTATCAAGAGTTATCGCGTTACGTACATACATACATACATACATACATATATACATACATGCATACATACATACGTACATACATACAGAACGGGCGGGCACATTAGCTCTTAGGCTTTGGTAGCCTGTGAGGTAAAAAAAGAAAAGTGCCCAGCTAAACTGATGGCATTGAGCTCACAGGCTATTCACACTAATTGTATATTATACTTTTATTTTAAAGAATAATGCCCCTAAAAAAAATAAGTGAAGGGGAATTAGCCCCCGTTTCCCCCCTTTATTCTTAATCAGTGAATCTCCAAACCTAATCAGGGAAGCACCTCATCATAATAAACCTTTATACCAAATTTGGATCAAATCCAATAATCCTGCAAAAAAAAAAAAAAAAAAAAAAAAAAAAAAAAAAAAAAAAAAAAAACATTTATCTAAATTAAGGGGGTGGACTGGCCCCCCTTTATCCTTAACCAATGAATCCCCAAAACGAATCAGGGAAGCTCCTTAACATAATAAACCGGTATACCAAATTTGGAGAAAGCTAATAATTCTGCATGGAAAACCCGTTTATATAAATTAAGGGGGGGACTAGCCCCCCTTCCCCCTTTATCTTTAACCAATCAACCCCCAAAACTAATCAGGGACGTTCCTTAACATAATAAACCGGTATAGCAACTTCGGAGCAAATCGAATCATTCTGCATGAAAAACCCATTTATCTGAATTAAAAGGGGTGGACTAACCCCCTTTTCCCCCTTTATCCTTAACCAATGAACCCTCAAAACTAATCAGGGAAGTTCCTTAACATAATAAACCGGTATACCAAATTCGGAGCAAATCGAATGATTCTGCATGAAAAACCCATTTATCTGAATTAAGGAGTTGGACTAACCCCGTTTTCCCCCCCTTTATCCTTAACCAATGAACTCCCAAAACTAATCAGGAAAGCGCCTTATCACAATGAACCTAAAAAAAAAAATTTGAAACAAATCGGATGTTTCTATCAAGAGTTATCGCGTTACGTACATACATACATACATACATACATACGTACATACATACAGAACGGACGGGCACATTAGCTCTCAGGCTTTGATAGCCTGTGAGCTAAAAATCAGTAAAATAGATACAGTGTTCAAATAAATTCCACTTGCAAAAGACTTTTTTCGAATTCGATGACATAAAAATTCAAATTGTGTAATCATTAGAAGTTAAAACCCTTACTTGTTCGATGTCACCTCAACAGGACATTGGTACATAGTCGTAACGGCCGTATATAAGGCTCCTACAATCTGGGCTGATTCACGCCGCCCTGTAATTGACGGTAGGAGAAGAATCATTGGCCACGACGCGTTGGCAACTGTCGGTGATTGGTCTAAGATGGAAACAAAACACTTGATCACAGAGTAAAGAGAAAGAATATAAATGAAGTATGGTGTCTGGTCGTGACGCCGAAAATAAAATCCTAAAATCGGTTAGATTCAGCCAAAACATAACAACGTCTTTTGATGCGCCTGTCAATTCAAACCTGTATTTCTTTGCTTTCGCTTTTACCGTTGGAAATTTTTATCGTTTAAAATGCTTAAACATAAGCTAGTCACTTTCTCATTTAGAGAAACGCACGGTGACGTCAAAGAATTCGGTCACAATTCCTCGTGTTTGCTTTGTTTGGGCCGAATGATGGCATTCAAATTGGAGCGATATCTTAACTGGTGGAGTAACACTGACTTTTGAATAATAGTTCACTAAAAATGCACCAAATACTCCGCCTCCTTTCCTTTTTCTTTTGTTTGAGATATATAGCATTACAGGTACTTTATGCTTAAGCGGATAAAACCAATTTTCTTTGTGCTTTTCACGATTTTTTTTCGTCTTTTTTTTTTAGTATCTAGATTTTACTAAATAACAATAATATTGTTTAAATATATATTTATGCTGCACAAAATTAGCATCCGCACAGGCAAAAATTAATTTTACACTTAAAATATAACCTTTCAAAGTCATATCTAGCATGAAAAATGTAACCTCTGTTACTGGACAGTATTTTCTTAATTTATGGTACAAATATTTCAGCAAAACATATAACTTTTATGCATTACTTTAGCAAAAATGTCCTTTAGTTCAAAATAATACTTTTAGAAAGATGAATAATAAATAATAAAATTTAATTACATTACATGTGTTATTTTTTCTCGTTTATAAAAAAAAAAAGTTAAAGTTCATAATTACCACTTAGTTTATTTTTAAAGATATTTTTTTAATTGTATTAAAAGTACATAAAATATTCTTTATTTTAAATGCATTTGGTTTATTATCAATTTACAATTATTAAAAAGAAAAAAGAAAAATTCTTCAAGTAACAGCGATTACAAAAATTTACAAGATGTAAGGGGAGACTTGTAAAATAATCTGCCATCTTTCTGTATTAAAGTCGGCATAGGCAAAATTTTTTGGATCTGTTTGAACTGTATGTATGCGATATCTTTGTCATCTACTTTAAAAAATAGATGATTATCATCACAAGCTTTCAAAAACATAACTTGCACGTCACCATCTTCTTCTAAATCATCTTTTGTAACGTCTATGTAGTAATACTTCGTTTATCTCTTTTTTTTTCAGTTACAAATTCTACTAGTTTGTATGTTCCGTTAATTATTTTATCTGGCGTTATTTCTGTAATTTCATTTTCTTCAGCAGTGGATTCAAGAACTTGAAATTTTTTCTTCTTAGGAGACATTTTTACATCTGGAAAATACCACAAATAAATAATTCTTACTACTGCCAAAATAAATGAAAATAAGTAATAATAATAATGATAAGTCAATTTAGCACAATGAATAAATACATATGTATTGTTACCACAAAAAATGTATATTCTGGGATGAAATGTAACCTCTGTTATTTACATGAAACATCTGTTACCAAACCGTAACACTGGTTACTTGTAACAGAGGTTACATTTAAGGAAAGACAATGTTTTTGTTAAATAATAATATTCTAAAAATAACTATTTTATTTATATAAACTTATTTTACTTGGCGTTTTGTGATTTAAAGAGAAATTTAATTTTTAAAGCAATATTTAAAACTAAAATTGGAGTAACAGAAGTTACATAGAGAAAACACACTCACATTAGAACTTGATAATGCTGCTCTATATTCTAAATGTGTGGCAGACAAAGTAACAACGGCATTTGACTTCTATTCTAGAAAGTTCTTTGAGCAATACGGAATAGTAGCGCCCTTTGTTGTACAAAAATCTTATCATTTATTTTTCTAAATATAAATAAAGTAACAGAGGTTTCAATTTCGTGGACAAATGTTAAATTAAACTCATGCACTTACAAAACACATATCTTAATTCGTTAGTACAAAATTATTAAACTACTATATCTGTTAATTAAATAAAAACAGATAAATATTGTGTTGTTCATAATATTTAGAATTGTAGTCTGCTTAAAAGTTTCTCTCTAGTTAGTGGGACAGCTAATTTTCATAGTTAAGAATGGATAAAGTGAATAAATTGTACAATAAACACAATAACATTGGTGAGAGTACATTTTAGAGCAGTTAAGAATACATTTTTCGAATAAAAAAATTGGATGTTTTTTATATATTAGATGAAAAAAAAATAATGTTTTGGACATGAGATGCACATGTATTTTTTGGTTTCACCCAGGTACACTCTAAATAAAAAGGAGTGACTATTCACTCGGGAGGAGTGTATAGTCACTCTATCGCAGAGTCAAAATATGCCCAACCTTTTTAGAGTGACTATTCACTCTAAGCAAAAGTGAAAATTTTGACTCTCTGAAAGAGTGAATAGTCACTCCTGGGAAGCGAGTATTCACTCTTAACAGGGGTAGATAATCACTTTTTCGGAGGAGTGACTATTCACTCTTGCTAAAGGAGTGCGGTTTTTCACCCCTGGTAGAAGTGAATAGTCACTCTTTCATAGGAGTGAATGTTCATTTTTTATGTAGTCGATTCTTTTTTTTTTTTTTTTTTTGCTTTTATGGTCATTTTAAAAGAATCACATCTTTTACAGCATGCAATGAAAATAGATACAAGCGTGGTAAAGATTGGAATAAAATACTTTATTAACAATATTTATTTATTCATAGTTTGTAACACTAATTGAACTTTTAAGGAACAATTCAGTTAAAGTTACATACGAATTTAAATTAGATTACTGATAGAAATAAACTAAAATATTTTAATTCCATTCTTATCCTTTGTGCTTGCTTTTATTGCATGCCCTATAAAGATATTACTTTTAAAGTTTTATTGATAATTTTTTGTGGATGCTATATGTTTAACAATGTTTAATTTGATTTAAATTTTTGTTTTAAATAAAAAATCGTACTTTTTCCTTAAATTATTGTTATTTTTGCAAAGTCCTATTGTTCTAAAATATTTTTAATTTTTTCCATTTAAAAAACAATGCTTATAAACAATTCACATATTTTTTAAATAAGTTCTAAGCATGATTTAAATATTAAGAATGTATATATATATATATATATATATATATATTATCCACTGTCACTTGCTTTTGTTTTATTTAATATGAGCATGGTGTCTAAATTTTAAGTTCTCTGGAATATGTATATATTTTTCTTTTAAACATATCCCTTAACTTAATCATGATTTCTAATTTTCGTCCGTTATTGCTGAAAAATGGAAGCCATATTTAATTTAAATTTTTTATTCGCGTAGATATTGTATTTTGTGAATATGAGAAAAATAGATTTTATATGTTTTATAGGAAAAGATTGACCTCGGAAATCAAAACAAGTTGGAAATTGCTCGTCAAACGTGGCAAATGAAATGCGTTCGTACTATAACTAATTTTATAAATATTTTTTGCACCGCATATTGTACTGAATGTATATTTTAGTGAACTTTATAAGTGCATATCAATTTCGTTCTGTTCGAAAGATTGTAACATCATTAAAATGCACTTGAAATAATTTTTTCCCCATTGACCTTATTGTAGCGGAAAGATTTTGACTGTCCCTGTAATTAAACTGTACATCCGATTTTCATAAAATTTGAAACGACTCGACAAAATTTTGCAACAATTATATTGGGTAGATGTGCCAGTGATGGACACCCTTAAGGAATTTCTTTTAAAATTATTTTTTTATTAATATGTAGTTATAATTATTATATCCCTGTTTTTCAATATTATATTAATCTATCAACAATATTTAACCATTCTTATAGTCTCATTTCCCAATACGAATCGATATTTAATTTTAAATAACAGAAATATATCAAAACACCCAAAGGCCCAGTAATGGACACCCTCTGTTCCAGTAATGGACACCCCATAAAAAGTAATAAATGTAATTGTTTTATGACTGTATTTAGAACCAGAATTTAATGAATACATACTAATGAAACAAAATAATTATTTTCAAATAAATTTAACAATAAGGATATCAGTAATTAATAAAATAATTGTGGTAATCATTTACTTTTGCATCAATTATTGTAATTACCAGAAGATCAATGTTTTAATTATTTTAGATGGATAGTTTAAAATACTAAATATCAGGCAATTACAGCTATCAAATTATTTAAACAGTGGGGGATTTCAAAAGGTAATAATAATAAAAAAAGTTTTGGAATGTTAGTGTTTAGTTTTGTCTCGCTATTTTTAACAATTAATCTTCCAGAGACTACTTGTTATATCATTTATAATAATTAATATTACAAATATGAAAGAATGATATTGTGAGTTGAATATTTTAAATGCTAAGTAAAATAATTTCAAAATAGAACTGTAGAACTGATGTTTGAGGCTACTGATCTGCAGATTTACTAGTTTCATATGTGCATAAAAAAAAGAATAAAATATTGAAATTTTATTAATCACATAAAATACCTTAAAAGTAGCTATTTATAAAAGTTTTGGCGGAAAATGACTAATTAACCATTCCAGTAATGGACACCCCCACTTAAAACCTTAAAAATAAATGAAATTTTGTAAATGACCGTTAGTATAAAAAAGTCTAAGTTTTCTATTCAAACTACTCAAACAAAAGCATTCAAAATTTTCAAGAAAATAAATAATATATAAATTAATTAAACGAAGCCAGCTCTTAGCCTCTTCATTAAGATTTTCACAGAAAAACAGCAAAACTTTGAAACAATTTTTTCTGCTTCCTAATTGGTTTGATTAAAAGTGTCAACAATAACCCAGTTTTATACAACATGCAAGGAGAAATTATAAAAAAAATAATTAAAGTTAAATATTTATTAGTTATTTTTTTATGAGCCAAAAACATCAAGGGGTGTCCATTACTAGAAGGGTGTCCATTACTGGCACGTCTACCCTATTTAAAATTTCAGACCATAACATCATTAAAATGCACTTGAAATATTTTCTTCCCATTGGCCGTAATGTAACGGAAAATTTTGACTGTCCCTGTAATTAAACTATGCATCCGATTTTCATAAAATTTGAAATGACGCGACAGAATTATGCAACAATTATATATTTTAAATTCCAAACGATTCGGTTGGTTAGTTTTTGCGCTGGTGTGTGCGGGCAGACGGACAGGCAGACGGACTGAACGACGACTATAGGTACTACGTATTTATATAGCTACAAACGCACCTAAAAATCGACTTTTACTTTTTTATATCTTTAAATAGTTTAAACTTTTGTCTTTCCAACGACGTGTCACACATGTTTATATATAAAAAAATAAGTGTTGAAATTATTCATTCTTTCTAAGAGTACTTCACAGCTTAATGGCAATTTAAATCTTTAATTGACTTCTTCTCAAAACTTGAATTTTTCCTGTTTATTTTCCTTTTTTAGGTGCGTTCATAATTATATAAATACGTAGCACCTATGTATAGTGGTCGTTCAGTCCATCTGTCCCAGTTTTGATTTCAGGGGGTGGCCCGGGGGGACATCCCCCCGCAATGAGATGTCTCCCCGGAAGATATGAGATTTTGTGTTTTCAATAGTCAAAAAGTGCAATCCCCCCCCCCTCCCGGAGCCACATAAATACCTCCCGGAGAAAAGTGTCTGAATTCAACACTGCGTCCGCATATAACAGAGCAAAAACTACCCAACCGAATGGTCTGAAATTTTAAATATATAATTGTTGTAAGCTTTTGTCGAGTCATTTCAAATTTTATGAAAATCGGATGTATAATTTAATTACAGAGACATTCAAAAGTTTTCTGTTACATTACGGCCAATGGGAAAAAATATTGCAAGTGCATTTTAATAACGTTACAGCCTTCAGAATGATCTTAAATTTTACATATATAATTCTTGTAAAATTTTGTAGACTTATTTCAAATTTCAGGAAAATCGGATGCATAGTTTAATTACAGGGACAGTCAAAATTTTTCCGTTACATGACGGTCAATGGAAAAAATATATATATTTCAAGTGCATTTTAATGATGTTACAGCCTTTCAGAACAGAATGAAATGGATATGCACTTATGTATTGCACTAAAATATATATTCATTACAATATGCGGTGCAAAAAATACTTCTAAAACTAGTTATAGTACGAACGCACATTTTTTGCTACGTTTGACGAGCAATTTACAATTTGTTTCAATATCTATTAAACTTAAGAACTCAGATTTTTTTTAATACTTATATTATGCTATATTGTATACTTTAGCACAGAGATTAAATGATTTGTTGAGGGTTATTTATTTTAGGCAGTGAAATCTTACCAAAAATGCTAATTTAAAAATGACTTTCAATAAATAATTAATAATTTGTTGTGAGTTTCACTTAGAACGAAAATGGTCTGTTAAAATACGTAAAGCATGTTATTCGAACTACTCTAAAAAATCTAGACCTCTATCTTTCACCATTTCTGAGAAAAATGTACATAAAGATGGTGAATTTAACATGGCGGAGATACGGCTTTCCCGGTCCCCTTAAAACAATTACATTTCAGACCGCTACATGAAGAGATTTCACAATCACTTTTGAATATTCGACGATCAATCTTTTCCTATACAACATACAACTATAGCTCATATTATTAACATTCCACATATCTACACGGATAAATGCTTAAAATTAAATAAGACTTACCTTTATTTTATGTATTCCATAAAGAATAATATCCTAATCTGTTAATCTTAAAATGGCGGGCGAAAAAGTGTTCATTTTTATTATCTTGTAAGCGTGTCGTCGCCTTGCTGCTCTGATTGGTTAATAAGCAATGCATACGTAAGTCACACTTTTAGGAGTGAGACATTTCACTCCTTTCTAGAGAGTGGAAAATTCCACTCTTTAAGGAGTGTATTTTTAAAAAAATTCACTCCAAAAAGAGTAAAAATGCCTGTCAATCTTTAAAATAGTGAACTTTTCACTCCTCCCAATTTTAGAGTGTACGTTCAAAGACAAATTTTACGCATTATTGCTTAGGTAAATATAAAATTAAGTAATGTTCAAATATTCTAAAAATTGTACTGAATGTTCTAAATAATGATTTGGAATCATTATGATTCAATGGTAAAATAAATAAATTTTGGAGGCGGATGGGTAAGTCGTAAAATTATCTCTCAATACTATTTGATATGTAATTAATTTAATTCTGTTACATTAAATATTCAACAGAAAAAAAGAAGAAGAATACTTACATAAAAAATGTAAATTTTGCTGATTCGAATAAAAGGTGTATTTTCAAAAATCATAATGAGGCAAATATGATATTTGGCAGAACGTACGACAAGGGACTGGGCGCATGCAAACGAGATATTTTATAAAATTTCATCAGCGAGCTGGTGTTTTCGATTGACTGAATTAAATTCTAAACGAGTACTTCGGCTAATTTCAAAAATATATGTCAGCATAAAGCTGTATCAGGTGCTCCTCAGCTGTACATAATAAAACCAAAAAAACACACCTTCAAGAAAATTTTCAAAAGGTGCCCTACCCCTTACCTTATCCTCTGCCCAATATCATATTAGCCTCATTTTATTTTTTGAAAATACATCTTTTGTTCGTATTAGCAAAAGTCACTTTTTTTTTTACATTCTGTTGAATATTTAAAATGTAGCACAAATAATTTAATTGTGTATCAAACTGTATTGAGATTTTATTTTACAATTTACCTCGTCCCCTTACCTACATCTCAAAATAAAAAACAGCATTTTGTTCATTCCATTGTTCCGTATGTTCAATCCATTTCGATTCACCAAGGTAAAATTTGCGTAAAAATTGTCTGAATCGTCATTTTGAACATACCTAAGCAAAAAGTATCTGTAATTCTAAGTATCTGGAACAAAAGAAAAAGGAAAAGGGCCGAGTTTCTGCTGCATTTTTAGTGAACTGTTATTCAAAAACCAGTTAAGTCTCGCTGACAAAATTTACAACTGATCTTTACATTACAAAGACGTTTATTATCCTAAATTTTCAGAATTTTTTGCTCCGTCCCTTTCTGATATATTAATTAGAAAAATTGCCGAAATCAGACTTAAAGCAGTTTTTTATGAGTTTCCAAAAAAGAAAAAAAAAAAAAAGAATAAGTTTTCAGGATTGAACTTTGTAAAAAGAAGTAGTCCTATAAGAGGTCTGTATCAGAAAAAAATATTTAAAGTGAGTCTGATCTCCTTTATAAAAAGTATGTAAAAAATGTAAAAAGAATTAGTCCTGTAAAAGATCTGTGACAGAAAAAATATTTAAGGTGAGTCTGATCTGCTTTATAAAAAATAATGGCAGCGTAATGTCATGTTTGACCTTTTATTTCTCCGTTTTTAAAACATGTTTTTTCCTACATCCTTAAGTCAAATGAAAATTTTATAAAAACATAAATTGTACACAATTTTATGCTGAATATTTTGGTTTTTCATTCATTTGATACGCATAACAATAAAGCAGTTACAGAATTTTCCGTAAAGCACGTTTTTCGCCCAAACATGGCTGTATAGCTTATTAAAAATGGCCACCACCAAAAAACTATATGATAAAAAAAAATTTAATCATGTTTTTAAAGTCAGAAAACTATGAAGAAAACTTGCTTAAAAGGTTAGGAAAATAAAAAATTTCGAGCGACACTACCTGGTTGATTTGAAATGAATTGACCCGTAAGTAGATAGTTTGACGGATGTATTTATTTGTAAACATGATCTTTTCTTTATGGCTCGTCTTAGGTAACAGGAATAACCCGATCGAAACCAGCACCTCTTACCAGAATTATATTCGGTTTGGACCACTTTTTTTAAATTCACCATTTTCACTTGTATTTTGTTAACATGTGCAAGATAAATATAAAACAGAATTATTTTTTTAATTTTGTGATGCAAATTGAATATAAAAAAGGTCGTTTGTGGCAGCACTGTGAATATTCACTGAATACAATAACAATCTTGTGCCGAATCATACATAAAAAGCTACCGTACGATAATGGTTAAAAAATTGAAGTAACTTATTATCAGATTTTTTCTACGGTAATAATGATGTTAGCTTTAATCATAAAAAAATGTTTTTGCTTTCTTAGCTAGCAATAGTGATATATTGATTGCAAGATATTTAGATATTACGCAATAAGTGCTTTAATGGTTGAAAGTAAGTGTTTCAGCGCGGAAGAAAAAACGTTCTGATAAGTGCTGAATCGCATTTTTGTGATACCTTTTCGGGTCCACCTTAAAGATTTTTTTTTTTTTTTTTTTTTCCTTATCAGTTATTTGTTTTACAATTCAGAATTTTACCGTACAAAACAACTGAAACAAAATGAATGAAATATTATTAAAAAATATTAAACTATTATAAATCCCCATGCCACTAATTATATATTTTACATTTAAGTCTATAAAGTTAATCATTAATTCACATTTCGAAAATCACTTTGCTTAAAATAAAATAAAAAATATCTTTGCTGTTTAAAAACCGAAACAAAGTTAAAGAAGCTATCTTGTTAATTATAAGTATTATTTTTTTCGCTTTAAAGTACTTCCTAATGTTCATAAACCCGCAAGATTCTAGAACAATCTATCTTTCTGCTTTTAATTATAGCAGCTCAAGGCAGTTATTTTCTTTAATTAGTGTTGTGTCATGGGATCTTTAACCCGTTTTAACATTTTAACACTGTTTTCGCAATTAGTATTTTAATAAACAGTTTCCGCTGTTAAGTTATCCCGTTCTTCAAGTGCGTTTACAAATAAATTCATTTGTAGTAAGATTTTCTTGTATGTGAATGAAAATTCATATTGAAAAATTTAATTAGATGTTTAGCGTGTTTAGTTATTCAGCAAATAATATTTAAACCATTTGTGCTTGAATTTTTGTTTTCTTAAATTTGTTGTTAAAATCATTTAAATGTTACAAAATGAATTGGAAAAATACTATTAAAAAAACCGCTATTTTTTTTTTTTTTTTTTTTTTTTGGTAAAATGTAAACGTACTAAATATGGGAATATCAGTGGTGAAAAATTGGCGCTGAGGTGGAGCCTACTGACACCACTAAATTTTAGTAGTGTTTTTCGGCTTATCTTATGACAGAATTTCTGAGTTTTCATTAAGGTGAAGAATATTATAATAAATTAGTGGTGTCAATAGGCTCCACCTCTGCGCCAATTTTCCACTCCTGGAATATGAATAATATTTGTAATAATATAATACGCATAATTGTATGTCTTGTCTAAATTTATATATAACAAGCTTTTGAATTGTATATTATATACTAAAATTAGTATTTTTATCAACTGCTGAAAAATTATATTTATTTCTTTACAGAGACTAATAACGTTATAAATATTAGTAATAATAAACTAAGAGTAATCGTATTTGAAACTTAAAAACAATTTATTTCATAGTCATTTTGAAAAGGACTTTACATAAATAACTTTCCACTAAATGGCTAATAAAAATATGTACCCATTCGTGCCTTGCACCTGTATTCTGTGCGTTACAAAAATTCATAAAAAATAGGCTTGAATATATAATTTCCCAATTAAAAAATATGTATTTCAAAAAGTTTACAAGCTAAGATTATGACTTATTTATTTGGATCTTTGGTTGAAAAAACACAAATAAACTAGCTTTTTACATTTCACCATCTTGACAAACGAAAAATCTACAATTTCCGAAAAAGCCTTCATTTAAGCAATTAAATATCCATCTTATGCTGTCATCTTTCGGTAGCAGATAAAGATATTTATAGATAATTATTTGATGAAATTTTTATGCTATAAAGAAAAAGAAATTTATACAAATTTATTAAAATTCGAAGCGTCCCAAAAATGGGACGCTAGGCGTAAATGGATTAAATAAAACATTTTAATGTGTGAATACTAATTTCTGCTCTTTTTTCTTTAACTGTTACATGTTTCTATGTTTCAACTTTTTGGCAAAAAATTTTTTTGAAAAAGAAAATGATAAGCTTCATAATATGTAATTGAATCGTAACTAAATAAAATTTTTACTATGACATTTGACATTTGAAGTCCACCGAAGTGGAGACTGCTTTGGGGCCTATAGCTACAATGGCTGTCGCCTCGAATGATTCTTATTATACATAGAAACCACAAAAAATCACAACAATTTTTATTTAGATTACATTACATATATTTATATAACTACAAAGGGACAGTTACAATTACATCCATGTCTTACCCAGGGAATCGAACCCGGGCCCTCGGGGTGACAGCAGCCTCCGCTTACTGACCACGCCATCGGGCGACATTTTACTATGAATAATGTAAATAGAAACACAACTAAACATTTCCGAAAACCGTTTTATAAGAACTGAACCAAAATGAAGTTGCTAAATCAGGGTCCATACGATTCACAGAAATTTCTAGGTATAACACCAGAAATTTTATAGAAAAATAAATGTACGTTAAACACCACGTTCAATTTCGCTTAAGAAGAGATTCTCTATACGAAAATGCTTGTACCGATGAATTTCATGTTCTTGTAAATCTCTGACCTATACGAACACTGTATAAATCTCTACAATATATGCCATTTTAGTACCGTGTGTGTGGTTGTTTTAGTGTAAAGTTGTACTTGCATATTTTGATACAAAAGGTATTAGTAGAAAAGCAAAGAAAATATATAAGTTCACTGCGCCTAAATAGAACAATGTTATTGTACTTAAAATTGTAACACAAGAATCGTATATAAATGCCATATAATGAATCATCGCAACTTTGAACAACATGCGAAACATTTCAATGCATTTAAAGGGTTTTCTATAAAAGAATTTCATATAACGAGCATCGCTCTTTATCAAATGCCCCACTATTCTTTCGATTGTTCTCGAAACATGGACTACGATTTCGATTTTTTTATCTTCTAAAATAAAATATATCTATCACCATCAAGGGTTTGAATATCTGTTTCATCTATTTGAAATGAAAACGGGAAATGTCGATAAGTTTTCCAGTTAGAATTGTTCTAGATTATTCTACGCATTTAACACTAAACGTACCGATTTTTTTTAATACTTATTCCTACCGGATGGGTCAAATGAACCCTATATAAAAAGTTATATATTTTACGATGTTTTGCGAAATATATACCAGTTGATACACTTTGGTGTATGAATAAAACTTTTTTCTTCAAATAATTATTACAAATTGTTTATTTATTAAAGTTAAAAAATATATAATTACGCAAAAACGTTAAGAAAAATTAATTATTTTAAGAAATTCGAAACTTTAATAAGCAAATATTGTGCAAATTTGTTTTATGTTCACCACATATTTTTAAGATTACTTCGTTCTCGATATAACCTGAAATGTTCAAACTAGAATCTCACTCCGAGTAAAGTCAATTTCTAATTATACCATCACACATTAACCCTTTCGAGGGCGGCGGTGTTCTTAAAAAAGACACCCAATTTTAATTCCAAAATTGACAATCGCCACCAAGAATATTGAATTAAAATTTTCCTTTTATAATGTACGTGGAAAAAAAGGCGTTCGTATTTTCTTATATATTCGTTTATAAATTCTGGTGTCAGTTCATAATTTCATCCGTTTATAAACATAATTACTCCGCACCGGAAAAGGTTAACAAATATGATGTGATATAGTAGAACAAATGATGTAATAGCAAAAATACACAATTTACTAATGTTCTTACAAAATAAAACATTTATATCTTTATGATTTCACAAATTTATTCAGGGGTCAAATGACCCCTTAACGTAGCTAAGCCTAAAATATTTTTTTCTACGCAAAAAAGTAGTTCGGAGATGAGGCATTTTAAGGAATAATATGATCATATATTTTAATAAAAGTCGTGAAATATAAAGAAATTTCGTAATGTTTTAGTTAAAGAAATTCAAAAAGGGTCATTTGACCCCCCGCGGTAGCTTTAGTATTAAGTAACTGTTTATCTTTACAGAAATTTAGTAGCAACGAAATGTCCTCTTAAATTCCGGAGAGTCTTCGAGGAAATATACTATGGTATGTTTATTAGGAATTTTCATGCATTGCATTAAATTGATGTTTAAAGCAGAAAGCGTGATTACTTAAGCTTTTGCTAATTTACACACTATTATACAATAGTGTTTTTATTTAGATTTTGTATGCAATACTACCTATTGCAATCGCTCAATGTTGGAATTTCTCAAAATTTTTTGCAGATCTAGACCGATCATTACCCCTAGAACCCCAAACCACCCTCAGCAAAAAACTTTATATCTATAAATCTATTTATCTATCTATCTATCTCTCTCTATATATAACACTTTTTTATGGACGCGATAACTTCCGTAATTCTGCACAAATTTCTTCCAAACTGATACGTAAAGTAAGGGGCAGAAAATCTCGGTCAAGTTCGTTAATGGGCAAAATCGGATCAAGAGGGTGAAAATAGGAAGAGGTTTTGTGAAAACAGAAAAAACCCATAACCTCTTAATTATGATACATATCAAACCAGTTTAAAGTTATTATTACTTCTAGGGAAAAGGCCCAAAATTTATGTATTAAAAGTAAATTACGTTAGCCTAAGGCAAAAGTCAGACAAACGACTATTTGCACACTTTTTTCCTTAATACACATGTATAGGTAGGCTGTAAGAAGCAAAAAAGCGTACAAATAGACATTCGTCAAAAATCGTTTGGCTTGCTTTCTTCGTTTTAATCTATTTATTATTTAAAAGTGGCTGGTAGTGATAAAAAAACAACCAACAGCATTCGAAAATTGATTATCTTTCATCATAGTAGTGGTAAATCAGTTCGGAATATTGCCAAATTAATAAATTTATCCCATTCTAAGGTGCAGTATGTGATAAAACGCTTAATAAAAGAAAATGGAATTGAAAACAAAGTAAAAAAATGTCGTTCATGAAAGTTATCACAACGTGATCAGAGATTTATAATTAGAAAAATTATGAAAAATCCAAGGTTAAGTGCCGTGAAAGTTGCTACGGAATTTAAAGAAAAAATTTCTACTTCAATTTTATCTGAAACTGTTCGACGAGATCTAAGATCAGATGGATTAAAGGGGCGTTCTGTGCCTAGAAAATGTTTTGTTAGTGCGAAAAACATAAAGCTTGGTCTTTCCTTTCCAAAATTAACGATAAATAAACCTGAATTGAATTGGAATAATGGCTTATTTGCAGATGAAACAAATGTAACATTTTTGGTTCCGATGAGTGTATAATTGTATGGAGAAGAAAAAATTAAAAACTTAATCCGAAGTAATTAGTTGGAACAGTTAACCCCCTCACTGACAAGCCCGTGTTAATATGTTCACTAAGCTCCAGGTTTCACTTCAATACAAGCAATATTTAAAGTAATATAATTCTATTGAGCGAAACAGCACCGAAAACTGGCGATTTGAAGCAATTAAAATAATAAAACTTTGTAAAAAACACCATTAAATGAAACAATACACAGGACGCGTTTCGAGCTAAAAACATAACAGCTTGTCATCAGCTACAGCAAACACGTGTCCGCAAGCGAACAAGGTCAAAAATGAACTGAAGGTAAAAAAAAATGTTGCAAAGAATGCGACAGATGGCACATGCAGAAGAGAAAGGAGTTGCCAAAAAGATAGAAGAGAAATTGACAGGGAAAAAATGGAAATAAAAGAAATAAACAAAATTAAAATAAAATAAAAGAAGTAAATTTAAAAATATAAATAATAATAATAACTAAAGAAATATAAAAGACAAAAACAAGAAAAAACCAAAACATCCCTTTTTTTAAACAAAATAAAAAGAAAAGAAACAAGAGAAAAGGGAAAAGAATTACTAAAGTAATTTCCACGCTGGAGATAGGAAAGGACATGATGGGAGATCATTGACAAGATTAGCAGAAGTTTTAGAAATAAAATATGCTTCATGAAAATCCAAGTGAGAGGGAGAGGCAGGGGAAGAAATAATTTTGGCCATGGAGAAATTGAAACAATGACTGGAAGACCAACAGTGAGAAGCAATCGAAGATTTAGAGATTTCTTGATTTGCAATATACCTCTGATGCTCGCCTAATCTGAATTTTAAAGCTCTCTTTGTTTGACCAATATAACCTAAATTGCAAGAGCAAGGAATAAAATAAACACCTCGCCGGTTCTCAGTAGGAACAGGATCTTTTAGAGAAGAGAATTTTATTTTATTCATAGGTTTCAAGATAACTTTAAAATTAAAACGAGAAAGGATTTTAGCAATTTTGAAACAGACAAGAGAATAAAAGGGCATAGAATTAAAATTAGGAGGATTATTTGAATCAGAAAATGGACGTTTAGGCTTATTAAATTTATACAAGATAAAAATAAATAATGTAATAAGGATTGCATTCATATTCGTTATTAAGTTTTTTTTTTAATAAAATGTTCAAAGAATCATTTTTTTAGCATTTAAAACAAATGGCTGTGAAACCAACATTACAATTTTGCCCTTTTCCAAGACAGTCGGAGGGTTTTAAGCATGGCTGTGGGGGTGATCTTATTTTTGCTTATGTGGGGGTGTATGAGCTAGGTAATTTCGTATTTATTGATGGCATAATGAATCATGTTTTTTATTTAATTATATTAAAAAAAGAATTTAAAATTATCAGCCCAAAAGTGTTAACAACTTTATTATTATTATTATTATTATTATCAAGATAACGATCCAAAACGCACGACTCTCAAAGTTTGCTTCTGGAGTCGCTATAATTATCCACAAGTTCTCAAAACACCACGTCAATCGCCGAATTTAAACGCAATAGTACATATTCGGTGGCCACAGGAGGTTATAGTACGGAGATACGACATTAAAACGAAAAACGAGCTAAAAACAGTAATGATTAAATGAATGGGTGAAATTCAATGCAGTAATTAAAAAATAAAAACTAAAGAAATTTTTTCCCAGACGTTTAAAGGCTGTTGTGGATGCTAAAGGATATCCTACTAAGTACTAATTTAACGAAATATTGCAATATTTACTAATATGTAGACTTTTTAAAAGTGTAAGAAGATTTTGTGAAGTAACTTTTTTGTTATTTTTGAACTATTTATTTCTTCAAAATAACGTTTAACTATGTTTTAAAAATATTTTATGTAGTTTTGTTAAGAATAAGTTATAGATCTTATTATTAAATACCTATCTAAAATATTAATTTTAATTAATGGATAGAGCACTATTTCACTGGAATTTGTAAATTTACGAACACTTTAGGGAGACACTGTATCTGTCACGGTTTTCTGTGATAAGGTCATTAACTTCTAAATTTCGCCTCTAGGAGTGTGTTTATATTCATCCGTAGTCACTTTATTATGCCGTTTTACAAACGCCGTAACTATAACTCTTTCAGTTTATTATTTTTTTTATGAGCAAAAGCTTTTTTTCCCCCCTTTTAACCCATTAGTGCCTGATTTTTTTTCAAATAGTGTATAGTAAATAGTGTAAAATGAACGTACATAAAAAAAATCTCTTTGAAAAAATATTTGTTTAACGTATAACGCCCCAATTTTGGGACACTACGCACAGGAGCGTAGGGGTTTTCTCCGTTACTGTCTATGCCTTAAATCTATGTTTTATGGCATTTATTTTGTTACAAAAAGGTTGTATATCATTCAGTTTATTATTTGATTATAAAAATTTCAATATTATTACTATAAGGGGAGGTGGATTGGGTTCGGCTCAAGAACAATACCCGTTTCCTCCCTACCCTTAGCCATTGGCATAGAAAAAATCTATAACATGTCGTTATGCTTTGTACCAATTAGTGAAATCCCGAGGTTACTAATATATTTCCTAATATACATATACATATACATATATGTGACATTGTAAAATAATAGTTTTTGTGTTTTTTACTTTGGTTAAGAAATTTTAAAAGTGTTAATAGGTATTTTAAATACTAATGTTGTAATTATTTTCTATTTATATTATATTAATTGCATTTATCACGGTATTTCAAAATTGATTAACTCCAACTATTAGGTTTTAATATATGTGTTAACTTAAGTGCAAAAATAAACTTAAGCTTATCGTGCTTTTGGATACCATGTGCAAGAGTGTATTTGGATTAAATAAAAGTAGGATTATATTAGGTATGTTGTGTATTAATGTCATTTCATGCATAATCATAATTTTTGATAGTGGTCGGTAATGTTTATTAAATGGTTATATATATATATACTACATAAGTAATTGTTGATTACTAATATGTAAATATTTTTTTAATTATAAATTCAATAATAATAGTTTTTGCCGTATTTTCTCCGTTGCTGTCTGTGCATTAAATCTAAGTTTTATGCCATTTATTTTGTTAATAAATGGCTATTTATCATTCGGGTTATTTTTGGCTATAATTTTATTTTTTTATTACTATGGGGGCTGGCCCAGGCTCGAGAACACTCGACACAAGAACCCCTCCCACCCCCTTAGCTATTGGCGTAGTAAAAATGTATAATACTCAAGAATCACTAATAGAGTACATACTCCGTAAATATTCGACCCCCTAACTTTTTACATCAATTTTGCACAAAAGCAAACAATGATTTTGCTTACTAATGAGAAAAAGTAGTAAATAAACAAAAACAACTGATTGATTTTTTTTAATTATAAATTATTATTATTTGTATATTTTATATATTATTTTATTATTTATACTCATAAGAAAACAGAATTTTGCTATATTTGAAGGGTTTTTTTTTTTTTTTGGCTTTTGAAATTGACTTGCACATAAGTGGACCCCCCCCCCCCCACATTACGTGCAGAAAATTGTCAGAAATTCCTCGACTTATACGCCAGTATATATGGTATATATGTTAGTAAACATATTAGTAACGCCAGGATGTCAAATACTAAACTAGTACAAAACATAATGGTATGATATAAATTTTTACCAAGCCAATAGCTGAGGGATGGGTGCCTTGCAATTGAGCCAAGCCCAGACACCCCCACCCCCCCCCCCCCCCCCCACCCCCCCACCCACACACACTTATAGTAATAAAAAAGAAAGTTTTATAGTCAAATAATAATCCGAATGATATGTAACCATTTTGTAACAAAATGACAGGTATAAAACACAGATTTAATACGTAGTCACGGAGGAAATCCTACCCTTTCGTGCCCAGTGTCCCCAAAATAGGATGGTATATAAAGGTTCAAATCCGAACAAAAAATAAAAATTTTAAAAAATGCAAACATGCGTATTTTAAAATAATGTTTCGTCTTATAAATAATACCACTTATAAAATAACTGATAAAAAAATAAATAAAATAAATATCTTATATTTTCTTATGCGCCATTTTATTTCAAGAAATCCAACTTTGTGCTATAACAAACATTTATTTCACCTTCTTATTCTTAAAAATGCGCTGCCATTTATGAATAAATATTGAAAACAAAATCTAAGAATATATTTTCAAAGTTTTGAAAGGATATCATAAATTCATTTGTATCGTCTTCTTCTTCTTTTTTTTTTTTTTTTTTTTTTTTTTTTTTTTTTTTTTTTTAAGAAAGCGTCCTAAAATTAGGACACCAGAGATAAATGGTTAACCTATTTAGTCAATACTAACTAAGTAGGAAAAAAGTTCTGTTGATTGTAATATATATTACTGTGAACAATATTACATAAAATACTTATAATTATCATTATTGCAGGTATACTCTCGATTATTATGTATCCATTTATGAAAAGTCATTGATTTATTTAACTCAGTAGAGGAATATTCATATTTATTCTAGCAAACATTTAAAATTTAATAAAATTATCTGGAGATAAAACATTAAGGAGACATCAACTCTTAAATCTTAAAAACAAATGCATTTTTCAAAGAACGTGAATTTCAAAACAATCTTCTTGGAAATATTCCTACAATTACTCTAGCGTTGAATAAATATATAACGGCTGTTCCAAAAATGGCTGATGGATTTTAAAATTCAATAACTTGCAAATTGTCACTGATATTTAAAAAAAATCTTGCAGGAGGGTTATGTATGATGTCACGAGTTTTTTACAGTGATTTTTGATTTTAGTTCAAGTTTCTAACAATAGATGGCGCTGAGAGCAATAGGTGCTCAGTCCAAACCCGATTTTTGGTACTTCGGGATTCTTTCAATATATTTTAAACTCCTTTTTCCGCATGGAAGAAGAGAGGGGATTAAAAATCGAGCCTGGATATAGCGGTTATTGCTTGCAGCGCCATCTATCGGTTATATTTGTAACTAAAACTGAGAATCGCATCATAAACTCCTGACATCTTACATAACACCCCTGCAAGAATTTTCTAAACATCTGTCACTGTTTGCAAGTTATTGAATTTTAAAATTCATCAGTCATTTTTGGGACACACGGTATGAGGTTAATATCAGCAAACTATCAAATCATTACCACGCCAACTCATTGGTCTCTGAATGCAAACACTCAACTGGTTTTTCTTAGGTACTGATTCTGAACACTATCGTTATATTAGTATATCGAAGAAAGACGTTGGTTTCTATAATTGCAATTCCTTACCCATTTCCTTAATCTTTTAGAAGAACATTCTATCGACAAATGTGGATCGGAATTTTCAGTTTCGTTTAGGTAATTTCCCTTTTATATGATGTTTGTTAACTTTTCAGTGAAACATATATATGTATTTATAGCATATATTTGAGCATATTTTATTTCACATGTAGCTGATTCTATAGTAGATTCTATAGTAGATCATATATTGAGCCATTTTTTTTTTTAATGGATGAATCTGTAAGACCTACCTCATAATATTCAAAAACATCTCGGAGTTTGATTGTCTTCATAAAAAATGGTTGATCAACAAAATTTAATGTCAGAGAGCTGTGATATTTGCTCATATGAACATTTTTGATGAAGTATATATTTATTATTGATTCAAAAATAGTCCAATACAAGTATTCTAAAACATTGGCTATTTGAAATTGGAATAAATTTTTCATTAAAGTGCTTTATCTCAAAATACGTTTTTCCAGAATTGAGCACTAGTTATGTCTGAAACTATTTTTAGCTGTATTTATCATACCTGAATGATTCTCAAAATGTGAGAACACTAATTGTTTACATTAATAAATTTTTAAAATCATGAAATAATAAAAAAAAAATCTTTTAATCCATTAGTTTACAAGCTCATATTATGGAATATGTTCATTTAAAGACAGGAAATTGCATTAAAATTAATAATTAAAGTATTTAATTATGGTACCTGTAGGTTACAGATTTTGGACATCACCTGAACTGTAGGTTACACATTTTGGACTTTGGACGAACTGTAGGTTACATAATTTGGACTTTTCTATACTTTAATGTGAATTTAAAAAGAAAAATAATAATTGACTTATTTTTGAATGCAAATTACAAAATTATATTAAAAATTTTGAAAAAAAATTTTTGAATTAGACAACTTTTATTTTCACACATAAAAAAATATGTTTTTCTTTTAACTTTTAGTGAATGATTTGGCATTACAGTAGAACCTCGATTATCCGAAGTAATTGGGACCGACCGTGTTTCGGAAAATCAAAATTTTCGGATAATCGAGAATGCTTCAATTTTAAGATTAAGGAGAAATATATGCACTATTTCTTATTATGGTAACAAGTCCTTAATAAAAATAAAGAATAGAAAAATAGAAACAAGAATAAATTACTTGAATTTTAATTTTGAAATGATGTACCTTTTACATATATCACCAGGGTTTGACACAATGTTTTGTTTGTCGCAGTTTCGATTGCCTTTGCTTTGAAGCTCTATCACGGAGTTTTTAAATATTATTAGTTCCCCAGTATCACAGTGTTTCTGCTGCTCCAGCTATGCCAAACCTTTTGAAAGACATTGAAAAGGTTTAGAATTGCTAATTTGTTCGTTTTCTTCGTTCAACTCCGCAGCTTAAGGGAACTCAAATTAAATTTAAAGAAACTCTTAAAAAGGGGATCGAAAATATTTATATGTACTTGTAATTCGGAAAGGACCGCTTGCACAGAAGGAATATGATAGTTAAAGAAAAAACTTTCAACATGAATTTTGCACACAAGAGATGTGAAAGTAATAAAAATAATAATAAATAAACAAACGGTCAAGTGCGAGCATTACTCGCGCACAGAGGGTTCCGTAGAATAAATATATGAATTTGTAATTGTATATATATAAAAAAAATCCGTTGCTACAAGAATACTAAGACTTTGTAAAAAACTATACAACGTAGTTGTTGGGTATAACTGTACATATTAGAAAAGTGTAAATGGGTATACCATGAAAGTTCAAAGAGATATTGAACCTAAATGATATCAAATATAGCTATTCTGTATAACTCAGTTTTTTTAATATTATCCTAATCTTTTTATGATGAACTTATATCGGTACTGACAATAAAAGCAGTGCATAGTTAAACTTCATTTGGCATTTCATGAAACTAAATTCAGCCTATTATTTACGTTATTATTTCAGCCTATTATTTACGCCTAATATAGCTATTCGTATAAATCTTTTTTTAATATTATTCTAATCCGTTTATGATGAACTTAATTCGGTACTGACAACAAAAAAAGTGCATAATTAAACTTCATTTGGCATTTCATGAAACTAAATTCAGCGTAATAATAACCTTTATTTCTACAGTGTAACTAAAACGAAACCTTTGTTCAAAGTTTAAATTTGGCATTGTGCTAAGTGCAATTCGAATTGAGGTCACGAAGTTGTAACGCCGCCTTGGTCAGTGCCGCGTTTTTCCAGATAGGTGTTTAATTAACTTTTAAAGTCACTCGAGGAGTATCGAGAGATACAATCAATGCAAACTATCGCGAATCCCACAGTATTTATGCGATTCATTCTAATTAAATCTTCCGAGGACGATGCCCTTAAAAAACGTACACCTAATTTTAATTCCAAAACAGACAAACGGCACCAAGAATATTTAATTAAAATTTTACTTTTATCATGTACGGGAAAATAAGCAAGTTTATATTTTCTAATAAATTCTTTTATAAATTCTGGTGTCAGTTCATTATATCATAAGTTTATAAATAGAATTACTCCGTAAAGGATTAAGTGGTCGCAGGACTCTTAAAGCTTCAAAATTTAACAAATTTTAATTTTTTTAGATGTTAAACTCCTATCTTTTCTGAATATTTTGATATAATTGTTTCCTTGAAATTCCCATTAGAACAGAAGTTTTAGCTTTTTGAATTATACTCGCTCAATAGCTGAAGCGGCGTTTCCGAAATTTTAAAGTCATTATTTTCCAAATGGCGTTTTTTGGGCATAACGCGCAGGATACCTCAAAAACTTCTGAATATTTTTTCATGAAATTTTCAAAACATATATTTCATGTTAGTCTGTATAAACTGAACCTAAAATTTCATTTTTATTGTTCAAAAAAATATTTTTTTAGGTGATTTTACTGTTGAAATTTTCAAAATTTTGTATTAGCTAAATGCAACATTGCATTAAAAATATAAAAATGCTTTAAATACAAATTTATTTAAGTTCAGGGAAATTATTACAATCTGAAGTATAAATAAGCACCAAAATTTTCATTCTAGTTTCAATATTTATTTTGTAATCCTCCGCGTAAACTGTTATGCCAATTTTTTGTTCGACAAATGTCTAACAGTTTCGAGCCCTCTATAAATACTAATTCTGTATCTTGCAATTTTTTAAAACATGAAACGAAAGAACATACTTATATCTTTCATCCCAATTAAAAATGTGTTTTAAAATCATATACATTTTAAGACATTACATGTTGAAAATGGTCTTTTTTTTTCTTTTTTTCCACTTTTTAGAGTCCCGAGGCCCCTTAAATTAGTATGTTTTTAACAATTTGACGTTTATTGCATTTATACTGTTACTGGACATTACATTACACACATATATAATTAAAAGTTGTTAACTAGGCATAGAGTACGCCGCCCCTGTGCTTGTGTATGTACAAACTGACCGTACTTTTAAGGGTTAATATCTCGGCTAATTACCGATGATTTTTTTCGAAAATCATTATCAACAATGCTTTTTTTCATCTGCAACGATAGGTATATTCAGCGATGCTCAACACTTTTTCTGAAAGCCGTAAATCGAAATTTGTGTATAACAGAAATATGTTAATTACTCAAAAACTATGTGACCTAGGGTAATCGCTATACTTTTCCGGCAAGGTTTATATTAACGTCTACTACCTCTAATTTTTTCATAATTTTAGTTTCAGTAGTTTCGGAATTAGATGGGTGGGAACATATTTTTGAGCTACATTTTCAACAATATCTTTGGAAATATAATACCTAAAATTAAAAGGAATGTATTTTTGAGTTCAGCGTTACAAAAGCTTTCACAGGATACCCCACATGATATACAAAGAAAAGATTGTTTTTTCAAGTAGCATAATTAGCCCCTCTACTTTTTTACTAAATATATTTATGAATGTTTATTAATCTGAAAATATGTGGGTGAATGTTCTTTATTACTTTCCCGAATTTGAACTTTCCACGTTCCATAGTTTACGAGCAAAATGGCTGTGACAGACAGACAGACAGACAGACAGACAGACAGACAGACGGACAGACATAGGAGTGAGTGATCTTATAATGGTTCCGTTTTTAATTTTTAAGTACGGAACCCTAAAAAAATCTTTAAAATTGGATTTCGGTTAACCGAGAGTTTCGTTTAAAAGAGTTTCGGATAAAAGAGGTTCTACTGCACTTTAAAATTAAAATTGAATTATGAAATTAATCTGCAATAGATTTTTATTATGTAAAAATTTCTTTTCTCTTATCATTTGAAACGTCATTCAGTTTAATGTAGTCTATGCTAAGGAATTTTAAGCAAATATCTCAATATTTAAAATAGTTAATGAAATGTAACTTAAATGTAAAAAAAAAAAAACAAAAAAAAAAAACATACTAATTAAACTTGCACTTTGATATATTTTCTCAACTTGTTTAAATAAGATGAATCATAACTTTTGCAACATTATTAAAAAATAATAATAATAATTGTTACATATTGATTATATCCCCTTAAAAGAGATGTCCAAAAGGTCTAACGATTGCGACGGCTGCCATTTTGTTTCGATCGTACATGGTTGTTGACATGTGGTTAACAAAGTTTTTGCTTTTCCATTAAGTTCATATGACGTATTTCGCCAAAAAAGCACTTAATTTCAAGAAATAAGACTATATTATATTATATTTCTGATATTTTAGGACAGTGGGAATTATTAAACATAAATTAAATTGCGGAAGAAATCGGAATCGGTATTCTTACATGTTTTTGACATCACCATTTTGTAAGCAATAAATAAGAGCGTTACCACTATTAAAATGTCAAAACTATAAAAAAAACTTTTTAAAAATTAATTTTAAAAACAGATAAATAATGATTAAAGTACTTACCGATATTTCTGTTCATCCAACTTTCCAAAATTAATATTGTTGTTTAGATCGTTACAGTTTAACAAAATATACATTAACACATTTATTCCTTGTTAATTCTACAAAACAACCCTCGTTGCTGCCATGTATTTCATGAAAATATAAACAATATGTTCTTTTTCTAAATTCATGTATTTTTTCTTCTTTAAACTCATAAATAAACCATTCAATGGTTTTTTATTTTGTAAGTTAACATTATGGATGTCCAAAAGTGACTATTTATAGGTAATTATATTTCAAAAAATAATATTTATAATAAACTTTTAAAATAAATTATGTGTATTCTTGTTTTTGAAAACACCAAGAACCACTTTTTAAAAACAGAATACAATTAAAAAAATTAAGCATCTCCTGAATTAGATCTAAAATAAAAACTGTGCTTTACTCCCACCTTTTGAGAATCACCCGCCTATATCTTAAGTATCTTAAGACTAAACATAAATGTGATTCATGTTTCACATACCAAAAGAATTTATGCAAAGAGAAAATCTAAGAAAATAATATAGGTTACTTTCAACTTTTTAAGTGTAAATTTTGTATAAACATCGTGTTCGATCCCAACGCCCAACAGGATGATTCTGTCGCATATTCTAGTTATAATTCCTTTCAATAAAGCCATATATTATTTCAGGTGGAGAAGTTATATGGTTTCTATTTTTTTTTATTCGAATGCTTTTTTATTAAGTACAATTCAACAGACGAGAATATTTAAAAATAATCATTTTGTATTAAAACTATTTAAATTAAAAAGTGTCCATGTAATTATCGATTAAATAAATTGAACTGATCTAAAATTGTTAATATATTTTGTGACCATTATAAAGAAGTTATATATACATGCACTAAGAAAAGTATGACATCATTTTCCTTAAATGAAAAAAAAGCATAAAAAAGGAAAATATTTATATAGGAACAGTAAAAGAAATCACCTTGATATCCATGGTTTAATAATGAAATAACTCATGAAAATGTAAAATAAAATTCAAGTAAGTAAAAAATATATATTATAAATTATTAGCTGCAAATTTAAATCTCTTTCACTTGATTAGTTTTGTAGGTAATCTGACAGCACCATCTATTGCCTTACTCTTATAGGAATCATACAATATAGCACCTCAACAAGTTTTCAATACTTAATTTAAAAGCAAGTAATTAAAAAAATCAATCTTTTTTAATTAAACTTTCAATTTTGTAACGTCAAATCTTGACAGGTGCTATATAATTGTGTATATAAAGACCACCAGATATGATTCATGCCAGAACTAGCGTAATAAAAGGAAATTTTTATGCGGTTTCTTTTAAAAAGTGCAAAAAAAAAAAAATTCAAATGCATTGTCCTCGGAAAATCGGATTCTTAGAATTTTTAAGAGTAGTAAGCCCCATTAATAAATTTATAATAAAATATAATAATTGTAAAATCCATTACAATTATAGTCTAAAAAGAGTAAATATTAAGATTAGATTTCTAAAAGGTTGTAGATCAACGGATGCTTCTTATACATTTTTGCGTCGCTATTTCCATTACATCTTCACTTACCGATTTTGTTTCTAGAACTATTTTAGTTCTAGCTAATATACTAGATTTCAGTACATCAAAATAACCACGATTTTACATGTTTGGTTTCATTTGTTCATTTTCAACATACATGAAGGTTGTTTTATATACAGTTTACATACAGTTTCTGCATCCATTTCTTCCAGGAATTCAAGAAGAATGCTATGCTTTTAAATCGTACGTTTTTTAATTCAACTGTTTTAACCAAAAATTATCCCTTTAGATTTTTCTTGCAATATCTATAAATACTTACCTCAAAATTTATTTCTATTAGAATTGTTGTAGGATACTCTAACAAAATTATTTCTTTGGAAATACTTGTTTTTAAATCACGTTCACTAGGTAATTCAAACCACCTTGTAATAATAATACTATTAAAAAGCGACAAGAATAATACCTGCGACATCAGCGAAAGTTAATCAAGAATTAGGGATTCTGAATGGGTTATTTAAATTTGTAAAATTGCGGAAATCTATCTTAATCTGTCGAATATATTTCTTATCGTCGTCCTGGAGATAAACAAAAAAACGTAATAACAGAGAAAAGAAAAAATTATCTAAGAAATATACGTCAGAAAGATATACTACGAAATTATGCAACGAAATCACTGATATTCTATCCAGAGCAAAGAGTAAAGAATACTAGAATAAAATACTGTAGATTAAATAATAAAATAAAACAAATGCGTGTATTTTATTTTATCATTTTTATGAATAAAAGAAACGTAATAACATTTCTCACCAGAAAAAAAGATTACATAAACTATTAAATAATACAATTAAATCAATTAATTATGTTTTACTAGTACTATGTCTTTCTAAATCAAGTTACCTACCTATACCGTAAAGGGTGGTAGAGTCACTGGAAAATAAAATATGTATCCTACGTAATCATTTTCAACATTAATTTACATTTATGGTCAATAAAAGAGAGTTAGTCACTATTAGGTCACCCTAAACAGTTTTTTTTATGTAGCATCGCAAGTGTAGAAAAGAAATAAGATATTATGTGTAAATAATGATTATTAATGTGTGAATACTGGTGTATGCTCATTATTTTATCTGCGATTTGTTCTTCATCTTTACATTTTATCAAAACAGAAATACGTACAGTAAATTCTATCTCAGGCGGGCCCTGTGTAATTCCGAAATCTGACTATGACGAGAAGATTTTCAAATATGAAAAATATTTTCAAGTATCGTTAAATACATAGAAGATCACATTAATTCATGCTGTATAAGCTGGAGTCTTCCTAACGCGGAAACGGGAAGGTTTTTACTGTCCCATCAAAACCAAACTTTTCCATAAGGCGGGAAAAGGGCGAAAGGAATTTGAAGGATATTTTGTTTATGACATTTTAAAACAGATAGAAACCTCAAATAATGTTGAATATTTTAATAAAATTTCATTTGAAGTAACTCATTAGAACCAAAAACTGTTTAAATTTCCAAGAAATGTTTTCTTATTCTAACATTTTCCATATAAATATGCACATAAAAGTTACTGTTACAAAATGCACATCTATGAAAACATATGCAGTTTTTAAAGTACAGTGCTTTAAAGTTGTATTCAAATCCAAAATAACAACCTTCTGAAGCATTCCCAACGACATGAACGGAAAACGGTATTCGATTTGAAATCGCCTCAATAGTCATTCAGTGCAAATTTTACGGTTTTGCGTATAAAAATAATATCGAGAATTCGTCAAAAAGATGTGCGTTGTTGAGCGATTTTATGTTAATCTAAAGGATTTAAAATTTTACTAACATTAGAGGTCTTTTAGTCTAATCTTCTAGTTTTTAAAATAAGCATAATGTTTTTCATCTGATTAATTATAAAATATCATACGGAGTTTAATTTTTACATTTGTCAAAATTATTGTTAAAAAATCTATTTAAAAATCTTTGTTCATTAATAGTTGTCACATTAATCTTTCGCATTGTACTAAGAAAAGAATATAATTTTTTTGTTTACTTTGGGATTCTAATTTCGAACGTCTATGTTAATCAGCAAGTTGGTTGCATAAAATATGTGTCTATGTTGAAGGTAGTGGTGGTGTGTGTGTGTTTGGGGGGGGGGGGGGTAAATGATAAAGTTCAATTTCATTGAAAGGAACCACATAGTCAAAAGAATAGATTACTGCATGTGTTACGGTATATAACTGTGTATTTTTTCTTAGTTATTTCTTCTTATCTAAGGACGTCAGTAAGTGCATAGCTGAAAAGGTCTTCAAAATTTAACAGAATATTCAATCCTTGCACGATAAAATCAAAGTTATTAAATTAGTAAAAAATATATTTTGCAAAAGATCTTTGCATTAAGTTTAATTATACTAAAACTCTAATTTATGATGCTATAATAAAAAAAAAAAGAAAAAAAAGTTGGAAAAAGAATTTGAAAGTGTTCCTTCTAGCAGATAGAAGAAACCTGCTGTAAAATATCAAACATGCATTAACTTTTGAATGCTTCTGACTTTTAATTAACTTCTAATCCTGGAGCAAAAATTTTCATCTTACCCGGAACTCCTAAAAACCTAACGAGATCGCTGAAAAATAAATTAGGTAAAATACATTTTAAGGATTCCAGAAGATGATTTATGATTTTATTTAATAGACACAACTTTGTAATGAAGCAAGTTTGAGGTGATTCGAAAGACGTCCCAGCATATGAAGTCCAGGAATGGATTTTAAAAATGTATCTACTGATTAAAGGACATAACAAATGTATTTAACAATTTTATTATTTGATTTATATGGTCGAAAGAAGAAACATAAAAGAGAATCCATTTCAGCATTTTTCTCATTGCAGTTCGGCCATCTTTGTAGTTGGGAAATAAATAACGCTGCAAACGCTTATCTCTGATTGGCTGAAATGCACGAAATTTGGTAAAACATCACTGCTAGCGGAGATTTTTTTTTTTTTTTTTTTTTTTTTTTTTTTTTTTTTTTTTAAGCTGTGGTTAGAAAATTAGGGATTTTGCTGTTTGCTATCACACTAAATGTTCAGACGATTTCTCGCACAAGACAAATTGCTAAAATCTAAAATTGCTCGAAGAAATTGATGAATCTGATAGCAGCTTTTAGGGACTGATTCTAAACCATATACGGTAGAGCGCCGATTATCGGACATCCAATTAACCGAACTTCCAGTTATCCGAACAGCCTATTTCTCTCAAAAAATTTTTTAATGATGATGAGATTGTGGATGATATTTAACCCCTTGGGGACGAGCGACCGGTATACGTGCCACTTAAGGGGTCTCAGGACTCTTAAATTGGAAAAATCGAAAAAAAGAGACTATTTTCAACATATAATATCTTAAAATGTAATAGATTTTAAGACAAAATTTTATATTGGGATGAAAGATATAAGTATGTTCTTTCATTTCATGTATTTGAAAAATTACAAGATGCAGAATTAGAATTTACAGTGGGCTCCAAAATGTCAGACATTTGACGAGCGGAAAATCGGCATAACAGATTATGCGCACGATTACAAAATAAATTTTGCAAGTAGAAGGAAAATTTTGCGTCCTACTTATGCTTCACATTGTAATAATTACTCTGAACCTAAATAAATTTGTATTTAAAGCATTTTTCTATTTTTAATACAAAGCTGTATTCAGTTAATGCAAAATTTAGAAATTTTCAACAGTATAATCACCTTTAAAATATTGTTTTGAACAATAAAAAGGAAATTTTAGGTTCAGTTTATACAGACTAACATGAAACATATGTTTTGAAAATTTCATGAAAAAAAATTCAGTAGTTTTAGAGATATCGTGCGCGTTATGCTCAAAAACGTCATTTCGGGAAAATCGACTTCAAAGTTTCTGAAACGCCGCTTCAGCTATCGAGCGTGTATAATTCTAAACGTCATAACTCCTGTTCTAATAGGAATTTCAAGGGAACATTTATAACAAAATGTTCAGAAAAGATAGTAGTTTAATATCTAAAAAAATTAAAATTTCGAAAATTTTAAAGCTTTAAGAGTCCTGAGACCCCTTAAGGTACTCAGAATCCTTCATTATTCCCACCAGTTATTTTTAACTGTAAAGTTTATCTTATTTAATCAGAGCATTTCCGCATTTCTATTAATGAAAATTTTCTGTTTTGAAAAACCGGTGTAAAAGATTAAAAATTAAGCAAATGGCTCTCGTCGCGAACGGGTTAAGAAGAAAAAGAAATTGAAGAAATAAAAACTAATGCTTTGAAAAGGACCCTGGTGTATCAGATAACGCAGGCTTTGAATGCTTGGAAACAGATATGAAATAGCTCGAACGGCAGAAGAACTCTGATCCTATTCAACTAACGTATTTAAGAAAAATTCGAGATAGGGCAGCATCGGAAAGAACGTCTTTTTTGAAGGACGACAACAGAAGCAAACAATCGAAAGCTTTTTTTGTTTAAATTATAATCTTTGGAATTCAGAAAATGATAAAAAGAGGAAAAGAAATTTTTAAATGATAAATGTAAAAAAAAAAAAAAAAGTTTTTAAACAGTCAGTTAGCATTAGTTCGTGCTGTCAGTCTAAGCCTGGATAAAGTGTGAAGGTTTTAGTATAATCAGGAACATCCCTTAAATTTTATCCGAACTAGGGTCGGTCCCGACTTGTTCGGATAATTGGCGCTCTATTGTAGTTATATTTCGATATTGGAGAGTTTGTTTTCTACAATTCTTTGCTGATTTGTAAGCAAACGTCATCGATAAATGTCTGCTCCAATTTTTTAGATCAACCTATGTAATTTTATTTTCATAAAACTTTTGTAAGTTTTTGACCGAAAATATATGAAATTATTTCATATAGAATTTGTCAGTTTTGTTTGACTTATAACAAATGTTGTAATAAATCTATGTATTTGGACACTTTTAACAATGCGTGAACTTGGAAAACCTATTTAAGCGCATAATATTAAAAGAAGATGGCAAAGCTTCCATTGTTTTCAGAGACCATCACCGGTGAACAATATATAATGGCAGATATAAGTGGTATTTCTTAATAATTTTTAAAGATATGGGTGAATCTTGCTAGTTAGTTTCATATAGTAGATATTTATTATTGATTGATAAATAATAATCCAATGCAACTTTATCAGAACATTGGCTATTTGAAGTTTTAATAAAATGTACCTTAAAGTGATTTAACTTAAAATGAGGTTTTTCAGAATTACACACAAAATACTCCGCAAATACTACATATTTTTACATAATATTTTTAGACGTTATAGAGTATACCTATATCCAAACCATACCATCCATACCGGTTCCAACCGGTTCCGAAAGTCAAAGTAATAAAAAAAAATCTGAAACTAAAATTGAGAAAGTAAAACCTACCCCGGTTGTAGATTGTTCTCAGATATCCTATGCAAAAAAATCATTAAAAAATATTAAAATTAAAGCGAGAAATTTGAAAATAACGCCCCTATAGACTTTACATTAGCGTTCGAGTTTATGCGCATGACTAGCGTGGATTCTTAATCATTAATTTTTGTTTCTGATTGCTTAATTTTGTTTTCGACAAAAAAAAGCGAAATTCTGTTTTAATATGACACATACATTTTTTATGGGTCTTCGTCTAGATCTGGAGAAACTCATCATAACAAAGATAACACAAAAATAGTCAGGATATATATGTCAGAAAATAGACAGGGTAAATGCAAAACAAAATCATTGATGTTCTATCATAGGAATACGAGAAATGAAACAAATGCGTGTACAACACTTTTTAGTTTTTAGAAGTAAAAAAAGTATTAAAACATTTACACCGGAAAAAATATACAGATTTTATTAAAAAAAATAATAATAAAATAAATAAATAAATAATGCTAAAAAGTTGACAAGCGTCCACCTGCCTAATAATACAAAATTAAAAGCACGTACCGGTAACACTAACGCCGCCGGTAGAGTCACGGGAAAATTAGAGCAGGTATTCATATTTTGTCATTAAACAGCGTCCATCATTTATTTAAAATCAGAGCATTTACTTTGTCAGAAATCTACTAGTTCTCGACTTTTTTGATGGGACTACTTAAGTGCGAGTATAATCCGTAGCCAAATAATTCTTTGTATTAATCAGCGATTCCTAATCTATGGTTAGTAACACAGTAGTGGGTAATGAACCATGTTTTCGTGATTAGGGGAATGGTCGGTCATAATATCGAAAATGTATAGTTAATTTTATCTTCTGTAGTAATATTATTAAAACAATATCAACTTTAATGTTAAATATCTTAAAATATGTTGATTATTGGTGAATAACTTTTGTGAAAGTCAGTTCTTTATCAAATACTAAATTTGTAATTGGAATTACAGTAGAACCCCGCTAATCCAAACTAATTGGAACCGGTACCTGTTCGGATTACAAAAAATTCGGATTTCCTGAAATTCATACAGTGGTGGTCAAAATTATAAGGACTGGGGAAAAATCGCCAAATCTTGGCTATATTTGGCCGGAAACTTATGCAAATTTAATGGATGGAAACTAAAAGAAAAATGAAGAATATTTTTATAAGTTTTTATGGAAATATGTGGAAAATGCATATTCATAAAATGTATTATGGATTTATACAGCCATCTGATATGGACAAAATTATAAGAACAATTGTATTTGTGTGTTCTAAAAAGTAAAATTTGCATGTTTTTTGCTCTGCACACGGAACTAGGCGACGATTAAATGCGTTGTAAGCGTTTGGGATCGTCATATTCTGTTTTTCAGTCATGCCGCTAGGTACAAAGCTTTCGGAGTTTGAGAAAGGGAAAGTGGATGCATTTAAAAGTTCAGGACTTTCTGTACTCCAAATTGCGGCAAAACTTAATAGATCAAGAACGGTTATTTACAATTATCTTAAAAATCCCGGTAAATATGGACCTCAAAGACATACAAGTAGACCATCTTCTGTTTCTGTACGGGAGAAAAGAATGATAATAAGGCGAGCTTGCTCCAAAAAACAAATGTCAACAGAAATAAAACGTGAATTGAACTTAGAATGCAGTGCTCGAACTGTTCGACGTGTTTTACAAAAAGAAAAAAAAAGTTCGCTATGGTAAACATATGTCACGACCGCCTCTTACAAAAGTTCATAAGAAACTGAGAATGGAGTTTGCCAAAAAATGCATTACTATGGGCAAAAAGTGGGATGATGTTGTCTTTTCAGATGAGGAAAAGTTTAATTTGGATGGACCAGATGGTTTTCGCTACTTCTGGTATGATCTCCGTAGAGATAAAGAAATTTTCTCAAAGTGTGCATTTGGAGGTGGCTCAATAATAGTCTGGGGAGGTTTCGCAACTGGTGGAACTACTCCAATAGATTTTGTGCAGGGTAGAATGAATTCTGAGAGTTATGTTGATGTATTGGGCCATAATCTTTTACCGGAAGCACCGTTAATAACGGGTGGAGACTATTTTTTCCAGCAGGACAATGCCTCAGTACATGTTTCCCAAACTTCAAAATCGTGGTTTGATGCTAATTTCGTGAAACTACTTCATTGGCCGACCAGAAGCCTTGATCTGAATCCACTGGAAAATCTGTGGGGTATTCTGGCACACGAAGTATACAAAAATGGTATACAATATGAAAACAAGCAAGAACTCATGTCCTCCATCGAAAAAGCCTGGTCAAAAATTTCCAAGAAAGTTCTTAAGGAACTGTCAAATTCCATGACGTCAAGACTGATTAAAGTGATTGAGAAGAAGGGAGAGATTATTAATTATTAGTGTTTTTCAGGCAAAAACATTCATTGTCCTTATAATTTTGTCCAATTTTTACAATGGCATATTTTGTTAATTATGGCAAAACATTCATATTTTGCATTTTCCAATGTTTTGCATTCTATAATGATTTCTAGCATAAAAAAGCATTTTATGCATAAATTTCACTTTATTTAGTTCAGAAATAATTTTTTTCTGTGCAATTTTCAATTGTTCTTATAATTCTGACCACCACTGTATAAAAATAGAAAAGTAAAAGATGCGTGCTAAAAAAATGTAAGTTATACGGTAAACTCAGTAGTATAGTAAACAATCTCTACACCGGCATCTTAAGCTCCGGAATGCTGGACAATCCGGCACGACTTTTGGGGAAAAAAATTCCTTGTTTAATCACTGCTGATGTTTATAATAATCCAATGGAACTTCAGAATGAGGAATTACGTAACAACCCATTACAAACGGTTCAAAATCGCGAATCTATAAATAGCTCAGTCACCACGTCGACGCGGAGGGAAGAGAAAGAAACATTTCTGTATATAATTTGTGAAATCAAAGTGTTTAAAGGAAAAATAAATTCTTATCGTCTGAATTAAATACTTTTTGCATTTTAGAAAAGAATTTTATAGTGACTGGCAAACAAACTGACATTAGAATTTTTTTTTTTAAGATGGCTTCTAGAAGTAGGCCTACAATGCACGTTTTCATTAAATATACATGTACATGTGTTACACTTTTACATTATTGAGTATTTTCTATATTCTATTCAGGTTGTTTAAGGAATAAAAGACATGCTTTACAGCCATTTTTTATTTAATTCTAACTTCTACACGTTCTTCCCGACATTCCTCCTCTAATCCGGAAAATTTCGTAATCCGGCATGTTTCAAGACCAGAACAAAAATAATGTCGAAAATAAAATCGGTTCGGATTAACCGGAATTTCTGATTAGCGGAGTTCTACTGTATATACAATTTGCATAAACCAGTGATATAAAAGTAAAAAATATATATGTTACCGGCCAAACCCCATTTCAGGTTAAACTAGATTGGCCTAGGCCAAACTGTTTTATCCTTTCATAACCCATGTAAGATAAACTAGTTTTTCCTAGGACAAACTAGTTTATTCTAACGCACATATCATTAACTAGTTTTTCCAAGGACAAACTAGTTTGGCATAGAAGCTTCAAATATGAAAATCCAAAACTATAGCTCATTAGACTAAATAGATTTAAGTTATGCTTAGAAAACTACCCGCTGTTAAATTTAATTTTTATTCCCCACTAATCAGCAGCGGCCATTCGTTAAAATAAATTCATTTTTTTACTAAATCTAATTTAAAAGAATATTTTCTGGAAACTTATTACCTTTATCTAGTAACTTAAAATAACTGTCATAAGTTTTTACCCCAAAGCATGTCTACATTAACGAAAATTAGTACTTCAAGTTACTGTATAAACACTGCAAAAGAGTGATTAACTTGGAGTCAGGAAGGAAGAGATCGAGGGGGAGGCATGATATTGCAATACATGACCCTGTTGCCAACAACCTTAACCGCGTCTTTAAATAATGGAGTTATGGATAAAGAGAACGAGACATTTAGCGTATTGTCTACGAGTTGCTAGCGATGTAACTGAGGAGGTTGTCACAAGATGGCGGCTGATTTTTTACATAGGATCAACAGCTTCTGATTACTGCCGAAGCAAACTACCACCAGTAAATTTTGACTCTTATTTTAGTGGTTTATTCATTCAAGATTTCTCTCACAAGTACGGTAAAACTTTCTATTTGTTTCTACTGGTGGAAGTTGGCCCGTGTATTATAATCTCTTTCGCTGACACCGAGATAAGGTTATCTAGGTTATCACAATATGGCGCAAACGCTTGGGCTGATTACTACAGAAGTAAATTGCCACCAGTAAAAAAGAATATCTGTTTTGCCATTACTTTTGACTGAAATTGCGCATTAATAAGGCGTTGAATTAAAGAGAAAATTTAAATTTATTGGTGGAAGTTTGCCCCGGTGGTAATCAACTCCCTCGAAAGCGATTACTGTTGAAGCTTAAATATTTTAAGGATATGTCAATTCCTTTTTATCAATAGTTCCATGGTTTAAATAGAAAAATGCAGTACCCGACTTTTGGGCTATCTACGGCCCCGCGGCAAGCATCATTCTGAGGATTCCCTTCTATCTATCCATAAAAATTGTTCATGAATAATGAAAAAGTATCTATTACTAAACTTCATACATATTGTATTTATGCATAAATTTCGTGCCAGGCACTATTCACATCTGTATACAGGGTATCACAAAAAGATGGTCACAACTTTAAGAAGAAATACTAGCAGGATAATAGTAAAAGAAAAAAAAAAAAAAGAAAGAAAGAAAGAAAAAAAAAATGATTCTTTGGTTGACAGGAGTATTTGCTTGCAAACTTTTACTTTGTTTATCGACATATGTGTCTAAAAAAAATTCCTCCAATTCGTCGTAATTGATGGTTTTAACTTGCCTCGTTATGAGGAAAACGTCAATAAAGAATTTCTTCTGAAAACAATGGAATATTAAGTTGTTAAAAAATTTTTTTAATCAATAGTTTTCTAATGATATAGCTCGTTTTTTTTTTTTTTTTTTTTTTTTTTTTTTCTGTATGGGTGGAGAGGGTACAGGGAGCAGAGAGTGGAAGGGGGACAGCAATCCTATCCTGTTTGAAAATATATAAAGTTTGACAACTTGTGGCCAATTTGAACCATTTCGCAACTTTTATTATTCCCATCTTTATTATTCCCATGGTGAGGGCCGTAAAAAAGGCTGGAGGAGGGGAAGGGTGCAGCTGTACCACTTGCTCCTGTATAGGTGTAGATTAGCGGTCGCCACTCGCCACGTGGCGATTAAAGTTGTAAAAGTGGCGATTAAAAAATCGGTCATCGATCGCCACTCGCCAAATGGCGATTAAAAAATCTGTTATCGATCGCCAACTGAAATACAACTTTTTTCATGAAAATATGCATCTCTACTTTGAATACATCTAATTAGCAAACTGGTTAATTTTTTTTCCTACCGGATGCAAGTACATTTCAATGATTTAGCTGCATTTTCAATATTTCATTTTTTTGCCAAGTGCTTGAAGTTTGCTTAATTCTCTTTGCACCATTGGTGATTCCTTTAATTTATAAATATGTATCACTCTTTAAATTTAAAATAGTATAGGTTACTTTTCTGAACAAATCATGTGTGATAAAACACAAAAAACATTAGAAAGTTGTAATATCTGTTAAACTCTGTTGTAATGATATTTTCCAAACGTCTCCAAAAACTTTCTTCCTATTATCATATGAATTGAATAGTACACAAAATAAGTTCATTCGTTAGAATTCAGACAATGAGATAATCTTTAAACTTCAGTAAATCTATTCAGATAACTACGATTAGCATTATTAAAATAAAAGTAATTTTATTATCAAAACTGAAGAATAAAAATCCGACATGAAAGGGTTAAGGACATTGCAATTTTAAAGCAATTTTCTTGAATTTCGACTGCTTCCCTATTCTTATTGTGAATAGTTGTCTGGTATAAAACTCTGATTTATAGAAAAATATGTATACAGTAGACTCCCTCAAATTCGCACAGCTTGGGACCAGAGGTTGTGCGGATTTTAGAATTTTGCGGATTTCTGGTCATTTATTTGTTTACAATTTTGAACATTAATTTGATTGGTAGTTGAGCAATGGAAATTATAATGAATGGTTACAATAAAGTGAAACATTAAAATAATTAAGTAAAATATTAAAATAATTTATTAGTTTAAAAGTAAGTAATTATTAAATAAAATAATTATGCAAAATAAAAAATTTAGAAAAATATTAAAAATTAAGTCATGTAAATAATAATTAAGATACAATACTAAATGCACATATAAGTATACATATAAATAACACTAAATACAAACATACAATACTAAATATACATCATAATGAGGAAAAATAAATTTCTTATTTTTTTTTTTTTTTTTACAAACTTTACTTATTTTTTTTATTTTATATTTTTGAAACATGGATAAAATGGTTGTTTGTTTAATTTTTTGTTTCGTTCTTTTGTTATTGCATCCTGAAGCTGCTGATGATTCATTATCTGTTGCTCAGATAAAAAGCTTTGCTGCTTCAGGAAGCTCAAATATTTTTCTCCTATGGCTAGACCTTGTTCAAGATTAATTTTTTCAAGTTCTTCATCAGATTCAGTTTCTGATGAAGAATCTGCATCAATAACGAAATTTTATGCCATGTTTATCCAGATTTAATAAACGAAAAAGCTTGATTAATTAAAAAATATTTTGGAAAACGATCGCGATCGCCGATGATATTAGCGCCATCTTTATTTATTTCGGAAATAAATGCGTATTTTCTTTATGAAAAAACTTGAGTTCAGTCATATTAATCAGAATTACATATTAAAATACGTACGCAAAATTAAAAATAAATAAATAAAAATCATTAGATTAAAACCAGTGTTGAATTCAGGAGGTGGCCTGGGGGGACATTCCTCCCCGGAGCAATGAGATGCTCCCCCTCGGAAGATTTGAGATTGTGTTTTCAATGGTCAAAAAGTGCAATTCTCCCCCCCCCCCCCCCCAATCCCCGGAGCCACAGAAATCCCTCCGGAAAAAAGTGTCTGAATTCAACATTGATGAAAACTGACGTCGTTCTCTTTCACGCTGCGATCTCAAAACGAAACTTATATCTTATTTGCCATGTTCCGTTGCTTCGCGCATTCGCTCTGCGCATTTCCTCTTTCTCAAGATTTTTCTCAGTTGTCTATACTACCTTCATGATACGCACAGATAAGAGATAAGCGCTTTACTGTATATACAAAACAGGGCCATTAGATTTTTTTCGGAAGTAAATTCATATTTTTCTTCATAAAAAAGCTTGCATTTAGTCGTATTAATCAGAATTACATATTAAAATGCGTACGTAATATTGAAAAAATAATAAATATTGAAACACGAGGAAACGAACGGAAGAAAAGTAAACAATTCCACTACAGTTTACACTTGCTAATATTCTACAGAAAATACAATAAAGGGGAATGTTTCAAGGCTCGAAATGTACTGGAACAAATCGGAGCGATATTCCGGTTCTTGAAATTATGATAAATAAAGTTCCGATTCGTAAAATTATGGTAAATATCGTTCCGTTTCATACTTTTATTGAAACATTGTTACTGTTTAATATAGCTTATTGCGCTCTCTGTTACTGTTTTCATTGTTATTTAGAGCCTTGAATGTGTTTTTTTTTTTTTTTTTTTTTTTTTTTTATTGCTTTGTATGTTTAGAAATAAATTTGTCTATACTTAAAAAAAAAAAAAAAAAAAAAAAAAAAATCGGCAAAAATAATTTTTAAATAGCGTTCTGTTTCGTAGATTTTTCCATTTCGAGCCCTGGAATTTTTGATATAGATATGCTAATTTATATAAAAATCAAAAGTAATATAAACTTATTTAGTAATAAATCAGCTGTAATAGCCAAAAGAGAATAATTAACAAAAAATTGAGTAAAAAAAACATGGCGGTAGTCGCTGATTTCGGCGCCATCTTGAATTTTGTGCCTGCTCCTTAACTGTAAATTTCACTGTTTACATCTGAAAAAATACGCGGATTTTAGGCGTTCGCGGATTTTAGGGTCGCGGACTGGAGGGAGTCTACTGTATATACAACGATTATAGTTTATCTAGATGTCAAGAAAGTTTGAAACATTATAGTGGCCACTAACTTTAAAAAGTGGCCACTAATGAAACTGAGTCTACCGGCCACTGGCTACTAACTCAATTTCCCAGTTTTCACCTATATGCTCCTGCATTACTCAGACACTGAACATAAAACAGGTAAACTGATCATTGTATCTCAGAGTTACAAGGCATTACAGAAATTAAAAAAGTAAAAGACATTAAATATTCAATAATTTCTAGCATGAATTTTAAAACAAACAAACAATAATTTATTTTTACTCGGGCAGGCTTTGCGTTATCCAAATTGATAGTTTTAAGATAAATTTTAAACACACGAATGCTAAAAATTGATTTACCCGGGAATAAAAATTCGTAAAAATGTTATTTTGACTTTCGCTTAATGTTTAATTATTTTAAGTCATTTGCGAATATTAAACTTTATTATTATTTTTTAATTATAAGTTATCAGAGAAAAAGACATTATTTTTAATTAAATTTCAATATTGAGAAAGAAGTGATTGTCCCCCGTTCCTTATCGTGATAGGGCCTATTCTTTAAAATAAATTCGTTTATTAATTAAACTAGTTTAAATTCACATTCCATGAAACTGATTATCTTTATCTCGCAACTTAAAATAATTAAGTCAGTGGATCTCTCCATCGAATATCTACGCTAACGACCGCTGGCATTCCTAGTTATCGTATAAACAGTGAGAAAGGGTAACTAAGTTGCGATAGGAAACTCATATCATCCAAATCACTCCCGGTCAGAGGTAATTAACAGTGTCACTTTTGAATTATGTATGACGAACAACTAATTTAATTATCACTGTAAGGCAATGCTTCAAAACTGCCGCTTAGGATAATAATCCTATTCCAAACTTTCCTAACTCCCCGAAAGTTGTTCGTGAGATAAGGAGAACTGCTTGTCCGGCAATGCCATCTAGTGGGAAGTAAACGAAGCCTACATTCGGGTTATAACAGGCAGAAAGATCGCGTACCTGGCAAGTCGTCCGGCTGCGGATTTGTTTCTCCCGATGTGGAAACGTTTCAACTGCGGCGTGAAGAACAGTGCTCTGTTTTATTAAATAAATGGGTATTTCCTAAGAGAAATTAGTTGAGTTGACGTGCTGTATAGTCACTGAAAATGGCAGGTACGTAATATTTATTTTATTTAATAGAAACGCAGTTAGAATTGTTGTTTTTAAGTTAAAAGAAATAACTTGTTTCGAAACTTTTAAAATATACTTTTATGCTACATTGCGTAGTTATTATTTCGAAAATTTATAAGTATATGTTAGAAAATTTCTGAAATTTTATATTTTGAATTTATTTTGTGCTTAAATAACAATAACAATAACAAAAAAAGTATTTACAAATAAATCTGAACATAGAAGATAAATGCAATCAAATTTATGATCCCTTTCTTAAACGATATTACCTGAGTTTACGTATCGCAAAATTATTTTAAATTGTAATTATGCAATATTTGTTTTAATCGGAAAATAGTTGTACTTATTTTTTATTTCACCTTATTTCTTTTTTTTTTTTATTTCTTTATTTTTTTTTATGTTTGAAAAATCTGCTGCGTTACACAATTTTTTTGCAAAAATATAGAACTACAGTTTTAATATAGTTATTTTATTTTGTTCTTAGCTAAAAATTTTCAAACAAATATGAATATGGAAGATAAATGTAAACAAATTAATTATCCTTTCTTAAAAGAAATTTTCTGAGTTGACGTACTGCAGAGACATTTTAAAAGGAAAATATCTAATATTTGTCTTTTTTTAAGAGAAAAAAGTTATCTATATATTTATTTTTCCTTAAATAATACATATATATATTTTAAGTGAAAAATCTGCAGCATTGCACAGATGTTTTTTTCCAAAATGTATAGATATAAAACTTATGAAAATTATCTTTAAATAAAAATAGTATTGTTTTAATTTCTGCTTCGTTAGCAAATGTAAAGGAAAAAAAAAAAAAAAAAAAAAAAAACCAAGGTGATATTAGAATACCAATACTCTATTATAATCTTAAATAAACGATCATTGTTTAAAACTAAATACCTAACCGACATACTATACAAATAACTGAAAATGGCAGTTAAGTAATATTAATTTTTTTAAACACAAAATCAGTAAGTATTACTTCGTTTTGCCTCAAATAACATTTATTTTGAAAGCTTTTAAAAATAAAACTTCCTAAACTGCGTGCTAACTTTTGGGGAGAAAATATATATATATATATGTAATATTTATGTAAGGACAATCCTTAGCTTAAAACAATGTCGTGAATTGATAAATAAATATTTTCAGACACATGAAAATAAAATAACAATTTTATGTTTAAATAAATAAATAAATAGTATATTTTTCAAAAGACATTACCTTCGTTTATGTATAGTATAGCCAATGAAAAAAAGCATCTACGTAATATTTATTTGCTTAAAAAAAAAAAAAAAAAAAACCTCAGTAATTATTATTTTGATTTTACCTTAAATGAAATTGCTTTCGAAAGTTTATAAAATTAAAAACATACTGTACTACTTAATCGCAGTTTTAAATGAAATTGCTTTTGAAAGTTTCTAAAATTAACAACATATTGTGCTACTTAATTGCAGTTAGAAAATGCTTGATTATAAAATTAAAAACAAAATTGTTTAAGCTAAAATAATGAGATATTACATTTTGATTTTTTATAAAAAAAAAATATTATAAAATGAATCCCACTATAAAAAGCCTCTTTTTTTTTTTTTTTTTTTTTTTTTTTGTTTAAACAAATAAATAGTCGCAAAAGAAATTACCTAAATTGACGTAACATATATCCCCTGAAAATGGCATTTATGTAATATATATTTTCGTAAATTGAAAAGCAGTAAGCAATATTGTTTCTTATTTCAAGGAAAAACATTTCCAAAGTATAGGTGCTTAAGAAAGAAAATTAAAGTATTTCTTTATTTTATTTTTATATGCATATGCAAATGTTTTGAAGTAAAAACCTTATGATAAAAAAACCAATGCTTTGTTCAAATAAATAATCTTTTTCTACAAAAAATTATCCGAGTTGAGGTACTGTAGAATAATTGTAAATGACAAGTATGTAATATTGTTTATTTACATACACAGCATAGATCCATACTGAGTTAAAGTAAAAGAAACGGTAATTTCTTAGAAGAATTTACGTAAAGTGACGTACAATGCAATTATTGAAAATGACAATTATGTAATATTTGTTTGCTTAGAATAGCAGTAAGCATTATCACTGACAGTTTTATACTACAAAATCAAAAGTTATTATTTTAGTGTACTCACTTTTTGCAACAATATGTATGTATAGCTATACAAGAAAATTCTTTGAAAGAAGATGTTTCTTTTTTATATTTTTACTTAGATAAAGTACTATTTTCAAAAAAATCTGTAGAACATCTACATCATTCATCTCATCTATCATCTGTAGAGGTTTAAATTAAGGTAATTTCTACAGATAAATTATTCGTGTTCTATTATTGTATGGTCACTGAAAATGGCAGGTTGTAATATTTATATGTTTGAATGTAAAAAAAAGCCTGATTTTGTTTTACCTGATAGAAATAACTTTCTTTCAAATGTTTTAAAAGCCACAAGCCGCTACACCTCAGTTGTTTTTGCAAAGATGTAGAAGTGCATTTATAGAAAAAAATATTTAAGTTAAAATAATTTTATTTTCTTTATTTCTGAAATTAAATAACAAAAATTTTTAAGCAAATATGAAGAAATGCAGTCTTATTTATTATTGAATAAATAGCCATTTCTTAAAAGATAGTTAAAAGATTTAAGGGAAGTTAAGAAAAATTTGAGGTAACGTGCAGTCATAGATAATTCGAAGTATGTAATATTTATTTGCTTAAACAGAAAAGCCGTAAGCATAATTTTCTTTTGATAAAACGAAATAACATATTTCGAAAGTTTTTGTAAGCAGCAGCATCATATATTTTAAAAGTTTTTTACAAGCATGTATAACTTTATTTATCCAACAAAATATCTTAATTCAAAATGATATCGCTTTACTTGTTCTTAGATAAAAGAAAAAGGTTTTGCAACAAATGTAAATATAGATATTCAATGCTACAATTAAATGCATGAATGCAGCATTGAATTCTTAAAAGGAATTAGTTGGTTTGACGTACTGTATAATCACTAAAATTGTCAGACACACAGTATTTTTCGTTTTAAGCATAATACAGTAAGCATTATTTTGATTTACTGTAAATATTTTGATTTTTGAAAATTTGTAAAGCCAAATATAATAAATCTTATTTATAACAATTTACCCGGGTTGAGTTACAATAGAAAAATTGTAAATAGCAATCATGTAACATTTGTTTATTTGCATAGATACACAGCATAGATCAATAGACAGTTTAAATAAAAGAAATGATCATTTCTTAAATGAAATTACTTAAGTTGGCGTACAATACAATCATTGAAAAGGACAATTATGTATTTGTTTGCTTAGAATAGCAGTAAGCATTATGAGTGACAGTTTTTACTGCAAAATCAACAGTTATTATTATTTTTTTACAGTGTACTTACTTTTTGCAATATTATACACGTTTATTCATACAAGTAAATCCTTAGAAATAAAATGTTACTTTTTTATATGTTTACTTAAATAAATTAATACTATTTTTAAACAAATTTGTAGATAATCTACATAATCCATCTATATCTATCATCTGTAGATGTTTAAATAATAGTAATTTCTAGCGACAACTTAGTCGTGTTCATGTATTGTATAGACACTGAAAATTACATGTATATAATATTTATATTCTTGAATTAAAAAAAAGCATTATTCTGTTTTAACAGAAAGAAATAACTTTCTTTCGAAAGTTTTACAAGCGACAACATGCTACATCTCAATTGTTTTTGCAAACATATATAAGTACACTTAAGAGGCGAAATGCTTAAATTAAAGTAACGTTATTTTATTTTGTGCTTAATTAAATAAAAAAAAAATTAAGCAAATATGAAGATAGCCAGACAATGCTTCACTGTTATATAAATCAACATTGCTTTAAAAGGAAGTATTTTGTATCAGGAAAGGTATAGACACAGATAATTCGAAGTATGTAATAGTTATTTATTTAAATAAGAAAATAGTAAACATTATTTTCTTTTGATTAAAAGAAATAACACACTTTGAAAGTTTTTATAAGCGGCAACATTCTACATTTTAAATGTTTTTTGCGAACATATATAATTGTATTTATGTAAGAAAATATCTTAATTTAAAATAATATCGCTTTATATGTTTGTAGATAAAAGAAAAATGTTTTATAACAAATGTAAAAATATATATTCTATACCACAATAAAATACACGAATGGAGCGTTGGATTCTTAAAAGAAAGTAATTGATTTGACTTAATGTATAGTAACAAAAAACGGCAGACTTACAGAATTATTTGTTTTAGACAAACGTAAGAAACATTATTTTGATTTACTGTAAAAACTTTTATTTTGGAAAGTTTGTAAAGCCGACGACATACTATGCTAATGAATTATTTAAAAAATAATTCTATAAAATATTTCCTAAATTAAAATATTTTATTCTTTTATGCTTTTATAAATAAATGTTATCAAAGTAATCTGAACATTGAAAGTCATTGCTAGGTTTAAATATATAACTGTATTTATGCAAGATAATATCTTAGTTTAAAATAATATAGCTTTATTTATTTTTAGAAGGAGAGGGCCAACCCTGGTAATCACAGATTTTGATTATTTATATATATGTTGAAGGGTAGAGGGCCCTTAGTCTCAGGTTCAACGGATTTTATACAACGTTCCTTAATTCTCGCGAAACAGGGAGGGGGGGGGGAGTGTCTGATATTATAACAGAACTGAAATACTTTGTAACAGGACTACTGTGTTGGTCATAGCTCGGTCGGTACGGCGCCTGTTTGCTATTCCGCGGACTCAGGCTCGATACCGGGATGTGCTGCATTTGATTTTCACATCTTTTGTTTTATAAATATGCTTGTATTTATAATTTAATAACCTCATTCTCAATTAAAAATTGTGTATCAATTATGATTTTTAAAAACCTTTTAAAGCGATTTAGTTACAAATAAAAAAAATAAATAGATGAAAATATTTTTTTCTATTTGTAACTAAATCGTTTTACAAAACAGCATAAAACTGTTAATTTTTTTAAAAATGACTTAATGTATTTCATATATTCCTTCTCGATGCAATAATATTGAACAATTGTGTCAATTCGTGATTTTAAAGAAATATTATTTAGGTTTTGCCTTAACCCATTAACGACGTGCCTCCTTTACACTTCTTTTTATTCTTCGTCACCAGTTTTTACGACTTTATAATTTTGAATTATTTAATCGCTCAAAATCTGAGATTAGATAATATAAAAATTTCCAAAGTAAAATACTGGTATTGAAGTTTTAAAATTTTGTTCGCCTTGCATGATAAGTTTTCTTGTCAACCGGCTTTAATGGCTTAATAAGGGAAGCCAAAAAGGAGGATAATGCTACTCTGTTTTTAAAGTAAGAAGCATAATTATTAAAAATTACCATAAGAATTAAATTACAACATATTTTTTTGGATATTGAAGATTTTTAAATTTGTAATAAGTTTCCTTACGCCTTGAATTATTTTCCTTATCGATTCATCTTCTTTCTGTTTTAATTTTTATTTTATTTGTAAAACGACAGACTTTGATTACTTCTTTTTTTAGTTTGATGCAGTTAAGTGATTTCTGTTTTAAATCTTTATTGAATAAGTGTGTATCATTTTACAACAGTTTATAATCGTATTATTCACAGGAAGATCAATCCGATGTGTTAGGTTTTGATGAAAATCAGAAAAGTGATGTCACAAATGCGTTATAGTATTGTAAAATTTTATTACAAAATAATGCTTTTTTAACAAATAAACCAGCATCTGAAATATCGTCTGTTTCTATTACGATGGGAGAAAAATTCTATAATTCGATAGTAAATATAGGCTGACTGTGTAACGATTTTTGAATTTTTACTGGTCAATAATAGATCCATTTAAAAAAAAAAAAAAAAAATCTTTAAAAAATGAGAAATGTTTAAGAATGTTTTGAAAATTAAAAATACTAAATTAAAATTTAAATGTGTTAACTTTATAATTAATGTAAGATATTAAAATTTTTAATTGAGATTATTAAATTATAATTACAAGTATATTTATAAAACAAAAAATGTGAAAATCAAGTGCAGCACGTTCCGGTATCGATCCCGAGCCCTCGGAACAGCGAACAGACACCTTACCGACCGAGCTATGAGCAATGCAGCAACTTTGTTACAAAGTAAGTATTTCAGTTCTGTTATAATATTAGTGCCCCCCCCCCCTCCCTGTTTCTCGAGAACTAAGGAGCGTTGTATAAAATCCGTTGCATCCGAGACTAAGGGGCCTCTACCCTACAACATATATAAAAATAATCAAAATCTGTGATTACCAGGATTGGCCCTCTTCTTGTTAGATAAAAGAAAAATGTTTTGAAACAAATGTAAAGGCAGGTATTGAATCCTACAATTAAATACATAAATGCAGCATTGGATTGTTAAAAGAAGTGAGTTGATTTGAAATATTGTATAGTCTCTGAAAATGACAGACATACAGTATTATTTGTTTTAGACATGGAGTAAGCAGTCACTGAAAATGGCTGACATACAGTATTATTTGTTTTAGACCTGGAGTAAGCAGTCACTGAAAATGGCATACATACAGTATTATTTGTTTTAGACAAATGCAGTAAGCATTATTTTGATTTTAGAAAGTCTGTAAAGCCAACAACATACTATGCTAATCATTTGTTTAAAAAAAAAAATTAGGTAAAAATTTCTAAAGTTAAAACACTACATTTTTTCGTGATTTTATAAATAAATGTTATTACGGTTATCTGAACATTAAAAGTCCGTGCTATGTTTAAATACAGTAAACTCCCGACTATCCGGCCCTCCGTACTATCTGGCCTAGTTAAAAAAAAAAAAAAAAAAAAAAAAAAAAAAAAAAAAAAAACATGTCGAATGTTGCAAGCGGCCGAGACAGGCAAATTTCCGTCCGTAGGAAAGTGCTAATTCACGAAGGAAAGAGAAAGAAGGGATTGCAGAATGTAATAGCAGAGACAGACAGGAAGTGATGGAGGTGTTAAGGCTTGATAGCCTGTTTCGTCAGTTGTGCAACGGATGTTAACAAGTGCGGACGTTATTTTCCGCTTATCCTGGTTACTTTCTGATAATCTTTTGGTGTGTTTCGTGTTTATTTATTGGAGATTAACGAAATGGGTGATAAACGAAGAAGTTTGCGGAAGAGGGTTTACAGACAGAAGCAGTCATCTAGCAAGGTCTTTTTGAAAATCTAAATTTTGACTCTTTTATCTTATGCATAACTTTTCATATTTGTGAAATCCTTTATTGATAAACAGTAAAATAAGATTTACTGATTTTTTACGAATTAACTTACCTTTTACGTTAATATTTTACTTATTTTGAAACTGTATGTACTGTATATATAAAAATTATCTTAAAATGTGTAACATGCGTTTTTAATATGATGGGGGGGAGGGGGAGAAGTGAGTAAATATTTATAGAACTCCAGCCTATCCGGCTTTTTTGTTATCCGGCCTACCCTTCCACCTCATTAGGCCGGATAGTCGGGAGTTTACTGTACATAAATAATCCTTTCTTAAATGAAATTTGTTTAATTAACGCACAATACAGCCATGAAAACGCTACGCATTATTTTTCCATTAAAAGAAAATATTTCAACGTTGTTAATAATGAGAATGTACTTATGTAAGAAAATTCTTTAAGGTAAAATAGTGTTATTTTGTTATACATGGATAAGAAAATATTGTGAAATAAAATTGTGACGAAAGAAAAATCACTAAATTTATATAAAAAATAAGATCGTTTCTTAAATTAAATTACCTGTGTGGACGTACTCTACAACCAATGTAAATGTCAGGAGTGCAACGTTTGTTTGCTTAAAAAGAAATAAAATAATCATTGTTTTTATTTACTTTGTTTAAATAATGTTTTTTTTTTTTTTAAGTTTTTTAACCTCGACTACATGCTATAATACACTCGATGTTTTTAAATGTTTTTGTCTATAAGAATATGCACAAATCTTATAGTTTTTTTCTTTGTACTTTCAGAAGTAAGCGTTTTGAAAGAAAAATCTCTAGTTAAAAGATTAATGCTCGTTTTAAATAAATGAATGACTATTTTTAAAACAATTACTAGAATAAATGTGCTGTGCAATGATTGATAATGGCAAACATGTAATATTTGTTTGCTTTATTAGAAAAACAGCAAGCATTATCTCTTCTTACATTGAATAAAATTTCTTTTGAAAGGTATTGAAACCAACTACAGGGTGTATTACACAGTATTTATTGTGAAAAGTTTTAGGTATGAAAGTTGACAATAAGTGCAATTTTTAAAATTTTATTTTGTGCTTGGTAAATGTTTTGAAAATAAATATAAATACTCTATTTACATGAATTTCTTAAAACAGAAAAATAAATTATTGTGTTGGCGAACCGTAGATTGATTGAAAATGCTAAATATATAATATTTATTTGATTAAAAGAAAACATTTCTCTTTCATCAACCAAACAGTATAAACAGATTTAATTTTGAGTAGAGACAAATGTTGATAAAGAATGTTTTGTGCAGAAACATTTCTTTCTATATTCAAAGGAGATAAATATTTATAATAACATAAAACATAAATTACATAATGAAATATAAATTCGGTCATGATGACAACAAGACACTGTGGTATTAAATATTATAAAAGGCATTACAAATTTATCCCTTTTTGTCTCGAAAAAATTGTGCATTCGGGTTATTTAATAAATTCGTACTCGTTTTCACGTGTTTTTAAACGTAAGTTTTTTCTTTTCTTAATTTTCGAGATAATTTCTCTTTTTAGCACACAGGCTGTGAATGACTGAGAGCTATTGTGCGCTTAGGTTCTGTATATAAGTATGTATGTATGTACGTAACACGATAACTCTGGATACAAATATCCGATTTGCTTCCAGTTTTTTTCTCGGTTCATTCTGATAAGGCGCTTCCCTGATTAGTTTTAAGGGTTCATAGGTTAAGCTTATGGGGGGGGGCGGGGTCTAATCCCCCTTAATTTAAATAAATGGGTTATTCGTGGAGAATTATTCGATTTACTTTACATTTGGTATACCGATTTATTATGATAAAACGCTTCCCTGATTAAATTTGGAGGTTCATTGGTTAAGTGTGAAGGAGGAAAATGGGGGAACTGATCCCCCTTAATTTAGCTAAATGGGTTTTTCATGTAGAATTATCCGATTTCCTTCAAATCTGGATACCAGTTTATTCTGATAAGGTGCTTCCCTGATTAGATTTGGAGGTTCATTGGTTAAATATAAAGGGGTAAATGGGGGTGGAGAAATATCCCCACATAATTTATTTTTTGAGAGGCATTATTCTTTGAAATAAAGATATACAATACAATTAGTCTGAATAGCCTATGAGTTTAATGCCAACAGTTTAACTGGGCTCTTTTATTTTATTTTATTTATTTATTTTTATTTTATTTATTTATTTATTTTTTTATTTTTTATTTTTTTATTTTATTATTTTTATTTTTATTTTTTGCTATACACATGTTTTATTGCTGAGACGGCGATATACTCAAGATCTATAATGTTATAAATATTTTCGAAAATGTTTTTAAATGAAAAAAAGGTAAACAAAAATCGCTTTGGTCAACCAAAGAGACATAAAATGCAACAAGAAAACTACAGCTTTGCCCAGACTATAAAACAAAGAACCTTTACTGATTTATTAAAAAAAAATTAATAGAATCCATCAAGATTTTATTTGCCAACTATTATCCGGGAATCAATACAGATCTTTTTACTCAGTGAGTATATATGTAATGATTCAGTCTCAATGGAGCTCTTAAAAATTGGAAAGAGATGCTCTGCAGAATAAGAAAAAAATAGCATAAAATAATTCACGTTCACAAATATCCATTTTTGTTATTGCCTTGATTTCATTATACGTGAGATCGCATAATTTTTGTTTAGAAGTTTTCAAATAAAAAAATAATGGCGAAAATATTTGTATGATTGTAGATATTGAGAATGTTGTCGTCTGGGAGATGAAAGATGTATTTATTTGCCTTGTAAGCGTATTTTTATCACTTTTAGCAAGTATTAACTTCGTTTCATGGTTTTAAGTGATTTCCATGCATAATTATATATGATATAAAAATAACTCATAAAAAATAAATTCCAACATGTACTTACGATAAAGGGAAACAAATACTAGATCATGACATCATTTGATATTATTAGTGAAAATGACTAATTTTCATCTAATAAATTGTTGAAAATAAATGATTTGATAAATCATCGCCACTTTTTTTAACATTTGATGAAGCAGAAGTTCTTAAGTACATAAAAGATATATCTTTTTTCAACTAAGCATTTTAAACAGACTCAATACAGAATAAAGGAGAAAAAAATGTTTGTAAAGAATTTTTCCGTGCCAAAGTTTATATTTAGATGCAAGGCAGTTAAATATTTATAATCATTTATAAAGCAGCGCAGTAAAAACAAAATTCGTGCATACTTATAAAAACTAAATGAAAAATAAACTCTTATAGCAAACCATTATGTGTCCTGAAGCATTATTAAAGCAGTGCATATTTTATACATTTTAACAGAAATAGAAAAAAAAAATACAAATGAATAGTGGATTTCACATATTATATATTTTTCTTCTTAAGCACTAGAACTATTTATCTTTATTCAAAGAAACAGTTAATGCAGATTAGATTCAGAATGATTAAAAATAAAAGTGTTAAAAAAACACACTCTCTTATAAGCATCAATTGTGCATCTTGAAATTTACGCCTAATTTTTTGACCGCAATTCATGTTTTTTCCGAAACATTTCCGTTAAAATACATTAATTTTGAGGTAAGAACTAAACACTATTAAGGAAAAGTCGCTGCTTTATTATTAATATTATTGGGAGGTTGTTTGGTAGAAATCAAAATAAAGTCAATTTATTAAAATATATATATAAATTTTGCTCTGTTTCTTTTCATTGGAAAAGAAAAAAATATATAATTTAAATTATTTTTTTACGATTTCTTAATTGATTTCTCAATGTATCATCTTAAATTTGTTAATATTAAAAAATTAATTCATAAAAGCATTTTTTATGTTGATATATTTTACTTTCTATTTTCTATTTATAATTTATTTTCTGCTTTTTATTTTTTAAATGTTTCATTATTACAGTTTCCTAACAATTTGGCATATTTTTGCGAACATTTATTGGCACAAAATTAAATCCATTGTTTTTTTCAAATCCTATACAATTGTACGAGTTGCAGAGACTATTTGCCGGTTTATCACCTGTGGCCGCTAATTGAAAAATTCCTTAAAATTACTGTACTAATTTATGGTTGAGTTGTAAAAATGTTGTATTGGCATTGGAAACACATCTTTGTACATAATTTTTATAATTCTAGCATTTCAGGAAGTAGGTTAAACTCGATTGTAAAATTTTATCTTTGCATACCAAAACAAGGTTGAGTTAATTAAAAAAGTGTAATGATATAAATAAACGATTAGAAAGTACTATTTTCGGTAAATCAATTAATTTTTAGATACAATCTATGTAATTATTTTTTTATTATATAAAAATGGTTCAATAAAAAAATTCAAAATCGTTCTTTTATCGTTAAAATTTTAAAGAAAAGATAAATTATAATAGCTAGACTTCGATTGACACTATTAACTAAAACTTTAAATAAACACTGTAAAAAAATTCTGTATTTTACAAAAAAGGGCACTCCGGCTGCCAACAGAGTTCATGTAAAATTTATAAGCTTCTGTCATTAAAAGTGCTGTACAATTTATCAAGTATGTGGAAAGTCGCGTTGCTGTTGATTGCGTGGTGCACGTGGCAGAAAAAATTCGATTTTTACTTTTCTTGTTCCTTGAATTTGCTGTCACAGCATCGGTGCTTGAATTCGATTTCACAGCATTCATTGGTGCTTGTAAATTTACCACACAAAGTGCTTGAAAAATCGCTGCATTTTACAACAAAAGGCCCTGGCACCCCGGCTGCCAACACAGTTGCTGTAAAATTTACAAGTTCTGTCTTTAAGAGTGCTGTAAATTTTTTTAAGGGGGCTAGTCACTCAGCTTCGGAATTCTCCTCCGTAATCTTAAGTCCATGTTCTTTTGATACATTCGTATATTTAGAATATCTTCTCGAGAAATTCATATTTTTAGCATATTTTTTCTGTGTACTCTTCTTAAAGGATGCCCCTTTTTTCTTAGTTTTCAAAATATTTCTTAAATGTATGCTGAATTTAATATTTTATGTGTTAAAAGCGGGCAAACTGTAAGTAAGATTTTAATGTTTCATGTAAAATTAAGTCTATACTTTAGAAATATTTTGAGAACTAAGAAAAAAAGAGACATCTTTTAAGAAGTGTACAAAAAATAGAAGTTAAAAATTTTAATTCTCCGAAGAGATATTTTAAATATACGAATGCATCAAATGCCCATAGACTTTACATTAGTGATGAGAAATCGAAAGCTGGGTGACCAATCCTCTTAAGTCTGGGGAAAGTCGCATTGCTATTGGCTGTGTGGTGCACGTGACAGAAAGAATTCGGTTTTTACTTCCCTTGTTGCTTAAATTCGATTTCACAGCATCGGTACTTGAATTCGATTTCACGGCATCAGTGCCTAAAAAATTACAACATAAAGCGTCGGAAAAATCACAACATTTTTTTACTGTGAATGTTTATCACCCAATAAATTACTCATAATAAACGTTTAATAAGTTACTTATTAAAGGAGGGATTTTCCTCTAGAAGGCCGAAAAACGTGCATTTGTTAGCAGTTTATTTTCTGGAATAGGAATGAAGATTTTATCTCTGGGGTTTTTTGCATGTCATTTATTATCATTTGGAAACAATTTCAAATGTGAAAAAAATGATGATGTGCCTCTAGTTGCGTGGGTGGATTTATTGATGGACCAGTTGCACTAACGCACTAAATAACTGCGAAAGGACTTCGAAATCGGCAAAATAGTTTTCTAGGGAAAGTCTACAGTCTATAGGGGAAAAAATGTAAAAAAAATAATAATAGATTTTTCAACCGAAAAGAATCTGTATTCAACTAAACAGTTTAAGTAGTATCGATTCAGACTCAATTAAAACAGTTTTTTGGGGTGAGAACTAGTTTCTGTACTATAATATACTTTTAGGTCTAAGGTTGTTAAATATCTCTAACAATATAAAAATAACACGGCAAAATGGAAATTCCTCAATTTCGATATACCTCTCTAAAATTTAAATAACTAATTTAATAACAAAAATGTGATCTTCTTTAAGTCAATATGCAATCACCAGCCATGAATCTCGGAATATTTACATGATATGCATATTGTAAATCATATTTTGTGCTACAAGAAAATGACATAAGAGAAAATGTCAATCAAATTCATATCTGTAGACATTTACAACCTCTAGGTTCAGATTAAATTAAAAGTAATCATTTATAAAAATCAAAATTTAATTGAATTTAAAAGTATATATTAATGCTTTTAGCGGGAAGATAAATTGTGTGAGATGTCAAGTAATATATTAAGTTCTTTGTTCTTGATTTAATTTTTTCTATCTATATCTACAAATTAAATAAAATATTTTTCTTTTCACGTGTCTTTAGTGCTTTTAAGACTTGTGACAGGTAAATGGGAAAATGTCTAATTTCAGAAAGTGCAATCTGTTGATTCCATTGAAAGTTTAATTAAAGTATCGTTCTTTAATATTCTTTAATTTTTATATCTATTTAAAAAATAGAATTTCAAAACTCATGCAAATTCTCATTTTTCATTCTGAAACAGGACACTATTTCTTCATTACAGAATATGTTTCGCGGTAATGATGTACTATATTTCACGTGAAATTCAGGCTAAAACATTTTTTTTCTATCGGTACCAATTGCTTTCTAAATCAAACAATTTTCTTAACTAAAGTTTTGGATACATATACGAAGAAATTCACACATGTTTTCCAGAAACTTTTTTGTTTTGCAGTTTACTTGAGATTAATTTTGCTTTCTGGCCTTATCGCAGTTCTACGATTCTCGGGCCTTTCCATTTCTAATTGTCATAAATAACAGCTGCTGTCCCAATTAGCCACAATACGAGATTAGAGCTCGAGAAAAAACAACATGCGACGACACAATACGAGATTAGAGAAATTTCATATGTCGTAGTTCTCATCCCACATTACAGATATTTTATTTATGCATAAGAATTAGTTCAGAAAAACTTTTCCTTTATTTGTTAGTGAGCTTTATCGACTTTAGCAATATTGGTGATTCTGTCTCTCGCATAATTTTATATTGGATAAGCTTTTTACTTGCCGACGATGTGTTTTCGTTTAAATACTTGAAAATTTACAACATAAAGTGCATGAAAATTCACTTTATGTGATTTTCATCTGATTCACAATGACAAATATCAAGCTATATATGCTGAATATGTAAACAGCTGACAGCAACGCATTATGCATTCTTCAATTGTTCCGATGCACGGCACATTTAGAGTACTCAACTTACAAACGAGTGAAAATCAGTTACAAAGTTGAAGAGCTTCTTCGTATAAAATGATGCTTTACATGTAAAATTATCATTGTTAAAAGTTGAGTAATTTACTTTTTCATATCCTGTCCCCAGCTAAAAACATGCAGCATATTGATTGCAGAAATGTATACAATGTGTCATATCTGACAATCAGTTCAGAAATATTTTTCCACTTGGTAAAAACAACCTTAGCATAAGATAAGTTTTTCATAATAAAGGTATAAAAGCTGTAATCATGATCAATCTTTCGCAAGCGACTTTTAATTTATATTTGTTTTCACAGATTGTAATCGAAGTTTGAGGTTTAATTACAAGGTTTGTCATGTGGACCCTAAGTTTATTATATCGATTTAGCATGTCATCTGATGGTTATAAGAAGTGGTAATTTAATTTTTTGGTTTATGCCTCACCAATGGATGTTACCAGACGGAACAAGTAAAAGTTTTGTTAGTTAACCTCAGTACCATAGATCTTCAACTTTACACGAAGAATCTCAAGTTTGGTAATTTGAGAAATAGTATTGAACCCTTATTCTTCTCTGCGTGTACTGCAATCGGTTCTAGTTTAAACTTAAGGTTTTGATTTAGTTTAAACTTAAGATTTTGATTTAGTTAAAGTTATAGTTTTGATTTAGAAATTTAACACACTTTTAGCAGCAACATATTACAAAATAGTACATTGTCGTAGTTTTATTTGCCGCCATTCTATTACACACCACAATTATTATTTTTTTTCATTTGCATGGCAATCAATTCAGAAATGCTTTTCTACTTGATAAAAATCGCAGGTTTTCAATTTTCCCACCATCCATTGTAAAAATGTTTCAAATAGCTGTCGAAGAAACTTTTTGGTACTTTTGATTTTTTGAAATAGGTATAAATTTGTAATGATCGTCCAATAAAAGTTTTTCAAAATTTATCTTACTAAAAAAAAAAAAAAAATCATTTTTACTTTTCATTTCAGTTTTGTTAATTGTTAAACTATGCATCATTTCACTCAAATATATAATTCCTTAAATAAAGTTTATATACTTTTGTCAACTTATTTAATACGTGTTTCAAAGCTATGGTACAAAATATAGAATTATGAATATATTTTTATTCTTATATAAAATATATTTAAGTACATTTCTATTTCTCAGTTTTTACAATCAAATTAGTTTTTGATTGAATAAAGGAATTAATAATGATTTTTTTAAAATATTTTACTCTTAGATGTCATATTTTTGTTAAGCTGCTGAAAACATTTTTTATAGTTAAAGCCACAGTCTTTAAAATACTCTAAAAAGAAGAAGAAAGAAAGCAGTTTTCCTTTTATATAAAAAAATCAATATTTTTTCATAAGTCTATTGGTTAAAAAAATGTAAAATAATAGTAAAAAATTTAGAAACGAAATTATTTCAAATCATTTTCAAACAGAACCGCAGATTATTTTGCAAAAACTTTAAAAAGAAACACGTTTTATTTTATTCTTACATTTTTCCCCCTTTTTAATCTTTTTAAAACATTTCTGTCTCTCCAAAAATACTTTTATTTAAAAGTTGTCTCCCTAAGAGTTTAATAAATCAGCTATAAATATTATAATAATGTCATATATTATATAATTTTTTTTTTTAAATCTATAACAGAAAACTAATGTAATCGCTTTTTGATGAAATTCGTCTGCAATTACATTAAGCAAAACTATTTTAATCAAGTTTTCTCACAAAACTCTGCTATTGTGTAAAAAAAAAAAAAAAAGAAAAAAAAAAAGAAAAAAAAAGTAAATGTACTATTACTACAGTAGAATATACGAACTAATACGAACTAATTGGGATCGGTCCCTGTTCTGAAATGCTTCAACAAACTTAGAGGGATGATAGTACTCATGAAGACGAACAAAAAATGCAATGGAACATAGGATCGCAAATGACGTTTAAAGGATGAAAATGGAGAAAATGCGTCTGGAAAATGGACAATCTGAGACAAGAAAGAAACAAATCCAGAAAACTATTTATTGCACAGAATAGGTACAACACAATTCGTGATGTCCAGAGAAAACAAATATTTTACAACAAGTGTTCAATGTGTCGACCGCGGACATTATTATACAGAGTACATCTACGGAAGAACGACTGGCAGACACGCTCGAAGACATCGGGAGTCCTACATACGTGGATTCCTGCTCACAGATTTGTTTGGCTTCCTTGCAAGTTTTTGTTAATTCTTTCTGACCGAATATGCACAAAGTGAAAGGAAAACCAGCTTCATGCTACTAGCCAATTCTGCAGAAAAGCAGCATACGAGATTTCGATATTTTTATTAGTTTTGAGATATTCATCCTTTAAACGTCATTTGTGACCCCATGTTTCATTGCATTTTTTGTTCGTCTTCATGAGTACTATCATCCCCTAAGTTTGTTGAAGCATTTCAGATACACCCTGTATAAATACGATTCACCTATAGTCGTCTTCTGGTCCGTCCGTCTATCTGTCCGTATATAACAGCGCAAAATCTACACAACCGAATGGTTTGAAATTTCATATATACGATCGTTGTAGAATTTCGTCGAGTTATTTGAAATTTTATGAAAAATGAATCAAAACTTAAAAAGATATTAATAAAAGTTTTCTTTATTCCATTAAATCCTATCATACGTAATTAATTCAATGATATTCCATGATAGGTGATGATTCTAGGTTACCATGGTGATTAATCTATTACATCCTAGCTTACGTAATTAATTCTATGAGCTCATGACAAGTAATGATTCTAGGTCGCCATGGTGATTACGTGCTGCCTAAGTTGGAGTGATATTATTTTCGTATTACTGAATTTAATACATATAATCATAAGAAATATTGTATGCATGCATTTTTGCATAAGAGTGCAACATCTATTGCACCATAATATGAATAGTTATAAAACTAGTTATAGTACGAACGCACCTCATCTGTTACGCTTGACGTACAATTTCGGACTCGTTATGAATAACTATAATACGTTTATAAGATCTTTATATATGCTATTATGTGATTTATTAAAATAGTATGCAAATACATATGTATGTTTTTTTTTTGTCTCATTTATACATTTAATAATATTTAAAAATAGGACCAAGGGAAAATTCGAATTAATATCTAAAATTTAATTATAATACATAAATTAAAAGAAATTGCGCTGAAATGGAGTTTCTCTTTTAATTTCCCCAACTTGTTTTAGAAGTTAAGAATGTACGGGGTTTTTATACAGCACTCCTATCTGTTAATAGTGTTTATTCTTTACGAAAAAAAAAAAAAAAAGAAAAAAGAAACGGGAAACACAGTTATGTTTTATGAAATATTTCAGCTTACCAAAAATCAGCCATACTCTGTTATGAAAAGAGTGTTCTTGTCAACAATAATCCAAAAAAAAAAAAAAAAAAAAAAAAAAAAAAAAAGAACATTATCGACGAGAAAAATTTTTTATGGTCAATTACTGCTACAAGATATCACGTTTTAGAATTTTTTAATTTAAATATTCAACTTCAATTTTTAATTTAAATTTTAACAACTAACTTTAGTGGAATATTATTATTAGAAAATATTTAACTTGGTGACATTTAAAAATACGCACCCATGAAAACTATGATTTATATTTAAATTTTATATTTCTAGCATTTGTTAAGCTATTTCGTAAAATTTCCTTTCATGATAAATAAGACGAAATTACCTTCTCTCTAACAATTTAATGCTTTTCCTTAAGCTATTCGATGAAAATATAGAAAGGAAAGATACATAAAAGAACAATAAAACAAAATTATTTTAGTCGATTTTCGCAGAATATCGTCTGCTATTGCATGAGGCACTACTACTTTAATCACATTTTAGTAAATGTTTAAAATGTCACCATCCGTATAGTGCTGACCATTTCGAAATACGCCAAATAACGTTTTTACTTCCTCTTTTTTCTAAATCATATTTTCGCTGACTGTGGCAAAGGGAGGGAGAAAAAGAAGATTATTTTTTGTAACCAGAAAAGACGATCTTGAAAGCTTTCAGTGGAATATAAAATAAAAACTTTTTAGGGGATTTTCAGTAGGGGTGAGTTTGCTTAAAAAAAATAAAAAAGGGAAAAAATGTTAAATCGAGTTTAATAAAAATTGAAAGTATTTCGTGAGCCATAAAGGATAAAAATACTTAAGTTTTTGAGTAATAGATAAGGTTGTTCATTTATTTTTATAAATAAAAATAGTATATCAAAACTTTACGAAAGTTTTGTTCTGTGATTTGTTAAAATAGTTTGTAAACGCACGTGTTTTGTAACTTTATTTATACATATGTTGAATATTGAAAATTTAATTGAAATACGTAAAATAAAATAGATTGTGCTGGAAAAAAATATTTTTTTATTTCATCATAATTTTTATCGGATTAAAATTTTAATACATTGAGGTTTGAGATACATAAACTGTCTTTAATACAAGGTATTTCTCTTCTCTGTTAAAAAAATAGCACATTCGCAAACAGCTAGAATACATCTTTATTCATGGCACACGCCTTTATTTATACATATTTTCAGTATTGAAAATTTAATTGAAATACGTAAAGTAAAATAAATTGTGCTGAAAAAAAAAACTTTTTAATTTCATCATCATTTTTATCGGATTATACTTTTTATACTTTGAGGTTTGAGATACATAAACTGTGTTTAATATGGTATTTCTCTTCTGTGTTAAAAAATAGCACATTCGCAAACATTTAGATTTACAGATATAATTCTAAATGCAAAAATGTTTTCCATGTTGTCTTTTCACACAATTCGTTTACATCAAAAAATATTTTATTTTTTCCAAAATTACGAAATAGAAATATTCATACGGTCTCTGGCTATGTTTAGCCCCTTAGCCTCTTGAGAGGCGGTGGGATACATTATATCCTACCTACGTTTAATGAAGATTTGCACCAGAAAATGTTTATGAAGTTTTACTTTTCTAACTTTGGTAGAAAAAGGGGTAAAGTTGCTTTTTCTTACCATGGAATAAAAATTTTTGAAGATTTTGGTGTGAATTCGACATTACAGAAACAGAATTACTTTCCCTGAAAGTGTTAATTCTCGCATCCGTAACTTTCACGGGCAGTGTAGGCTACATTTTTTTGTATTCTGATTATAGCATTCCCACTGGTTTTTTTAAATATCTTAATTGTCTTTATTATTGTATCATTTAACTGCCATTATATGAGGCTTGCTTTTTGACACTTCCATTGCACAGGAATTTGTAAGAAATTTCACATTTGCTCAATACCTATGCAATAAGAACATTCGAATGATCACCGTCGATGAGAGGTGAACTGAAGAATCACGACTTTAGTAGGAACTCTAATAATTCTGCGTTGGTCCATTAGGGGCGATCCATAAATGATGTCACACTTTTTTTCAATAATTTTTACCCCCTTCTCCTCCCCCTTTTCACAAAATGTCACACTTCACTATACCCCCTCCCCTCCCCTTGTCACATGTCATGCTATATTACGTAAACATATATTTGCAGTTCAGAAACAAAGCACTACGTTATAGGTCATATTTCAAACCTTAACTATGTGTTTCGATGACATTTCTGAGCATAACTATAAAAATGATTCGTGTACTTATTTTGTATGAAATAAGATTAAGGTTTACAACAAAAAACTTAATTAATATACAATAGTAATAAAATATTAATATGAAAGAGCAATTTAAAACAATAGTATTTTAGAATTTGAAATGGAATTTAATATATTTGGTTTTTAAATGTTATATGTACTTTATGACCACAGAATACTTTAAAATAGAGATTGAAGAAGAAGCCTCAACATTAGTTTTACTGAAATGGAATTGTCACCACATTTCCTTTGTCACATTAATATGAACATTTATAAAATTATATATTAAACCATAAAATAGAAATTACTCTGAATCATTTACTATTATGACTCTTCCTCCCTTGGAGAAGATATATGCTCGTCCATAGAGTACACAGGCATTTTGACATCACTCTCATCCTCGGGGATAGTAAGACCTCTAATGTCAATGCAATGATAGTAAGCCCTCTAATGTTTAACCAAAATGTGTGATGTCACACTTCTTCTTACCCTCTCCCTTGTCACAAACTGTCACAATTTCACGAACCCCCCTCCCCCCTCATTTCTGGATGGCCCCTTAGTCCTGAATAAAGGGTTTTTTTCTACTTCTAAAAATTGGTGGCAATCAAAGAATCTGAAACTCTTTTAAAAAGTAGTCTTCACTTATCGGGCGGGACGCTTAACCCTTTGCATTCGAGAGGTGACTCACACTCACCACTAGTGTTGTATCACTTTTAAATCAGGGCTCCAAATTCTCTACACACCACTTATTTCTTATAGTTTATTTCGCCATCTTTAATCGCAAATAATTCTGCCATTAGATAAGACTAAGAAAATGTCTTTAAAATACTGAGGTTCAGAGCATTTGGTGCTCGAATTTTCTCAAGATACCTGATAGCACTAGTGGTGAGTGTGAGCCACCTCTCGAGTGCAAAGGGTTAAGGGCTTAAAAAAAATACCGTGCCTTGAAACTGGTTTTCTTTTGCGTTTTTATTGCTCCAAAAAATTGAAAATTATAAATTTCAAAGTACTAGAACTTCTTAGTTTTGGTTGTATAAATATGGGCCTTAACTGAAATTAAACTTGCCTGTAGATGTCGATGATAAATTTGAACTAAAGCAAATGTGTAGTGTAGGTCATATTTTGTACATATTGTACGAAATAGTTTTTATGAGTTCGTAAACTTTATTTTTAAAAAGTTAAAACATGCATGTAATCCTAAGCACGTTATTACCAATTCAAGATATGTGAACATTTTATGTATATATACTTACGAGCTGAGAGAAGTGATGGACAAAAAACATTATACTTTTTATGATGCTACTGATGCCAAAGAAATACGGTGTTTATCATCTTTTAAGGAGAAGTCTATAGAAATAATTTTATTACGAAATAAATATTATTTTATATCACCATGAAATATATGCTCATTTGAGTCTTTAATATTTATAAAGATGATGGGGATATACTTTATTACGGTAGTCAACAAAGTTATTGCCTCCTGTTAAATGTACAATATATTTTACAGACTTGAGAAAAATAGACAGTAAAGAAAATGTGCCAAGTTAGATAAGAAATATTGAAAAATATGCTTCAATAAAAGGCTCGAAAAATAAATTTAAAAGTATTTTGTTATTTATAGTTCCTTGTATATCAGATTATATAAACATAACATTACTAAAAGTATCTTTTGTGAGTAAGAAATAAAGCTAGAATCTTCAATTAGTATATAACTAATACACATATGTAACGGACATGAGTGACGCAGATTATTTAACACTCTAGTTGCGTACATAAAAAAATAGGTTAAAAAATTGCGCATTTATTTTATTACACATTTCAAATCTGCATATATTTTAGAGTTGAAATAGGTTAAAAAATTGCGCATTTATTTTATTACACATTTCAAATCTGCATATATTTTAGAGTTGAAATACGTAAAAAAAGAACTCTATAGAGTTCTTTTTTCTAATATAGAATTAGATCATAAAAAAAGATCGCGGAAATCATGGGTTGCGCAAATTTTGCTTCGTTAAGGCTGCACACAGACGCTTGTTTTTCCATCCTTCTCCAGTTTTCGTGGAAATCTTTTGTTCAGGACCCATCTGCGGTTTATTCACAAAAGAATGAGGCGAATTAACAATGGGTCAGGAGATAAGGAGCTCAACCCTACTTGAAGGAAAGGTTTCTCTTTTGCAGGACATCAGTCCCTTTCCTTTTAAAGTCATTGAAAATCAAAAACACCGCGTGAGAACAATAAACGACGCCGACACTGGTAACAGTTAGAAGGATGGTGCGTTCGCAGCTTTACACTGCCCGTGGAAATCGCGGGATGCGCAGAGAAAGTTTTAATAATTGATAAATAAAACTACTAATAGACCGGAAGCCGGTAACATCGAAAGCCCCGTGATCGCGGAATTGAAAAATGTGTATGTAAATCGATAGTAAAAAGTCATACGAACAAAATAAGCAAGGTATGACTAGGTTTGGCCGGAAAATATGTTTAATTAAACTAATTATTATAAAGCTGCAATGTTTCACCGTTATTGCGGCTATAGATTATATAATTATAGCGGCTCTTATAGCATTTCATAGAATATTTTTTTTCTCTTTCGGAAAAACGTTATCACAAACTTTACTTTGCGGAAAAGCCTGTCATACTTACTTAAATGACGCGACCTATAATAAAATTTCACACTTATTTCGCTTAGAATTTTTACCGGTAGCGGTTTTATTACGCATCTAGACGCTGGCCAAATATCGGCTTCCCGCGATAATGGTAAATCGTTATAGATTTTTAATAATAATTAATTTAATTTAACATATTTTCAGCTTGTCAAACCTACCCATACCTAACTCATTTTCTTCCTATTACTTTTTACTTTAGATTTACATAAAAAATTTTAAAAAATTTCCGAACAGATTTCTAAAAAACAGCTTTTGAAATTAAGAGATAAAGCTGAAACTAAACGTAATATACAGATTATAAAGACATTTAAGAGAAGCAAAATTTTCAAAAGAATGATATCTTACAATTTATATTTTAAAATTTTCCATTAGGTGGCAGATTACCGAAAATTCAAAAGTTCATAAGGTTATAATTTACTTAATAAATGATAAAGATCATCGCTTATTCTTTCTGTTGTACTGAGGTAAATTGTTTTCGAAGTAACTTTGATGTATTGAAGTAAATTTATATTACTTTAATTTGTATTACTCTCTTCATTTCAACATGCATGCATCCTTCAATAGCAATTTAATAGGAGGATAAAGTTTAAAGGTTTGTACTTGTTAAATTTCTATGTGCTGGTCCATGTAAAAATTTCCAAATATTTTTTTAAAAAACAACTTTTGAAATTAGGCAACAAAGCTGGAATGTAAACTTAATATATAGATTATAAAAATATCTAAGAGAAACAAAAATTTGTTCAATTGAAAGGAAAGAAATTTTCTGAAGATTAATATTTCACAATTTTTAATTTAGAAACTTCCATCCGGCAGATTACCAAAAATTCAAAAGTTCATAAAATTATATTTTACTTAATAAATAATAAAGATCACTGCTTACCGTTCTTGTTGCACTGAAGTAAATTTGTTGCGTAATAACTTTGTTGTATTGAGGTAAATTTGTATTACTCTAATATTAAACGGGAATAATTTTATACATTTAAATATTGCATTATTTTAAACAATCGCAATCGATAAATAAAGCACAAGAAAAATATCTTTGCCTCAGAGCAATAGTAAGACATCTAGTAATAATAAAAAATGAGATGTCTAACTTACTACTATGAATAACTGGGGCATTGTGACAATCTTTTGACTTTTGGAAAAAAAAATCTGACAAAATTAAACTTGCTAAAATAACATTTTAATCTGATAGACGAATGCCTTAATGACTCACAATAAAGAAAAAATGGTCAGCAGTGAAATTTTTTTTTATTTAACGGAGGTTTAAGTTACACTTGCGAGTTTAATTTTCCTTACCATTTTACCCCTATAACATTTTATTTTCTTCTAAATTTTTACTTATAATGAATTTGCATAGTACTCACAGGATATTCAAATAAGAAATAATAAGAATGTAGTACTTTTAATACAGAATTTTTGTATAACATTGTCTTAAAGGTGTGTTAAAGAAGGGACGGTAAGGTAAAAAAGGGGGATGGTATTGAAAAAAAATCGACGAAATGGTAAAAAAAGGGACGGTAAGGATGGAACGCTAAAGAAAAATTCCACCTATTTTTAGGAAAATCATGTTCAGACTAAGTGATAGCCACAATGTTTATTGATTTTTAGAAACAGTTGTTAACTTTGGATTAAATATATATATATTTTTTTTATTTATCTCGAAAAGTGCAGGAATAAACCATGGGGACGGTGAGACTACCAATAAAGCCACGATGCTTGAAATTGATATTTAAATGCTGATTTAAATTCTACAGTAAATTTCCTGCCAAAGAATTTTAGACATTCTTTCTCTAGCATACTTCTGCATGAGAAAAAACTTGAAAAAAAATTTTGTGGCTGCATCTGAAATGATTTTCTGTATAATTTTAGAAGAGGGATGGTAAGGAATCTAAAACCCAGGGACAGAGTTTAAAAAATAATAACAACCCTAAAAATGTGTGCATGTTTATTTTAGCTACATATTTATATAAAACAATAGTTCCAGTTTCAGAAAAAAATTACATCGAATTATTTTTATTGAAACAATTTTATCAAGACAGCTCCAAACTTAAAAATCAGCGTCAGGGACATGGGGCGGTATAGGAGTTTTCCAGGTGTTTGGACCGTCAACATCGTCGAAAACTCCTTTATCTCGTTAATATTGTAGTGCAATAATGTAGTGAGATGTTCCCCAGTATATGAAATTAAAAAAAACACAAAAAAGTGTATTAAATAAAAAATTATTATTCAGGGACATGAAAGTCAAAAGATTGTGAGAATGCGCCAACTCTGTTTGCATCTAGTGGAACAACTTCTGAAACACAAAGTTATGCTTAATACTATTAAATTTAACAGAAAATTCTATCGTTTAATTTTCGTTCACGCCTACTTTTTTTTAAAGTCTGATTTCTTCCTTTGCACACTTTTTTGAAATGGTAAAATTCCCATTGCTTTCGCCTAAATGGGAAATGTGAAAACTACGGGAATTTTACCATTCCAAAAATGTGGTGCTAATGAAGAAATAAGAATTTTTAAAAAGTAGGCGTGAAAAAACATTAAACGACAGAATTATCCACTAGACATCATATATTTCAGATGTGTTTTTCAAAAATTCTCTACTGTTCCACTAGATGCAGACACAGTTTATCGTAGTTGTAAGTCAAACATCTCATTTTCGATTATTAGTAGATGTCCTACAGTTACTCTGAGGCGAAGATATGTAGAATCACTGAAGATAAATTAAAATAAGCTCTTTTCAGATGGACAGAAATTTAATTTGTTGCTACTTCATGAAAATCATAGTTATGTAATTAACCCTTAAATGCCTGATTTTTCAAAAATCATTGTAATAATGTTTTTCGACTTTCATTTTTTAAATAAATCATGGGAAAAATACTTTAAAAAATCATAGTTTGTTTTAAGTATGGTTTACGACTAAAAAACAGTTTGTTACTAATCGGCAATACTGGTCTTTAATTGAAAAATAATTTTACTTGATAAAATTCTATAATATTAAACACACAAGAATTTTAGGAACTATAATAAGAAATAAATTTTACTTGCTCACTGCAGAACAAAATAGGGTATTTCGCAAGCTTCCAAACAAAACAAAAAGAACAAGTAGTAACAATTGAAAAAATAAATCGAAATTTATTCTTAAACAGCACAAGTGTTGCCATCTACATGTTGAAAATCGATTTAATAATATTTTCAGAATGTATTTTATTGGCAACATTAGGTATTATTGCTTCAATATTATTCTAATAGTATTTTAGAGCCTAAATTAGGTATGTTGCCGAAAAGCAACACCCGGCATTTAAGGGTTAACACAAGAACCTGCTATGATTGTGTTTTTTAACTTTTGATAATTGATTATTATGTATTTTTCAGCACTGAATCCCAAAATGACCTTCATTTTTAACCACCACGTCAGGATAGTTTGCAAATCGTGCGTTTCAAAGGTAAAAAGTAGAAAAATAGCCAAAGTCTGGAACTATAAAATAGATGTGAAGATTACGTTTTTTAACTTTTGATAACTGATTTTTATGTATTTTTTAGCACTGAATCCGAAAATGGCATTCAGTTTTAACCACCACGCGAAGAATTTTCGCAAATCGTAAATTTAAAAGTAAAAAAAAATAGCGAAAATTTGCCAAAGCAATCTGTCAAAGCATTAGCAAAAGAAGGTAAATGTTTTAAATACATCAGCAACAAATTTCCAGCATTATCAACCGCCAAAATAAAAGTGGACACCGAGATGAAACCCCATAGAGAATATAAATGGAAAAGCATAAGCGGTTCAAAGAAACTTTCACATATGAAATGAAATTGTAAAGATTTTAAATGCGCAATTTTACACGTTTAGATGTAAATATTCATAGTATAAGCCAAACGATGAATAAATTACTATGAAAAAAAAAGTTTTACACCTATTTATTGGTGTGAGATTTTCGTCGAAATATTTCGACGTTTTAAAAATTTAAAAATCCTGACGTGATGCTTAAATATGAAGGTCATTTTCGAATTCAACACAACAAAATACACTATTCGATAAGATATCTTACTGTGCATTGTTAAATATTTGATACTGTTTGACCAAACTTTTCGTTGTAACAGTACACTGTAAATAAAAAGGCAAATATTTTTTAATCTAGTTCGTATCTTTCTTAAAGCTTTACGAAAGTATATTATAAACGAAAGTATATTATTATGAAAGCATATTATAAATTCTTCCGAATGATCAACGATTCCAAAAAGTGGTTTTCTTTATCTCCAGTGATTTCTGTGATAACAGTATATTACAGAAATTTAAAGGCCTATGTTAAAATGGCCGATTAGGTGAATTTTTTTAAAATATTTTTATTGTTTTATTTGAAAGAGCAATATTTTACGGTTCGAAATCTATTTTAATTTTACTCCTACGATTATTAGAACAGGAGTAATGACCAATTTAATAAACAGGAAGTAATGAGTCAACTACCGGAAGTGGGAGAAGAAAGACCAAGAAAAATTTAAACACTGTTTCTATGCCTGGTTTTCTGACCTTTTTTACATAAAACACTAGTAAACCTTAACTGACGCTTCTAGATTAATTTTATAGATGAAATACAATATAGCTAATATATCATGAAGTGCGATTTCTGGAAAATGAATTTTCCGTTATTTCCATGTTCGATACGTTATGACGATATGACTTACGTCCAAAATGTCTTAAACCTATTTCAATGAAATTTTCTCAGAATGTTTACCATATTACTCACTATGTTCTGAACTAGAATGTATGTGATAATGTAATTATTTTATAGGTGATCGAATATAAAAAAAATGGTATTTCTTTTTTATTAAAAAAAATATATATTTTGACTTATTTTGAAAAATTGCAGTTAATTTTGAAGATACTGTAAATCCCCTTGTTCAGTGCACAGGTTAGTGTAATAGTAGTATATAGAATAAAGGAAACTGAAATATATTTAGTTGAATTGTAAGTTGCAAGCATGAAATTTTGCTAAAATAAATTGTATATAACCCCAGTTCTTTAAAATGTTATGAAGCTATTGCTAGGATTTTATCTTTTTTTTTTCATTCTTTATTACAATTAAACTAAAAATATGTTTATTTATTTAATATTGCACATTTATTTTAAAAAGCTCTCCGGACATAAGTGGATACCTTAAAGCATTTCAAAAACAAACATTTCTTTTAATTCCCGTAATTTTTGGAAATGTTTCCTAGTAGTTTTGACATTGCAAGGCCATCGTGCCTAAATGAGACGCATTTTCCTATAGTTTTGTTGCATTTAGGGTATATTTCGTATTTTGTTAAAAAATATATATATTTTATTAAATGACAAATTACTGAATACAGTACCTTTAGTTCAAACCTAACTTGTGTTGTAAAAATTTAATAATTATCTGTAGTATAAGGCCATAATATAAGATTGTCGCATTTAGGTAATTTTTGTCTCATTTACGACAGTTAAAACCTAAGTGACATGCCCATAGTCCTAAATGTGACATTGTGGTTTATTCATGATAATGCGTCTGAAAATGTTCATTTAACTCTTAAATTCTGTGTCAAAAAATTGCCACATAACAACTGTGAGCGGTCTGCGAAACCACTCGACTGAAAGATGAATAAAAGGGACGATGGGTCCATGGGTTAAAAGAGTATTTACAAGATATTTATAACATCGTTAATTATTTTATATAACTTTAATTATTATAAAATGTCACATGATAAAAACATTAGCCTTACAAATAAATAATCGTACAATGTTTCTAACAGAGTTGGGCAAATTTGTAATCCCAATTATTTGCAATGTATTTACAATTGAATTGTATGTAATTAATTATAGTTAAAATTGCATGCCGTAAAAAATTCTTGCGGCACTGTAACCGTAACCGTCCCCATCCCTTTATTTGACAAAATTACTGTGCTTGAATGTGTGTAACTATAATCAATTACATGCAATTAACCTGTGATTAGACTGCGGGTAATTGAGATTACAAATTTGTCCAACTCTGGTTTCTAATAATTCTGTTTAAACAGGCCTGATTAAACCAAAGAGAAGCCCAGTGCCTGATATTCTGTTCCCCAACCCCCTTACTTTTTCTTACACTTAAAAAAAAAATTGAACATTTCTGTACCTTATAATACATATATGGAAGCAAATACTCATTTAGATCAACATAGATTTCTCTTTTAATCTTTTTCTAATTTAAAAGTAGAAAATGTTGATTATAATGAGTAAAAAGTGAAAAAAGAATTAAAATGTCAGATTTAAAAAAGTGCTAACTAAAATTGCAGGCCCATAAACCAGGGCATAACTCAGGTGCATTATGTTTTAATCAGTCACAGCATTTAAGCTAGCAAATGGTATACTTTTGTTAAAATTAAGTTAATTAACCGCATTAAAACAAACATAGTTTAAATATTTTCAATCAATTAAATATTTTTCAGAATTTCCATCATATAGAAGTATTGCATATTCCGTAATCGTATGTCTATATTATCTGTCTGGAATATACACCGCTTTTCTTACAACTTAAAGAAAAAAATAAAGACATGTATTTTTCTATTTTGATCAACTTAAATACATATTTAAGTACTCGGTTAAAGAAAATCATTAATGGAGGATTATGCTGCAATTCATAATTTATTTACTCAAAACATCTTAATTAAACACAATATCTGCTTTAAACATAATTTTAATAGAGTATAGGGAAAAAAAGACCCATATAAACTTACCTCGTAAATCTCCGAAATGTCTCTCCGCATTGTCGATATTAATAACCCTTATAATACAAAGTCTCCAAAATGCGTAGAATATTTTAAATTCTAATCCGAAAACTGGGAGCATTTCCTTAAATTTACAGGTCAGGTAAATGGAACAGAAAACGTAGTCCTTGACGTTCATAAGGTTATTTGACCTTCAAAGTTATAAAAGAAAAACCGTAAGCCACTTTCCGGAATTTTCGGCGCATTTAGGGAACATGGGGTCGCTTTAAAATTAACGATGTATATTTCATTGGGAATTTATTTTAAAGAAAATGTTTTAAGTGCAGAGAAATGTTTCGCGCTTTGTGCCTGAAGTTTGTATGTCTCATCATATGGATTAAGATAGTAAGTACAATAACTTTGTCGCGTTTGTAGGTCGTCACATTTAGGCACAGTAACCATATTAATCTTTTTTTTCAGCCCGAAATATCAATCTTTTAAATGATACGAATTCTCAAATAAATATTTTCATATTCTACAAATATAACAAAATTAACAGCATAAACATTAAAATTAAAATAAATAGCAATTAAATTAGCATATATTTGCTATTCTTGCAAACGTCTGTTTGACAACGGAAAATGTTTACTTGAGAATTTATATTATCCGAAACACCGATTTCCGAGTTTAGAAAACTGATTATTACACTCTAAAAATTATTCGGAAACGTTTCTGAAAATTAAGGACAGCAAAAGAAAATTTGGATTCAGAAACTCTTCTATTAAAGCCGGAAATCTGTTTATTTATGAGTCTTCTATTAACTTCACCTATAGGCAATGCCGACGAGCTCGAAATGAGCGTCACGGCTGATCGACCATCAGCTCATCATTCATTGGACTCTATTCTTATTAATTTTAAGACACAAGAAACGTCACAAGAATGATCCAATGAATGGTCATCTAATGGCCGATCTGCCGTAGCGTCGAAATCGAGCTCGTCGTCATTATCTATAGGTGGCGTTCCTTCTACACATAACGGAATACAGTTTGAATTATCGGGTAACTCAGAAGAGCTTATATTATATTTTTGTAAACCTTAAGAAAGATAAGAGCTAGATTAAGAAAGTTTGGTCTTTTGTTAGAATTCTTCTGTAGATGATGAAGCATTACCACTTGATGCTCAGGTTCCCTAAACGTTTAAAGTTTAACTATAAACATATAAAACATTGAACATTTAATTGGTAAAATGGGAAAAATGAATTGCAAAATGTTGAAACGAGAACTGGTAAAACATTGAACAATAATAACACTCTCTTTTTTGCAAACTTTTACAAACCGGTTTTCAATGCTTATCAAGACGGTTAAGAATTGCTAATCATGAAAATGTTTGTTTGTTTTGCACATTTTTAATTCGAAAGTATTAAATTTAGTTTTTTTTTTGCGATAAATGCAACACTTAAATCCTGCCTGCGGGACCAAGGGGTTTATTTAAAAAAATACATAGTAATAAATTATCAACAATCAAGTTTCATAGAAATAAATCGGCCTCAATAAAGATATGTGTGGCACAATTATTCGTCAGGGCACTGAATTTGTTAAATACTTAAAATGCTGAACTATAAAGACGTTACTGTTTCTTTTGCGAAGACGATTAGAAAAACAGAGAAATATATTTAAAGTGGAATTTTACGTACTGTCGTGTGAAAAAAAAAAAAAAAAAAAAAAAAAAAACACTCCATACTAACTCTGCAGCTAATTCTAATGGAAGAAAGTTCTGGTACCAAACGATTGTAAATAAAGTCTACTTTTAAATGATGTATAGGAAATTTGCTTAGGGGACCATCTACAAATCAAAACAAGACCAAACTTTGTTTTTTTCAATGGCAACACCCAATTTTGACATTACATTTTAAATCGTTCAAACGATGCCTAGAAAAAAAATTCAAGTCATTCGGATGATAAAATTTTTAAATTATAAACATTCAAAATTATAAACTTCTAATGTAAAATTACATTTTCATATTTTTATTAATATCTCCTGAAATTATAATCCTAATGTGATAATTTTTTTGTTTGGTTATGATACTAAAAGACCCAAACATAAATATATTGAATTTGAAATTTTAAAATTCTTATAATATGAATTATGAAATTAATATTCGAAAAAAATATGAATTGGAACCTACAATTTTTTTGATAGATTGATGCGAATTCTTATTTTCAACATTTTCTTCCAAGAATTTTTTGAATTATGAGTAAAAAACGTCAAAATAATTGTTTAGGCGGTCGTCTATGATGTCCAGAAAAGCGTTATTTGAAAAAAATATATATATGTTACTCATTTTATTGAGACATTTGAGCTGGTAATAGTCGAAACATATTAAGCGAGTGAAATGTTCATAATGGCAAGAAATAATACAGTAATAGAAGTGGCATATTCATTCTGTAGTCTTTCAACAATCGAGTACAGAACTTCATTTTGGATACAGCCCCTTAAATATGCTTATTTTAAAATAATTAATTTCTCGGAAACTAATCATATGAATTCATGAAAATTCGGATTTAGGCTAATTGAAGGGTGGAAAATCTATTTATGTTGTCAAACTTGGGCTATTATTTAAAAAAAAAAAAAAAAAAAAAAAAAAAAAAAGCGTTCGTTTTTATATGTAGATGGCACTTTAAGCAAATTTTACACCCATTATTTAAAAGTACACTTTATTTCCAATCGTTTAGTACCAGTAACGTTCTTCTAAAATAATTTGTTGTAGAGTTAGTTGGGATGTTTACATTTTTTTCCACGACTGTAGTTCTACCACCCAAGCTAAATTGAGTTTAAAACCAGACTCGATTTGCTGCCAGCATCCGAGCCACTAGACGAGCAAGCTTATACCGTGGTGCACTAAAGAGCACATTGGTGGTGTATACAACTATGTGTTCTGATTATCTGTTGAGTAGTTTCATTTTTTGGTGAAAATTTAAATAAATATTAATGTTTAACCGTGGAAGGTATGTTTATAAAGATAAGATAGAACTTTATTTTGGTTCTTTTGATTAATTTACTCTGTAAAATGGTTCAACTTCAAACTAAAATTTTTAACAACGCAACATATATTTGTATACCCTATTTTTTTAATTACTAAAACAAGAACTTCTATACTAAAAGTTACTTGTATTCTTTTACTGTATTAATATCAATAACTGTTCTTAATTCATAAACAGAAGAGACTGATTTCTACGGGGTACAAAGAGACAACTGAGCAGAGCGGATGAATAAAAAAAAGTCTCGAAAAGTTTTTTTTATTATTATTTACAAAATTTAAACGGATTTCATTTATATGAAATGTAGTTAAAAGTTAAGGATTTCGTTAGAATTAATGTAGATTTGATTATATCGATACTGGATGTCCTTAAAGAAAATTCAACTCCGATGCAAGGCTATTCGTGTGTTAGTAGGGTCTGAAATATTTTCCATCTCAATTTTTGTGCCAAGTTTGATATGTATTTTTTTAATTTTGTAGCTTTTGACATGTAGATTCCAAATATCTTATGTGCCATTTTTTTCTTGCGCATTTTTGAGGTGATTTTCAAGATGGCGTACAAGATGGCTGCCATTTACTGACTTTTTTAATATTTGGTGATATTATTGACCAGTATATCAAATTATATGATTTTGGGGTCAAAAAATGCAAATATACAATCAAAATGGGCATAAATTGTGTTATTTATTATTTATTTATAAATTTACTACAAAATTACTTATAGACTTAAAGCATAGAGTTTCGCATGACTATCGTTTTGGAATGCTAAGACCTTCTCTTTGAAACACTGCCACATTCTACAGAGATTATTTCCCTGAGAGAAAAATGCAACTCACTACGTGAGAAATTGCACAGTTGTGAAATTGAAGCTACAATTTTGTTTGAAGAGACCAAAGTGCTAGTTGAAAAAAATCGTCTTTCACATATTACACAATGCAGTGATGATATGGCAAAGTTCTTACTACAGTATATAAACCAGTTTGGATCTTTGATACATTTCATCCGTGCCACTTGTCAAGGAGATTGGGCATTGCATCTCGCGTCATTAGAGGAACAAATCAAGTATTATTTTGTTCATGACTTATTTCATTATACCACACTCATTCCAGTATACATAGCACAGATGAAGGACCTTAAAACAACATATCCAGAAATATGGAATGCTCTGGAATCTGGTTGTTTTGCAGTATCCAAAGCCAATGTGCCGTTTACGAAACTATTTTCAGACCAGAACTTGGAACAGAAAATCAAAGAACTGAAGAACATTGGTGTAGTCATTGGTTTAACTCAGAATGAAAACGCCCTCGAAAGGTATTTCTTGTGTGCACCAGAAGTATTACGCATTTTTTCAACTTACTTTGAAAAGTACTATCCAAATGAAGTCTTGAAGCAGACCAGGAAACCCTATCAACTTCGGACTTCCATGTCGCTAAGAATTGTTCACAATGCAGCCATCGTCAAGGAGAGTATTCGGGATCATTGTGGAGGAAACCCTTTCCAAGATAATACCACACTAATGAATATTGCATCCTCTATGAAAGTTTTAGAATCTGCGAAGGATGATATTCTAAATCGTCGACCACAAAGGCCAATTGGAATTCGAAGAGTTTTAAGAAATAGACTAATTCGAGAAGGTAGGAAAATTCTTGCTCGTTTTCTTGTTATTATGGAATCAAGACCTCAAATGTCTACAAACCTAAAAGATGCAATTGGAAACTACAAGTGTTCTGTAACAGCAAGATCATTATTTTCTTCTGATGGATATCTTCATATTCCATCTGACAAAATTTCATTCATTGCAGAAATAGAGCAATATAATCGATCACCCATACTTGAATCATTAGAATCCTCGATTACTTCTGCGATAGAAAAAGTTTGTATTATAGATGGAATGGCAATCGTACAATCAGTAAAAAAGACACTTGCCATGAAAACTTGTGAAGACTTCGCAAATGTTTTACCGAGATCATTATGAAAATGACAAGCGGATACACTGAAGGGAGAATAATATTTGACCAATACCTTGAGCATTCATTGAAGGAGCAAACTAGTCAGAAAAGATTGCGGACTACAGAACCTATTAGATTTACTATTACAAATAGAACCAATATAACGTTGGTTTCATTAAAGGCGTTTCTTTCACATAATGAAACAAAATCACAGCTGAGTGAGTATCTTGGGAATAAATTATTACAGGTTTTTGCTGCTAGTGAGAAGAAAATAGTTGTCGTTTTTGGCAGTAAGGCATACAGTAACCACGCGAATGTTTTCGATTCAGAATTATATGATCATACACATAAAGAAGCAAACACCATTATACATCTTCATGTGCTTGATATAGTGAACCATCATGATAATAATGAGATCGATGTATTTTCGCAAGATACTGACATTTTCATATTGCTAATTGACTTAGTTTCAAGAAATCTAGTATGCAGTGAAATCAATTTTGTTACTGGTCGAGACAACAAACACAGAAAAAAAAACAGTGGCACTCCGGGAGTGCCAATAGAAAACTTCAACAATTACGTGTGTGTTTTTTTAATCGTCAGGAAATGTTTTATGCGTTGAATTGTGTAGCAGCACTAATGAAAGCATCTGGGGACACGGCAATGCCCCTGCCAAGTCTTGAAAGCACAGCCGTAAGCATCTTTCTCTGGAAGCAACTCAGTGTACTTTTGACCCCCCAATATCTTTGTGTTGGTGATTCCCAGAAACTTGAAAGTTCGTAAATCTAAAGTAATGTGGAAATGGATCTAAATGCTGAAATTTCACGTTTCTATCTTTTTTTATTTCAGAAGATATATGAACCTAAACTTTCGCCTTTTCGACACTGATTCGCCGATCATCAAAACTCAGAGGTACGTCCTGTATCCCTAGAATCTTGAAATTTGGTATGAAGGTAGTGTTTGGGATACAATGAAAGGGAAAATTTAAAAATTCTAGAAAATTTGGATAAGAAGTCGAAAAATCAAAAAACCGAGAATTTGGCAGAGATGTGATATACGAACCAGGTTTGGCGCGATTTTTTAACGTCAACTTGGCAAAAGCCCGTTTTCCAATACCAGTTGCAATATATATTTTTAAATTATTTTCTATTGTTTTAAAAAGTAAACAACAATAAATAAACGGTAATTTCATTAATAACTATAGAACAAAACAATTGTACAATTAAAAAAAAATAAAAGTAAATGAACAATGTATTAATAAATAAGCAACAGTAGCCGGGTTACCTTGTAAAATAAAGTAACGCCATTTTGCTGTATATTAGGTACCCAAGTGCGTATCTGACATCTGTGCCCCGTATTTTATCTTCCGTAATCGAAATTCCCGCCAATACTGTTGGTCATTGACCAGACCATCAACACGATAAAATACAGCGTTATCGGTTTTTAGTTACACGAAATAGGTAGGTCACGAATACGGTATAATTCATTTTAACTGACGAAAAACAAAATAATAATTTGTTTTAGCAATACGCCGGGAGAAAAAGTGAGTTTTAGCTTCCTTCTTCTTTTGCGGATTGAGCTGAAGAGGGAAAAGTTCCTGGCATTCACCGCTTGGCGCGCTAGTGTCTATGTGTCAAAATGCTAGCATGTCGGTTACGTTACAGTGTCTCGAAATCAGTGGTTTTTCCCCCATCTCAAAAAAAGCTCAACGCGCCTAAAGAAGTTTTCACTTCAAAAATTAATATTAATGAAAGATGTCGAGCAATAGGTGCTCGTAAAAACAAAAGGTTTACTATGTTTACATTCATATACTGGTGGAGACTGGGTAGGAAAATTTGTAGGCATTTGAAAACTGAAGTGGATAAAAGTGTATATCAATCTTCAGTGTGATGATAATATTATAACAGCTTTTCAAGAACTTGGTAAACCTAATGTTGATCCATTATACAATCTGTCGTTGTTTGAAAAATTCACCGACTGGACTTTTTTTGAAAAATATTAATTTTTGAAGGATTTCAGGGTTAAGATGGCACCTTTTCAGAACTAAAAGTTTCGAGGTGGAGAAATTACCATCATTCCTTGGAGCACTGAAGTCACATATTCTAAGATCCAACTTAATTTGCACCATTGGAAAGGGTTACAGAAATCCTCGACCTACAATACCCCCACTTATTGGCAATGGTTGGGGGGAAATTGGCGAAGGAGTGACTTCTCCTGCCAAATACCTGGAGTTACCTACGCCAAAAGGAGTTATTGAACTTGTGAAATATGAGTGTAAGAGAACATGTACAGTTGAAAAATGTTCTTGCTTAAAGAATTCTCTGTTTTGTACTGCCCTTTGAAAATGCAGAGATTGCAACAATACAAAGGACTTTCAATATCATCACAGCGAGAGCAGTGATTCAGAAGAGGATACATAACATCCCAGTACTGTATATACATATAAATGCTGCTTTTAATAATTTTGTTCAATATCTTCAATAATTTGTGTTATTTCATTTAAATACTTTGGTTGTGTATAACTGGTTAATGAAACGCTGGTATATCTAATGTCTTTCATGTTTTTGTGCTTTATTTGCATCTTATCGCTTAAAACCCTTCAAAAACTCAATTTACTGCTAATTTTATTATATATTTGTATTTCTTGACCCTGAAAACATATAATTTGACATATTGGTCAATAATATGCCTCAAATATTAAAGAAGTCAGTAAATGGCAGCCATCTTGGACGCCATCTTGAAAATCACCCCCAAAAATGTGTATAAAAAATGGCACCTAAGGTATTTGGAATCTATATGTCAAAACCTTCACAATACAACAAAATATCAAACTTGGCACGTCAATCGAGCTGGAGCCACATTTCACGACATTTCAAATCCTAGTATGTGTTCAATTAAGCTATTTGGATTTTAAGCTGTTACGAAAGCATCCCTTGATGTGCGAAAAATCTGAGCGAGTTGTATACAGCTCTTTTTAAATTGATAATTATTATACAATATTTTCTTTTAATATTTGTGGTGTCAAAATTTTTTTATCAATAATTTATAACCCCAAAAGAAGATGAAAATGTATGGTAATTAAAAATAACAATAAGCACTCTATTGAGAAAAAAAGCTAGATTTCTAATATATATATATATATATATCAGTGTGTTCCATCATATAAAAAAATCACATATTGAATGAAAATACGACTTAAAAATTTCTTCCTGAATCATTTTTTCTTGGATTTTAGAAACTTTTAAATGATTCTCTTTATAAAATGTAGTTAATGTTATAGGGGTGACAGGGGATGAAAGGGACACCCAAAAGTTCATGAGGAAAATAAAAAGTGCAAAGTTTCAACTTTCGATCAATCGATGGCGATACTTGTTCTGTCTTAATAATCCTTGTAACTAACATAAGCACTTGTAGGTGATGAAAGCAAAAGCTCTTTTTGATATTAAAAAGTAAATTTCGATGTTACATTTCCTTTTTTTCCTAAAAAGGTAACATTGTATTTAGCATTATAATATTTATGTTATTTAGCACTGTAAAGTATGCACTTTATGTGAATATCAGTATATTTTGTTTGCTAAAATACTCTCATGCATTTATACATTTTTAATTTCGCTAGGTGGGTATGGAGTTAAATGGGACAGAAACTGAGGAGTTGAAAGGGATACCCTCAAGTTGTTCCTATTCCCCTCAAGTTGTTCTTGTTCAAAACTTCCTTTAGTGAAGTTCAATAAAAAGAGATAGCTTCATATTCGCTTCACCCATCTAATATCAACTATGGTTTGTCAACTGTACACATGAGTATGCAATTGCTCTGAACGCCCCAAATATGCCCCTATCTTGGCAAACAAAAAAGAAAACTGGAATTGATAGGTTCCAAGATTTTATGCAACGAAATTCATTACTTTCTCTTAAGAAACCTATAACCATTAGTTTAACAAGAAGTACAAGTTTCAACAAAGCTAATGTTGACATTTTTTTAAAACTTTCAGTTAGTTATGTATCGCTATAAATTTACACAGAACATAACATATAACTGTGATAAAACAAGCTAAATGACAGAGCACAAAATACATAATATAGTAGCAAAACGTAGTGAATTTTTTTTCTCCCACGTAACATCAGCTGAACGTGGAAAACTTGTCACACTTTTGTGTTTGGGTTCTGCATCAGGTAACTCTGTTCAACAGTATTCGTTTTTCCAAGGAAGGGTTTCAAAGAGTTCATTCTCGGGTGTGCCCCATATCAAAAATTTGGACTTGCTCACCAAAGTAGGTCAATGACCGCAGAAGTTTTTAAAAGCAGTCGTGCATTAGCTAATAATTCTAGTTGTTCCAAATAAAGCAATATAAATATTAAGACAATAAAATTTGTAAAAGGTAATGGAGTAATTATGGTGATATTCCGGTCGCACTCTAGCCAAAATCTCCAGAAAAGCACTCATAATGAATTAAAAGTACATTTTTTTCAGAAAAAAAAACAGAATAAAGAATAAAACCATTTTGTATTTACTGATACTATTGACAAGTATGACGTGAATATTAATGATATTGTGGTGAAGTTACCTAAACCAAAAACTGGTGGTGACACAGCTACAGCTAAATCTTTCTTAAACTTTTTGACTGATTTAAAGTTATTTTATGTCAAGTAGGTCTAAACATGTTATTTTTCTTGTTTTATGTTATCATATGTTGCAATATATTTTATTTTTATTTGCGTATAATTATCTTTTATTTTTGAATAATGTAATATCAGATAAAAATAAATAATTTTCATAAAAGTGTTTTATTTATGTGTGTCCCTTTCAACCCCGCACAGTGTCCCTTTCATCCCCTACAATAGAGTTGAAAGGGACATTTCTCCCAATTTATAAAAATGCGTATATATTTTTAATTACTGAATTTCAGGATAACAGGTTTTAATAGTGTCAAAGTAAAGGTTTTAGTCAAGAATTTGGCGCAAATTTGAAAGTGATATCTTTTAATGTCATTATTTTATAAGCTTAAAAATACAAAATGCCCTTTCATCCCCAGCTTCACTACATTTCATTAGCGCTAAGATAGCTTTTATTAAATAGAATTTCAATCGGATCAAATTATCATACATTATTAACGATTTTGCAACTCGCTATTTAAATTTTGGTTATTGAAATTCCTTTCATTAAAATAAAATCTTCCATTCATTTTCAGCAAATCTTATCATTTATTTAATATTCAAATAATGATTTTATTTTCTATAATAATTAAGGCTCTTTTAGGACTGCTACAATAACGCAAGAGACATTTTGTCTAAAAAATGAATAAATATGTTATATTATATAAAATATTCTTTTTTTTCTCACAATAAAACTTTTCTATGTTCGATTTTCATATCATGTCATTAATAAAAGAAAATGAATACATTAAAGTCTCTGATTACTCTGAAATCATACTCTGTGTAAGACGAAAATCTGTCTAATTCGAAAAGATGTTCAAGTCCAAGAGAATCAAAATGTATGGAGTGAACTTTGTCTATGACGAAATAATGTCTACGAGAGAAAGAGCGCCTTCGATAAAGTTTCCTGTATTTCTATTCATGAAAAGTTCGTAGAAAAGGAAGTTAGAATATTAAAAGAATCTATACCAATTTATTAACTTATGACTAATATGAATAATTTTGTAACAAATTTTTCATTTACCTAACGTTTTATTTTTCTTTGTTGTTGTGGGATTGTCTTTTTTTATGTAGTAACACCAAGAAAATATTAACAACTTGTAATATTAATATTCGTTTAGAAAATCATATTTTCTTCCTTCTATTTAAGGAAAAATTAACTAAAGCTGCTGCTGCTAATTCTGCTGTCGCTGATGTAACTGAATTTATTTTTAATAGGGACTCTTTCTATGTTTATGTTTAAACAACTAGTGAATATAAAATTGCAAAAACTGGTAATTTTAAAGACAAAATATTTGATAAACACACAGCAGGCACATTTTAAACCGAATAAACATTTTAAGCACTATATAGAGACGAAATCGGTCAAAATACTTGATTAAAAAATGTTTTATAGGAGCAAAAACTATGCGTAGCAATTTAGCCAACTCTTTCAGGTACATAAATAACTAGATCGCGATGTTCAATGCCCAATCATTTTTTGTATAAGATTTTGAATAAAATTTTGCCTTTGTATATTTTTTATTGAAAATTTCATTATCAGCATACAGAATTATGTCATATTTCGAAACGTCATTTGTTTATCAACTTTTCCCAGCTTTTAAGAAAGCGCAAGTAATAAGCAATTTATCTCAGATAAAAAGCATGCAAATGTGGGATAGATCTTACATAAAAGCAATCACGAAATAAGTCGTTAGGTGTTCGAACAGTGGTGAATGCACTCTTAGAAAATCTTTCACTCAATGAGAAATGGATGGCCACCCGTTTACAGAATATCGCAATTAGTCGTGTGAATATTATTCATTTTTCTGAAATCGGGTAATATTTTAACATGTAACGGATTAGCATATTTTCAGAGCACGTGGCGCCTGGACTTGGAAAGCGTGGCTCGTATGGGACGGACCCCCCTAGTACTTCATTTATAATAATTTAATGTGAGCTTGAAAAAAGAAACAGGTAAATTTAGCAAATATTTTTGATTTTGATTTAAATTCATTTGTGAAATCTGATTTATTTACTTTTAATGTCAAATCACTTTAATTTAGAAGAGCGTTTGTAATTCTGCTTATGTTGCAAACTTTATCATGGCACTTAATTACATTTATGGCTCCATACCATGGAATAGTTTTTATATCAAACCTTATAAAATTCCTGTAGAAACAACACAATACTCGCGGGCTGTCAAAATGTTGCTCTAAACAAACCTGTCGTTCGACTGTTTTAATAGAAAAAAGTCCTTCCGGCCAGTGCCGGGAGGAAGAGGTAGCTTTCATATTCCTTATTTTAAAAAAGCCAACTTATATTATTCAAAAAACACACGAAGCTCAATTAAGTGGAAACCGAATGTAGGAGATTCAATACTAATTTTTATCAATACTAAATCATTATGAATGAGAATTTCGCGAAATTAGTCAGCTTTATCCAAGCTGCTTTTATTTAAAGTAACTTATATTTGGCTGCCAAATTCGGCGATTTCTTAAAGTGCCTGCCATTTTAAGACAACATGGTGGATGAGGCTAACCAGTGAACTTGGTCGAGACCATAGTAATTGCTGTGCACATGCTCACTCACATCGGAATCGGTTGATATATACGAGTGCTGTCGCAGGCCAAAAATCAGATTTTTCAAAATGTCACCCACGTTAGAAATTGAAACTGCTATATCTGAGCCATTTTTTAAGTTAAAGACAAACAAAAAATGCTCCTGAATCCTTATATCAAGGTCAAATACTTAAGAAAGAAACCTTTTTCAATTTCTAATTTTTTTGCACCTCACTTTAAATATATATATTTTTTAATTTAATGGCCGCCATTTTGAAACAAGATGGCTGATGAAGCTGGCCAGCGAACTTGGTCGAGATATTGATGTATACTATCCACATGGCTTCTTCCATCGAAATAGGCGAATACGTGTGGTATCGCGAGACAAATACAAGATCGTTTCAAAGTGTTAGCCATGATAGAAATTCAAAGTGCTATAATTCAACCACTTTTTAAGATATAAACAAAAGAACAAATTTTCAGAAACAAAAACTGCTCCAGAATCTTTGTATCAAGGCCAAACACATAAAAAAAAATCTTTTTCATTTTCCAATTTTTTAATACCTCATTTTAAATTTTAAATTACATTTTTTTTTTAAATGGCAACCCTTTTGAAACAAGACGGCGAATGAAGCTGGCCGACGAACTCGGTCGAGACATTGGTATGTACTATGTACAGACCAAGTTACATTCAAATCGGTTCATAAATACGCCTGTTATCGCGTGACAAAAATCAGGTCGTTTTAAAATGTCAGCCACAATAGAAATTCAAAATGTTATAACTCAGCCATTTTTTTAGATATAGACGAAACAAAACCTGTTCCGGAATCTTTGTATTAAGGTAAAACACATACGAAAAAACTCTTTTTCAGTTTTCAATTTTTTGGTACCACATTTCAAATTTAAATTTTTCTTAAAATTTTAAATGGCCGCCATTTTTAAACAAAATGGCGGATGAAGCTGGCCAACGAACTCGGTCGAGACATTAATCTGTACTATCTATAAACGAAGTTACATCCAAATCGGTTCATAAATACGCCTTTTATCGCGTGACAAAATTCAGGACGTTTCAAAATGTCAGCTTCGCTAGAAATTCAAAATGCTATAACTCAGCCATTTTTTAAGATATAGACGAAACGAAAACTGCTACGGAGTCTTTGTATAAAGGTCAAATACATAAGAAAAAAATATTTTTCCATTTTCAATTTTTTGGTACCACATTTCAAATTTTAAATTTTTTTAAAATTTTTAAATGGCCGCCATTTTGAAACAAAATGGCGGATGAAGCTGGCCAACGAACTCGGTCGAGACATTGGTATGTACTATGTACACACCGAATTACATCCAAATCGGTTCATAAATACGGGAGTTACAGTGTGACATAGGTCAGATATATATATATATATATATATATATATTGATATATATATATATATATATCAATTTTGAACGGAGGGTGGTTTCGGGGTCTGGGGGTCATGATCGATGAAAATATACCAAAATTTTTTGAAATCGCTTTCCTCCGAACGGCTGCAATAGGTAGCTTTTTGTAAAGAAAGCTACCTAACAGTTACGGAAAGGTAATTTAACTCTATTTTGACCATGTTATTGCATGTAATTTGGTCAGAATACAGTCAAATTACCGTTTAAAAAGATTGAATGACTAGACAGTTTTCTGCAAATGTTTAACTGTGTGACATTAAGTACTAGTTGATATTTTCGATAAAATGTTCGTAGTGTCTAATTTTCTCGGGAATTTGAAATTTCTCAATATATTGATAATAATAAAACTTTCAATGCAAATAAATGAATATATATATATAAGCAGTAATATCTGCTAAAGGCGGAATAAATCACGATCATAAAAGGTTTTCGACGCAGGCGTTATTCAGCCAAAGTTTGCTCAATGTCTATGGTTTAACAGTGATTTTAAAATCTTCCCATATTACAAATTTCTGTCTTAAACAGAGTTTGTCTTACCCAGAATTTACTGGATTTTTTTTTTTTTTTTTTTTTTTGCATAGGTAAAGAGATTTAAATGTGCGTTTGACGCACTATTTCTGAAAGGATTAATCGATTAGAGGATGGTAAGGATATGTTTTCCTTGACGAAATCTGTAATTATTGTTATAATCTTAATCGCCGTATACTGAAATAGATGCTATCCAGTCTAGATTCTCAGCCCCCGATATGCTATTTCTTTCTTCCAGCAGTTAAAATGTCGTTTCTAAAAAATACCGTTCCGTTATATAAGCCAGGCGTAAAACAAAGCAGATGTATCACTGTACGGGATAAACTCTACAGGAAATTTTTAAACATCTAAGCATCGCACATTTTCAATTTTTATACAGCCGTATAGGAGAAAAAACGTACTTTTAAATGCAAATTTTTTGAAAAGTGCATCTCAGTTTATTTTTGAGATATGAAATTTTTTGTAGTTTTTAACCCGGGAGAACTCGCTAGTGAGAATGCCCAATTGCTTTTCTTTTACTTTACATTCATATAATATCAACTTTTTTTGGTTGGCTTAGTACTTTTATTCACAAAATAGGTAAAATAATTGTAAAACATTTTGAAATTTTAATTAAAATGAAAAATGATTTAAATAAGAGTCTTTAAAAGTACGACTGTGAGAGAAAATCTCATGCAGCGAGTTCTCCCGGGTTAAAGCATTTTTTTATGTTGGCAACTGAAGTACTCCATTTCTGTAGAAAGTAAAGGAAAATAATTGAAAAATAGTAGACTATTATATCTTTTTGTTGTCATATTCCCATGATAACTGTAAAATAAAATACGTGCTATTTAAAAAATATATATAAATGAATGATTTCTCATAAAACATGGAGCTATTATTAACTTTATTTAATTTTGAGTATCTATATTAATGTTGGAAATAAATGAAGGCCTATGAATCATTAAATAGCCGATTTTTTTTTTTTTTTTTTTTTTTTTTTTTTTTTTTTTTTTTTTGAATGACGACATAGCTTTACGGGAATTGTGTATTATTCTGCGATAGTGACGTCATATGAATACTTTCCTGTACATATTGTTTAAGACTAGGTTGTAAATGTGGAATTCTTCCGCTGATGCGAATGACATCATTTTATATAAAGTAAAAGTGTGTATTTTAAGTCGTAAAACTGAAATATGTTTTGTACTATGTTTTGTATATTTTCTTTTTCATCGGGGACGACATTAAATTCTGAAAAAGCAGAATTTATGTTTCCAGTTTTTAATTTTCTTTGCAAAAATAATAATGTGAATATAAAATTACATATAGAACTTGATATTTCAAACAATCCTTGTTTATGATTAATCGTTATTTATAGTAGACTAGAAAGGTAGCCCGTCAAAAATGACGGAAATTTAGATATAAAGATATATACAACTCATGTGCAAGAATATGAGTTTTCTCGCTTGTTCCGCAGTGATAGATGAAAATAACACATTTAAAGAACGAAACACATTTATGAAAAGCTGTGTACAGTAGAAGATTACTAATCTGCACAGTTTGGTTCCAAGTGTTATGTAGATTTGAGGCTTTTTGCGGTCATGTCTGTTCAATCTTTGTTTACATTTTTTTTAATTCATATATTGGACAATTTAGATTGTTAAGCCTTAAAAATAAATAAATTTTACACTTGAAGTAAGGTAAAAACTATTAAATTATCGTATACGATTTCATGAAATGGTATTATATGGTATTATATGTGTGTGCTTCACGATCTTGGTTACGACGTTGGCGAAATTGGCTGCAACTTGTCCTAATCCTAATAGTGTGGGCCGCTATAACAAAAAAGTAACCAGTTTTTAGCAAAATTTCTGATATAAAGTAGTTTTCAAAAACTTGTGTAAAATTGCAGGCCGTTCTCATGTTATGTCAGTCCTAAGAATAATATTTCTAACTCTGAAGAGTTTCCATGTATATATGAAATTTAGAAAAGCTTCTCCAAAAGAAAGGTCCTGAAATGACATTGTAATTCCTCTAACGTCAAAGTTTAATCGGGCCCTGATGTTGGTTACTGAAATCTAATAAATACAGTTATTTTGAATATTACAACAGAATTAAACAGTTAAACTTATTTAACTTAAACCCGGCGTTACTTCCCGATGTTATTTTTTACTATTAAGAAAGAAAATTATTTAAATTTTTCAAATCATGCATTTAAAATTTTTTTCCGCCTTTAATAACTAAATAATGAAAAAATATGCTTTTGTTCTGAGCTCATAAATATGACAATAAAAAAATGTAACTAAGAGACATTGCAAAATTAAATCTTTGTGATTTCAAACCATAAACAAACGACACCGCCACAATTTTATCTACTATTATGTCATTAGAATATTGTCCATTGATTGTTGGAGAACTTACTTTGTGAATGATTACCTCAATGATTTAAATTTTTTTTAAGTTTCACGATGAATGAATCACTTGTGTTTGTTTAGATTTATGGAATGAGATATTAAGCTGTGAACCTAATTTCAACTAAAACTATCCAAGGATATATGTATTTTTAATTGAAATCAAAAACAATGCTTTGATCTCGAAATAAAAAAGTTTTAGTTTGTATAATTGGTTATTTCTGTTAATTATTTATTTAGGTATTTTTCCATTATAGCGCATTTTTAAAAAAAGCTTGGCGCAATTCGGGCATCAGAAAGTGAGATATGTTGCCAAAATATATAAACAGCTATGAAAACAAATCTAATGAACTTTTATTTTTGTTTATATATGCACTTATATACATAAAAAAGTCGTTTCTAAATATATATAATATTTTTTTTTTACAAAGTACGGCACAGATTTCAGATATGAACCGGGATACCTAACTGGCGCCAAAATGGTGTTATTTTGCCTGCTATGGTAACCCGGCTATTGTTTTTTATTTATTAATAAATTGTTTATTTACTTTTATTTTCTGTTTTTAATTATATAAACAGTTTTGTTCTATAGCTATTATTCAAACTTTTATTTATTTATTGTTATTTCCTTTTCAAAATGATAGCAAATAATTTAAAAATATATAAGTAACTGGTATTCGAAAGCGAGATTTCTGCCAAATTGGCGTCAGAGAAAAATTACGCCAACCCCGATGCGTATATGACATCTGTGCAAAAATTACGGCACAGATGTCATTTTCGCCCCATATTGGCACGATTTTTTTTCAGACGCCAATGTCATATACACACCGGGTACTTAACTCTCGCCAAAGTGTCGTTATTTTGCTTGATATGGTAACCCGGATGTTGTTGTTTATGCTGTTGATGTTTTCTCCAAATTGGCGTCGGAAAAAAATCGCGCCAATATGGGGCGAATATGACATCTGTGCCAAAATTACTTCTGTTAAAAAATGGGTAAAAAAATAATTAAAAAATGGGTAAATAGCTTTTTTTTCATTAAATAAAGGTACTTGTTAGTTATCCCGTCGACCAAATTACTATCGCCAAATTGTAAGATTAAATGCCAATAATGGTTGACATTAAACATGATCATGTGTTTCTTACGTCATCAAGTGATTTTTAATTCGACGTTATATTTGTATTTTTATTAATGTTTTGCTAATTTAATTGATCTTTCGTTGTTTAAAATAAAAATTATGTCAATTTGTATAATTTGGCGAGTGGTTTGGCGATTTATATAATTTAGTGAAACTGGTCGACGGGATAGCTAACAACTACCTAAATAAATTGCATACATATGGAAAAAATTGCTTGTGAGTAAATAGTTGAACAGCTGTTGTTTGTTGAGCAGTAAATAGGTTGTCAGAAAATACGTTGGCAAACTTCTTTCTCGCCAAGCAACTTTTCTCCGAAGTATTGTACATAAGCAATGATTGCTAGAATTGCATTTTTAATTATGATATGCGCATTTATGTTTCACTACATTTATGCATACTATACTGTGTGTATAAATGCTACAGTTCATATGCAGGGCTACACAAAAGAATTCGTAAGGGTTACTGAGTATGAGAGTAAATTGCTTAAAGGTGGTTTTTAAAGGAGTTATGCGTTTTTACGCTGAACTGCATTTAGTTTACTAAGAAATGTTTGTAGAATATAGATAAAATGATATACAGGATCACGCAAAGAATAATTATACATAACCGTCTATGGATGATAATATCTGGAAATGTGGTTTCAGTAGTTTTAAGAGTAGTTTAAATTAAATTTTGGCTAAATAGTGGCATTTAATAACGATACTATTGGCTATGGACGGTAACTGCTAAGATCAATTTTTAAATTTTTTTATGCGTCTTCTAAAATGTTTACTTAGTTATCTTATTTCCCCAAATAACGAAGTTTTGTTAAAGCATTCAGGATGTGTTGGAAAGTGTTTCATATTATATGCTTAATGCATGAATTTTCTTTCTTCTTTAGTCTTATTTTGAATTTATTTTATTCTTAATTTTTTAGTCTTATACTGCTTTATAGAAACTTTGGCACAGTTGCCATATACGTCAATTTGGCGAAAACATCAACAGCATAAGCAACAACATCCGGGTTACCATATCAAGCAAAATAACGACATTTTGCCGCCAGTTAAATACCCGTTGAGTATATGACATTGGCGTCAGAAAAAAATCGCGCCAATATGGGGCGATTGAAGAAGTTTGCCAACGAAAGAAGTTTGCCAACGTATTTTCTGACAACCTATTTACTGCTCAACAAACAACAGCTGTTCAACTATTTACTCACTATATATGACATCTGTGCCGAAACTTTAATATTTAATTTGTAAACTCTTCGCTCCACACCCCTTACATATAGTACAAACTATAACACAGATAGCGCAAAATAATAGACAGTTTGGTACTTTTCCACTGTAGGAGCTTTGGCGTTTTTTTAAAAGAAAGTTTGGTGTAATTTGGGCATCAGAAACTAAGATTTGGGTTTGTTTCCATTATACGGATACCTTTGTCGCCAAGCGTAATAGATGGCGCAAAATGAAAATCACGTTAATTGAAGCATTTGAAAACTAAAAGAAAAAAAACATTGTGGATACTAAAGTGAGCATTTAAAAAATATAACATTTGAAAATTCCAAACTTTTACGAACTATTTCATTAAATCACAATTATATACTTAAAATAAGTGAACAAATAGCTGCTATAAATTAAAGCAATAAAATAAAACTCATATTAAACTGCTGGCATAAAATTAAAAATATCTTTTAGCATTTTGAAATAATTGGCGCATTAGCATACATTTTGGCATGGTGTCCGTATAACGGAAAAATATGGAGATTTGTTGTCAAACCATATAAAAAGCTATGAAAACAAACTTGATGAGTGTTTTTGTTTGTTTTATATGTTTATTTTACATGTATATTATTGATGTTTTTATGTACAAATCACATCTGTTTCTTTATAAAATTAGTGAAGCGTATTTTTTACATTAAATAAAACGTATAAATATCGAAACAAATGCGTGTGTATATAAAATGAAACAGTGGATAGGTTCCCGGAAAATATGTTGCCAAATTTCCTTTTTCGCCCAGGCACCTATACTGGAAAAGTACCTAAAGCACATTAAAATCGCGCAGTTAGGAGCTCACACAGTACAGCGTCGTCTATTGGCGGTTATTTTATTAGTAGCATCGGGAGGAAGATGCAAAGATGTACTTTAAATTCTCACTCATAGATTTTGAAAAATATCTTAAAAGAGCGGAGTTTAAATTAAATTTCGGTGACCTCCTTTATGAAAGATTAATGGTTTTAAATGGGAATTTCGCCAAATTAGCCAGCTATCACCAAGTTGGCTAACATTTGGCGCTACTGTGGTAACCCTGCATTAGTTTTTTTTCAACAATTACTCATTTCAATGAGGCGGTCCTACCGGAATCGTGAGGGACACACAGAGACTTGGATTTTATATAAATAGATATCTATTTGTCCAAAAATTTATTCTTTTTTACTTGAAAGAAACATAACGTAAATTTTAAAAATGCGTTTCGATTTAGTGATTTTCTTTCTTTCCTTTTTAAACATAGGATTTTTACTATTGAAATTAATAATGTAACTATCAAAATAATATAGAATTTCATATTCCATATTGTTTTGTATGATTAAAGGTTATTTCTAGTTGAAATCTTTTTGTTCTGTAAAAGTGAACATATTTTTTTAAAACTCTAAAGGCACCTAATTTAAATTCACAGAAAGCGTTTGGACTTAAGCGTTTTTCTCTGTTTCTCATTTATTAGACCACGGTATGCTATTTCTTTCTCCCACCTATTAATGTGTCGTGTCCAAAAAATAACGTTACATTATATAAGCCAGACGTAAAACAAAGCAGATTTATCATTGTACGAAATAATCTCTATTACAATTTTTTAAACTTCTAAGCATCGCACATTTTTAATTTTTATACCGTCGTATTAGGAAAAAAATGTACTTTTTAATTCAATTTATATGAAAACTGTATTTCAATTTATTTTTCAGATATTCATTTTTTAGTAGTTTATAGAGCCATTTGTTTAATTTTGGCAACTCAAGAACTCCATTTCTGTAGAAAGTAAAGAGAAAATCGTTGGAAAATAGTAATTATATCTTTTTGTTGCCATTTTCCCATAATATAAATAAATGATTTCTGATAAAATATGGAGCTATTATAAACTATATTTAATTTAATTATCTATATTACAAACAAATGAAGGCATATGAGTCATTAGATAGCCGATTTTTTTTTTTTTTTGTATTATTCAGCGATAGTGACGTCATATGAATACTTTACTGTAGCTGTTGCTTAACTCGGGATCGTAAATGAGGAAGTCTTCAGAGGATGCGAATGACGTCATTTTATATAAAACAAAAGCGCGTGTTTTAAGTGTTAAAACTGAAATATGTTTTGCATTATCTATATTTATATACATATATATTTTTTTTTTCAACGGGGCGACACTAAATTCTGAAAAAACAGAATTCCTCTTTTCTAATCATCACATAATATTTGTCTTTCATTTTCTTTTGTACGGTGAATATATATACTTTTTATTCGACAATGCCTAGAAAATTGATATGCAATTTTGAACCTTCACCATATATTAAATATTCTCACTTCATTTGAATAACATACTGTGACTTTCAAAATTACATAGAATTTCGCACTTTATACAGTTTTTCCAAAAAATTCTGCTTTAAATCATTTTATTCTGAAATCGGATTTAGTTCCTATTATATTTAAACGATTTTCATAAAATTTAGAGGGGTACCTATAGTTACTGTTGAGTAAGTTTATAACACTTCATTGTTTTTTTGAACCTATACAATAAGAAATAATGTTCAGATCTATCCTTATGAACATCTCTAAGAAATAATACACCATTTGTACAAAACTATGCACCTCAGTACAACTTGAAATTTCCAGTAAAATTCTTGTAGTGTTTAATTTTTTTGTCCAATTTGTAACACCTCATTACATTCATACTAAAAGGAAACTTCTTACAATGTCAATAAAATTATACTAATGGATGATTTAACTTGGAAATGAGAGTAAAAAATTCTTTTGACTTATTTATTATTTCTCAAACTTTTTCCGGGGGAGGTTTGGATAGAAGATGTTTTTCCCTTAAAAATATTTTAAATGCACTATTAGAATTTTAATAATCCTACGCAGAATCATATGTTACTTATTCTAGAAATGTGCAATTTTCATTTCATAAAGTAGACCGTGTCTTCCAATATTACATCGAATTTTACACATTAAGAGATCTTTATGTTTACTTTCCATTTAAATACATTTTTTTTTTAATTGAGTAAATTTCTGTTTGCTTGAAATACATTAAGGTAAAGTTAGAAATTCGTTTAGACTTTGTTTTCATTATCTTAAAATTACCTAGAAAATATATTTGCGATAGCTGTAACCAATATACAGACTCATATGTTTCTTATTCGACAGTTGAGTAATTTTATTTACCTACTTACTACCCTTCTGGTCTTTTATTTAAACCTTTTCTCTGAAATTAAAGTGGTGTCAATTTTATTTTCTCTAAAAAACGGATACATCATACTTATAATCAACATCATAAAATTTAGAACCCCTATAATTTACTACTATCGTCAACAAGATCATGATACTTCGTTACTTTTATGACCTAATACAACGGGATATATTCGACACCCGAATCCTTAGAAAATAATGCATTACTTGTGATACTAAGTACCACTTGAAATGTCTGATAAAATCTCCGCAATATTTAATTTGCTCAGGCAATTTTTAACACCCCTAATAAATTGATAATAATAAAACTACTGCTTACAATGCAAATAAAAAAGATACTTCTGAATCATTTCGCCTGGGAAAAGAGATTGCAAAATTATGTGTCTCACGACACCGAATTTAAAGGTGTCGTTTTCCTTATCACTACACTGCAGGAACTACTTCCTTCCGCCGATATTCGGTTTCAAGGAGGTTACGATAGGTACTTCGTAGGACAGGTGTTCTAAATTCTGTAAAATAAAAGACCAACTTAAAGTTATTTATAGGGCATTATTTGCGAATATAAATTTATAGAATACGTGTGAACGTGCATAAGTTATGTCTTAGGAAACGATTAATTTTAAATAAAGTACTAATAAAATTTATTTTTCCACAACAACTTAAATTTGAATGAAAATTCTGATACGACTACGAAGGAAAGGCCTTATATAAATCCTATCAATTGTTTAATTATAAATAAAAATGATTACATTAGTTGATACATTTTCTTGTCATTTATTCTTTATTATTTACTGTCATTTATTTTCATTCTTAAAATAACTTACTAAAAAATATCAATACAGGTTTTTAGTAAATCCGTTGAAAAATGTAAATATAAAATTTATGTCTTTATTTAAATTCTGTTTGTCAAAAAATTATTCTCGTAAAAGTTTTACTTTTATTTTTCTTAAGGGGGTCCGGGACACAAAAATCTTCAAAATTTCCAAAAATTTTTTATTTCATAAACAGTTTCTGTTTTTTCCTGCTTAAAATGACATTTAAATCATGTTTCTATCTGAATTAGAACAGAAAATATTAATTTTTTCGTTTTGGTTTGTTTTTTAAAATTTAGCTTTCAAGCAATGGATGTCATGGAAACGACTTCTTGTAAAAATGCGTTTTTCTTCATGATAGGTTTTTTCACCATTTCTCATATTTAAATTATTATAACTCGAGAACCGTTAAAGATACAGGGTTCAAACTTAGAACATATCTTTTTCAATTATTTTACTTTAATTTTGATTCAGCATATTTGAAAAAAATATTTACTTTTAAAAATATGATTAAAAAAAAGTTGCACCACTTTTTTTGAATCTTTTTTGTTAAATATTTTTAATTTTTTATAAATTAATATTTTTAAAAATGCTGAATCAAAATTAAAACTTATATATTTCTGTTTATTTAAATGAAAAAAAAAATAAATTCTATAAATAATATTTCGAGTTATAAAACGATTTTACATTACCCCACTTTTTTAATAAATTTTTAATTTAATTTTTTTTTTAATTCTGAGAAGTTTTATTATGTGATTTTGTTTACAAATGATAAGGTTAACCATCACAAAAAATTCAGAATTTTAACTCAATAAATAAAAATTATTTTAAAATGTGTCCTGGACCCCCTTAAAGGCAATGATTTTCTTTTAAACATTTGTTTCTGGATTTTTGTGAATAAATAAAACTTATTTGTGTAAAAAATAACAAAATGTGTGTAAACAGACATAAAGAAACAAAACTTTCTTATTCTTTTTTTTTTTTTTTTTTTCGTAAAAGACAATCACAGCACTGAAACAGCTAAGTTAATTTTAGAACAAAAACTGCAAAAAAAAACCAACGATTACACCTGGTGTGAATGGCCTTTCGTAAACCCAAGTCCTGAAAATTAGCAAACAATTTGCACTAAGATGTGTAAACCTGTCACGCGTTTGTCTTTTTTTTGTCGTTCAAACATCTTTTTTTTTTTTTTTTTTTTTTTTTTTTTTTTTTTTTTTTACAATGTTGCTCTGGTTTCAGCCGTCGTAAGAGAGTTATTTCCGGTAACATTGTCAGCATGTTTAGTAAAGAAATAAAAAAAAAAGTATTTTCGACTTTATCTTTTTTTTAATGAGTGAATGGGATGAAATAGAATAAAGTAAAACTATGTAAAAGAAAAGACTAGTGTAAATTAAAATGTTTACCACAGTTATTCTTGATCTGAGCGTTCTTTTTTAATATTTATGAACCATTTCGCACATTTAAGTAATGCAGATTTAAGATTTTGTTTTAAATATATATAAACAAACAAATGAATAAAAACTGCTTTTTTTAAGATTTTACTTGTGCACCAGAGTGCTTAAAATAAATTTTCTTTTTTTTTTTTTTTTAATTTTTAGATTCCTTAATAATAATAATCATTCATGCAAAAAACCCTATAACTGATTTCACGTTTTTCGAATTATTTGCTTATGTACAGTTGTGGAAAAAAAGTGAACACCCCTACCAACTTCGCAACTAATTATAATAGAAGAAATTTACTGGTATCAAATGATTGGAAACAAAGTCTACTTTGAAATAAGGAATATGAAATTTGTTTAGGGGAGCATCTACAAATCAAATCCAGACCAAACTCTGTTTGTTGAATGGCAACACCCAATTATGACAATATATTTTAAATCTTCGGTTGAAACTGTGACTAGAAATGAAATTTCAAATCATTTGAAAGATACGTTTTTTAACTCCTTCGGGACGAGAGTCTTTTACAGAATTTTTAATGTTTAATCACCGGTTTTTTAAAGCAGAAAGTTTTGCCTAATTGAATCGGGAAAATGCTCGGATTAAATAAGGCAAAATTTACAATAAAATTTTACTGGTGCGAATAATTCCGATAAACGCGATTCTGAGCACCTTACGTGGCACGCATATCGGTCGCTCGTCCCCAAAGGGTTAATTATAAACATTCAAAATTTAGAGCGTTTAATGTTAAATTACATTTTTATTAATATATCATGAAAATTTAATCCTAGTGTGATAATTTTTTGTGCGGTTATGATACTAAAAAAAAAAAAAAAAAAAAAAAACATAAATGCATTGAATTTGTAATTTGAACATTTTTATAACATGAAATTAATATTCGAAAAAAAAAAAAGAATTGAAGTCTGCAATTTTTTGATAGATTTATAATGTCCTGCTTTATGGGAATTCTCAATTTCAAAATTTTCTTCCAAGTAGTTTTTGAATTATGTTTATAAAACGTGAAGATGATAATTTAAATGGCCGTCTATGACGTGCAGAAAAACATAATTTGAAAAAAAATATATATAATTTACTTATTTTATTGAAAGATTTGGCTGGCAATAGTCGAAACATATTACGTGAATGAAACGGCCATATTGGCAAGAAATAATAGATTAATAGAAGTGACATTGTCATTCTGTAGCATTTCAACACCCGATTACTGACGTTCAATTTGGATACAACGCCTAAAATAATTAATTTCTCTCACACTAATCGTACGAATTTCGTGAAAACTTGTGCTATTTGAAGGGTGTAGAATTTATTTTTGGTGTCAAACTTGGGTATCGCTATTGAAAATAGTTTGGTTTCGTTTTCAAATGTAGATGCCTTCCTAAGCAAATTTTATATACCTCATTTAAAATTAGACTTTATATCCAATCGTTTGGTACCAGTAACTTTCTTCTACAATAATTTGTTCCCGTGTTAGTAGGTAGTGTTTACTTTTTTTTTTTTTTTCATGACTGTATGTACGGCTTGTAACATACATATGCATAGCCACAGATGGAGATTGCGTTCCCAGTAAGGATTAAACAGTAAACCCTTAGTATGGAAATAGTAAAAAAACTTTTTAAATAATTAATTTTTAATATACACATTTGTTGAAATTTTAACCATAATACTTTAACAAAAAGTGTACAAAGAAAAAATACGGGTCAAAAGTCTCACGAATGTGTGCCATATTTCGACTACCACAACCACTTGTGAAATAGGGGATCCCTAGCATTTCTCCAACTTAACCAATCTATTGTTGAGGTACTGATTCTTATGATTGATGATTTATTAATGCGTGGATTTTTTTCTTGTCTTAGTTTTACTTTCGATTGTATAGTAATATTAACAAGCATAATTTATGCGTGTCTCAAGTTCAGATATTTTAATACCTTTATTTTGTTAATTGTTTTATTTAAAAATTTTACATAAATTAGTGCTATTATCTATTTATATGCTATTTTATTTATTTAAAAAAGAGCAGATATAGTCCCTTTGAGACCACCGGTCCCGAGTAAATTGTTTCAGACCCACCTCCCGCCCTCTCTGCGGGGCTATGCAAATGCATACTCAAATAAAACTTTAAATAAGCACAATTAGGGGTTATTTATAATATTATCCATATAATAATTATATAATATTATGCAATATTATATATAATATTATCTCAGGATCTCAGGTAAATTCTAGTCCAGAAACCCCAAGATTATTATATCAGTGATTGATTACTTATTATAGCCATGCAAAAATCTACCACTCTACACTGTAAAAAAATTATGTAATGTTACTCCATAAAATTGGTGACAGCCTTGCTGCATCCATTTTATTGAGTAATTTAACCGATATAACTGGTGCTAAGTTACACTAATATGTAATATTACACCAGTTATATCAGTTTAAATTACACCATCATATAAGTTAAATTGCTCCATAAAATTGGACGCAGCATGCTGCCACCAATTTTATAGAGTAACATTACATAAATTTTTTAGAGTCTACATTCACGAAAATTAAATAAGCAGTTGAAATCTCCAAGCAATCGAAGAAATGATTAAAATTGCTTATGAGAAAATGATTAAATCCTTAATAGCTGGAAAAAGAAATGGGATCTGATGATACAAGTTATTTTGAATTCTGAATTAATGGTATTTTAGAATATTTTGTAAAAGGAGAGTTTTATAACCTAAAAAATAAAAATAATCTGAATTTGGCTATGTCTAAGAAGGAGGTAATATTTCTAAAAATGGATAGAACAGCTGGTACTATTTAGAATTTAATAATATTTTAAGAATTTGATTAATTCTAAGAATTATTAGGTTGAGCAAAAAGTTCTGGGAAATTTTTAATCTAATAGTTACCAGAAAGTTTATTGTATATGATGGTGGTGTCATTAGTGCCGAGCTCTATTGCCAGCAAATGGATTGCGTCTACAAAAAAATGGTGCAGATGTATCCAAGATTGGTCCGCCGAAAGCACGTTTTGTTTCAGCAGGACAATGCCAAACGGCACGTGGCCCAGAGGACAAAGGACAAGTATGCACAGTTGGACATCGTTGAAATTCTCCCAAACCCCGCCTATATTCCAGACGTGGCTTCATCCGATTATGGCCTATTTCGATCAATGTAACACTTTTTTCAAGGGCCGTCAATTTGAATCTTTTAATGAAGTGGAAGAAGCATGTCAAGAGTTTTTCGATTCCAAGAAACCGCCACGGTACTTCCAGCAAACCGGAATCTGGCAGAATGATGGCAGTAAGTCGTGGACTATGATGGTCTCTACTTTGAAGAATAATCCTTGTTGCTTTTGTTGTTAATTTGCGCATAACAACGCAACTTTTACAAATTTCACAGAACTTTTTGCTCAACCTAGTAGAATGTGTAATGAAGTTTTCATTAGTCAATTTAAGTTATCATGATTTATTTAAAATTAGATTGCTAGTAAAATAATTCTTCTTATTAGAAAACTGAATTATGTTTTGATATTCATTACACTTAACACAAAATAAAAGAAATATTTATTTATTGACACAGGAACGTGTAAGATGGGGAAAATGCTTGATAAGAAAGACAAAATCTCGAGTTTTCATAAAACTGTTTCAAACTACCGTGCTGAAAATTTAGCTCTGGGTTATTATTTATATCTGTGTTATATACTGCCAGAATAAAAGAAAAGCAAATAACCATGCTAGCTTTGTAGCAAATGACTATAAACAATTATACAAGCATCAATCGATTAGTAATAACGCGTGCTTACTAATGATATATTTAAATTATCTTTTGGAGTCGTCCACACAAAAAATGCAACAAACTTTAAAATTCATGAAAGTAACACGTGATTTTGGCATCATATTTGAATTCTTCATTAATTTTTACTTTTGGATACCAAGCGACGAGTCATTAGATGAAGCTGTTTAGGAAGCAAACGTGTTTAAAATTTTTAAATTACAACGTTAAATTTATTTTTAATCGTCTCCGAAAATATTGGAATGTGGATAGTTTTCTATTCATAACGCTAAAACTACTTGGCGGAATCAGCTTTAATTTTGGATTCGCATATTTCAAGTTTTCAGAAATTTATTTCAAGTAATATATATATGTGTGTGTGTGTGTGTGTTAAAATCCATATTTTCTTTAAAAAATAACTTGAAAATGATTCGAAGTGTCAAACAACCCAATATATAACAACATCTATGCTGATTTCCTCACAAAATAAAGGTTATTTTCATCAGAGTTTCCAAAATGCCTTATAGTCAGTATGGCCAAAAAATTGAGAAAATTTCGTACTTATTTAACTTAAATCCTTTACAATAAAATGTTTTGAGGATTTGTATATCATTCATTCATTTAAAGTCCTTAAATTTGTGATTGTGTGAATTTAGGTTAGTGAAAATTAAATTGATGTTTTAAGGGGATTTGTAATTTTAGATCACTATTCCTGAGCCTAAATTACTAGTCCATGGAAGTATCAATTTTCGAAAAATCTTATTTTCTGTTACCTATGATGTCATTTTGTTTGTTTACAACGAATGAATGAATATTTTTAGTATTATTTTAGAATCGGGAACAAAGAGGTTAAAACATTGAAGAATTCTGTAAAACTACTTTTATTGTTGCAGAATATTTTTATAATAAAATGATGCTAAATTATCATCTTCTCTCTCTCCGATTGAGGTTATAAATATCAATCAAACATTTTTCTCTATTTTCAGAAATTCAAGTAATGCAATTTATCTGTTTATTTGTTCTACAATCATGATTTATATAGCATAACCAATTCCAAAAGATTTCATGGTGTGTAAATTACATTATCTAGCAAGGGAAGTGCATAAACAGTGGTACGTATTCGACGTAGATAATGCAGCAAACAAAGCTTAGATAATCTCAAGTACTGTTTTTTTACAATATTATGACAATCAGAATTCATATTTTGAATACAAATCTCTGAAAATAGAATTTAAAAATTGAAAAAATATGGAACGTCGGTTTCGTGTATTCTAAAATAATTATTTTATCATATATTTTACTCCTTCCTTAGCACAATGAATAAAAGTAAAACTTTACTGTTCGTGAATGCATTAAAACATTTTTAAACATGTCTAAGGCAGTGAAAAATTGTCAAAAACCACTATTATTGTAACACAATTTTTTTTTGATAAAATGAGGCTAAAGTATCCTCTTTCCTTTCTCTTGTTCATGTCATATATCTCAATCAAACATTCCTACTTTATCTTCAGAAATTCAACTAATGTCATTTGTCTGTTCCCTTTGTTCCACAAGAATGATTGATCGAGCATAACTAAATCCCAAAAGAGTTTGTTATATGTAACTGACACTGCCTTACTGAAAAAAAACTGGAAAAATGGTATATATTTGGTTATTTGTAAAACAATATTTTGTAGAAGAAAAATCAAAAGAATAATCGCATTTCGGGTAAAATATATAACATTAAAGAAATTCAAGAGGTGTAATTTTCACGCATGTAATGTAAATTGTGTTAAAGTAGTTTTCCTCTTTAACTGGAAAGAATTCGATATGCGATAATCGAATATTTTGCTTTTTTTAACATCTTTAAGTACACAATTATCATTTATTTTTTTTTATAACAAATCAAACAGTATTTTTGGAATTACACATTGGTGTAAAATAAGCATACGTGTACATTCCATACAAAATAATTTTGCAAAATAAAACGGCTCAGAATAAATTATGAAAAGAATTTACGTTTTAATTGACAAAAAAAAAAAAAAAAAAAAAAAAAAAATCACCTTAAAAGTTTCTAACATTTAAAGATTGTTTAATGCCCGTTTTTATTTTAATACCATTGAATATTTTTTACTTATTAAGGACTATACATTCAGCTGTTTTTGGAAGAAAGTAAATCTGAGGTAGTACTTTCTAAACTATAATTTAAAGAAAATTTTGCCTTTGAAATAAATTACCGTGTGTCGGCAACTTTCTGCGCTGGCACAGCTTGGCTGTCCTTAGCGTATCGTGCAGTCGATGAGGCAGAATACATCTGTGACCAGCATTCATTCATTCATAAAACATGCTGTTTCATAAACCTATGATGAGAGAGGAATGTAGTATGATCTATAAAGCTAAAAATGTGAAACCATTCACTGAATGCCTTCTTTTGTATCCCTATAAACGTTCAACATTTTGTAACAGTAATTTATAAAAAAATAAACTGTACGCATAATTAATTTAACATTATACAAACGATTGTTTAAAACTGGGACCATCAAATTAAAAACTCATTTTAAAATTAAATTTAATCCTTACTGTCTGGAAAAACTAAATACTTATAATAAAGTGACGACTGAATTTTTTGTTATGTAAATTATGTTTCAGACATCAAAAGGAAAATATACATTAAAACACAGATAAGAAACTATCTTTTTGTCAGTTTTCACAGTACATGACTTTCATGTGAAATTTGAAATTGATCGAGTATTTCTACGATGGCAGATACTGTAGTTTAAAAATAATTTTAATAGTTTTATACATCATACCACTCAATCTTCAAGAGAATTTCTAAATATTTACATAATTTTAACTTATATTTAATGTGTCTTTTTTAAAGATAAATATGACGTGGAAAATCTGTTGAAAGATATATATATATCAATTCGTATTGAAATTTTCAAATTTTGTGTGACAAAAGTATGTATATGTAGACGCTCAAGGAAGTACAACTTTAAGAGATTATATAAAATCACAATCAAGGAAGTTTATTGCAAACACCTTTAGATTTCAATTACACATATTATCGTCCAATATGAAATATATGTCATATGTGTGTATGTCTTGGGTCCAGTCTCTCTTTCTTGCTGCGAGTAGGGTTATTTTGAACACCGAATATCATTCACGAATGTAAGCAACAAGCGAAACAATTGGCGAATAATCGCTATTCGTATTTTTAAAAGTAGTGTTAACCGGAGAGCTGAGAAAAACCCATTTCAAAGTCGAGTAATTCAAGATGATATCTGACGTAGGAAATACAAACCGCAATAACATTGTGATTGGTGAATTTAAAAAGGATAAACTATCGCACGGCGTGTTATCGATTGTGTTTAACTGCATTGTTTATCCGAAGCTATTTTTGAAAAAGTATATGATAATAATTGTGATCGCAGCTATATTCTGCGAAACTTTCAGAGTGGTAGGAACCGTTCGAATTTGTTTACCTACTTAACATCAGTATTACATACTAAAAATATTATTGTGATTTATTTTGAAATACCAATATACCCACATACATTTCGCAGGCACAAATGTAATATACTCACCGGTGTATCTAATTAGCCCCAAAAAGGCGTTATATTTCCTGACATGGTAACCCGGCTATGGTGGTTTATTCATTAATAAAAATGTTTATTTACATTTATTTTCTTTTTTTAAAATTAAATAAATTGTTTTATTCTATAGTTATTAATTTAAAAAAAATCATTTTTATTTCTTTTTAAAATAATATAAAATAATTTAAAAATATATATGTGACTGAGATTTGAAAAAGACGGATTCGCCAAATTAGCGTAAAAAAAAAAGGCGCCAAACCGTTTGCGTATATAACATTTGTGTCATTTCGCAAATAACTAGAATCTTTTTTGAGCTGATGAACTTTCCTAAAAAAGTAAACAAAATCTTCTTTTATGCAACAAATAATTATAGAAAAATGATATAGATATAACCCAATTCGGAAAAATGTCTTTTTTAAACAGATAATTCAAATTTCCGCCGGGTGTCTTTCTTCATATTAAAAGGAAAACAAACTTTAGGCCTTTAATATCAACTTCATAAAGGGAAATAAAATCTATTTAATGTAGTTAAACTAAAAGAATAATTGACTTCCCAACTATTAATTTTTGACTAATTAACTATTCCAAAAATGGCCGATTTCAGTGTTTCGCTGCTGATTGCAAGGCGGTACTCATACCAAGTAAATTTTAATAATAAACTAATGCTACAATGAATTAGATTAGCAAATTTGAATACCAAATTCTCTTATACTACAAGTATGCTGTTTTTGCAGATTCAAAGAATTATTTCTCCGTGTTTCAAAAATAATTTTTTACAACATTTTCTGTACTCGCAGATGAAAGTAAAAATATAATTATATTTAAAATTTTATTAAATTATAATTAAATGACTTTATTTTTAGTAATTGAAAAATTATTCGGAAATGATATGTATGAAAAATTTTATATGAATCGAATTCAGATTAATTTCATTTTTCTCATAAAAATTTGGGGATTAGAAATATAAGACATTTGTAAACGATTTTTTCAAGTATTGCATGTGAAGACATTATAATTTTCGGAAATCTTAATAATGATAAAATTTAGATATAGATGTGTAAAATATATAACAATTTTAAATTTAAATTTAATTTTTTTTTATAAGTTTGGGTTTTTTTAAAACAGAGAATGAAATAAGTGAAATTGCCATAAATTAAAAGAATGTAACTTGAACATGAGTAGATGAATTGGGAAGCACATTTTTCTTGGAAATCGGTGGTTTTATAAAACATCATTCACCAGCTATCTAAACGTTCCTTCGGCCAATCTTCCTAACAATTCCAATTTTATACTTGCACTTAAAATTGGTCGTAATAAAAGCCATCTCAATGAGGAGAGGGTAGTAAGAGGGGACGAAAGGCCTCCCCAAGGCATAATCCCGTGGTTGAAAACATTTAATATCTAAAAAAAAATCATTTTTTCGGAAAAACAATATATGAAACAGCAGTATTTTTGTGGTATTTAAAATAATCGACACAGACCTCATGATCACGCTATATGTGACTGTAAATGTGTCTGGTGTTTTATGTATAAAGAAAGGACTAATATAATACTTCAAATATGATTTTTTCGAAATATATATATCTATATTTAATAGGTCCAGTAATATCTCGGGAAAGTATGAGCCTTGATCCTTGGGAGAGGGAGTTGGTAGTAATGAAAGTTTATGTTTTCGCTAGTCCTTGAAATATATATATATATACATTTTTCAATTTTTTATTTGTTTATTCTTTATAAAGAGAAAAAAAAAACTAACTCAGATTTTTAGAAAAATCTGACGCATCATAATTGATATTCCATCCTATTCATAAAAATGGAAAATTTCAAATAATCGTTTGTCAAGGATTAGACATACTATCCATAGACGGCAAACCTATGGCAAGTGTCAGAATCGAGACTAACGGAAAAGAAAGGCTCTCATTACGGTATTAAGTGATGTTATAAATAAAAGTACATTAGAATTTAACAAAATATACGAATTTAGACTAGCTGAGAATTTTTAAATCCAATTGGCTGGAAATAGAATAAAATGAAACGAAATTTGTTGTTTTCTAATTTAGTTCAACATCGTATCACATCTTTTGTTGGAAATTATCAAATAAAAAGATAACCAACCACTAAAACCAGTTACAGATACGGAGATCTGTTGAAAGAAGCTGGTGCTGACGTCTTTCACAAATGTTCCTGTATGTTAATATTTTCGGAAAGGAATATGAAAAACTCATGCAGAAGCTTCTTATTATTATTCCAGATTGTATATCCTTAAGAATAACTAAATATGAATTTGGTATCGCTTCTTTGGCCTTTAAATGAAAACAGAAATTACAATTTTCTTTTAATTACTTTCTAAAATGTAATACTGCATGTTACCTGTACTTTTTTAACCCCCCCCCCCCCCCCCGCGAAAAAAAAATCTTTGAAAACTAATTTTTATGCATGTTATTTGATCCACACAATTTTGTTGGTCTTGGAACGTCATACTCATGAAAAATGACACGCTGTTTTGAAAAGTTTCACTATCCCTGTAGTATATTAACATACCTTTTGTTTTATTATTTCCAAATGAATCCAATAAAAGAAATCTTGGGTTTCACGAAATGGTACACAACAAGGAAAATGAGTCCAAAAAGTGCAATGTTTTAGTAACTATTAATACAAACATGTTTTTTAAAGATAAAAAATCGGCTTTGCTTATGTAAAAGCATGTATCTTTCCAATTTGTTCCCTAGACGAGAAAACAAACTTTTACAATTAATTATGGACATTTTTCTATACTAAAAACTCCCATGTCCTATAAGGTTACGATATGGTTAAATGATGTCAACTTAGAAAGACTTACTAAGGCGACGTTCTTATTCTTTACCCTAAAAGTCACGCCATTAAAACTGTTTCTTTTACAGAAAAAAGAAAACCTATTCCACTTAGGGACTTTCTGAATTGTATTTCTTGATATTTCGCTTCTATATTTAAAGTTTTTGCGCGTAAAAAAATCAATAATACGCCTGATGCGACTTAGACTACCTTCAGGCGCGCACCGTGTACTTCCAATCGGTCGACCATTTTTTTTATACTTACACGAATATGAAATAAATTTTTCGTTTAATTATGATTGGCGGTTAAATAGTCGGGAGTTTGTACCAACATTTAATTTACAAAGTTGATGTCTGACAAAATGGCATTCTTTTGAAGAAAAATCTCGAAACTGGTAGACGGGAGGTGCTGGGTTCGAACACAATCGCGCCCGTCGGCCTAACCGTTTCGGAGTTTTCGTGGTTTTCTTCGAAACCTTGGATTTCCATGCGTAAATACGGGTTAGGTTCCCTTAGAAAGACCCCCACGAAGGGCACTCCCCCTAGGGCCTATATCCCAAGCGTAGATAATCGGCCGTTAAAATACAACCAACCAACCAACCAACCTTTTGAAGAAAAAAGTTCATTTCTTCACATTTTTTTTAACTTTTGAAATTTAACTTTTGAGAGCTCAAAAATATAAATAATTAAAAAAAAATAATAATACTTTTCAGTGGTATAAACTCCAGCAAAAATGATTACCTCTCTTTTAAATAAAAAATGAAGTGACTATTTCGAACAGTTTTCGAGAAAAATGATCGCACAGTTTTAAAAACTTGCTTTCGAGATTTACAATAACGTTACGTTTATGAGCAAAAAATAAATTTCACCTAAAGAAGTAGAATTTCCCCTTAAAATCGCAAAGCAAATCTCACTCTTAAAATTATGATTTTTGGACATATTCCAAGTAAAGAAACATATTAAATCAAACCGGAGAAAAGTATAATGCTGATGAATTGATCCAAAAATTTGTAAAAATGACTATTAAGAATTATGTTTCTCATTTTGACGTGAAATTTAAACAACCCATATGATTTTAAAGGGTAAAAAATATTGAAATGCGTATGAGGCATATAATTAATCTTTTAAGCTCAAGTTATTATGAATAAAGTGATTCCCTATTCATTAATTATACTGGTATATTGATTTTTCTTTAGATTCAGTTTTATGAAATTACTTGCGTTATTAGTTTTGTGTTAAAAAATAAATAATTGATACCCTGAGTAGAAATAAAATTGTGCTTAAATTTAATTTCTACTATAGAAAATGAAATTTTTTTCGTTTTATATATTTCTTTCGATTTTATCTATATTATAAAGGACAAAACTGTCCGTGCGAAACGCTGGCGCCATTTTGGCTGTGGGCGATTAACCCTTTACGGTGTGGAGCAAGTCTATTTCTAAAATGATGAAATGACGGATTGACATCGGAATTTAGAAACGAATTTATTAAAAAATAAAAAATTCATTACTTTCCCGAACTTTTTAAAAGGAAAATTTTAATTAAATATTTTTGATGCCGTTTGTCAGATTTGTAATTAAAATAATTAGGTGTCTTTTTGTGGACACCGCCCACTAACGGGTTAAGTTTATCTTTTATTAACATTTATTCTTTTTTTTTTTTTTTTTAAGCACCGCGCATTTTAAATTTTTACCCCGTCGTATAGGAAAAGAAGTGTACATTCAAATGCAATTTGTTTGTAAACTGTATCGCAATTTGTTTGAAAATTGTGTTGCAATTTACGCAATTTTTAATGTTTTTAAAATAATTTTCATGCATGATTTTTTTTTCTCTATATCACGTGCAGACGATTACAATAGACAAATCCGTCTGAACTTAAATTAATATAAAGAACTCGCCATTTGTTTCAATCTTATATTCCATAAAAAAATTAAAACATTCTTCAATCAATAAATAAGACAATAAAACATAAAAGAACTCAAATTTAGGACATTTAATCGTATATCGCACTTAAAACACTGAAATGAACAGAAATAAAATGGCTGATTTTAAGTAGAAATCTCTGGCGATTTCTTCTTCTGCTAATCCCTGACGCGAGGCCAATATGTAAATATTGTTTTTAATGCGTGTCAAAACTTTATTTGAACGCATTATTCATATTTTTCATATAAATATGATTTTTAGTATAGTTAGTGTGCATTATAAAAAATATATTAAATGTAAAAAATCTATTAGAGTTGTCAAAAAAGAAAAAAAGTAGACTAGTGCGACGCTTTCTCGCTGCAATGTTTGAGATTATTTGCTGATACGTATTTTCAATTACTGCAGTTTTGTTTTATCAAACAGCCTCTTTTAACTATATATAAGTATATATACTACGTCAAAAGCCGCTTGCGGAACATTTCGAAAAATACATCATTCATCTTTGTGCCTTTAGTATGTGAAGACAAAAAAAGATGTTAACATCAGAAATAATATATATGATGGTTTCACCTTTATTCTTTAAATCTGTATCGGGTTTATCATGTTATTGTCAATATTTTTCTCTGACATATACATTTTTAAACTTAACTAACTTTTAATGTATTACGCGTGTATATATAAATTCTATGCACACCATTATCATATACATGACGCTACTAAATTATTCGCACTTATTACCTTATATGGACATCAATTATTGAAGATTGATTTTTAATGAGTTATATATATATATATATATATATTAATTGCTTGTTTAGATATGTCATATTTCATTTTATGGGAAAATTAAATTTCTTAATATGTGTTAGTGTAGGAAAGAATTTCATAATCTATGCCTTATGCATGTCTTTCATTCATGTTATTATAATCTTTATTTCTCAATGTAATCTCAAATTTATTTTCCAATCACTTTCCCTGAATTTATTGACATATGAACCTAATACAAAATTTACCCATCCTAAATCACAATCTTGCAAATATCAGATAACACCATCATTCTAACAATAAATCACCAGTTATGAAAGATCAACATTACACCTAATCCTTCAATTTCACCCCAAGCGGGTGTCAATTACATTATTCAACAAATGCTTCGGGGCGGTTGGTCTTAGTCGATCTGTCATATTTGTTGCGATAGTTGATGTCAACTCGAAACCATTCTCCGACATCGCGAATTTCGGAGCATAATGTCTGACAGCTTTTTATGATAAAAGATGAAATGAGTGATAAATGATAGAGGAGAGAGATTGTTAATTCGGAATTTCTTTTGTGGTGACATTGTTTATGTCAAGTGCTATAAAAAAGAAATGAATGTTTCACTGAAATGACATCCCTTGTGGTTTGAAAAAACACATTTGTTTTGGAAGCTACTTTCTTAATAAATAGAAACTGACATATTTCTGGAAACTTTTGAAACTTTTACGTTTGTTAGAGCAATTAATAAAAAATTCCCAAGAGACATTACTTGCTTAATAATAAATAAAACTAATTAATTCTCGTATGTATATTGAATACTTTTTTTTTCTAAAAGTTTAATTTTCCGTGACTATTTCTGTACCAATCTTCTAATATCAACATACAAATTAATAAATTGTTAAATTCAGATTAGCATTTTACAAAAAAAAATGACATTTAAATTATTAAAGAATATAGATATTTTTCAAATTTAAAGAATTACGTTTTCGTCAACAAAAAACACTAACTGAGCATATGACAGAATGACACAAATGACATAATGGCATAAATGACAGAATGTCACAAAACTATACGCAATCTTGAAAAAAAAGCAAACGAAAGAAAACGAAAAAAAAAAAAAAAAAGAAAGAAATACGAAGAAAGAATGAAAAGAAAAAAAAACAGAAGAAATAAATTTGCAAAAACTGTAATTTTGTATTACTTTAAAATAATATAAACAGAACAATAGAAACTTCAGAGAAAATTATATATTAAACTAGGGGGCTCTGCCCCCTACGAGCTACGCTCGTCAACCCCCGTTCGGACACCGCAGACTCTAACAGCACGCTAATTTGACCGGCTTTAAACAGATTTCGGAAGGCTGAATTATAATTTGAATCTGACGTAATTTTCACCAAACTTTTCTTTCTCTTTTTAATATTCACGTAAAAGTACTTTTGTTAGAAATGAAATATTACGTTCATCTTAAAATATCAAATAAATGGTCTCGCACAATTTTTAAATTTAAACTATTTTGCAATATTATTTTTTGTTCATTTTATGTAATAAGTGTAATATGAAGTAAATGTGACGTAAATTGTCCTATTTAAGACTTGTAACGCATGTTAATGAATTTATTATTTTCCAATATTCTTTCGCTTTTAAAATTCACATGTAATTATAGTTTTTATGACGTAATTTTCAATGAGTTCCTGCTTTTTATATTTTCTGTTTATAATAGTTACGTGTAAAATAAATTTTTAATTTGAAGCAAACATTATTGTTTGCGCTGTTTATACAGTTGTCAACAGTTTAAATTAATACAATTTCCTAAAATATCTAAAAAATATCTCTCGAAATGCTGAAAATTTGAATTTAAAATAGAAATAAAACCTCAAAAAATGAGTCAAATTAAAAAACTAAATGCAATCTGCATACCGGTAATTTCTGACGCATAAAATGATCTAAAAATGATTAAATTTCTAGGTACAGTTTTTGCTCCTATAAAACTTTTTTAATGGAACGAATTTGTCCAACTTTGGCATTAAATATCTTTTAAAATAATTCTTCGATTTGAAAACTGTCTGCATCAGTGTGTTTATCAAACATTTCTCTATAAAACTACCGATTTTCATATTTTTGTATGCAACAGTTTTTTTAATATTAACGAAGAAAGGCCATGCTTAAGCATTCAAATTGGATGCCAATCTTCCGGGAATATCTACGCAGATTTTCATTCGTCCATTTCCAAATCAAAACTTTTTTTATATATATAGTAGGATAAATTAAATTCTGGTGACAGAAATTACTGCTGGAGAATTGTAATTTAGGCGACACACAACAATATAATTATTTTTCCTGTATTCTATTAAAATTTATATTTCGTTCAAATTATTTTACTAATAACACACTGAAATACGCAGGGAAACTGCCAACGTATAAGAAAATAGTATTTCAGTTAAGGCAGTTCTCAAAGGAATAATTATTTTCCTTAGCAACGCGGAACATTCTTACATATTCGCGGACGCATTTATAATCTAAAAACATAAAATAAGCAGGCATGATTATTGAAGTGATTTGAAAAAAAATCCACTTTTCGATAAATATAATCCTACATGATTTGTAATCAATATATTTATCATGTAGATTGTACTCTTTTGCTTACGTGTTTTGAAATTAGGTTTGAAATGCATCTTTTCATAGTTCTTTTTCTAAAAGTTCATTTTCCTTTCTCAAACAAGGGGAAACTCTATTCGATTTCAATGTTTCTGAATAACAACACATGCTATTTTCATCGACTAAAATTAAAAATGACTTTATGAAATAGAATAAAATAGCCAATGAGAAAAACTTTCATAATCACGTTTTGGATTTAAGTAAAGCCTCAAGAAGTTATCAGTAACTAAAAAATTGCATTTCAAAAATATTATCTTAAAACTTTTTCACCAAATGAAAATCAATAACAATTGCTAACAGTAAATAATAAAACATCCATAGTTCGTACAGACTCAGTTGAGACTACCAGATTAATTCAATCAATATTTTAAATGAAATAGGAGCGAAAAAACATAGCTTAATTCTCTAATCTTTCTTTACCAATGTTTAAAATTATTTATTTAAGATACTGAGAAGTCCCCAATCACCCAGTATTCGCTTTCGTTTTTACACGTACTAATACTGTACCTATTGCCGATATAGTAGGCATTAACAGTAAAATAAATTATCGTTTTATAAAGCACAGATAAAATATTACACTATCAATTACGAACAATTTTCCTTTGTTAGTGTTTCAATATTATTTTTTTATAAAGATAATAAAGGGTTTCTTAAACGCATTTGATTTAGAAAAATATTTGGCTGATTTATTAATAGGTATATTATATTATAGTATATACACATTTTTTTTAATAGGAGAGCGGAAATAACTAAACCTATTTACCTTCCAAATTATCAATACATGTTATTTAATTGATGTTAACCTTGTTTGTCTGTTTTCTTATCTTTTCTCTTTTAAATTTAAATCAAGATTATTACTACGAGAGCTTTCATGTATACTATAAGGCGATTTATGAGCGGAAACTTTCAATTTTAGACATTTTTTCTAATATTTAGAGGTATACTGTAAGATTTTTCTAGAATTTCAGGATTAAAAAGAACAGGTTTGATATCATATTGATTAACGTAGATTTGATAAGAGGACAATTAGGGGACCAACAAAAAATCAAAGAAAAAAGATAATACTTGATATCACCCTGTAAAGAAAAATACACGAAATGATCTATCGCTGCAGAATACAAATTTGTGGATACTGTACAACATGTTTACTGATTTTTGTAAGAATAGCACGTATATTCTTGGAGATATAGCAATTTATGTAAAAAGTTAAAAAAATTTCATGTATGTTTTAGCTTATATCACACAGGGTTTTCAACCTCATTTAACGCCAGTGGTAGAAAAATTGGCAAAATGTAGTAGAAACAATATAGTGCAATTGGAATGTAAATGTATTAAAAAATTATGAAATATGAGCAGTTTTATGAAACAATTTTTATCTGCGCATGTGCGAACAATAACAAAGATTTTTTACGTACTTTGATAGACAACGTTATTGAGCAACCTATAAAAAAATCCAGTCAAATATCGTGAAAATTCAGATAGATATCGTCGATAGAGTGAGCTGAATTTTAGTTGCTCTCTAAAAGCAGATGAATGATAAGGGTTTTTCCAAAAATTGTCATTTTAAGGGTTCCGTACTTAAAAAGTAAAAACGGACCCATTATAAGATCACTCCTGTGTCTGTCTGTCCGCCGAGAAATTAACCCTTAAATGTACAGTCAGTTTGGACATCCACAAGGACAGGGGCGGCGTACTCTATGACTAGTTAACAACTTTTAATGATACATATGTGTAATGTAAGGTCCAGTAACAGTTTAAAAGCAATAAACGTCAAATTGTTAAAAACATACTAATTTAATGGGTCTCGGGACTCTAAAATGTGGAAAAAATGAAAAAAAGACCATTTTCAACATTTAATGTCTTAAAATGTATATGATTTTAAAACACAACTTAAATTGGGATGAAAGATATAAGTATGTTCTTTCGTTTCATGTATTTAAAAAATTGCAAGATACGGAATTAGTACGAAATTTTGTAAATTTCAACGGTAAAATCCCCTAAAAGTTATTTTTTTGAACAATAAAAAAGAAATTTTAGGTTCAGGTTATACAGACTAACATGAAATATATATTTTGAAAATTTCATGAAAAAATATTCAGAAGTTTTTGAGGTATCCTGTGCGTTATGCCGAAAAAACGCCATTTGGAAAATAATGACTTTAAAGTTTCGGAAACGCCGCTTCAGCTATTGAGCGGGTATAATTCTAAAAGCCAAAACTTCTGTTCTAATGGGAATTTCAAGGAAACAATTATATCAAAATATTCAGAAAAAATAGGAGTTTAACATCTAAAAAAATTAAAATTTCTTAAATTTTGAAGCTTTAAGAGTCCTGCGACCACTTAATCCTTTCCGGCACAGAGTAATTCTATTTATAAACTTATGAAATAATGAATTGACACCATAATTTATAAACGAATTTATTAGAAAATGCGAAATTGTTTATTTTCACGTACATAATAAAAGGAAAATTTTAATTAAATATTCTTGGTGCCGTTTGTCTGTTTTGGAATTAAAATTAGGTGTTCGTTTTTTAAGGGCATCGCCCTCGAAAGATTTAATTAGAATGAATCGCATAAATACTGTGGGATTCGCGATAGTTTGCATTGATTGTATCTCTCTATACACCTCGACTGACTTTAAAAGTTAATTAAACACCTATCTGGAAGAACGCGGCACTGACCAAGGCGGCGTTGCAACTTCGAGACCTCAATTCGAAGCGCGCTTAGCAAAATGCCAAATTTAAACTTTGAACAAAGGTTTTGTTTTAGCTACACTGTAGAAATAAAGGTTATTACTACGCTGAATTTAGTTTCATGAAATGCCAAATGAAGTTTAACTATGCACTGCTTTTATTGTCAGTACCGAATTAAGTTCATCATAAACAGATTAGGATAATATTAAAAAAAAAACCCTCACTGACAAGCCCGTGTTAATACGTTCACTAAGCTCCAGGTTTCACTGCAATACAAACAATATTTAGAGTAATATAATTCTATTGATTTAATGTATTTTTAATACTTTGAACAATGATTAATACTTCCAAGAATTGCATTCATATTCGTTAGTAAGTTTTTTTTATAAAATGTTCAAATAATCATTTTTTTTAGCATTTAAAACAAAATGCAGAGAAAACAACATTACAATTTTGCCCTTTTCCAAGACAGTCGGAGGGTTAAAAAAAGAGTTATACGAATAGCTATATTTGATATTATTTAAGTTCCATATCTCTTTGAACTTTCATGATATACCCGATTACATTTTCTAATATATTGTTATACCCAACCCTACGTTGTATAGTTTTTTACAAAGTCTTAGTATTCTTTTAGCAACTTTTTTTTCTTTTATAATACAATTACAAATTCATATATTTATTCTACGGAACCCTCTGTACGCGAGTAATGCTAGCACTTGACCATTTATTTATTAACTGACTTTCACAAAAAAGTTAGTATTTAATGAATATCAATGAGTACATGCTTCAATTTTGATACTGCTTTTTATCACGAAATAGGCTCGTTCTGGTTTTTATCGAAGAAGAGCTAAAGCATCAATAAACTAGTTGGATGTGCCAATCCCAAAATGTTCTTCTATCTTAAGTTAATATTTCATTTTAATTAATTTTATTAGTATGTTTTTTGGAATTATGCATAGCTTCATACACTTTTCGATGGAACAATATTGGAAATTGCACAAAAATCGCTATTACAGAGCCCCATTCTGGCGGAATTTTTCCAAATTCAGGGAGGCCCTTCTTGCCATGTCCAAAAATATTCACAAAAAATTTGGTTCAAATCTATGCATATCTTCATACACTTTTCGATGGTACAATATTCAAAATGCACAAAAATCGCTATTACAGCACTCCCTACCGGCGGAATTTTCCCAAATTCAGAGAGAAACTTCTTGCCATGGCCACAAGCATACACAAAAAATTTGGTTCAATTCTATGCATAACTTCATGCACTTTTTGATGGTACAATATTCAAAATGCACAAAAATCGTTATTACAGCGCCCCCTACCGGCGGATGTTTTCCAAATTCAGGGAGAATCTGCTTGCCATAGCCAAAAACTTAAAAAAAAATTGGTTCAATTCTATGCATAACTTCATACAATTTTTGATCGTACAATGGCGACATACGGACACATGGACAGACGGACACACGGACAGACAGACATTTTGTATAAACATTTTTTTGTGATCTCTGACCCCTAAAACGTGTAAATCCGTCGAAAACCGGAAGTCGAAAAAAGATTTGATTACAATACTTTCTTCTATTGAAGATAGAAGAAAGTTAAAATGAAAAAAAAAAAAAAAAATTAAAATTGACAATTTGTGCAAAATTCCTTATCTGTCAGCTGCTTTTAGAGATCAAATAAAAATCAGCTCACTCTATCGACGATATCTTTCTGAATTTTCACGATATTTAACTGGATTTTTTTTTTTATGAGTTGCTCTATAGAATTAACTATTAAATTATGTAAAAAAAATCTTTTTTATTGTTCCACAGGCGCAGATAAGATTTATTTCATACAACTGCTCGTATTTCATAAAATGTTTAACACATTTATATTCCAATTGCACTATATTGTTTCTACTATATTTTGCAATTTTTCTGATACTGGCGTTAATTTCGTTGAAAAACCTGGTGATATAAGCTAGAAACATGCATGAATTTTTTGAACTTTTTTTAAAAACTCGCTATATCTCCAAGAATGTGTGTGCTATTTTTACAAAATCAGTAAACATGTTTTAAAGTTTTCACAAATTAGTATTCTTCAGCGATAGATCATTTCGTTGATTTTAATATACAGACTGATCCCAAGTATTAATTTTTTTCTTTGGTTATTTGTTGCCCCCCCCCCCCCCAAATCAAATCGACGTTGATAAATATGAAGTGTAACCTGTTCTTTTTAATCCTGAAATTCCAGAAGAATCTGACAAGTACATTTCTAAATATTCGACAAAATGTCTAAAATTGAAAGTGTCTGGCCATTAATGGTCATATAGTGTACCTCGTTAGTTGCTAGAATGTATCATATGAAACACTAAATAAAACATTAAAGAACTTTTATATACAAACTGACTACATATTTTGGATTTACTGAAAACATCTTCAAGACAAACGAGATTATTCTACAAATGCGCGATGGCTAATAGTGAAAAGTTATTTTTCAAAGTGCAATTTTCGAAGTTAAATTTTTTTATACGCGATTAATGAGTAAGAAAGCAAAATAACTACAAAAATTAGTGCTATTGGTGAAAATGAAGGAGGAAGCGCAAAACAAATAGAAAGAAATGTGCCCAGTTAAACTGAAGGCATTACGCTCACAGGCTATTCACACTAATTGTATATTATACTCTTTTTCAAAGAATAATGCCCCTCAAAAAATAAATTAAGGGGGATTAGCCCCTGTTTCCCTCCTTTAAACTTTACCAGTGAACCTCCAAATCTAATCAGGGAATCTCCTTAAAATAATAAACCGGTATACCAAATTTGAAGCAAATCAGATAATTATGCATGAAAAAACCATTTCGCTAAATTAAATTTGGGTCCAACCCCCTTTTCCCCTCTTTATACTTAGCGAATGAACCTCCAAATCTAATCAAGAAATCTCCTTATCAGAATGAACATAGAAAAAAAAAAAAATAAAGTAAAATGAATAATTCTGCATGAAAATCCATTTATCTAAATAAAGAGGAGGGGACTTGCCCCCCCTTTCCTCTTTTATACTTAAACAATAAACCCCCAAATCTAAAGGAGAATGCTCCATATCGGAATAAACCGGTATATCAAATTTGAAGCAAATCGAATAATTCAGCATAAGAAAACCATTTATCTAATATAAGGGGGGACTAGCTTTCCCCTTTATACTTAACCAATAGACCTCCAAATTTAATCAAGGCAGCTCCTTAACATAATAAACCGGTATACCAAATTTGGAGCAAATCGTATAACTCTGCATGAAAAACCCATTTACCTAAACTAAGGGGGGGGGGCTAGACTCCCTTCCCCCTCTTTATACTTAACTAATGAACCTCAAAATCTCATCAAATTAGATTCTTAACATAATAAACCGGTATATCAAATTTGGAGCAAATCGAATAATTCTGCATGAAAAACCTATTTGTCTAAATTAAGGGGAGTGGAGCTAGTCCCCCTTTCCCACCTTTATACTTAACTAATGAACCTCCAAATCTAATCAGGAAGCTCCGTATCATAATAAACCGGTATACCAAATTTGGAGCAAATCGAATATCTCTGCATGAAAAACCCATTTATCTAAATTAAGGGGGGGGGGGTGTAGCCCCATTCCCCCTTTATACTTAAGAAATGTACCTCCAAATCTAATCAAGACAACTTCTTCACATAATAAACTGGTATACCGAATTCGGAGCAAATCGAATAATTCTGCATGAAAAACCCTTTTACCTAAATTAAGGGGTTGTCTAGCACCCCTAATCTCTTTATACTTAACGAATGAACCACCAAAAGTAATCAGGGAATCGCCTTATCAGAATGAACCTAACACAAAAAAAAAGCAAATCGGATGTTTCTATCAAGAGTTATCGCTTTACGTATTTCATAAAGAACGGGCTGGCACATTAGCTCTCAGGCTTTGACAGCCTGTCGAAACCCATCGTTTTGATAGCCAAATCGAAAAATTCTGCATGAAAAACACATTCATCTAAATTAAGGGGGGGGGGACTAGCCCCCTTTCCACATTCATGCTTAACCAATGAACCCCCAAAACTAATCAGGGAAGCTCCTTATCAGAATGAACCTACAAGAAAAATTTGAAGCAAATCGGATGTTTCTATTAAGAGTTATCTCGTTACGTACATACATACAGAACGGGCGGGCACATTAGCTCTCAGGCTTTGATAGCCTGTGAGCTAATAAAATGAATTTTATTAAATTCCTTAATACTTAACTGGTGGACCTCCAAATCTAATCAGGGAAGCTCCTTAACATAATAAACTGGTATAATTAATTTGGAGCAAATCGAATATTTCTGTATGAAAAATACATTTATCTAAATTAAGGTGGGGGGGCGGCTAGCCCCCTTTATACTTAACCAGTGAACCCCCACAACTAATCAGGGAAGCGCCTTATCAGAATGAACCTAGAAAAAAAAATTGAAGTAAATCGGTGTTTCTATCAAGAGTTATCGCATTACGTACGTAAATACATACATACATACAAAACCGACGGGCACATTATCTCTCATTCTTTGATAGCCTGTGAGCTAAAAAGCACGTACTATGGTCACTCTGCTGCACAGAGACAAGCATTGCGGCTTCAAATAGGTAGATCATGTGATTGAATTTAGTGATTTAAAAGGTTCCTATATAAGACATAACTTTCCCAACTGTGTTAATCCCATTACTTGGGCTAATGTCGATTATTTGGAAATTAGAATTAAAAGAAATAATGCCATTTAGTCAATACCTGCAATAAGATTTTTTTATACATCGTAACTGAGTTGAAAATGGATAGTTAATTATGCATTTTTAAAACATATTTTAAGAACTACCGGAAAAAAGTAAAAATATTTTTTATAATAAATTAAATACCTATTTATCCACAGAAATTACTTCCGACGAATAAAAAATCACGAAAGAAGCTGTCGTGCAGGTCAAGACGGCTATTAAAATAAAATAGAAATTCTTCTGTGACGGTCATCTAGAATTGTCTGGATAAGTAACTTAATGGTTTGATGATATTAAGCAAAAATTTTAGATGGATGTGATTACTTATAGCTGCTGCTTTCTGTCCAAATAGAACGTGAAAATGCCCATCTTATGTAGAAACTTCAAACTACAATTACAATACGCATAAGTAATGATTTTTTTTTCAGTTTGGGTTTAAATATCCAAACATTATTTCTCCTAAAGGGAATTATTTCGTCAGAGTCTATACTAAGGATGTCAACTTTTATAACTTCAGTGCTGAATGCTATTAATTTTTAAACCCAATACAGAAAAACTCGGTAAGCCGTGAATTGAACATGTCCTCATATTAAGTAAAACGGTAAATTTTAATCATCTCGAAAAATTTCTTATAGACATTCTTTATTTCAGTTTTACAAATTGCATATGAAAACGGACAAGCCGTCATATCTTAAGAAAATCGTTTATATATCGGAGCCTCCAGTAAAATATTTCAGTTAAGGCTGCTGATTCTCAAACAAATATTTTTCCCTGCCATGCAATGAAGAACATTCTCAGATATTCGATAAACTTTTTATTTTAAAATCATTAAAAGAGGAAACATGACTATACAAATTATTTGAAATCAAATACCTTTTTTAATTTTTCGATACAGGTATTTAATCTTGAGTTATACGGGATAATTAGTTCATGATAACAATTCTCGGGATGTTGTGTTGGAAATTCAGTTCGAAATTTTTGAGAGCGTTTTTGTAATTTTTTTTTTTTTTTCGTTTCTCGAATAATGAAAAAGTTTGTTCGTAATGTCTGAATACACTGCCTAGTGTAATGCATCTAAGATTAACAGTGTATTTATATAAGTGTCAGGAAATAGCCACTTTGGATTTAAGAGCTGTCTTAAAATAATATTTCAGTTTTTTTTCCGCTTCGCATTTCAAATATATAATCTAAGTACTGTTTTATAGATTATGCAAACCCTTAGAAAAGAAGCTAACAATGAACAATAATATAGCCACATCGCAATAGAGAATATCAAAGCAATTGAATTCCTTTTCTAGATAACATAGCAACAAGCAAACTAGGTTTTAAAGGGCGGCGACAGTGTCGAAATAACATTTTAAGGAAGCTGTTGTCATTCATGAACCTTTTCCTCTGTAATAACTACTCGGGCGATTTACAGGGTGTCTTTTAATTACGCTACAACTTTTAATTGAAATAACTCTTGAGTCATTGAAACTACAAACATTTTTTTTCATTGAAAAGAACAGGGAAAAGTAATTTAATGGACAAGGTTTTCAAAGTGAGAACCTTCAGAAATGGTATAATACCGCAACTTAGTCACAAAGCTTTCAGTAACAAAATCCAGCGTTCCTTTTTTGATGCTTGAAAATAACTCAGTTATTGAACTTTTGAGGCGAATAATGTCTGTAGGCTTCTTCTTGTGAGAAATCATATGGATCCATACCTGGTGAATACGGTGGCCAATGCAATGCACCAGGATAACGATTTGGATATTGACAGGCGAATACTCGGTTACAAACTCACTGTTAATGGTGTGAAAACAATGCCTGTTCTATGTGGAGTGACACAGTTCGGCTTGAACGAATATTTGTCTGTGTTCATACCCAGATTACGAATTTGAAAAAAAACGACTGTCTCAGCATTACCTCAAATCTTTCAAATTTTCTTATGAAATTTTTTACCATTGCATCAGAAAACTTAGGGTGGTATCTGAATTGTGAAGACGAATTCCATAGAAAAAGTGTTACATTTTCACTACATAAACAGCAATTTTGAACAATAAAAATACTATAACGTGATGTTTTGGGAGACAGTTTCAAAATTTCGTGGAACTGGCACTAAACAAATTCCTTTTATGGAGTTATACATTTCTCACAGGACGCATACGTGCCGCCATCTAGTGAGGGTCTGAGAAGTAGTTTCAATTTAAATTTGAGGATAATTAAAAGACACTCTGTATATATAGGGGAGACTAGGGGCGGTTGACCATACGGGAGGCTTGACCCACCCATCAGTTTTCATAATTAAAAGAATTTCAGAGTTTTATCATTAGGTGTCAACAAAAGCCACCGGAATGCTCAAACAACAGTCTTTGTTTCATACAGATAATCAAAGTAGGTGTGGAAAAAATCACTTGTGAGGATTTTTAACCTAAAAATATTTAGTAAGCTTTTTTCTGATAAAATATATGATAGAAATTTAAGTAAGTAGGTTTTAAGTAATGCAGAAATATCGAGCTTTCATTCGAGGCATAAAGATTGTACAGTAACTTAGGCTTAACATAACAATGTACTATTCTTTAAAAAAAGGCTATGTGGGGAGGCTTGACCCAGTCAATGTGAGGGAGGGTTGACCAGATGAAATCTTTTTATTATACACTACGCATAATGAAAAATTAATGGTTATACATGAAAAATATATAAAATTTTATTCTGCAAAGCCACGGTAAACTAGGGTGATGGAAAAGAAAATGTTTAGATTAAAGAAAGCTGTGAAAAATCGCTACAGTATCCACTGCAAGAAAAAATTTAATGAGATATAAATGGGAAAGTTGATAGGAACTTTTTCCTTTTAAATATTACTAAAATAGGTAAATAGAAACAGTGTAAAAGACTAGAAAATATGAAAGCAGCAGACTTGACATTTTCAAGGTTAGTGGCATGCTTCTGAAACCACTTAATTTTAATTCCCAAACACCACATTGGCACCAGAAATTTGCTAAATTTTTTTTCATTTAATATGTATGTGAAATATACCCCTTTTTTTATTTCCAAATAAATGTCTTCATAAATTGCGGTGCCAGTCATTTATTTCAACATTTTAGTACTGAAAGTGCTTTGCCACTGAAAGGGATAAAGACGATAATGATAAGTTAATTACACATACGGCGGTAAAAGAACATAGAATTGATCGAAAAACTTTTGGAAGGTATGTAGACAAATTTTACCAGCATGAATACAGTGGGATGAAGCAAAACTATGTGACAATTAGAGTTGTCAAGTGGAGTGTCACAAAAAGTAGGAAAAGGAGACAAAACAGAGCGGGACAGTGGCTATAAATTCCGGGCATAATAATCCATGAAAACAGAACCTGTCTCTAAAGGAATACTGTCTTAAATGTTAAAATTTCATTTTCCCTGCTGTACAATTATATCTGCTCAGACGAAATTCTGCTTTAAACAAAATTTTTCTCCTTTGATTTGCAATTGCGTCAAAACGGGTTTGTTTAAGCATCATATTTTCAAAAATGTTTGTTATAATAACTAAAGCATGTAGCATAACGTTTTATTGCCCTTTTTTAAACAGACTTTATTTTTCTTCACAAATATTTCAATATAAAACAAAGTGGGTCAAGCCTCCCATATAGTGGGTCAACCCTCCCATATGTGGGGAGCATTGACCCATTATTTTCTCATGATTAAAATCAATAATTTTTCAAATTTCTTACATATTACACTTATGTAGCAATTTTATTTTGATAACTGATTGTATAACAAATAAAAGGATATATAAAACTTTATTCTACAATCAATATTTAAAAAATTAAAAATATTTTTGTAAAAAGTGGGTCAACCCTCCCTAGTCTCCCCTATTTTAATAGTTTTTGTCATTAGCTAAACGAAAATAGATTGTTCGTAAAAGGAAAAATATATTAACTCGATTTCATAAAAAAAACAAAACATCTCTATCAAGCAAAAAACATCATTTACGAAATTTCGAAAAAATAGCTCTTTTTAAATCAACGTAACAATTTAATTTCTAATTTTTATTTCTTGCCGAATGATCTAAATACTTATTTAACTTATTATTTTATGTTCTTGCCGAATGATAAACGTGAATTTCCTGTTGGTGTCATACGAAATCCATTACCACGCTGAATATTTATCTCCACACCGCATGTCTCTCCGATCTATATATTATTTTTTTATCGCCTTTTACTTTCACACCGAATTTTTGAAACACCCAGTGTATACACAACATATACTATTTACGAGGGTAACGAGAAAGACAGGCTAACGCGGTGCATTCCACGTATCTTTTTTTACAGACCGCTGGAGTCACGTGATGCTCGAATGCACCAATGAAGGCGCGCGAAAAGAGCATCACGTCACTCTGGCGGTCTGTAAAAAAAGACACATGAGATGCACCACGGTAGACAGTCTTTTTCGTTAGCCTCGTACTATTTACTTTCGTTTTAAGCACTTACAACTATTTAATATTATATAGGTATATATTATAAGATACTTGAATACAACAACATTTAATACATGCACTAAGTACAGTGATCCTTTCGTCAATAAGCAAAGAAATAGGGATTAAACATGACTATTTCAGAATCCCTTATTTAACTAAAATTTAATATATCTGCAATGCTCACGCAACGTTTGCATTGTTTAAATTTTATTTGAAATGGATAGCATACCGAAAGGAATCAATAACTAATTCAACTCTCTAGCACAACAATCATCATAGAAATAGTTGCTATTCAACGGTCAGGATGACTTTCAGGGCTTAATTTGAGCCGGAGCCCACCGGAGCCCTCCGGTACCTTCTCTTCTACCGGCTCCGGTACTTCTATAATTTTAAGAAAGATATAAATATTGGTCGGAATTCACCGGAGCTCATAAATACACCAAAACATAATCAGCAGCAATTTATATCAAGGAGTAACTGAATATGAAATTTTATTAAACTCCATACATTAGTTCTTGAGATACAGCTATTGCGGAAATCGTGACAGATTCAGCATAGCAACGCCGCCTATTGGGCGATATATACGATAAACGTATCAGCATAAGTTTATATCAAGTTCTAACTGAATATAAAGTTTTGTGAAATTCCGTCAATTAGTTCTTGTGATAGAGCGCCCATAAAATGTTTGTCACATACAGACAGACCTACAAACTCATAGAGTGACAGACACATTCACAGAGAGGCATTTTGTGAAAATCAAAAATAGTGTTCAGGATCTTCTAAAATGTATAAATCCATCGAAAATCGGAAGCTGAAAATTTTCACGAATCCAATATTTTCTTTTTGTAAAGATAGAAGAAAGTAAAAATATAATAAAAAGGGATGTAAAATAACTATAGATTTTAAAAGATTCGATAAAAATTGATATATAAAAAAGCTGTGAAATGAAGTCGATTTTCATAGAAAATCATCAACAATGCAACGAGGCATTACTAATTTCATCACTTTTCAGTAAACGTTTAAAATGTCACCAGTCATATCTGCTGACTGTTTCAAAACTTTCCAAATAACGTTTTTCCTTCCTCTTTTTTATCCAAATCATCTTTTCGCTGACATTAGCAAAGGTTTGAAAAAAAAGAATTTTTTTTGTAACCAGAAAAGATTTTAAAAGCTTTCATTGGAAAGTAAAATAAAAACTTTTCGAAAGATTTTCACTACGGATGAGTTGTGCTTAAAAAAATAAGGGAAAAAATCTCAAAACGAGTTACAGAAAAATATAAAATGATTTAGAGAGCTATAAATGATACAAAGGTGAAAGTATTTGTGTAATGGCTAAGTTAGTTTATGTATTTTTATAAATAAGACACATATGTTTACAAAACTTGTGAAAGGCGATTAGATTTATCAAAGGGGTATGTAATTGTCTGTATATAGTGTTTTACTTATTTATGATGTTGTTAAGTTCCGTAAAACAGATTTAAACTAGTCGGATGTGGCAATCCCAATACTTTCTTCTGTCTCATACATGTTCATACTTCCTAAAAAATGCAGCATAGCAGCACCACCGGCTAGGTGACTTAAACCAAAATCTAATCAGCAACAACTCATGTCAACCTGCAACTGAATCTGAAGTTTCGATGACAACCCGTGCATTAGATTTTCAAATAGACTTATTGCGGAAATCATAAAAAATATGCATATCAGCGCCACCTGTTGAGCGATTTACACCAAAAACTAATCTGGACCAACTTATATCAGAGACTAAATGAATCTTAAGTTTCATGAAACTTCATGTATTAGTTCTTGAGATACAGCTGTTGCGGAAATCAGGAAAAATGCAGCATAACAGCGTCACCTGTTGGGAGATCTACATCAAAAATTCAACACCACTAACTTATATCAGGGACTAACTAAATCTGACGTTTGATGAAAATGCGAGGATTAATTATTAAGATATAGCTATTGCAATAATCATGAGTAATGCAGCATAGCATCGCCACCTGTTGGGTGATTTACCTCAAACAGTAATCAGCACCAAATTATATGAAGGACCAACTCAATCTGCAGTTTTATAAAAAAAAAATACGAGCATTGGTTCTTGAGATATAGCTATTGCGGAAATAGTGAAAAATCCAGGTTAGCAGCGGCACCTGTTATGCGATTTATACCAAAAAGCAATTAGCACTAACTTAAATTAGGGACTAACTGAATCTAAAGTTTTATTAAATTTCGTCCATTAGTTCTTGAGATAGAGAGCTGACAAAATTTGTGTTACATACATACAGAGAGCTAGATAGGCTGACGAACAGACTCACAGACAGATACATTTTGTAAAAACATGGTTTTGAGGATATCTGACAACTAAAACGTGTGAATCCGCAATAAAACCGGAAATCGAAAATTTTAACGAATCCAGTACTTTCTTGTAAAGATAGAGAAAAGTAAAAAAAAAAAAAAAAAAAAAAAAAAAAAAGAGAGAAATAGAAGATTTTTCATTTTCTTTGGAATATATATATATATATATAGCAATAAAAGACAGGTTTGCTCTCTCTGTGTGCTCGACAATGGCTATCGGAATTTATCACATGCGCAAAGTCTGAAAACTTTGATGGGGTAATCTAATGCATGTACTGATGCACCTGAAGCTCAGAATTTATTTATTTATTTATTTATTTATTTATTTTACAATTAGCCAAGATTTCCCTTAAAAACGCATCCAAAACGTATTATTTATTCATAAAACTAGTATGCGCATCTCCACATGCTCAGTCCTTGCTTCCTAAAGGGCGTAAAAGGAAAGAACCAAATGCTTTTTTTTTCTATGCCTTTGACCAATTTGCTCGTTATGCGAAAAAAAAAAAAGACATAATTCTTAAATTTCGAAAATTTGCCTTAAAACCGCAATCATTTTGAAAGAACATTGTTGTTAAGCCTTTAAAATATTTTTTCCATAAAGTTCGCTTTCGCGCCTGAATATTTTTGTCTTTCGCAGACGCGTCCCTGGGGCTTTATGCAAAAGTATCGATTGACAAAAAATACGTATTTAAACTTTCTTTCTTCGACGGCAGAATCGGTTTTTAAAAGCGCAAATTTTACTTCTTTCGAAAAAAATCGCGAATGTAGGTCAACTCGCGCCTCCGATGACGACCTTTTTCTACATTAAAAGTAACAAAACGACGCTATTATATTTTATAAAGTACCAAAACCCTTAAAATATATAAATTATAAATGCGTTTTAAATTGAATGCTTCTGTTGCAATCTTCTTCTGTAGTAATTATTTTCTTGTGACATACATTTTCAATCAAAATGTCTCATGTCATCAATTACCACACACGAATATATTGAACTAAATGCAGGGAACTGAGATTATTAGCTGATGCAAAAAACCTTGTGGAGCAGAAGTCTCTTTTGGTTGAAATATTTTAGAGGCGTGATAAATATTCATGAAGTTCACAGAATTTCGAATGATAGATGGGTTCTTTTAGTCATAAATGTCTTTTGTCTTCCATAATGCTCTCGTAGACAATTCTTTATAGGAAAATACTTTCTGGAGTATAAGGAAAACGTATTTATCTAAATAAATGCCACGTTATTCAAAATAGAGATAACAGCCATTATCTTTTAAATAGCTGATGACAGTATTACAAGATGTGCTGCTTTTTACTTTCTTCCATCTTTATAAAAAGAAAGTGTTGTAAAAATTCGTGATTTTCGAATTTCAGTTTTCGACGGATTTACACGTTTTAGGGGTCAGAGATCTCGAAAAACATGTTCTTACAAAATGTCTGTCTATGAGTCTGTGACAATGTGACTTTGTTTGTCTGCATATGACATAAATTTTGTTGGCGCTCTATCTCAAAATTTAATAAACGGAATTTAATAAAACTCTATATTCAGTTAGTCCCTGATATAGATTCGTGCTGTTTACTTTTTAGTGTAATTCGCACAACAGATGTCACTGCATTTTTCACGATTTCCGCATTAGCTGTATGTCAAGAACTAGAGCATGAATTTTAATAAAACTTCAGATTCAGTTAGTATTTAATATAGTTTGGTGCTGATTACTTTTTGGTGCAAATCACCGGGCAGGTGGCGCTGCTACGCTGCATTATTCAGGATTATCGAAATTATTCTTTCTTAAGAACTATTGCTCGAATTTTTATCAAACTTCAGATTCAGTTAGTCCCTGATATAAATTAGTGGTGTGTATTGTTTGGTGTAAATCTCCGAACAGGGGGCGCTGCTATGCTGCATTTTCGACGATTTTTGCAATAGCTGTACCTCATGTACTAAACTGTGTAAAAAAAGTAGGAGGACACTCGATTGTTTTAACTTACGTAAATGGGAATTACATTTACGGTCTGATTTTTTAAGGATAACATTTTATTCTCATCCTTTTGTTGTGAAATAAAAAATAAATTCCAAACACAATTAATTTATAAAAAAAAATGTGTTATCTAGCTATGCAAATGCAATAGAAGGACAGATGTGGAAAATTGAGTTTATTGTACATGTGTGCTGTAGATAAAGTAAGTAGGCATTACTATTTTATTGTTTTTCGCAAAGAAAAATGTTTCTTCATTTTTAGATGGATTTTTTTAGAATGCCTAAAGCAGGATCGGCGAACCTTTTCACGTGCACGTGCCGAAAATTCACAAAAAATATCTATCAACAATCTAATGTGCCAAACATACACAAAAATAATTTTGAAGAGTATGATGTTTATACGAAACACTGGTTATAAAATCAGTTGTTGTCATACCTTAATAATTAAAAAATATTAAAAATCAGAATGAGATTTTTCTGTTTATTGTTTGTTCTGCTTATTTTCTGTTTCTGTCCATTAAATAAGTTAATATTTAATTAGTAAATAGGATTCATTTATGCGGTAGGTATTGTAATAAGGGGAAAATATGAGATTTTGTATCATTAATTTTTAACTTATTATCATTGCAACATCTTGGTTATGATTTTCTAAGTTGCTTACACAATGTACTAATAATATATTGATGAGATTTTTGCTGTTGTTCGTTCGATGAAAAATGCTTTCTTTATGTTTCGAATTTTGTTATTTTTACAAATATACATAGCTAAATTGGATTTATTTGGAATTTTATTGCGTGACTGTCAAATGAAATTCATTTCAAAATTACATCTTAATTACATCTTTGAAAATTACATGCCGAAAACGCAGCATAGCACGACCGGAAAAGAAAATTATGCTGATATGTTAATTGATGAAAAAAATAATTACATTATTTCTTATCTGACCGTATGGATAAAATTTATTGGTTATAACAGAAATAAAAAAAATGGACTTTATATGTATAACGATTACCAAATTAATTTTTTTACGTGCCAGAAAAATTAAGTAAAGTGCGCAAACCTATGGCACCCGTGCCAAATTTGGCACGCGTGCCATAGGTTCGCTAACCCTGGCCTAAAGGGATCGATACCTTTAAACAATTTTTAAAAAAAGCCAAGCTTAAAAAATAGTGTAAATGTGATGCACAGAATGATTCCTAAATTGCTTAATGTTAGTAAAACTGTAATATCTAAAATATCTTAGAAATCAAGAGCATCAGGGTACTATAAAAAATTTTGACAGGAAAACCTGAAACACTGACACCTCGTGATGTAACATTACCCGAGAGTTGGAAAAGAAAGATACTACAATTTCGTCGGTCCGAACACAAGTAGGGCTTACACATGTGTTACATCAAACTGTATATAACTATATAAAAATGTCCAAAGTCTCCATTTCCAAGAAGAGACAACACCATCCAAAGTGGACACAAATGCATGTAGCTAACCGCTTATTTTGGGCCAGAGCCACATGTCTCGGACCATAGAATGGACTTCTGTCATTTTCTCAGATGAGAAAAAGTTCAATTTAGATGATCCTGATGGATATCAGTATCAAGTGTATACATCAGTATATTGTATCAAGTATGAGGGTGAATTTGATTCCGCTCGACATATAGTAGGAGGACGTTAGATGGTCTAAATAGTAGATGATGGAAAAACAAGTCTTGTCTTTTTGAATTGTAGACAGAAACAAAAATATTACATCCGATTGTGGAAATTTGACCTTTTTCCTATGGTACAGAATTTGGCAGAGAAGGTTGGATATTTAAACAAGGTGGAACAGCGATTCGTACAACTATTGGTGGTAAAAAATAGTTCTACACAAATAAGGTTCGTGTTTTGCCATGGCCAGTTAAAAGCTTTGACCTGAACGTAGGTGAAAATATATGGACGACATTACTTCCTCGCATATACAATGAAGGAAAGCAGCGTTGATTCTGTTGTTGAGCTTCGGAATGCACTTAACGGTGTTTGGGACAATTATTTCAAAAGTGAAATACAAGGACTCTATGATTCAATGCCAAACAGAGAGGTGATAAAGACAAACCGAAATAAAACTTCTTACTAGTAATTTAATTTTGATATAAAATACTTATGTCCCCTTCAACTTTCTTAACATAGTTTCATGTAACCAACGGAAACTATCTTATGAAAAACAAATTCACTCCGTCATTTATTTTTAATTATTATGATTTTACGTAGTGACGTTATGATTTTCATTTAGTTGTAAAACGTACATAATCAGTTGTACATTTCTTAGAAAAAAAAAGTCTAGCATCCTTCTACATTTTTTACGCAGCTTAATGCATAATTTTTCATCAAACTTCAGATTCAGTTAGTCCCTGATATAAATTGGTCCTGATTAGTTTTTGGGGTAAATCGCCCAATAGGATGTTCTGTTAAGCATTTTTTTTACGATTACTGAAATAGCTCTACCTGAAACACAATGCACAGATTTTCACCAAATTCAGTTAGAAGTTGACATAATTTATTGTTGATCAGATTTTGATGTAAATCACGTAACAGATGTGGCTGCAATGCTGCATATTTCAGGAAGTATTAACATGTATGAGATTGCCACATCCGACTAGTTGTTAATATTATTCTGATTTCTTGATTTCTATCATTATTTTTAAAGAAGATATTCGCCTTTTTCTTTCAATCAGAGATTACATACAGATTAAATAATGCGAATTATATAATTTTAAAAAAGTGGTAGAATTAAGAAATCTGAATAAAAAACTGATAGCCCAATTTGCAGCACTGACTGATGATATAAAATTAGATAAGGCTTTTAAATACAGCATTTATTTCTAAAGGGGGGCGAAAATATAAAACGATAAAGAACGAAACGAAATTACATGTAGAACGACACGAAATAAGATATATAACGATATCAAATTTAAATTTTAATACTTCCATTTTTCCTATAACTTATATTTGGAAATATTTTGCATTAAATTTCAAAAAGACCTTAAAAAATTAAATCAAAATATATCGAGTTATGATACCTTAGATTTTATGAATTTCTAGTGTTTTCTCGCTCTAAAAACATAATGACGCGTTTTAGTATAGTTAGAGTTCAGTATAGTAGTTTAGTTAGAGCCAGTAAGCATTCTTTATAATTGGAAGTATGTTTCTATAATTTAAGAGAAAATTCACATCGCCTCTATTTGGAATCATCTGGTATATTAAGAATAATTCGCGCATATAGTTTTCTCGGTTGTGTTGATACATTTCGTGAAATACAATTGTATTTGGCAAAATTACAAATCTTACTTTTTTTCTTACACTGAATAAATGCGATTCACTTCCCATTCATAGAATGAAAACAGGGGAAATTGATCATTTTCTGAGACAGAATAGATATTTTCCACTTTCTAAATAAATACATTTTGGATTATTAATGCGTATGTAATTTATTTGTTTCATTACATTTCGTGGCATATCATTATTTCACGTCAAAATATGCGTTTTATCTTTATATGAATTTTATTACATTTATCCTTATTTGTAAACACTGCTGTGCATTTCACGCTTATGATCATTACGAAAACAGAAACGTTTATCATTTTATAAAAAGAATGTATGTTTCCTTTCCTTTATCTTTTGAGTTTCAATCTACAACACATACCTTATTTTCATTTTAGATAATGTGGTGCAATATTTAAATTTAATTTTAAAACACAACTATAAATTTTGTAAGCATATTGCACAGTGGTTCCAAATACAAATTAGCCGGATGTGCCAATCCCAAAACATTCGTCTGTCTCATTATGTTAACACTTCAAGCATATATATATATAAAGCATATATATATATATATTTTAATTATGTATTTTTGAAACAAAAAATTAGTTGGTAAGATATTCGTTATTCATTTTTTATTACACTTAAGGGCTGTTGGAACTGAAATTCATAAAAAAGTGTAAGTTTTTTTTTTTTTACTTTTTGATATTTTAAATCCTTTATTTCCAAACTTTCAAATGATATATTACTTTTGTTACTATGACAAAAACAAATTAAAAATTTTAAACAATTAATTTTGTTTTCATCATACATAAATATTATATATGTAAACTTTAAACTAAATTTTCTCAAAATGTTGCTTTCTTCGACGTACCTTTTTACAGAAACTGCTACATATACTACTACATATACAATTTTGCCCGAATATTTCTCATGTATGCCTGGTCAATCTGAAGTAAACTTTTATTACAAACATTTGTACAAAATTTTCATATTTTTTGTTCTCGATTAAAAATAAATGAATGAAAAATGTCTGTTTATAAAGTTGACTTCCCTTTATTAGGAATTATTCATATTATGCATGTAAAAAATTCCAAGGATTTTTTTTTCAAATCGTAAATTTCAATGGTAAAAAGTCAAAAAGTAGCACAAATCTGATACGGAAAGATAGAGGAGATGGTTATGTTTCTTAACGTTTCATAACTGATGTTTATATATCTTTTAGAGCTCAATGCAAAAATGACCTTCATTTTTAACCATCGTGTCAGGATTTTTTGGAAATGGTAAATTTCATCGGTTAAAAAGTCAAAAAATAGCAAAGATCTGAAACGGAAAGATAGAGGAGATGGTTATGTTTCTTAACTTTTGATAACAGTTGTTAATATATATTTTAGCGCTAAATTCAAAAATGACCTTCATTTTTAACCATCGTGTCAGGATTTTTTGGAAAGGGTAAATTTCATCGGTTAAAAAGTCAAAAAATAGCAAAGATCTAAAACGGAAAGATAGAGGAGATGGTTATGTTTCTTAACGTTTCATAACTGATGTTTATATATCTTTTAGCGTTCAATGCAAAAAGGAGCTTCATTTTTAACCATCGTGTCAGGATTTTTTGGAAATGGTAAATTTCATCGGTTAAAAAGTCAAAAAATAGCAAAGATCTGAAACGGAAAGATAGAGGAGATGGTTATGTTTCTTAACGTTTCATAACTGATGTTTATATATCTTTTAGCGCTCAATGCAAAAATGACCTTCATTTTTAACCATCGTGTCAGGATTTTTTGGAAATGGTAAATTTCATCGGTTAAAAAGTCAAAAAATAGCAAAGATCTGAAACGGAAAGATAGAGGAGATGGTTATGTTTCTTAACGTTTCATAACTGATGTTTATATATCTTTTAGCGCTCAATGCAAAAATGACCTTCATTTTTAACCATCGTGTCAGGATTTTTTGGAAATGGTAAATTTCATCGGTTAAAAAGTCAAAAAATAGCAAAGATCTGAAACGGAAAGATAGAGGAGATGGTTATGTTTCTTAACGTTTCAAAACTGTTGTTTATATATCTTTTAGAGCTCAATGCAAAAATGACCTTCATTTTTAACCATCGTGTCAGGATTTTTTGGAAATGGTAAATTTCATCGGTTAAAAAGTCAAAAAATAGCAAAGATCTGAAACGGAAAGATAGAGGAGATGGTTATGTTTCTTAACGTTTCATAACTGATGTTTATATATCTTTTAGCGCTCAATGCAAAAATGACCTTCATTTTTAACCATCGTGTCAGGATTTTTTGGAAATGGTAAATTTCATCGGTTAAAAAGTCAAAAAATAGCAAAGATCTGAAACGGAAAGACAGAGGAGATGGTTATGTTTCTTAACTTTTGATAACAGTTGTTAATATATATTTTAGCGCTAAATTCAAAAATGACCTTCATTTTTAACCATCGTGTCAGGATTTTTTGGAAAGGGTAAATTTCATCGGTTAAAAAGTCAAAAAATAGCAAAGATCTGATACGGAAAGATAGAGGAGGTGGTTATGTTTCTTAACGTTTCATAACTGATGTTTATATATCTTTTAGCGCTCAATTAAAAAATGACCTTAATTTTTAACCATCGTGTCAGGATTTTTTAGAAATGGTAAATTTCATCGGTTAAAAAGTAAAAAAATAGCAAAGATCTTAAACGGAAAGATAGAGGAGATGGTTATGTTTCTTAACTTTTGATAACTGTTGTTAATATATATTTTAGCCTAAATTAAAAAATGACCTTCATTTTTAACCATCATGTCAGGATTTTTTCAAATCGTAAATTTCAAAGTAAAAAAATAACGAAATTCGATATTCTGATACTTTAAAACAGATGTGATGGATGTGTTTTCTAAATTTTGATAATTGATTTTTTCGTACTTGTTTGCACTAAATCTAAAAATAACCTTCATTTTTAACCATCACGTCAGAATGTTTCGCAAATCGTAACTTTCAAAGTTAAAAAGTAAAAAAAAAAAAAAAATAAAAAATAAAAAAAAGAAGGAAAAATCGGATGCTATAAAATACATGTAAGACTATTTTCATTCAATTTTATTTTATTTTATTGAATACTTTATTCATTTTTTTGGCTTATACTACGGATTCTTATAGCTAAATAACTTAGGGGGCTGATGAGTTGTGAGAGGAGGGGTTCACTTTTAACTTTTAACTTTTTTACTTTGATATTTACGATTTGCAAAAAATCCAGACGTGATGGTAAAAAATGACGGTCATTTTCGGATTCAGCGCTACAAAATGCATGAGAATCAATTATCAAAAGCTAAACAATAGGACACAACCCACATTTTGCAGGGTAGTGTTTTAAACAAGGAAGATTAATCAAGTATAGATTAAGAAACACTTTTCAGTACTTCCAGAATACTTTAAAAAAACTTCGTCGTTTAATAAGGTAAAGAAGACATCTGAGTAAACATTTTTGAAGACGCATAACACATTTGAAAACCAGATTTCAACAATTACAGCATATACCCGAAAAGGCATATACCCCAATTATTCTGCGCAGTTCTGTATATAATTTATAGATTTGTATATATTCTGTATAGCTAATATTTAGTTTAAATAGAAAACGCATTACACAACTGAAAATTTTCACCTTTAGCAACATCTACCAATAGACAGAAACGTATTTGAATGCTTTTGTACTGCCCAGTATATTATCAAAAGACTTTTATGCACAATGCTTATTAAGTTAAAATTTAATTGAGAAAAAAAATTAAAACTACTGAAATCACATTTCCAGGATTTACTGTCGGTAATCGGCTATTTATCTAGTTTTTTGTATAGCCCTTTGTATGATTTTATTTATATGCCACGAACAACTATGACTATACTAAATCTACTTGAACTTGATAATGTATAATAATAATAATAATAATAATAATAATAATAATAATAATAATAATAATAATAATAATAATATAAGCTTTTCACACTCACTGTCAGTAATGCTTACTTATTCTTTTGTGTAGAGCTCTGCGTATGGTCTACAGAATTTACATACTACACTGCAAATAGAAGCGTCTTAAATTTAGACACATATGTGACTGAAAAAGAATTTTAGACACTTAAGTGTCTTAATCTGAAAATTCAGACATTATAGATGTCTTAATTTAAGATACATAAGTGTCTTACTATGACCATGGTGTAAACGAACTGAGAATAATGTCTAAAATATCCGCAAACGTCTTATTTTAAGATTCTTCATTGCTTTAAACGTGTCTTAATTTAAGACGTTTTGATTCTTCCGACGCAATAACCACCAGGGGGCACTAGCACTCCCAGTTGCGCATGCGTTTTAGATGTCTTCGTTCGAAGTGGTATACGTTGTAATTCAAACAAAGTTTGTTTTTATGTACGCGTGTATTTTAATTCGTTTTTCGCGAAATGTGAAGTACTGTGATTTTAATTCGTATTAACTTGGATTATTTATTTATTGAATACCTACATCTGACGTGTGTGCTCGACATCAAATGTCTCTTAGAAGCTGTCGTCGATACAAGGGCGGGATAGACACAGAACAGAAGTAGACGACGGTTGAAGATTACACCCGGAAATTCTACAAAGCGTGTGCAATGGGCTTAGTGTTAACTCGTATCAATTTATATCAATAATATTGTGTTATTCATCTTCGTCCTGTCGAAGCTGGCAAAAAAAAGAAACTTTTGTCTGGCGGGTCCTGTTTTGAGGATGAAACATCTCATTCTTTAAATATGGCTAGTCGGAATGTATTATGGGATTACCTTTTAAACTGATGAAAGTCTTTCTCCCTCACTGTGGTTGTGGTAGTTTTTAAAATTTCAAATCGAGGAATATTTCTTACCTCTTGCAAACAGCGATTGAAGTAAGTGTTATAATTTCTTTATAGTACTAAAATTAGTGTCTTTTATGATTTTATTTATTGTACTAAACAAAATCTTACATGAAATTTAATTAGTTTTGAATCTTTTTGCAAAAAAACCCCACTAATTCTAGAAGTATATATTTTTAAATTTATGACGTTGTCTTTTATTACAAATTATGTATTATTTATTCTCATCTTTTTTCTCAAATTTAAAGTAATAACATCACTAAAAAACAGACATATTTAAATGTTAAGTTCATTCTCTTGTTTTGTTTTGTTTTCAATATGGCAGTTCTTAGTTTCAATTTCAATGGCTAATGCTTATCTCATACTCGATCACAAGGATATAAAAAAAAAAAAAAACTTTGAAAGATCTCCTAAAGTTTTCTTACTTCCTAGCTAGGGATTACAATCCCGGGATATCGCTTTAATTTTAACCCCGAAAATCCCGGAATTTTTACTGGAAAATTCCGGGATTTTCGGGATTGCCTTTTTTTTTCCATTGAACAATATTCAGCTGAAATTAAAAAATATATTTATAAACTTTCGCTTTTGGAAAAAAAAAACAATTGATTTTCATGAAATTTATATATAATTGAAAATGAATGTTTATCTCAAGTATTTCTTAGATATATTTCTAAAGCTAATAAATCTTTTAATGTGTGAAAACTTTTGATTTGGAAACATAGAAGTAAGCCAGTCAGGAAAAAGGAAATCATTTGTTTATTTAGATTTCGCTGCATGTGTGGATTTGAAGGTCATTTTCCAATTAGACTTTACTGATAAGCATCGCAAGTTTGTATCATAGTGATATCATGTGCTAACTTTTTTTTTTTTTTTGGCTTTATTTTGCTTTAAAGATGTTTTGTTTAGTAGCTCATAGGAATGATAACAATAAGCCCATGTCGCAATATAAATTTAAAAAAAATCTAATTTTTAAATGATTAGGATTTTTATTTTTTTTCGGGGAGGGGGGGGGGGGGGATTGGGGGATTTTGTATGAAATTTTCGTAAAGTTGATACCTTAAATCTTATAATGAAAGTTTTGAACTTTTAGAGTAGGACAAGATTAAAAAACACAAAATATAAATAAACAAAATACCGAAGTAATTTTTTTCTCAATATTAACCCTTTGCACTCGAGGACTCCGGAGCGGAGCCATTTAAAATTTGTCTTCAAACTCGAGGTCTCCGCTACGGAGACAATGCAAATAATTTTGTGATACCATGTAATCTTGGCTTTTCTAGACAGGTATCACAAAATTATTTGCATTGTCTCCGTAGCGGAGCTCTCGAGTTTGAAGACAAATTTTAAATGGCTCTGCTCCGGAGCCCTCGAGTGCAAACGGTAAAGTAGAAAATTTATTTATTTATTCATAGTTAAATAGCTGTTGTGATTATCATCTGATATATATGTAAAATTGCCTATGTGGCAATATAAATTTTTAAAAAATCTATTTTTAAATTATATGAAGTAGAGTAGGACAAGATTATAAGAAATATATATATTTATCCATGTACTTTAAAAGCCCTCAATAGCCCTTGCCGCTGAATTTGTCCGATAATCGGAGATGTCTGCTTTTGTGAGGTAAAAATATACAAATATGTATGCCATGCGGATTAAAAAAGTATTCGCTAAATAGATGTTTCAGAATAGCTATTCGGGAATGTCCATTAACCTCCACAACGGATACTCCCGAATACCGGACATCTCAATTGAGATAACAATAATGCAGGGTTGCATTTTTTGCAAAAGAACTTCTTGATTAAAGAATGGGCATACTGGGCCGTGCCCCGCCCCCCTACGATTTTAGTGCCCACAAATTTGATGAGCAATATTTGTAAAGCTTATATTTTAAATCTGTTTCGAAATTGTATTGATTATAACCAATATTTTGAAATTTTAAAGTAAAATAAGATTAAAAATAAAACAAATTTTAAAAATCTAATATTTAGATAAATATTTTTCGTTTTAATCTTGTTCTACTCCTGAAGTTCAAAATATTGATTATAATCAGTAAAATGTTGTAAAAGATTTAAATTATCAGCTTAACAAAAATTGCGTAACAAAATTGGGAGCACCAGAAAAATCAGGTCGTAGGGGGGGGGGGGGGGGCAGGACCCCAGCCAAATATTTTTCCAGGATTCAACGTGGTCAAACATGGCTACGTATGATGCTTAAAAAAAAAAAAAAATGGATGCTATTAAGACGTTTGAAGTGTCTGAAATTCAGACACGAAAAGTGTCTGAAAACTGAACACTCCGTTTCAGACACTTAAGTGTTTGAATTTCAGACATTTTAATTTACAGTGTACATACACGAAGTAGTGCGCAAAAATTTAGTTAAACTTTAAAAGCATACCATAACAGAAAACGCCCTTTCAGCAATCCTCCCTAAAAGACAATGCTTCAAATACAGTATCGTGTCCGAAATCTTTTATGTATCCCAGTAAATTAACTATAAATATGGTGCTATTAACTATAAATATACCGGGTGTCCCAAAAAGGACTGACTGATTTTAAAATTCAATAACTTGCAAACGGTGACAGATATTTAAAAAATTCTTGCGGGGGAGTTATGCATAAGGTCAAAAGTTTTTTTACAGTGATTTTCAATTTTAGTTCGTGTTGGAAAACGTCACAGTGTAAGTAATTTTATGTCAAACATCACTCCGCTTGTGAAATGACGATTTCTTCGTGATACGCGCAACGCGTCTCTTTTAGTTGTGAAATATGTTCCAAGATGGCGACACTTCCGTGAGTCATCGCAGCGTAAGGTCACAAACTAAAGAAGGATTGTGTAAAAGACTTGTGTTTCGAAAAGGCGTCAATAGATCGCAGCACCACAGACATTTCCTGATAAACTGATTTTAAATAGAACCTTTTTGCTTATTAAGCAGACTGTATTGTTTCAAGTTTCTTTTACTTTGTTTTAACTCTTGTGGGCCCCTATTACTTCTACACTTCTAGGCCCGATCTCGTGAGGCCAAGACGCACGGTTTTTTAGTGCGTTAACTCTCAGTCCAATGGAAGATTTGCATCTCCTACTGGATTTTAATGTTATTACTTCTATAGTACCCATACTTAACTCTTTTATTTTATTCCTTATTTTTTAGTGTGTATGTGTTCGTCCAATGTAACCTGATTTCGTCGTGCATTAAATAGTTTTTCTGTACAAGCGCATTCCCATCATTCTAAGAAGATATTTTTCACATCCAATAAATAAATAAAATACATAGTTTGTTTTCACATGCAGCAAACCAGCATATGTCTGCTTTACCAGAAAGGTAAGAAAATAAATTTCTATCTTTCATTATTAATGAAAAAACTTTTGGTATAACTATTTATATTTATACTGGGTCTTTAGCTACACGCTAATCGCGAACTCACCCCTTCTAGATATTTTAATAGATTATGAGAGATGAATTGAAGGGGAAAGTAAATAAATAAAAAAAAAAAATAAAAAAAAAAAACCCAGTAATAAAAATTTGTTTATCTGATTGTGATAAAATGATGAACAAGATGCACATATGAGATATGAAATATTGAACTATATACATGAAAATAAAAATAAATGTGCATGAATAAATAACGATATATATAATATCGCAAAAAGAGTATTATTGTGAACGAATATTGATTGATTATTGTGAATAACTGATCATTTTATTTATATTTATGAATATATTCTAAGAAATTATTTTAAGAAAGTCACAAACTTCTTATAGTAAATATATTTGTTATCAAAGAATTTATAAAACTTGAATAACACGCTATGTCAGCCACAAAAGAAATTACGGCAGTGGAGAAACTAAATGATAATAATTACAATCATTGGTGTTTCAAATTAGAAAATCTGTTAATTAAAGACGATTTATTTAAATATATAACAGAATCTCCACCTGCCACACCCGATGATACATATACTAAAAACGCGGCTAAGGCGAAAGCCATAATTTGTTTGTGCATTGAAAACACACAAATCGTGCATATTAGACATTTGACATCTCCCAAAGAAATTTGGGAAAGATTAAAAAGTGTTCACCAAAGGGCGAATTTATCATCCAAATTATTCCTTTTGAGGAAACTATATTCGCAAAGGCTCAATGAGGGCGGAGACTTAAATCTACATATCAACAATATTTTAACTATCCGCGACAAACTCGCTGCCATTGGAGAGCTCATAAATGATTCGCACATCGTGGCTCTTATGCTTTGCAGCTTGCCTCAGTCATATGCTCCTCTTATAACGAGCATGGAGGCTAGAGACGAAAAGGATCTAGACCTCGAGTTTGTGAAGAACAAACTCATCGACGAGTACTCTCATCGAACCGAATACAAAAACACTAGCACACGACCAAGGGACACAGCATATAAAATTGTAAATAAAGGTAGCAAAAAGTATTGCAGCTACTGTCAACGAGATGGGCACGCTCGTTCAGAGTGTTACAAATTAAAAAACAAACAGAAAAACAATTACCAAAGAAGTGAAAATTATAACAGTAATAAATTTAACAACCATGCCAACTTTAAAGCCAATTCGGTAAACCCCAAAAATCAGCACAATGGTAGTAAAACAGACTCCTCGAATTTTTGCTTTAACAGCAAATCAAATATAGAGGATGAGGTCAACCAATCGATCATTCCTCTCTTCCCAGTGGAAAACAATTTTGAAATTGAGTCAGTAAAAATTAACCAAACACAAACAACAGATCCAAACACATATATCATTGACTCGGGTTGCACCAGGCACGTTGCATCAGCAAAAACAAATTTTGCTACATTCACAGCCGGGAATTTTGGGAATATAACAATCGCTAATGGAAAAAGGCTTAATTCGGAAGGTATGGGCGACGTAAAAATAAAAACAGACAAAAACCACTACATTACACTAAGAAACGTCTTGTACTGTCCAGAACTAAAGGGCAATTTATTGTCAGTTAAGAAAGCCACTGAAAATAATATAAAGGTAATTTTCGAGAAAAATGCATGTTTATTTGTCAAAGATGATAATATAATCTTGACAGCTAAATTAAATGATAATCTCTACGTATTAAACCCTGAAGATGATTACGGCTATACTATAAGTACTCAAACTTTCTGTAACAATACAAATTGTATTTCATTGTGGCACCGAAGACTCGGACACAAAAATTTTGATGATATTAAATACCTTGTTAATCATGAATTAGCCAATGGGATAACAATTAACAAATGTAAACATGACACGCGATGCACCAAGTGCATTGAAGGGAAACTTTCCGCTCTGCCCTACCCTAAAGTAGCCACAAACAGAAGCAAAGACATCGGTACCCTCGCACATTCCGATATATGTGGCCCCATGAATACTGAAACGATAGGAGGGAAAAGGTACTTTATAACATTCACGGATGATTATAGCAGGTACACAATAACATACTTAATCGCGCATAAATCGGAAGCCGTTATCAAACTGAAAGAATACATAGCGCTAACAAAAAATAAATTTGGCAAGTTGATAAAGGCAATCAGGTCCGATAACGCAAAAGAGTATATCAGTGACGAATTTGAAAACTGCCTGATAGAAAACGGGATAGAGCGTCAATTGAGTGTTCCCTATTCTAGCCCACAGAACGGTGTTTCAGAAAGAAAGAATAGAACGATAGTGGAAATGGCTAGAACCATGTTGTCGGACGCCAAGTTACCTAAGCAATTCTGGGGGGAAGCTGTCATGTCCGCCACCTACCTCATCAACCGTCTACCAACAAAGGCTAACAAAAATAACATGACACCCTATGAACTTTGGCATAAAAGAAAACCCGATCTCTCGAACATCAAAACATTCGGATGTAAGGCATTTGCCTATGTCGACAAACCTAAAAGAAATAAATTAGATGAGAAAGCCATCGAGGGAATAATGTTGGGATATGATTTCAGAAGCAAGGGCTATAGGATATATACGGGTGAAAATAAAATTATAATATCTAGAACCGTAAAATTCTTCGAAGAAGGTATAAAAGATGAGGAAATTATACCCGCCAAAGAAAATCAAAACATCGAACAAACTCCCGCAGATAATATTGAAATTGATCTAGAAGAGCGCGACGATGATCAGAATAACACCCCGACCGACACATCCCTTGAGCCGAGAAGATCGCAGAGACAAAATCGTGGTGTACCACCTAACCGTTATGGAATAAGCGCAAACCTGTGTCACATTCAGGAGCCAAAGTCATGGACAGACCTACAAAATATCAATGACGCAGAAACTAAAGATAAATGGCTAAAAGCCACTAGTGAGGAAATAGATTCTCTGAAGCAAAATAATACTTGGAGATTAATAAAACCTATCCCGGGAAAACGCGTCATAGGTTGTAGGTGGACGTTTAAGGCAAAAAGGGGAGCGAACGGGTCTATAGAGCGATATAAAGCCAGATTGGTCGCTAAGGGATATGCTCAAAAATATGGAAGCGATTTCGACGAGACCTACGCGCCCGTTGTAGCGCATACCACCCTACGAGCATTCTTAAACGCAGCGGTGTACAAAGATCTTAAAATAACTCACCTAGATGTCAAAACTGCTTTCTTACATGGCGATTTAGAAGAGGAGGTCTATATGCATCAGCCAGAGGGATACATAACAAAAGGGGAAGAAGATAAAGTCTGTAGTTTAAACAAAGCGATTTACGGCCTTAAGCAGGCAGCTAGGGCATGGAACCAAAAAATAAGTAAATCTCTAAAAGAACTAAATTTCGTTGAATGCGCGTCAGACAAATGTCTGTACAAAAGAGTCCAAGATGGAAAAATCGCATACATAATAGTGTATGTTGATGACATCTTAGTCGCAGGAGACAAAACAGACACACACGAAATATACACTGAATTATCAAAGCAATACGAAATCAAAAATTTGGGTCAAGTCACACAATATTTAGGCATAAACATAAAGGAAAAAGCAAACGGTAATCTAGAGTTAGACCAGGAACACAAAATAATACAAATCGCAGAAAAATTCAATTTGTTAAATGGTAAGCCTACGTATACACCCATGAATACTAACTACTTTAATCTAGATCCAAACGGGAAACTAATGGGAGATAACGTAAAATTTAGACAGGCTATAGGAGGGCTTCTATACATTGCAACTTTAACTAGACCCGACATAGCATCAGTCGTTAACATCCTGGGAAGAAGGAATGAATCCCCAAGGGAAGTCGATTGGCAAGCTATCGAGAAATTAATTAGATATCTGCTTACTACCAAAGATCTTAAATTCGTCATAGATAAAACAAAACCTCCGATCCTAACGGCATATAGCGATGCCGATTGGGGAAACGACAGAATAGACAGGAAATCAACCACTGGAAACTTGTTCAAATTAGGAAATAATATATTGGCATGGTCATCGAGGAAGCAGAGTTGCACAGCACTCTCCTCCACGGAGGCTGAATATATCGCTGCCTCTAATGCAGGTCAAGAGATTTCGTGGTTGTTAGACCTATTAAATGACCTCGAACTGTGTCAACAACTACCCGTAACGTTGTACGAAGATAACTTATCAGCCATAAGATTGACCGAAAACGAAAAGGCACAGACAAGGACTAAACACGTGGAAGTAAAGTATCACCACATCAGACATCTATGCCAGAATGGTATAATCAAAATAACTTATTGCCCATCGAAGTTAATGCTGGCAGACGTGCTCACCAAGCCGTTGCCTAAGCCTCATTTCGAGTGTTTGAGAAACAAGTTAAACATTCTACGCTCGTCGGTTTGACATAAAAAGCGGGGGTGTTGGAAAACGTCACAGTGTAAGTAATTTTATGTCAAACATCACTCCGCTTGTGAAATGACGATTTCTTCGTGATACGCGCAACGCGTCTCTTTTAGTTGTGAAATATGTTCCAAGATGGCGACACTTCCGTGAGTCATCGCAGCGTAAGGTCACAAACTAAAGAAGGATTGTGTAAAAGACTTGTGTTTCGAAAAGGCGTCAATAGATCGCAGCACCACAGACATTTCCTGATAAACTGATTTTAAATAGAACCTTTTTGCTTATTAAGCAGACTGTATTGTTTCAAGTTTCTTTTACTTTGTTTTAACTCTTGTGGGCCCCTATTACTTCTACACTTCTAGGCCCGATCTCGTGAGGCCAAGACGCACGGTTTTTTAGTGCGTTAACTCTCAGTCCAATGGAAGATTTGCATCTCCTACTGGATTTTAATGTTATTACTTCTATAGTACCCATACTTAACTCTTTTATTTTATTCCTTATTTTTTAGTGTGTATGTGTTCGTCCAATGTAACCTGATTTCGTCGTGCATTAAATAGTTTTTCTGTACAAGCGCATTCCCATCATTCTAAGAAGATATTTTTCACATCCAATAAATAAATAAAATACATAGTTTGTTTTCACATGCAGCAAACCAGCATATGTCTGCTTTACCAGAAAGGTAAGAAAATAAATTTCTATCTTTCATTATTAATGAAAAAACTTTTGGTATAACTATTTATATTTATACTGGGTCTTTAGCTACACGCTAATCGCGAACTCACCCCTTCTAGATATTTTAATAGTTCGAATTACAAACAATAGATGGCGCTGAGATCAATAGACGCTGAATTCAGGCTCGATTTTTGGTACTTCGTGGCCCGGATAATACATTTCCATCTCCTTTTTCAGCATGGAACAAGAGAAAGGACCAGAATTCGAGCCTGTATTTAGCGACTATTGCTTACAGCGCCATCTATTGTTTGTAATTCGAACTAAAATCGAAAATCACTGTAATAAAACTTTTGACCTTATGCATAACCCTCCTGCAAGAATTTTTTAAATATCTGTCACCGTTTGCAAGTTATTGAATTTTAAAATCAGTCAGTCCTTTTTGGGACACCCGGTATTAATTAACTATAAATATAAATTAAGGACTTAATACCCGAATACCTGCAGAATATTTCAATCTCTATTTCAGTGTCAAAAATTGCAGTTGAAAATTCTGTGACCGATGTAGCATAAAATAGACAAAATATTTTTTTTTTGCCTTCATTGAAGTGTATAGTCGGACCTCGTTATCCTGACACCCGGTTTTCACGTCACTCCGCTTATCACGTCAGTTTTTCAAAGTCCCGATATTCTGTATATGATTTTAATGCAAATAAACTCCAGTTTTTACGTCGTTGAATAATTTTAAACTCCGGATATCCCGACGGTTTATGAAAATTGTCCTTTTTTCATCATCGAACTTATAAGCACGGAAATTAAGCGGTAAGAAATGTCTTAACCAAACTTTTCACAAAAGTGTCTAAAATATCCATTAAGATAAATGAGAACTTTTACTTCAAACCATTATCTGAATAAATAAACCCACACACTATGAATGACCCACTTAAGCTCCAGATAGACGTATCAGTCTACTCGCGGTCTTTTTGTTCTGGTCAGGCGGTAGTTTCTTGTGGTTACACGGAGTTTTAATCCGACTAAAACTGAAGCATTGCATTGAAATGATCAGAAATTATCTAAAATCTATTTCTGAAATAACTATTATTGACTACAATTCATTGTATAATATTGAATAAAGTATTGTAGGAAACACATCTAAGGATAAGCAAACCTAAATTCATCAATATTTCACGCAACGACAGAAAAACAAGTCATCATAAATCTGATTTTTATTCTTTTCAATTTTTTTGCGTTTGTTTTGTATAATAATATTGTTTTATTGCTCAAAATTATAAAAATAGTTATGAATTTAAAATACAGCTTTTTATAAACATATCTTTCTCCAACTCCGGTTACCGCGACACTCCGCTTATGACGACACTTTTTTCTGGTTATTAGAGTGTCGGCATAACGGGGTTCGACTGTATATTGTCAAAACTATCCAGTTTAAAAAAGTGGTTTTATGTTCTTAAAAACACCAACTAAGGACAAATTATAATAATAATTTTTTTATTAATTTTTGAAGAATAAAAAAGAAAAATGGCATTTACAGATGTAACCGACGTAACTTTTATTGTGTAACTGACGTAACATTATCACTTTACAAAGGCAATTAATGGTAACTTGGTTTGTAAACACTAATTTAAAATGCCTTCTTAATACGTTTTTTTAGAACATAAAAATATCAAATTTTCCAAACATGCCTTTAAATGAACTGTGTTATTATTTTTATTTTCCCCGCAAAATGTGACTTTCATGTGGCATTGCCCTATATATATATATTATACCACACATATCAATTATATGGTTTTTATAGTAATTGATATATATCACTATTTCAGTTTAACCTGAGTTAATGTAGTACAATATTTAAATTTAATCATATACGTAACATGTCTTTTTTTGAAAATTACATTCAAGAGTTGATGTATATTTCTAGAAAATTATTTATTTTGAGAAAACAACGTATAAATTAATTTGTGTACAAGGATAAGAAATTAAAGGCAACCAAAACTTCCCATGTTTCTCTACCGTGACACGATGTTAACGAGACATATAAAATGTTAATGAGTTGTTAAGTGCACTTTAAATGTTCCTGTCACAAAAGCAAATCACTCTAATGTTCTCTATAATCATATTTACTGAACGTACTGCTACATCAATATTCATAAAAGCCAGGCACCTGTCCATTCAGCCGAATAACGTCATTTGTGGTGTTGCTGTTGTGTTGAATTTCTGAGGCTCTTATAATTAAATTTCGTTACTTGAATATAATATTATATTATATCAGAAATCTTGGCAAGAATTTAATAATACTCGTTGAACATAGCTGTTGGCGGAAAAAAGAAAGTTTACGAATAACTGTAATGAGAATTGCCAGCCTTTTATTATATTAAATTAAATTCGTTTAATATTTAAAAGTTCAATGCATTTCTCTACTTGACGTTTTAATAAATAATGAAAGTAAAGGCATAGTAATTGTAAAAAAATGTATTACTTAAATAAGTACTGCTTGATATTTAAATCTTCAACAAATTTTTGAACAACTTTCTTGGAAATTTTGTATAAAAACATATTTATTAGGCAGAGGGTTTAATCTTCATTTGCTTAACAATATTACGATACCATATATGATAGATTATCAGATTTAATACAAACAAAATGTAAAAATTGGCTTTGAAATACATGTAAATATAAGTCACATTGCGTGTGCTGCGAGCTACGCCCGCCAACCCTCGTTCAGAATTCACAGCCTCTGAAAATACAGTAATGTAAATTATTTGAAAACAACGTTTAAACACACAATAAAACAAGTAGATTTGATCATACGTATACGTTTCGTGAGTACTAGGACTCACATCCTCAGTGTAAAAACTTTAAAAACAATATCCCCCCAACTGCATGTACGGTGAAAAAAACCCAAATGTCAAAACATAATACCAAAAGACCATCAAGTTCTAACAGCCAATGAAATTAATACGGAAGTGAAGTGTCGTGACACAACAAATCCATCCAGAAAGTTGAGATGTATGGTGTACTAGATAAATGTATGTTTGATCCATAAATTTAAAGACTCCTTGGATAATGATTTATCTAGTACACCATACATCTCAACTTTCTGGATGGATTTGTTGTGTCACGACACTTCACTTCCGCATTAATTTCATTGGCTGTTAGAACTTGATGGTCTTTTGGTATTATGTTTTGACATTTGGGTTTCTTTCACCGTACATGCAGTTGGGGGGATATCAAAGTTTTTACACTGAGGATGTGAGTCCTAGTACTCACGAAACGTATACGTATGATCAAATCTGCTTGTTTTATTGTGTGTTTAAACGTTGTTTTCAAATAATTTATATTTTCACACAAGTTCTGTACTTATTATAGTAATGTGCCCTGTTTAAAAAATATTACCAGTTTATGGAAGATTGAATGATATTATCACCATAGCGGATGCTACATTCTGTAATTGGGTTGCCATGCTTCACCGTTTGAATGGAGCCTTTTTCTGTTACCATAGCCTCACGCATCATTGTCGTAACAACTGATGAATGTGGCGTTGATAAATAAGATCAATTACACATTTGAAACTCAGCTTGTATAAAATGGTACGTAAAAAATGTCGCTATCTTTCTTACTTTTATAAAGACGCTATTGACAATATTATTCCTTTAGTTTTGGGTTTAAAAAACTCCGTCTGCTTGGGAATAGATTTCAAAACCACGGTATTGAAAACCATTGTGTTTGCGTTTATATTATATGTTTGATCGAGTTTTAGATATTTTCAGGAACAGTTGTAGCTTATTCATGAATTCTTTTCCCTATTTTGATACACCATCATGCATATTTTTACGTTATTTTTATATTGCGTATATTGTTTATATTAATTAATGAGAATATTCGAATTTTCTAATATGTATTTATCAAATTTTAATTTAAAGTATTTTGCGCATGCATTCACCTGTATTTATGTTGCATCAAGTGATGTAACATACAAATAAATTTGCTAGCCGCACTACTTTTATACCATATGCGTCACATTAAAATTCTCCTGAATGAAAATTGTTCTAAATGTATCATTTTAAAATATGACGTAATACACTATTAAATCATTTCAAAGCAATAATTTATTTATTTTTAAGTTTTTTTTTCTTTTAAGATTCGCAGGTACACACATTCTTTAATTTAAAAGTGTGTAGCTTCCATGAACTTGTACAAACTCACTATTATTTTTTTTAAATTTAATTCATCTTGCTGTTATGGGAACACGCAAAAAAAAAAAAAAAAAAAAAAAAAAAAAAAAAAAAAAAAATCAATATCTCTGGAATTATTGTCTTGCATTTTTAATTTTTAACTGTGCGTCAATACTATCATTTGCCCATATACATACGACGTAATTACTCCCTTTTACTACTTTTTACGTATATTAATGAATTTCTCATTTTAGAGTTTTACTTCTCTTTTTAATATTCACGTGAAAATAATTTTTGTTTTTAGAGAAGAAGTATTATTATTGCGCTGCGTTAGAATTGACGAGAAACGTTATAAAATGCATCACGAACTATGAAATAACAGTCGTAAATATATTTTTGAATTTAAGCTGTTTGGCAGAATTATTACTTGTCCATTTTAAGAATGACTTAATTTCCCGCATTTACTGCTTTTAATGCATATTAATGGATTTATTATTTTAAAGTTTTCTTTCTCTTTTAATAGTTATAGTATATACAATCTTTAGACGTAATTTTTAATATTTTACTGCTTTTAACATGTAATCATTTAATTCTGAAGTATTTTCTGTTTTAAATAGTCACGTCTGTATAAGTTTTTAAACGTGAGGAAATATTATTCTTTGCACTGTTTCTACGATTGGAAACAATTTGAAATAATAACCTTTGTAAAATATACATTACTTGAAATGATGAAAATTTAATTAAACTAAATGAGAAATTATTATTTATTTAATATTAATATTAATATTAATATGTAATGAATTATTTTTCAAATTTTCTTTAAAAACATAACTTAATCACAATATTGTCTTCACTATTGATTGCAAGAAAAGATAATTTCAAATTCAATTTGAAAATATCGGAAACGAAGAAATCTAATCCCTATTGTGTCCCCCTTTTCTCCATTTTTTCCACAAAAAAGTCATTTATTGCCATCATTAGAAAAATGTCATTAAAATTAGAAAAAAATGAATATCTGTAAAATTAATAAATTTTTTATAATTCGAACGCCACTTTTGAAATCCGCGGATCATTTCTAATAATTTGTGTTAATTTCCCCGCCAAAGGTTCCATATTGTAGGAGTAATAGCTGAGAAATACAATCAGTTGTTTCATAAATTTGTTTCATAAATGATTTCAAATTGTTTCCAATCGTAGAAACAGTGCAAATAATAATAATAATAATAATATATATATATATATATATATATATATAGTAGAGGGCTTTGTCCCCTGCAAACTGCTCTCGCAAACCCCCGTTCAGACACCGCAGAATCTAAGATAATGCTAATCTGATTGGTTTTTAAAAGATTAGAGAAGACTGAATGATAATGAAAAAACCTATAGCAATCTCCCTGTAAACGGGTTTCCATTCAATTCCCTTTTATTGCGAAAATTTAAGGCCGAATCTGTTGCTGTTGAGACATCCAATGGTTGTTTTCGTGTTTGATTAAATAATACCAGTTAAACATTTGAAAAGAAGCTAAAATAAAATGAACTAAGTAAACAGAGTTATAAAACGATTGACATAATACAATTTACTACAATTACTACAATTTACTGCTTTAATTCCTTCAAGGGCGCTGATTCATTTTTGCATCACTTAATTTTAATTCTTAAATGCGACATTGGCACCATTTCCTTTCATTAAGTAAGTGAACAAAAGCATTTTCATATTTCGAAATTTGTTTGTAAATTCTGGTGCCATTCACTGATTTCAACATTTTACGAATAGAAGTACCTTGTCCCTGAGAAGGTTAAACGCATATTAATGTATTTATTATTTTAAAGTTTCCTTTCTCTTTTAAAATTCACGTGTAAATAAAATTTTCAAGACATAATTTTCAATATTTTCCTGTGTTTTAAAACTTACTCATTTAATAGTAATTTTAAAGTTTTATATTTTTTCTTCTCTTTTTAATAGTCACGTGTAAATAAATATTTAATAGTTAGGAAATGTTATTATTTGCGCTGTTTTTAGAATTGAAAACAATCTCTATAATAATAGCTTAGATCATGTGACTATTATCAACAGTTCCGGACGGATCCCTTCGCTTTTTATATTCCAGGCGGCCATTTTGGTACTTTAATGTTAGCCAGCCACAGGCGATAAGTCGCCAAATATTATTCTATCGCCATCATTTCACGTATATTATAATAGTCCAAGTCATGTAACTGCCATAAACAATTACAACCCCTCGCTTTTCAGAAAAAAGATTTCCATTTTGATTAAAGAATAAAAGTATTTTTTTCGAATAAGACTACATAAAAGTTGTCATGATCGCAAAGAATTCTTGGCACTTTTATGTTAGCTGGGTACAAATCTCGCCAATAGCTTTTTTTTTAACTCTTCAGTTAGCATTTTTTTATTTTTCGAGTGGTAAAATGTGAGAGTGGTTTCGAGTAGTTGACCGTAAATGTCACATTTACTTGAATGTAAGGAAATTACACGTGTCTGCGCCAACAAGGGATTTTTATTTCTACGTTTTATTTTTATTTTTATTAATGTTAAACTAATTTATTTGTTCTTTCGTTATATATATATATATATATATATATATATATAAAAAAAAAAAAAAAAAAAAAAAAAAAAAAAAAAAAAAAACGTTAATTTGTATAATTTGGTGAGTGGTTTGGCGATTTATATAATTTGGCGAAATTGATCGACAGGATAACTAAGTAGTACCATTAAAACTTTGCTTTGAATATGAAATTAAATGTCAGGAATTGTTGCATTATTTAATCGGGTCTGTCCTGAATTTGTATTTACGACAATTTGGCGAAAACCTCGTTTTCGAATACCAGTTACATATGTATTTTTAAATTATTTTCTATTATTTTTAAAATGAAATAACAATAAAAAAAAATTAATAACTATAGAACAAACAAGTTTATAACTTTTTTTTAATAAAAAGAAAATAAATGTAAATAAACATTTATTAATAAATAAGCAACAGTAGCCCGGTTACCATGTCAGGCAAAATAATGCATTTCGGCGCCATTTAGGTACCCCGGTGTACATATGACATCTGCGCCTAATAGTTTTCTTTACGCTTCGTTTAAAAAAAAAAAAAGAAAGAATTGAAAGCCATTAATTTTGAATTTTTCAGTTTTAAATGAAAGTTTTGTATTAAATAAAATGATAATGAAATAAAAAAAAAGCATTGCTCTTAACATGCATTTAAGGGAGGCCAAACAGGTCGCCAAATTAGTTTAAAATAATAACCTTTTCTAAAATATGAAAAAAAAATCTGTTATGATTAAAATTTGAGTTGCCATCATTAGAAAAAAGTATTTAAAATGACAAAAAAAATTAGTATTTCGAAAAGTAATTAGAATTTAAAAATTCTAATACCAGTTTTGAGATCTGCGGATCAATACGGATTTTTAATGTTAATTTCATCGCAAAGTATCCCACATTTTAGGAGAAATCGCCGCGAAACATAATCAGTTGTTTAATCAATTCGTTTCATTAGGATTATATATATATAAGGTAGATATATTATAGTCCAGTCAAATAGTCAGAAAATAGGACCGATAGATGCAAAATGTCTGCTAGAAAATTTTACGTTTTTAAACTGTTTATGGGGAAACAAAATATCCCGAGATTAAAACTTCTGGAGCCGAAAAATAACAAAATTTTCAGGTTTTTTTTCAGTTTTTTGCTTATACCTAGAAAACTATAAAATTTTTGTGTATCATACTTAATTTAAAAAAGGAGCATTAAATTATCTATAAGTTTCATTATAAAAACATAACTTCTGAACGCATTACTAAGTGCAGATTTCTGAAAATATCACTTGTTTTCCAAATTTGTGAAAAATCGCAAAAACCAACAATTGACACCATTTTTCATACATTTATCCTCTTTAATTTATCCTCTTTAAGACGAACATTTTGATTGTTCTTCAATAGCTTTGATCTTCTTCGAGCCTGTTGCGGCATCATTAACCTGGTCGCGAAAGCCATAGTCGTTGTTGGTTTGGTCGATGGTTTCCCGGCATCATCCTCTTCTTCTGGGTAAATTATGTCGTCAACATTTTAGCTGTTGACTCCATTATAGTTTTTGTAAATTGGCGAGCTCTTCAGTCTTATTCTTTGTCAAGAATATCCCTTGCTAAACCCTATTTAGAGCTACATAAGACAGCAAGCAGCAAGGATCCAGGTGCTGAGTTTAAGCACATCTGAACTGGCACAATCTTCATGAGGGATGTTGTTTCCCAGTGAAGCTTGTACCTTATGGTAGCATTGGAGGAAATTATGGTTGCTGCGAAACCTCTTGCGTAAGTGGTAGGCTCGCAGTATTAGCAGACTCAGCAAATTACTGGAACATTAAGGGGTTTTACGGCGCCTATATATCATTCAATGTGGAGAGCGATAATGATTTTCCCACTCCTTGATGATATCTTGAAGAGTAGACTATGGTTTATTGAACACACAATTTTCTTAAGTTGATCATACTTTTTTTTCAAAGTGTTACAAAATTTTGACTTTTCTTGCTCCAAAAAGAGCGCTTGTTGTATCGTATCCGATAATTGCATGAGTAAAAAGAACATTATTATATATTTGTACGACATGGTTCAAAACCAATTGGTTTTGATATTACTTCCTCCTGTTTTGTGGAAAAGCAGATTTTTCTTTCGTGTCCCAAGCTTGTAATGACCACGAGAAGGTCAGTGTGTTATCTAAGTATTACTACACTTTCATAAACTTGTGCCCTTTAAATAGCTAAGGTAAGAATCATGACATTAGTGTCTTCTTCTGCCTTGTCAGCTTGGATTTTGTAATTTTGCAACTCCGTTTTATGCAGTGAATTGAGGCAGTTTTTTTTTTTTTTTTTTTTTTTTTTTTTTTGGTAATTGGCAAGAAATTTGTTCAGAGGGACTTTGTTAACATTTATGCTGCAATTATGACTTAAATAGAAGTATGCATCGACATACTCTTTCCGCATATTTCGTTTTATTTTGTTCTCCTCACATGGATAGCCATCGAACACTACCGTGCACTGCGATTCAAAATTCCTCTAAAATTAAGAAACATAACTTTTAACAATAAATTTGAAGGAATCATTTCGAATCCAACTTACTTTGTGAAGAAGGTACACCCCGTCAACAAAAAAAAATTATCTTTTCCGATGAGATCTAGATTGTATAATAAAACGAATTCACTGCAGAATGAGGATTTTGGGTTCTTTCTTCTCCATTCATTGGAGAATAGAGATTAGGATAGGGAGCAAGTTCATGAGTAAGTAGACGCTGAATGTCTTCATCACGCTGCTTTATTAAACAAACACTTTAAAAGTGAACCGATGGATGAATAGAAATAAGTGTAACATTTCCGAAACTTAAACTGCTGATAACAGGAGCCAAAGTTACTACCTTATCCTTTTTATTGATTTTTACACTCTTGAAATTGTCTCCAACAATTCTGACTCCTGTCTTCCCTATTTCTCCACCAAAAAGCAGTTAATGTCATTACCTCCAACAATTTCACTACTATTGGAAATTACGTAATAACTTTCGAGGAAAGGAGGATGCGCTAAAAACCAATGTAGTTTCTTTGAATCATTACTGTCTTTATCAATGCGGGAACCTCTGACATCCACGTGCGTTTAGAAACCTACTTCACAGTATGACTCTATTTTATTGCATATGATTGGCATATGAAACATTCCCAGAGTCCATCTCGCTAAAACGCTGAATGTCATTTCTCGTCCATGTGTTTGTCCTGCAGCGATTTTCACCGTTTTCATTAATGTCTGTTCAATTGCCATATCAGCTCAAAGCTCAGCCCAATTATTATCTGGGCGCCGGCGTATGGTGAAATGGCCTTCGGCTGTAAACTTTCTGTATTCGGAATGCTCCATTGTTTCTTCCAACTTCAGCATGTCTTACAAGTACAGATGTCTTCTTTAAAGTTTTCATCCTCACTTATTCGTCAATAGGTACACTGAGTTTCCACAGTAAGTGACGAAATGAAAGTTTTCGTGACAGGAAACGAAAAACTGGCTACTTTTTGCGAACTAGAAAAAAAAAGTGTAAGTTTAAAAAGCTCTAGCGCGCTTAATAACGGGTTTAGAAAAATAACTTTATAATGAAATTTATAGAGAATGTAATGCTCTTTACTTTTGTAATTGAGTATGGTACACAATTTTTGGGAAAACTGTTAATTCCTGTTATTAGCACCTCCATAAAAAGTTTAAAAACGTAAAATGTTCTAGAAGATTTTTTGCACCTATTTCTGACTGGAGTATTAAATATCTTGCTATTTTTATGAATCAATGTATAATGAAATTGGTAAATACTACAATAATATAAAAAAATTAACATTTGCATGTAAGCGCAAGAAATTAAAATGGATAGAACCTTTTTTGTTTAGCTGTATGCTAACGAGACACATGAAATGTTAATGATACTTTTAATGCCGTATAAGTGATTATGTTACAAAAACTTACTCTAATGCTGTATATAATCATATTTACTCGATACATTTCTAGATCAATATTCATAAAAGTCATACACGTGTACATTCAGTTGAATTACATCATGTGCGGTATTGTTGTTGTGATGACGTTCTCGTACAGTTATAATAAAATTCCTTTCTTGAATATAATATTGTACCATATATATAAAAATACAGAAATCTGAGCTTGAATATTAATAACACATGTTTAACTTGACTTTTCGCACCAAAGACATTCCTTTTAGATAGATAAATTGCAACATGAAATGTTAGTGTATTGTACTGCTAAATTATATAATATCTTCTAAATTTTAACGCATCTCCCTTAACGTATTTTCTAATAATTAAAAAATCTAAAGTTTAGTAACATTTAAAAATATATATATTTATGCAATAGAATTAAATATTCGATATTTTTTTGAAGAACTAATAAATGTATATTTAATACAGAAAACTATTTTTTGAGCTTCATTATTTCATTTAATCAGTTTCACAATAACCAAATTACGTCATATTAAAATACCCTAATATAAAATTTGCATTGTTAAAGATTTGGGAATATGCTTTGGGAACAGATAATGTTAAAACTTTTGTGAGGCAGAGTGATAATTTTTTATTTACCAAATAAATATACTTTAAATTACTAATGTTTAATGGTTTTATTTGCATGACTACATTTTGTGAACCCTTATTTAAAACCAAACTCTGGATATATATGAGTGCGTGATATAAGAATAGAACAAGATCATAATTTTTAAAGAAGTGAATGTTTATTGTGTTTTAATTAATTAGATACATTTTAGTTTCATCTAATATAAGTTTAATTATAGTATAAATTATTACATTATTTCAGTTTTTTCGAGAAATAAAAATAAAAATACCGTCTTTTTTTTAAGTTGGTGCGATGCAAAGCCATCTGTAGCTCTTCCTAATAACCGGGATGACACTAAACTTGGTAAAAGAACTAATGACGACATGAGCAAAAAGATTCTGCAAAAAAGAAAAGTAGTTAAAAACACTGCCGAAAGAAGCAAATATGGAGCTGTTGAATGTTATGCAGCCGAGAATAAGCATAAAACATGGTAACAGATGAAAATGAAATTTTTTACTTACTTCCGCGACAACAGCGCCATTAATTTCGCCTTTACGCATGCTGAGGTAATGTGAGACTCAACCTGTTGATTCAACCTGAGCTGAAAATGTTTCTCGGAGATTTTCTGATGCGTTTATAACCAAATTATTGGCGCAGAATAATTTTGGCATTTTCATTTGCGAACCTTGTTTTTTGTTTATTCTCAGCTGCGTAGCCTACAACAGCGCCATATTTAACATCATCGGCGGTGATTTGAAACTATTGTTTTTTTCGCTACATCTTTTCCCCATGGCGTCATTTGTCCTTTTACCAAGTTTAGTGTGATTGCGGTTATTATAATGAGCTACAGACGGTTCTGAGAAGCATCGGTTAAAAAAAAAAAACACCCTGTATTTTATTCAGTTTTATTGATCTTAGTGTAATCTTTCATACATATGGAACGATAACAACATTTATACATAACACATAAAACTATATATGTGTATAATTCTTAGTATTTCTTAATTAATGAAAAGTAATTTAAATTTTCTGAATAAGCACAAGAAATAAGAGAAGAATAAATCGTTATGTGTACCGTTCGGTGACACGATGTTAGCGAAACTAATGAAATGTTAATGAGACGTTAAGCGTAAAAAATAAACATTTTATAATGCATTGAGTTTTTAGATATAATCTTACAAGGAAGGTCTCCTTACAGGGGCATACTCTGAATATGTTGAAAAAAAAAATGCTAGTAAAACTACTCATGTGTATAATAAAGTATCAGCTAAAATTTAGTGGCGGAATTCCAGTAGAAAGTCTGTAAAAAAATAAAATACTTTGGAATATTTGGCGCGAAAGTACGAAAGCGACACGTAATTTGGCGAGCAGGAACTTTTCTTCCCAAAAGCAAAAGAGTTTAAAGCATCTGAATATTGCTTGTTAATTGTTTTTTAGAATGTGCAGTATTTAATGAATTTAAACTTAATCAAGGAAAGAATTTATTATATATTTCTTTTGTGTTACATATTCCGGGTGTCCTAAAAAGGACTGACTGATTTTAAAATTCAATAACTTGCAAACGGTGACAGATATTTAAAAAATTCTTCCAGGAGGTCAGGGAGGTCTATGCATGAGGTCAAAAGTTTTTTTTACAGTGATTTTCGATTTTAGTTTGAATTACAAAAGATAGATGGCGTTGCGATCAATAGACACTAAATTCAGGCTCGATTTTTGGTCCTTCGGGATCCACTTAATGCATTTCCATCTCCCTTTTCCGCATAGAAGAAGAGATGGACCAAAAAATCGAGTCTGTTTTTAGCGCCTATTGCTTACAGTGCCATCTATTGTTTGTAATTCGAACTAAAATCGAAAATCACTGTAAAAAAACTTTTGACCTTATACATAACGCTCGTGCAAGAATTTTTTAAATATCTGTCACCGTTTGCAAGTTATTGAATTTTAAAATCAGTCTGTCCTTTTTAGGACACCCGGTACATGCTGCTTGTTGCTGTAGTTATTTAATTTTATCACTGGAAAAATATTTTTATAAGTTGCAAATATATATTGTAAGTTATAGGTAGCTGGCATTTGATCTTTAATTATTTAATTTGTTTCTTTTATATTTTTCATGTTGCGAATATTTATTTATTAGAATTTTACACTTGGAGCAATATTAATTTAAAATGCTCTATAAAGTAATAAATAATTCATCCTTCTTTCTTGTTATTACCGATTTCAATGAATTTTTGCCATTGTTTTATCCTACAACCCAAGATTTTTTAAAATTTAAACGGCTATTTAAAAATAAAATCCACATGAAGATTTCTACCGTTATAGATTTCCATATCGAAGAAGTAGTTGTTCCCATAGCAACAAAATCAAGTCAACAGCACACAATCAAACTTATTGAGCTTGAAACAATTTAAATCAATTAAAATTTTGTTTTAAATCGTAAAATGTGATAATTGCATTTCATTATAAATACGTATAATTATATATGACAAAACTATAGTTAAAACAAACTAAAACTGATAAAACTAAAGTTATTTAAATTAAACTTATTTAAACAAATTGAACATAAAATGCTTTTCCTTGAAGCGTATTTTTAAATTTTATTTCATCGCCAACCGGCGATAAATCACCAAATAAGGAAATTTTCATTATTTTTTAAGAACGATTTACCGAGGTTCCGCCGAATTGTTTTTAGAAACATATCTATCCACATGAGAAGAACATTCTGTACTTTTTTCTGATTTTTCTGAGTATGCCCGTATGGAGACATCCTTGATAGTTTAACTACAGATAAATATGATACAATGTTTATATTTAATCATATTATATGATATTTTTTCTTATGTATGTAAATTTTAGCATTTCATATTAATAAATCGGTAGTTTAAATTTATTTCTGATTAAACATACGAAATTAGAGGAAACTAAAATACCATGTTTATCCGTTTGAAGACACTTTGTTAATGAGACAGATGAAATGTTAATGAGACATTAAGTGCCATTTAAATGCTCCTGTTAGAAAAGCAAAGTTCTCCAGTGTTGTTTATAATCATGTTTACCAGACGCGCTGCTACATCAATTTTCATTAAAGTCAAACATGTGTCCATTTAGTGGAATATTGTCTAATCCTCATGTATATGTATATATATATATATATATATATATGTATATATATATATATATATATATATATATATATATATATATATCTTGGATATGACACGATATTATATCAGCAATCTAGTCAAAACATTTTAAAATAACGGTATTTTTTTCCTTTTGGAATAAAAAAAAAATATTGTGTTTTAAAATAATTCTAATAAGAAATGACAGTATTTTATCATGTTAAATTATATCTGCTTAAATTTAACATGCTTACCTTTTCTATAAATTTATAAAAATTCTGTAACTATGTACATTATTTAAAGTAATATAACTGCAGACATGCTTACCTTTTCTGTAAATTTATAAAAAATTATGTAACTATGTACATTATTTAAAGTAATATAACTGCAGTCTAATTAAATCGCCAACATTTTACCGCGGTCAAAAAAAGAAAAAAGCAACAGTACTCTACATATCTCGGCTGATTTTCAGCCTTCATTATTCGCTTGTTAATTCATTTTTGGAAATCAGCCTATCTTCATCACGTGACATCCAGTTGGAAGTATCCCTGCTTTTCTTTTTTCGTTGGTTGCGTAATGTTTGTACAGCCGATAAATGTAAATTTAATAGAAAAATATATTTTTTATGCTGCAATATTTCACTCCTTGTCTATTGCAATATTGAGAAAAGTGTAGAATAAAAAATTGCTGTGAATATATATGTACACTTGTTTGACACAGGCAAAGTTAACTCAGTTTTAAAAAGTAGAAAAGAATCTTTTCATTTTCTAAATAAGTATAATTTAAATTATTATATAACAAGTATTTTATTTGTATTATTACATTAGTTGACTACGAACTCCGAACATATATGTATATAAATGTTCCATTTTTCTTTTCTTTTTTTTAAACGCGACTGTATTTTTTAAGCGCATGGTATATAGAAAGAACTCGTACATCTTTTTTTAAGAGACAGCATATATTTTCTACTGAATTGAGTTCTAATCTATAAGATATATTTTATGCTCTCTAAGATAAACAAACTAGTACATATTGTTGACTCATTCTAAAATCTCTTGTAAATAGTAGAATTTTGATTTGCAAGTTTGGGAGATGGTTGGGAACAGTAAGGTACAGATGTCCATCTCATTTGGAGTGCATCTGAGCAGAATTCTGAGCAACTAATTGCTGAACTACTGTTCGGCCTTTGTTATCAAGTGGTTATTCAGCCAATGACATATCGTACTTTTTGCCAACGTGAACAACAATTGTTATAAGGTACCACAATTATTCAACTGTAACAAAGTTGAGCCAAACATTTTGTGCTACTTGGGAAATAAGGTGTAATGTTTATATTTAATCATAGAATAAATCAATTATTATTTATATTTATTTTCATAATAATTAGTACAACATTCATGGTATTGAAAAAAAGTTTTTTTTTTAACGTTTTTCATTTTATTAAGCTTATCTCTATGATACATATCACTGTTTAACATTAGACAAATATAAATACCTGTCATTTGCTGTGATGTTTGAGGACTGTATTTCCGAAAAGTTCTTTTCTCCTTATTTAATCGCACATTTTCGATTGAATAAGTCAAATCGTACTTTTTCTAAATTACTAGGGTCCAAAAATCGTAGCAATTGTCAACTATGAATATTGTACAATGTTTACATTTATTCAGGTGATAAAACAATATATATTTAGAATATTCTAGTTATACATATATATGGCAATACCTATATTACATAAAAATACTCAATTAAAAGAACAGTTTTTAAAATTTATTTCTGCAAAGCGTAAGAAATTAACAGCAGCTAAATCGCACCGTGTTTCAGAAATTTGACAGGATGTTAACGAGACAGATGAAACGATAATGAGACGTTAAGTGAATTTAAATACTCCTGTCACAAAAGCAAATCCCTCTAATGCTCTTTATAATCATGTTTACTCAACGTATTCCTATATCAATATTCATAAAAGTGGGACACGTGTCCATTAAGCGGAATAACATTATTTGCGATGTTGCTTTTGTGATGAATTTCTAATTCCCTTATAATTAATTTTCCTTAGTTGAATATAATATAATATTATATCAGCAATCTGCGCTCGAGATTTAATAAGAAGCGTCTGACCCAGCTCTTGGCATCGAAGAACTTTTATATTTTCATTAGAATGAGAAGTATCAATATTTTATCAAGTTAAATTTCAATTCCTGAATAATAGTTCGCATATTGAGATTTTAATGAATGATAAAAGAAAAAAAAAATAATAGCATTTTATCAAGTAACAATTACTGCAGTATACCCCAATTCTCAATAATTTTCTTTTGTATAGTACATAACTCTAAGCTTATAAATATAAACTTAAATTTTAAGCTACAAATGTTGTTATTTTTTAAAGTATTTTCCAACTTTATGAATCAAATAAAATATCATCGAAGTTTTATTTTTCTATTAATATCTGAAAATGGGTTAGAAAATTTATATATTGTTAATGTGAAAGTTAGAAAGAATTCCTTTATAAAAACTAGCTCGTTATTTGAAAAACTACTTGTATTCTTGCAACATATTTACAAATACATAGCAATGTTGCATGCGTGTGCTAGTAAACACGGTTGTTTCCAATCGGTGTTTTTGGTTATGCTTAAATGTAGTAGTTACGTTATAGATCTCAATTCCAAGGATAGATTCGGCCAGGAAATGTGATTTCTAAGCCATTAAAAAAATTTAACCCCTTAACCATCGACAAAATCTTACGCGATCTGCAGTGCCTTACTTAAGTCGCATATTTTTGCAATTTAAGAAAATGCACATATTATATTGTTATATTCGACGGCCAAAGTAGCGAAAATTTTACTCGCTATCATTGGAATTCACCATCTCTATAATAAATGTATGTATTTTCTACGGACGTATATTATAGGTGCAGATTCCCAAAAATTTTTAGGAGCCAGTGGCTCCTAAACCCAAATAATCCAGTCGCCACATTGTGAAAGAAAGGCACAAAAGAAATAGCGTTTATATGGGCAAAAAACTCAGGAATTTAAAGTGAAAAATAATCTACATTTGTATAAAAGAAATACAGGCTAATTACATCAAATGCGTATATTTCATTTAATCACAATTTTGTTTTTGTAATTTGGATATGAATTAAGTGCAATGTAAATATTAAGATACCGGTAGATAGAAGATAAAGTTGGGCAAGATAGAGGTAATATATATTTATGTTACTGTGAGAGACCGAAATTGGAGAATGTCGACTTTCACCGGTGAATGTTAACATTCACATAGTCGCTTGGTGTATGACCGAAGTATGTGTTAAGTATCCTTATTTCTGACTTACACCGGAAAATGTCACATACTAAAAACGTCGGTGAAAGATCGAATATTTGATCATATTCTTGTATATTCGGACCATCACCGGTGTATGTCGACAAACTGCGCGCAACGTTTTCTTAAATTTTATTTTTTTAATCAATATCCTAATTTATATTGAATGGATACTGCAGTAAGTCGTGATCCTTTTTTTTTAATTAAATACATTAATTGAGAGTAAATGAGAAAACAATTGTTTTTTTTCCGAGAACAGTGCTCTAAAATACTTTCTGAAGTGTTTTCTGCTAAAAAGTAAGTGCATGCAGCACGCATATTCACAATACCTACTCGGTTCAGACTGGACACAGGTGTTTCTCGGTATATTTTTCTGGTATGAAATTTTGAATATTCCGAAACACTTATGAAGCCGATCGCTATCTTATAGAAGCATGGAATTTAATCCTTTCAGCGTCTAGCGTTCTATTAAAAGAACACGTCTTTTCATTAAGTACTATTTTGTCTTAGCAGTTAGTTTTGTAATTATCTCCAAGTAGTAATGATAGAGTCCTAATGCTAATAATATTATGAATGTGGAAGTGTGGAAATGTTTGGGTGAGCCAGCGTTAACACGGATGATTAAATGCTCTTTTATTCATTACCCAATATGTTTATATTTTCCCCATGTACAAAATTTTGACTTTAGTTAATAAAATCTTCACATTATTTGTTTTTAATACATAAAATAAAAGTTATAAAAAAAACCCCTACTTTCAATCAAATATAATACTGTAATATTCCATTGATTTTATAAAACTGGTATTTCAAAAAAAAAAAAAAAAAAAAAAAAAAAAAAAAAAAAAAAAGGAAAAAAATATTTGATATTGTAGTAATAATAGTTGCAGCAATGTTAGCCTTACTAAAAATATTTTCACAACGGATCGCTATCGCCAATACTTGAACTGAAATACCAATATTGGTAAAGTTTTACCGTAAGTAAAACCGGTTTACATTGAAAATACTTGTAATTAAACGTCAGTACTGTAGAAATATTGCTATACATTGCATCTATCTCCAACAAAACCTCAATATTTGAAAAATATTTATTTTGTGTTGGAAATACTATTAGTAAAATTGCAGATTATTTTTCCAATATTGCGAAAATATGTGCAAAATGTAAATTGGCCAAAAGTATTTTCAATTTCAGGGGCATTCTCACAGTCTTTTGATTTTTAAGTCCCTGAATAATAATTTTTATTTTAGTACATATTCTTGTGTTTTTCTTTTATTACATATATTGGGAAACATCCCATTGCATGGCTGCATAACAATATTAACGAAATAAATAAGTTTTGGACGACGTTGGGGGTCTAAATATCCAGGAAACTCCTATAGCGTCCCGTGTCCCTGAAGCTGATTTTTAAGTTTGGAGCTGTCTGTATAAAATTGTTTCAATAAAAGTAATTCGATGTAATTTTTTCCGAAACTAGGATATTGTTTTATATAAATATGTAGCAAAAAATTAACCTGCACACATTTTTACGGTTGTTATTATTTTTTTAACTCTGCCCTGGATTTTAGATTCCTTACCGTCCCTCTTCTAAAATTAAACAGAAAATCGCTTCAGATGCAGCCACAGAATTTTTTTCAAGTTTTTTCTCATGCAGAAGTATGCTAGAGAAAGAATACATAAAATTCTTTGACAGGAAATTTACTTCAGAATTTAACTCAGCATTTAAATATCAGTTTCAAGCATCGTGGCTTTATTGGTAGTCTTACCGTCCCCAAGGTTTATTCTTGCACTTTTCGAGGTAAATTATTTTTTTTTATTTAATCCAATGTAAATAACTGTTTCTAAAAATAAATGAACATTGTGGCTATCACTGAGTCTTAACATGATTTGCCTAAAAATAGGTGGTAATTTTCATTACCGTCCCATCCTTACCATCCCTTTTTTCCTCTTACCGTCCCTTTTTCCCTATACCTCCCCCCCCCCCTACTTTTACCTTACCGTCTCTTCTTTAACTCCCCTTTCAGACAATGTTATACCAAAATTTTGTACTAAGAATAATACATTGTTATTATTTCTTATTTGAATGTCCTGTGGGTACTATGCAAATTCATGATAAGTAAAAATTTAGAAGAAAATAAAAAGTTTTAGTGGTAAAATGGTAAGGAAATTTAAACTCGCAAGTCTAACTTAAACCTCAGTTAAATAAAAAAGATTTCTCTGCTGACCATTTTTTCTTTATTTTGAATCATCCTTAATCATAGCTGCCAACTTTTTGTATTGTTTCATCGTTAGAAAAGGCCAGACTTCGGCGATTGTTTTTGATAAAACTTTCTAATTTTAGCGGTGAGAAAAATCCGTACAAGTTGGCAGCTATGATTAAGGCATTCGTGTATCAGATTAAAATGTTATGTTACAAAATTTAATTTCACCAGTTTTTTATTCCTGAAAGTCTAAAGATCGTGAGAATGCCCCTTCACTATTAATATTTTCGACATAAAGTAAACATTTTTGCAGCATTTTCGTTTTCTTGGAGATAATTACAATGTATAGCAACATTTCTGTAGTATTAAAGATTCATTAGATATATTTCCAATGTAAACTCAATATTTTACCAATATTGGCATTTCAGTTTAATTATCTGCAACAGCGACCAGTTTTGAAAACTAAACGTGTTTTGTAATCAAAATATATACCAGAAATTTTAATAATAATTTTCCCTTTATTTAATGGCCGATTTTTGTCGATGAATTAAAGTGAAAATTACACTTTCAAAAGTCTGGTAAAAATTTTGAATTCAGAATTCCGCTAAATTTGCAACACTATTAGCGACTAATGCGAATATTGGCGCAATATAAGCAACATAACTGTTACTGATTTTCAGGGTAATTGTGTTTGTGGATTTTTATAATCGCTATTTCAAAATAGTTATTATAGACTTTTAAACTCTGATTTTTAATGCGAATAATACTATTGGGATATAATAGTGGTTATAAAAAACATAGGAACGAAATCACTTCTAGGTTTTCGTATCAGGTATTGTTTTATAAAGTTAACATTTCTGTACCTATTATTACTAAATGGTCAAATCAACTTTCACATATTTTGTTCCTTTGAAATACCATATTATTATTAATGACCATGATTATGACAATGATAATGACAATTATACCATTTGTATTAAACGCGATAGAATAATGTTGTTGTTACCTCTGACTGAAAGTAGTTTTTATTTTTATAACTTTTATTTTTTGTATTACAAACAATTAAAATATGTAAATTTTATCAATTTAGAGAAAAATTTTCACATTGGAAAAAAAAGAAACTAATAAAATGAATAAAGAATACAAAAACATTTAATCATCCGTTTAGGCGCTGGCTTTAGCCTAACATTTTCACACTTCACATTTATAATATTATTTGGATTATATTACTACATGGAGATAATAACAATACTAATTGTTTCAGAATATTCTAAAATTCGTACAGAAAACATCCAGAGAAACTCCAGTGTCGATCTGAAACGAGTAGGTATTGTGAATATGCGTGCAGCACACCTTTGGATTATGGGCCTATTATTACTTTTGGAACTTTGGCAATTAAAATGTTTTTATGATTTAAAATTAATGATCGATCCTGAAATGCGGAAAAGTAAACACAAATTTTCGACATATTTAACATTCACCATTAGTGCATGGTGAACGTCGACATTTGCCAGTGTAAATCAGAAATAAGGATACTTAACAAATATTTCGGGCATACACCAAGCGACTTTGTGAATGTTAACATTCATCGGTGAAAGTCGACATTCTCCAGATTTCGGTCTTTCACAGTAACATATATATATAAGAATAAGCTACGCAATCATGGCAGTGGAGAATATTAGGAAAACAATATGTCTTATTTTCACTTTGCCAAAGAGTACATATTTAAAAAAATTGTGAATGTGGGAGATTATTTTACACTACAAAAATCAAAATACAATTCAAACAATTGTTTTTTAAGATCACACAAGAAAAATTATCTTAAAAAAAAATCTTATTACATATTTTTACGAGGGTGATTCTGTTCCGAATTTTCCGAAAATTTAAGGAATTCGTTTCCAAAAATTCGGACATAACAAAATATCATGGAAAAATATCGAGAATTTTGAATGGTCACCGAAAAAAATCAATGTTGTCAATCGTCAGCAGGAAAGAGTGCAAATTTCGTGAAAGGGTCGCAAAAAAACCTACAAATTTCGTAAAAAAACCGCGAATTTTGTCAACGGATCGCGGAAGTTCACAAATTTTCTCATAGAAATCGCCCATTTCGCCAAAAGATCGGGAAAAATCGTGAATTTCAACAAAAAATCCACCCCAAAACGCGAATTTTGTCAAATAATCATGAAAAAAAACGCGTTTTTTGTCAAAGAATCGCAGGAAAACGCGAATTTCGCCAACCTTTGCAGAAAAATTGCTACCTTCATCAAAGGACCGAAGGAAATATAATTTCCTCAAAGAATTCCGAAAAAGGCCGCAAATTTCGTCGAAAGATCACAAAAAAAACTCTTTTTATCAAAGGATCGCAGTAAAAATGCTAATTTTGTCAAAGATTCGCAGAAAAACGCGATTTTATCACACGATCGCGGAAAAAAACGCGATTTTTGTCAGAGGATCGCAAAAAAACGCTTGCGGGGAAAGAATACAAAATTCGCCAAAGAATGGCGACTTATACGCCGAAAATTAGCGTATGTATATACGTATGTATATACGTACGTATGTATGTATATACATACGTATGTATATACGTATATAGCGTATGTATATACGCTATAGGTGCAGATTCATGGTCACTACCATACCGCATAAGGGGTTAGTGGCAATTTTATATGAAAATTTATAAATGAAAGGAGACTGGTGTTAACTAATATACATTGCCATGATCACTGTGTGACTCGGAGTTTACTTCTCTACTTTCAAACCGGAAGGTCACAGGTTCAAATCTAGCTGTTTCACGAATTAGTTAAACACTTAAACAAAAAATTCGTACTCTCTCGGGATTTTTTAAAGCTCTTTTCTTTTTTACCCAGCATAATCGACTATTAAGTAATTTTTTGTTACAATATATATCCTACAGCAAAATTTCATCGTTATTCCTCAAAACGATACTCATAGTTATAATTGAAAATAACGCTTAAATCTTATTCCTATACCTATTGTATTACGTTTGGAAGACTGCGTTTTGAAAGACATCAATATAGAATTGAAATTTCGGGTACATGAGTTTTATCGAGTATTTTTCTCAAAAGGGAGAATTTACTTTTAAAGGGAACAAACTTCAGAACTTAAAACTTTTTACTCTTGAATATGTATCACAAACTCTAGCAACATCAGAAAACCATTCTTAAATATCTCAAGAATTTCGTCATTTTATTTGCAACTTTATGAAAGTTTGTGAAAATTTTAGAAACTCTGTAAATTGTATTGGGTTTTTCTTTAATATTTGATTTCAAAAATAAATTCAGATAAAAAGAGCGTGTAAAAGTTTTTTTTTTTATGTTCTTATAGTTGTTTAAAAATATGCTGAAAATGTTCAACGAAAGATTCTTATTTCTGTCTTTTTTTTTTAAAAAAGATAAGCATTTTTAAAAGAAATATATATCATATAAAATATTGAGAAATTTTGTTCTAAATTTTAAAAATTTTAGCTATTTTTTTTTTCTAAATTTCGAATAAAATTTATAGTAAACGAAAAATTGTAGCATGAATCCGGTTACAAATAAGTCTAAAAAGATTGATTAAATATTACTCTAAAAGTTATATATGCAATATACGAGTTCATTTAGAAACATAAGACCAAAATTTAAATTCAAATAAGGTTTTGGAAGACAAGCAAAAATTCTTTATATTTCGGAAGGGATCAACACATTTATTAAGCGCTTTCATGCCAGTTGATTTTCAAATGTATAACTGATATTGCTTATTCAGTCACGAAAAGAACAGTCAATTGTTGAGATCACTATGGATGAGGCCTTCGGTGCACTGAATTAAAATAAAGAGTTAAAACGAAATAACAGCATTCAGATTATGGACGTTATATCCTGCCTGTTTTCTTGATTGATTAAATAAGATCAATTACGTTCGGAATATCTATAAAAATTCCAGATATGTATCTTTATTTCCCCATATGAAATAAATTACTTATTATGCCCACACAGCAAATTAAAAATAGTCTCGGTGTACAGGTATCCAAAGATGCTGTAAATATACGTATTAAATAATGTGATTACATCATACTAAAGAAGCTTTTAAAAGATATTTTTGTAATTGTTTTCTGATTTAACTGTATTTTTTTTTTAATTTTGAATAGTTTAAAAACTATCGAAATATTAATCAAATTGACCGTTTAAAAAAATGTATATCAATAAGGGAAATAAATACCATTATGGTTTTTTAAAGTTTTATTAATACTTCTAAACATCTACTTAAAAATAACGCTGTAATTTTCGTTTCTTCTTAAATTAAAATAATCTAAATTTTTTTAAAGTTCAAAATATAGAAATTTTGGCCCCTTGTAACTCCAATAAGAGAAGTTTATATCTATCAGATTTGTCAAGGGGGAGAAGATCTTTACAAATGATGTCTATAATCTTTAAAAAACAGACGTTTCTTAATTTACGATAATATAATATAACTGAAAACAAAAATAAAACTTCTGAAAACAATATATTTTTGAGTTTATTTTTGTTTCACAAAACAATGTTTATTTTGCTTCTACTAGCTTTCAGAAAGGTTTCCGATTTGTTTTAAGGGTGTATCAATTAGTTGTTTAACATAATTATAAGTTATTCAGATGCCATGAATTATCATATAAACATTAAATGTTCAACAAACAGGTTTAACAGAAATATTTGATAAATAAGAAGACTAAAAATTAATATCGATTTGTTACTTTTGCATGTATAAATTCAATTATACAGCATTTAATTGAGAAATGATAGCATCTTAAAAACTTACATTCCGGTTTAAAAACTGGTTAATACACTTTAAATACCGCTCAGGAACGGTTCGGAAAATGAGTGGTAGTGAAAAAAAGATTATCATATAAATATTAAATGCTCAACAAACAGGTTTAACAGAAATATTTGATAAATAAGAAGACTAAAAATTAATGTCGATTTGTTACTTTTGCATGTATAAATTCAATTATACAGCATTTAATTGAGAAATGATAGAATCTTAAAAACTTACATTCCGGTTTAAAAACGGATTAATACACTTTAAATACAGATCAGGAACGGTTCAGAAAATGAGTGCCAGTAAAAAAAAAAATTGTTTTTATAAAAATATCCCTTAATCTCAAACTTATATTGCTTTTTGAGGTTTCTAAAAGTAAAGAAAGCTTTTTAAACTCGTGGGTAACTCCTAAGAGGTTATTGTATATTTTTGTACGTTGAATTATTTTATTTTAGTAGGCCAAGAAACATTTGTATTTTTATGTGAAGTCTTATTCTATTTCAACTAGACTGTGATTCTTCAAATGGAAAAATGACAATCAACCACGAAGAATAAGAACATTAAGGAAGAAGATACTTTTTTAATCACTTTTTTTTTTTTTTTTTTGTGTGTGTGTGTGTGGGGGGGGGATATTAAGAGGATTCATGGAATTCATGGAATCTACTGTTCTTTTGTGTTGCAATCAAAAGTTCAACAGGTAGAAGAATTTCTTGACAAGAGATTTGATTATCGTATAAAAATATTGAATTTTAGACGTTACTACATCTGTCATCTCTATGTTCACACCACAAGATGCGGTCAAATAATTTCACATGAACGTTCTTCGATGATGTCTTTGCGAATAAAGTAATCCGAAAGGGAGGTTTCACGGATTACTATAGTAAAAGAAAATATTGCACTTTAAATTCCAAAATTAGTTTGTTTTGTAACTTGAAAAATTCGCCTTTTATTAGCACTTGCCATTTGTAAGCATTTTCCAACACTGCTAAATTACGATTACACCTATAAAAAATATTCCATAGTTTTACTTCTAAATTTTTATACTCTGCAGGTTAAATAAAATCTGCTAATTTCATGGAAGCCAGAAACAATCCGTTCTATCAAATATACAGTTTATTATTATTGTATAATTTTTCCTTTCGCCGGGACAATGAATTTTTTTACTTTTCAGGAATTAGTTCACAATAGACAGACTGTGTTCCAAGATGTTTTATTCTATTGTAAATCTGGAATATGATGCATAAATATTCCGAATTTTATTTCACTTATTGAAAAATCTTTTCGCTGAGTGAATAACCCTTTTCACAACACTTACAAAATAATAAATTAAAAAAAAACAATATAAATATATAGATCGTAAAATTTAACAATAATTATTTTAAATCCTATTTATAAGTAAAATAACAAAAATAGTCACCGGAAAAAATTAGATAGAATATTTTTAAACACTAAAACATTAAGACTGAAACACATTATATTAGATGAAAAATGTCTTGGTCCAGACTTAAAGATTTCTTGACAGAAATCTTAAAAACTCAGTAGTTGCATACATAACGAATATAACACAACTTCCCAAAACACCCAGAAAATTATAACGTAACTTCATAATTTTGTACAGGAGAATAATATATTTAAAATACTAAATGTGCCGATCAAGACACTCAACATTCACTGCGGAAGTCATTTTTAACACTTTCCAATAATGTTGAAAAGTATTTATGACTTCGGTTTATCTGGCCGTCTGTTTGCGCTCTAACTCTCGTAAATATACTCCAATTGTTCTGAAATTTTTGGTTTTTATTGACCTCTACCACAGCACGATCCCTATTTCAAATGAAGTTTGTAGAATGTTTAGTTCATTTACAGAGACAGTTAAAAGTATTCCATTACATTACGGCCAATGGGAAAAAATCTTTTAAACTGGTTTTCAATGGTGTTACACCCTTTCAAACATAATAAAATTGATATACATTTATGGAGAGCACTAAAATATGCATTCTGTAGAATATGCGGGGCAAATATTAGTTATTATTAATTTACAGGACCGCACAAAAGAATTCCATTAGATTACGGACAGTGGGAAAAAATCGTTTCAAATGATATTTAATAGTGTTACATCCTTTCAAACCTAATAAAATTGATATACATTTATGAAGGGCACTAAAATATGCATTCTATAGACTATGTGGTGCAAAAAAAGTTATTATTCTTTTACAGGGCCACACAAAAGAATTGCGTTACATTACGGCCAATGGGAAAAATCGTTTCAAATGATTTTTATTGGTGTTACACTATTTCAAACATAATAAAATTGATATACATTTATGACGGGCACTAAAATATGCATTCTGTGGAATATGCTTTGCAAAGAATAGTTCTCGTTCATTTACAGGGCCACGCAAAAGAATTCTGTTACATAATGATACAGGGAACGGGGGATCGCTTGCGGTGTATTTTAATTATGTTAAACGATTTCATATACAATGAAATTGATACTATATTGTATCCGAATTACTGTATTTTAGCAATGATTGCTGGAAATGCATTTTTTTATTATGATATGCGCTTTTCAATTTCACTATATTTATGCATACTATATGCGTAGAAATGCAATAGTTCATAAACAGGGCTACCGAAAGTAATTCGTAATGGTTATTGAGTACGAGCTTAAATTACTTAAAGGTGGCTTTTAATTGAGTTATGCATTAATACACTGAACTGCATTTAGTTTACTAAAAAGTGTCTGTAGAATATAGATAAAATGATATATAGGGCCACGCAAAGAATTGATTACATGACCATCTATGGATGATAATTTCTGGAAATGTGATTTCAGTAGTTTTAAAAGTGTTTTAGTTTGAATAAAATTTTAGCTAAATAGTGGCGTGTAATAAAGGTGTTAGGTAAACTACAGGGCTGTACAAAAATATACAAGTTTGTTTTTATCTATTAGTATAATTGCTGAAAGAGAAATTTCAACCTGTTATGCGTTTTCTTGGTGAATTAAATTTTAACAGCATATAGTATATATATCAACCTACAGATCAAATATAGGGCTGTTCAAAATAATTGGAAAATGCATTTGGCTATGGAGGGTAACTGCTGAAATCGTTTTTTCAAAAGTTTTATGCGTTTTCTAAAATGTTTACTTAATTATCTTATTTACGTTATTTCCCTAAATTACGATGTCTTGTTAAAGCATTCAGGAAGTGTTGGAAAGTGTTTTATAATCTATGATTAAAACATGATTTTTCTTACTTGTTTTTTTCTTTTTCCCAGATCAGTCTTTTGCTATAAAACATACCAAATCTATTTAGCTCATATTCACAAAATACAATATACACGGGAATAAAAAATGTAAATAAATATGGCTTATCATGCCGTTCTATAAATAAGAGTTGTATTAATACCCGTTAGACTCCATGTTCGTATTTAATAAAGCGATGACAAATCACTACACATTAAAAAACTTACACGTTCTAAACATCAAGCTTGAACTCAAGATCAAGCTTAGAACTTAATAAAAAATGTGTCAGTTGATATGTATTGTTTTTTATGTAGGAAAATTAAAATTGTTTTAGAAGAATAGGATTCCAAAATTGGACGGGTATAATGAAGTTGCATGACATCGTTTTCGAAATTTCTAAAAATATAAAAGTTAAAAAATCGTTTCCATTCGTTTTAAAAATGCCGAAGTGTAAAGAATTAACATCAGGTGAGACTTTAAAAGATTTTTAATTGAAGTCACAAATACAATTGTTTCTCAAATTGCAAAAATTTGAAATTGATCAAAGCTATGTTATGATTAAAGCTATATTAGTAGTACTCTCTAAAAATGATAATTTTAATTGGAAACCAAGAGGTGGACGACCACGTATGATGTTTGTTGAGACGGATCGGCGATTCCTGTTTAGATAAAATATGCCCACACAGCAAATTAAAAATAGTCTCGGTGTACAGGTATCCAAAGATGCTGTAAATATACGTATTAAATAATGTGATTACATCATACTAAAGAAAATGGCTTAGAAACTCTGTCTCAAACTACACCACTAATAAGCAAGAATATACTGAGCTTAAAAACACATGTTCTGCAGGATACAAGTGGCTTACTGTTTTATTCAGCGATGAGAAAAAAATGGAACTGAGATGACACTGTTGGGTGGTTGTAATGTGGAATTGTAAAACTGTATAATTAGCAGTGTAAAAGCCATTTGTAACACGAACAGCTAGTGGATTGGTCTGCCCCTCGGGATTGTATTATCACTCTAAAGCATAAGCTGAATTCCCAACGTTGTCATCCTGGTTAGAACATGCATTGGCATGATCTTCGAAAGGAACCAAGGAGTTTTTTCAACAGGCAACAATGCCGTAAGCTTGTTATATAGCTGCCAACATCTTCTGCTATTTTGTACCACAAAAAATTTATAGCATATTTTACCATTTTTAATCCCGCAATCACTCGATTAAATAAAGCAAATATTTCTATATAATTTTTCCGGTACACAGAAACATAAGAGTTGGTAGTATGCTATTATGGTTTGGGGTGATGGGATTCTCTTCAACAGCCTGACCTCTCTGAAATTTTTGAAAGGAAGACAAAATTCCCCAAAATATCAAGAGAAGTTGAACCGACATTTACTTCCATTCGGTGACATTTTGTTTTTTTTTCCTGAATGGATCTTTGGACAAAGCAATGCTTCAATCTACATATAGCATACTATATATCCGTGTCTTTCACAGGGAAAATTTAAAATTCTTGACTCGCCAGCTTTATGTTCCGGCGTAAACCCCATTGAGAATGTCTACGACATTTTAACCCATTAGGTTTACAGCAATGGAAAACAGTATGACTCTCTTGAAGAATTCAAAGACGCCATAGAGAAAGCATGATACTCTTTGCCTTTAGAAATCCTACAAAAACCAATAATTTCGATGGAAGAGCATTTATTTGAACTAATCCGAAATCACAGGAAAATAATTTTTATGTTACAGTTTTTTAAAAAAATATAAATGTAGTTGCCATTGTGCATACACTTTTGTGACAGTTTTGTTTGAACATATTTTAAATTATATTTTTTAGAAATATGTAATTTACTTTTTTTCTATTTTTGATATCATTTATTTAAATAAAGTTGCGAAATCCACAAATAAGAAAATGCTATTTATTTTAAGATATACATTAAGCTATATATAACCTAAATTTTATGCTATAAGTTAAAAATCAACATTTTAAGCTTGCGCTTAAACTTTGAGACGGACTATAATAGTAGTACTTACTTATCTACTGATTAAGAAACGTCTGTTGAAGAAGTTTGAAAAAAAAATCTTACGCAACATAAATATTTATTTACAGGGTGAATTTTAAAAGCAGTGCTTATAAGTTTCTGTTCTCGATGAGAAAAATTAATTTAGTTCAATTCCAAAGCTGTAAAAAATAATTTAAATTCAGTTTCGGTTTCCGACTTTTCAGAAAAATAGGTTTCTATCTGATTCGTGTTCGGATAAAGTTTGGATACGTTTTGGTAAACCGAATTTACTATTATTATTACAGTTACCGTATGTGTAACTGTGTGACAAGCAAGGATGATGCGCTGCTTCAGATCAACCAGAGAAGTAAGCTCAGTCACATATACCTGTACCTTGATGTAACCCCAGAGGTAGAGGTCCATGGGAGTCAAGTTTGGTGAACGCGGTGGCCATGCTACCGGGCTACCGTATCCAATGATCTGTTGACCAAATTCGGTGGCCAGATACGCTCGGATGTTTGATGCTTTGTGCGGAGGGGCTTCATCATGTTGAAACCACACACGACATTCATGTCGATAAGACCTTCATAACAATCACGTATCGTGTTTTGTAGCAGGTGCAATTATCGATCGCCCGTTAAATTGCCCGCGTAGGAAATGGGTCCAACAATCTGAGTTTCCCATATAAAGAACCACATGTTCGTTGACCAGCATACCTGGTGTCGTACTGTGCGGGCGATGTGGAGGTACCTGCGACCAGTAATGCGCATTTTGCACGTTCATAATGCCAGTCCGTTTAAACGTTGACTCATCTGTCCACAGAATGTCACAGAGAAACGACGGATTTTCCTCTAAGATGTTAAGTATAAAATTACAATAATTAAATCGTCGTGCGTGGTCACCCAGCATCAATCCTTGCTCCAGTGACGGATGGTATGGATGCGCACCATGTACATGTAACAAATGCCAGACATACTGACGCGAGTATCGAGAAGCTGAACCTATTTTTGCCGTGCTCAGTTGTGGATTTAAAAGGGCGAATCTCAGCACCTCCTCCGGTGTCACTCGAACATTACACCTTGTCTGTCTACACTGTAAAAAAAAATCTGTGAAGTTACTAAAGTTTTTCTAGGAAACTTGGATTCCTAGAACTTTTCATGTAACGGCAACAACAAAATTTCATGTAACAGACACACTTTTGCGCCGAAAATAAAAAAATCTGTAAGGTTACTAAGGATTTTTTTGGAAACTGGGATTCCGAGAACTTTCATGTAACTGCAGCCAGGGTTACAAATAAAAGTTTAGTAAGATTACTGAAATTTTAGCAGATTCATTTGTAAAGTTACAGATTTTTGTAGCTTTACAAAAACTAGTTTTGTAGATTTGCAGCTTTATTCGTACAGTTACAGGTGAAAGTTTAGTAAGCATGTAACTTTACATCTGTAGAACTACAGATTTTTTTTTACAGTGTACTTGTTCTGGGTCGTGGTGAAACAGAGTCGGTCTCTCTAAGAAGGTGCAATACATCAGCTATAGTTTCATGCGTTGGATGACGATCCCCAGGAAAACGTTCTGAATAAACCCCCGCAGCTGCTCTGGCATTCTTTTGACGTTCAACATTAAAAAGTATCATTTCGGCATATTGCGTGTATGTATAGCCTGTAATCACGATCTTAGCGCTGACTAGCACGTCCACTGCTAGTGGCTCGTGTTTTATACCGAACGTGTAGCGCTACGGTATTATTGTAACTTGCATAATCCCGATTTTCATGCTCGTTATAGCTCGGTTGATCGTTTGCATTCCACTGCCATTTATCTAGTTTTTACTGAGTATGTTTTATTTTACTGATGTCGATTCTACTATTTGTTTTCTAATGGCGCCCCTAGCACTCTGCGACGATTATACTATTAAAAGGTGTGTTACGTTGACATGACTATTTCCCGAAGTTCTACTTCGTCGTTTTCTTGTACGCTGTCACTAAGATTGGTACATAGCCAAACGCATCTAAACAATCTCGACTCACTCTTATTTTGATAAAATCAAAACAGACCTGACGCGTGCCCAAAAAGGCGGAGGGTTTTGCTTTCCGATGACAAACGTACCTACATCAACTTTTGAATGTTGTTTGATCCCTAAAATTTAGCTCAATTTTCTAGATGATATAACCCTCTTTGGTGATACCCCGATTTGGCGACACCGGCTAAAGGTGGTTTTGCTATAAAAAGGATATTTTACGCTGATTTTGTTCTCGAATTACTTTAATTCATATTTTAACTGATGCCTGAATGAAAGACAAAATCATGTGCAAAAATCTCAAACTTTGAAATTTAAAATCTGTGTCAATTTTTGTAGTACAGATGTCATGCTTTTGTGTTATTTCTGTTATGATATGTGCAAACTTTTACTAAATATAACTATATGGACTGGGTGACTGTATAAAAAATTCGTACATTTTATAAAATTAATTTTTTACTTTAAATAATGCCATAACATGAATATTTACCTCATTTGAAACTTTTTTGTATTTGGAACTATATGTCTACGACCAACGGTTGGGAAATTAAATGTCGGCGACAGATAACATATTGCACCCTGTATATATATGTATGTGTGTGTGCGTGTGTATGTGTGTGTTACTTTTCAAAATAAAAGATAAAACTGTTATTAGAAATGCAAGGTTACATTATCTTTTCCATCATTGTAATATGGAACGGAGAGTATGGAGCTCAAATATGGACTAATGCTCTTCTGTTATACATGCATGTTCTGTTCTGGTTTCTGGTTAACTTTAAATGAACTTTTGTACTTGGATCGGGCTATAACCCGATCCCGCACATAACTCTTGTTTCGGTTTGAAACTAGTAGCGTTTGCAGAATAATAAGTTTGCGACTGACGTGTGATGGATTAACCGATCTGCTCTTCCAAAGTATATTATTAAATGTAAGAATATGATGAACACAATATATCTACCCTATATATTTAAAATCCTAATGAAACGAATTTATGAACCGAATTTATGAAACGACTTATTAAACGACTAATTATGTTTCACAGCTATTCCTCCTAAAGTATGGAACCTTTGGCGGTGAATTTAGCATCAATTAACCGTATTGATCCGAGTACATAAAATAGTATTAGAATTTTTAAATTTGAATTAGTTTTCGAGATATTTTTTAAATAAAAATTTCTTATTAATTTTGATGAAATTTTCCCCATTTGAAGATATTTTTTTTTCATATTTTAGAAAAGATTACTATTTTTAAATTGTTGCCAATTGTAAAAAAAGCGCAAATAGTAATATTTTCTTCCACTTAAAAATTTATTGACACGTGACTATTATAAACAGGAATAAAAGATTTTCGAATGATTGCGTGTTAAAAGCAGTAAAATATTGAAAATTACATCATAAAAATTCTATTTTTATGTTTACATTCAAACAACACATTCAACAGTTACATTCAAACTATTAGAAGAGAAAGGAAACTTTAAAATAATACATTAATTAAAGTACATTGCAAGCAGTAAATGGGGGGGGGGGGGATTACGCCATATTAAAAATGACCAAATAATAATACTGCCAAACACTTTAAATTAAAATATATATTTATGAGACATTTATTTCATATTTCGAGATGATTTTTTTAACTTTTGTTTTCAATTCCAAAGCAGCACAAAAAATAATATTTTTTTTTCAAACAACAAAGGTATTTTCACGCGAATATTAAAAAGTGAAAGAAAACTTTAAAATGAAAAGTTCATTAATATGCGTTGAAAGGAGTGGGAGAAGTTACGTCATATTTAAAACGGCCAAATAATAATATTGATAATCAGTTTAAAATTAAAAACATTTTTATGCGAGACATTTATTTTATATTTCGAGATGATCTTTTTAACTACTGTTGCCAATTCTAAGATAACTCAAATAATAGTATTTCCTTTCTAAAAACAAATGTATTTTCATGTGAATCTTAAAATAAGAGAGAAAACTTTAGTAAAAATTAATTCAGATTTAAGACAATACATTTAAAATATCTTATGTAAAATAATATTTTTATAGAATTGTTAAAAAATACCGGGAGTCAAAGACTCTTATTACTTAATTCATTTTATATTTGCTGTTTTTCAAATGTTAAACTCATATTATTGAATCAAACACGAAAACAAACATTGGATGTTTTAACATCAGCTGATTTGGCCTTAAAATTTCCCAATCAAAGAAAAAAGAATGAAAACCCTTTTAAAGGGAGCCACTGGTTTTAAAAATATAATTCAATCTTCTGTAATCAATTTAAAACCGACTAAATTAGCGTGTTTTTAGAATCTGAAATGGGAGTTGGCGCGTGTAGCTTCAGGGGGACGAGCCCCCTAGTTGCATTTTTTTTTCAACTGTGAAGAGAAACAAACTCTGGAGATAAAGAGGTTTTATCAAAAGTATTGAAGTATCGACTAAAATTAAGATACAATGGTGGCACAGACTCTTTCGTTGGTGGAAAGCAATCTTCTGATCATTACTAATAATTAGTACATTCATTTTTTATGACTAGTAAAATAAATTTATGTTATACCACATTGCTATTATTTATATTAGGAATACATATTATTATTCTCATTCACGTTATTTGACTTATGTTTGCCTGTTTTATGACTACACAGACTCTCAAGTTGGTAATAAGCAATCTTCAATTTATTATTAACACTAGAAAAGCGGGACTTTCGATATACCTAGAACCGCGGAGCGTGTCATTTTGACCCTAGATAGAGAAAATATACAAATAGACATAAATGTTTAATTTGGTTAACTAAGACATTATATTTTCATTATAACAATCAATATTTCTCACTCTTTACATTACATTTTATCTATAAGTCACCCGAAATTACCTAACACTTTAGAAAATGATATTATTCATAATTGTATTTCCTTAAGTATAATAACATATATTTCAAACAAAAATAAACTTAGACTTCATACTTTTAATAGAAAATAGATTATCTCATTTGAATAAGTTTAGACATAATTTCTAAGAATAATTTAAAGAAATATATAAAACAAATACCAGTTAATTACTAGTTTTACATATTTGTTTAATTCATGCTATTGTATGCATCCAAAACTGGGTAATAAATTTTGTACATATACCGTAAATGTGTGGAGAAAAAAAAAAAAAAAAAAAAAAAAAAAAAACATCCTGAGCTTTATTATCAAATTTTAAAGTGCGACATCGGTCTCGTTTATTCTTAGTTTATGGTTTTCCATCATTTTCAGTGCTTGCTTCACAGCCAAATGACACCTTTTTTTGCATTGAGAAAACAAAGTTTTCTCGCAATTTTTCAACTAAGTCTTGAATAAATTGCCATTTTCTATGAGGTTTTCCAGTAAAGGCTTTACATAAAACTCAAGCATTGATAGCGGCAAGATCCAAAATATTATAAAATACATGCCCTTGACACTTACGTGAAGCATATTTGATAATATACTTCCTTGTATTGTGGGTCAATCAAATCTACACCGAATTTAGTTCGTTGTAGTAAACAAGTGTATCAGTTTTTTTTAGAATTATTTAACACTTCAATAGCTAGATCTAGACTATACTGAGCATCAAAACAGTTTTATATTTACTCCCCTGGTAAACAGCTAGACTGATTTCTTTACACGTTAGTACAGTAGTCGCATGCAATTCCGATTTTGACATTTTTATAGAGATTGATATTTATCTTTTGGAGCGTTTTACACCTTCAAGGCTGGTGTTTTTGGATTTCAATGCTTCTGACAGCTCCAATGTTGTATAAAAATTGTTAGTAGTATACACATCATTGCGATGAGAAGACCCAGTGATTATTAGGACACTGTCCGAGTCATCGTCACTATCATTTTCTGCATCAGAATTCAAATTTCCTTCATTTACAGGCAGACTTTCATCCTCGCTATTAAAAATCGAAAAACATCATTGTTATCACTTTCTGAATCATTTTTAGATAATTGTTGCAATTATTCCAAGGCTTCTTTAATTCGAAGTTTACGACATCGTAACATCTTGTCTAAACTTATAATAAATAGCGAATAGAAGCAACTTCAAAAAGTTTATAAACATATATTGTAAATTTTCACTACAATCGACCCATCTTGACGGCAAGCATATATGACTTTTAATTGAAAATCTTCACTATTCCTTCTCCTGGTTCTGACCATTAGAGGAATTTAGTGTGAGACACAGATATTCTTTTTCCTTACTTCCAACAAAATTCTTCACTTTTTTGTCATTTATGTATAAAAGCATACAACGGGTCAAATTGACCCGCTTCGCGGTTCTAGGTATTATGGTTATAACTGGAAATTTATTTATGTTATTCTTTTTCAAATTCGATAAGTTGTTGTTTAACTTATAATATTAAAAGTCACGGAGGGAAATATTTTTTCAATTTTTATTTTTCGCGCAGTGATAAATTAAACATCGATTTGGGTCAAATTGACCCGCCCCGCGGCTCTAGTGTTAAACATTCATATAGTACTTGTTTTTTAATGCACAGGAAATGAAGTTTATGTTACACCGTGATGTCATTATTTACATTAGGACTACATATTATTGTTTACATTTATGTCATTTGCACTAATGTTTGCTTGTCTTATGATACAGATTATATAAAATCCTCTGTATACAATGATATATCGGCCAAAGAAGATAATCTGTGCCGAAATTACATTTGTTATCTGAAACGTAACTTTAAATAAAAATTCGCAGCGGATCTGATATGTTTTCAAATACCTAATCTATTTCCGTTAGCCTTTTCAGTTAAGCAGCTTGAAAATCTTCATTAATCAAATTATCAGCGTCCTTATATATCAGATGGGTCTCAAAAATCTGCGAGTTGAAAAAATGTAACATAGGTCGTAAAAGGAAGCTTGGGAACGGCTGAAAGAATGAATTAAAATTTTAAGATTATGGGATTTTGTAACGCAAACACATTACGCTTTATTCTGCTTTCCTTTTTTTTCTAAAATAATTTCCCGTTTATACTATAAATGGAGAAATTTATGTAAATCTCTTTATAAATGATATTTTTACACAATAATTGTACAGCGATCTGAATTATACATGTAATTTTTTATTCCAAATAAAATTATAGCTGATTCTAGTCCCGATCCAATAAAATGCTATCAATAAACTGATGAAAATTAATTATGTTCGTAATTAGTATAAATCTCTTTTATAAATTACATAATAATTGTAAAACAATTTCAATTAACAAAAATCTAAATAATATTATAGCTGATTCTAAGCTATATTCACGACAGTTCCATCAATAAACTGATGAAAATGAAAATCTTCGTAATTAGTATAAATCTCTTTCATAAATCATATCATTACATGATAATTATTAAGCATTTTGAATTAAAAATATCCTAAAAAATATATAGCGTATTATAATCTCGATTCACAAAAGTTTTTGTTTCCCAATAAACTGATAAAAAGGAAACATTCTTGTACTAATATTCCAAGCACGTTTCATTTTAAAGAATTATTCTGATTATTCTGAGATGAATAAAAAAATCTAAACTTTTAAAAAGAAATAACGTCTTTCTTTGCTATTATAAACTGTATAAATTTAGATTTTTTGCCAGGATTGATGATTGGTAAAAACAAACACATCAGATTTTTTTTAGGTATTGTTCAAGGACAACTTTTCAATGCGATTTACATAATTGGTAAAGAAATTTTAATTAATCTCTTAAGCTAATAGCATGCATTTGCATACTTATAAAGAATATTAGAATAAGCATAAAAAATCATGTTCAGGATCTCATAAAAAAATTATATCATCTCAAATATTCGAATAATAAATAATAGATTGAAGGCATTCTAATATAATTATCTGGAGACTGAATAAACATGTTACTTGTGTCAAAAAGGAAAGTCAGTAATCTGGGAGCCGAATATTCTTTTTAACGATACATTAAAGTAGAAATATTTACAGTTTCACTATACATATTTACAAAAGTTTAAATCATATTATTGAGAGACATAATGCTCCCCTTTCATATTTCATTTATTGACGATAAAGCGTCACATATCTATGGCATGACGAATCATTATATTCTAAAGCAACGAACATTCCGTTGCGTCCTGTTTACAAAACAGGTTACAAAAGAGTTCCATGAGAGAAAGTAGAAGTCGAAATTATATAGCGCGTAGCGCCAATCTGACTATAATTATTTTTTACTACGAGTAGAATCTAGAAAATATACATTTGTAAAATTTCAAACAATAAAATTTTAGATGAATCTTTGCTTTTTTAAAAAACGCTTTTAGAATTATAAAAAAACATTAAACATTTACAACCTTCGAAACATCTCACGTTTAAAAACAAATATTACACACTGCCATAAACTGTGATAAAATCATTTTTTCTATACAGTTATTGTTAACGTCTATCGTCATAAAAATACAGAAGGGTATAGCTCAATGATGTTTGCATCAAAAATTCGCCTTTTTCAACCGTTCTCGTGTTCTAATTACGATTTTCAGTAAACAATTTTATAAGTATGTTGAAAACATCATTGATATCAAAATATCAATACCTTAATTATTAGTCAATGAGAATCCGAGTTCGTCTTTAGATCAGAAACTTTTTTTAGTTTCGACTGAATAAATGAATTGCAACACATATTTGCAATGAAAAATCAATTTATTTTGCGTTATACAAGGTGTCCCAAATGTGTCGAAAAGCGGGTTAATAATGTATATGTTAAAGATAGATAGGCAATGTGATTTACAAAAGCGTTCGAAATAAGATAGGAATTAAGATTATGTTGATGAAATAATTTTACCATTAATTTTTAAAAAGTTACATAAACATGTATACAGCCACTGGGCTCTATAAATTATATTCAGAAAAGATATCACCATGTTGTAGTCCGTATAATAGTAAAAATTCAATTCTTCTACAATCACAACTCACCGAGTTATAATACATTAAAATTTATTAAATTTCAGCGATTTCCGCCGCAAAAAAAAAAAAAAAAAATAATTTGTCTTCGTTTAGTTCCGGAAAATTCCATTGTATCACAAACTTTATGAATTCGTACTTCAGTAAGTTTTGACGCAAAAGAATGACATTTTAAATATTTTACTTATTGGTGTATGGGGTATTTAAAAAAAAAAACTCATAGGGTTTAGAAATTTTTTAAAAAAATTTATAAAGGCAACTTCTTAAAAATTGATATTGAAACTATTTTATCAACCTAATTCTCACCTAATTCTAAACACTTTTCAATTAACATTGCCCACTTATCTTCGCCCCACCAGTGGCCGAGAGGTTCTGCTCTCGCTGGTAGACGGGAGGTGCTGGGGTCGATTCCAATCGCGCCCGTCGGCATAATCGTTCGGAGTTTTCTTCGAACATTGGTTTTCCAAGTGTAGATACGGCTTAGATTGCCTTAGAAAGACCACCACGGAGGGCACTCTCCCCCTTGGACCTATATCCCTCGTAATGATAATTGGCTGTTGTAAACACAACCAACAACCCACTTATCGTCAAAAGGTATTTATGGTAATATCAACTGTAAAATCTTACGGCCGGTATTAATGTATATATATTTTTGGAACTCTTGAAGTGATTTCAAAAATTTTATTTCTTTTATTGGTACTATAATTAGCTACATTTTGAGTCATTTTTTCTGAAAACTTATTCTTTTTAATTATATTAATTTAAAAATATTTATTCTGATTACTAATTCAGGTAACTGTTGTATTTTTTATTTTTATTTCTTGTCGAAACAACAATTAAAAGCTTGCCAAAATTGTCAAATAAATATGTAAATCACAGCAGTAGTTCCCGAGAAAAATATGATATCTTTTAGTAAGATCTCACACTAATCTCCACCAATTAGTCGCAAGCTTACTATCAATTAATGGCATTTATTGTGTTTAAAAAATTGTTTAAAAAAGTTAGGGAAAGCCAATCATATAAAACTAGTTAAAAACTCAATATTCCAATAAATTTTTTGCGAAGCATATCATTTATACACAAATAACATTGTTCGAAGGAAGATCCGCTTTGAACAAATATTGCACACTCGTAGCAGCTTAACAGAAAACTGTATGTTCTTGGTCATGAATTGCGAAATTTTTTTGTTTTCGGGGATTTTTTTTTTTTTAAACATTTTGCATAAAACAAATTATACCGAAAATACAGCAGACCTCGGAGCAGTAACTTGTTTATAGAACCTAAATCTAAATTTTTATGAGCCTTACGAAAATTTTTGTTTTAGATTTCTCTTGAAAATGTCTTAAAAACTCTCTTTGTGGTTAGCTTTCTATAGCAATTCTTTTAGTCGTCTGCCATAAAAAAAAAAAAAAAAAAAAAAAAAAAAAAAAAAAATAGTGATGGGTGAAAATTTGTCTGCTTCGAGGCCTGATATTGTTATAATACCTTAATTATTATTAATGTTGCAGTTAGAAATACCGGATAGCGAGATATATCGTATTCCTATATATATATATTTTAATGAGTTATTGCAACACTTGTTTGTTACACAAGAATTGTTTACCGTTAGGCGCATTATTGCCCTGAAAGTTTATATTTTCTATACATCACTACATTTACATTGCTGCCTGTACAATGGACTAAACATGAATTTTATATCTCCCTTTAATAATTTTTTATTTAATCTCTGAGAGGAATTGGATATTCTCGGGAAAAAAAAAAAGAAAAAAAAAAAAAAACATACATGCGCACTAAAAAATCATGCTAAGTAAACGAATAACAGTAATAATAATAAATGAATTGTAAACTCCAAATAATAAAATATCAGCTGACTCTACGCTTTATTTAGAAAACATCTTTAAACAATTTCATGAAAAACAATAATAAATCTCGTATAACATTAGAAGCACGTTCCATTTTAAAGAAATACCGAGGAGTGCCAAAAGCTGTGACAAAAACGTTTAACTATTTCCTAAACGGTAACCCTCGTCTCCTATGGTCATGAATATTTATCACCTCTCACAGCGACTTTAACTGAAAAATTTCTTTCTCCAGCACTTTGATAATTTTATGCTTCATTTCCCGCACTGAAGAAAAGTTTCTTCACGCAGCTTAAACTCTTCTTAGCTTGACTAACTTCTTGTATGGAAGAAAGTGCATTGTTAGTTTCTTTACGAGGATTATCGGTTAGAAAAAGCGCTATTTGAAAGTGTGAAGAAAATCTCCGTTCGAACGATTGTGTCAAACCATACATCATTCATCTGTGTTATAAGTGACTCTCGTAAGCTCTCCAAATTTATACTTGGGGAAATCGATTTTAATTCGTCCATAGAGAAATTTAATTTATCATCTGCATTAGATTACTTGAATGGTTTTTATTTCGCTTTCTTTTGTCCGTTTTTAGAAATGCTAAAAGACGAAAGTTCACTTACAAAAAATATCGTTACACTTTTTACTGTTTAGCGGATTCAATAAAATTAACTTTTCTAATGTATGAAGATAAAATCGGTTTGGCTTTGATCCATGTAGAAATAGATTTTATGTTTTTTTTTACTTAGTGAACAGTTAGTAGAGGTTGACAGTATGTTAAATAAATAAATATATATATATATATATATCTTTTATGGCAATTTTTACTGATAGTAATTAATGTCGTCAATAAACTTGCAAAAATGTTTATTACTTTACTTTTTTTCTGTCGTTTGTTGTCGCTGAAAACTCAAATAAGAAAATCGAATGTATTTTCATCAATCGGAAGATTTATTTTATGACTTCTGCATCATGTTAGTGATTTTTATTTCGTTTTTTAATTGTTCTTATCACTGGTAAATACAGACAGTAGTCGGAATAAACAAATGTTATTACATTTTATTTTATATAAGGGATATATTTATCATACAGTATTTTTAAATACAGATTGCAATTAACCATTTATGCCCCGATGGCACTTTAAAGTATCAATAAAATTACTTGTTATAAAATTAACTTAATGAATCGATTAGTAGTAATACATTTTAGGATGAGTTATAGATACTTTATCTTTTTTCCAAAAGCATTATTGGTTGAACAAAGCAAAAGTATTTTTAAAAGGATGATTTCTTATTTCATTTGCATCTCTTCAGGTTTGTTAACATTGGAAGATTGTGGGTGAAAAGTTTCAGTTTGGAATTATTCCTATATTTCTATTAAAAGAGCATTATATTTGTACATTTCCTAATTCTATAGAATACTAAAAAAAATATTCTAAACAAAATATTTGAGTGAAATTATAAATATTGCACAAAATCCCTATAAATGCAAATTTAATTAATTAATTTTAATTGGGAAAATCCTTCCAAAATTTATTAAATGATGGTGTAAATATTCTTATGCAGTTTAACAAATTCACGAAAAATGCTTTAGAAGATGAAATTTTCATGAATTCATAATTTGGGACATAAAGGGTTAAACAAATATCATTACATTAAAAGCAGTAAACCAACGTTTAAAATGCACAAATAATGCGTGAAATATGCTTTCACGTATAATTTGTGCATTTTAAACGTTGGTTTACTGCTTTTTAATATTCCTGCACAGAGGCTTTAATTACTATTTTAATAAATATCATTATATTTTATTTTATATAAGGGATATATACAGCATACATTATTTTTAATTATAGATTGCAATTTATTTTACTTGCATTGATCGAGAAATGTTATTTATGAGTTATATAATTCGTATTGTTACTAGAGGTTGGCGGTATGCTAATTTTATTTCATTGTGTTTTATTTTATTACAATCTTTCATTTAACTCAACTTGACTTTTGTTGTAAAGTAAGAATTTTGCAATCGACTTTTCACTCATTTCCGAGGTTCTATAACTATAAAAATTATGTATAAAGGTGTGTTTCCGTTGACATTACAGCATATTTATATTTTTACAACTTAAGTATTAATTAGTGCAGCAACTTTAAGGCATTTCCCAATTAATCCGCCTTAGGTGCTGAATCGCCAAGTATTGTCTGTAACTCGTACAATCGTATGTGTGTTTAAAAAAGTGGCTTGAATTATGCGCAAATAAATTGTCGCAAAATGTTCCAAAGCATTGATAAACTACAAAATTGAAACATTTGAAGACTTAAAAGTAGGAAATAAATTATAAATAAAAAATGAAGAATATAATAAAAAAATACGCTTTTATCTATTAATAGTTCAATGTTAATTAACTAGCGATTATACATCGAGAATTGTTACCGATGTTCTATAAATATAAAAATTATGTATAAAGGTGTGTTTCCGTTGACATTACAGCATATTTATATTTTTACAACTTAAGTATTAATGAGTGCAGCAACTTTAAGGCATTTCCCAATTAATCCGAATTAGGTGCTGAATCGCCAAGTATTGTCTGTAACTCGTACAATCGTATGTGTGTTTAAAAAAAGTGGCTTGAATTATGCGCAAGTAAATGGTCTCAAAATGTTCCAAAGCATTGATAAACTCCAAAATTGAAACATTTAAAGACTTAAAAGTAGCAAATAAATTATAAATAAAAAATGAAGAATATAATTTAAAAAAGTACGCTTTTATCTATTAATAGTTGAATGTTAATTAACTAGCGATTATACATCGAGAATTGTTACCGATGTTCTATAAATATATAAATTATGTGTAAAGATGTGTTTCCGTTGACAATACAGCATATTTATATTTTTACAACTTAAGTATTAATTAGCTCAGCAACTTTAAGGCATTTTCCAATTAATCCGAATTAGGTGATGAATCGCCAGGTATTGTCTGTAACTCCTACAATCGTATGGGTGTTTAAAAAAAATGGCTTGAATTATGCACAAGTAAATGGTCGCAAAATATTCCAAAGCTTTGATAAACCCCAACATTGAAATATTTAAAGACTTAAAAGTAGGAAATAAATTATAAATAAAAAATGAATAATATAATTAAAAAAAAATGCAATTTAACAAATTACAACGACCATTTTGAAAATAATTTTTTCAAAGACTAAAATTTAAGACAATAAATCGCACGGAGTTGATCATACATTACGTATGCCATGGATTACATTTTTCGGTACTGTAAATTTTTAAACTTCTACGGAGCTGGTCATACATTACGTACGCCGTGGATTAAACATTAATATTCCTGTACCAATTTTAAATGAAATTTCATTCTTAAACTTCTAAACATCCCACAATATTGCTTTTTACACCGTCGTATAGAGAACAAAATTTACTTTTAAATGCAATTTGTTTGAAAGTTGTATCTCAATTTGTTTCTGAGTTATTAATTTGTTTTTGTAGTTTTTATTACTTTTTTGTCATAGTGGCAACAGAGGTATCTATCTCTGTTGAAAGTAAAGGGAAAATACAGATTACTGTATAGACCAACTAGAAAATGAATAAAATGCAGATTCAACTAATAAAAAGCTTAAGATATGAATTTGATTTCCTACCTTGACCGAGGACAATAACCATTTTTCCAAATGGTTAAAAAAATTACGCTTTTATCTATTAATAGTTAAATGTTAATTAACTAGCGATTATGCATCAAAAGATGAATTTAGAAATTCTGAAAAGGTAGCCTAAATATAATTTTATTTCTTCTTTCCTATTCCCTTTCTTAAAAAATAAACAGAGTAAAAATTATTGTACTTTTTTTTAATAATTGCACTTGCTTGAGCTTTCTATCAATCGTAAAAAAAAACAAAAAAAAACAGTGATTTTTTTAATCGAGATTGTTACCTACTCTAAATTAATCTAATGTAGCGCGAATTTTAGGGAAAAAAAACAAAAACATGAATTGCAATCGGAAAATTAGGCTTTATTTTCAAGATGACCTATTCAAGATCAATATTAAAAAAAAAAAAAAAAATGCTCTTTTGTTTAAGAAAAACTATTTATATTTTTATTTTATTTAATATTTTTGCGAATAATAAATAAAGTCGGCAATTGGGGTACAAGATGTTTGATTAAGTTTTTATTAATCTGTATTCAACTCTCAGACTGAAAAAAAAGATTTAAATCGATGTTTATGAAAAGTTTAGTGAGCAATGCAATGTAGAAAATTAATTTACAATGGAGAAATATCATTTATAATTTCTACTTTCTGAATGCTTATAAATATTTGAAGTACGTTTATTCCCTTTTAAGAGAATATTTACGAATGGTAAATCAAGACAGTTGTTGACTTAAACATTTTTATTGTATTTTTTTTGCCTAATGGTAAATTAGCTTTTATTATGCATAAATTGTTAATTGATTTTAATTTCAAAGATAAGGAAACTTAATTTATGATTTTTGTGTTTTGGATTGTCAATAAAATTTTATAGTATATTAAATTTTCCTTCGTTTACCGTTCGTTTTTCAAATGCAAATAGAGTTTGTTTAAAGTTTAACTAAATTAAAACGGGAGAAACGGGTAAAAAAATTCTGAAAGTCACGTTCACGTGTGTATCAAATTAAAAAAAAATTGCTACACATATAACAGTAAAACGTGTAACAGTCTATCCGCTCACCCTCAAAAAAATATATTAAATTGAAGTTTTTTTCTTGCCTTTTTTTCATTAAAGCACGAACATTAATTTGACCATTTTCAGGAAAATACAGAAAAATCAACAATCTAACGTACAAATCACCTGATAATCCTGTCTAATACAAAACTGCAATTTTCTCAAAGCAGAAGGATGTTCAGTCAAATGACTGCGTGTTACTTTTTTGTATAAAAGTCGATTTTTTTTTTTTTTTTTTTTTTTTTTTTTTTTACAAAACACAAATGAAAGTCACGAATAAAAGCTCAAAGTTCACACGGGTTTTCCTGCAACTTTATGTTCGCATTTATTAAATTTTTACTTATTTTTTGGAAAGTGTACGCTAATTCTAAATGAACATTCAAATAGACTGTTCAGTCTTCTGCAAAATGTTTGAATAATCAAGTCATTCTAGTTTTTTTTTTTTTTTTTTTTTTTTTTTTATTTGAATTTTTGAATTTTATTGTTTGATTCCTACAACAAAAGTTATTTAAAAATTAAAAATAAGATCTTGAATTGCATTGTCATACTAAAAACAATATTGAATTATTATCTATTCCTGAGTAATGTTAAGAACAATTTGATATATCGGAACATAATAATATACCGGAACATAATTTAGGCTTCTCTCACGCACTTTAAAATTTCTTTAGCTTTTCCAAATCCTTTAGTAGAAAAATCTGTTTTCCTTATGTTCTTCAAAAGTATTAACAATTTTACAAAAAGCCTATTAAACATCTATTAATATACACATTAAAAAATATATTGTTCATTCTTTACATTAACTGCTGTTAGAACTAATACAAAATTAATGCAATGATTAAAAAAAATTCTTATATAAAATGTCAGTTCAGTGTTAGCACCTGGACTTGCTCTAACGTTAAAGCTTCATTAAAATTATGTTTTTTGTTATAAGTTTTAAATTTGGACTTGTCACTGGACTACTTGATTTGTGAAACAAATGCATTATTTAAAGTACACAATCAAACATTTATATCATAATATGATTTAAAATTATTCTCTTGTTTAAACTTCCTTATGCATAAGTGAAAGAATGTGTTAATGTTTTACACATAAAAAAAATGTGACATCACAAGTTCTATCTAATAAAAATAACCAATAACAGAAAAATGTATAATGAAATATATGTTTTAGTTTACTCAACTTATAAATTCAAAAACACTTCTATCTACAAATACAAATTATACCCATATAAACAATTTTTCATTAATTATTATTATTACTGAATAAATAAACTTTCTGAAATTCAAAACTTTGAAGAGTGTCAAAAGATTGTAAAATAAATTTAAAAGTTCGAGGTATCATAAAATTTAGATTTTTTGCGTCAAAAAACATTAACTTTTAATAGCATATATCAACCTTTATTATGATTATGAATATTAAACACTATCTCTGATACTTACCGCAAAAGTTTTATTTCTTTTTTGACAATTTTACGCTTCAGTTCTGTTTTGGTGAAAACTTTCTTTCACGCAGCTTAAACTTTCTTAGCTTGTCTGAATCCTTTAGTAGAATAATTTGTTTTCATATTATTCAGCAGTATTAACATTTACAGAAAACTCATATTAAGAAGATGCTGAAAATCATATTCAAGCATGAAGGTAAAAGTTAAAATATCATTTATCTACATTAGCAACTGCTGTAACTAATACTACAGTATTAATAGACGTAAGGGTAGTTGTGATGCCATTTTATGTCTGAAATAGTAAAAACATACTTGACTATATCTAACTATTCTAAGCTACATTGTAATTTAATTTGTCACAGTTAAAACACATTTCGAAGAAGAAAATTTATTTATTATATCTTAATTGCTTAATTTTATGAAATCTGGAACAATGTAGAGTTGTTGATTGGTGTCCTAGTTTCAGAAACACTATACATCCTGTCGATATCTAAGAGACTTGCAGAGGCGTAAGGGAGTCATTGAAAATAATTAAGCTTAACTGCATAAAAATGAACACAGTAATACCTCGATTTATGTCAGCAGTTCGTTTCAAGACTAGCGACGTAAGTCAAGGTACATTTAGATAATGAAAAATGGATAAGTAATAAAAATTTCTCCAAAATCTAATGAACATATTGTATTTAGGGATTATGTTACACATATTTAACATTAGCAAAATAATGAATCTGCAATACAAGAATTTTGAATGAATCAATAGATTTTTAACTTACAACTTATTGTTCTTCTAGCTTCCCTTTTCAAGACTTTGAGAATATGAAAAGATCTTGCAATGAAGTGAGAACAGATTTTTTTTTCTTTTTTTTTTTATCTTAGAAGCACTTTGTAACAGCAAAGAGAGCTTTATAAGCTTTTCTAGTGACTTTTTTATTTGTTTGTAGCTATCACGTGACTGTCGCAGTGAATTTTCACATAATAGAACCAAAAGACTTCAAAAACGTTCAAAGCGCGTCATAATTGGGGAAAAAAATTCCAGGCCAGACGACGTTAATGCGGGGTGACGTAAGTTGGGGTATTACTGTAAATTTAATGAATGAAAGAAAGAAATATAATAAAAAATAATTAACGTAAATTTTAAAGTACAAATTTAACAAAAATAAAAAGAGAAAAATTTCATTAGTTTCTAAGCTGTGGACCCAGGTTCGAGTCCTGGCTCTGGTTAATTTTTCACTCCAGTTGGGTTTATTGTATTAATTGTGTTTAAAGTCTGTCTTAATGCATGCTTACCTTTAATAATACAAAGTGGAATACAGTCATTAATTTATGTTCATTAATAAATTTATTTCCAACAAACTTTTCTAGTTCGATTCAAATTTAAGATAATGGTTAAATAAAACTACAGTTTACGAAGGAATAATAGAAGGTTGGCATGCATGGTTAAAAGTTTTACAGCAGGTACGTACACGTACCAGAAATTGACAAATAATACTTATACCATACTTATATTAATTCTAACGTGAAAAAGTTTTACAAATATATATATATATATATATATATATATATATGTGTGTGTGTGTGTGTTTCTAACAGAAAACACTGATTAATATAATTGGGTGCTTTCGAGCGTTACATAACTAAAAAATAATAATAAAAATAAAATAAAATGCGATTTGTTATTATTTTGTAGTCTGCCATTAATTTAATGAAATTCTGATTCGGATGTAGGTGAGACTAGGGAGGGTTGACCATAAGGTAGGCTTTACCCACCCCCTCGTTTTATATTTAAATGAATTTCAGAGTTTTATCAATTGGTGTCAACCAAAGTTACTGGAATGCTCAAACAACAGTCTTTGTTTCATACAGCTAATCGAAACATGTTTGAAAAAAATCAATTGCGACGCGTTTTCAACTTTACCCGTGTATCCCCGTGGTTACCCGTCTATCTGTATCTCTGTGTGTATCTGCGATGGTTAGGAATATCTGCTTTACATAGGTAGTCTGAAAATTTGGATGAGGCTAGTCTAAAGAATGTCCGAATACACCGTCAGGATTTAGATAAACACTCAAGATATTAACTTAAAAAAAAAAAAAAAAATTCGAGTAAAGAGTCGTGGTGGTCTGGCAGCCACCACTGATGACGTTAACGACGATTTCACAAATACCAGGTTTTTCGAGGTTCCGTAGCAAGAAAGATCCGAAGAGGATTGAAAGTATCTTTTTTTTCGTGTTTTTACAAGCCTGCATCGGCTCAAGTATTTGAAATACGAAAAAAGAAACCATATCAAAATAAATCTAAATACTGTTGCATTTCTAACGGTGTCCTTCGTTCAAAAAATAGTATTATTTATCATTTCAAAAAATTATTTTAGATAGTTTGATTGTTTTTTTTCCAAGCGTATTCCAAATGTGAATTGGCTTACGATTTCAAAATACTAAAAACAAAACACATTTACGTACATTTTACTTTTTAAGGGCGTAAGCTAGGGGTCGGCAAGTAATTTTAAGTGGGGTCCGAATACTTTTTAAAAAATTCGTCGATGTCCAGAGGAAAAACACATGCGGTAATATAAGTACTTATTACTTTTAATACACGTACATATAATATGAAATAGAAAAGTCAAGTATTTATTCTGAAAAATTAGTATATGCACAGGTGTGTGTTCTGAAAAATTTTACATGTACATGATAAAATAGAAATGGCAGGTATTCGCTGGAACTTTAATGCGAAAAATTACACTTGCGGTCTTGAGCTAGTTTTTTACAGTTTGGTTCAAGTGGTGAACAACTAATGCAAAGAATGTCTTCAAGGTGGGCACCGTTAATCTCGAACGATATTTGTTTTGGAGAAAGTTCTTTTACATACATATGTGGAGCCAAACATAGTAGTCAGGTTAATAGCTAGTTTTTTTGTAATTTTCCTACTTTTCTGAGACATGTTTACCCCAAAATTCGTCAAGTGATGCAGTTGTATACATTTGAAAGGAATCTTCTTGGAAGTCTAATATCTCCATTTGAAGTAAAGGTTTTTCAAGACTGAACAACTTCGCAGCCGCATCAGTTCATTACGCAGCTGGAGCAACTTCACAGGGCAATTTAAAGAGTTGAGACAACTTACGTATATCTGCAATGACTTGGACTTAGATATCTCTGCAAAGACTTTGACTTACATATATCTGCAAGGTCTTGAAATTTTGCTTCAAAATCCGTAACAAGAACTGACATAAAACATAGGAACACAAGAATTGTTGGAAAAGGAATAAATTCATTACTTGCAATATCTTTTTTGGCGGTCCAGGTTTCGACCTTCCGCGGTCCGCCAGTTGCCGACCGTGGGTGTAAGCCGTTTAATAAAATATTTATATTAGCACTTTTGTAAGTGCTAACCTCATACAGTTTTCGGGCTTTCCGATTTCTCTCCTATTTTTAAAAATCTACATCCGCTTTGGAATTCAAAGTAGGGAAGAAGAAAAATAACAAACGTATTCACGTATATTTTCCTTTCTAACGACGTAATCCGTGTAAAAAATATTAGTTATAACTTTTTCAAAAAATTATTTTACGACTACGGATTTCATGTTATTATTATTATTATTATTATTATTATTATTATTATTATTATTATTTTATTATTTTTTTTAAATCGGTATCCATTCACCATATCGAATTACGAAAAAAAAAATTACCAAATTGTAAATTTCATATATTTACTTTTAAAACGAATTCTTCTGTTGTAATAAAACTTTAATATTAGCCATTTCAAAAAACATTTTAACTGGAATTCACTTCAAAATTTTTCCCGACTTTCAGTTTATTTTTTATCGGTGACTTTTCAATGTGTTATCGAGTAATGAGACTTTATTACATTAAATATATGATAATTTATTTTATCATTTAAAGTTAAAAAAAATATATACACACATATCAAGTTTTTTAATTTATTTTAAAATATAATAGACTTTTTTACTAGAAAATTATTGTTGCATGCATTGTTTGCATGATTTTTCTTATTTGAATTGCTAAAACCAGCAATAGATTTTTTTAATGAGGACAGATATAATGTGTTCACAAAATCACTTACAATGAAAAGAAATAAAATGTGTATATCCTGAGTTTTTTTTTAAAAAGAAACTCGAAATATCGAGTTTATGGAGAAGAAGTTATATCTAAACTTCTTATGTGAGGAACAAAATAATAGGTCATCATTAATATTAAGTCATTTCTGACTCTATAAGTTTAATGCGTTCAGTAAAAATTTCATGATTTTCTAGCCAACTATTTTTCAGAAATCGTTCGCACAATGACCATAATCGCTGTTTTGAGAAAATTGACTTTAAAGACCAAATTACCTATGATCATATAAAAACACTCAAACAATTTGAGACATAACTTTACTTAAGCGGATTCTTCTATTTTTATTTAATGTTCCTAAAGTATCACAATTAATTATAAGACGCTAAAAAAAAATCTAATTTTAAACTTTTTAAAATATGACTGACCTGTTAAAAGGAATACTGCGTTGCAATTCATCCATTTTTTAATAATTCATTATTTTAAATAGAGTTAATTATAAATTCAAAACTTTCTCTATTTTTCATAAACTATCAAGTTTTTTACCGCCAAATTCCGAAGGGTACTTTCTTGTTCAAATGATATAATACACGTTTTACACATAAAATTATACATGTTTAGAAGATCTTACATACAAATTCAGCTTTTTTATCGCTAATTTTATCTGATAGTTCTCAACAGAGTAAATAATTCAAAAATGTTATATTACAACACTCATTTTACAAACGACATATTAAGCTTAAATTTTTGTAAACTATCCAAAAGTCAAGAAAACATTAACAATCAATTTTACAAGAAACCCGAATTTTATGAACAATAATGAATTATGAAACTTTAACATTAATATTTATCAATGAAAATATGAAAGTTTTTATTTTCCTCTAAACAATAACTTAGTTTTTTAATAATTGAGTAAATTATTTTATCTAGACACCGCTGTTGTAAGAAATCTTCTTCTGTTTCTCATATGGGTTTTGGTACAGATAATGATAATGTAATATTACGCATTATAAGAAATAGTTGAAGGAGATAAGAGTTTAAGCTGCGTGAAAAAAAAATTCAGACAGCGGAACACGATGCATAAAGTTATCAAAGCACAAGAGGGCGAAAAATTGTCTTACTAAATACGTCGTCAGAAGTAGTAATTATTTATGGCCATTAAACATTTACAGAAGGATTCCGCATCTAGGCATATATGTTTTTTATGTTTACATTTAAACTTTAATGCAACATTTAATAACAGTTTTAAAAGAGCTGTTCTTTAACTGATTGCTAGATTTTCTGTTCTGAGATTACATAACGAGGATTTTAGAAATAAATATAAATTCTTCAAAACTTCATTTTCCGTTTATTAAAGGAAATAGTCTTTCGTAACTTTTATTTCTTTATTACAACTCTTAAAATCAGTCTTAAAGGAGCATTACGAATGTAAAATTGGTAATATACTTCTGTTAACCAAATGAATAATAAAGTATTAGGAGCTGGATAAAATATTTTTTTTTAAATGTCCTTCTGATTTAAACACAAATTATAAACAACCCTTGACGAATTTCTTGAAATCAAACACATGTCATTACTATAGTAACTAAATAATAATAATAATAAAAAAATACTACAAAGTAGAAAAAATGACTGCGCCTAATAATTTATTTTTTAGCACTTTTTTTTTATTTAGAATATAAATAGAAAGTCAAGAAATAAAAATATCAGAAATTGTGTCACATGATACTGAGGGAAACACTCCTTAACTATACCATATGTAGGGAAGTAACGCAACGCGGTTTATTTTCCATTCATGCGCAAAACGACGTCCTACCAATATGGGAGTAGAATGAAGTCTCACTTCTGATCTACGGTAGTCGTGCATATGAAATGTAAGCACTGTGTGTGAATGTGTCATTATCTACTACTGAGACTAAAAAAATGATGTTATTCATGCCCCAACACAGTGTTGACAGTGGGTTGCTTTAAAAAAAAAATAGATTTCTTGATTGACACCACTTTTGTTTTAAATAGATAAATTCGACTTATTTAATGTCATATTAATTAAGGCGAAAATAAGGGAAATTTTACCATTTAAAAAAATGGTGCCAATCAAGAAATCTAAATTTAAAAAAAAAGCAGCCCAATGGCAACACTGCACCAGCAGCAGAAGTAAAATGCAGATTATATTGGTTCCCTGTGAAGTCGAAGAGCCACGAGTAAGGTGAGCTACACACACGCGCAAATAAGAACCAATAAGACTCGGTTAATCTTTAGATAGCAATAGTGGGAAAACTAACCTATGGTTGTAAATTATTATCCCAAAGAACCTTAAAAAGTAAAAGAAATAATAACCTCGTTTAAATTTTTCATATTCCCTAATTCCTGAAAGGTGTATGTATGTTGCATGTGATTAAACTGCTTTAATTGCAAACTCTCATTTCCATAAATAATCGATACTTGAGAAAATGTCATTTCCATTTTCCATTTAAGACATATTCCGAATAACTTAAAGATATTTAATGACATTACTTCACATTATTCTCATAAAGTAGAATATTTTACAATTAGACAAGAAGGGTTCTTGAATTATACTTTCAGATTAAATGTCACTTGAGTATTCAGCTTTAATTATTCTTAAATATTTGAAAACGCTGAAAAGGCTTTGAAGTGTATAATTAAAGGCACTTAATTCCTTTTACGGAAGATTTCCACATTCTTTTCTAAAATGATCATGCTTATTTATATCAAACAGTACGCAATTATATTTTTTATCAGTATAGAAAAGTTGAATAACATTTTTTTACGTAATAGTTAAGTGTGCAGAGTTATATATTGTTTTTAATAGGTAGAAAAATATTGATAAAATTACCATGAAGCGCCCCAATTATGGGAAGAAAAAATGATTTGAAATTTGCTGGTTTGTGTTTTAAGATAATAGAGTAGACTCTCTTTTTCACGAACACTTGCGATTTTGCGAACTATAGAGTGGTCCCGAATACGCTCCCATAGAATCAATGTAATTTTTCGCTCCCATTTACGAATTACAGATTATGAAAATCTCTTTTTTGCGAACTCAGTTTTCGTACTTCTGATTTTTTTTTTTTTAAGTATCAGAATGAAGTGCCAACGTCAGTTAAACTCTATACAGGTACAATGAGACATTAGGTACAGTCCAAGAATGTGTTGATTTTCCTCAATCTCTTTTGTAGGGAGGGGGCATAGCAACAATTTCAACTAGTGGTTGTCAGGACTAAGGCACTTTTTTGAAGGAAACAATAACTGTGAAAGGTAAAAGTAGTAAAGGTTTCCATAGATAAAATAGAAACATATATTTTTAAAAATGTGATTTTTTTAAAAAAGATGATTATTTCCATTCCTAATTTTTTATCTATGTTTTCATCTATGTATTTTCATCTACTCAGTACTAATACAGTCTGCTTTTTCATGTGTAATATTTTCAAAGCATGGTAACGTATGTTTCTGTGTACTATATTTTTTTTGTGCATAAATAATTTTTTGTGCATTTGCTTTTATTTCTTGTATATTTAAAAATACATGTATACCTTTATTAAATAATAAATAATCTTGAAATACTGCTTCATCCATGAAGAAAGGGTAGTTTGATAAAAATAGACATAAATAATGTACGTATTCATATCATTTTTGGTGTTTTTCTATTTTACAAACTTTCTATTTTACGAACTATTTGGGTGTTCCCTACGAGTTCGTAAAAACGAGCGTCGACTGTAGTAGAATTCTCTTGAGACCTTTTGACTTTCCTTTGGTGACAAAACGGTTTTTTATAGCCATCATATCATGTTGATGCATGCGGTTTAAGCATGTGATATCAGAAACCCCACGGATCGAAAAAGTTTTTTAAAAAAGTGAACAAAATCTGATAGTATTTGTCTCCCCTGAATATAGGAGTACTGTCTGTAATATCACTCCCCTGTTTACAATTTTATATATTTTTGGTATTTTTCTATTTAACTCATAACTTTCGAGCGATTTTCGTAGGTGCGTTATTGACACTTCATATCACACACAATCAGCTCAATAGCTCAAATAATAAAGCAATACAAAAATATAAAACCACAAAAGATACATTTAGGACGTTTCTAAAAAAGTTCTCCTAATATCGCAACATGTGTATTCCTGATATCGCACAAGGTGATATTTGGAATACTTTTTTGTAGTAGTCATGAAAGTGGAATATGGAAGGCAAATAATTTTAAAGGACATTTTGTATTGTTATTATATTTAATAACGAACTCATTTTTGCCAGATTATGATATTTTACAAATAAGTCAAGCTATAAATTGCCAATTCTATATATGAATTAGAAACTAGCCATTTAAACAGAAATCACAAATGTAGATTTTGTAACCAGTAGCTACACATATTGTTCATGACACCAAATGTGACATTTGATACAAATGACCCCATTTTTCTCCACGTCTGTCAGTTGAGTAAAGTTTGTTACAGAAAGGACATTCACAATCATTTTCACTGTCTTCGCCGTCAGTAGTCACTTTTAACGGTTGATCTGTATCTTCGTCTGATTCTGAGGATGTCTCCAATAATAGCGGATGTTTCATCTTTTTTTTTTCTTCTTTCCAATAGCTTCTTTTTTAGGTAGGATTTTGTTTTTGTTTATTTATTTTTTATTTGCATTTTTTTGGGGTAAAAATATTTTTTTCAACCTTAGTCTTCTTCTTTTTAACAGGATCTTCACCAAGTTTTACTTTATATGGGGTACTTGTCATAATCGTTGTTGAGCAACTTCGTTGTCATAATTGTTGTTGAGAGCGTTTTCCTCATTCAGATGTGACAAAAGGCTTATATCCATCGGAAAATCTTTACTACTATTTGGTGATTGCGATGAGGATACACAGCTGCACTATTTTCGATTAAACTTGTCACTTTTGTTTACAGGTTGTTCCAGACCACTAGATACAGGCTGAGGCTCAGGTTGTGCCTGTCTCATTTGACTTATTTCAGCTGTACGACTTGTCAATTATGGACAGACAAAGACCTCTAGATATTTAAGTTGGTCTGAAGTCTCAGCAGCTTCAAACAATGCAAATTCATGGTCTTAGAATATGTTTTTATTCAAAGGGATAATACATTCTTTAAAAAAATTATAGAAGTTCCTTCATAAAAATAAAAGTTGACATTTAGACCCTTAAATAAAATAGTTTGCGAAATATCGCGTAGTGCGATATTACGACTACAGTAGGGGTAAGATATTAGGAAGAATGAATCATTGCAATACAGCCGGGTCTACCGGTCAAACTAAGAATATAAAGAGACTTACAGCTATATCTATTTAAGCTACATGATTAGGTGGTTCTATTTATGTTACAATAATTAAGAACAGCGCTTTCTTTGAAAATGTTTTTCACTGTATGATGAAGCTTACAAAAACTTTTGACTTCCACAAAACTTTAGAAAAACAACAGTGACTAAACACAACTGCGCATTTAACCAAGGCGCTCATACGACTGGCGCCTTGCCTCTAGACACTAGTTAAGCCAGTTTGAACCAAGTGGCAGCACCTACTTGACGATATCATGAGGGTTGCGATATTAGTCAATGGTGCGATATTAGGAACATTTCCCCTACATAAAAAGTGCAAACTAAATTTAGCATAAAAAGTGCATAAACTGTATTATATACAAAAAGTACACTGATTGAATTGTATTCAAAAAGAACAAAAAAAGTAAAAATAGATGGCACAAGACGCCATCTATTGAGCATTTGTAGTTGTTGATACGAGAGAATTACGTTGTCTATTTTTCCTTCAAGTTGGGGTCGAACTCACTATATCGGGTTTGGGAATACAACATGTTATCCGCCTTGCAACTGGGACCGTGCTTGTATATGATTTTAAATGTAGGTAACGGACAGTGAAAGTGATTCCGCTGTTGATTTTGTCAATATTCTTCACTAATATGTAAATAAATGTGGCACAGGTAAACCAGATGCCGAATCAAAAAAAATATTTGACGAGTTTTTATTTAATTATTTTATGGTTTCTATGTGGAAATTATTTAATATCATTTCTTTAAATGCCCCACCAGTGGCCGAGAGGTTCTGCTCTCGAAGCTGGTAGACGGGAGGTGCAGGGTTCGATCCCAGTCGCGCCCGTCCGCCTAATCGTTTGTAGTTTTCGTGGTTTTCTTCGAACCTTGGTTCTTCAAGCATTAATACGGGTTAGGTTCCCTTAGAAAGACCTCCACGGAAGGCACTCCCCCCCCTTTAGGGCGTATATCACACGTGCTGATAATTGGCCGACATAAATACAACCAACCAACCATTTCTTTAAAAAATTCTTGTTCAAATCTATTAATCCTAGGTCAAATTAACCAACATATATGGAATATTAGTTGGAGATTTGTACCAGTGTAAGACATAGAGCGGGTCCATAAAAGCATAAAACTCTTTTATATGCAGCAAAAAGAAACCCTACATACACTCCAAAAAAAAAATGTGATACAAACCAATTTTTCCATTGAGTGTATTTAGTTAAAAAATGAATTAATTTAGTCAAGTGATACTATTTAAATATTAGCTGCTTGGAAAGAAAAATCTTTGGATTTTATTTAGGAATTACGTTTCTCATCGTTCCTGCACATAAAGCTTGCCGATAAAGAAAGAAAAGTATTTTATATATAGATAATTTTATATATAGCAAAACGAAACCTACCTACACACTCATAAAAAACCGTAAAACAAACCAACTTTTCTGTTGATTGTAATTTATTAAAAAAGGAAAAAATGAAGCTTGGTTTGTTCATTCTTCGCTAAAATACAGAAAATTCAAAGAAAATGAATTACGAAATGAAAATAAAATTTTAATATATTTAAATAATCTTTTTTATTTATTTTGATGAAAATCGTATTAAAAAATATAAAACATTTTGGCCAGATTTTGGTTAAAATATCAAAATAAGTTAATTTCTTTTCATCCAGTTCAAATGGAAAGAAATGACTAAATATAACTGCGTTAGACTGATTACACAAAATCTTCTTGTCTAAAACTTTTAAATTAACTTTTCATCGATGAAAATACGATGGATTATTTTTTTTCGTGGAAATAACTAATAACACAGATGAATGAATTTGCGGTGGATGATACTAGCTTATAAAGAAAATTTTATCCATCTCTCACGTGGGTTTTCCGAAACATATAATCCCAGTGATAAATGTAAAAATACACAATCATTTATATAAGAAGTTGTTCAAGCGTATAAAATCTAAGCTGCGTGAAGAAACTTTTCTTAAGAACGGGGCGCGGATCATAAAGTTATCAAAGCACAAGAGGGAGAAATTTGTTTTGTCAAAGTCATTATGGGGAGTAGTTTATATTTATGACCATAAGTGAGGACTTCTTAACATTTAGAGAAGGATTCGCATTTAGTCATATCTGCTTTATGTATTAATTTAAACATTTTCGCTACATTTATTAATGCTTTTAAATTATCGCTTCAAATGTCGGTGAGATCATTCTGCTTTACCAGTTTATTTTTGAAATAAAAATAGATTCTTTCAAAATTTCCTTCATTATTTATTAAAGTATATATTACTTTTGCACATCTATTTCAAATCTTATGTCATTAACTAAGTCGGCGATAACTATTAAAAAACAGTGATGCTAAAAAATAAAAAATGTATTCGCCTTATAAGGCACTTATACATGATGCTCACTCCTACCGGAGGATTGAGGGTTGATATTTGACGGCCGATTATCTACTCGAGGGATATAGGCCCGAGGGCAGAGTGCCCTCCGTGGGATTTTCTAAGGGAACTTAACCCATATTTATGCCAGGAAATCTAAGGTTCGAAGAAAACCTCGAAAACACCAAACGATTAGGCCGACGGCCGTGATTGGGTTCGAAGCCATCACCTCCCGTCTACCAGCTTTAAGAGCATAACCTCTCGGCCACTGGTGAGGTCTTACGGGAGGGGATTGAAATGGCCAAGAGATAACATTTTACGAGACTAAGTGTTCGGAAATTATGTTCCTACAGAGTCTATAAAAAGAAAAGAATATCTGTAATGAATGTTTTTTTGAGTCTAGTTTATTAATCGGTTTACAGTCATACAATTAATCTTTATTTATAAAATAATCGGACATTAAAAGCCTACACTGCTAAAGCGAACACCTAGATGAACTAACAATAAACCAAGAGAAGCGTTCTTTTTAAATTTATAATTTGCGTTTTATTTTATTTATTTTATTTTTTTGCAATGGACAAAAGGGGTCGATACCTGATATGCTAAGTTCATGATTTTGGTTATAGCGCTTTTTCTGAAGAAATTTTAGTTTGGAACCTGGTTATGACTATGATAGTATCACCAGAAGAAAATTAACCGAAACCAAAATTTTAAAAAAATTACAAAAGCACCCATTTAGACGTGGACATCAGATATGCCACGAAATTAAAAGCAAGGTACAAACATAGTAATAAATTAAATAATTTTATAAATCTTCGTATATTACAAGATCAAGAATCCAAACTAAATCTAAAAAGAATTATTTTCATTAAAGCCTTTACTTTTTAATTTTGACTTTTAATGTTGTAGAATTTTTTCTATCCGACACTAACGGTAAAATGATAATATATCATTTGACGTTCTCAAGTACGAATATTATTTGTTGTACGTTTTTGATATGAGTTTTGTGAAAGCGTTATTACTGTTGAATATTTTAAATAAAACAGGTTATTCTAATAATGCATTCAGACAAGTTAAGAAACTTTTAAGCTGCGTGAAATAAATTTTCTCCGGAACAGAGCTGATGCGTGAAATTGTTGAAGTACAAGAAGCGAAATTTTGCGGTAATTGTTGTAAGTTGTGTTTAATATTCATGATCATAATAATGGAAAAATACACTATCAAAAGTTAAAGTGTTAACTTTTAAAAGCATATTGTGGTTAAAGATATAGAACGCTTATTTTTCTTTACAGAGATTTGTTTTTCTTGTGTGTAAGACTTTTAAAGTGATGAAAGAGATACAAATTTATGAAAAGAAAAGATAGTTCCTTAAAACTTTTATTAGTTGTTTAGAGGGTAATTTAATTAAAGAAATATTCAAGATCGTTGTACTGATAAAACTGTTTTGATATTTATTTGAAATAATGTAATATTTTTATGAAACTAGTAAAATTTTTAAAAAAGTATACTAGTAAACAAAATCATCTTATGTAGTAGACAGGGTGGCAACTGCATAACAACCACACCATAGAGTTTACTGCTGAAATTCCATGATTAGAATTTTTAATATTGAAAAGTAAAAAAAAATCTTAAAATCTGTGCTATCCTTATAAAAATTGTTCTTTTATAAAGATTTATTTTCTCTTTTTCTGTTAGAATATACAGATTATTAACTGTAATTTTTCTTTATATTGTTAATTGTTTTTTCAAATAATATTTTGAGGCTACAGTTAATCCATTGTTCAGTGATCGCATGAATCTGAGTACTGTCTTCAACGTACTACCTCCCCAAGCTGTAAATCAAAGTTAGTCTTTTTTAAATATTTACTAGGATACAAAGTATAATGATTTTATCTTTGTTGGATACCAACTGGCCATACTGGCGTTACCCACTCCTGTGATTGTAACAGTAAATATGCAAAAAATAAGTGCTGAATGATTTTATATTTTTAAACGAAAATAAATCTAACAAATCAGGGGTTTATGGGCCCTACTGACGAAGGCAGCAGGCTCTATGGTTAGAGTGAGCAGGCGTGTCGGCTATGGCCCTTAAGTGACCCACGTTACAGTAATATTTAATTTATGAACGTAAGATGTAAAACACATTCAGTTCGCACCAATATTTTCCTTAGAAAACTAAATAATAGAAAAGCATCGCCTTTCAGTAACACGGTCGAGACCTATGATAAATTTTAGTTCTGTCAATTACAATTAATACACTTTCAGTCGTGGCAAATGCTTCCTTTAGAAAACAAAAATAATAGCCTCAATTATAATCGCTCCATAGTGGCGAAGTTTAGAACTTATTTTTTAAAAAAGTTAATTGAACTAGGTATTCAACTGTATAAAGCATTTGAAATAGTCCGATCATAAGCCAAGACCTAAAGGAAATCATAATATAAGAAAACAGTGTCATGAGTGGTGTAACGTCTACTCCGCCACGCCATCTATATCCCCCTACATTTGTGTCGGACTTCGGCCTGTATGGGGACCACGTAATTGTGAAAAACGATTTCATTTCTTTCATTTAGATGTATTTACACTTGGGATTCTCATGAATAATTTGTGTAGAAAAACTAAATAATAGATAAAAAAAACCCTGTCTGGTGTCCTTATCTAGGACTATGTTAAACAATAGAGAATTGAATTATTTATCCATCTATATAAAGCACTTTAAAATCATCCAATTCGGAGCCAATATTATGCAGCGTCCTTGCATGGCTATCAGACTGTAAAAACCTTTAAATAATGCTGCCAGAATACAAAATGATAAGTATTACATCATCACATTCAGACACGAAATTTTAAAAGGCCCCTTCTACAAATGCTTTGTGCATACACACAATATATTTACATTCCATTTTAGAATAACTTACCCCATTATGTATCTCGTGCTGGTCCTATTAACCTTCTCAGCACTGTAAACTGCTATTTTCGTTGACTAACTTGCAGGTTTCACAGCAATAGAAGGATTATTTAATTTAATATTATTCTACATATATAATGCGGTTTTAAAATACAAATTTATGATTAATATTGTCAATATTCATATACATAATTAAGTTTTTATATAATGTTGGAAAAAGCATGTTTTTAAGCATTTTTGAAACATTACAATTTTGATATTTTGCTCGGCGGTCAGGGGGTTAGGCTAACTTTTTTATCAATTATTAGCCGAAATAGACATTGTGACCAAATAGAAATATTATACATTTTAATAAAATTATATTTACTAATTCATTATATTTTACTACAAATAAATGTATTTTGCTCTAAATTTCCTTTTTTTTACTGACAATTCCAAAAGTTGTTATTTCACTCCCTACTTAAAAATAACTGCCACATTGCTGGATCATGGCTGTTCCTATTAGATTTTCCCTTTATAAATTACTACCTCTCAACAATGAAACATTTTATTTAAATTTCGACTTAAAATATTGATTATTTCTTAAAATTTTTTAGACTGTTTTTCAAAATTTAGCTCAAATCGTTTGTTCTAAAAAAGCCTTCTTAATCGATAACAAATTCTGGAAAGTCACCGAGTAAAAATAATCCTTGTGTGTATTAGGCCCACCTTTTGACTAACCTCATCGGAATTTTCAAACTTCCGACTTTTGGTAGATCTCCCTAACAATCGCAGACACACAAACACAGTGACAGACACACGGGTAAACTGTTATCAATAGAGATGTAGTTTATAGTAATTCCTTCTAAAATATAATTTATGACTTGTAAATTTTTAAATCCACGAATTTTTAAAATCCTTAATTTTTTAAGCGTCCAGGACAGGATTTGAACCGGCGACATTTTGGCTTAAGCTGCTAATACTGTGCAGAGTTAGCTCTCTTGGTCAAATATAGCTAACACAATTCACTCATTTTTATTATAAGAGCATCTACTCGGTTATCCGAAACAGCTCAACAGAATAAATCACTGGTAATGGAATTGCATGTAAACGCTTAATACGTAATTAACATTTGATTAATTTAACATTATTATTCTAATTGGTAAATAAATCATGTGTGTTGTAATAATAAATTCTAATTTGTTTAATTCTATGGGAGAAAACCTTTCTGCAATAAAGCTATAGAGATTATCAAAAGTTCAGACATGAAAACTTGACGTAAGTACAGTTTTATTTAGGAATTTTGAATTCTGCTTATTACAATTTTCGAAATAGTTTTCGCAACATTAATGGTAAATATTAATACAATATTTGAGCTCGTACACGATAGTATTTCAGCATTGCCTTAATATGAGTTTTACGAAAGTGTTAAATACTATATATGAATAATAAGAAAGCAAAATCTCGGTAAAGTTCAAGCGGCGTGAAGAAAATTTTCCTTCTGCAGTTAGAACTGATGCGTAAAATTATCAAAGTTCCAGAAATTAACCTTTTGTGGTAAATGTCTTAACGTTATGTTTATTTTTCATGACCATGATAATAGAAAATGCCCTTTTAAAAATTACAAAGTTAATTTTTAATAGCATATGAGAAATAAAGTTATGTTTAAATGCATTTTATTATTTTTTTTACAAAGAAAATTGTTTTTTTCTGAAAAATGTTTTTATGTGTAGAACCAAGTACTCAAAAAGACATCTTTTTGTTAGTTATACGTAAAATACTTTAAATAAAAAAGGTTAAAATTATTATTTTGAAGGCCATTTTCCATATCTGCATGAAGAAGTGCTTTATTTCTATAAAAAAAAAATCCAAATCTCAGAATAATAACACATAGAATTAACTTATATCGGTTTCTATCTTATGGTTTTCATAAATTTAAATCATTAAAATTAGTGGCTGCCCAGTAATAAGAACATTAAAATATATTAACTATAGATTATATTGGCCATTTTTTAAGTATCTAATGCTACACAGAATTAGAGAATAAAGCAACTTTACCGCTGGCTCCAGCGGACAATTGAGGTGTATTTACATTTTGATTTTAGCCTATTTAATCTATTTACGACTATAGCCTAGGCGTTGGCGTCAAATCATAAGACCCAGCCTGTCAGCGGCTTGTACAAGAATCAATGAATCACGTTGAATGATTGTATCTTATGGCTTTACACCTGTTTAGCATAGAATGATAAAGCCATAACATAAATGTCCTTTTTTTGCTCTCATCTTTTACTTGACCGTTACTTGACAGGATGTGTTCATTATCTGATTACGATTATTTAACGCAACGCAAGGACATTCTTTGAATAGTTTCGTTTGATGGATTATGGGGAATAGCAACTGATTTAAATGTTTGGACCAGAAGTCTATGAATTAGATGTCGCGTTTGAAACAACTGTGGATGTCGTGAAAACTGTGACACGTTACCTTTATTTATCTGTTTTATCCTCTCTACAATCAGCCAACCTGAAATAGTCCAGGGTTATCTTATGGCTGTACAGTAAGATTCAAAGAACTGCATATCATATTCCGAATATTCATTCCGACAGGGTCCCGGGTCATCCCTCTCCATGGAGGAAAGAAATCGATCTACGATGGAATTGCAGTAAGGTGGCTGGGAGTGACGTCAAAGTAAACCTAAAATCAGCTACAGTCGGCCCAAACACAAGCATGTTCTTTCATAAAAAAAGAAAAAAAATAGTAATACAGTTTTTAATTCATAATATAATGTAATGCTGCTTTAGAATGCTTAAAAATAAGCAGATCACTTTCATTTAGAGAAAAATATGCACGGGAAATGTCAAAGAATTCGGTTCCTGTTCCATGTGCTTGTTTTGTTTGGGCCGAGTGAGAGCATTTAAATTTGAGCGATAACGCGCACCATATTGCAAACCGTTTCTGCGGCATACTGCATCTCCATCCATTTCTTTCCTCCATGATCCTCCTCAATCAGAAACTTGTCTCGGCAAGAGCTTGACAGATTCTGACACATACCTGGACAGGATATCTCCGGAATACATAATTCGGGCACACAAACAAACTATAAATATGTAGAGTGAACAGGTTTACCGCTAAAGAATTTTTTTACTCTCCCATGGTGACATTCCAGAATCATGCAAGCGTGGAGACAAACATTATGGGCTCTAAATAGACACGAAGACATCCTTATCACTCAATTACTATGCAAAATGCTGAAACATATCTGGACTGGATATTTCCGGAATACATAACTCGGGCACACAAACAGACTATAAAGATCTAGAGTGAACACGATAACCGCTAACGAATTTTTTTACTCTCCATGGTGACATCCCTGAATCATGCAAACGTGGAGGCAAACATTATGGGCTCTAAATAGACACGAAGACATACTTATCACTCAATTACTAAGCAAAATGCTGAAACATATCTAGATTGGATATTTCCGGAATACATAACTCGGGCACACAAACAGACTATAAATATCTAGAGTGAACACGATAACCGCTAACGAATTTTTTTACTCTCCATGGTGACATCCCTGAATCATGCAAACGTGGAGGCAAACATTATGGGCTCTAAATAGACACGAAGACATCCTTATCACTCAATTACTATGCAAAATGCTGAAACATATCTGGACTGGATATCTCCGGAATACATAACTCGGGCACACAAACATACTATAATGATCTAGAGTGAACAGGCTTACCGCTAACGATTTTTTTACTCTCCATGGTGACATCCCAGAATCATGCAAACGTAAAGGTAAATATTATGGGCTCTAAATAAACACGAAGACACCCTTATCACTCGATTACTATTCAAAATGCTGATCACTTCTGAGGTCCCAACTTATTTCAAATTGGTCGATGATGTTAGATGGCGAACCTGCTGTGTTTCTGACTCATATATTGTCATATATCATTCTTTTCCATATATTATGCTCGTGCACGAAGTATCAGTCTCAATATAGTTTTCACTGGAATGACACTGTTTTAAACAGTGATTATTTTTTAATCGTACGTCCACCTAAAGGTACCTGCACAGCATTGATCGCTTTTAGCTGTTTCTCATACCGTATTTGCGTGCGTTCTTCTGGATCATTCAAGACGACAGCGAAACCGCTACAGATCTCAATACTATCTCTGTGAATTGGAGAGAGCAAACTTACTAAAAAACTGCATCTTGCAGGCAAGCTACATTTGCAGAGCTTTGGCGTAAGTATGCGAATTTTTTTCGTTATTAGTATTGTTTTTTAGTTAAAAGGATTTCTTTAAGTTACATATATGCAGGTTAGTAATTTTTAACTCTTCTTACATCACCACTATTATATAGATATAAACGATAGATATGTAGATATATAGAGTGATTTTTATATTGTAGTGTATCATTTTTGGATAATGGATTTATCATATGAATCCTCAATCGCTATAGTTCTTGAAAAACAATTTAAATCGCAGTTTGTACAATTAATTACGCTACAAGCAATCATATTTTAGATAGATGTACGAAGATTTTAATAATTTTAATTGTAATTTTCTCGAAAACACATTTTGAAATTTGTGGAAGTCACCATGCCTGCAGTATAATGCTGTCGAAATTATATTAGGCTCATATTCAGTAGAAAAAGCACCGAAAACTGGCGATAACTCCCATTTAAAATGATAACACTTTGTAAAATCACCATAAAATCAAAACAATGCATAGGACGCGTTTCGAGCTTGAAAAACTAACAACTTGTCATCAGCTAATGCATACACGTGTCCATAAGGGGACAAGGTCACAGATGAACAGAAAGGGAAAAGAGGAGATATTACAAAGAGTGAGACAGATGAAGCGATTTTTTTCAGCTAGCAGTAAGGTAAAAAACAATCACAGAGGGTCTCATGCAGAATTGGAAAGTGTTGCCAAAATGATAGAAAACATTTACAATAGAGAAAAGGAAATAAACAAAATTAAAATAAATAAAGAAGCAAATATATGAAATAAATAATAATAATAATAATAAAATACAGGTAAAAATAATTATAAAAGAAAAAGAGAGAAACAAATGAAAGTTTTTTTTTAAATAGCCATAAAAACGAAAAGATACAAGAAAAAAGAGAAAGAATTACAAAAATAGTTTCCAAGCTGAAGAGAGAAAAGGAGATGATGAAAGTTCATTAACAGGTTTATCAGAATTTTTGAAAAAATATAAGTTTTGTGAAAATCCAGGTGATTGGGAGAGACATGAGGAGAAATGATTCTGGCCATGGAGAAATAAACACAGTGACTGGAAGTCCAACAGTGAGAGGCAGCAGAAGATTTAGTGATTAAAATAAACGCCCCACTGGTTTTCAGTAGGATTAGGATCTTTGAGAGAAGATAATTTAATTTTATTGATAAGTTTGAAGATAACTTTGAAATTTAAACGAGAAAGGATTTTAAAACTATTCAAACAGAGAGGAAAGTAAAATTTTCTGATTCGAAACCTGGTTTACCTGAGTCAAAATAATCTACATATTATGGTAGAACTTTGGCAGAATCAACATCACCATCCATTACCTGCATTTAAAATCATATATAAGGCCGGCCCTAGTTGCAAGACGGATAACAAGTTGGATTTCCAAGCACAAAATAGTGAGTTATATGCCACCTTGAAGGAAAAAGTAAACAACATAATTTTCCCGTACCAACAAGTAGAAATGCTCCGTAGATGCCGCCACCGACACTTTTTTTTTGCATTTTGAACACAATTCAATCAGTATACTTTTGTGTATAATACAGTTTGTGCATTTTTATGCATAATGCAGTTTGCTCTTTTTATGCATAATCAGAGGTGCTAAATACGCTCAGATGTTGTCCATTTTTTATGTACAATTTTTTTGAAAACTTTTTCTAGCTAGGTGAGTTCTGATATCACTTGCATAAACTCCATGCATCAACATGATACAATAGATATAAAAACCCTTTTGTCAACAAATAAAAGTCAAATGGAGTAATGCGGATTCACTATTATCATATACCACGAAACAGCACACATTAAAACATTTTGTTTTTGCTTGATTCGGGCGCTTTTTCATAAATTTCACACGATTTTCATCTGATAGAAAACTATAAACAACTCTGTCACTCAAAAATTATCTAAATATCTAAATACTCAACTTTTATATAATGATAAAAATTCTTATTACATATTACGTTTTGACATAAATAATCATGGTCATTATAGAAAGATTTATTTGTTGAAAATAAAGATTAACTCTTCCGTAAAAGGAACCGAGTGCCTTTAATTTTACATTTCAAAGCATTTTCAGCGTTTTCAAATATTTGAGAAAGAATAAAGCTAAGTAGTCAAATGACATTTAATCTGAAAGTATAATTCAAGAATCTTTCTTGTCTAATTGTTAAATATTCTACTTTATATTTATTCTTCTGAGAATATTGTGAAATAATGTCATTAAATGTCTTTAAGTTATTCGGAATATTTCTTAAATTGAAAGGGGAAATGGCATTTTCTCAAGTATCGATTATTTATGAAATTGAGTGTTTGCAATTAAAGCAGTTTAATCTTAAGCAATTTATATAGACTTTTGGGGAATTAGGGAATATGAAAATTTTAAGCGAGGATATTATTTCTTTAACCTTTTTAGGTTCTTTGAGATAATAATTTACAAACATCGGTTAGTTTTCCCATTATTCTTATCTAAAGATTCAACGTGTCTGATTGGCTCTTATGTGCGCATTTGTGTATCAACTTTCACGCGGCTCTTCGACTCCACAGGGATAGTGGCTAATATATATATATATATATATATATTACGATATCGTACGTGGCACAGATTATTTGATAATTGTTTAATGGCAACGTTCGAATGAATTGCATCTCATTGGTTATTGAGTAAAAGTACTTTGACAGGATTTAATCCTTGGTAAATCGAGTTTATTCTCGTTTCGCTCTTTCGCTGCAATTATGGAGCTTCAAAACATCATTGGAAATGCCCATAAAAAATCTCGGCGAATTCTTGAAAGTGAAGATGAATCCGAATTAAAAATCGAAAATCGAAATAGATTGGATCGAGAACGCCGCCAAACACAGCTCATAAGCGATCGCCAAAATAAGTTTAATAAACGTTTTATAAAATGCATCACATTAACATTTCACAAATCTTAATTTGCCATATATCAAGTCTCGATCTTACAGCGATATGCCATTTAGGTTCAACAGTAAGAACTTCCCTCTTATTTATTTTTTTACAACATTTTAGTATAACATTATTCATTCTTTTTTTAAGAAGCCCACTCCACTGTTATACTTTTCGGTACTACTTGATTATGCCGTCGACCAAAATACTGTCGCCAAATTATAAGATTAAATGCTAATAATGACTGATCGTAAATGTCACATTCACTTGACATTAAACACATAACACGTATTTGTTACGTCATGAAGTGATTTTTTTATTTGTATTTTTATTAATGTTATAATAATTTATTTGTTCTTTCGTTATTTAAAGTAAAAATTACGTCAATATGTATAATTTAGCGAGTAGTTTGGCGATTTACATAATTTGGCGAAATTGATCGAAATTAATAAAGTAGTACCTATTTTTCAATGGCAGACTTCCCGGGCAACGCCGACCCGGTCAGCTAGTTGTCTTGATTTGATATCTGCTGTTCGGGCATGAAAAACATCATTGTTTCTGTCTCGGGAGAAGATCCCTAAAAATCTACGCGGAGTGGCTACAATTCGTGTACATGACTACCATAGATCAGAAGTGAGTCTTCCTTCTACTCTCGTATTGACAATCCGTAATTTTGCAAATGATAAAAAAAGCAAGTTGGAAATTGCTCGTCAAACGTGGCAAATGAGGTGCGTTCGTACTATACGGGGCGGCTATACTGTGCGTTATAACTAGTTTTATAAACTTTTTTGACCGAATATTGTAATGAATGTATATTTTAGTGCTCTATATAAGTGCATATCCATTTCATTCTGTTCGAAAAGCTGTAACATCATTAAAATGCAACTAAAATATTTTTGTTACCCCATTGGCCGTCATGTAACAGAAAACTCCTGACTGTCCCTGTAATTAAACTATACATCTGATTTTCATAAAATTTGAAATGACTCGACAAATGTTTGCAACAATTATATATTTAAATTTTCAGATCATTAAGAAGGCTGTAACATCATTAAAATGCACTTGCAATAATTTATTCCGATTGGCCGTAACGTAACGAAAAACTTTTGACTGTCCATGTAATTAAACTATACATCCGATTTTCATAAAATTTGAAAAGACTCGACAAAATTCTGCAACAATTATGTATTTAAAATTTCAGACCATTCGGTTGGGTAGTTTTTGCTGTGTTATATGCGGACGGACAGACAGACAGACGAACAGACAGACGGACAGACAAACGGACTGAATGATGACTATAGGTGCTACGTATTTATATAATTACGAACGCACCTAAAAAAATTATTTCTTTTTAAACGCGTGCGTTAATTTGTGTTTTACCTCTCTATTATGGGGCAAAATTTCTGATATTTTTATTTCTTGATGTTCTAATTTTATTTTAAACAAAAGGATTATTAAAAAATAAATTATTACAATAATCTTGTTTTCTACTTCATAATGTTTAAAATGTGTAGTCATTAGTAAGGCCATGCTTGATTTCAAGAAATAAATCAAGTGGTGTGTCTTACTTAGTATTTAAATCAGAAGGTAATTTTTTTTATATATTTACGAGCCACTAATACTTTGTTATTCGTTTGGCTAACTGAAGTGTATCACTCATATCATATTCATAATATTCCTTTAACACTGATTTTAAGAATTGCAATAAAGGAATGAAAGTAATGACCCTTTTAATAAACGGAAAATGAAGTTTTTGAAGAGTTTATATTTATATCCAAAATCTTCAATATGTAATCTCACAAAACAGAAAATCTAGCAATCATGTGAAGAACAGCTCATTTAAAAATGTTATTAAACATTGCGTAAAAGTTTAAATGTAAACATAAAAGACATGCCTGAATGCGGAATCATTCTATAAATGCTTTATGATTATAAATAATTACTACTTCCTACGTCTTTGGCAATGCGATTTTTCTCCTTCCTCTGCTTTGATAACTATATGCTTCTTGTTCCGTTCACTGATTTTTTTTTCACGCAGCTTAAACTCTTATCTCCTTCAACTATTTCTCATAATGCATATTTTTTTATTTATTTTCCTTTATCGTTATCTGTTACAAAATACATATGCGAAACAGCGGAAGGATTGTTATACTGCCGGTATCTAGATAAAAGAATTTACTTAAATTATTAGAAGACGAAATTATTGCTTAGAATAAAATAAAATCGTTCATATTTTCATTGATAAATATTAATTTAAAATGTTCATGTGTTATTAGTGTTCATAAAGTGTAATTTCTAGTAGAGCTGATTATGAATGTTATATTGTCCTTTGAATAGTATATTCCTAATACATCCCTAAGTATAGAATAGTACATTCCTAAATACGTTGCTTGCAAGATGAGAATTTTTAAATTAAGATTTTTGCATTTTTTACTCTGTTGAGTACCATCGGATGAAATTGGCGATAAAAACTGAATTTCTATAAAATCTTCTAAACATATATAATTTTCACCAGAAAGTACCCGTCAGTATTTGACAGTAATCAACTTAAGAGATTCATTGAGATTATTAAGAGATTTTTAATTTTTAACTTGCTGCTTATAAATTAGTTAATTATTGAAAAATTGGTGAACTGATATGTTCAATTCCTTTTGAGAGATCAGGTACGTTTTAAAACGTACAAAAATGTAATAATTATTAATAGCATATAATTAACTGTGATACTTTAAGAATATTTAAAGAAGAGAACACAAAAATTCGCTTTAAAGAGAAGCTATGTTCCATATTGTTTTAGTCTTTTTTTCTATGTGCAACGTGTAATTTTATCTTTAAAGTCCATTTTCTAAAAACGCCGATTATGATAATTGAGCCCATGATTTCTGAAAAATAGTTGGCTAGAATTTCGTGAAGTTTTTACGGAATGTATTAAACGTACATATAAACAAATAAGCTATTATTAATGACGAACTATCACTATGTTTATAGATAAAAAGTTTAGAAATCTAGTCACTTTTGTATAAAAATAAACTCGATATTCCGAGTTTCTTAGAAAAAAAAAATAGTATATGCACATTTTTTTTCATTGGAGGTGATTTTGTGAAACCAATATATAAGTACTCATTAAAAAAATCAGTTGCTGGTTTCAGCATTTAAATTAGAAAATCATGCGTACAATGAATGCAAGAATAATTCTTTCGTATAAAATTGTATTATATTTTTAAATAAATCTGAAAACTTGACTCACACATACACACACTCACATATATATATATATATTATATATATAACTTTAAATGATAAAATAAATCTTTCTTAATATATGTTTTAAATTTTATAATTAAAATTAAGCTAATTCTTAATATATTGCAATTACTTTTTAACATTACATGTTTTGCTAGAAGCATTATTTGAATTGGTAGGACGTTTATTTTTATTTAGTACTGTCTAAATTACAAAAAAGAGTATTTAGTATTTAGCATTTTGTAATTTTATTTTAATTTCCACGATCGTTTTAATTTTTTATTACTTTTATAAAGCATTGCTTTGCTTAACACTGATAATAAGTTTGAGCATAAAGCTATAAATGGCATAACGTATTTAAAAAAAAAAAATAAAGTTTTTAAAGAATTTCTTCTTTTAAAAAAAATCCTCATTATAGAATTTTTTTAAACCGATGAATACCACAAAGGTTTGAAGTGCGGTCCACTTAAGAATAAACAAAAAATTTTATATAAACATAAAAGTAATATAACTAAAATCGGAATCATTCTGTGAATGCTAAAACAACCCCATTAAGGATAATAAATATAAAGTACTTACCGCAAAGTCGTTTTCAAGGCAATTTTCTCCTCTTTCTGCTGTGATAACTTTGCAGTTCATGTTCTTAAAAAAAATTTACGCTGCTTAAACTTTTATCTCGTTGAAAGACAACTTATCTAGATGACTGAATATTTTTACATTTCTCGCTAGCATCATCTGTTTCAGAAATCCATATGAGAAAGTGTTGAAATTATCTTTATGAAAACGGTATGTAGTTAATATCAGTCATCCATATTATTAGAAAATTGAGTTCATTCTTCAGTAATAATGAAATCTAGCATCCTATTATTAATGCAAACTTGTGATGAAATTTAATTTTTGTTTTGTGATTTCTTTTTAAATAATAAAAGTATATTGGGCTATAGATATAAACATAAATATACACTCTATTAGCAATAATTTCTACTATACTATATCAAGATACTATTAAATAAATTGTAAACAAATAAATATTATAAATAAATGCATAGAGATATAGATAACTAGATAGATATCGATATAGATGTACCATATACTGGGCATAATTTATATTACAATATATCAAGTTATACATGCAAAAATAGATGCAATAATCTTATCTGACCGGGAATTATTATTATGTATTGATAGAACAATAATATTAAATATACAGGGTGTCCGAAAAGTCTGGAACCGATCGACTAAATCGAAAAATACACATCCGATCGAAAAACGGTAAAATTCGTGTTAAATATTTTTTAAAGCTATTCATTGATGCAAAAGTTGATTGAAACATTGAGAAATATATTAGAGTCCCGTATATAGAGTGATTTACCGGGGCCATCTCTATTCTTTGTTCAAAGAAGCACGATGGCCTGGGGTTTACCTACCTTTTGGTTGGTGCACAGGTACTTCAAAAATCTGACTACATTTCCTCTGTTTAGATTTTGGTTGTTTTCCCTAAAAGCTAAACTATTAATTATTAAATATTTTACTATTGGTAGTGGATAGCTTCAAAGCTACCTTTCGCAGATCTGTAGCACAGCTTCTTTTGATTTATGCATGGGCTCTTCGCACATTATTTTTGCATGCGGCCAGAGACCAGAATTAAATTTACTTTATATTTTATAGTGACACTGATCAATCCGACTACTGGGAAGTTTTGTAATAATACCTTTATTGTATTTAAGAATATTGTTTTCTAAATTTAAAATATTTTGAAAAAAAATTTTAATCTGAGAAGCCAAATCATTTCAAGAATGTGCAATTGCGTTCTAAAGTCTGCAAGGTTGTTATTTGCCAGTCTATACGTAATCGAATTTTATAGGTACTTTATACAAAAAATTATATATGTCAATATTAACAAATCTTAAGCGTAATGCCTTACATTTTGTATAAAAAATACAATGAGTATCATGATTAAAACAAGTGGGTAAGTGTGATCACAGATCGCACAGATGATTTCGTTTAAATTACCTTTCAAAACACTTTATCCTATTGCAAAATCTGTTAGTTTCACATTTCGCAACCAGGGGGCGCACTCTATTCTACAGAAACCTCTATCCGAACGAAACTCCGTTTTACAACCTATCCGTAGATATATTAGTCGAAGGAATCGGGCCCTAACGCCCAAAATAGGTAGGCACCCCCTGGCGGTAAAAATAGAACTAAAATATGTAAGTCTATGGTGCATAATATGAAAGAGTGGTTAAAGGGGTGTCGGCAAAAGTTTAAAAAGTGGCCCTCGGGTGAAAAGGGGGAGGATAAAAAATTGCTTAAAATACACAAGTTAGCGCACAGAGGGTTAAATATAAGATTTTTTTCGAAATTTTATAATTTGTCATTTGATCGCAAGTGTTTAACTATAATTTTGCAAAATTTCAAGTCTTCAAGTTAATTAGGGGCTGAGTTAGAAAGAAAAGCTTAAAATACACAAGTTAGAGCCCAGAGGGTTAATTATAAGATTTTTTTCGAAATTTTTGGATTTGTCGTTTGATGTGAGGTGTTCAGCTATAAGTATGCAAAGTTTCAAGTCTCTAACATTTATAGTTTCTGAGAACGGGCTCTGTGACGGACAGACGGACAGACAGAGGAGCGAGACGAATAGGGTTTCTTTAGATGGACGAAACCCTAAAAATGGATTTTCATTATACATTAACAGAGTAGAAAACATCATCTCCGTAGAAATAAAAACATTTGCGCCCAGATGCAATCTTGAGTGGAACACATACGAATAAAGAAATTTTAAAAGATTAAAAAGAGAAAAATATGCTTAACAAGGATTCACAACAAATCTGAAAGAATTACACTCTCATTCTTTGCTCAAAAAGTATTTCATTTTGCTAGTTACTTACAATAAATACAATATGTATATATTATATACACAATATATAGATATAATGGGTCTCAATATGTTGATCTCAATACCATGAGATTAACAAAAAATTTAAAAAAATTCAAAGTAAAAATTTGCATAAGTACTTTTTCAATTCACGGTAATAACTTTCGGTTTTGAAATAAAAACAGTAACATATTAACATTTTCGGAATTCAAACAACTACGTTTTGATGTTGAATGTTACCCGTAGCTGAAACATCTCGTTCAGAACAGGCAAAATCAACAAATACATCTCCTTATCCTTTCAAAACACTTTCTTAATAGGCATACATGACTCCGACAAGCAGTTCGTGAACAGAACCAATACCACACTTATTTTTTTAACCACTATCAGAACATAATTAAAACACCTATAATGCATACTTTCAGCAATTATTATTTATTTATAAAACAATTTAAAGGGTACCAGCAAATTTATATAACATTTTATTTCTTAATATAATGAAAATTAGAAGAAAACTGGTGAGACAAAATATTTAAAGAGAAAAATAACAACATGTTTTATGTGAAACATACTATGCAGATTGCTGCGATAACGCCACCGACTTCCAGCTTATTCTCCATTCAGTGACGTAAGACTGATGAGGTCCATTGTTATTAACCCTTAAATGCCTGATTTTTCAAAAATCATTGTAATAATGTTTTTCGGCTTTCATTTTTTAAATAAATCATGGGAAAAATACTTTAAAAAATCATATTTTGTTTTAAGTATGGTTTACGGCTAAAAAAGTGTTTGTTACTAATCGGCAATACTGGTCTTTAATAGAAAAATAATTTTCTTTGATAAAATTCTATAATATTAAACATACAAGAATTTTAGGAACTGTAATAAGAAATAAATTTTACTTGGTCACTGCAGAACAAAATAGGGTATTTCGCAAGCTTCCAAAAAAACCAAAAAGGACAAGCAGCAAAAATAAATCTATCTTTATTCTTAAACAGCACAAGTATTACCATCTACATGTTGAAAATCGATTTAATAATATTTTCAGAATGTATTTTACTGGCAACATTAGGCATTATAGCTTCAATAATATTCTAATAGTATTTTAGAGCCTAAATTAGGTATGTTGACGAAAAGCAACACCCGGCATTTAAGGGTTAAAATTTGATACGATACTTGAAATATACGTATACTTTAAAAATACGTATGCTTAAATATACGTTTAACCGATGTACCCTTATACTTATCCGGATACGTTTAAACGTATATTTTAAGGTATTCGTATTTCAAAGAAGCGTATTATACGTACATACGTATATCGTTTAAATGTATAACTGAAATACGTATCCCACCGGGAGCGCTAGTTTAAAGACTCTTTATAGTTTGTGGACTTTTTGAAATTCGTTGTCTTAAGGGACATATTAAAGCTTTAACAACGAACTGTACACAGTCATTAAATCATGGCCTTTGCCAAATGACATGAAATTAACATACTATATCGTTGTCTATCGTTGTCATTTTTATATTTTTATACGCAGTTTTACATAGCTAATACACAATTTTGAAAATTTCAACTATATAATCAACTAAAAAAATATTTTGAACAATAAAAAGGACATTTTAGGTTCAGTTTATACAGAGTAACATGAAACATATGTTTTGAAAATTTCTTGAAAAAAATATTACGAAGTTTTTGAAATGTCGGGCGCGTTATGCCCAAAAACATCATTTGGAGAAAAATGACTTCAAATGTTTGATATCGCCGCTTCAGTTATTGTGCGGGTGTAATTCAAAGAGCCATAAATTATGTTCTAATGCGAATTTCAAGCAAACAATTACATCAAAATATTCAGAAATGATAGGAGTTCAACATCTAAAAAAATTGAAATTTTGAAGCTTTAAGAGTCCTGAGACCCCTTAAAAGTACATTTTTCTGGTTTTAGTGCAAGGAAGCTTCAAAATTTTGTAATATCTATGTTTGAGTAAATTTTGATAGAAGAAGAATGAAATTTTTTACTGTCGGTCTTCTCGGAAAGAAGAATGAAAATATTTCTAAATATAAATTCTTGGACCCGAAAAGGGCATGAAAATTTCAAGTGTGCCACTCTACTAATGCAGGAGTAGTTTACAAAGGTAATTCTTACCTTTATTTTGAACACTTTTGCAATTTACATTGCCTACCTATATCCAACAAATACAAAAGTAAAGCTGTTTACTGCTTTTCGGATGTCCAATACTGAATGTGCAATCAGGCAAAATCTTTCACTACTAAATTATATAAAAATGCAAGCGCCTTTGAAATTAGTTACATAGAATTTATATATGTATTATGCGAGTTTTTCACGATAACTTTTCGATACATGCAATATAAAAATCCTTTTTTAAACAAAGAAATGTAATGATGACGTATGAGAAACCCACTTTCCTCCAAATCCGTAATACAGCAAACTTTAAAACATTTTTCTTTCTTTTTCTTGCTCACGGCTCATTATTATACTTAATATAAAAACCGTTTTCTCATCAATCGAAAGTCAAAATAAATAATGAGGATTCTACTATTATCCAAAACAACAATCTTTAAAATAATTTATCTTCCCACAATCCCAACTCTTCTATCATAAAAGACACACTATTCTTCTGCCTATTCAAAAAATAAGCAACTCTGTCGCTTAGTAATTATCTAAAACTTCTAAATGAATATTTTGCGATTATGAAAATTCTTATTGCGTACGGGTTTCATATAAATATTCATGATCGTTTTAAAAACATTTATTTGCAAAATGGATGAGGAATTATTTCCTATTAAATGAGGAATTAAGTGACTTTCATTCGACACATTACAGAATTTCCATCGCTTTCAAATATTTAAGAATAATTAATGTCAAGCACTCGAATAACATTTTATCTGAAAATATGTTTCAAGACTCTTGATGCTTAATTGTAAATTCCTCTACTTTTATGAGAATTTTGAAAATTAATGCCATTAAATATATTTAAGTTATTCTGAATGTGCCTAAAACTGAAGTGTAAAGTTTCTTTCTCAAAATCTGTTTATTTTAAGAAAATTAAAGTTTAAATTCAACGTTGTAGAATTAAATGCAAATTGTTCAGATTTCTCAGGGATTAAGGAAAATGAGAACCTTAGATGGAACGGAGTTTTTCTTTAAATAAAATTGTCATTAAAATATTTTATGACAAGGTCACAAAAAAATAATTTTATTATTTTGGATAAACCATTATTATTATGCACGCTATATGATTTCAAGAGGTTATTAGGGTCGAGATTGATGTTACCAAGTGTACCGAGTAAATCGGTACTCCAAATGCTGTGAACACCAATATTTTAAAGTAATTCTCTTCGTCTTATCTTATGATAGAATTATCTATTATTAACCCTCAAAGTACCGGGAATTTTAGTCAAGTTTTGTAAAAATATTTTACAACAGAATTTTTATTTAAAACTTATTTAACTTATTATTGTTTATATATATTTTTTTTATTTTACAGAAATTTCCGATTTGAATAAATGTTTTGAATGTACCTTTCGGGTCCATTCGACCGCCACCATTGACATACAAGGGCAGTTCATGACGTTTAAAATGTCACATGAAGTGGATCTTCTTCATACGGTGACTGGTAGGTACAAAGCGGCGCGCCCATACTTTTGTGCCCATCGCGTGTAAAAATGATCCACACCGTGTGGCATTTAAAAAGTCATTAACTGCCCTTGAATGTCCAGTGTTGCCAGATTGGGTATTTTTTTGTCCCCAGATTGTTGATTGCCACAGCTCTTTTGAAATAGAAATATTCGGCCTATTTAAAAATAGATTAAAAATTCTAAAAAATAAGGCGAATTATACTATATAAAATAAGTGGTAAGTCAAATAAGCTGAATTAAAAAAATCCCCAATCTGGCAACACTGTGTTTGAGCATTGGTCGAGACAACATTGGTCGAGATTTGACCCACCTAGCAGGCGGACGGTTAAAGATGGCGAAATAAATTAGTGGTGTCAAGAGCATTTAAAACCCTGATTTATATGACACATATGGCAACACTAGTTGACATATTATAACTGTACGAGATCGAAAGATAAGCATGGCAATAAAAAATAGTGATTACTTAAAGATATAGTGTTTCTGGCGCAAAGCAAAACTCTGATTGCGCTCAAAACCTTTTATTTTTTATCACATTATGTTTGCCCTGTGTGAAATGTAGTAACAACTCAATATGTGCAGGAAGTTCACAGAAGCTTGTTCATTGATACTGGGCATATTCTCAGTTGTAATGCCAAGTATGTGATGTATAGTTTCACTTTAGTCGGAAACAGTGAGTACCACATCTAACATTTATGGTGATCTCAAAATATCACTTAGTCACAAAGCAAGGTTCATCTGCTGAAAAATTCCTTGAAATAGCTATAATAATACTAAAATAATGAATTAATATTTAGTTTCTTCTTGACTAAGACTCTCAGTGAATGCGATTAAATAAATGAAATTTGACACTATGTGTTTTTCATTTCTTTCTGTATACCTGATTTGCCTTTTATCTTTGTCAGACATTTCAGAATCGTCCTGTATATGGAAGTAAATCTTTAAACATATTATAAAAAGTTTAATATTTTAATTGCATTTCAAAGCTTACCATAAAATGTAGAAATGTAAACTCTAAGATAAGTTTCAACAACCATTCTTTTTTATGATAATATCGTTGTCGTAAATTCGAAAATTCTCATTGAATGCATTTTCAGCGTATGTAAAATTTTCGCTCTCTAGTTTCAAACAATGAAACATTCTGTTCATGTCTTCTGTTGTTTTTGATAGATATGCAGTTTTCTTCTTATACCTCTCTGCTCTTTACTTTTTAATCTTAAATCAACATTTCCGACTAATTAAATAAATTAAATGCAAACAAAGTATGAGTTTCTTTACAAACCGATTACGAGAAAACTTCAATTCCTTTATCTTTATTCAAACGTTTTGCAAATAAATTTCTCTGTTAAATTCTATATCCGTAAAAGGTGAAAACTACTATAATTTTCATGGCACATCAGAATTTGAAATGAAGGAACAAAATACTCAGAAGAATATGCGTTCCGAATGCAAACAAAGCAATGGATTTAAAGGTTCCGCTTTGTAATTGCTAATACTGTTTGTTTTTTGTTTCATCAAAAGAACACTGTGAGAAATTAACATGTCTAAGAAATTCGGGAAAACAAATATTTACTACATAAATGATATAAATATTTTGTTATGTAATCCAAGGCATTATTTATTTATCTTTTTTTGAATAATTTGAAATGCAAAACAGTAAAGGATATACGTAACAGGTTTTGGATGTAATGCTTAAAACAGTTGAACACATTTTATATACTGCCTGTTAATGTAATATCTTAGTTAATGTAATACCTTTAATATCGCAAACAGATCTTAATGTTTTCTATGATAAAAATCCTCATGTAATTGATTTCAGCTTGTAAAGTAATCATGATTCGTAGATTAAATTTATGCGTACGATTGTCTAATTTGTTTCCATACCCGATAAGCAATTCAAGCAATTTATAAAAAATGTTTTTCACGTCATGCATCTGTCATATAAAACAAATTTTAGGGTGCAAAATTACAATAATGCCACAGAAATAAATGTATAAAAAGGGAATATCCGTAAGTCGTGATGTTACTGTGTTATAAATTATTCGAAAATTTAACATCACTAACTAAAATGCTAAAGACCCGTACGGGAAAATATGAGAACCATATTTAAATGAAGTGAATATGTAGTTATTATAAATTGAGTTCTGTGTGTTTATATATTTATTTTAAGGATATGAGATTTACATCATTATAAGTACATGATGATGTAGTAAAAAAAAAAAAAAAAAACACTTTCGTGTTGTGTTAAAGATTTATATCGTGTTGTAGGTCGGAAATTTAAATAATTCTTAGCTTCATTAAATCCAGATACAAAAAAAAAAAAAAAAAAAAAAAAAAAAAAAAAATTTTAGCTTGAAATACCAATTCTTTGCATGTAGAGATCAAAGTCAAGCAAAATTTTCCAAGTAACTAGACAGTAATTCAAACCTAGGACCATGGCTATACGTGCCAATATTCCACCACCGAGCTAATCAAATTATATCCAGCATCTCACAATTAACTCATTCACTCAACTTTTTTGTATTAATAAAGTTTTCGTGTGTAAAATGTTTCATCTGTTCAGCTGCCGAGCAGAAACGAGATTTCCATCGTTTACCTCACTAATTACAGATCTGATGACAACAATAAATGAGTTAATTGTGTCATTTTGGATGTTCATCTGCGCAGCTCGGTCGTAGAACATTGGTGCATATAACCAACGACAGAAATTTAAATCCTGGCAACGATACTGTTAACCCGGTTATGAAGAATTGCTCATATTTGACTTCCATTAACAAAGTATTACGATTTTATTAATTTTTTTACATTTTGGTATATTTTTATTTGTAGTTTCATATTTTACTATTTTATTCATTAAGGATAAAAAATATTTTTTAGAAACAGATTTCACTAATCAATTTAGCAAGAGAAAACGTTAATATGTACGAAAAATAGATTTATTTTATTTTATTTTATTTATTATTATTTTTTTTTTGGCGGGGGGGGGGGGGGTCTAAATCCCGACTGTAATGTCCGCAGCGGCTCACTTTCTCTTATGTAGAAATATAAATAACGCAGAATTGGTAAATGTTATTTTGAAAGCAGTTTTAAATTTTTAATATAAGTAATAAAGGAGAAAACGAAAGATGCAATTCTGTTACTACAATGTTATTAATTTGGAAAGCTGATAATGGTCTGGAAATGTTACATTAAATTTGCTGGGGTAGCTACTGTTTCCTATGCCTAAAAAATAAATGCTATTTTATTTATTCAGAAATTACAGCCAACGATACCATTTAAAAATTTTCTGAGAAAACAAAAGTTGTTCCCCTACTATATTTTTTATTTCGAAGGCGTTAATTAGAACGAAAGACACTCCTAATTTTTTGAGATATGCAAATTTCGTTGGTAATTATCTTCACTCAGCGTCGCGAGTGCCTCATAGTAACTTACGGTTTAGGTTAAATAAAATCAAGAATTAAAATCGGATTGTCGTTGAAATATTTTACTTACGAGATAGCTTAGTAAATAGTTTTATTTTTCTAATTAATTTATTATTTACTACACCATATCTGATACATAATTATATTTTTTTATGCTCTGTTTTCTTATCTATTTTGTTATATACTTTAAGTCTTTTATAACGTACATTTATATTTATAAATAACAGCTATCTATATGTACGTATATGTATAAGTAGATAGGTTTAACACTTTTTCAAAAAATGAACACACAACTATTAGACATTGTTCCGTAATCTCCATTTATTTAGAATTTAATAAATTTGTTTGATTCGTCCCTAGATTCATTAATTAAGAGATTTCTCTTCACAAGACCATATAGGTTGGTCCAAGCTTTTGCCTATAGTAAGGACTATTTATGAGAAATAAAAGAATTTTACCGTGATTTGAATTAAAACCAAATCTGTCATTTAAAATCAGTAACATTCATATTTTTTTTATACCACATGTGAGTGAAAATTCTAGGGAAGATGTGTTTGCGCTAGAAATTGTAAAATAGTACTTAATTTCCGATTTATTTTTATTTTTATTTCACTTTATACTGCCAAATGATTTATTTTCGTAAGGTACTGTTTCAAGATTACTAGTTTAGATATTAAATACTATTTTATCTGAATAAGGTAACTATTGGAATTCTAGAAACTTACACATTTATGCCTCGAACACAATATCACACCTGTCAGGCATGCTTTAAAGGATAGTAGCAATTCATGTCATCTTTAGTCATGTTACATAAGATCTCTAAAGTACTAAAATTCGGTTATACAGATCGCTGACGCAGCTGTATTGCAAACTACGAGTTTCCAACAGTTCTAGATAATCTGAAATACGATATCTAGCAATTCTATTATAATTTACATATTAGACAAGGTTATTTCTATATAAAGTTTCGAATAAGAACGGATAATAGGACATATGTAAGAATTATATGTTATGTGGAATTTTATATACAGAATGACAATTAATATAAAACCATATAACGATAGTTCGGGAAAATCATATATTGGTTTTTCAATTATGATGTGTTGCTATAAACGTTTGAGGAAAAGCTTCGTAAAGTATTGCCATTGTTTGAGCCCTGGTACTAATATGTAACCTTTACAATACTATACAGGGTGTCCGGTCTCAACGGTGTCCAATGGCTAATTCCTAAACCGTTAGTCATAGACATATAGTTCCAATTACAAAAATGTTTTAAATCAGGTAAAGAAATATTTTAAAAGCGATTTGGGTCAATAAAAAAATTTCTTAAAAAATTACGAAATTTAAATTTTTATACGGTCCCCCGGTCCTATAAGTTATATTTAGTGAAATTTTCCTTTTACACTGACAAGTAATACAAAAAAAAGTCCCGTTATTCTACGATTAAAATTGACCGAGTAATAGCCGTTTAAAGTTGGAGCATATTTTTTGCTGCAAATTGGGGGTCATTCACAAATTTAGTCGAAATATAATTTGGTCAGATATAAAAAATGTTTGGGAGTAAAATTAACATTGCAATATAAATTTGAAATCTTTAATCATTCTGGCATATTAATGGAAAATATACAATTTGTAATAAACATTTAAGAAGAAAGAAAAAACAGAATTTTTGTTAAATAAAATGATTCTGAATTAACAGCCTCAGTTCTTTACAAAATGATACGTATTTTAAAATATTATTAGATTGCACAAACCTGCAAAAGTTGGGTTACGTCATGTTTTTTAGCTTTTGATAATTGATTTTTATATATTCTTTACCGCTGAATCCGAAATTGGCCTTCATTTTAACTATCATATCAGGATTTTTCGCAAACTGCAAATTTCAAAGTTAAGAAGTTCAATGTTAAAATTGAATTTCTTCCCCCATCTCATCGGACCACTCAGCTGTTTAGCTGTAAGAATCCCAGGATAAGCAAAAATATCGAATAATTTTTTTAATCAAATCAAATAAAATAAAATAAAAAATGTTTTACATATGTCTTATAGTATGAGATTTTCGCTATATTTTAACTTACACATTTGCGATTTGCAAAAAAGTTCTAACATAATGGTTAAAAATGAAGGTCATTTTCAGATTCAGTGCTAAAAAGTGCATAAAAATCAATTATCAAAATTTAAAAAACACAACCATCTCCTCTACTTTATAATATTCGATTTTTGTTATTCTTTAAATTTGAAAATTCGGATTCAGTGCTAAAAAATACTTAAAAGTTAAAAACCCCAACAATCGCAGTCTTGTATTATCTAATCTAAAACTTCTTCTTAAACTCCTTGGCAGAAATCTATCCGAAATTTTTTGTGTTATCCTGTAAGATAAGTATAAATGGTAACCACCGAAAATCGTAATAATATTAGATTCTTATCGGATTTGCGCCAGTATGTAAAATGCAATGTCGATCGGATATTTAAAAGTGGGTTAAAGTTCGAGTACAAATTTTGAACTGGAAAAACATACATACGATTGTTGAAATAACATAAAAACTTATAAAAAAAACATAATTTTTGTTAAAAGAAATCATAAGAGAAACAGTTTCAAACCCTGACAAAATAAAACATATGTTATTTTAGCCAATTTGAGACTTAATCATAATACTTGTAGGATTTTTTTCCAAAGCGCAGATACACATGAAGTAAGATCTTCGAATACTTTAAACACTTGGTATATGATCCCTCAAAGCCAAGCCGAACTCATTTGTTTTCAGAGTAGAAAAGTGGCATAAGTCATGCATTTTTAAAGTTCCATAACTCGCTCAATTTTAGCGTTATATGAATGGGACTTTTTTTGTCTTACTTGTCAGTGTAATAGGAAAAAATTACTAAATATAACTTATAGGACCGGGGGACCGTACCGGGGGACACCCGGTATAGTAAATAATTTCCTTTATTAAGCAAGATGATCAATAAAATTACGACATAAATTAAAATAATATAATCGTGTTTGTTAAAAAAAAAAAAAAAAAAAAGACAGAAAAGAATAGAAACCAGTAAACATTCCAGGAATTATGTTTTGCACAAGAATTTTTATTTAAAATTATTACATTTTTGCACTTAACTATTTTATTTATGTGTGGTTTATATTTACTTTATTTTTTGAAAAACTTTCATTGTTGAATTGGAACACGGTTTGAATTGAAATATTTTCATTTGGCACAGGATGTTTAATTATAGTATAGTGTTAAATCTGGTATATGTACTACAACAGGTACATAAGTACCTGTATCATGATATGATAATATTTTTGAATCACTTCTACGCAACGTATATTTATTATCATAAATTACTTAGTTTTTTTTTCTACTATAATTGAGTGTTTCATTACAAAGAAACTTTCTCATTGATTTTTTATTGAAACTAAATCACGAATTCATTGGTTGTTCATACAGATATGTTATTTAGATTAAAGTTAAATTTCTTTTAGGAGTTTATTGCGTATCATTGCGTAATATATTGTCTATTTTATCTTAAGTTAATGTTACCACAATCATAAAATTTGAATTAGTGCAAAACATATGTATATACAATTAATTTATATTATGTTACATGTATGTTTTAAGTTTTACTATTCCTTTTTGCATTTATTTGTGATTATTTACATTTATTATTTCATATTAATAAATGATGGTATGAAAGAGTCAAAATATTTAACTCATTCTAGATTCACATTGATGGCCTTTTAAACATCAATTACAGATTGATGTAAAATTTTGTATCCAATCTGAAATAAACGATTGCAAATAAAAGGATAGGAAAAGGGAATTAATGGTGTTTTGAGCATCGGATTCGGTAGAAAAAAAAGAAATTTCACAATCGTCTGTCAATAACATCTAATTTTTTGGTATTTAAATTTTTTATGGGGTTATCTATATATTATAATAAACACAAACTTCTATAACTCTCCAACAGTAATCCCTCCCCCCTCCCCCAAATTTTTTCAAAAAAAAATCTGAATCTTTGAATTAGAATAAATATAAATGTTCACTACGCTTGTACTGTAACATTCAAAGTTATTAACTATTTTATAATGAGCCATTCTCCGATATTTTCTCCAAATTGAAATCGAGTATTTATATCCTGTATACCGAGTATATATTATCCCTTAAGACTTTTTATGGTAGTGCTTTAGGGGTAATAAGAAAATAAGTAGGAGCGGAAAAAGTACATTTTGTGTACGAGTTTAAAAAGTATTTATCTATCGATTTCAATGCATTGATTAATAACTTATGATTCATAAGCATATATATTTAATAATTCTCTCACAAGTAAATATTTATGGTGTGGTTCGGGGGGTGGGGGTTCTAAGTAGTGTGCTCAAATATAACGCCAGTCTGATAGGTTATTCACTATAAAAAATATCAATATAGATACGGAAAACTAAATTAAAATTATAGGGACAAAACTTTAATATTCGTAAATGCAAAATGTTTAGGACGTAAGACATGAAATGTGATACTTTGTTGTAAGTTTCAGCAGAGATTAAAAATAATTCTGTCAAAAAATGGTTGTTGCTATTAAAAATTAAACAATTTCTTTAAAATTTATTGTTTTGGCTGATTTAAATGTTTAATATTGTGTATAATTGTTAAATGCAAATGTTATTTCTGTCTATTCTTATATTTCATTTTCTTCTACCAAACACATATATCAAAATTGCAGAAGATAATACAGTTTATGTTTTCAGGCATCTGCATTTGCTATCGCCTGTCATTTTTCTATTTCTTCTACCATAAACAGTGCTTAAAATTGCATAAGATAAAATAGTTTCTTTTTTTAACCATCTGTGTTTTCTATCGGTTGTTATAGTCCAAGAGCTGTTAAACATTTTAGGGAAGGTATTTGAGGCACTCTGAAAATTTGCGCAACACTTCTTTTGTAATGCCTGAATACAAAATCGAATGTCTGGCTGAAGAATGGTGGCCCAAAACCTGTGCCAGACAAAAATTGGCACTTGACACGTGTGTGGCACAGTTTTTGTGCCGACTAAAGTGTCTGTCATTTTCAAAATATTTTTTTCTAAGCATAAATATTATTGTGCCTCAATCTCAACGTGCCTCAAGTACCTTTTTGGGGTAGTCAAAAAATGGCACTTGACACGTGTCTGGCACAGTTTTGGGGCCGACTAAAGTGTCTGTCATTTTCAAAATATTTTTTTCTAAGTATAAATATTATTCTGTTTCAATCTCAGCGTGCCTCAAATACTTTTTTGGGTAGTGTCAAAAAATGGCACTTGACACGTGTCTGGCACAGGCTTTGGGCCACGATCCCTCAGCCAGACATTCGATTTTGTATTCAGGCATTACAAAAGAAGTGCTGCACAAATTTTCAGGGTGCCTCAAATACCTACTCAAAAATGTTCAACAGCTCTCCTACTATTATATTTCTTTTTTCTCTACCATGAACATTGCTTAAAACCCTTAAGATAATACAGGTTCGTTTTTTATAGTCTTCTCTACGATGGATGTTATGCACCGAATGAATTCATTTTTTGACCAGAAGATATATATAACTTTTCATCGATTTTTATAATGCATTAAGTTTATGTAATTTGCCCATGCAAAAAAAATATTGTTCTACAATTCAAAATATTTTTCTTTCAGGTATGACATCAACTCAGACATTATCCGTTGCAGCTCCACACCTATCCGAGTGGACGGATAATGACCATTGTCCTGCCAGCAGTGTCCTCGACCCTTACTTTAGCAACTTCTTATTTCGAATGGGTATATACGGCTGGAGAAAACGTTGCCTCTATTTTCTGATAATCTTGTTATGTTCACTAGTTGTTATAAACCTATCCTTAACAGTATGGATCATCAAAGTATTAGATTTCACAATGGTTAGTACTTTTGCAAAATGTTTTCAGTGATTTTTGTAAATAATGTGTAGTTTTTTAAAAATAATCATACTTTGTTTGCTAATTGTTTTAAACTTATCCTTAACAGTATGGATTATCAGTGTTAGAGTTGACATGATTGGTGATTTCGCGAAATGTTTTATGAATATTTTTGCATATAATATCAAGATTAAAAGAAAATAATCGTGTTAGGTTTGCCAATGGGTTTAAATTTATTCTTAATAATATGGATCCTCAAAGTATTAAGATTTCAAATGGTTAGTTTTCACGTGAATCATATATTGGTGATTTTAAAAATAATATTTTGATTTCAAAAACAATCTTGTTGAGTTAGTTTGTTGTTTTGAACTTATCTTTAACAATATGGATCATCAAAGTATTAAATTTCCCAATGGTTTGTTTTCTCGACTGTACTTCTTTATGATTGTTAAAATAAAATGGTGATCTAAAAAATAATATTAAATATACCACATTATTATTATAGCGTTTTATTGACGTAATTCCTATCCATTTTTTAACGCTTTCATGATGATTATTACTTAACGATATTTTAAAGTTTAACACTAGTAATTCCTTATAGCATATTTCGTATTGCGTTTCGACAATATTTTATAAAAATTCTACGATTTTACAACACAATGTTTACGTCTAAAATAATTTGGGGTTCAAAAATGAAAATCATACCCACACTATTGAACACCTAAATACCACATGCCTTAAAGGAATTAAAGACGTTGAACGTTTTTGAAACTGGTTGCAACTGTTAGCCCTTTTTTAAAGTTTTCCAATTTACAGTTTACAGCATCAATGTAACCCTCCTAAAATTTATGAAAATTAAAAGTAAGTGTGAACGGATAGGTATAAAGAACTTTACAGTTTTAGATATTGTAGTATATATGATAATTGCCGCTTTTAAGTTGATAAAATGAAAAAACCGTTATTAACTAGAAGATAAAAGTGTATTATGTATGTATGAAAGAAATTGCTTTTATAAATTAGTGCAGTACACGGAATCAACATCATACACAGACTCAAATTGAATTGTATACCTCTATAGAAGGGAAATCAAAATGTTCATAGCAAGGTCGATGAAATTTTTAAACAGAAGGGAAGAAAAAAATGCACCACGCAATGAGAATTGTTGGCACAAATCAATGATCTGTTAAAAAATAGTGGTGCCATAGATTGTTGAAATATACATTTTATATGCAACCGAAATAAAAAGTTACTGCAAGATAGACGGTAGTTTTTCAAAGAAGTTAAAAAAATAAAAACCTTACGCCATGTGATTATAAATAATAATAGAAGCTCTGCGATTAGTATATCCCAACATAACTTTAAAATGTTTCATTATATTTCAGCCAAAATATTTCATTTCCGTGTGTAATGGGTTTATCCTTTGTATGGATGTGTGAAGCTTTTGATTTACAAAGGTATGTATGCGCGTTCCTTTAACTTCTTGTCAAATCATTCTATCAAAAAATCTGTTTTCAGAAAAATCATGGCTAAGCAGGCTACCATACAAAATAATGCATGTTTTCCATTTACCTGTGAAATTTTCAACTACAGCAGATGTTTCACCAGGCGGTCTTTTCAAGTATGTACTAAAAATAATTTGAATAATGAATTAGAAAATATTCGTAGAATTGCCTAGAATAATAGTTTTAAAGTTCAACATATTAATAAGTTAGTCGTAGGTATTGCCAATAATAAGAATCCCGAACATAAATTTGATTCGCAAAAATACAAACTTTATTTTATTCAATATTATCCAAGCCAAACCACTTCCGAAATTGAAGAATATCATTTGCACTAAAATTGATCCAATTAATTTTGAGAATTATTCAGGAGTACACGAAACACAATTTATTAGAGCAGACGGTTCAAAGAATTACTATATTGGAATAACTAGCAAGGAATTTAAATACCGAAAAAAGGAGCATGTAGCTGATATTAAATATAATAGAAAAACCAAAACCCTGGCAAGATTACACAAAGGAGAAATCATCCAAATAAATTTCAATGAAACTAAGATAGTTTTTTCCCTCTAGTCTGTATTATCCATCCATTGTAAGAGAAAACATAGAGATTGTAACACGTACAAATTCTGTATGTAACGATGCAGCATCATTTAACTTACCAAAACTGTGACTCGAGTAACTGAATGGTTACAAAAATAGAAATAAACATTGAAGTAAAAAATAAAAATAAAAATAAATAAAGTGCGTTGCATGAAAACTGAAGGATGGCGTTTCAGATCATTGCATCATAGATCGTACCATTTCATAATATTATTAACCATTTGGAAAAATGTTTATTGTCCTCGTCAGGGTAGGAAATCAAAAGCATATCTGAAGCTTTTTATTGGTCGAATCCACATTTTATTCATTTTCTGATTGGTCTATACAGTAATCTGTATTTCCCTTTACTTTCAACAGAGATGGATACTTCTGTTGCCACTATGACAAAAAAGTAATAAAAACTACAAAAAAATAATAATGACTCAGAAACAAATTGAGATACAGCTTTCAAACAAATTGCATTTAAAACTACATTTTTTTTTCTCTATACGACGGTGCAAAAAGTAATATTGTGGGATGTTTAGGAGTTTAAGAATGAAATTTCATTTAAAATGGGTCGTCCGATTTCTTGGACGATGGAAAAGCCTTTTCCCTAACAGCCAATGAAATGCTTGGATAATACGTAAGTTTCAGGAAATCTGACGAGTCGCAGGCGACTTTTGTCGCTTGCATTTTTTATGTGTAATAACACTATTAATGTTTAATTCATGGCGTACGTAATGTATGATCAACTCCGTGCGATTTTTTATGTCTTAAGTTTTAGTCTTTAAAAAATCATTTTCCAAATGGTCGTTCTAATTTGTTAAATTGCTTTATTTATTTATTTATTTATTTATTTGTTCTGAAAATGACTAAGATAGAGAATAAACATGTCAACGGTCAAATGAAACTATTTTACCGTTTTTAAAGTTTTAATCTTACACCATTTTAGCAATTAGAAATAGTATATTCTTGTCTTTGTTCTTCATTAAAAAGTATTTAAATAACTTTTAGAGGATACAATGATAAAAATAAATGATGAACATACGGTTTTCCTAAAAATACAGGAACATTTTATAAAATAGTTTAATATAAACTTTTTAAAGACAAAAATACATTTCATATTTTTTAAACATTTTTTAACATATTGAAAAGTGCCTAGGAACTTGGTTTGATAGTCTTCTGCCATCTGACCGTGCACTAATGATCGTAAATATAATGATTTATAGTTCATTTACAGAAACATTCAAAAGAATTCCTTTACATTACGGTCTGTGGAGATAAAGGGTTAGAAGTTAATTTTAATGATGTAACGCATATTAAAATAGATATGTATAACTCTGGTGCACTACAAGATCCTTACTATAGAATGCGGCAAGAATATAATTAGTCGTTCTTACAGGGACACCAAAAATAATTTGGTTACTGTGCTGCCTAAGAAGAATTATTACTGGAAGAGCGATTTTTAAATATAACTATTTTTTTGCATGCTACATGGTATTGCAGTGTTGTTATAATTAAAGTTACCCTGTTTGGGCCTACGTAGAGTCCACTCTGGTAGATAGATATCGATGAAATTTTGAAAATGCGTTACATGGACATTGGAAAACGAAATCTGCAATAAAAAATAGTAGTTCAAATTCGATCATCAGGTGATAAGGGGGAACGTGAAGACCAACAAACTCAAATTGGAAACACAAAAGTTTATTTATGCAAATCTTATGTTCAATATGCATTCTATGTGCGTCCAGCACAAGTTCAAAGCATGTTACAGCGTGTTAGAAGTGTATCTCCATCAAATGCAGCAACATGACGAGTTATGCTTGCTTTCAAATCCGTCAAAGTCCCTAAGCTTCTTCCATAGACGCGATCTTTCGGGAATTCCCACAACCAGCAGTCACAGTGATTTGAATACGGAGAACAAGAAAGTCCAGGTTATCGGAAGACTTCTCGAAATTACCCGATCATCTCCAAAGTGGACACGAAGCAGTGCCGTCACTGCCCGGGCTATGTCGGATAGTGCACCATCTTGCATGACAAATTACTGTCTTTCTTATAAAACCACTTCACCAGTAAAGATCGTTCATTCTTTTCTAACTGCATGGTGAAGAATGACTTTACGGCAGCGACTACTGGCTTTTTAAACCGCTCCAAATTTGCATAATGTAATTTCTCGTATATGAAATCCGCCATCTATTGGTTGAAATTTGAACTCCCATTTTTTATTGCACATTTCTTTTGCCCATGTTACAAGTAACACATTTCCCAAGTTTCATCGATATATGTCTACCAGAATGGACTCTACGTAGGTCTAAAGAGGATAATTTTAATTATAACCATCTTGTATAAATTCTTTAAATCATATACAGAGCTGCACAAACGATTTAAAGTACATTTCCGTTTATTGACGAAAGTTGTTGAAGGGAATTTTCAACTGGATAACTGAAGTGAACTTTTGCATACTTTGTAGTTTATATACACATATGTAGAACATATACAGGGCTGCACAAAACTATTCTGATAATTTCTTTCTATAGATGGTAATTGAAAAAAATTGGTTTTCAAACGTGTTCTGCAATATCTAAGCTGGTTACTCAAACATCATCTTTAGCTTTATAAACGGTAAAGTTTTGTTGCACTATTATGAATGTGTTTGGAAGTGTTTCATAATCTATCCTTGAATCCATGATTTATCTTGTTTCTATAATAATTTGTCATAAAAAGTGTTTAAATTGCCTTTTGTAGGATGGAATGGGTAATCTGAGGATACGCAAGGATGGCCTTAGACTCGAAGGACAGTCAGTGTTCCTAAAAACAATGTATGCCTCAAAGATACATTCTAGGCAGGTAAATCTTTTATTTTGGTAATTATGAATGTACTGTCTTTGCTTCAAGTTACAAGTTAAATATTTTCTGTAATAAAACAAAAATATTTTTTGTTCTCACATTTTTACGCATACAAAATTCGTAAAAACGCTTTGAAAATAAGTGTCATTAGTTTTTCTGATCATTAAAAAAAAAATGAGTATACATTTTTCTTTAGAAAAAATGCTTATTTGCCAACACAGAAATTGAATAAGATAATAAAAGAGATTTGGTTCCAAATAATAAACGGATTGATTTAAAAGAGTAAAAAAAAAACAAATAAATAAATAAAAATGAAGTAAAATAATCAGACACTTAACTTTTATTTAAATGCATTAAGATATGCTGATGGCGTAATAGTTTTTAAACGTTTTAAGAAATTAAGTTATAATAATTACGAAGTACAGTAGAACCTCTTTTAACCGAAATCTCGGTTAACCTAAATCCACTTTTAAAGCTTTTTTTTTTTTTTTTTTTTTTTTTTTTTTTTTTTTTTACTATCACATTCCTTGTGTGCGAAATCCATTTTGATAGCTTTTTTTATAGCTATCATATTCCTTATGTTTAAGTGGTCTTTTACGAACTACGAATACATATTAATATTTTCGATTCCATTTCTTAGAGTTGCTTTGAATTTAACTTGAGCTCCAATAAGCTGAGGTGTTAAACAAAGTAAATGAACAAATTAGCAATTCTGAAGCTTCTGAATGCTTTGCGATAGGTTTGACATGATTGGAGCAGCAGAAAGACTGTGATACGGATGAACTAATAATATCAAAAAACTCCGTGATAGAGCTCCAAAGCAAAGGCAAACAAAACTGCAACAAATAAAGAATTTTTTCAAACCCTTGTGATATATGTAAAGGGTACTTAATTTCAAAATTAAAATTCAGGTAATTTATTCTTGTTTGTATTTTGCTACTTCTTTATTTTTATTCAGCACTTGTTACCATAATAAGAAATATTGCTTATATTTCTTCTTAATCGTAAAATAAATAAGTATTCTCGATTATCCGAAAATTTCGATTTTCCGAAAGAAGGTCGATCCCAATTACTTCGGATAATCGAGCTTCTACTGTACTGTGTAATCAGAAAAATAAATTAATTTATAAAATTACTTTTTTAATTATTTATTCCATGGAATATTTAAAACTAACTTTAAGAAATATTGCTGGTATAACTTTATCTTGTGAAGATTGTTAATTGATGGATTTATAGATGTATCTAACACTGCAAAAATAAATAATTACGGGAGAAATAAAAGTACCGAAAATGTCGGTTTCTTAAACATTGAAATGCGAGAAAATGCTGTTACTTCAACAATGTATACACCTAAAAATCATCGTTTAACAATATTTTTAAATAGGTGAACTAATAATGTTTTCTTGTGGGTAATCTTCCTTATAGGTTAATAAAAAGTAAATAAGTAACGTAAACCAACATTTTCAAAGGTAAAATACAATTGCAACTATTTTCTGTAACAAAAAGTTATTTAGAATATGTTTTTTAAGCATACAATGGGTAATAGATTTATTTAATAAAATATTCAAAATAATGATGGATATATATATATATATATATATATATGACAAAAAAAAAAGATATGAAATGATTGGACATGGAGCCAGAGGATAAATTTTATTTGTAGGGTTTTATGTATGTATTCGCATAAAAGGGACAAATTTTAGAAAGTATTAATAATGTTATTAAATTCGTTATTTTTAAATAACTCTTTTTAATTAATTTTCATTTGTATTAAGTTTTTATACTTTTTTAGTTAATTATCATGCTTACAACAACTTACATTATAATTAATTTCAGTTTTAAAAGAAATAATTTTTTAAGCAGTGTTTGTACTATTTTGATTTCTGTATAAAAGGACTATTCACGTGATAATTAGAGTAATTAATCGTAAGTTTGTGATATGATCTACAGAAACGAACCGGGAATAAGATTCGACTCAAATTTTAACAAAGGTATTGCATAAAGAACTTTGCATTATTTTTTAGAAATAATGCCCTCTAGAGAAGGCTGTATTATCAAAGAATCTTAAATAAGAATGTTTTAAATCAGAAAACAACGTTTTTAACAATGTGTGTTTACATTCCCATTGTACACAAGAATAGGGTTTAAACTTTGAGTTAAAAAAAAGCCTTTATATTTAATTTTATCAAATTTATTGTAGAAGCGGTCCCCTTTTGATCGGAAGCCACAGAGATTTATCCCCACTTATCCCCTTCCAATTTGAATGTCACTACCATTACTAAGTTAAATATTATTATTATTATCTGATTGCTGTTTGGTGGATGTTATGGTAGTTAATACGGATTTTTCTGAGTATACTTCAGCAAACTTACTCTCACAAACTTCAAGAATTGCCCGTAGATCAAAATTATTCAAGGCGTTTTCTACATTATTGTTACAGTTGAAATATCTGACAACAGTAGATTTATTATAATAAGTATATTAATTATAATAAAGTTGCGTATGAGATTCCACTGAATATTTGTAAATCACAAGCGTATACTTTATAAAAGAAACAGGTAGTTAGGGGGGTAGGGGAGGTATGATACACTTTTTTTTACTAATTTTTTACAACCCTTAGAAACTTATTTTTAAACAAATTTTTCGTGTTTTCATATAAAGTGACCTTTTACTCATTTATTAAAAATATTGTGAATTTAAAAAATAATCATTAAAAAAATATATCCTAATTATTGTGAATGGTTACTACTGTATCAGATCTCCCCATTGCTGTGGAGGATTGATACACTAGCAAGGGTGATTTGATACATTGTTATGTAGATTGGAAAAAAATACAGACAATTCAATTTATGTGTCATACAATTTTTTATGATAAATCTTGAAATATTTAAGTAAAATTTAAAAAGAAATGACATTGACATATTTTTGTTTCAGATTTTTTTTTTTTTTTTTTTTTTTTTTTTTTTACAAAAATATTTAAACAATTGCTATTATTTAAACAATTCTATTAACACACTTTATAGAAAATAAATAATGATGAAAATCCCTAGAGATATTGCTGGAAGGAAAATGAAGTGAAGATTGCTGATTTGCAAACAATGTAACATAAATTTAGCACATTTAAGATTTCTTTAACCGTTTCAGGGCAAAGCATTTTCAATGCTAAAATGTTGAATAAATGAATGGCACCGGAATTTATCAACAAATTTAATTGCAAATAATAAAAAAGGCTATATTTCACTTTCATATTAAATGGAAAATATTTTACTAAAATGCTGGTGCCAATGTGGCGTTTGGGAATTATAATTAAGTGGTTTCATAAACATACCACAGCCCCTGAAATGGTTAAAAGAAAAACTAATAACTCTATCATGTTGGTAAGTAAAATCGGGTGGGTTTAATGTTTTTTAATTTGCCCTTCGTCAATTATAGAAACATCTTCCCTTTCAGTGCATTTAATTTTTTTTCCTTTTATATGACGAGAAAAGCGAACTAATCATCTATCATCGCACTGCTTTTCTATGTAACCTACATAATGTCTATGAATAGTCTCTTTGTTCTTCTTTACCAATTTCAGTAGCTCTTGCTGTAAAACAATAATGAATATTACAGTCCTATATTAGTTTATAACTTAAAAAAAAGCTATTAAATTTCAAATATACAAGTGTATCATTTCTCCCCAGCGCTAATATATCATTTCTCCCTATCATGCCTTATTGGATTTACAATCACTTTGTATAAATGCAGTTGCAAAATGCCAATCTGCTTTCTGGTAAAAATCACCCTAACAATGTGTTTACAAAAAAAAAAAAAAAATTACAAGATATTATCTTCACAATAATAAGAGTTGTAAAAGAAAATCAGTATTTAAAAAAAATTACATTGACATTCCAAAAGTCTTCAAAATTAAAAGAAAAAAAAACGTTGTCAGTTCTTCACTGCTAAGTCCAGCTAATGATGGCCTCTGCTATTAAAAGAAGACTTTACATCTGTTACAATGGCTGTTAATGCCATATGTTGAGGAAAATTATCAATATATCAACTCTCCCTATGTATCAAACCTCCCCTACCCCCCTACATCTTTTTAAATTATGTTATAAATTGATTATAGTTTCATAATGTTTTATTTATACTCATATACTATCAATAAAATGTAAAAGTTTTTTATCCATCAAGAAGGTTTACTAAAATGTAATATAACATTTTCCAAGTTAGTTGTGATTCCGTAGACGTTCCTTCATCTCTAGAATCCTCAGAAACCAATAGATTAAAAAGATATATATATATATATATATCGAAGCATTTCTGAAACATTCTTTTGCTGCCCGTATTTTTAAAAATGTCTTGGAGTCGTTTTTATAGTGTACTGTTAATAAGCACTATCGGATTACCGTTTTTTCGGCTTCTATGAATTCGCAGGTGACAATCTGTGTCATATAATTCGTACATGCTAGAGTAACAATTTAATGTTAATTTTAATTTTTATAATAATGCTTTTAATTTAGCCTGTTTCTTTTTTAAGCATGATAATGTTAACTTGAGAATGGGTATCATCAGACACTGATATTCTAGGTTAAGAGAACTCGACACTGTACACTGAACAATACACTGTAAAAAATATTCAAAAACGTTTCCGGCAATTTCAGGCAGAAAAAGAAAATTTTGTTTCAGACATACCACTTTAAATATCGGAATTCTGCTGTTTTATTAAGCTCCTGAAGGTATAAGAATGGTTTCAGAATAACGGGTAACTCTCGAAAGGTTATATTTTCTTAAAACTCCTAGCTACTACTTCGAGGAGCATTTTTGTTTTTGTACAGAGTAGGGGAGACTAGGGAGGGTTGACCATACGGGAGGCTTGACCCTCCCATCAGTTTTCATATTTAAAATAATTTCAGAGTTTTACCAATAGGTGTCAACCAAAGCTATTGGAATGCTCAAACAACAGTCTTTGTTTCATACAGCTAATCGAAATAGGTGTGGAAAAATCAAATGGAGAGCGTTTTCAACCTAAAAAGTGCGTTTTTTAGAAATAATTTGTAAGCTTTTTCCAGATAAAATATATCATACAAATTTAAGTAAGTAGGTTTAAAGTAATGCAGAAATAACGAGCTTTCGTTCCAGGCATAAAGATTGTACCGTAAGTTAGGCTTAACATAACAATATGATATTATTTAGAAAAGTGGTATGTGGGGAGGTTTGACCCAGTCAATGTGAGGGTGGGTTCACCAGATGCTCAAGGCTCCCTTAATTAAGTGGTTTTGGCAATCTGTTTATTATACACTGTGCATAATGAAAAGGGTTATATATAAAAAAGAATATATATTTATCCTGTAAAGCTACTGTAAAATGGGGTGATGGAAAAGAAAGTGTTTGAAACTGCTTAAAGAAAGATGTAAAAAAAATGCTGTAGTATCCACTGCAAGAAAATACTTAATGAAATATAAATGGGAAAGTTGATAGGAACTTTTCTCCATCTAAATATTACTTAAAATAGGTAAATAGAAACAGTGGAAAAGAATAGAAAGTATGAAAACAGCAGTCTTAACCATTTCAGGGACAGTGGCATGTTTATGAAACCACTTAATTTTAATTCCCAAACGCCAGAATGACACCAGAATTTTACTAAAATGTTTTCCATTTAATATGTATGTGAAATATAGCCTTTTTCTTAATTCCAAATAAATTTGTTCGTAAATTCCGGTGCCAGTCATTTATTTCAACATTTTAGTACTGAAAGTACATTGCTCCCGAAAGGCCTAAACGATGTTAATAATAAGTTATGTGCCCAATGCGGCTGCAAAAGAAAATAACATTGATCGAAAAACTTCAGGAAGGCATGTAGACAAATTTCACCAGGATGAATAAAGTTAGATGAAGCCAAACTATGTGACAACTATGTTGTTAGGTCGAGTTTCACAAAAAGTAGGACAAGGAGACAAAAAAAAAGGCGGGACAGTGTTTCCTAAATCGAGACATATTCATACATGAAACCCTATGAAAACGGTACCTGTCTCTACCGGAATATTGTCTTAAATGTTAAAATTTCATTTTCCCTGCTGTACAATTATATATGCTCAGACAAAATCATGTTTAAAACAAATGTTTTCTCCTATGACTTGCGATTGCGTCAAAACAGGTTTTTTTAAGCGTCATGTTTTGAAAAACATTTTTTTTAATAATTAAAGCATGTAGCATAAAGTTATTCTGTTTTTTTTTTCTTTTTTTTAAACTGATTTTATTCTCTCCTCAAATATTTCAATATAATACAAAGTGGGTCAAGCCTCCCATATAGTGGGTCAACCCTCCCGTATGTGGGGAGCCTTGACCCATTATTTTGTCATGAATAAAATCATTCATTTTTCAAATTTCTTATATATTACACTTATGCAGCAATTTTATTTTGATAACTGATTGTATAACGAATAAAATGATATATAAAACTTTATTCTACGTTCAATATTTTAAAAATAAAAAATCATTTTGTAAAAAGTGGGTCAACCTTCCCTAGTCTCCCCTATATATGCAAAGATCCTCACATACATTCTTGCATAAATACCTATTAGATAAATAATAAAAAAGAACAATTCTAACAATAAATTATAAAAACCAAAACAAAACATTTGCAACAATAAATTATAAAATATATATATATATATACATATGCCATTTATAAAATGTGAAATATTATTGAAATGCTTTGGCGAAATTTAATTTATTCATTGAAAGTTTTTAGGAATTAAAAAAGAATGGATTTATTTATTTGAAATATAAATATAAATGTCGATGTGTTTTTAAAACACAAGTTAACTTTTCATTAGTTAGAATCATATCAACAATTTGAATAATCTTTAAGGGCGACAAGATGTAGACTAATGTAATGAATGAAGCAGTTATTATTGAGTATTCTGCAGCAAACTTGCATTTTCCCAAGTCTGAAACTAAGTTATGTAATCATTTAAACTCAGCTATAGCCTCTATAGCAAAATTATTTCAGGCATTTTACATATTATTGTCTTAGCTAGAAATTATACACAGATTGCATATCATACTTTAGTGCATGTTTACATATTGCGAAGCATTTTATTTATTATAGCAAGAGAAAATCATGCAAGTTTCATTATTCCAACTTTTTCTTATTTCTGATGTAGCTAATTTATTATCATTCATGTATATTCAGTTTTTTGCTTTTATTAATGCATAAATAACTAGTATGTTACTTATAAAATAAATCAATAATAATAATAATAAATTAAAAGTATCACACATCATAGCTCCGAACTGTGCTTTCTAAAATTGTAACTATTTAGAACATTTCTTGTAGTCATTCAGTGAAAAAAAGTTTCACTTATTTTAAAAATAACCGTATTTATTTTTATTTTAAAACATGAGTTCTGTTAAATGAAATAGAATAATCTTAATTACTCAGACTATTTGATAATTGTAAATATACTGTAATGTATTGAATAAAGTTATTGATACTGAGTATTCTGAAGATAACGTGAATGTTCCCAAATCTCAACTATTGTCCTAATGTCAAAGTTAATCTAGACGTTTACTACATTCTTGTCACAGCTAGAATATCTAACTATTCAGGGTTATATGTAGAAGGTGCATCTGTTTCCACTGCACCTTTGCAAATCTGAAAGCATTTTTGGTTCTTATAAAAAGTGAATCATACCTACAGCTTTCAACATTGATTTTTTTTTTTACCATTAATAAATCTTGATTATTGCTTTTATAGATTGACGTCAATTCTCTTAAATAGGTATATTCACATATAGGCTGATGGTCGGAACTATGACTAAATAATTGTAGTTTTACAGTTTGGAGGTTACGCATGCACTTTTTTTGTTTTTTCAGTTTAAACGAGCGTAACTCACGATGAAAGTCTTCTAAAACTTAAAGATATTCACGATAAATATTTAAATAGATTCATTTTGAAATTGTATAAATGAAAAAAAAAAACATTTTTTATACATTATATAAAAACTAAAAACTAAAATACAATTCAATCGAACTTTCTGATATAAATGGAAAAGTGTACTTCATGTACAATGTCATAATTTATCAAAGCTTCAGAAATTCTAAATTTAACTTTGTTTAATGCGCATTCGTATGTACTGCGCAACTTGTTTCAGATAAAGAAAAAAATACATATTTCGTATGTAAAGCACGCCCTGCTAATTAAACGGCAGACAGTTGGGGAATCAATATTAAAATGTAAAAAGAAAGACTCGCATTTATTTTTTCTCGAACTTAAATTACTGCATTCACTAAATTATATTTCGCCTGTTAGTGAAACGCTACAAAATTAAGGTTTATGAATTATAATTACCTCTTATTGGAAAGTTTATTTTAAAATGTTTATTATCACTGGAAATTGATATTACATATTTACTATTTCATGAAATGTACAGAATATTAAAAAGTGCATTTAATTTGCTTACCTTTATACTAAATCTTTTCTATAGTAGTTCTCGCAACTACAGTTATACCTATATTTAATATAATTCTTATCTCTTTATCTGTTAGACTTAATTTAAATTTTTTATCTCTTATAAATATGTTCTTAAATTTAGATTCTATCATTAATATTTTTTTTTTCAATTTTTATGTAGGTATAATGCGCATTCCACGGTTTAGGGTTAAAAGTTTTAAAAAGAAATCTGGCATTAGACATCAGTAAACGCAGTAATAAAAAAGAAGAAAAGTATAATAAATCCCTTTTCTTCCATTCCGTAGAGAATCATACCTTAAAGCAAGAACCATACCTCTTCGAAAAATATGTTACATCTGTTATTAAATTTGAAGTATTTTGATTGAAATTCAACATAAGTGGCTTCATTTTTTATTTGTGGTAATGTAAAGTAATTCAAAAATACACAGAATGTTTGCAAATATTTTAATGGAAAAATATCACAGAAAACAATGGAAATAATTTCTAGAATTTAGATTGTGTAAAGATTTGAAAACATTCTTATTCCTGTCTGCAAGTTTAAAATTGAATATGAAACAAAAGAAAAGCAAAAATGAGATTTCTTTATTGGTACCTACCATGCCCGTATTTTAAATCTTTTATTTAATTCCAAAAGTTAATAGATTTTTTGAACAAAACAATAATAGTCATCAAAAGCATTTCAATTTTGTAGCAAATTAATGGAACGTCTGGTACAGAGTTATGATTTTTTTTTCTCAGTCTTTCACGGTTTTTTTATCAATATTAAAATTAAATGCTAGAACGAATTTAAAATTGTCTGAAGCAATTCGGTAACAAAGTGTATTTTCTTTCCATTTGCGAGTATATTTAAAATAAGAACAATAGCAAACTTTTTGAAAGAAGATGTTTGAAAAATTGAAGAAATGCAAATTATACAATGAGTTTCGTTATACAAATAGAAAAGTTTGTTTTATAATTCAATATATTTGCAAAAATACTGAATAAGCAGAGGAAAATAATTTTAGCTCATTCCAACTTTATAATAGTATTTCAATACAAGAATACTTTCTACCAAAAAGTGCGTTATATGACTTAATTAATTTAAAATATTTTTATTAAATTTCAACTAACATAGCTTGGTTTTTCTGCAATATACCGCAAATGGCATCCATAAACGTAGCAAAACGCAAGATGTTGAAAAAAGTTAATTGGTAAAAATGCCATTGGAGACATTTGTATGAACTCGTGGAATTTAGAGATTATAAATGTTTGAAAAAGTATATTTGTCCAAACTCTATTTCTCCGATGTTGGCTACACATTTAAAACATTAAAAGGGAGTTACTGAGATGTGCGTGATGAAATTCAGGATATCTGTATTTTATTTGACCTTTTTGAATCCAGAACAATTTGAAAAGTATTTATTTAGTTGTTAGAATACATAATTTTAAGCAAGTAAAAAAAAAAAAGAAAAAAAATAGAACATAAAACTGAAAAAACTTTTTGACTAAAAGGTGCATTTTAAAGATCATTAACAAACAGTAAAATATATAATTTTCATAAATATTGTCGATTTTCGAATAAATTTTGTAACCTATAGGATGTACCTTTGTAGAACATCCTGTTTTGGGACGTCTCCAGAGTTTTTAATTTGGCAAAATTACAAAGTTTTTCAATGCCGTTGTGAATATGCTCAAATGATAAATTAAACTTTAGCATGAAAACTTAACTCAGTATCACCGTCCGTTGAGGATTCCATGAACAATACAGTGTTGGAAGAAAGTAGTAATAAATAAATCCTTCTGCACAATTATCATTTACTTGAGTGTAAATTGCAGATGTGCAGTGCGGTAACACAAATAGTTAAAAGATGCACTTCTTTACTTTTTATGGAAGTCCAACATCTTCGTTTCATCTTCATCTTTTCTGGTGTAACTCAGCTCAACATAACTTTAAATTTTAAAACTATTTAATAGAAAACATTCGAAAAAAAGCAGTTAAGAGAATTCCTAGAATTTATAAGCTCTAAACGTTTGAAAACAGTTCTGATTATCTTTCCTGTATTCGTCTATGTTAGCTTTGCATCAAAAAAAAAAAAAGAGCTTAAAAAGAAATTTGTTTAGTTGTATAGATACTTTATATAATCACGTAATTTGCCTTTTGAGAAAGAAATATAATGATAGCCACATTAATAATATTGGATTTGTAGATAAATCAAATTCTCATTATTTTTTAATTTTTTTTTGTGGGGGGGGGGGGGTGGGGGAATTTATATTAGATAAATATTTTTGAGAAAATAAATGTTATCAAATTTTATATAAAAGAAAAAACTCCCGAGTTTCCGTATGAATTTCTCAGAGTTTTTATTTAACATAAATGTGATAAAAAAAAATAAATAATTTATAAAATTTTATAAAACAATTTAGTAGAAATTTGTATTTTCTTGCGTTTTGCAATTATATGTTAAAATACAATAACCATGTGCCATTTTTTAAAAGTTAAAAGTAAAATATTCAAATAATGCAAAATACTACAACATTCGTTTTACAAATGAAAAACTTTGATTAATAATTTAGTAAAGTTGCAAAACTATTCAAAAAGCGTTATGAAAACAATTACTAAAAGATTTATTCTCCATTTGATTTTATAATCCTACCTAAAATTAATCATCCTCTTTACCAGAATATTTTTATAAATGTTCTACATACCTAACTTAATTTTTTTGCGGTGCAACCCTAAGTAACTGTACACAGCACAGAAAGTTTGAAAATATTTTATTAGAATAAAAAAGGTTCACAGAAACCAATTTCAACAATTCGTAGAATACTTATGGTATAAATGTAAAAAAAGCAATTCTAATTATTCCTTTTTTATTTTGTAAATTTAGATTTCCATCTAAAAGATAAAAGAAAGAAAATCAGATTTACTTCATGGTATTTACCACTCGGTACGTCAGGAATTTCATTTCATTCCGAAAGTTAATTGCTTTTTTAGAAAATAATACAATACAAATCATGGTAAGCATTTTAAATTTGCTGCTAAATCAAGTTCCCATTATCAGTTTAAAATAGTTTCTCTTAAAAAATTTCCTTAATGAACAACCTATTTTCATAAATTACATTTTAACGCTTTCCATTAATTATTTTTTGAAATCAGGTATATAGATTTCAGTTATAAAAAAAATCTACTTCCGGTTTTCGATAGATTTCTACTTTTTAGAAGGGCCTGAACACTATTTGACAGTTTTTAGAAAATGGCAGTCAGTATGTGATACAAATTTTGTGAGTGCTTTATTTCAAGAAGAATTACCCGAAATTCAATAAAACTTGAGATTCAGATATACCTTCATATAAATTGGTGCGGATTAGTTTCCGGAGTAAATCGCCGACAGGTGGCGCTGCTCTACTTCTTTTTATACGATTTCCGAAGTAGCTCTATCTCAAGTACTAATGTATGAATTTTTCAGAATCAGTTATACCCTAATATAAATTGGTGAATGATTAGTTTTTTCTGTAAATCGCACTAAACGTGTAGCTGCTATGCTACATTTTCCACGTATACCGCAATAGCTCTATCTCAAGAACTAATACACGAATTTTCATCAAATTTCAGATTTAATTAAAACTTGACATAAGGGTGGTGTCGATTAGGCGTTATTTTGAACCGTATAACAGGTGGCATTTTTCACGATTTTCGTGATAACTGTATCTCAAAAACTAATGCACGAAATTTTATCAATCTTCCTATTCTGTGATACTTAAATCATATAAATAGAATCTTATTAGTCTTGGGCATATAAAGCGCGATAGGTGTTGCTGTTATGATCTTTGGACAGGGAATTTTGGTTCCAGGCATCTAAGAGGGTGGGTGACGAAATAAAATGATTTTTTTGAATGATGCGATGCGTATATCTTCTTTTATTTTGCAAATAGTTGTATGAAACTATACCTTTAAGATCCTCATGATGAGCACATATTATCATTTAATTTTGGCGCTATGATAGAGAATCTTGAAGTATTAACATGTATGATATAGAAAATAGTTGTGGGATTGCCACTAGATTTAATGTTACATGAAAAAACAAAAATACAGTTAATTTTCTATTTGAACAGGACATTTTATTTCATAATTTTGAAATTTTCAAAAATAATAAAATCGCGAAAATATATATATTTATTTTCTTTTGTTTCGCCATGAAACCACGCCTCAAATCCAGTGTATTTTCTTTCGAATACTATGTTACATATTTTACTGTACCCGAAATATCTCCGTTGAAATTTAACATACCTTTTTTTATTTTTTCCCTTCTAATGTAACTTAAATTTACTTAAAACAACATATAATGTTTGAAAATATTCTAATGGAAAATATGTTACAGTAAAGAAACAACCTCAATAATTCCCAGAATCTGGTTGCTATAAATGTAGGAAATAAATCAATTAAACAAATTTTTGTTCAACAGTGTCAACAGAAACTAAAATGTAAAAATGAAGTAAACAAGATTTCTATTATGTTACTTATCACGTGGATAGTGTAGGTGTTTTATTTAATTCCAAAAGTTAATTGCATTTTTAGCAAGAAATGTAACAATAATCACAAAGCATTTTAAATCTGCAGTAAAATCATTTTTCTATTATTTGTATGGTATAAACCCTCATACAAATGAAACAGCAAAAAAGAAAAACAAACACAGAAAGATGGAAAAAGGGCAAAAATTACTTCCACAAAATACGTTTTATATCACTTCTTAAAAAAAAAATACATGTTAAAATAGAATATTTAGATATTTAGTTTGAATTTCTGAGTTTCTATATCAATTTCCTTTCATATAATCTTTCCATTAACATAATCCTTCGAAAACGTTATGATGAGATTGTGTAAGGGTTTATATTTACTACTTTCATTTTTCAATGTTATGTAAAAACCGTAAAAGCAGTAATAACAATGTAAATAATTTTTAATGATTATATGGAATATTAATAACCAATAAAAAAAAGTGGAATTCGTATTAAAAAATCGAAAGTATGTTTCATAATTTATTAAAATTGCAAAAATATTGAAGAAGCTGAAGGAAAAAGCTTGCTAATAAATCCCATCTCTTTTTTCTGCTTGTCTGTTTAAAATCCATACTGTATTTTAATCATATCACAACTTAAGAATAATGTCATAAAAAAACCAGCGAATTACTTAATTTTAAATTATTTATGCGCGTTGAACATATTTATCTTCAATCTTTCTCAGCTCCAACACAAAGGCACTAAATAAAAACACAAAACATTTTAAAAGGCATTAATAGAAAAATTTTCACGAAAACAATTGTAACAATTCCTCCATTTTCGATGTGTAAGTGTTTAAAAAATATATAATTATTCTTCAAAGTTAGCTTTAATATAAAACATAAAAATAGATAAATGAGATTTTGTTTTTTTTAAACGCAGTCGTCCTCATCACGTTATTATTTTATGTATGTCATTTAATTACAAAAAGTGAACTTTACAAAAGTTATATAAACATAGTCACATAAAAACTTTTAAATGTGTAGCTAAATAAATATCTTACTGGGTTTTTTTTAATTCCCAGAATCTGGTTGCTATAAATGTAGGAAATAAATCAATTAAACAAATTTTTGTTCAACAGTGTCAACAGAAACTAAAATGTAAAAATGAAGTAAACAAGATTTCTATTATGTTACTTATCACGTGGATAGTGTAGGTGTTTTATTTAATTCCAAAAGTTAATTGCATTTTTAGCAAGAAATGTAACAATAATCACAAAGCATTTTAAATCTGCAGTAAAATCATTTTTCTATTATTTGTATGGTATAAACCCTCATACAAATGAAACAGCAAAAAAGAAAAACAAACACAGAAAGATGGAAAAAGGGCAAAAATTACTTCCACAAAATACGTTTTATATCACTTCTTAAAAAAAAAATACATGTTAAAATAGAATATTTAGATATTTAGTTTGAATTTCTGAGTTTCTATATCAATTTCCTTTCATATAATCTTTCCATTAACATAATCCTTCGAAAACGTTATGATGAGATTGTGTAAGGGTTTATATTTACTACTTTCATTTTTCAATGTTATGTAAAAACCGTAAAAGCAGTAATAACAATGTAAATAATTTTTAATGATTATATGGAATATTAATAACCAATAAAAAAAAGTGGAATTCGTATTAAAAAATCGAAAGTATGTTTCATAATTTATTAAAATTGCAAAAATATTGAAGAAGCTGAAGGAAAAAGCTTGCTAATAAATCCCATCTCTTTTTTCTGCTTGTCTGTTTAAAATCCATACTGTATTTTAATCATATCACAACTTAAGAATAATGTCATAAAAAAACCAGCGAATTACTTAATTTTAAATTATTTATGCGCGTTGAACATATTTATCTTCAATCTTTCTCAGCTCCAACACAAAGGCACTAAATAAAAACACAAAACATTTTAAAAGGCATTAATAGAAAAATTTTCACGAAAACAATTGTAACAATTCCTCCATTTTCGATGTGTAAGTGTTTAAAAAATATATAATTATTCTTCAAAGTTAGCTTTAATATAAAACATAAAAATAGATAAATGAGATTTTGTTTTTTTTAAACGCAGTCGTCCTCATCACGTTATTATTTTATGTATGTCATTTAATTACAAAAAGTGAACTTTACAAAAGTTATATAAACATAGTCACATAAAAACTTTTAAATGTGTAGCTAAATAAATATCTTACTGGGTTTTTTTTAAATATATCCTCTAAATAATTGCGATCAACAAACAGACTACGTTCATAAATGAATTTTCTCTCATTTCTAAGGTGAATAAAAACTTATTGTTACAAAACATATTTAATTTGAAATCATAATTTTCCATATGACCTCCGCTGATTTTTAAAATATTAAAAATAAGCTTTAAAACCCTCCACAGCCCGAATTTTTCTTCTTGCATTATCTTTGTTAAAATCATATTTAGAGTTAGATACTACTCAGTTAAAAGAGCAATTCCTTGCCTTACTTAATAACAATCTATACAAGATTTCTATGGCAAGAATGTTGAATTTTTAAATATTAATATATATATCACTGAGACATAGGGTTAGCAAAAATAAATTATTTCTAAAATTTTATCTATTTACATGGTTTTGATTCTTCATGTAGCCATAGAAAGAAAAAAAAAATATTATGAATTACATGAAATATAAAGGAATAATAGATACATAGAGTTCTTTTCGGAAGTGTGGAATACATAAATACATATACAGGTTGTCTCAAAAGGTCGTTTACAAACTTAACATGCTGGTCTGTCATATCATGATAAACAAGATTTACATAGGGACTTGTGTTCGAAAATGCAAACTGCGACCGTTAGAGGGCGATGAGTGCAGGCTTACGGGAGAGTGAGAAGCGTAATAATTTCAGGCAAGGACGTTGCAAGAGAAGGATGAAGCGGTTTAGTAACGCAGAAGTGGCCGATATGCAACACATGAAGTCCATGGTCTACGAGATGCTTGTAACATCGGACATGGATCTCGTCGCCAGGATCTTGGAAGCGGCGGCAAGTTTCCGTGACATACTTGCCCATTTTGAACGGTCCGATAATCCATGCGTCGACGTTGTGAAGCATGCATTGCCGCGAATGGAAGGAATTTTGAACACCTTCTGTAAATTAAACCATTTTCTTTAATAAAAGTCATATTAATACCTCTTTCGATATCCTTTCTTTCTTTCTCTCCACACCTGCGCTCATCGTCCTCTAGCGGTCGCAGTTTGCATTTTCGAACACAAGTTCCTATGCAAATTCTGTTCCTCATGATATGACAGACCAGCATGTTAAGTTTGTAAACGACCTTTTGAGACACCCTGTATATACTCGTATATTAATGACACGTACATTATATGTACATTATAACGTACATTATACGTACATTATTAATAACTCGTACAATATACTCGTACATTAATGATATATATATATATATATCAGTGGCGTGGCGTGAAAATTTTCGGTGGTCATCGCAATTATTTAAGTTTGTGGTGAAAAATTATTAACTCTAAAATTCAATGGTTGAATGTTCAAAAAAGAAACTTTAAATCTTACCTTCACTTATACATGAACTCCAAATGTTCTGCTAAAACTGGATCGTAGAGTTTAAAAAGCTTATTAAGAGTTTTAAAATATTGCTTGGTCATCGCCGCATCCAGCGATGACCGGACGCCACGCCACTGATATATATATATATATATATACATATATAATAATTACTGCAAAATAATGAAGCAGCTAAAATTAATTCTTCCATTTTGTTTCATAATCTTACCTCAGAACAAGCATATTTGCATTAAAAAAGTACATTACATTAGTTATGCCATTTGAAACATTTTTATTGTACTTCAACATATATACCTTCATTTTTCTGTAGCGAATTCCAAAGAAGCTAAAAAACCCTAGTATGTTTGAAAATATTTTAATAGAAAAAAAATGTCTCATAAAACAATTGGAATAATTCTTGGAATTTAGGCGCTATAAATGTTTGTAAAAAAAACTAATTATTCCTTTAGTCGTTTGCAATTCTGACTTCGAATAAAAAACATAAAAGAATGTAAATGAGATTTGTTTCACGGTTCTTCACGCCGGTACTTCAAATATTTTATTTAATTTGAAAAGTGCTTTTTTTTAAATCTTATATTAATCATATAAAATATTTTTAATTTGGTATTAAATTAAATCCCCATTACTTGTTTCGAAGTGTAGATAAAACTATAAATGATGTAAATAAACAGTTATAATGTAAAATAAACAGTTTTATTTAAAAATTTAATGATTGTTTTTAAAAAGTTAATTTTATTTTGATGTGGAGAAGTGTTTGATATCTTTGCATCGAATCAGATAGTTTATATCCAATCCATATTTGGTTTTTGTTATATTTTCATAAGAAGAAACTATTGGATTCTGGGAAATTTTCGAGTTCCAGTGTTTAACAGATTACACGTTTTGTGACATCTAATTTTCTTTGTGCAGTTATTTGTCTTTGTGTTGCTCAAATTCTCTATACAATGCAAAACAAAAGCAATTCACCGAATTCTTAGAAGCTGTATATTTAAAGTTTGATCAGAATTGATAAGGATTAAAACTTGGCGTATATTTTCCAACATGTCGCATTGTTATGCAGTGTTTCATATTATCGTCGTTATAGCTAAATCTCGTCCTTGCTGGAACTCAATGTGAATATATCATGTTATGAAATTGAACCAAATTTAATCGATGAAATGCTTGGTATGAAAACTGAAATCTGTGCTTATTCAGTGATGTTATAATCAGTGACGTTCAATCAGTGATGTTACAATCTGTATAATTTGATTACAATATATAAAGGTTAGCAGAAATGTATGACCGTATTTCAATATATATATATATATATACTCAAAACTAGTACGCTTATTATATTAAGTGATATACGAAAATAAAGAAGGACATTCCAAGCTTTTTTTTTTAGTTACACTTTAGTTTCAACTTTATTTCTGATGTCTCCCAACAGCTCAGTTAATATAATTTGTTCATAGAATTGTCAACAAAAGGTGATACTGAGTAAATTCTTTATGCCAATGTTTTTTTTATCATTTGAGAAGTTTCGGGTTGAAATTGCTAATATGAAGATCGTACATATAGTAAAATTAAAAAAGCTGTAGACGTCCAAAAAGAGATTTTTTACAGAGATAAGATCGTATAGTTTATTATTTTGTATTAGAAAATTGTCAATATTTATTAGAAGTACGTAATTTTCTGTTTTTTGCAAATGTGAAAAAATACCTTTTAGTCAATATATAGATTTTTAGGTAGCTTTCTTTACAAAAAGCTACCTATTGCAGCCGTTCGGAGGAAAGCGATTTCAAAAAATTTTGATATATTTTCATCGATCATGACCCCCAGACCCCGAAACTACCCTCCGTTCAAAATTGATATATATATATATATATATATATATATATATATATATCAATATATATATATATATATATATATATATATATCTGAACTATGTCACACTGTAACTCTCGTATTTATGAACCGATTTGGATGTAATTCGGTGTGTACATAGTACATACCAATGTCTCGACCGAGTTCGTTGGCCAGCTTCATCCGCCATTTTGTTTCAAAATGGCGGCCATTAAAAAATTTTAAAAAAATTTAAAATTTGAAATGTGGTACCAAAAAATTGAAAATGGAAAAATATTTTTTTCTTATGTATTTGACCTTTATACAAAGACTCCGTAGCAGTTTTTGTTTCGTCTATATCTTAAAAAATGGCTGAGTTATAGCATTTTGAATTTCTAGCGAAGCTGACATTTTGAAACGTCCTGAATTTTGTCACGCGATAAAACGCATATTTATGAACCGATTTGGATGTAACTTCGTTTATACATAGTACAGACCAATGTCTCGACCGAGTTCGTTGGCCAGCTTCATCCGCCATTTTGTTTAAAAATGGCGGCCATTTAAAATTTTAAGAAAAATTTAAATTTGAAATGTGGTACAAAAAAATTGAAAATTGAAAAAATATTTTTTCTTATGTGTTTGACCTCGATAAAAAGATTCGGGCGCAGGTTTTGTTTCGTCTATACCTTAAAAAATGGCTGAGTTATAGCATTTTGAATTTCTAGTGTGGCTGACATTTTGAAACGCCCTGATTTTTGTCACGTGATAACAGACGTATTTATGAACCGATCTGGATGTACCTTGGTGTGTACATAGTACATACAAATAACTCAACCGAGTTCGTCGGCCAGCTTCATCCGCCATCTTGTTTCAAAATGGCGGCCATTTAAAAAAATTTAAAAAAAATTAAATTTAAAATGAGATACCAAAAAATTGGAAAATGAAAAAGAGTTTCTTCGTATGTGTTTGACCTTGATACAAAGATTCGAAACAGGTTTTGTTTCGTCTATATCTAAAAAAATGGCTGAGTTATAACATTTTGAATTTCTATTGTGGCTGACATTTTAATACGACCTGATTTTTGTCACGCGATAACAGGCGTATTTATGAACCGATTTGAATGTAACTTGGTCTGTACATAGTACATACCACTGTCTCGACCGAGTTCGTTGGCCAGCTTCATTCGCCATCTTGTTTCAAAAGGGTTTCCATTTAAAAAAAATGTAATTTAAAATTTAAAATGAGGTATTAAAAAATTGGAAAATGAAAAAGATTTTTTTTATGTGTTTGGCCTTGATACAAAGATTCTGGAGTAGTTTTTGTTTCTGAAAATTTGTTCTTTTGTTTATATCTTAAAAAGTGGTTGAATTATAGCACTTTGAATTTCTATCATGGCTAACACTTTGAAACGATCTTGTATTTGTCTCGCGATACCACACGTATTCGTCTATTTCGATGGAAGAAGGCATGCGGATAGTATGCATCAATATCTCGACCAAGTTCGCTGGCCAGCTTCATCAGCCATCTTGTTTCAAAATGGCGGCCATTAAATTAAAAAATATATATATTTAAAGTGAGGTGCAAAAAAATTAGAAATTGAAAAAGGTTTCTTTCTTAAGTATTTGACCTTGATATAAGGATTCAGGAGCATTTTTTGTGTGTCTTTATCTTAAAAAAAAAAAAAATCGCTCAGATATAGCAGTTTCAATTTCTAACGTGGGTGACATTTTGAAAAATCTGATTTTTTGCCTGCGACAGCACTCGTATATATCAACCGATTCCGATGTGAGTGAGCATGTGCACAACAATTACTAAGGTCTCGACCAAGTTCACTGGTTAGCCTCATCCACCATGTTGTCTTAAAATGGCAGGCACTTTAAGAAATCGCCGAATTTGGTAGCCAAATATAAGTTACTTTAAATAAAAGCAGCTTGGATAAAGCTGACTAATTTCTCGAAATTCTCATTCATAATGGTTTAGTATTGATAAAAATTAGTATTGAATCTCTTACATTCGGTTTCCACTTAATTGAGCTTCGTGTGTTTGAATAATATAAGTTGGCTTTTTTAAAACAAGGAATATGAAAGCTACCTCTTCCTCCCGGCACTGGCCGGAAGGACTTTTTTATTTTATGTTCTAAAATTTTTTATTACTTTTACACGCTTAAAATTATGTATTATGGTATATCTCTGGTATATCTCTGATATATCTCTCGCATGTTAAAATTATGTACATCTGGATAAATATTTTTGAAATCGGAGTTGTTGAGTTGCAAAGTGTTAAATATCAAATTTTGAATATATATTTTACGATATTGTTATTCATGTTTATCAGCAGTACAATTTTTTATTTTGTTTTCTTCAATTTAGGATCATTCTTTAAGATTTGAATCTTCAAGAAATATAACAATCAATACAAGAAATCCTAAAGGAAGGATATCAAATAGGTTAGTTTTAGGTAAGATGACATTACTGTTAATAAAATGATTTTTGTTTCTTATCAGAACAAGCTAGACTTCTACAAACACTTTTATTCGCTATATTGATTCTAATTATATTCAAATATTATTTTTTTGTTATTTAAAACAGACAAATTTCTTACATGGCGATTTTATGATTTTGTACTAATATTATAATACATTAACGTTAAATATATTTTCCCAATAATATCTGTTTGTATAGACCAAGGGCAAAAATATCTTTTGCTTTTTCACATTTTTTGTTTCGTGTAATGTTCCAATATTTATTTTAAAAGCAGTAAATGTAATGTTATGAAGCATTTTCATATAAATATATATAATTTACACCATATATAGATAATCATTTTAGACCAGGTTTAACAATGCCAGAGTATTTTCACATGTACAGAATTTCTTAAAATGAGTCGATTGTTTTAAAACGTAATATAATGCAAACCGTGACAATTAATAATACCTTACAGTATAAGCCAATACACAAGTTAGTGTTAAACAAAGAGAATTGAAATTGGGAGAATTTTCAAATTTCGCGTTTGCCTTTTAACATTTATAAATCATTATTTTACATGGGATAAATGTGCCCGATAATCTATCCGGATACGTTCGTACTTTTTAAATTTGGGTTCCAGTTTAGCCTATTATTTTTTTTAAGAAGATTTTACTTTCGAAACCGGTTTCGAGAAGGAAGGTGTTCAGTACATAAACCGAAAAAGAAAATAATATTAATGTATTGCTGCCAATATCGAAAAAGTTCGAAAGTTACCCGGTTACACATCGAGCTCAAATATCTTACTTACAAAAGAAAAACAACATTTAAAAATATTAAAATGCAAATAAGAAATTAAAAAAAAAATGCAGTCATTGGTTTTCCATTAACTTACGTGTTTCTTCGAGTTACTGCTTTAGGTTCTTAAACTTATTCTTCCAGAACGTTAAATTGGGATTTCTTCAGTGGATTTCCCATTAGTTTCCATGTTAGGAGAGATTACGCAACATATTGGTAAATTTGCATAAATTGCAAATTACATGTAAAACATATGAATGAAACAATTTTGAACTAATTTTTGAAAAACACATAACTAGAAAAACTAAATTTGACACTATATTAATTTTCTGAAAAATACTAAATAAAATTGTTAATTAATAATACACTTGTTATTAAATTAATTTCATATAAATATTTTTGTTAAGAAATTAATAATACGTTTGTTAATAAATTAATTATGTATGTATTTTTGTTGATTTATGGATAATTTATCTGCTAATAAATAAATTTTGTTAACTGAAGATAAATTTTCTAATAAATTTATTTTTGGTAATAAATTAGAAGGAAAAGTTTAGTTTTCCTCTTTTACATGAAGGCATAGTGAGTTAAGTGTCAGGAAAGCTCAAGGTGTTAGAAGGACTAAAGCAGAAGGATTAAAAAAAAAAACTAAAGGAAAGAAAACGAAGGGCAATGAGAATGAGTGCATTGGATGTCTGGAACTGTACCAGAAGACAACTTCGACCAATGACTGTTTTCTATGTATACCCTGCAATATAGGTGATTGCACTAATGTTGCACAATTTACAACAATAAGTGCACCGGTTGTGGGCGACGACAACTTCGGTCAGCAACACAAGAAAACATTGAAACTGTGGAAATGAAAATGTAACTAAAGGATCTAGCCGGATAAGCATAGCGAAATGGTCCCCACGGCCGATATTTGAAATAACATGTGTGGTAATAAGGCTCACCATGAGAATACAATATAGAGTGTTTTTAGCCCCTGACCTTGAAGCGCCCTTGAGATAATCGGGGAAGTTTGCGCTGGCGCTACTTTTTTTCAAATACGTTTTTCTCAAAAAGTACAAAATTACAAAAAATGAAACCAAAGCCAATTGTTGAAGAACATATTAGTTCACATCATACAATTTTCATATTTTTACACAAATTTTAACATAGAAAAATAAACAAAACTATTTTTTTGAAAAAATTATTAATGTAGTAATTTTATACTTACACTTACCAAAAAATTACGGAATAATGCTCAAAATATACACTTTTATGAAAAAAAAATTTCGTTAAAATCGAAGATGCGCTTTTTAAGTTATAAAAAAAAATAATGCTAGCAACTTGCTAAAATATTCGTAGCGTTCCCTGTTTGCATGCGCAGAAATACGCTACTATCAATGCATTGGTCGATGCGTGACATTTCCTCTCGGGCAGGATGCGGAGTGTGCCAAAATAAGGGAATGTTTCCATACATACCACTTCCCTATAGGTTCGTTTCCTGTTTGTAGATATTCTGTTATTTTGATGTACTGCGCATCCTTCTCGCGTAATAATATCAAGAAATGACAAACAAAATGGTAACATTTGCCTACCATGATTTTCACGTAGAAGAAGGCTATGGGGCTGTACATTGTACATATATAACGTAGAACTTTAGAGGGGAGTGTATGTGTGTGTGTGTGGGGGGGGGGGGTCTGGCACTTGACATCGGAAGATACCTGTAGGGGGAGAGGGTGTTGTGATTTGATGTCATTATCATTTTTGGTCAAACCATAATTTACTTTTTTGGTATCTTTTTCTTTGCATCTGTAATCTTAATTCTTTAAAGTCTATTTTCTTCTTTTTATGGGAATACAAAGTTATTCTTAAAACCCTTGAATGATTATAAAATATTTCATTCCGAAATATGGAATAACCCAACGTTCGCCATTAATATTCTCCTGCCATATGCGTACATAATTCGTTGTTAGAGAAACCACATTCGAAATGATACTTGTTTTTTTTTGCTAGTAAAAAATGGGGAATTATGTTCTCCACCTGTTTTGTTTACAAGAAGTTCTGTTTAGCCCCGTACAAGGGCGAAGTGCAAGAAGACAATACTACTGTTCAATGCATTATGTAACAAAGAGCTATTATTAAAATCATTTAAAGAATATTTCTTTAAAATGTTATTTGATATAAAGTTATTTCTTATATAACAATGATATTTTATTATTTTTTTCTCTTTACTAAATCAGTAAAATATGCGAATAAAAAATGTACAACCATACCAATATATCATTGAAACTTATAAAAAGGAAAAAAGGAAAAACAAATGTAAAAATGAAAAGAATTTTTAGACACTGATAACAATATTATTAGGGAAAAAGGAGGAGGAACGATAGCTTCTGTTATCGGGCGGTTGGTAGGGAGTCTGATATTGCCAAAAAGTTGATAACCTTATATATTTACAGCCCCTATTCAGCTTCACCTGCACAATCGAATACACCATTGACTGGATATTATTACGCGAGAAGGTTATGCACTGTACGCCAAATTAACAGAATATTTACAAACACGAAACAAACCTATAGCGAAGTGGTGTGTATGGAAACATTCTCTTATTTTGGCGCACTGCGCATCCTACCCGAGTGAAAAGTTCCCGAATCGAGAAATGCATTAGCGTATTTCTGCAAATACAGAGAAAGTTACGAATATTTTAGAAAGTTACTAGCATTATTATTTTTTTTATAACTCAAAAAGCGCATCTTCGATTTTAAGGGAAATTTTTTCTTAAAAGTACATACTTGGAGCATTATTCTGTAATATTTTGGTTGGTGTAAGTATAAAATTACTACATTAATAATTTTTTCAAAAAATATTTTTTTTTCTATGTTAAAATTTGTGTAAAAATATGAAAAAAATATATGATTGGAAATAATATAATCTTCAATAATTGGTGTTAGTTTCATTTTTTTAATTTTAGTACTTTTTGAAAAAAACGTATTTGAAAAATAGTAGCGCCGGCGCATATTTCCCCGATTATCTCAAGGGCAGTTTAAGGTCAGGGGCTAAAAACACCCCATATTGTATTCTCAAGGTGAGCCTTATTACCACACACGTTATTTCAAACATCGGCAGTGGGGGCCATTTCGCTCTGCTTATCCGGCTAGACCCTTTAAGTTAAACCTGTTATCAAGTAACTTAATGTTATTTTGCAAACTTATCTGGGCTTGCTTTTTTCTGATTATTTAATTAATATTCTTTAATTATTCTTTAATGCCTTTCCTTTTTCTGATTCTTTAATTAATATTCTTTAATTATTCTTTAATGCTTTTACTTTTTCTGATTTTTTAATCATTCGGTTGAAATATCACTCCTAGAATAGTATTAAATCACAAAAACCTTATAACAATGTGTTTAAGTGTAATTATTTTTATTAACAATTTATTTGTCGTTATTATTAATAACAATCTCTCCTACCCATGGGCACAATCACACCAACACGTTAAAGAGAGATTGAGAAAAATAGCATTCATGTTTTTATTACAACTATTCTTTTAAATTACAGCATAACAACAAAATAGCAATGGAAATATATAAAAATCAAATGAATTCAAATTTATTCACGGATAGTTTAGCAAAAAAATTATATTTAGATTTATTATTATTTTTCTGTTGAATTGTGCCTAGACTCTCCTAGCGTTATCTTATGGCAATTTCTAAGTGTTGCTGCTGTTATTCAATTCTAAAATCCGACAGCTCATTTAAGTGCACTCTGTATAATTAATTTATAAAACTGTCACATTGACCAGATTTTTATAAAAGGCACGGTATATATATTCTATAAAAGACGAAATTACACGCAGAGGCAGAAATTGACAAAATAGACAATCTTAAAATCAATTAAACATGTGACATTCTTGATGCGATGTCAGTGAAGGATGTTCCTGTATTTATTATTGAAACGCAATTTTTTTAAAAAATATAATCATTTTGTTAAAAGCAACGATAATCTAAGAAATATCACGAGCAAATTCTAATTACACAGTTGTTCAATTAATTTTATAGCATACTTTGATGTAAAATTGATCAAAATAAAATTAAATAATAATAAATGAGTTGTTTGATGTTGTTTGCATAATTATACTGCAATATTAAGGGGAAAGAAACATTTGTTTCACTGCAGATGCGTCTATCTTATAATAGCTATTTATTTCAATATAATTCTATATAACTTTTTTGTATGATGTGTTACATAAAAAATATGTTTACATCTATATTTATTTTTATTTTTACAAAAATATATCCCATACTGTTGTGCGTTTAGATATTATATTTGTGTATTTTAATTAAATTAGTTCATTAATCAAAATATTTATTCAGAAACTTCAAACTCCTTTTTCTTTTAAATTTTGCAATTAACTGAAAGTGGATACACCGAAAAATTAATTTTTATTTTGAACATTTCTTCCAGTGTTTTTTTTGTTATTGTTGTTGTTTACACGGCGGAAAATAAAGCCGGAATGTCGTAAGTCTAATACAGGGATTTCATTGATTTAGGTGATGGAAAATTAGAAGTTTTAACGAAACAATTTACTATAAGAAAGCCAAGTGGCGAAATCCTTTTAAATGTTGATGAAGATGAAGTTATTCTTGCAGCAGACAAAATGAGAGTATCAGGTTTGTATAATTGATTACTTTTGACATACTCATAGTGTAATATTTTCACTCGAAACATCAGGAACTTGAAAAGTAATGTGCATTTAATAATAATTATTTCTTAACACTAAATCAGAAAAACCAGACTTTTTTCTTTTAAACTATTCAATTTATACATTTAACTTTTTTTTATCCTTGTCTTCCTTAGCCGAGCTGACGGTTTTGCACCATCTTCTAAACGAAGGCGGCAAGAATCACCTTAAAAGCATCGTTTTTGGTTAATCTAAATTTAAATTTTGACTAATTTTCCCCTTCATTTTAATCTCCATTCTTTTATTTTTCACTCTGTTTTTATGACATAAAAATGGAAAACTTTGGCACGAAAGTAATTTTATAAAATATTTCTGTAACTCATATTAGATGAGAGACCATTACAATGTATTCTAGTTATTTATGACCGTTTAATCGCTGAAAAAATATAGTTGGAATAAAGTGTTTCAAGCAAAATCGAAAAACAGCACTAACATTACTTTTGATAATTATTGTAGCCGCTTTATAGGGATAATTCATTCTAGAACCGTCATCTAGTATATTAGTACTACAAATTCAAATGAAACAATAAATATGAAAAAAATTATTGAAGTTAAATATATTACAATTTTAACTAACAGAATTTCCTTCATTATCATACATGTTCATAGTTCAAAGACAGTGAAAGATTTATCTTTCCACATTTGAGATTATTGAAGAATATAACTGTAAACATAGGTTGCAATTTTGAAATGGTGAAAAGATTTTTCTTTTTATTGTTTAAAATTTATAAAAATGTTCATAAAAACAAAGTTTTTGCGAAGAAAATAAATTGAAATGGCAAAACATATATTAATTTCATTTGTAATTAGAATAATAGAAAAAATGAACGTAATTGTGTATGGGTTTTTTTTATAGTAATTGGACATTTTGATGTACGTATCGCACATATACACCTAATATATTTGAACAAATTTTATTCATTTCATAAATGTGTTTAAAAACAAAATCTATTTTTAAAGAAAAACAAACATGAAAAGTTTTGAACCACGATAATTTCATCAGAAACTGTTCGTGATCAGAAGCAACTTCAAATATCAGAAAAAAAACTCCAAAAAATTTCTCGATAGCTTTGTAGAAAAGCCATGTATGCAGAAAGAATATAGAATGTTAATATGAAACGCCTAACTATTTTCATTAACTGGAGTTGCACAGGATTTGACAAACTAATCTTTCTCATGGCTGCCATTTAATTAAAAAACTTTTCCCTAATTTTTTATAGAAAATTATGTCTTTCTGAAATGTTAATTACCTGTAAGAACACTTTTGCGCTATTATGCATTTTTTAAATTTTTTATTTGTTCAATAGATGCTAAAAACCAAAGGATTTCACAACAACAAAAATAATTTAGCGGAGCATATTTTTAAAATGTACACTGTATTAAAAATACAGTGGTTGCCAAACTTTTGTTCTTTTTGACTACTAAATTCATAATTTAAATCCAGCAGCCTAACATTAATTTTTTAAAAACACATTTACAATGGATCAATTTCAGTGAACTTTGATTTTATTACTGTAAAATGCAAGAATTTTATGTAACAAAATCAAAAGACTTACTTGATAATAAAAAAAACTTAAATGCCTATTTAATCATAAAAAAACTTTAGCGATTAGTTATTAAAAAAAGGGGGGATTAAAATAAGTTTTATTATTACAAAAAAATATCAAAATATGCTTAATAAATGATTTAGATATTATAAATGATTATTATATGATTAATAAGATTTTAATTAATGAGACATAACACAAACATGCAAATAGTGTCTAGATTTTATAGTTTGCGACCGCTATTCTAATAGCAGCGAACGCCCTAAGCATTCGTCTATTGCCAAAAAAAAAAAAAAAAAAAAAAAAAAAAAAAAAAAAAAATCCAGGAAACTATAATAGACAACAACCACGAACGAAAATATATAATATCATCTTCCAAGTTATCCACGACTCCAAAACTCGTTTTTTTATTTTTAGAAACCTCAGAAACAAATATATTTTCGAAATTTGAAGAAGCATTTAACTATTTTTTTCTACCTCTAATTTTTGGTAGCGCTTTCGAGTAGTTTTTATAGTGTTTCAATCAGTGCCCTTAAATCGAAATAGCTGCTCATAGAATCCTATTGGTTATCAATGATATATGTCCACCTGCATAAATAAATTTATAAATGCAAGAATAAGAATATAATATTAATGTTATTGAGCTGTTAATTTATCATGTTTGTCTCTCAAACATGTTTTTAGAACATAAAAAAGTTTACTTGAGAATTTATTTGATCAAAAAAACCTCTATTATACTGGTATTGTTTAAAGAGTTTCCAATTTTAATCAGTTTTTGGAAGCATTAATTTGCATGCAAATTAATAAAATTTGTTTACTGATTATGGGTGAACGCTATTGGTCTTATACCATAGAACATAATATTAAACTTATATGATCGGCATTATCTAGAATTACCAAAAAATATTTCAGTGAATAATAAAAGAACTTACTTTCGATAGAAGTTAATTTATTACGTCTGGTTAAACAGAGAGGAATCCTGAAAAAATTTAAAGTAAGAAATATTCTCTAAAGATTTCCCAGTTTTAATTAATTTAACTGAATTCGGAGCATTATTGTGCCTACAAACAAATTAAATTTATTAACTGATTCTGGATAAGCGAGATTGGTCATCCATTTAACACGTAATAATACATTTGATCAGCATTATCTGGAATTACAAAATAAAATTAAGGAGTGAGTTCAGAATTGATTGCGATTCCCGTAATTGTAACTGCTCATCTTATTACGTTCTTTTTGTGTTGCAAACGAACTAAATTAAGGGAAAAAGATAAATTAATTGCTAACAGAAGGGAAACCAGGACGATAACGGACAGACAAATAATGACATCGCTGAGACGTAAGAATTCGTCCCCGCAACCAAACTTCTGGAAATGGAGTGATTAACAATCAAGTTCGAGGGAAGGGTTAGTTAGACTGGGCGAGCAAGTCAGGCAAATAAATGATTTTGTCCCTATATATTCTTTTTGGGAAATTACGAAGGATTTTATTACCTTTTGTATCTATGTTTAAATTAAGAAACTCTTTCCATCATTTCCTTAGTTTCTTCTTTCGATTTCCTTTGCAATCGATTAGTAGTAATTTTATATTTCGGGAGACTTGGTACATTTCATTTGGGGAAAAATAAGGAAAATATTAATTTTAAAATTTTTAAGCAAAATATATATAGTCCAGTGTTGCCAGATTGGGGACTTTTTTGTTCCCAGATTATCGTTTATCACCGCTATTTTGAAATAGAAATATTCACCCTATTTAAAAGTAGATTAAAAATTCTAAAAAATAAGCAAGTTATACTGTTTAAAAAAAAAGTGGGGGCAGTCAAATAATCAGAATTTAAAAAGTCCCCAATCTGGCAATACTGATTTAGACATACTTACTAGTATATTGTGCTGCAGTACGTAAAGATTCGATGCTTATAAATATGTAAAAATAGCTGTACTCATTTACTTTTAAATAGATCACAGTTAAAATATTTAAATTTATTTTTTTTTTCAATTTATGTTTCTTTAATATATTAATATGATCAAAAAGACAAGATTCTACACACATTTTAATGAATTACTCTTTTTTTATATATATAATGATTCATTTATTTGCATTCCATGAAATTTCGGATCGGCATTTTCAGTAACATTTTACTATTAGGGTGGTATAGGTTATTTTTAAAATATAAAAATGTTAAATAAAAAGCAATATTTACTGCATTTTAACAAATGTCATCTAATATTATTCTATTATTTTAACTTTTTGGGAATCTAATCCCTACTATGTTTGAGCGCACCTGTGAAAAAAAGCCTCTTTTAAAAAATCCAAAATTGTTCGATAAATAGGGTTTTAAAATAGTCTTAATTCGGTAAATTTTACAACAAAAAAATATTTTATTTTCTTTTTGATTAAATGTTTTTACCTCTAAAATCTATTTAACTATGTGTTAAAAAGATATAAAATGCTCAAATTACAAAATTAGTCCAATGTTTATCAAGTCCTTTTAAAATGATATAATTTTTAACTTTTTATACATAGATTATGCAAATGATTTTATTTATATATGTTACCGGCCAAACCCGATTTTAGGCAAAACTAGATTGGCCTAGGCCAAACTAGCTTATCCTAACGCGCATAGGATAAACTAGTTTTTCCTAGACCAAACTGGTTTATCCTAACGTCCATAGGATAAACTAGTTTCTCCTAGGACAAACTAGTTTGGCCTAACCCTCATAGGATAAACTAGTTTAGCCTGCAATTCATTGATCCGAACTAGTTTATCTTGGGCCAATTCAATCTGGCTTGATTTTATTGATCCCAAAGACCGCCCCGGCACCAACTTTCTAGTTCATACTAGGCCAATCTAGTTTATCCTAGGCCAATGCAAGTTGACGTGATTTTATTGATCCCAACTACCGCTCCGGCGCTAACCTTGTGCAAAATAGTATTGCCGTCACCACTGTATAATATATTTTATTCGATGGGGAGTGGGTACTGCGCCCGACCCCACCACCCTATCATCCTCATTTCACCGCCATCGTCAGTTGCTAAATATGACAAACTGCGTGCTGGAGGACACATTAATGGGATGAGAGGTTATCATAAAATTTAGGAGAGGAAGAATTTAGAGGATTGATTAAAAATGTACTGTATGGTACATAAATTCTAATAAACAGTAAATTCAATTCTTGTTTAATTTCCGAAACATCGATGTCAATTTACTTTGCTTCAATTTTTACAGTTCTTCAAAAAGTTTTTCTTGGATTTTATGATTGAACAATATCGATTTCGGAAATATAGTCATGTTCCTCTAAACATATAGTAATTTTCTGGTCCAACATATACATTTTTCAAGTGACAGCTTTTCTTCTGCCGATTCCTCGTCCTCCTTCCTCTGAGCTTCTACTATAGCATTATCGGTGGTTCTATTTAGCACAGCTTGAGCTATCTCATTGTCCGCTAATCGATCTCTTTCGACCTCGAAATTTTTAATTCGTAAACAATTTCTGTTTTTCTTTGTCCCATAAGTTGGAAGAATAAAAAAATGGTGGGGGGGGGGGGTGGCCTTCGTTGCCATATTTTTGTAGTTGGCGGATTTCTGAATGCCGAATTGTCAAGGTCACATTGTATTAGTATTTCAAAGTAAAAAATGAAACAACTAGGACAGAATAAAATAAAATAAAAAGGACAAAATTAAAAGAAAAGAAACATAAAACTTTTAAAGATTTTTAATTTTGTGTGCTGGAAGAGGGCGGGGGTAAATTTTTATTGAATAAAAATTACAATGGCGATGATAAATGTGTAACGACATTAAAATGTTATCTTAATTCATTTAAATTCGCGCTTCAACTCCAACTTAATTTATGTGAAAATATTTTAACCCCTTCGGGACGGGAGCCTTTTACGAAATTTTTAATCTTTTTTCACCGTTTTTTAAAAACAGAAACTTGGGTCTTCTTGAATCGAGAAAATGCGCTGATTAAATAAGGCAAATTTTACTGGTGAGGAAAAACAAGGATTCTGAGCGCTCCATACGGCACGTATACGTGTCGCTCGTCCCCAAGGGGTTAACGTCTGTTGTCAATATTTAATTGCAGTATACAACTAAAATATATTACTTGCAATTGAACCTAATTGCAATTGAATTTTAATTAGTTGCAGCTTGCTTTTAATAGCTATCAAATACACTTAATTTTTTTTTAAAGAAATTTATTATTTGAATGAAAATATAATTGAATATTGTTCATAACTGCACAGTTATGCTACTTATAACAAAATCTTAAATTAAATCATTAGTAGTATTCATAATAATATTTTTCGAAGTTAAATTGTGTTATAAATAAAATCAATCAATTAATAGAATAATATTTATTATAAGAAGATTGTTACTTCTGTTTTTTTTTTCTTTTTGTGTGTGTGTTAAAAATAAGTTATCAAATTTCTTCAAACTTTAACAATTAGAGAAATTAAGACTTATTACCAAACTGAAAAAAAAGTAAATTTTCTTTATTTTTCGTTGAATTATATGTATTTCGAAATTAAAAGCATAAAAGCATTTAAACCTCAAAAAGCTCTTTGTTTTACTCCTTGGGGACGAGCGGCACGTATACGTGCCGCATGAAGCGCTCATAATTCTTGTTTTTCCTCACCAGTAAAATTTTACTGTAAAATTTGCCTTATTTAATCAGCGCATTTTCTCGATTCAAGAAAACACAAATTTCTGTTTTTATAAAACGGTGAAAAAAGATTAAAAATTTCGTAAAAGTCCCCCATCCCGAAGGGGTTAAGGAAATGCATTAAAAATAAACCACCGTAAAGTAATAATAAAGTAATAACATTTTCTCATTCTAATTCCCCTCCCACCCACTTGCTAATATATCTCAAAGAACCTTCCCCCCCCCCATAGCAGCAGAAATGGAATAGGTGGAAAAATAATAAATATATAAATTTTAATTGTGGAATAATAGCGATTCAAAAATACGCGCATTAAAAAATAGTTTGGTCGGGCCAAATGTTACCGATATTTTTACTGAAGAGACCAGAGATCCTGCCGCTCCAAACGATTTTCATATGAGCTGGGTTGGAAATTGAACTGAAAATTTCTGCCTGTGCAGACCTCAAGAAGAATGCAGTCCTGTACATACTTCAACCAGAAAAATATTGAGTCTCGGTCCATCTCGATCCGAAACTCTCGAAAAAAGTATCACCAAACCAAGCCCGAACCGAGTGTCGATAAGGAAAATTGGGCGTGCCCGTAAAGACTCTTACATCGAATAACCAAAAGAGTAACTCACAAAATTTACTAAACTTAGACGCTAAAATTCTATTATATATTTTTAAAAAGCGAGTTTTTGGTAAACTTCACTCATTTCCATAGATGTGTTTGAGTTGCGCGGATTTGTTTGAAAAATTTTGAATTTGAGCATGAGTTTGACTCGAATTTGAATATAATTCTTTTTTTTTTTTTTTTTTTTTCTTTTTGTGAGCATGCTCAACACTAGTGGGCATCGATTAAAGCACGTCAAATTGAATTCGCCTAGGATAGATTAGAAGGTTGGCGCCGAAGCGGTCTTTGGGATAAATAAAAGAACGCCAAATTGAATTGGCCTACGATAAACTAGATCGGCCTAGCAAAAACTAGTTCAGACCAATCAATAGCAGGCTAAACTAGTTTATCCTATGAGCGGTAGGCCAAACTATTTTATCCTGTGGGCGTCAGGATAAACTAGTTTGGACTAGGAAAAACTAGTTTATCCTATGGACGTTAGGATAAAGTAGTTTGGCCTAGGAAAAACTAGTTCATCCGATGCGCGTTAGGACAAACTGGTTTGGCCTAGGCCAATCTAGTTTGGCCTAAAATTGGGTTTGGCCGGTAGCATATATATATATATATATGTTGCTATATATGTTGTTGTTACATAGGAAGAACTAGTTTATCCTAACGCGCATCGGATAAACTAGTTTTACCTAGGCCAAACTAGTTTATCCTATCTCCCAAAGGATAAACTGGTTTATCCTAATTCCCACAGGATAAACTAGTTTTTCCTAGTTCAAACTAGTCTGGCCTAATGCTTATAGGATAAACTAGTTTAGCCTTCTGTTCATTGGTCCGAACTAGTTTATCCTAGGTTGATGTAGTTTATCCTAGGTCAATTCAATTTGTCATGATTTTTTTTATCCCAAAGACCGCCCGGCGCCAACCTTCTAGTTTATCCTAGGCAGATCTAGTTTATCCTAAGCCAGTGTAATTTGACATGTTTTTATTGATCCCAACTACCGCTCCGGCGCCAACCGTGTGCAAAGTAGTATTACCGACATCCCTGTAAAATATATTTTATTCGATGGGGAGTGGGATACTCTCCCCCCCCCCCCCTATCTTCTCCATTTCACAGCCGCCGCTAATTAAAAATATGTTCCATATGATGAATTTTGTGCTGGGGGATAATAGAATAGGATGAGAGGTTATCATACAATTTTGTAAAGGAAGAATTTAGAGGATTTATTAATAATGTACAGTATAACCTCGAAAATACGGCATGATCGGGACCGGGAATTCGCCGGATTTTTGAAAATTCCAGATTTCTGAAAGAATATCAAATGCATTTCTGATATTCTTAACGGTGCATTTATTCATAATAAATTCTAAGAAAAGTGATATTTAAGTGATGAAAAAAAACTGATTTTTTTAGTATTTTTTTTTCTCTCTTAAATATCACTTGGCTTTTAATTAATTATGAATAAATGCACCATTAAGAATGTGAGAAGTACATTTGAAATTCTTTCAGAAAAATGAAATTTTCAAAAATCCGGCAAAGTCCCGGTCCCAGTTTGGCCTAAAATACATATATTTTTCAGCTACCATTATTCCACAATTAAAATTCTCTTTATTGAATAGTACATACAGTACTGTAAAACATGTTAGAAAAATCTGTGTATGATGAAATTCTGTTGGATATAATAATCCGTTTGTAAAAACATAATACATTTGCCAGAGACGACGGGTCGGCTAAAAAAGGAATTTAACTATATTGAAGTTTTTTTTCTCTCCTATGTGATTCCGTCTTAGAAGGTCTTCTGTAATTTTTTTTTTCAGATTTTCAAGTCTCCAAGCCGTGTAAAAAATAATACTATTAGTAATTATTCAGATATTTACATACAAATAGAGATTCATTAAAAAATCAACATAGTTTACGACGGAATCATTAATATCGTTAATCCACATTCTATGTCTTGGAGATTTAAAAATTAAAAAAATTCTATGCAATAAAATTTTCTAAGACGGAATATCGTAGGAAAGATGAAAAATACGTTTTTGGCTGGTTCCCATATTAGAAGGTTCATCGTTTGTTGTATGTATATGATACTCTTTTTACAAGTACTAATATCCTCATTTTACATAGATCAACATATTGTTTTTATTAAACACGGGATTCCGTCATAGGCAGGTTATTTTTCTCCGGTTTTAGCGTACTTTAATTTTATTACTTAAAAATGCATTTACACATCTTAAAAAAGTATAAAAAATAATAAATATATAAATTTTAATTGTGGAGTAATAGTGATTTAAAAATACGTGCATTAAAGCGAAATGTTACTGATATTTTTACTGAACAGACCAGAGATCCTTCCGGTCCAAATGATTTTCATATGAGCTGGGTTGGAAATTGGACTGAAAATTTCTGCCTGTGCAGACCTCAAGAAGAATGCAGTCCAGCCCCGACATAACCCGGAAAGAAATTGAGTTCCGATCCATCTAAATCCGAACCTCTCGAAAAAAGTAACCGAAAAACAAAGCCCGGACCGAGTATCGGGAAGGAAAATTGTTCGGTCCCTTAAAGACATCGAATACCCAAAAGACTAGTTCACAAAATTTCGCAAATTTGGATGCTAAACTTCTATTATATTTAATATATATATATATAAATAAAAAAACAAGTTTTTAATGAACTTCGCTCAATTCCATAGATGTGTTTGAGTTGAGCGTATTCGTTTGAAAATTTTTGAATTTCAGGGTGAACTTGACTCATTTTTATGAAATTTAATTTGAGTTTGAATTAGTTCGTTTTTTTTTCTGAACGTTATCAACACTGGTTGGCATCGATTAAAGCTCAACAAATTGAATTCACCTAGGATAAACTACAAAATTGGCGCCAAAGCGGTTTTTGGGATCAATAAATGCATGCCAAATTGAATTGGCCTAGGATAAACTAGTTCAAACCAATGAATAGTAGGCTAAACTAGTTTATGCTATGAGCGTTAGGACAAACTAGTTTGGCCTAGAAAAAACGAGTTTATCCTATGGACGTTAGGATAAACTAGTTTGGCCTAGGAAAAACTAGTTTATCCGATGCGCGTTAGGATAAACTAGTTTGGTCTAGGCCAATCTAGTTTGGTCTAAAATTGAGTTTGGCCGATAACGTATTCATTAAATTTAAAATCAAACGACAACAAACATGTTCGTATGACAAAATTTGACTAAATCTCTAATTTAAAAATGGCATATAATTTTACACATTAAATTCTAAATTATGATGCATTTTTAGCGTATTGCAATATAAGTAAATGTTAAGTAAGCTATGCAGTCTTATAATGCATACAATCTAAATTTTTGTAACAACGTACGTAAAATAAAAATTAATCAATAAATCAAACTTAAAATTTGAATATTATAATATTTGGTTGAAAATCAATACTTCATTTCTTCATTTACGAATATCAATATTTTTCGTCAATAGCAATCAATAAATGCACATTTCTAACTTTTTTGCAAAATATTATATATTTTTCACTTATATTTTTCACGCATTTCAGGAAATGCGGGTGTAACGTTTGAAGGATCAATACAAACACCAGTTGTCAAGTCGGAGCCTACACAAAAACTAAGGTAAAGTGTCTCTTTTCTATCACTTATTTAGTTAAAGTTTTTTAATCTTGTGCCCATGGGTAAATCAGGACTCAATCAGTGTTGTCAGTGGGCTATTTTTTTTAATTCAGATTTTTGATTGGTACCACTTTTTTGAAATGGCAAAATTCGCCTTATTTAGTGAAATATTAGTTAAGGGGTAAAACAATGGGAATTTTACCATTTCAAAAAAGTGGTGGCAATCAAGAAATCTGGATTTCAAGAAGTAGCCCACTAGCAACACTGCACCCAATTGAAAGGATTTTCTAAGAGTGGTTACAGACTGTATTTTAACGGTCTTTCTCGGTTGATAAATGCAGCAAATAGCCAAAAATCACCGGATACTTTCAATTTTATATATTTTGTCGAATATTTAAAGATATACTTTAGAAATTTTCCAGAATTCAGGATTATGAAGAATATGCTTGAAATCATATTTATCAATGGCGATTTTTTGAGGACAATTAAGGGGCCAACAAAAACTCCACACAAAATTAATAATATTTGGGATCACCCTGTAAAGTAAAATGCACGACATCGCTATAGTTTACGAATATGTGGATATTGTAAAATACGTGTATTCATTTGTGTAAGCATAGCACGTATATTCGTGGAGATATATCGATTTTTTTTTAAGTTAAAAAATTTCTTGCATTTTTTTTTTTGTTTATATAATACAGGGTTTTCTACCAAATTTAACGACAATATCAGAAAACTTGACGAAATGTAGTAGAAATAATGTAGAGCAAGTGGAATGTAAATACATTAAACATTTAATGAAACACGAGCAGTGGTATGAAATGTTTTTTATCTGCGCATGCGTGCACGATGAAAAATATTTTTTTTTGTCATAATTTAATAGTCAACTTTATTGAGCAACTCATAAAAAATGCCATTCAATTATCATTAAAGTTGAGAAACATATCAGCGATATAGTGAGCTGAATTTTAGTTGCTCTCTAAAAGCTGCTGGATGATAAGGGATTTTCCACAAATTTTCATTTTTTTATTAACTGCTTTTCAGCAAAGGGGTTTTTATATAATGAAAGTCAAGGAAAAGATTTAGAGGAAATGCTTAGATTTTGATACTTCTTTTTTTCTTGGAATATCTCGTTTTGGTTATTTTCCAAGAAGAAATAAAGCAGCAATAAAAAATTAAAAACAATATAAAATAAATTAGAAAATTTATGGAAAACCCCTTATCATTTAGCTGTTTTTAGAGAGCAACTAAAAATCAGCTCTCTTTCTACATTGTAAAAAGAACCACTGTAAATTTGCCAGAACAAACTCGATCACAGTGAATGTGCGGTATCTTGCTTTGGTTTCCTGACTATATTAACATGGAAAATACAGTAGTTGCGTAAAATTAACAGCACAGTGTGCTGGCAATTTTGACGTATTTTTTCACAGCACAAACTGTTGGGGTCCAAATTGCCAGTGCATTGTGCTGTTAATTTTACGCAGCTACTGTATTTTCCATGTTAATATAGTCAGGAAACCAAAGAAAGATACAGCATATTCACTGTGATCGAGTTTGTGCGCGAGATGAACAGTACTTCTTACGGTAAAAATGTCGTTTTTTTTACAGTGTAAATTTTCAAAATATTTGACTAGCTTTTGTTTATGAGTTGTTCCATAGAGTTGACTATCAAATCATGAAAAAGCAATTATCGTCCGCACTTGCGCAGATAAAAATTATTTCATATAACAGCTCATATTTCATGAAATATTTAATATATTTACATTCCAATTGCACTCTATTATGTCTACTATACTTTGTCAAATTGTTTGAAATTGGCGTTAAATTTCATTAAAAAGACCTGCATGATATAAACAAAAAACATGCAAGAATTTTTTAACTTAAAAGAAAATCAATATATCTCAGTGAATATGCATGCTATTTTTCAACAAAAGAATACATATATTATAGAATACCCATATATTCGGAAGCTATAGCGATAGATCATTTCGTGCATTTTGTTTTAAAGAATAATCCCAAACGTTATTATTTTTCATTGATTTATTGTTGCACCCCTAACTGTTCTTCTGATCAAATCGCCATTGATAAATATGAAGTCAAACATATCCCTCATAATCCCGAAGTTTCAGAAAAATCAGACAAATATATCTTTAAATATTCGACAAAATGTCTAAAATTGAACGTGTTCGGTGATTAATGGCTATATAGCGTATGTTCAGACAGGTAATATTACTTTATGATTCCATTGTTTGTATCCACACACCACCCCTGCAAAAGAATGAGTCAGCGGTTTTCCCTTTTCCGACTCTAAAGTAACGGTACACACTAAAACAATCCCGTTCAACGTTGAACAATTTGATTTATGCAAGTAATTTATAAGAAAGAAAAATGAAACCGAGTCAAGGGAAGAAGGGCTCGTATCTTAGTGTTTTAGTGGCGATCTATTTGAGAAAATATAAAAACTAAATTTTTATACGGCCCCCGTAGAGTAAAATTCCCAATTAGGAAATTTTTGATTATCCATTACTCAATTAAACACAAGAAAAATTCATCTTCATTTCTTAAAAATTCGCAGAGATATTAAAATCAAAATTCGTGACTTGCACTATTTATCCATGCCTCTGAGCGACGAGTTTTTCACTCATTTTGAATGCAAGATAGGGATCATCCACAAATTGTACATTATTAAAAGTCGATTTAAGACAGTGCTCTCCTTTGGACATAAAATAGCAGCGAATAGATTTTACGTTAAACCTGCTTTCAAAATATGCTGATGGTCTGTACTAGAGGTCTGCAAGGGTCGAAATAAGTAGGTCCGTTTCCGAACCGACCGATAGGAAAAAAGTTCGTCCCGGTCTGGAAAAAAGTTCAAATTATAGACGAGACCAGCATGAGTGATTTTCTACATCGTTTTTTACATCGATATGGTTAAAAATTGTTTTGTATGGAGGAGTTCTGACCAAAAATACTTATTATAGCTTTTCCTTTTAGGTGCGTTCGTAATTATATAAATACGTAGCACAGTCGTCGTTCAGTCTGTCTGTCCTTCCGCATATAACAGCGCAAAAACTAGCCAACGGAATCGTTTGAAATTTAAAATATATAATTATTGCATAATGTTGTCGAAGCATTTCAAATTTTATGAAAATAGGATGTATAGTTTAATTACAGGAATAGTCAAAATTTTTCCGTTACATTACGGCAAAAAATTATTTCAAGTGTATTTTAATGATGTAACAGCCTTTCGAACAGAATGAAATTGATATGAACTAATGAAGTGCTCTAAAATATGCATTCAGTACGATATACTTTGCAAACAATATTTATAAAACTAATTATAGTACGAACATATCTCATTTGCCACGGTTGACGTGCAATTTCCAACTTGTTTCGTGTTTATAATTATTATTTTTAAAGAAGCGCAAAAGCTGTGATATGTGTTTTATTAATTAATCCCTATTTATATGTAAATATTTCCCTTATCCTTTAATACCGTTAATCCATATTCCATGTGTTGGAGACTTTGAAAAATGCTATACAGTAAAATCTTTTAATATGGAATCACATAGGAAAGAAAACAAAACGCGTTATGCACAAGTTCCCTACCTAGGAGTTGTAAATGTAGCCTACTTTTTTCTCAGGTATTATTATATTAATTTTGCATGGATCAACAGATTTTTCCATCTAATAAAGGATTCCGTCATAGGCAGATTTTTTTTCACTAGTTTTCCTGTATTTTAAATTGTTTGCTTTAAAAATCTACTATCCTTAAAAAAAAATAACGAATTTTATTGTAAAACAATGGTCTTTTAAAAACATATGCATTTTTATAAAAGTTTTTGGGCTAAGCCAAATTTTACTTATTTTTGCACGGATTAGGTCAGTCAGAGACAATGATTTTAATACGGGTTGTGTCGAGACCGGGACGAGAATTTCGTCCCTTACAGACTTAGGAAGAAGGAAGTCAGCCCCGATTCTGTTTGAATAAATAAGTTAAGCCCGGCCTTTCCGAGTCTTCAGAAAAAAGGCGCCATTCCCGGTCTTTTTTTAACGGACTCTCCGGGACGATAAAAATGCTGAAGTTCTGACCTCTAAAATTATAAAAGAAAACCATTAATCAGCATGTTAGAAAAAGCATTATTTTAAATTACATATTTAACATTTATTTACGGACATTTAAATAGCACAGAAAGGAGGTGGAAACGGCAAAAGTTAAAATGAATCGAAGTTTAAGCTACACAAAGGAGTTACTTTTTCACGTGCAATTTTTCTAAAAAGCATTTAAACATTTTATTAGGAGTCAATCTTTGTTTAAAACTTTAAATGCGTTTCTCTGCATGATTTTTTTCTTTTTTTTTTTAACTATTTCTCGTCTTTAAATTATTATAAGTCAAGAATTGTGAATTAAGAAATGTTCAAACTTGGAACATGCCTTTTTTGATTATTTTACATTAATTTTGTTTCGGAAAATTTGAAAAAATATTTACTTTTGAAAATATGATTTTTTTTAAATTTTACATAATTTTTTTAAATAAACATTTTTTTTTATATTTCTAAAATTAATATTTAAAAATGGACCAAAACTAAAATTATACTTTCTTCTTTAATTAAATGAAAAAAATTTTAAATCCGATGAATAATGTTTCCAGTTATAACAGTTTTAAATTACCCCACTTAAAAAAATTACTAATCATTTAAATTTTTAAAAAAACTTTATAAGAAATTTTAGGTTATGATTTTGTTTCCAAATGATATGGTTAATCTCACAAAACAGAAAAAAAAAATCAAAATTCTAAATCAATAAATATATATTTTACATGTTTCCTAGAACTTTAAAGTTCTTGAATATCACGCATTTCAATTTGTGTCCCTTAAAACCAGATGAATTATTTAATCTGGGAGTTTTGCAGATATTTAGATGCAATTTTTTGTGTTTAATTCAGGAATGATTAAGGAAATTTTTCAAAATTGGAATTTTCACCCTACGGAGGTTCGCATAAAAATTTAAATTTCGATTTTTGTAAAATACACAAACTAAAAAATAATTTAGTTTAATGATTACAGCTCTAAATCTGTTAAAGGATAATGGATGCATTAAAAAAGCTTTTCTCCCATATTATTCATTTTCGGATCTTCGGGGAAAAAAAAAAATCCGAATTTCCTGTTAGTTTATTTTATGCAAAAAATTTAAAAGATGAAGTTTTTGTCATTTTCATTTACTTGAGTGTTCAAAAAACTCTTATATGTTGATCTGAAATAAGAACATGATATTTCCTGTCTTTACTAAATTGCGGAAATTTGACTAAATATGTCTTTTAACACTGAACTTATGAGTCGGTACGTCAGGTTATATTAATGCAATTCACTAACAAATATTTTTGCAATTCAATTTTACAAAGAAAACATGTTTAAAAAACCAAATTGTCACATCGTTTCATTTTATGACATCATTATAAATATAACCTAACTTATTCAACACGATTTATGACATTTTCCTTTGTTTTACATGCAGGCTTGAGTCACCCACTAGGACACTAAAGATGAGTGCACCCGAAGGAATCGGAATTGAATCACGAGCGGGTGACATCAGTGCAACCTGTTTAAAAGATTTTACTCTACAATCTAGAGAAGGAAGTGTATGTATTTTTTTTTAAATTAAATTATAATTAAAACATTTAATTAGTTTAATTTACTATTTATAACATTCATTTTATAACTTCGATATTAAATGTTCATATTCAGTTAATGCGTATTTTTTTACAAACTAATCCGCACATACAGGCACAGGTAGCGAAAATTCTGTTTTTCTATTTAACCCCATAACCTACGATTTACATTTCAACAGCCTGGATTCAAAATGTAAACAATATCACGCATCCTTCGAGCCATTCCACGGTTCGGCAAATCGGTCCTAAGTTGTACGAAACGCCCATAACTTACGGAATGTAAATACATGTGTAAGGTTGGTTGTATTTATGACGGCCAATTATCTGCACGAGGGATATGGGCCCTGGGGGAGTGCCCTTCGTGGGGGTCTTTCTAAGGGAACCTAACCCGTATTAACGCTTGGAAATCCAAGGTTCGATGAAAACCACGAAAACTCCGAACGATTAGGCTGACGGGCGCGATTGGGTTCGAACCCAGCACCTCCCGTCTACCAGCTTCGAGAGCAGAACCTCTCAGCCACTGGTGGGGCAATACATGTGTAAGATACAATTGGTTTAATTTTGTGGAATAATTGATAAGTATTTACAACGTGATGTAATAATTGTAGTATATATACCACAAAAGGTTTATTAGTATTCCTTTAGCCTTTACTGTAGCACCACCGACGACGTCCGTGATAGTTACATTTGGCTCGGTCATTGCACCAGGGACGATGCCCGTAATATTTACATTTGGCCCTACCGATGTACTACTGGCCAGGCCGTAATAATCAGCTTTTTCCTGAATACAAGACCACGTGTCTGTCACGTATTTGTAGGTAAAGGGGTTAAAACAGTCTTACAGATGATCTAAGGAACTCACATGCCTTTTTAAGAATCATATGTTAACAACAGCTCTTTTTAAAATATTTATTGTTGTTTAATTACAAATAGGAAAGCAACATTTTACGCAATGATTTTCTAAAAATGAATCATGCCTGTATAAAATACATAAAATAATAATTAGGGTAAAAGTGGTATGAAAAAGATATATCTGATATCATATTCCATTCCTGAATATCTTTGACGTGGGACGTAGCTTATTTTTCTCCTAGTCTATAGAGCAACGGAAAATATTTATTATTTATTAGATAAATTAGTTATGTTACACTATGTATGATTACGAAGAATTGCGGATTTTGAATACCACTCTTTCCAATTATGATCAAAATCTGATTTCTCGCTGAATATCTTTCATTAAATGAGTCTAAAATATATATACAGAAGTAATACTAACCACAATCCAGTATGCATAGAATCTATGCGATATACGGATATACTGTAAAGCAGGATCGCCAACCATGCGCTCGCATTCTCATTTCACCTTGTTTCAAATACAACATTAATTTATAAACATATTAATTAAATGTTTATATCCTAAACCAGTATAAATTTATAAACTTATTAATTATTAATTTATATACTAAAACATTGTTAGTTTACAAATGTATTAATTATTAATTTATATCCTAAACCACTATTAAATTTTAAACTTTTTGATTACTAATGTACATATTAATCCACTATTAATTTATAAACATATTAATTCTTAATTTGTATTCTAAAACAGCATCAATTACCGAACTTATTAATTATTATTTTATATCCTGATACACTACTAATTTATAGACTTATTAATAATTAATTCTAAGAATTTTGAATAATTATAATTGGCAAAACTTTTCCTTGAGCTTTTCCTTGAAGAAGAGTGCAAAGATAAACCTTCCTATATTCTTAAAATGCATTAAATTTATTGATGTACGACTTATAATAACGTATTAAACTGTATTTCCATTTTTATGAAAATCATTTTTTTCTTCTTTTGCCTTTTATCTCATAAACTATCCAAGATACACCTTTGAAAATTTTAACACACGTTTTCCTCTCGTGTGTAAATGGTTTAACAAAACATTTTTGTAATTTGAAGTTCTGCTATTTATAGGGAATTTTTAATTTATTTTATTTTTAATTTTTTAGTAGCTTGCAGTAAAAATCATAAAATTATAATTACTGCCAATTAAGTTAAAGTATGTAAGATTTGAAAATTTTAGTTGATTCCTTGCAGCTCCTGAGATAAAGGGTCATCCATGCAAATTTCAAATTGACATGATAACAGTGTCCGAACACCCTTAATGGCACTCTAGCTCGACCATGTTAAAATGCACCAACTGTATGTACCTTTTTCTCAGATATGGTGAAAGATAGAAATCTAGATTTTTTAGAGTAGTTTGAATAACATTCTTTACGTAATTTAACATACCATTTTCTTTCTAAGTGAAACTGAAAATTAATTATTAATTTTTTATTGAAAGACATTTTCAAATTAGCATTTTTGGTAAGATTTCGCTGCAAGTATGAACTTGTAAGGTATGAACTATAACATAATATAAGTATTTAGATAAATCTGAGTTCTTAAATTTAATAAATATTGAAAAAAAGGAACACAATCCTGAAAAATCGAAGTTTTGAGAAAAAGTCAATTAAAGTTGTGAAGCAGTGTTGCCAGTGGACTATTTTTTTTAAATTCTGATTTCTTGATTGGCACCAGTTTTTGAAATAGTAAAATTAGTCTTATTTAATAACATATTAATTAAGGCGAAAACAACGGGAATTTTACCACTTCAGAAAAGTGGTGCCAATCAAGAAATCTGAATTTTAAAAAAATAGCCCACTGCTGTGAAGAGCTCTTAGAAAGAATTAAAAAATCCAACACTGTTTTATATATATAAACATTTGTAATGCATCGTTCGAAAGGTAAAAGTTTAAACAATTTAGTGATATAAAAAAGTAAAAATCGATTTTTTGGTTGAATGTCGCTTTAATATGTTTTAATTATTGGTTTCACCCGTCATTCTTGATGGGGACATGTCTAGTTTATAATTATGTTTAATTAACAATCCATATGTTGTTTTGATTAACAGATTTGGTTTGACTCAGAAAAAGTGCATTTTAAGAATCTTAAGACTGTTCTGCCTACTAGTAGGGGCCAATCCTACAGCGGAATTTTCGAAATGTGTTCCTGTGAAAATGGAAAACTGTTCCTCTCTTCTCCTGAAAGACATTGCCAAGCAGACGAGCTTGTTTGTAGATGAAATCGAAGCATTTTTGTACTGAAAGTTTTGTCATAAGGACTACGTAAACTATACTGCATTTCTAAGAACAAATAACTGAAAAAAATGAAACTTTTTGTGCTTAGAAATTTTCCATCAAAGGTTTCTAATCAATCATAAAGAAGTCAATTGAAAAAAGTAACGGCTCTGTGATTTAGATAGGCAGTAGTTTGTGTTATAATAACTAAATATATGATGTGGAAAATATTAGAGGTACCCATAATTAATGTATTTTTGTGAAATGTATGTTTAATGTATTTTTTTAAAACAGCATTTAAAAAGCTTAGCTATCATACATTTTATTGCCTCACACATTTAATAAAGTTTGTGTCCAAAACAACACTAAAGAATTAGGGCTTATATACAATATATTTGTTAGCTTCGCTTTTATATAATATATTTGAAAGAAACATTAATTATGTGTACCCCTAATAATATATTGAAAAAGTATTATGAGATATTTTTAGATCAAAACAAATTAAAAAATCAACAATATTCATTTAAATTATCAGTATTTAAAGTTTCATAATGTTACCTCATAGAACATAAGAAGTTAATTCATATTTGATAAATAAAAAAAATGTTTGCAGATTATATTGAAATGATTAAATTAACATTTTTTTCTCTTTTTATATGAATAGCTATTTGCTAGAATGACATATAAACGCTTTATATGTTACACATTTTAACATATCTGCGTAAAATAAAAAGAAGCCAAATTAATATTTTATTAAATTTTAAAATAATTTGCACTGTTGTTTTTAAATTAAAGTTCAACAAACGAGGATATTTCAATCGTAGCATTTTTTTGTTATGTGATAAAAGCTATATATCATGTAATTATAATGATTAAATTAGTCTCATGCGTTTGCACATTCCGAATGATATATTGTATGTGAATGACATATATTTGAAAATAATAAATTTGATATAGTAAAATATATTTGATTATAGTCCCATCAAAGTTTAACCGTTAAATGCCCATGGTATCATTTATGATACCATTAGCGTTCCCGATTGAGTGGAGTTTTTTATTCGTATATTCCGTATTCACACCAAAAATGTAAAATAGAAATTTTTGATTTAATTAATAACATACATTTCGTTATTAAATTAACTCAAATTTTCTATTTAGATATTTCTGATATGAATTTCGATTCTCTGAATTACTCAATTTCTGGAACGCATTCTACCCTGGGCATTTAAGGATTAAACATATTGAACCTTCTCACTCCAAGTCAGCGAAAGTTATATGAATGGTACATGCCTTCAGTTTATACCTGGCAAAGAATGTCTTGTGTTACCGAGTTTATGAATGTATATGATTTCATGTTTTACGCCATCTAAAAATGCTTATATTGGTAGTTGATAAATTACTTGCTTCTTGGTGACCGAAGAACAAATCAAGATGTTATGGAATCCATTGTGAAAAATTACGCTCGAGCTCGTCAATAACTGTACGGGAAGAAATAAATTATATAAAAGTTTAACATAATAACTTTAACAATTTATTTAGAATGGCAGATTAAATTTATACAGCGAATAATGGAAAATATTACTAGGATAACAAAATGTAGCTCTAAGAATTTCGATTAAGGTTAAGCTATAAAATGTGGATTATATTTTCTAACTTCTGATTTTAATCAATGTAAAACATCGCTTTTTAAAGTCTATAAAATAGCAGGGAGCTCGAATACAATATTAAAAACTTTTAACTGATGCTAGAAAAGTACGTTAAGTCTTACTTCGATATCAGAATCTAAAGAGCCTTATTGGACCTTAAGCAAACTTAGTTCAAAGTATTTAAGAATGAAAACTGACCAACTGGTAAAAAACAGCCAATGTTAATCGTTAAAACGTTGAGGCAGACTGCATTTCTCCCTATCTCAGAGGACATTGCGTAATTTATAGTATACCATTAACCTTAATAAGCCATATCTCACAAATAGTTAGTGATACGTTCCTCAGCATGTTTGCATTAGACTCAATATCAAAAAATACAAAATTGTCATACTCTGACATATTTGACATTTTATTTATTTATTTATTTTTATTTTTGCACCGCCTTGTTTTAAAATTTGCATTCCCTAATGAGGACTGGTCAAGCTGATAGTCAAAGGTAGTCAATCTTTTGTTAGATGTATTTGTGTTCCAAATTGGAAGTCTCCTGCTTCCCTTGTTACGCGATTATTGATGTTTACGCTTTTCTTTTATTGCAATTTCGCGTCTTTTATATACGCGACAGAAAAACTGAAAAATGTATAATAAAAAAGTTACCTTTTAGAGTGAAACCATTGACGATTTTTTTGCACCTGAATAGCTGTTACGCAGTTACTACGAAAATAACATTTATTTTTACTGAATATGTGTTTCATTAAAAAATATTGATATGCACGATATTTTTCTATTTTTCATATATAGTGGAAAGTTACAACATATGGTTTGGACAAATAGACTTAGTCAGGATATTAGTATTTATAATTCGAAACCAAACATGAAACATTTTGAGGCTTTAGAGAATATCAAACATGCACAGACTGTTGGATAACAAATCTCGATGTGCCATTCAAAAGGACGCGTTCGTAAAGAATCCTTGTACTATGAACATACCAATCAAAACGAATGCAAAGAGTCTTAATCTGCATGTTCTCTTTGTTACAGTCGAGGCTGTTGGCTTTATAGGTGAGATTTGATGTATTCTTTAAATGTGTATAAAACGTAACAGCATTCTTATTAAAGTTGTCATTCACGTGCATTGTATAATTCGAACCTGGAAGGTAGCTGTGTGAACTGAGTGCAACTTTTTCAATCATTCTGTATATACCTATTAATCTCGCAAACATCTGCATGACCAAAACCTTATCAATTTTCGAATATTTGAATTTGATAAACTATAAAATGAGAAAATATATTTCACTTATGCTTTGAAAATCGCATCATGAAGGTAGCTTTTACTTTTTTCATTACAAACTTTTTCACGAAGTTTTGCAGCACAAGAACTACTGCTGCGGCAAGTAGTGAATAATGGAATGATGGTTTAAATGGAAGCGGCTCGAAGCAACGCTCCCAGTAGTCGCAATTGATTTTGCAACGACCATACCCAGGACATGCAGCCATGTTTGACAAACTACAAGCTCTGCTTTCAGCCCATTTCCTTTTTTTAATAGTCCTGTGATCCACATTTTCCCACTGAGTGATTGTGTTGTAGTTCATGATCGAAAATTCTTTATTAATTTTTTCTTCAACCTTTCTAAAATTTTTTTGCTCATATCAATTTGCTCATATCGTTTACTCATATTATTTTATTTTTCATTAAATAAAAAATACAAACAACGGCTATGTTTATTTTTCGTATCGGTATTTATATCCAAGTACGGTAATACGCTGTGCACAAGTACAAAGACGTTTGTAAAATAAAAGTATAGTACATTAATGCCAAAAAGAAGAACTTTTGTAATGGTATAGGTTAAATTTTGTAGTACAGAACATTATACTAAAAAAGATATTTGCATTAAGATTATAAAATGTTCTGAATGAAATTATAAACAAAATTACTATTAATCTGCATATCCGTCCTATATTTGTAAGCATAGTTCATAGATGTTTCAATAAAGTCTGATTAAGCTTTTTGTCCAAATAATAGTTGATTACATTCATTCATCAACATATTGCATAAGTATTTTTAACACTAGAACGACAGCAAATTTTAATCATGTGTTGTAAAAATATTTTACACCAGAATTTTTATTTGAAACTTTGAATCTTTTTTATTTAACTTATTTATCCATGATGCATATTTAAGTTATGTTAGAAAGAAATTTTTGGTTCGAATCGAATGATTTTTCATTGGTAGCGGACCAAATGATCGCTATGATCGTTCTAGTGTTAAATCATTACATTCTGTTTGTACAGTATGATACAAAATATATCTAAAAACAACATATTTTTGTGGGAAATCTTACATTTCGAAAACATTTAAAACAGCAATAACCATCCCTTTTTTTTTTTTTTTTTTTTTTTCGCGAGTCAAAAACGCATGGTTGTGATTTTAGTCGGGCTGCGAGGCAATAATATAACAACGTAAAAACGGTTTAATTACAATGGTACGACAGCAAGTTTAGTATAATAAAGCAATATAACAAAGTGAATCATATCAATATATTTGTATGTTTGTAGCGAAAGAAATGTTACCAAAAATTTTATCACCACTATTTCCAAACAATATACTTCGTTGTAGATTTCTATTAAAAATGTTGTAAAATTATGCCGCTGAGATTATTGTTCGTAAATAGTGGTGTAAATAGTTTTTGTGTCAATTTATTCGCCAACAGACATTTAAGCCTAATAAGCAGTGTTAGCTATGTAATCAGTAAAAAAGGAAATAATAGAACTATGCAGAATTTGTAACTTCCAAAGGAAAAAAGAGAAAAAATTTTCTTTTATAAATTAGTTTTTTATTCAATACATTTTTTTGTAGAAATATATAGTGCAAATTAAAAAAAAATAGTAATGTTTAATTGGTGTTGAATATTAAGAAATGTAAACAACAATGTATCACAAATAGGACTATATACAAAAGAATTTTTGACTAAGCAAACAATACTTATGAAGTTTTATCGTAATATTAAATTAATTATAAATAGCAGGAAAGATTTTGCCTTCCCACGAAAGTATCTAAAACAATAGTGAAGGTCTTGGACCTTTTTATACTTATTACAATTCATTTTATAAATATGGATTAATGAACACGTATTTCTTACCGGAAGTTGAGAATGGCTAATTTGTAGTGTCAGCTTTGTGCAATACGATTAAAGTCTTACATTTATTATCATAGAAATTTTCAAGTCAATGTGAAACAAATCGAAACGTTTTCTCTTTGCATTTCAATAATTTGAACTGAATCTTTTATCTTAGGGTATTTTGTGCCGAAGTCACTTCTTTTAATTGATAGATATATATATACGAATTTTGATCGAACGGATTTTAGAAGACTATGAAAAAAAAAACAATAAGTCAAACGTCGCCCATTCTGAAATTAAACGTGTCCTCAGAATGAAGCTGCAACAAAAATATAGAAATTATAAAACTATCACGTTCGCATTCGACCTCTTTTGTCCTATGTTAAACGAATCATTTAAAAATATCAAAATGCAACCGAGTAATTTGCTAAGAACTCTTCTATTTTGTTTCTTGTGAAACTTGTAAGCTGTCCAGAGTTCCGAATAATTTGCTAAGAACTCTTCTATTTTGTTTCTTGTGAAACTTGTAAGCTGTCCAGAGTTGGTTCTTAAGCCTGAAATGGCATGACAGTTTATAAACGCCATCTACATTTCCGAGAAAAAAAAACTTTTACAATCTACAATTTTGCAATACTAATACAATGTAAAACTATGCACACCAGTGGCGTCACACTGTGGCGTGCCGGGTTGTATTATTTTTTTAAAGAAAAAGTTGCAGATATTCGATGATTAAATAAGGTAATCATACCTAGAAAATTGTAGTTGTATCCGACGGGTCACAGTTTGACGCTCTTGATGTACACTGATGAAATTCAAGTAATTTTTTTTTATATCTTATGTACAGATAAGGCTTAGCGGAATTTGAGAATAATATGTTCTTGCATTCATACATCGATCTGTCACATATAATGAGTATTACGAGGATTGATCCAATAAAAAGGTTGCAAGCTGTAGCATTTGAAAATAATTATTGTTGTATGAAAACATTTTCACAGAGTGATGGCGCTACTTGTCTCATAGTGGTTGTTCTGACAGGTAGTGTAAGTTAAAAGACTGAAATGGAACTGAAATGAGATTTCAAAGCGACTGAAATAGCAAAACGTTTAAAAAAAGTGGTATCGCTTCTAACCAAAACGGCCTGGAATGTTAAGTGATGTTGTCATCGTTCTGCATGACATTACCAGGCACATACTGCTCGCCAAATTCAAGAATTACTAAAATAGTACAAGTGAGAAGTCTGGAGCAATCCCTTCCAAAAAATAGATATGTTTTGGCACCAGAGACTCTTTTCTGATCCGAAATTGAAGGAAACACTTATCTGGAACAACATTTTTGGAACAACAGTATTGTAAATCAGCTCCCAAGAACTGGCTCAACAGGCAGGGACATTTCTACCAAGCTGTGTTAACCAAGATGGTCTTGCGTTATGATAAATCGCTAAATATATTTGACGATTATGTGGAAAATTATGTTTAAGGTGGCTCAGGGCTTGATAGATACCGAAAAACATGAAAACATAGCTCTCGATTCGAGTCCATATAAAAACAAAAGTATTCAATGTAGCTAATTTAAACTTTCTGATATTTTAAAGTTATGTTTGTAGTCTTATAAAATTATAAAATGACGTACTTCAATGTAATAAAATTAAAAAATATAACAAAATTTATATTACACAATTTTCGAAAAAATAATTAGGTGTCCTATCACCATCCGTAAGATATCTTAACGTCGAATTGACATAACAACCTATTTGTTGCTTTAAAATGATCAGAAAATTTTACTCTATAGAATGAATTAAGAATATATTTATCACTCAACGGAAACCACATTAAAAAAAACCTCTCAAATTTGAAAATTAAAAAAACTCTAAAAAACACATTTTCATTAAAAATACTCAAAATAGTAACTATCTAAAATATATTAATTCATTCTATAGATAATGATGCTATATATATTTAAAAAAATTAGGCCATTCCATCAAATAGTTTTTTTATAATCTTACGGATAGACGTCAAAAACCGTAATGCGACGTAATGCTGGCAAATACAGTACTGAAATTTACTCAATGATACTAATGAGAATTTTGTTAATAAACTTGATCTTGTCGATGTCTTAAGCGTTTATATTCAAAAAAATATTACAACATCAGAATGAACCTATTCGCAACCAGTGCCCTGTACAGAATATGTAATCTATCTGCGCAAAAAAGAAAATGAAAAACGTAATGGACATTATTCGATGATCTGAGTTCGAGGCTGTAAAAGTCCCATAATCGGAGAAAACAAACCAGCATGTTTCTGCAGTAAAGTATGGAGACATTTCTTTTAACTGTCTGGAAGTAAATTATTTCACCACGTGCCAAAGTATTCTGCTGCGTATAGCTGTTACAAAAGTTCAATTAATTCGTTTATAGACAAGAAATTACTTCTTTTCATAAGTTTATACGAATACCAAAGGCAAAAGTTCCGTAAACCGGTTTTGCAGCCAATTGGCATATTTTAGTCAGCCTCGGATGGCGCAAATTTAATTTTACTTTCTTAACCCTTTCCGGCACACTGTGCCCGTGTCGGGATACCTAATTTTAATTCCAAACTTACGATCGGCACCAAGAATATTTTAGTAAAATTTTGCTTTTATAATGAATAGTTAAAGTAACATGTTTTTAATTTCCGAAAAAGTCGTTTTGAAATACCGGTGTCAGTTGAACATTTCATCATTTTACAACAAAAATTGCCCGTGCTGGAAAGGGTTAAACAAGGTTTCTTGTGTGTATCACGCATTTCCATTCGAATTTAATTTTTTTACTCCATTTTTATATAGGTGCAATTTTTAAAGTTAAACGTATAAACCATCTATACTAATAAAAGAATAAATCGCTCTGTGTGCTTGTCTGCCTGTGTGCGATGGCTAGGAAAATCTACTGCACGTACGAGGTTCAAAATTTTTCTGAGAATAGCCCAAAGTCTCACCTGATATACCTGTCTCTCAGAATTTCAAAATTCTAATTAACAGCTGAGTTATTAATTATAAACCGTCACTCACTTTGATTAAAAATCCATTTCGGAAGGGAAAATCTCTGACGCATGCGCTGAAGGCGCTGATACGCAAATGGAGAATGGAAAAAAATATTTCGGGGGTATTTTGTCATTATTTATGAACTAACATCGACCAAACAGCTTTGTAAAGTTTAAAACGGAAGACATGTTCTGAAAGATTGTACTCTTACGTCTCAAATGCTGCGATCAATTAAAAAATATATCGCAATTAAATCCGTGAAAAAAAAAAAGTTAAAAAAGGATCATTTTTCTGAAAAACGTTTTTTTCCCTTATTACAACACCTCCCTAGGATGCAATTTTAAAGGTACTGACAAGTCACACATATGATTCTAAAGCTGAATCCTTCTTCAAAATGATGGTGTAATTGGTTTTTAAAATTTTGAATTTTAACCCTTTCAAATACACCGCCAAATGCAGGTCACTTTCCGCCTCATAAAGATGATTTACATTTCGGTTAAATGTTTATCCTCTAAAATATGCATATTTTTATGAAATTTTAAAAAGGGCTTGGTTTTAGTAATATTTACGTCCCATTAAAATTTCTGAGAATTCGGACAACAATAGTCATTTATTTTATTATGCTAAGGAAACCGACGCGACGCGGAGAAAAAAAAAAGGCAGAAACTATTTACACAGAAACTATACTGAACTTTTCGTAGCAGTTGTGGCGTAGTGGCTTAACCCTTTGGTTTTTTGTACGAACAGACTCAGGTTCGAAACTAGATAGAGCAAAGTTAAAATTTGAATTTGTACATTTTTTTTCTATTTTAAGGATTTTATTTTTCTTTGAAGGGTATCTAAAGTGAAAAAATGTTCCGACGATTCCGTTAGAAACAGGCTTTACTCTATTAGAAAATAAATTTGCTGGATAGTACCCTTTTTAAAAATTTACACAGCATATTTGCTTGCAGTTTTATTATTTCTTTTTCAGTATTACAGTTTCGGATGCATTTGTAATTACTTTTTCCTCTAAAGATTTTAAATAAAAATTTAAAATATTAAAAACATAATTAAATTTTAATTGAGTTCACCAATTAATTTTTCATAAAAGAGTTTAAAATGGGAGATAAATAGAAATTCAAAACCTTAAAAACTGACTTTACACAACTTTCCAACTGAACATGAGTCGGGCCCTGGTAATTTGCAAAGTCTTTACCTCCGCCCCCGCCCAATTCTGTACCGACCTGCGATACAAATTTCCGGTTTATTTAAGAATATTCTTATGGGCTTCTCAGTGCATAATTTTAAATGTTGAGTCTTAGAGTCTTCTTCCCAGACCAACACCCTCATATATTTATTGAGGCCCCAGGACCCTTTTTCAAACATTTACCCCCTTTTTGTGCATTTCTTTAAAATATCATTTTAACGAATAATTCATATTATTCCCTATGCTTAATCTTAACTAATTGAAGATCGAAAGCGCTAAGTACCAAGACATTTTAACATGTTTCATGTTAGTGCCCTGTTTTTAATTATGGCGCCCCATTTGGGCGCCCTTTTACAGCTCCTTTAAAAATGGTCCATTTCAGAAGGTTTTTTTCCTAACAAATTCTTGGGTCCTCCAGACACTATATGAGAGACAAAAAAAAAAAAATTTCTCAGGCTTCAGCTACCACCAATTTTGAATATTAATCGCCTTCTTGGGGCCCTTGGTGCAGCTTCTTTAAAAATTTTCCGAATTGCTTGCAATTTTCTTCAACATAGTTGTCGCGTCTTCCGATTACTTTAAAAGCTACTAACAATATCTTTATGCCCAACTACATGCCAATTATGTACCTGGTCCTCCTTGAAGTGTTCGCACCAGTCTGTCTCCACAAGGTCTAGTCTTTCTTAAATGTTCGAAAAAAGTGGTAACTGAGTTATAATCTCCTTTTTTAGCATCAACTTACATTTACTCACTACAGCCGTACATTAAGAATCGCGTTAATTTGAAGGTAACTTAAAAAAATGGATTTCATCAGTTTAATAAATATCGTGTTAATGTTAAAAATAATTCATGAAATTTACAAGTGGAAAGGTCATCTTCCATCGCTTGGGGGTCGCATTATTTCCTCCAATTCTAAGGACCTAATTTCAACGGTATTTGGTTCATTCAACTTAGATTACAACTACAACTACTGTCTGTATTATGACATTTTATCTTAGACATCAGTTACCAACATTTTCTAACATTCATGATGCATTCTTTTTTTTCGATTCTATGTGCTTGATTACTACGAGGTTTGGCTTACTCCACTTGGTTTTCGATTGTCTCCGGCACGTTCGGCGTACTTCCTGTACATGCTGCCTTATGTAGCGTGGAACCAGGTTACAGGTTCGTTCGGAAAGAAGTTTGTTGGGAACGCACCAGACGATGCGGAATGCAATGGGTGACTCCGAAATTAGGTTCATTTAAAAGAATTTCAAAAGATGTAAAATCATTCAAACTTGAGTTTTGTTTAAGGTTATTATTTATGGACCCCGGACAACGCCGGGCGGGTCTGCTAGTGTTTATATAATTTATACTTAAATATAAAAATTTCATCCGTGGCTGCTCTCATACTCTTGAAACAACATTGTTGCGAACATCGCATGCTTATACATTTTGGCGTTAAATCGCATTGTGTATCAACAAAAGTTTAATCACAGTACAGTTATTTTTACAGTTACATCTGCTAATGTCTCCTATAAGTCGCATGATGGCGAAGTATGACGTTAGCCGAATATTGTACATTTCTATTTAAGGTAATCGCCGAATTTCTTATTCAAAATTACAAGTAAAAAAAAAGAGTATTTTACGGACTGTATACATACCTACGCAACGAGCGTTGGGATTGATAATTAAATTGATACTTTACCGATACGAGGTGGAACCCGTCGAATTTCGACGAAAGAAAATGTTTACAAAGGAACAGTTGCATCAAATTTATAATACATCGACAACAATAATTACAATAAAAAATCCTTCTTACACTTGTTAGTTTAACTCTCCAAAGACATATTTTAACCTAAGATTAACAAAATACTTTTTTCATAAACTTCAACTGTTAAAATTATTGAAAAATTAAACTTTATTCATATACGTAATCAGTAACATATAATCAATATAAGTATTTTTGATTAAGTTATCAATTGATGCTTGGTATTACGGAATAAAAAATCAGTAAAAATGATTTCATCTTGACATAATTATAGAATCCCCCCTCCCTACCCTTTAAATCTAAACCGAATCAAGTCATTTTCCACGTTTCACATCCATATTAACCATTTAAAAACATTTTAACGCGCAATAGGCTATAGGCTATTAATAAATATATTTTCAAGTTTGAAGTCACGTTTGTCAACTATTACAACTTTCCATGTGAAAATTCCCACTCGTGATTTGAGGTCTTAGTATCTCTGTACCTGCGCGTAAAAATTCCAGAAATTTATAACTTTTAGACGTATTTATGGGTAAATATCTCGTTTTATCTAATAAAATTATCGTATTCTTTTAAATATGGCGTCATTTTCAGTCGCTGAAATATTTCGCCTTATCTCAAGCTCAATATCAGCGAAATGAAAAAATTGTGTGAAATATAACAGCATCATCAGAAAAATTGTGTCTTTTTTAAAGCGTAATGTCATTTTCTGGTCAAATTTTTTAAAAAGATATTTTTAATTGTAATGAGAAAATGGCATCAATAAGAATATAATCAATAAAGATAACTAAACCACTTTTAATAGAAATGAAGTACTTCAGTTGCAACGATTAGAAAATTGGTATTAAAAACTATAAAAAAATTAATATCTCGAAAATAAATTAAGATGCAGATTTCAAACAAATTTCATTTAAAAGTGCATTTTTTTCTGCATACGACGGTGTAAACATTTAAAATGTGGGATGTTTAGAAGTTTAAAAATTTGCAGTAGCGAACATTGCAAAACCGAAATTTCATTTCAAATTTCAAAGTGTTGCCATTCGCAGAATGACGTATGCGTTACGCACAGATATGTTTGTCCTTTATAATATAGATAAGGTACTTGTACCCAATATGGACAGTGCTCTCAATATGGTCACACCTAATATCTTTAAAAGTAAAAATTTTGATCGAGAGATGGCGCTACATGTCCGTGAAGAAAAGCAGTTGAAAAGATAATTAAGCCTGGACAGTGCAAAAAAGCGAGCTGTTCGCCATTTGGAAGGAAACTTGTTGTTTCGTGGTATGCTGATCGTAATTACAGCTAAGGTTAAATTCTTATTAGATATGGTAAAATTACTTTAAATATTGAAACGTGGAGTGTTTTAGAAAGCTGATAAAACATATTTTCGATTGTAATTGCATATATTGCTTAATGTTGCAAAATGTTTTCTTTGCTCTGTATTGCTAAATGTTTTCTTTGTTTATTTGTTACAAGATTTATTAAAACTATGCCCGATTCCCAATATGGACACCTTATGTCCACATTGGAAATACGGCAAGTGAATTTTCAGATTCACAAATTTGTAAAATATCTGTTTAATGTCATCTGAACAATCCTCCAATAAATCTCCTCCAAGAAAAAAAATCCTCCAAAAAGCCCTTGCAGAAAAATCAAAAGATGAAGAAGTTTTTATTTGTCCATACTGTGAGGACTGAGTAATAACACATGTAAATTCTGCAGACATATGCAATAAAGCTAAGCAAAACCAACTATATTATTTCATAATATTTTATTGTAACTGAGGTGCTTTGCATGGGTCTTCGAAGAGCCACAACCGAAAATGACACCCTCCTTCTAAATTCCATGTTCTGAAGATATTTACTGTGCCCTACCCGCAATATGTTAAGATATATTTCTTCTATCCCTTCTCCTCTAAAATCCCTTGGAAGAATGGCTCTTTCATACACCCTGTGTAGTAGGTCAATAAAGAGCCGCCTGTCCCTAATATGGACATAATAGGGACAGGTGGTTCCTTATATGGACACTTATAAACTTTTTTTTTGTTTTTATCATTAAAATTAAACCAGAATAATTACGAGGTCGCTAATTTCAATAATGGTGGTCAACAGTCCAGGGATAGTGTTCATATTTTTGGAGTCCTATGACATGTAAACGGGAGTGAAAAAATCAATTTTCCTTAGGGTGTCCATATTGGGTACAGGTACCTTATGTTTTTCCCACTCTGTTCTTGATATACCATGTTAACTTATTGAGAAGTTTAATTATGTGATTACGCATTGTCTAATACAAATATCAAAATATGGTTTTGACCATTAAAAAAAAAGACTTTCAGAGATTATATAGTGCATTTAATTTTTTTTCCCTTCAAAATAACTCGTTGTATCACTGCGTTGCATTACTGAAACATACCTAAAAGCCAATGTGGGCTTTAAACGACGATTTTATTTATTACTGCTAACTTGCATCACAGCATTTCATATAAATTGTTCATAGAATTCTCAACAGATGGCGATATTGAGTTATATTTCCATGCCAAAATTTTATTTATCATTTGAGCAGTTTCACATAGTTATTTCTAAAGTGAACTTCGTAAATGTTGTACAATTAAAAAGGCTGGAGACATCCAAAAACTGAATTTTTACAAAAATAAGATCGTATGCTTTAAACTTTTGAATTACAAATTTCACAACAGTTATGAGAAGTATATAATTTTATTTTTATTGCTGATATAGAAAAAGTACATTTTAATCCATATATATTTTGTATGTTCATTTTTGTAGTTATTTCTCTATGCTTAAAGTGATGTATTCTAACATCTGAGTAAATATTTTTCAAATCAGAGTTGTTTAGTCACAAAGCGTTAAATATTTTTATAAACGCGAAATATTCACTTGGTAAATTTTCAAAATTTATTAGGCTTTTCAGAAAAAAATCTTAAAATGCAGGAAAAGCATTTTCTAACGGGCACAATATCAGCATCATATGACTACTTTCTAAGGGAGAAAAAATAGTAACTTTATAACTTACTTTTAAGCTTCTTTGAAATGGGAGACCATAAGTATTTGTAATAATTTAATTTTTTGCATAAAACTTTTAAAGATACAAATTTAAGATTTTATACTGAAACTCTGTTGAGTTTTCTTTATCTAAGGTGATAAAATTATTTTTCGTTCCAAAAAGTTATGTAATTTGCCACTTTTAATTATCATATTTTTAGAAGTTAAGAAAATTAACAAACTGAAGGATTTTATATTCAGGGAAAGGCATTCTTCTCAAAAAATAAAATTGTTTCGTGACCTTCTGATTAATCACTACTTTGGATGATAATGCACGCTCACAAGTTTATCTTATATTTCTGCGGATCCCAACCGAAGGGCCGCGATCCACTGGTGAGTCGCGGAGGGTGTTTTAGTGGGTCACGGAATATTCAAGGATTGCCACGAAAAATAAATTTTATTTCATCTTATTAAAAATATATAATTAATACAATATCTACAGCCACAATAATTATGAAAGCTGCTAGCTTAAATTAAAACTTCGTGTGAAGACAGTGTTTTCTTAAACAGTCAGTCGGTAGTAAGTTTTGACCTCGTTATGTGATGTCAGTTTTCGCGCAGTCGATATTGCAACCTGTAAAATTCCTTAATTTCCTTTTGGATGGAGATAGGAGCAGAATATCCAGAAATATCTAAATCAGCTTTGAGGTCCGTGATGGAGTTCAACACGACATACTTGTGTCAATTTGTTTCTTCCACTTTGCTGTTTTTGAAAAGCAAGTACATATACTGCGTGTAGAAAGGGACTTAAGGCTAAAATTAAACTGTTTTAACTGAAATATAGATGCCCTGATCACTAAACACCAGTGCCAAAAATCTCGCTGATTGTAAAGTTGTGTTTTGATAATAATTAAACGTATTTTTCATTATATTTTTGGTTTTAATTATTATTCAACTTACACATATTGGGATTACCAATTCTTTTTTTGTTGTCGATAGTGCATCCTTCATTCAAAAATTTGCCTTTTTCATTGAATGGGATAGCCGATAGCTTATAGAGGTCATACAAAATGTCCATACTGATAATAGATACACCCTCATATTAGGTGGTTCTGGAAATTTATACTTAAAGATGTGTTGAGTACCAGTAAATTTTGAGAACCACTGCTTTAGTTGATTAGACGCTTCGTACACGCTTAAATTAATATGAATGTTTTTATAATATTATTTAAAATCACTGATAAGAAGCATTTTACGATAAGATAAGTTTGTGTTTTTAGATAAAGTATATTAATTTTTATTAATTCTATGCTGAAGGTTGATATTAAGGATTTATTTTAAAGTTTTTTCTGAATGTGAAAAACAAAACTTCATAATTGGAATATTAAGAAAAAAATAAAGTTTAATAAATCTAATTTTTTAAGCTATGTTAAATCAAGAGAACACAATAAAGAGTTAAAATTGATGCTTTCTGTGCATGCTTTGAAAAAAAGGTAAGAGTTTATACTTAGGATCTGCGGATTTTTCTTTTATAAAACACAAGGTCAATCTCATTATTGTTTAGAAAATATTAGTTTTTCTAGATGTAAAAGCAGAAACTACAGAATTGGAATATTAGTAAGAATTTAAATTTTCAAAAATCATTTCCTAAAGGTATGTTAAACGAAGAAAACTGCGGAAGTAATTAAATGATTTTGGTACTTTCTGTCTATCTTTTTTTTTTTTTTTTAAGTAAGAGTTTTTGCATAAGATCTGCTGATTTTTCTCCCTTAAATAATAAAATTAATACTTTTATCATTAAAAAAATACGTAACTATTCACTATAAATTATTGAATTTTCATAAGGTACAATATCTGTAATAGAGAAATTTAACAAAGTGAAATGTTTTATTTTCAGTAGCACTCATTCTTCACAAAAATTTAAATTTTGTTTTAGCTTTCTGATCAATCATTGGTTTGTGGATAGTGTAAGTTCATTCATTCACCCACTAGCTTTATTACTATTCTATAAGCTTCATTTACATGAATGATTTAATATCTTTAATGGGATATTTTGCTGATGGCAAGAACTATGCAAAAAAATTCGTTCGACGTTTTAGGAAAGGATCATTAATATTTATTCGGTTGCGAAATGTTTTAATGAGTGATTTTTTTAAATATTGCTATGAGAGTAGACATCTAAATAAGGATCATCCCCAACTGTCAGTTCTGGATTTTAACAAGAGTGGTATCGTTCTAAAACTATCGTCACGAGGATCAAGAAATTTAAGGAACTATACTCCCGAATCAAGTGATATGGGCCCTTTATGTTTTGGAAAAATATATAATAAAGAAGTTAAAACAGTATGAGGTTCCTTCAAAAGCTGTCGCATGCACGAATTTTTACTTATAATTAATTATGATGGTCGTTTTCATGATAGTGTTTCATGATAGTTTGGTAATGGGAATGCTATCCTGCTAATGGACAGATGGTGTTGAAAAACAGTTGTTAAAATTATGAAGCGAAAAACTAGATTCTACTATACAGCCAATCGTCCTCCATGCTGGATCGACAAAATATTTTCAGCAGCTGGATGTGTACTTCTTCTAAGACACCAAATACAGGGTAAAAATATAGGAGAATAATAAAAAAACCACATCGAAGCATTTTCTGTGATTTTAACATTATTACTATAGAATGCATAAAAATTATACATCACTTGGCCTACAGCCATTATTTTGCACATACATCACTATGCTCTTCATCGTTTGTGTTTGGTGTTGGAAACATGTAGAAAATATTTACATTTCACCAATTTATCTTTTAGTTTGATTATCGGCGTCGTATAAGCTTCATTTAACGTATATGTTATTTTAAAATTTTAAAGGCTAGTAGTAAGCTTTCTTCGGGATTCGTTCCAGTTTTGCGTAATGTTCAATTTATTTTCATTTTTATTTTTATTTATTTTAATAATTTATTTATTAATTTTTTTTTTTACATGCAGAATGTTAAAACCAGGGATTTACATTAAATTTACTACGAAAATAGAAGTCGAACTTTAAGAATTAGAAAACTAATAGTAATTTCAAAATTTAGGATTTACATTTAAGTTAAGTTGAAATAGGAAATTATTGCGTCACCTTTGTGAAAGATAAAGATATACTCAAGATTTGCAGATTTTTTTTTTTTTTAATATAAAGCGCCATATTCAATCTATTTTTCGTTTCATCAATAAATAGCATATATTTTCAAATTCTTATTCTTTGTCAAAATGCGAAATATAAAGTCAACCAATTTAATTATTTTCTGTTCAGTAGCAATTTTTCTTTTCAAAATTTCAAATATCTATCTTGTTTTCTTGTTCAATCACTGATCAGCAGGTAATGAAGGTTCATTAGTTCATCTATTAGCTCAATCATCGGCATCCTTTATGCCTCCTTTAATGTGTAAGTCTTTCAATAACTGTAGTGGCATATTCAATCACAGATAGAGAATCACTTTAGAAGGAGGTTTGCTCGTGGAATAAAAATAAGACTCATTAATTTTTATTCGTTTTCTGAAAGTTGGAAAATTCGGGGTTTGTTTCAATTTTTATTACTGGCGTTGACACCTAAATTTAAAAAAAATGAAATATTAATAGTGATTTTTCAATAATTAATTTAATTTTCAGCTTCGTTGAAATAAAGAGAGCATAAATAGTTGCAGCAAAGTTAGTGTGTTCTAAGTAACGTTTGAAAATACATTATAAAATTTTTATACATAGAATCTAGTTTTTCTAAAATAATAAAATCAACCTCTTCTTTTTTGAAATGCAATTTACTTTTAAGATACGTTTAAATAAGCGATGTCAGTGCATTCTATGTAATTTTTTCAAAATATAGTATATACTTAAAAAAAACTTTCATACTTTGTGTCTGCATATTTTTATTAATCTTTAAAGTTAATCTAACTAACTAAACAAATATTAACTAATTTTAAATAATATTAACTAACTTAAACTAATCTATAAATCAATTTGCTTATTTGTTTTTGAAAATTACATAGCTTCTCACATAAAATTAGTACTTTTCATGAAAACACATTTTACAAAATGAGACGATAACCAAGTAAAATATTCTTGTCTCAGTAGCAATTACTTCTCTCCAAAACTAATATCCTCATTCAGACCTACTACTGTTCAGTCACTGGATAGTGGATAATGAAGGTTCATTACGTATATCCATATCTTGATTATCAGAGTACTAAAAGCTTCATTTAGCGTGATTCTCTTTTAAGATCTCAAATCGCATTTAGAATAGCTAGTACCAAGCACTATAGTATAATAGTGTTCGATTATTGAAAAAGATCTTTAATTTTTATTTTTTTTTTTACTGTAAAATTGGAAATAATGATTTTTTTAAATTCTACTGTCGAAGGATTAACCGGAAGTGAAGAGATTGAATACAAGTACGAATTTTGAGATTTATAATTTATTTATAAGAAAATTTTAATTGATTAAATCTGACATATTTTTATGGGATTGGTGAAAATATGTGAAAGAGTAAATAAAAAGTGCTGCACTTTGTTTTCAAAACTATTTTAACAATCATTGAGAATGCCAAACACTATTTTTTTTATTTCATATTATTTTTAATAACTCACTCTATGTGGCGAAATTTTTATGAGTATGTGTTTTTTTCCGTAATCCTTGTTTAAAAAATCAAGACATCACACATGCATCAAAAATAAGATTCAATGTATAAACCTACCGCCAATTAGCACTGCTCAGTGTTTTCTGTGATCTAATATTTTATATTCTAGCATGCAGTGCAGTAGCAATCATTCACCTCAAAAATTAAATATTTCTTCTGAAATCTATCACTGGTTGAGAGATAATGATAGCTCATTAATTCATCTTTTACCTTGGTTATCGAAATAGTATAAGCTACATTTAAAATCAAGTGCTTCAAAACCTTTCATGACAATAGTAATCGCTGATAGCATGCACTGTACGTTAAAAATTGTTCCTGTTTTGAGATAAGTTATATAAATTTTTATTCGTTTACATGCTGAAGTTTTAAAGTAAAATTTTTGCTTTTAATTTTAACTACGGAAGTAGGCACCGAATTTAAAGAATTGGAAAATTAATAAGAATTGTGACATTAATCGCAAAATGAAGTGCTAAACAGTTTTTATAAAGTGTATTTTTTTTGTAAGTTACTGGAAATTGAGTACTGCAGATTGAGATTCTTTATACACGTCTATAGAAAAATATAACTTCATACATGAATTGGAAATGACGTTCAAAGACTTATGTCTATCAGCGGTTATATCAAGCAGCATTGCACTACAAATGCTTTCATTCGGCTAAAATTTATAGTCAGAGTAATAGCGCCACATTTTGACAACCAGTTTCAGCGTCGATAATTTTTAAATATATGATACAAATTACGAAATTCGCAGTCAGTTGACGCACCAGTTGGGGTTGTCGTCATAGCAACCCACTGCGCTGCTATGTGAAATGAATACAAACCAGATTACTCATATATCATAGCCAGGATAACATCAGTGATCGGGTTCCCATTCATTTCATATTGCAGCAGGGTCTGATATATTACTATGGCAATTCTCAATGTTAGTGCAACAAATGGCTGGCAGTTCCGGTTTTTATCCCGTGTAATATATAACATATATTGTAAAATCATCGACGCTGAAATTGATTACCAAAAGTGATGTATAATTCGTATAAATTTGAATAATTTCGCTTTAAATTCGTATATTTTGACAATACACTATTTTACTTTAAAATTATTTATCAGTTAAAGCATTCAGTTCATGCATCCAGTAGAAATTGTTCGCCTCCAAAACATAAATATTTCTTCTGAACTCCTTTTCAGTCACTGGTTTGAAGATAATTAAATTTCATCCATTATTTTAATTACCGACATCTAATGAGCTTCATGCAACATGTAAGCCCCTCAAAATCTCTAATGGCAATAATAATCGCTGAAAGCATTGTTCGGTAAGATGTGTTAGCTTTTAAAGAAAAGTAGTATTAATTATTGTTCATTTTCATGTTAAAGGTTGAAATTTATACATCGTTTTCAATTTAACTGCGGCCGTAGAAATCGAAATGTAAGTATTAGAATAATATTAGGAATTTCGTACTTCATCATTTTCTTTTTAGCATTATTTAAATATCGGGTGTTTGCATTTTATATACTAACTGGCCAAAGTATGCTTCATTTGCAATGTGTAACCGGAAATTAAATGAAATGTCAAAGAATTCATTTTTTATAATTTTGCATTAGTGATGAATGCTAATGCCATTGATTCTTTAGAAACTGCATTTTGTGTTCATGTCAATTGCAGTACATTGTTACCTGTATGTAATCATACATTATTTGCTCGTATCGCCTGCGTATGGCGAAACACAAGTCATACAATAATCAAAATTTACTTATCAAGCAGCGCTTAATTATACCTCCATTCGGCAAAATACTTACTCTTTTCTCAGAAAAAAGTGTAATTCGAAATATACGTCAACATTTCGCTTTCAGAATTGCCTACAATACTAATAAAATCAACGTTCAAAATATACGTCAACATTTCGTTTTCCTAATTTTCTTTAACAATTCTAATAAAATCCACTTTTATTCATATAAAATGTTAGCTACCTTTCAAGTCAGAATTGATATATTTCGATGAGGTGCACTTATTTTAAAAGAGAATGCTAAGCAATAAAAGTGTTCGCTAAGAAAAAGTCTCCTAAAAATTTTTGAATATTTCTTCTGCATCTCCGTCCGATATTACAACGTGAATAAAGAGTGTTCATTATTGTATCCATTAGCTTAATTACCTGCATTATACAGGGTGCAATATGTTATCTATCGCCGACCTTTAATTTCTCAACCGTTGGCCGTAGACATATAGTTCCAATTGCAAAAAACGTTTCAAATGAGCTAAATATTCATGTTGTGGCATTATATAAAGTAAAAAATCAGTTTTATAAAAATTACGAAATCTGACTTTTTATACGGTCCCCCAGTCCCTATAGTTATATTTAGTAAAAGTTTACGCATATCATGACAGATATAACACAAAAAGTTTGACATCTGTACTGCAAAAATTGTCATAGTTATTAAATTTCAAAGTTTCAGATTTTTGCACATGATTTTGTCTTTCATTGAGGGATCAGTTAAAAGATGAATTAAAGTAATTCGAGATCAAAGTCAGGGTGCAATGTCCTTTTTTACGGCAAAACCACCTTTATCCGGTATCGCCAAATCGGAGAATCGCCAAAGAAGGTTATTTCATATAAAAACTTGAGCTAACTTTTATGGGTCGAACAACATTCAAACGTCGAAGTAGGCAGAATCGACAACCGGAAAATAAAACCTACTAAGGATTAGATAAATGGCATCGGAATTGCACTCTGATTTTGATTTCGAATTACTTTATTTCATATTTTAACTGATCCCTCAATGAAAGACAAAATCATGTGCAAAAATCTCAAACTTTGAAATTTAATAACTGTGTCAATTTTTGTAGTACAGATTTCAAACTTTTTGTGTCATATCTGTTATGATATGTGTAAACTTTTACTAAATATAACTGTAGGAACTGGGGGACCGTATAAAAAGTTAGATTTCGTAATTTTTATAAAATTGATTTTTTACTTTAAATAATGCCACAACATGAATATTTACCTCATTTGAAACGTTTTTGTAATTGGAACTATATGTCTATGACCAACGGTTGAGAAATTAAAGGTCGGCGATAGGTAACATATTGCACCCTGTATAAGCGTCATTTAACATGTACTGCTTCAAAATCTGCTTCAAACTGCTTCATATGACAATAATATTTCCGGATAGCAAGCACTTTACAAGAATTTGTCGCGTTTTTTCAAAAAGTTACATTAATTTCTATTCGTTATAAAAGCTCAAGGCAAAAATTAAAATTTTCACTTTAACTTTAACTACGCATGTAGAAACTGAATTCGAAGATTGATAACAATAGCAGAAATTTTGCGATTCATAATTTACTTGTAAGCAATACTTAAATAAAGACTAATGGTATTTTGTTTAAAACCGGTTAAAACATGTTTAGTTTGTGATATGTTGCGGAAAATTTATTGAAAAATGAAGGATTTTTTTTAAAAATCTAGTATTGAAGAATAATCCCAAACAGTCATTTTAAAGTTCATTTTATTTTTTAGTAAGTCAATACTCTACGTTGTGATATACACACATGTTTTGTTACGCAAAATGCATGTATGCAAAATCACAATTTCTACATGATTAGGAAATGATGTTCAAAGCAAAATATCAATCAGCACTCTTATTAGAAGACTGAATATTGTTATCATATGCATAATACTTAATGTTCCTTCATATAAAACGATGGCATGTCAGAATATGGCATGTCATTGAAATTTACCATTTCAGTTTTTTTATGTATAATGATAAAACTAAATTTTTACTCGTATGAAAATTTTATATAACTTGTGACATAATTATAAATAAATAATGTACAAATGTAAAATTGTACAATTTGTAAACAGCAAGCTATTTACAATTTGTACATTTTAACAAGATATAATTTTCTGAAATAAAAAGTCATCTAGTCAACGTATTCATTGAACACATTCAGTAGCAATACTTGTCCTCAAGAATTGAAATTGTTCTTCCGAACCCTGTTCAACCACAAGTTAGTAGATAACAGGAAATCATTAATTCATGTATTAGCTTAATTATCGGCATCGTATAAGCTTCTTTTAATACAGTCATTTAAAACCTATAATGACATTTATGATCGCTGATACCAAGCCCATTTCAGTGAAACTCGTTCGATTATGTAGAGAAGGAACATTAATTTTTACACTTTTGGAACCTTTTTTTTAAAAATTAATATATTATTTTTAAATTCTAATATAGATGTGGAAACTGAATTTGAAGACTTTTAGTAGTAATATGAAACGTAAACATTCATTATTAACGCTCATTACCAATTTAAGAAAATAATGTTATCATTTTCTATGTAACCTTTTAAAAATATATATACAGAGAAACTTCCCTGAAAGACCACCTCTATAAGAAGACCACATCTCATAAAGTCCATTTATTTATGGTCTATAATTTTTGGCTATAAGCTCAATGTTAATTTTCCTCTATTAAAGTATCCCTATTTCCCATATCCCTCCCTGAAGATCACTTTTCTAATTTCAGTCGAAGAGAGAGATTTATTTCCTTTGCATGGGTAAATCTCGAAATTCCACTTCTCTTCGGAAAACACGCTCAGCTAAGTCTACTTCATTAGACCCGCCAAATCAAGGTCATCTTTCCCTCACCTACGTTTAGGAGGAAAAAGCTGTTTCTCATGCATTACCGCATTTAATGCCAATACGGTTACGGAGGGATAGTTGGTGTTGATGGGAGAAAGGCTATTGTTATATATTGAAGGGCTATTGAATTGGCCAAGTAACATACACCTGTAAAGTGCAGGAGTCATTTTCAAAAGGGGTAATGAAGGTGGTCCAGATTACAGTTTATCTCAATTCTGTTGCTTTTCTTGGAAAGTTTGCCACTTGTTCTTATCACCACAGGTTTAGATAATAGGAAGTTATAACACAGTGCATATTCGCATCAAAGTGCATATCGTGTTTTTTACTTGCTGTGTGCTTAGTATAACAATTTAGATGATGTCTAAGAGAATTGTGTTAACTTTGGAAGACAAAGTGAAAGTTTTAAGAGCACTCGAGCATGGAACATTAGAGAGGAAATTGGCGGCACAGTTTAATTGTAGCAAAACTCAAATAAACAATAACTTGAAAAACAAACACTTTATGTTAAAAGAGTATAAGGGAATTCAAATCTTGTGGAATTAAAAGAAAAATGAAGGAAACATTTAGAGAGCTTCACGAAGCTGTATTGCAGTGGTTTAAGTGTGCATTGTCAACAAATATACCATTGAGTGGGACTTTTTTGGAAGAGAAGGCCATTCAAATTGCAGAAGCTACAGGTGAAAAAACTTTTTTGTGCAAGCAATAGGTGACTGGAGAGGTTTTGTCATAGAAACAATAAATCTATTTGTGCGGAATCGGCCGATGTAGATGAAGAGTTGTTGGTGGAGTGGAAATCTCGTTTTCCATTGATTCTCGTAGAATATTCAGATCGTGACATTTATAACCTGATGAAACTGGGTTATTCTTCAATGGCTTGTCCAGTAAAACTCTTATGGAGAAAATATATGGAGCAAAAGGTAGGAAACAGTTCAAACAGCGACTTAATGTGGCCCTTTGTGGGAATGCCGCTGGAAAGAAAGAAAAATAAATAATAATATGGAAGACTCAAAAGACTCATTGCTTTAAAAATGTTAATGTGACACAAATAGGAGTGATTTGAAAACCTAACAGAAAGGAATGGATGACATACAAGATTTTTTTAAATTGGTAACATGACTTTGGGTGACTAAACATGGTAGAAAAATTATACTCATTTTGGATAATGTTCCATGTCACTTGTATGATGCATAGATGGAAAGTGTAAAACTTCAATTTCTTCCTCTTAACATGGCATATAGAATTCAGCTGTTAGATCAGGGAATTATTCATTGTTTCAAGTTGGAATACACACGCTTTGTTTTACGAAAGCTCATTTCGCTAATAGATGAGACCAAAATTGCGTCCTACATTGTGAAATCTATCAATGTACTTGATGCTATTCGATGGATGAAACGTGCATGGATAACACAGACACAAAACATTGTCAATTGCTTCAGTACTTGTACTAGGACTAAGCAATGTATCCATAAAAAAATCCGTTTATGCTATCAGTGCCTTAGAAGATGAAGTGATTCAGCTATCAAACGCAGCTAAAGTTGATTATGACCCAAAATCATGAATATGAGGTAACTCTTGAGTGTTAAGATGATTTATCTGAAGACTGGGAGAATCGTATTACAGAAATTCTCGAAAAAGATAACGCTTAAATTTTATATTAAAAAATCTCTGTAGAGATCAACATTTTATGAGCGAATTCTACAATCATTTATAAAAATTAATGATACTACAATAGAGATTTTTTTTAAAATCTATTTTAGGAGTTCATTCTAATTCAGACGACTAGCTTCCACAAATTAAAGCTTCTATTTCATGTCAAAAAACACTTGTTAAAATCAGAAATTCGATACCTGTTAGAGATGATACTAAAATAAATAATTTGTTTAAAGATATCAAAGAATATTTAGAAACAAAAATTGTTAATGAGAAATTGTTAAAAAGGAAACTACATTTAATTCCTTATTTAAAGCTGTATAGACATGAAATATAATAAACTAATTCAAAAAATGTGCATAAACTATCATTTATTTTTCTGTATGCTACTACACATAACAAATTTTGCGTGAAAGCCTGTTGTTTTTCTCTTTTCCATGCATAAAAAAATCCGTCCTATTATATATAAAGATAGAAATATGATTGAAAGCTTATTTTTGAAATTATACTACAATAGAGATTTTTTAAAATCTATTTTAGGAGTTCATTCTGGTTCAGACGACTAGCTTCTATTTCATGTCAAGAAACACTTGTTGAAATCAGAAATTCGATACTTGTTAGAGATGATACTAAAATAAATAATTTGTTTAAAGATATCAAAGATTGTTTAAAAACAAAAATTGTTAATGAGAAATTGTTAAAATTAAAGGAAACTACAATTAATTCCTTATTTAAAGCTGTATGGAGATGAAATATAATAAACTAATTTAAAAAATGTGCATAAACTATCATTTATATTTCTGTATGCTACTACACATAACAAATTTTGAGTGAAAACCTGTTGTTTTTTTCATTTCCATGCATAAAAAAATCAGTCCTATTATATATAAATATAGAAATACGATTGAAGGCTTATTAATTAAATTCCAATTATTAATTATTCCATCCAGCCCAAAGCGGATTATTAACCATCGAAGCAGTAATAAACAGCTACCATGCTTTTCTCTACACCCAGCTACGAAATTACGTTTTCATCAATACATTTTTCTTACAAAACGTAAATTTTCTAAAAGAAAAAGTCCTCTAGTAAGAGTAATCATTACATACATTCAGTAGCAATCCCTGTCCTCAAAAATCTCAATTTTTCTTCTGAACCCCTGTTCAACCACTGGTTAGTAGATAATGAGAGTTCATTAATTCACCCATTAGCTTAATTATCGACATCCTATAAGCTCCATTTAACACAGTCATTTCAAATCTCTAATGACATTTTTGATCGCTGATAGCAAGCACTTATTGAAGGCACTGGCTCGAGTTTTGGGAAAAGGTACATTAATTTTTATACGTTTTAAAGCGGAGTGTTGAAATTAAGATATTATTTTTAATTTCTAATATCCATATAGAAACTGAACTCGAGGAATTTTAATAGCAATATGAAAGACAAACATTCGTTATTTATCTTACATTATCAGTTTAAGTAAAGAAGGTTAACATTTTCTAAATATTTTTTAAATATAATAAAGTTTATTTCAGTCACTTTTACTGCTGATTAAAAACACAAACCAATCTATACAAACTGTAATTTATTCCTCACTATGCTCCTACAGATAGCGAATTATTAATGTAAGCCTGTTGTTTTTTCACAGTACATGCTTATTGAAAATAAGGCCTATCATATATAGATAGAAAATAGTATTGAAGGCTTATCTGTGAAATTTCATTTGTTATTATTCCATCCGGCACCATGCGGATTATTCATCATGAAAGCAGTAAATATCAGCTAACACGCAGTTCAGTACGCCCCTTCATACAATTATATTCGCGTCAAGTGATTTACTTTGGAAAAAAAATATATAGTTATTATTCAACATCCCTCTTTTTCTCTAGATTTGTCAATTATAGACTATGTTATGTTCCTTGAAATTTAAACTCATACCTAACTTTGTTATTATAATAAAGATAATTGTAGAGAATTTGGAAAAAGTAACCAATAATTTACATTGCATTTCAAAAGCAAAGTAAATTATGCAATCAAGATATAAAGAAGCTATTCCTATGAAAATATTATCCTAGGAAGAGTGTACTGTGGAAAAAAATATGTTATTCAACATTTTATAGTGTATATTTTTTTTCCTTAAATATTTGTAAAAGCAGATTTTTTTTTAATACAGTGTAATAATATCCGAAAGCATACCTTATAATATCGACCAGGAACAACGACCATGTTTTGTTTTAGAAATGATTTTTTTAAATTTCGGAAATCAATAAGTTTCTAAACATTAGCTTATCTGAATCGTTGAGAATTCGTTTAATGTTGTATTTAATTGTCTTAAACTTTAAGAAAGATAAGTACTGAATTAAGAAATACTTACCTTTTTTACTATGTAAGACGTTTATTTAAGTTAAACACATACAAGTTATTTTAAATACACTAAAAAATTCCAAGTAAAATTAGCGGTACAAATTTATATTCATATAAATTTATATTAATTATTCGCACAAATAAATTTATATTAATTATTTTCACGAAATTGAAAAAAAAGAGTTATATCCGAAAGAGTTATACAGTGTGAGTCATAAATATCGAAACAATAGGCTATCTCCTTAAATATTGCCCCTAGGCACATACTTCCGATTGCGTAGTTTCATAAAAAAGGATGCAAAATTTGATGAGATAAGTTGCACTCCATGGGGGGGGGGGGGGTCTATTTGAGAAAATACAAAAATTAAATATTTATACGGCTCCCGTAGGATAAAATTTCCAATTAGGAAAATTTTCCTTATTCATTCCTCCATTAAACACAAAAAAATTCCATCTTCATATCCATAAAACTCATGCTCATTAGTTATGCTCGTTTAAATAATTCTTCAGGTTTTAAGGGATTGGACACAAATTGGAATGCGTGTAATCCCAGAGACAATGTTACTTTAAGAGTTCCAGGAAATACGTAAAAATATACTTATTGAGATAAACTTTTGATTTTTTTTCTTTTTTGTGATGGTTAACCATATAATTTGGAAACAAAGTTACATCCTGAAATTTATCATAAAGTTAAAAAAAAAATTTAAATGATTATTATTTTTTTAACCGGAGTAAAATCGTTACAACTCGAAACATTATATGTCGAATTTGATTTTATTAAAATTTAATTAAAGATTACAGGTCTGCATGGACCGGAATTAACAGGTCCGGCCCCAGCCCGGCCTGAACAAAAACTATCTTGGCACGGTTCGGTGTAAAAATTAAAAGTTAGGTCAGAGCCCGGCACAGCTTTTTTGTATTTTCACAGTTCACGCCCAGTACCAAAGTCGGTGAAAACAGCACCGGCCCGGCAATGAAAAAAGAAAAAAACAAATCAATAGGTCAATTAAATTAATTAAACCAGTATGGGCCTCGAGCCAAGCCCGGGTCTATGCAGACCTCTAAAAGAGGAAAATATAATTTTAATATTGTTTCTGGATTTATGTAAATATTAATTTTTAAAACGTTAATATATAAATAAAAAGATGATGCAACTTATTTAAAAAAAAATATTAAAAAAAATTCTTTTTTCAAATTTGCCGAAACAAAATTAATTTAAAATAATCAAAAGACATGTTCAAAGTTTGCACCTTTTTTTCTTTAACAATTCTTGACTAATGACAATTTAAAGACGAGAATTGGTGAAAAAAAAAAAAAAAAAAAAAAAAAAAAAAAAAAAAAAAAAAAAAAAAAAAAAAACATTATACAGAAAAACGAATTTAATTTTTTAAACAAAGATTGTCTCAGAATTTTTTTTTTTAAATGCATTTTAAAAAATTGCAGGTGAGTAAATTAAATCCTTCCTGTAGCTTAAACTTCTGATTCAGTTAAACATTTGTCCTTTCCACTTTCTTTCTGTACTATTTAAATGTCCGTCAGTTTATTTAAATCAAGGCTTTTTCCAACATACCGATGATGAATTTTTTCATAATTTTAGACCTCACACCTTCAGATTTTAAATCGTCCCGATTAAGTTGTTAAAAAAAGTCTGTATTCAGGGGCCGAGTCAGGCCCGGACCTTAGTTTTTTCTGAAGGCTCGGCCGGGGCGGACGCAAGGTATCTTTTCCATACCGAACCAGGACTAGATTCCTTCTTCCTAGGCCGGCACGGGGAGAAATTTTCACACTCGAATCAACCCGTATTAAAATCATTGCCTCTGACTAAATTTTGTTTCTCCCCATTTCTCAAAATATTTCAGGATATTTAAAACTTATTCTTTCTTTAAACATATTTTTTTATGTTCAATGGCCTTGAACTGGTTTTACCGGGTAGCGGTGAGAATTCAGTAAGTACGGAGGACGAATACGATAATCCCTTAGAGTAACTTAAAAAAAATGTAGATACAGATGAGAAAAAAAGAAAAAATTAACCATGATGTGCTGATTGATGATTGTATTTCACTTAATTCTGAAATCGAGACAGACCTCGGAAACATTATCCGAATCGGATATTTTCGACAGTGTGAAAAATAAAAACAATACAGCAATGAATTGCGATGAAGACGAATTTGATGATGATGGAAATGATCATGATGCAGGAATTAACAAAATGCTAAAATCATTTGAAACAATCCGACGCGGATTATAGTTAGAAGAAAATATGCATGAAGGTTTTTTTGGTGCATTGTAAAGATACGAGACGTATGAGAAAAATCACTTTTTTAAAAGAAAAAACTCAGACAAAATTAACAGAGTTTTTCAGAAACTAAATTTAAGGACACATATGTTAATGTATGGTTAAAATTATTTGTTATAATAATAATAAATACGATAAGGTCATTAAAATTAGTTAATTTTAATGTAAAACTATTTACTTTAAACAGAAAATACAGTGTATTCCCGGGCAATGTTCTGTTTTTCTTGCAGATTTGAAAGATTTAAGCCCATAGAAAAAATGAACTGATGATGGATATTGGTGGGTAAAATAAATAAAACAAATCGATATAATTTATTTAAAAAAATGTGATTAATTACGTTTAGTGAAAATATTTAGTGTTATTGAATTTAAAATCTGTATTATGTAGTTTAAAGTATTTTAAAAGGTGAATCTCTATTTAACGAATTTTCCATATAACGAACTTTTCCCGGGATTTAGCGACTTCGTTAAACAGAGGTTCGACTGCAGTAAGTATTTTTGGTCGGAACTCCTCATACAAACCACTTTTAACCATATCGACGTAAAAAACTTTGTTTTGCGGAAATTCAATCAGGCTGGTCAAAGCTCAGGCTTAGATTTTAACTTTTTTTCAGGCCGCGCCGAGCATTTTTCTTCTATGAGTTGGCCGGTCACAGGCCTGGATATTTCGACTCGTGCAGACCTCTAATGCAGATCTCCTGCATATTTTCAAAGCAAGTTTAAAGTAAAATCTGTACGCTGCTATTTAATATTCAAAGGAGAGGTGCTGTGATAAATCAACGTTTAATAACGTACAATTTTTGGGTGATCCCTATCTTGCATTCAAAATAACTCATCGCTCAGAGGCATGGGTAAATGTGTAAGTCACAAATTTTGGTTTTCAATATATCTGCAAATTTTGGAGACATCGAGATGAATTTTTTTTGTGTTTAATTCAAGAATGGATAAAGAAAAAATTCATAATTGGAAAATTTACCCTACGGGAGCCGTATAAAGATTTAATTTTCGTAATTTCTCAAATAGCCCCCACCATGGAGTTGCAACTTATCTCATAAAATTCTGTACATTTTTTATTAAACTTTGCAATTGGAAGTATGTGCCTAGGGGCAATATTTAAGGAGATAGCCTATTGTTTCGATATTTATAAATCACACTGTATAAAGAGAACAGTTATACTATCATTTTAATGCAACATAAATAATTAAAATTATTATACAACATTAATAATTAAAAAATTCTTTCACAGTTAGACTTTTGTTTCCAGTTTTATATCGGTAGAAATGCACTTTAATTATGAAATTCCTTCCATTCTTCTGAACATACGCAGAACTTCTTTTTTTAACTCTTCCTTTTTCAGTTATAAATTATAAGTTGAAAAGTGTTATTATTTGGAGCTGTTTTATTTCTAAGTATAATAAAGAAAATATTTCGCATAGTTTTGGATAACATTTCCCAGAAAACTTTTAGTTATTTTTTGCATAAAAACATAATTGTCGAAATAGAAAAACAAATCTTAAAAAAATATTTATTTTACAAGAGATTCCAAAATAAGATAAGTTGTTTCAAGTAGCTCTTTAATTAATTTTTAGAGTTTTAACGAAGTGAAAAAAAAAGAATATTAATTATAAAAATGAAACTAAAAATTTTTAAGACGTTGTTTTAGACAGTGTTCTAATTCCTTTGCGCTGTAGAATCATATTACAATGTCGAATCATAGAAAAGAATCTTTGTTTTGTTTCTTCAAAGTAAAAGTTGTAGAATATATTTCAAGTAACCTTAATGATTAAATTTTAAATACACATAGATTTTTTTAAATAATATTTTGCAAAATTTTTAAAACTGTATAACTCTTTTTATTTAAACCTGCTAACTTCTTCGAAAGTAATGCTAACTTTATGGTTCTTTTCTTAAAACATTTACAATATTAAATATTATTTAATTTTATAATAATATATTTAATTCGCATAATATTAAATAATATTAAATTTTAAATAATAATACATTAAATTAATATATTAAATGTTAATTATTAAATTATTAAATAATTATTAAATGTATAATATTATATAATATATTAAATAATAATATAATATTTAATAATTCTGGGTGCATTTAATGGTTCTGATATTAGTTTGTAATGCTGTTTTAAATCCTTTTTTTTTCAAATCTTGAAAAAAAAAGGCAAATTTTTAAGAATAATTAAGTTTATTTCTAAATTAATATTCATAGACATTTTTTGTCTTATTAAACAGAAGATACGAATTACTATGATTTTGCTTAAAAAGTTGAGGAAAATTTTAATTATTTAAATTAAAATATTTTAATTTAGCATTCTAGATTATTTCGTATATCTAATACCAATACCATTTTATTTCATTACACAATGTCAGTTACTTTAAAGGTTTTCACAAATATAACTGATTAGAAGGACTTGTATCAATAATATAACTTATTTAACTCCCACACCATCTAGTCAAAAGATTTTAAGCGGCAAATAAATCGCTTAATTACAACTGGTTGTCAAGTGAGTTAATTAGATTATATAATTAAAAAAGTACACTTTAAAATGCATGTTTATTAAACCAGAATTATATGCTTTTCCCTTTTGCTTCATGTCAAAGTGTGTCATTTAAAAGATTCTCGTGTGAAAATGCCAATAAAATTTAAAGCAAAACTCATTTCGCTCTATAATGGTATGCTGTCAATATAATTTCAATTTGACGAAAGCTTTCACATTAAAGGCATACTGCGAAGAGATAAACAATAACATGAAGAAACTTTTTAAGTAATTGAATAAAACATACACCCAACTAAAAGCACTTAGACAATTTTATCAAAACCGTCTCGATAACGCAATTTCAACATGAAATTTTAGTAGCTGTCATTTATCAACAAAAGTCCGCAAAGTATCGAAAGTATTAAACATAATTGTATAGAAAACACTATGTCATTTAACAAAGAACAGATGACACTAAGTATTATATTTTTAGTTCTTCTTTCTCAAATAATTTGAGTATAGTATACTGTTAGTTTAATGAAATGGTGATTCACATATGAAAAATGTAATTTAGGTACCGGTCCCAATTATTTCGGATCAGCAGGGTTCTACTGTATTTAATTGAATAAAACCTACGCACAGCAAAAATCTATAAAAAAAATCGTTTCCATAACCTAATTTTGGCATGAAAGTTTAGTAACTATCATTTAGTAATTAATGAATCAAAATTATGAAACATAATTGAAGAGCTGAGTGGAAGAACATGTTATGCTACATTTTCTAAAAACATATTTTATCTTTTGGATGAAAGCGTTATGAGGTATTCTATCACATGGTGAAGCTAAAATACTAAGATTCTATTTAGTCTTGAAGACTTAAGACATTATTCATTAATATTTAATATTTTAATATTTTTTAAAGTCAATAATATTAATAAATTTTAATATTTGAAAATGAAATAAAAGTAAGTTTTTCTGAGAGAGATTAGTACCATACCTGTTAATATTTTAAACGCATGGTATCAAACGGAAAATAAATCATTAAAATTTACAAAAAAACTTTCACTTCAAATTTCTTCAAATGGAATTTTTGTTACTTAACATGTTCTTCCACTTAGCTCTTCAATTGTGTTTAAAACTTAATGCCCTTTAAACAAAGAAAAGAAGAAATTCAGTGTATTTTTTCATAGTTCTTGTATACAGAAAATTTGGATATACCATTTGTTTAATGTAGTACGTAGAATGTACAATATGATTTTTAAAGAATACTATTATCAAAACAAGAGCGAGGCTACCGAGAGCAGCAAATGGCTGAAGCGTTATGTCGTAAGAATGAGTCGGTTACTTACATAAATAACTGAAATCGTACGATAAAAAGTTAAAGGGATACATTATTTTTAAGTTAAGCTGAAAATTAAAACCTATAAAAATATAGAGTGAAAATTTAAATTAAACTTGAATTAATTTTGCACCAGCAGAGTTCTCTAACCGTGTTAAGGAAGATTCTCTCGAAATTAATCAGCACTAACTTATATCAATGTCTCACTTAATATCGTTTGATAAAATTCCATCCTATAGATGCTCAGAATAGCTCTCGTAGAAATCGCGAACAATACAGCATATCTACGCCACTTGTTGGGCTGTGTACACCAAAAACTAATGAATGCTTACTTATGTCAATATCAAACTAAATATGAAGTTTTATGAAGTTCCATTCCATAAATTCCGGGAAGATATTAATACAGAAAGTGTGCAAAGCATTTCATTACAGCGCCATATTTTTGGGCGGTATACAAAAACCTAACCATCGTCTATTTATGCCAACGCCGAAGAGAATATTCTGTTTTATGAAATTCCGTGAATCAGTTCTTCGCTTATAACTATCACGATCATCATTAAGGTTGCAGCGTAGCAGTTTCCTTTTGTTAAGCGACATAAACCAAAACTTAATCAACACCACAAAATGTGAATGTGTAACAGAATATAACTTTCTCTGAAATTATGTGCATTAGTCTTTGGAACAGTGGAATCACATATATATTTGTGTCGCACACATAAAAACAAATATATCGACATTTTCCAAAAGCACTCAAATGGTGTTCAGGCCATTCCAAAGCGTGCAAACCCATAAAAAAGGGGAGAAGAGAATATAGCCAATTTTGAAACAACACAATCATTTTCTTCACGTGCTTTTAACAAACAAATTTTACTAGTCAGAACAAAAAATATATCACCCAGTTTATTTGCCATTTAAAAGAAGTGTGATAAATCACATGTACGTTATTTTTTCAAAATCACACTCAATTTTTTTTTTGTTAAAAAAGAACACATAATGTCTTCTTATCTTCGAAAATCCAAATATTTTTATATACAGAAAATTAAATATTTATTTTAAAGTCAAAACAAGGCTAGCAAAATTAAATTTAACACAGTTTGTTCAGTCTCCAGTTTAAAAAACAGTTCATAGAGATTATTTGTAACGACATCTTAAAAACATAAAGTTAACTTGAGTTCTTTAACTATATGAATTGAAATATTATATTTAAAAGCAGAAAACTTCTAATCACAAATGGCAGTTAACAAATGAAAAACAAATCGAAATAACTTCATGTTATAACACTAATGAAAAGCTACGAGTTTATATAACAAATTAATGTACAACAAAATACGGCTTTAAAAATACGATTCAATATTTTCATTAAAAAGAATCAATTCATTTAAAAAATAACTAGCATCTGAACATTGCTGACACTAATAGAGAGCTATCTTCTTGTTTCTCATCGATTTCTATTGGCTTCTATATTTCGTTTAAGGCAAAATAATAAAGTTTGTAACTTTATATATTTTTCCATTGTCTTTAATAAAAAAAAATGAAACTTCTTTCACAACTATATCAGATAACTTTTTTCGAAGATATAAAGTTAGAGATCATAAACTTTAATGCAATCCTTAATTTGTTATTATATTTCTTATTGAGGAAAAAAAAACAATCGAAGAGAAAGTAATGATTAAAGTGAACATCGTTAAAGTTATCTGTTCAATAAATTTCTTGAGGCTTTTGTTACAAAAATAAACAGAGATTAAATTGAGACTTCCCACATAAAGAGTAGGTGATGAATTAAAGAGTAACATGATTTAAAGTAATCGTACAGCAATTTTTAAGATTTAAACTGAGTACAATGTATTTTTTTAAAAATACGTCTTATAGTTTTTCTTCTTGTGATATTAGTATTATAGTAAATCTCTGTAAACTGAATCTGTTTAAAACAGAATCCTACCTTAAACTAAAAAATGCGGTGAGAAAAAAGTTCTACTTAACGGAGACTTGCTACTGTGGAAACGTGATCTTTTTTCGTCCTTAGGGATTCAATTCTTACAGTTTTTACGGTATATAATACTTAACAAAGAACACATGAATGTACATATCTACAGGTGAAGTCCTTCCTGCCGAATTAGCGTAATCGAAAAAAAAGTACATTTTACAGGGGTTATTTACCTTCTATTCTTTACCAAGTTTAATTTTTAAGTCTGCATTAAGTAGAAACAGTAATTTGTACGCACTTGAAATATTTTTCTGTGAAATTCTTTGAATATAATGGAGCGTGATTACGATTATTTTGCTCTTACTAAGTTAACAAGTACTTCCCAACAAATTATCGTATAAGTGATGTCTTGGGGTGGAAGGGTGTGCATATGATACACTTACTATTGATCATAAAGAATGGTTAAATGACATACGCAATTATTTCAAACAGTTTTTATGCTTAATTAAGTCGGTGAGTTTTAAGTAAAAACATATATTCTCAAAAAAAAAAAAAATTAAACAAAAATGTTGGATAAAATTTTGCAATTTGGAATCTACTTAATATATAAAATGCAAATGGGAATTTCGTGCCGGCTGCGCATAAATTCTTGAATTCGTCTGAAATGATTTTGATGGGACTTACGCTGTTATCTTATTTTCCCGAAATAATGCTAGCATATTATATATCATTCTAACGTTCTGCACTATATCTGACTGAACGTGAGCAACTGAAGTGTTTTTCATTAATGGTGCAAAATTTGTTCGTTAGATTGTAAAATATAATAGCGCAATCACGTTCGTATCGTCTACAGCAATGCGAAGGACCTTTCACGTAAATATCTATATATTGCTTTAAAAAACAAGAAAATTCACCAATTTATGTCTTTTGATTCAAGATTCGTTTGGAAAAACCGATCATTGTAGAGAGCGAAACATGCTAGTATTTATTAAAACAATTATATATGTCATAGATTAATTTTAACACAATTATTCTAATTGGTAAACAAATCATATTAGATGTAAATTTCAACTGGGCGAAAAATGTCCGGACCAGGATTCGAACCCGGGACCTCCTGGCTGAAGCCGCCAGTGCTCTGCCATCTGAGCTATCTCGGACGATTCTGGTCGAACTTTTTCACCCAGCTAACCTTGAAGATTACACCATCTGGTCTGAAACCTGGTTCAGCTCAACAGAATAAATCTCAGGTAATGGAACTCCAGAAATCGCTGGATACGAAATTACACTAGATTAATTTTAACACAATTATTCTAATTGGTAAACAAATCATATTAGATGTAAATTTCCAACTGGGCGAAAAATGTCCGGACCAGGATTCGAACCCGGGACCTCCTGGCTGAAGCCGCCAGTGCTGTGCCATCTGAGCTATCTCGGACGATTCTGGTCGAACTTTTTCACCCAGCTAACCTTGAAGATTACAGCATCTGGTCTGAAACCTGGTTCAGCTCAACAGAATAAATCTCAGGTAATGGAACTCCAGAAATCGCTGGATACGGAATTACACTAGATTAATTTTAACACAATTATTCTAATTGGTAAACAAATCATATTAGATGTAAATTTCCAACTGGGCGAAAAATGTCCGGACCAGGATTCGAACTCGGGACCTCCTGGCTGAAGCCGCCAGTGCTCTGCCATCTGAGCTATCTCGGACGATTCTGGTCGAACTTTTTCACCCATCTAACCTTGAAGATTACAGCATCTGGTCTGAAACCTGGTTCAGCTCAACAGAATAAATCTCAGGTAATGGAACTCCAGAAATCGCTGGATACGAAATTACACTAGATTAATTTTAACACAATTATTCTAATTGGTAAACAAATCATATTAGATGTAAATTTCCAACTGGGCGAAAAATGTCCGGACCAGGATTCGAACCCGGGACCTCCTGGCTGAAGCCGCCAGTGCTCTGCCATCTGAGCTATCTCGGACGATTCTGGTCGAACTTTCGCCCAGTTGGAAATTTACATCTAATATGATTTGTTTACCAATTAGAATAATTGTGTTAAAATTAATCTAATGTAATTTCGTATCCAGCGATTTCTGGAGTTCCATTACCTGAGATTTATTCTGTTGAGCTGAACCAGGTTTCAGACCAGATGCTGTAATCTTCAAGGTTAGCTGGGTGAAAAAGTCCGCGTTGAGATCCGCGTTGAGAAACAACCATGCAGTCGATCACCCGGGCACATGAGGTGACCAATCAGAATTGCCCAGCCACTCCAGGAGAATTTAAATAAAAAGGAGAAAAAAAGGGGGGGGGGGAGAGAAAAGAAGACGAATTTAAGAAATATTAGCCGCATATTTGAAAAAGTGGGTGTGCTTGATAGATCGTTAACCAAACTGTTTGAATTTTTCCATATATGTGGTAAGCTTCCCAAAACTCTAGATCGTAAATAGGTGACACTTATGTTCACTGGGCTATAAATATTTGTTCTTGTGACAGTTTACTAAAAATAGAGTTAGAATATATTAAATACATTGCCATATTGATCGAGGTTTTAAGGTCTAAATCGTCGATTCTATTCATAATAAGCTAAGTAAACATACTCACTCAAAATTGAACACTACTGTCCGCAATGAAAATTTAACTATACTTCCATTTTTTCCCAAAATAAGCCATCGAATTTCAAAAATATTTTTAACATTTGACTTTAAGGTAGTTTATATCATTTTAACAAAATCTAATTAACAAATCTCAAAAATCCAATTGACAAATTTTCACATTGAAGAATTTACAAGATATCTTGGGAATACAAAATACATTGGTCAAACGAAGGGACCCTTTAAGATCCACTTGCGGGAGCATAAATCTAGTGTTAAAAATTGTGACATGAAATGCTCTGCTATTGCTAACCACTGCTGGTCTAATAATCGTAATTTGAAATTTTCCGAACCTTGAATAATGCAGAAATCCTCATCAATTTACCATTTAGATTTTGGGAAAGCCTATCATATATGGAAAATTTCAAACAATTTGGTTAACGATTTGTCAAGCACACCCGATGTTTCAAAGATATGGCTGCAATTTCTTTAATTCGTTCTCTTCCCTTCTGTCCATTTTTTTTTTTTTTCTTTAAACTCTTCCGGAGTGGTTGTTAAATTGTGGTTGGTCTCCTCGTATTCGCGAAAGATCGACTCCATGGTTATTTCTGAACGATGATCACTATTTTGCCGTTGACAGCGAGCTTTGAGGCGCGCCTCTATGACCCCCCCCCCCCCCACTCCCTTTTTTTAATATTTATCATTTAATTTTATCTTTACTTTAAATTTTTGCGCTGATGAAGATGTTTCAGAGACTTTGAAACATCTGTATGCGGTTTCTATATACTTTAATTTGTGCTATGTAACGTCGTTTATTCTTTCTCTATATGTTGGCACAAAATACCTACTCCCCTCTTTTTATACTTGATAATGCCAAGTATTTTCAATTTAGTTCTAATTTCCCGTATATTAGCGCCATTTATGTAATATAAACAGAATAACTTCTTAATTAAACACAGACACATTGATATATTTTTTAAAGATTGGAAAATTTGTGTATGTTTGAAAAATCCCACCTCTGCATACTTTCTGCCATATATAGGAGTCGCATAAATACACTATAAAAGTACATTATTTAAAAAATTAAACTGTACATATTTTACAAGATTTAATAAAATGAAAACAATATAGAAAAAAACATATATTTTTTAATTGAAATAAAATAAAACGATAAATAATATGTTGTTTTGAAATTTCAGAATTTTATAATATAAAAATTATTTACAAAATACTTCGTGGGTATAGAGTATATAATTTATACGGAATTAAAATAATAATTATGATACAAATTGTTCGAAATCGAAATTCGTGTTAACCTTTAACTGATGTCACAGAAATTGTCACATAACTAGCGTGAAGCGGTCTGTGAGACCGCTCCATCGAAAGATGAATAAAAGCCGCAATTAACTGAAGGGATGCTGTTTTTGTACTGAACTTTTTGTACAGGAGTGTTATAATTAAAATTCACCTATTCAAAAGTCTTTGGTGTTAGTATTAAAGTTTCAAACGAAACAAAATTTCAGTAGTGTTTGTATATAAGCTGAAATTTGCAAGTTAAACTATGAAAATTAAAAAAAGTGCCGGTCTATGAGACTTGAAGGCCTGCATTGGTATCACATTATGTTCATTAACAAAACCTGTCAGAATGTGAGAGATTATGTCAAGGCATAATCATAGCAGATTTATGGGATTAACTCTGAGGCGGATAATAAGAAGTGGGGAGAACAATAAAAGTTTATTTCACGCTTCTTTAATCCACATATTTTATGTGATTAAAATTATGATTTATTTTTTCAGATAATGTAAATAAAGTTTTTTAGATAGAGATCCTTGAAAAAATATTTCATTTCCAGAAATTTGGCTAATAATATGGGCATTGATGGTGATTGAGAAAAAATTGATTATTATTGTCATTTTTTCGAAATATCATTTTTCAGGGAATTATATTGTATTTATATTCCTCAACACTTTATCAAATATGTTTTTACATATACTTTGCCAGCATTTTAAGAAGAAATATCCTACAAAATCTATTTTTTAAACATAGTTGTGGGAGTAGAATATAAAATTTTCATCAGTGGTAGCTCTGTTTTATTACAGGAACATCTTTTTGTACATTTGTACAGACCTCTTTTTAATCTTCTTCTCTATTTCCTCTCTTATTTTCGCAGGGGCAATACATGTAAATAACAACAACTTGTAAAATAGGCAGTAAATTAGATTATATAAGTTCTGTTGTAGAAATTCACTCTAGAAAGCGTTCCACGTATCAAAAAGGTTCGGAAAAACTGTTTTAGGCTATATATACTCTAAATAATCTTTAACACCCTTCTCCCACTCTTCCCAAAAAACATATTGTAGTTTCTATTGAATCAGAGAAAAATACAAATAATAGAAGAAAAGTGAACTATTTTTGAATTTCAAATAAAATAAAAGATTAAATAATATGCTACTTTTAATGTTCAGAATTTCTTAAGATAAAAAATTGGATAAAACGTTGTATGTCATGGAAATAGGGAAACATAATTTACTCGAAATGTAAATAATGATTATACTCTAAATCATTCGAAATCGGAATGTATAATATATTTCCAACTTTTCTTAATAATTGCGTCTTGATTCGTTTTAATAACTCATCCGTTATTCACCGGAATTTCTGTCTAACCAAGACGCCTGCGTCCATGACAGATTATGTTCATTAACTGCAACTTGTTTGAATGTGAGAGATTATGTCACGGTAAATTCACAGCAGAAGTATGAGATTAACTTTAATGCGGATTATTGTAAGTGGAAAATATTGTAAAAAATTATGTCACATTGCTTTAATGTATCGGAAACATTAAAATTTTTATATGATTTTTTTCAGGCAAATTAGTTTTAATAAAATTTTTGTATAATGGGAATTGTGAAACATGAAATGTAATACCAACAAAAAAAATCTAGTATTATAAATAACAAATTTTCTTTTATATAAAAACAATATTAGTTAAAAAATTACTTTCAATTGTAATGATTTTTTGTAGTGCTGTCTCTACACTATGAAGTTTGAAAGTATGATGTCGCAATTGAAGTATTTAAATATGTATAGCAAATAGCTCATAAATTTTAAACAGAAGCAAATAGTTATTATTATCTTCTAATTATTATTATCTTATGAAACCACAGAAACTTGATAGGAATTATTTAAGAAAAGGAAAGAAGATAAAAAATGCTTATGTGTAAAATGAGACTCATTTCCCATTAGTCTTGTCGCATTTAGTGTATGACATTTTATGAAATTAATACATATCTCATTAAGCATTATATCATTGAGAACTGTGATTTTAGTTTAAAAACTAAATTGTTTTATAGACTTTGAATCATTATTCGTAATACAAGTAAACAACATTCGATTGTCGCATTTAAAGAAGTTAAAACCTAAGTGAGACCCCTCAAGTACATAAATTCGACAATTCATTTTATGCCTGTCAATTCATCTTAAAATATTCCTTTAATTCCTTTACATTTTTTATATGTTTAACCAAGAATTGAAATACATAAAATTGGAAGTTAAAACACTTATTATCAAACTACTTAATGTATTGAAACTTAATAATAATATAAATGATAGCAAAATAACTTTGAGATATATAATGTCGAATACATTACAATTAAGTAATGAATTCTTTGAGTCGACATTAATACTTCAAACCCTTTTAACTTTGACCATGTATAAATCAAGAAGTAATTAATAAAGGATCATTACAGCATAAATTTTATTAAAGCAATGTTTATTACTGTATATATTAAGCATTTGTTTTACATTTTCCTTTAGTTTTCAAGTCATTTTTATTTTTCTCTTCCTTGTAGGACCTCATTTTTTTATTCAGTTTGGTTTCTAGAAGGCATGGATCTAGATTATCTGTTCAAAATATTTACATAACCACGTCGTACCTAAACTTTTCTAAAATCATGATCTGCTCCCTCTATTTATCACATATATTGTTATTCAATCATCATGAACGCCAAAATCTGGTGAAATATTGACCTCCTTAGAGGGAAGGTCATGATTAATCCTTTGATTTCGGGCCAGTAATGGCGACTATTTTTATATTTAACTGTGCCACAATTTACAAAAGCATTTATGTCCGAGTTTTTCAAAAAGCGGCACTGACAGTATAAAAAAATACTCCACTGGGATGTTTATATCCTGAACTAGTTTAATTATAGTATGCGTTTTCAAATTTTACTAGGTATGAAAGAATTGCAAAATGTTATTATTACGAGTAAAGATTATTTTCTTAGGTAGGAGTGCATATTATACATATATAATGTAATTATGATGATTAGTCGTCTCCATTGAATGTGATATAAAATTTCATCTTATGTTTCAATTTCTTAATGTTGCTGTTCCTGACTGTACTTGCAGACTCTTTTACGCGCAGACGATAAATCGGAGAATTAAAATGACGCCATTTTGGATAACAACGCCATTTTTAATTTCTACGATTTTACGTGATGCCTCCCCTTCTGAAATGCATTGTATTAATATAAAGTAGATACTCACAATCGGTATGTTCGTCTCACGATTTACAGTTTTCTCAACCGTAGAACCCGGGCTAAAAGACAATCACGTTGGAATTCTTTTGAGGGTCCTGTAAACGGACTATAAAAGCTATACACTTCAATTTTTATTCGAAACATGTTATTGTAATCTTCAATAACATATATAATTTACATGACAATCTAAGTGAATTTAAGCGAGTAGCGATATTTAAACAAGTTAGAGCATGGAATGACAAACAGACAGACAGACAGACAACCAAACAGGCAAACTGAATTCATAAACTCATTCAACTATGACGGGAAGTGTTAAAAACGAAATTTCTGACGTTAAAAACACCGAAATCAACCTTAAACACACGTTTATATTATGGATAGTAAGAAAATTCTGAAAATGACGCCATTTTGAATAACAGCCGCCATCTTGAATTCCCACAACTTTACGCGATGCCTGCCCCTCTGAAATGCATTGTATTAATATAAAGTAGATACTCACCAATCGGTATATTCTTATCACGATTTGCAATTTTCATAACCGTAGCACCCGGACTACATGTCAAACTATCCGATGCGAAAACAGCGGGCTACTTTTTAAAAATTCAGATTTCTTAATTGGCACCACTTTTCTGAAATGGTAATAAAGTTCAGTTCTTTTCGCCTCAATTAATTCAAGGTTAAATAAGGCGAATTTTACTATTTCATAAAACGTGGTGCCTTTCTAGAAACCTGAATATAAAAAAAGTAGCCCACTGTTTTCACATTGGATAATTTGACATGGTACCGATGATATCTCGTCTAAAAGAATTCATTTAGTTCATATTTCTAGATATGTAATTTTTAGAACTGAAGGACATTTCATTTAAGGGGACAGTTCCTTTAAAAATGCTCAAAAATTCGACTTTTTTAATATACTAATTGAATGTAAATTTTATTCTGAACAATTTGATACCACTCTTTTTATTCTACGATTATTAGATCAGAAGTTATTAAAGTAATTGTGAACATCCAAGCAGTGAATTTTATTAAATGCCCTACAACCGCCATATCACCCCGTTAGTTTACATACGGTTTAAATGTCCTTGGCGATTCTGAGGCTCTGATGATGCAGTCAACAGACTGTCATATGTTTACTCCATGGATTTAATACTATGATTTTTACAGAGGATATTAAGTAGGCTAAGAACTACTCAACTCATCTGCTAGTTCGTTTTTATTTACACTTGTTTCTTGCTTTTCAATAGCGTGAGTTTATTTTTGTTAGCGTTTTCTTTAATCATCACTTGATTGAAAAAAAAAAAGTTCTTTTCAGAACTAGATTTTATTTATATCTAATTATTAGATTATTTTATCAAGATGTCAACTTCTGTTATGAAAGTTGAAAATAAACGTGGATCTGGCCAACGTGCTAAAACGCGAAAGTTTCAGGGAAATCGGTACCAAGCCAGTAATGTGTCAATACCTGATTCTAAAAAAAGGAATTTTCCTGTTTCAACACCTGAAAGTGCTTCTAGAAAGAAATTAGAAAATACCTCTTTGGATGATGTCATAATCGATAATGAATTTCTTAGATATAGGTTGATAGATTCAAATATATTATTTAATGAACTGTCAAATAATTTGTGCTGCAAAATTTGTGGTGGTGTTATAGAGATGAAAGAGACACTTACAAATGGCTTAGCATCAAAATTTTCAATTTCCTGTACAAACTGTGATAAACTTTCATCCTTTTATAGTACAAAAAGTCTGAATGATAAAAGAGATTGTCCAGAGGTAAACAGAAGATTTACATATGCCATGAGATGTCTCGGGCAAGGGTGGGCTGGCATGAATACATTTTGTAGCATAATGGATATGCTCCCGCCTCTTCAGAAGACAGCTTATACTAGGCTACTGAAAGATATATCGCATGACGTTTCAAGAGCTGCGAATTTTTCAATGAGAGAAGCTGCAGAGCAGGAAATTCGAGAAACGAGGCATGCCAAAATCACAGTTAGTGGTGACGGTTCTTGGAAGACTCGTGGACATTCTTCCCAGATCGGCATAGTAAGTGTTATAGGTGCAGAAACCGGAAAAGTTATTGATATTGAAGTAATGCCATCATTTTGCAAGGGGTGTGAGAAGGGGAAAAAACTGAAACCTGGTTCTGAATATGCTGTTTGGGAAAATGAGTATAAAAAAGTGTGCCTAAAAAATCATTCTGGCTCAGCCGGAAAAATGGAAGTTGACGGAATGTTGAGAATTTTTCAACACTCAGAAACGAAGCATAAGGCACAATATTTGAACTATATAGGAGACGGTGACACTAAAACTTTTCTAGAATTGCGGAAAAATCATTCGTATGGGCCAGATGTCAAGTTATGTAAAGTTGAATGTGTGGGCCATGTGTGGGCCATGTGTGGGCCAAAACAGAATGGGGGGTAGACTAAGGAAATTGAAATCAAATATGCGGGGTAAAAAATTAAACGATAACAAGCCATTGAGTGGTAAAGGACGTCTAACAGACAATTTGATAAAACAAATTACATTTTATTATGGAATTGCTATTAGAGCCAACAAATCATCCCTTATGGACATGCGAAAAGCCATATGGGCTATATATTATCACAAACGCTCTACTGATGATGAAGTTCTCCATGATTTCTGCCCGATAGGTTTAACATCATAGTGTGAATATCAACGATTTAAAGCTGAAGGGAAAGAAGGAAGTTATCGTCACAAAAATGTGTTGCCAGCCGCAGTGATGGACTGCATAAAACCGATTTTTAGAGATTTATCTTACCCCAATCTTCTTAGACGGTGTTTACGGGGTCGAACTCAAAATCCGAATGAGTCATACAATTCCGTGGTATGGAACTTTGCCCCAAAACAAGTGGATGTAGCAGAATTGTTCCAGAAATTGCTGCAAATGAAGCTGTTGTAGCATTTAACAATGACAGAAAAGGGCGATTGACAGTCATGAACTTTCTCGGCTTTCAAGTTGGTCGTTATGCCTTCGATGCAGCAAAAAAAATTGATACAAAAAGATTACAGGAAGCCGAAAAAAAATCTACTGAATTAAATTTAAAAATTCGACGTCCTCGTCATATGCTGAACAGCTCCAAATTAGAAGAGCTGAAAGAACAGGAAGGTGCTGTTTATGAACCAGGAAATTTTTGAGATTTATAACAAGGTAATGCAAATGTATTTCTGGCATAAATATTTCATGGAAGGGGAGGGGAAGGTCTTTTTTTTTTTTTTTTTTACTAATAAAACTGCAAATGATCCAAAATTCAGAATTCTTTCTCGCTTTTTTCTGCCTATTGAGACAAATAATCTGTCTTTATTGGCGACTTGAAAATTTTATGCATAAAGCGAGCGGCCGAAGTTTCGAATATTTACGAAACTTCGCGTGACTCGAGTTGATATTTATTTACATCTGTTATTACTCTGCTATTACAGTACCGGATTTTGTATTATCTTTTTTTAGTATTGCAAATGTATTTCTGACATAAGTATTTCATGGAAGGGGGGGTGTCTTTTTCTTTCTTTCTTTTTTTTTTTTTTTTTTTTTTTTTTTTTTTTTTTTTTTTTACAAATAAAACTGACTGCAACTATCTAAAATTTAAAATTCTTTCACGCTTTTTTCTGCCTATTGAAAAAAATAATCTGTCTTTATTGGCGACTTGAAAATGTTATGCATAAAGCGAGCGGCCGAAGTTTCGAATATTTACGAAACTTCGCGCAACTCGAGTTGATATTTATTTACATCTGTTATTGCTCTGCTATTACAGTACCATATTTTGTAATTTGTAATATTGTTCAAATTATGATTTTTTGACTTTACGTGCATGATTTCTCAAAAACTATTAAAGATAATGGCTTGAAATTTTAAATATATTAATATTATCATCCTTCATAAAATGAACTAAAATCTCCGAATTATCTAAATTAATAAAAATTTTATTTAAAAAACATGCAAGAATTTTTATAGATTTTTTTATTTAATTATTAATTATAAATAATATAAATAGAGATAATTAAAAGATTTTAGTTCATTATCTTAAGCCAAGTGTTATCTTTAAATTAAAATGTATTTAATGTTAATAAATTAAAATGAACCTGAGATATCATGCGCACAATTATTTGATATCATCTGTAATTTGAAAATTCTGAGTTTCGACACATCCAGATTTGAGATTTTGTACCGCAATTTGTGCTATTACATTATTAATTTAAGCTTTATCACTATAGTAACTTATAGATGTTAATTAGAATAGCTAAAGTTACCTGAAAATAAGTAATTCTTTCTCTTTTACGGAAAATTTATTGTTTAATACACATTTTTAACTTTAAGATCATTTATCTCAAAACATGTTTTTTTTTTTACTTTGCGCGCATGATTTCTCAAAAACTATTAAAGATAATGGCTTGAAATTTTCGGAGTGCATTAATATTATCATTCTGCATAAAATGAACTAAAATCTTATAATTATCTTAAATAATAAAAATTTTATTAAAAAAATATGCGAGAATTTTTACAGATTTTTTTTTAATTTTTATTATTAATTATAAATATTATAATTGAAGATAATTAAAAGATTTTAGTTCATTATGTTAAACAAAGTGTTATCTTTAAATTAAAATCTATTTAAAATTAATAAATTAAAAGGAATATGAGATATCATGCGCGCAGTGAGATATAGTAATTACGAAAACAAAAAAACAGTCGGTTACTTAATTAATTTTTTCTAATTAATTTAAATATTTTTCATCAATCTGTTTTGTTTATTACAACAAGTAATGCTATACTTAACAATCTAAAAAAATCATTGAATTTGCTTTATTGGTTAGGTTGTGATAAGGTATAGAAATTGGATCAGTTTTTTTTAGCATTTTTGACCGGTTGAAGGGGAACCGTCCCCTTAAGGGCGTATTCCGATACAAACTGCTTATTTCCTGATTCATTTTTAAATTAATTTTTGCTCTCAAACACATCAAACTGGGAAATTCTCTTATTTAGAAACTGCTTAATGTGCCGTGCTTCTCGATTTTTCGATAGATGCAGAAAATATTGTAAAAAAATGCTATCAAAGTTGGTGCTTTAAACCGAATTTTCCGAAGCGGGAGATCTGGGAATGAAAAAAATGGTCATACTGAGAAAAAAATTGTTTAAAACTCAAATTCTAATTAATTTATCAAAAAATGAAATCACACGGCCTTTTATACATCTCTTCAAAAATCACCTCAGCAAGTTTCATGTTTTTACTTTTAAAAATGAGTCTGAAAATGTCTCGGAAAATTTCGAGTTGTTGAGGGTGGAAAATTATTTTTTTCGAATACACCCTTAAAAGATGATTTTAGAACAGCACACCGATTGAAGTGGAAAAATTCCAGGATCATAAAATCAATTTTAAATTTAAGTGATTTCAGTCGATACAACACTTTTTTTAGAGATTCAGTCATGTACGAGTAATGAATAATCTACTGATCATATGTCTTTATTTTTGCTTAAATATACGCCAGATGAATAGATATAGGTCACATAGTTGATTAAAATTTTAAAAAACGCTTATTTTTCTATTTTGATAATTTGAATTACATATTAAAGTACCCGGTAATATAAAAACACTGTCATGTGGAAATTCCTAATTTATTATTTCAACAAAGTTAACTAAACACAATTTCTGCTTTACACATAAATTTAATACAAATATGAAACTACTACATAAGTTTATCTCATTTAAAATACCTCATTAAAAGCTTATTTCTTAAAAATGTCTACGCATTTGAAGGACTCAATTCCTCGCTAATAGATCTGTGAACAAAATCAGTCACCAAAATGCGTATAAAAGTATGTAATTCTAATTTAAAAGTGCTTTTTAACGAGCTTATACTACATGTAATTGAAACTGACGTTTTAGGACTTGACGTTGACAAGTTATTTGATTTTCAAAAAAGAAACGTGATTAATTTCGGACTTATTCGTTGCGTATATTGACATAAGGTGGCTCCTGGTAATAGACCGGGAACCGGCAGCACAGACAACCACCTCATCGATTTGGAGGCTGAAATTCCAGAATTAGTTAAAACACGATTCCCACATTAAAACGCAATCGATCGGCCAAGTCATATCTTGGTGGAAAACTACTAAAAATCCGATTTTAGCGTCAACTCGTAGGTTTAATATTGCGTTTTCCTGTACCGAATGGTATGAAAATATGGCGGACTGGGAGCAGTAAAGGACAATTGTAAACCTACGTGTCAACCGGTAAAATCGGGTTTTTAGGTGCTTTCCACAATATATAACTTGGCAGACCGATTGCGTTTTAATATGGGAATCGAGTTTTAGCTAATTCTGGAATTTCAACCTCCAACTCGATGAGGTGTTTGTCTCATGGTTCATACGCTTCCTTGAATTTTGCAGACCAGAATTTTTTTAAACACAAGTATTATCTTATAGAAAATCTCTACTTAAAAGAAGGCGAAATTTTGCACCTCTATACTAGATTTTTTTTTTCTTTAAAAAGATATTGGTAGATTTCCTGGAAAAATAACGGTATGCGTACGAACCATGTGTCTGTGCTTCCGTCCCCCGGTCTATAATGAACGATATATATTAATATAGTTAAGTTTTCAAAGAAAACATTTTAAATGCAGGTAAATCTTAATCTTCGGGTGTTTTATTATAGTATTTTCTTTATTATTCTTGATACATCCCAAATAGCGGAAGAATAACTTGAAAAGGAAAATAGACAAATCGATAAAGATATTTAATCTAACATGGTAAACTTCAGTGTGCATTAATAATGCAATTGATTACGCACAGACGGGAAAAATCCGAACACCAAGGAAAAATTATTGTAGAATAATGAAATTTTGACAATGCATTTGTCTAGTTAACATGTTTAATTGATTAGATTTTCAAAATCACAGGTTAATTTAAGCTGAAAAAAATGCATTTCAAATATGAAATGCTGTTACATTAATATCCGGTATAACCTCCAGAATTTTGAGTGTCAACGTGCATGCATTGTGTCATACAGACATCGAATGTCACTTTGTGGTATGGATGTTCCATGCTTATTGTGTCAATACTGGGACGGAAAGTGCTGGCTGTGGATGATGCTGGAGTTGTCGTGCAATGATATCCCATACGTCCTCAATGGGTGACAGATCTGGTGATCTCGCAGGTAACTTGTCGACACGCCCTAGAGCATGTTGCGTTACAACAGCGGTATGAGGGCGAGCGTTATTCTGTTGGAAATCTCCCCCTTGAATGCTGATCATGAATGGCAGCACTACAGCACTACAGGTTGAATTACCAGACTGACGTACAAATTTGCAGTCTGTGTGTTTGGGATAACCACGAGAAGGGTCCTGCTGTCATAAGAAATTGCTCCCCAGACCATGACTCCAGGTGTAGGTCCAGTGTGTCTATAGCATTTATAGCTGTCTCTATAGAATTTATAGATCTGGTCACGAATATAAATAGCTGTAGCCTGTGACCATTATAGAAATAAATGCTTTTAAATTTTTTTTTTACGAAATCTGTTTACTTGAAGTATAAATATATAATTAAAGCATTTCATACAGAAAGGGAGAATTTATAAGAAACGTTTTTCACGTGATTGAGTCCATGAAGAGAGAGCCAGCAACTGAATTAATCATTCTGTAATACACACATTGGCATAACACAATTGGCGAAAAGAGCACATGAAAAATGAATGATATCACATGAGCAAAAATTATCTGCTACGCTTTGGGCAATTAGGAAAAATTTTAATTACATGGCAGGGCCACCAGCATATAGCAGTCCTAAAAAATAACCCAGAAAGAATTCGAGCGCCAATTTGTACGTTAAGAGCAAAGTATCGGGAACATAGCGTGAGATGGCGCATAACAAGAGAAAACAGACCACGTGTACTGGAAATGTTTATGATTTAACGAGGACGTTAAAAATTAAGCAGAGAAAAGAGTTATTTCTACTGACCAATAGCAAAGTCGATCTTGGTTCTTTTTAGGTAGATTTCGTATGAAATACTACCTATTGGGATCGTTCCTATTTTAGAATTTCTGAAACATTTTTGCAGATCTACACCGATCATGACCCCTAGAACCCAAAACCACCCTCAGTAAAAAACTTTATCTATCTATCTATCTATATATATAGATATATCACTTTCTTCTGGACACGATAACTTTCGTAATTCTGCAACAATCTCTTCCAAACTGATACATAAAATCAATGGGCATAAAATCTCGGTCAAGTTCGTTAATCGGCAAAATAGGACCAAGGGGATGGAAATACGGAGGGGTTTTGTGAAAACAGAACCCCACCCCCCATAACTTCTTAATTTTTGCACATATCAAATCAGTTTAAAGTTTTTACTACTTCTAAAAATAGGGCCAAAAATTTATGCATCATAGATTTTTGATAAAGTTAAAAATGGGCTCAAGGGGCACAAAAAATTGGGTTTTTGGGAGAAAAAAATCATAACATCGTCAATTCTCAAGATATCAAATCTAATTAATTTTATTATAAATCTTCTTAATGTTATCTACAACTTTTATATTCACAAGTTTTTGATAGGATCAATTCGTACCGCAAAAAAAATAAAAAACGAAAACAAAAAGGGGGTTTGAAGAAGAAAAATATCCATAACTCCGTCAATTTAAAAGATATAAAATCCCCTTGAATTTATCACATATCTTCTTAATATTCTCTACAACATCTATATAGACAAGTTTTGGATAGGACCAATTCTTACAGCAAAAACAAATTAAAAATACATAGCGGTTGAAGAAAAAAATCATCTTAGTAAGGGTGTATTCAAATCCAAACTGCTTATTTTCTGACTCATTTTACAATTCATTTTTGTTCTCAAAGGCTTCCTATTGGTACGTTTTCTTTCTCAGAAACTATATAATGTACCGTAATGGTCGATGATAGAGGCAGAATATATTTTAAAAAATGCTGTTAAAAAGGGCATTTTGAACCGAATTTACCGAAGCGGATTGTGTTGGAAAAATCATTGTATCAAGAATGCACTCAAATCCAAATTGCTTATTTTCTGACTCATTTTTAAATTCATTTTTGCTCTCAAACGCATTTAATTGGTAGATTCGCTTATTCAGAAACTATATAATGTACCGTAATGATCGATTTTTTGATAGAGGCAGAATATATTTCAAAAAATGATGTCAAAGTGGGCATTTTGAAGGGAATTTCCCGAAGCGATTGTGTTAGAAACGAAAAATATTGTCCTTCTGAGAAAATACTTGTTTATATATCAAGTTTTAATTAATTGAACAAAAAATAAAAACACATGTCGCTTATAAATCTCTTCAAAAATCACGTCAGCAAGTTTCATACTTTTTTTTTTTTTTTTTTTTAATTAAAAATGAATCTGGAATTATGCCAGAAAATTTCGAGTTGTTGAGCATGGAAAAGTATTTTTTTTTAATACCGCCCTAACATGATTCTGATAAAACCAGCTATTATATAAAAATGAGATAAAAACTCATCAAAAGCGGCCAGATAAATTTGTTAAAGTGGATTTATCTCTAATCATGATTTAGTTTTTGTTTGTGAAATTAGTATATTTGACTTCGAAATCTACATCTGCCTGTAGGCCGGGCCGGCAGGGATTTTTTTATATCTCGTGGGGGTGAATCCAAATGCATTCTCTTTATGTGAGAACCGTTTTAATGATAAATGCATGTGTTAAATATATTTTTTTTCTTTTCTTTTGGAGGGGAAATATAATGGGAACTGAAATAAAAGTTATGATAAATTGAATAAGTAATTAAACATTAGTTTTAACTGAAATTTAGAGTAAAAGAATAATTTATGACTACAAAGCAGGAATTCTACTTTTTTAGAATTTAGTGTCGCCCCCATTGAAAAAAAAGATGTATATATAAATAGTACAAAACATATTTCAATTTTAAGACTTAAAGCACACTCATTTAATTTATGTAAAATGACGTCATTCGCATCTGCTTAAGAATTCCACATTTACGATCCATTCTTAAGCATATACATTAAACATGCGTAGGACGTCACTATCGAAAAATAATAAACAAATGCAGCAAAAAGATGGTGTCATTCAAGAAACTCGACAAAAAACGGCTATTTAATGATCCATAGACCTTCATTTGTTTGTAACATTAATATAGATACTTAAAATTAAATATAGTTTATAATAGTTCCATGTTTTAACAGAAATCATTCGTTTATATTTTTTCAAAATAGCACGTATTTTAATTACATTTTTTTTCGGTTGTCATGAGAAAATGGCAATAAAAATATATAATTACTATTTTAGAGCTATTTTTCTTTTACTTTCTGTAGAAATGAAGTAATTCCGTTGCCAATATTAAGCAAATGGATCTAAAAACTACAGAAAAATTAATATTTCAAAAATAAATGAAGATACAGTTTTCAAACAAATTGCATTTAAAAGTACTTTTTTTCCCCAATGCGACGATTTACAAATTGAAAATGTGCGATGTTTAGAAGTTTAAAAAATTGCTATGATACATCGGCCTTCTTTTATGACTGGCTTATAGTACAACGTAACGTTATTTTTTGGAGACGACATAAAATAAGGTGGGAGAAAGAAATAGCATACCGTACCGGGGGCTAAAAAATATATGTGATTACACATCACAAACAGGCTTTAGGATTTCTTTATAGTTTAATATGTGAAACATAATGCATAGAGCGTAACATTTGAAATAAGACACACTAAATTTTTTTAAATATATTTACAGCGAATACTATATGTGTTTATATTCTAAATGTTTTAAAATTATAGAAAACGAAAAAATCATTATTTTCTTAGAAAATAACATTCTCAGTTTATGATGCAAAAAATATTGGACATATTCAACAAATCGACAATTCAACACGTAAAGTAAATTATACACATGCTCACATATTATTCTTTTTCACTTTTACCTGGTGTTTATTTTTTATTATTCTAAAAATTCTTTGGATATTTTAGAAAATTAAGATTCTTTTTCCTCGAGAATTTTTTAATATTTCATACCCGTTCTGGTTAATAAAGGAAAATACGAAGTAAAATGTAGTTTTGAGAGGTTGCAGTTACATTTTTATATAATTATCTTTATTTCTTATTATCTTTTTATTAAAGGACTTAGAATTTCTTCAAGACATTTTCGGAAATTGAAATAAATTATCTTTTTCTTTTTTTCTATCTCTGTGTGAAATTGTTGCGAAATAATAAAATGTTTAAGGAATTTCTTTTTTGACTTTTACGGTTTTAATGAAACAGTAACTAAACGTTTTCACAAAAATATCATTCGAAACTATGTGAAATATTTTCTTTATTATCTGCAACAATAAAACAGTTGAGCATAATAGCATTTTTCAGCAAGTAATTCAAAACTGCAAAACAAGGGCATAAAGAGGGTGTTCTTTTAACAGCTCTTAAAAGAAGAATGTAGTGTTCTTAAGAGTGGGAAGAAATTATAAAGTTAAAGAAGTACTTTAATTGCGATAGATGATAAAGTAAAATTTTCACTCCGAATGGATTTTTTATTATTTATGTTGGATAAGAATAATAATGAATAAGAATAATAATAAGAATAATAAGAATAATAATAGTTCCTGTTAAGTCGCATAATCGGATACAGTGCTGTTTTTTATGTGTATCCTAAAAACAAACTGTTCTACCTTGACGGAATTAAGTAGAATTTTTATGCCTGTCCATTTCATTGTTATTTCGCACGACTAATTTTTGAAACAAATTTGTATATGTATAAATTATTCTAATTTAACTCTGTTCTGCCTTTAAAGGAATAAAGTATTGGGCATGAAAAAAATTTTGACTTCCGGTTTTCGACAGATTTATACGTTTTAGAAGTACCGGAACACGATTTGACTGTTTTTGAAAAATGTCTGTCTGTCTGTTTGTCTGTCCCGCTACATATGACAAAAATTTTGTGGGAGCTCCATCCCAAGAACTAATGCACGAAATTTTAATCTTTTTTGACAAATCGCTCGACAGGTGAAGCTGCTATGCTACATGTTTCACGATTACTTCAAAAGCTCTATATCAAGAACTAATGCAAGGATTCTCATCAAATTTCATATTTTATTTAAACTTGACATAAGTTGTTTCTGATTAGGTTTTGATATAAATCGCTCAACAGGTGGAGCTGCTATGCTGCATTTTTCTCGATTACCTCAATAGCTGTATCTCAAAAACTAATACATGGATTTTCACCGGATACCAGATATGTTTGAACCAGATATGTTTGAAGTTTAAATAAGTTGTTGCTGATCAGGTTTTGGTGTAAGTCATGATACAGGTGGCGGTTCTATGCTGCATTTTTCACGATTTCCGCAAATGCTCGATCTCAAGTACTAATGTAGGGATTTTCATCAGATTTCAGAATCAGTTAGAATTTGACATAAGTTCTTGCTGAATTAATTTTAGTATTAATCGTCCAACAGGTGGCGTTGTTATGCTGCATTTCTGAGGATTTACACGATTTCAGCGATAATCATATTTCAAAAAATAATGCATGGAATTTCATCAAACTCCATTTTGTGTTAGATCTTGACATAAGTCGGTGCTAATTAGGTTTGAAACAACACAGAAAACTGGCGATAAAACACAACTAAAATAATAAAATTTTATGTAAATCACAATAAAGTTAAAGCAATTCACAGGACACGTTTCGGGATGGAAAATATAACACACGGTCATCAGCTACTGTAAATATGTGTCCATAAGGAGACACGGAAACGCATCCCGTGTTTTGTTTTGATTTTATGGCAATTTATATAAAGTTTTATTATTTTAATTAGCTTTTCTTGTAAATCATATTACAGGTGGCGCTTCTATGCTGCATGTTTCGCGATGTTCGCGAGAGATTTATTTAAAAACTAAAGCACGAAATTTAACCAAACTTATATTCCATTACACTTCCTACACACATTCTATTACACTTTCAAGTTAATAGATCCTTATTAGCCTTGGGTGTATGCTGACCAACAGGTGTCGCTTTTATGCGCTTTGGGTTGTGAATTTTTGTTGCAGAAATCTAAGAGTGTGGGTGCCGAAATTCAGTCATTTGCTTGAAAAATGCGATTCACATGTCTCCTTTTTATATATACCCATTTCAACGAACCTATACCTTTAGAATCCTCATGATGGGCATAGATTGTCCTTTAATTTTGGCACGGTGATAACGAATTTTGAAGCATTAACATGTATGAGACAGAACAAGCTTTTGTGATTAGCACATCCGACTAGTTAAAGAACAATCACTTTTTCAAAATTCTATAACCTGCACTTTATCGCGCTGTCAAATATATTCTATGCGATATAAAAATGAACTACAGGAATACATTCAAATACGTTGCCTGAATGTTTCGTGTGGATTTTCCACATTTGGTTCACATCTGGACTTCTTTTGTTTAGTGCCTTTTTGTTGTATCTTACTTGTCCAGCAATGTATAATACTGCATTATGTGTTTTTCACATTCAAAATCTGTAATGTACATAAGATTGTATAATGATAAGTTCAGCACGCCTGGGATAAAACTGGGCTGTCACTTGTAATATTTTTGTATATCTTTGTAAGTTTTAATATATAGGGGTCTCATTCATCGATGGTTTTTCCGGGCCTTCAGCGGCAAGTGATTATGGTAGTTATTCTGATGGGCGGGGCTTGTTGAGCTAAAAATATATTGGTAGGCCTCCCCGCCTGCCCTGAAATGGAAACTGAAACTGAAACTGCCTTCTAAAAAGAAATATAGAATACGATTATCTAAAGGAAATATAATGTTCCTGCGATGACACATGCCAACAAGTGTTCAGACTTTATATATAAATTTCAACAATGTTAAACAAAAATAATTTATTGCTCAGGTTAGATGAATCATTATGTCAGTGTTGCAATAACATCTTTGAAAAAAGTCAAACTGGCACTAGATTCCTTTTCTAGGAAATGTCTTCTGGATTATAGAATAATCGTGATTTGTAGAGAATACAGTTTTTTTTTTTTTTTTTTTTTTTTTTAGCAAACGGAAAGATGATAAAAAAGAATGCTTTTTTAGTGCAAGCGTTAAAATAACTATATGGAATTAAAACTAAATATTTTAGTTTATCAGAGCAGAGTTATTAAACGGTTAATTAGTAGATTAAGACTAGAACGAAAAATCAGGCATACGTTATGAAACACTTTCCAGGAGTATGAGAAAATTGGTGTAAAAATAAAATTTTTTATACACTAATATGAAAAGCAAAGATAAATAAAACACAGGCCTTATTTAGGTAAGTATCTGGATATCTAGCTATTTAGATGCAGGCAGTCATAAAAGTTCAGTAATTTTTGCTCATAGCCGGTAATGTATCCGAATACTTTTGTGCAGCCATGTATATGATCTATGCATATTTCATACATACCACATAATGGAGCTACATTGTAAATCAGCTGGAAATCGCATGACAATGTAAAAGGTCCTTCTGGTAATTACTATCTATCGATGATAACATGTCTAATATCATTTTGTTCATCTATGTATATGAATCTATTTATATTATAGCAAACTAACATCTTATAACACTTTAAAATTAGTTTGAGGGTAAAAATATGTAAAACACTTGAAAATAATCTTTCAAGAAGTTCCGTTTGTTGATTTTAATCAAAATTCTTTTTGGTAAACCTGAAAGTGTAGAATAAGTCTATACACAACACGCACTATGTTATAATTTAATTCACGTACAAAAAAGCGTAACACAACTAAAATCGCACTTCTAACATATATTATCCATAAGTAAACATCCATTGCAGTCCATAGATATAATGAATCCAGTTCGTTGTTTAGCCTTGTATATGAATTTAATTATATTCTTTAAACATCTATTAGTACCCTAAATATAGTTCATATGGAAAGTAGATAATACAATTATAAAAAACGATTAAGCAACTGAAGTCCATAGACAGTAACGCTTACAAATATTTTGCGAAACTTTGTATATGATCTGTGAAATTTGTATACATCATGTAATATAAAAAAAAAAATGTTTAACTTAAAACACACTTTCATTAGTTATACTTCATAAGCAGTGTTGTAACTAGTTCTGCCAGGTTTTCCCACTTAAACCGGGGCTCCAGATGATCTGGACACAAGTATTTTAAAGCAATTTTTTCGACATATCTAATGGCCGAATTATGTGTGATTAAATATAATGAAATGTACTGTAAGAAATTAGGGGTGTCAGAGCAATGTAGTCCTGATTTACTCGGGACACCTGGTAACACATGTTTTAACAGGATTTTTCTGTGTGCCTATTTAATTTCTCAATCAATGCTACGCACAGCTCATTCATTTGAATACATCTTTAGAGCATTTCAGTAATGTATATTAACTTAATTATATTTCAAACGTTGTAACATTATTTTAAAAATCTTCCTGTAAACTTTTATGTAATCAAATCCTGTTGTGAGGTGTAAATAAATATGAATTATTTGTCCACTGTAATTTACAGACAGGGATAGTGCATTTAAAACCCTACTTAAATCATTTCTTAAAAATACTGATTTTACTATCTTGTAGGATGCAAAATAAGCAAATATTCAATATACAGCGTGTCCCAAGTGTCGCTGACACATTTTAAAATTCAATGTAAAATCAAGTTATTTTCGTACAGGAGTGCAATTTGGACTAAAATGCTTTTCACGATGAAATTTTTCTTCAAGAGATGAAAATTATTAGTGCCAAGCTTCGATCATTGATGGCGCCACTTGCTCGTATGTTTGTTTTCAAACATGCTTTTTGCCGATTTTCAGATTGGTTTTTACGCTGTGACACAGAAATGACAACTCCCAGTGAAAGATCTAATTGCACAGGTTGGTACTTCAAGTTTAATCTGAAAAAAATGAAAAAAGAAAAACATGATTGAAAGTAAACATACGGGTAAGTGCGCCATCTATGATCGAAGTTTCGAACTAATAATTATCAATCGCTTGAAGAAAACTTTTTATCGTAAGAAGCATTTTAGTCTAAATCGGATTCATGTACGACAACTACTGTAGAGTCTCGCTATTCCGAAAATCCACATATTCCGAACAGAGTTCGGAAAAAATACCGATTTTTTTCACTTAAAAACGAGATAATTTAAAAAGACATGCGTAAAAAAAACGTTCATTTATTGTTATACAAAGAATTTAAATAGAGTCATACATAGAGCTTCAGATTTATGAAAACGCCTGAAGCCAAATTGGAATGAAAGCTGGTTACTTACAGTACATGTCGGCTCCATTTATACAATTCTACAGAATCATTTTTAATCACTGCTAAACACAAAAAATAACTAATTTACACACAGTTAAGAAGTAAAGTCAGTGATTTTTTTCTGACGAAGAGCAATGAATCGACTTGAGGATGCAATGTTCCGCCATAGCCGCTTGAGCATAACATCATTTGGTGTTGATGAAGCGTTGATGTTGTTCGACATATCGTAAGGCGAGGTCAAGAGCATTTGCCACGTCTGTGTGTGATATGAGTTCAATTTGAGCGTTCACCCCTCATCTTTTACCTCCGAGTCGATCTCAGCTGATGAGTACTGCACCATTGCTAACATGAACATAGAATAGAGGACTTCTCACAATAGTGTGAATATCGTGTCGCGACTTTTGACTTAAATGAGGTGAGGGCAATGGTTAGAATAGAACCGTGTACACAGCAGCACCTCTAGCAGACAACGTTCATTGGCTAGATCTAAATTATCAAAGAGGTTATTGGTAGACCATATTGAAGCAGACGAAACCGAGTAGAACCGTGCTACACAGCGCCATTTATTTGACTAATTTTCAAGGAATGGTTTTCTTCTTCTAAAACCTATTTCTTGTGAAGTCCTTCTCTATTCTATGTTCATGATTGCTGCGATGTCTTCGTCTGCGTACTTATGGTGGTCATTGTAGTCAAACACTGCCCACTCTTCAGCACAGCTTTCTTGTGAGTCTTCAGATCGAGGAATTTTCTTGACTAGTGGAAGAAGGTGACAGTTTTTCACTGATGTGAAAGTTTTTTCAACAAATTCCATTGTAGGAAAGAGATTTTTCATGATTTTTGTATTGCGTCTTTAGTGGTGTCACCCCATGCTTCAGCCACCCAGTAAATCACATCTTTTACTATAATTATCTTAAGTTTTTGTAGGATTGTGAGTTTATTTTCATCCTCTTCAAGGAAGGTGCGTAGCAGCATTTTACTGTATTTTTTGTTTAATGGCCTGCAACACACCCTGGTCCATAAGCTGAAGAATGGAAGTAACATTCGTGGCAGAATAACTGTTTTGATGTCTCCATAAAAAAGTGCCGTTTCTTCTGGGTGGGACGGAGCATTGGCTGTAATGAGCAGAGCACGATTATGGAATCCATTTTCTCTATTGAACCCAGACACTTTAGGGACAAATTGATGCTCGAACCATCCCTTAAACAAGTCGCGTTCCATCCAAACTTTTTTAAATTCTTATAATACACAGGAAGTGAGTTGATTTTAATGTTTTCGAACTCTCGTGGTTTCGCCGATTTGCCTATTACCATCAGCGGAAGTTTGTTTGTTGCCGAAGCGTTGCTTCCAGCTAAGACACTTAGACGTTGTTTGTCCATTTTAAATCCCTGGGGCAGATTTCTTTTCTTGCAAAACAAGGCTTTTTGTTGGCAAAGCCTTAAAATTCAGTCTGATTTCATCCGCGTTGTAAACTTGCTGCGGTGAGTAGTTTTGGGATGAAACATGCTCTTTAAATACTTTTATGTAATTCGGAGCTGCTTCGTTATCAATTGACTGCTTCTCCCGAGCAATCGTGAGCTGACTAATTCCGTGTCTTTTTTTTCCCAATGATCCAAAAAACCACAGCTAACTGAAAATGATGGGTCACCATTCATAAGCTTATTCATTTGAAGCGTCTTTTCTTTCACCAAAGGACCAGAAATGGGAATTCCTCTCTGTCTTTCTTGAGTGAACCACAAGAATAAGGTCTGGTTATGTTTTTCCTATGAAGACATAGTATTGTTTTGCCGTGTTTCAAGTGTTTTTTTCACTTGAAGCAGAACAAATCTGCCTTGGGCGGTTTTTTTCCAGTCCCGAATCGTGGCTTTCCCGACACAATATTCGAGTGATAATTTAGTGGCATTTTCTCCCTTTTCCAGTCTTTTTAACGCTTCAAAATTTTATTTTAAAGTACACGAAGAACGATTCCGTTTACTTCCCATGTTTAATGTTTATCCGTTGACGTCAAGGACTATGAACGTGACTCGGTAAAATAGTAACTCAATACTCATGAAACCAAAAATTTTTCGCAATAAATTTGCAATAAGCGCACAGAGTTCATCAAACTCCGCTAGAGTAAACAGTGACCGGGAGGCGAGTTTCAAAATCAGTTGTCAAAACAACAGGCGAACATGGAATATATACGCCAATATACTGTAGCAGCTGAAATGCAATAACCCTGGAATCAATTCTTGGAACGCGGGAGGGAGAGGGATGGCTCATGGAATGATCAGTCGTAGAAAGTCACTGCCCTTACCTTCCCACATTCACTGAGCCTGTTCACCACGAGCCGATCAACGCTGTACAGAGCTGATACTAGTAGATGTCTCCGCACTTAATTTACGCCTTAACAAGTCAATACGTTGATTATTATTAATGAAATCCGCCTATTCCGAATTCCCGTTAAACCGAACAGTGCTCGGTCCCAATTAGTTCGGAATAGCGGGACTCTACATGATTTTATATAGAATTTTAAAATGGGCCAGGGACTTTTCGGACACCCTGTAGTACACATGCTTTATTTTTAGACATAGATAATAAATAGTACATATTCTTTGCTTTTAAATATAGAATTTTTTCAGGATTCAAAATTTTCGTTTCATATCATTGAAAAACAAGAAAGCTTAACAGATTTAAATTGAAAAGAAGTTATCCATTTAAAATTATTTTTGCCTTTTAGAAAAAAAAATATTGCCTTAGGTAACTCATCTTAAATTGTATTACTTCCGAGCTATGTATGGTTATTGGTTTAAAAGCATTACTATATGTATATGATAATTTTTTTTTAGTTGAAAGTACGATCAATGCATCGAGTATTAAATAGTTCTGAAAGGCTCCATTTTTAACAAATGTATCAAGAACGATATATGGAACTTCCTTTTAAGATTTAGATGGCGTCCAATATGCTACAATAAATTACAGTACATTGTTAGCCAAAATGATTCACTTGGTTTCAAAACACTGTGTATTGTGTGCGACCTACAAAGACGGATGATACATGACAGTTACTACATATATGTTTATATACATACATATATTACATACATACACTACATACTATACATATATTACATATATACACTAAGTTTAAAAGCCCGGAATTATCTTTAAAATGTGAGATCAAATGATGAACGGTCATAAAGTAAATTGGTGAATGGACATAAAGTAAATAAATCCATACCTCATAGCCAATATCATAGATATAATTAGTAGTTTGAAGAGCAAAACTGAGGTTTCGCTTTTGTTGAAATATAGTTTTTTTTATGTATGATGAGGATTATACATTATTTTATCTGAACCCTTGGTACATCTTGCCAATTTAGGCCTTTTTTGCTTAGACGCAATACAGTGACTTAGAAATGTTTCTATACTCGAAAGACTGAGCAGTAGACGAGAATAGTACAAATGTAAGTATGTATATTTAAAGGAAAGAAATTAAATAATGGCTCCGAAATGTGTATCAGAAAGAGACTGAACAGTGGGCGAGAATAGTACAAATGTATGTATATATATTTAAAGGAAAGAAATTAATTGGTGTTACCAAAATGTGTATCAGAAAGAGAATGAACAGTTAGTTTTTTAAAAATTATTACTATAGAATAATATATAGGTCAAAATATTAAAAAAACAGACATATAAAATCTTTTGATACTGGCTAAGCAAAGCAAGGGGAAGTAGCGTAAATTTCAGTGGAAGTGGAGTTATAAGTTTTGATGATTGATTAGTTACTGTAACTCCAAAATATCAAGTCGGGCAGAAAGTTTTTCAATAATTCTTATAAACGTAATAATTTATTGCAATTTAAAATATTTTTTTCAATTTAACATTTTTTTAAAAGTAATAATTTTAAATAATTGAAAGTTTTTGATCTTTTAAATTTTTTCATTAAAAAAATAATTTAACACTTTAAGCTCTCTTGGTTATTTCCTGGGGGAGACAACGCTTTACTTTTCATAGGGGAAGGATTATGTAGAATTTTTTTTTCATTGTTTATTTATTATTACAATTTTAAATGTGACAAAATAAAGGGGTCCGAAAAGTCTGGAAACGGTCGGAATAACTCAAGAAATTCATATAAGATTGAAAAACGAAAAAATACGTGTTATTGCGTGATGCCAAAGTTGACACCCCACCCCAACCACATGGGGGGTCAGAGGTGTTCCAACTTTGAAATCTTAAATGATAATCCCCATTTTTTATTTCATATTCGGATTATGCGGGAAAAAAATGCACAACTTTTGCTTTTAACATTTTTTTCGAATCTTTGTAGATGACGGTGTAATCCAGCAAAATGTGTCAGATACATATTTTGTTTTCTCAACCATGTTTTGCAATCACGAAATGGGATGGGCCAAAGCTTTTGCCGCCAGAGTGGTCGCCTTAGCTGGAATTGTGTTTGTCAAAACCTATCAATGGAGGTTGTTTCGATGACAAAAGTGTTTTATATACTTTTGTCATGAAAAATAACAGAAATATGTTGAATTAGATTTCTATTTGTGTTTTTATTTTGTCCATTCAATCCATTCTAATCAATTAACGTGCGTTTTTTAATATTTTAATGTGTAAACATGCCCATTCTCTTACGAACAGAAAAAAAAAGATAATCTTCGTTATTTGGTAGATGTAGGCGTGGATATTCGGCATTTCGATGGCTTCTGCTGTTATATATATATATATATATATATATATACTCTAAATCGTCTTCAGAAGGTGGGTGTATGAGATTTTTTTTTACTATTACTATAGAGTAACATATAGGAAAAATAAAAAGAAGTGAATATAATTTTTTTGTATGCGGGCGGAGCAAAGATTGGGGAAGTAGTATAAAATTCAGGTGGTGGTCGGATTAGAGATTGAGATCATTGATTAGTTACTGCAACCAGAAAATAACAAGAGGGCAAAAATATTTTCCATAATTCTAATAAATGTAAGAAATTTTTGTAAATTAATATACTTTTTCAATTAAATTTTTTTTTTATAAATTTAACAATAGAAAAATTTTGATATTTGAAACTTTTTAATAAAAAAAAATAATTTAACTTTTTAACTCTGTCGAGATTTGTGAGGCACATATAATCATTGTCAAAAGGTGCATGTGGAATTGGTTTTGGGCACCATTAGTAAATGAATAATAATATTTGACTTTTTAGGATTTTTTTATGTTTCATAAGTAAAGGGGGCAGTTGAAAAAACAGGTGTATTCCAAATGAAATTTGTGTACGCGAAGCGGTCTCGAAAGGGTTAAGATGTAATGATTATTTGCTAGTGTCGACGACGTTTTAATTTTCATAACAGAATGATAATGTAGAAAATTGTTTATTTATTATTACAATAAAATAACTTATGTGACAAAAAATATAATCTGAAACATGATTGGCAGAACAAATTAAAAACAGATTAGTTTATTTTCTACATTTTTTAAACCCTAGAAGGGGTATTTATTAATATATTTCATTCAGTAAGTTCTACGCTTAATGTTACATTTTTGTAACAAATAGGTTAAACCAATTAACAAATTTTAAAAAAATCAAACAATATGATACATAAAACCCATTAAAAACTTATAGGTTCCGTTAAAAAAAATCTAAATAAATTTTTAACTTTTTCATTTTTAAGTTGCAAATATTTGTATTGCAGATTTTGTATTATGCTTATGATGAGTGTGTACTAAATGATAAGGCACATGTAAAATACAAAAAAAAAAAAAAAAAAAAAAAAAGTCTAAGATTTATTTCGATTTAATTTGAAGGGAAGCTAAGTTTTGAGGGTATTTAAATTATCATATTGTTTAAATTTTGTTTTTATTTTTTAATGTTCATTTGATTTAACTCTTATCGGAGCGGAGTAATTCTGTTTATAAACTGATGAACTGATAGGCTGACATCAGAATTTATAAACGAGTTTATTGGAAAATAAAAACTTGGAAAATACAAACTTGCTTATTTTGTAGTACGTTATAAATAGAAAATTTTAATTAAATATTGTAGGTGCCAGTAAAATAAAAATTGGGTGTCCTTTTTTAAGGACATTGCCCGCAAAAGGGTTAACTTATTTGTTACAAAATTTTAACAGTAAACGTCGAACTAACTGAATGAAATATATGAATAAATGTCCCTTCTCGGACTTAAAAAGTGTAGGAAAAAAACTTATTTGTTTCTTTATTTATTCTGCAAATAACGTTTTTGTTTATATTTTTTTTCACATTTGTTATATTATTGTACTAATTAATAAATAATTAAACAATTTTACACATTATCTTTCCCCCATGAAAATTAAAGCGTTTTCTCCCCCATGAAATAATCAACAGTGCTTAAAGAGATAAATTATATTTAAGTTTAAAAGATCATATATAAGTTTAAAAGATCAAAAATTTTCAATTTTTAAAAATTATTGGGTCATTTGGAAAGATGTGTCCGTTTTGGAAAATCAATTCGTACCGGAAAATTCAATCATTTAATTATTAAATAATGATTCCGGTATCTAATTTCTAATAATTACCTGGAGGATTTTCCGGTTTCGAATCGATTTTCCCAAACGGACACGACTTTCCGAATAGCCCAATAATAAATTTAAAATTATGAAAAATATGTTAAAATGGAAAAATATATTAATTTACAAAGAAGTATTACACTTATTAGAATTTAGGAATGTTTTCTGCCCTACTTGCTAGCCAGTAGTTGCAATAACTAATCAATCATCAAAACCTATAATCCCGCCCATCCCACCTGAATTTTACGCTACTTTCCATCCTTTGCTCAGCCAGCACGAAAAGATTTTATAATGTCGTTTGTTTTTTGGTCCTATATGTTATTCTATACTAATAATAAAAAAACCTCATACACTCCCATCCGGTCCCGAATGAACCGACTTTTTTAACAGCAGAAGACATCGAAACGAAGAATATCACCACACCCCGACCCCAAATAATGAGACTATCATTTTTCTGTTCGGGAGAGGTGCTTATTTACTCGTTAAAATATCAAAATACGCTGTTTATTATTTAAAAATGATCGATTAGATAAAAAGAAATGCAAATAGAAAACTAATTTAACATATTTCTATTATTTTTTTATAGAAAAAGCATATAAGGCGCCATGAAAACGATCTCCACTGATGGTTTTCGAGAAACACTATTTCGCAAAAGACGGCAACTTTGCCGTTAAAAATTCTGGTCAATCAGATTTTGAGATATCAAAACCTGGTTGGAAAAACCAAAACATGTATCCGTTTTATTTGCTCGATTACACCGTGATCAACGATGATCCGAAAAAAATGTTAAATACAAAAGTTACGTATTTTTGTCCGTAGAATCCCAATCTGCAATAAAAAATGGTGGTTATAATTCAAGATTTCAAAGTTAGACCCCCTCTGACACCCGGGGTGTCGGTTAAGGTCGTCAAATTTGGTATCACTGAGTAGCTCTTAAAAATATATTTAACATGTATATTTTCGTTTTTTAATCTGCTTTGTAATTCTTGAGTTATTCGACCGTTTCCAAACTTTTCGGACACCCTGCATATTTAAATAAAAATAAATTAAATAATGGTATCGAAATATATATTGGAAAATATTTAAAAATAAATAATTTAATATGATTAATTTTTAAGTTATTGTTTTCTTAACTTTTTCTAGTTATTTTTGTCATTGTGGCAACCAGCCACGTTTAAACATTATTTTTTAAGGCTTCCTAATGCCCTTGCAACACGATCACCTCTCAACTGGTTATGAAGTTGCCATGCAACTAGGTAGTCCATCAACAAGATCATATTGTTCCATTGTTTCTTTGCCCAAACTCTAAAATTCTGTCAATGTCATTGAGCTGCCTAACTCCCTATGAGATAGTTAGAAACCATAATATCAAAATATGATTCTTATCTAGGCGTTAGGTACAATGTGTCCGTAAAGTATCGGTGCACTTTTGACCGGTCACGGGAAATCAACGAAACAAAATGGAAATGTGAAATCTTTACCAAGTAAAAGAATAATTTCCAAGTTTCATACCTGTTCACTGCAGTTCGATGTGGCCTCCATTTGTTGCCCTAACACATCTAAATGATATTCAAGTTCTTCCCACACACAATTAAAGATGTCTGGTGTAACAGAGTGAATAACTTCAGTGTTTCAAATGGACGCCACATTGAACTGCACTCAACAGGTATGAAACTTGAAGCGTTTTTCTTTTATTTGGTGAAGATTTCACATTCCATCTTGTTTCGTTAATTTCCTGTGACCGGTCAAATTTGCACCATGACTTTACGGATACACTGTACTGTGCGCTATAATATTAAAGTTGATATTGATAACTTTGTTTATCTTGCACTTGGAAGAATCGTGACTTTTTAAAACGATTACGGTAAAGTGCTCACAAACTTTTTGCATTTCGCTTGATTTTGCTTGGTATATACCTCAAACATAATGTATGCAGTTATCTCAATTTTTTAAACTTTATCAACCAGGCAACTTGAGATATTTATCGTTACGTAACTTATAGTATAAGTGCGTCATTGATGAGAGCAGATAGAATAGCGAGAGTTACATATATTTTTTTATAAGCTATGAACGCGTATTGGAAGAATACAGTTGCTAAGTATTGGATTTAATTGTTAGATAATAGGGATAAACATTTTCAATGCCGTATTAGAATATATTCAGAAAACTTATAAATAAAAACATAAATTCGCTTCTTGAGTTAAAAAATTTCTTCTGTTTTCTTTAGTACGATTGTGAAATTCAAGTGAAATTAAAATATTCTACCCGCTGTCACCATAATTCATGTTATTTATGTGGGGTCCTAGGATGCATGGATTGTTATTGTTCGAAAAATGTTGGAACGATACAGAAAAGATAAATAAATTTGCATATTTAATTTAACGCATTAAATTTAACTTTTCAGTTGCTTTCATAATTTTAATTTTGAAAGACGTTGTATCCCAGAAGTATATAATAATGTATTATCTATCATTGAAGAACAATTTTCATAGTTACCTGAACTACTAATGAATCTCGAGATATCATCCGAATAAAAATAATGCCCAATAGGATAATTAAGGATTATATATATTTAGAGGAAAGAAAATAATCCAAGAAATCTTTTGAAGCTGAGGCACAAATAGCCACAGCTATGACTATATTGATCCTTCAGGTTGATCAGTCAAAAAAAAAAAAAAAATACTGTGTATGCAAAAAAATAACATTGTCAAAAACTGATAAATTATCAGATCTTGAGAAGGAAAAAATATTTTTGGTGATCAAATATTAATAAATATTACGAGTTACTTTGAAAAATCACACATACATGCGTATATATTTATGTATATATGTGTGTGTGTGTATATATATATTTATGTAAGTCTCCTTATATATATACACATTAGATATATATGCATTAGTTAGTTTTGGCAATTGTTTGTTAAATTACTGTGCATGAAATGAAATTTTCAAAATTTACAAAAAAATATACATATAAAGTATAACTTAAACTCTTTAATTTTTAACTCTTAAACTCTTTAATTTTTAAGATTTAACTCTTGTTTTACAAAGGTTTGCATACATATTAAAATAAGAAATTTTACTGTTTATCCGTCCCTGTATTAATTTATTATTGCCCTGCATCTTATAAAGATATAAAAAAAAAGGCCCATTCTTTTACGACCAAAATTTACTAAGTTGTGATACTTTGGATTTTAGAATATTTAAAGGATTCCAGCCATTGAAAACGACGCACTTAAAAAACTTTAGACTATGAGATGTTTTTTTATTTTTATATAAAGAAAGATTGAAAAGTGTATTTGGTATTTCTAATTTCTATTATTATGAATTATCATCCTTTCGATCTTAAAAATTTATGAATATATGAAATATATAATACTCTATAAAATCTGTGAAAACATGATCTGTTAGATAATTCGCAATCAAATTTTCCTTTTGTGTATCTTAAAAATAATTAGTGCATATTTCGTGATTTTTGTATTGCGTATAAAAGCAGCTTTTTTTTTTTTTTTTTTTTTTTTTTTTTTTTTTTTTTTTTTTTTTTTTAAACTGAAAATGACCAAGAAAAATTTTAAAGTAGAATATAATAAACAGCATAATTAAGATTTTCTAATCCCCTCTCAATATTTTCATATTCATTTAATAACAAAAATAAGGAGAAAATCCTAACAATCTTACCGGATATTCTTCTATATTTGTTTAATCATATATATCACATGCACGCCTTTTTATAATATACTAGCAAACCCCGCGGCTTTGCTCGCGTAATATTTGAAATATGCCAAGTGATATTTATATGTCTAATTTTTATTAAAAGGTACTAACTAAATTTTTATTTTATTAAAAGGTAATATTTTATTTTATTAAAAGGTACTTATTACTTTTAGGAATAATTAAAAAAATTACTATTTAAAACACAGTTTGATTAAACATCGTTGTTACACTGCATAAGGCAGAAATGAGACTTAAATTAATAAAACGAAATAAAACTAAATAAGTAATAATTTAGAAAATATTTTGAAACTTTTATGCTCAATTAATACGCTCATTTCAGTATTCATTTGAAGTTTTGAATTTTTTAGAAACCATTTTCTTACATCTTAAAATTAACCATCATGTCAAATTCCAAGTCCTACCACCTCTCTCAACATAAAGGGCTATGTTGAAATAAGAACTGTCACCATTAATTTGCCAACATTAATTTTGAAAATGGTTTGTTATTTCCTAATATTCCACAGAAACGTAATTTAGAAAGCTTTTAAAGGCCTTTTTTAGAGCGTTTGTTGTTTCTGTAAATCCCAGGTGGTAGAATCTGCGGCATAAAATATAGCCTGTGTAGGATCAGAGACTGTTACCATTGATTCGCAACTATTACATTTATATTTGGTTTATATTCCCTGAAATTGCGTAGAATTCGTAAATTAGGACTTTTTTAGAATGCTTTTCGCACCTCCCCTTCACTTCACCCCTTTTTAATTCGAATTTATTTTCGATAGTCCTTCGAGGGCATTTATATTTTATAAGTAACTATCATGCCATATTTAAAGTTTCTATCCTTTTCAGTATCACAGAAATCGCAATTTAGAAAGCTTTTAGCTACTGCAACCCTCTGGTGGTAGTGGCACAGACATAAAATATAGCTTATGTTTGAGCAGGTTCTATCACCAACAATTTGTTATAATTTTTTTTTTATTTGGATTGGTATTTGATAAGATTACATAAAAATTGTAATTTATAACGCTTTTCGCTCACTTCATCTTTTTAAATTTGAAATTTTCTTTCGACAGTTCATAGAAAGCAGTTGCATCTTGTAAGTAAATAACATGCCATACTTCAAAGTGTTAGACCCTTCAGTTATGCAAAAAACGCAAATTAGAACATGTTTTGCTTTTGCAACCCTCAGATGGTAGTAACAGCAACATAAAATATAACCTATGTTATAGCAGGGACTGTCACCATTGATTTGCAACCATTACTTTTGAAATAACTTTGGAATTTCTTGAGATTGAGTAGAAATCGCAATTTAGAACGTTTTTAGAAAGCTTTTCGCGCATTTTCACCGCTTTTTAAATTTCCAATTTTTTCGAAACTGTTCTTAAAGATCATTTATATGCAATAAATATGTACCTTGCCTAATTTTAAGTTGCTAGCCCCTACCGATCACAAAAATGGAAATTTGGAATGCTTTTTTGCTCCTGCAACGTCTAGGTGATAGTGATACCGACTTGAAATAGCATCTATGTTAGAGCAGAGGCTGTCAGCATCAATTTCTTACCATTACTTTTGAAATCAGTTTGATTTTTCCTGAGATATTGGTGACAAATCGGCATTTAGAACGTTTTTAGAACGCTTTTCGCTCATTTTGCTCCTGCATCTCCTCTGGGGTAGTGGAAACAGATATAAATTAAAGTCTACCTTAGAGCAAGATCTGTCACCATCATTTTAACACCATTACATTTGAAATCGGTTCAGTATTTCCTGAGATTGCATAGAAATTGCAATTTAGAACGTTTTTTACAACGCTTTTTGCGCATTTTCACCCCTTTTAAATTTCGAATTGTTTAAGAACTGTTCTTAGAAATCCTTTATATCTAATAAGTAGCTGATACTTCAAATTTCATATTTCTAGGCCCTTCAGTAACACATAAATCGCATTTTTAGAATGTTTTTTGCTCCTACACCCCCTTTGGGGTAGTGGCACCGACATAAAAATAAGCCTATCTTGGAGCAAACGTTGTCACTATCATTTTGACACCATCATTTTTTAAATCGGTTTGGTATTTCCTGAGATTATGTAAAAACTACCATTTAGAACGTTTTTTATAACGCTCTTTGTGCATTTTCACCCCTTATAAATTTCGAATTGTTTAAGAACTGTTCTTAGACATCATTTATATCTTATAAGTAACTAATATTCCAAATTTAATATTTCTAGGTCCTTCAGTAACGCAAAAATCGCATTTTTAGAACGTTTTTTGCTCCTGCACCATCTTTGGGGTAGTGGCACCGACATAAGATATAGCCTATGTTCTAAGTTGGACTAACACCATCATTTTCATACTATTACTTTTGGAATCGGTTGGGTATTTCCTGAGATTATGTAGAAACTACCATTTAGAACGTTTTTTAGAACACTTTTTGTGCAGTCTCACCCCTTTTAAATTTCGAATTGTTTAAGAACTGTTCTTAGACATCATTTATATCTTGTAAGTAACTAATATTCCAAATTTCATATTTCTAGGCCTTTCAGTAACGCAAAAATCGCATTTTTAGAACGTTTTTTGCTCCTGCACCATCTTTGGGGTAGTGGCACCGACATAAGATATAGCCTATGTTCTAAGTTGGACTAACACCATCATTTTGATACCATTACTTTTGGAATCGGTTCGGTAGTTCCTGAGCTTACCTGCTACAAATAAACAATTTTTTCCTCTTTATAATATGACTAGCAAACCCCGCGGCTTTGCTCGCGTAATATTTGTAATATGCCAAGTGATATTTACAGAGTTGCCAAGTTCTCGCTAATCTTCCGTAATGCGTGAATTAATTTAACCCAGTTTAAGAACATTTCGAACCAGAAAAAATTATTTGATGAATCTTTATTTATTTAATTCCAGTTTTTTACGTGGAACTTATTTAATTTCATCTCTGAAAAAAAATTCTGGTACGAAATGTATTAAACCAGGGTTAAATTAACCCGCATATTACGGAGGATTAGTGGCAACTTGGCACCTATGATATTTATATGTCTAATTTTTATCAAAAGGTACTAACTAAATTTTTATTTTATTAAAAAATAATATTTTATTTTATTAAAAGGTACTTATTACTTTTAGGAATAATACAAAAATTACTATTTAAAACACAGTTTGACAAAACATCATTATTACACTGTATTAGGCAGAAATGAGACTTAAATTAATAAAATGAAATAAAACTAAATAAATGATAATTTAGAAAATATTTTGAAACTTTTATGCTCAATTAATACGCTCATTTCAGTATTCATTTGAAGTTTTCAATTTTTTAAAAACCATCTTCTTACATCTTAAAATTAACCATCATGTTGAATTCCAAGTCCTACCACCTCTTTCAACATAAAGGGCTATGTTGAAATAGGAACTGTCAATATTGATTTGCCAACATTAATTTTGAAATCGGTTTATTTCCTAATATTCCACAGAAACGTAATTTAAAAAGCTTTTAAAGCCCTTTATTAGAACGTTTGTTGTTCCTGTGAACCCCAGGTGGTAGAATCACCGGCATAAAATATAGCCTGTGTAGTATCAGAGACTGTTACCACTGATTCGCAACTATTACTTTTATAATCGGTTTATATTCCCTGAAATTGCATAGAATCCTAATTTAGAAATTTTTAAGAATGCTTTTCGCACCTCCCCTTCGCTTCACCCCTTTTTAATTCGAATATATTTTCGACGTTCCTTCGAGGGCATTTATATTTTATAAGTAACTACCATGTCATATTTAAAGTTTCTAGCCTTTTCAGTATCACAGAAATAGCAATTTAGAAAGTTTTTAGCTCCTGCAACCCTCTGGTGGTAGTGGAACAGACATAAAATATAGCTTATGTTTTAGCAGGTTCTATCACCAAAATTTGTCATCATTATTTTTTTAATCGGTTTGGTAATTTATAAGTTTGCTTAAAAATTTTAATTTATAACGTTTTTCACGCACTTCATTTTTTTTTAAATTTGGAATTTTCTTTCGACTGTTCTTAGAAAGCAGTTGCATCTTGTAAGTAAATACTATTCCATACTTCAAAGTGTTAGACCCCTCAGTTGTGCAAAAAATGCAAATTAGAACATGTTTTGCTTTTGCAACCCTCAGATGGCAGTGACAGCAACATAAAATATAACCTATGTTATAGCACTGTCACCATTGATTTGCAACCATTACTTTTGAAATCGCTTTGGTATTTCCTTAGATTGAGTAGAAATCGCAATTTAGAACGTTTTTAGGACGCTTTTCGAGCATTTTCACCCCTTTTTAAATTTCCAATTTTTTTAAAACTGTTCTTAAAGATAATTTACAGCTAATAAATATGTACCTTGCCTAATTTTAAGTTGCTAGCCCATACCGATCACAAAAATCGATTTTAGCACGCTTTTTTGCTCCTGCAACGTCTTGGTGACAGTGATATCGACATAAAATAGCGTCTATGTTAGAGCAGAGGCAGTCAGCATCAATTTCCTACCATTACGTTTGAAATCAGATTCCTTCTTCCTGAGATATTGCCGACAAATCGGCATCTAGAACATTTTAGAACGCTTTTCGCGCATTTTGCTCCTGCATCTCCTCTGGGGTATTGGAAATAGATATTAAATATAGCCTAACTTGGAGCAAGATCTGTCACCATCATTTTTACACCATTATATTTGAAATCGGTTCAGTACTTCCTGAGATTGCATAGAAATCGCAATTTAGAAAGTTTTTTATAACGCTTTTTGCGCATTTTGACCCCCTTTTAAATTTCGATTTTTTTAGGAAATGTCCTTAGAGATCATTGATATCTTATAACTAACTACCATTCCAAATTTCACGATTCTAGGCCCTTCCGTAACGCAAAAGCCGCAATTTAGAACGTTTTTTGCTCCTGCACCCTCTTTGGGGTAGTGGCACCGACATAAAACATCGCCTATGTTCCAGCAAGGGTTATCACCATCATTGTGACGCCATTATTTTTTAGATCGGTTTGGTATTTCCTGAGATTGTGTAGAAACCACCATTAGAACGTTTTTTAAAACGCTTTTCGCGCATTTTCACTCCTTTTAAATTTCGAATTGTTTAAGAACTGTTCTTAGAAATCCTTTATATCTAATAAGTAGCTAATATTTCAAATTTCATATTTCTAGGCCCTTCGGTAACGCAAAAATTGGATTTTTAGAACGTTTTTTGCTCCTGCACCCTCTTTGGGGTAGTGGCACCGGCATAAAACATATCCTATGTTGGAGCAAGGGTTGTCACCGTCATTTTGACACCCTTATTTTGACACCATTATTTTTTAAATCGGTTTGGTATTTCCTGAGATTGTGTAGAAACCACCATTTAGAACGTTTTTAGAACGATTTTCGCGCATTTTCACCCCTTTCAAATTTCGAATTGCTTAAGAACTATTCTTAGAAATCCTTTATATCTAACAAGTAGCTAATATTTCAAATTGCATATTTCTAGGCCCTTCAGTAACACATAAATCGCATTTTTAGAACGTTTTTTTGCTCCTGCACCCCCTTTGAGGTAGTGACACTGACATAAAACATAGCCTATCTTGGAGCAAGCGTTGTCACCATCATTTTGACATCAATATTTTTTAAATCGGTTTGGTATTTCCTGAGATTGTGTAGAAACAACCATTTAGAACGTTTTTTAGAACGCTTTTTTGTGCATTTTCATCCCTTTTAAATTTCGAATTGTTTAAGAGCTGTTCTTAGATATCATTTATATCTTATAAGTAACTAATATTCAAAATTTCATATTTATAAGCCCTTCAGTAACGCTAAAATCGCATTTTTAGAACGTTTTTTGCTCCTACACCCCCTTTGGGGTAGTGGCACCGACATAAGATATAGCCTATGTTCTAAGTTGGACTAACACCATCATTTTGATACCATTACTTTTGGAATCGGTTCGGTAGTTCCAGAGCTTATCTCCGACAAATAAACAATTTTTTCCTCTTTATAATAGGAGTATAGATATTTCAATTTAAGATTTTTTGTAAGAATAATAAAAAATATTATCTAAATATTTAGCGTTATATATTGTTTATTTGTTAATTATTTTATTAATATTTTCTTTCAGCATTCTCCAATTTTCATTACTTAATTTTACTTTAAATATTAAGATGATTATTTTGAATTTATTAAAATATTTCATTGCATATTTTGCCTTGCTATAATTAAAATTAATGCAATATTTAGCATACCAATGAAAATCTTGCTTTTTTATCGATTTGTTTTCGAACCTTACATAAGTATGAAGTTAAGAAAAAATTAACTTGGCAATTGATAAATATGCTCCTTAATGAATCGATTTTATTTAGTTAACTTCGATTTCATCAAAAGTTAGGTTTTAATTAAAATTTATTTAGAAATACAAAAATCTGCGTGACAGCATATCAATGGATATAAGATTTATTCATCGCATTTCTTTCTTTATTTTTTCTTCGCACATTGTTACTTCATGCCTAAATATATTTAAAAATTCTCTGAAATAAAATTTATACAGGTTAAAATTAAAAGTATGAAAATATTTCTTTCAGAAGCATATTTAGGATTTTTGATTTTTTTTTCTTTATTTACCAGTTATTCGTAGATAAACAATTCTATGAAATGTTGTGACTCGTAATTTAGATTAATTATAAATTTAGATTAATTACAAAAACTTAAATTTTACTTGTATTTTATTAAAAATACCCCTCTTTTAAATTAATATTAAGCAAAATTAAGTCTCCTTATTAATTCAAATAAACGAAAATATATTTAGACGAACAAACAGCTGTATGGTAAGTAATCAGTGGTTAGAATATTTAAGAGCAGCAATGCTTCGTTATCTCATATATTGGTATTTTTACAAAGGCATGTTAAAGGATATGTATTGATGACCCATTTTTCACAGATTAACATTAAAAAAAAAAATCCAATATGTTTTGAATATTTTAATATGATTTAGGATCTACATTTAATTGTTTATTGATTGATTTTTAGATGAGAAATGTTTTGATGCATTTTACACATATAATATATAGATTTTTAGCACACATAATTAAACGAATTTTTAATAAATTTTATCTTTAAAAAAAATAAAATTTTCATAAAAACATCTTAGATATAGGGGAGACCGGGGCTTTTAGGCGCAGTTATTATTTATTAATTTTTATTAATTTCTTGTTTAAATTTTTTAACAAACTTTAACTGCACTTTTAAAGAACAGGCATTTGGCTATAAATTCCCCGGAGTTTTGAGTTTGTAGCTTTTGTAGTTTATGTTTAGCGGAAGCCTAAAGTAAAAGGAAAATTGTGCGCCAACCTACTCCTTCACGGGGCGAGTTGCCTATACCTATGGGGTAAGTTGGCATACGCTTTATAAAAATTTAAATAAAACTCAAATAAGACACGCAGTTAAATAAATCAATTTCATTATTACCAGTAAGTTTAAAAAAAAAGCGTTATCGCCGCACAATGTAAATTCTAAATTATACAGGCATAAAAATAATGAATAAAACATTAACATTGAGTAACTTCTATCCTACTCGATGTCATCATCAGAGTTTCAATTGTCACAAATAAAAATTCGACTGTCTCCGTTTGAGCAAGCTTCATGTGCCAAAAATCTTACATTGCAACAACTTTTCTCGGTGTTTGCTGTTTTTTAAGCTACCAGCACACACCAGACACCGAGCCAACTTGCCCCGTATTCAATGCGCTCATAATAAATTTCTTCACTAAAGGGACACTTTCATTATAAATTTGTTTAGATATAAATTTTTTTTCAGACAATCTAATAAAGGATACCTACAATTCAGTGAATAGAATTTTTATGGTTTTTACTTTCTTTTTTTCGTATGGATTATTTTTAATGCATTAGCATCTTACGAAATGATTAATAAGGAAACATATTTTTTATTAATATTTTTTAATAAAATTTATTTAAAAGAACAAAATAAAAATAGTTGAGAACTGATCAAACCATACCATATTTATGACTTCTCTTATATTTTTATCTAATGCATTTATGTGATGGCAGAGAAAATAATAAAAAAGTATTCCTAACAATGTAAGGGAAATTGTGTTTATCTTGTCAGACTGTCTCTAACATCTGTTCGATGCAAGCATGTCCAGTGATAATCGTTGCTGTCACTTTTACAGAAGAAAATTTGAGAACACATTGCATATTCAGGTTATTATTATTTTTTTTATTTATTACCGATGCGTATTAAATAATTTATTTTTTCTTTCGCGATTACAATTTGTTTATACATATTGTTCATTGAGAAAAAAGGACGAAGAAATTTTTTAATATATCAAATATTTGATGCAAAGTACATTTTGTGGCTTTTACCTTTGTCTAAAGCATTATCATTTATGAAGTGATTAACAGGGACATTTTATCCTTATTATTATTATTATTTTGTTTTGTAATTAAATTTATTTAGAAGGACAAAACATTATTGTCAACAAACGAATTCATAGCATATTTATGATTTAATTTTTTCGTAATATGCATTCAAATGATGACAGAGGAAATAATGAAAAGAGGATTTCCAGTAAAATAAGGAAAAAATGTGTTCGTCTTATAAAATTGCCTCTAATATTTGTTTAATCAAATGCATTTCCAGTGATAATCGTTGCTGGCAGGATTATAGAAGGAAAACGAAAAATGCAAAGTTGCCTTTTATTAATTTATTCATCTATTTATTTTTAATGAGACAGTGGACTTCTAAATGCGTAAAATGCGAAAGTTTGTTTTTGTGTTAAAACGCCTTGTTAAAATCAATATATTTCCACGTGTTTGACCGAGATTGTGTTTCTATATCTCTTAAACATAAGCAAGTAAAGTAACATATCGTAATCTATTTGAAACACCGTTTTACTAATTTAATGCTTAGTTTTCTATATATTTTTTAAATGGCGAAACAGCACCGAAAACTGGCGATAATTCGAATAATAAAACTTTGTAAAAAATCACCACAAAATGAAAACAATACAAAGGACGCGTTTCGAGCTAAAAATATAACAGTTCGTCATCAGCTACAGTAAACACGTGTCCGTAAGGGGACAAGGTCAAAAATGAACTGAAAGGTTGAGAATGTTGCAAAGAATGCGACAAATGGCGCTAGCTAAAAGGAGAACATGCAGAAGAGGAAAGTGTTGCTAAAAAGATAGAAGAGAAATTGATAGGGAAAAAATGGAAATAAAAGAAATAAAAAAAAAATAAAAAAATAAAATAAGTAAATTAAAAAATATAAATAATAATAATAAATAAAGAAATATAAAAGAATAAAACAAGAAAATCTAAAACATCTTTTATTTTTTTAAAACAAAAGAAAAAGAAAAGAAACAAGAGAAGAGGGAAAATAATTACAAAAGTAATTTCCACGCTGGAGATAGGAAAGGAGACGATGGGAGATCATTGACAAGATTAGCAGAAATTTTAGAAATAAAATATGCTTCATGAAGCATATTTTATCTGTCGCATTCTTTGCAATATTCTCTACCTTTCAGTTCATTTTTGACCCTGTCCCCTTACGGACACGTGTTTACTGTAGCTGATGACGAGCTGTTATATTTTTAGCTCGAAACGCGTCCTTTGTATTGTTTTTATTTTATGGGGATTTTTTACAAAATTTTATTTTTTTTTTATTTTTTAAATGATCCATAAGCTTTAAGCTTTAAGCTTGTAAGTACAAATACAAGTTTTCAATACAGTTTGGAGATAGTCTTGATACATGCTACAACAGATCTATACGTCCGCCTCACAGTGTTGGTTCGGAAATTATTTATAATGCATTTATCATATTTATTTCCTTGTAAAAGTTCACTTCCTTCAGTTTTGTTTTAAACTTTTAAATAACTACGTGTTTGAGTTACAGGAATGCTTAAAATTTATATAAAAAAAATTGAAGCAATAAAATGAAGGAATGGGGACACTATTAAAAGTCCCTGCCGGCTCGGCCTATAGACGAAGGTAGATTTCGAAATTAAGTACTAATTTCACAAAAAAAAAACCTAAATCAAGTTTAGAGATAAACCAAGTTTCTTCATTAAGAATGAGCTCTAGGGGCCTAATTGTAATATACGTGAATACACACCCGCATATATATGGAATAGGTTTTAAAATGGCGAAAACAAATTCAGAGAACCTCAAAATGTTAAAATATGTTAATATTTCCACAGTCGGGTTTTTATCATGTTTTAATATGTTTTTTCAAACTCACATGACGTTACATATTCACGTACTGACGTCCATTATATTCCCAAAATGATCTAATGTTTTTATTTTTTATTTATTTATTTATTTTTTTTTTCTAATTCATCAAGCTATTTGTTTCATTTTACGTTTTCACGTGGAAATCTTGCTCTAGAAAACTTATGACGTAATACTCAATTTTTTTTTTCAATTCGTGAAACAGTTTATTTAATTTTCATTTTTCACGTGGAAATTTTGCAACAGAAGTGTAATTGTTGTGGTGAGAATTTTATTGTTCTTTTTTTTTTAATTGTTGGCAACTGCTATAACGAAAAATATTTCTTTTTTCCTGTCATTTTTCTGTAAGAACTGGTTTTATCAGAATCATGTTAAGGTGGTATTCAAAATGTTTAACCCCCCATTTCCACTCCCTATTAGCCATCTCTATATTTTTGGCGAGTATGAAGACGATCGTGCATACCTCCGACATTTATCGTGAGGACAACATTTAGTACATACACACACACACACACACACACACACACATATATATATATATATATATATATATATAAACATTTTAGCTCGGGGTGATTTTGGTTTCCTGGGCTTATATAATGAAAAGTTATGAAGGAATTTTTCAAAAGTCGCACTATGGTAGCGACTGCAATAGGTAGTATTTCTAACGAAATCTACCTAAAAATTTAAGAACATACCAATTATTTATCTAATTAATCACTTTAAAAATATTAGTTTCCTGTAGAGAGATTTTTTTTTCTTCAATTATTTATTGAATTCAAGGTAAAGGACACTTCAACAATTCGTGCAATTCAGAACACTTTGTATGATAACTTTACCAATCAGTTTGTTTGTGTTAAAATAATAGTTCATCTACGTACCTATCGTTTATATGGAGTTCCTTTACCTGCGGTTTATTCTGTTGAGCTGCCTACATGACAGACCAGATTTTACTACCAATAAGGTTATCTGAGAGAAATATGCCGACTGGTTGTCGGCCCGGTTAGCTTAAACGGTAAAGCATTGGCCTTGTAAGCCAAGGATCTGGGTTCGATTCGCAGCCTAGGCATTTTTTCGCTCAGTTGGAAAATATTTAATTCGAGAGAACACTTCTTTGAAGAAAAAAAATAATAATGAAGTGGCATAGGTAATTAAAAAATAAATTATAACGTCAACTGTTCCATTAACTGTTGTCTTATAAGATTTTTTTTATTTTCAGTTAATAATTACTATACAGTCGGACCTATATTTAACAAACTTCTATTTTGCGAATTTCTCCATTTTACGAACTTTTCCTTGGAACCAAGAACATTTTGCGAATTTCTTCGCAAAATAACCTCCAGATAGCGAAATGCATTCTCTATTTAACGAACTTTTTCTTGTGATCTAATTTTTTTTCTCTCCATTTCTCAAAATATTTTTGGACATTTCAAAATTATTCTTTCTTTAAACATATTTTATGATGTTCAATGGCCTTGAACTGGTTTTATCAGGCACCTTCTTTATCAGCAATGAGATATCGATAAATACGGAGGACGAAGACGATAATCCCTAGAGTAATTTAAAAAAAATGTGGATACAGATGAGAAAAAAGAAGAAATTAACAATGATGTGCTGATTGATGATTGTATTTCACATAATTCTGAAACTGAGACCTCGGAAACGCTATCCGAATTGGATATTTTAAACAGTGTGAAAAATAAAAACAATACAGCAATGAATTGCAATGAAAATGAATATGAAGATGATGGAAATGATCATGATGCAGGAATTAACAAAACTTCGTATGATGAAATGCTAAAATCATTTGAAACAATCCGACGCGGATTATAGTTAGAAGAAAATACGCATGAAGGGGATTTTGATGCATTGCAAACATGCGAGACGTATTAGGAGAGAAAGTACTTTTTAAAAGAAAAAACTCAGACAAAATTAACAGAGGTTTTCATAAACTAAATTAAAGTAATTAAAATTATTTAATTTTAATGTAAAACTATTTACTAATAGAAAATACAGTGTATTCCCGGACAATGTTTTGTTTTCCTTGCAAATTTCAAAGGTTTAAACACATAGAAAAAATGAATTGATGATGAATATTAGTGGGTAAAATAAATAAAACAAATCGATATAATTTATAAGAAAAATTTGATTAATTACTTTTAGTAAAAATATTTGGTGTTCATGAATTTAAAATCTGTTTTATGTAGTTTAAAGTGTTTTAAAAGGTGAATCTCTAACGAATTTTCCATATGACGAACTTTTTTTCGGGATTTAGCGACTTCGTTAAATAGAGGTTCGACTGTATATCTTTAATGCAGATTAATTGATTATTAGACACTTTACGTTTGTATTTGACAATAAGATGCGTATGTTTATTATTAACAAAAGCGCAACATATATGTATAAATATCTGATTTCTTTCTGATCTTAGTTGTTTGAGAATGCAATTACCTAATTATGTAAAGAAATATCAATATAAATATTTGTAACTAAGCAAGAAAATTCGGATAAGTTGCAGCACGTGCGTTTTATTTTCCAGGAAATATTTAATTATTCTTTTTTGTTTATTTATTTTTGTATTTCGTGGGTTTTCTGAGATTATCTCAATGAATTTTCTCAAGTGTTATAGAACAAAAATGATAAATATGATAAATATCAAAATAAAGTATTATATATATGTGTGTGTGTGTTAGATGTCTAATATCTGTTAAAAGAATTAGTAAATTTCACTAGAAAATGATGTACATTTTTGTTAAAGTAACAATTAATAAATACTAATACACATTTATAAAATAAGATTTAAGTAAAATGTAATTAGTAATGTGCAATAAAATGTTTAAGTAGTTTATTACGTTGTCATTTAACATTATAGAATTAAAAAGGCCTTGGAAAATTTTCACTCTTATGCATAGTAATTTACCTTCAGAAAAATAATGTTACGAATAAAAGAATTTTGATGTTTAAAGAAAACAATGAGAAATAGACTTAGTAAGAGGAGTTAAAAAAAGTATTTTTAAAATTTTATAATAGCAAATTCATTACTACAAAGTACTCAATTAACAACTGTTAAAGAATTACATCTAAACTTCCAGATGCAGCAGATTTGATGTATTCGGTACAAAATCCAAAACTATATCTCATTAAATTTTCAAATAATCTCCACCTAAATTTTAAACATTCCTCGTCTTTTAGGAATTTGTGATTAATTTACGGGATCAAATATTTGTAACTTTTATTTTATTTCTCGTGCATTGTTATACCATGCACTAGTTTCTTTTGAAATTAATACTACTGGAAATTAATTTTGATAGCAAATCAAATTAGAAAATAGTTTATTCTTCCGATCAACATAATTAAAAAAATATAAAAAGTTCGGGCAAAGCATATTTATTATTTTACTTTGCTTCGTGCTCTATTTTCCCATGCACTAACATCTTAGAAAATGATTAATTAGGAAACTTAAATTTCATTATTAATTTACTTTTTAATAAAACGTATTCAGGAAAACGAAACTGGTTCAGAACATCCATATTATCTATCCATAATTATCTATCCATATTATATTTACATTTTATTTTTCATCTGATTCATTCATATGATAAAAGAGAAAATCATGAAAAAAATTATCCTAACAATAAAAAGAAGATTGTGTTCATCTTGTCAAATTGTCTCTAATATATGTTCGATCAAAGCTAATGCATGTCCAGGGTTAATCGTAGCTGTCAGTAATTTAGAGGATCCAATATTTATATATATTATTTTATTTCTTTGTTATTTCATAAGTTCACTTCTTTGAAATGATGATTAATGAAAGTTAAATTTCATTATGAATTAAATTATCGAAATAATTTATTCAGAAGAAGTATAAAAAGGAAATAAGAACAGTTTACTGAAATTGTATTTAGCATTTCTACTTTTCTTTATGCACTATTATCTCACGCATTATCATCTTAGAAAATAATTAATTAGGAAACAAAATGTCCTTTATTTATTCCCTGTTTAATAAAATATATTCAGAAGCACAAAAACGGTTGAAACTAAATCAGGCTATAGTTTATATTATTTCTTTTATCCAATGAATCCATATAATAGCAAAAAAAAAAAAACCCGACTGTGAAAAAAGCGAACTAATTAATTATTTCTCACAAATGTAAAACTATTTTTTTATATTACTTACCTATTTTTTTTATTTACTTGTATTGATGGTTTTAAAATTGTGTTTAATTATTAGTTCTTATCTATAAACACTGTTTTGGTGAGGCCTATACATGTCTGGTTAGAGTTGTAGTAATGCTAGAGATCCTACCTACACAACTTCCAGGTTGTGTAATATTTAAACAGAACTGGCTGTAAAATAGTCAATGAAACATCGTCTTCATTTTGAAAGACCTATCCAATGATATGCCACTCAATATGGTGCGTAATTTTATTTTTCGTCCCTACAGCCATTTTGTATTTTACGGCAGCCATTTTGAATTTATAAAAACAAAAGCTAGCCTATAACCTTTGGGTTGTTAATAAGAATTGATAGAGACCCCATTCAATATATTCCATTCAGCCGTTGGGATGTTTCAAGGGTATAAATAAATCCACATACCCAGATACGCGTCAAAACATAACCCTTCTTGGCAGTCGGGTAAAAAGATTCCCAACAGTACAGGAAAAGTTATTGTCTGTGACACATATTTGATTAAATCTAATTTTAGGACTTTTACTTTTTTTTTTTATTTAGAGTTATGTCGACAATAAAGTCATGTTACAATACATATTTATTTTCACTTATTATTTCAATCGTCCCTATAAAAAGAAACAATGAGTTAAAGATTAATACAATTAAACTTTATTTTAAATGTACGTAAAAGACACAATTTTCGACCGTAACCATATAAATGAAAGCTGTAAAGTTTCTTTAGACGATTTGATGCGTAAAAAAGCCCATTTCCAACAATATTACAGAAATCCTGTTTAATACACGATCCCACTTAATACGCAGCATTTGCCACTTCCTTGAAATGCCTCTCAACCGGGTTCCGCTGTGTGCTATCGTATGTTGCACAGGAACTGCGATTGTTTAATGGCAGCGCCCAAATTTTTAATTGTTTAATGGCAACGCCCGAATGAAATTTGTTACTGAACAGCATTTAATGCCCCTCCATACCTATAAGTGGGTTATCATAGGGAGAACCCTGTTCTGCCGCCAAATGCCGCGAAGTTTGTAACCAACTTGGTGTTATATCGCCAAAGTTGGCGACCGAAATTAGTCGCTAAAAGAGAAGCTAACTTGGCGATATCTCTAATACCTCGCCAAATTACCATAAATTTCCATTATAAACAAATAGGGTTTACTTGCTTACAGAAAATCAATAAATTGAGATATTTTAGTGCAACAAAAACTAATATTAACTTAATGGGTTATATTAATTATATTTAAATGAGTCCAAGTAAATTAAATTATGTATAAAAGTAACATGATAAAATGCTTAGCATGTTTTCCCAAACATAAATTTTAAGGGAGTCGCCAAGGCGGCTAGTATCATTATATATCTGGATACATGCTGTCTAAATTTAAATACATATTCATTTATCCAATAATTATTTCAGTGTACGAATATACTTCTTTCTAAATTATTTCTGAATCGGATATTGATACAAAATAAAGCCATGTGCTTCTTTTTGTTTAAAGTTTTCAACTTTATTTAATTACTAAAATTTATTCATCAATAAGAAAATTTCTTAAATATAACTAAAAATTAAAGAAAAATGTGACTGCAAAACACTATTACAAATTATGTCATAGATTTTATTTTTGATAATACAAGTATTATATTTTTTCCCAGGATTATGTCATTAAATGGACATCTAACTTTTCTTTTTTATAAGTTTTAACATTCAAATAATGCATTTTAATGTATCACAAGTGAAAAAAACTGAGATGTCTCTTTACAGTAATTTAATATCTTTATATTACAATACTGCAATCGAACTTCTTACTGTTTAAATTTAAAAGTCAAAAGTGTTTCTATTTAAAATATATGTATGCCCTTTAAATTCTTAAAATTCGGTTATTAATAGTATTTATTAAAATTTATTATCATAATATATTCTTCATGCTACCGTTCAAATTTAAAATTTTAATCAAACCTGTAATACCTTTTGCTCAGTTTTCGAATACATTTTAAATTTTATTATAACTTTAGGCTCAATTACTGTTTCCAAAAAAAAATTCCATAATTGTCACTTAAAACAACGTAAAACGTTTCTTTCCTATAAATGTCTTATTGGAAGATATTAGCTTCATTACTGTATAACCACGAAATGACACACCGCACTCAGAGAAGAGTTTATTATTTTGTTTGTTTAGGACAGTTGTATAGGAATTACAGTATATAGGAACAGATTGTTCTCGAGTACTTATTATTTTTGACAACTTTTCCCATCATTTCATGTCCGGTCTTCTTTCCTGTTATAATAAATATAAAATAAGAAAAAGGTCTATGTCAATTGATGTTATTTGTTTCTCCTCCACCCCCAAAAACGATGATTAAATGAGAAAATATTCATTCAATTATTTTTTTTTTATATCTATTAATTTTCTAATTTTCTAAATATCAATACTCAAAATAAATATTATTTGTTTCTAGATTATTAAAAATGTATTAGGAAAAAAATCCTTTAGCGATGTTATTATCTGTTGCATTCTTTATTTTATTTATTAAACTTCAATATACCGGGTGTCCCAAAAAGGACTGACTGATTTTAAAATTCAATAACTTGCAAACGGTGACAGATATTTAAAAAAATCTTGCAGGAGAGTTATGCATAAGGTCAAAAGTTTTATTACAGTGATTTTCGATTTTAGTTCGATTTACAAACAATAGATGGCGCTGTAAGCAATAGTCGCTAAATACAGGCTCGATTTTTGGTACTTCGTGGCCCGGATAATACATTTCCATCTCCTTTTTCTGCATGGAACAAGATAAAGGACCTAAAAATCGAGCCTGTATTTAGCGACTATTGCTTACAGCGCCATCTATTGTTTGTAAATCGAACTAAAATTGAAAATCACTGTAATAAAACTTTTGACCTTATGCATAACCCTCCTGCAAGAATTTTTTTAATATCTGTCACCGTTTGCAAGTTATTGAATTTTAAAATCAGTCAGTCCTTTTTGGGACACCCGGTATAATACACAAATCTAGAAATTATGCATTTAAACCAGGACGCCATTTATTGAAAAAACATTTAATAATTTACAACATTTAAGAAGTTTCTAGATTGTTTTAATATAAAAGAATATAAAAATAATTTCATGCAAGGAAGCAATAACGTTTTGCTAAATTTTTAACACATTTTATTTTTTCTCATACATTTGCACGCATTCACTGGTTTAGAATAATTCTTCTATAATTTGTCGCTGCCATTACTAAACGAGATATTTTCCTGCCTTTAAATATTACTAGTTGCGTAGCAACCCGTTGTGTTGCTTTTGAAATGCATGAGACAATCGATCTTTTTGCGAAAAATCAAATCTTAACTTTATTGTAAATTTAGAAAGACATTGCAATATTAATTTTATTGAATACAATATTTCAAATAATAAGTTATATTTACAATTTAAGTCAAAACTTTCCCAATAAAAATGCACATATTCCATAACTTTATTTGCCTAGAAATTTTCACTCTTCCAAGATTTTGCTTCGAATTTCGGAGTTCGTAGAAATGATGTCATTTGGGTCAACTTATACAAAAATGAATTTGTTTGGACGAATTTATTCAGAAGCATTTTATATTTATGAATTAAAATAAATATTTAAAGAATTATTTTTTTTCTCGCTAAAACTTTTTTCTTTTTTTTCTCGCTTTTTCGCATTTTGAATGTCCGCTTCTGAAATGTTTTATTAGCCATCTTAAGGCAATGGTTGAAAATCTACTTTACGACTTTAAATTAACTGAAAATAACGTACGATGCTTTTTTTTCTCTTGACGTCAACAGAATTTATCTCAATGTTCCAGTCGAGAGTCGAATTTGTGTTTCTAAAATAAACGGATTCCTGAAGCTTGAATATGTGTGAGTTCGTATTTCGTGAAATTTTCTTGAAAACTACAATCATTTTTTCACTATTTTTTCAAATATACGTTAATTTCAATTTAAAAATGATTTCAAACAATTATACCTAATAATCCTTGTCATTTTCCC